>JALGPY010000005.1:59916494-64748994 GCA_023055425.1 Linanthus parryae | reverse complement strand
TCGCGCAGGTATTTTTGGTTTGCTTCTTCCGGAAATGCATCTTCGAAAGGAATAAAACCTCTGCAATCTTTCTTCTTCTCTTCGATTGGGCTAGCCAACTCTTATGATATTCGAGTTGACTCGATTGCCTTAGTTAAAGGAACTGCAGCTATGGTTGGAAGCAAAAGTCAGACGTAAGCCCCTCACCACTAAGTAATCTCTTCCCTTGCCATCACAGCTGTTTAATATATTACAGCTGATGGTTCCGGGGCTTCCAGTTCATTGTCTCCTCTCTTGGCTTAGACAATACGGGAACTGCAGTCTTCAGATTAGGTATAGGGATTGATATGCCGCTTTTATTAGAGCTAGGTCTACCCTTGAATAAATATGCATTCTCTTCGGGCGGGCATTCAAATAGCGGAAATTATGTATAGTATAGTAATGGGTACGGGATATCGTTCAGAACCCCGATTCTTCACTTCAACATAAAGTAGGAAGCAAGGGAAGCGGTGGTATGGTATTGCTCGGCGTATTGCTTGTCGTATCGCTTGTGGCCCTCCCTCGGACAATGGTCGAAGAGCTCTTGTTTGACTGCTTCCTCCGGGAAGCCTTCTCTCCTTGCTTCTGAATACATCTAGTCCACCAACAAAGGTCAAATATTGACTGATGCATCCCCTCTTCTTCTTGCGAATACTTGATTGAATGAGGGACCGTCTTATAAGAGGTAATCTTCGCCTTCGGCTAGCTTCGTCCTAGCTTTACTTGATATCATTGAATTTCTTGTTACATTTAACTAAGTAATCTCTTCCCCGGGGCTACAGTTATTACTTCTTCCCATTAAATCAATTGTCCGGATTCTAACTCTCTTCCTAGCCTTATAGCTTTATTGATTGACTGAACTACTAAACTTATACTTACTCGATATCATTGAATTTCTTGTAACACACTTCCCATTAAGTAAAGAATAGGGCTGTTTATCCGACCTTCTAGCTATAGAATAGGTTGAGCTTCAAAGAAAGCCACTCCCATTGGCCGGCACTTCGTACGCGGGACTTAGAAACCTTTAACAAAGAAAGAACAAATAAGAAAATACCGAGGTTCGGTTCAGGCTTTAGCCAACTACCTTCCGGTTTCATTAGACGTTAGCAGGAGCCTCTTCACTGGCTTCTCTGGGTTTAGAATCCGCTACTTATACTTACTTATTAGTTCTTTCAACTAAATGAAATCAATCAATTCAACAGATTCCCCCGTTGATTAGAGTGGGTAGCACCCAAGTACACATTCAATTCCTTTACAGCTAACTCCAGAAGATACTGGAGATTCGCTCACCTCTCCAACTCAAACAGCAGGGACACACAACTGGCGCCTAATCGAAATTTGCTACGTACGTGGGCACAGCGAATCGCCCACGTTACCTCTAGGCATCCTAGCCACCTTTGGCCTTTGTAGGATCAGGGGCCCGTAGCATACCGGTCCGTAGAATAAGATTGATCCGGCCACGCCACTCTTTCGACCGCATCAACCCAACATCATCAATCATGGGCTCCTATGTGCACCTTTTAGACCCTCTAAATACTCCCTCGCGCTCTCTTCGGGGGTCGCATCCGCGTTCATTTGACCACATGTTTAGGGCTCTCGAGGAACCTTTTCTCCCAAGCTGTACCAGCTAAAATAAGATAAGATGTGGCCCTAAGCCCAAGGTAGAAAGAAGAAAGGAGAGGAGTTGACCAAGCCTTTTGGTAGACCAAGCCAATAAAATAATGCTAATCTGTTCTTTTCATGAACCCAATCCCGCTAAAGGCCAACTAGGATCGAAAGAGGGAGAGCTGTCCCAAGCTCAGTCTCGAAGAAGCCTGTAATTGGCAATGGATCAAGCCGGGAAGCAAGCCGACTAGAGATCGGTAGCCGCGGGTCACTTTAATTGCTATTTCTAGCAATTCCAACCTAAGGTAAAGCTGCCATTAGGCCTGGTAGGCGAGCTAGAGTTATGCCCCTGGGCGAACAGGTACCGGGTAGGCGAACATGACCAACGTCTTCCTCTATCTATCCAGAAATAGCCCTACAAGTATAAGATGGCCAAAAGACAAGAGGACATGAAGAGGTCAGGTTACATGGGCAGAAAGAGAGCATGCAGGTAAGTATTCATTTCAGAAGAGCTGCGGTTACACGAGTTGACAAAGCGGGTGTGATAGAAGCAAAGAAAAGGCAAAGAATTGCGTAGATAGTGAGAAAAGAACTTCGGTTTGGACATCGCTAGGGGCATGGGCATAGTCCAAAACTTCTGCTTACGTTCTTCTCTCGCGTATGAGCTGCCTTTCGCATTAGCGCATAGGGTATTCGGTATGAGATACCTTTCCCAGGAAATCGAATAAGTAGAAGCTTTCTCGTGATCTACGTGACCAAGATTCTGTAGGAGGGTCCCGGGCGGTTCACTGGGAGAGTCGGCTTGGGAGAAGGGCTTTAGCTCCCTGTTTTAGTTGTTAGTTGTTAAGGAAGGGGTCATAGTTGTTCGAAGGATGTGTTAACAGGCTACCGAAGGTATTCAATTGAAAAGAAGGATTCTGTAGCTTTTTTTTTCCCACTTTCAACCGCATCGACCGATGGTGATGCTTTTAACGCCGATTGCCGCCTTTCGTAGAATACCTATCTGGTTCCATTTCCGATGCCTTAAATGGCGTTTTCGTGCAATCCGAAGACAAATAAGATTAGCCGATGGCTTAGTCTACATCTCCGTTTGCAACCAACGAGTAAGATACCCTAACCTAAACGAAGTAAAACGAGGAACTGCTCCCGCCCCCTTATTCAACTCGTGGAGATATCTTAATAGAAGGACTGGGCTCTCCGGTACTAAAGAAAGGGCAAATGCTTACCCATAGCTTGCTAGATTTGAAAAGTAAGTATATGCTTAACACGTTGAATTCGAACCTTGTCTTTTTTCGGGGAGCTGGGCAGCGGCTTATGGGATAATATTCATTCTAATAGAAAGGTAGCTTGGGCGTAAAGGTCTTCGAGTCCCCTTCGATCTAAAGAAAAGAAAGTGGAAGGATGTGACCTTGATCGTCCTAGATCTTTGATTTCAGGTTCTGTAGTAGATCCAGAGTAGAGATAAGGCTCCATGCGCGAAGCGATGTGTTGGTTCCGAGGAACCCGGTAAACCGACGTTTCGAAGATTTTCCTATAAGATGAGGATAGAAGGAACCTTTGATGACTCACGTAATTCAACTTTTAGAGTAGTATATCTGGATTGGCCTGCGTCTTTCCTCCCAGACTGACCACGGCTGCTTCTGTGCTTTTCTCGGTTAGGTAGAATAAACCGTGTCTCAGATGTGTGCTGAACAACCAGAAAGGAAAGAACTACTCACCCAAAACAAAGAACTTTTGGAAGCGTGTTTACCGATGCCCGGCTTACCCCTCCTTAGGAGTCTAAGAAGTCTGCTTCTTATTACCCACTTTGTGTGCCTTTCTCTTTAGTTAAATTGACTTCTTCTATTGGAAACAACTAAGAAGTAAGTACCAAATTCTGAACCCGTAGAGAATGATGTATATAGAGCAAAAGAAGAAAGTTTTCCTTTCGCTTCGACCAATAGGGAACTAATTGGAAAGAACTATTCGAATAAGAACCCGAGGAAAAACGCGATCTTCGATCATTAAGAATGAACATTCTACGGTCTCCATTTCACTATTGAAACTAGCCTTTCGAAGTATAGTTAGTTCGAACCCCCTGAAAAGGCCGTTTAAGGACCTTTTGTTGTCCCTGCGTCTAAAGTAGCGAAAGGAGACTCCTGCGGAGATGCCAAACAAAGGAAGACAAACCTCTGTTGCGAAGAGTGGTTTTAGGGCATTGGTAAATAAGCTAGCTTCCGGAAGTTCCTCGTTTTTTTTTGTTGAGGACAAGTAGGATTCCTAGGATGCCGTAGACTCCGTAAACTCCGGAGTTTGCGATGAGCGGTTGTCCGAAAGGGGACGAAAGGAAGAGTTCCAATATCAGGTCTAAAGTTGATAGCACAACCAGATTCATCCTACTTCGGTTTCACAAAAAGTTTATGGCTGTAGCCTTGATTTGTTGATATCTTGCCACCAACAAGCAGACAATGGAAGAATAATTCTTTTCGGTACAAGCCTCCTGGCCTGAAAGGCGTACTGATGCCGTAGATAGAGAAGCTTAATTCCTATACTATAAGGATAAGCCACAAAAAGAGTGAAAGCAGCGGCTTTTGTTAAGTCCCGCTCCGTTCTTTTGGATCTTCCTACGAATTACCTCGCTACCTAAAGACTTTTAGCTAAATAGCCCTCGATAAATAGATAGCCGGGTGCCTAGGGGCCTTTCTTAAAGAGAAGACTTCTCTGTTTGCCCAAAGCCCCTCTAGATATACTAAACCTATTTCTATACTTCTTCAGGATGAGTGCTAATAGAAGGATACGTTAACCAATCTCCTTGATAAAAAAGGAACTTATCTATATAGATCAAAGGTACCACCTATTCCCCAATCCAAAGCACCTTCAATGGTGGTGCTAACTTAATAAGTATGGCATGCGAATTCTCCTCTGATAGTCGCTTTGGTTCGTTCCTCCGCCCAGGATCAGGAGATCTCTCTGGGTACCTTCCCCTTCTGGGTAAAAGAAAAGGCTTAATCTAGGATGGCACCACCTAAGGGTACATGTTTCTTCGACTGAAACGGAAAGGCCTTTGTTTGTTCGTGCAACCCAACTGAACACTTAATTAGAATGCTAAAGTTGGAGTTGGTGAGACTTTGTCTATCTATGTTTAAAGCTCCTACTACATTTACTGACTCCCGCGTGATGAGAGAAGCACCACTTCTCCTTACACCCTTCTTTTCCGGTAGTAAGGAGCCACACGTTAAGGGAGATAGGTATTGCCTTCTTTTTTACGTAATTATGCGCGAGTGGACGCTTACTCCCTTAGTATCGAGTTTTAATTTAAGTATGATTGGTAACCTAAGATGCAAATCGATTCCTCCGGTAGAAAAGTAGTCCTACGGTAGAAAATAACTTCTGAACTGGGCCTATAGACCTCTTTCTGGCCGTGGTTACCGTCTTGTCACCCCTCATCCAAGCTCTATGATTCCACAGTCGAATAGTCTTTCTTTCTTCGGAATTAAAAGCGTATCCGCAGGGCCCTCATTCTTACTCTAGAAGGACTATCGACGATGAGCCAATCGCTGTTGAACGAGAAATCTCCTTTCATCTAGGTAACTAGTGGGGTCGAACCACTCAACAAGGATTTTCAGTCCTTTGCTCTCACTAGCTGAGCTACCTTATCCAACTCTTTTTTCGTTTCTCGCCAATCTCGATTTATCTACGGACTTTTGCGACACTGGAAAGCGACTGCAAAGAGGTTTTCTCTTCTATTTCCAAGGGAAGAAGCACACTTTCTTCTCTATGTGATTCTTTCGATCGAGATAGATCGAAGAGAAGCCACTATTGCCCTCGGTCTTGTTACGGAATGTATGTACCCTGTATACCGATCCCATGACTTCCGCTTCACCCTAGGCTCACTCTCACTTCTAGAAAACGGGAATGACGGGACTCGAACTCATATTATGTTTCCTTTAGCCCCGGAAACACATTCGAAAGAGAGAAGCCGGGGCTTATACCCTATCCCGTTCTAGTCCTCTTTCCGTGCACCTCTGTAGAGGAAGAAGCCATAAACTAGCATCTAGCATCGGCAAGAGCATTACATTCGGCAGAAACCGGTTCCCGGAGTAGCGAGATTCCACGCATTTGAAAGTCGATGAGTTGGTTTAGTGGTCTCAGTTGCGAATAGATTCGCTTCCCTTCCTTAAGCTATTCATGAGCTGATCTACGACCACCCTGATGAGGAAGAGCCCCCTTTTACGCTTTCAGAAACCCGAGCCCTCTCAGACAGCAAGTTGACTAAAAGGAAACCGAAGTTAGCATGCAGATAGGATGCTCTAGGCGAAGCAGAACCTCGAATGGCATTATATGCCCTATTTATGGCCTTACATACCACATTGGTCGACCAGCAGAGGAGCGCACCATTGCTTCCACTTGAATGGAAAATTCGAGTCATACTCTCTTTTTCAGCGGAAAGTTCAGGTTAAATGAGAAGAAGGACAAGAAAGAGGTTTAGCGCGTTCCCGTAACTAGGGTTAGAGGAGCTTTCCTATAGCCGATCTACGAAATACCCTAATCAGGGGCATAAGCGCTTGAAAGCCGAAGCAAGTAATCGATCGATTCAGGCAACTAACTCCTAAGGATAAGGAAAGAAAGACATTCCAATGGGAAGAGTATAGCGTAAGCTAGGCGATTGGGTAGCTGAAAGATCTACTCTTTTAAGAGTTAAGGCAGCTCAACATCTCAGATTAGTTCCAAGATTACAAACGTGAAGCGAGGCTTTTCCCCCGGGAAGGCTTAAACGAAGTGGCCCCGATGGCATATACTAAGAAGCAGCTTTGCCAGTTGTTACCCTTACTATATGGTAAGTTACTAAGTTACCAGCGCCAGACTACCTTTCTTTTCGAACTCTTAGTACACTGGACACCTCGCCAATGCAGGTTCAACTGCATCACCAACCGATGCGATCTTCTCTTGAAAGTCGAGCTTTTTGCGCCCTGCGGATGCGTACTCTTCTTCTCTTTAGGAATCTATTTCTTTCTCTTTTCATTCAACAATTTCGTATTAGATGTCCTTCTTTCATACAGGTCCTTTCTGCCAAACAAACAAGAATAATGTAGAGTATAGTTAGAGTGATATTACACCTCGATGCCAACAAGGTTTCTTCTTTCTCGGCAGAAAGACAACCTTAAATAGCTGGCTAACTATATGCTTAACACATGCGAACTTGAAGTAAGACATCGTAAAAGATGTAGACTGACCAAACGACGATGCCCTAAAACCGCTCTTAGTAGCAACATCCTTCGCTAAAGCTCTCTTCCTATGAAGAAGGCTAAACCCCCTCTAGAGGGGACTACCATCGGCCGGTCAAATGCGCTAGGGAGCTAGAAATATTCTATTCCTAGCTCCCTAGCGCTATGTGTTTGCCCGGGTCCCAAAACCGTAGAAATCGAATAGTGTCCAATTGAATAGATTCAAAAAGTAGAACTGTTTGATGTAGTCTTACCGAACAAGGTAAGCAAGCCTATACTTATACTATAGGTTTGCATCCGCCCATGAGACCGAAAGTAGAACACTAACTCCTATATGTACCTTCAAATATGATATTTCTAGTTAGCAACCTAAGCAAGGCAAAATAAAGGATGCAGACAATTCCACTAGGATGTGTTAGGTCTTCCCCTTTCTAGCATACTCCAATGAATGCCCCTTTAGCCGCTATCAGTGAAGTATTCCACTTTCAAGCGCTCCGATAGCGCATTTTACCGGCCGATGGTAGTCCCCTCTAGAGGGGGTTTAGCCTTCTTCATAGGGAGAGAGCTTTAGCGAAGGATGTTGCTACTAAGAGCGGAAGAGGAGGCTGCTGCTGCTCCTCCTCCTCCTCCTCCTCCTCCTCCTCCTCCTCCTCCTCCTCCTCCCCCTCCCCCTCCCCCTCCCCCTCCCCCTCCCCTTCCTCCTCCCCCTCCCCCTCCTCCTCCTCCTCCTCCTCCTCCTTCTCCGTTTCACCTTGTTTCTTTGCCCCTCTCCGTTGCCTAACTCCTCACTAAGCTTCTCGAGCCTATTCAAGGCATATTCTCAACAGTATGCAATTAAGATGTTCTTACTTGGAGGAACGCCGTATGCCATGTGAGTTGTTTCCACAGAGAAAGGGAACATAACAACGAGAGTGAACTTTGGCCAGTATGGTAGAAGTAAGGCGTTGATTTAGAATGATGTGAGAGGAGCGGTGGAATATAAGTTATATATTTTCTTTGAATCCTACCATTTTTGTGAGATTACATGGAAAATTTAACATCGATACGGGTTGAATAATGCAAGATTTGTGAAAAAAATAAGTTTCCTATGCAAATATGATAATTAGGGTGTTTTCATGTGTTGATTTGATAGTTTTATGTGGATATGATCTTAGGTGGGACGCCATTGAAGGCATAGAGGAGCACATCCTCGTAATAAATAACAATAGAAGAACCATCAAATTTATCTCGCAGAGTTTTGAGTTTCTGCGTATAAAGATCTATAGAGTCTGGACGTTTTTTTTCTTTTTTATGTTTTGAAGATCCGACTTTAACTATAAAATATGAGAACTTGAATGAGAAGCATACCGAGATTGTAAAACTAACCAAGCAGATCTAGAATTGGAGAGTACAATAACATGATTTAAAGCCTCTTGAGGGAGGTGTCATTGATCATGGTCAGTGGTCTGATCTTTCATATGCCAAGCAGTAAACCTAGGATCCACCGTCGTGGTAACTTATCCATCGTCGACAATAATAAAGTGAGAAGAAAAGATATTAGAGCCATCAACAAAACAAAAAGAGACTGAATACGAAGTATAAAAGAGAGTTGATGCTTTCAGAGCACATAATTTGTAGAATAAGTTTGTATGGTATAAGGTTGCGTATATTGAAAAATATTGCCAATAGATTTGAAGCCGTAGGTGAGGAAACGATAATTTTGGAGAGAATCCTAGTGCTCTCATACCATGAAAGTGTTTAGAGAGAAAATATAATGTTTCATCAAGTGTGTCTGAATGAGATGGTAATTGCAGAAAGGAAACATTACAAGAATAAATACAACGCCATAGCAACGATGGATGATAGAGACCACATCCAATGGATCTTATGTGGCGGCTAAGGAGAGAAGGATTCCAGAAGGTAGGGTTAGGTTAAGTAAAGAATTTGAAAAACAAGAATACCCTAATAGGAACGACCTACATAAAGTTTGGGCTACAGACAATTACGAAAGAACCAAAGGGGAGGTTATAAGAGAAGTGATACCAAAGCCCAAAATACTAATGTGAATTGTATCTCTCTACTATGCACCAGATTTTGCATGGAGGACCAGGTGGACAAAGATGATATGGTACAGGAGGTTCCAGGAGGCTACGATTGTGTTTTTACCATGAAAGAACCAATTTTCATGGAGGATCATCACTTTGGCGGAGCATTCAGATTGATACAGAAGAGGAGAAGGGTGGATGCCTCAGTGGTGATGTCACACGATTTCTGGAGGGGCATATTGATATTGAGAAGTCCCCCGGGTCAACTTTCTTTGCCAGATTCACACAGGAAAAGAAAGATGGAGTTATCTGAGGGAGAAGCAGGTGTTGGTGACTCTGTTGGTAGTTGGGAATCCTTTTCGGTGGTGTCCGCAGATAAGCTTGATGGGATTTGAATCAAATTTAAATGGATATGTGCTGCTGTAGTGTTTTGTTTTTGGAATAGATTGCATCGGTGGTACCCATAGTTTGATTTCGAATGGATTTGGTAACTATATTTTCAATTGCAGCATACATAATGCTTATACTATCGATTTGTTGCAACGATAGTACAATCCGTTACATTTTCATCAATATATTCGATGGAATATGTAAAAAGACTGGGGTGCCCCTCATTTTCACTCAACTTTTTTTTATAAAATTACAATTTTACCTACAAATTTAAAATGTTACATGACATCAATTTTATAAATTTTACTTCTTAGTAATACATTAAAATGGTTTCATATGTTTTTAAAAAATTAAATAAAACAAAATACATTCTTACTAAAAAAGTACAAATTATCACAATAAATAATTTGCTTAATGAAAAAAGCAATAATTACTTTATTAATTATTACTGTGACAAGTAAATAATTAAATTTAGTATAATTAAGATTTTATAAACTTTAGACTTGTGAGTATAAGTAATTAAAATTTCAATATTAAGGTGACAAATAATTTTTTTATTTGTACATTATATATACGTGTAAAATAAATAAACAAATCAAATAAATACTCTGAAATTTTTTAGAAAATTATGGGGGTAAGAATTAGGGGAGTACTAGTCTTTTTACATATTTACATCCAACATACGGATGGAAAGTTAACCGTGAGTACCACTGTTGCAACAAATTGAAAGAATGGGCATCGCGGATGATGCAATTGAAACTATGAGTATCAAATTCCCACAAAAACTAACCTGTGGGTACCACCGATACAATTTAGACTTGTTTTTTGGTTTTGTTGTGTCTCTTGGGAGGTCCATGTGTCTTATTTTTTTGGATTCCGAAAATGCCGTTTCCTGTATGCATTTGGTACTCTAACGTGATTAACTATGTCATTATATCTTTTATCAAATAAAATTTATTGTAATGATTTGATTGAAACTATTACCAATTGTAAATTTTCAATCCGATCTATCGAATTCGGAAGAACGGTTAGAAAAATTAGGGGAGGAAAAAGATATGTTTAGAGAATAAAGAAACAGAATTTCCGGATCAGCTTGGGTAGAGGATATGGTATGTAGAGATAAGGCTTATGCTGGGATATGAGTAAGGATATGAATGCTATCTGATAAGCCCTGATAAGATATGTTGGCTGTCTGTGTTTGGGTGAAGTCGGATATGATGCAGGATATGAAGCAGGATATGTGCCAAAATAACTGTCATACCCTCAATGCTGTTATTTTAATAAAAGATTGTATATTTCAAATTAATGAGAAAAAATGTATACAAAATGTATCACTATTTATGTTTATATTTTAATACCCTTTTTTTCTACACAAAAGTGACGTAGTCGAAATGTATACAAAATGTATATTAATACGCCAAAAATTAAACTTGTAGTAACATGCAAACATAACAAATATTCATGGATACAACATGGCCATAGCAAAATTTGAAGTATAAATGTCTACCTCTGTTTCTTCTCTAAGGCACGGTTTTTACTTTTTGACTCGTATTTGGGTCACTTTGATCGGGTGATCCGAATAGCAAATTGATCTTTTTTTCACCGTGTTATAGAACAACTTATACTCTACAACACCATAAGAAAATTATCAAAATACTGCATTAATTTGCTACCCAAATCACCGGGTCAAAGGGACCTAGTGAATAGTGGTAAAAGTCAAATTGGTGCATTAGAGAAGAAACGGATGTAGTACTATATAGTACTTATTTCCATATTAGCATTATATTACAAAACCTACAATAAACAAGTTAAATTAAACCCACAAAATTTCAGCAAGCACGGTAAAATGTCTTTCATATTTATCTCAACCGTACATACCCAAATAAAGTTATGCAACCCAAAATAATATTTATCAAACCCATGAGGACCTCCTCCAAAATAAAGTAGGGACGTGAAACAGTGTAATAGCTGATAGAGTTTGTGGACAAGGGTAGAAAATTATATAGTTTGTGGGGTATTTTTGTCAAACTACTAGCATCCTAATATGCTATATTTTCTTATCCGAGCTTATACCTCCATGTTAGGGTTATGAAATTTGTTCATTAAAAGCTCCATCAGCATAAGCCAACATAACTTATCCTCTCTCTTATCCAGCACCCAAACACTTGATAAAAAAAGATAGAGCATAACTTATCTTATGCTCCCTCCTTATCCTCTACCCAAACGAGGCCTTAGAGCATTCTCAACATTCTCAAGATCAGTATCAAAGTCACACACAATAGTGGGACAAATTTGACCTAATTTGCACATTAGTTTGAATAAAGTGCCAAGCGGTTTGAGAAATCAAGTGATTTTTTAAGTTAATCCAGTAAAAGTGCAAGTCAAATTTGTTGGTGTGGGGTCCATCACATATGGTGGACTCACCCACATTGAATAAGTTCTCTTGAGAGGATTCAAGATGAAAAAAAATGCTCCCAGTGGTGTAAACCTGTAGGTGGGTATTTGTGTGCACATGTGTGTGTAAGTGTGTTGTAGGCCTGGCAATTCGGGTTAACCCGTCGTGTTTTGGGTTGGGTCGAACCGTGTCGTATCATAAACGGGTCAACCCGAACTTGACCCATTTATCCCCGTGTCGCTTTCGGGTCAAACATTTTGACCCGTCGGGATGCAGGGTCGTGTCGCTTTCGTGTCGGGTCGTCGTGTCGACCCATATATTGTTCGGATTTTACCTATGTGGCTTCCTAAAATAATGCCAACGGTGAAAAAGAATGATATAATTGTATTAGGCTGGTTGAAACGGGTCGTTTTCGGGTTGTCCAGGTTGACCCTAACCCGACCCATTTATTTTCGTGTCTATTTCGGGTTGACCCCTTGGTGACCCGTTGGGTTTCTGTGTCAACCCAAACCCGCTAACTTCGTGTCGTTTTCGAGTCGTGTTGTCGTGTCGTGTCGAATATTGTCAGCCTTAGTGTGTGGTGCTTGTGATGGCCACATGGACCAATGGTGAGTGAGGGTTTTTGTTACTCACATGTTTTGTGTGTGGTGGGTGGTTGTCATAGTGAGAAAGTGTGAGAGGTTCGCCCGTGGAAAAGGGAAGAAGAACAGAGAGCTAAGCTCTGGTTTTGAAGGCCGACCAGCTTGGTTCAAGCTTGGATTCGACGGTGGAACTTGGTCCGTTTCGCCTTAAATTTCAGGGAATTGATCCTTGTGACGTGCTCTTCTAATCAGCCGGTTCGATTATCTTCTCTCCCTCTCTTTGTGTTATCCCCAATTGTTGGTAGAGTAGGGTTTCTACTTTGCCTGCTCACCTAATTGGTGTTGGTGGGGTTGTTGATCCCAAGATAGTTGATTTCTTGGATGTTGTTTGAACTCTAGTAGTACTAGGGTTGTGATTCTACTATTGTTGATTATAGAGGATGATTTGAGTCGAGAGTGGTTCCGTGGTTTTTCTCAAATTTTGGGTTTTCCACGTTAAAAATTGGTGTCTTGTCTCATTTATTTGATTAGTCTACTTGCAATTGTGTTGCTCTCATTTAGTTGCACGTAGAGCTGCACGCCAGTTCGGTTTAACCGACGGTTTCGGTTAAAACCGAACCAGTTAAGCAGTCCGGGTAGAAACCGATAACCGAACCGGCAGAGGGGTGACATTAACTGAAGCCTGACCCGAAATAATACGGTCACGGTTCGGTCGGCGGGTTTGGATAACCGGAACCGTGGCAAGAAACAGAACGGACCCTGAACCGTAAGTTCCAACCGTTTTTTCAAAAAAATAGCCTTTATGACCTGTCACATCGTCGTTGGCGGGTCACTGACCGTTTCGGCCCGCCCGTTGGAGGGATTTGCTGCGTCTTTTTGGGTTTTCACTAATTACACTCACCCCCCACCACGACCTTACTCTCCTATAAATACCCTACTTATTCGAAATATTTTTCCTCACTCAAACACTACTAATTCTCTACAATTTTCTCATATTTCATATTCTCAAATTCTCTCAATCTTCCAAGTTCCAACATTGTCAATTGTGGAGTTCTCTAATTCATCATTAATTGTGAAGCAAAACATCCAACTCCACCATCCTAATTCCTACACATTCCTCCTCCGAGAATTATTCTTGGGGTCTGTAAGTTTTATTTTTAGTTGTGCATTTTACTTGTTTTAGTTCTTGTTATTTGTTTACTTATTTTCTAAACTTTATTTTTATTTTAATCCAATCATTCTAAGAAAAAATGTCTTCCTCTCGTAATATACAAATTGATCTTAGTGACGTTGAAGAAGTAATTGGTATAGGTGCCGATGTTGATTTTAGTCTAGAAGAAAATGACCCTACACTAGGTGCAAATAAAAGAACTCGTAACTGTTCTAAAAAAAGTTTTGTTTGGGATTTTATGAAAAAAGTAGAGGATGGAGTAGAGAAAAAAGATATGCCCAAATATAAAGTTGTTTGTAATCTTTGTCATAAAAAATATGCATATCACCAAACCGGTGGATTATGATCAATGAAAAAACATGTGCAAAAAGAACACGACCTTTTGTTAGATACACCCACCGTAGGTGAACCGCTTGTCCAAACCCAACTAAAATATGACGCACAAGGTAACTTAGTTCCTTTTATATATGATGGTGAGAGGGAACAAAAAGCAATAGTTCATTATATCACTGCTACTGAAAAACCTATTAATATGGCCGACGACCTCGAGTTTGACAAATTGATTACTACCGCGTTTTGTCCGAGTTATAAGCATATAGGTAGAAATACTACTAGGAATGATATAATTGGTTTATATAGTGAGATGAAAGCGGAAGTTATGCAAACTTTTTTAAATTCTAATTTTACGATTGCTTTCACATCCGATATGTGGACGGTAAAAATAATAAAGGATATATTTTTGTCACCACACACTACATTGACAAGTTGGAATTTAAAAAAACGTGTTATTGCATTTCGAGAAGTTCCATATCCTCACAGCGGTTTAACATGAGAGAAACTATAGTCGATGTTTTTAACGAGTGGGGTATTAGTTAACGAATTACATCAATGACTTTTGACAATTCATCGGCATGTGATATTGCGTTAGACCATACGCAAACTTTGATACAAACACCCTGTCACGAATCTATTACACACGTGCGTTGTGTATGTCACATTATCAATTTAATTGTACAAGATGGTTTGAAACAACTATTTGATCATGTTAATCCTATTCGTGAAGCTATTCTCAATATTGCGTCTTCATCCCGTCGAACCAAACTATTTATGGATTTTTGTACTCAAAACGGCAAGAGAAGAAGGAGATTTGGGGCAGATTGTAAGACAAGATGGAATTCAACGTACTTGATGTTATGTAGCGTTTTTGGCTACGAGACCCTTATCACACGTTTTTTAAATGAATGTGACAAGCCAATTTGCGTTTCGTCTTATGATTGGAGAGTTGGGGAAGCCTTAAGAAATTTTCTTGAACCATTTTATACCGCAACCAATCTTCTTTCGGGTGTTTATTATCCAACTACGAACCAATTTATTTCACAACCATGGTTTATAAGTTTCGCTTTTAAAGAATATAGGGATAATATTATTTTAGGAGATGCAATTGCGCCTATAAAAGCGAAATTTCTCAAATATTTTGAAAACATCCCTATGATTTTTTGTTTGGCAAGTATTTTTGACCCAAGGTCTAAGGATGAAACCCTAGATTTTATGCTACAAAATATTTCGGAAAACACGAGTACCATATTCAAATTCTAGTGATATCACCATCTTTTCAAGAAGTTAAACAAACTCTTAATGTTATGTATGTAAAATATGTTGTTAAGTTTGGTATTGGTAAGCAAGCATCTCAAGCATCATCGAGTGATCCGAAGGGTAAGGGTAAGGAAAAAAATTGGTTTTTTATTTAAGAGTAAACAAACCACCCCCACCAGAGCTAATTGCGTCACGGAATTATTGTTGTACGTTAGCAGTCATTATTTTTTACAACAATCCGCGGAAGAACTAGAAAATCTAGATGTACTCGATTGGTGGAGACAACATGAACCCATCTTTCCGATTGTTTCTATTATGGCCCGTGATATACTAACCCCTCCCACTTCTACAGTGCATTTGGAATCAACTTTTAGTGCAGGTAAATGAGTGTTGTTGGAAAAAAGGTCGTGTCTAACTTCGGAGATGTTGGAGGTTTTCATATGCTCAAAGGATTGGAGCGATGCCCCCAAACACACAAAACTCATACGCCCTTTGGACGTGGCCGTGATCGCAAGCATTAGGATAAGGCGAGGACACACCGCTAAATCAAGACGCGTATGCTACGAGATGAAAAATGAAGACTATTATTTTTACTCATTTAAATATGTTCGTAATAGACAATGGTAAGTTAGAAAAATTGCAAATGATATATAGTTTAGTGGGTGCCAACCTAGTTGGGATGTACTTAAACTATAGTGATGGAAATCTTTCTAACATTTCATATTTTAACTAATAATACAAGTTTGTTTCTTTCTTTTTTGATTATTTGTCTAAGTTTATGTTTTTACATGTATTAAATCACACAAACAACCCTTAAAAAACTCGGAAAAGAAAAAATAGCCCCAGAACCGGTTCGGAACCTTAACAGAACAGAATAAACCCACAGGTTACGGTCCACGGTTCCGGTCGGAATATCCCCAATTATCGGTTCGGTTGAACTGGAACCGAACAAACCCTTGAAGCCGACGAACCGAACCGTGAACGGAACGGTTTTGGCTTAACCGGTTCGGTACCGGTTCGGTTGAACCAAATATGAAGCACTAGTTGCACGTCTTTGGGTAAAGTTTGATTCTTGGGCGTTTTTGCTTCCGCTACGACTTGGTTTGTGTCGTGTTTTGAGCTCGGATTCCCCAACAAAATTTTCACCATCTTTCACAAAACACCTTCATACCCTCTTGCAAGGGTTGTGTTCAAAGCTATTCACTATCGTATGATCGACACATATATTGTGAGATGAAATAATTCTTGTTCCTCTAGCTTGGTGTGTACAAGAGAATCTTGCAGAGAGAACTCTGTGTACACCAAAGGCAGAGAATAGAAAATGGCACAGGAAATGTTGGGTTGTGTGTAGGGAGAGAATAAGGCAATAGTACTGTGAGAGAGAGAGACAGGATTCTGGCAGAGCTTTCGCGTATCTCGGGTCATTCTTCCCTTGTATGGAAGGGTTAACGATCCTATATATAACGGAGAATGTGACCGTTGCAGTGTGGTTAATGCGCCCATCAATGGCGGCTTAATTAGCTTAACTACAACGGCACGTTCGTCCGCGTAAATAGGGACCGTTACAGCACGTTATCCGCGTATACCGAAACCGTTATGGGGTTGACCGGGTTTGACCTCTTTGACCGGGTTTATGGAGCTCGTGCCATAAATCTCTCAAAAGCAGTTACTAGGGGTCGCGTGCGGGCTTGGCTCGCACGCGACAGGACTTACTCTAGCCTCCAAACCACTAAGTCCCTACAAGTCCCGTGCAGTGGTTTGCGAGGGCCCTGTCTCGCAGCCCCCACGTGGATGAGCGCGGCTGGTGATCCAGTGTGTGTGGAGCAAAATATGGTGTGCTAGATGATTGCCACGTGGCTAAGATATGTCTGTTCAGAAATCACTATCTACATTAGCCCCCTTTCTGCGCGTGAAGACTCATAGCCGGATAGGCTTCCATGCGCAGGAACCAACGTACGCGTCTGGTCTCCTCCCCCGAGGTGGTTTCCGTGGAAGGCGATCTGTTACTGACATCATCCTCATGAGACATGGTTGCTTACAATGGTAAGTTCACGTCGGGTTCACCAAAATGTGTACAAGAGAATCCTACAGAGAGAACTCTGTGTACACCAAAGGCAGAGAATAGAAAATGTCACAGGAAATGTTGGGTGGTGTGTAAGGAGAGAGTAAGGCAATAGTACTGTGAGAGAGAGAGACAGGATTCTGGCAGAGCTTTCGCGTATCTCTGGTCGTTCTTCCCTTGTATGGAAGGGTTAACGATCCTATATATAACGGAGAATGTGACCGTTGCAGTGTGGTTAATGCGCCCATCAATGGCGGCTTAATTAGCTTAACTACAACGGCACGTTCGTCCGCGTAAATAGGGACCGTTACAGCACGTTATCCACGTATACCGGAACCGTTATGGGGTTGACCGGGTTTAACCGGTTTGACCGGGTTTATGGAGCTCGTGCCATAAATCTCTCAAAAGCAGTTACTAAGGGTCGCGCGCGGGCTTGGCTCGCACGCGACAGGACTTACTCTAGCCTCCAAACCACTAAGTCCCTACAAGTCCCGTGCAGTGGTATGCGAGGGCCCTGTCTCCAGCCCCCACGTGGATCAGCGCGGCTGGTGATCCAGTGTGTGTGGAGCACAATATGGTGTGCTAGATGATTGCCACGTGACTAAGATCTGTCTGTTCAGAAAGCACTATCTACACTTGGTAACACCGCCAAAAGATGGAGTCCACTTTGAGATCATTCGTGTGGATACCGTATATAGACACGCTACTTACACATTTGTGATACTTACTAGTCAAAGAATGTAACCAAATACTTGGTAATCAGATAAACACCCATTTAGATAATCAATTTTGAGATTTCATTTATTGTAACGCAATGAGATCGGTCTTCTCCAATCTTCACAACATCCAACTCTCCGTACTCCATTTGACTGTAGGATTTTATGTGATGCACCTTGTTTTAATAAAACTTTCTGCGTTTAGCTATGATCAGTAGCGTGTTAGCTAGTGATATTTTGTAATAGGAAATTGAACATCAATCGGAGACTTTGTCAACATGTACATGGCGAACTCGGTGGTGTCTTATGAATATGAATATTTAGGGATTGACGACGAAATATACCGCAAAGCAAACGTACAGACTAATAAGCAAGCAATTAGTAGTACAGCAAAACTCTCGTGAATCTTCATACATGAAACTCGAAATTAAAGACAGGCACTTATGATTATGAAACCGTACCGTGGAAGTTGCGTTACAACTTTGATAGAGATGGACGGAGATGGCTACTTCAAGAACATTCCCACAGTAGATCATAGTGTTACCATTGCATTTATTTGTTACATAATAATAATAATAATAATAATAATAATAATAATAATAATAATAATAATAATAATAATAATAATAATAATAATAATAATAACATTTTTTAGAATAATAATATTATTTCTTGATCATAACTATTTTGTGGGTACTTTAGGGGTAACGTCATGGGTCGACTTTGGCCTTAAGAATCCCCCGGGGAAGAGAGAAAGTAAGTATCAGAGACCAATGGTTCAGTTCGCACAAACATACCGACACCCGTAGAAGACCTCTGAGACGTGTAACTGCGCGGGTAGACTATTGTTGAACCCGGATAAACCCGAACCGACCCAGATGGGATATATAATACCTAACCCACTAGCCCACTGCACTATTTTACTTCTACGCAGCCGCCGCCCACTATGTTTTGTATCTTTGTGATACAGAGAACGGAGAGAGAGAGAGAGAGAGAGAGAGAGAGAGAGAGAGAGAGTGTGAGAGAGAGAGAAGAAGAAGAAGAAGAAGAAGAAGAAGAAGAAGAAGAAGAAGAAGAACGGATGAACACCACCTACCGACGTCCGCCTACAATCAAGAAATCAAACTGGATAGCTCACCACCGATCGATTCGTCACTTTTCTTCACTCTCACGACTGATCGGGAATCGCTGGTTCACTCTATCTCTCTCTCTCTCTTCACTCACACCACCGATCCGTCATTATTTTCGATGTCTTTCCACCTTCGATCTGTTCTTCCTCCCGATGAGTTTGCGACCGGGTTTACCCGGAATCACCCCTGACCCGATGAACCCGAAATCCTCGGGTTTGGTGGTTGTATGATTGAAGACGAGTTTGCATCTAGCATAAACCGGTATCTCTGGTTGGTCAGCCAAACGGGAAAATACCCTGCCGAACCGACCCGTGCTCTGCCCTAATGGGTACCACCGATACAGTTTAGCCATATTTAAACAATTTAAGTGCTTCAATAGTATTAGTTAAATAATTAGCTAAATAACACGTGATATATTATCAATATTTCCTGCAAGAAAACTTACGAAATTCAGGACATGACCGCGAACATGGTTAAAAAAATATATAAAAATCTCTATCCATCTCTTTAAATGTAGAGAGTGTGATAACTATATGCTAAAATAAAGACCGGAGTAAAAGAGCCTATTGGAGAGAACTTTCCCAACTTATTTATATTTTAAAGAGAACCGCTAAAAAAATGACATATTGGAGATGCTTTTGGAATAGTATTGTTTCATTTTGGGTGCTGATAATTACAGCACAACACATGATAATTACAGCAGAATATTTTATTTTATGACATTTATACCCCTAACTTTTTAGTTCATGTTCCTTCTTTTCTTGGAACTTCCAATTCAGACGATTTCCAATGTCTGATCAATTTACTCAGCTAACATCTGAATAGTCTTAGATTGCTACCACGGTGGCCATTGATCCCGTCGTTAGATAGAAGAAATCTCAATCCCATTTGAATCAGGGGATAACAAGAACTCCACAGTCCACAAACAATCAGCGGGGCTCCCTCACGAATAAGAATGACACAACACAACCCAATTTACCAATCACGGAGATTCACAATTAACAATATCCAACACAAGTACACTACAAAAACCTCTTTAAGTACACCTGTAGTCTCCAGCTCCTCCTCGGGCCGCCTCAGTGTGGCAAATTCGAAACCACAAATCACGATCTCGGCTAATCGCAACATGTGTTGAAACAAAATTTGACCAGTCAGGAGGAAAATCCGATGATATAAACGAGTTGTTCACATGGTTCGGGACGACGACCTCTGATATTACGGCACCGTCGAACTTGTAGATGGCTGAGGGGGGGAATGATTTAGATGATTCAGATACATTTTTTGTTGGCTCCGAGAACTACTTCCGATGTTTGTTCCGTCGTCTGACATGTTCTTTCTGGACCGGCTTACTGCACATCTTCACCAGCCTTGCCTTCCTGTTCCAATTAGGAGGGGCTCGTGGATTCGTTGGAAAAGAGCTGATTATGGTCAAACATCCCTTCATTTTGACGAGTCTTTTCTGTTGGGTTTTGATGTAGGTAACGCAGCGGAATAAAAAAAATTAATCCTACTTCAAAGCCCACCACGGATCGTCAGGAGGAGACATCATAACATGATAAGAGACATAGTATTGTGTACCTTTTTGATTTGTCAGATCACACGAAGAATGATGTCCTCCTCTCTACGGTTGATCCACGTCTAGAGGTGAGATCTGGATTCTTCATTCTTCAAGTGCTAGCTTGAAGCGGAGGAAGAGGGAAGACGAATCAAAGCAACAAGGACAAGAGGAGATTCGGCCTCCTCTTGGTGCCGACGGGAAGGGGCGGACGGGCCTAGGGCGTTCGGCCTTAGGCTTGTCTTGCTCTCTCTTGCTTTCTCTCCCACTCTCTTTGTTATGTCTAATAACATTAAGTGGGAAGGAAGCTAAAGCCTCCTTTATACTCCAACAACTACTTATTGTTTCCATAAAAGTCCTTCCTAGTTCTCCATGAACTTGGATTAGTCACTTCCTTGCAAATTTGTCCTACTAAGTTTGTAAGGTGTTGCACAATGTCCTCTTTATTAATTAATCATATTAATTAATCCCAAATCAAGCTCAGCTCTACTTGACGTGTGACCCCATAGGTTTCTACTTAGTTGGTAGTAAATTTTACTAACATGGAGCGGTGTCTAGCAACACATCCATGCCACCCAACTAATATAAATAGTCAGTGATCCCGACAAACCTCTTGTGCCCAATATCTTATATTGTACATTCCCTTTGTCTCTATATCCGGATTGGACACGAGACATAAATTGTCAAACTCGTATATCCAATCCATAGTTCCTCGATCCTGGGAATATGCTTATGCAAGCAGATAACATCAAATCTCCATATTGATTTATCTGAGTGTGGCCAGACATTCAATAAGCCTCATCCCTCGAGTGCCCATGGATATTTACTCCCGTTATGTGGGAGGGACAAATCCCCTCTACATCACTACGATCTCTAAGCTTGCTTCCTATTATGCCCGATAGCCATCTTTATAATTACCCAGTTACGGTGTAACGTTTGATAACATCAAAGCACGATATTTCACAACTAGAGTATCTAGTGACTTCAAGTCTAAGGATTGCAATTATATTAGCACTACGAGAAGCGATTGTGACTTAACATAATCTAATGTATCCTTCTCGTTGTGAGTCAATCCAGTATGCCATTACTCCTAATGCATACCCATGTGTTAGACTTGATATATCCATATAAATCTACCCACATACTAGTCTATATTTGATCGTCCTATTAATCAATATAGTGGATTCGGGATATTTAAGATAAACAACACATTGTATCTAAGGACTTCATTATATTAAATATCACAATATATAATAAATGAATATTCTAGCCAAAACAATGTTAATACTAAATATATGATTGCCTCTAGGGCATCTATTCCAACAGTCTCCCACTTGCACTTGTAGAATCAGCAACTGTCCCTTGCTTGGAACTCTTACAGCGTACAGCTCCTCCATTCAGGCAAAACACGTATCCAGACTGCGATCTGTAGTCATCTTTGTCGGTTTGGAAGCTTGCGTCAGTGTAACACTTTACACTCAGCTCTTCCTTACCTCCAAATATCAAGAACACATCCTTAGTTCTTCTTAAGTACTTTAGGATGTTCTTGACAGCAATCCAGTGACTCTCACCCGGATTGGACTGGTATCTGCTCACCATACTCAATGCGTATGATACGTCTGGTCTAGTACACAACATGGCGTACATGATGGATCCTATGGCCGAAGCATAGGGTATCCTACTCATGCAGTCCTTCTCAATCTCATTAGAGGGACAGTCATTCTTAGAAAGAGTGACTCCATGCGACATGGGCAAGAATCCCTTCTTGGAATCTTGCACGTTGAACCTCTTCAACACCTTGTCTATATATGTACTTTGACTTAGGCCGAGCAACCTACTAGATCTATCTCTATAGATCTTTATACCAAGTATGTAGGCTGCATCTCCCAAGTCCTTCATTGCAAAACACTTTCCTAGCAGATCTTTGACTGATTGCAAAGTAGGAATGTCGTTACCTATGATTAGTATGTCATCCACATACAAGACCAGAAATACTACATAGCTCCCACTAACCTTCTTGTAAACACAAGGCTCATCTTCGTTCTTAATGAAGCCAAACTCTTTGACTGTGTCATCAAAACGTCGATTCCAGCTCCTAGAAGCTTGCTTTAATCCATAAATGGATCTTTTTAGTTTACAAAATTTATTAGCATTCTCTGGATCTTCAAAACCCTCCGGTTGTGTCATGTACACATCCTCGAGGAGGTTCCCATAAAGGAACGCTGTTTTGACATCCATCTGCCAAATCTCATAGTCGTAGTATGCTGCAATAGCAAGTAGGATTCGAATGGATTTAGTCATGGCGACTGGTAAAAAGGTCTCATCACAGTCAATACCATGAATATGTCTATACCCTTTGGCTACCAATCGCCCCTTGTAGGCAACTACCTTGCCATCCATGTCGGTCTTCTACTTGAAGACCCACTTGCACCCTATGGGCCGAGCCCCTTCGGGTGGTTCCACCAAAGTCCATACTTTGTTGGTATACATGGAATCCGTTTCGGATCTCATGGCTTCTAGCCACTTCTTAGATTCTGGGCCCTTCATGGCCTCTCTGTAGTTTGCAGGCTCATCATCCTTGAGTGTTATGTCATCGGGCTCAGTTACGAGGAGTCCATACCTCTCTGGGTCATGACGTACTCTTCCTGATCTACGAAGTTCCTGTGTTACCTGAACAGGTTCTTCCACAATTACTTGTGATTCCTGTTCATGTTCCATCATCAGTTCAGTGATTTGTGGCTCTGGAATTTCTTCAAGTTCTACAACCCTCCCACTTGCTTCTTTAGAGACAGACTCTCTTTCTAGAAATACGCCTGAAATACCCCGTTTTGTGACTACGGGTATTTTGTGATATTATGATAAGTGTTGGGAAGTTAATTTAATTGTAGAGAGTAAATTATAGTGCTTTGAGAGTTTGGGGGGGGGGGAACTTTGTGACTTTAATCAAAGGTTTTAGTTTCTTTTACTTGAGTTTTGGGGAGGTATTTTTCTTTTGACAAAACTAAGGGGGAATAAGTGTCTTTTGACCTAACTTTTCTTCCTACATCAAAGTTTCCTAATTCAAGAGGGTTTCCTACTTATGAAGTTTATTTTATTTCCAACTCTCATAAAACCCTCACTCTCCCTATTTTTCTCTAACTCTCTCACGTCCCTCAGTCTCTACCCGTCCCTCACTAACTTTCTTGTCCCTCTACCCGACGGCAGCCACCCACACCGCCGCCGCCGCTCCCTCTCTTTTCCGTTGAGGTAATTCTCTCTCTCTCTCTATTTTTCTCTTTTCCTTTCTCTCTTTCTTTTCTCTCTATCTCCGTCCGTCTCTCTCTCCGTCCGCCTCCATGGGCAGCGGGTTTGAGTTGTTTTGTTTCTTCTTTTCTTCTCTCTTGTTGATCTCTTATTCTTGTGATCACTTGTTCATGATTCATGTATGTTGCATGTAATCTTTAAATTTCAGTTTGTTATTGTTAGGATCATTGTTCATGGATTTGTAGGATTTATAATCAAGTTTTAGGGTCTATCATGTTCTTGGGTGTTGGGAAGAAACCCTAGTTTGGAAGAGAAGTTTGATTGAATGATTTGGGAGTTTTAATGATCATAGTAGGTGGATAACAATCTGATTTGAACGTGGGAATAATGTTATATTAGGTTTAGTATGAATATAGGATGAACTAGATGCTTGGGGAAAAAGTTTCATGAAGACTGACAATTTCCGTATTGATATTTTGAATGAAGTTGGAAACTTGAAACTAGTGTAACTTTTGATTCAGGAATCGAAATTAAGATCCGTTTGAGGCTAAACTTATTATTTTGAACGTTTTGAATCCAATGGAACTGTTTTTAGACCATGATCTGTTTGGGAAACTGGAGTAATAGATTTGGTGGAGTTATGATAGGTTATGGATGCTTTAGGTTAGGGGATTTTGAAGCAAAGCTTTGGGTCTTATTTTGAAGCATGAATTGAGTGAGATGTTGGGGAAGTGTTAGAACCCTAAAACATTGACTATCATATGCATGTAATTAGTATAGCAAGTATATTGCTAGAATATTTGTTTGATTAGAATATTGTTACGTGTAGGTAACGAATTCGTCGACGACGAGTACGTAGAGTACATTGGTTGAGTTGCTATAGTTGGAATTTGCTTTGAGGTAAGAAAATATGCCAAGCCTAGTTGTTCTTATCTCTTTCGTGTCGAAACGAATTCTTGTATTTCTTTACGTCTCAAAATGTGTTTATGTGACGTGACATGCAATATGTGATTTCTACTTGATAAATGTTTTTCTTGGAAATATCACCATGATAATGATAATGCATTAATACATAAAGTGGAATAGTTGTGCGGGGAATTTTTTTATTATTGTGGTATGGTTACCATTGGCATTGGACGGTTTGATCTCGGTCTTCCGTTTCAATTTATTTTTATTTAATCCGCTTGCAAGTCCCCGGATAGCTCCCTGTACTCACTCCTCTGGACGCTAGATTCTTTTGGGGGTGTCGACACTTAAGGTCTTGGATGCTTGCGAGATGGTTTGGTTTCCCCCGTCACAACGAATTAATAATGGATTTTTGGTTTTGTTAACGGAAAGAGGTTAACGATGGATTTTGGATTTTTCCTAATGATTATGGAAATGGATTTGGAAATATTATGGAATTGGGAACTCTTATGTTTTAATACAAGAGTCAACTTTATTACCGCTGTGTTTGCGAAAAACTCTTACTTACAATGAGTCATTGTTTTATAACTATCCCAACATCGTTTTACATGTTTGGATGTTTATTTACCAGTATTTCATGTTGATTTTGTACTGTGGTGTTTCTTTTTTATTCCGCACCACAGGTTTAGAAGATGGTTATCTGGCGTAGAAGGGGACGCGCATCACATGAAATAATAGTAGTAGTATTACATTTGGATTTGAATTCTTTAGTAATTTAAACACTTTAGTTTGTTTATGCCGGTTTGTGGCTAGGATGTTGATTTTTAATAATGCAACGTTTTAATTGGATTTAATTATTATATGTGGATGTTTTGTGCTTGCGAACCATGTTATAAAATCTCCTTGTATCTGGGCTCCACTCAGGTACGGAGTGACATCCCCGGGTCTCCGGCTTGGGCCATTTGGGGGTGTTACAGGTGGTATGAGAGCCGGCATTCTAAAAAGGAATTTGAAACTTGTTAGGGTAACTAAAATGAATATAGGAGAAAATAACTTAAAATTTGACAAGCCGTGGGAATTTGGGTAGTATGGATAGGATTACTATGTGTAAGTGTTTAGAAAATAGGATAGAAAACAAGTGCTCCCATCCACCCAATCGAATTTTTGAAGTATTCCAATTGGATTCTAAGTTTAAGCCTACTTTTAAGAGACTTTGTTGGGAAATTTCTTCAAGAGTCTTGTGACCATCAATTTGGAGTCTTGGGAATGATCATTAGTTGCAAAGAGTAGTTATTTCGGATTACGATCTATGCCTTGTGAAGTTAGAGATTTATTAAGTTGTTTCCTCTTGTAGATGGCTAGAACCAAGCATACAGCAAGGAAGCGTGTGTTTCCAGTTGAGAAGCACCCTGTTGTGACACGTTGGGTTGAAGGTGAAGATTTTCCAGACTTTCGTGACCGCGTAGTTCAATATTGTGAAGATAGATTTCAAGCCTTAGATTTTCCTCGGTATAGAAATCCAGCTTTTCAGGCTGACTTTATGGTGAAGGCATTACCTATGAAACCCATGTTTGGAGAAATTATTACGAAGTATAGCAACATCATGGGCAGGATGAATCGTCTGAATGATAGGGATTATCGTTGCCAAGGTGAATCGACGGTAAGTGCAGATTTTATATGCAAGTTGCTAATGGAAACTTATCTTAAGTGGCAAAGTTATACAGTTATTGAGATAGAGTCCAGTGATGAAGAAGACGTTATCTACATAAGCTCTAGTGATGAAAAAGAGGTGATTATTATAGACTCGAGTGACGATGAGGAAGTCGAAGAAGATCAAATGGAAGATGTCGATGAATACCCCGATATTGAAGAAGATCCCATGGAGTATGAAGAAAGTGAAGAAGACCCGAGTGAAGATGAAGAGCACGAGTATGATTCCAATGAAGAGGAAGAGATGGATGAAAGCGATGAGGACGACGATTAAGCTTGTTAGAGTTCTTTAGATTTCCTAGACTAGATGCTTTTAAGTTTTATTTATTAGTTTGAATAAGGCTATGGAGCCAAGCAACATTTGAAATTTTAGAACGATTCTTGAATAGTCACTTTTGGGCTAGAGTTATATTTTAGCGTTTGCTTTGGGATGAATAATGTTCACTTTTGGGCTAGAGTTAAATTTTAATAAACTTATCTTTCCGAAATTTTGGAGTATGGATCGACGAATTAAGGTTGTGCTATGCTTTGTTATCATTGATTAAGCGCGTAGAAAGTGTTCATGGAGTTAGAACGCGAAAACTTTGATCTTCGGTGTTGTTGGATCTGCGCAGCAGTGAGTTTTTGTTGTAGCAGATGTATTTAACTCTGGAGTTATTTTTTCTATGAATTTTTCCCATAAAGTAGACATACCCAGGTATCTCCCATAAAAATTTCAACCCCATATGAGTTCCGTAGAATTAGATACGAATTTCCAAAGTTGACGGTTCAGTAGCAGAATTGCAAAGTGACTAGCTGTAGAATTTTTGATTATTACCTATCTTCCAGATCTTTTTTTGATCTAAAACTTTTATGAGAGCTATTAGACACGTTTGGAAAACCTTGGGAGAAATCCTAACTCATTTTGAGAATTTTAATGTCAGTTTAAGGCTTTTCAAAGTCGAAGTTTCTATTCTGGTGGGCTGTGACAACAGCTGTAGTATTTCCTGTGTATCTTGAGTTCTACAATTGATTTTGAGTTGATTCTTCTTGATTACGAAAGTAGACTCAGAGAGGGTGTTGCGTACCAAAGTTCACAATTTTTTCTTGATCGATTGTTCCTTTTTCCAATTTTGGAAGTAGATGAAAAGCTGAGACGCGATCAGCCTATGTGGAAATACATGAGTAATTGATGCAAATGATGATCAATGTGTGACATTACTTGTTTAATTGTGCACTACATGCCACATATGCATGATTGTTTGTACTTATTGATACTTTATAAGTAATACAATAGGCTATAGTGTAGGGATTATGACTGATAGACCACATCAATACTACACCAGGAGACATCGCCAAGTACCAATGGCAGCACCAAACAACAACAACAACAACATCAACTTGGAGCAGTTCTTCGCGCAATTTGCTCAGATGGCGCAGAACACAAACCAGGGAGAGCAGAATAACGCTAATTGGGCTAAGAAAGTGGCAGACATGAAGCCAGGGAACTTTACAGGCAATGAGGATCCTGTTGAGCTCGAAAATTGGATCGATGAGATGGATAAGGTCCTTGAGCTAGTTGAGTGCCCTGAAGACCGCAAGGTTGTTTGCGCGGCATTCTACTTGAAGAACGAAGCTAATACATGGTGGAGGAGCACACGTCAGAACTTTTTGGATCAACCCAATTTCAATTGGGAGGCTCTTCAAACAGCACTTCGCACTCGCTTTTATCCGGACCATGTCCATGATCAAAAGTACCAAGATTTTGTGAATCTGACACAAGGAAACGGTTCCGTGATCGAGTACTTCAAGAAACTCATGGAATTATCCCGATTCGCAGGTCAGCTGATGCCTGATGAAGCGACTAAAGTTAGAAAGTTCATGTCTGGTCTCGAACTTCATCTACAGAAAGACTTGATGTGAAGGACTTAAGATACTCTACAAGAAGCTTATGATAGAGCTGCAGCCATTTGGCATATTCAAGAGGCACAAGATGAGAAGTGTGGGAAGCGTAAGGTTGAGAACGCTGTGGGCTATGGAAACAATCAGAATAAGACTAACCAAGGTAGTCAAGACAAAAGGTTTAAGCCTAAACACGGAGGAAGTAACCAAGGACAGTATCGTGGTAAAAAGCAGAATAATGGAGATGAGCAACCTCGCCGTTATATCTGCAAGAAGTGCCAACAAAACCATCCAGGAAAGGACTGCCAAGGAAACCTTGTAAACTGCCACAACTGCGATAGGAAAGGTCATCGTGCTTTTGAGTGCCGATTGAAACCAAATGGAAACCAGCAAGGGAACCAAGGAGGCAATTACCAAGGAAACCGACAGTTCAACAATAACAATCAGGGCGGAAACCGGAACTATGGGAACTACAACAACCAGAATAATGGAGGCAACAATTATGGTAGGCAGCATGTGAACAACCAAGGTAATGAAAGGAAAAATGGAGCTCAGAACGGGAATAGGAACAGCAACACTCCAGCTAACGCCAACAACAATGGGACTGGAATGGCAGGAACTACCACACAGAATGGGAATGTTGCAAGGATCGCAGTCATGAGCAGGACTGAAGCTGAAGCAGCAAATGGAGTAGTCACTGGTACATTTCTTGTTCATGATCAACCAGCTTTTACTCTATTTGATTCCGGAGCATCGTATTTGTTTATTTCATCATCATTTGTGGAAAAATTGAGTCTCAATAAGCCGTCTAGAATATCCATCCCCGTAGCTACCCCAACCGGTGATGTAACAGTATGTGACGCCATTTTTGAAGGAGTAGAAGTTAAGATTTCGGCTAGTACCCTACCAGCAAACCTGATACAGTTTGATCTTGGAGGAATAGATGTTATATTGGGAATGGATTGGCTGGGTAAATATCGAGCAGTAATAGACTGTCACGATCAGAAGATAAGGCTCAAAGGTCCAAAAGGAGAAAAAGTTTCTTACCGTGGTATCACAAAAGAACCATGTATCCGACTAGTGTCAGCTTTGACCATAGTCAACCAAGTGAAGAAGGGGAATAGTGCTTATTTGTGTTATGTTCAAGACATGTGTAAGAAGGAGAATGTGCTAGAAGAGATACCAATAGTTAGATATTTTCCCGATGTGTTCCCGGACGAAATTCCAGGAATGCCACCTAGAAGGGAGATCGAATTCGCTATGGACTTAGCACCTGGAACAGCTCCAATTTCAAAGGCACCGTACATAATGGCGCCGATAGAGTTGAAAGAACTAAAGGATCAGTTGAAAGAGTTACTTCAAAAGGGTTACATAAGGCCGAGTGTTTCCCCTTGGGGCGCACCGGTATTGTTTGTGAAGAAGAAAGACGGAAGCTTGAGGTTGTGCATTGACTATAGGGAGTTGAATAGCGCAACAATCAAGAACAAATACCCTTTACCCCGAATTGACGACTTGTTCGATCAGTTACAAGGGGCGAGCGTTTTCTCAAAGATAGACTTGAGATCAGGGTATCACCAGCTTCGAGTAGCCGAGAAGGACATACCGAAGACAGCCTTTAGAACGAGGTATGGCCACTATGAGTTTACCGTTATGCCTTTTGGTCTAACCAATGCACCAGCAGTATTTATGGATCTAATGAATCGTGTTATGTGGACGTTTCTAGATCGTTTCGTGGTCGTCTTTATTGATGACATCCTTGTTTATTCAAAGAGCGAGGAAGAACACGAAGAACATCTCAAGGAAGTGCTAGAAACTTTGAGACAGGAGAAGTTATATGCTAAACTCTCGAAATGTGAGTTTTGGCTAAAACACGTTCCATTTTTGGGTCACATAATTTCCAAGGAAGGAATATCCGTGGATCCAGGAAAGATTTCAGCAGTTAAAGATTGGTCTACTCCGAAGAATGTGTCTGAAGTAAGAAGTTTTCTCGGATTAGCAGGATATTACAGGCGTTTCGTGAAAGATTTCTCGAAGATCGCTAGACCGCTTACTACGCTAACCAAGAAGACAGTAAGGTATGAGTGGGGCGAAGATTGTGAAGAAGCATTCCAGACATTGAAGGAAAAGTTGACGACAGCACCTGTGTTGGCTTTACCCAATGATTCTGGCGAGTTTGATGTTTATAGTGATGCATCGAAGAAGGGTTTAGGATGCGTACTTATGCAAGAAAGAAGAGTTATTGCCTATGCTTCAAGACAATTGAAAACTCATGAAGAGAACTATGCTACGCATGATGTAGAACTTGCAGCAATAGTATTTCGCATTGAAGATATGGAGACATCATTTGTATGGATCTGTGTGTAGATTGTATACGGATCATAGCAGTCTCAAATACATCTTCACGCAGAAAGAGCTAAACAACAGGCAAAGACGTTGGTTAGAAGTCATAAAGGATTATGACTTGTGTATACAATACCATGAAGGGAAGGCAAACGTCGTAGCTGATGCGTTAAGCCGAAAATCGAGCCATACTTTGGATACTATGCTAGTTTTGCCAGATCGGCTATGCCGAGAGTTCCGAAAACTTGGAATTGAAGTAGTGAAACAAGGCGGAGTAAAGAATACCCTTGGGAATATGACAGTTGTGCCAGATATCTTGGAAGAAATAAGGAGTAACCAGCCAGGAGATGTGAAGCTGGAAAGGATAAGGAAGAAGATTGCAGAAGGACAAACAAAGGATTTCAAGATCCATGAAGACGGAAGTATTCGTTACAAGGGAAGATGGAGTGTACCACATAAGTGTACGGAAACCAAGGAGAAGTTGATGCGAGAAGCGCACAACACACCTTACTCAGTACATCCAGGAGGTGACAAACTCTATAAGGACATGTAGAAGATGTTTTGGTGGCCTAACATGAAGAAAGAAGTGGCAGAATTTGTGGAAAAATGTCTAACTTGTCAAAAGGTGAAGTTTGAACATAAAAGAATGGGAGGCTTAGTTCAACCATTAGATGTCCCAGTTTGGAAGTGGGATTCTATTTCGATGGATTTCGTAACTGCGTTACCAACATCAAAGAATGGACCGAATCAAATTTGGGTCGTAGTTGACAGATTGACCAAGACAACAAGGTTCATTCCGATGAAAGACACTTGGAATATGGAACAAAGAGCCGATGCGTATATGAAGAATATTGTGAGGTATCATGAAGTACCAAGCTCTATAGTTTCCGACAGAGATCCCAATTTTATTTCTCACTTCTTGAAAGCACTCCAGGAGGCATTGGGAACTCAGCTGAAGTTTAGCACGGCATTTCACCCTGCTACAGATGGACAAACCGAAAGAACAATTCAAACGTTGGAAGACATGTTAAGATCGTGTGTTATGGATTTTCAAGGTTCATGGGTTGATAGATTACCTTTGATATAATTCTCCTACAATAAGATTTATCACACCAGTATTGGAATGGCACTACATGAGGCGTTGTATGGAAGGAAGTGTAGAACACCATTGTGTTGGAACGACATAAGTGAGACGATAGTAATTGGTCCACAACTTATCGAAGAGATGATAGATCAAGTGAGACTTATCCAGCAGCGAATGAAAGCGGCCTAGGATAGACAGAAATCTTACGCTGATCAGAAAAGAAGACTGTTGGAATTTCAAGTTGGAGAAAAAGCATTTATTAAAGTATCGCCGACTAAGGGAGTCATGAGGTTCAATCAGAAAGGGAATTTGAGCCCGAAATTCATTGGACCATATGATGTTATAGAGAAGATTGGAGAAGTGGCTTATCGATTGGATTTACCATCGAATTTGGGTCGTGTTCACAACGTATTCCACGTATCGCAACTGAAGAAGTACATTCCGGATGCATCTCATGTATTAGATCCCGAACCAGTAGAACTGGACCCGTCTTTGAGTTATGAAGAACATCCTATAAAGATCCTAGACACCAAGACAAGAGACGCCCGTAACAAGAGTGTCAAGATTGTGAAATTCTTATGGACAAACCACCTCACTGAAGAGGCAACTTGGGAAGCGGAAGATGATATGAGGAAGAAGTACCCTCACCTGTTTGAAGAGGTACCTTGAGTTACGAGGACGTCACTCCTTTAAGGGGGGGGGGGGATGTGATCCTTCGTTTTTCTTTAATACAGTACTACTTATAGTATATTGCATATCATTCATGACCTTAGGTTTCTTTTAGTAGTTGTACCATTGAGGGGAGGTGTATACCTTGTGGTTACCTTATTGTGGTTAAGTTTTTGTTTAAACTTCGAGGACGAAGTTTTCTTTAAGGAGGGAAGGATGAAATACCCTGTTTTGTGACTACGGGTAATTTGTGATATTATTGTAAGTGTTGGGAAGTTAATTTAATTGTAGAGATTTAATTATAATGCTTTGAGAGTTTGGGGGGAACTTTGTGACTTTAATCAAAGGTTTTAGTTTCTTTTACTTGAGTTTGGGGGAGGTATTTGTCTTTTGGCAAAACTAAGGGGGAATAAGTGTCTTTTGACCTAAAAGTTTCCTAATTCAAGAGGGTTTCCTACTTATGAAGTTGATTTTATTTCCAACTCTCATAAAACCCTCACTCTCCCTATTTTTCTCTAACTCTCTCTCATGTCCCTCACTCTCTACTCGTCCCTCTCTCACTCTCTCGTCCCTCTACCCGACGGCTGCCATCCGCACCGCCGCCGCCGCTCCCTCTCTTTTCCGTCGAGGTAATTCTCTCTCTCTCTCTCTTTTTCCCTTTCCTTCTCTTTTCCTTTCTCTCTTTATTTTCTCTCTATCTCCGTCCGTCTCTCTCTCCGTCCGCCTCCATGGGCGGCGGGTTTGAGTTGTTTTGTTTCTTCTTTTCTTTTCTCTTGTTGATCTCTTATTCTTGTGATCACTTGTTCATGATTCATGTATGTTGCATGTAATCTTTAAATTTCAGTTTGTTATTGTTAGGATCATTGTTCATGGATTCGTAGGATTTATAATCAAGTTTTAGGGTTTATCATGTTCTTGGGTGTTGGGAAGAAACCCTAGTTTCGAAGAGAAGTTTGATTGAATGATATGGGAGTTTGAATGATCATAATAGGTGGATAACAATCTGATTTGAACGTGGGAATCATGTTATATTAGGTTTAGTGTGAATATAGGATGAACTAGATGCTTGGGGGAAAAGTTTCATGAAGATTGACAATTCCCGTATTGATATTTTGAATGAAGTTGGAAACTTGAAACTCGTGTAACTTTTGATTCAGGAATCGAAATTAAGATCCGTTTGAGGCTAAACTTATTATTTCAAACGTTTTGAATCCAATGGAACTATTTTTAGACCATGATCTGTTTGGGAAACTGGATTAATAGATTTGGTGGAGTTATGATAGGTTATGTGTACTTTAGGTTAGGGGATTTTGAAGCAAAGCTTTGGGTCTTATTTTGAAGCATGAATTGAGTGAGATGTTGGGGAAGTGTTAGAACCCTAAAACATTGACTATCATATGCATGTAATTAGTATAGCAAGTATATTTCTAGAATATTTGTTTGATTAGAATATTGTTACGTGTAGGTAACGAATTCGTCGACGACGAGTACGTAGAGTACATTGGTTTAGTTGCTATAGTTGGAATTTGCTTTGAGGTAAGAAAATATGCCAAGCCTAGTTGTGCTTATCTCTTTCGTGTCGAAACGAATTCTTGTATTTCTTTACGTCTCAAAATGTGTTTATGTGACGTGACATGCAATATGTGATTTCTACTTGATAAATGTTTTTCTTGGAAATATCAGCATGATAATGATAATGCATTAATACGTAAAGTGGAATAGTTGTGCGGGGAAATTTATTATTATTGTGGTATGGTTACCATTGGCATTGGACGGTTTGATCTCGGTCTTCCGTTTCAATTTATTTTTATTTAATCCGGTTGCAAGTCCCCGGATAGCTCCCTGTACTCACTCCTCTGGACGCTAGATTCTTCGAGGGGTTTCGACACTTAAGGTCTTGGATGCTTGCGAGATGGTTTGGTTTCCCCCGTCACAACGAATTAATAATGGATTTTTGGTTTTGTTAACGGAAAGAGGTTAACGATGGATTTTGGATTTTTCCCAATGATTATGGAAATGGATTTGGATATATTATGGAATTGGGAACTCTTATGTTTTAATACAAGAGTCAACTTTAATACCGCTGTGTTTGCGAAAAACTCTTACTTACAATGAGTCATTGTTTTATAACTATCCCATCATCGTTTTACATGTTTGGATGTTTATTTACCAGTATTTCATGCTGATTTTGTACTGTGGTGTTTCTATCTGATTCCGCACCACAGGTTTAGAAGATGGTTATCTGGCGTAGAAGGGGACGAGCATCACATGGAATAATACTAGTAGTATTACATTTGGATTTGAATTCTTTAGTAATTTAAACACTTTAGTTTGTTTATGCCGGTTTGTGGCTAGGATGTTGATTTTTAATAATGCAACGTTTTAATTGGATTTAATTATTAAATGTGGATGTTTTGTGCTTGCGAACCATGTTATAAAATCTCCTTGTATCCGGGCTCCTCTCGGGTACGGAGTGACATACCCGGGTCTCCGGCTTCGGCCATTTGGGGGTGTTACACGCCGGTCCGAGCAACAAACAGTTTGTTCTCGGTGGGATTGTAGATGTAATATCCTTTAATTTCCTTACGATATCCCACAAGCTTACACTTGTCCTCTTTGGGCCCGATCTTGTCTGTTTGTAAACGCTTTACATAGACATCGCAACCCCAAATCCTCATAAACGACACTGTGGGACGCTTCCCAGTCAATATCTCATATGATGTCTTCATGACTGATTTGGATGGAACACGGTTAATGGTAAAAGCTGCCATCATTAGAGCATGTCCCCAAAATGATATTGGAAGATCTGTTTGAGACATCATAGATCGCACTATATCTAATAGAGTGCGATTCCTCCTCTTGGATACGCCATTTCATTGTGGCGTTCCGGGTGGAGTGAGTTAGGATACTATCCTACACTCTCGATGATACTCATCAAGTTGTTTATATTGAATCAAATTCAATTTGCATCTACTATGCCAATTATTTTTCAGTTTTCGCGTAATAACAAAAATACGGTGTTTGAACTGAAATCGTAACACATAAAATCATGTTATGCTCTACAACCTGTGGCTCTGATACCACTGTTGGGTTTTGATGTAGGTAACGCAGCGGAATAACAAAAATTAATCCTACTTCAAAGCCAACCACGGATTGTCAGGAGGAGACATCATAACATGATAAGAGACATAGTATTGTGTACCTTTTTGATATGTGAGATCACACGAAGAATGATGTCCTCCTCTCTACTGTTGATCCACGTCTAGAGGTGAGATCTAGATTCTTTCTTCTTCAAGTGCTAGCTTGAACCGGAGGAAGACGGAAGAGGAATCAAAGCAACAAGGACAAGAGGAGGTTCGGCCTCCTCTTGGTGCCGACGGGAAGGGGCGGACGGGCCTAAGGCGTTCGGCCTTAAGCTTGTCTTGCTCTCTCTTGCTTTCTCTCCCACTCTCTTTGTTATGTCTAATAACATTAAGTGGGAAGGAAGCTAAAGCCTCCTTTATATACTCCAACAACTCATTGTTGTTTACATAAAGGTCCTTCCTAGTTCTCCATGAACTTGGATTAGTCCTTTCCTTGCAAATTTGTCCTACTAAGTTTGCAAGGTGTTGCACGTCTTTATTAATTAATCATATTAATTAATCCCAAATCTAGCTCTACTCTATTTGACGTGTGATCCCATAGGTTTCTACTTAGTTGGTAGCAAATTTTACTAACATGGAGCGGTGTCTAGCAACACATCCATGCCACCCAACTAATATAAATAGTCAGTGATCCCGACAAACCTCTTGTGCCCAATATCTTATATTGTACTTTCCCTTTGTCTCTATATCCGGATTGGACACGAGACATAAATTGTCAAACTCGTATATCCAATCCATAGTTGCTCGATCCTGGGAATATGCTTATGCAAGCAGATAACATCAAATCTCCATATTGATTTATCTGAGTGTGGCCAGACATTCAATAAGCCTCATCCCTCGAGTGCCCATGGATATTTACTCCCGTTATGTGGGAGGGACAAATCCGCTCTACATCACTACGATCTCTAAGCTTGCTTCCTATTATGCCCGATAGCCATCTTTATAATTACCCAGTTACGGTGTAACGTTTGATAACATCAAAGCACGATATTTCACAACTGGAGTATCTAGTGACTTCAAGTCTAAGGATTGCAATTATATTAGCACTACGAGAAGCGATTGTGACTTAACATAATCTAATGTATCCTTCTCGTTGTGAGTCAATCCAATATGCCATTACTCCTAATGCATACCCAGGTGTTAGACTTGATATCTCCATATCAATCTACCCACATACTAGTCTATATATGATCGTCATATTAATCAATATAGTGGACTAGGGATATTTAAGATAAACAACACATTGTATTTAAGGACTTTATTATATTAAATATCACAATGTATAATAAATGAATATTCTAGCCAAAACATTGTTCATTCTAAATATATGATAGCCTCTAGGGCATCTATTCCAACATGTTCAACTAGGGAAGGGAGCTGGGGGAGGAATTTTTCGGGATCATGACGGTCGTTGTATAGCTGCATTTTCTTGTAGCTTTGGCCATATTTCATCGATCGAGGCAGAGGCCAGTGCTTTACTAGCTGGACTGACATTTTCTTACAGCCAAGGCATCCTTGTGGACCGTGTTTTTGGAGATTCTATGTTGGTGATACAAGCTATTTTAGGCACAACGGTGATTCCATGGCGTATGCTTCCCACTATTATAGATTGTCGGGCTCTTTTATTTGGGGCTTCGGTACATCACACGCATCGCCAGGGTAATATGGTCGCCTATTCTTTGGCAACGCATGGACATACTTGCTTATATTTCCATAGTTTCCTCTATGAGGTGGATCTTCCCTCAAGCATTCGTAGTTTATGTAGGAAAAACAAGTTAGACCTTTTGTATTATCGACCTCCTTGAGATCATCCAATTCCTTTGTTTTCTTATTGTTAGTGGGTCAGGTCTAATGCCCCCCCCCCTACCTTTTTGGTTACGGGTTGGGAGCCTGATTTTCACTTATTTAATAAACGCGGAGTAATGCCGCCCTACCACCCAGTAGGTTCCCTAAAAAAGGTATCTCTCCCATCAAACATTCGTGGATTTTTGGGTTGCACTTGCACCTGGTGATAGCACATTTTAGGGGATATAATTCTTGAGCATTTACCACATGATAATATGTATTTGCAGAGTGTTTTGATCCCAATGTTAGAGATTATATGTCGTTTCATCACTTGTTTGCTACCATGTGCTATATTGTTAGTCCGGGCGTTTTCCATGAATATATTATTGTTATTTGTCAAATATAATCGCTTGGTATGTTTTTTCATGTTGTTTTGGCAGGGACGGATGCTAATCGGTTGATAGAAGGCATGGAACGAACTTCGGAAACAATAGGCGCTCAAGTGGAGTGAAGAGAAGCCGAATTGGAGGAGCTTGGATGACCAGCTTGCACCAATTTGATCATAGCCGGAGTTCTACAACTCATTTTGGGGTGAGATCAGTTCCATATGAAAGTAGACTCAGAGAGATTTCCATCGATAGGTCACGGAACTCAATCCGAGTTCGGACGAAGAATTTGGCCATTTGAAGTCAGGAGTATATTTCAGGGGGTTGTGGAATTACTGAAGACTTGTGCGGGTTATGATTCAAGAACGACCTAGGGAAGGAAAACACAAGCATTCACGCATCCAGAGAGCCACGAAGAAGGAGGAGAGCAAGGAGAATTCATTGGGAACGACCTCAAGCAAGGAGAAGACCCCGGATTGCGCCAATCTTCACGATTTTAGCGTTTGATCTATTTTTCTCTTTACTTTCTTGTATGAACTATTCAAGAACCATGTTAGCTTGTGTTATGAGTAGCTAAACTCATACCTCGGCATCGATGGAGAGCCTATGGTTTATGTTTTGATGATGATTTCCGTATTTTGGATGATCTTTCATGCTAGGATTATGGTTTAATGGAGATTGTTTTGGTTTTCATCATGTCGAGTTCTTTCATTGACAAGTTAGGGCTAAAGATGTGTGATGTAGATTATCTATTTCTTCATTTAATCATGAACTAGGCTTAATGATGATTTTGGTAGCCTACTTATCTTGTTTATTGTGCTTAATTCTTAGTAACGTAGGAGTCATGACCCGGAATTACAATGTAGCTAGTGAGTGTGTGAATACAACTCTACCCTAGTTGGGATGAGTAAACAAGAGCATTCCTAATTGACTAGACTTAGAGGTTAGTTGTATAGGAATGGATAGATGAGGGTAAATTCAGTAGGAAGTAATGAGTTGCTCGTGAATGGTGGTCTGAGAGGACATTATTCCTTGCGATATTGTTCGCCTGCTAGAACACGTAGGTAATATACTTGGCCTGAGAGGGACAAATCGTGACCTTTGTGTAGAACGACATGAGACCGATAGGTGATTGTCAATGCCATAACCCAGCATAGGTTGCTAAGAGTCATTGTGTTAGAACATGGAATCCGGAATTGTCAAAACTACCCTAGGTGATCTATAGATTGCGTAGTCTCATCTTCTCTGATTTAAATCAAATCATTTCATTTGTGTTATTTCGTTACTATTGCTAGTCACTTGTTTGAGGGTGAAAACACTTAAAACTACGATAATTTTTACTGGTTACTTAGGTAAATTGAATATAATTGATAAACTAGATATATAGTAGACACCTTCCCTTGGGTTCGATAACTCGGAGTCCAAAATACTCCACTTTATTACTTGACCGTATACTTGTGTAGCAACGCGTAGTAATCGCGCGTCAAGTTTTTAGCGATTAGTTTAATTTACCTTTTTATTTTTGTTTATTATTTCTGTGATTTGTGATTTTTTTTATGAATTGTGTCTCAGGTTCTTAGTGTATGCACCGGATCTCTAGAGACCTTGTGCCTCCACTTCCAGACACAGGGCAGTTATTCAGAACTCCGAGAAGAGATCCAAGACAGATCGCAATGGGTGAGCAATTGACTAACGCTCAACTGAATCATAACTTGACTGAACTTCGGGAGAAACTTGATGAGCAAAAGAATCAAATGCCCTACAACAAATCGGGGCAAGCTTTGGTGGAGAAGTTTTAGTCAACTCAGAGAGAACATAAGCCGCCTATTGTGGTGTCAGACATACAGGCGGACCACTTTGATTTGAAGCTTGCCACCATCACGACGGTGCAGAACCAGTTTCAGTACTATGGGAACAGGGATGAAGACCCAAATGACTTCATTGGAAAGTTTGATGCCTACATTAAGACAGTGAAGTACAAGAATGTGACCCCTGAAACATTGAAGCTGATTTTATTTCCTTACTGTCTGAAGGGAGTGGCAGAGAAATGGCTAGAGTCTAGGGATCCAGAATCGATCACCACATGGGAGCAATGTGTTGACGAGTTCATGAAAAAATTCTACCCCGCGCAGCGCGTCATTGGCTTACAGGCGTGACTCCGCATGTTGATGATGAGGTAACACCACCACCACCTGATATGTCTAAGAGTCGTCCGTATCCTCTTAAAACAAGAAAGAAGAAAGATGATTCTGAGTAGTACAAGATATTCTTAACCATTTTCTCGAAGTTGCATATCAATGTACCATTGATTGAGGCAGTAAAGATGATGCCTAAATATGCCAAATATATGAAGGATGCAATTTCAAGAAAGAGGGCGGTGCCAGACTTTGAAATAGTGGACTTGACTGAGCAGGTGATTTCATGTGTTATGCATGGTTTGCCTCAAAAACAGAAGGATACGGGAAGCTTTGTGATAGAAGCTAACTTGGGAGGAGCTTACACAAGGAAGGCCCTATGTGATTTGGCGGAGAGTGTCAACTTAATGCAACTTTCAGTTTTTGAGAAGCTGGGAGTAGAAGCTCATTCCACATGGATCAACCTTCATTTTGCGGACAAGTCTTGCAAGAGAGCCTATGGTGTGGTGGAAGACGTGTTGGTAAAGGTAGGGAAATCTATTATCCCTGCAGATTTTTTGATTCTTGAGATGCCTGTGGGAGATGTTCCGATCATCCTGGGTAGGCCATTTCTGGCTACCGGTCGGACTCTCATTGATGTTGAGAACGGAGAATTGATCATGAGGATCAATAATGCGTGGGAGACCTTCCGTGTTTCTAAGACGACTCCACATCAGTCTCAAGAGAAGACGCAGATGCCAGTGGCCGTGCAATCAGTGCACAACAGTTCTGAGGTGGTTCGTGATGAGCCACTGATAACTCCGTTTTGGAGTTATATTATTCCTTATTTTTGCTATGTTTTGCGTGCTTATCATGGAGAATTTGATCGTCTTTGAGCATTTTGTGCTAAAATTTTGAATATTGAGTTTTTGAGCGTTCATCGTTAAATCCGGGCGTTTCTCGTATATTTTGTTGCTTTTATTGTGATATGATCCTGGGTTCGTGTTTCGTGTTGTGGTTGGCAGGAAATAGGACGCGAGGATCAAAGGTGGTGAAGAAACGAACTTCGGAAACAAAGAAAGCAAGGAAAACTCAAGAAAAGGAGCCAGAAAAAAAGCTAAGGCAGGAACTCTTCGCACGAAGAGAAAGGGTCTTCGCACGAAGAAAAGAGTTAGCCAAAAATCCATTTCTCTTCCTGTGACATGATGCTGTCTCAAAGTAGGAGGACTTTTGCAGGAAGAGTTCAGACATAGGGGACAATCTCTTCGCACGAAGAGAAAGGGTCTTCGCACGAAGAGTTCGCCCAGAAAGCTGAAATCGTCCGGGGTCTTTTTGCAATTATTAAAAACTTTGTTATATCATTCTAGGAACGTATTTAAGGGTGTTAGGTCGACTTGTTGAGTAGTTTTTGACGCGAGACACATCTTTTGGAGATCAAGGAGCTATTGGGAGAGCTTAGGAGCTTTGGATCATCCGTTTGGATTCTCAACTCTTCTCTTTTCTTGATTTTTATGCTTAAACTCACGAGACTTATCGTTTTGAGTATGAATATGAGTAGCTAAACGTTATTTGCTGGGAATTCTCGTTTGGTGTAGCTAGGGTTTGATCTAAATATCATGTTTTGATGATTGTGATTCATGTTTTAGCTTAATCTCACGTAATCTTTCATTATTATGGATTATTTACGTTCGTAATCAACTTATCTTTGCAAGTATCTAACGTAGAGATAAACTTAATTAGTTTTCACGCGGTAACTCCGCGAGAATTAGTCGGTAAATTGAATAATTCACCTAGTCGAATCAATGTTTGGTAACTCGACATTGTTAACTAGGATCGTTAAAGTAGAATTGTGGTTTTAATGCATGCTTTAAGCTAGAATAGACTTGGTAACTCGGTTTGTTTTGGTTTAAAGTATAGTAACTTACTTGGTAACTCGGTAAGTTTAATAATGCTTGATTAATAGTGAAAAATATGTGGTTGTTTTACAAGTCAAAACATAAATTTAGCTCAACCTAGTGAACCTAGAGAATTCCCGGTGTTTTTCCCTTATATTACAAAACCCCTAAAATTCATTCTTTATTAATCGTGAACTATTTCACTTGGTTAATTCAGAATATTGCGTTTATTTTAGTAGAATTAGATAAAAACACAAATTGCGACGTACCCACATAAGATTAGAATAATAATTAATTTAAACAAAGTCCCTTGGGTTCGACAACCCGGATTTCGGATTTATTACTACACACGACAGCTGTACACTTGCAGTTGGAACGTGTCAAGTTTTTGGCGCCGTTGCCGGGGACTTCGGCTAAATTAGTTATAATTCCTAGCCTTAGGGATTTTAACTTATTGTTTATATCCGTTACTCACCTACGTTTTGCGTGGTTTGTGATTTTAGGTTGATTTACACGGTGCATGACCCGTTCGAGAGGCGAGCCTTTGTATCCAACGTTTGAAGACCCGGAATCCTTATTAAAAGCACAACGTAGAGACAATAGGAATTCAAGCTCAGTCGTCATGGATGAAGAAACGAGGGCTGAGATTGAGAGAATCAGCAAAAATGTGCAAGATGCGGAAGCAGCTAGGGCAGCTGCTCTAGAGGAGGCTGCAAACAGAGCCGCGGAATCTGAGCAACTTAGGGCTCAAATGGCTGAGATGCAGGCGATGATAGATCGCATGAACCCTCCGAATCCACAACAACTTCCTGGTGCGGAAGTGGTTGGCAGAAATAACGGTGACAATGGGAATAATGGGGGCAATAATCGGAACAACAACGGTAGGAATGTGGTGGAGCAAGTCAACAATGCTGAGGAGGATGAGCGTCCTTTGGTGGACTACTTCAGGACTACACCGGAGGCATATCAGCCCACCATTGTCAGGCCTCAAATAAATGCAGCCCATTTCGAGATTCGCCAACCGTTGATCAACATGGTTAGGGATGAGTGCTTATTCACTGGAGCCGCGAGGGATGATCCACATCAACACTTGCTCAATTTCGAGCAGATCACCTCTACTATGTATGATCAGAGAGTTCCACTCGAGACGATAAAGCTCATGCTTTTCCCCTTCTCCTTATCGGGAAAGGGAAAGACATGGCTTATGGATCTTCCAACAGGCAACATAGTTACATGGGCAGATTGTAGTAGCGAGTTTCTCAGGAAGTATCTTCCACCATCCAAGGTTTCTGAACGGATGGCTGATATAACCAAATTTACACAGCAGGAAGATGATTCGTTGGGAGACACGTGGAGAAAGTTCAACCAACTCCTTCGCAGATGCCCTACTCATGGAGAACCATGGTATAAACTTCTCCACTACTTTTATAATGCTTTGGATAGAGAGACTGCTAGTGAATTGGACATGATGGCCCAAGGAAATTTTATGGGAATGGGACTACAGAGATGTCGTGATTTTCTAGATAATGTAGCCAAACGCGAATCCACGAGGTCCGAGACTCGTAGAAGCACGAAATCAGATGGGGCATTGGTTGGTAAGATTGAGTCCATGGTGGAACAGAAATTTGAACATCAGATGGCAGTGATGACTTCGGCTTTCAGTAATTGAATCCATCGGCACAGGTGAAGTCAGTGGGAGAGATGGTAGCAGATGCAAATCAAGGATATGGGGATGGTATTGAAGACGTGAACTACATGGGTCAAAGACAGCAGCAATGGCCAAACACCTATCATCCCAACAACCGCAACCACCCCAACTTCAGTTATGCCAATCCGAATAGTGGACTATATGCGCCAGGTCAAAGGCCAAATGTTCCTTATCAAGCTTAGAGATAGGCCCCACAGCAACAGGCTCCTCCACCACCTCCATGTTCAGAAGAACAGGACACAAACGCGTTGTTAAAGAAGCTGTTAGCTAGCAATGATAAGATTGAGAGCAAGATTTTCGCGATAGAAGCCTCGATAAAAAGCCATGAAACACAGATTGGGCAAATAGCCAGTCAAAATACTCGACTTCCACCTGGTATGCTTCCTTCCAACACTATTACTCCAACTGAGCAGTTGAAGGCTATTACTACTCGCAGTGGGACCACTACTTAGGATCCCTCATATCCTACCCATGCGCGAGCTGAGGCGACTCAGGCCACTGAAAAAGCCTTGGATGAAGAGATTCCCGTGCCTACCGTGATTCCCCAATCAAAGGACACGGTGAGGAAGTCGGATGAGAAATAGAAGCCAAAGGAGGAATACAGTGTGCGAGTGCCATACCCGCAGAGATTGAAGAGTCAAGAGGATGCCAAGCATTTCAAGAAGTTTGTGGATATCTTCAGGAAGCTGCACATTAATATCCCTTTTGCGGAAGCCATTTCGCAAATGCCTAAATATGCTAAATTTCTCAAGGACCTCCTCTCTAATAGGAGGCGCATGGATGACTTCGAGACCGTGTCCCTGAATGAGGAGTGTAGCGCCGTAGTGCAAAAAGTGCTACCCAAAAAGATGAAAGATCCGGGTGGTTTCATTATTCCTGTGACCTTGGGAGATGTGTTCCATGGTAGAGCGTTATGTGATCTTGGAGCAAGCATAAACTTGATGCCTGCATCAATGTTTGAGCAACTCGTTGTAGGAGATCCAAAACCCACTCGTATGTGTTTACAGATGGCTGACCGTACTATAAAACGACCACGGGGTGTTTTGGAGGATGTGCTTGTGAGAGTCGAAGGACTCATCTTTCCTGCAGATTTTGTGATCCTAGATATGGATGCTGACGATGATGTCCCACTCATATTGAGACGACCATTCCTTGCTACGGGAAAGACGATGATTGATGTTGCCAATGGAAAATTGACTATGCGTATTAACAATGAGAAGGTGGCATTTAACTTCTTTGAAGCTATGAAATTCGCTGCATAGGCAGTGAGTGAGCAGTGCTTTGGCGTGGAGGCATACACACCAGACGAGGAGGACGACATATTATTGGAGCAGCTGTATGAGGAACTTGCCTTACTTGATTCGAGTGAAAAAGAACAGGCTATGGAGGCCAGCTGGCGTTCACCCCTACCCCTCTTTAATGAGGGAAGCAGGAAGATTCTTACTCCTTCTCTTATTACTGATCTTGATTTAGAATTGAAACCGTTACCTGCTCATTTAAAATATTTATACTTGGGATCTGATGAAACTTTACCTGTTATTGTTTCTGCGAGTTTGGACAGGGAACAGGAGGATCAGCTTCTCAAGGTATTGCAGGAGAGGAAAGCAGCTATGGGATGGACCATAGCGGATATCAAGGGGATCAGCCCCACAGTTTGCCAGCACAAGATCCGGCTCATGGAAGACAAGAAGCCGGTAGTTCAGTTTCAGCGCCGCCTCAACCCTCACATGCAGGAGGTGGTGAAGAAAGAGGTGCTTAAATGGTTGGAAGCAGGTATCATCTATCCGATTTCCGACAGCACGTGGACTAGCTCGGTGCAGTGTGTCCCTAAGAAGGGAGGTATAAGTGTGGTGGAAGGGGAAAAAGGTGATCAGATTTCCACTCGTACGGTTACTGGGTGGAGAGTTTGCATGGATTACCGCAAACTCAATGATGCCACTTTGAAGAATCACTTCCCCCTCCCATTTGTGGACCAGATGCTTGATAGGCTGGCACGTCATTCGCATTACTGCTTTTTGGATGGACACTCTGGGTATAATCAGATAGCGATTGAGCCAGCTGACCAGGAGAAGACGAAATTTACTTGTCCTTATGGGACTTTTGCATTCAGGCGCATGCCCTTTGGGCTATGCAATGCCCCTGCCACGTTTCAGAGGTGTATGATGTCTATCTTCTCAGACATGATGGAGCAAAATTTCGAAGTCTTCATGGATGATTTTTCTCTTTATGGTGATGGTTTCGAAGACTGCCTCCAGCAGCTAGCTCGGGTACTGGACAGATGTATTGACACCAACCTAGTACTTAACTGGGAGAAGTGCCAATTCATGGTGACCGAGGGGATAGTGTTGGGGCACAAGATCTCCAGTAAAGGCTTAGAGGTAGATCGGGCAAAAATTGAGGTGATCGAGAAGCTTCCTTATCTTACATCTGTCAAAGGGGTACGGAGTTTCTTGGGACATGCAGGTTTCTATCGGCGCTTCATTAAAGACTTTTCGAAGATCACAAAGCCGTTATCTGGGTTGCTTGAGAAAGATGCCGTCTTTGATTTCAATGAAGTGTGCATGACAGCTTTTGATTTGCTCAAGAAAAAGCTGATCAGTTCTCCCATTATAGCCACCCAGACTGGACCTTACCGTTCGAGCTTATGTGTGATGCCAGCGATTATGCGGTGGGAGCAGTGCTGGGACAGCGGAAAGACAAGGTAGCTCATGTAATTTACTATGCCAGTCGTACTCTTAATACTGCACAGGTTAATTATGCCACCACGGAGAAGGAGATGTTAGCTATTATCTTCGCATTGGACAAGTTTCGTCCATACCTTGTGGGTTCTCTGGTTACTATCTTCACGGACCATGCAGCCCTCAAATATCTTCTTACTAAGAAGGATGCGAAGCCTAGGTTGATCCGATGGGTGTTGCTAATGCAAGAGTTCGACATAGTGATCAAGGACAAAAAGGGAGTAGAGAACGTTGTTGCAGACCATTTGTCACGACTGGAGAACGAAAAACAAGATGTACCAATTAGAGAAGATTTTCCAGATGAACAACTTATGGTAGTGGTAGCAGCTGTGCCTTGGTTTGCGGATTTGGCAAACTTCAAGGCGCTCAATACTGTCCCAAAAGACATGTCTTTCCATCAGAAAAAGAAATTTTTTGCAGATGCACGACACTGTTTCTGGGATGACCCTTATTTGTTCAGGTTGGGAGCTGACAACGTGTTGAGAAGATGCGTAGCTGAGCCAGACACTTTGGACATTCTTAGACACTGCCATGAATTGAATTGCGGAGGGCATTTTGGCAAAACGCGCACTGTGGCAAAGGTATTGCAAAGTGGATTTTATTGGACTTCTTTACCTAAAGATGCTCATTTGTTTGTACAGCAGTGTGATCGATGTCAGAGAACTGGTAATATCTCCAACCGAAATGAGATGCCTCAGAATTTCGTGTTGGAAGTAGAGCCCTTTGATGTTTGGGGCATTGATTTCATGGGACCATTCCCGTCTTCGCTTGGAAATCTTTATATACTGTTAGCTGTAGATTATGTGACCAAGTGGGTAGAGGCAATGGCTTGCCCTAAAAACGATGGAGCTACTGTAAAGAGATTCGTGCGTAAGAGCATATTTACACGGTTTGGGACTCCCAGAGCCATTATTAGTGATGAAGGATCGCATTTCGTGAATAAAGTCTTTGCCAATGTCTTGAGCAAATATGGGGTAAAGACGCATAAGATATCACTGGCTTATCATCCGCAGTCGAATGGGCAAGCAGAAGTTTCTAACCGAGAGATAAAAGGGATTCAGGAGAAGACAGTCAACCCGGGACGCAAGGATTGGTCTCTGCATTTTAGATCATAGCTTATGGGCGTATAGGACTGCTTACAAGACCCCTTTAGGCATGTCTCCCTATCAGTTAGTATTTGGGAAGTCATGTCATCTTCCGGTGGAACTTGAGACAAGGAAATCTGGGCCTTGAAGAAGATCAATTTGGACGCTAAGCTCTCAGGTGAGCTACGAAAGCAAACACTACTCGAACTTGAAGAATTTCGATTGATGGCATATGAAAGTGCAAAACTCTATAAGGAGAGGTCAAATTTGTGGCACGACAGGCATATCATCCCGAGAGACTTCAAAGTAGGACAGAGGGAGCTGATCTTCAACGCCAGACTAAAGCTGTTTCCAGGGAAATTAAAATCTAGATGGAGTGGTCCCTACACAATTACCGCAGTTTATCCGTGGGGATCTCTTGAGGTGGAGGACGCAAATGGGAACAGGTTTAAGGTGAACGGCCAGAGAGCGAAACCGTACGTGGACGGGAATTTCATTTGAGTCATTGAATGGCTTCATGCAACTCCCGCAATTTAATTAATCTCTGAGGTAACTGGGTCGGGCCGTCGACCTTAAATTACAAAGCGCTTGTTGGGAGGCAACCCAACCTATTTATTGTTGTAGAGTAGGTTTTTAATACTGCTTTGTAAATTTTTATTCTATTTGATTTATTTGAGAGGTGCGAGAGAGCGGATTTAATATTTCCAATGAGTATGTGCACGATTCTGAGGTGAAAGGCCTATTTCGGATCCCCCGTCTTGATGCGCGCGTGCGAAACAGAGTAAAAATTGAAGAGTTCCAGCCCAAAACGCGCATCGGGATCCGAAGTGAAGAAATTGAAGAATAAAGCCATTCCTGCGCTTACTCAACACACGCACCTGGGGAATATCATGTTCCCGGACTCCCCGTCTTGATAAGAATTTGATTAATCAACGGAGAAAGATAGCTCACTGGCACGGATTACGAGGTAATATTTTGAAGAACAGACTGAAAACAGAATTGAAGAGTGCCATTGTGTGGGGGTAGTCGAGAGCTTTCTGTGGACGGGTGGATCGCGTAAATCGGAGTCCGGACGAAGAAGTTAGGCCAAAAAGGATGTTACGCGGGCAAAAAGGCGTCGAAAAGCATCCAGAATTGCCCAAATTGAAGAATAAAGGATTCCCCGGACATTGGGAATCTTTTATGATGCAAAAGGAATCTCGAGGACGAGGAGATTCATGAAGAAGCAAAGGCACGAGTAAAATGGCGCAACAAGGATGTTCGGGCGGCTTAATAAATCCGGAAATTTTCAACGGATCTTCGAGAGCATGAATTTGAAGAATAAAATATTCCCCGGACTTTGGGAATCTTTTATCATCTACACGGGATCTCGAGGACGAGGAGATTCATGAAGATTCGAAGAAACGCGTAAATAGTCGAAGGAAATCAAGCAAAAGAGGGAATTTTTAAAGCACTGTCAGTTCTCTTCGCACGAAGAGACAAACTCTTCGCACGAAGAGTTGGTACTTAGAAAAAAAAAATCTTCCTGTGACAGTCTTCTGTCTCAAAACAGGAAGACTGTCACACGAAGAAGAAGGAAGCATTCTTGACATTCTCTTTGCACGAAGAGAAATTCTCTTCGCACTAAGAGAGTTCCCAGAATGCGTGAAATGTCCAAAATGCACGAAATAAAGCAAGGAGGATGGATTTCTGGAGGGGTATTTGGGGCAATTCATTTAAAGGTATTTAAACCCCGTTGACCCGATTAGTTCATCAGTTCCTTCATTCTTCTTACAGCCACGAACACAGGTCTTCTCCTCCATAGCCGCACGCACGACACCAATCTCCTACCACCTTGTTTCTTCGTCAAATTCAACAACCAAGTAAAGGTTTTGCTCGCGACAGAGAGGAGAACAAGGATTCGAGGGTGGCTTTGAGTGAGATTGAGAAACGAGAGAGAAATCAGAGGAGGAAGAACTAGGGTTTCGAAGCTAAAATTGACAAATTGGACCACTTGGAGTGTGATTCAGTTTACGGTCAAAAAGGCAACACTAACGGGGACTTTACAAGGAGTACGGAGCATCAAACAATTCGGAGTTTCGACAATTTTTTTTCGGCAACCTCAGAACAGCCCAAATTGTCGAATTTCTGAGATTTTTGTGCCCGTAAGACTTGCTCCGGGCACCTACGTACGCTCTCAAACTAGTTCTTTCATTATTCGAGTCTTAGGCACAAATTGAGTAAAAGCCCGATTTACTTTTTGTTGCGCTTAGTAGCGCGCTTGGGGGCGATTGCTTAGAGTCCTAGGAATTACGTGCTTACTTGCCTACGTGTTTAATTCTTTACACACTTCCTGTCACGGTGCACAGTTTAAATTTTCATCGTCTTTGCTTGAATTGCTAAATGGCCTCAAAGAAGAGAAAGACGGGTGAGGGGTCGTCTATGGAGGCGTCCGGTTCTGCTCCGCCTACCATAGAGGCGCCCGAGTCGCCCAAATATGATTTGTTAAAAACTCCGTTCCCTAACCGACCCGTGATGAGACAAAGAAGAGAGGGGAAGGTGAATATGAGGAGATTGACTGAGTCGAACTTTGACTCGTATCGCTTCGTGACTCACGAGGCACATTATGATTATGACCATGACCATTACCTTACCAAACATGGACAACCCGAGAAAGCGTTCGAATTACACCCGGACATGCCCCCACCTATTAAGAGCATTTATGATAGGGAAGGGCTTCTTAAGTGGTTCGAATTGGTCGGAATTTCGAGCGCACCAATCGCTAGGGAGTTTGTTGTCAACCTTAGGTATGCGTTGGATGGTGAGAGTCGCGACCATAGGTTGGTGTACTGTCGAAACAAGTGAATAGTCTTTACACCGGAGTCTATCGCCTTTTTTTCTTAAATTCACACCTCTAGCGGATGCGAGTGCTTTTTCTCGGGTTGTGTCGAACGAGAACATTTATGACAAGGTCAACAAATTTTGTTTTCCGCCGGGTAAGTCTCCATGGGATAGGAAAGGGTCAATACTTGAACGGATGGTTCCAACTGGGGAGTTAAAACCGGAGGCTCGATGGATTTGTGAGTTATTGGAGAATTCGGTTTTGGGAACCACCTCAAACCCCACATTCTCCTTTAGATTTCGTGTGATGGCGTTGTGTCTTTGGGAGGGGCAGAGAATTGATATTCCTCGATTCATATGGGGTAATATCATGGATCGAATTTCTAGAAACAACAAGATGGCCCCGGGACATACTTGCTTGCTCACCCACTTAACCATTGTTTCTGAGGTGGCGATTCCCAAATACGACAAGATCATTCCTGTCTTCCCCAAGAGAGAATGGTCTAAGTTTGACGCCACGGCCAAAGCTTTGAAGCGGAATAAGGGTCGGAGGAAGAGTGTAGGGGTAAAGAGAGCTGGTTTTGATGGTGAGGCCGCCTTCAACCAGTTGCGATAGGAGATGACAGTGGATTGGGAAGAGAGGAGGCGTCAATTTGAGTGCTTGCAAAGTAACCAAGCCCAATTGGGTAATTTGGTTCAAATGGTTGGTGAATGGGTGCTTTACTCGACTGAAGTGCCTAGAGAGGAATTCGTGCCACCTGTCCCTACCACTGAGAGATGGTATCAAGGGGCCGCGTATGAGGCCCAGCCTAATGAGAATGTGGACGAGGAAGTTGGGGATGATGAAGAGGGAGGCGAGGAGGCCCCGTACTCCGAAGAGGAAGACGAGTAGGGGAGTTGGCCCTCGTGCTAGGATTGTTGAGTCCTCGTGTGATCGTTGAGGACAACGATGCATCCTAGTGTGGGGGTGGTGGTACCCTTTTTACTAGTCAGTATTGAGTCTTTGCATCGCCCGTGTCAGCATTTAGTTAGAGATTTTTGGTTATGTCCTTATTTCCTTATTTTTTTTTATTATTCATATTTTTGCGTGCATGTTTTGGTATTATTGAGTCATCCCACCAAAGTATCGAGTCATTAGTCAAGTTGGCCGTGCATGTAGTATAGGTATTATATATATATATATATATAAAAAACTAAAAAATGTGAAAACCCAAAAAAAAATTAAAAATTTGAGAAAGGGCAATCAAAAGAGGCTGAAAGTTCGATAAAATCGAGAAGTGTGAGACTTTTAGGCATAGGGCGTGAATTGCGATCGAGAGTGACAATGTGAGTTTCCCTTAGTAAGTATAGAGAAACTTTCTTTACGGGAATGCGTGCCTATTTTACACACGGACTTAATTTTTCAAATCTAAAGTGTGTGCCTAATTTTCTTACAAGAGTTGAGCTAGGTGTGAGCTACACAAGCCGAACGTTCTTGTGTATGTCTTAGGTAGTCGCCAACCCGCCTCGTAGTGGCACACAGAACAGCTGTGCGAGGTGTGTATTAGAGCACTCACTGCTTATAGAACTTACCTTGTAGGACCACTAGTAAACCCTGTTTTGAACCTTGGATTCTTTGATAACCTGTTGACTTAGGGTGACGATTCTTGGCCTTCATCATTGATTGGTTAGAATCACCGCTTTAGTGCGTCACGAGGGTGTTGTATTTGAGGGGGTTCGATGCGGGAGTACTTCATGCTATACTTGTGTGAGTCTTACATATCGCATGCACTTCATTTGTGATCATCGAGGGGAATGCGAGGGTGAGCGAGAGTAGGCTTGCGCACTTCGATGTGGCGGTGTTCCATGGCATTACAACATGGACACGAGTGAGGAGAGCAGTGAGTGTGTACCATCTAATACACACACAATTTAGGTTGGGGAATTTAATAGGTGGATCGTGCTAGGGACCGGATCTTACTCATCATGGTGTAGGAGGTTTGGTTGGATTAGGCACGAGACATATAAGTGATTGGCTACTTGAGAGGGGACAGGATTACATTTGAGTGTGGGGGTGTCGACATTTGACTTCGGACATCGAGATTGAGCTTGCGACGACTCCATCCCCACACGTGCTCTATTGTGTTAGCGGCTTTGTTTGTTACACCGAGGATTTCATCGAGATAGGGGGAGAGACATTTATTTGTGATTTATACGTGTTGATTTGGATATTATCTTCCCTTATTATCATTTTTAGCTAGACACTTGGAAGACCACTCGAGACGTCTATTGAAGAAATTGTGCAGAAAGTTGAGAGATTCAAAAAAAAAAAAAAAAAAATGAAAAAAAGGAGAGAGAAAAAAGGAGAGTTGTATAAAGGAAGAATGAAAAGTTTTGTGGAAGAACGAGTGGAGAAGCAACTAGTTCACGAACCTGAAATTTTGGCTTATATATCATTCATGACAATAGCCGCGGGGATCGTAATTGTACCGGGGTGTGAGGGGATCGAGGGCCGGAGATGGTGAGTTTCGGGCTTGGTTTCTATCGTTGTTGTGAGGGTGTGTGAGATGTGGTATGTGTGAGAATGTGACGCTTTAGGACTCGTGCTTGATTATTTACCTATTTGTCCCTAAATCCTCATCATTCTAAACCCGTTAGCGGATTAGGAGCTCGGACCTTGAACGTGGCTTAGCCTAGCGTAGCCTCTCATTTTGTGGCACACATGAAAAGGTATTGCGTTCTTGTACTTAGTAAAGCTAGGTTCTCTATACTAGCTAGGGGGAATTCGTGTTGTCAAGTTTGATTTCAATTCATTCCTTGTATCTAGATTTCTCATCGCTTCGTGTGAATCGGTTTAAGCTAATGGAGATTGCCCAATCTCGCAAAAGAAAAGAAAAAAAATTTATTATTTCAATACTTGCATTGTGAAAATTGCATTTGCATATAGGTGCATTGTATATAATCGAGTCGTGTCGACTAGTAAAAAGGATGGTTTGTGAATTGATCTACTCGGACTCGTATGCAATTGGTAATGGTTAAGTATGCAATGTGAGGTGTTAAGTATGCAATGGTAAATGTGGTATGTATGCAAAGAAAGTTTGGAAATCGGGAGAGATTTGAAGAAGTGAGATGAGATTGTGGGAATTGGCTTGAGGATTTGCTCGGGACGAGCAAAATGTAGTGTGGGGGTAGTTGATAAATCCATTTTGGAATTATATTATTCCTTATTTTTTCTATGTTTTGCGTGCTTATCATGGAGAATTTGATCGTCTTTGAGCGTTTTGTGCTAAAATTTTGAATATTGAGTTTTTGAGCGTTCATCGTTAAATCCGGGCGTTTCTCGTATATTTTGTTGCTTTTATTGTGATATGATCCTGGGTTCGTGTTTCGTGTTGTGGTTGGCAGGAAATAGGACGCGAGGATCAAAGGTGGTGAAGAAACGAGCTTCGGAAACAAAGAAAGCAAGGAAAACTCAAGAAAAGGAGCCTGAAAAAAAGCTAAGGCAGGAACTCTTCGCACGAAGAGAAAGGGTCTTCGCACGAAGAAAAGACTTAGCCAAAAATCCATTTCTCTTCCTGTGACATGATGCTGTCTCAAAGTAGGAGGACTTTTGCAGGAAGAGTTCAGACATAGGGGACAATCTCTTCGCACGAAGAGAAAGGGTCTTCGCACGAAGAGTTCGCCCAGAAAGCTAAAATCGTCCGGGGTCTTTTTGCAATTATTAAAAACTTTGTTATATCATTCTAGGAACGTATCTAAAGGTGTTAGGTCGACTTGTTGAGTAGTTTTTGACGCGAGACACATCTTTTGGAGATCAAGGAGCTATTGGGAGAGCTTAGGAGCTTTGGATCATCCGTTTGGATTCTCAACTCTTCTCTTTTCTTGATTTTTATGCTTAAACTCATGAGACTTATCGTTTTGAGTATGAATATGAGTAGCTAAACGTTATTTGCTGGGAATTCTCGTTTGGTGTAGCTAGGGTTTGATCTAAATATCATGTTTTGTTGATTGTGATTCATGTTTTAGCTTAATCTCACGTAATCTTTCATTATTATGGATTATTTACGTGCGTAATCAAATTATCTTTGCGAGTAGCTAACGTAGAGATAAACTTAATTAGTTTTCACGCGGTAACTCCGTGAGAATTAGTCGGTACATTGAATAATTCACCTAGTCGAATCAATGTTTGGTAACTCGACATCGTTAACTAGGATCGTTAAAGTAGAATTGTGGTTTTAATGCATGCTTTAAGCTAGAATAGACTTGGTAACTCGGTTTGTTTTGGTTTAAAGTATAGTAAACTTACTTGGTAACTCGGCAAGTTTAATAATTCTTGATTAATAGTGAAAAATACGTGGTTGTTTTACAAGTCAAAACATAAATTTAGCTCAACCTAGTGAACCTAGAGAATTCCCGGTGTTTTTCCCTTATATTAAAAAAACCCTAAAATTCATTCTTTATTAATCGTGAACTATTTCACTTGGTTAATTGAGAATATTGCGTTTATTTTAGTATAATTAGATCAAAACACAAATTGCGACGTACCCACATAAGGTTAGAATAATAATTAATTTAAACAAAGTCCCTTGGGTTCGACAACCCGGATTTCCGGTTTATTACTACACACGACAGCTGTACACTTGCAGTTGGAACGTGTCATCCACAAATTTCAAAAGACAAAGTTCATCGTGTTATGTTGAGGATCCAGCAGAGAAAGCTGGAGGAGAAGGCACAGGGTGCCAAGCCACCTGTGTAGGGGCTATGAGGTAACTGGGTTGGGCCGTCGACCTTAAATTACAAAGCGCTGATTGGGAGGCAACCCAATTTGGGTAGTCGCATTTGTTTTTCGTATTTTTTTAATAGTCATACTTGATTTCTGAGGGGTGAGAGAGGGTGGTTTAATATTTTCTATGAGTGCGCAGGACACAGGTACCGAAGACCCTCCAGATTCCCCTTCTTGATGCATGTGCGCAATGTTGGATGCAAAACGAGAGACAACAAGCTAACCGGGAGAAAAAGGAATTGATGAAGAAGCTACTCGAGGTCGATGACTACCACATGAGTCATGAGGATCACGGTAGCAAGTTGGAGTATCAGGATTGCACACATCGGAATCCGGAGTGGAGAAAGTTAAAGAGCTTGAGGAGGTGAGAATCTTGAACAACAAGAAAAGTTTTGGTAAGAACTGGAAAAATTCTTGGATTTGGGAATTTTTCAGTCAAAAATGGATTCCTCGTCGAATGTGGAGTCCAACGGTGCAAGAATCGCGCGAATCGGATACCGGATGAAGAAATTAGAGCAAAAACAAAGAGGCGAATAGCAGTGATTTCGGCCACCATTTCTGGCCAAAATGGTAGCCGAAATCAAGGCTATTCGGCCCAAAATAAAAAAGACGTTCTGCTTTGATTTTGCCAGCTAAATCAACTGATTTTGGCCACCATTTCAGGCCGAAATGGGGGCCGAAATGGCGATTCTTGGTCCTATTTTGGGGGTGTTTTTGGTATTTTGAAGCTACTTTAAAGCCCATATCCGGCCATTAAGGGTAAAAACACCCCAAACATGGATCAAACCTCACTTTTCTTCATCTTCTTCCTCCTAAACCTTCAAGAACACCCATACATCCATACACCCAATTTTCCAAAACTCATCCAAATTCAAAATATTTTGTTGGGTTTTGCTCCTTGCAAACCCAACAACAACATTAATTCTTGAGTTTTTTTAAAGATAGGTCTTTGTTTGAGTGTGGGGGAAATTAAAGAGGAAAAGCTCCAAGAACAAAACTTCTCTGATTCATCAACTTCGAGGGGGATTCGGCCTTAGCTCAAAGAGAGACTTTCGACGGGGACACCGAGGAGCACAAGGAGGTAGTGTCACTTCACTTTACTCAAGTTTTCGAAAAATTGGTCAACCACTCGGTCCTTTCTTGACCAATTTTTTCGAAACCGGTCCCGTAAGAACGGTACTCCGGGACCGTAGGTACCTAAATCTTTCTCTCGCTTTAATTCCTTGCATACACACTTTTAGAGCATAATTTTATTCGAAATTGTTATTTGCTCGTATACTTCACGTGCACTCTTCTTTTAATTTCTCAATCATTATGTCTGCATCAGGGGAGTGCTAAGAGGAGACGGGGTATAGTTGTTCATGATCACCCCGTCTTCAATCCTGAGGAGGATGTAGTTTTGAGTGAGGAGGAGAATGTGGACGAGGGAGACGGCTCTGGCAACCGTCGTCAGGTGCCTCCGTCTCCAATTCGTTATGAGTTGACTTTGCTTATGCCTCCACTTCCACAGATTGGGACGAGAGGTAAGGCTGCAAAGGACGTTGACCTCGATGCTATCTGCAGTTCCAAATTCTGCAGCTTGAGGTTTGTTAGTGCGAATGCCCATAAGGCATATTGCACTGACGCATTCCTGAAGAGGGTAGGGACTTCTGAAATACCCTTCCCGCAAAGCGAAAAAATGCCAAAACAGCTTCAGGATCTCTTCAAGAATGAGAGGCTAGATAAGTGGTTTAAGATTTGTAAGAAGTCTAGCTTCGCACTTGCTAGGGAGATTTTGGTAAATGCTCGTTTCTATAACGAGGGAGAGAGTGAGGATCAGAGGCATGTGTATTGCCAGCGCACCTATATAGTCATCACGCCCGAGACTATAGCGGCCGCCATGAACTTCAAGCCTCTCAAGAATGAGGTTTGCGCCTACCATGAGACCATTAGGAGGTTGGATGCTGTTGAGTTAGTGAGTGCCTTTTGTTTTGAGGGAGTTCCTGGAGCGGGGTGGAATGAGAAACCCACTTTGCCTGAGTGGAACATTTCTAGGAGACTCGTACTTCCATGTGCGAGGTGGTTGTGTGAGTTTCTTGAGAACTGGGTTTATGGAGTTTCTCCTAATCCCATGTACACCTTCCAACTTTGCACCATGGCTTACTGTTTGTGGATGGGGAAGCGTATCAATTTCCCGTATTTCCTTTATAGATTTCTTATGGAGAGGACTAACCGCTATAACCGTAAATCTCCCTGGCACACTTGCTTGCTCCTAAAGATAGCACAAGATGCTAAGGCTAATTTGAGTGGTCTAGAGTATGACGATACCTCTAAGGACAAGAAGAAGAAGGATGGACCCCGTACTTGGGAGAGAACCCGACCCCCTCAAGAACCAAATACATGTTGAACCCACACAACCTAGCCGAGACCAAGCGAGTAGCTCGAACTCCAACATGGAGCGACAGCGTAACACGCTCATTCATATGATGGAGTCTCAAAGACTCCAAGCTGATGAGAATAGAGCTAGGGTGAGGAGACAGTTTGAGCACATCCGTAGTAGTCAGCGCCAGTTGGGCCGAGGTATGGAGACACTTAGCTATGACTGCGCCCAGCAGGGTGGGTGGATTCGGGACTTGGGTGTAGCGGCCAATGTCCAGTTGCAGCACCCACATACCTACGATGGATTATTCCATTACCAGTCTGATGTATACCCAGAGTCGAGTCCCGACGTCCGAGATGAGGACGAAGGGAGGACTCAATCTGACTAAACCCACTGGCCCTACGCTTTCAATCTATTTTTTTGTTGAGGACAACGAAGCGCTTAAGTGTGGGGGAGTTTTAGCTATCATCTAGTCAGCAATTTGCATAGCCTTGTTACATGTAGTTTAGTGAGTCGAGTTTGCATGTAGAGGTCGAGTCAGTTAGTTTTGCATGTGCAAGTTTATTTTATGCATTGTATATATTGTTGCACTTTTATTTTTTGAGTCCACCTACCATACTTTGTTGGTTAATCGAGTTGATTAGTTACATATAGTGTCTAAAAAAAAGAAGAAAACAATTAAAAAACAAGAAAAATCATAAAAATTAATTTTTTTTGAGAAAGGGCAATTGAAGAGAGTAAGCGTGGAGAGGGCTTAATGATAGAATTCCCTAGGTAGTATGAAAATCTGAGGTGAGGTAGACGACGCGAGAATCTGGAGTAGGAAGGCTATAGGGCCAATGCACTCGAGAAGTGTGAGTAGCTGTCTCTCAGACTAGTTATCCTACTAGCGCTACACCACCGTCACTTAGGTAGTCATCAACCCTCCTCGTAGTGGCAACGGAACAACTGTGCGAGTGATTTTCATGGGTACCTCACGTCCTGTCTCCATCTCCTAGGTCCACTAGTTACCCCAATTTGATCCATTACCCCTTTTATTCACAGCCTCTAGCCTAGGAAGCCATTCCTTGTGACTTCATCACTAGTTGGAATGGTCCCTTCCTATGCGTCATGATAGAGGGAGTTGAGTTACGGAGGTTCGTTGAGTGTGAGCTAATATTATACATCTTGAGTGTATTATCTTACATGTCATCGTTTGAGGGGATGTGAGGGTGAGTTAGAGACGGCAGCACACTTCGGTGTGGCGGTGAGTCGTGTCCATACACCACGATCACAGGTGGAGTTCCGTAGTGCGTGATACTTTTTCCGCACGTCATGGGGTGGGGGTTTATTGATTTTATAGGAGGTCGTGTTTATGCTTTATTCATATTTTCTACATCTTAGGTGATGATAAGGATCGATTGGAACTAGCACGTATCACATTGACTATCGGGTTTTGGATATGCTTTACATGAAGTGTGGGGGTGTCGACACATATTTGACTACATTATTTGATGTGACACATTCCACCCCCACGTTATCTATATTGATTTGATCTCCTTGGATATGACTATCGTATTGGTGGCTCCATGTGCTTATTGGGAATGAAATTGAAAAAAAAATGAAAGAAAAAAAAAAGTGAAATGGAATAGGGAGCCGGAAATTAAACTTCATGAAGACCAAGGAGATGAGCGATGAATCTTTTGATCACTTCTTCACATTTGTGGCCGCGAGAACGGCTTTACACCAAGATTGAGGGAATGAGGGTCGGAGTAGTAGATTCAGTGGGGTTCCTTGGTTTTTGGTAAGGGAGTGTGAGAATGGGTTTTTGTGAGTTATATCATGACGTCTAGGACTGCGCTTCTAAATATCCTATCCTACCCGTCCTAAAGCCGTCAACATTTTAACCCATGGATAAATAGCTCGGATGGTATGTTCTAGGGATACGTTTGATGAGTGTGCGAAAGCAACCTATTGAGCGTTCGTGCCCGTACTGTCTGACGAAACTGGCCGCAAGTTCTACCGATCACCAAAGTTTAGAATCTTTCTAGGGGATGTGAGAGCCTTATGACATGCCAGTTTTTTCTTCGAGATTGTCCAATCTCTACTAAAAAAAAATTATATGTTCCTTAATTCCTTGCATTGTACATACTTGAGTTGCATTGTACATATCATGTAGTTTGCATAGTCGTGTCTTTGTGTATTGAGTCGTGAGTCGTGTTTTCTAGCGTAAAGTTAAGTATGCAAAGTGGTGGGGTATGCATTGTTTTGGTTTTGGTATGTATGCAATGTCTCAAGTGTGAGGGTTTTTGTGCTTCATTATTGCTCGGGACGAGCAAGAGAGTAAGTGTGGGGGAGTTTGATAGCACCTTTTTGAGGATATAATTTTTGAGCATTTACCACATGATAATACGTATATGGAGAGTGTTTTGAGCCCAATGTTAGAGATTATAGGTCGTTTCATCACTTGTTGCTACCATGTGCTATATTGTTACTCCGGGCGTTTTCCATGCATATTTTATTGTTATTTGTCAAATATAATCGCTTGGTATGTTTGTTCATGTTGTTTTGGCAGGGACGGATGCTAATCGGTTGATAGGAGGCATGGAACGAACTTCGGAAAAAATGGGAGCTCAAGTGGAATGAAGAGAAGCCGAATTGGAGGAGCTTGGATGACCAGCTTGCACTATTTTGATCATATCCGGAGTTCTACAACTCATTTTGGGGTGAGACTAGTTCCATATGAAATTAGACTCAGAGAGCTTTCCATCGATAGGTCACGGATCTAAATCCGAGTTCGGACCAAGAAGTTATGGCCATTTGAAGTCAGGAGCAGATTTCAGGGGGCTTTTGTGCAATTACTGAAGACTTCTGCGGGTTATGATTCAAGAACGACATAGGGACGGAAAACACAAGAATTCACGCATCCAGAGAGCCACAAAGAAGGAGGAGAGCAAGGAGACTTCATTGGGAACGACCTAAGCAAGGAGAAGACCCCGGATTGCGCCAATCTTCACGATTTTACCGTTTGATCTATTTTTCTCTTTACTTTCTTGTATGAACTATTCAAGAACCATATTAGCTTGTGTTATGAGTAGCTAAACTCATACCTAGGCATATATGGAGAGCCTAGGGTTTATGTTTTGATGATGATTTCCGGATTTTGGATGATCTTCCTGTTGGAATAGATGCCCTAGAGGCAATCTAGTTTAGTATGAATTATTTGTGGCTAGAAATTCATTTATTATTTATTGGATATTTAATATAATGAAGTCCTTAGATTTAAAATTGTGTTGTTTATCTTAAATATCCCTAGTCAAGTATAATGATTAAATGGGAAAATCATCTATAGACTAGTATGGAGTTGGATTGATATGGAGATATTACGATCCAACACATAGGTGTGCATTAGGGAATGTTGCACTGGATTGACCCATCTCCGAGAAGGCTACATACACGTTATGTTGAGTCACAAGCGCTTCTCGCGGTACAATGGTATTGTCATCCTTATACTTGAAGTCACTAGATATTCTAGTTGTGGATTATTGTGATCTTGGTAGTGTTAAACGCTACATCGTAACTGGGTAGTTATAAAGACGTGTACTGGATACAATAAGAAGTAAGCTTAGAGATCGTAGTGGACGTAGATAGAATTTGTCCCTCCCACATAACGGGAGCAAATATCCTAGGCCACTCGAGGGATAGTGCTTATAGAATGTCAGGCCAGACTCAAATAAATCAATATGGGATATTGATGTTATTTGCACGAATAAGGCTATTCACATGGATCGAGAAACTATGGATTGGATATACGAGTGTGACTTGTATGTCTCGTGTCCAATCCGGATATAGAGACAAAGGGATGAGACAATTACTTGTACAAAGGTTGTCGAGATGACTATTCTATTAGTTGGCTAGAATGGATGTTTTGCTAGAAACCGCTCCATATTAGCAAATAGTTGCTACCAACTAGATAGAACCTATGGGGTCACAAGCTATATAGAGTTGAACTATATTTGGGAATTAATTAATTGGATTAATTAATTAGAAGGATCACTTTGCAAACCCTTGCAAACTTAGTAGGGACTAATTTGCAAGGAAGGGACTAAATTGAATTCTAGTAGGACTAGAATAAGTCCTTTAGGTAGTTAACAAGGATTTGTTGGACTATATAAAGGACCTTCCTTCCTTCCCACATAACTTATGCTAATTAGTGAACATAACAAAGAGTGGGAGAGAACAAAAGAAAAGAGAGCAAGCAACAAGGGAGCCCGGCCGCCCCCTTGCCGCCGCCCCGTCCCCGTCGGCCAAAGGAGGCCGAGAGCCTCCTTTTGGGTCTCGTTTTGCGTGATTCTTCTTCCTCTTCCTCTTCCGGGCTAGAACCAAGGACTTGGGAGATCTTGGATCAACTCTAGGCGTGGATCAACCATAGAGAACGTGACACAATTCGCGTTTGAAGTCATCAAAGGAGAACCCTAAGGTGTGTTTATGATTCCTAACCCCTACCATCGTTATGTCTCTTGACTTGTGATCCTTGGAGGGTTTTGCATGGTTTTATGTTTGTTTATGCTTCCGTTGCGCATCCATGAATCAAAACCCTACAGTGGTATCAGAGCCACAGGTCGTAGAGCATAAACGTGGTTTATGTGTTACGTTTTTGTTGTTTTACACCTTAATTTGATTGTTTATCGCCTAAAACAAGACAAATCAAGCATGGGATGCAATTTGTCAATAATTAATCATAACAAGATCCAATTTTTGCATTGGATGCATGAATTGGTGAGTTTGAGAAATTTTAGGATCTTAGATCTAGGGTTTGGGCATCCTTGGGGAAGAAGGAGTTCTTCCAAAACAAGGAAACAACCAAACTTGGGCACCAAGCAAGGGAGTTGTTTTGGAAACAACTCCCTCAAGGAGGTTCGGCCCCCCTAGGGACCGCCCCCCTTGCTTGCCGCCCAAGCTTGGCCGCCCTAGGGGCCGGGCGGCCCTAACCCGCGGGCCTAGGCTTGTGGGTTTTGAGCCGGGCCGGCCCTAGGGCCTTGTGGTTCACTTTATTGGGCCCGGGCAATTTGATTGTTGGGCCCATGGACCGTTTTAACCCTAGAAATCCTAAATCAATTAAAATTGACCAAGCGCGTTAAAATTGGATTTTAACTCTTTATGTGCAAATCGCATGGTGATTGGATATGGCCTTAGGATGTGGTTAAATGTGGATGTTTAATTTTGTGGTTTGGTCTTACGGCCTGCGAGCTGATCAATTAATTGTAATAATTAATTAGGATTTTATGGCCTGCGTGCCATTTTTTTTCTCAACTTGTGAGATTTATTTTATTTAGTATAGAAGTTAGCTAGTGCTAGATAAAGTATATTGTTAGCCAAGATTTAAGAAAAGAAGCCCAAAGCCAAAGAAGCCACAAAAGATGGAGCATGGAGCATGGAGCCTTTAGACATGACTATGAAGGATGGACCAAAAGATCAAGACGCATGGAGATGTGCTTGTTTAGGGTTCATAGATAATTCCATTGGCTTGGAATTATCTTAGTCTAGAAAAAGGCCATATCCACATCACGTTTAATTTCTGCTTTGTGGTTGTTTATTTTATTGTCTTATTATTATGTGGTTGGTGTATGGATGATGCATGCAATTAGGATAATAAGATAATTAGACAACCCGGATCTATTATTTGGAGTTGTGCCCAAACTCAAATAGATAGATTAGTTGATATCGATCAACAAAACAATTAAAAATTGAATTTAAAATCCCTCAAAATTCAAATAATGTGTTCTTGCCTTCTCGTTATTTAAACACTCATTATCATCATTATTTACCAAGCTCGTGCGTGCCAAAGCATGGCGACTTGGTTCATCATGATGGAATGCGATGGCACGTAACAATGTGCAATTGTTTAGATAAGAGGTTGAACACAACTAGGCTATTAATTTGATTAAGAAACCTAGAGGCAATCAATTGGGATTATCCATAAGGATGGATAAATAAGGAGTTATTTGCCCAATTAAACCAAGAGTTTCATATGGGATGCAATTGGAATTGTTCCTACCTAAAGTAGTCAAATTATGGGTGACTTGCCAAAGCAAGCTCAAAAGGAGATGAAAGATGGATCTTGGCCCACTAGAAAATACAAGGATATTTTCCGCATTAATATCTTGAGGGTTATTAATCCGTAGAAAAATAGTGGGAGCTATATTTGATAAACTAGCCATTATTGAATATAGTAAAAAATTCACAAATACTAAAACTTGCGTATTTTCCTTTTTGTAGAATTCCAAATGGCAAACAACTCATCGAGTTCACAACATTCCCTACGATCTGTCCTTGAGAAGGAAAAGCTCTCTGGAACCAACTTTCTTGATTGGTACAGGAACTTGAGAATTGTTCTCAAGCAAGAGAAGAAACTGTACGCAATAGAGGAGCATGTTCCAGAAGGTCCAGAGAACCAAACACCTGCTGCCCTAAAGGCGTATCAAAAGCGTGTTGATGACGCTAATGATGCGGCCTGCCTTATGCTTTGCACCATGACTTCTGAGCTTCAGAAGCAACACGAAAACATGAATGATGTCGATATGATCGAACATCTAAAGAAGCTCTTCCAAGAGCAGGCGAGGGTAGAGAGGTATGAGGTCTCAAAGGCGCTGTTCAGGTGTCATCTGGAAGAAGGGAACCCGGTGGGACCCCATGTACTCCGAATGATCGGCTACTTGGAGAATCTCGCCCGACTTGGGTTCCCGGTCGGCCAAGAGTTGGCAACCGATCTCGTGCTGCAATCGTTGCCAGAGAGTTATGGACAGTTCATTATGAACTATAACATGAACGAGATCGTTAAACCACTGCCAGATTTACTCAACATGTTGAGGACGGCTGAACAGAGCATCAACAAGGGTAAGGGCAAGGCCATAATGATGGTACAGAAAGGAAAGGGCAAAAGGTTTGCCACTTCCTCCAAGGGCAAAGGCAAGTCAGTTGCCAAGTCCAAGGAACCTGCCCTTAAGCATGTTGGTGGCATTGCCAAGGGCGTGACTAAAGGTGAGTGTCACTACTGCAGTCAGCCTGGACACTGGAGGAGGAACTGCCCAAAATATCAGGAGGACAAGAGGCTTGGAATAGTGATTCCACCACCACCAGATATTTTTGTTGTAGATGTCAATTTAACTTTCTCTACATCATGGGTATTAGATATTGGATGTGGATCTCATATTTGTCGAAATATTCAGAATCTAAAGAGAAGTAGGAGATTGGCTAAAGGGGGGGGGGGTAGATCTGCGCGTTGGGAATGGAGCAAAGGTTGCTGCGTTGGCCATAGGCGTGTGCGAGCTATCTCTGCCTTCAGGATTAGTTTTAGAATTAAATAATTGCTATTTTTTGCCTGCTATGAGCAGAAACATTATTTCTATTTCTTGGTTGGACAAGGATGGTTTTATTATTTCAATAAAGAACAATTGCTGTTCCTTTTATTTAAATAATATTCACTATTTTAGTGCGCAATTATTTAATGGACTTTATGTCCTTGATCTGAGCAATTCTGTCTACAACATTAATACCAAGCGGATTAAAATAAATGATTTAAATCCTGCTTATTTATGGCACTGTCGTTTAGGCCACATAAATGAGAAACGTGTATCTAGACTCCATAAGGATGGATTACTAGACTCATTTGATTCATATGAGACATGTGAGGCTTGTTTATTGTAAAAAATGACAAAGTCCCCTTTCAAAAAGAAATGTGAGAGGACTAGTGAGCAATTGGCACTCATACATACCGATGTGTGTGGGCCATTTGCCACGCCTGCCAGGGGTGGTTATGTCTACTTCATTACATTTACTCATGATTACAGTAGATATGGATTTGTGTACCTTATGAGGGCAAAATCCGAATCCTTTGAAGTGTTCAAAGAAATCAAGAATGAAGTAGAGAAGCAACTTGGAAAAAGTGTCAAGGCTCTACGATCGGATCGTGGAGGAGAATACTTGAGCCAAGAGTTTGACGACTATCTTAGAGAGTGTGGGATCGTGTCCCAACTCACTCCACCCGGAACGCCACAATGGAATGGCGTGTCCGAGAGGAGGAATCGAACCCTATTGGATATGGTTCGATCAATGATGTGTCAAACCGATCTTCCATTATCATTTTGGGGCTACGCTCTATTAAGTGCAGCTTTCACCATTAACCGTGTTCCATCTAAATCAGTCATGAAGACACCATATGAGATGTGGAGTGGGAGGCGTCCCACACTGTCGTTCATGAGGATTTGGGGCTGCGATGTCTATGTAAAACGTTTACAATCAGACAAGCTGGGGCCTAAATCGGATAAGTGTAAATTTGTGGGGTACCCTAAGGAAACTAAGGGTTACTACTTCTACAATCCAACCGAGAACAAAGTGTTTGTTGCTCGGACCGGCGTGTTTCTAGAAAGAGAATTTGTCTCTAAAGAAGCAAGTGGGAGGAATGTAGAACTTGAAGAGGTTCAAGAACCACAAATCACTGAATCGATTATGGAACATGAACAGGAACCACAAGCAGTTGTGGAGCAACCTGTTCAGGTAACACAAGAGCTTCGTAGATCTAGTAGAGTGCGCCAGGAACCCGAGAGGTATGAACTTCTCGTAACCGATTCCGGTGACACGATGCTCATAGATGATGAGCCTACTACCTATGAGGAGGCCATGAGTGGCCCAGACACTCAGAAGTGGCTGGAAGCCATGAGATCCGAGATGGAATCCATGTATACCAACAAAGTATGGACTTTGGTGGAACCACCCGATGGGGCGCGGCCCATAGGGTGCAATTGGGTCTTCAAGAAGAAGATCGACATGGATGGTAATGTGATTACCTATAAGGGGCGATTGGTGGCTAAAGGATTCAGACAGATTCATGGTATTGACTATGATGAAACCTTTTCACCAGTCGCTATGACCAAATCCATCCGAATCCTACTTGCGATTGCAGCATACTACGACTATGAAATTTGGCAGATGGATGTCAAAACAGCATTCCTTTATGGGAATCTCCTCGAGGACGTGTATATGATACAGCCGGAGGGTTTTGAAGATCCAAAGCAAGCCAATAAAGTCTGTAAGCTGCAACGATCCATTTATGGATTGAAGCAAGCTTCTAGGAGTTGGAATCGACGTTTTGATGAAGTGGTCAAAGAGTTTGGCTTTATCAGAAACGAAGATGAGTCTTGTGTCTACAAGAAGGTTAGTGGGGGCTTTGTAGCTTTTCTGGTCTTGTATGTGGATGACATACTACTCATTGGAAACGACATTCCCATGCTGCAATCTGTTAAAGATTGGCTAGGAAAGTGTTTCTCAATGAAGGACTTAGGGGAAGCAGCCTATATACTCGGTATAAAGATATATAGAGATAGATCAAAGAGGTTGCTAGGCCTAATTCAAAGTACATATATTGACAAGGTGTTGAAACGGTTCAACATGCAAGATTCCAAGAAGGGATTCTTGCCCATGTCACATGGAATCACTCTTTCGAAGAGTGGTTTTCCTTCCAATGAGATTGAGAAGGAACGCATGAGTACAATCCCCTATCCCTCGGCCATAGGATCTATCATGTACGCCATGTTATGTACTAGACCAGATGTGTCATATGCCTTGAGTATGACAAGCAGATACCAATCCAATCCGGGTGAGAGTCACTGGATTGCAGTCAAGAACATCCTAAAGTACTTGAGAAGAACTAAGGATGCTTTCTTGATGTTTGGCGGTGAGGAAGAGTTGCGTGAAAGGGGTTACACTGATGCAAGCTTCCAAACCGACAGAGATGACTTTAGATCACAATCGGGATATGTGTTTTGCCTGAATGGAACAGCGGTGAGCTGGAAGAGTTCCAAGCAAGAGACGGTAGCTGATTCTACAACAGAGGCTGAGTACATTGCTGCAAATGGCGCAGCAAAGGAAGCTGTTTGGATCAGAAAGTTTGTTTCTGAACTTGGTGTGGTCCCTAGCATTGCGGATCCAGTTGAGTTGTTCTGTGACAACACTGGGGCGATCGCGCAATCGAAGGAACCCAGGTCGCACCAAAAGTCCAAGCACGTGCTCAGGAAGTTTCATCTGATTCGAGATATTATCGATAGAGGAGATGTTCGGATATGCAAGATTCCTACAGATGATAATCTGTCAGACCCGCTTACAAAGCCTCTCACGCAGTGGAAGCATGAAGGGCACACTCGGAGTATGGGCATACGAGATGCGCCAGATTGGCTCTAGTGCAAGTGGGAGACTGTTGGAATAGATACCCTAGAGGTAATCTAGTTTAGTATGAATTATTTGTGGCTAGAAATTCATTTATTCTTTATTGGATATTTAATGTAATGAAGTCCATAGATTTACAATTGTGTTGTTTATCATAAATATCCCTACTCAAATGATTAAATGGGACAATCATCTATAGACTAGTATGGGGTTTGATTGATATGGAGATATCACGATCCAACACATAGGTGTGCATTAGGGAATGTTGCACTGGATTGACCCATCTCCGAGAAGGCTACATACACGTTATGTTGAGTCACAAGAGCTTCTCGCGGTACAATGGTATTGTCATCCTTAGACTTGAAGTCACTAGATATTCTAGTTGTGGATTATTGTGATCTTGGTAGCGTTAAACGCTACACCGTAACTGGGTAGTTATAAAGACGTGTACTGGATACAATAAGAAGCAAGCTTAGAGATCGTAGTGGACGTAGATAGAATTTGTCCCTCCCACATAACGGGAGCAAATATCCTAAGCCACTCGAGGGATAGTGCTTATAGAATGTCTGGCCAGACTCAAATAAATTAATATGGGATATTGATGTTATTTGCACGAATAAGGCTATTCCCATGGATCGAGAAACTATGAATTGGATATACGAGTGTGACTTGTATGTCTCGTGTCCAATCCGGATATAGAAACAAAGGTATGAGACAATTACTTGTACAAAGGTTGTCGAGATGACTATTCTATTAGTTGGCTAGAATGGATGTTTTGCTAGAAACCGCTCCATATTAGCAAATAGTTGCTACCAACTAATAGAACCGATGGGGTCACACGCTATATAGAGTTGAACTAGATTTGGGAATTAATTAATTGGATTAATTAATTAGAAGGATCACTTTGCAAACCCTTGCAAACTTAGTAGGGACTAATTTGCAAGGAAGGGACTAAATTGAATTCTAGTAGGACTAGAATAAGTCCTTTAGGTAGTTAACAAGGAGTTGTTGGACTATTTAAAGGACCTTCCTTCCTTCCTTCCCACATAACTTATGCTCATTAGTGAACATAACAAAGAGTGGAAGAGAACAAAAGGAGAGAGAGAAAGCAACAAGGGAGCCCGACCGCCCCCTTGCCGCCGCCCCGTCCCCGTCGGCCAAAGGAGGCCGAGACCCTCCTTTTGGGTCTCGTTTTGCGTGATTTTTCTTCCTCTTCCCCTTCCGGGCTAGCACCAAGGACTTGGGAGATCTAGGATCAACTCTAGGCGTGGATCAACCATAGAGAACGTGACACAATTCGCGTTTGAAGTCATCAAAGGAGAACCCTAAGGTGTGTTTATGATTCCTAACCCCTACCATCGTTATGTCTCTTGACTTGTGATCCTTGGAGGGTTTTGCATGGTTTTATGTTTGTTTATGCTTCCGTTGCGCATCCATGAATAAAAACCCTACACTTCCATGCTAGGATTATGGTTTAATGGAGATTGTTTTGGTTTTCATCATGTTGAGTTCTTTCATTGACAAGTTAGGGCTAAGACGTGTGATGTAGATTATCTATTTCTTCATTTAATCATGAACTAGGCTTAATGATGAATTTGGTAGCCTACTTATCTTGTTTATTGTGCTTAATTCTTAGTAACGTAGGAGTCATGACCCGAAATTACTATGTAGCTAGTGAGTGTGTGAAAACAACTTTACCCTAGTTGGGATGAGTAAACAAGATCATTCCTAATTTACTAGACTGAGAGGTTAGTTGGATAGGAATGGCTAGATGAGGGTAAATTCAGTAGGAAGTAATGAGTTGCTCGTGAATGGTGGTCTGAGAGGACATTATTCCTTGCGATATTGTTGGCCTGCTAGAACACGTAGGTAGTATACTTGGCCTGAGAGGGACAAATCGTTACCTTTGTGTAGAACGACATGAGACCGATAGGTGATTGTCAATGCCATAACCCAGCATAGGCTGCTAAGAGTCATTGTGTTAGAACATGGAATCGGGAATTGTCAAAACTACCCTAGGTGATCTATAGATTGCCTAGTCTCATCTCCTCTGATTTACATCAAATCATTTCATTTGTGTTATTTCGTTACTATTGCTAGTCACTTGTTTGAGGGTAACAACACTTCAAACTACGATCATTTTTACTGGTTACTTAGGTAAATTGAATATAATTGATAAACTAGATATATAGTAGACACCTTCCCTTGCGTTCGTTAACTCGGAGTCCAAAATACTCCACTAATTATTACTTGACCGTATACTTGCGTAGCTGCGCGTAGTAATCACGCGTCACCTGGCTATTGGAAATAACCTCTTTCTAAGTGTTGTGGTTAGAGAGTTGATGGTGCGAGTGTTAGGATTCCAATATGTGAGAAATTAATAGAAAGCAAGAACAACAAGATTAAGATCAAGAACACAAAATTATGTGGTTCACTAGTTTTGAGACTAGCTACATCCACGGCCAAACCAAACCAATTTATTGATGAGAAGCCAAACCAATTACAAGCACACTTCTCAAAGTCATGACCCTAGCATCTATTTATAATAGTACAAGACTTGGATCCAAAGCAACGACCAAAACTAATCTGTGACATAAAAGGAATAAATCTGTACGAAATAATTGTTTCCTAATCCAATAAGGACACTACAAATCTAAGGTCAAAGTAGACTACCACCCAAGAAAACACGTGAATTACTTGTTGCCAAAGTAATTCAATGTTTCTAAACTAACCAACTAGCCTCCTTGACCAAAGACCAAGCAAAAGCCCTATAGCTAATGAGCCACACCAGTCCACACATGCACACTTGCACCGACCAAGACTTCAACCCACATGGTCCACTAACTTTCAATGTTAATTTTGAATCAAATACCCAACAAACCTCCCCCTTGATTCAAACCCCAAACCAATTATTCTCATCAATCCAACAAACCCAATTCGAGTGCATTCCCAATTTGCAGAATTGAACACACTCCCAATACGCCCCAACAAGCGCGTCTATGCGTCTTCATCAAAGACAAAGACAATGAGTCCCAATAAACGCTCCCCTAATGCACCATGACACAATGCATACCCCAACATTGCACCAATTAACCTTTCGCAACAAAGCGTCTATCAAACGATGCCATGTCAATTAGCGCCACCATCCGCACCAATGGGAAAAACCAATAACCGAAGCGCGCCAATCCAAGATCCAATCGCTCCACCAAGCGATGTGTGCACAAGAACACACAACCAATCCCGCTAACACTCGCCCATGCTCCTTACCCAGAGCCCGAACCGCCCCCGCGGGTCCTAGAGAGTTTCATCAACCTCGAGTGTTTTCCCTTCTCATCCCCCTGAAGCGATAGCTACAAAAGTACGATTCTTGGGACACTCCCTCTTCCAATGACATTTCTCCGTCAATTAGCTATTTGATTCGAGCCGCCTCAACCTAGGCTTGAATCCTACTAGCCGCCAAATCCAAATAGGTGAAAGCTGTGGATCTTGGATGTGTGTTAACCAAGGATGCAGACATGCTCTTCTATTCTAGGTCAGGGTTCTACAAGTTCAATTTTTCTCTAATTTTTTTCAGGTTTCTAAGCTTGTAATCTTTTTTTTAGATGCTCTGCTCTACCACCGAGGTTGATAAGAGATCAGATAGTTTTTCATGATCCACAAAGATCTCAGCATCCTGCTTCCTATCCAAGATCCCATCCTCACAGGGCCTTCGAGTGTTGATCCTTGCCACGGTCAAGCCATCACTATTCACTGAGTTCCGTTATCCGAAGAATGCCAGGAGCTTGCTCCATATTTGTACGATTTTGGAAAGAGATGATTTTAGCGACAACTCTTCAGTTATCTTCTCTAAGGGTTGCTCGTCTAACACCGAGAGCAATCATTACTATCCTAGTGCCGATGACTAATTTGACCCCTTTCTTGGCGATGTGGGGTGTAACTGGAGTAGTAGCCAGCAGAGGAATTCATCAGATTCTGACTGTGGTCGTCCTCCTCACCTCCCCCCTTGTATTTCGTACGTTCACCACTTGGAGACTCGTACATGTATTCTTCTGATGGTCTTGGATTTTTGCCTATACTGGTCTCCGGTAGGAGAGAAGGCAAGTCCATTGTTCCATTATCGTATTGTGGCTCTAGTAAACATTGTAGAAACCTAGTAGGTAGGAGAAATAGTCGTAGTAGTTGTAGTGTTGCAAGTAGAAGTAGTTCTAGAGACATCGACCCTTATAGATCAGGAGTGGCTAACAAACTTGTAGCAACAATAATTCAGTTGCACCTTTTAAGCAACCAATGAAGGAAAGAACAAATTGAGATTTTATTTATTGTGAATATTATATTTGTATCTATGGTTTTTAGTGGCGAAGCAAGAAAATTGAAATAGATAGCGAATAATTCTTTATGTATTTATTCAAGGTACTAGTCATAAAATATGAGTGTGTGTGTATATGTATATATATATATATTAAGGTATTGTTGTTGCAAATATAATATTTTGGGATGCTAGCGTAATTTTGAGACAATAAGGGGGCAAGTGTCACTCTTTGTGCCCATATGCCTATGGAGGAAAATTTCGCCCCTTGTATCCACGTGCCTCCGCCTTTAGCCGTTTATGTCACAATTAAGGAAGAATATGTGCTTATTGGCCAATACCAAAGACTAGTTGATCACCGCATTCTGGTCCTCATTTCCTAACTCTGTTCCCCCTTTAATTCTGGCGACAACCTGTTGGAATAGATGTCCTAGAGTCAACCTAGTTTAGTATGAACGTTTTGGCTAGAATATTCATTGTATTATTTATGGAGATATTTAATATAATGAAGTCCTTAAATTTACAAATCATGTTTTTTGTCTTAAATATCCCTAGTCAAATATACTGATTAGGACAATCATCTATAGAATAGTATGGGTTGAATTTATATGGAGATATCACAATCCAACACATGGGTCTGTATTAGGAGTAATGACATACAGGATTGACCCAATCCGAGAAGGCTACAAACAAGTTATGTAAAGTCACAAGCGCTTCTCGCAGTGACAAGGTATTATCATCCTTAGACTTGAAGTCACTAGATCCTCTAGTTGTGGAATATTGTGTTTTGACATCGTAAAACGCTACTCCGTAATTGGGTAGCTACAAAGACGCATATTGGGTTAAATTGGAAGCAAGCTTAGAGATGGTGAGTGATTTAGATAGAATTTCTCCCTCCCACATAACGGGAGCAAATATTTGAGTCCACTCGAGGGATGGCGCCTATTGAATGTCTGGCCAGACTCATATAAATCAATATGGGGATATTGATGTTATATGCATGGATAGGGCTATTCCTAGGATCGAGAAAACATGGATTGGATATACGAGTGTGACTTATATGTCTCGTTTCCAATCCGGATAATGAGACAAAGGGATGCGAGAATACCATCACATGGTTTGTGGGATGACTATTTCTATTAATTTGATGGCATGGATGTGTTGCTAGACACCGCTCCATGTTAGTAAATAGTTACTACCAATTCAGTAGAAACCTATGGGGTCACACGCCCTATGAATATAATTATACATGGGATTTAATTAATACATATTAATTAAAATGATCATATTGCAACAACTTGCTAACTTAGTAGGACTAATTAGCAAGAAGGACTAATCCTTATAAGGAAATGATTAGTATAGGGGCCTTTATGTAATAAATAAGGAGTTGTTGCACTATGTAAAGGAACTCCCATCCTCCTACTCTTAAGAGAATGCTCATAACATACGTTGAGTAGGAGAGAAAGGAGTAAGAGAGCAAGACATCACCTAGGGCCGAAACCCTAGGCGCGTCCGCCCCCCTACCCGTCGGCCACAAAGAGGCTGAGCCCCTCCTTGGTTGCTTCGTTGCGTGATTCCGTCATCCCCTTCCTCCGTTCTAGCTAGCACAAGAACGCAAGGAGGGTCTAATTCTCTATCCTAGGCGAGGATCAACCGTAGAAACCAGACACTATTCGCGTTTGAAGTCATCAAGGATATCAAACAAGGTAAACACGATTAAATCATTTAGTATCGTTTTGTGTTCTTGACTTGTGATCCTTGGAGGGATTTGAAAGGAATAATTCTTTTCTGCCGATGCGATTCCATGTTCAAAACCCTACAGTGGAATCAGAGCCACAGGTCGTAGACCATCACATAGTTTATATGTTACGATTTTTTTTTTTTAACACTTTATATTCTTGTTTATCGTGTAAAACGACAAATTAAGCATCATAGATGAAATTGAATGAAGATTCAACAAAACAAGACCTAATTGTACATAGGATGTAACAAATTAGTGAGTTTTGTCACATTGGATGTGAATTTTTGGTTTGACGGCTAGTGTTTGGGAACATGCTTGAGAAAAGGGTTTTCCAAACATTGAAACAACTTGGATTGGGAAACAAGGAAGGAGTTGTTTTTGGAAACAACCACTAAGGAGGTTCGGCCCCTTATGGGGACCGCCCCTCACACCTTGCCGCCCAATCCACGCAAGACCTAGGGCCGAACGGGCCTAGGCGCGACCGGGGTGACCGGCGGCCTAGGTGCGGCCGGTCTCTAGGTGCATGTGTGATCCCCTCTTGGCTTTTGGAAGTCTTTTTGGGATTGTTTTTGAAAACCCTAACTCATCCAAAACAATTAAAATAGAACAAGCGCGTTAAAATTGGATTTTATCTGTTTATGTGGTTTTCACATGGTAATTGAATATGGCTTAGGACGTGGTTTTTTGTGATTGTTTAAATTTGTGGTTTGGTTTACGGCCTGCGAGCCGATCAATCTAATGTAATAGTTAATTAGGTTTTACGGTCTGCGAGCCTATCATGTTCTCAACTTGTGAGAATTTTATTTATTTAATTTAGTTATAGATAGAATTAGATAAAGTAGATTATAGTCAAGATTGAAGATGGAGCATGGAGAAACCACAAGATGGCAACAATCCACCAAAGCTATGGAGGATGGAAAAAAAAGATGGAGGCACATGGAGATGAGCTCGATTTTTAGGGTTCATGGATATTCCCATTGGCTTGGGAATATCTTAGTTTAGTGGCCATATTCAAATCCCGAGGGTCCAGAAAACAATAGTGCTGCAGCCATAAAGGCGTATCAAAAGATCGTTGACGATGCTAATGATGCAGCCTTCCTTACGCTTTGCACCATGTCTCCGGAGCTTCAGAAGCAACAAGAGAACATGACTGCGATCGATATGATCGATCACTTAAAGCAGCTCTTCCAAGAGCAGGCAAGGGTTGACCGGTATGAGGTTTCAAGGGCATTGTTCAAGAGTAATTTGGCATAAGGGAACCCTGTAGGGCCGCACGTGTTGCGGATGATTGGGTATCTTGAGAATCTCAATAGCCTAGGGTTCCCGGTTGGCCAAGAGTTGGCAATAGATCTTATTCTGCAATCGTTGCCGGATAGTTATGGACAGTTCATCATGAACTGTAACATGAATGAGATCGCCAAGCCTCTGCCAGAGCTAATCAATATGTTGAGGATAGCAGAACAATCCATCAACAAGGGAAAGGTCAAGGCCATACTGATGGTGCAGAAAGGAAAGGGCAAAAGGTTTGCCTCTACCTCCAAAGGGAAAGGAAAGCCAGTTGCCAAACCCAAGGACACTGCCCTTAAGCCTGCTGGTGGCGTGGCCAAGGGCATGATCAAGGGTGATTGTAACTACTGCAGTCAGCTTGGACACTAGAAAAGGAACTGTTCAAATTACCTGGAGGATAAAAGGCACTACAACAAATACGGCCTCCGTTGACACCAAAAGTTGTCGCTAGAATAGCCAAATGTGTCGGTAGAAATTCTATCGAAAAATAATTTTTTGACACTCTGTTGTCACTACATCTCGATCGCTAGTATTAAAGCCGACAAGTGACATGTATGTCGGCAGAAAAAAAAGAGGTGACATCATTTTCTGTAGACAGTTTAAATCTAACAACAAGTATTTTCTTTCGCTAGTACATCTACCAACAAGTAATTTTAGTCGCTTATGTGGATAAGTGACAAAATTATTTGTCACTTGTAGATATGATTACATCTTCATGGCGACACATATGTTGGTCGCCTGTATCACGACCAGATAAAAAAAATGGGGAACTTTACATATATGCAAACATGCACCCAAAATTCCAACACTACTCAAACATATATGCACAAACTGTGGTCAGATCCAAGATCAACCCTCCAAAAGTGGGATTTTTACATCACAAACAAAAATAATACTACATAATAACTATTTTACATCCTTAGCCGAGTTAACGAGCGTCCAGTAGTTCACTCTAATTAAAGAGTCGTACAAATTAAAGCAGTATTAAGTTAACAAAATGAGAAGCTTGCGTTTCAAAGTTCAAAAACTATTACATCTAGAGGAATCAAGTACCCAGAAAACAGCTACTAATTGTTATATCATCAAGTGTCCAGAATCACTGGACAATACTTATTTGGGTCCTTCGATGCCCTGAACCTATACCACCGACGCTAATACCTGCAAACAATGAAAAAAAGAATCATAAGATAGTGGCTGTACGATTTAACAACAATGAATATCGCCTACGACAAACATCAATAGCCTAGCTAACTGTTCATGTAATAGTGATTGGGACTCTGCAAGTTTAACATTGTCTAGAACATGCGCTCTTAGATTCCTTCATTGATTTATTTTGGTTTTGTTCCAAGAATCCATAATCAGCTAGCTCATAATATGGATAGGAAGGAAATTGAGAGCTCTTGTTTGTTATGTTGGTCTGAGCCAATTAACCAAAAGCAGCATAAAGAGCAGTTTTTAAATTCCACATGCCCGTATAATAACAATGGAAACCACAAGTAAGGATCATATTCTCCACATTGAAATAAGATATACAGTTGGAGCCATATTTACCTTCTGGAGTCGATACATCGATTCTCCTGAACAGTCTCGGGCAGAAGACTAATTTAACAGAAACGCAACACCCTGTTAATAAGTTAAATGCACAAAATGATAAATAAAGTTTAACTCAGTACATTAAAAAATTATAAGGCATCAACTGAAACTGAACATTTACCTTTCAAAACCTGAGACTGAAGTACAAATAAGATCATAGATGGTTTCTTGCATGCATCACCGATCACAAACATATGGAGCTACCCAAAACCATAGATGGTTTCCTGCATGCCAGGACTAAATTTAGATTTCAGGATGTGTCGCAAATATTTCATCTGGAGCTACCCAGATTGCAAATCCCTATATCAAAACTATCATAGAGATACTAACATAAATCGACGCTATTAGACAATACTAAATACCTTGAATGGAGCTTTAGACATTTTCTATTCGTGTGTCATTCTCAAGTTACCTGCATGTTACACATAATGAATTGGAAAGCAGGAAAATTAATTGGAAGCAACTTTTTTCACCATTTAGAATGGAGAGGGAAGCAGCTTGTTTTACCTATTTGTGCTTCTGGAGATTCAAAGTCCAAGGCAATGGATGTGAGATTAAAGTCTGAGACAATGACGGCCTAAATATGGTTGGTACTCGTATAGTTATTTCCCACCGTACATTTTTTCCCTTTAATTACTTATTCGCTTCTCAAATAAACTGTTTAAGAAAGAAAACGGAACTATTGCAAAAAATATTAAGCTTGCTAGAGCATTTACGACCTGAATTGTATGAATTAAGAATAGCCAACTTCTTCTCAGCACATAATGCAGACATCTCATACGAGTTGTCTTTTCAGTTGATTATAGGTTTCCTCCATCTGATAAAGCTCTCCCCAGTCTTACCACGACAATGAGTTCCGAAAAAGAAACTCATGGAGAGAAGTATAGGAATGAGTAAACTACCCAAGTATACAAAGCTAAACAATGCAGGCTTTGATCGAGTTATAATTCATGATCTGGTTTTGGGGTCAGCTATGCCTTAAAATTCGTACTTCCATCAATAACTTCTGCTTTATGCTTTATTACAGTAGGCGCCATTCGAAACAAACGTACATCAAGTACAGTGAAGAGGGGGAAATTTATTTGAAAGATGTTGAAATGCTGCAAAAGATAAACCACAGAAAGTAGAACGGTTAAACCAGAACATACCGGGGGTTTAAGGGGAAGAAACAAATTGAAGAAAATGCAACAAACCTGAGAATAGAACACTAATAGAGCCGAGTAATAGTTACGAACATGAGAACCTGAGAAATAAATTGAAGAAGAACAATAATGAAATGAAAATAGAATGAAATTGAAATCAATTAACAATAAGGAAAACAAAATAGAACGAAACCGAAATGGGTTAATAGAACCTTAGCTAGTTTGCAGATTCCCTGGCACACCTGAACAAAAGCACCAAGGTACTTGTGAGTTGTGAGACAATGTCCCAAGGTGAAAAAAGTTTATTTTTCTAGTTCGAAGTGTAGAACCGGTTACAGTTATAGTCAAAGTTTTAAAAACCGGACCGGCCATCGAACCGGTGGTCGGACCGGTTCAATTGAACGTTTATTTAATAATATATATTTATTATTTTTATACAAAAAATAGCAAACGTAATAAAAAATAGCTAAAAGAATACTTGAATATTTTAATTTAAACCTTATTAAGAGTTATAATATTTTTCTAATTATAATAGTCATGTTTAAAAAATAAACAAACACAAAAATAACAATGTTACGGTCAACAACAAATACATTTTTAGGTTTATATATATATATATAATTAAAATATGACTTGAAAACTTAAATATGACCAACATGTTGATCAAGTTACCCAACAATAACATGACCATTTTGAAAACATATGACTAAATATTTTATATAAAAATATATTTACATTCATGTGTAATTTAAAATTAAAATTATTAAAAGAGCAAAATATATTGATATATAATTTTATATGGAGTAGAGTTTTAAAATACTAAAACTTAACTTTTTTACGGTATGAGATTTTATCATATATGTATTTTTTATTTTAATATCATTTGATTCAATGAAACAAATTGTTTCAATGTCAGTTTAGTAAATAAAAATAATCGAACAGTGATTATATAATAAAAAGTAGGCTCAATTATTCAAAAACGCCTGTGGCCCAGTGGTACTGTCCACTTGGTTGCCTACGCGACGTCTTTGGTTCGATTCCCAACTGGTGCACGAATTATTTTCGAAGTGGTTAGAAACCGGCCGGTCTTCAACCCGACCGGTTCACCGGTTCGTTCGAAAACCGGCCGGTTTTGACTGGTTCGAACGGTTCTTCAGCATGCACGGTCGAAATACTGGACCGGACCGGTCAAGCACCGGTTCGCCGGTCCGACCGGTCGAACAGGCCGGTCCGGTCTTTAAAACTATAACTTATAGCCCTTTGAACTTTCTCCATCATACATAAAACACGAAGAAGCAATTATCGCTGGAATTAGTGGAGATAAATAAAGCTTCAAGTTACTGAATCGAAGCTTCAAATCTAATTCGTCCTAATTTCATGAAAAGAGCACTAAGAGTTCAGGTGGACAAACAGAAACAACTACCAAGATGAAACACGAATTCCAGTCTCCTTTGTTGCTCACTACTGATTCCGAGAGAGGGAACTCAAACCCTGAATGAATTCCCCAATTGACAGCCAAATTAGACAGGCCGACGGCGATGGTATACACAAAATTGCAGATTCAGAGAGACATACCTGTTATCGAGCGAAACCATTGATAGAGAAGACGAAGACGATGAAACCATTGATAGCGACAGTGATGTTTTGCTGAAGGGAAAACCAACCATGGAAACGGTGATGATTTGCTGTAGAGAACCCCAATCGTGGGCGGCGACGGGATGTGAAAACGTGAAGCTGAAATTGGGAGCCCTAATTCGTGGCTAGTAAAAATTGTGAGGAAGTTTTGTGAAGTTTTAATCCGATGGTTAAAAATGATTAATGGAACTTAATCCGACGGTTCAAAATGTATCCTGAAAATGTCGTCTTTCAAAAATATGTGGGGGGACCCACACCATTCTTTTTTATCGTATAGATAGATAGATATAGATTAATTTTTTATTCCCTCCTTACAATTTGGGAGTGCGGGAAATACTATTTTTTAACCCTCCAATTTTTTTTTTGCAGGAGTTGACAATTGGGTATGTCACCATATAATTAATTGTTAAACTTAAATAAATAGTCACAATCATTGACTAAATTTTTGGGTAGAATAAAAGAAAAACCAAAATGTCGACAAAACAATCATATGCTTTGACAAACAAAAATATTGTCGATTAATCGCGTAACTAGCTACATAAAATTGTGTGTCGATAAAAAAGCTGTCAACAAAGGTCATATTTGTTGTAGTGAGGCTTGGGATAGTGATCCCACCACCGCTAGGTATTTTTGTTATAGATGTAAATTTAGCTACTTCTTCATCATGGGTATTGGATACTGGATGTGGATCTCATATTTGTCGAAATATGCAGAATCTAAGTAGAAGTAGAAGATTAGAAAAAGGAGAGTTCGACTTGCGCGTTGAGAATGAAGCAAGAGTTGCTGTGTTGGCCATAGGCGTGTATAGGATGTCTCTGCCTTCTGAATTAGTATTAAAATTAACCTAGTCGATAGCCCGCGCTATGCGCGGGTTCTGATGCACTTCATTTCTCTTTAGAAGGATTTGATACGCTTCCTTACTCAACTTGAGGATTATATAATTTAAATTATATAGACTTGAATAATAATAACAATGGCTAAAAAACAGTGCAACACCAATTTATGTACTAAATACATTCTAACCTTTGTCAAAGGAATTATGAGAATGGGAAATGATCATTCTTATTTGAACATGATACTGGGACTGCAGGGTATAAATAAGGGTTACTCTTTAAGTATACTGAATTTTTCTCTCACATTCTAGAATATCGAATATATCTCTGATTTGTAATTATAGGCAATTTCGGAAGTATGCCGAATAAAAGTTAAATTTTAGTTCTATACCGATGGAAGAAAGAAATGTTTCCTTGTTCTCACTCCTTAACATAATCGTGATTTCAAAGACACGACTTAATTTGTATGATATATCTCGCTTCCGTCATGTTAGTTCTCCACCTAGAAAAATAGTTGCACTTTACTTATATACAGGGGCGGACTCACATGGAGCCCTATGGGGTCCTGTGCCCCCACCAAAATTTTCTTGCCTTTCATAATTATGCTATATATATTCCAAACATTTCACCCTGAGATGAAAGGAAGTGCACCCACTGTAAATTTTGCAACGAAATCCATATTTCTCACATTTAATTACTTTTTTCCTTATTCATGTGGTACATTATTCCCATTTATGATGATTAAATTCAAAATATATGTAGAACTTGGTTTTGCAGTTAGTATATTTTTATTGGAAAAGTTATTAAGTAGTAGTAATTTTTATTGTACCAAGTCATAGGTCCTTAACTCATTTTTTCATAATCTAGTTGGGTTTGAGCATGTTTCTGTCCATTAACAGTTAATTTTGAGTTCAATTTATTTAGTTTAACAGGTTAAATTATAACAAATTTGTATCGTGATAGGAAAAAAATGTCTTGAAAAAAATATAAAAATTTATGTGTGTTGATTGTGCCCCCACAATCAAATATTCCTGCGTCCGCCCCTGCTCATATACATATTGTTTCTCAATCATCAATATATTAATAAACCAATAGTACATAAATTGGAATTAGAACTTCTCAATTACGTCTAAAAAACAACTACTGATGTGTTGTACCTAATGCAGAAATAGAGTCAAGAAAGATGAAACGCTTCACCACGATAGGGATTGTGTATGAGACCAATGAGTGTTCATCTCGAAGGAACATAAATTTATCTTGTGGGGCGTTAGGGAGAAAGCATAAGAAATTAGATAAACATTATCTTGTGGGGAATAACGAAGAAAGCATAAGAAATTAGATAAACACAGTTGTTGTGAAATTGAATAAAGCAAAGAAGGGAATAAGAAAATATGATTAACAATAAACATGCCTTAGATTTCTCAAAAAACAGAAAATCTTATAGATTGATGTTGCTTGGTGTAAGGGGCATTATGAGTAGTTTTGGCTCCTGGATGGGTGGTTTCTTCTGCAGTAATCCTCTTGCTGCAGATGCTACTGCTTCGAAAGCTGCGATCTTAAAGGTTTGCAGCTTAGCCTCGGATAGTATCATCGTTGAAGATGATTGCAGACATGTGGCTTCTAGTCTTGAAAGTTTCAGGCTACAACAGTGCTACTTAGAGGCTAACAAAGCACCTAATGCTGTTGCCTAGAAGGCTTGTTAGATATTGACGGAGTTATTAAATGCCAACAAATAATGCAAGTGCAAGACTCGCAATGTTTTCAAAGCTTACATAATAACGAAACATTTTCAAAGCTTACATAATGACGAAGTTATTACATTATGACCAAGTTACGTGGTCAACATTATAAATATGGAAAATTTAGGTAAGAATGTCAATCCATGATTATAAATAATAGGAGCTTAACGAAACAAAAGTTCCATTTTTTGTTAAAGCTTAGCTAAATGAACGAAATTAAAGAAGTTTTTAGGCTTTGCTCACAATCTTCATAAAGACACTGTCGGAACAATAAAATTGTCGTAATTATTAAACAGGCACCCCTACATGAGATTTAATTCAATGACATACAAAATGATGAAACTTTTGGGGGAGGATTACTGTTTTCAAAGTGCGAATATGGATATGCAGCTTATCGATTTCTGATGATACAAATGCACGTACAATTGAAAGAGCGGTAAATCGATCAGACAAAAGCTTAAGAAAGAAATTAACTCTCACTGATAAAGAAAACAACATACTTCATTTGTTTTGCTACAAATTTAACTACAAAAATTGTACTATCTAAGGTAGTCGGGCTGACAAAATTACAATCCCAGGGTTTCAACTCATATAGTAAATGCATAAAATTAATTTCCGAACAAAATTCATCGATGTTTAATAAAAATGTACAGATTCTTCGGCGCATATAGGCGCCCACAAGCATGCAGTTAATCCCAACGTATAAAGTAATAATCATACTACCTATAATAAAAGAAGATACGGCACTTTGCCAACTAGGATTTTTGCACACTGTGGACCACTGATTATATTGCATGTGTGTTTGCCGCCAATTCCTACAAATTATTGATTGCCACGTCGTTGTTTGCAATTTATTCCGAGTCAAATGTCTGTTTTGTCCTCGTGCAGAACGGTAATTTACTGAACGAATAATGGCGTCGTTATGTAATTGTGTTCTCTGGCTTGGATTGAGATGTAAATTCGATGAAAAAAATAGCTTCTGTTAACTTCCGTTTCTGCCCCTGCTGTTTGCTCTTTACTGGCTGTCCTCAATAGATTTAGTGGCTGTAATTTGGTTGTACGAGTTGGATGTAGATGTAAATTTGTTGAAAAAAATAGATTCTGTTAACTGTCATTTCTGCCCATGCTGTTTTCCTCTTTATAGGCTGTCCTGAACAGACTTAGTGGCTGTAATTTGGTTGTGAGATTTGGATGTAGATGTAAATTTGATGGAAAAAATAGATTCTGTTAACTTCCATTTCTGCCCCTGCTGTTTCCCCTTTATGGGATGCCCTCAATAGATTTAGATGTTGTAATTTGGTTGTGTGATTTAGATGTAGATGTAAATTTCATGAAAAAAATAGCTTCTGTTAACTTCCGTTTCTGCCCCTGCTGTTTGTCCTTTATTGGCTGTTCTGAATAGACTTAGTGGCTGTAATTTGGTCGTCTGAGTTGGATGTAGATGTAAATTTGATCAAAAAAATAGATTCTGTTAACTTCCATTTCTGCCCCTCCTGTTTTCCCTTTATTGGCTGTCCTGAATAGATTTAGTTGCTGTAATTTGGTTGTGCGAATTGGATGTACATGTAAATTTCATGAAAAAAATAGCTTATGTTAATTCCGCTTCTGCCCTTGCTGTTTGCCCTTTATTGGTTGTTCTCAATAGATTTAGTGGCTGTAATTTGGTTGTAGGAGTTGGATGTAGATGTAAAATTGAGGAAACAAAACTAATTCAAGTCAATTAGGGCCTTCCCAAAAACATGTTATTAGCTTAGTATAGACAACTTTAAAACAAACTAACTTTATTCTTTCAAAAAAGATAAAGAATTTAGTTTTAGAGTTATTAAAATTGGATAATTAATTAATTTAACTCAATAAACTTTTCATAAAACAATGTACTGTATATATTTGTGTACTTACAATAATAAACAAAAAGGGTTGAATAGTTATGAGATAATATAACTTTTACTACTGCTATTATTATTACTTAGAATATAGAATATTTTAATTAACAAAAAATGTTATTTTACCCAAAAATTGATGACGCAAAAGTGATGAAGAAAATTACCTTTTGTTAGCAGTCGATTTTGCCCTTGCTGCTTCGCCCTTCTTGCTATGCCGAACATAGTGACTGGCTGTGGTAATATCATCGTCTTCTCCCTCAGGAATCTGCCCTCACTCGGCCTCGGTGCTCATTGGTGGAATCACAACCGCCTTCTGTTGCTTGGAGCCCAAGTACATCTACTGTTTGCTCCACTACTGTGACGTAGGCTGCTGCTTCAAAGCCTCCACGTGTCGCTTCATCCTCTTCGGTATAATTAGAGGATGTCTGTGTTCTTCCATTTTCTGCTCTGTTCGATCTCTTCCCTGGTATGTGCAATGCTCTCTCCCTTTTTTCGGTTGATTTTTCAATTTTTCCCTTTTTTTTTTGGTTTTTTCAATTTCCCCACTGTTTAATTTTTTCTCCTTCCGAGGTTGAATGTAGGAGTTGCATGTTTGCAGTTTGTTGTAATATGTATGTGCAATGCTTTCTCTCCATTTTTGGATGATTTTTATTTTATTTTATTTATTTATTTATTTATTTATTTTTTTCTTAATATTTTCCCCACTGCTTAATTTTTCGCCTTCGGAGGTTGAATGTAGGAGTTGCATGTTCAGATTGTTTACGGTTTGTATTTTTCTCATAAAATGTTTCCAGTTTCTTGTAACATAGGGTTTGCTATGGAGGTTTGGTGTTATTAAATGCTGATGATCTGGTTCCTTCTGTGTACATAGGTGTTTGAATGCAGTTGCATGTGTAGATCGTTTGCAGTTTGTAGGTCCCCTATTAAATGTTTACAGTTTGCTGTAGTATGGAGTTTGGTGTGGAGGTTTGGTGTTATTAAATGCTAATGATTTGATAATTTTGTGAAAGCATTGTCCTACGCTATACAGCAGCTCTCACATTATGTGTGATTACAAAATTGGCCTGTTTGTTGTCAACTTTTGTAGTATGTGCTCCTAATTTTTTGATGACTTTCGGCATGGGGACGAAATTTAGTTATGCAGTTGTCAGCTTGTTTGAGTCCTTTTGAATTTCCCATGTTTAACTTCATCGGGTTATCTGTTTCAGTTGGTTTGTGGAGTTACACATGTGCTGTTGGTTGTTACGAGTTCATCGCACTGGATTGTTGACTGTTTTTCTGGTAACATCTTCGGATGAATGTTTTGCTGTATGGCATGATTGAAATTCAGGCATGATCTATTTTTTTTTCCTTATCTGCTGTTGTAACTCCCAGTGCCCTGGAAGGAGCTTCTAGGCTGAGTGGTTGCTGCGTCGGCATCATTATTTCCATCTCACAGGTTCTTCACTGTAATTTCTAAAATTGTGTTGGTGCTGTTCTTGGAAATACTTGTGGTAGATTTGTTTATTAATGATGTTTCAAATGTACACGGTATTATGTGGCCCTGATTCTATTGGGTGGTAAAAATGCTATGACTGCATATTCTTGTGTGTGATTCCTATAATATGGTGATTAATCTGTTATAATATGGAGTGTATGTTAAGAACATAACTGTTATTAGTGATTATGAAGATGTTGTGTTAGAACATGTACATCACTAAAATTGTGTGAGGGAAATAGGTAATTTCTGAATGATTTTGAATTGAATTATGAGTGCATTCACTACCGGAAGCAAACCATTGCAGAATGAGGAAGGTGTAGGGTTAAAAAAAGCGCGCCAAGAAATGGGAAAATGTGCAGCATTCCCTGTATCAAAACATTCTTTCGATTCTAGAATTCTTGCGGTGTGACCTGAGCGATGATTTAAAATTTAGGTATGTCTACCATTAATAGAGGCAAGCGTCCAGAGCCCACTGAATCAGAATCATTGCATGATCCCGGATTGCGCAGGAATTTATTGCCTCATGAAGAGGTTGAATGCCCTGCCGTGCTCACACAGCTACCGTCGACTGTTATGCATCCTGCATATGATGCTACTACTGCTCCGTCTTATAGACTGCCTACTGTTGATCATGTATTCGGTGGTCGAACTGCGGGCTGTGGTGGTCGTGGCCGTGGTAGAAGAGGGCGCCCTCGGAAAAATGCTGGCGGTGCAACCTCACACAATGCCTCCAGTAGCGGTGAGGGAATGCTTGACGTAGTTAATACAGGCAAGCGTCGAAAAGCCGCTGAATCCGAATCATTGCAAGATCCCGGATTGCGCAGGAATTTATTGCCTCCTGAAGAGGTTGAATGCCCTGCTGTGCTCACACCGCCGCTGTCGACTGTTATCCGTAATGCATATGATGCTACTACTGATCGGTCTTACACATTTCCTACTGTTGATCATGTAGCCGGTGGACGAACTGCGGGCTGTGGTGGTCGTGGCCGTGGTAGAAGAGGGCGCCCTCGTAAAAATGCTAGCAGTGCAACCTCACACAATGCCTCCAGTAGCGGTGCGGGAATGCTGGACGTAGGCAACATTTCGAAAGCATTGGAGGTTTCTGTGGCTGTCCGAAATCAAGTTTTTCGAGAACAAGTTGAGTGCTCTGCCGTACCAACACTGGATATAAGTAGTCGTGCTGTTGAAGGTGCATCCATTGATGTTGCCGTGTCTCCTGCGGTTGAAGTACACGAGGTTGCTCATATTAGTAGTGAAAATTCAACTGCTGATGTTGTGGGATGCCGTGCTATGCAATTTATGTCGTGCGAATCATGTGGTGGTGCAGTGACTGGAATTGCTGCCGTTGATTGTTCTGAAATTGCAAATGTTGTAGATGGGACATCTGCTGGAGAAGTTTCACGCGGGGGTGGTTGTGGACGTGGTAGAAGAGGAAGACCTCGGAAAAATGGAGCTGGTTTGACTCCACACAAGGTCACTGACAGGCTTGAAGGAAAGCTGGAGCGAGACAACGATCCAACAGTATCTGATAGTTCTGCGGGTGTTCGAAATCAATTTTTCCGTGAACAAATAGCGTTGTCTGCTGTACCCAGGCCGGCTCGAACTGGCTGTGCTGGGGGTGGTTCATCCACTACCACTATAGCGTTTCCATTGATTGAAAAACAGCAGGTCGCTGCCGTGACTCCTGCGATTGAATTACGGCAGGTTTCTGTTGTTATTAGTGAAAATTCATCTGCTGATGTCCTGGGATGCCGTGCTATGCAATTTACGTCGTCTGAATCATCTGGTGGTGCAGTGACTGGAATTGCTGCCGTCAATTGTTCCGAGATTCAAAATGCCGTAGGCGGGATATCTGCTGGAGAAGTTTCACGCAGGAGTGGTCGTGGACGTGGTAGAAGAGGAAGACCTCGGAAAAATGGAGCTGGTGCGACTTCACACAAGGTCATCGACGGGCTTGAAGGAAGGCTGGAGCGAGGCAATGATCCAACAGTATTTGAAATTTCTGCGGGTGTGCGGAATCAATTTTTCCGTGAACAAGTAGAGTCCTCTGCTATAACTGAGTCGGTTCGAACTGGCTGTGCTGGGGGCACTTCATCCACTACTGCTACAGCGTTTCCCCTTGTTGAAACACAGCAGGTCACTGACATTATTAGCGAACATTCATCTGCTGATGTTGCTTGTCGCAATGTTATGCAATCTATGTCTTCCGCTGCATTGACTGGCGTGGTGGCTGGGGTTGGTGATGTGAATTGTTCGAGAATTGCAAATATCGCAGGAGTGACTGCTTTCGGAGAAGTTTCATGCTCGGGCCAATTTGATGATGTCGATCCCCCGTGTATAGCTGGTGAGGGAATGCGTCAGGAAGGCAACAGTCCGAAAGCATTGGATATTTCTGGGGCTGTCCGCAATCAGTTTTTCCGAGAACAAGTTCATTGTTCTTCCGTACCAACACTGGGCCAGAGCAGCTGTGCTGGTGAAGATGCAAGCACTGATGTTCCTGTGTCTGCCGCGATTGAAGCACATGAGGTTGCCGATGTCATTAGTGAAAAATCGTATGCTAATGTTGCAGGATGTTGTGCTATGCAATGTACACCCTCTGAATCATTTAGTGTTGCAGTGACTGGAATTGCGGCCGTGGATTGTCCAAGAATTGAGAATGTCGTAGCAGGGATATCTCTCGGAGAAGTTTCACGTGGGGGTGGTCGTGGACGTGGTAGAAGAGGAAGACCTCGGAAAAATGGAGCACGTGCAGCTTCACACAGTCCCCACGATGGCCTTCAGGGAAGGCTGCAGGGAGGCAATGATTCAACAGTATCGGACAGTCCTCGGGCTGTCCGGAATCAATTTTTCCGTGAGCAAGTAGATTCCTCCGCCGTACCGACACTGGTTCGAAGTAGCTATCATGGGGAAGGTTCATCCACTGCTGCTGGTGCATCTCCTGTGATTGAAACAGAAGAAGTCGCCGACATCATCATTGAAAATTCATTGGTTCAACTTGTGCGTCCATGTGGTTTGCAATTTACGTCTTCGGACGCACTGACTGGTGGATTGACTGGAATTGATGTTGTGGATTGTTCGGGAATTGCAAATGTTGTGGGAGGGAAATCAGATGGACAACAAGTTGATTGTTCTTTCGTACCAACACTGGGTCAGAGCAGCTGTGTTGGTGAAGATGCATGCAATGATGTTCCTGTGTCCCCCGCAATAGAACCACAAGAGGTTGCTGATGTTATGAGTGAAAAATCGTATGCTGATGTTGCAGGATGCTGTGCTATGCAATTTATGCCCTCTGAATCATATGGTATTGCAATGACTGGAATTGATGTCGTGGACTTTCCGAGAATTGCAAATGTCGTAGCAGGGATATCTCCCAGAGAAGTTTCACGTGGGGGTTGTCGTGAACGTGGTAGAAGAGGAAGACCTCAGAAAAATGGAGTGGGTGCCGCTTCACCCAGTGCCCCTCATGGCCTTCAGGGGAGGCAGCAGGGAGGCAATGATCCAACAGTATCGGACAGTTCTCAGGCTGTCCGGAATCAATATTTCCGTGAGCAAGTAGATTCCTCTGCCATACCAACACTGGGTCGAAGTAGCTGTGATGGGCAAGATTCATCCACTGTTGATGGTGCATCTCCCGTGATTGGGAAAAAAGAAGTCGCCGACATCATTCGTGAAAATTCATCGGTTGACGTGGTCCACCCTTGTGGTTTGCAATTTACTTCTTCGGAAGCTTTGATTGGTGGATTGACTGGAAATGATGTTGTCGATTGTTTAGGAATTGCAAATGTTGTAGGAGGGAAATCGGATGGAGAAGTTTTACATTAAGTCATCGGTGCTAATGCCAATTCTGTGCGTACAGCCGGAGTTGCTCCCGGACGCGGTCAAAGAGGAAGGCCTCGTAAAAATAAGGCGGTGCAACTTCACAAGAGGTTATTGATGGCGGTGGAGGAGGACCTCAGGTAGGCATTGATTCAAACACATTGGATATTTCTGGGGTTGTCCGGAATCAATTTTTCAGAGAACAAATTGATTGCTCTCCTGTAGAAAGACTCGGTCAAAGCAGCTGTGCCGCAGAAGGTTCACCGACTGATGTTGATATGTCTCCTGTGATTTAAACAGAGAAGGTTGTCGATGTTCCTGTAGGGATTGGGTCCGGGCATCTATTGCGCTCACATGGGTCTGTTATTGGAAATTTGTTGCCTGTAGGCGGTGGTAGAGGAGTACATAGTGGAAGAGGACAGTCTCCAAAAGCTGTTGTTTGTGATGGAGAAGAGGTGGGATATAGTGTTTCTAATCCAGATGAGGCAGTGCGTGCAGTGGCATGCCGAGGAGGTCGTCGGAAAAGGGGGGGACCTTCAAAGATTGCTTCAGTTGCTTCTCAAGTCTGTGGAAAGAGCAGCAATGTTAGTCGAAGAGATAGTCGACAGTGCACAGATAAAGAAAAAGCTGTTGTGTCCGGGCCTATATGTGATGCGCAACATAAGTACAGTGGAGTGGGGAAAGTTTCATCCAAGAGGTCACGAAAACGTGGCATTGCAGATCTAACGTCTGAAGATCGTACTGCAGGCTCACCGGATGGAGTCGGTACTGCAGCGCCTTCCTCCACAGTGCCTGCACAGTTAATGCCAGATTCTATCTCTTCACAAATTGTTGTGCGGCAAGGCTTCTGTGTCACTGCTCTGGATGTGTATAATGGTCAGCGCAGTCATGCACTGGCATTCGCTCCTTCTAAGTTTATGACTGCTCCGTTTTCTCCCTCAGTGCATGGCCCGAATGTATCCCCACTATTTGAATACACTGCAGTTCAGTTATCGGGTAACATCCCCGCAACAGTATAGCCTATTGATGAGGGTGGTGCATCAAGCTCATTGGTAGGTGAGTCCAGCAAGCGCTCTCCCGGTACTTCGACTGGCGCTAAACCCTCGAGTGAGTATTGTACTCCTGTCGATGTCATGATATTCTGCCCGTTTCCTTTCATTAGAATTGATGATTATTTTGAACGTGTCTGTCTTGCAGAGAAGAAGCGTAGAAAGAGGTGGCAACGTGATCCCCATCCTCCACCTACTGAACCGAGCCGGCTACCTGAGCCAAGGATATGTCCTCATTGCCAGGCAAAACTGTTTGCATATGAACCAGATGGATTTTGCTGCAGCTCAGGCCGAGTTGTTCTTGCCGCACATGAAATTCCTGATACACTAGCTGCGTTGCTACTGTCAGAAAATGCAACAAGTCAAGAATTCAGGACTTCGATTCGTGCATACAACAGTTTGTTTTCTTTCACATCTATGGGCGTAAAGAACGGTCGTGAAATACTCAAAAAGGGCAAAGGAATTTACACATTCAGGGTTCAGGGTCAAATATATCATTACATCAATAACCTCGACCCCGGTGAGGAGACACCTAGATATCTGCAGTTATATTTTTACGATCCTGCTTATCAGTTACATTGTCGGTCTCAGACTTTCAGCAATGTCGATCCGTCTATCATAGCTTGTCTCACCGACATTCTGAAATTCAATCCTTACAATGAAAAATTCCAGTCAATGTCTGAGACCCCTAATCTCATGGAATGTGATGTACGTATTCGATGTGACCCTGGACTGGATCAAAGAACCCATAACATGCCCACTTCAGACCAGGTTGCAGGCATTTGGATAGATGATGAATACCGTGCAGGCAAGTACTCGCGTGATATCTTGGTGCAGCGAAAGAAGGGGGGTACAGAACCAATCAAGTACCACCTGGGGTGCTATGATCCCCTACAGTACCCGATTATGTTCCCTTATGGTCAGCCTGGTTGGCATACCGGTATCCAGAAGAAACCTGCGAAGAAGAATGCTGCGAAAGGGTCGAAGGGAAAGAGGCGACGTTCAGGTTTGCACGTACTCAATGTTCTTCAATCACGCAATGTTTTCTACTTTGCGGACATATTTACAGGATGTTCTAACTGTTTCTTTGCTACATGCAGGTAAAGAGGACGTAGAATCGCAAAGTCCGATTGTGACCTGCCGGCAGTACTACTGCTACCGGCTGCAAATTCGAAGCATCCGGCATTCCTCGATTTTATTTTTCGGTCGTCTGCTTCGACAATACATTGTTGACATGTACATCAAATTAGAAACAAGTCGACTTGATTATGTGCGCTTTAACCAGCATGAAATACGCGCAGAACTTTATCGAGGTATACTTGATAGTCTGGCTGCAGGAGAGACGAATCCTGAGAACATTGGTCGTCATGTGGTTCTACCGCCTTCATTTGTTGGGGGACCACGAGATATGAAGCGTCGTTACCAAGATGCAACGGCACTTGTGCGTCAGTTTGGAAAGCCTGATTACTTTGTAACGATGACTTGCAATCCTAGGTGGTCTGAAATCCAGAATGAGCTCCTTCCTCATGAGGAAGTCTCCAACCGACCGGATTTAGTTGCCCGAATTTTCCGTGCCAAAATAATCGAGCTTAAACGTGATTTGGTTGATCGAGAAATTCTTGGCCCGATTGCTGCTTATACATATGTGATCGAGTATCAGAAACATGGTCTTCCGCATGTGCATTTCCTTCTGATTCTGAAAAAGTTTGCGAAATTGATGCAACCTGATGAGTATGACAGGTATATCTCTGCTGAAATTCCTGATCCTAACGTCAACCCTCATCTTTACAATGCTGTAGTGAGGCATATGATGCACGGTCCCTGTGGTGAACTGAACAAGAAGAATGTATGCATGCGGCCTCGGACTGGTTGCAAGAACAGATATCCTCGGGATTTTTGCAGCGCCACAAGAACAGGTGACAATTCATTTCCTATTTATCACCGAGAGCGCAATGGCCGCACCGTCGAGGTTCGAGGTGCCACTCTTGATAACAGATGGTTCGTGCCGTACAATCCGTACTTGCTGGCGAAATATGACTGCCACATAAATGTTGAGATATGCTCAACAATCAAGGCAGTTAAATATCTGTACAAGTATATTTACAAAAGGCATGATAAGGTTACGTTCCAACTTGTGTCAAATCAAACTACCGGTATTGATGAAAATGCAGCCTTTCAGTCTGCAAGGTGGATTTCACCTCCGGAGGCTGCATGGCGTCTTTTCAGGTTCCCACTGAACGAGATGTACCCTTCTGTCATTGCACTTCCACTTCACCTTCCCGGCATGCAATCTATTTCCTTCGAAAAACACACAAATCTTCCCTACATTTCCGCGGATAAGAAGTATGCAAAGACAATGTTGACAGAATATTTTGAAACCAATAAGCGTGATAAAAGTGCAAAGCGTTTGCTGTATAGTGAATTTCCACAACATTATGTGTGGAATAACACACATTCATGCTGGGAACCTCGGAAAAAGGGCTACAGTATTGGACGTATTGTTGCTGCTAATCCTTCAGAGGGAGACCGCTTTTTCCTTCGCTTATTACTGACTCATGTCCGAGGTGCTGAATCATATGAGCAATTGCGGACAGTTACGAATCACGTATGTGAATCATACCGCGAGGCGTGTGAGAAGCTTGGCCTGTTGGAAAAAGACACAGCACTCGAAGATTGTTTGGAAGAAGCTGCGACTTTTCAAATGCCTCAAACATTGCGGCGTCTATTTGCCACTGTCCTTGTGTACTGCCAACCAGGCAACCCACGCTCTCTGTGGGATCGGATGTACGTGAATTTGTCTGAAGATTTCCGGAAAGAGGGGAGATTAAGTGAAAATCAAATTCTATTTAGAACTGTTAAAGGAGTCAATATATTTCTAGAAGCAATGGGTAGACAACTGACTGATTTCATTACTTCATTACCAGTAAGTCATCCTGAAGAAATGTCTTCAGTCAATCGCGAAATTGAAGAGGAATTGGCAGTACCGATTCCAGCCGAATACATTGCTGCAATCGACCAGCTAAACAATGAGCAATTAGCAGCTTACAAAATAATCACGAATTATATCAGTGAAATGAGGAGTGGGTGTTTTTTTGTCGACGGACCGGGTGGCACTGGGAAAACATTCCTATACAGAGCTCTGGTGGCGTATGTCCGAGGTTGTGGTGGGATTGCTCTAGCTACTGCTAGCACTGGTATTGCAGCTTCAAACTTGCCTGGTGGAAGGACTGCACACTCCCGCTTGAAGCTCCCCCTGGATACTACAGATAAGAATACATGCAATATTGGAAAACAGACAGCTCTCGCTCATCTTATTCGCGAGGCCAAAGTTATTATATGGGACGAGGTTCAATGGCGAAGAAGCAGATTATAGAGGCTTTTGAATGTATGATGCGCGATATATGTTCTGATGAATCACTATTTGGAGGCAAATTCGTTGTTTTCGGAGGTGATTTCAGGCAGGTGCTGCCTGTGACGGTGCGTGCAACTAAGGAGGAATGTATCTCAAACAGCATTGTGGACTCACCTCTATGGGCCAGTATGCATTTGCTTTATCTCACAGAAAATATGCGCGCTATTGATGATCCCACCTTCTGCCAATTTCTCCTTTCCATTGGAAATGGTAGTGTGCAAGATGTGGACGAAGCCACAATAGATTTGCCACAATCAATGATCGTGCCATTCATAGATGAAAGCACGTCAGTAGACTTGTTTATTAATTCTGTATACTGCAATTTTCAATCTGACTGTCTGAACCCGAGGTACCTTACTGAAAGAGCAATTTTGACTCCTCGGAACGATTGCGTAGACCGAATCAATCAAATTCTGCTATGTAGATTTCCGGGACAATCTCATACATATAATAGCTTTGACCGATCTCTGCCAGAGAACCAGTCGACTCATCCTGTGGAATTCCTGCACACACTGACTCCTAATGGGCTGCCACCCCACCACTTAAAACTGAAGCCAGGTTGTCTACTAATGTTGATACGCAACATTGACCCTTCATCTGGATTGTCAAATGGTGTCAAACTTATTTGCAAGGAGTTCTTACCTAATGTAATATATGTTGAGATTTCAGTCGGTCCAAATAAGGGAAAATCAGTGTTCATTCCTCGGATCCCGCTCAGACCGTCCCAAACAGACCACTATCCCATAGAGTTCGAGCGGAAACAATTTCCAGTACGACTATGCTTCGCTATGACCATTCAACAAGTCGCAAGGCCAAACTCTGAAACGTGTTGGTGTTTACCTACCCCAACCTGTATTCTCCCATGGTCAGCTGTATGTTGCATTATCTAGGGCTAAGTTAGGATCTGCAGTTAAAGTGTTAATGGAACCAATTGACGGCATACAATTTAATTGCACGACACGAAATGTTGTCTACAAAGATCTGTTACGTAGAGCAACACGCGCACAAAACACAGAATTGATTCCAACCATGGTTAGTGCTTGCTGATTTCATCATGCAAAAGTGACACTCCTGTGTTGCACAGTAATATAGACCATAATGTTATTCACCGCACGCTTGATCATTAATTGAAAATCTCTATATGTTATATACTAACAGCATTCAGCTACCTTTTGTAGGAATTCATTCAAATCATGGAAGGTAAAATTTGTAAGTTGTCTGGATTGACGGACCAATGCAAAGAATGGAAGCTTCGTTTGCGTGTCGCAGAAAAATCACGGATACTGACGGGAAAGGCTTCGAACACAAAGTACCAACGTTTTGTTCTCTGTGACATTGAGGTTGTAACTAAAGTTGTGCAAACATATCAGTCAATCTACTAGTGATTAGTTTGTTTAATTTGCCCAATATAATGTGCTGTCGCTACTGTTCTTACAATTATTATTATTATTCTTTTGGTTTCCATATTCAATAAATTTCTATTGAATTTGCAGGGTAAGCAAATCCAAGCAACGTCATTTGATGCAGATATACCCAACTTTGACAAGAAATTACAGGTTTATCATTCCTACTGGTTCAGCAATGGTGTTGTCCGACCTGTCAACCCGAAGTACCGTTACATAGATCATGATTTCTCTCTTGTCCTTAACAAAGAAATGGAGGTGAATGCAGTGGAAGATAAGATTGATGAAGGATCTGGGAGCAAATATAATTTGAAAAGTCTGAAAGAAGCTCGCACTCTTTTGAATTCCCGTGAGAAATTTGGTAGGTTAGATGCACTGCTTTGCATCATTGCTACATAGAGATTTCATATTAATGTAAAGTCATAACTGTTTTCCCATAATTACTAAACGCTCTTATTGTTATTGTTTGTCTTTCACAATGGTTATAGATATTGCTGTCATCATCATTGCTGTTATGTCGACAAAGACTGTACCCCGCAAAGATTCACCTGGTCGTGCTCGAATCAGGGATGTAATTGTTCTGGATGACTCGTAAGTACTCTGCTTATGTGTGCTGTGTTGTAGTAGGTAGTGTTCATTTGTTGGTGTTTACTGTATGCAATTATTGACTGTCCTATTCAAATATGTGAATTCAGCGGTATACCAGTTTGTTTATCTTTGTGGGACGATGCAACTACAACAGAAGGAGATAAACTGAATATACTGGCCAGTGCTCATCCGGTTGTAATCGTGACGAATGTGTGTTCGACAACATATCTGGGTAATTTTCACCTGACATCAGTATTTATGAGTATGGAAGTATATAGTTACAATCCTAATGGATATATGAATGCATTATATGTAAACATAGCTTACATAACATTATATTCATGTAATAACTATTTCACTATTTGTAGATTTCTCTCTGAAGACAACAATGTCAACTATGTTCCTGCACAATGTTGTGGATCCAAGAGTTGAAGAATTGAATGACTGGTATATGAATGAAACTACTTGCACAGCTTCTGATTTCGACAACATAGCATAATTTTCAAATTTAACCTCATATGTGTTCCTCCTGCTTAGGCGTGACGCAAATTATGAGAAGATCGATAAAGTGAAGGACCCTGAATTATTACTGGCACAGAAAAACCCTAAGACAAACAAGAATGAATTCAAGTTGTCAAAGGTTGCTGATCTCCCAGAGAAACCGGTATATTTTACGCCATAGGTATCTCATTTTCTTGGGAATTCATTGTTATGTTTTCCTGACAGCTGTGTCCTGATTGTTTGCAGTCCGTAGATACTGACGTTTGGGTCAAAGTGTCGGTTCTTGCCTTACCTGAAACTCAACGACCATGGTATCATGCTTGCAGTATGTGTACTCGTGCAACAAGCTATCTGACCGGAGAAAAATTCAATTGTTCTGGTTGCCACAATTCTGATTGCACTTCTGTGCCGTGGTAATGTGATATAATTCTCTTGCCTCCAGTTTAAGATGTATATTCAATTTGCGATGGGCAAATATAGGAGAGTAAGAGAAAAGAAAAAAAAAAGGGGTATTGAGTGCACACATTTTTGCTTTCTGTAGGGGTCGTCTAGAAGTTCAGATTGGAGATGATACTGGAGAGCTGAATGTCGTCGTTTTTGGGCATGGTGTTGAGGCTGTCCTTAAGAAAAGTGTTGTTATATTGTCGGCAATGACAGGAGATGTATGTGGCCAACATTTACCGTCTTGAACTATCCACTACTAATTTCATACTTAATGAGTTAGTGTGCTTTATGAACACAGTGCTAACTACAGTACATTGCTTCGTTTCAGGAACAGAAGGAGCTATTACTGAAAGCTAATGAATCGAGTGTGAAGAACATGTTCTACTTTCGACTTGCCGGATCTACAAGCATGAATCGCAGATGGGTCAACAAATGGAGTGTTCTTCAAGTGGAGATGGCATAGTCTCACACAATGCTGGCACATGTGCCCGATTGCAGATCAAGTCTGCAATCACATGTGTACATAGAGGCATTACTACAATACATGCTCTGCTATAATCCATTACCACTACTACTGTTGTCTGCTTCAGAAAATACGGGGAGATAATGTCATGCTCATGTTCCATTTTTATCTCCCTGCCTTTTGCCCTCCCCCCCCCCTTCTTCCAAAAACTGTTTTATTTTTGAACACGCACCTCATCTGCGTACGGTCTAATGTTAAGCCATATTGATTTGTGCATGTTCACAGTTGCAGTTCATTGAACTGATCTTGCATACTTAAAAAACTTGCAGTTACAGGGATATAATTCTAATACGCATGTATAATATAATAGCATGTACAGAATGAAAACAATAAATGGTACCTGGAAATTTTGGTGAGGAGGAGGGGAGCAGAAAAAAAGAAAAGAAAAAAAAAGAAAAAAAATTTGCATAAGTTCTTAGATTTCATAACCAACACGAAATATTGTTACCCACATTTAATACACATGCTTGGAAATAACTTAAAATATCTGCTCCTCCTAGGTCTCCTATATAATGTTACGACATTGACTGTGAGCAACTCATGAAATATTTCTCAATATATTCACCATGTCAAACTATACTTCTGAGGAGGAGCATTCTTGCTGAAATTTTTCCACCTTGCTAACAGATCTTCCAACTGCTGAAATCAGCATCCCAAATCAGAGCTATGTCCACGTCTTCTCACCCAACAATACAGTGCAACCCAACATGGGTTCACCCTATCATCCAATAACCGGAAACACAATGTATGATGCCGGTAATCACAAGTTTCATGTTATTCGCAGCCCAACATCAGCAATTTTCCATGCATCGCCTCCCGCCAACGACGAATTCATGCATGCGTCCTACAGTGCAGGTATAGCACTACCGCACTGTCCGAAACATTATAACTGGAACAATTCCGTCGTGCGAAGTCCAACCTCACCAGTCTTCTATGCATCACCGCCTAACCGCGCAGAGTTCTTGCATGGCTCATATAATACAGGTATCCCATTAGCACATTCCCCTCCGCAGTATAATTACTGCAACTCCATTGCATCTCCCCGATATCAGTACTCCCCACTATCGTCAAATTCACCCACAATCACATTTTTACTCAACTTCACCGCAGAATTATGGTTCACCAATTCCAATACCGGACACTCGGCTATTAGTTCCTGTACATTTCCCTCCCTACAGATCGGATTTTCTTCCGCAAATCATTGAGCGATCATTTTTATACCAAAGTGATCTGCAATTGCCATATGCTTCAGATAATGTTGATGATGACTGTATATTCTTCCTCGAGAACTCGCCTCCTCAGAGAAAATCCAATCCATGTTCGACTCGCAGCCAAACTCATCAGAGTTCTATGAACCAAAAGAAAGGTAATGAAGCTGCGTCCTCTTCTTCTACCAGCAACAAGATCTGTTCCCCATCTACATCATCTCTTAGAATCCACTGGTCACCTCCTGCAAAACATATCATCAAACTTAATTTCGATGGTGGATTCTACTGCGACTACAATCGCCCAACCTGGCCAACTATAGTTCGTGCTGGTTTGTATAGGAATTATACAGAAGATTGTGTGTATGCTTTTGCTGAAATTGAGCATGAGAAGAAATCTGACTTTGCAGAGGCATCTGCACTCTGCAAAGGTCTGAGGTATGCATTAGATCGCAACTGGGTCGATATATGGGCAGAGGGCGATGCAAAAAACATTATTGATCACATAACTGCTATTTGTTCTCATGTATTCCCAGAAGATGTCTGTTCCGAAATCGAAGAAATTAGGAAACTACAGAAAAAATTCAAATCATGTTTGATAACATTCATCCATCATGAAGGTAACTCAGCAGCAGATGCACTTTGTGTAGCTTTCAAACATCACGATGGATGTTACGCATTCGAAACAATGGGTTTACCTGAACCTGTTCAGGATATTGTTGAGCAAGAAAGGAAAGGGAAGACGTACCGTAGAGCGTTGTAATCAGTCTCAGCATCTGTACTTGGTTTATTTTCTGACATTAACATCATCAATAATTTGTGTCATATAATGTTGGTAATTTTGGCGAATTCCAATACTTTTTCTAATCAAAGTTGTCACTGGAATTTGGTGAAGTAGTGTCTAAAAAAAATTTACTATTTCATAATACTATGGTCAATATCTACACAGATCTAATATTTACGGAATCAGTTCACCTATGAATACAGCTGCATATAAACTAAAGCATTATCCTAGACAAATTAGTTGTTGCTGTGTAGAATATAATCTACATTCAGTTACATATGTTGAGATATATGCACCAGAACAAATTTATATTGATATTTCTATTTATTTTTAAAAATGCTCCCACATATCATCAGATATGCATCAAATCAAATTTATAGCTATATTCTACGAAAATATAATAATATCATCAGTAAAATTTCATAAATTTATTTTTGTATCTGCTAATTTATGGTTTCTAGCCAAAAAGTAGGAACCGGTTGGAAAAATAGTAATTCCTACTGCTTCAGAAATGAATGCAGCACACTGTGAACAAACTTGATGGCAATGTAAGTAAGCCATTGCTAGAAGCAACAGCAGAGTTTGGATGCATGCCAAACATCTGGCAGCTAAGATCTGCTTCATATTCATCACTTTTTAAGAACCAATGCTTGAACTCACCCTGTACAGATATACTCGACAATCAAGAACAAATTTTCTGCAACTATGTGAATTGATATCACCAGTGAGAATAAATATGTCAACAGTAATAATTAATTACATTGACATCATCCAATTAGGTTTCCATATGCTATAATGCAGCCTGAATTTGATAACAGTGAAAAAATTGAGAATTCTTTTATATTACAGTTAATGAAACACATACGTCACAATGGTATAGAACAATTACAGTGCAGAAAGTGGTTGAGGACACTTGTCAATATAGTTCTGACATTTCTTGGAGACCAAGTTGCAAGAACAGATATAAATTAGTATCTTGCAACTTGCTTCATCTGCTCAGCAACACTTGAAGGTAACAATTATATACTAGCATAAATAAGAGATAGTGTTTCCTCACACAGAAATCTAACAAAGTTACTTAACAATGTGTAGATAACTAGGGGAAGTACAATCTGGATGCAAGATTAGTGTCCACTTCTGCATTGCCGATTCAACGACCTCTGTTGTGTTATTAATCCAGGTTACTAACTTACATACTAATGTTACATACTGGATTTCATTACAATATCTACATTGTTCTTATGCAATTAGAACAAGTGAAAAAAAAGAAAAAACCAAAAAAAAAACAAAAAAAAAAACAAATAGGGAAGTGGTAAGATAAGTTTTACAACAAAGAGTTTTAACATATTCACCACTACACTGCAACGAATAACCATTACAAATATATACATTATTGTGGTTCATAACTATGGAAATTTTGGCAGATATAGTACAATGGAAAACTGGCGTAACTCTGCAACCAAACCAACCGTGACTGAACAAACACCCAGTATTCCAAGGGGGAGAGCAGAGGGGGCAGCTATCTGTCGCAAAATTCTCAACAGTGGTCAAAATGTTGATGAAATGATCGCTGATATAGAAAAGGAAATTCAACGAGTCGAGCGACAAATACAAATGCTGGGCAAAGTAACTTTTCTGAAGCAACAACAGCTCCAGATCCAGACTCAATTTCTCTTAAAACTGCAGGAAATGAGCAATGCCAATAAGCAGTCAGTAGCTGCCAGCACATCAACCTCAGGATGCAAGCGAAACCGGTCTCCAACAACCCCAGCAGAGGATTAAGAAGCAATGAATTTGCAGAGATATTTCCGGTGGTGGAATTTAAATGCTGTATTTCTGGAACTTTTGCACTACTATGTTGAACCCCTTTGATGGAAACTTGCACTTCATAGTTTCGGCATGTCGCCAAGTTCTAACAACTCTGGTTTTTTTGTAATGACCTCAACTGCTGCTCTTCTTGCAATGTAGTCGTTCAATAATGTTGGTTTGCAATTCTTAGTCTATCTTAAGTTAAAGATATAAGGGTTTTCCAATTTTCATTTTAATTTGTCTATGTAAAAATCTTTGCGTTACCTTACTGCAGTCACATGTCATCTCCAACTGCGCACGTCTTACTGAAACACAAATGAAATATTTATAAAATGTCAAATGGAGATACAGTATTTCCATTATATTATTCCACAGAAAGTTATTCATTTGTTGTAATTTGGGAATATGTGTATGATACTTCACATAATGAACTTGGCGTCGGGTATATATATTACCAAGAGATAATCTTCTTATTAGTCTGCATTGTCGAAGTCGTAATTAGACATGTATTATAAATTAATATTAAAATTTACCAGACAGAATTCATTAAAAGGTAGCATCAGTTAGCAAAAGGGTTAATAAAGATTATTACAAAAATGAATCACTATAGTGGTTATTACCACCCAACCTGTAGAATATAAACAAAAATAATATTATAAAACTTTGTCAGTGATACCTTGAAAGCAGAGCTAACTTTAAGATTTCAATGAATAATATCCTCATTGTAGATTTGCAATTACCCAGCTTCCGACTTCCGGTAAGAAGACCTTCCAACTTCATCTTCTCATCCAGTCCCCTGACTTCTAACTATTCTCTAACAGGTATTCGTACTTATCTCCTATCTGTAATTTCAAACAGGTGCTCCGTGTTATGATGCACTTGTCATCGTCATCTACTTATTCGCCGTACTGCTATCTGTGATTGTTTAGCTGAGAAATTCTCCCATCTCTATTCATCAGATCTGTGCGGCTCACAAGCTTCAATAACACCACTCTACAGGTACCTGTTTCCAAATACCGTATCCTCTGTCTGAATAATTTCACACAGAAAAAATCTTACATTATTCATACTCATTCCCTGCCATCAACAAATAATTTCCAATTATCGTATGGTACCCCTTTCAGATGTTATTTTGGTGACTTCCATTTCAGATCTGATATGAATGTCTTGATTTAGAAATAGTAAATTATGTGTATGTACGAAATTTGTCTGATTGGTACTGAACGTATGTAAATCTGTTTGTTAATAAGAAGTTCATAGTTTGATTTAATTTCAGACAGACATTGGTATATTTGCCTGGAAGCCAAATAATGAAAAAAAAAATTTTAAAAAAAAAGAAAGGGAAAAGAAAAAAGAACACAATGTTATAAAATTGTAACTACAGTGTCTATGAATTTACAGTTGTTAATCTTACTAATAGATTGAATCGTAGTCATGTGAAACGTGTGGTTTCAAAGGATGGCCTTTTGCAGAAATAAAAAATTAGTCTTATGGGTGCAACAGTAGCCATACTTTATCCAACTGTGTTAACAAACACACAGATAAGTTAATAACAATGGATATTTTTCCAAGATATATAGGCCATCAAGTACTGAGATGCTGAATATTTAATACGATAATATGATAGTTGAAAAATTACAATTCTTGGAATTTCCAACTCAGTTAACACAAAACTTATTAATACAACAACTGAAGGAAAAAAGGCTGGGGGTTGAATGATGTTAGGTACAATTTACATTTTTCCTCGAAAACATATCTGAATTCATGTGTTTAAATGTACACTGAATTTCAAATAACTTCGAAGGTCAATTTCATGATGTAATATCAGCAATACAATACATGGTAGTTTCCAATACATATTGTTATTATACGTATGAAGACTTATGAGGAATTACGTAGCCACACATCACTCTCTATTTCTTAACATTATCCATAGCTTGTGGTCATGATAGCTAAACAATCGATATTATGTTGACAACCAGTTTTTTTCGCATTACTGTGTGAGTTCATGACATGATAGCTAAGGAGATATCACATCCCAAGTACTTTGCACTGACATTTACCGTTCATGGTTTTGGAAAATAATCATTTATGGATTTCAAACCCAATTATTCCCACTAAAGCTTATTACTCTACGCAATACACAATAAGCATATCACAACTTGTGTTAAACCGCTTGCAAATATAGAATAAAGGAATGAAACGCCTTAAAATCCATATATTTTAGCTTTTCTTCTGTATGCCACAATCAGTAATACAGATCAGGATATTTTCTGTGCAGCTATCTGCAAATGAAGTTCTTCCGAGTTATCACAGATCGAGATGAAGACAACAAGAACTTGGTAAGTGTTACGTCACATATATTTTTTACAAATAAGATTGAATGACATTAATATTAGTTGTAAGAAGGGGTAAATTTATTAAAAATAACCAACATCTATTCACTGCAGAGATTACCAGATGACTTTGTCCAACGTCATCGTACCGATCTCGGAATAAATGCAGAGCTTTTAATCCCAGATGGCCGAGTATGGGAGATTAAAATGAAGAGTAGAGGCAACGACATATATCTAACAACAGGATAGAAGGAATTTTCGGAACATTATTCGCTGTCATTTGGGCACATGCTGACATTCAAGTACCAGGGACATTCCAAATTCAAACTGACAATCTATGGTCTCACTACATCAGAGCTAGATTACAGTGCCAGAGCTTCTGTTCTGAATGCGAGAAAGGGTGCAGCTATTCGCGCATTCAGGAAGGCTGCTTCTTACAAGGCTCACTGCAACAATCCATGCTTCGCAGTTGAAATACAGAAGTCTCATTTGCAGTCATCTGGTGGACTGGTAAGCCTACAATATTAACTTTCATTTACACTGCTATTGCGTTCGATTTCAACAGTAGCGGTTGACAACCAAATGTTCATATTGCAGAATATACCAGCTCATTTCAGCAGGGAATATTTGAAGGATCGAACAACGCTGGTCCAGATTACAGGGACTGCTGGTACTACAACTTGGAGCTGCCGTTGTAAATTCCCAGGTGGAGAGAACAACGACATCTCTTGGTATCAATTCACCAGAAGCGCAAATGTACGTACTGGAGATGCATGTGCCGTGGAATTAGTTTATGCAAGCATTCCAAAATTCCGTGTGAAAGTGTTCCCAGCACAGCTTCAACGTATCAAAGTACTATGTCATTTGAATTACCAGACATCTTTTTTAATAGCTTCTCTATGATTATGTGTTCCAGTCTTGTTCTATGTTATTATCTTTGCAGAAACATAAGAACCTGCTGCTGCGGTCTAATTTTCAATTTGATGACATGCATCTTGTATTAACTATTTTAATGCTTTGTCTGTGGGTTGCTTAATATCTAATGCATAAACTTACATACTGATTCACATATATTGTTGGATATCAACAATCAACTTATTCAGAACAAATTTTAGGATAAATAATCAAATCAAGTATGACATGCTACCTCTGTTTCTTCTGTTTCAATCAAACATAGGCTCTTCACACATAACCAATCCTAATAATTTAAGCTGCAGTACTAATTTAGGCAAATCCTCCACACACAAAACAACAGCATTTCAACTGCTGCATTAGATTGAATACTATCCAATTAGAATGCACACCTGCAGTTGTATAATTCAATGCCTCGAGATTCCACACATGCAAACTCAAGAGAATGCATTTGTTGCAATATCTACCAGGTCATGAAGAACAGCCATACCTGTCTACATACTGAATCTACACATTGAAAGCCACAGTAAATGAACGGTTGGCAGAGGAGTTTGCATAGTATCTCTTTTCAATTTCAGCTGCAATGTGCTAACAAGGCTCCAAATAACTCATTGATATATGAACCCTCTTGGAAAGCACCCACTGATCAGATAGTGTGGAAATATTCATGATCATGTGAATAACCTCTGCAAATTGCAAGATATTCATGATCATGGCATTGATCAAGTAAATATATGGCAAGATTACAGTAGTTCATATCCGTCATTCGTAGCAGTGCATATCCAAAGTTGCATGCACTGCGTTCCGGAACAGCAACAACAACAACAACAACGAAAACAACACTATAATTTCACAACAAATTTAATACTATGCATGATGACATTTGTTCCTTTAACATCCAGGATCGGCTTACAGGATCAGCAAATCAATTGTACCAGTTTATGTGGGGGTAAAAAAAAAATAACTTGGTCGATCCGATATACAAAATTTGCGACGATCCATGATTATGATTGAACAATAAATCATTGTGAACAAACATTAAGTTAACTCAAATTAAAAAGTGCATTGATCGAGAAAATATATCCCAAGATTACATCAGTTCATATAACTACTTAAACATAAACATGATCCAACTTCACGATACTGCTCATAATACCTAACATGAAAGTACACTTGATCAGACCAGAATATTAAAGATGCTGGACACTCTACATTCTTGATTTCTTCTTGCACGACTCCAGAACATTATCATCTATGTTTTTCCTCTTGCCGCCCTTATCTGGTGTCACATCCGGTAGAGTTTGCTTTCTTCCTCTGCGAATCTTCAGTACCTTTGCCTCTGAATTTCTTCTTCTTACCTCTACCGGAAGTGGAAGAACGGGAAAGAGAATGCTTCCACTTCAGCGGATACGAGGAAGCCGTGTAGGTTCACCAGAATTCATCTTCCTCCGACGCGTCTGAATACACAGTTGTCTCCGACCCCTTCCCGACCACATAACCATGTTCAGGCCAACTCTCCCATTCAGACTCACTCTCTGTGAATTGCAACTCACTCTCATATTTCTGGCTTTTCTTCACCTTTTTCTTCATCTTCTTCTTGGCAGTCTTCCTCAACTTGTTGTCAGTATTTTCTTTACCAGAATCCATTGACTCGCTCTATGTTATGACCAGAGGCAGTTGCCTGTGCTTATATACAAGATGTAAGTATGAATGTGAAAATACCGTCGCAACTGTTCATATCTTTTCACAGAACTTATTACCATGCATCTTCATAGAGACACGTTTTCAATAAATGCATGCTTTGAAATAGATGAATCAATGGGAAGATATTGCAAACCCCACTAAATCTACCGCAGAGATCTTCAACACACACGAAACAATGCATCTAAATGATGAAACGTAAATCAGAAGGACAGAGATAGTGAGTGATTGGAGATGAAAATAGGCGTTGACAATAGATTAGGTTTTTAGGTTATGAGTGTGATTTTGTTGTGCCGGCGGAGCAAATGATGACTGTGGGAGAGCAGCAGGGCGTAATTATGAAAAACAATTAAATATGGGAGGAAAATTTGGAATACGTCCTTCTGTCAACTACGAGCTTGTTTGGTATCCGTTTAAAAAAAAAGGAAAACAGTGCGATAAAAACGTACCAAAAACACACATTTGTAAACTGAATAAAAAAAACTATTTCTTATCCGTTTATAAACACAGTTGGAAATAAAAAACAAATTTAGCAACATTACTAAATTTCAATGTTAACTTGCTTAAACATCATTATTACATACAATACGTGAAATCCAAAACACGTTTAGCAACATTACTAAATTTCAATATTAATTTGCTTAAGCATTATTAGTACGTGCAATACCGATTTGTTGCATCAAATCATAGTTCAAATGTCTCTCAACACCAAAAGTACGGAAAAAAGACCAAAAAACACCACATTCGCTACTTTAAAAAAAAACCATTTCTATTATACTGTTATTGCGAAACATGAATTTCAATTGCAATGACAGCGACACAAATGTGAACTTCCAAGCTCGACGACAACGCCCGGTGCAACGGCACGCCGCGCGCAACGCACGCGGAGTGAACCTAGTACTTTCTACAAAAAATTTAAAGTAATGAATGGACCACTTAGTCAACTTATGAGTCGATTGACCTATGTTTAAAAGACATATAGGCATCCATAAGCAGTTATTCCTATATTGTTTGACCATTGAGGAATAAAGAACTCATAAATAATTACATTATTCATATTCAAGATATATTAAGTAGTAGTGTGAAATTGAAAAAAGATAAAAACAATACTATAATACCTGAAGTATTTTGGGGTGATCATCTTTACCTTTTCTTACTTGACTTTGTCTATTTACGGGGTAAATCTAAAAATAACATTTGTTAAGTTAGAGAACCCTTAAATATAAATAAATCTAATATGTAGATAATTTATTTATGAAATAACGATTGAAAAAAAAAAAATAGAAATCTAAATACCGGTTAACAATGATGCTAAGATTCACTGGTCGGAGAAGAAAGAGTATATATATTGTTGATGCCGAAAGGGAGAGAGGCTGTGGTCGAAGTGGGAGAAAGGATGATGTGTATATTTTTACAATGGGATTGTGGGAAGGTAAATTGGATTTCAGAAGTTTAAAGAGACTATCTGCACCTGCTTTTAGATTTATTTGAACTCTTTAACTTGACAACTATGAAGAAAATCAATGGGTTGTTTTTAGGTTGATGACATCAAATTACTCTTAATTAACAACACTTGGAGTAATTAATTAGATCATTCATGTACTTAATTTATTAGATATACATTCATGTGACTACTTGCATTTGTACAATGAATCAGAGACGATTTTCGCATAGTAAAACTAAAAGTGCAATACAATGTTCCATCTGTAGTGCATAGGAAAACTAAAATGCATGATTCAGAGGCTAACTTTTCTATGTATTAGCCACTTAGGATGCCAAGTTTTCACATAATCCTATTTGGCAAAATTTAATTGGTATATACATATTAAATGTCTGCCATTTGGCAAAGTAGCTTGACACTTGTCAGTATTAGAGTGTTTCTCATAATACATGTGGCGCAAGGAGAAGTCATTTCACTTGATTTTATATATATAATAAAGATAATTGCTATTATGTCCCTGCTATGAGCAAGAATATTATTTTCATATCTTGTTTAGATAAGGAAGGTTTTACTATATCAATAAAGGAAAATTGTTGCTCTATTTATTTTGATAGTATTCACTATTGTAGTGCACAATTATTTAATGGATTGTATATCCTTGATCTAAGCTATCCAATCTATAACATAAATACAAAGAGAATTAAAATGAATGACTTAAATCCTACTTATCTATGGCATTGTCGTCTAGGCCATATAAATGAAAAATGTGTATCTAGACTCCATAAGGATGGATTTCTAGACTCATTTGATTGAATCATATGAGACATGTGAGACTTGTTTATTAGGAAAGATGACAAAGTCCCAATATGAAAGGTGAAAGGACTGGTGAGCAATTAGCACTCATATATACTGATGTGTGTGGGCCATTTGCCACGCCTGTCAGGGGTGGTTATGTCTATTTCATTACATTCACTGATAATTTTAGTAGATATGGATTTGTATACCTTATGAAGGCCAAATCCGAATCTTTTGAGAAATTCAGAGAATTTAAGAATGAAGTACTTGGCAAAAGTATCAAAGCTCTACGATCAGATCGTGGAGGTGAGTACTTGCGCCAAGAGTTTGATGAATATATTAGAGAGTGTGGGATAATGTCCCAACTCACTCCACCCGGAACGCTACAATGGAATGGCGTGCCTGAGAGAAGGAATCGAACCTTGTTAGACATGGTAAGATCTATGATGTGTCAAACTGATCTTCCATTATCCATTTGGGGCTACGCTCTAATGTGTGCAGCTTTCACCATTAACCGTGTTCCATACAAATCAGTCATGAAGAAACCACATGAGATGTAGAGTGGGAGCTGTCGCACAGTTTCATTCACGAGGATATGGGGCTGCGACGTCTACGTAAAATGTTTACAGCCAGACAAGCTCGAGCCTAGATCGGATAAATGTAAATTTGTGGGATACCGTAAGGAAACTAAGGGCTATTATTTCTACAATCCAGTCGAGAATAAAGTGTTTATTGCTCGGAACGGCGTGTTCCTAGAAAGAGAGTTCATATATAAAGAAGCAAGTGGGAGGACTGTAGAACTTGAAGAAGTTCAAGAGCCACAAATTACGGATTCGATTATGAAACATGAACAAGAACCACAAGAGGTTGTGGAGGAACCTGTTCAAGTATCACAAGAGCTTCGTAGGTCTGGTAGAGTGCGCCAGGAGCCAGAGAGGTATGAACTTCTCGTGACTTAAACTGGTGACACGATGCTCAAGGATGATGAGCCTACTACATAGGGAGAGGCCATGCAAGGGACGGACTCTCAGAAGTTGTTGAAGGCCATGAGATCCGAGATGGAATCCATGTATACAAACATAGTATGGAATTTGATGGAACCACCCGAAGGGGCACGCCCCATAGGGTGCAAGTGGGTCTTCAAGAAGAAGACCGACATGGATGGTAATGTAGTTACCTATGAGGGCCGATTGGTGGCTAAATGATTCAGACAGGTTCATGGTATAGACTATGATGAAACCTTTTCCCCAATTGCTATGACCAAATCCATCCGAATCCTACTTGCGATTGCAGCTTACTATGACTATGAGATTTGGCAGATGGATGTCAAAACAGCTTTCCTTTATGGGAATCTCCTCGAGGATGTGTACATGACACAACCAGAGGGTTTTGTAGATCCAGAGCATGCAAATAAAGTCTGTAAGCTCCAACGGTCCATTTATGAATTGAAGCAAGCTTCTAGGAGTTGGGATCGACGTTTTGATGAATATGTCAAAGAGTTTGACTTCATCTAGAACGAAGATGAGTCTTGTTTTTACAAGAAGGTTATTGGGAGCTTTGTAGCGTTCCTGGTCTTGTATGTAGATGACATACTACTCACTGGAAACGACATTCCCATGGTGCAATCAGTTAAGGATTGGCTGCGAAAGTGTTTCTCAATGAAGGATTTAGGGGTAGCAGCATATATACTAGGTATCAAGATCTATAGAGATAGATCGTGCAAGATGCTAGGCCTAAGTCAGAGAACATATATAGAAAAGGTGTTGAATCGGTTCAACATGCAAGATTCCAATAAGGGATTCTTGCCAATGTCGCATGGAATTACTCTTTCGAAGAGTGATTGTCCATCCAATGAGATTGAGAAGGACCGCATGAGTAGGATCCCCTATGCTTTGGACATAGGGTCCATCATGTACGCCATGTTGTGTACTAGACCAGACGTGTCATACGCGCTGAGTATGACGAGCATATATCAGTCTCATCCATGTGAGAGTCACTGGATTGCAGTCAAGAACATTCTTACGTACTTAAAAAGAACTAAGGAAGCGTTCTTCATATTTGGAGGCGAGGAAAAGTTACGTGCAATTGGTTACACGGATGCAAGCTTCCAAACCGACATAGATGATTTCAGATCGCAGTCAGGATTTGTGTATTGCCTGAATGAAGGAGCTGTGAGCTGGAAGAGTTCCAAGCAAGAGACGGTTGCTGATTCTACAACAGAGGCTGAGTACATTGCTGCGAGTGGCGCAGCAAAGGATGCTAATTAGATTAGGAAGTTCATCTCTGAACATGGTGTGGTTCCGAGCATTGACGATTCCACTGTGTTGTATTGTGACAACACAGGTGCAATCGCCCAATCTAAGGAACCCAGGTCACACAAGAAATCCAAACACGAACTCAGAAAATTCCATCTTATTCGAGAGATTATTGATAGAGGATATGTGAAGATATGCAAGATTCCTACAGATGAGAATCTGACAGTTCCACTTACAAAACCGCTTATTCAGTGCAAGACTGAAGGGCACACTAGGGCGATTGGCATACGCGATGCACTGGATTGGCTCTAGTGCAAGTGGGAGACTGTTGGAATAGATGCCCTAGAGGCAATCTAGTTTAGTATGAACGTTTTGGCTAGAATATTCATTGTATTATTTATGGAGATATTTAATATAATCAAGTCCTTAGATATACAAATCATGTTGTTTATCTTAAATATCCCTTGTCAAATATACTGATTAACAGGACGATCATCTATAGAATAGTATGAGGTTGGATTGATATAGAGATATCACGATCCAACAAATGGGTATGTATTAGGAGTAATGACATACTGGATTGACCCAATCCGAGAAGGCTACATACAAGTTATGTAAAGTCACAAGCGCTTCTCGCGGTGATATGGTATTATCATCCTTAGGATCATATTGCAAAAACTTGCTAACTTGGATTGGATATACGAGTGTGACTTGTATGTCTCGTGTCCAATCCGGATAATGATACAAAGGGATGCGATAATACGATCACAAGGTTTGTCAGATGACTATTTCTATTAATTGGATGGCATGGATGTGTTGCTAGACACCGCTCAATGTTAGTAAATAGTTACTACCAATGAAGTAGAAACCTATGGCGTCACACGCCCTATGGATATAATTATACATGGGATCTAATTAATCAAGATTATTTAAAAGGATCATATTGCAACAACTTGCTAACTTAGTAGGACTAATTAGCAAGAAGGACTAATCCATATAAGGATATGATTAGTATAGGGGCCTTTATGTAATCAACAAGGAGTTGTTGCACTATGTAAAGGAACTCCCATTTTCCTACGCTTAAGAGAATGCTCATAAAATACATTGAGTAGGAGAGAAAGGAGTAAGAGAGTAGGACGTCACCTAGGGCCGAAACCCTAGGCGCGTCCGCCCCTACCCGTCGGCCACAAGGAGGCCGAGCCCCTCCTTGGTTGCTTCGTTGCGTGATTCCGTCATCCCCTTCCTCCTTTTTGCTAGCACAAGAAGGCAAGGAAAGTATAATTCTCTATCCTAGGCGAGGATGAACCGTAGATAACGTGACACTATTCGCGTTTGAAGTCATCAAGGATATCAAACAAGGTAAACACGTAAAAATCCTTTACTATCGTTATGTGTTCTTGACTTGTGATCCTTGGAGGGGTTTGAACGGAATAGTTCTTTTCTTCCGCTGCGATTCCATGTTCAAAACCCTACACAACCTTCATTTGGGAATAAGCAGAATTTCAATATGTCAAACCACCTAGAGACCTAATATTATAGAATAATCAAGAAGATAAGATGGAGTTTAAACATAATAAAAGTTCGAACATGTCATACACGTTGACAACAAACATACGGGGCTAAAGTGTAAGAGATCCTAAATGTTGGCATGGTGTAAGGATGCGTCAGCAAGAAGGTAAGAGTGACAAGGCAACAGAGTCAATGGTCAACAGGTGATTACGTGTGGAGCCACAGTTAGTAGAAGGAGAAACGGAGGAGCTTAGCGGATGAAGGAACCTCAACAATAAGTTGAGGTAGTGAGGTTGCCGAGACTCTAGGAGAAATATATAAAGGATGATGAAGTTTATAAGAAGGGGGAGTGTAACACGCCCAATTTCCATCCATGGGAAACCCGGAAGGGTGCCATTCCGCACAAGGGAATTTCTCCCAAGTGCAAAGACATTTGAAGGAGAAACCAACTACCAATCCATAATTAATGAAAATACTTAAATGTAAATTGTTAAACATTGAAGTCCTAAAACCCGGGGACAAAATATTACCAACTAATTTGAACGTCTAATCGTTTGCGTGAGTAATACTAATTATAGAAAAGTGAAAACGTCCCAAGCTAGATCATGTCTCCATCACCTCACCCTATTGAAAAAAAGACACAACAGTTTGAAAATCAGCAACAAATACAGAGTGAGATATACCCTAGCATGTAAGCATAAAAATGCATAAAAAGTATTATTTTAAATGAAATAACCAAAGTATTTGATATAAAACAATTCTATAAAGACTTCTCAAGTGAATTAACCATTCCTTCATCTTTTTTTCATACTAACCAAATATTTTTTTCCAAAAAACTCTTATTATCCTTTTCCAAGAAAACTAATCATCAACAAATATTATGTTGTGCTTGTATTGTGTTATACGAAGAAGAATAACCAATATCTCTACAAACTAGCAACTCAGACGTTAAGTGTCGACACCCCTAAGACTTCTTGTGCCCAGAGAGGTGAGTACAAGGAGCGACTCGGGGCTCATTAACTATCGAGTATTATAAAGGGTCGAGAGACCGTAGTGAACACGACAACTTACACTTTACGTCATTACGCATTAATACCTCTTCCATGCAATTGCTCAAAAGAATATTTTTAATTAAAATCAACATTCCAATAAAACATGTAAAACACATTTTAGGATGTATTTAATAAAACTCGTGTAGACACGAAAGAAGATAAGGCTCAACACCTGGCATATCAACTCACCTTGAATCACAAGAAAAAGGAAATCACTTCCTAGTAATACTCGACGTATCATTCGTCAACAAATTCGTTGCCTACAAACTAATAATGCACTAATCAAAATATAATACTGTCATAAATAGACAATGCCTTCTTAACAAGATAATGACCCTACAAGGTTTGAGTTTAAGTTTCTAGTTCACCCCTTAATTCATGCTCCAAAAACAACCCAAAACCTTGATAAAAAATCCCATAACTCAATATGTAAATAACCTATCATGACTCACTATTTTACTATATATCCAGACTTCCCAAAAATTTCTCAAACAAATAGTAGTCTCATTAAATCCAAAACATTCTGAAAAATAAGTCTAGCATCAAACGGAACAGAATTTCGCTTCCCGGAACTTATGTTACACTCTTTTCAAACTTATAGGTCACCAATTTTCCCAAATACAACACTTTTTACATGTTGTTAAAACAAAAATTTAGTTTTTCTACACATTCCAATTCCTATAACATTTGGATCACGATCTCGTCTTCAATCTAACTTCAAAGTCCAGATAGAACTCACTCTAAAACAAGTTAATAGCCACATACTAATCATGCTAATTCACCCCAAAAAATTAGTTCAACATCCCCTCTTTACATAGGGTTTTACCTATAACCTATGAACATGATGTGTACTAACAATTGGCTATTGATCCTACAATTTCACCAATGATGAAACGAACAATATAAATATGAAAATTAATTTACTGGAATACATATCTGAACAAGGGTTTTGTATCACATACTGGTAACAAGAAACGTAACGGTGATCACAATGGAGTAATTAAAAATCAAAACGACACAACACAATAACTTGGGTAAGAATTCCTAGAGTGTGATCATCGTCGAAAACTAGAGAGTGTGAGAGATTGAGATCAAGAGAACAAGACATTGAGAGAAAGCTTACCAGTAAAATCAAAGAAAAAGAGAGAGAGTGGCTGGCGGCGGCGGTGATGGCTTGTCGGCCCCGGACCCGAGAGGGAGAGAGAGAGAGAGAGAGAGAGAGTAGGGGTAGGAGAAGTACTCTAGAGTTTTTAGAAAGATCCCATTAGAAACTAATTTAATTCAATTTAGCCAAAAACTAATTTTAGCAACTTCTCCAAAAGTCCCCAACTTCAAATTAACTAATAATAACTCCCCAAAAGATCCAAAAGACTATTTAACCCTTTTAATGAGAAACGTAGTATTTCAAGGAGTCACTTATGTTAAGTAGCATAGAGAGAATTCCTAGTGGGATATTATATACTTTCTACACTTTGCTCCGGTTGTAAGCGTTGAATCACGTTCTAATTTTTAATTGCTATCTTCTCAAAAGGTCAATTAAGTGTTATTGTCATTATTTTTGAATTCTTTCTCTCTTAGTTGGTGCATTCCAGTGACTACTAGAGTGTGTCATTTAACTATCTTGCTTGAAAGTGAGCCTAGTCTCAACATTGGCGACTCTGATGGGGAAACATGTTGAAGAGTGGAAAATATATGTTCCTGAGGAAGACAGAGAAATCCGTCGGTGAATGCCACCACAGGCAGTACATCGTTCGAAGCTACGTGTAAGATCATGTGCCACCAATCGTATGTTACTCTTCCGAGTCAAAGACATTGCCACCGCACAATTTACTAGAAAATCGGAGTCCAGAATCCGCTCCTCTCCTTTTGTTTCGATCATTTGAACGCCCTATGATGAACAACTCAAACTCGTCAAAGGGGGCTTGACACCTTAGACCTTGTTAGAAAGAGAGCTCCAATTTAAAACCTATGAATAAATCTGGCCTCACATTTTAGTAACTGACAATGCTTTAAATAGACATAGGAGATATCGGATAAGTCACCAACCAAATAGGGATAAGGATAAGCTAAATTCTCAACGAAACAAGATAAATTTAAACTAGGAAATTATTTGTATCTCTAGATAAAGAAGATAAATCTTATCTATGGCTAAAAAGATAAGTCGCCAAAATTAAATAATTGAAGAATCTCTAAGCCATAATATCCAGCTGCTTATCTGCTTATCGCCACGCCTGTGATAAGAACTACCCACGAATGTCTCCATATTATCACCCACCGTCTAGAGAAAGAGCTTTTCCGCAAGCGCAAAATTGAGGTAAGCATGCAGGAATTGTTCGAGGCCCTCCAAATTAGGGATGGAAATACAGTCCGATCAGATGCGAAGTCCGAGCGATCCCGAGCTGAATGAATGGGGTCCGAATCCGATCCCATTGAAAATAGACCAGATCAGGATATCGAAAACCAGATTAGGTCGAATTTGGATCACGATTTGGATACGAGGGAAGATCCGCCATGGATCCGACCTGACCCGATCCGATTGGACGTACATGTGCTTTACAAATGTACCCCTATTTCCTCCCAACTTACACATCCAAAAAGAATTAAACACTAAACCCTAACGTACAAATCTTTTTCTTTTGTGTTTCATGCTTCTTAACTTACAAGCATGAGTTGGAGTAGGTGTTTATGTGGAACAGAGGGGGTGTGTTGTACTGTATCGGATAGTGTTCAGACTATAGCATATCAGAGCTAGAAACCTTATGGAAAGAACTCAGATTAATCCGAGAGTAGAGAGAGATGGATGAAAGGGGTGTAAATAAGAAGTACTGTATGTGGAAGGGGAGAGACAACTTGTGGCAGACATTTGGCTATTTAGTACAAAGTAATCCTTGTGAGGGCATACAGAATAATGTACGTAAAGTGATGTCTTATTTATACTCGTCTGGATAGGGAGATCAACTAGACACATGGGCGTACGGTTGCCCACGGTGTAGGGTTTTGACTACAGATAACGCAGCAGAATAACAATAAATTAATCTTGCTCAAAGCCCTCCATGGATCGCAGGCAAACTTTTCATAACATGATAAGAGAAGAGAATTGTGTACCTTAGTTTGTGTGATCACTACAAAGAATTGTGTCCTCGTCGCTACGAGTATCCACACCTTGGATTAGTAGCTGGAATCCTTCACTTCGTGTTGTGATAGCAACGGAAGAAGGTTGAAAAATATCACGCAAAACGGAGTAGCGGAGCCGCACCACAAGGAGTGGCCGACGAAACCTAGGGTTGACGGGTAGGGGGTTTCGGCCTCCTACTTGGTCTCTCTCCTTGATTTGTTATGTTCTCTCCATAATGACTCTCATGAGAAAAGAACAAGCTAGGATTGCTTTATATAGTTAATAACTCCTTATTAACTTCATATTAGCCCAAATACTAATCCTATCTATACACAGATTAGTCCACCTTGCAAATTAGTCTTACTAACTTTGCTCGTAGTTGCGTTTAGATCATTTTGATTAATTAGGCCTACTAATTAATTCCGATATCCAGTTTAATCCATCTGTTGTGTGACCCCATAGGTTTCTACTTAGTTGGTAGTAACTACTACTAACATAGTGCGGTGTCTAGCAACACATCTATGTCATCCAACTAATATAAATAGTCAATGATCCGACAAACCTTGTGCCCAATGTTACCGCATCGTATTATCCCTTTTTCTCCTTATCCGTATTAGACACAACACATAATTGTCACACTCGTATATCCAATTCATTGTTTCTCGATCTTGTGAATATGCTTATCCATGCAGAAAACATCAATATCCCATATTGATTTATTTGAGTCTGGCCAGCGTTCTATAAGCACCATCCCTCGAGTGGCCCGTGGATATTTTCCCCCATTATGTGGGATGGAGAAATCCTCTCTACATCACTACCAACTCTCATCTTGCTTGCTATCATGCCTGATAACTATCTATATAGTTACCCGGTTAAGGCGCAACAATTAATAATATCAAAGCATGATATTTCACAATTAGAGTATCTAGTGACTTCAAGTATAAGGATTACAGTACAATTAGCACTACGAGAAGCACTTGTGACGTTAACATAATTTATATGTAGCCTTATTGTGTGGGTCAATCCAGTATTTCATTATTGTAGGGCTTTATAACGGATTATGCAGCGGAAATAAACAATTAATCATCCGCACAAGACCCTCCAAGGATCACAGTCAAGAAACCATAACGTTAGTAACAAACTAAACGTAATCACCTTGTTTGTCTCCTTGGATGACTTCAAACGTAGAATATTCTCCACATCTCTATGGCAAGTCCACACCTAGGATCAAGCACTAGAACCCTCCATGCCTTGTGCTAGAAATTGGTGGAAGAACAAAGAAGAAGAATCACACAAGGGAGACCAAAAGAGGCTCAATCTCTTCTTGGCCGACGGGTAGAGGGGGGCGGACGGGTCTTGGCTTCGGCCTTGACTTGTCCTTCTCTCTCCCCTTGCTTTGTTCTCTCTCTCTCTCAATGTGTGTTATGAGCATTTTTTTGAGAAAAATAAGCTAGGAATGCTCTTTATATAGTCCAACAACTCCATGTTAACTACATATTAGCACCTCTACTAATCATGTCCATACACGGATTAGTCCAACTTGCAAATTAGTCATCATATTGTCTATACATAAATTAGTCAACCTTTTGCAAATCCTAATCATGTCTATACATGGATTAGTCCACCTTTCAAATTTGTCCTACTAAGTTTGCAAGTGGTTGAGTATTGATCCATCCATTTAATTAGTCATATTAATTAATTCCCAAGTCTTGTTTAATCCCTATGGCGTGTGACCCCATAGGTTTCTATTTAGTTGGTATAACAATTACAAACATGGAGCGGTGTGTAGCAACACATCCATGCAACCCAACTAATAGAAATAGTCATTACTTTGACAAACCTTGTGAAAGTACTGTCTCATCCCTTTATATCTATATCCGGATTGGACACGAGAGATACAACTCACAATCGTATATCCAATCAATAGTTTCTCAATCCTGGGAATAGTCATATCCATGCAGATAACATCCATATCCCATATTGATTTATTTGAGTCTGGCCTGACATTCTATAACCACCATCCCTCGAGTGGCCGCGGATATTTTCTTCCATTATGTGGGAGGGAAAATTCTATCTACATCACTACCATCTCTAAGCTTGCTTCCTATTGTTTCCGATATGTGCCTTTATTACTACCCAGTTACAGTGTAGTGTTTGACGATATCAAAACACAATATTCCACAACTAGAAGATCTAGTAACTTTAAGTCTAAGGATGACATACCGTTTTCACTACGAGAAGCGCTTGTGACTTTACATAACTCGTATGTAGCCTAATCGTTGTGGGTTAATCCAGTATGTCGTTACCCCTAATGCATACCCATGTGTTGGATCGTGATATCTCCATATCAATCCAACCCCATACAAGTCTATAGTTAATCGTCATGTGTAATCAATATAATGGACTAGGTATATTTAAGAATATAACATTCATATTCTAAGGACTTCATTCATGTTAACGTATCTCCATACGTTAACATAATGAATCGTAAATCCATAAACGTCACAAGAAATGGATTGCCTCTAGGGCATATTTCCAACAGCCTCCCACTTGCACTTGAGTCAACTTGGTGCATCATATGACTATATATCTAGCGCGACCCTTCATGCTTACGCTGCGCTAGGGGCATGGTAGGCGAGACACCTTGCAGGTACATTGCATAAATTCACATCTCCTTTATCGAAAATCGATTGAGATTGAATATATGAGTATGTGCATCTTATGCATTAATAAACTCATTCCTGTGTGGTAGAATCGGCAACTGAATCTTTCCTGGAACCTTTCTAGCTCAAAGTTCCTCCCACTAGGGCAAAACATAAAACTTAACTATAATCTGAAATCTTATTTGTTGGATTGGAAGTTTGCATCAGTGTAACCCTTTACACTGAACCCTTCATATCCTTCATATACCAAGAATTCATCCAAGTTCTTCTCAAGTACTCAAGGATATTCTTGATAATTATCCAGTGACTTTCACCCGGATTTTACTGGTATTTACATGTCATAACGTATGACATGTCTGGCCTAACACATAACATGGCGTATCTCGTAAATCTTACTCATACGGTTCTTCTCAATCTAATTGGAAAGACAATTAGTCTTCCCAAGACTAATTCCATGTGACATGGGTAAGAATCCATATTCTTGTATGTTGAACCATTTCAACACCTTGTCAATATATGCAACATGACATAAGCCGAACAAAAATCTTGATCTATCTCCATAGATCTTTATAGACTAATTCGCCCAAGTCTATCATTGACAATCAATTCTCTAGCCAATCTTTAACAGATTGTAGAGTAGAGACATTACTCCCAATTGATAGATCAGCAGCTCTTGAGTATTGAATGAGGTCATAAACTTAGGGGGTCTTTTGTTCCTTAATGATGAAAGCCATAATTAGAAGTTGAGAAACAACACTAAGTATCAAAGCTTCAAAGATTTGAGATACTGTAGTGTTCGTATGATTATATTGTGCTTATATGTTTTATGTTTGTAGGCTTATTAAATTGGACTGGAGAATGAGTTTATCATTCACTAATATATTCTGAAAATATTATTGAGTCTTGTTTTGGATTGCATAACACAGATTGCAGGTTTGAGCATCAAGGCTCACACTTGTTAACTAGGATTCAAAGCTCCAAAGTTTTGAGATTTTCTGATGATTATATACTGCTATGTTCACCTAACTAATCTGTGTATTGAGGATGGATTAGATGGATTGAAAACTGGATATTGAGTGATACTAACTCTTTATTACTTGTTTTATATCGATTGACAGTTTTATCTACCCAGTTGGATTTAGAAACTAAATATAACCTAAGGAAAAATTAGCCCTGTTTTCATGAACTGTCTGTTTGTTACAGATCAGAACTTGTTGCTATTTTGTCTAGATGTTGTTTGATCTTTGTTGCTAAGTGTGTGCAAGTTTGGTGACCGTTCCAATGTTCATAAACAAAACAGTCAGCTATCCAAGCATAGATGTTGAAAGAAGCATATCAGGGGAGAGGATTTATGGGAATTGAGTTCCTAAAATCTCTCAGAGTTGTTGCAGACTGTTGATAAAAATTTAGAGTTTGAATTTCAAATAGGGGAGACACAGAGAGAGGCTGGTCAACTTGGGAATTGAAGATAGTTACAAACAAGAGAGATCAAGTGATAGAACTCTTAAAACAATCAGGCGAATCAACACTGTAGGAATTGAAGATCATTCATGAAATCTGAAGAACTCTTCCCAGCTTCATCAACTTATCTTTTCCTAGTTCTTCATCTTGTACTGACTTTGTTATATTTTTTATTATTTCTAAACCTCACAAAATTAGAAGTTTACTTGTTCAAGTGAACAACAAAGAGGTTCTTATTGTTTCAACACGTTGTAGATGGTAACTACATAGGTTGGGAACCACAAGCTGTGGAGGTGAAAGGTAGCTCACTTTTGCTTGATATTTGGGGCTAAATCTAGGTGATTAATAAGAAGTTGTGTTGAAATCCTGGAGGGATCAGATCCCTCAGACAGAGACTAGGTCCAGTTGTGACTGAACTCTGTAAAAATCTCTTGTGTTCTTGTTATTTATTTTGTTGCTTTTCATTCCAGTTAAGAACAGGAAGCTCCAAAGCTTTGAAGGATTTCCAATCTCAAAGATTTGAAGCTTACGTGAGTTGCAGATACATCTGTAGCTTCTGAAACCTCTTTCAAAGCTTTGAGATATGAACTGCACAACTTGCTTTAAGTTTTAAAACACTGATTTTGAGCAAAAGTTTCCATACTCCATTCACCCTCCCCCTTCTAGAGTATTAGATCCTGTTTTTATACTTGTATTAATAAATTTCAGCAGTGATTAGTCTGCCTCCACATACAAGACAAGAAATATAACTGTTCTCCCACTGAACTTCTTCTAAACACAACCTTCATCTTCATTCTTGACGAAATCAAACAATTGATTACATCAATAATCGAAGATTCCAACTCCAATAGCTTACTTTAATCCATAAATGTACCATTTCAACTTACACATCTTTTGAGCACGCTCTAGATAGACAAAACCATTTAGGTGTGTCATAAACATCAAGGAGGTTTCTATATCTATCTGTCAAATTGTGTAGGCTACAATTGCAAGCAAGATGCGAATGGATTAAAGCATCACAAATAGGGAACAGATTTCGTCAGAGTCTATACTATGAACTCACATGAAACTTTTTCCCACCAATTATCCCTTAAAAGTAATCCTATTACCACCCATGTTGGTTTCCTCAAACCCATTTTCTCCCTATGGGTCTTAACCTTTTAGGTTGTCCCAGCAAATTCCATACTTTGTTGGTATACGTTGATTTCATTTTTATCCCATGGTCCAAGCCATTTTTGAGAGTATGGCCCACTTGTAGCCTCCGCATAGGTTGTAGGCTCATCTCGATGAGCAACACATCAACGGGTTATGAGAAATACACATTTCTCCGGACCCTTTACATATTTAAACTACGAGGTTCTTGTGTTACCTGAGTAGGTTGCTCCACAACACCGTGTGATCCTGCTCATGTTCCATCAAAAGGATCAGTGTTCTGTTTTGGTTCTGGAACTCCTTCAAGTTCTACTATCTTTTAGAGACAATCTCTATCTAGAAACAGCGGTTTGGGCAACAATTTTTTTTCTTCTTGATTGGATTGTAGAGATAATACCCTTTCTTTCCTCAGGATATTCCATATAGTACATTTATCCACCTTGGGTCCAAGTTTATCTGTAATAAATTTACATAAACTTCATAACCAAACTCTTTATGAATGACATACGAGGACACTTCCTAGTCCATATCTGATATGGTGTTCTTCATAACGGATTTAGATGAACAAGGTTAAGGGTGAAAGCTGTCGTAATTAGAACATTGCCCTAAAAAGAAACTGGAAGTTCTGTTTGACGCACCATGTACCGAAATGTGTCCAACATGGTTCAATCTCTCCTCTTAGACGTGCCATACCCATGTGGTGTTCTAGGTGGAGCGAGTTTGTATCATATCCAACACTCCTATAGATTCTTGTCAAACTCTTGGCTTAAGTATTCTTCTCCACAATCCAATCGTAGAGCCCTAATAATTTTTCTAAGCCGGCTCTCTACTTCATTCTTGAATTATTTGAACTCTTCCAAGGATTCTGATTTGTTTCTTCATATGATACACAAATCCGTATTTCTATGAAGCAATCAGTTATATGATGAAGTAATGAAAACCACCCCTAGCACTTGTTGCTTAGTGGTCTAATATGTATGATTCGCAAGGATCATATCTTGCAGATTAAAAAATTCTTACATGTATCATACGATTCAAAATCAAATGAGTCCGAAATCCATTAATACGGAGACTAGATATTTATCTTTCATTCATGTGGCCTAACCAACAATGCCAAAGATAAGTGAGGGTCATATCATCATATGAAAACCTATAGGTATAGTTGTTATAGATGAAATTATCATGATCAAGGATAAACAATCCACTTAGACAAAGTGCATTACAATAATGCATTTTAACGAAATAAATGGAACAACATTTGTCCATTATTTTAATAAAAAGAAACTTGTCCAAACAAGAAACTGTGATAATGTCCCTACTCAAAGCAGTGACATAATCATATTTGTCTAATTCATGGATAATTCGAAAAGGGTAGAGATAATTCCCTTTGGCTAATTCAGCAATCCCTTGCTTCATTGCTCCACGTGTAGATTTATCTCTTGCGTATCCAATTGTCTACATCTCTTGAAATCCTCCACATTTCTATAAACGTGATATTATCATCTAGTATCATATACTTATTATGATGAAATTGACACATTGAATTCTATGAAAAAAATCTTTAAGGTGGAATTCAAAAGTTCTTATTATTTCCTTCAAGGTGCTTTGGGCAGTCTCTCTTCCATCAGGCCACCTTTAGGTCTCTTAAGGAAACTATCTTGGCTTTAGAAACAAGTTTTCCTATGCCCTTGGGTCTGTGCAAACATTTTTCCCTTACCCATAATGTTAACATTAACATTTTTTGCCTTAACCCTTATGAGTGCTTTGTTCAGCGGTTCTCAATCACATTGAGTAAATCGCCTTTGAACTAAACTTTTATTGTACCATGTGATTTTTGGTCCACTTGGGTGAATTAATTTTATTCTTTATCTATCTTGTAGATAACTCCCAGACTCTAAGCTTTCAATCCAATTGAAGCAGCTTAGTTGCGTTTGACCTCTTGCTTCAGCAGTCACACATTGCTATCTTGTGTCATCGCATTATATCTTGATGAATCAAGTTGCCTTGCTTTGGAAAAACCCGAACTCAATCCATCTTGATCATAACGATTGCTAAGAAAGAAAAATGGTAAATCGTAAAGTAGAACAACACTTCAAACCCTTTCATGTCTAGATTGCTCTTTGAAATAGCTTCTTTTAATGTATGATCATATCATACACCTCCACGTTCTCATCTTGCTTCCAAATTTTAGAGTTCATGGAAACTGACATGAGGCAAGTTACATCCAAAGAACCATTCTTTGGTATGTTTCCGTTGGGCTTTAGTGATATTGGCAGTTGGTGGAAGGAGAACTTTATGCTCTATGTACAACATTTTTCATTTTCTTTGTTTGAGAACAATTCTCAATTTTATACCATTCTAGAAAATAGAATCCAGACAGCTTGTCCTTCTCAAGGACATAAAGTCGTGTTTTGTTTGTTTAATGCCATGGGTATTCAACACAAAAGGAATTATGCAAAGTTTGTGACGTTGTACTATATTCAACAAGGACTTAATTTGTCAAACATAGCTCCCACTTTTTTTCTCGGATTAATAACCGTCCATTTTAATGCGGAAAATATCACTTCCTTTTGAGCTTGCCTTGGAAGTCACCCAAAGATTAGTTCTTTAGATAGGAACCATTCCAATTGCATCCCCATGCAACTCTTGGTTCAATTGAGCAAATAACTCCTTATTTATCTATCCCATAGATAATCCCAATTGTTCATCTATAGTCTTTTAATCCTATTAAAATCACTTAGTTGCGTCCAATTTTTTACTCAAACAATTGCACATTACTTGCTTGTGTCATCGCATCATATCATGATTAATCAAGTCGCCTTGCTTTGGCACGCACGAGCTTGATAAAGCATGATCATCTTGAGTGTTTAAGTAACGAGAAGACAAAACGCAATATTTAAATTGATGAATTTTCTTATTCAATTTTTATTTATTTTGTTGATCCATATCAATTGATCTACTTATTTGAGTTGGGCAAACTCACAATAAAAGATCTGGGTTGCACTATCTCGTTACCAATTTTGCGTGTATCAGCCATACACCATCAATAAATAACAATGCAATAATTTAAACAACCACAAACAAAAATTAAATGTGATATGGATATGGCCTCTAAACTAAGATATTCCCAAGCCAATGAGAATTTCTATGAACCCTAAAAATAGCAAGCTCATCTCCATGTGCCTCAATCTTTTAGTCCATGCCGCCATCTTGTGGTTTCTTCTATTATTTTTGCTTCTTTCCATGTATTGGCTATCATCTACTCTATCTAGTACTAGCTATCATCTATACTAAAAGAGTGATCTCGTTAAGAAGAAGACAGGATCGCCGGCCGTAAAACCTAATTAACTATTACATTAATTTTACCGGCTCACAGGCCGTAAAACAAACCACAATCATTAAACATTCACAACATCCATATCTAAGGCCATATCCAATCACCATGCATAAAGCACATAAACAGTTAAAATCTAATTTTAACGCGCTTGGTCATATTTAATTGATTTTGGACATACTAGGGTTAAAACGGTCCAAGAGAGCCCACCATCACCATGGCCGAAACCCTAGAGGACCGCCACAAGGACTTGGGCCGGCCGCCCCCTAGCCCACACGGCTAAGCCGTGCGCTAGGGAGGCCCAGAACCCTTAGCCGAGGCTAGATTTGGCGGCAATGAGGAGGAGGGGCGGTCCCCTAGGGGGGCCGAACCTCTTGGGAAGTTGTTTCCAAAACAAATTCTTCCTTTTTTCCCAAGCTTAGTTGTTTCCAAATTGAAAAAACCCATTTTCCAACTTGTGCCCAAATCCTAGTTCTCTAGATCCAAGATTTCACATCATATATGGTCCAAATCAACTAAGCCTTACATCCTATGTAATTTAGATCTTATTTGGTTGAATCATATTCAAAGTTTCATGACATATGCTAAAGTTGTTGTTTTTACGCGATAATCCAAAATTAAAGTGTAAAATTAACATAAACGTAACACATAAACTACGTTATGCTCTACGACTTGTGGCTTTGATACCACTGTAAGGTTTTGTAACGGATTACGCAGCAGAAGTAAACAATTAATCATCTGCACAAGACCCTCCAAGGATCACAAGTCGAGAAATCAAAATGGTATTAATGGATTTAACGTAATCACCTTGTTTGTCTCCTTGGATGACTTAAAACGTAGAATAATGTCCACGTCTCTATGGCAAGTCCACACCTAGGATCCTGCACTAGAATCCTCCAAGTCTTGTGCTAGCAATTGGTGGAAGAAGGAATAAGAATAATCACACAACGGAGACCAAAAGAGGCTCAAATTCTTCTTCGCCGACGGGTAGAGATGGGCAGACAGGTATTGGATTCGGCCTTGACTTGTCTTGCTCTCTCTCATTGCTCGTTCTCTCTCACTCAATTTGTGTTATGAACATTATTTAGAGAAAAATAAGCTAAGAGTGCTCTTTATATAGTCCAACAAAACCTTTTTAACTACACATGGAGCCCTCTCCTAATCATGTCCATACACGGATTAGTCCAACTTACAAATTAGTCCTATCATGTCTATACATGGATTAGTTAACCTCTTGCAAATCCTTATAATGTCTATACATAGATTAGTCCACCTTGCAAATTAGTCCTACTAAGTTTGCAAGTGGTTGTGTATTGATCATTCTATTTAATTAATCATATTAATTAATTCCCAAGTCTAGTTTAATCCCTCTGACGTGTGACCCCATAGGTTCCTATTTAGTTGGTAGTAACAATTACAAACATGGACCGGTGTCTACTAACACATCCATGCCACCCAACTAATAGAAATAGTAATTACTTTGACGAACCTTGTGCAAGTATTGTCTCATCCCTTTGTCTCTATATCCGGATTGGACACGAGACATATAAGTCACACGCGATCCTGCAAATAGTCTTACCATGCAGATAACATCAATATCCCATATTATTTTATCTGAGTCTGGCCAGACATTCTATAAGCACCATCCCTCGAGTGGTCGCAGATATTCGCTCCTGTTATGTGGGAGGGAAATTTTTTTTCTACATCACTACCATGTCTAAGGTTGCTTCCTATTGTGTCCGATATGCGCCTTTATTACTACCCAGTTACGGTTTAGTGATTGACGATAACAAAACACAATATTCCACAACTAGAGGATCTAGTGACTTCATGTCTAATGATGATAATACCATTGTCACTTCGAGAAGCGCTTCTAACTTTACATAACTCGTATGCAGCCTTCACGTTGTGGGTCAATCCAGTAAGCCATTACCCCCAAGGCATACCCATGTGTTGAATCATGATATCTCCATATCAATCAAAACCCCATACTAGTCTATATTTGATCGTCCGGTTTAATCGATATAATGGACTAGGGATATTTAAGAATATAGAATTTATATTCTAAGGACTTCATTCATGTTAACATATCTCCATATCGATGACATAATGAATCGTAAATCTATAAACGTCACAAGAGATGGGTTGCCTCTAAGGCATATTTCCAACTATTACCCCTAATGCATACCCATGTGTTTGACTTGATATCTCCATATCAATCTATCCACATACTAGTCTACATGCATAGTGATTATTCTATTAATCAATGTACTCGACTAGGGATTAAGATTATAACATTTATATTCTAAGGACTTCATTCATGTTAACATATCTCCATATTGATAACACAATGAATAGTAAGTAAATATAAATGTCATGATAAATTGATTGCCTCTACGGAATAATTTCAACACACAACCTTTTATGATGGTGGCGTACCCTAAATCTGGGGAGGATTGTCACGGATGACGTCAAACCTAATATTAATGAAGACAGCTGACAAGTCAGCTTCATGAGTACATTATTGGTTGCACATGGCACGAACCGCATGCGGTATTCTTATTCCAGGCATAACACTAGACCCCCGACTCTTGTGTTGAATGCACGGAACTAGGGACCCTGTCTCATGGTCCCTCTAACTGTGAGATGGCATGATCAGGTGATTCTAGAGCACAAAGGTACATACACCTCTAAGAAGCTGATGGGTCCACATGAGAGTGGGTTGATAGCTCATTTTTTACTTTGTACATGTATCCCCCTCGAGGATGGGCTGATCTTTGCGAGGTCCACGAGCATCTTGCAGCCCCCTTGTCACTTCTTTGGGCTCCTAACGTGACTAGATATGCTTCGCAGCCCCCAAGTAGTGAGGAGTCAGTAGTGACGAGTGGTACCTATTAAATAGGTTTGTGAACATGAGCCTTCCGTAGTAATTATGTGATTTTTCTAACGGCCTGTGCGCTTTCCCACGTAGGATTGTACGGTTTCCAGTGGTTTTTTTATTTGATCATGCTTCGAACGTTGTGACCAATTTGTGAAAGACGAGGAGAAATTTTACGAACCTTTTGACTTCGACCGTTCGATGTTTGACAGCTATTCGACCATTTTTGTTCGACGATGATGATGGGCGCGTGAACTGCAGTAACACCTTCGTTTTGGCAGTTTTTTCAAAAATGGGTCTTTTGGCTTTCGTCTACAGGTTTTGGAAAGTCAACTTTGCCAATAAAGCAAAGGTCTTGCTGTCATACGATCCTTTACTGATACATTCAAAGTGTCTTTTTGCGAAAACTTTGGATTTTTAGAAGATTTCAGGGCGATCGAGTTTCTACTCCCGCAGTTTTCAAACCCTTCTTCCGGACTCTGGTTTATTATTTCTCCGGGGTCTTCATTTCAACATATAGTTTTGCTACAAAACCCCTTTTCATGTATGTACGGTCTTTTTTTGCCTTCTAGGGTTTCAAAATTGAATTTGATTTATGGGATCCGGAGGTTTTTCATAGTACTTGAACTCTCTCCATAACCACCTTGAAGGGGTTTTGGGTCCAATTTGTTGAAATTCTTTCTTCTGATCGCTAGAATAGGGATAGGGTTTTGATTTCCGTGTTTCCCATCTTCTTTTTCCGTAGATCTTACATCTTTCTATATGTGCTGTTGCGTTAGTTGGCTAAGAACAAGGGGAGTCAAGCCGCTATTGTTGATGAACGACAAAGACCGATGATGGTATGGTAATTGGTGCACCCCTACCCCAAAATTTATGGAGCAAGGCTCCTTGGTTTGGCAGTGTGGATTACTATCATCCTCTGGTTCACACCTTGGTGGGGTCTAACGTGGTCGGAGGCCATGGTTGGGCCCTGAGCCCTTCCGTAGAGAAGAAAGAATGGGAAATGGCGGATAGTAGCGGTATTCATCGCTTAGGTTTGAGTCTTCACTATATCATTTTTGCTAGGTTGAATATGTTTCCTTCTTCAATGGCATGGATAACTTAGATGAACGGGCGTTATATGTCTTAAATACATGCGAGGATCTGCTCAAACGCATCAGTGTTTATAATGCGATTAAATCCACTTATGGGTATACAGTTTCGAGCGACCCTAACATGCTCGGCTCCCTTTTGTCACGTTGGTGTCCTAAGACACACACCTTTCATTTTGCTGCATTCGAGGCCACTCCCACTCTTGAGGATGTGGCTATGCTGCTTGAGCTTCCACTTCAACGGATGCACGAGCTTTTCCCATCTTTGACGTCGGGAGAAGGATTAGATCTTTACAAGTCTAAGGATGCGGGTATAATGGAGATGCACAAGGTTTATCCTCAGGGGGAAAGAAAAATGCTGATGCAGATGCGCCGAAAGTTTATACTTTGAAGGGTAAAAATACTTGGAGGAAGTGGGTTATTCATTTCTTCAGAAATTATGCCCCTAAAGGGGTCGCAACAAAGCTTTTTAAGAAGAGAGAGCTTCTTTATGCACAGGGCAGGACTTTTGATTATACTCTTTGCGGCTTCTTGTGTGTCTGGCTGCCACAATTTATAATTGATGGTAGCCCGTGCGATGGGGTATTTACGATTTTCCTCCCTTTGGCGATGCGATTGTCCTTGGACTAGAACATCGCTTTGGCTCCCCTGTTTTGGGGACTCTCTATAGACGGCTCAATCAGATAGTGATGGGGAGCGCACGTTCTCAGGGAGTGTACAATTTTACATCCTTTGTCAATCTGGGGTTTCTTTCCATGTGGGTCTGTGAGCGATGGGCTAGTCATGCACCTACTCCTGGGATACTAGATGGCTCTAGGCCAGAGAACCGTGTTCCTCGTGCATGGAAGTGGTATGGAGAACGGGTTGAAAGTCCACATTTTGGTTTGGTTTTCTACTTAGCGTCCGAGTTATTCAATTAACTCAAAATAATAAAATAATCAACTTAGAGTCCAAGCTTGGACCTTAGAGTGAGAAAAGGCCCTCGCGAGAGGGGTTTGCTGAGACAATGAGCAAGTTGGTCAGCAGATGAAACATGAGACACATGAAGAATGCCAGCGTGTACCTGTTTACGAATAAAGTAAAAGTCAAGAGCAACATACTTCATGCGAGAGTGAAACACTGGATTGGAACAAACATAGTTGGTTCCCATGTTGTCACAATAAACGACTCGTGCAGAGGGAAAAGGACCACCAAGCTCGTCCAGAAGAGAGCAAAGCGCAACGAATCTCAGCGGAACCACCAAAAACAGCGCGATACTCAGCCTCAGTACACGATCGAGTAACTGTGCGCTGTTTCCTAGAACTCCAGGAAATAGGGGAGCCGCGAAGGTACACTAAGTAGCCAGAGGTGGAGGTATAGGAGTCCTTGTCGCCTGCCCAGTAAGCATCAGAGAAGGCGTAGAGAGTGTGGGGACCGGGATGAAGTACCAGACCAAGATCAGACGTGCCATGGAGATATCGTAGGACGTGTTTAACCGCATTCCAATGAGTGGTAGTGGGCCTATGCATGAACTAAGAGAGACTATTGACAGAAAAGTAGATATCACAGCGAGTAAACGAGAGATACTGAAGACTGCCAACTGCCATCGGATATTCTGTAGCGTCTGAGAGAGGGGAACCACTGTCAACCGTAAGAGCAGCCGAACTATCCTTAGGTGTCTGAACCGGATTAGCAAATGACATGCAAGGACGGTGAAGGAGATAAAGAATATACTTCTGTTGCAACAAAATCAAACCATGTTGATGCTGTAAAACCTTAATCCCAAGAAAATATGATAAATCACCAAGATCCTTCAATGAGAATCGTCGAGATAAATCCAGGATACAGTGCTGAAAAAACGATGCATCAGATCCAGCAATGATTATATCATCCACGTAAACAAGTAGATACAGGATGGTGCCGGAGTGCCGGTAGATGAATAGAGACGTGTCAGCACGAGAGTTAACAAAACCGTGATGAAGGAGAAAAGAACGAAGTTCTGCATACCATGCTCTGGGGGCCTGTTTGATGCCGTAAATCGCCTTGTTGAGGCGACAAACATGATGGGGACGATCTTGGTCCACAAAGCCTGGGGGTTGCTACATGTAGACCTCCTCATGGAGAGAACCTTCGAGGAAAGCGTTGTTGACATCCAACTGCTTGATTGGCCACCGTTGAAAGATGAAAATAGAGAGGACTAAGCGGATGGTGTAAGGCTTGACCACTGGACTGAATGGGTCGTGATAGTCAATGCCAGACCGCTGATGAAAACCTTTAGCAACCAAACGTGCCTTGTACATGTCAACAGAACCATTGGTTTTCGCGTCATGCGAAAAACCCACCTGCAGCCAACCACATTAGTAGAACGAGCTAGTAAAACAAGATCCCAAGTGTTATTCTGAACCAGCGCATCTAACTCTGCTGCCATTGCAGCTCGCCACTATGGGTGCCTAAGGGCCTCAGTAACATACGTAGGTTCGCTATCTTTATCAAAGGTGGAAAGGGTAGCATGGAACATGTATCTAGGGTTACTGCGACGAGTTCCATCTTGCGACCTAGTGATCATTGGATGCGACAGGGGAGGCTTAGGGGCAGCAGGCTGAGGGATAGGGGGAGGTTTGGCTACAAAAGGAGGTTCAGCGGGTACATTGGAGTGGCGGAAAAAATGCTGGTCAGAGTATAGATGAGGGGAAGATAGATTAGTGGGTGGTGGTGGAGGAGGGAGAGGTGGTGGTGGTGGTGATGGAGGTGGTTGTGGAGTAGTGATTGGAGATAGTAGGGTAAGAATACTTGTGGTAGGAGAGAACCAAAGGGATAGGGGATCATCAGACTGTTGGGACGACCCAGAGGAGGAATTGATAAATGGAAAAGGCGACTCATCAAATTGAACATGTCGAGAGACATAAACACGATGTGAGGTAACATCGAGACAGAGATAGGCACTCAGAGTGAGAGAATACCCAACAAAGACACAAGGGGTGGATCGATCTTCCAGCTTGTGCGAGGTGTAAGGACGGAGATAAGGATAACAGAGGCATCCAAAAACTCGAAGATTGGTGTAGTTGGGGTGTTGGTGAAAAATGACTTCAAAGGGAGAGCGAAATTTGAGATTTCGCGTGGGAAGGCGGTTGATCAAATAGACTGTAGTGGTGAACGCATAGGTCCAGTACTGTAGAGGGACATATGCATGATGAAGTAAGGCTAAGCCAGTCTCGACGATGTGACATTGACGTCGTTCTGAATACCCATTGTGTTCAGGGGTATGAGGCGGAGAGGTAAGATGGGAGATACCATGAAGTCCGAGATACCACGAAGACCAATGTATATTCCCCATTGTCAGAGTAAAGTGTTTTGAGCGGAAGAGAGAAAAATTTCTCCACTATTGCATGAAAGCGAACAAAGATATCATGCAATTGTGATTTTCGTTGCATTGTGTAGAGCCAGACATACTTAGAGAAATGATCAACGAAAATAACGTAGTATTTGAAACCATCATGAGATGTAACAGGAGAGGTCCAAACATCAGAGAAAATGACCTCAAGGGGGCAAGAAGATTTGATACTTGAATTATGAAAAGGGAGTTTATGACTCTTTTGTGCATTGGCATGCACTACAAGACTTAGACTCTATGGTGCTACTAAATGGAAGGGAAAATTTTGAAACTACTTGCCGGCAGACAAGCCCTGACGGGTGCCCGAGACTTGGTGACGAGGGCCAGTGATGGAGTTGAAGCAGGCCACTCATAGACTCCGTCTTTAAGCGGACCGGTTAGAATAGGCGCCCCCAAGTTCGATCATTCAAGACAAAGCCATTAGATGAAAAATCAGCTAAGAGATTATTAGAGGAGCAAAGCTGAGGGACAAAAATAATATTTTTCCTAGTAGCTGGAACGCATAAGACATGATTAAGTTTGAAAGTATGAGTGGTAGATGATAAAGGTAGCGAACCAGTGTGAGTGATAGGCAGACTTGTTCCATCACCGATCATGACATCATCTCCACGCGTATAGGGCTGATGCAGCGAGAGACTGGTCAGGTCAGCTGTAATATGATGAGTCGCACCACTGTCAAGCAGCCAAGTTGGTGTAGCTTGCACGCCGGAGTGTGCCGTAGCCACATGTGCACGCTGAGTCCATACTGCTGAAGTCCCAGAGTCATAATACTGCTGAAACATCCAGCCAAACTGTGAACACTGACGAATCTTATGACCCTGCTCACCGCAGCCTTGACAGAAACCCTGAAACGGAAGAGGTTACCTCGGATTGACGTGTGAGAACTGAGGCTGCCAACCTGAGATGTGGGTAGGAGAAGGCCACTGCTGCGAAGACGGTGGCGGATGAGACTGTTGTGCCATGACAACGTTATTGGGCCCCATGACAACGTCAGTGGAGACGAAGAGAAAAACAATGGTCGAAAAGTGAACCTCGCAGCTTGATGGACGGCGCAAGTGGGCTACCTGTAGAACTTTGAAACAGTTGGTCGATGACAAGGCCCGGGCATCAAAGACCAGCACCGCCTTTATTGTCAAACGGAGCCAACTTCAACTAGTATGACACTATTAATCAATTAAATATTGAGAGATTGATCACCATTGTTCTTGCAACCCACGTGCAAGTACTGTATTGTTTCTGTTTTTTTTTTTTTTTCTTTGGCCTGCCAATGCTTGTGCTCCCCTGCCTTCGAACAAAGAAGTTGGAAGCAATCTTGGCACAGAAACTATTGCTGGTAGGCTTGACAAGGTAAGCTACGGTATTGCTCCACTTCTTCCTTTACTTGTGAAGGGGCGTAAACTCTGCTGGTTGAAGACATTAGGCAGCGTTGGAAGAAATCAATTTTCTGCTTTTTGGATTCACTGAGCGACGTTAAATCAATCCAAAATAGGAAGAAGTGTTGGCGCAGAGGGAGTCAAACGATCTGCACAAGGATTTGAGCAACGTGATTGGCACCGTTGAGGCTCTGTCACCGACGACGAAGAGGGAACGACTATGGTCGCTCCTCTAGAGGGAAATAAATTTCAAAAATTAGGGTTCGTAACCCGCTCAGATACCATGTAGAAGAGATAGTTGTATTGAAAATCAATCACGCTAATACACACGATAAGCTAAATTATGCAGCTTAAGGACTAATATTGCAATACGAAAAACAACTAATTAAAATTATGTCTTATATTTTGACAATTTTTTCAAGGTGTTGTAGAGTAAAGTTTGTTCTATAACACGGTGAAAAAATTATCAAAAATTATACTATTTTTTGATTCAAATCACCCAGTCAAAGTGACCCAAATACGAGTCAAAAAGTCAAAGCGTAGAGAAAGAGAAGAAACGGAGGAAATAGAAATTTATTCTTCTTGATAACCCATTTGGTTGTGTGTACTTATGGTGTACCAGGTAGAAGAAGGCCCACATCATTGTGACGAAATGACTTCTCTCTATAAAAATTCTCCTCCCAACTCCTCTTTAACTTCCCCTACTAACACCGTCTACCATCACATCCGTCCCCCTCCTTCCACTAACTACTCCCATATGGAAGTTGATAAATCCACAACATCTACCGAAGTTGACAAGATTATGCCTTCAAGCTTCAAAGATGCTCTCCTGCGATCTGATGCTCTACACAACCTTCAAACTCTACAACTGCAAAAGGACGACACATCCAAGTCTCAGGGAACTACTAAATCCACTATCTCTCTTACTCCTACTTGTACTTTACAAGATGATCTCACTGTCACTTTTAATGAAGATTACTATACACACTTAACACAAAAATGGAATCTTTCAATTATTATAAAAATAATTGGACATGACACAACTTTTTTCAACATTTTCAAACGCCTAAGAGGGATTTGGAAAACCAAACAAGACTTCACAATTATTGATCTAGACTATGGTTTTTACATCGTCTCTTTCCTGAATTACGATGACTATAATAAGATTCTCCAGGACGGACCCTGATATCAAGGTTATTACTGTTTATACTACCAAAAATGGGAACCAAATTTCCGAGCTGCTACCGCTAAAATCACCTCTATGCGAGTTTGGATCCGCCTTGAAAGTTTACCAATCGAATATTTTGATGACCGAGCCCTTACTAATCTCTGTCAAATTCTTGGCCCAGTTCTCAAAATTGACACTGCTACTGGAGAAGCCACTCGTGGAAAATATGCTAGAATTTGCATTCAAATGGATTTATCACACCCTCTCCAAAAAAATATTAAATTTCTCCTGTTTGACCAACCTATCATGTACGGAAATCTACCCTCCTCTTGTTACACGTGTGGTTTAGTGGGTCACTTTCAGAAACAGTGTCAAATTCCAACGCCACATAAACAACCAAATGACAATACCACTTCACAAAAGCCATCATCACCTACTGACCCCACATCTCCTATCCCTTCTAAACCCTCCACTATATCTGAACAACACAACAATAGCCACATGGAGGAGTTTGGTCCGTGGATGGAGACACGTCTAAACCACGTCGTCCACGTACAACCACTCTCCCCTCAAAGTCAAATTTTACTTCTCAAAAATCTTCCACTTTCACCCCTTTTTACAAAATTAACCCCTCAATTAATGCTCATCAATTCCCTTCAATCACATTACCCTCTGCACACCCTACCAACCCGAACCCCCGTCCTCATCCTTCACCGCTGACATACCCAATAAAATACAAACTCCATCATCACTACTTCACCTACAACACGACTCCTCACACAACACAGACTACTTAACTCTCCCTCACACATCACTCCCCACATCACTTACCCCTCTGCTCATAACACCGCCCGTCAACACACCCACCAACAATGACCGCCACACTCTCCACCAAGAGTCACATCGGAGGAATCAGTCACCTCCAAACTCCAGGAAGTTCCCCAACTCTCACGGGAACCAACTACGCCGGCGACCCAACCACCACCATGCAACCACCTCTCAACCCAGAATCCGACCAAACGCCCGATATGGTTCTTCCACTGCCCCCAACTGCAACCAACCAATACCCTTCCTCCCAGTTCCGATTCCACCCCCAACTGGCTCACCAACCAGATTCAAAGCTATGCCTAAGGCAAACAGCTGGCTGTCCCGATAACCAACCCACACTCACCGATCTCTTGATATGCTCCAATAGTCAATCAATCCGAGAATATGGGTCCGAACCACCCTCTAGCAAGCCCTCCATATCAACCCCCGAAACTTTCACCATTGAACACAGTCGCGACACCAAATCCCCACACCAATCAGAAATTTCCGCCGGCGGAACCACAACAACCGTCCCCATCTTCCACCGAAAAAACGAAACCGAGATTGGTTTCTTCCACCACCAGTGGCTACCCACCATCACCTAGCTCACGAACCACTCGCTCTAGCCATTCCAATGGAAACCGAAACAACCGCAGTCTTCCATACAACCACTACTCTGTTTCCATTGTCCCTGGTGTTCACACAATGGCAACGTCTGAACCTTCCCTCCGAGGGGAGTTCAGTAAAAGTCACGCCTGTGGGAACCCAGAAAGATCCGCTTGCCAACTGGAAGCAGATAGTCAACTCTCCCAGTAATCACATCCATGATCTACTTAACACTCCCCCCATCATCCCCATGAAAATACTCGCTTGGAACAGTAATGGTACCGGCACTTCTCGTTTTGAGATACAGTCACAGGACATCCTGAACCGCTTTGACCTGGAAATCTGCTTGATCTTTGAAACAAAAACCGGCGGCAGAGAGGCTATGGACCGAGCTCGTAGTTTGGGTTTCCTTGGGATACATATCATCGACGCCATGAGTAAGAAAGGTGGTATCTGGGTTCTGTGAAAAGCACACCTTGTTGATATTAATTTTTTCGGTGAAAGTTACCAGGTCGCTCACGCCGTTGTTCAGGTTCAACACACTCTTCATACTTTCTTTTTAAGTGTTGTTTATGCTTCGCCTAAAGCTGTCAACCGTAGTTTACTATTTCGTCGAATTCATACTGTTCTTGATTTGCCTTGGCTTATTATAGGCGACTTTAACGATATTGTAAATCAGAATGAAAAATTTGGGGGCCGTACATACCGTACTGCTACGGACTCCCTAGCTACGTGCATGCATGATTGTAGTTTTCAGGACTTAGGTTTCAATGGAGTTCCCTACACGTGGACGAATAAAAGGCTGCTACCGAATTTAATTATGGAACGGTTAGATCGGGGGTTGGTAAATGACAAATGAATATTTTATTCCCGAACAGTTTCGTCCAACATCTTCCACGTCTACAGTCCGACCACAATCCTTTACTATTACACACAAACCAATCAAATACTAACAACTAGAAAAGATATTTCCGTCTTGAATCCTACAGGATTCGGCACTTTGTTTTTAATAATTTAATTCAACATCACTGGACGGCAAATAATTATCCTCCCTTATGGGAGAAACTAATATCCCTCCAACCACATATTGAAAAGTGCCATCAATATGAAAATGGTAATTTAAGGTCTTCCATTACTAATTTACGACAAAAAATTGAACAACTTCAAATCCAAAATGCTTTTCAACCGACACCTCATAATATAAGCCTAGAACAAACCCTTTTAACGAATCTTACTCATCTTCAAAATGACGAAAAAGATTATTGGAAACTTCAAGCAGGCTGCGGCTGGCTTTCTGACGGAGACCAAAACACAACCTTCTTTCACCGTATTGTCCTACACAAACGTCGACAAAATAAAATTACTATGCTCAAACATGATAACGGAGAATGGTGCTTTGATCCATCTACTATCCAAGACTTAATTATCACTCACTTTCACAATCGTTTTCATTGTAATCACCTCTACGACCAACATCATCTTAACATACCACCTAACTACGTCGGATCAGCGGACCTTTCTCACCTCGCTGACCCAATCACTATAGACGAGTTGAAGTATGCTGTCTTTTCAATGCAACCTCACAAAAGTCCAGGTCACGATGGCTATCACCCTTTTTTCTTTCAACATTTTTGGAATATTCTCCATCCTGAATTACTCTCCACCATCAACACTTACTTCACCAACGGATCCCTCCCAACTGAAATTAATCAAACCGTTCTAATTCTTATTCCAAAGCAATTGGCCCCCCAAAATCCTACTGATTTCCGACCAATTGGTCTTTTCACAACTATCTACAAAATAATTGCCAAAATTATTGTCAACCGTCTACGACCGCTTATCTCTGGCTGGGTATCACCTACTCAAGCTGGATTTATTGCAGGTCGTAGAGCCTTTGATCACATCCTTCTTGCTCAGGAAGCAATGTACAGTATTGCCAAATGCAAAGCAAAAAAGGGATACTTTGCGGCAAACTTGATCTCTCGCAGGTTTACGACAAACTCAACTGGAATTATTTATTCCAAACCCTTTTTCAACTTCAACTCCCGCTATCACTTATACAATTAATTCATAGTTGTGTCACTAATACTTCATACTCTATTATATGGAATGGTTCACGAGGCACCTACTTCAGACCTACGTGTGGTGTCCGTCAAGGAGACCCACTGTCCCCCTACCTATTCATTCTTTGTCTTAATAATCTTTCTCAGGCAATTGAATCAAAAATTCAACAACACCAATTCATCCCACTATTCCTATCCAAACAGAACCTCCCTCTAAGCCATCTTTTCTTCGCCGACGACTTTCTCTTCTTCGGAAAGGCAGCAAAAAAAAATTTTCAAACACTCACAACATCACTTGAATCGTTCTGTTATCATTCCGGTCAGACGATCAATCACAAAACATCAATTCTTGTCTTCTCACCAAAAATGACACAACATCACAAACTTCAACTGTTGACCATTTGCGATCTTCCCGTGGCCGATCGGTTAGGCATTTATCTTGGTGTCCCCATTCTCGCCAGGGCGGGAAAAAAAAAATATTACATCTATCTGATAGAAAAATTCCACAAAAAACTAACCACTTGGAAATCTCAACTTTTAAGTTTGGCAGGCAGGAAAGTCCTTACTTCTCACAGTCTCAACACCATTCCCCAATACGTCATGCAAACTACACTTCTACCGCATCTTCCTTTGGGGCAGTACTTTTCATGCGGCCTCTTGGGATCGGGTTACCCAACCTCTTCATCATGGCGGTCTGGGACTCCGCCAGTCAAAACTTAACAACATAGCCCATCTTCTGAATCTTTGTTGGCCAATAGCGACTTCCGAGGATTCTTGGTGGGTTAATCTTCTAAAGTCTAGATATTTTCCGAACGCCCAATTCCTCACTTATAATACATGTCCAGCTACGGCGAGTCCGTTTTGGAAAAAATTATGTCACATTAAAAATAAATATCTTCTTCCCCACGTCAGGCAATTAATTGGCACTGGCGCCGCCATCAACTTCTGGGCCAATTTTTGGCTTCCCTTAGGACCTCTTAGATCCTTAGTTCAGGGACCACTCCCGCGCCACCACGATGCCCATACTGTTCAGGACTACCGTAAACCCGACGGATCGTGGAATATCGATGCCATCCCTTTTCCACTGACTGAATACATTGTCGATAACATTACAAAAACAATTTTCCCTTGCTTCCCTCGTCCAGAGGCTTTCATTTGGTCAACGCACGAGGGACACTGCACTACTAAGGCGGCCTATTCAACTCTTATTACGACAAAACCTCAATCTACCAAATGGATTTGGAAAATACTGGCTGCCCCAAAAATCAAATGTTTCATTTGGCGTATAATCAAAGGGCGATTTCCCGTCAATACTAATCTAGGCCCTAATCATGATCGGGCTTGCTCTTTGTAAGGACCACACAAAAACTCTTCTCCATTTATTCCGTGACTGTTACTATACGTCTATTATATGGAAACATCTCCTCCCTACCCACAACGATTCCTTCTTGACAACTTTGGACTACCGCGACTGGATCCGCCAACAGACTTCCCATCATAATTCTTTCACTGCCTCCAACACACCTTGGCCAACTATCTTTTGTTACACCATTTGGAACATCTGGGTCGCTCGGAATAATTTAATTTTTCGGGATGCGGGATTCTACACTTTCACAATAATTAATAATACATACAACACTGCACACAACTTCACCTTGTTCCAACCTGCCCTTTCACAACAGCAACGTGTCTGTATTCACGTCCACTGGCATCCTCCCCCACTTGGTTCGATAAAACTAAACACTGACGGATCCTTTAATTCCGAAACAACGACGGGGGGTAGTGGAGGCCTTATCAGAGACCACGATGGAACTTGGATTTCTGGTTTCTTAGCACGCATTAAGTTTTCTTCGGTTTTAGAAACAGAATGTTTTGCCTTATGGTTTGCATTATCACCGCGGAGGGCCAACTACTCTCTGAAGCCTTTAAGTTTCACTGGACGGCGCCACCGGGTCTTCATCGCCTACTTATGAATGACATATTACAGCAACCAACTTCACGTATCGTTTCAACAACTGAAGCACCATGATGGACGCCACCACTTTTGGGAATACGATCCACTGTTATCTTTTACGTTTCTATCTAGTCAGTCTAACCCAGGGTGTTTATATACTGGTTTCCCTGCGTTTGTCACAGACCATGAGTCTGCTAGTTAGTCACTATTGGGATTGGCTTTGTAAAATAGAAGGGGGCCATCCTGCTGTCTGTTTTGTTCTTCATGACCTACGCGGTCTTCCACATCACACTGTACGATCACACTGTACTCTATGTAACATAATGTAATATAAGTTTGTAAATCTAAAAAAAAAAAACTTATGGTGTACCGACTTCGACCGTAAAAGTGGGCCCAGCAGTGGTGGGAGAGGTGAATTTGAAAATTCCTGTGTCATCCATGCGATCAGTAAACACCACACCGTCGGTAGCAGTATAAGACTTGTCAATATGGACGTCGGGTGTCATAATTGCTGGAAAATTAAATATAAATTTTACAGACTGGGCATGCAGGTAACTAGTAGTTTAAAACAAATATCCTTTCTTAGTTTCCTCCTACTATGAAGCAAATTATATATTATTGCGCAGGAAAAGAAGAAGAAGAAGAAGAAGAAGAAGAAGAAATTGCTCACCCAAGAAGCGCCAACCACGGCTTGTACCACACCAGGTAGTAATCCACCCCGGCCATCAGCATTGACTCTAATAAATTTGGCGTTGGCAGATAGACTTAGGAAGACTAGTACCATTGTCGCCAGAGGCACGACAAAGGTGGTAACACGAAATGTAGATGATGAATTAGAAGAATTGACCATTTTCAGTGGCACAGCAAAGTACTAGTAGTAGCAGATGGAAAGTATGGTGGTGGTGGTAATGTGCAAATGCGATACCCCTTTTTATATCCCAGCCCAAGGGAACAAGATGAGCAAATTGATGGATAAACAAAGAACTGGTGGTGGCAGGGGTTGTCCTTGAATGGCTAGTTGCAGTTTTCAAGATTATTATTAGTAATTGATTAGCTTAAACCTTTCTTTTTCTTTTAACCAGGGAGCCCGCGCATGCGCGGGTTGGCCTAATTGTATACAATCATTTAAGACTTCAGTAAAATATAAGAAGCCTAGATCCATAACTGTTATTTGATTTTGAAAAAATATGAATGTTCACATACCAGGATTGTATATTTAGAGACCTATTTGATAATTGTGTAAACCTGTATTTTTGTATTGGTGTCGTACGATTCATAATTTATTCGATATACTTTACATATGATACCTGAAAAAGGTAGTGACGGAAACTATAGGCAGTAAAAGTAATTAAGATTGTAACATAGTAGTAACTTCAAAAGTAGAAATACTCTCCCTCAGAAAAGAAGAACAAAATAATTTCTCAAAAAAAAAAAAAAAAAAAGAACAATACTTTGTGTTGAGAGTAAAAGAGGCAGTGGATTGAGGATGTCTTAGCAGTTGTTGGATTTTGTTAGCCATATCTTATTGCTAGCTCGACATAAAATAATTAAAGTGAAGGTCACCCAACTTTGTTTGTTTGGTTAGTTTCTTCCCAGTTAACTTGCAAGGTCACTTGGACCCGGTCATTTGATTAGTAAAACGATGTAAATTTGTAGATTTTTTCTGATTTTGTAGTGATAGTATACATACAATTTGTAGATATCCAAGTTTATAAATTAATTAGTACAATACATTTTTTTGTCACCATATGCGAATACTTGTCGTAAAAAAAGTCGCGGAAAAGAGATAATAGTTTGTAGTTGTTAACTCAGATTGTGTAGTTTTCTTTTTGTTAGTACATGTAAAAAATCATTAAGCTCCGTTTTTGATAGCTATTCTTCAAGTGAATTTTCTGATTTTTAAGTCATAAAAAGTTAGATTCTGACAAAGTCTTTCTAAATCCTTTTTAAGAACATTTATTTAATAAGTCTAAAATATATATTTTCTAACTTCATCTTAATTTACTATTTCTTATGTTTAAAAGTAACTTTTTAGAAAATAAAATAGAAAGTTGTGTTTTTTTTCTAAGATAACTGTAACTTTTAAAAAGAGTTCAACACTGTCAAAATCTGCAACATTTTTGCACCTACGTTGGTAGCTTAAGTGGTAGAGCGTTGGAAGCCCCTGCATGAGGTTCGGGATTCAAATTCGGTTCACATTTTATCTTTCATTTTAGTCGTTGAAAAAATGCGACAAAATATTTTCTAAAAAAAATGCATCATTTTTATCTTTTTTTAGTCGTTGAAAAAATGCTTTGTAATTTCTAAATTATTTTAGAAAAAACAGAGTCTGATTTAGGCAGTGCTTATGGGGGTGTTTATGTTTATGTAGATGTTTGAGGTGACTTTGTGGAAAAAAATACTTGTTTGGCAACTTGAAATCTTCTTTTTATTTTTGTCTATCAAAAAGAAATTCTGATTTTTTTATCATTATCAAACTTCTTTAAGACATAAAATAGAAGCAAAGTAACGAATATTAAAATGAATAAATAGTACACAAAGATATGTAAAATAAAGTTACAAACTATTATTTCATTTCAAGTAAGATATGTAATATGCATAGTTAGTAAAATACGGGAGGAAAATAAATCGTGGTACGATACGTACGAGTATAATACGATTTAATGTTAAAAATATGTTAGTAAAAATTCGGCTTGAAAATACGATATTTGATTAATTCGAGTATTCTATACGTACGTGTATGATTCGTATACTAGTTATTCATTCGGAATTAAAAATACGGGTGCATTTCTTAATATTTTAGCGTATATAATGAGTCCTTTGTGTCCCACATTGCTACTTTTCATATTTTTATCAAATATTTAAAAATAATTTGTACAACATGTACTTATTTGTTTATCATTTATTATAAATATACCATTTAATCATAACTACCACATTACGTATTTAACTTATCTAAAATAATATCAAACTATTTATGATCAAAACTTCTATAAAAAAAAGTTACTGTGCATTCCCTAATCTTAAGCCTTAATTCTTTTGAAAATTAATAGACTAACACATAAGACTTAAGATACATGTACCTATATACGCATGCATATATATATATAGTTATTTCAACTTAATCTTTTAAAGTTTTATAATAAATACTTGTAAATCTCTATACTAATAAATATTTATAATAAATAAAATATTAGTCTTTACACTATTATTCTTTCAAAAAAATATTTATAATAAAAAAATAGTAAGAAAATATTTAATAATAACTAATTACTATAAGTTCTAATACTGTGGATGCCATTTTATTCGCGGTAATTTTGTATGGAAGAAGTTTTATTCGGAAGTATTATACGTTAAAACGTCAAATACGAGTATTAAACTTTTCTGGTCAAAAATTCGAGTATTTTTTATTAGGTCCAGCAATAGTACGAAATACGGAAGTATTTTTCATTTATACGTACGGACGGGTATTAAACGGAAAAGTTCGGAGTATTTACTAACTAGGGTAATATATACATATATATGCATATACGCTTATATAAACTTAGAAAAGATATGTAAAAGTCAACTAAAAACGAGGGAGTCTTGCTTAAAAATCTTAAACCAAAGACATTAAAAATTTAAAATGATAAACAAACGTCTAATATTACTGATAATATTTTTAAGAGATTAACATGCAATTTATAAACGCACCAGAGCATACTGATACAAAATTCAAAATTATTCTAATTACCTTGGCTTCACAGAATTAAAAGAGATACAAATTTATTCTTGTTTTTGGGTCTATCAATACAAATTTTGTAACCATTACTCATCAAGTACTTGACAATTTTTTGCAAAATCAACTTCTAAAATCCTTTGTAGCACGAGTGGGGGTGCGGTGCGGGTGCTGGTTCGGGAACTGGGTACGCGTGCGGCTAATTCCTAAAAATCATGGGTGTGGGTGCGGCGGGAGTGGGGCCACATTATTTATATTTTTACCTGATGTTATTAAAAATACCATTATACTAATATAATAACGACAATAATATGGATCATATTATAAACGAACATAAATTCGTACACATTTGAAGATACAAGGTTACTATATCAATGTATAATCTCTTCATGTCGTTTTTCTTCGTTGTGGAGAGATGAATAATCTAAAGGTTAAAAATGTTCACATAAATTTCTTTGTTAAATTCAAGTTGTATTTGGAATACCTCTCAACTAAAACTTTCATAAATGACCCTGCCTTATCCACAAAGCACCCATGAAGCACTCAAGCACCCACGAAGCATCCAGAAGCACCCAGTGCGGGTGCACGACCCATCAAAAGCACCCGTGCAGCATAGCTAAAATCAATCTTCAATGTTTTATGGTTTACGATCACTATTACATTGGAATTGACAACCGTGATTGTTCATGATTTAAAAACTAAAGAGTATCGGAAAGAAAACCAATTATGGAATAACATTACAACTACAGTGACAAAGCATTATACAATCACACGTCAATTTTCTATTCCAGGAATTATCCACATGCTTTATATAATTTTTTAGCTACTACAGAAGATAAAAGTTCATAAGAGTCTAGCAAACAACATCCACGAAAGCACAAAAGGGGGAAATAGAAAAACATCCCCACTCCAAGTCGGTTGACAATGAGGAGGCTCTTAATGTTATCCGGAGCTTCATTAAAGATCTTCAAATGGTCCAGATGGTCCGCACCCATGTTAGAAAGGGCATTGGCAACCCCGTTCGCCTCTCTTCCCACACACTTAATCCTTCCCACAATTCTGCTAAGCAGCACTTTACCATCGTTCACCAGGGCATTCATAGAAGTCGGTCCAATGATGTTTCCTTGAAAAATGTTCACTACCTCCATGCAATCACTCTCGATCTCAAGGTTCATCCAGTTTTTTTGTAGGCCACAGTCAGACCCCTATAGATGCTCCAAATCTCACTCTCTAAGCTGGTACATCCTCCAATTTTTCCAATAAAACCTAGCTTCCACTCTCCATTGCTGCTTCTGAAAACGCCTCCTATCCCAGCTCTCTCATTGTCGAGGCGCACGCAACCATCAACATTAAGTTTAAATTGATCTGCCAAAGAAGACCACCAATGACAACCATGAGGGGATAAATTAAAATACAAAAGCTTGGGGCTAGTGAGGAATGCTCCCTGAGTGAGCTGCGACTGCTTTCTGGTAATCTGCACATAAACCATATCAGTCTCGATAGAATTATTAAAAAGAAAATTATTCCTTCTAATCCAAATATTTCAAAGGGTAATGACAAACAGAATACGATGCTCCACACTACCAGCAAGATCTTTCTTCTTGATGTTAGAAATAATCCAATCAGTAAAGTTCTGATTCATATTGTTAGGCCACCTATTCTGATCCATCAACTGATTCCAAATACCTCTGACTTTATTTCAATTTCCAAAAAGATAATCTTGATCTTCCTCATTCAGGGCACAAATATTACAAGTAATAATGACAATCATGCCTCTATGCTTTCTATTCATATTAGTCAAGATCTTACGATGAAGAACCGTCCAAATGAAGTGGATAATTTTGTTTGGAACTCTAAGTTTCCAAAGTCTTATCCAATCTCCACTGCCCACACCACTAGTTTGACTGCAATCAACAGTAATGGCTTCATAGTAGCAGAAACAGTGAAGGTTCCAGAGTTGGAGCCTTTGCAGGAAGGAGAGTCCTTAGAAGAACTCAACGAGGGGATGATGGTATTATAGATGTTCGTCCTAGTACTCTCATCAATCTCATCCATAAGGGGATCCAAATTCCAGCAATTGTTGGTAGTGATAAGATCCGCAACTTTCATGTGAATAAGGCTTTGATCAAGAGGAGAACCAAAGCCTTTCTCCCCACACCACCAGCCATTCCAAATCGAAATATTCTTACCATTCCCAATATTCCACTTAAGATTATATCTAATATTATTCTTGGTACCCAGAATGCCTCTCTAGATGGGGGAAGAGCTACCCGATCTTTTGGAGCTGCCAAAGCTCTTGTTAGTGAGGTACTTCTTCCTAAGGATCTTACACCAAATATTATTATCAAAACAAACACCCCAACCAAGTTTAGCGATGAGAGCATTATTATGGTGTCTGGCTTTCTTGATACCCAAACCACCTTTATTTTTGGGAAGACAAACAGAATTCAACTTAATCATGTGAACCTTCTTCTTATCCACTGTATCTCCCCAAATGAAGTCTCCAAAAATTTTACCAATTTTATTGCAAACTTTAATGGGAAGGGGAAGAACTTGCATGGTACAAGAAGGGAGAGTAGCAAGGAAACTTATACACAAAGTAACTCTACCAGCTATAGACAGCATTTTGCTGATCCAACCTGAAAGCTTGTATTCATCTTAGTCAGAATGTCCTCAACACTATCTTTGTTAAAACAAACATGAACTAGATTAATCCCCAGATACTTACCAAGGTATTCCATCTCAGGCATGCCAATCGTACCTTTCATGTGGTTTCTGATAGATCTAGGGGTATTCTTAGAGAAGAAGACTTTGGATTTGTTGGCATTGATTGTAAGGCCTGACAGGGAGGCAAATTCGTCAAGAACATCTTTCATCGACTTGCTAGTAGTGCTATCACATTTCTCTTTCTCAAAAAACATCAGGTCATCTGCTTAGAACATGTGAGAAATAATAGGGCCACTTCTAGAGGCCTTCATAACTACACATTTCTTCAATCTAACCAACTTTAGGATTGTATGGGACATCCATTCCACGCAAAGAACAAAAAGGTAAGGGGACAAGTGGTCTCCTTGTCTAAGAACCCTACTGGTTTTGAACTCAGGTATAGTTTCTTGTTCCAAATTATGGTCGTTGTCACATACGTGACACAACTCATAATAAGACTGAGAAGGTTGGACGGGAAATCAAAGAAATCCAAAGTTTCGTTAATAAAGGACAAGGAGAGCTTGTCATAGGCCATTTCATGATCGATTTTAATAATCCTACCCCAGCTTATCCTTTTTCTTTTTAAGCGTGTGAATAATCTCCTGGGTAATGATGATATTATCTTTCTTAGAACGACCAGGAAGAAAACTTCTCTGGTAAGGGCCGATAATGTTATTAATAATGGGTCTGATCATATCCAAAATGCACTTGGTGACCCCCTTATAGATGACATTACATAAGCTAATCCGTATAAACTGCTTAATGTTCTCAGGGTTATCACAGTTAGGTATGAGACAAATTAAGGTTTTGTTAGTGACATGGGGGATATAACCATTAATAAAACAAGTCCTAACAAATTCACAGACATCTTTACCTATACTAGTCCAAAAATGTAAGGTTTTGATGCAGTTTACGCAGCGGAATAACAAAAATTTAATCCTGATCAAACCCCTTCAAGGATCACAGGTAAGCATTCATAACATGATTAGGGTAGAAACATGTGTACCTTAGTTTGTGTGATCACAACGAAGAATAGTGCCTTCGCCTCTATGAGTATCCACACCTTAGATCTTCAACTGGAATCCTTCCCACCGTGAAGTGCTAGCAACGAAAGAAGGAGGCAAAGGATCACGCAAAACGGAACAAGCCGCACCTTGGGAGGCCGACGACAAGGGGCGGACGGGTAGTGGGTGGCCACCCTCTTCCTTGTCTCTCTCCTTGCTTTGTATGTGTAGGGTTCTGATTCATGGATGCGCAACGGAAACACAAACAATCATAAAACCATGCAAAACCCTCCAAGGATAACAAGTCAAGAGACATAACGATGGTAAGGGTAAGAAATCATAAACACACCTTAGGGTTCTCCTTTGATGAATTCAAACGCGAATTGTGTCACGTTCTCTATGGTTGATCCACGCCTAGAGTTGATCCTAGATCTCCCAAGTCCTTGGTGCTAGCCCGGAAGAGGAAGAGGAAGAAGAATCACGCAAAACGAGACCCAAAAGGAGGGTCTCGGCCTCCTTATGGCCGACGGGGACGGGCGGCGGCAAAGGGGCGGTCGGCTCCCTTTGTTGCTTGCTCTCTCTCCCGTTGTTCTCTCCCACTCTTTGTTATGTTCAATTATGAGCATAAGTTATGTGGGAAGGAAGGAAGGAAGGTCCTTTATATAGTCCAACAACTCCTTGCCAACTACCTAAAGGACTTATTCTAGTCCTACTAGAATTCAATTTAGTCCCTTCCTTGCAAATTAGTCCCTACTAAGTTTGCAAGGTTTTGCAAAGTGATCCTTCTAATTAATTAATCCAATTAATTAATTCCCAAATCTAGTTCAACTCTATATAGCGTGTGACCCCATAGGTTCTATCTAGTTCGTAGCAACTAATTGCTAATATGGAGCGGTCTCTAGCAAAACATCCATTCTAGCCAACTAATAGAATAGTCATCTTGACAACCTTTGTACAAGTAATTGTCTCATCCCTTTGTCTCTATATCCGGATTGGACACGAGACATACAAGTCACACTCGTATATCCAATCCATTGTTTCTCGATCCATGGGAATAGCCTTATTCGTGCAAATAACATCAATATCCCATATTGATTTATTTGAGTCTGGCCAGACATTCTATAAGCACTATCCCTCGAGTGGCCTAGGATATTTGCTCCCATTATGTGGGAGGGATAAATTCTATCTACGTCCACTACGATCTCTAAGCTTGCTTCTTATTGTATCGAGTACACGCCTTTATAACTACCCAGTTACGGTGTAGCGTTTAACGCTACCAAGATCACAATAATCCACAACTAGAATATCTAGTGACTTCAATTCTAAGGATGACAATACCATTGCACCGCGAGAAGAGCTTGTGACTCAACATAACGTGTATGCAGCCTTCTCGGAGATGGGTCAATCCAGTGCAACATTCCCCAATGCACACCTATGTTTTGGATCGTGATATCTACATATCAATCCAACCCCATACTAGTCTATAGATGATTGTCCCATTAATCATTATACTGGACTAGGGATATTTAAGATAAACAACACAATTGTAAATCTAAGGACTTCATTATATTAAATATCCAATAAATAATAAATGAATTTCTAGCCACAAATAATTCATACTAAACTAGATTGCCTCCAGGGCATCTATTCCAACAGTCTCCCACTTGCACTAGAGCCAATCTGGCGCATCTCGTATGCCCATACTCCTAGTGTGCCCTTCATGCTTCCACTGCGTGAGAGGCTTTGTAAGTGGGTCTGACAGATTATCATCTGTAGGAATCTTGCATATCCGAACGTCTCCTCTATCGATAATATCTCGAATCAGATGAAACTTCCTGAGCACGTGCTTGGACTTCTGGTGCGACCTGGGTTCCTTTGATTGCGCGATCGCCCCAGTGTTGTCACAGAACAACTCAACTGGATCCGCAATGCTAGGGACCACACCAAGTTCAGAAACAAACTTTCTGATCCAAACCTCTTCCTTTGCTGCGCCATTCGCAGCAATGTACTCAGCCTCTGTTGTAGAATCAGCTACCGTCACTTGCTTGGAACTCTTCCAGCTCACCGCTGCTCCATTCAGGCAAAACACATAACCCGACTGTGATCTAAAGTCATCTCTGTCGGTTTGGAAGCTTGCATCAGTGTAACCCCTTACACGCAACTCTTCCTCACCGCCAAATATCAAGAAAGCATCCTTAGTTCTTCTCAAGTAATTTAGGATGTTCTTGACTGCAATCCAGTGACTCTCACCCGAATTGGATTGGTATCTGCTTGTCATACTCAAGGCATATGTCACATCTGGTCTAGTACATAACATGGCGTACATGATAGATCCTATGGCCGATGCATAGGGGATTCTACTCATGCGTTCCTTCTCAATCTCATTGGAAGGACAACCACTCTTCGAAAGAGTGATTCCATGTGACATGGGCAAGAATACCTTCTTGGAGGCTTGCATGTTGAACCGTTTCAACACCTTGTCAATATATGTACTTTGACTTAGGCCTAGAAACCTTTTTAGTCTATCTCTATAGATCTTTATACCGAGTATATAGGCTGCTTCCCCTAAGTCCTTCATTGAGAAACACTTTCCTAGCCAATCTTTAATAGATTGCAACATGGGAATGTCGTTTCCAATGCGTAGTATGTCATCCACATACAAGACCAGAAAAGCTATAGAGCTCCCACTAACCTTCTTGTAGACACAAGACTCATCTTCGTTTCTGATGAAGCCAAACTCTTTGACCACTTAATCAAAACGTCGATTCCAACTCCTAGAAGCTTGCTTCAATCGATAAATGGATCGTTGCAGCTTACAGACTTTGTTGGCTTGCTTTGGATCCTCAAAACCCTCCGGTTGTATCATATACACGTCCTCGAGGAGATTCCCATAAAGGAATGATGTTTTGACATCCATCTGCCAAATCTCATAGTTGTGGTATGCTGCAATCGCAAGTAGGATTCAGATGGATTTGGTCATTGCGACTGGTGAAAAGGTTTCATCATAGTCAATACCATGAATCTGTCTGAATCCTTTAGCCACCAATCGGCCCTTATAGGTAATCACATTACCATCCATGTCGATCTTCTTCTTGAAGACCCACTTGCCCCCTATGGGCCGCGCCCCATCGGGTGGTTCCACCAAAGTCCATACTTTGTTGGTATACATGGATTCCATCTCGGATCTCATGGCTTCCAGCCACTTCTGAGAGTCTGGATCATTCATGGCCTCCTCATAGGTAGTAGGCTCATCATCTATGAGCATCGTGTCACCGGAATCGGTTACGAGAAGTCCATACCTCTTGGGTTCCTGGCGCACTCTACTAGATCTACGAAGCTCTTGTGTTACCTGAACAGGTTGCTCCACAACTACTTGTGGTTCCTGTTCATGTTCCATAATCGGTTCAGTGATTTGTGGTTCTTGAACCTCTTCAAGTTCTACATTCCTCCCACTTGCTTCTTTAGAGACAAATTCTCTTTCTAGAAACACGCCGGTCCAAGCAACAAACACTTTTTTCTCGGTTGGATTCTAGAAGTAGTATCCCTTAGTTACCTTAGGGTACCCCACAAATTTACACTTATCTGATTTAGGCCCTAGCTTGTCTGATTGTAAAAAGTTTTACATAGACATCGCAGCCCCAAATCCTCATGAACGACAGTGTGGGACGCCTCCCATTCCACATCTCATATGGTGTCTTCATGACTGATTTAGATGCAACACGGTTAATGGTGAAAGCTGCACTTAATAGAGAGTAGCCCCAAAATGATAATGGAAGTTCGGTTTGACACATCATAGATCGAACCAAATCCAATAGGGTTCGATTCCTCCTCTTGGACACGCCACTCCATTGTGGCGTTCCGGGTGGAGTGAGTTGGGACACGAACCCACACTCTCTAAGATAGTCGTCAAACTCTTGGCTCAAGTATTCTCCTCCACGATCCGATCGTAGAGCCTTTATAATTTTGCCAAGTTGCTTTTCTACTTCATTCTTGAATTCTTTGAACACTTCAAAGGATTCGGATTTTGCCCTCATTAGGTACACAAATCCATATCTACTGTAATCATCAGTAAATGTAATGAAGTAGACATAACCACCCCTGGCAGGCGTGGCAAATGGCCCACACACATCGGTATGTATGAGCGCCAATTGCTCACTAGTCCACTCACCTTTCTTATTGAAACGGGACTTTGTCATTTTTCCCAATAAACAAGCCTCACATGTCTCATATGATTCAAAATCAAATGAGTCTAGTAATCCATCCTTATGGAGTCTAGATACACGTTTCTCATTTATGTGGCCTAAACGACAATGCCATAAATAAGCAGGATTTAAATCATTTATCTTAATCCGCTTGGTATTAATGTTGTAGACAGGATTGCTTAGATCAAGGACATAAAGTCCATTAAATAATTGCGCACTAAAATAGAGAATATTATTTGTATAAAAGGAACAACAATTGTTCTTTATTGAAATAATAAAACCATCCTTGTCCAAACAAGAAATAGAAATAATTTTTCTGCTCATAGCAGGCACAAAATAGCAATTATTTAATTCTAAAACTAATCCTGAAGGCAGAGATAGCTCGCACACGCCTATGGCTAACGCAGCAACCTTTGCTCCATTCCCAACGCGCAGATCTACCTCCCCTTTAGCCAATCTTCTACTTCTCTTTAGATCCTGCATATTTCGACAAATATGAGATCCACATCCACTATCTAATACCCATGATGTAGAGAAAGTTAAATTGACATCTACAATAAAAATACCTGGTGGTGGTGAAAACACTATTCCAAGCCTCTTGTCCTCCAGCTATTTTGGGCAGTTCCTCCTCCAGTGTTCAGGCTGACTGCAGTAGTGACACTCACCTTTAGTCACACCCTTGGCAATGCCACCAACAGGCTTAAGGGCAGGTTCCTTGGACTTGGCAACTGACTTGCCTTTGCCCTTGGAGGAAGAGGCAAACTTTCTGCCCTTTCCTTTCTGTACCATCATTATGGCCTTGCCCTTACCCTTGTTGATGCTCTGTTCAGCCGTCCTCAACATATTGATTAAATCTGGCAGTGGTTTAACGATCTCGTTCATGTTATATTTCATAATGAACTTTCCATAACTCTCGGGCAACGATTGCAACACGAGATCGGTTGCCAACTCTTGGCCGACCGGGAACCCTATTTGGGCGAGAGTCTCCAAGTACCCGATCATTCGGAGTACATGGGGTCCCACCGGGTTCCCTTCTGCCACATGACACTTGAACAGTGCCTTAGAGACCTCATACCTCTCTACCCTCGCCTGCTCTTGGAAGAGCTGCTTTAGATGGTCGATCATATCGACATCATTCATGTTTTCGTGTTGCTTCTGAAGCTCAGAAGTCATGGTGCAAAGCATAAGGCAGGCCGCATCATTAGCGTCGTCAACATGCTTTTGATACGCCTTTAGGGCAGCAGGTGTTTGGTTCTCTGGACCTTCTGGAACATGCAAATCATTTCAAGTATCCTTAACAAAGCGTATCATGCAAATCATTTCAAGTATCCTTAACAAAGCGTTTAAAATTATTATCTAGTAACCAAAGTTGTTTCAAACTTAAAAATTTTAGAAAGAGGAGGGTTAGTGATCATACCATCCACGTTGATAAGGAGGGGAGTATGGTCCGAGTAAGTTCTCGGGAAGTTCCTCAAAGTAGCATCCGGACGGTGGATTCTCCACTTCGCATTACACCAAGCCCGGTCCAGTCTATCCATAATATTATCCAACCCAACTCTATTGTTAGTCAATGTAAGATTAGGACCTTGGCAGCCAATATCCATAAGATTGCACCTGTTGAGATTAGCTTGAAATTTATAGTTGGAGGAGAAGCTTCTCCCCTCATTGACACTGCTGTAATAGTTGAAATCTCATGCTATAAGCCAAGGTACGTCAGAGTCTCCCATATCATCCTCTAGCTCATTCCATATTTGTTCCTTAATGGTCGGGTTAGACTACCATAAACCGCAGAAAACACCCAATCAGCGTAATTGTCCCTCTTGATAGTAGCATGGATAAATTGCTTTTTGATTTTATGGGTTGTTACCGTAGTTGTTCAGGATCTCACAACATCCAAATACCTCCTTTCCTGCCATCCGGGTTCGAGAAAGAGCAGACAGTAAAATCTAGGTTGTTAAAAACATCACCCATACTAGATAAGGGAACCTTGGATTCGATCAGGACACAAATCTGAAACTTATGATCCTGGAGGAGCTCACGAAACGTGCTTTCAAAAGTTTTGTTGCCCGCACTACGGAAATTCCAAGCTAGAATATTTAAAGACATAGCAAACTTGTCGAAATCAAACGACTCTTTGAGAAATGGGTCCAGTTTCTGGACACGGGACTGGTCCATTTCCGCTGATCTCATCTCCTCTAGAATTAGAAGTTACTTCACTGGTTCCTTCCTTGTCACTAGTTGATTCAATCTCACCGTTAGACTCACGTCTTTTTTCCGCCATGGAAGTCCCATCACTGTGTGTTTCTTCTCCGTTCTTTCCCAAGAGATCGAAAGAGGGGTATCCAGCAGTTGGAGTCTGATATTCTTGTTGATTTTCCATGACTGGAGTTGATGTTTAGAAATTGAAGAGATAGGGCGTATGGTGAAGCATAGAAGTTCCCCTACACTTTCTTCTTGTTTTTGTTCCTTTTTATTGGAAGCCGAACATTATTATTTCTTAACCAAAAACATTTTCCTAAATCGCCACAGTAGATTTCCCATAAGTGTCAACTCTCTTATTTGTTCTTCATCAGAGAGATTCTCAAAAGCTTTAACTTCTCTGTTCTCCATCTCTTGATTTCCTCTTCCTCTCTCCTCTTATTTATCTTGTAATTCCTCTTTATTCACTTCCATATCAGTGGTATCTTGACTAGTCTAAGTCGCGAATTTGTAGGTTCTGCAAATTCCCCATATTTCGATGCACCCTCTATGATGAGAATGGTCTCTGCTCTTGTAGAATCGTTGGCGGAAGAGGAAGTCTCTCTGTTAGGTTTCATAACAGGGTAAGTAAATACCTTGCCAGTGGGCTTGTAACAATTATGGGCCTTGTTATGTTGAGAAGCTGGAATATTGGGCTCAGAAAGGGCTCCGAATCTATTGGATGAAGTTTTTGGGTTGTGATTTTTTTGGGGCTGCCCAGTTTTTTCATTGGGCCAGTTGAAGAACCCCTTTCCATGGATCCAATTGGATTGACCCATCACTTCCGACCTCTGTTGCTCCGAACCAAAAACCTTTTGACCCGTCTCGTTAAAATAATCCGACTGTTGCTTATTATCCCTCTGACTTCCACCGGCAGGATTTCCGATCATCTTCTCCGGAACATGTGGGTGAGAACTTGAAATGTTTCTTTGCATGATCGGAAACAATTCACATCTATGCCCAATTTTTCCACACTCAATGCAAATATTATAGATATGCTTATATGTCACTTTATAATCGCGTTTACCGATCAAAAATTCAGGTATGAGCGGGCTAGTGATATCAACATTCACACAGATACGGGCATACCTCATATGAGTACCTTTAATCATAACCATGTCATTCTTAATGTGCTCCCTAAATTGCTTCAAAATTATTTTTAGGACTCGGTCTTCAAAGTATTCGACCGGAAGTTGGGGAAGCTGTATCCAAACGGCGGTGAAAAGCTGCTAGGTATTTGCCGGTTAGAAACTGGTTCCCATTTTCGGACGGTCAGATAATGGTCAAGCACAATCCAAGGCCCGTCGGTAAGCGCTCTGTTCATGTCGTCTTTTTCTACGAAATCAATCGTGTAAAATCAATCCTTCATATCTCAGAATCTGCAGGATCGTGTGTGGGCTTCCATAACTTCAAAATTCTATCTTGGAGTACTTTAAACCCAACTGTCCTTCCTAATAGTTTGATAATGAGGCTATTGGAGAAAGGCAGAGCAATACTCTTTTTCAATTTCATTGGAATGTCGATCCTAGGCTATAGGGGGTTCTTCTTGTTCTACTCCTATGTTCTCTGCATCTCTTCCCTATCTTTATCTCTATCTTTAAACATTTCATCCACCTCATCAAACTTCTCTGTCTCAGATCCACCTACAAGGATGCCCTTCAAAGAAAGAGGTTTCTCCATTTTTCCTGCTTCTATGACGTCATCAGTGAGTACGTGGGAATGACCTACATGCAATCTATTTAGTATAAACTTTGTTTTATAGAATAAATCATTGTTTTATTTATGGATATATTTAATATAATCAAGTCCTTCGATTACAAGTGTGTTGTTTATCTTAAATATCCCTAGTCCTAGTATTGATTAATAGGACGATCAACTATAGACTAGTATGTGGGTAGACTGATATGGAGATATCAATTCTAAGACATGGGCATGCATTAGGAGTAATGGCATACTGGATTGACAAACCACGAGAAGGCTACATTAGATTATGTTAGCGTCACAAGTGCTTCTGGTAGTGCTAATGGTGTTGTAATCCTTAGACTTGAAGTTACTCGACGCTCTAGTTGTGAAATAACATGCTTTGATATTATCAAAATATAAGTTCATCATGTTTCAAATGCTGGAAACAGCTTTTCTGTTTCAAGGCCTTGAAACTGCTTTCACGGGTTTGAAACAAGCACTGCAGAATACAACATGAACTTAGGGGGAACTTTTTAATTAACTCCAAACTCCTGATCTTCTATGATTGAATTTATGTTACTTGGTGATGAAAGAAAAATCATTCCACTTCTATAAACTGTGATTAATCTATTTGTTTGACTAAGTTATTGCAGATATATACAGTTACCAATTTTGCAGGAATTAGTTCCTAAACTAGAAGATGCAGAAATGGAATCTGAGTTGTTGATTTGATTCAGTGGTGGATTAATTTGACCTTGACCTTCCTAACATCCTTCTAAACAAATTCAAGACAGTATCCTTGAAGATACTGAGCAACTAACCGTTGGAAGAAGCCGTTAAAAGAGTCAAGATCTGAAGCTTTTTTTAGGAAAGTTTGTTGAGAAGATTATGAAGATCTTCAGTTCAAACAGGCTGCTTAAACGAGGGATTTTGCTGAAGAATTTCGTGACACAATATAGGGCAATACACGTAGACATTAAACACTACAAAGGATTGAAAAGCGACCAAGAAGCAAATCTACATCACTCAATCCAATCATTCGAAGAAAATTGCATTCTCAACGAAGACTTAGTTCTTAGTGTTCTTCTCTTCAGATCATCATTTGTATATCATTTGGATAATACTTCTAGTTCTTATTCTCGTTGATTTTTAAGGTGAAAAATAGAGAATTCTTAGTTGATCAGTTATCTAGAGCAGGTACTAGATAAGTTAGTGAGAACCACAAGATGTAACAGAGTAAGGCATCTATCTGTGCTTGAGATCTAGGGCTTATCTTTTGATTAACAAGAATTTAGTTGAAAATCCTGAGGAAGAGACGTATGTCCAAGTGGACTGAACTCTATAAATCAATGTGTCTCATTCTCCTTGCTGCATTTTACTTAGCTTATATTCTTCTCAAAACAGGTTTATATAAAAGGGCTTGAACTCATTTCAAGGCCTTGAAAAACTATCAACTTTCTCTTTACTTTCTGTTTTGATTCCAAGGACTTGAATTCTCAAACATCTTTAAAACCACTCTTTTAGCATAAGTTGCAAAAGTTTCCATACTCCATTCATCCCCCCTCCCCACCCCTACTAGAGTATTGATCTTGTAGTTATTCCTACATTATTGTCATTCACAAACGTTCCATAGTAACTAGATAATTATAAAGATAGCTATCGGGCATGATAGGAAGCAAGCTGAGAGATGGCAGTGATGTAGATAGGATTTGTCCCTCCTACATAACGGGAGCAACTCAGATAAATCAATATGCAAATATTGATGCTATCTGCATAGATAAGCATATTCCCAGAATCGAGAAACTATGGATTGGATATGCGAGTGTGACAATTATGTCTCTTGTCAAATCCGGATATAGACAAAGGGATAACACAACATTGTAACATTGGGCACAAGGTTTGTCGAGATCACTGACTATTTCTGTTAGTTGGGTGGCGTAGATGCGTTGCTAGACACCGCTCTATGTTTGTAATAAGTTACTACCAACTATGTAGAAACCTATGGGGTCACACACCATATGGATTAAACTGGACATGGGTATTAATTAGATGGACTAATTAATTAAAAGGATCATAACGCAGCCACAAGAAAAGTTAGTAGGACTAATTTGCAAGTAGACTAATGCATGTAAGGACATGATTAGTATTGGGGCAATTATGTAGTTAATAAAGAGTTATTAATTATATAATGGAACACTGGCGTTTTATTTAATCATATAAGTGTCATTATTGAGATAACATAACAAAGAAAGGATAGATACAAGACCAAGAGGTCGAGCCCCTAGTTCGTCCGCCCCCTTGCCGTCGGCCACTCCTTGTGGCACGCGACTTGCTCTGTTTTGCGTGATCCTTTGCCTCCTTCTTCCGTTTCTAGTACTACATGGTGGGAAGGATTCCAGTCAAACATCCAAGGTGTGGATACTCATAGAGACGAGGACTTAATTCTTTGTAGTGATCACACAAACTAAGGTACACATGTTTCTTACCTTATCATGTTACGAATGCTTACCTATGATCCTTGGAGGGGGTTAAGCATGATTATTTTTTTTGTTATTCCGCTATGTAGCATGCACCAAAACCCTACAGAGGTATCAGAGCCACATGTCATAGCATATAACATGATATTATGTTTTACCGTTTTTAGTTTTACACCTTATCTGTTAATTTTACGCGAAACCTGAAATCGACATATAGATGCAATTTGAATATGATTCAATTGGGATTTGGAAAATTATCATCGTCGTATATAATTAGCCAATTCAGGGAACAAATGATGTGTCAATTGGGTTCTTGAAAAACTAGAGTTCATAGGCTCAAGATTGGGGAAAAGGTGAAATACCCCGTTTTGTAACTATGGGTATTTTGTGGTATTATTATAAGTGTTGGGGAGTTAATTGAATTGTCGAGAGTTAATTATAATGGTTTATAGAGTTTGGAGGATCTTTGTGACTTTAATCCAAAAGTTTTAGTGTCTTTTAATGGAGTTTGGGGGAGGTAGTTGTCTGTTGACAAAACTAAGGGGGAAAAAGTGTCTTTTGACCAAACTTTTCTTCCTACGTAAGGTTTCCTATTCAAGGAGGGTTTCCTACTTATGAAGTTGATTTATTTCCAACTCTCATAAAACCCTCTCTCCTTATTTCTCTCTATCTCTCTCTCACGTCTCCCACTCTCTCTCCCACCGTCCCTCACTCTCTCCCTCGTCTCTCTCTTATGGCCGAAGGCAACAACCACCACCACCGTCGGCGTCTCCCTCTTCCCCGGATCAGGTATATATCTCTCTCTCTATTTCTTTTGTTCTTTTCTTTCTCTCTTTCTTTCTTTCTCTATCCGTCCGTCTCTCTCTCTCTTCCCGTCCGGCCTCCATGGGCGGCGGTTTGAGATAGTTTTGTTTCTTCTTTTCTTTTCTCTTGTTGATATCTTGTTCTCTTGATCACTTGTTTATGATTCATGTATGTTGAATGTAATCTTTAATTTTCAGTTTGATATTGTTAGGTTCATTATTCATGGAATCGTATGATTGATAATCAAGTTTTAGGGTTTATCATGTTCATGGGTTATCGGAAAAACTCTAGTTTGGAAGAGACGTTTGATTAAACGATTTGGGTGATTGGATGATCATAGTATGTGGGTAACAACTTGATTTGATGTTGGGAATCATGTTATATTGGGTTTAGTATGAATATAGGATGAACTAGATGCTTGGGGGAAAAGTTTCATGAAAATTGATAATTCCCGTATGTGTATTTTGGGTGAAATTGGAAACTTGAAACTAGTGTAACTTTTGATCTAGGAATCGAAATTCGGATCCGTTTGAGGCTAAACTTATTATTTCGAGTGTTTTGAATCCCATGAAACTGTTTTTGAGCCAGGATCTGTTTGGAAAGTAAGAGTAATAGAATTGGTGAAGTTATGATAGGTTATGCGTGCTTTAGGTTATAGGATTTTGGGGCAAGGTTTTGGGTTTTGTTTTGAAGTATGAATTAAGTGGGATGTTAGGTTGATGATAGAGACCTAAACCATTGACTATCATATGCATGAGATAGTATAGCAAGTATATTGCTAGAATATTTTGTTTAATTAGAATATTGTTACGTGTAGGTGACGAGTTTGTCGACGACGAGTACGTAGAATACTTTGATTGATTGCGATAGTTGAATTTTCTTTGAGGTAAGTATACGTGTCAGGCCTAGTGTGCCTATCTCTTTCGTGTCAATTGAATACTTTGATTTGTTACGTCTCAAAATGTATTTACGTGCTACATGACTTGAAATACATGATTTCTACTTGTTAAATGCTTTTGCTGAAAACATCACCATGATATTAATGAACTATAACGTAAAGTGGAAGAAGTTGTGCGGGGCCATTATTATTATCTTTGGGCGAGTTGGCTGCGGTCCCGTCTTGCAAGTCCCCGGATAGCGGCATGTACTCACTCCTCTGGCCGTTTGCAGTCTTAGGGGGGTGTCGACACTTAAGGTCATGGAAGCTGTGGTTTATTTGAGTTCCCCCGTCACAACTAATTAATAATGGTGATTTGGATTTTGAGTATGCTAATGAAAAAAGGAATTGGCAATGTTTTGGTTTTCCTCTAATGCGAAATGGTTGTAATGAAAATCTATGGAATTGGAAACTCACATGTTTCTTACAAGTATCAACTTTATTTCACTGTGGGTTTGGAAAAACTCCTACTCTTAAGAAAGAATCACTAGTTTTGAAACTCGTATCTTCGTTTTACATGCTTGGATGTTTCTTACCAGTACTTATTGCTGATTTTGTACTGTGGTGTTTCTTTTTCTTTCCGTACCACAGGAATTGAAGATGGGGCTTTGGCGTAGGAGGGATCGCAAATCACACTTAGTCTATTTCATAGTTGAACATTTAGTTTAATCATTGAACTCATTATTAGTATGGTTTCTTTTCCTTTCGATTTAGAAGGATTAGTGGTTTTATATACTTAGTACTTTTTGCCAAGGTTGAGGCAAGACTAGTTTGAAATTTCTTTTTAATTTAAATTGCTTTTAAATTATTGTTTGGTTGGTTGTTAGCTAGAGATCCATTCTTAACATCCTTGTATCCGGGATCCTCTCGGATACGGAGTAGCACCCCCGGGTCTCTAGCTGGTTAAGGCTAAATTTTCGGGGTGTACAAAAGGGGTTTTTCCCAATTATGGAAACAACTAAAACTTGGAGAACAATGAAGGAAGGAGAAGGAGGCTAGGCCCAAAAACCTAGCCGTCCGCCCCTCTCTTTTCATTTCCGGCCAAGCTAGGCCACCGGCCACATGGCCGAACCGGCCTAGGCGCGCGGACCGACCGTGCGGCCTAGGGCTGGCGGCCTAGTGGCTTGTGGCGGTCTTTCGGGGCTCGGCCAAGCGTGTTGGTGGGCCTCTTGGACCCTTTTGAGCCTAGTTACCCAATTATCAACTAAAATTTAACAAGCGCGTTAAAATTGGATTTTAATTATATCATGTGCTTTGTTGCATGGTGGATGGATATGGCCTAGGTTGTGTATGTTTACTTTGTGGTTTGATTTACGGCCTTGGAGCTGATCATATTGATGTAATAGTTAATTAGATTTTACGGCCTTCGAGCTGATCACCTTTTTAACTTGTGAGGCTTTTTCTATTTAATTTAGATGCTAGCTAGAATTAGATAGTTATATGATAGCCAAGATCATGAAGAAGAAGACCAAAGAATCACGGAACCAAAAAAGACGATGGAGGACTTGCACACCTAGGACGCACGACTATGGTGGAGGCACACGGAGATGAGCTTGTCACTTTAGGGCATATAGATATTATCATTGGCTTTGTAATATCTTAGTACTGTGGCCATATCCATGCCACATTATTTTTTATTTTGTGGATGTTTACTATTTATGTCTTGTTCTTTATTTTGGTTTATGGTTGATACAAGCAAAATGTAACAAGATAATAAACAATAATGGTCTTTTATTGTGGATTGGCCATGTTAGTGGGTCAACCAAACAAATTAAGTAATGACACTAAAATCCCTCAAAGTAAATATTACGTTTGTCTTTCTCTTAATTTTGACACCCTTCACGATTAGGGTTATTAAACTTGGGTTTGCCAAACCAAGGCGATTTTAATTTACCATGGTGTGATGCGGTGACACAAGTAAGTAATGTGTGGTTGTTAAAATAAGAGGTTAAACATAACTAAGTAGTTTCAATTGGATTGATGACTTAGAGGAATGACAATTGGGATTATCTATGAGATAGATAAGTAAGGAGTTATTTTCCCGGTTGCACCAAGAGTTGCATAAGGATGCAATTGGAAGGACGGTCCTACCTAAATAACTAATTCTAGGGTGACTTGCCAAAGCAAGCCCAAGAAGAACTGAATTATGAATCTTGGACCCACTAGAAAATATATGATATTTTCCGCATTAATGGTGAGGGCTATTAATACGAGAAAAATAGTGAGATCTATATTTGACAATGTAGTTATTATTGAATGTACTTAATTTTTCAAAAATACTAAAATTGCATATCTATCATTTTGAAGAATTCCAAATGGAAAACAACAATCAAACATCGACACCATCCATGCGTTCTGTCTATGAGAAGGACAAGCTGTCGGGGAACAATTTCCTGGACTGGTATAGAAACTTAAGGATTGTCCTTAAGCAAGAAAAGAAGTTGTACATCTTAGATGCACCTGCTCCACACCACCAGCTGAGGATGCTGTCGAAGCTATCGTACGGGCACATCAAAAGATTGTGGACCACAATAATGATGTGACTTGTCTCAAGCTGTGCACCATAAACTCTAAGCTTCAGAAGCAACATGAGAAAATGGAGGCGTACGATATGATCGTACATTTTAGGCAGCTCTTCCAAGATCAGGCCCGGCATGAGAGGTACGAAGTATCCAAAGCAATGTTCAAGTGTAGTCTCACAGAGGGGAACCCAGTCGGACCTAATGTACTCCGTATGATCGGGTACATGGAGAATCTTGAAAGGTTATGCTTCCCATTCGGCTAAGAGTTGGCCACTGATCTCATCCTGCAATCATTGCCGGATAGTTATAGTCAGTTCATCATGAACTATAACAGGAATGAGATCAACAAGAATCTGCCAGATTTGCTCAATATGTTGAGAACTGCTGAAAAGAGTATTAAAAAGGGCAAAGGCAAGTCCATTGATGATCAATAAGAGTAAGAGCAAGTCAGTTGATTCTACCTCCAAAGGAAAACGCAAGAAGTTGCAAAATCCAAAGAAACTGCCTTGAATCTCGGTGGAGGCGAGATTAAGGGTGACTGTCACTATTGCAGTCAGCCTGGACACTGGAAGAGTAATTTACCCAAATATCTGGAGGACAAAAGGCTTAGAATAGTGATTCCACCACCGCCATGTATTTTTGTTATATATGTCAATCTTTCTATTTCTACATCTTGGGTATTGGATACTGGATGTGGATCATACATTTGTCGAAATGTGCAGCATTTGAAAAGAAGTAGAAGATTGGCTAAAGGGGAGAGACTTGCACGTCGGTAATGGAGCAAGAGTTGATGCATTAGCTATAGGCGTGTATGAGTTATCTCTGCCTTCAGGGCTTATTTTAGAGTTAAACAATTGCAATTATGTTCCTGCTATGAGCAGAAAAATTATTTCTATTTCTTGTTTGGACGCGAAATGTTTTACTATTTCAATAAAAAACAATTGTTGTTCCATTTATTTTGATAGAATCCACTAATGTAGTGGGAATTTGTCTAATGGATTTTATATCCTTGATCTAAATAATTCCATCTAAAACATTAATACTTAGAGGATTAAAATTAATGAATTAAATCCTACTTATCTATGACACTGTCTTTTATGCGATATAACGCATATCTAGACTCCATAAGGATGGATTACTAGACTCGTTTGATTATGAATCATATGAGACATGTGAGTCTTGTTTTATGGGAAAAATGACAAAGTACCCTTCCAATAAGAAAGGAGAGAGGAATAGTGAGTTATTCGCACTCATACATACTGATGTATGTGGTCTGTTTCCCACGCCTACCAAAGGTGGTTACGTCTATTTCAATACATTTACTGATGATTTCAGTAGATAAGGATTTGTTTACCTTATGAAGGCCCAATCCGAATCCTTTGAATTTTCCAAAGAATTCAAGAATGAAGTAGAGAAGAAACTTTGCAAAAGTATTAAGGCTCAACGATCGGATCGTGGAGGAGAATACTTAAGCCAAGAAATTAACGACTATCTTCGAGAGTGTGGGATCCTGTCCCAGCTCACTCCACCTGGAACGCTACAATGGAATGACGTGTCCTAGAGGAGTAATCGTATCTTGTTGGACATGGTGCGATCTATGACGTGTCAAACAATCATATGATATCGTTTTGTGTACATGCTCTAATGACAGTTGCTTTTACCATTAACCGTGTTCCATCCAAATTAGTCACGAAGACACTGTAGGTTTTTGATCATGGTTATGAAGCGGAATAAATAATAATTTATCCGATCAAGACCCTCCAAGGATTACATGAAGAGAATTTATAGTGATAGTGAAGGATTCGTTATTAGTACCATAGATGTCTCCTGTGATGACTTCTAACGCGAATAGTGTCACGTCTCTACGGTTGATCCACGCCTAGGATTCAGATCCAGATCCTCCAACACCTTGTGCTAGCTAGGATTGAATGAAGAGGAAGAATAAATCATTCAACGGAGACCAAAGAAGAGACTCGGCCTCATCCTCTTTGGCCGACGGGAAGGGCGGACGACAAGGGGGTGTTTAGCCCTCTTGTTGTCTTGCTCTCTCCATGATCTCTCTCCTACTCAATTAATTTTATGAGCATTCGTATAGGAAGGAATCTAAAAGCATCCTTTATATAGTCCAACAACTCCTTGTTACTTCATAAAGGCATTCTATAATCCTACTCAAGTTCGGATTAGTCCAACTTGCATACCAGTCCTACTAAGTTGGCAAGTTGTTGCGTTTTGATCCTTCTAATTAATTAATCATATTAATTAATTCCCAAGTCTAGTTCAATCCATATGGCGTGTGACCCCATAGGTTTCTACTTAGTTGGTAGTAACTATTTACTAACATGGAGCGGCCTCTAGCATAACATCCACGCTACCCAACTCATAGAAATAGTCATCCGACAAACCTTTTGCAAGTATTGTCTCATCCCTTTGTCTCTATATCCGGATTGGACAGGAGACATACAAGTCACATTCGTATATTCAATCCATAGTACCTCGATCCTGGGAATAGCTTCATTCGTGCAAATAACATCAATATCCTATATTGATTTATTTGCGTATGGCCAGACATTTTATAAGCCCGATCCCTCGAATGGCCCGTGGATAGCTTCTCACGTTATGTGGGAGGGAAAAATTCTATCTACATCACTACGATATCTAAGACTGATTCTTATTGTTTCTGATACGCACCTTTATGACTACCCAGTCACAATGTAGCGTTTGACGCTACCAAAACCACATTATTCCACGACTAGATAATCTAGTGACTTCAAGTCTAAGGATGACAATACCATTGTCACCGCGAGAAGGATTTTTGACTTTACATAACATGTATGTAGCCTTTCTCGGAGATGGTTCAATCCAGTATATAGTTTGAAATCCGTACCGTTTTGGCCGGAACAAGCCGGAATGTTTCGTTCCGGTGCTAGAACGGTAAAATCCGGTACATGTACACATTGGTCTGAAATTCGGTCTATACCAGGGTTTTTCGGTCCGTTTCAGAAGTTCTGGGGTGTTTCGCCCAATTTTGTACATTTCGGGTGTTCTGTTTGGGGTATTTTCATAGTATTAAAAAGTTTGGGGGCTTGGATATAAAATAAAATACTGAACATCACAGGCAAAGAAAGGAGAACCAAATTGGCTAAGGGCTCTGTTTCTCTCCTCGATGGATCTTCAATTCATGGTGATCGACTGAAATTACACATCGATTTTTTCAGATGCGTAATTGATCGCTTTAGCCACCTTAGCGCAACCCTGTTTCTCCCGTCGACAGCTCTTCAATTTCTAGCAATCGAATGAATTTGCACTTCGGAATCACTTTGATTCAAGCATCAACTGGGCATCCGTCCTCTATTTTTCACTTTGATTCAAGCATCAACTTGGTAAGTTTTCAAAGGCTCTAAGCTACTTCTCATCCCTTGTTCTTTCCCTGCTAATTTGCTTCTGGGTGCAGTTAACAATTTTTTTTTTATCTCGAATAAGTTGGGAAACCGAACTGGAAGCCATACTTAACTTTGTTTTTTGTTCTTGTTATGTATAATTTTTAGTAATCACTATTCAATATTGTTAGTATGTTACTTGTAACTATAAGCCTATAAGGCATACTCCATAAGATATAATGTTCCCTTTTGCAGTTGATTAACCTTTGTATCTTCTTACATGTTTAGTTGCAAGACAATGTACATCTACATTGTACAATGAGAAGTCAATCTCTCAAATTCAATTTTGTAGACAATGTACTGTAATAGATCATGGATTATGGGAAGTTTATACATATACATGTTGTATAGGTTAGTTTACCCAAAAAAGGGGGTTATTTTTTAAATATAAACTTTTTTGGGTACTTCTGTAATATAAAAAAAATTATCCGAAATGAATCACCGAAAAATACCGGTATCGAAATGTTTCGCTCCAGTTACAAAAACGAAACGACATCCGGTACGGTATTTCAAACTATGATCCAGTATGCCATTACTCCTAATGCATACCCATGTGTTGGATCGTGATATCTCCATATCAATCCAACCCCATACTAGTCTATAGTTGATCGTCCTATTAATCAATATAGTTGACTAGCGATATTTGAGAGTATAACATTTATATTCTAAGAGACTTCATTCATGTTAACATATCTCCATATCGATAACATAATGACTCGTAAATCCACATATTTTTCACGATAAATTGATTTCTTCCACCTGTCTCTCACTTGCACTAGAGTCAATCTCCTGCATCACATGCCTATTGATCTAGTGCTACCCTCATGCTTTTACTGCGTAAGGTAAGAGAGACATCTGCTGGCACTTTGCAAATATTCACATCTCCTATATCAACAATTTGATTGAGATTGAATATTCCGAGTAAGTGCATCTTTATGCATTAATATACTTAGTCCTCTGTGATAGAATCGGCAACTAAATCTTGCTTGAAATCTTTCCAGCTCACAGTCCCTCTTACTAGTGCAAAACATAAAACTTGACTATAATTTGAAATCTTCTTTGTTAGATTGGAAGTTCTCACTGTAACCCCTTATAATGAACTCTTCCTATCCTTCATATATCAAGAGTTCATCCATTATTTATTCTCAAGTACTTAAGGATAATCTTGATAATTATCCAATTACGCTCACTCAGATTTGAGTAGTATCTTTGTGTCATACCATATGACACATCTGGCCTAGTACATATCATAGCGTATGTCGTGAACCTCCTTCATACGATCCCTTCCCCAATCTAATTGGAAAGACAATTAGTCTTCCAAAGAATAATTCCATGTGACATAGGTAGAATCTATATTCTTTACATCTTGAACCATTTCAACACCTTTGTCACTTTTGTACTATGAATCAAGCTGCACAAACATCTTGATCTATATCCATAGATCTTCATAGGCTGTTTCGCCTAAGTCTGTCATTGAATATCAATTCCCTAGTTAATCTACGTAAGTTTGCCAAGTAGGCACATCATTACCAATGATTAGTATGTCTCCACATACAAGAGCGGAAACATAACTGTGCTCCCACTAACCTTCTTGTAAACACAAGTCTCATCTTCAATTTTTATGGAACCAAACTCCTTTGATTGCATCATCAATTCGAAAAATCTAACTCCAAGAAGCTTGAATCAATATATGGACATATTTCTACAAGCAAGATGCTAATGGATTTAAGCATCACTATTGGGAAAAAGATTTCGTCATAGTTTTTACTATGAACTCACGGGAAAACCCTTTACAGCCAATTGTCCCTTAAAAGCATATTACCATCCATGTTGGTTTCCTCATAACCCACTTGCACCCTATGGGTCCTACCCTTTCAGGTGGTTCCACCAAAGTCCATACTTTGTTGGTATACATGGATTCCATAACGTACCTTATGGTTCCAAACCATTTCTGAGAGTATGGCCCACTCGTGGCCTCCTCATATGTTGTAGGCTCATCTCCATGAGCAACACATCAATTGGGTTATGAGAAATCCATATTTCTCTAGCCCCTTGACACATTTAACCTACGAGGTTCTTGTTTTATATAAGTAGGTTGCTCCACAACTCCTTGTGATCCTGCTCACGTTCCATCAAAAATATCAATGTTCTGTTGTGGTTCTTGAACTCCTCCGAATTCAACTATACTCCTACTATCTCTTTTAGAGACAATATCTTCCTAGACCACTTCGGTTTAAGTAACAACCAATATGTTATCAATTGGATTGTAGAAATAATATCCTTTCTTTCCTCAGGATATTCCACATAGTACATTTCTCCGACTTAGGTTCAAGTTTATCTGTAAACCATTTACATAAACTTCATATCCTAAATTCTTTATGAACGACATACTAGGACACTTCCTAGTCCATATCTCATATGGTGTTTTTCATAATTAATTTAGATGGAAGGATGTTAAGGGCGAAATTTGCTGTAATTAGAACATGGCCCTTAAAAGTAAAATGGAAGTTCTCTTTGACACATCAAGGACCAAACTGTGTCCGACAAGGTACGGTGTCTCTTCTCACATACGTCATTCCATAATGGTGTTCTAGGTAGAGTGACTTGGGATCACATCCCATACTCCCTTAGATGTTCAAACCATTGGCTTAAGTATACTCCTCCATGATCCAATCGTAGAGCCATGATACTTTTTCAAACCTGGATCTCTACTTCATTCTTGAATTCCTTGAAAAATTCAAATGATTCTGATTTGTTTCTTTATAAGATAAAAAACCATATGTCTTTGATCCCATCGGTAAATATGACGAAGTACTGAAAATACATTTAGAATTTGTGCTTAGCGGCCTACATACATAAATATGAATGATTCCCAAAAGATCATATCTTTGCCTCATAAATCAGTCTTACATGTCCCATATGATTCAAAATCTAATGAGTCCAGAAATCCATCCATATGGAGTTCTAGATATGTATCTATTATTCATGTGGCCTTAACGATAATGCTAAAGACAAGTGAGGTTCATATCATTATATGAAAACCTCTTGGTATGAATGTTATAGATTAAATTATCATGATCGCATTACAATAATGCATATCAGAATAAATGGAACAACATTTGTCCTTCATTATCATAGTGTAGGGTTTCGATCATGGATACGCATCGGAATAAACAATAATTTTTCCGATCAAGACCCTCCAAGGATCACAAGAAGAGAATTCATAACGATAGTAAAGGATTCGTGTCATGTACCTTAGATGTCTCCTGTGATGACTTGTAACGTGAATAGTGTCATGTCTCTACGGTTGATCCACGCCTATGATTGAGATTTAGATCTTCCAACACCTTTTGATAGCTAGTATTGATGGAAGAGGAAGAAGAAATCACGGAGCGGAGACCAAAAAGAGGTTCGGCCACCACTCTTTTGGCCGACGAGGTAAGGGGGCGGACGGCACCTAGGGCTTCGGCCTTGGGTGTTGTCTTGCTCTCTCTCTTTGCTTTCTCTCCTGCTCAAGTAATGTTATGAGCATCCTTTATATAGTCCAACAACTCCTTGTCACTATATAAAGACCCTCTCCTAATCCTACTCAAGTCCGGATTAGTCCAACTTGCATATTATTCCTACAAAGTTAGGAAGTTGTTGCGATTTGATCCTTCTAATTAATTAATAATATTAATTAACTCCCATTTCTAGTTCAATACCTATGGCGTGTGACCCTATAGGTTTCTACTTAGTTGGTAAGAACTATTTACTAATATGGAGCGGTGTCTAGCATGACAACCATACCACCCAAGTAATAGAAATAGTCATTCGACAAACCTTGTGCAAGTATTGTCTCACCCCTTTGTCTCAATATCCGGATTGGACACGAGACATACAAGTCACACTCGTATCCAATATGTAGTTCCTCGATCCGATGAATAACCTTATTCATGCAAATAAAATCAATATCCTATATTGATTCATCTGAGTCGGGTCAGACATTCTATAAGCATTACCTCGAGTGGCCTAGAATATTTTCTCCCGTTATGTGGGAGGGACAAATCCTATCTACATCACTACGATATCTAAGCTTGCTTCTTATTGTGTCCGATACGCGCTTTTAAGACTACCCAGTCACGGTGTAGCGTTTGACGCTACCAAAAACACAATATTCCACAACTAGATAATCTAGTGACTTCAAGTCTAAGGATGACAATACCGTTGTCACCACGAGAAGCGCTTGTGACCTTACATAACCAATATGTAGCCTTCTTGGCGATGGGTCAATCCAGTATGCTATTACACCTAATGCATACCCATGTGTTGGATCATGATATCTCCGTATCGATCCAACCCCATATTAGTCTATAGATGATTGTCCTATTAATCAATATAACGGACTAGGGATATTTAAGATAAACAACACAACTGTCAATCTAATGACTTCTTTATATTAAATATCATAATAAATAATAAAATGAATTTTCTAGCCAAATATAGTTCATACTAAACTAGATTGCCTCTAGGGCATCTATTCCAACAGTCTCCTACTTGTACTAGAGCCAATCTGGTGCATCTCGTATGCCTTTGCTCCTAGTGTGCCCTTCATGCTTGCGCTAAACAAGCGGCTTTGTAAGCTAATCTGATAGATTCTCATCTGTAGGAATCTTGTATATCCGAACATCTCCTCTATCGATAATATCTTGAATAAGATGGATCTTCCTGAGTACGTGCTTGGATTTCTGGTGTGACCTGGGTTCCTTTGATTGCGTGATCGCCCCAGTGTTGTCGCAATACAAATCTACTAGATCCGCAATGATAAAAACCACACCAAGCTCAGTGATGAACTTCCTAATCAAAATAGCCTCCTTTGATGCGCCATTCGCAGCAATGTACTCAACCTCTGTTGCAGAATCAGCCACCGTCTCTTGAATGGAACTTTTCCAGCTCACTGCTTCTCCATTAAGGCAAAACACAAACCCCGAATGCGATCTGAAATCATCATTGTCGGTTTAAAAGCTTTCTGTAGGGTTTTATTCATGGATGCGCAACGGAAACATAATCAAATATAACCATGCAAAACCCTCCAAGGATCACAAGTCAAGAGACATAACGATGGTAAGGGAAGAAATCAATAACACACCCTTGGGTTCTCCTTTGATGACTTCAAACTCGAATTATGTCACGTTCTCTATAGTTGATCCACGCCTAGAGTTGAGATCTAGATCTTCCAATCCTTGGTGCTAGCACGGAAAGAGGAAGAGGAAGAAGAATCACGCAAAATGAGACGAACAAGGAGGTGTTCGGCCTCCTTGGGGCCGACGGGGAGGGGCGGCGGCGAGGGAGGGGCGGCGGCTCCTTCCTTCCTTGCTTGCTATCTCCTTTTTTGTTCTCTCCCAATCAAGTTCTGAACAATAAGATCATAAGTGTGGGAAGGAAGGAAGGAGTTTCCTTTATATAGTCCAACAACTCCTTTTCAACTACCTAAAGGACCTATTCTAGTCCTACTAGAATTCGGTTTAGTCCCTTCCTTGCAAATTAGTCCTACTAACTTTGCAAGGTGTTGCAAAGTAATCCTTCTTATTAATTAATCCAATTAATTAATTCCCAAATCTAGTTCAACTCTATATAGCGTGTGACCCCATAGGTTCTATCTAGTTGGTAGCAACAATTTGCTAATATGGAGCGGTTTCTAGCAAAACATCCATTTTAGCCAACTAATAGAATAGTCATCTTGACAAACCTTTGTACAAGTAATTGTCTCATCCCTTTGTATCTATATCCGGATTGGACACGAGACATACAAGTCACACTCGTATATCCAATCCATAGTTTCTCGATCCATGGGAATAGCCTTTTTCGTGCAAATAACATCAATATCCTATATTGATTTATTTGAGTCTGGCCAGACATTTTATAAGCACTATCCCTCGAGTGGCCTAGGATATTTGCTCCCGTTATGTTGGAGGGAAAAATTCTATCTACGTCCACTACGATCTCTAATCTTGCTTCTTATTGTATCCGGTACACGCCTTTATAACTACCTAGTTACGGTGTAGCGTTTAACGCTACCAAAATCACAATAATCCACAACTAGAATATCTAGCGACCACAAGTCTAAGGATGACAATACCATTGCACCGAGAAGCACTTGTGACTCAACATAACGTGTATGTAGCCTTCTCGGAGATGGGTCAATCCAGTGCGCCATTACCCTTAATGCACACCCATGTGTTGGATCACGATATCTCCATATCAATCCAACCCCATACTAGTCTATAGATGATTGCCCCATTAATAATTATATTGGACTAGGGATAGTTTAGATAAACAACACAATTGTAAATATAAGGACTTCAGAATATTAAATATCCAATAAATAATAAATGAATTTCTAGCCACAAATAAATTCATACTAAACTAGATTGCCTCTAGGGCATCTATTCCAACAGTCTCCCACTTGCACTAGAGCCAATCTGGCGCATCTCGTATGCCCATACTCCTAGTGTTCCCTTCATGCTTCCATTGAACAAGCGTCTTTGTAAGTGGATCTGACAGATTCTCATCTGTAGGAATCTTGCATATCTGAACGTCTCCTCTATCGATAGTATCTCGAATCAGATGGAACTTCCTGAGTACGTGTTTAGATTTCTGGTGTGACATGGGTTCCTTTTATTGCGCGATCGGCCCAGTGTTGTCACAGTACAACTCAACTGTATCCGCAATGCTAGGAACCATACCAAGTTAAGAAACAAACTTTCTGATCCAAACAGCTTCCTTTGTTGCGCCATTTGCAGCAATGTACTCACCCTCTGTTGTAGAATCAGCTACCGTCTCTTGCTTGGATCTTTTCCAGCTCACCGCTGCTCCATTCAGGAAAAACACATAACCCGACTGTGATCTAAAGTCATCTCTGTCGGTTCGGAAGCTTGCATCAGTGTAACCCCTTACACGCAACTCTTCCTCACCGCCAAATATCACAAAGCATCCTTATTTCTTCTCATGTACTTTAGGATATTCTTGAATGCAATCCAGTGACTCTCACCTGGATTGGATTGGTATCTGCTTGTCATACTCAAGGCATATGACACATCTGGTCTAGTACATAACATGGAGTACATGATAGATCCTATGGCCGAGGAATAGGGAATTGTACTCATGCGTTCCTTCTCAATCTCATTGGAAGGACAACCACTCTTCGAAAGAGTGATTCCATGTGACATGGGCAAGAATCCCTTCTTGGAATCTTGCATGTTGAACCGCTTCAACACTTTTTCAATATTTGTAATCTGACTTCGGCCTAGCAGTCTCTTAGATCTATCTCTATAGATCTTTATACCGAGTATATAGGTTGCTTCCTCTAAGTCTTTCATTGAGAAACACTTCCCTAGCCAATCTTTAACAGATTGCAACATGGGAGTGTCGTTTCCAATGAGTAGTATGTCATCCACATACAAGACCAGAAAAGCTACAGAGCTCCCACTAACCTTCTTGTAGACACAAGACTCATCTTCGTTTCTGTTGAAGCCAAACTCTTTGACTACTTCATCAAAACGTCGATTCCAACTCCTAGAGGCTTGCTTCAATCCATAAATGGATCGTTGCAACTTACAGACTTTGTTGGCTTGCTTTGGATCCTCAAAACCCTCCTGCTGTATCATATACACGTCCTCAAGGAGATTCCCATAAAGGAATGCTGTTTTGACATCCATCTACCAAATCTCATAGTCATGGTATGCTGCAATTGCAAGTAGGATTCGGATGGATTTGGTCATAGCGACTGGTGAAAAGGTTTCATCATAGTTAATACCATGAATCTGTCTGAATCCTTTAGCCACCAATCGGCCCTCATAGGTAATCACATTACCATCCGTGTCGATCTTCTTCTTGAAGACCCACTTGCACCCTATGGGTCGCGCCCCTTCGGGTGGTTCCACCAAAGTCCATACTTTGTTGGTATACATGGATTCTATCTCGGATCTCATGGCTTCTAGCCACTTCTGAGAGTCTGGGCCTTCCATGGCCTCTTCATAGGTAGTAGGCTCATCATCTATGAGCATCGTATCACCGGAATCGGTCACGAGAAGTCCATACCTCTCGTGTTCCTGGCGCACTCTACTAGATCTACGAAGCTCTTGTGTTACCTGAACAGGCTCGTCCACAACTGTTTGTGATTCCTGTTCATGTTCCATAATTAGTTCAGTGATTTGTGGTTCTTGAACTTCTTCAAGTTCTACAGTCCTCCCACTTGCTTCTTTAGAGACAAACTCGCTTTCTAGAAACACGCCGGTCCGAGCAACAAACAGTTTGTTCTCGGTTGGATTGTAGAAGTAGTAACCCTTAGTTTCCTTAGCGTACCCCACAAACTTGCACTTATCTGACGTTGGCCCTAGCTTGTCTGATTGTAAACGTTTTACATAGACATCGCAGCCCCAAATCCTCATGAACGACAGTTTGGGACGCCTCCACTCCACATCTCATGTGGTGTCTTCATGACTGATTTAGATGGAACACGGTTAATGGTGAAAGCTGCACTTAATAGAGCGTGGCCCAAAAATGATAATGGAAGATCAGTTTAACACATCATAGATCGAACCATATCCAATAGGGTTCGATTCCTCCTCTCAGACACGCCATTCCATTTTGGCGTTCCGGGTGGAGTGAGTTGGGACACGATCCCACAATCTCTAAGATAGTCATCAAACTCTTGGCTCAAGTATTCTCCTCCACGATCCGATCGTAGAGCCTTGATACTTTTGCCAAGTTTCTTCTCTACTTCATTCTTGAATTCTTTGAACACTTCAAAGGATTCGGATTTGGCCCTCATGAGGTATAAAAATCCATATCTACTGTAATCATCAGTAAATGTAATGAAGTAGACGTAACCACCCCTGGCAGGCGTGGCAAATGGTCCACATACATCAGTATGTATGAGCGCCAATTGCTCACTAGTTCTCTCACCTTTCTTATTGAAAGGGGACTTTGTCATTTTTCCCAATAAACAAGCCTCACATGTCTCATATGATTCAAAATCAAATGAGTCTAGTAGTCCATCCTTATGGAGTCTAGATACACGTTTCTCGTTTATGTGGCCTAAACGACAGTGCCCTAAATAAGCAGGATTTAAATTATTTATTTTAATCCGCTTGGTATTAATGTTGTAGACAAGATTGCTTAGATCAAAGGCATACAGTCCATTAAATAATTGCGCACTAAAATAGTGAATATTATTCAAATAAAAGGAACAACAATTGTTCTTTATTGAAATATTAAAACCTTCCTTGTCCAAACAAGAAATAGAAATAATTTTTCTGCTCATAGCAGGCACACAATAGCAATTATTTAATTCTAAAACTAATCCTGAAGGCAGAGACAGCTCGCACACGCCTATGGCTAACGCAGCAACTGTTGCTCCATTCCCAACGCGCAGATCTATCTGTTGGAATAGATGCCCTAGAGGCAATCTAGTTTAGTATGAATTATTTGTGGCTAGAAATTTGTTTATTATTTATTGGATATTTAATATAATGAAGTCCTTAGATTTACAATTGTGTTATTTATCTTAAATATCCCTAGTCCAGTATAATGATTAATGGGACAATCATCTATAGACTAGTATGGGGTTGGATTGATATGGATATATCACGATCTAACACATAGGTGTGCATTAGGGAATGTTGCACTGGATTGACCCATCTCCGAGAAGGCTAAGTACACGTTATGTTGAGTCACAAGCGCTTCTCGCGGGGCAATGGTATTGTCATCCTTAGACTTGAAGTCACTAGATATTCTAGTTGTGGATTATTATGATCTTGGTAGCGTTAAACGCTACACCGTAACTGGGTAGTTATAAATGCGTGTACTGGATACAATAAGAAGCAAGCTTAGAGATCGTAGTGGACGTAGATAGAATTTGTCCCTCCCACATAACGGGAGCAAATATCCTAGGCCACTCGAGGGATAGTTCTTATAGAATGTCTGGCCAGACTCAAATAAATCAATATGGGATATTGATGTTATTTTTACGAATAAGACTATTCCCATGGATCGAGAAACAATGGATTGGATATACGAGTGTGACTTGTATGTCTCGTGTCCAATCCGGATATAGATACAAAGGGATGAGACAATTACTTGAATAAAGGTTGTCAAGATGACTATTCTATTAGTTGGCTAGAATGGATGTTTTGCTAGAGACCGCTCCATATTAGCAAATATTTGCTACCAACTAGATAGAACCTATGGGGTCACACGCTATATAGAGTTGAACTAGATTTGGGAATTCATTAATTGGATTAATCAATTAGAAGGATCACTTTGCAAAACCTTGCAAACTTAGTAGGGACTAATTTGCAAGGAAGGGACTAAATTGAATTCTAGTAGGACTAGAATAAGTCCTTTAGGTAGTTGGCAAGGAGTTGTTGGACTATATAAAGAACCTTCCTTCCTTCCTTCCCACATAACTTATGCTCAAAATTTAACATAAAAAAGAGTGGGAGAGAACAAAAGGAGAGAGAGCAAGCAACAAAGGGAGCCGACCGCCCCTTTGCGGCCGCCCGTCCCCGTCGGCCACAAGGAGGCCGAGACCCTCCTTTTGGGTCTCGTTTTGCGTGATTCTTCTTCCACTTCCTCTTCCGGGCTAGCACCAAGGACATGGGAGATCTAGGATCAACTCGAGGCGTTGATCAACCATAGAGAATGTGACACAATTCGCGTTTGAAGTCATTAAAGGAGAACCCTAAGGTGTGTTTATGATTTCTTACCCTTACCATCGTTATGTCTCTTGACTTGTGATCCTTGGAGGGTTTTGCATGGTTTTATGATTGTTTGTGTTTCCGTTGCGCATCCATGGATCAAAACCCTACAGTGGTATCAGAGCCACAGGTCGTAGAGCATAAACGTGGTTTATGTGTTACGTTTTAGTTGTTTTACACCTTAATTTGATTGTTCATCGCGTAAAACAAGACAAATCAAGCATGGGATGCAATTTGTCAATAATTAATCATAACAAGATCCAATTTTTGCATTAGATGCATGAATTGGTGAGTTTGAGAAATTTTAGGATCTTAGATCTAGGGTTTGGGCATCCTTGGGGAAGAAGGAGTTCTCCCAAAACAAGGAAACAACCAAACTTGGGCACCAAGCAAGGGAGTTGTTTTGGAAACAACTCCCATAAGGAGGTTCGGCCCCCCTAGGGACCGCCCCCTTGCTTGCCGCCCAAGCTTGGCAGCCCTAGGGGCCGGCGGCCCTAACCCGCGGCCTAGGCTTTTGGGTTTTGGGCCGGGCCGGCCTTAGGGCCTTGTGGTTCACCTTATTGGGCCCGGGCAATTTGATTGTTGGGCCCATGGACCGTTTTAACCCTAGAGATCCTAAAATCAATTAAAATTGACCAAGTGCCTTAAAATTGGATTTTAACTGTTTATGTGCAAATCGCATGGTGATTGTATATGGCCTTAGGATGTGGTTTGATGTGGATGTTTAATTTTGTGGTTTGATTTTACGGCATGCGAGCTGATCAATTAATTGTAATAATTAATTAGGGTTTTATGGCCTGCGTGCCATTTTTTTTCTCAACTTGTGAGATTTATTTTATTTAGTGTAGAAGTTAGCTAGTGCTAGATAAAGTAGATTGTTAGCCAAGACTGAAGAAAAGAAACCCAAAGCCAAAGAAGCCACAAAAGATGGAGCATGGAGCATGGAGCATCCCACATGACTACGAAGGATTGACCAAAAGATCAAGACGCATGGAGATGTGTTTGTTTTAGGGTTCATAGATAATTCCATTGGCTTGGAATTATCTTAGTCTAGAAAAAGCCTTATCCACATCACGTTTAATTTATGTCTTGTGGTTGTTTATTTTATTGTCTTATTATTGTGTGGTTGGTGTATGGATGATGCATGCAATTAGGATAATAAGATAATTAGACAACCCGGATCTATTATTTGGAGTTGTGCTCAAAATCAAATAGATAGATTAGTTTATATTGATCAATAAAACAATTAAAAATTGAATTTAAAATCCCTCAAAATTCAAATATTGTGTTCTTGCCTTCTCGTTATTTAAACACCCATTATCATTATTATTTATCAAGTTCGTGCGTGCCAAAGCATGGCGACTTGGTTCATCATGATGGAATGCGATGGCACGTAACAATGTGCAATTGTTTAAATAAGAGGTTGAACACAACTAGGCTATTAATTCGATTAAGAAACCTAGAGGCAATCAATTGAGATTATCCATATGGATGGATAAATAAGGAGTTATTTGCCCAATTGAACCAAGAGTTGCATAAGGGAGGCAATTGGAATTGTTCCTACCTAAAGTAGTCAAATTATGGGTGACTTGGCAAAGCAAGCTCATAAGGAGATGAAAGATGGATCTTGGCCCACTAGAAATTATAAGGATATTTTCCGCATTAATATGTTGAGGGTTATTAATCCGTAGAAAAATAGTGGGAGCTATATTTAATAAACTAGCCATTATTGAATATAGTCAAAAATTCACAAATACTAAAACTTGCGTTTTTTCCTTTTGTAGAATTCCAAATGGAAAACAACTCATCGAGTTCACAACATTCCCTACGATCTGTCCTTGAGAAGGACAAGCTCTCTGGAACCAACTTTCTTGATTGGTACAGAAACTTGAGAATTGTTCTCAAGCAAGAGAAGAAACTGTACGCAATAGAGGAGCATGTTCCAGAAGGTCCAGAGAACCAAACACCTGCTGCCCTAAAGGCGTATCAAAAGCATGTTGACGACGCTAATGATGCGGCCTGCCTTATGCTTTGCACCATGACTTCTGAGCTTCAGAAGCAACACGAAAACATGAATGCTGTCGATATGATCGAACAACTAAAGCAGCTCTTCCAAGAGCAGGCGAGGGTAGAGAGGTATGAGGTCTCTAAGGCACTGTTCAAGTGTCATGTGGCATAAGGGAACCCGCTGGGACCCCATATACTCCGAATGATCGGGTACTTGGAGAATCTTGCCCAAATAGGGTTCCCGGTCGGCCAAGAGTTGGCAACCGATCTCGTGTTGCAATCGTTGCCCGAGAGTTATGGACAGTTCATTATGAACTATAACATGAACGAGATCGTTAAACCACTGCCAGATTTAATCAATATGTTGAGGACGGCTGAACAGAGCATCAACAAGGGTAAGGGCAAGGCCATAATGATGGTACAGAAAGGAAAGGGCAAAAATTTTGCCTCTTCCTCCAAGGGCAAAGGCAAGTCAGTTGCCAAGTCCAAGGAACCTGCCCTTAAGCCTGTTGGTGGCATTTCCAAGGGTGTGACTAAAGGTGAGTGTCACTAGTGCAGTCAGTCTGGACACTGGAGGAGGAACTGCCCAAAATATCTGGAGGAAAAGAGGCTTGGAATAGTGTTTTCACCACCACCAGGTATTTTTATTGTAGATGTCAATTTAACTTTCTCTACATCATGGGTATTAGATACTGGATGTGGATCTCATATTTGTCGAAATATGCAGGATCTAAAGAGAAGTAGAAGATTGGCTAAAGGGGAGGTAGATCTGCGCGTTGGGAATGGAGCAAAGGTTGCTGCGTTGGCCATAGGCGTGTGCGAGCTATCTCTGCCTTCAGGATTAGTTTTAGAATCAAATAATTGCTATTTTGTGCCTGCTATGAGCAGAAACATTATTTCTATTTCTTGTTTGGACAAGGATGGTTTTATTATTTCAATAAAGAACAATTGTTGTTCCTTTTATTTAAATAATATTCACTATTTTAGTGCGCAATTATTTAATGGACTTTATGTCCTTGATCTAAGCAATCCTGTCTACAACATTAATACCAAGCGGATTAAAATATATAATTTAAATCCTGCTTATTTATGGCACTGTCGTTTAGGCCACATAAATGAGAAACGTGTATCTAGACTCCATAAGGATGGATTACTAGACTCATTTGATTTTGAATCATATGAGACATGTGAGGCTTGTGTATTGGGAAAAATGACAAAGTCCCCTTTCAATAAGAAAGGTGAGAGGACTAGTGAGCAATTGGCGCTCATACATACCGATGTGTGTGGGCCATTTGCCACGCCTGCTAGGGGTGGTTATGTCTACTTCATTACATTTACAGATGATTACAGTAGATATGGATTTGTGTACCTCATGAGGGCAAAATCCGAATCCTTTGAAGTGTTCAAAGAATTCAAGAATGAAGTAGAAAAGCAACTTGGCAAAAGTATAAAGGCTCTACGATCGGATCGTGGAGGAGAATACTTGAGCCAAGAGTTTGACGACTATCTTAGAGAGTGTGGGATCGTGTCCCAACTCACTCCACCCGGAACGCCACAATGGAATGGCGTGTCCGAGAGGAGGAATCGAACCCTATTGGATATGGTTCGATCTATGATGTGTCAAACCGATCTTCCATTATCATTTTGGGGATACGCTCTATTAAGTGCAGCTTTCACCATTAACCGTGTTCCATCTAAATCAGTCATGAAGACACCATATGAGATGTGGAAAGGGAGGCGTCCCACACTGTCGTTCATGAGGATTTGGGGCTGCGATGTCTATGTAAAACGTTTACAATCAGACAAGCTAGGGCCTAAATCGGATAAGTGTAAATTTGTGGGGTACCCTAAGGAAACTAAGGGATACTACATCTACAATCCAACCGAGAACAAAGTGTTTTTTGCTCGGACCGGCGTGTTTCTAGAAAGAGAATTTGTCTCTAAAGAAGCAAGTGTGATGAATGTAGAACTTGAAGAGGTTCAAGAACCACAAATCACTGAACCGATTATGGAACATGAACAGGAACCACAAGTAGTTGTGGAGCAACCTGTTCAGGTAACACAAGAGCTTCGTAGATCTAGTAGAGTGCGCCAGGAACCCGAGAGGTATGGACTTCTCGTAACCGATTCCGGTGACACGATGCTCATAGATGATGAGACTACTAACTATGAGGAGGCCATGAATGGCCCAGACTCTAAGAAGTGGCTGGAAGCCATGAGATCCGAGATGGAATCCATGTATACCAACAAAGTATGGACTTTGGTGGAACCACCCGATGGGGCGCGGCCCATAGGGTGCAAGTGGGTCTTCAAGAAGAAGATCGACATGGATGGTAATGTGATTACCTATAAGGGCTGATTGGTGGCTAAAGGATTCAGACAGATTCATGGTATTGACTATGATGAAACCTTTTCACCAGTCGCTATGACCAAATCCATCCGAATTCTACTTGCGATTGCAGCATACCACGACTATGAGATTTGGCAGATGGATGTCAAAACAGCATTCCTTTATGGGAATCTCCTCGAGGACGTGTATATGATACAACCAAAGGGGTTTGAGGATCCAAACCAAGCCAACAAAGTCTGTAAGCTGCAACGATCCATTTATGGATTGAAGCAGGCTTCTAGGAGTTGGAATCGACGTTTTGATGAAGTGGTCAAAGAGTTTGGCTTCATCAGAAACGAAGATGAGTCTTTTGTCTACAAGAAGGTTAGTGGGAGCTCTGTAGCTTTTCTGGTCTTGTATGTGGATGACATACTACTCATTGGAAACGACGTTCCCATGCTGCAATCTGTTAAAGATTGGCTAGGGAAGTGTTTCTCAATGAAAGACTTAGGGGAAGCAACCTATATACTCGGTATAAAGATCTATAGAGATAGATCTAAGAGACTGCTAGGCCGAAGTCAGAGTACATATATTGACAAAGTGTTGAAGCGGTTCAACATGCAAGATTCCAAGAAGGGATTCTTGCCCATGTCACATGGAATCACTCTTTCGAAGAGTGGTTGTCCTTCCAATGAGATTAAGAAGGAACAATTGAGTAGAATCCCCTATGCCTCGGCCATAGGATCTATCATGTACGCCATGTTATGTACTAGACCAGATGTGTCATATGCCTTGAGTATGACAAGCAGATACCAATCCAATCCGCGTGAGAGTCACTGGATTGCAGTCAAGAACATCCTAAAGTACTTGAGAAGAACTAAGGATGCTTTCTTGATATTTGGCGGTGAGGAAGAGTTGCGTGTAATGGGTTACACTGATGCAAGCTTCCAAACCGACAGAGATGACTTTAGATCACAGTCGGGTTATGTGTTTTGCCTGAATGGAGCAGCGGTGAGCTGGAAGAGTTCCAAGCAAGAGACGGTAGCTGATTCTACAACAGAGGCTGAGTACATTGCCTCGAATGGCGTAGCAAAGGAAGCTGTTTGGATCAAAAAGTTTGTTTCTGAACTTGGTGTGGTCCCTAGCATTGCGGATCCAGTTGAGTTGTTCTGTGACAACACTGGGGCGATCGCGCAATCAAAGGAACCCAGGTCGCACCAGAAGTCCAAGCACGTGCTCAGGAAGTTTCATCTGATTCGAGATATTATCGATAGAGGAGACGTTCGGATATGCAAGATTCCTACAGATGATAATCTGTCAGACCCGCTTACAAAGCCTCTCACGCAGTGGAAGCATGAAGGGCACACTAGGAGTATGGGCATACGAGATGCGCCAGATTGGCTCTAGTGCAAGTGGGAGACTGTTGGAATAGATGCCCTAGAGGCAATCTAGTTTAGTATGAATTATTTGTGGCTAGAAATTCATTTATTATTTATTGGATATTTAATATAATGAAGTCCTTAGATTTACAATTGTGTTGTTTATCTTAAATATCCCTAGTCCAGTATAATGATTAATGGGACAATCATCTATAGACTAGTATGGGGTTGGATTGATATGGAGATATCACGATCCAACACATAGGTGTGCATTAGGGAATGTTGCACTAAATTGACCCATCTCCGAGAAGGCTGCATACACGTTATGTTGAGTCACAAGCTCTTCTCGCGGTGCAATGGTATTGTCATCCTTATAATTGAAGTCACTAGATATTCTAGTTGTGGATTATTGTGATCTTGGTAACGTTAAACGCTACACCGTAACTGGGTAGTTATAAAGGCGTGTACTGGATACGATAAGAAGCAAGCTTAGAGATCGTAGTGGACGTAGTGTTTAAATAACGAGAAGGCAAGAACACAATATTTGAATTTTGAGGGATTTTTCATTTCAATTTTAATTGTTTTTGTTGATCAATATCAACTAATCTATCTATTTGAGTTTGGGCACAACTCCAAACAATAGATCCGAGTTGTCTAATTATCTTATTATCCTAATTGCATGCATCATCCATACACCAACCACAAAATAATAAGACAATAAAGTAAACAACCACAAAACAAAATAAAACGTGATGTGAATATGGCCTTTTCTAGACTAAGATAATTCCAAGCCAATGGAATTATCTATGAACCCTAAAAGCAAACACATCTCCATGCGTCTTGATCTTTTGGTCCATCCTTCTTAGTCATGTGGAATGCTCCATGCTCCATGCTCCATCTTTCGTGGCTCCTTTTGGCTTCGGGCTTCTATTCTTCAATATTGGCTAACAATCGACTTTATCTAGTACTAGCTAACAACTATACTAAATAAAATAAATCTCACAAGTTGAGGAAAAAAAAGGCTCGCAGGCCATAAAACCCTAATTAATTATTACAGTTAATTAATCAGCTCGCAGGTTGTGAACCAAACCACAAAAATCAAACATCCACAACAAACCACATCCTAAGGCCATATCCAATCGCCATGCGATTTGCACATAAACAGTTAAAATTAAATTTTAACGTGCTTGGTCAATTTTAATTGATTGTAGGATATTCTAGGGTTAAAACAGTCCAATGGGCCCAACAATCAGATTGCACCGGGCCCAAAAAGAGAACCGCAAAGGCCTTGGGCCGACCGGCAGCTAGGCCACGCGGCTAGGCCGCGGGCTAGGGCTGCCCTGGCCATTAGGTCGTCCCTTGCTTGGGCGGCAAGCAGGGACGGGCGGTTCCCTAAGGGGGCCGAACCTCCTTTGGGAGTTGTTTCCAAAACACTCCTTGCTTGGTGCCCAAGTTTGGTTGTTTCCTTGTATGGGAAGAACTCCTTCTTCCACAAGGATACCCAAACCTAGATCTAAGATCCTAAAAATTCTCAAACTCACTAATTCATGCATCCAATGCAAGAACTAGATCTTGTTATGATAGTTTTATTGACAAATTGCATCATATGCTTGATTTGTCTTGTTTTACGGGATAAACAACAATTTTAAGGTGTAAAACTATTAAAACGTAACACATAAACCACGTTTATGCTCTACGACCTGTGGCTCTGATACCACTGTAGGGTTTTGATTCATGGATGCGCAACTGAAACATAATCAAATATAACCATGCAAAACCCTCCAAGGATCACAAGTCAAGAGACTTAACGATGGTAAGGGAAGAAATCAATAACACGCCTTAGGGTTCTCCTTTGATGACTTCAAACGCGAATTATGTCACGTTCTCTATAGTTGATCCACGCTAGAGTTGAGATCTAGATCTTCCAATCCTTGGTGCTATCCCGGAAAGAGGAAGAGGCAGAAGAATCACGCAAAACGAGACGAACAAGGAGGTGTTTGGCCTCCTTGTGGTCGACGGGGAGGGGCGGCGGCTCCTTCCTTGCTTGCTTGCTCTCTCCATTTTTGTTCTCTCCTAATCAAGTTATGAACAATAAGATCATAAGTGTGGGAAGGAAAAAGGAGTGTCCTTTATATAGTCCAACAACTCCTTGTTAACTACCTAAAGGACTTATTCTAGTCCTACTAGAATTCAATTTAGTCCCTTCCTTGCAAATTAGTCCCTACTAAGTTTGCAAGGTTTTGCAAAGTGATCCTTCTAATTAATTAATCCAATTAATTAATTCCCAAATATAGTTCAACTCTATATAGCTTGTGACCTCATAGGTTCTATCTAGTTGGTAGCAACAATTTGCTAATATGGAGCGGTTTCTACCAAAACATCCATTCTAGCCAACTAATAGAATAGTCATCTTGACAAACCTTTGTACAAGTAATTGTCTCATCCCTTTGTCTCTATTTCCGGATTGGACACGAGACATACAAGTCACACTCGTATATCCAATCCATAGTTTCTCGATCCATGGGAATAGCCTTATTCGTGCAAATAACATCAATATCCTATATTGATTTATTTGAGTCTGGCCAGACATTCTATAAGCACTATCCCTCGAGTGGCCGAGAATATTTGCTCCCGTTATGTGGGAGGGAAAATTTTTTTCTACGTCCACTACGATCTCTAATCTTGCTTCTTATTGTATCCGGTACACGCCTTTATAACTACCCAGTTACGGTGTAGCGTTTAACGCTACCAAAACCATAATAATCCACAACTAGAGTATCTAGCGTCCTCAAGTCTAAGGATGACAATACCATTGCACCTCGAGAAGCACTTGTGACTCAACATAACGTGTATGTAGCCTTCTCGAAGATGGGTCAATCCAGTGCGCCATTACCCCTAATGCACACCCATGTGTTGGATCATGATATATCCATATCAATCCAACCCCATACGAGTCTATAGATGATTGCCCCATTAATAATTATATTGGACTAGGGATATTTTAGATAAACAACAAAATTGTAAATATAAGGACTTCATTATATTAAATATCCAATAAATAATAAATGAATTTTCTAGCCACAAATAAATTCATACTAAACTAGATTGCCTCTTGGGCATCTATTCCAACACTTTCATCCGTGTAACCTCTTACATGTAGCTCTTCATCACCTCCAAAAATCAAGAATGCATCCTTAGTTCTTCTCAAGTACTTTAGAATGTTCTTGACAGAATCCAGTGACTCTCACCTAGATTGGAGTGATATCTGCTTGTCATACTCAAAGCATATGGCACATCTGGTCTAGTACATAACTAGGCGTACATGATGGATCCTATGGCCGAGGCATAGGGAAACCTACTCATGCGTTCCTTCTCAACCTCATTGGAAGGACAACCACTCTTCGAAATAGTGAATACCTTCTTGGAATCTTGCATGTTGAACCGCTTCAACACCTTATGTATATATGTACTTTTACTTAGGCCGAGCAGCTTCTTAGATCTATCTCTATAGATCTTGATACCGAGTATATAAGCCGCTTCACTTAAGTCTTTCATTGAGAAACACTTTCACTGCCAATCTTTAACATATTGCATCATGGGAATGTCGTTTCCAATGAGTAGTATGTCAGCCACATAGAAGACAAGAAAAGCAAGAGAGCTCCCACTAACGTTATTGTAGAAACAAGACTCATCTTTGTTTCTGATGAAGCGAAACTCTTTGAATACTTCATCAAAATGTCGATTCCAACTCCTAGAAGCTTGCTTCAATCCATAAATGGATCGCTGCAGCTTACAGACTTTGTTGGCCTGCTTTGGATCTTCAAAACCCTCACGCAGTATCATATATACGTCCTCGAGGAGATTTACATACATGAATGCTATTTTGACATCCATCTACCAAATCTCATAGTCGTAGTATACTGCAATATCAAGTAAGATTCTGATGGGTTTGGTCATTGCAACTGGCGAAAAGGTTTCATCATAGTCAATACCATGAATATGTCTAAATCCTTTAGCCACCAAGCGGCCCTTATAGTTAATCACATTACCATCCATGTCGATCTCTTCTTGAAGACCCACTTGCACTCTATGGAGCGTGCCCCTTCGGGTGGTTCCACCAAAGTCCATACCTTGTTGGTATACATGGATTCCTTCTCGGATCTCATGGTTTCAAGCCACTTTTGAGAGTCTATCCCTCTTATGGACTCTTCTTAGGTATTAGGCTCATCATCCATGAGCAGTGTGTCACCAGATTCCGACACCAGAAGTCCATACTTCTCCCGCTCCTGTCGCACTCTACTAGATCTACGAAGCTCTTGTGTTACTTGAACAGGTTGCTCCACAACCTCTTGTGGCTCCTGTTCATGTTCCATAGTAGAATCAACGCTTTGTGGTTCGTGAACTTCTTCAAGTTCAACAGTCCTCCCACTTGCTTCTTTAGAGACAAACTCTCTTTCTAGAAACACGCTGGACCGAGCAACAAACACTTTGTTCTCAGTTGGATTGTAGAAGTAATATCCCTTATTTTCCTTAGGGTATCCCACAAACTTGCATTTGTCCAACTTCGGCCCTAGCTTGTCTGATTGTAACCGTTTTACATAGACATCGCAGCCTCCAATCTTCATGAACGACATTGTGGGACGATTCCCGCTCCACATCTCAGGTGGTGTCTTCATGACTGATTTAGATGGAACAAAGTTAATGGTGAAAGCTGCACTCAATATAGAGTAGCGCCAAAATGATAATGGAAGATCAGTTTGAAAAATCATTGATCGAAACATATCCAATAGAGTTCGATTCCTCCTCTCAGATACGCCATTCCACTATGGCGGTCTGGGTGGAGTGAGTTGGGACAAATCTCACACTTTCTAAGATGGTCATCAAACTCTTGGCTCAAGCATTCTCCTCCACGATCCGATTGTAGACCCTTAATTGTTTTGCCAATCTGCTTCTCTACTTCATTCTTGAATTCTTTGAACTTTTCAAAGGATTCGGTTTTGGCCTTCATAAGGTATACAAATCCATATCTACTGAAATCGTCGGTAAACGTAATGAAGTAGACGTAACCACCCTTGGCAAGCGTGGCCAATGGCCCACATACATCAGTATGCACGAGTGCCAATTGCTCACTAGTCCTCTCACCTTTCTTATTGAAAGGGGACTCTGTCATTTTTCCCACTAAACAAGCCTCACATGTTTCATATGATTCAAAATCAAATGAGTCTAGAAATCCATCCTTATTGAGTCTAGATACACGTTTCTCGTTTATATGGCCTAAACGACAGTGTCGTAAATAAGTAGGATTTTAATTATTCATTTTAATCCTCTTGGTATTAATGTTATAGACAGGATTTACATAGATCAAGGATATATAAAACATTAAATAATTGCCCACTACAATAGTGAATACTATCAAAATAAATGGAACAACAATTGTTCTTTATTGAAATAGTACAACCATCCTTGTCCAAAACAGAAATAGAAATAATGTTTCTGCTCATAGCAGACACAAAACAACAATTATTTAATTCTAGAACTAATCCTGAAGGCAGAGACAGCTCGTACACGCCTACGGCCAATGCAACAACTCTTGCTTCATTCCCTACGCGCAAGTCTTTCTCCCGTTTAGCCAATCTTCTACTTCTATTTAGGTCATGCACATTTCGAAAAATGTAAGATCCACATCCAGTATCCAATACCCATGATGAAGAGACAGTTAAGTTGACATCTATAACTAAAATACCTGGTTGTGGTGGAATCACTATTGCAAGCCTCTTATCCTCCAAATATAGATGGAATCACTCACCTTTAGTCACACCTTTGGCAATGCCACCAACAGGCGTAAGGGCAGGTTCCTTGGCTTTGGCAACTGCCTTGCCTTTACCCTTGGAAGTAGAGGCAATCCTTTTTCCCTTTCCTTTCTGAACCATCATAATGGAATTTCCCTTACCCTTGTTGATGCTTTGTTCAGCTGTCCTCATCATCGATTATATCTGGCAGAGGTTTCACGATCTCATTCATGTTATAGTTCATGATGAACTGTCCATAACTCTCAGGCAACGTTGAAATATGAGATCGGTGGCCAACTCTTGACCCACCGGAAACCCTAGGTGCCCGAGGGTCTCAAGATAGCCTATCATACGCAACAGGTGCGGCGCTACGGGGTTTCCTTATGACAGATGACATTTGAACAATGCCTTGGAAACTTCATACCTCTCAAACCTAGCCTGCTCTTGAAAGAGCTGCTTTCAGGGGGAGATCATATCGATTGCATTCATGTACTCATGTTGCTTCCGAAGCTCAGAGGACATTGTGCAAATCATTAGGCAGGCCGCATCGTTAGCGTCATAAACAAGCTTTTGATACAACTTTAGGTTTGCAGCAGTATTGTTTTCCGGACCTTCAGGAACTTGCTCCTCTAGAGCGTACAGTTTATTTTCCTGCTTGAGAACGATTCTCAAGTTTCTGTACCAGTCTAGAAAGTTGGTTCCAGAAAGCTTTTCCTTCTCAAGGACAGATCGTAGGGAGTGGGATGAATTCTATGAGTTGTTTGCCATTTGAAATTTGACGAAAAGGAAATACGCAAGTTTTAGTATTTGTGAACTATTAACTATAATTAATAATGGCTAGATTATAAAATACAGCTCCCACTATTTTCTACGGATTAATAACCCTCAATATATTGATGCGGAAAATATCATTATATTTTCTAGTGGGCCAAGATCCATATTTCACTTCCTTTAGAACTTGCTTTGGCAAGTCACCCAAAAGTTAGTTATTTAGGTAGGAACAATTCCAGTTGCATCTTATGCAACTCTTGGTTCAATTGGGCAAATAACTTTTATTTATCTATCCTATAGATAATCCCAATTGGTGCCTCCAGGCTTTTAATCCTTATAAAAAAATCTAGTTACGTCCAACCTCTTACTCCAACAATTGCACATTATATGTGCTATCGCACCACATAATGATGAATCAAGTCGCCCTTCTTTGGCATGCACGAAATTGATTAATCGATTTGTGATTAGTGTTTAAGTAACGAGAAGGCAAACTTAATATTTCAGTTTTGAGGGATTTTTTTTTTTAAATTAAATATTGTGTTGATCCATATCAACTGATCTACTTATTTGAGTTGGGCAAAACTCCAAATAAAATGTATGGGTTGTTTAATTATCTTATTATCTAATTGCATGCATCATCCATACACCAACAACAATAATAAGATAATAAAGTAAACATCCACAAAACAGAAAACTAACGTGATATGGATATGGCCTCCTAGACTAAGATATTCCCAAGCCAGTGAGAATATCTATGAACCCTAAAATAGAAAATGCATCTCCATGTGCTTCCATCTCTTGGTTCATCCTTCATAGCCTTGTGGAATGCTCCATGCTCCATGTTGTGGCTTCTTTAATCTTTAGGCTTTTTTCTTCAATCTTGGCTATCTATTCTATTTAGTACTAGCTAGCATCTAAACTAAATAAATAAATCTCACAAGTTGGGAAAACATATACCGGCTCGCAGATCGTAAACCCTAATTAATAGTTCGTTAAATTGATCAGCTCGCAGGCCGTAAACAAACCATAAAATTTAAACATCCATAACAAACCACGTCTAAGGCCATATCCAATCACCATACGAAAGCTCATAAACAGTTAAAACAAATTTTTAACGCACTTAGTCAACTTTTAATTGATTTTAGGATTACTAGGGTCAAAACGGTCCAAGAGGCCCAACCACACACTTGGCCGAACCCCTTGGAGCCGCCCGGGTTGAGCCTAGACCGGTCGGACCATCCCGTGGGGCCGGCCGACCGCCTAGGTGACTTGGGATGCAAGGAGGAGGGGCGGTCTCCCTAAGGGGGCCGAACCTCTTGGGGTTATTTCCAAAATAACTCCTTCCTTGTTCCCCAAGTCCAAAACGTTTCCAAATTAGAACTTGTTTCCAATTTGTGCCCAAACTCTAGATCTAAGATCCTAAGATTGGTCAAACTCACTAATTCATACATCCCATACAAAAATTAAATCTTGATTGATTGAATCACATTCAACATGCATCTAATTTGCTTAATTAGTCGATTTAACGCAATAATCATCAATTATATGTGAAAAACAACAAAATCGTAACACATAAACTACGTTATGCTCTACGACATGTGGCTCTGATACCACTGTAGGGTTTTGATCAGGATACGAAGCGTAATAAACAATAATGTATCCGATCAAGACCCTCTAAGGATCACAGGAAGAGAATTAATAACGTTTGTAAATGATTCGCGATTAGTGCCTTAGAGGTCTCCTATGATGACTTCTAACGCGAATTGTGTCACGTCTCTACTGTTAACCCACGCCTAGGATTGAGATCTAGATCCTCCAACACCTTGTGCTAGCTTGGATTGATGGAAGAGGAAGAAGAAATCACGCAACAGAGACCAAATAAGAGGCTCGGCCTCATCCTCTTTGGCCGGCGAGTATGGGCAGACGGCAAGGGGGTGTTCGGCCCTCTTGTTGTCTTTCTCTCTCATACTCAGGTAATTTTATGAGCATTAGTATAGGAAGGAAGCTAGGATCATCCTTTATATAGTCCAACAACTCCTTGTTACTACATAAAGGCCCTCTCCTAATCCTACTCAAGTTCGCATTAGTCCAACTTGCATATTAGTCCTACTAAGTTAGAAAGTTGTTGCGTTTTGATCCTTCCAATTAATTAATAATATTAATTAATTCCCATTTCTAGTTAAATCCATATGGCGTGTGACCCAATAGGTTTCTACTTAGTTGGTAGTAACTATTTACTAACATGGAGTGGCCTCAAGCAAGATATCCACGCTGCCCAATTAATAGAAATAGTCATCCGACAAACCTTGTGCAAGTATTGTCTCATCCATTTGTCTCTATATCTGCATTGGACACGAGACATACAAGTCACACTCGTGTATTCAATCCATAGTTCCTCGATCCTGGGAATAGCCTCATTTGTGCAAATACCATCAATATCCTATATTGATTTATTAGAGTCTAGCCAGACATTTTATAAGCACCATCCCTCGAGTGGCCCATGGATATTTTCTCCCGTTATATGGGAGGGACAAATTCTATCTACATCACTATGATATCTAAGCTTGCTTCTTATTGTGTCCGATATGCGCCTTTATGACTACCCAGTCACGGTGTAGCGTTTGACGCTACCAAAACCACAATATTCCACAACTAGATAATCTGGTGACTTCAAGTATAAGGATTACAATACCATAGTCACCGCGAGAAGCACTTGTGACTTTACATAACATGTATGTAGCCTTTCTCGGAGATGGGTTAATCCAGTATGCCATTACTCCTAATGCATACCCATGTGTTGGATCGTGATATCTCCATATCAATCCTACCCCATACTAGTCTGTACTTGATCGTCCAATTAATCAATATAATTCACTAGGGATATTTAATAATATAACATTTATATTCTTAGGACTTCATTCATGTTAACATATCTCCATATCAATAACACAATGAATCGTAAATCCACATATTTTTCACGATAAATTGATTACCTCTAGGGCACAATCCCAACAGACACCATATAAGATATGAACTGGGAGGTGTCCTATAGTTTCGTTTATGAAGATTTGCGGTTGCGACGTTTATGTAAAGCGTTTATAGAGTGACAAGCTCGGACCCAAGTCAGATAAGTGTATATTTGTGGGATATCGTAAGGAAACAAAAGGATATTATTTCTACAATCCAGTCGAGAACAAAGTGGTTGTTGCTCGGAAAGGCGTGTTCCTAGAAAGAGAGTTTATCTCTAAAAGAGCCAGTGGGAAGACTGTCGAACTTGAAGAAATTCAAGAACCACAATAACACTGATCGGACAATGGAGCATGAACAGGATTCAGTGGCGGTTGTGGAGGAACCTGTTCGAGTAACACAAGAACTTCGTAGGTCAAGTAGGGTACGTCAGGAGCCAGAGAGGTATGGACATCTCGTAACTGAGCCGGATGACATATTACTCATAGATGATGAGCCTACTACTTATGGAGAGGCCATGAAAGGTCCAGACTCAAAGAAGTGGCTTGAAGCCATGAGATCCGAAATGGAATCCATGTACTCCATCCAAGTATGGATTTTGGTAGAACCACCCGATGGGGTTCAGCCCATAGGATGCAAGTAGGTATTCAAGAAGAAGAATGACATGGATGCAAAAGTAGTTGCCTATAAGAGCCGACTGGTGGCTTAAGGATCAAGACAGATTCATGGGATTGACTATGATGCAACATTTCCCCTAGTCGCGTTGACCAAATCCATTCGAATCCTAAATGTGATTCCAACTTACTAGGACTATGAGATTTGGCAGATGGATGTCAAAATAGTGTTTATGTATGGAACCGCCTCGAGAATGTGTACGTAACACACCTTAGGAATTTTGAGGATACAAAGCATGCAAACAAATTATGTAAGTTGCAACGATCTATTTATGGATTAAAGCAATCTTCTAGGAGTTGAAATCGACGTTTTGATGATGCGGTCAAAGAGTTTGCTTCATCTAGAACGAAGATGAACCTTGTGTTTACAAGAAGGTTAGTGGGAGTTCTGTTGCGTCTCTGGTCTTGTATGTGGATGACATACACTCATTGGAAACGATATTCCAATGTTACAATCTTTTAAAGATTGGCTAGGGAAGTGTTTTGCAATGAATGACTTAGGGGAAGCTGCTCGGGCTAAGCCAAAGTACACATATAGACAAGGTGTTGAAATGGTTGAACATTAAAGAATCAAAGAAATGATTCTTTCCCATGTCGCATGGAGTCACCATTAAGAAGGATGATTGTCCTTCCAATCAGATTGAGAATGACCCGCATGAGTAAGATCCCTTATGCTTCGACCATAGGTACTATCATGTATTCCATGTTGTGTACTAGACCAGATGTGTAGAGCGCGTTGAGTATGGCAAGCGGATATCAATCCAACCCGGGTGAGATTCACTGGATTGCTGTCAAGAACATCCTAGATGAAGTGTAGTCTTTGATGAGAGTTCTATGTTGAAAAAATTTGTATAGATAGAAGTTGGATATGCAAAGAAGAAGGTGGAGGAAGAGTCGGATCGTACTGATCCTAGGGATTCCTAGCAGAGGAACCTGACCATTAAATTATTAGTGTGGGAAGACCAAGGATAGTAATAAAGACTCCGGAGATATACAGAGATGATGGTATGGTAGGCTATCCATTTCAAGTAGTAGAAGAGGTGGATGATGAGCCGTCCACCTAAAAGGCCGCTATACCTAGTTCTGAGTTAGCACTGGGGATTTTTGCCATGGCAGAAGAGATGGAATCTGTTAGCAAGAACTCGACTTGGGAGCTTGTTAGATTGCCAATGACAAGGAAGATAGTCGGTTGAAAGTGGTCTTCAGAAAAAAGAAAGGAACTACACTTGGAGAGGGCATCAAGTATAAGGCAAGGCTATTTGCAAGAGTAGGGTTCAGTCAGAAAGAGATATGACTACAACGAGATCTTCTCACCCGTGGTCAGACATGATAAGTCTGAAGCTACTGGACATCTTGATATGTTTATAGAGATAGTGCCCCTTGGTGATGAAAGCCAGAAACACAAGCATAAGACATTGCTAAGACACTGCTAAGTTTTGGTTTGATTTGGATTAATTAGATGATTGCATTGAGTAAATTCTTGTTCTAAGTTGATTATCACATGTCTAAACTGGATTGAAAATCGAATGTTTATTCTGGTGAAGTTAGCAGGCAAAGCTTTAAAGCTTCAAAGCTTTGAGATAGTCTAGTTACTCTTTGCTTCTAAGTTCTTTCAATTATTTCTTTGGATGCACGTGGATTCTGTAATATTTGGAAATTGATATTAGCTGATTATTATCTATTATTGTGAATTCTATACTTTCTATTTGATACATTCATGTGGCTGATTGTAATGTTAGCTCATAATTGTCAGCATACGACTTTAGCACAGTTCTCTCCTGAACTGATTAGTGCTGTTTCAGGAAGATCTTATTGCTGGATTGTGTTGCTATTTGTTTGATCTTATTTACTCAGTATATGCAGGTTTGTCGGGCGCTCCAAAGGCCATAAAACAAGTCAGCAACACATTAAAATAAAGCTGTTGATTGGAGCTTACCAGAAAGGATAAGATCAGCTATTTAAATTTGAATTGCAGAGAGTTAGATGAGACAGAGAGATCGTGACTTTTAAGAGTGAAACATACTGGGAAGACCAAGCTCATATAGGTCTTCAAATCATTCAGGAATTCAAACTCTCCAGCAGATAGAAGATCATTCAAATTCAGAAGAACTCTTCCAGGCTTCAACAGCTCATCTTTTTTGAGTTATTCTACTTGTACTTAATTGTATCATCTGTTACTATTTTCTAAAACCTCATTAAATTTAGTAGTTTGGTGGTTCAAGTGAACAACAAGAGGTTCTTATTGTTTCAACAGTTTGTAGCCTGTAACTATATAGGTTGGGAATCACAAGTTGTATAAGTGTAAGGTAGCTCACTTAGGTTTGAGATCTAGGTCTAAATCGGAGTGATTATTAAGGAGTTGTGTTTGAATCGTGGAGGGATTAGATCCCTCAGGCAGAGACTAGGTCCAATTGTTACTGAACTCTGTAAAATCGCTGTGTCTCTGCCATTTACTTTTGCTGCTTTTAATTTCAGTTTCTTTGTAAGTTTCAAAGCTTTGGAGCTTCTCATATTTGAAGCCTCGATACTCTGCTGTTATATCTTCAAGCTTCTCAAATCTTTTTCAAAGCTTTGAGAAATTAACAGTGTGATCTATTTAAGTTTCAAATACTTGAGATTTGGCAAAAGTTAGCATACTCTATTCACCCCCCCCCCTAGAGTATTTATATACCTGTTTACACCTACATTACACACTTTCAATTGGTATCAGAGCTTTGGGCCACAGTTTAAAGATCTAACTATCTTGTGACAATGAGTTTTGTAGGTGAAGGAGGATTCTCACAGGGTAGAGCAGCCAATAGACTTCAACTGTTCTGTGGTGACAACTTTGTACACTGGAAGGCCTTGATGAAAATGTTCATCATAGATCAGGACATGGAACTATGGTTTACTATTGTGAATGGGCAAAATCTATTTTTTACCACTGTCAATGGTGTTAGACCTCTGAAACCTGATGAAGATCTTTAAGTTACTGAACTGGAAAAGCTATCAAAAAATTACAAAGCTTTGAACTTACTATATTGTGCTCTTAGTGCAGCTGAGTTCAACAGGATATCCAACTGCAAAAATGCAATGGAAATCTGGGATAAGTTGACTGTTACCTATGAAGGAACTAGCCAAGTCAAGCAGACAAAGATCAATATCCTTTTAAGGCACTATGAACTGTTTATGATGAATTCTGATGAATCCATCAAAGATATGTTTAAAAGGTTTACAGATATTGTGAATAACTTGGAGTCTTTGGGAAAGCTATTCTCAAATGAAGAAAAGGTCAGGAAGATTCTCAGAAGCTTGCCCAAGGCTAAATGGGAGCCTAAAACAACTGCTATTGAAGAAGCTCAGGACTTAAGCGTCCTGGAACTTGATGATCTACAAGGAAAGTTACTTACTCATGAGATCTCTATGAAGAAGGTTGATGGTGAACTGAGTGACAACATCAAGAATCTGGCACTCAAGGCAAAAGATAATGAAAAATCCCAAAGCCTTTAACTAGAAGATGATGATGATGATGATGATGAGGAAGCCTTAGCCTTGATTTCCAAAGCCTTGGACAGAATTCTAAAGAAAAAGAGAAGCTCTGGAAACAAGGATTACAACTAAGAGAAGTTTAGATCCTCAACTAGCAAGGATCAGAAAGGTAAGTCTTCTTCACAGTCATATAAACCTAAAGTTATGAATTTCTATGAATGTGGAGATGCAAATCACCTGGTAAGAGATTGCCCTCAAAAGAAGAAGAACATACATTTTTCCTAGAAGGAAAATGACAACATAAGAAAGAAGACAATGGTAGCCTCATGGAGTGATTCAGACTCTTTGGATTCAGACTCTGATGAGGAGCAAGCCAATCTATGTTTAATGGCTGGACATCAAGAGGATCATTCTACTGAGAAGCCAATTGAAGACATGATTGAAATATCTCTTATCTAGTCCTTCTGATGTATTGTCTGAAATCCTCAAAAGCATGTTTTTAAATGAGGACAGTTACAGGAATGAGATTGATTCTTTGAAAACGAAGGTTCATGATCAGGCAAGAGGAAACCTAGATTTGGTTTTTCAAAACAAATGTCTTGACGATACTAAGTTAAAAATTGATAGTGAATTCAAAGCCTTGGACAGTAGATTCAAAGCTTTGAAATCACAAGTAAAAGAAGTAGTTGACCAAAACACTATTTTAAATGACAAGTTTGTGGATCTAAAAAATCATTCTGATGATTTAGAACAACATAATACTCCATTGACTAGTAAGCTTCAAGAATCCAAGAAAATTCTTTCAACTTTTGCTGGCTCAGAACAGAAGCTAAATCTAATGCTTGGAGGAAGTATGCAGTCTCTATACAAGAGTGGAATTGGATATAATCCAAATTTTCAAAGAAAAGCCAAACCACCTTTGTAAAAGCAGGAAGCAGACATTCTCCAAAATGTCATTATTGCTGCAAAATTTGACATGTGAAATTAACTTGCCGCTTTAGAAGAAGAGAACCTCATATAATGAGGAATACCTATCCTTATCAGCTTAAGGGACAAGTGAAATAGATTTGGGTTCCAAAAGGTGTTAGACCACCTAATATGGTTGAATCTGATATGAATCCAAATTCTACACTTGGTCTAATAGCTGGTTAAGGCATTGATTGAATTTTTCAGGATGTCACCAAAGCTTTGAAAGATCAGAAATGGATTCAGGATAGTGGATTATCCAGGCATATGAGTTGGAAGAAATCTTTATTCTCAGAGCTCAAATAGCAATCATAGGGAACAATCACACTTGGTGACAAAGAAAAATGCAACATAATTGGTATAGGAAGTGTTGGTAACAATGCTGCATATTCAATTTCTGATATTAATTTAGTTGATGGTCTTAAGTATAATTTATTAAGTATTTCCCTGCTTTGTGACAAAGGTAATAAGGTAGTTTTTGACAAGGAGAAATGTGTGGTGCAAGATGAAAAATCAGGCAATTGCGAACTCACTTCTCCTAGGTCACATAATTTTTATGCACTATGTACTGACAAAGTTGCAGGTGATAGTCTGAAGTGTCTCAACGCTTTGAAGGATGACTCAAAACTTTGGCACAGAAAGCTCGATCATATAAGCATGCATTCATTGAATAAGCTCATCTGAAAAGATCTGGTAAGGGGAGTACCCATCCTCAAATTCAAAGACGATGAGTTTTGCAAGGCATGTACTCAAGGTAAACAGAACAGAAGTTTTCAAGCCAAAGAACTTTGTAAGTACCTCTAGACCGTTAGAATTCATGCATATGGACTTGTGTGGTCCTATGAGGGTTCAAACACACAGATGTAAGAAATATATGCTTGTTGTGGTTGATTATTATTCTAGATATACTTGGGTGATGTTCATTAGAGAAAAGTCTGAAGCATTATCTGAATTTACTAAACTTTGCAAAGAGCTTCAAACTTTGAAAAATTTACCTGTTGCATCTATTAGAAGTGATCATGGTAGGGAATTTGATCAACTTAATTTTGATTTATTTTGTGCAAAGCATGGCATCTCACACAACTTTCTGCACCTAGAACTCCTCAGCAGAATGGTGTAGTTGAGAGGCAAAAATAGGAATGTTGAAGATATGTCTAGAACCATGCTGCTAGAACCATGCTGTTTGAAGAAAACCCCTTATGAACTGTTTAAACGGAGATAGCCCAGTGTTGCTTACTTAAAACCTTTTGGCTGTACTTGTTTTGTGCATAACAATGGAAAAGATAATCTTGGTAAGTTTGATGCTAGAAGTGATAAAGGTGTGTTTCTTGGCTATTCTAAAACTAGCAAAGCCTTAAGGGTTTTCAATAAGAGAACTAAGATTGTAGAGGAGAGTATTCATGTTATTTTTCATGAAAGTACTGATGATTCTCTGAATAAAAGTTTTGCAGATCTTAATTTAAATAAATATGAGGCTGATGATGACTATGAGAAAGCCGGTAAAAGCAAAGCTAAGCAGCAGAAACTTTCAGAAGAATCTCAATGCCTTGAACCCCCTACTGAGCCCAAATATCAAAGCCTTGAAACTGAGAATGACAGGAAATATGATGCTCCTTCTACAGTGTCACGAACTCAAAGCCTTGAAGGTCCATACACTTGGACACCTAGGAGAAGTTCAAATATCTATCAGATCATCCTGCAGAGAATATTATTTCAGATCCAACCACCGGAACTCAGACAAGAGGTCAATTGAGAAATATGTGTGCATTAAGTGCTTTTGTGTTACTTATTGAGCCTAAAAATGCAAAAGAAGCACTAGAAGATGCAGATTGGATCATTGCAATGCAAAATGAGCTGAATGAGTTTGAAAGAAACAAAGTCTGGAATTTGGTGCCTAGACTAAAGGATCATTCAGTGATTGGAACAAGATGGGTGTTCAGAAATAAGCTTGATGATAAAGATAAGGTTGTCAGAAACAAAGCAAGAGTGGTTTCACAAGGATACAATCGAGAGGAAGGTATAGACTATGAGGAAACATGTCTCCCTGTTGCAAGGTTAGAAGCTATCAGAATACTTCTTGCATTTGCATCACATAATCACATAAAACGTTTCCAAATGGATGTCAAATGTGCTTTTCTGAATGGTTATTTACAAGAAGAAGTTTATGTTGCTCAACCACCAGGTTTTGAAAATAATAACTTTTGTGATTATGTTTACAAACTGGATAAAGCCTTATATGGACTTAAAAAATCTCCAAGATCTTGGTATGAAAGACTCTCAAAAAATTTGTTTGAAAATTGAAAGTGTGTAATGTAGACTAAATACATGACCTAAATACTCTAGAAGGGGGGGGGGGTTGAATAGAGTATGTAAACTTTTTGCAAAACTTAAAGTTTAACAGAAGAACTTTGTGTGAAACTTGAGATCTCAAGGCCTTGAGATTTTGTAAACTGTCTGAAACTCACCAAGGCAAAATTGTAAGCTTCAAGACCTTGAGCTGTGAACAATTCTAAACAGCTTTTAAACCCTAGTTTGATTTGAGTTGTGTGCAACAGATAATAATCAAACAGAAAAGTAAAGAACACAAAGCAATTTACAGAGTTCAGTCCCAATGGACCTAATCTCTGCCTGAGGGATCTAATCCCACCAGGATTGGGCAAACACTTCTTATTACTCACACAGAAACAGCCCTAGATCTTCAAGCCTAAGTAATTTCCCTTACACCTATACAGCTTGTGGTTCCAAACCTATCTAGTTCCAGCTACTAAGTGTTGAGCTAACAAGAACCTCTTGTTGTTCACTTGAACAACCAACCACTAGGTTAAGTGAGGTTTAAGATAATATAGAGATACACAGATGAAGTACAAATGAAGAACACAGTATAAAGATAAGCTGTTGAAGCCTGGAAGTGTTCTTCAGGAATGACTGGATTGATTTGATCATCAGAAGTGTGGAATGAAGCTTGAATGATTGTGTGTTTGAATGGATGATCTCCCACGAATTTGTCACACCTCTCAGAGTATTCTGCAAGCCTCTCTATCTTTCAAAATTCAAACCAGTCTCTTTTATCCACAGCTGCAACTTATTGAGAGATTTTAGGATCTCAGTTCCTAAAAATCCTCCTTCTGTTTTCAACTTAAATTCAAACATCTTCAGGTGGACATCCGTTGGAGTTTGTTGAGATTTCTCCTGAACGTTTAACAAACCTACAACAGCAAAGAAACACTGCAACAACACAATCCAAACAATTAACAGTACTGAGACTGTTTGGTTATACAGTTTCTGATAAAACTGTTTAATAAATTTAGAACATTAATTTGCATATCCTCTAGAACAAATAAGATATGATAAAAAAGTTTAAGACACTTAGAAGTGAGTAAATAATCACAATACCAAGAGTCATAACCTGCAAGAAAGAATCAATCAAGTTCTATAAAAACTGTCAGTAGCTCAAGGCATATCTCAAGGCCTTGGAGCTCTGAACCTGCTTCACAGCATTTCAAAATTAAACCCAGATAACTTTGATTCTTCCTGTTCATATCATCTGAAATTGTGTTAGATGTATAAGTAGTACAAACTACAAATATATATATACCATAAACCACTAATTTGCATAATCAAATATCAAATTCCGCAACACAAAGATGTTAGAACACATAGCAGAATAAGCAATATCAAGGCTTTGAAGTTCTGTCAATCTCAAGGCATATCTCTCAAGGCCTTGAGATAACTAACAAGCCTTTGCTGCTAATGTCTTAGCTTTTTGTCTTTCATTACTCAAAACAATTACCAATCAAAGCACATTCAGGGATCTTGACTCAAAAAAAATGATTTCAAGAGAGGACTGATTGATAAAACTCTTTTTTATCAAAAATAAGGAAAAAGACATGTTAGTTGTTCAGATATATGTTGATGATATTTTATTCGGTGCTAGTAATGATGCTCTATAAAAAGAGCATTCAAGATTAATGTGCAGGGAATTTGAAATGAGCTTGATGGGAGAACTTAATTTCTTTCTTGGACTTCATGTTCATCAAATGAAGAAGGGAATTTTTGTGCATCAAGGAAAATACACCCTGAACTTGTTAACCAAGTACAATATGTCTCATTCCAAAGTAGTAAAAGACTCCTATGAGTTCATCACTTTCTTTAGACAAAGACACAACTGGTAAGAGTGTAAATCAGAAAGAATACAGAGGTATGATTGGTTCACTTCTGTATCTAACTGCCAGTAGACCTGATATTATGTTCAGTGTATGTATGCGTGCAAGATTTCAGGCTGATCCTAAAGAATGTCATTTAATTGCTGTGAAAAGTATTTTTAGATATTTGAACGGAACCAAAGACTTGGGGCTTTGGTATCCTAGAAGATCTAACTTTATGTTAAGTGGATATTCAGATGCAAACTTTGTAGGATACAAAGTAGACAGAAAAAGTACTTCTAGATCTTGCCAATTTCTTGGATCTTCATTAATAAGTTGGCATTTAAAGAAGCAGAATTCAGTAGCTCTATCAAGTGCAGAAGCTGAATATATTGCAGCTGGAGCTTGTTGTTCACAGGTTTTATGGACTGCACAACAGCTAAGAGATCTTGGATATGATTTCAAAAATGTTCCTATCAGTTGTGACCACACAAGTGTCATTTCTATTTCTAAGAATCAAGTTAAGCATTCAAGGTCAAGGCACAAATATGTGAGACATCACTTTCTTAGAGATCATACAGAAAAAGGTGACACTGTTCTATCTTTTATTTCTACCTCTATTTAGATAGCTGATATTTTCACTAAACCACTGCCAAAAGATGGTTTTCATCCCTAGGCTTGCATTGGGTATGTTAAACAAGGATGCATTGGTTTAGGGGGAGTAATTACTGGCTATGTGTATTATCTGTGTGATTTCAAAGCCTTCAGATTATACTTTCATAAGCCTTGAAAGTATGGCTCAAAGTTTTGAAGTCTCTGTGTTGGTTTGAAACTTCTCAAAGCTTTGAACAATTGTTTCACTGCTTTGATGAGTGGATTTGCATTATCTTTAAAAATTGGATGGTGAATATTTTGTATATAATTTTAGATAATTATAGAATCTTTTCAAATGTTCAAAGATTTGATCAAAATATGTACAAATATCTTAGAAAATCTTCTAAAATCTCCTTGCATGCAAATCTCCTCTTTTCAATCAAACTCTTCTACTTACTTAAGCTGGCTTCAGGACTTATTTTCTTTCATTCTCTACTTCTATCTCTTTGTCTCTATCTATCTCTCTCCCTATTCTCTCAAAATGTCTCAAACCTAACCCCAATGGAGTGAAAATTAGAGAGGATCAAGTAGTTAGGTCAGACCTCCAACAAAAGGGTAAAGAGAAAGTCAAATAGGCAGATCATCATTCATGGTTCAGACTCAGAAGATACAACCAGTGTGATTGATACTTCCCCTCCTACGAAGAAGGTCAAGAATGGTAAGGAAATGCAGGAAGAAGCTAGGGCGGGTACAGATTCTGAATCAACTACAGAGGAAGTGGTGAAAGAAAAGAAACAAGGAAACATGGATCAGGACGAAAGGTCAAGCAAGAATAAAGAGGTGCTTGCTGAAAAGGAGAAGAAGAGTGTATCATCTTCTAAAGAAAAGAAGGTTGATGACAAGAAATCATAAGCAACTCCAGAAAAGAAGGGTAAAGCAACTTCTGAGAAGAAGAAGGTTAAACACATTGCTGTGAAAACCAAGAACGCAACAAACTTTGGTAAGAATTTATTACCTGAACCTTGGTTTGTTAATTCTGAGGTCAAGAAAGTATGGATGGATGGGTATGCATCATCAAAAGTATCTTTTTGTAGTCTGATCAGTTCTGATTTATTGGAGATTTTAGACTTAGATTACATTAAGAGCTTGAAAAGCTCATCTGTTGGAAGTCTGTTGAACCCACCATTAGAAGCTTACCCTAGGTTAACCAGACTGTTCTATTTGAATCTGGTGCAAGAACTTGATGATAGTGATAGATACATCCTTACTTCAAGAGTGGTTGGGGTAGATATCAGATTAAATCACAGGGTGTTGTCCAAAGTTTTGGGGGTGCCTAGGAAGTATAAGGTTGGTAACTATCCTGATAAGAAAGAAATCCTAGAGAAATCCAAAACCATGTTTTTCTTGGAGGGAACCATATCAAAACCCAAGCAGTTAACACTTTTTGTGTTTAACTGTGAAGCCAAAATTCTTTTTTCAATTTTATGAGGTGTCTTGTCCCCAGAGAATACTCCAAAGAGTTGGTAATAGACAAGGTTTTGATCTTTATGTATTTGATCTGTCAAGGGTTTGAGGTAGACCTTCCTTCTGTGGTAATGGAACACATGGTCTATTGTGGGACTAAGACTAGGAACCACTCTCTACCCTATGCCAATATTCTACCATTGTTTTTCAAACATTTTGGAGTTTCTTTGAAGGATGAAGAGAAAATTACTACTGGTTTTGGAGTATTTGATGAAGCATCTCTGCAAAGGAATGGAATTGTATATACTGCTAAGGGAAAATTGAAGTTCTATTCAGAGTTCAGTGTTAAAGAGCTGAAGGAGAAGGAATTCATCAAACCTAGAGCTGCTTCAACCCTAAGGTGTCTGCCAATCTGGATTTTTCATGGGTTTTGAAAGGGTTGAGGTTCTGGAAGATGCTGTGGAGGATTTGAGACAAGGTCTATTTGATTTGTCTTATGACTTTACCAAGTCCAAGGGTTTGGTGATCAACAAACTTGACCTGATCATCAAAGGTTTGGAGCTGCAGAAAGTGCCTTCTTCAGAAAGTAGAGACACCATTGTTGATTCAGATGAGGTTCTTGGAGAAACCGTCAAGAAGCAGAAGCAAAGGAAGAGAGGAATCCCTGTGGTCTTGACTTCAAAGGATCTTTTTGAGCAGTGTGAAGAAGAGGCAAGAGAAGAAGAAGCTGCTACAGCGAAAGCTGAGAAGGAAGCTGAAGATCTGGACAAGTGGGTTGGTGAAATTGCAGAGAAATGCAAGAAGAATCTGAGAAATTTTATGAAAAGATTGCTGAAGAGCCAGGAATGCAAGCTGAGGAACAAACTGAAGATGCAGAAGTCTTAAAGGAAGAGCAAGAGAAGACTCGGGGCAAAGGCAAGGGAAAAGCAAAAGCCACAAGTTCTTCAAAGCCTTGAACCCATTCTCTATATTCTTTCTACTCTTCTAGGTCCTGAAGCTCTTTTTTATCTTTCTTATTTTCTTAAAACACTCTCAACAGATCCAACATTTCTTCTACTCTTTTGATGAAAGTCAAAAAGGGGGAGAAGATTATGTGTAGTTTTTATATTTTTATGTGTTTTAGTTTTTATTTAGCATCTGGATTTTTGGTCTGTAATAAATTTTGGATCTGGTAGATGTTATCTATGAAACTCTGTTCTGGTAGATGTTATCTATGAAACTATTTTCTCGTAGATGTTATCTATGCAACTCTGTGTTTTATGTGGCATTGGATGTTGTGTTATTTTGATATTCTGTGTTCTCTAATTCTGTTTGGAAGTTACAAGATATCAGCTCACAAATAATGTGTGTTGTCTTTCATAAAGGGGGAGATTGATAAGTCTGAATCTATTGGACATCTTGATATGTTTATACAGATAGTAAGTTGAGCTCCTTTGTGATGAAAGCAAGAAACACAAGCATAAGACACTGCTAAGTATCAAAGCTTCAAAGCTTTGAGTTACTGTAGCAATTCCTATGTGTTGAACTTTCTAACTGTTTTTATGCAGGTTTTGGTTTTGATTTGGATTAATTAGATGATTGCATTGAGTAAATTCTTGTTCTAAATTGATTATAACAGGTCTAAATTGGATTGAAAAACCTATGTTTATTATGGTGAAGCTAGCAGGCAAAGCTTTGAGATGGTCTAGTTACTCTTTGCTGCTAAGTTCTTTCAATTATTTCTTTGGATGCAGGTGGATTATGTAATATTTGGAACTTGATATTAGCTGATTATTATCTATTATTGTGAATTATATACTTCTATTTGATACATTCATATAGCTGATTGTATTGTTAGCTCAGAATTGTCAGCAGACAACTGTAGAACAGTTTTCTCTTGAACTCATAATTGATGTTTCAGGAAAATCTTAATGTTGGATTGTACTCCTATTTGTTTGATCTTGTTTGATGAGTATATACAGGTTTGTTGGGCGCTCCAACTACCATAAAAAAGTCAGCAACACATTCAAATAAAGCTGTTGATTGGAGCTTACCAGATAGGAGATTTTTCAGGAATTCTTTTCCTGATTTCTCTCAAGACAGTTGCATGATAAGATCAGCTATTTAAATTTGAATCACAGAGAGTTAGATGAGACAAAGGGATCGTGATTTTGAATAGTGAAACATACAGGGAAGATCAAGTTCATACAATTCTTCAAATCATTCAGGAATTCAAACTCTCCAGCAGATAGGAGATCATTCAATTCAGAAGAACTCTTCCACGCTTCAACAGCTCATCTGTTTTGAGTTCTTCTACTTGTACTTAATTGTATCATCTGTTATTCTTTTCTAAAACCTCATTGAACTTAGTAGTTTTGTTGTTCAAGTGAACAACAAGAGGTTCTTATTGTTTCAAAATGTTGTAGCCTGTAACTAGATAGGTTGGGAACCACAAGCTGCATAAGTGTAAGGTAGCTCACTTAAGCTTGAGATATAGGGCTAAATCTGGGTGATTAATAAGAAGTTGTGTTTGAATCCTGGAGGGATAAGATCCCTCAGGCAGAGACTAGGTCCAATTGTGACTGAACACTGTAAAATATCTGTGTCTCTGCCATTTCCTTTTGTTGCTTTTACTTTCAGTTTGCTTTGGAAGTTTCAAAGCTTTGGAGCTTCTCATATCTCAAAGCTTTGAGGCCTCTATACTTTGTTGTAATATCTTCAAGCTTCTCAAATCTTTTTCAAAGCTTTGAGATATTAACAGTGTGATCTATTTAAGTTTGAGATACTAGAGTTTTGGAAAAAGCTAGCATATTCTATTCAACCCCCTCCCCCTTCTAGAGTATTTAGATACCTGTTTACACCTACATTACACACTTTCAACACATTCTTCTATTCGGGTGTTCCTAGATTTAGTGGCACACCACGACTTAGAGCCTGAGCAGCTAGACGGGAAGATAACATTTCTACATGGAGAGTGTTGGTGTTGATGCCCCTGAGGCAGTCTTATATTAGTATGAACTTTTTTTTGCTAGAATATTCATTTTATTATTTATCGAGATATTTAATATAATGACGTCCTCAGATTACAATTGTTTATCTTAAATATCCCTAGTAAAATATATTGATTAATAGGACGGTCAGTATAGACTAGTATGTTGGTAGATTGATATGAAGATATCATGTCTAACACATGGGTATGCATTAGGAGTAATTTCATACTAGATTGGCCCACCACGAGAAGGCTACATAGGAATTATCTGAATGTTGAAAGTGATTCTCGTTGTGACGATGGCGTTGTAGTCCTTAGACTTGAAGTCACTCGATACTCTAGTTGTGAATTATCAGGTTTTGATCTCGTGAAATTTTACACCGTAACTAGGTAACTATAAAGGCGGTAATCTGACATGATATGAAGAACGCTGTGAGATGGTAGTGATGTAGATAGGATTTGTCCCTCCTGCATAATGGGATTATGTATCCGTGGCACTCGAGGGGTAGTGCTTATGGAATGTCTGGCCAGGCTCAGACGAATCAATATGTGATACTGTTGTTATATGTTCATATATTCCCAGGATCAAGAAACTATGGATTGGATATACGAGTGTGACATCTATGTCTCGTGTCCAATCTACATATTATGACAAAGGGACACACCGCATGGTAACATTGGTCACACAGGTTTGTCAGATTACTAACTATTTCTATTAGTTGGGTAGTAATGATGTATTGTTAGACACCGCTAAATGTTTGTAATTGTTACTATCAACTTAATAGGAACGTGGAGGATCACACACTAAACGCATTAAACTGGATATGGTTGTTCATTAGTTGGACTAATTTACAGTTAAAAGGTCAAGGATCAAAACGCAACATGCAAAGTTAGTTGGACTACATTGCAAAGTTGACTAATCAGTGTATGGATATGATAAGTTTTGGGGCAAGTTTGTAATTCACAAGGAGTAATTAACTATAAAAGGCTAGACCTAGCTCTATTATTTTATAAGTTTTCATAAGTTGAAATAATTCGAGAAAGGAGACAGCACAAGAGGTGGCCGGAACCCCCCCCCCCCATACGAGACGGCACAAAGAGAGGCTTGGCCTCCTCCACCATTTTGTGTGATCTGCTTGATTTGTTCAAGCTCCAGGCGATTCCTTCTCCTACGCTGCTAGCGCAACTCGTAGAGAAGATTCCACTTTGTAATCCAAAGGTCTGGATACCGGTAAAGACGTGGACATCATTATACGTTGTGAACACACAAACTTACAAAGTAACCCTACGTCCTTTATCACATTATGAGAGCTTAACCTGCGATTCATGGAGGGCTTTGATCAGGAACATCTTGTATTTTCGCTGCTTAACCTGCATCAAAGCCTTAGAGAGAGTTGGAAAACGAGATATACATGAGCCAACCGGAGGGGTTACTATTTTCCGGAAAAGAAGAACATGTGTGCAAGCTGAAAAGATCTCTCTACAGACTTAATCGGTCGCCAAGGCAATGGTATAAGAGGTTCGACAGCTTCATGTTGAAGATTGCTTACCACAAGTGCGATTATGATTGTTGTGTGTATCACAACTTGTTGCGAAGTGGATCACGTATTTACCTAGTTCTGTATGTGGATGATATTATGATCACAACTCAGAATATCAAGGACATCAGAGAACTAAAGAGGTCCCTTATCGCGGAATTTGAGTTGAAGGATTGGGGGGCTTCTCGGAAGATTCTAGGAGTTTATATCTATAGAGGCAGGAAGAAAAATAAGCTTTTCCTGCCACAGCGGGGATACATCAAGAAGATCTTGGCGAGATTCAGGATGTTCTAAGATAAGTTATAGATAGTCCTATGGTAACTAACAACAAGCTAGGAATGTACACCATTCAGACGAAGGATGAGAAGGAGTACATGTAAAGGTTCCATATGCTAGCGCAGTTGGATATTTCAAGTATTATGGTCTATACTCAACCTGAAATAGCATTCGCTGTTAGTGTGGTTAGTCGTTTTATGGCTCATCCGGGAAGGGACCATTGGCAAGCGGTGAAACGGATCTTTAAGCTACGTCAGACATTGGCCTATGCTATGGGGCTAATGAAAACATCTTGGTAGCTGGTTTCACAAATTTGGACTATGCAGGGGATATTAATAGCACAAGATCAATGAGTGGCTCTGTGTTTAATTTGGGAGCATCTTTTGTGCGTTGGAAGACGATGCTACAGCCGACGGTGACTTTGTCCACCACGGAGGCTGAGTATATGGCTCTAACGGAAGCACCAAAGGATGAAATCTAGCTAAAGGGAATGGTCAATGATCTCGAGCTACTTCAAGATCAGGAGATAGTCTAACGTGATAGCTTGAGTGCGATGTGCTTGACTAAGGACCAGGTTCATCATGAAAGAACCAAGCATATCGACGCCATGTATCATTTTTTGAGAAGTGAGAGTATGATCAAGGTGATGAAGGTGGGGACAGATGTCAACCCCGCGGATATGTTCACCAAGATGGTTCCGGAGAGCAAGTTCTAGCATTATCTAGAATTGCTCAACATTATGAGCCTGTGAGCCCTTCGGGAAATGTCACAACCGACATGATCCAGTGAGTTTCCGTGACGAGAGACATTGGGAGGTGAGAATACAATAGTTGGTCGCAAGGAGGATAAGACTGTGTTGCAGACGAGACACTTCAAGTCAAGGTGGAGTTTTGTTGGGAATATTCCTTGAATCTTGAGGATACTCGAAGGAGTGCGAAGAAGTGAGTTTCTAGATGTCTTCGCACAAAAGACAACCCAGAAGAAAAGCCATGAGCCAAAACTCTTTGTGGAATGCTACGCTCTCTCAAAGTGTGAAGCTCTTCGCACAAAGAGGCACATAGTCTTTGCACAAAGGCTCGTTCTCTTTGGACGAACAGAATGCTGGAGGCGAAAACTAAGAAAGGAAACAATTCCTTTCGGTCTCGGGTCGGTTTTGGGGGTATAAATATGTCCTTTGGGGTCTCATAAGCATAAGTAAGCATTGCTAGACGTTCTTCACTGAATAAAGATCATTATTGTCCGTGGACGTAGTTAGCATACTTTGTGCTAACGAACCACGTAAATATTGTGTGATTGCATTGTTTCGTTATCGTTCGTGAGGTGAGAGCGATCGTGAGTGTTATACACAGATTTTCTTGTTAGTCTGAAAGAAGGCATTCTATTCTGTTGGATGTTAGTAATACTTTATAATAAGGCGTATTGTAACTCTCTTTTTATGGTTTAACATATGCAGGTCGTATGAGAGAGCTAAGAAAAAGTTCACACTATATTTGAGGCTCCTATTATTCCTACCATAATTTTAAAGAGGTTCCCGATAGCTGAATAAAACACGGATTGGATAGTTTTATCTTGATTGTTTTTATAAAATCTAAGCTTGTAATCTTTTTGTAGACGCTCTCCCCGAGCACCGAAATTCATAGCATACCCTACATAAAATCATGGAGGGTTGATCCTTTCCACGGTCAATCTAGCATTGAGTTCCATTATCCGAATTCCACGAGCTTGCACCTTTTGAGTATCATGTGCGATCAGAATGTCCCACATAAGAATATTGGGCAGGATATCTAAGGTTTAATATAGTATGATTTGGGTCATAAGTCAGAATATTGACCTTTTGGGTAAGTGGGCGTCCCAAATCATAATATGGTGTTCCTCTCTGGTAGTACTTAATCTCCCAAAAAGTGGTATCAGAGTCAAGTTCCGATGAGGGAGTCAACTTGACAGCTAGCAATTACTTGATATGGAAGCCTAGGATGCAAGACTTTCTTTATTGCAAGGATTTGATGGACCCAATTATTGCGGAAGGGGTCAAGTTAGCCAAATTTAAATATGACGAGTGGATCAAGATGAACGTGAAGACAATCGGTAATATCCGCAAATGGATTGACAATTCGGTTTTCCAGCATGTCTCTCAAAAGACGGATGCTTACCAATTGTGGATAAAGTTGGATGGCATGTATGATAGGAAGAATGTAAGGAACAAAGCGTTGATTATGAGATCGCTCGTGAATTTAAAGTACATAGGCTGTAAACAAGTTTATGAGCACTTGAGTGAGTTTCAGAGTCTCATAAACTAATTGGCTACCATCAAGATTGATTGGGATGATGAGAAACATGCCTTGTTGATAACTAGCTCTCTACCAACCTCGTGGGAGACGTTGGTCGTGTCATTGAGCAATTCTTCCCCTGAAAAAAAGTTGTCCATGAGTATGGTCAAGGACGCAATGTTCAATGAGGAGGAAAATGAGAAAGGAGATGGCCCCTAAAAACGTCCATGCTCTTGTCACGGAGAATAAAGACAAGAACAAGAATCGAGGGAGAAGCCAAACAAGGAACAAGAAAACAGGTTGTAGCAAGTCAACGAATGGAGGTTCTCGCCAAGATCAATGGTCACGTGCTACAGTATGGAAGGCAGGGTCACATGGCAAGATCATGTGGATTAAAAAAATGATTAGAACCAAGGCGATAATAGAAAGAATCAGATGAATAATAAGGTGAGGATGATGATACAACTGCCATAATCACACATGACATTATGGTACTCTCCGTGGGAGAAGAATGCCTTTGAGAGGATATTTTGGTACAGCCGCTTAATACCATGCAACTTCAAGAGGATACTTTGATACTGTGAAGGAAGTCTGTAATTTATTTTACCAAAGGCACACCACTGAATCCTTGTGGTTATTGTTTATGTGGAAAAAATCATAGAATTACGTTTAGTTCCTCTGCTAGAAGAAAGTCAAAGGTACTGGAGTTAGTGCACTATGATGTGTGTGGTCCCATAGAGGTGAATCCATTGGTGGTCACAGATATTTTGTGACCTTTATTGACGATGCTTCATGTGAGTTGTGCGTGTATCTCCTGAAGACTAAGGCTAAAGTATTTGAATACTTCAAGAAGTTCCATTCCATTGTTAAAAGAGAGACCGAAAATCCTTTGAAGCGTCTATGTACAGACAATGGTGGTGAATACACTTCAAAAAAGTTCTAAGCCTACTGTGATGCCCACGATATTTGGCATGAGAAGACGGTTCCCGGAACCCCACAACCCAATGGCGTTTCCAAGAGGATGAACCGGACTATTGTTGAGAGAGTTTGATGTATGCTCAGAATGGCAAAGCTGCCAAAGTCATTCTGGGGTGAAGTAGTTTGTACTGCCTATTATGTGATTCACATGTCCCCATCTTCTCCTTTTGGTTTTGAGATTCCTGATAAGGTGTGGCACGCTAAAGAAGTTTCATACTCTCATCTAAAGGTGTATCTCTTCAAATCATTCGCGCATATATCCAAGGAGAAACACTTAAGCTTGATGAAAAGGCCAATCCATGTGTTTTTTTGGGTATAGAGGTGTGGAGTTTGGCTACAGAATATGGGATCTAGTGAATAAGAATCTGAAAAGAAGCAGGCATGTGGTTTTATATGAGAACCAGAACATTTAAGATATAGAGATGTCTTCACAGTCAAAAGAATTTGTCCCTCACGACCTCAGTCCATATACCCCCCTAGTGCTACGGGTGGAGAAGAGATCCGGGACATGTTCCAGAGATAAATATTCAAGATATGGAAGATGACAATGATTATGCCGATGCCGATGAAGAGGAAGTTGAGAAGGGGGAGCAGCCCCCTCCACCACAGAATGAAGGACCTCAGCTGATAAGGTCAACCAAGAATCCGCAATCATCTGTCAGGTACCAATCGTCTGAGTATGTTTTAATTACTGTAAGGTCACAGGTTTCATGGTATTGAAATACATAGTTATTTCAAGACCTTGAAATAGTTTTCAAATCCTTGAATCAGGTTTCACATGCTTGAAATAGCAGAGCTTTTTCCAGGCCTTGAACCAGGATTCAAAGCCTTGAAACTGTCTAACCTACATGCATGTTCTGAGGGGGAGTTTCTCTAAACTCTTTTGATTTAATTCTTTCCCTCTCACCCCTATGCTTGATGTGTAACTATTTTATGATGAAAGAAAAACTGTTTTGATATATTTAACAACACTTAATCGATTTGTTTGACTCAGTTTTGCAGGGAAATTTTATTTACTAAGTTTGCAGGTTCAGTTTCCTAATCTGGCTTTTGCATGATAGGAAACATTAGCAGAAGATGATTCTGTGATCAATTAGACATCCATGACAGCTTCTCAGATTGTTTAAAGACAAGATCAAATCATTATCTCAGAAGATTGTGATCAACTATCCGTTGGAGAAGGTTGTTATAGAGAGTCAAAGTTGTTGCCTACAAAACAGGAAGTTGTTGCTGAAAATCTTGGAAGATTTGCAGAGATTCAAACAGTATAAATAGAGCCAGTTTGAATCAACAAGACACAACACTCAACGGTCAAAAATAGAGTCACATTTCAGGATTGCCAAGCCTCAAAGAAGTTCATCATTCTCACAATCCAACTCACAGAAGATCACTGCATTCTTCAATGCAGTTCTACACTCTAGTGTTCTTCTGTATTGTGCTTTATTTTTAGATCATTCTTGTAATACTTCTATTTCATTCTCAATGATTGTTCAAGGTGAAAAATAGAGAATTCTTAGTTAATCAGTTAGCTAGACAGGTACTAGATAGGTTAGGGAGAACCACAAGCTGTAATAGAGTAAGGGAACTCTCTTTGCTTGAGATCTAGGGCTTAGCTTTTGATTAATAAGAATTGAGTTGGAAATCCTGCAGGGAGAAGATCCCTAGGGTAGAGACGTAGGTCCAAGTGGACTCAACCGTATAAATCCTGTGTCCCTTGTATTTACACTTTCATTTACATACTAAGTTTTTGCTGCATTCAAACTAGTCTATTTTCCAGGGTTTGAATCTCTTTTGAAGGCCTTGAAAAAGACTTGTGCGTTTCATTACAAACAGTTTTTCACTTCAAAGGCTTGAAACTGATTTCAAGGCCTTGAACTCCATTCCTCTTAAACTTAAACTCTTCTCTTCTACGAGTTTTGCAAAAAGTTAGAATACTCTATTCAACCCCCCCCCCTTCTAGAGTATTTGCACTGCACATTTATCTGCATCCTCCACTTTCAGTTGGTATCAGAACTTGTATCACTGCATAAGATTTAACCATCTGGTGATCATGAGTACTGCAGGTGATGGTGGCTTCTCACAGGGAAGAACTGCTAATATACCTCCTCTATTTTGTGGAGAAACTTTGCTCACTAGAAAGCCTTGATGAAAATGTTCATCATTGATAAAGAGATAGAGCTTTGGACCATTATTGAGAATGGACCTCACACTTTCTACTCAGAGAAAGATGGGATTAAAACTCCCAAATCTGAAGACTCACTCTCCTCTTATGCATTATAGCAATTCTCTAAGAATTTCAACGCTATTAACATCTTGTATTGTGCATTGAGTACAGATGAATTTAACAGGATCTCAGGATGCACAACTGCCAAAGAGATTTGGGATAATCTTGTGGTGACATTTGAAGGAACCAGTCAAGTCAAGCAAACCAAGATTAACATCTATCTCATGAAATATGAGTTTTTCAAAATGAATGCTGATGAGTCTATCAGAGAGATGTTCAAGAGGTTCACAGACATTGTAAACAACCTTGATTGACTTGGAAAGCACATTTCCAATGAAGAAAAGGTGAGGAAGATACTGAGAAGTCTTCCAAAGGCTAAATGGGAACCAAAGACAACAGCCATAGAAGAAGCTCAAGATCTCTCATCACTACAACTTGATGACCTACAAGGTAAGCTCCTGCTACATGAAATATCCATGAATGAGACTGATGGAGAGCTACAAGAAGGTGTCAAGAACTAAGCACTCAAGGCCAAGGAGAATGAGAAATGTCAAAGCCTTGAAACTGAAGATGATTATGATGAAGATACTATTGCTTTGATTTCAAAAGCCTTGACAAATATCCTCAAAATTAAGAAAAACTTTGGAAACAAAGACTTCAACAAAGAAAGACAAAGATCATCCAGTAGCAAGGACTACAAAGGTAAGTCTTCTTCACAGAATAAATCCAAAGTCATGAACTGCTTTGTGTGTGGTGATGCGGGACATTTGATAAGAGACTATCCACACAAGAAAAGCATGAACATTCATAAGAAAGACCATGAAAGGAGAAAGAAAGCTATGATAGATTCATGGAGTGATTGAGATAGCTCAAGTGATTTTGAATCTGAAAAAGAACATGCCAACCTATTCTTCATGGCCAAGCATGATGAAAGATCTGAGAAGAACATTGAGGTAATGGTAAACTGTTTGATTTCAAAACCTAAAGAAGTCCTCTCAGATTATCTTAGAACAATGCTTTTAAATGAAGAGGACTATCTGAAAGAAATCAGAGTTTTGAAAGAAAAAGTTCATGAGCAAGCAAAAGAGAATTTACGTCTAGTTTGTCAGAATCAGAATCTTGAAATCTCTCAGAAGAAAATTGATAGTGATTTCAAGGCCTCGAAAACCAATCTCAAAGCCTTGAAAACACAAGTCAAGGAAGTAGTCACTGAGAACTCCTCTCTGAGTGATAGCCTTGTTAATCTGAGACATCAAGTTGATGAATTAGATAAACAAAAGACTACTCTTACTGAGAAACTTCAAGAATCCGAATTAGTCAAAGTCAAGCTTGCTGGATCACAACAAAAGTTGAACTTGATTATTGGAGGAAGTTCAAAGTCTGTTCACAAAACTGGTATTGGATACAATCCATGTTTTACAAGAAAGAACAATACCAGATTTGTGAAAGCTGGAAGCGAAACTTCTCCTAAGTGCCATTTCTGTAACAAGATTGATCATATGAAGATGACTTTTCCTTTCAGAAGAAGAGACCCTCACATAATGAGGACCACGTTCCCATTTCAACTTAATCGACAAGTCAGACAGATTTGGGTTCCTAACGGGGTCAGACTACCTAACATGGTTGATCCTGAGTATGAGTCCAAATTCCACACTTGGTCTAACAGCTGGATAAGGCAGTGATTGTTGTTTGCAGGTTGTCACCAGTGTCAAAGAACAGAAGTGTTTTATGGACAGTGGTTGCTCAAGACACATGAGTGGAAAGAGATCTCTATTCTCATAATTGAAATAGCAATCTGAAGTTTCAATTACACTTGGTGAAAAAGGCGAATGCAACATTCTTGGTATTGGTAAAGTTGGTACAGATTCTGAAAACTCAATTTTAGATGTATATCTAGTTGATGGCTTGAAATTTAACCTGCTTAGTGTATCTCAACTTTGTGACAATGGCAATAGAGTTATTTTTGATAAAGAGAAGTGTGTGGTGCAAAATGAGAAATCAGGCAATTGCATTCTCACAACCTCTAGATCAAAAAATGTTTATAATTTTCAGACTAACAAAGTTTCAGGTGAAAGCATGAAGTGTCTCAAGGCCTTGAAAGAAGATTCAAAGCTTTGGCACAGAAAGCTTGGTCATATTAGCTTGCATACCTTGAACAAGATGATCTCCAAAGATCTGGTAAGAGGATTACCATATATGAAGTTCAAAGATGATGAAGCATGAAAAGCCTGTGCTCAGGGTAAGCAGACCTGAAGCTCATTCAAGCCAAAGAAATTTGTATACTACTAGACCCATTGAATTACTTCATATGGATCTATGTGGTCCGATGAGGATACCAACTCCATAAGGTAAGAGGTATATGCTAGTTATTGTAGATGATTACTCTAGATATACTTGGGTTATGTTTGTCAAAGAAAAATTTGAAGCCCTCTCTGAATTTTCAAAGCTTTGCAGAGAGCTTCAAACCAAGAAAAACCTACCAATTGCTTCAATCAGAAGTGATCATGGTAGAGAGTTTGATCAATTAGAATTTGATTTGTTTTGTGTTAAGCATGGTATCTCTCAAAATTTCTCTTCTCCTAGAACTCTTCAACAGAATTGAGTTGTTGAAAGAAAGAACATGACTCTTGAAGATATGTCAAGAACAATCCTTCTAGAAAACAAGCTGCCAAAACATTATTGGGCAAAAGCTGTGAATACAGCAAATTACATTCTGAACAGATGCTCGATCAGACCTATCCTGAAGAAGACTCCCTATGAAATTTTCAAAGGGAGAAAGCCAAACATTTCATACTTCAGACCCTTTGGCTGCGCATGCTATGTCCACAACAATGGTAAGGATAACTTGGGTAAGTTTGATGAAAGAAGTGATGAAGGTATATTTCTAGGTTATTCTCTTAATATCAAAGCTTAAAGAGTTTATAATAATAGAACTAGACTTGTTGAAGAGAGTATTCATGTTATCTTTGATGAAAGCTATGATGGTTCTTTGAGTGAAAGTTTTGCAGACTTGAATCTGAACAAGCATGAATCAGAGGATGAAGCTGAGAACTCACTTGGTTTAAAGAAAATCTCGGAAGGAAACAAAAGCCATTTTCAAGACCTTGAAAACAAGGCTCAAGGCCTTAAAAACAAAGATCAAAGCCTTGATAAACATAATCACAAAGAGATGAATGATTAGGCTACAACTTCAAGACCAGAGAAGCAATATGGAGAGCATGTACCTTGGTCTCCAAGAATATTCAAATATCTTTCATCTCATCCAGCTGATAACATCATCTCTGATCCAACAACTAGTACACAGACAAGATCACAGTTGAAGAATCTTTATGCTTCTAATGCTTTCATTTCTCTTGTAGAACCCAAAACTGTGAAGTAAGCATTACAAGAAGCAGACTGGATTATATATATGCAAAGTGAACGCAATGAGTTTGAAAGAAACAAGGTGTGGAACCTATTTCCTCAACCAACAAATTAGTCTGTCATGGTACCATATCGGCGTTCAGAAACAAACTAGATGAGAATGGCAAAGTGATCAGAAACAAAGCAAGGTCAGTTGCTCATGACTACAACTAAGAAGAAGGTATTGATTATGAGGAAACTTTTGCTCCAGTTGCCAGGTTAGAAGCAATTAGAATTTTACTTGAATTTGCATCTTTCAAAAACATGAAACTATTACAAATGGATGTGAAATGTGCATTTCTCAATGGTTACTCGCAAAAAGAAGTTTATGTTGCACAACCTCCTGGTTTTGAAAGTGACAAGTTTCCAGATCATGTTTATAAACTTGACAAAGCTCTTTATCGTTTGAAAAAAGCTCAAAGGGCTTGGTATCAAAGATTGTCAAAGTTTCTGCTTGAAAATGATTTCAAAAGAGGATTGGTAGACAAGACCTTTTCATAAAGACACATGAGAAAGATTTACTTGTAGTTCAGATTTATGTTGATGATATTTTTTTTGGAGCTACTAATGATCTTCAATGCAAAGAATTCTTAATTCTTATGAGCAGGGAATTTGAAATGAGTATGATGGGAGAGTTGAACTTCTTCCTTGGACTTCAAATACATCAATTGAAGAAGGACATCTTTCTGCGTCAAATCAAGTATACTAGGGACTTTTTGAATAAGTAAAAAATGTATCAATCTAAAGAGATCAAGACTCCAATGAGTTCCACATTGTCTTTAGAAAAAGATGAATCTGGTAAGAGTGCAATGTAAAAGAGTATAGAGGTATGATTGGATCATTGCTATACCTTACTGCTAGTAGACCACATATCATGCTCAGTGTATGTATGTGTGCAAAATTTCAAGCTGATCCAAAGGAATCACACTTAACTGCTGTGAAGAGAATATTCAGATATCTCAATGGTACCAAAGACTTAGGGCTTTGGTATCCAAGACATTATAACTTTTATTTGCATGGATTTTCAGATGCTGACTTTGCAGGTTATAAAGTTGACAGAAAAAGCACTTCAGGAACTTGCCAATTCATTGGATCATCCTTTATTAGTTTCCATTCAAAGAAACAAAACTCAGTTGCTCTATCAACAGCTGAAGCTGAATATATATCTGCGGGAGCATGTTGTTCACAAGTGTTATGGATTGCTCAACAGTTGAGACATCTTGGATTTGATTTCAGAGGCATACCAATCAAATAGGACAACACTAGTGCAATATCAATTACAACGAATCCAGTTCAGCATTCAAGAACCAAGCACATTGATGTCAGACACCATTTCATCAGAGATCATGCTGAGAAAGATGATATTTTTGTTGAATTTATTTCTACTAACAAGCAACTTGCAGATATCTTCATTAAACCATTGCCAGACGAGAGATTTTCAACTCTAAGACTGGAATTAGGCATGCTAAATAAATATGCATTGGTTTAGGGGGAGCATCAGGTAAGGAAGGTACGTTTTTATGTGTTTCAAAGGTTTGAACTGATTTTCAAAGCCTTGAAAATCTCTTCAAAACTTCGATTTTATGTGTTTAAGTTTAACAGCATTTCAAGACCTTGAAATTATTTTCAAAGCCTTGAAAATAAGTCTGATAACCTGTTAGTCAATAATCTCTGGATCATTCAGTATTGACTGCTATCTTTGTAGATATTTTCTCAATATTGCCCCTATCTTTTTCAAAATTAATTTTCAGCCAAATATAGTATTCAATTATTTATTTCCAACGGATTCAAATATTTAAATCTTCTCTGATCTTTACAGATCTTTTGATATCAGAGAGATTGTAGTTTCCTTTTCAAACACAAACTCTTTCAATATTTATCTTCTTCTCCTCTGTTTACTCCGTATCAATTCCACCTCTTTCAATTCTTCTCCCAAACCCTATGATCACTATAAGAGCTTTAGACAAATCAAGATGGTCGGAGGTTCAAAATAGAGTACAGAGAAGAAGAGAAAGACGTAGTGAAAGAAGTCCAAGACGTTAGTGAAGATTCCAGTTCTAAAACTCCTAGCACAGAAGTAGTTGCAGAACTTCCTCCACCCAAGAAGAAAGCCAAGAAAGATGTGACACCATCTTCAGAAAAGAAGAAGAAGAAGAAGATGAAGAAGAAGAAGAAGAAGAAGAAGAAGAAGAAGAAGAAGAAGAAGAAGAAGAAGAAGAAGAAGAAGAAGAAGAAGAAGAAGAAGAAGAAGAAGAAGAAGAAGAAGAAGAAGAAGAAGAAGAAGAAGAAGAAGAAGAAGAAGAAGAAGAAGAAGAAGAAGAAGAAGAAGAAGAAGAAGAAGAAGAAGAAGAAGAAGAAGAAGAAGAAGAAGAAGAAGAAGAAGAAGAAGAAGAAGAAGAAGAAGAAGAAGAAGAAGAAGAAGAAGAAGAAGAAGAAGAAGAAGAAGATAGAGAAAGCTGATGTAGAAAAGCAACCAGAAATAGAGGTTTCTAGCCCCAAGAAGTTGAAAAAAGGAAGAAGGCTACTAAAGCTGAGAAAGGGAAAGGGAAGGTTACAGAGGAACAGGCAGAAGACAATGTGGAAAGAGCTTTACAGATCTTTTCTAAGAATACTACTCCTGACTAATCTTGGTTCATCTCAAATACTTCAAAAGGTCACAGGTTGGATGGTTTTGCCTCTAGGCCTATTGCAATCTGTAGCTTGGTCAGTTTTCCTGTGTTGATTGGAATGAATCGAAATTGCATTACCATGTTAAAGAGAAGTTCTATGTGGTTCATGCCAAACTCTCCTGAGCTAGCCTACCCTAGGCTAACCAGACTATTCTATCTCAACATGAAGCAACTTAAGAACTCTCCTCACTTTGTAATCAAGACTGTAGTTGCTAGTGTTACTATGGAATTGTAGGGTTTTGATCATGGATGCGCAACAGAAACACAAACAAACATAATCCATGCAATACCCTCCAAGGATCACAAGTCAAGAGACATAACGATGGTAAGGGAAGAAATCAACAACACACCATAGGGTTTCTCCTTTTATGACTTTAAACGCGAATTGTGTCACGTTCTCTATAGTTGATCCACGCCTAGAGTTGATTTCTAGATCTCCCACTCCTTGGTGCTAGCCCGGAAAGAGGAAGAGGAAGAAGAATCATGCAAAACGAGACAAAACAAGGAGGTTTCGGCCTCCTTGTGGGCCGACGGGATGGGCAGCGGCAAGGGCGGCGGGCGAGCCTATCTTGCTTGCTTGCTCTCTTATTATTGTTCTCTCCTGTTGGAATAGATGCCCTAGAGGCAATCTAGTTTAGTATGAATTTATTTGTGGCTAGAAATTCATTTATTATTTATTGGATATTTAATATAATGAAGTACCAAGATTTACAGTTGTGTTTTTTATCTTAAATATCCCTAGTCCAGTATAATGATTAAAGGGACAATCATCTATAGACTAGTATGGGGTCAGATTCATATGGAGATATCACGATCCAACACATGGGTGTGCATTAAGGGTAATGTCGCACTGGATTGACCCATCTCCGAGAAGGCTACATACACGTTATGTTGAGTCACAAGTGCTTCTCGCGGTGCAATGGTATTGTCATCCTTAGACTTGAAGTCGCTAGATGTTCTAGTTGTGGATTATTGTGATTTTGGTAGCGTTAAACGCTACACCGTAACTGGGTAGTTATAAAGGCGTGTACTGGATACAATAAGAAGCAAGCTCAGAGATCGTAGTGGACGTAGATAGAATTTGTACCTCCCACATAACGGGAGCAAATATCCGAGGCCAGTCGAGGGATAGTGCTTATAGAATGTCTGGCCTGACTCAAATAAATCAATATAGGATATTGATGTTATTTGCACGAATAAGGCTATTCCCATGGATCGAGAAACTATTGATTGGATATACGAGTGTGAATTGTATGTGTCGTGTCCAATCCGCATATAGAGACAAAGAGATGAGACAATTACTTCTACAAAGGTTTGTCAAAGATGACTATTCTATTAGTTGGCTAGAATGGATGTTTTGCTAGAAACCGCTCCATATTAGCAAATAGTTGCTACCAACTAGATAGAACCTATGGGGTCACAAGATATATAGAGTTGAACTAGATTTGGGAATTAATGAATTGGATTAATTAATTAGAAGGATCACTTTGCAATACCTTGCAAACTTAGTAGGGACTAATTTGCAAGGAAGGGACTAAATTGAATTCTAGTAGGACTAGAATAAGTCCTTTAGGTAGTTGACAAGGAGTTGTTGGACTATATAAAGGGCCTTCCTTCCTTCCCACACTTAAGATCATAATTAATCATCACTTGAGTGGGAGATAACAAAAGGAGAGAGAGCAAGCAAGCTAGAGGAGCCGCCGCCCCCCTAGCCCGCCGCCCGTCCCCGTCGGCCCCAAGGAGGCCGAACCTCCTTTGGTTCGTCTTGTTTTGCGTGATTCTTCTTCCTCTTCCTCTTTCCGGGCTAGCACCAAGGAGTGGGAGATCTAGAAATCAACTCTAGGAGTGGATCAACTATAGAGAACGTGACACTATTGCGCGTTTGAAGTCATCAAAGGAGAACCCTAAGGTGTGTTAATTGATTTCTTCCTTTACCATCGTTATGTCTCTTGACTTGTGATCCTTGGAGGGTTTTGCATGGTTAATTATTGTTTCCGTTGCGCATCCATGAATCAAAACCCTACAGTGGTATCAGAGCCACAGGTCGTAGAGCATAAACGTGGTTTATGTGTAACGTTTTAATAGTTTTACACCTTAAATTGATTGTTTATCGCGTAAAACAAAGACAAATCAAGCATGGGATGCAATTTGTCGATCATCTTTCATAACAAGAACTATTTTTTGCATTGTATGCATGAATTAGTGAGTTTGAGAAGTTTTAGGATCTTAGATCTAGGGTTTGGGCATCTTTGGGGAAGAAGGAGTTCTTCCAAAACAAGGAAACAACCAAACTTGGGCACCAAGCAAGGGAGTTGTTTTGGAAACAACTCCCTATAGAGGTTCGGCCCCCCTAGAGGGACCGCCCCTCTAGCTTGCCGCCCAAGTCTTGGCCGCCCTAGGGGCCGGGGCAGCCCTAGCCCGCGGCCTTGCAGATCACTTTTTCGACCCGGGCAATTGGATTGTTGCGCCCCATGGACCGTTTTAACCCTAGAATATTCTAAAATCAATTAAAAATGACCAAGCGCCTTAAAATTAGATTTTAACTGTTTATGTGCAAATCGCATAGTGATTGGATATGGCCTTAGGATGTGGTTTGTTGTGGATGTTTAATTTTGTGGTTTGGTTTACGGCCTACGAGCTGATTAATTAATTGTAATAATTAATTAGGGTTTTATGGCCTGCGAGCCATTTTTTTCTCAACTTGTGAGATTTATTTTATTAGTATAGATTGTTAGCTAGTGCTAGATAAAATATATTGTTAGCCAAGATTGAAGAAAAGAAGCCCAAAGCCAAAGGAGCCACAAAAGATGGAGCATGGAGCATTCCACATGACTAAAAAGGATGGACCAAAAGATCAAGACGCATGGAGATGTGTTTGCTTTAGGGTTCATAGATAATTCCATTGGCTTGGAATTATCTTAGTCTAGAAAAGGCCATATCCACATCACGTTTTAATTTTGTTTTGTGGTTGTTTACTTTATTGTCTTTTTATTTTGTGGTTGGTGTATGAATGATGCATGCAATTAGGATAATAAGATAGTTAGACAACCCGGATCTATTATTTGGAGTTGTGCCCAAACTCAAATAGATAGATTAGTTGATATTGATCAACATGACAATTAAAATTGAATTGAAAATCCCTTAAAATTCAAATATTGTGTTTTTGCCTTCTCGTTATTTAAACACTCATTATAATCATTATTTATCAAGCTCGTGCGTGCTAAAGCATGGCGACTTGGTTCATAATGATGGAATGCGATGGCACAAGCTAGTAATGTGCAACTGTTTAGATAAGAGGTTGAACACAACGAGGCTATTAATATGATTAAGAAACCTAGAGGCAATCAATTGGGATTATCCATATGGATGGATAAATAAGGAGTTATTTGCCTGATTGAACCAAGAGTTGCATAGAGATGCAATTGGAAAATTGTTCCTACCTAAAGTAGTCAAATTATGGGTGACTTGCCAAAGCAAGCTCATAAGGAAATGAAACATGGATCTTTGCCCACTAGAAAATATAAGGATATTTTCCGCATTAATATCTTGAGGGCTATTAATCCGTAGAAAAATAGTGGGAGCTATATTTGATAAACTAGCCATTATTTAATATAGTCAAAAATTCACAAATACTAAAACTTGCATATTTTCCTATTTGTATAATTCCAAATGGCAATCAACTCATCGAGTTCACAACATTCCCTACGATCTGTCCTTGAGAAGGATAAGCTCTCTGGAACCAACTTCCTTGATTGGTACAGAAACTTGAGAATTGTTCTCAAGCAAGAAAAGAAACTGTGCGCAATAGAGGAGCATGTTCCAGCAGGTCCAGAGAACCAAACGCCTGCAGCCCTAAAGGCGCATCAGAAGCGTGTTGATGACGCTAATCATGCGCCCTGCCTTATGCTATGTACCATGAATTCTCAGCTTCAGAAGCAACACGAAAACATGAATGCTGTCAATATGATCAAGCATCTGAAGCAGCTCTTCCAAGAGCAGGCGAGGGTTGAGAGGTACGAGGTCTCTAAGGCACTGTATAAGTGTCATCTGGCAGAAGGGAACACGGTGGGACCCCATGTAATCCGTATGATCGGATACATGGAGAATCTCGCCCAATTGGGGTTCCCGATCAGCCAAGAGTTGGCAACCAATCTCGTGTTGCAATCGTTGCCCGAGAGTTATGGACAGTTCATCATGAACTATAACATGAACGAGATCGTGAAACTAGTGCCAGATTTTCTCATTATGTTGAGGACAGCTGAACAGAGCATCAACAAGGGTAAGGGCATGGACATTATGATGGTGCAGAAAGGAAAAGGCAAAAGGTTTGCCTCATCCTCCAAGGGAAAAGGAAAGTCAGTTGCCAAGTCCAAGGAACCTGCCCTTAAGCCTGTTGGCGGGATTGCCAAAGGTGTGACTAAAGGTGAGTGTCACTACTGCAGTCAGCCTGGACACTGGAGGAGGAACTGCCCAAAATATCTGGAGGACAAGAGGCTTGGAATAGTGGTTGCACCACCACCAGGTATTTTTGTTGTAGATGTCAATTTAACTGTCTCTACATCATGGGTATTAAATACTGGATGTGGATCTCACATTTGTCGAAATGTGCAGGATCTAAAGAGAAGTAGAAGATTGGCTAAAGGGGAGATAGATCTACGCGTTGGGAATGGAGCAAAAGTTGCTGCGTTGGCCATAGGCGTGTGCGAGCTGTCTCTGCCTTCAGGATTAGTTTTAGAATTAAATAATTGCTATTTTGTGTCTGCTATGAGCAGAAACATTATTTCTATTTCTTGTTTGGACAAGGATGGTTTTATTATTTCAATAAAGAACAATTGTTGTTCCTTTTATTTGAATAATATTCACTATTTTAGTGCGCAATTATTTAATGGACTATATGTCCTTGATCTAAGCAATCTTGTCTACAACATTAATACCAAGCGGATTAAAATAAATTATTTAAATACTGCTTATTTATGGCACTGTCGTTTAGGCCACATAAACGAGAAACGTGTATCTAGACTCCATAAAGATGGACTACTAGACTAATTTGATTTTGAATCATATGAGACATGTGAGACTTGTTTATTGGGAAAAATGACAAAGTCCCCTTTCAATAAGAAAGGTGAGAGTAATAGTGAGCAATTGGCGCTCATAAATACTGATGTGTGTGGGCCATTTGCCACGCCTGCCAGGGGTGGATATGTCTACTTCATTACATTTACTGATGATTACAGTAGATATGGATTTGTGTACCTTATGAGGGCCAAATCCGAATCCTTTGAATTGTTCAAAGAATTCAAGAATGAAGTATAGAAGCAACTTGGCAAAAGTATCAAGGCTCTATGATCGGATCGTGGAGGAGAATACTTGAGCCAAGAGTTTGACGACTATCTTAGAGAGTGCGGGATCGTGTCCCAACTCACTCCACCCGGAACGCCACAATGGAATGGCGTATCATAGAGGAGGAATCGAACCCTATTGGATATGGTTCGATCTATGATGTGTCAAACTGATCTTCCATTATCATTTTTGGGCCACGCTCTATTAAATGCAGCTTTCACCATTAACCGTGTTCCATCTAAATCAGTCATGAAGACACCATATGAGATGTGTAGTGGGAGGCGTCCCACACTGTCGTTCATGAGGATTTGGGGCTGCGATGTCTATGTAAAACGTTTACAATCAGACAAGCTGGGGCCTAAATCGGATAAGTGCAAATTTGTGGGGTACCCTAAGGAAACTAAGGGTTACTACTTCTACAATCCAACCGAGAACAAAGTGTTTGTTGCTCGGACCGGCGTGTTTCTAGAAAGAGAGTTTGTCTCTAAAGAAGCAAGTGGGAGGACTGTAGAACTTGAAGAAATTCAAGAACCACAAATCACTGATCCGATTATGGAACATGAAGAGGAACTACAAGCGGTTGTTGAGGAGCCTGTTCAGGTAACAAAAGAGCTTCGTAGATCTAGTAGAGTGCGCCAGGAACCCGAGAGGTATGGACTTCTCATGACCGATTCCGGTGACACGATGCTCATAGATGATGAGCCTAGTACCTATGAAGAGGCCATGAAGGGCCCAGACTCTCAAAAGTGGCTGGAAGCCATGAGATCCGAGATGGAATCCATGTATACCAACAAAGTATGGACTTTCGTGGAACCACCCGAAGGGGCGCGGCCCATAGGGTGCAAGTGGGTCTTCAAGAAGAAGATCGACATGGATGGTAATGTTATTACCTATAAGGGCCGATTGGTGGCTAAAGGCTTCAGACAGATTCATGGTATTGACTATGATGAAACCTTTTCACCAGTCGCTATGACCAAATCCATCCGAATCCTACTTGCAATCGCAGCATACTATGACTATGAGATTTGGCAGATGGATGTCAAAACAGCATTCTTTATGGGAATCTCCTCGAGGACGTGTATATGATACAGCCGGAGGGTTTTGAAGATCCAAAGCAAGCCAACGAAGTTTGTAAGCTGCGACGATCCATTTATGGATTGAAGCAAGCTTCTAGGAGTTGGAATCGATGTTTTGATGAAGTAGTCAAAGAGTTTGGCTTCATCAGAAACGAAGATGAGTCTTGTGTCTATAAGAAGGTTAGTGGGATCTCTGTAGCTTTTCTGGTCTTGTATGTGGATGACATACTACTCATTGGAAACGACGTTCCTATGCTGCAATCTGTTAAAGATTGGCTAGGGAAGTGTTTCTCAATGAAGGACTTAGGGGAAGCAGCCTATATACTCGGTATAAATACCTATAGAGATAGATCTAAGAGACTTATAGGCCTAAGTCAAAGTACATATATTGACAAAGTGTTGAAACGGTTCAACATGCAAGATTCCAAGAAGGGATTCTTGCCCATGTCACATGGAATCACTCTTTCGAAGAGTGGTTGTCCTTCCAATGAGATTGAGAAGGAACGCATGAGTAGAATTCCCTATGCCTCGGCCATAGGATCTATCATGTACGCCATGTTATGTACTAGACCAGATGTGTAATATGCCTTGAGTATGACAAGCAGATACCAATCCAATCCAGGTGAGAGTCACTGGATTGCAGTCAAGAACATCCTAAAGTACTTGAGAAGAACTAAGGATGCTTTCTTGATATTTGGCGGTGAGGAAGAGTTGCGTGTAAGGGGTTACACTGATGCAAGCTTCCAAACTGATAGAGATGACTTTAGATCACTGTCGGAATATGTATTTTGCCTGAATGGAGCAGCGGTGAGCTGGAAAAGTGTTGGGTTTTGATTCATGGATGCGCAACGGAAACAATACCCTCCAAGGATCACAATTCAAGAGACATAACGATGGTAAAGGAAGAAATCAATAACACACCTTAGGGTTCTCCTTTGATGAATACAAACGCGAATTATGTTACGTTCTCTATGGTTGATCCACGCCTAGAGTTGATTCCTAGATCTCCTACTCCTTGGTGCTAGCCCGGAAAGAGGAAGAGGAAGAAGAATCACGCAAAACGATACAAACCAAAGGAGGCTTGGGGCCGACAGGGATGGGGCGGGGAGCTAAGGGGCAGCGGCTCCTCTAGATTGTTGCTCTCTCTCCTTTTGTTCTCTCCCACTCTTGTTATGTTCAATTATGAGCATAAGTTGTGGGAAGTAAGGAAGGAAGGTCCTTTATATAGTCCAACAACTCCTTGTCAACTACCTAAAGGACTTATTCTAGTCCTACTAGAACTCAATTTAGTCCCTTCCTTGCATATTAGTCCCTACTAAGTTTGCAAGGTTTTGCAAAGTGATCCTTCTAATTAATTAATCCAATTAATTAATTCCCAAATCTAGTTCAACTCTATATAGCGTGTGACCCCATAGGTTCTATCTAGTTGGTAGCAACTATTTGCTAATATGGAGCGGTTTCTAGCAAAAAATCCATTCTAGCCAACTAATAGAATAGTCGTCTTGACAACCTTTGTACAAGTAATTGTCTCATCCCTTTGTCTCTATATCCAGATTGGACACGAGACATACAAGTCACACTCGTATATCCAATACATAGTTTCTCGATCCATGGGAATAGCCTTATTCGTGCAAATAACATCAATATCTCATATTGATTTATTTGAGTCAGGCCAGACATTCTATAAGCACTATCCCTCGACTGGCCTCGGAAATTTGCTCCCGTTATGTGGGAGGTACAAATTCTATCTAGGTCCACTACGATCTCTGAGCTTGCTTCTTATTGTATCCAGTACACGCATTTATAACTACCCAGTTACGGTGTAGCGTTTAACGCTACCAAAATCACAATAATCCACAACTAGAACATCTAGTGACTTCAAGTCTAAGGATGACAATACCATTGCACCGCGAGAAGCACTTCTGACTCAACATAACGTGTATGTAGCCCTCTCGGAGATGGGTCAATCCTGTGCGACATTACCCTTAATGCACACCCATGTGTTGGATCGTGATATCTCCATATCAATCCGACCCCATACTAGTCTATAGATGATTGTCCCTTTAATCATTATACTGGACAAGGGATATTTAAGATAAAAAACACAATTGTAAATCTTGGTACTTCATTATATTAAATATCCAATAAATAATAAATGAATTTCTAGCCACAAATAAATTCATACTAAACTAGATTGCCTCTAGGGCATCTATTCCAACAGGAGAGAACAATAATAAGAGAGCAAGCAAGCAAGATAGGCTCGCCCGCCCCCCTTGCCGCTGCCCATCCCGTCGGCCCACAAGGAGGCCGAAACCTCCTTGTTTTGTCTCATTTTGCATGATTCCTCTTCCTCTTCCTCTTCCTCTTTCCGGGCTAGCACCAAGGAGTGGGAGATCTAGAAATCAACTCTAGGCGTGGATCAACTATAGAGAACGTGACACAATTCGCGTTTAAAGTCATAAAAGGAGAAACCCTAAGGTGTGTTGTTGATTTCTTCCCTTACCATCGTTATGTCTCTTGACTTGTGATCCTTGGAGGGTATTGCAAGGATTATGTTTGTTTGTGTTTCTGTTGCGCATCCATGATCAAAACCCTACAATTCAATAGTAACACTAGCAACTACAGTCTTGATTACAAAGTGAGGAGAGTTCTTAAGTTGCTTCATGTTGAGATAGAATAGTCTGGTTAGCCTAGGGTAGGCTAGCTCAGGAGAGTTTGGCATGAACCACATAGAACTTCTCTTTAACATGGTAATGCAATTTCGATTCATTCCAATCAACACAGGAAAACTGACCAAGCTACAGATTGCAATAGGCCTAGAGGCAAAACCATCCAACCTGTGACCTTTGGAAGTATTTGAGATGAACCAAGATTCGTCAGGAGTAGTATTCTTTGAAAAGATCTGTAAAGCTCTTTCCACATTGTCTTCTGCCTGTTCCTCTGTAACCTTCCCTTTGTTGGAATAGATGCCCTAGAGGCAATCTTGTTTACTATGAATTATTTGTGGCTAGAAATTCCTTTATTATTTATTGGATATTTAATATAATGAAGTCCTTAGATTTACAGTTGTGTTGTTTATCTTAAATATCCCTAGTCAAGTATGATGATTAAATGGGACAATCATCTATAGACTAGTATGGGGTTGGATTGATATGGAGATATCACGATCGAACACATAGGTGTGCATTAGGGAATGTTGCACTGGATTGACCCATCTCCGAGAAGGCTACATACACGTTATGTTGAGTCACAAGCGCTTCTCGCGGTACAATGGTATTGTCATCCTTAGACTTGATGTCACTAGATATTCTAGTTGTGGATTATTGTGATCTTGGTAGCGTTAAACGCTACACCGTAACTGGGTAGTTATAAAGGCGTGTACTGGATACAATAAGAAGCAAGCTTAGAGATCGTAGTGGACGTAGATAGAATTTGTCCCTCCCACATAACGGGAGCAACTATCCTAGGCCACTCGAGGGATAGTTCTTATAGAATGTCTGGCCAGACTCAAATAAATCAATATGGGATATTGATGTTATGCACGAATAAGGCTATTCCCATGGATCGAGAAACTATGGATTGGATATACGAGTGTGACTTGTATGTCTCGTGTCCAATCCGGATATAGAGACAAAGGGATGAGACAATTACTTGTACAAAGGTTGTCAAGATGACTATTCTATTAGTTGGCTAGAATGGATGTTTTGCTAGAAACCGCTCCATATTAGCAAATAGTTGCTACCAACTAGATAGAACCTATGGGGTCACTCGCTATATAGAGTTGAACTAGATTTGGGAATTAATTAATTAGATTAATTAATTAGAAGGATCACTTTGCAAACCCTTGCAAACTTAGTAGGGACTAATTTGCAAGGAAGGGACTAAATTGAATTCTAGTAGGACTAGAATAAGTCCTTTAGGTAGTTAACAAGGAGTTGTTGGACTATATAAAGGACCTTCCTTCCTTCCTTCCCATATAACTTATGCTCATTATTGAACATAACAAAGAGTGGGAGAGAACAAAAGGAGAGAGAGCAAGCAACAAGGGAGCCCGACCGCCCCCTTGCCGCCGCCCCGTCCCCGTCGGCCAAAGGAGGCCGAGACCCTCCTTTTGGGTCTCGTTTTGCGTGATTCTTCTTCCTCTTCCTCTTCCGGGCTAGCACCAAGGACTAGGGAGATCTAGGATCAACTCTAGGCGTGGATCAACCATAGAGAACTTGACACAATTCGCGTTTGAAGTCATCAAAGGAGAGCCCTAAGGTGTGTTTATGATTCCTAACCCTTACCATCGTTATGTCTCTTGACTTGTGATCCTTGGAGGGTTTTGCATGATTTTATGTTTGTTAATGCTTCCGTTGCGCATCCATGAATCAAAACCCTACAGTGGTATTAGAGCCACAGGTCGTAGAGCAAAAACGTGGTTTATGTGTTACGTTTTAGTTGTTTTACACCTTAATTTTATTGTTTATCGCGTAAAACAAGACAAATCAAGCATGGGATGCAATTTGTCAATAATTAATCATAACAAGATCCAATTTTTGCATTGGATACATGAATTGGTGAGTTTGAGAAATTTTAGGATCTTAGATCTAGGGTTTGGGCATCCTTGGGAAGAAGGAGTTTTTCCAAAACAAGGAAACAACCAAACTTGGGCACCAAGCAAGGGAGTTGTTTTGGAAACAACTCCCTCATGGAGGTTCGGCCCCCCCTAGGGACCGCCCCCCTTGCTTGCCGCCCAAGCTTGGCCGCCCTAGGGGGCCGCCCGCGGTCCTAGGCTTGTGGGTTTCGGGCCGGGCCGGCCCTAGGGCCTTGTGGTTCACTTTTTGGGGCCCGGGCAATTTGATTGTTGGGCCCATGGACTGTTTTAACCCTAGAAATCCTAAAATCAATTAAAATTGACCAAGCGCGTTAAAATTGGATTTTAACTGTTTATGTGCAAATCGCATGGTGATTGGATATGGCCTTAGGATGTGGTTTGATGTGGATGTTTAATTTTGTGGTTTGGTTTTACGGCCTGCGAGCTGATCAATTAATTGTAATAATTAATTAGGGTTTTATGGCCTGCGTGCCATTTTTTTTTTCAACTTGTGAGATTTATTTTATTTAGTATAGAAGTTAACTAGTGCTAGATAAAGTAGATTGTTAGCCAAGATTGAAGAAAAGAAGCCCAAAGCCAAAGAAGCCACAAAATATGGAGCATGGAGCATGGAGCCTTTCCACATGACTATGAAGGATGGACCAAAAGATCAAGACGCATGGAGATGTGCTTGTTTAGGGTTCATAGATAATTCGATTGGCTTGGAATTATCTTAGTCTAGAAAAAGGTCATATCCACATCACGTTTAATTTCTGCTTTGTGGTTGTTTATTTTATTGTCTTATTATTATGTGGTTGGTGTATGGATGATGCATGCAATTAGGATGATAAGAAAATTAGACAACCCGGATCTATTATTTGGAGTTGTGCCCAAACTCAAATAGATAGATTAGATGATATCGATCAACAAAACAATTAAAAATTGAATTTAAAATCCCTCAAAATTCAAATATTGTGTTCTTGCCTTCTCGTTATTTAAACACTCATTATCATCATTATTTACCATGCTCGTGCAGGCCAAAGCATGGCGACTTGGTTCATCATGATGGAATGCGATGGCACGTAACAATGTGCAATTGTTTAGATAAGAGGTTGAACACAACTAGGCTATTAATTTGATTAAGAAACCTAGAGGCAATCAATTGGGATTATCCATAAGGATGGATAAATAAGGAGTTATTTGCCCAATTGAACCAAGAGTTGCATATGGGATGCAATTGGAATTGTTCCTACCTAAAGTAGTCAAATTATGGGTGACTTGCCAAAGCAAGCTCATAAGGAGATGAAAGATGGATCTTGGCCAACTAGAAAATATAAGGATATTTTCCGCATTAATATCTTGAGGGTTATTAATCCGTAGAAAAATAGTGGGAGCTATATTTGATAAACTAGCCATTATTGAATATAGTCAAAAATTCACAAATACTAAAACTTGCGTATTTTCCTTTTTGTAGAATTCCAAATGGCAAACAACTCATCGAGTTCACAACATTCCCTACGATCTGTCCTTGAGAAGGACAAGCTCTCTGGAACCAACTTTCTTGATTGGTAAAGGAACTTGAGAATTGTTCTCAAGCAAGAGAAGAAACTGTACGCAATAGAGGGGCATGTTCCAGAAGGTCCATAGAACCAAACACCTGCTGCCCTAAAGGCGTATCAAAAGCGTTTTGATGACGCTAATGATGCGGCCTGCCTTATGCTTTGCACCATGACTTCTGAGCTTCAGAAGCAACACGAAAACATGAATACTGTCGATATGATCGAACATCTAAAGCAGCTCTTCCAAGAGCAGGCGAGGGTAGAGAGGTATGAGGTATCCAAGGCACTGTTCAAGTGTCATCTGGCAGAAGGGAACCCGGTGGGACCCCATGTACTCTGAATGATCGGGTACTTGGAGAATCTCGCCCGACTTGGGTTCCCGGTTGGCCAAGAGTTGGCTACCGATCTCGTGTTGCAATCATTGCCCGAGAGTTATGGACAGTTCATTATGAACTATAACATGAACGAGATCGTTAAACCACTGCCAGATTTAATCAACATGTTGAGGACGGCTGAACAGAGCATCAACAAGGGTAAGGGCAAGGCCATAATGATGATACAGAAAGGAAAGGGCAAAAGGTTTGCCTCTTCCTCCAAGGGCAAAGGCAAGTCAGTTGCCAAGTCCAAGGAACCTGCCCTTAAGCCTGTTGGTGGCATTGCCAAGGCCGTGACTAAAGGTGAGTGTCACTACTGCAGTCAGCCTGGACACTGGAGGAGGAACTGCCCAAAATATCTGGAGGACAAGAGGCTTGGAATAGTGATTCCACCACCACCAGGTATTTTTGTTGTAGATGTCAATTTAACTTTCTCTACATCATGGGTATTAGATACTGGATGTGGATCTCATATTTGTCAAAATATGCAGGATCTAAAGAGAAGTAGGAGATTGGCTAAAGGGGAGGTAGATCTGCGCGTTGGGAATGGAGCAAAGGTTGCTGCATTGGCCATAGGCGTGTGCGAGCTATCTCTGCCTTCAGGATTAGTTTTAGAATTAAATAATTGCTATTTTGTGCCTGCTATGAGCAGAAACATTATTTCTATTTCTTGTTTGGACAAGGATGGTTTTATTATTTCAATAAAGAACAATTGTTGTTCCTTTTATTTAAATAATATTCACTATTTTAGTGCGCAATTATTTAATGGACTTTATGTCCTTGATCTAAGCAATCCTGTCTACAACATTGATACCAAGCGGATTAAAATAAATGATTTAAATCCTGCTTATTTATGGCACTGTCGTTTAGGCCACATAAATGAGAAACGTGTATCTAGACTCCATAAGGATGGATTACTAGACTCATTTGATTTTGAATCATATGAGACATGTGAGGCTTGTATATTGGGAAAAATGACAAAGTCCCCTTTCAAAAAGAAATGCGAGAGGACTAGTGAGCAATTGGCACTCATACATACCGATGTGTGTGGGCCATTTGCCACGCCTGCCAGGGGTGGTTATGTCTACTTCATTACATTTACTGATGATTACAGTAGATATGGATTTGTGTACCTTATGAGGGCAAAATCCGAATCTTTTGAAGTGTTCAAAGAATTCAAGAATGAAGTAGAGAAGCAACTTGGCAAAAGTATCAAGGCTCTACGATCGGATCGTGGAGGAGAATACTTGAGCCAAGAGTTTGACGACTATCTTAGAGAGTGGGGGATCGTGTCCCAACTCACTCCACCCGGAACGCCACAATGGAATGGCGTGTCCGAGAGGAGGAATCAGACAAGCTGGGGCCTAAATCGGATAAGTGTAAATTTGTGTGGTACCCTAAGGAAACTAAGGGTTACTACTTCTACAATCCAACCGAGAACAAAGTGTTTGTTGCTCGGACCGGTGTGTTTCTAGAAAGAGAATTTGTCTCTAAAGAAGCAAGTGGGAGGAATGTAGAACTTGAAGAGGTTCAAGAACCACAAATCACTGAACCGATTATGGAACATGAACAGGAACCACAAGCAGTTGTGGAGCAACCTTTTCAGGTAACACAAGATCTTCGTAGATCTAGTAGAGTGCGCCAGGAACCCGAGAGGTATGGACTTCTCGTAACCGATTCCGGTGACAGGATGCTCATAGATGATGAGCCTACTACCTATGAGGAGGCCATGAGTGGCCCAGACTCTCAGAAGTGGCAGGAAGCCATGAGATCCGAGATGGAATCCATGTATACCAACAAAGTGTGGACTTTGGTGGAACCACCCGATGGGGCGCGGCCCATAGGGTGCAAGTGGGTCTTCAAGAAGAAGATCAACATGGATGGTAATGTGATTACCTATAAGAGCCGATTGGTGGCTAAAGGATTCAGACAGATTCATGGTATTGACTATGATGAAACCTTTTCACCAGTCGCTATGACCAAGTCCATTAGAATCCTACTTGCGATTGCAGCATACCACGACTATGAGATTTGGCAGATGGATGTCAAAACAGCATTCCTTTATGGGAATCTCCTCGAGGACGTGTATATGATACAGCCGGAGGGTTTTCAGGATCCAAAGCAAGCCAATAAAGTCTGTAAGCTGCAACGATCCATTTATGGATTGAAGCAAGCTTCTAGGAGTTGGAATCGACGTTTAGATGAAGTGGTCAAAGAGTTTGGCTTTATCTGAAACGAAGATGAGTCTTGTGTCTACAAGAAGGTTAGTGGGAGCTCTGTAGCTTTTCTAGTCTTGTATGTGGATGACATACTACTCATTGGAAACGACATTCCCATGCTGCAATCTGTTAAAGAATGGCTAGGAAAGTGTTTCTCAATGAAGGACTTAGGGGAAGCAGCCTATATACTCGGTATAAAGATCTATAGAGATAGATCAAAGAGGTTGCTAGGCCTAAGTCAAAGTACATATATTGACAAGGTGTTGAAACGGTTCAACATTAAAGATTCCAAGAAGGGATTCTTGCCCATGTCACATGGAATCACTCTTTCGAAGAGTGGTTGTCCTTCCAATGAGATTGAGAAGGAACGCATGAGTAGAATCCCCTATGCCTCGGCCATAGGATCTATCATGTACGCCATGTTATGTACTAGACCAGATGTGTCATATGCCCTGAGTATGACAAGCAGATACTAATCCAATCCGGGTGAGAGTCACAGGATTGCAGTCAAGAACATCCTAAAGTACTTGAGAAGAACTACGGATGCTTTCTTGATGTTTGGCGGTGAGGAAGAGTTGCATGTAACGGGTTACACTGATGCAAGCTTCCAAACCGACAGAGATGACTTTAGATCACAATCGGGATATGTGTTTTGCCTGAGTGGAGCAGCGGTGAGATGGAAGAGTTCCAAGCAACAGACGGTAGCTGATTCTACAACAGAGGCTGAGTACATTGCTGCAAATGGCGCAGCAAAGGAAGCTGTTTGGATCAGAAAGTTTGTTTCTGAACTTGGTGTGGTACCTAGCATTGCGGATCCAGTTGAGTTGTTCTGTGACAACATTGGGGCGATCACGCAATCGAAGGTACCGAGGTCGCACCAAAAGTCCAAGCACGTGCTCAGGAAGTTTCATCTGATTCGAGATATTATCGATAGAGGAGACGTTCGGATATGCAAGATTCCTACAGATGATAATTTGTCAGACCCGCTTACAAAGCCTCTCACGCAGTGGAAGCATGAAGGGCACACTAGAAGGATGGGCATACGAGATGCGCCAGATTGGCTCTAGTGCAAGTGGGAGACTGTTGGAATAGATGCCCTGGAGGCAATCTAGTTTAGTATGAATTATTTGTGGCTAGAAATTCATTTATTAATTATTGGATATTTAATATAATGAAGTCCTTAGATTTACAATTGTGTTGTTTATCTTAAATATCCCTAGTCAAGTATAATGATTAAATGGGACAATCATCTATATACTAGTATGGGGTTGGATTGATATGGAGATATCACGATCCAACACATAGGTGTGCATTGGGGAATGTTGCACTGGATTGACCCATCTCCGAGAAGGCTACATACACGTTATGTTGAGTCACAAGCGCTTCTCGCGGTACAATGGTATTGTCATCCTTAGACTTGAAGTCACTAGATATTCTAGTTGTGGATTATTGTGATCTTGGTAGCGTTAAACGCTACACCGTAACTGGGTAGTTATAAAGGCGTGTACTGGATACAATAAGAAGCAAGCTTAGAGATCGTAGTGGACGTAGATATAATTTGTCCCTCCCACATAACGGGAGCAAATATCCTAGGCCACTCGAGGGATAGTGCTTATAGAATGTCTGGCCAGACTCAAATAAATCAATATGGGATATTTATGTTATTTGCACGAATAAGGCTATTCCCATGGATCGAGAAACTATGGATTGGATATACGAGTGTGACTTGTATGTCTCGTGTCCAATCCGGATATAGAGACAAAGGGATGAGACAATTACTTGTACAAAGGTTGTCAAGATGACTATTCTATTAGTTGGCTAGAATGGATGTTTTGCTAGAAACCGCTCCATATTAGCAAATAGTTGCTACCAACTAGATAGAACCTATGGGGTCACACGCTATATAGAGTTGAACTAGATTTGGTAATTAATTAATTAGATTAATTAATTAGAAGGATCACTTTGCAAACCCTTGCAAACTTAGTAGGGACTAATAAGCAAGGAAGGGACTAAATTGAATTCTAGTAGGACTAGAATAAGTCCTTTAGGTAGTTAACAAGGAGTTGTTGGACTATATAAAGGACCTTCCTTCCTTCCTTCCCATATAACGTATGCTCATTATTGAACATAACAAAGAGTGGGAGAGAACAAAAGGAGAGAGAGCAAGCAACAAGGGAGCCCGACCGCCCCTTGCCGCCGCCCCGTCCCCGTCGGCCAAAGGAGGCCGAGACCCTCCTTTTGGGTCTCGTTTTGCGTGATTCTTCTTCCTCTTCCTCTTCCGGGCTAGCACCAAGGACTTGGGAGATCTAGGATCAACTCTAGGCGTGGATCAACCATAGAGAACGTGACACAATTCGCGTTTGAAGTCATCAAAGGAGAGCCCTAAGGTGTGTTTATGATTCCTAACCCTTACCATCGTTATGTCTCTTGACTTGTGATCCTTTGAGGGTTTTTCATTGTTTTATGTTTGTTTATGCTTCCATTGCGCATCCATGAATCAAAACCCTACACCCTTGATTTTGAACCTCCGACCATCTTGATTTTGTCTAAGGCTCTTCTAGTGATCATAGGGTTTGGGAGAAGAATTGAAAGAGGTGGAATTGATACGGAGTAAACAGAGGAGAAGAAGATAAATATTGAAAGAGTTTGTGTTTGAAAAGGAAACTACTATCTCTCTGATATCAAAAGATCTGTAAAGATCAGAGAAGATTCAAATATTTGAATCCGTTGGAAATAAATAATTGAATACTATATTTGGCTGAAAATTAATTTTGAAAAAGATAGGGGCAATATTGAGAAAATATCTACAAAGATAGCAGTCAATACTGAATGATCCAGAGATTATTGACTAACAGGTTATCAGACTTATTTTCAAGGCTTTGAAAATAATTTCAAGGTCTTGAAACGCTGTTAAACTTAAACACATAAAATCGAAGTTTTGAAGAGATTTTCAAGGCTTTGAAAATCAGTTCAAACCTTTGAAACACATAATATCTCTAATCAGTAGGAATCTTGCATATTCGAACGTCTCGTCTATCGATAATATCTCGAATCAGATGAAACTTCCTGAGCACGTGCTTGGATTTCTGGTGCGACCTGGGTTCCTTTGATTGCGCGATCGCCCCCGTGTTGTCACAATACAACTCAACTGGATCCGCAATGCTAGACACCACACCAAGTTTAGAAACAAACTTTCGGATCCAAACAGCTTCCTTTGCTTCGCCATTTGCAGCAATGTACTCAGCCTCCGTTGTAGAATCAGCCACCGTCTCTTGCTTGGAACTCTTCCAGCTCACCGCTGCTCCATTCAGGCAAAACACATATCCCGACTGTTATCTATAGTCGTCACTGTCGGTTTGGAAGCTTTCACCAGTGTAACCCCTTACACGCAACTCTTCCTCACTGCCAAATATCAAGAAAGCATCCTTAGTTCTTCTCAAGTACTTTAGGATGTTCTTGACTGCAATCCAGTGACTCTCACCTGGATTGGATTGGTATCTGCTTGTCATACTCAAGGCATATGACACATCTGGTCTAGTACATAACGTGGCGTACATGGTAGATCCTATGGCCGAGGCATAGGGAATTCTACTCATGCGTTCCTTCTCAATCTCATTGGAAGGACAACCACTCTTTGAAAGAGTGATTCCATGTGACATGGGCAAGAATCCCTTCTTGGAATCTTGCATGTTGAACTGTTTCAACACCTTGTCAATATATGTAATTTGACTTAGGCCTAGCAACCTTTTAGATCCATCTCTATAGATCTTTATACCGAGTATATAGGCTGCTTCCCCTAAGTCTTTCATTGAGAAACACTTCCCTAGCCAATCTTTAACAGATTGCAGCATGGGAACGTCGTTTCCAATGAGTAGTATGTCATCCACATACAAGACCAGAAAAGCTACAGAGCTCCCACTAACCTTCTTGTAGACACAAGACTCATGTTCGTTCCTGATGAAGCCAAACTCTTTGACTACTTCATCAAAACGTCGATTCCGAATCCTAGAAGCTTGCTTCAATCCATAAATGGATCGTTGCAGCTTACAGACTTTGTTAGCTTGCTTTGGATCCTCAAAACCCTCTGGCTGTATCATATACACGTCCTCGAGGAGATTCCCATAAGGGAATGCTGTTTTGACATCCATCTGCCAAATCTCATAGTCGTGGTGTGCTGCAATCGCAAGTAGGATTCGGATGGATTTGGTCATAACGACAGGTGAAAAGGTTTCATCATAGTCAATACCATGAATCTGTCTGAATCCTTTAGCCACCAATCGGCCCTTATAGTTAATCACATTACCATCCATGTCGATCTTCTTCTTGAAGACCCACTTGCACCCTATGGGCCGCGCCCCTTCGGGTGGTTCCACCAAAGTCCATACTTTGTTGGTGTACATGGATTCCATCTCGGATCTCATGGCTTCTATCCACTTCTGAGAGTCTGGGCTATTCATGGCCTCCTCATAGGTAGTAGGCTCATCATCTATGAGCATCGTGTCACCGGAATCGGTCACGAGAATTCCATACCTCTCGGGTTCCTGGGGCACTCTACTAGATCTACGAAGCTCTTGTGTTACCTGAATAGGTTGCTCCACAACTGCTTGTGGTTCCCGTTCATGTTCCATAATCGGTTCAGTGATTTGTGGTTCTTGAACCTCTTCAAGTTCTACAGTCCTCGCACTTGCTTCTTTAGAGACAAATTCTCTTTCTATAAACACGCCGGTCCGAGCAACAAACACTTTGTTCTCGGTTGGATTGTAGAAGTAGTAACCCTTAGTTTCCTTAGGGTACCCCACAAATTTGCATTTATCCGATTTAGGCCCTAGCTTGTCTGATTTTAAACGTTTTACATAGACATCGCAGCCCCAAATCCTCATGAACGACACTGTGGGATGCCTCCCACTCCACATCTCATATGGTGTCTTCATGACTGATTTAGATGGAACACGGTTAATGGTGAAAGCTGCACTTAATAGAGCGTAGCCCATAATGATAATGGAAGATCGGTTTGACACATCATAGATCAAACCATATCCAATAGGGTTCGATTCCTCCTCTCAGACACGCGATTCCACTTTGGCGTTCCGGGTGGAGTGAGTTGGGACACGATCCCACACTCTCTAAGATAGTCGTCAAACTCTTGGCTTGAGTATTCTCCTCCACAATCTGATCGTAGAGCCTTGATACTTTTGCCAAGTTGCTTCTCTACTTCATTCTTGAACTCTTTGAACACTTCAAAGGACTCGGATTTTTCCCTCATAAGGTACACAAATCCATATCTACTGTAATCATCAGTAAATGTAATGAATTACACATAACCACCCCTGGCAGGCGTGGCAAATGGCCCACATACATCAGTATGTATGAGCGTCAATTGCTCACTAGTCCTCTCACCTTTCTTATTGAAAGGGGACTTTGTCATTTTTTCCAATAAACAAGCCTCACATGTCTCATATGATTCGAAATCAAATGAGTCTAGTAATCCATCCTTATGGAGTCTAGATAAAAGTTTCTCGTTTATGTGGCCTAAACGACAGTGCCATATATAAGCTGGATTTGAATCATTTATTCTAATCCGCTTGGTATTAATGTTGTAGACAAGATTGCTTAGATCAAGGACATACAGTCCATTAAATAATTGAGCACTTAAATAGTGAATATTATTTAAATAAAAGGAACAACAATTGTTCTTTATTGAAATAATAAAACCATCCTTGTCCAAACAAGAAATAGAAATAATGTTTCTGCTCATAGCAGGCACGAAATAGAAATTATTTAATTCTAAAACTAATCCTGAAGGCAGAGATAGCTCGCACACGCCTACGGCCATTCTATTTTGTGCCTTAGAGACCTCATACCTCTCAACCCTTGCCTGCTCTTGGAAGAGCTGCTTCAGATGCTCGATCATATCGACAACATTCATGTTTTCGTGTTGCTTCTGAAGCTCAGAATTCATGGTGCATAGCATAAGCCAGGCCGCATCATTAGCGTCATCAACACGCTTTTGTTACGCTTTTACGGCTGCAGGTGTTTGGTTCTCTGGACCTGCCGGAACTTGCTCCTCTATTGCGTACAGTTCTTCTCTTGCTTGAGAACGATTCTCAAATTTCTGTACCAATCAAGGAAGTTGGTTCCAGAGAGCTTGTCCTTCTCAAGGACAGATCGTAGGGAATGTTGTGAACTCGATGAGTTGTTTGCCATTTGGAATTCTACAAAAGGAAAATACGCAAGTTTTAGTATTTGTGAATTTTTGACTATATTCAATAATGGCTAGTTTATCAAATATAGCTCCCACTATTTTTCTACGGATTAATAACCCTCAAGATATTAATGTACAAAATATCCTTATATTTTCTAGTGGGCCAAGATCCATGTTTCATCTCCTTATGAGCTTGCTTTGGCAAGTCACCCATAATTTGACTACTTTAGGTAGGAACAATTTCCAAATGCATCTCTATGCAACTCTTGGTTCAATTGGGCAAATAACTCCTTATTTATCCATCCACATGGATAATCCCAATTGATTGCCTCTAGGTTTTAATCATATTAATAGCCTAGTTGTGTTCAACATCTTATTTAAACATTTGCACATTACTAGCTTGTGTCATCGCATTCCATCATTATGAACCAAGTCGCCATGCTTTGGCACGCACGAACTTGATAAATCATGATGATAATGAGTGTTTAAATAACGAGAAGGAAAGAACACAATATTCGAATTTTTTTGAGGGATTTGAATTCAATGTCAATTGTTTTGTTGATCAATATCAAATAATCTATCTATTTGAGTTTGGGCACAACTCCAAATAATAGATCTGGGTTGTCTAATTATCTTATTATCCTAATTGCATGCATCATCGATACACCAACCACAAAATAATAAGATAATAAAATAAACAACCACAAAACAAAATAAAACATGATGTGAATATGGCCTTTTCTAGACTAAGATAATTTCAAGACAATGGAATTATGTATGAACCCTAAAAGCAAACACATCTCCATGCGTCTTTATCTTTTGGTCCATCCTTCATAGTCATGTGGAATGCTCCATGCTCCATCTTTTGTGGCTCCTTTGGCTTTGGGCTTCTTTTCTTCAATCTTGGCTAACAATCTACTTTATCTAGCACTAGCTAATAGCTATACTAAATAAAATAAATCTCACAAGTTGAGAAAAAAAATGGCTCGCAGGCCATAAAACCCTAATTAATTATTACAATTAATTAATCAGCTCGCAGGTCGTAAATCAAACCACAAAATTAAACATTTACATCAAACCACATCCTAAAGCCATATCCAATCACCATGCGTTTTGCACATAAACAGTTAAAATCCAATTTTAACGCGCTTGGTCAATTTTAATTGATTTTAGGATATTCTAGGGTTAAAACGGCCCATGGGGCCCAACAATCAAATTGCCCTGGCACAAAGAGAACCGCAAAGGCCTTGGGCCGGCTGGGCCCTAGCCCACGCGGCTAGGCCGCGGGCTAGGGCTGCCCCGGCCCCTAGGCCGAGCCTTGCTTGGGCGGCAAGCAAGGAGGGGCGGTCCCCTAGGGGGCCGAACCTTCTTTGGGAGTTGTTTCCAAAACAACTCCCTTGCTTGGTGCCCAAGTTTGGTTGTTTCCTTGTATGGGAAGAACTCCTTCTTTCCAAAGGATGCCCAAACCCTAAATCTAAGATCCTAAAATTTCTCAAACTCACTAATTCATGCATCCATTGCAAAAACTATATCTTTTTATGATAGATTATCTACAAATTGCATCATATGCTTGATTTGTCTTGTTTTACGCGATAAACAATAAATTTAAAGTGTAAAACTATCAAAACGTAAGACATAAACCACGTTTATGCTCTACGACCTATGGCTCTCATACCACTGTAGGGTTTTGATCATGGATGCGGAACGGAAACACAAACAAACATAATCCATGCAATACCTTCCAAGGATCACAAGTCAAGACACATAACGATGGTAAGGGAAGAAATCAACAACACACCTTAGGGTTTCTCCTTTGATGACTTCAAACGCGAATTGTGTCACGTTCTCTATAGTTGATCCACGCCTAGAGTTGAATTATAGATCTTCCTAATCCGTTGTGCTAGCCCAGAATGAGGAAGAGTAAGAAGAATCATGCAAAACGAGACAAAACAACGAGGTTTCGGCCTCCTTGTGGGCCGACGGGATGGGCGGCGGCAAGGGGGGCGGGGCAGCCTCTCTTGCTTGCTTGCTCTCTCCCTTTTGTTCTCTCCCACTCAAGTTATGATCAAAAAGGTCATAAGTATGGGAAGGAAGGAAGGAGTGTCCTTTATATAGTCCGACAAATCCTTGTTAACTACCTAAAGGACCCATTCTAGTCCTACTAGAATTCGGTTTAGTCCCTTCCTTGCAAGTTAGTCCTACTAAGTTTGCAAGGTGTTGCAAAGTGATCCTTGTAATTAATTAATCCAATTAATTAATTCCTAAATCTAGTTCAACTCTATATAGCGTGTGACCCCATAGGTTCTATCTAGTTGGTAGCAACAATTTGCTTATATGGAGCGGTTTCTAGCAAAACATCCATTCTAGCCAAGTAATAGAATAGTCATCCGACAAACCTTGTACAAGTAATTGTCTCATCCCTTTGTCTCCATATCCGGATTGGAAACGAGACATACAAGTCACACTCGTATATCAAATCCATATTTTCTCGATCCATGGGAATAGTCTGCAAATAACATCAATATCCCATATTGATTTATTTGAGTCTGGCCAGACATTCTATAAGAACTATCCCTCGAGTGGCCTAGGATATTTGCTCCCGTTATGTGGGAGGGACAAATTCTATCTACGTCCACTACGATCTCTAAGCTTGCTTCTTATTGTATCCGGTACACGCCTTTATAACTACCCAGTTACGATGTAGCGTTTAACGTTACCAAAATCACAATAATCCACAACTAGAATATCTAGCGACTTCAAGTCTAAGGATGACAATACCATTGCACCACGAGAAGCGCTTGTGACTTAACATAGCGTGTATGTAGCCTTCTCGGTGATGGGTCAATCTGGTGCGCCATTACCCTTAATGCACACCCATGTGTTGGATCATGATATCTCCACATCAATCGAACCCCATACTAGTCTATAGATGATTGTCCCATTAATCATTATACTGGACTAGGGATATTTAAGATAAACAGCACAATTGTAAATCTAAGGACTTCATTATATTAAATATCCAATAAATAGTACAATGAATGTCCTAGACATAAAATTCATACGAAACTAGATTGCCTCTAGGGCATCTATTCCAACAGGAATTGGATCATGCTAAATTCTCAATTGTCCTAGGTTGGCCTAAGAGGTATGACACCCAGAACCATCCTCCCAAGAATGAAGCTTTGAAGTTGGCAAGAGAAGAATTTTTTCTACCTAATGTTCCTGCCTCATCCAAACAGTTGACGCACTCTGTGTTGAATGTTGAAGCTAAGGTGTTGTTCACCATTCTAATGAGACACATATTTCCAAGGGAAAATTCCAAGGAGTTGATCACTGAGAGAGTGCTCTATATTATGTATCTAGTTATGCATGGCTATGATGTTGTTCTACAGAAGCATGTAATGGAGCATATGTTGTTTAGACAAACAGATCAGATAAAGCACCCTTTGCCTTATGCAAATCTGCTAACTCTATTCTTCCAACACCTTGAGATTCCTAGTGCTACTGAAGAGTCTATTAATTATGTAATGGGTTTGCTCACTGAGCCAACCTTTGAGATGATTGGAGTGGTTAAAACCAAGGAGAAAGTTTGGAAATTGTATTCTGATCAGACAGAAGAAGATCTGAGTGCAAAGAAGTTTGTCAAGCCCAAGACCTTGACTCCTACTTCAAGCCAGACCTCTCAGCCTCCTGATTTGTCTTCCATTCTTCAGAGACTTGATGGTCCAGAGATGGTTAATAGTGAAATCAAAGAGAATCAGCATGGGTTTGAGACTGATCTCAAACAAGTCAAATACATGGTGAAGACCATCTTCAGAAGTATGACTGTGTTTGATGTCCCTGAGGATGAAGATGGCGCCAAGAAGGATGGCTCTGACAAGAACTTGCCATGTGGACACTCTAATCAGGAAGAGGCTGCTCTAGTCAAGGATAAAGGAAAGCGGGTGGTAGTTGAGAAAGATGGTCTAGAAGGAGATGAAGCAGACAGTCCTGGATCAGATGACTTGCTGATAAACCTGATGAAGAAGAATAAATCTACAAAGACTGCTACCAAGGACAATACTGGAGAAGAGACTGCTGGTGGGAATGAAGAAGAACAAGAATTCCAAGACAATGGTGAAGACAGTAAGGAAGAAGAGGGAGACCAGGATGGAGATGAAGACCAAACCCCGTAATCTTGTCTATTCTTTCTTTCTCTTTTTTAAGTTCTCTTTTTAAAAAAAAATTCCAGACTTTAATCCAACATCTTCTCATTCTTTAAATGAAAGTCAAAAAGGGGGATAATTTCTTAGGTTTTATTTCTAGGTTTTATTTCTGCTTAAGTGACCTATCTGCAACTTATTTGTTTTTACTTCTGCACTTTATAAATAAGTTCCATCTTTTGGAATTAATGTGTTATTACTATTTGAACTATGCACTAATCAGTATTTTTTTGCAGAAACTAAGGCTCATACAGATTTTAAGTTTTGTCTTTCATCAAGGGGGAGATTGTAAGGTCACAGATTTCATGTACTTGAAATACAGAGTTATTTCAAGGACTTGAAACTGTTTTAAAAGCCTTGAATCAGGTTTCACAGGCTTGAAATCGCAGAGCCTTGAACCAGGATTCAAAGCCTTGAAACTGCCTGACCTACATGCATGTTCTGAGGGGGAGTTTCTCTAAACTCTTTTGATTCAATTCTCTCCCTCTCACCCTTATGCTTGATTTTTTATTATTTTATGATGAAAGAAAAACTGTTTTGATATATTTAACATCACATAATCAATTTGTTTGACTCAGTTTTGCAGGGAAATTTTATTTCCTAAGTTTGCAGGTTCAGTTTCCTAATCTGGCTTTTGCAGGATAGGAAACATTAGCAGAAGATGATTTTTTTATCAATTAGACATCCATGACATTTTCTCAGATTGTTTAAAGACAAGATCAAATCATTATCTCAGAAGATTATAATCAACTATCCGTTGGAGAAGGTTGTTATAGAGAGTCAAAGCTCTTGCCTACAAAACAGGAAGTTGTTGCTGAAAATCTAGGAAGATTTGCAGAGATTCAAACAATATAAATAGAGCTCAGTTTGAAGCAAAAAGACAAAACACTCAACGGGCAAAAAGAGAGACACATTTCTGGATTGACAAGCCTCAAATAAGTTCATCATTCTCACAATCCAACTCGCAGAAGATCACTGCATTCTTCACTGCAGTTCAATACTCTAGTGTTCTTCTGTATTGTGCTTTATTTATAGATCATTCTTTTAATACTTCTAATTCATTCTCAAGGATTGTTGAAGGTGAACAATAGAGAATTCTTAGTTAATCAGTTAGCTAGAGCAGGTACTAGATAGGTTAGGGAGAACCACGAGTAGTAACAGAGTATGGGAACTCTCTGTGCTTGAGATCTAAGGCTTAGCTTTTGATTAATAAGAATTGAGTTGGAAATCCTGTAGGGATAAGATCCCTGGGGTAGAGACGTAGGTCCAAGTGGACTGAACTCTATAAATCTTGTGTATCTTGCATTTACAGTTTCATTTACATTTTCAGTTTTTGCTGCATTCAAACTAGTTTATTTTCAAGGGTTTGAAACTCTTTTCAAGGCCTTGAAAAAGACTTGTTTGTTTCATTACAAACTGTTTTTCACTTCAAAGGCTTGAAACTGATTTCAAGGCCTTGAACTCCATTGCTCTTACACTTAAACTCTTCTCTTCTACAAGTTTTGCGTAAAGTTGGCATACTCAATTCAATCCCACCCCCCTTCTAGAGTATCTGCATTGCACATCTATCTGCATACTCCCCTTTCATTTTCTAATGAGGGGGAGCCAGAAAGTTTGCTGGAGGCGTGAGCTCATAAAGATAAGTCCAGCTGGATGAAGGCTATGCAAGAAGAGTGAGTTCCTTGCAGAAGAATGATACTTCCTCCGTTACGCCTCTTTCACTACGTTTTAACTTTTGTCACTATTCACTGGATCACTTTCACCCGGTGATTTGGATAGAAAAATGATGCAATTTTTTTATAATCTTTTCATGGTGTTGTAGAGTAAAATTTGCTCTATAATACGGGGAAAAACTTATCAGAAAATCGAATCATTTTGCTATCCAAATCATTCGGCCAAAGTGACACTAATACGAGTCATAAAGTCAAAGCGTATAGATAGAGGCGTTACGGAGGAATTATGAGTTAGTAAAGCTACTGAAGGGAAGAAAAGCACTGAAGAACAAGTGGTATCAGAGTCGATGGTTTGTGTGCGCACCTGTGGTGAATCCATGGGTGAGATATGCAGTGTTCTCATGGATGAGTCTTCCATGAATGGTGGACATGTTATTCCTGCAGACGGTAAAAAACATGTAGATGGTGTTCCTGAAGACAGTCAGATTCCTGTAGATGGGGGTCTGGTGCACTCTCACAAAGGTGATTCCGAGAAATTCGGCGGATGCTTCCGGACAAGGGGAGCTGTTGAAGGACTCACGCATGAAGCGGGAGATTGTTGAGTATCATGTGCAAGTGGAATGTTCCACATTGGAATAGTGGGCAGGATATCTATGGTTAATATAGTATGATTTGGACCCTAACTCATAAGGTTGAATTTTTGGGTAAGTGGGTGTCCAAATGATACTATTGTGCTCCTCTCTAGCATTACTTAGTCTCCCAACAAGTGGTGTGGTGAAGGTAGACTAAGGGAACTCACAAATACAGGGAAGTCAGATTTTGGAAGTAATTCTTTAAGTGACAACTCTTCCGCTTTCTTCTCTGAAGGATGCTTTTCTAGCACTGAGAGCAACCGTGATTCTGCTAGCGCCGATGAATACTTAGACCCATTTCTTAGTGATGTGGGAATTAACTGGAGTAGACAATGTAGGAGGAGGAGTAACTCCTCAGATTATGACTCGTCTTCTTCTTCGTCTTCCTCCTTCATTCCCCCTTGTATTATAAACATTCTCCCCTAGGAGGCTCAAAATATCCCAAAACTAGTTGTTGCCAAATCCAAAACACAAAGTGTCAAGTTGGGGATGGTCTTGGTTTTTCGCATTTAGGAGTCTCTGGCAGGAGCGAAGGAAAGTCGACTATTTCATGTTCGTATTCTTGCTCTACTGAACAATGTAGAAACTGAGTCGGTAGAAGAAATAGTAGTAATAGTAGTTGTTGTAGTGTAAATAGAAGCAGCTGTAGAGACACTGGCCCTTATAGATCAGAGGTGGCTAAAAATGTGTAGGTATATGTGGCGTATTTTAAGCAATCAATGAAGGAAAGAACATATTAAGCTTTTATCTATTGTGAATATCTATATGGGTAAAACACATTTTCCACCCTCCGAGTATGGAGAAAATACATTTTCCACCTGATTTATCGACAAAAACTTTTTGCATCCATGTCAGAGTTAAAAACTAATGGTTGACTGACAGAGGGGTAAAAAGACAAAATTACCCCTGAAATTTTGAGAAATTACCCCACTATAAATGTCTTTCCTACTTATTTCCTCACCCTAACAACCTTATCTCTTCCTCTCCCTCTTCAGCCTCTCTTCTTATCCAGGTCTTGAACTCCCCTCTTTCTCGTCCTCACCTCCATCCTTCTGTCTCAGATCCATCCCTCTGTCTCTCTCTCTCCCGTTGGACCATCAGACCCACTCGGGGCCACCACCGGCGAAGTCGGTAGCAACCCTGACAAAACCACCAACGACCACCACGCCGCCGATCCACCTTCTCCTCCTCACCGTCCTTCTAGGTTCTTTATTCGAATATAAATAACACTAAGAAGCTTATAGTTGTTGCTGCTACTACTAAGGGACGGCAAAAACAGTAGAAGCAACCGAGATTGAAACAGAGCAAGTACCGCCCACATAGCAACTCAAAGCCGACCTCTTCTCTACCTCTCTTTCTCTTGTCCTAGGCCCTAGTTATGCTCAAGAACGAGCTTAGGAGCTCAAAACAAGCTCTGAATCGTTTGAAATCAGAAAAAGAGGAGAAAGAGTTACCTGGACTGAAAATGGTGGACCGAAGGTGTCTTTCTCGAACCCTAATAATTGAGGCTTTCTATTCACTTGACTTTTGGGCCAGATGGAGGGAAGGATGAGGTAAAGCATGGTCTAGGGAGTTGATTGGGACCGGTTTCACTCAACTTGGATGAGTTTTGGTTCGGTTTTGAGGGCTTGGTCTTAGCATGGACGAGCTTCCGTGGAGTTCCCGTTCTTCTCCTGTGAATGCGTCGGGGAGAGAGGGAGAGATTAATGCGAGCTGGTGTGATTTGTTTCCCAGAAACTGCAATCCGGCCCCCCTAAGTTGATGGGTTTTTAAAATGGCCCTCGACATTTTTTTGGTATTGCTAGCGTGAGCTGGTGTTGGTGTTGGTGGTGGCGGTGGTGGTGCAGGTGGTGCTCAAGAACACCATGAAAATCAACAAAAACATGATGAATTCACTAATAAACAAAAAAAAGTGATATTTGTCCCAGTAAGAGTAAAATGGTCACAAAAAGTCAGTCCCCCCCCCCCCTAACGGATTATAACATATGGTATCTTTCCCCCCTCCATCCACTCACAGGGGTGCAAAAATTATTTATCGATTAATCGCGGGGCAAAATATATTTTCTTCATACTCACAGGGTGAAAAATGTCTTTTACCCTATTTATATTTGTATGTGTATGGTATTTGGTGGCGAAGCTAGAAAAACTTAAACAGCTGGCAAATAATTCTGTATGTATTCATTTAACGGTACCAGTGATAAAATACGATTATGTATTTTTTGGAATGTATTGTTCTTGAAAATATAATATTGGGGAGACTAGCAAAATTTTGAGACAATTAAGGTTGGCAAGTGCCACACCTGTATCCATGTGCCTTCGCCTACGGCCTTTTATGTCTGAATTAGGCACGAATATGTGCTTATTGGCCAATAGCAAAGACAAGTTGATCACCGCGTTGTGATTCTCATTTCCTAGCTCTCATATCCCCTTTCACTTTGGCGACGACTTTCGTTCAGGGGTAAGCAGAGTTCATAAAAGTCAAATCACGTTGACAACAATAAAAATCACCTAGAGACCGTTAAATTATTAATAAGCTTACTAATGAGAATCATATTTTCTCGTCTTCGCCTCCGGTCTTTGTTTCCGTGGCCCATTCTATTGATCCTACCCTCTAGGCAGATATGCTTTCGAAAAAAGTTCTAGAGGCAAAGCCTAGTGGGTGCTCCACTGTGGTTCCGCCTTAAGGTAGCCTATCTTTCTTATTTCTCTTTTTTGAGGAGGGCACCTTCTCTCTCTCTTTCTCTTTCACTGGGACATCTCAAATGGTTAAGTTCTCTTGCAAATGGAGATCTTTACCAAAATATACTTTTCCCCTTTTAGTGCATTTACCTTGCCAAATATGGGACCTATCCTTTGCCGACGACAGTGTCATGTAATCAAGAAAGCCAGCAAGGTAACGTAAACCTTATTAAAGCTTGCAGAATTAATGCATTGTAGAGCTATGTGAACGATGATTCCAGGTACTGTTGTGGCGCTTCCTGATCTAAAAGAAATTAAGGAGTTATTGTACAGGAAGAAGTTTCCATACCCGACGTATGAGAAGTTCACTGGAAAAGATTTTAATGTGCACCAACATTTGTAAAGTTTATCAAAGCTCGAGGACCTCACACCGCTCAAAATTCTATGAGAATCAGAGAATTCACCAAGTCTTTGGGATTAGTGTCGTACTCTTCTTGGTATGCCGGGCTACCAAAAGATTCCATTCGCACTTTGAATGCTTTTGCAGTGAAATCCATGACGAACTTATTTCAAACATAGGAGATGTTTTCTCTCTTCAATTTAATAAATGATAAAAAATGAGTGGAGCTAATAGATTTCGTAATGAGATTTCAACTGACGACCATTCACTACGCCGGCATTCAATCAGAGCAACAACAACATGGATCACGCAACACACTAATAGCATACCTTACAAGCAATAGTCAAATAACAGAAATACACACGATATCTATACAGTTAATATCTTGACATATATATAATCACGTATAGATTTTCACTACTATAAATGTAGAAACTTGATTTACCCTACCTCAACTCTCTCTGACTCATCTTCTGACTCATCTTCTGACTCATCTTATTGTCTACAATCTTCAGTTATTGTTTAATTGAAATCGTCGATATCTTTCCAGTTCATGTGTTACATATATACTGATTTGTGTATGAAATTTTCCAACAAAAAATAAGGTTCATAACTTTACGAGTTATTAAGGTATTTTTCATTGTAGTTATTGGATAAGTATACAATTGAGGGTGGTGATCCTTGTACATTTTTTTGTGTGTTAATTACATGTCTTTGATTGTATTTCGATTTTATAATGTTTCCCCTTCCAATGGAATGATAGACAGAGCAATAGGAAATGAACTTTGATTTGAGAACTTTCCTCACACTATTCCATCATTCACTTACAACAGCTTAACTCAGATCATTGCCCTCTGTTACTACCAACAAATGAAAAAAATTCAGCTCTTAAACAACATTGTGATCAATTTCAAATCTTTTTGGTGACAACAAGCTAATTTCAAAGTCTTTTCTTACGAAGACTGGAATTCATCCAAAATACCTCTTGTTGGGGGAAAACCTCATTTTCTTACAACCAAGTATTCCTAAATGGAAAAATAAAAACGTATGTGTTTTGAACCTGATAACTCAAGATGAAGAAGCCATCAATGGATGATGGTGAGTTGCAGAAGAAAGAGAAGAAAACGAAAAAGAAAAAAAGGATGAAGAAGATGATTTTTCTTATTGGTAAAGTTATCCCACATCGAGGCTTATAGTCATTGCTCTAACGTCCACATAGTGGTAGCCAATAAGAGAATGCCAACCTGGAAAATGAGACAAGAGTGCAAGCTACGTGGTGTGTTAGGGAAGTGACAGCGTTACACAAAGGGTGAGGGTGAAAATGAACCAACATAAGAAAAGAAGGATATTACATATCCTACCCCTTCAAATAAACCAACATAAGAAAAGAAGGATATGACATATCCTACCCCTTAGTATTTCATAATTCTAATATGTCCCCTAAAGATGGACTGAGTCGCACAACCATCTCGCAAATCAGATTGTTGAAAATTGGTGCAGTAAGGAGCTTGGTGAGGAAATCAACAAGTTGAAGTTTGCTTGTCACATGCTATAGCTAATTTACTCCTTGAACGGGATCTTTAATGGAGTGACAATCCATTTCTATTTGTTTTTTCCTCTCATGGAAGATGGTATTGTTTGCAATGTGAATTGCAGAACTACTGTCACAAAACACTGTAGGAGCAGCTGCGAGAGAAAAACGAATATCTTGAAAAAGAGAAAGAATCTATTAAATTCCACACGCCACCAGAGCAAGGCTTCTGTACTCAGCTTCAGCTGAGCTTTTAGCAACTACTTGTGTTTCTTTGTCTTCCATGAAATCAAAGATTTTCCCGGAAAAAGCTAGATAGCCACTAGTGGATATTCTTGTGTCAAGGCATCCCGCCAATCAGCGTCTACATAAGCGGTGAGCTGAAGGTCCTTGGCAGTGGAGAAGTGCAGACTCAATGAGATTGTGCCTTTGAGATATATGAGGATGTAGTTGAGAGAAAATAAGTGCTTCGTTGTTGGTGCAACCATATATTGAGAAAGCTTATGCATATAATATGTGATGTCTGGTCTTGAGTTGCAGAGGTAGATTATCTTACCAATTAATTTTCTACAATGAGCTGATGATTCCTTTGAGAGGAGATCTCCACCTGTAATACTTAGGTGAGAACTTAGCAGCATTGGAGAAGGATCTGACTTGCAAAGAAGATGATCAAACTCCTCTACAAAATTATGGATAATTTTTTGTTGACTCATAAACATAATAGAATATGTCCTGCAGTCAAATCCAAGAAAATAATGCAGAACTTCCAAAATCCTCGAGTTTAAACTTTTCGTCCAGAAGCTGCTTGAATGAATAAATCTCTGTGAATTTATTGCATGTCAATAAGATACTACCTCCGTTTCTTCTCTATCACACCGGTTTGAATTTTTACATTGTATCTGGGTCACTTTGACCGGGTGATTTGGATTTTTTGATAAATTTTTTCACCATGTTATAGATCAACTTTCACTCTACAGCACCATGAAAAAGTTATCGAAAAACTGTGTCGTTTTGCTACACAAATAACCGGGTCAAAGTGACCCAGTGAATAGTGACAAAAGTCAAACCGGTGTGATAGAGAAGAAACGGAGGAGGTAGTATCATCTAGATATACCAGCAAAAAAAATGTTATGAGATGGGTCATGATTCTGTTTGATAAAAAGACTATAATCACTCTTGCATTGAGTAAACCCTAATTGTAGAAGAGTATTGGATATGTTGGAAAACCAATGTCTTGAAGCCTGTTTGATTCAATAGAGAGCTTTCTTGAGAAGGCAAACCGTATTTGGCACATTATGAAGAGGGGAGTACCCTTCTGGTAAACCTTTAGTTCTCCCAGTAGAAAAGCATTGTTCACATCAAGTTGAACTAAATGCCAATGATGCATTACTGGTAAAGCCACTATGCATTTGAGAATTGGTAAATTTGCAACAGGAGAACATGACTCAAAGAAATCAACCCCTTAAGTTTGAGTATAGGCTTTTTCTACCAATCTTATCTTGTTTCTTACCAGAGTGCCATGTGCTTTAAATTTGGTCTTGTACAACCATCTGCAGCCTATGACTTGCTGACTTAGCAGTTTCGTGACAATAACCCAGGTACCATTATCCTCACGAGCTCGTAATTCAGAGTACATAGTTATTCTCCATTCTAGATACTTGGAAGCTTCTCAGTAACTAGTAAATGTGAAGTTAGATGGGATAAGAGGAAGAGGCAGGAAATAGAGTATAGAAGTTGATGATTTTGGTTTAGTAAGAACAAAATCGTGGAGATGAGGTGGCATTTCGGACACTCTAACTGAATGCCTGGTCGGCTAAGGTACGACTTGTGTGCTTTTGGGTACTATAGGAGCCGAAAAGGAAGAAAGGGGTGATATTATGGATGGATGCACCTGTGTTGAAGTAGGTGATGTTAGAATAGGTGCCCTAGAGGCAATCTAGTTTAGTATGAACAATAAATTGGCGAGAATATTCATTGTATTATTTATTGGGTATTTAATATAATGAAGTCCTTAGATTTACAATGTTGTTGTTTATCTTAAATATCCCTAGTCCATTATAATGAATAATGGGGCAATCATCTATAGACTAGTATGGGGTTGGATTGATATGGAGATATCTTGATCCAAGACATGGGTGTGCATTAGGAGTAATGGCTTACTGGATTGGCCCATCTCTGTGAAGGCTACATACAAGTTATGTAAAGTCACAAGCGCTTCTCGTGGTGACAATGTTATTGTCATCCTTAGACTTGCAGTCAGTGGTTGTGGAACATTGTGTTTTGGTACCGTCAAACGCTACACCAAGACTGGGTAGTCATAAAGGCGCGTATTGGACACAATAGGAAGCAAGCCTAGATATCGTAGTGATGTAGATAGAATTTTCCCTTCCCACATAACGGGAGCAAATATCCTAGGCCACTCGAGGGATAGTGCTTATAGAATGTTTGGCTAGACTCAAATAAATGAATATAGGATATTGATGTTATTTGCACCAATAAGGCTATTCCCAGGATCGAGGAACTATGGATTGGATATACGAGTGTGACTTGTATGTCTCGTGTCCAATCTGGATATTGAGACAAAGGGATGAGACAATACTTTCACAAGGTTTGTCATGATGACTATTTCTATTTGTTGGCTAGAATGGATGTCTTGTTAGAGGCCGCTCCATATTAGTATATCGTTGCTACCAACTAAATAGAACCTATGGGGTCACACCCCATATAGGGGTGAACTAGACTTGGGAAATAATTAATTAATATGATTAATTAATGAGAAGGATCAAATCGCAACAACTTACTGACTTAGTAGGACTAATATGCAAGTTGGACTCATCCGAACTTGAGTAGGATTAGGAGAGGACCTTTATGTAGTAAAAAATGAGTTGTTGGACTATATAAAGTATGCTCCTAGCATCCTTCCCTACACTAATGCTCATAAAATACATTGAGTAGGAGATAACGAAGAAGAGAGCAAGACAAACAAGGAGGGCGAAGTCCTTTTGCCGTCCGCCCTACCCGTCGGTCATAAGAGAGAGCTGCCCTATCTTTGGTGCTCCGTTGCGTGATTTATTCGTCCTCTTCAACCAATCCTAGCTAGCGCAAGGCGTTCGGAAGATTTAGATCTCAGCTCTAGGCGTGGATCAACCGTAGAGAAGTGATATTTTTCTCGTTAGAAGTCATCAAGGAGACCTACAAGGTACATAAGACAATTCCCTTACCATCGTCATGATTTCTCTTCCTGTGATCCTTGGAGGGTCTTGAATGGACAAAATTTATTGTTTTTCCGCTGCGTATCCATGATTAAAACCCTACAGGTGATGTACGAATTGAGCTAACATGAGTTTGGTGATCTACTGGTGAAGTGAATGTGTTAAGAGGATTGGTAGTGCTGAAGATGTCATCAATAATATTGGGTAGGCAGTGTTTAGTATCAGTGATGTTTTGTGAAGAGGGATTCATAAATGGAAAGATACTTTCATGAAATACCATATCTCTGAAGATCATCGTCTTCTCGTTGTGAAGATCATACACTCTGTAACATACCCCTAGAACACACATTTCACTGCTCTAGTATCAAACTTGCTCCTTCCATGTTGCAGTGTTGAGGCATAAGACAAGCAACCAAACACACTTAATCAAGAATAACCTGGACCTTCTTGTAAATAATATCATAAGAAGAATTAATTAGCAGTCTTGGAGATTGGTTTTCAGTTTTTGAGATGAGCAGTTGTAGGAATGCACTCTCCCCATAATCTAATTGGCACATTTGCTGGAAAATTCAAAGCTCTTGCCAAAGATAAAAGATGCTATTGTTTCCTTTCAACAATAGAGTTTTTCTCAGAAGTTTCCATACAACTAAATTCATGTAGAACCCATTTACTGTCACAAATTTTTCTTGAGTTCCAGTTCAGGAGCTTGATCACTTCTAAGCTTCTTCACTTCAATATTAAATTGTGTGTGCAAAAAGTTAGAAAAAGCAGGTAATACTTGTTGTGCTTCTGAATTATGATTCATAAGGTAGATCCAAGTAGTCTTTGAAGCATCATCAACAAGTGTTAGAAAGAATCTGCAGCCATCATGAGTAGTAGTGTTCTATGGACCCCAAGTATCAGAATGAATTAGCCAAAAAAGAGTTTTATAAATGGCATTCTTCTTCTGAAATTTAACTCGTTATTGCTTAGCCCGAGGACAAATAATGCAACAAGTGTTATCATAAATGGTCCCACTTCTTAATACAGAAGAGAGCTTATCCATTTTCTTAATGTAGGCCTCATATTCCACACATCAAGAAATGATGTGGGACTGGGAGAAATAAGTACATTGATAGAGCTTATTTTAGCTCTATTGAAAAGATATAAACCTTCTACTTTAGATCCAGTAGCAAGGACTTTATTTGTAATCTTGTTTTGTATAGCACAAGAATCCATTTCACAAAGAAAAGAGCAATTGTTGTCTCTAGTGAGTTTAGATATGAAGATCAAGTTAAAGTTAAAATCAGGCACACAAAGTACAATTTCAAGCGTAGGTCAGTCATTAACAATGACTTTTCCAACAGGAGATACCTTGGTAGCCTTCCTATTTGGTAGATGAACATAAACATCCTTGACAACTTGAACATTTTGCAATAAATGAACTTGAGAAAAAAATGATTTGTAGCTCCAGTATCAATAATCCAAGTGCGTGAATCTAGTTGATGATGTTTCGAAGCTGCCTTCATAGAAAATGTGCTGAAAGCACCTTCTCGAAAGTGATTATTTCCAGCACTAGAAGTGTCATGTTATCCAACTAGTGACTTGTCATAATGAGCCTGAAATTATGAAGCATCATAAGAAGCTATTGAGCCAGCCTCACTACTAGAAGAAGATCTTAGTCCTTGTAATTGAGAACTGATCAATGAGGCAATCTGTAGACATTGAGCTGGAGTAAACTCCATAGAAGAAGAGTTGTTTTTGTATTGTTTCAAGACTGCATTGACACTTGAATTTAGCTTACCTGTAAAATTGGCTAGATATCCATTCAATTTCCAACACTTGTCTGGTATGCCCTGTACCATTACAGTAAGTACATGATAATTTTGATTTGGAGTTGTTCTTGTAGTTGGATTTACCATAGTAAGCCTTTGGAGATGGCTCAACACTAACTGTTGTTGCCATTGCCATGTTGGGATTCAGAAGAATCCCATGAAATCCACCACTCAATCACTTTGGGAAATACATGATTAAGGTAGCGTGTAGGCTCAATTAAGAGAATTTTCTCTCTTACTGCGGCATAATGGTCATTTAAATCCATTTGAAACTTCATAGTTTATTCGTCCTCCTACATTTCTGAGAAAGCAGTGAGGTGATCACACCTATAACTGGGCAAGCTCTTATAGTTCATCAATTCTCCCATAAAGTTTTAAGTCTATTAAAGTAGATTGTGACACTCATGTCTCCCTGCTTGAGGTCAAAAATCATGATAAATATTTGATAGATTCTTGTCTTATTAGCCCGAGAAAATCTCTCCAATAAATTAATCCAAATTTCTCTAGAATTTGTACTATAAACAACACTTGCAGCTATTTCGGAAGAAATGGAATTTAGCAGCCATGAAATGACCATGCTATCACATCTGCTCCAGATTTTTTCAAGTTCAGATCCAGGGTTAGGTTTTGGTATAGAACCATCAACAAAACTGAGTTTATTCTTTGCATCCAAGGAAACATTCATTGACCGCTGCCATGGCTAGAAGTTTGGCCCAGTAAGAATTTGAGTGACTAGGAGATGCCCTGGATTGTCAGAGCTAGAAAAAAATTAGGCTGAATATGTATTTATACCTCCATTAAAACCGATTGCAAGCTTGTCGGGAAGCCGATCCTCCGATAAAGCCATCATATCGAATTGGAGGGAGTTTGAAACAGCAGAAGAACACGTGAGAATTGCTTGAGAAAGATCAAAACCCAGATTAGAACCATCCAGGCTCTGTTGTTGAATCTGAGATCTCAAGATGAAGAAGCCATCAATGGATAATGGTGAGTTGCAGAAGAAAGAGAAGAAAACGAAGAAGAAAAAGATGATGAAGGAAATGATTTTTCTTATCGGTAAAGTTACCCACATCGAGGCTTATTGTATTACCCCTCATTTTCGAGAGAATTCATAGTGCAATATCAAGACTTTGGGGGTAAAATTGTAAATAGTTTTTCACGGCTTTAAAGTTGGCATTTTTGGAGTGTCTGAAATATTTAGAAGTTTTTCGGATGATTTTGAAGCACTTTGAAGTGTTTGGGGGTGGTAGTGGAATTATTTAAAGTAATTAGAAGCTCTAATTCTAGTTGTACCCAAAATTTTAGAAAACTACACTTTGACCACTATGCATGTAGGACACTTGGCAACCTCATTTTGACTCCTCAAGAGATAGGTGGCAATTCCACTCTCCCACTTTACCACCTGCTGAGAAAGAGGAGAGAGAGAGAGAGAGAGAGAGAGAGAGAGAGAGAGAGAGACTTCATCAACCTTATCATCTTATCCTCCACCACAACTCCACCATGAAACCACCAAACCACCACCACCGTGCCACCTCTTTCAGAACTGTTTCGACCCAAGCTTCTCCTATGTCTGGTGATCAAAACGCAGAAACTAATTCGGAATTTCATTGCTCTGGGAGGGATTAATCGGGTTTAAAAAGTAAGAACCCTAGTTTTGATAGTTATCAAATTCTCCATTTCTGTTTTGAATTGGCTGATTTAGCTTGTGTTTTCGTGATCCTTGTTCTTAGGAGAACCTAGGGGTACCAAATTCTTGGATCAATTCGTCAGATTGAGCTTCGCCGGATTCTGGGTTTGAAACCCGTCGTGACGCCGTCGCCAGGAGCGGAACCGCGACACCTCCTTTGTTCTTGGATTTTCCCTCCATCCAGCAGTGACCCTCTGCTCTGAGGACGTTGTGCACTACCCTAGAAAACCTAAAAATGGCTGGGAGTTTGTGGAGTGCTAGAAACCGGTCGGTAAACCGCCGGATTCCGCCATGGTCGCCGGAAAAGCTCAAAGCTCGGTACGGCTTCGATCCTTGCTCGTTTTGATCATTTAAAAGCATGATCATGCTCCTAATCACGTCCAGAACACGTTTAGATCATCCAAAAATGACTGTAACAACAAATTTGACAAGTTTGATTTGTTCATGTTGAGTTTTTTATTTGAAAATATGCCATGTTCGCGAGCCTATAACTCTCTCCATAATTGATGTCTAGACCTGATTTTTGTTTCTTTGGATTCCCTGCATGTAGTACTCCAACTTTCGTGTTGATTTCTTCGTCCAATTTGATCTCTAAACCCTCTGATTTTGGCTCCAAATTGCTGCAATGTTAATGTTCTTCGATAGCAAAAAAGTTCAGAATTTTCTAAGTGTAGACTGTCATGGTGAAACACCCATTTTCTAACCCTCTTATCTTCTTCAAAACTTACTGAAATTAAGATATGTTTTCTCCTGTGTAAAGCCTGTATACAATACTTCATTTTATCCACTTTTGGTCATGTTCAAATTTGTAACATGTTTCTCACAAATCAAGCCTAAAGTTGTTGCTTTGAACGCGTGTAAATCTCTTAAATTTTCTAAGTGTTGGAATCTAAAATTCATCCCACTTTGACTAGCGATATCTCTTTGTATACTTACAGTTTTTACGAGTTCAAATATGTTCTTGAATTCTTGAACTATTGTCTTCAAAACCTTATTCTTAGATTTTCGAGTATCCCCCTCAATTGATTGCAAATCAGCTCTAAAGTTGACTAGTTGAGTCGATTTTCCTCTATATTTGACTTTTGATTCGACACTCTAAATGACATTTCTAGCCTTAGAGTTCTTCACAAAACTTGTTCGTATTCATGTTCCGAGTCTATATATCAAGTTTGACCAAGTTTGACTTTTCAAAACCCTTGTTTGACTGAACTGTATAGGAGGGGCAAAATAGTAATTTCGCTCAAGCTTTGAATTGATTTTCGTCTAGTAACTTGGAGTTTTTGAGCATGCCTTGTATGTGTATTTGGAGTACTTGTATGTAATTCTAGGCTAATGTTGACCAAGTCAAATGTTGGGGCTATTTGCAGTTTTACTAAACTTCAGGGGCCTATATGCATTTAATTAAAACTTCACACTTGACCTACTTGAGACTAAGTTAGTGTTTTGAGACCAAAAACCTGACTTAGAAGGATATTTTAAGTCTCAAGAAGGAAGTATTTGACTCGGGAGTTATCAATTGCAGGGGCCTTTTTATAATTTTAGCAAACTTTAGGGGCCTAAGTATAATTTATTGAAAGTTGTAGATTGCGATGCTAAGTTCATATGGGGGGGTTAGAGTCATTATTACATGTGCTGGGCCAATATGAGTATAATTTGGGGTCCAGGCACAATCAGGGACTGTACTGGACAGTTTTGGAGTATCAGGGGCGTTTTGGTCATTTATCTTGCACGACCCGCATTCCATTGCATTCTTTCATACAACCTTAGAGGGTAAATGCTAATAAACTGTATACTTGACTTGTTTATATCCAGCTGTTGTGCTCGTACCGAATACGCGTACGTGTTCGTATAGCTGCATTGATGGTTAGACACGGATTCACGTGAGACGAGCGTTGTATGAGTACTAGCTTTGCTTTGCGGATTTCTTGGCTTAGCGGTAAGTACATACGTGCGACCTTCAATTATCAAAATGTGCGTATGCGTATGAATTTTTAGAATGAACGCCTTGTTATATGAAATAGTATGAGAATGCATGTTTTCCACTCGAAAGTTGTTCAACTATTTTATTCATCTCCTTTGAGAACTCTCGAAAATTATTTGTGAATTTTTGATATTTTGATCCTGTTTATGTGAAAGAGAAGAAATAAGATACCTCTAATGGATTTAGGACGATGTACAGAGTTATGTTATTAATGGGAGGCGCCAAGAAATCCTCCATTTTCATATGGCTAAGACCATTGAAGCAATGCTTCTTATTATTCGATAGAACTTATTGTTCACAAATCTGCCCCTGATGAGCCAAAATGTACGAAGGTATTGCGGCCAAGGGTTTGTTAGAGCTATACAGTGCTACTTATACTTGTAAGGGTCACTACGGTATAGGGGTGTCGACACTTAAGGCCTTTTAGCTAATGTTGTGAGCGGGGTTGACGAATGGGCTCCCTTAATGCTCGGGTGAAATAGGGTTTGATAAACCCTAGAAGGAACCCTTTGTGATTACTTTGTGATCCCTCGTTTTACATCGATAAGCTGGTGGCTCTAGACATGCCTCAGCTAAACTTAACGGTTAATTGAACTTGAAAGAAAATTGACTACTCTATTAATTTTGTTTGTGGCTCTTGATATGCCCTTATCGATTGAAATGATTTGAAAAGCGATGGCTACTCATGAACTAATATCGTTATCAACTTAAATTGACTTTTTTACTCTGGATATTTCACTGAATACTCGTGGTTCCTCAATGTTCTTAAATTGAGATGTTTTGTTACTCGGTTACTTTCAGTTGTTCCAAAATCTCCAACCTGTTACTTTTATCGTTTTAAATCTTATGATTTATTTCAACTCATACCTATGCGCCACTCGTTGCTTTACATGTCTCACTGTGTATTTACTCAGTTTTTACTGATCAATTTCTTCAAAACTGTGTCAGCTCTTGCCATTTTAAAACCGCAGGTCATCAACCAAGGTGGGAGATGGGAACGCGAATCGAGACGAAGACGTTTAGCTTAGATTAGATCACTTAGTAGATCACATAGCTTATTTCACACATTGCTTTTGTAAACTTATCGTCTCAAACAGTTTTGTATTAAATAAAATGTAATATTTATAAATATAGTTCTACTTTTAGTTATCGATTGTCGCATTAACCCTTAACCGAGATCCCGGGTCGTTTCAGCTGGTATCAGAGCATCGGTTCTCCGGTTAATGAGACATTTGGATTTCCTTAAGTAGATAAAAAAGAAAGATAACACGTTTACAAAATTTTAAAATTGATTAGGATAAATCGATTTGGTAATAACAAAGTAAACAAGCCGCGTGGGATTTTTGGGTACTTACGTATTCTTAAACTCGATTTGTACCTTACTTTTTAATTAATTGTTAAGTGCTTATGTATGTGATCTAGCTGAATATAACTTGCTTATTTATATGATTGGTGATTCTATGGGAATGTTTTGTTGCTATATAGAAATGATTTATCATTGTCGTGTGATGCTTATCCGCGTTCACTTGTTTGATTATGTTAATTTTTCGACGAGAGAGTAACGATGCTTTGATAAAGAAGACCATGAGACCATTCATATTATACATATGAGCGTGACTTTTCAGATTATATTTTATTTTGTTTCATTTTGAGTTTTTTTTTACACGGTCATTTCCAAATTAGAAAGTTCAAACAATAAAATTATTTACTTAAACAAAAATAGTTTTCCAAAATTATTGGGGTGTCGAGCTACCAAATGCCAAGTGATATAGACCACTTTGTTTATCAGGACGCTGGCGCGACTCTTAGTACGACGGTACTATAAGTTGTATCTGCTGTGTAGACTAAGTTGGAACATTTGAAACACATGCGAGTTGTGTTAGAGAGGCACCATGTGTGACGACACATAGTGTTCTTTCTCTCTCGTATGCGTGGAACACTTTGGGTGATTGGTTTATCTAATCCTATAGAGGTAGGACAACATTTTTAAAGCGGATGATTCAACCAAAAAGGACATATTAGTCTTGATAAAAGTATTTGTCTCAAAATTTCAAGATTTGTATAAATTCTAGAAAATTTTTTGAGTCGCTTCTAAAATTAAGAACTTATATGTTGTTATTGAACATTCAAAATCTTGTTTCGAACTTTTACTTGTAGAAATCGTATACAAAACCCTATTGTGATGCAATTCTAGGCTGGATAATAATATAAAATCAAAATAGACCCCGTCGTGCGGAGGGTAAGAATGAACAATTTCTTTCCGTTAAGGTATTGCTAAGTGACCACCTAAGAAAGCCATCTTTTCGGAGCGAAAAATCCGACGAGAGCGATTTTTGTACTTGTTTGATTAAGACAAATAGACTGAGTCAATTTGCTGCATTCAACCTACACTTCATATATATATGGGTAAGTATAGTATGATATCTTCGGGGACGAGGATTCTTTTAAGGTGAGTAGATTGTAACACCCCCCATTTCCGAGAGAATTCTTAGTGCAATATCAAGACTTTGGGGTAAATTTGTAAATAGTTTTTCACGTCTTTAAAGTTGGCATTTTTGGAGTGTCTTAAATATTTAGAAGTTGTTCGGATGATTTTGAAGCACTTGAAGTGTTTTGGGGTTGTAGTGGAATTATTTAAAGTAACTAGAAGGTCTGATTCTAGTTGTACCCAAAATTTTAGAAAACTACACTTTAAACCCCTATGCATGTAGGACACTTGGCAACCTCATTTTGACTCCTCAAGAGATAGGTGGCAATTCCACTCTCCCCACCTGCTGAGAAAGAGGAGAGAGAGAGAAAGAGAGAGACTTCATCAACCTTATCATCTTCTCCTCCACCACAACTCCACCATGAAACCACCATAACCACCATCACCGTGCCACCTCTTTCGGAACTGTTTCGACCCAAGCTTCTCCTCTGTCTGGTGATCAAAACGCATAAACTAATTCGGAATTTCATTGCTCTGGGAGGGAGTAATCGGGTTTAGAAAGTAAGAACCCTAGTTTGGATAGTTATCAAATTCTCTGTTTCTGTTTCGAATTGGCTGATTTAGCTTGTGTTTTCGTGATCCTTGTTCTTAGGCGAACCTAGGAGTACCAAATTCTTGGATCAATTTGTCAGATTGAGCTTCGCCGGATTCTCGGTTTGAAACCCGTCGTGACACCGTCGCCAGGAGCGGAACCGCGACCCCTTCTTTGTTCTTGGCTTTTCCCTCCATCCAAGCAGTGACCCTGTGCTCTGAGGACGTTGTGGAGTACCCTAGCAAAGCTAGAAATGGCTGGGAGTTTGTGGAGTGCCAAAAACCTGTCGGTAAACCGCCGGATTCCGCCATGGTCGCCGGAAAAGCTCAAAGCTCGGTATGACTTTGATTCTTGCTCGTTTTAATCGTTTAAAAGCATGAGCATGCTCCTAATCACGTCCAAAACACTTTTAGATCATCCAAACATGACTGTAACAACAAATTTGACAAGTTTGATTCGTTCATGTTGAGTTTTTCGATTTGAAAATATGCCATGTTCGTGACCCTATAACTCTCTCCATACTTGATGTCTAGACCTGATTTTTGTTTCTTTGGATTTCCTGCATGTAGTACTCCAACTTTCGTGTTGATTTCTTGGTCCAATTTGATCTCTAAACCCTCTAATTTTTGCTCGAAATTGCTGCAATGTTAATGTTCTTCGCTAGCAAAAAAAATCAGAATTTTCTAAGTGTAGACTGTCATGGTGAAACACCCATTTTCTAACCCTCTTATCTTCTTCAAAACTTACTGAAATTAAGATATGTTTTCTCCTGTGTAAAGCTTGTATACAATACTTCATTTTATCCTCTCCGGGTCATGTTCAAACTTGTAACAGATTTCTCACAAATCAAGCCTAAAGTTGTTGCTTTGAACGCGTGTAAATCTCTTAAATTTTCTAAGTGTTGGAATCTAAATTTTCATCCCACTTTGACTAGCGATATCTCTTTGTATACTTGGAGTTTGTAGGAGTTCAAATATATTCTAGAAAACCTTGAACTATCGTCTTCAAAACCCTATTCTTAGATTTTCGGGTATCCCCCTCAGTTGATTGCAAATCTGCTCTAAAGTTGAGTAGCTGAGTCGATTTTCCTCTATATTTGACTTTTGAATTCGACACTCTAAATGACATTTCTAGCCTTAGCGTTCTTCACAAAAATTGTTTGTATTAATATTCCGAGTCTAAATATCAAGTTTGACCAAGTTTGACTTTTCGAAAACCCTAGTTTGACTGAACTGTATAGGAAGGGCAAAATAGTAATTTTGCTTAAGCTTTGAATTGATTTTCGGCTAGTAACTTGGAGATTTTGAGCATGCCTTGTATGCCTATTTGGAGTACTTGTATGTAATTCTCGGCTAATGTTGACCGAGTCAAATGTTGGGGCTATTTGCAGTGTTACTAAACTTCGGGGGCCTATATGTATTTAATTAAAACTTCACACTTGAACTACTTGAGACTAAGTTAGTGTTTTGAGACCAAAAACCTGACTTAGAAGGATATTTTAAGTCTCAAGAAAGAAGTATTTGACTCGGGAGTTATCAAATCAATTGCAGGGGCCTTTTTATAATTTTAGCAAACTTTAGGGGCCTAAGTATAATTTATTGAGAGTTGTAGATTGCGATGCTAAGTTCATATGGGGGGCTTAGAGTCATTATTACATGTGCTGGGCCAATATGAGTATAATTTGGGGTCCAGGCACAATCAGGGACTGTACTAGACAGTTTTGGAATATCAGGGGCGTTTTGGTCATTTATCTTGCACGACTACAACCTTAGAGGGTAAATGCTAATAGACTATATAATGGACTTGTTTATATCCTGCCGTTGTGCTCGTACCGAATAGGCGTACGTGTTCGTATAGCTGCATTGATGGTTAGACCCGGATTCACGTGAGACGAGCGTTGTATGAGTGCTAGCTCTGCTTTGCGGATTTCTTGGCTTAGCGGTAAGTACATACGTGCGACCTTCAATTATCAAAATGTGCGTATGCGTATGAATTTTTAGAATGAACGCCTTGTTATATGAAATAGTATGAGAATGCATGTTTTCCACTCGAAAGTTGTTCAACTATTTTATTCATCTCCTTTGAGAACTCTCGGAAATTATTTGTGAATTGTTGATATTTTGATCCTGTTTATGTGAAAGAGAAGAAATAAGATACCTCTAATGGATTTAGGACGATGTACAGAGTTATGTTATTAATGGGAGGCGCCAAGCTATCCGCCATTTTCATACGGCTAAGACCATTGAAGCAATGCTTCTTAGTATTGGATAGAACTTAATTGTTCACAAATTCGTCCCCAACGAGCCAAAATTTACCAAGGTATTGCGGCCAAGGGTTTGTTAGAGCTATAGAGTGCTACATATACTTTTAAGGGTCACTACGGTATAGGGGTGTCGACACTTAAGGCCTTTTAGCTAATGTTGTGAGCGGGGTTGACGAATGGGCTCCCTTAACGCTCGGGTGAAATAGGGTTTGATAAACCCTAGAAAGAACCTTTTGTGATTACTTCGTGATCCTTCTGTTTACAATGGTCCACTGGTGGCTCTGGACATGCCTCAGCTAAACTTAACGGTTAATTGAACTTGAAAGAAAATTGACTACTCTATTAATGTTGTTTGTGGTTCTGGATATGCCCTAATCGATTGAAATGATTTGAAAAGTGTTGGATACTCATGAACTAATATCGTTATCAACTTAAATTGACTTGTTTACTCAGGATATTTCACTGAATATTCGTGGTTCCTCAATGTTCTTAAATTGAGATGTTTTGTTACTCGGTTAATTTCAGTTGTTCCAAAATCTCCAACATGTTACTTTTATCGTTTTAAATCTTATGATTTATTTCAACTCATACCTATGTGCCACTCGTTGCTTTACATGTCGTAGTGTGTATTTACTCAATTTTTACTGATCCATTTCTTCAAAACTGCGTCGGCACTTGCCATTTTAAAATCGCAGGTCATCAACCAAGGTGGGAGATGGGAACGGGAATCGAGACGAAGACGTTTAGCTTAGATTAGATCACTTAGTATATCACATAGCTTATTTCACACATTTCTTTTGTAAACTTATCGTCTCAAACATTTTTGTATTAAATAAATTGTAATATTTATAAATATAGTTCTACTTTTGGTAATCGATTGTCGCTTTAACCCTTAACCGAGATCCCGGGTCGTTTCACTTATAGCCACTGCTCTAACGGCCTGGGAATGGTAGCCAATCAGAGAATGCCAACCTGGAAAATAAGACCAAAGTGAAAGCTACCTTATCCAATAAGGAAACGACAGCGTTACACTAAGGGTCAGGTTTCAAATAAACAAACATAACAAAAGAAGGAAATATTACATATTCTACCCTTTATTCTTTCATAAATTCTAATAATGTGACATCTTTGCAAAAAAGAAACCTTCCAGAAATCAAATTATTAAACTGCACCCAAGCCCATACTATCTTAACCAATAGAACAATTTCTTCGAGCTTTTAAAGAAATATAAATAAGGAGTTGGAATACTATGACCCGAAATACGGAAGACCCAATCGAACCAAACTTCCAAAAAAAGATGCAAAAAAAGACGAGAAACGAGCAAAAGAAGGGATGCAACATAGGAATTCCAAGGGGTCACCCATCCTAGTACTACTCTCGCCCAAGCACGCTTAACTGCGGAGTTCTTATGGGATCCGGTGCATTAGTGCTGGTATGATCGCATCCGAAAGACGAGCGTCGATTTATTTATATAACCCGTACCGAGGCCGCTACTTATCGCTCCCTTGTCCGATTTACGGTCAATTTCAGGTGATTTTTCGAGACCCATCCCACCGAAACTAACGTAGGCGGTCACGAAGCATCCCTCCCGAGCAAATAAGTCGAACTTCAAAAAGCTAACATTTCACTCGGTTGTTCGATTTATGCAATTCACGTCTCCATTCTATGTTCTTTTCGAGACCCATCCGAACCAAACTCCCAAAAAAAGATGCGAAAAAGACGAAAAACGAGAAAAAGGAGGGATGCAACACGAGGACTTTCCAGGGGGTCACCCATCCTAGTACTACTCTCGCCCAAGCACGCGGAGGCCACCCATCCTAGTACTACTCTCTCCCAAGCTTAACTGCGGAGTTCTGATGGGATCTGATGCATTAGTGCTGGTATGATCGCATCCAAAAGACGAGCGTGGATTTATTTATATAACCCGTACCGACGCCGCCCCGAAGAAGTCCAAAATTCAAAACGTCGTCACTTATCACTCCCTTGTTCGATTTATGGTCAATTTCAGGTGATTTTCGAGACCCATCACACCAAAACTAACGTAGGCCGTCACGAAGCTTCCCTCCCGAGCAAATATGTCCGAACATCAAAAAGATCTAACTTTTCACTCGGTTGTCCGATTTACGCAACACGTGTCCATTCCATGTATCTTTTCGAGACCCATCCGAACCAAACTGCCAAAAAAACGATGCAAAAAGATGAAAAAGAGCAAAAGGAGGGATGCAACACGAGGAATTCCCAGGGGGTCACCAATCCTAGTACTACTCTCGCCAAGTAGATACCCCTAGTTCATGACGCTAAGGTAGCATAAAATTAAGAACAAGATTACTAGAAGAAGCAAATTCACTATTACTTTAAGCTAAGATAAACGATATGTATTGAAACAGCACATATGATCATTCATATCCTACCAAGCACGTGTCAATAGTGCAAGTTCAACAATCCATCAAATGAGATAAAATCAATCCATCACATGAATCCATAAGCGTGAATCAAACAAACAATTCCGGAAACGGTTTCTAACAAAACCCTAGGCTCTCCATAGAGCCTAGCCAAGAAAACTACTCAAATATGCTGAAAATAGAAGCTAACAAGTTCATAGTATTGAGAAACGATAGAAAAGATAGGAGAGATAGTCAAACTCGTGACGAAAATCGCGTTCCGGCGACTCCGGCGTGGTTCTCCATGTCCCTTGTTCTCCCTAGCCTTCCTCCCTCGTTCCCCAGCAGCTTCTCTCTTTTGTTTTAGGTCTGGAAATCGTGATTTATTGCCTGGGCACGAATTTCTAAGTGATTTGCCCGAAATTTGCACTTAAGCCCCTCTACTTTGTAATTCTCGGCCAGAATTATTTGCTGATCTTGCGCGGTCTGTATCTCCCTCATACGGACTCGTCTTCGGGCCTACCATATATCGTTGGAAAGCTACGGATGTCTACTTTCCAATGAAGCAGGCCTTGATCCAAAATTCTTTGTAAATTTTCCTGGGCATCGAAAAGAGTGCAGACTGGTCCTGTGTGACTTTTCCAACTTTGCTTCGTTTGTGCGTCTCCTTTTCTCCTCTTCATCTAGCTTCATTCCAAGCATATCCAAGCCCCACATAAGCTCCATTGCACCTATTCTACCTGAGATACATAACACTAAACAACCCGTGCAATTATCATTGCAAATATGAGAGAAAACATGCTCAAATAAGCTAGAAACACAACTTTTCACTTTTAGGCTTGTAAGTCATCAATTCCACATATTAACGCAAATATAACATATAAATCATGTGAAATAAGCCTAATACAAGTAATAATAAAATATATTAATAACTCCTAAAAGAGAGTTATCAAATACCCCCACACTTAGCTTTTGCTCGTCCCGTACAAAATCACTATTTACTAGCCAACTCAAGACGCAAACGACTCTACACGACTCATGACTGTGCAACTACATGAACTAACTACAATGCAACTCGATTATACACAATGCAAAAAATTTAAACAACACAAATTTTTCTTCTTTTTTTTCCGAGATTGGGCAACCTCTCTATCATAAACCAAAATCATCAAATCCTCACAAGCTCACTTTGAAATTTCACGACCCGTAGCAAGAAATGATATATGATGATCCTATGCACAAACTCACTAAGGCGTCCCCAAACATCCACCAAACCAAACAAGATACGACACGTCTTTTGACTCGGAGGGTCTAGGCATCTTAAGTCACTAAGTGGTCTTTCTTCGCCAAGTCATTTGAGGTTTTCAGACCCTCTTAGCCGTTATTGCTTTTGAAATACAAATTATCCCATTGACGGGAGACACAACTCCTGTGTAATACGGCTTAACTTTAGTTTCCCTCTTAAGCTCTACATTGGATTGAATTCAATTTTTCCGCGCAAACGGAAGCACATTAGGTTGTTTCTCCTTGAAGCACTTTTTTTCTTTCAGATTTTTCATTTTTCTTTTATTTCCTCCATTGTTTTTACAACCGTGCATTAGAGCTTAAGAGTGTGGTCTTTTTAGGATTTTCTCTTGGAACCACCTTAAGGGATGGTGGTGTACGTTCCCCGGCTTCGCTTAGGCCGAAGACTCGTACCACATGAAACCGACTCTACACGAAGGTCCACCCCAGATCCCAAGAGTCCACAAGTTTCCACGGGAAACAGATTATTCAACCACCTAGAGACTCAATCTTCCTAGCACACTAGAAGCCAAAAGTATGCCTGTTATCTACTTTCACCATTTCCGAATACCCGGGACATCCTGTCGTGAGACTCGCGCACAAAATACTAAAATTAAAGTATCCCTACTACGGTGCTTCCTACTCTCATTAGCTCTTTCACTGGATTCTCTTCGGTTTCTAGGTCTTAAGATGCCCTTTCTCAAATTTTCAATTTTTAGGATTTTTCTATTTTTTATTATTTTTATTATTATTATTTTTTTTCATATTTTCCTAAACTCTATATGCTTTTGGCCAAATCGACTAACCACAAGACAATTGGGTAGGGGGACTCAATAAAGTAAAAGTGCAACCTAAACATAAACTACACTAAAACTAAGCACAATACAACAATATATTTAAATACGACTCGGACTACAAGTACTACATTGACTCACAATACGACAATCTAATCTACATGTAACTAGCGATGCAGACACGGACATGGCTAGCGAATAGCTAAAAATCCCCCCACACTTGAGCGCTTCGTTGTCCTCAACGAATTTTGAAATCAACCAAGAAGACTCGGCATTCAAATGCTAGGGGCGGTGATTCTACTCGGAGTCAAAGTCACGGCACAAGAAGGTAGTTCAACAAATTTAGAGCTAAAACGAACTACGTGCACGTGACAAGTTGTGTTTACCGAAATTAAGCAAGTACTCAAGTATTCCCTAAGATTCTAACAGCTAATCCCATCGGCGACTCAGCACCGTGACCAACTTGTAAAATCCTACAGCAAGTACGATGTGCCTAAACGGTAAGTAAACGGTAAGTAAAGAGAGAGAAGAGAGTACTCACAACCGACACAAGGTCGGGGACGAAATCCAGTAGATGTTGACTGAGATAGCAAGAACAATCTCCAAGCAAACATTGTCTGGAACAATGCAAGCTCCCTTGCGGTCGAGTGCGTGAAACACACCGGGGTCGATTGATCCCGTTGTTGCTGTAACAAGAAAGAACGAAGAATCCCCGAACTCATGATGCGAGCTCCCGTAACGGTCGAGTGCGCAAGTAGCACACCGGGGTCGATGTCTTCATCCGATTTTTTAAATTTTTTGTTTTTAATTCAGACTAATCCGTATAGGCTGCTCCATGATTGCCATGATCACACCAGATAATTCGTAATTTCGTAATGAGAGTAACAAGACCGCACTGATGCTTCACACCCTTAGCAATTTTCAACAGTTTACTTGAACCATTTTTGTCTCAGCTTCTCATTTTTGCCATCACAATTTCGTCAACCAAACACCCATACAAAGTTATGAAACATCCCACGAAACAAGTTTTACTTCTCAAACAAACTCTCAATTGGAACTCTGTATGGAATAAAGCACTACATCACTTTTTTTTTTGTTCAATTCGATACACAGCGAGAGAGGGCAGAAGGGATGTCTGCTTCTACATCAATCGTCGAAAGATGGTCAACTTAGAGAGAAGGAGTGGAATTTGGCGGTGAGTGGTCTGGTTAATGGGACTGTGAACAGAGGTGCAATAGAGGTGGTTCGTTGGTGGGTTTCGGGGTTTCAATCGAATCGGGGCTGCACAGGTTAAAGGCGTGGGCAGCGATTTGTGTTGGAGATGGAGGTTGAAGCGAGGAGACATGAGCCGATGATTGTTGGTTGCAGGGATTTCTGGGTGTAATACGAAGCAAGCCGCCGGCTTTAATGGATGCGGCGGCTGGGTCGGCGGTTAGGTACGATGGCAGCGGTGGCTGCAATTTCCTGATCGGGTTTGGTAGTCACTGGATTGTGGCGGTGTCGGGTGAAGGCGCAGTGGGCGGAGATGGAGGTCAGGGTGTGTATGACGGTGGTTCAGGGAGGTGATAAAGATGGAGATCTGCGGTGGTTTGGTTGATTTAGGCCGGTTTCTATGGTGGGTTCGCCGATTGGGGAACCAGAGAGATGATAAGAGGAAGATATGGAGGTCACGCCGCCGGCTTTAATGGATGCCGGCGGCTGGGTTGCAGGGTTTGGGTTAAAAGCTCGGCAACCGCCGGTTTTCATGGCGGATTGGACAGAGCTAGGATAGTAGGCGGTGATTGGAGCAGAGAGAGAGGCGTTGGTCGTGGGTTCGGCGGTGGATGGCTGGTTTCTGGTAGAAGGTGGTGTTCTTGGCTGTTCGATTGGGTTGCAGTTGCAGGTTGCGGCTGCCATGGATATTGATCGAAGGTCGGACCGTCAATTCGGTGTTTACACAGAAACTGCAAGGGGTGCTCAAAGCCAGGTTGCACGTTGGGGGAGGGGGGTGTAGTTTTCTATAGTCTGGTTATTTGCACATCCCTCCCCTGATGCTCAAACACAATAAACATGTTGTACTTACCAGACCTTGTGTGCCCTTTAACCATTCTGAGACTGTATTCAGTACCCCTGCTGCTCGTAACGAAGCTTTTCTCGCCATTTTTTCTTCTTCCACCACCTTTTCTCTTTCAATTTCTTCTGAATTGAGGACAAATAAACTCTCACAATGATCGCAAATCTCACAAATGATGAACAAGTGTTGCAAAAGCGATCGTTCTCCCGAAACTTTTTCTTCTCCTTCCAATCCATAACAATAGACATCATAACCAATTCATGAGCGTCAAGCCTCTCATGTCGTGTAAAAAGATTAATGTGATCTTTGACCATATTCTCAATTTGCGATGTCTTCATTGACGTTTCAAGCGGCAACTCATAAAGTATGAACGCTCGAATATCTTCATCTAATTCACATGAAGCACCCAAATCATCAACAAACTCTATTTCGGCGTCTTCTTCCTCGTCATTAAGCTCACATATGAGATGATCCATCAAGTTCACAACCGGATAATCAAGTTCATAAATATTAATTCCTTGAAGAAGACTTTCAATCTCACCGAAAATAGCATTATGCTTCTCCTCCATACTTGATTCAAGCCATGAATCGATGTTTGGACATGTAGGGATACACAATGGCTCATCATCATCTTCTTTGAGAATTGGTATTGGAGCACATTTTTCATTAGACCGGAGACTGACACTCACATAAAAGTCTTCAAGTTTTGATTCAAATTCTGCCGCGTCCAACCCCGTTCTTATTGCACTTTGTTTCAATTCTTCGATTCCCTTATGTAATGCTCCAAACAAGCTCTGAAGCAAGTATTGGCGGCTATAAATCATGCTTTTGTTGGCATAATATTCCGCAATATCTCTTTCAGGGTAGAATCCATCCTCGCGATCAATCAGTTCCGCTAAACAAACAAAACGTCCTTCGTTATTATCCTTCATGCTTATCAAAATACCTGCACACCAAAGATCTCGAAAAAAATACCGTGAGGTAAGAAGAATAAATGATTACGATAAAAATAAATAAAATAAAAACTCTCTAAAATAATTTCTAATTAGCAAATAAACCGCTGTCCCCGGCAACGGCGCCAAAAACTTGACACGATTTCTTACGTGTATACGCAAGTGCACGGTCGAAGTAATAAAGAGTGAGTATTGAAGCTCAGGTTGTCGAACCCACAAGGACAGATAGTAGGTTTATTGTTAATTAGAGATTAAATCTAAAGAGTTTAATTGAAATAGCAGTAAGAAAGTTGTTGGTTTGAGAATTCGTCACCCCCAATCAAGTGACTGTATTAAACTAACTAAAAGAGATTATTTTTGGATTTTTATAATTAAACAATGTTTGATTAAATAAGGAGAAGAACTAGGCGATCTATGGATCACCTAGGGCATTAGACATTTCCGGATATTGCTTTGAAACACGTAATATTGAATATGCTCTTGATCACGTCTACCTACTTACAATCTCCTCTCGGTCTCATGTAAGCCTATGCTAGGTTCTGTAATCGTCATCTGTCGATCCATAAACTACATCACCTAATAAGCATTAAGAATAATCCTACGTTTTGATCCAAACCCTAACGTTTCTCCTTTCAGTCCATCACGATACGGGGTTGCTAGCAATCCTAGATTCATAAGCTAATAAATCTTCACCTGTCAGTCCATCAATCTTTCACCAAGTAGATACCCCTAGTTCATGACGCTAAGGTAGCATAAAATTAAGAACAAGATTACTAGAAGAAGCAAATTCACTATCACTTTAAGCTAAGATAAACGATATGTATTGAAACAGCTCATATGATCATTCATATCCTACCAAGCACGTGTCAATAGTGCAAGTTCAACAATCCATCAAATGAGATAAAAATCAATCCATCACATGAATCCATAAGCGTGAATCAAACAAACAATTCCGGAAACGGTTTCTAACAAAACCCTAGGCTCTCCATAGAGCCTAGCCAAGAAAACTACTCAAATATGCTGAAAATAGAAGCTAACAAGTTCATACTATTGAGAAACGATAGAAAAGATAGGAGAGATAGTCAAACTCGTGACGAAAATCGCGTTCCGGCGACTCCGGCGTGGTTCTCCATGTCCCTTGTTCTCCCTAGCCTTCCTCCCTCGTTCCCCAGCAGCTTCTCTCTTTTGTTTTAGGTCTGGAAATCGTGATTTATTGCCTGGGCACGAATTTCTAAGTGATTTGCCCGAAATTTGCACTTAAGCCCCTCTACTTTGTAATTCTCGGCCAGAATTATTTGCTGATCTTGCGCGGTCTGTATCTCCCTCATACGGACTCGTCTTCGGGCCTACCATATATCGTTGGAAAGCTACGGATGTCTACTTTCCAATGAAGCAGGCCTTGATCCAAAATTCTTTGTAAATTTTCCTGGGCATCGAAAAGAGTGCAGACTGGTCCTGTGTGACTTTTCCAACTTTGCTTCGTTTGTGCGTCTCCTTTTCTCCTCTTCATCTAGCTTCATTCCAAGCATATCCAAGCCCCACATAAGCTCCATTGCACCTATTCTACCTGAGATACATAACACTAAACAACCCGTGCAATTATCATTGCAAATATGAGAGAAAACATGCTCAAATAAGCTAGAAACACAACTTTTCACTCTTAGGCTTGTAAGTCATCAATTCCACATATTAACGCAAATATAACATATAAATCATGTGAAATAAGCCTAATAAAAGTAAAAATAAAGTATATTAATAACTCCTAAAAGAGAGTTATCACTAGGTCGTATAATCTATATGCTATGAATACTAACAGTGTTGCAGGTGATAAGCTAAAATGCCTCAAGGCCTTTAAGGAAGATTCAAAGCTTTGGCACAGAAAGCTTGGGCATATTAATATACATACTTTGAATAAACTCATCTCAAAGTACTTGGTAAGAGGTTTACCATCACATAAATTTTCAGATGATGAGGTTTGTAAGGCATGTGTACAAGGTAAACAGACCAGAAGCTCTTTCAAGCCAAAGAACTTTGTAAGTACTTCTAGACCCTTAGAATTACTGCATATAGACTTGTGTGGTCCTATGAGAGTTCAGACACCAAAAGGTAAGAGGTATATGCTTGTTATAATTGATGATTATTCTAGATTTACTTGGGTGATGTTTATCAGAGACAAAACTGAAGCTTTATCTGAGTTTTCTAAATTGTGTAAAGAACTTCAAACTTTGAAAAACTTACCTGTTGCATCTATTATAAGTGATCATGGTAGAGAATTTGATCACATTGACTTTGATTTGTTTTGTGCAAAGCATGGCATTTCACACAACTTTTCTGCACGTAGAACTGCACAGCAAAATGGAGTAGTTGAAAGGAAAAATAGGACACTTGAGGATATGTCCAGAACCATGCTACTTGAAAGTAACTTCCCAAAGTTTTTATGGGCAGAAGCTGTTAATACTGCCAATTATGTGCTAAATAGATGCCTGATTAGACCTATTTTGAAAAAGACTCCCTGTGAACTGTTTAAAGGAAGAAAGCCTACTGTTTCTTATTTTAAACAATTTGGTTGTATCTGTTTTGTGCATAATAATGGTAGAAACAATCTTGGTAAGTTTGATGCTAGAAGTGATGAAGGTGTATTTCTTGGATATTCTCAAACTAGCAAAGCTTATAGAGTCTATAATAGAAAAACCAAGATTGTGGAAGAGAGCATTCATGTAATTTTTGATGAAAGTACTAAGGATTCTCTGAGTGAAAGTTTTGCAGAGCTAGATTTGAACAAGCATGAATCAGATGATGATGCTGTGAAAGAAGACAAAAGCAAAACTGTTGTGCAGAATCAACCAGCAGAATCTCAAGGCCTTGAACCTGCTGCTGAACATAATCTCAAAGCCTTGAGACAGAAGCCGAAACTTTCTATGATGCTCCCTCTACTGTTTCAAGGACTCAAAGCCTTGAAGGAGAATACTCCTGGGTACCAAGAAAGAAGTTTAAGTACCTTGCAGACCATCCAGCTGACAATATTATATCAGATCCATAAACTGGAACACAGACAAGAGGACAATCGAAGAACTTATGTGCTTTCAGTTCATTTGTATCTTTGATTGAGCCTAAGAATACCAAGGAAGCTCTGGAAGATGCATAATGGATTATATCAATGCTGAGTGAGCTAAATCTGTTTGAAAGGAACAAGGTTTGGAATTTAGTCCCCAAACCTAAAGAGAAGTCAGTTATTTGAACCAGATGGGTATTCAAAAACAAGCTTGATGAGAATGGCAAAGTGGTAAGAAATAAAGCCAGACTGGTAGCTCAAGGATATAATCAAGAAGAAGGTATAGATTATGAGGAGACTTTTGCTCCTGTTTCCAGGTTAGAAGCTATTAGAATACTTCTTGCTTTTGCATCTCACAATCACATAAAGCTTTATCAAATGGATGTCAAATGTGATTTTCTAAATGGATATTTATAAGAAGATTTCTTTGTAGCACAACCTCCTGGTTTTGAAGATGAAAAGTTTCCTGATCATGTTTATAAACTGGATAAAGCTCTTTATGGTTTAAAACAAGCTCCAAGGGCTTGGTATGACAGACTTTCAAAATTTCTACTTGAAAACAATTTCAGAAGAGGACTAGTAGACAAAACTCTTTTCATTAAACATCAACAAAGTGATTTGTTAGTAGTTCAGATTTATGTAGATGATTTATTATTTGGTGCTACTAATGATACTCTTTCAAAAGCGTTTTCTAGTCTGATGTGCAGGGAGTTTGAGATGAGCCTAATGGGTGAACTAAATTTCTTTCTTGGACTTCATGTATTACAAATGAAGAAAGGAATTTTTGTGCATCAAGGACAATATACCAAGGACTTATTGGATAAGTACAACATGTCACAGTCCAAGGTTCTTAAGACCCCTATGAGTTCATCACTCTCTTTAGACAAAGATTCAACTGGTAAGAGTGTGAATCAAAAGGAATACAGAGGTATGATTGGATCACTATTGTACTTAACTGCTAGAAGACCTGACATTATGTTTAGTGTCTGTATGTGTGCTAGATTATACTTTCTGAAGCCTTGAAAGTATAGCTCAAAGCTATGAAGTTTCTCAAAGTGCAGAAAATCTCAAGGCCTTGAGATTGTTCTCCAGGTCTTGATAATATCTGTTTTTTTTTTTTAAAAAAAAAATGGATCATCAAATATTTTATCTTATCTTTTTAGATAACTGTATAATATTTGAATTACTCAGAGAATTTTCTAAAATATCCCAAAAATATTTTTCAAGATTCTATTTTTGCATGTAGATATTGCAGAGTCCTTTTATGACTCATCCTCTCAACCTACTTAAGATGAAAGTCAGGGCTTTTTCTTTACATTCTCTTCCAATTTTCCGCGACTACTCTCTCTCTCTCTCAAATCCTCTTAATCACATTCTCTTCTCAAAACCCTAAACCCTAAAATGGAGCGCAAATCAGCCAGAATTCAGAAACAGGGAAAGCCCTCTGGCAGATCCAAGAACAGAGCAAACAAGAAGGAGAAGATAGTGGTTTCTGATTCAGATTCAGAAAACACTCAAAGTTTGCATGAGGATACCCCTCCTGCAAAGAAGTCAAGGACAGAGAAGGGGGTTGAAGGCTCAAGTGTTGATCCACAACAGGAGACTCAGGGTGGTGATCAACCTAGGTCAGAGAAGAAGAAAGGGGGAGAAAAGAAAAAGGCTACTGAAGAGGAAAAAGTGAAGTCAACTCAGGAGAGCTAGAAGAAATCAACTGAAGGAGTACAAGAGAAGGCCAAACCCTCTGAGAAGAAGACTAGGGTTAAGCAATTTGCTGATGCAACTAAGAAAGGATATCAAGGTAAGAATGTACTTCCAACTGAGTGGTTTATTAGTTCTAAAGTTAGAACAGTTTGGATGCAAGGGTATGCATCATCTAAAGTGGCCTTCTGTAGCATGATTTCTGATGAATTATTGGATAAACTGGAGATAGAATGCATGAGAAAATTGAGGGAAACTGCTGTTTGGAAAGTTTTAAATCCTAGTTCAAAGGAATATCCTAGGTTAACTAGGTTATTTTATCTGAACTTGGTGTCTGAAGGTGATGAGAAAATGGTTTTAACATCTAAAGTGGCTGGTGTGGATTTGAGGTTAGATCATAGGACTTTTGCTAAAGTTTTGGGCATTCCTAGGAAATATAATGTTGGAGATTATCCTGATAGGAAGGAGTGTTTGAATAAGGCAAAGGAGATGTTCTTTGTTGAAGGTGTTCCCTCTGGTCCAAAAGAGTTGACACACTCTGTGCTCAACTGTGAAGCAAAGATTTTGTTTACTATTTTGGTGAGGAGTGTAGTTCCCAGGGAGAACTCAAGAGAGCTGGTAACTGATAAGGTTCTGATTTTGATGTATCTAATATCTCAAGGGTTTGAGATAGACCTGCCTATAGTTGTGATGGAGCATATGATTTATTGTGCAACCAGGACTAGAAACCATCCTCTTCCATATGCCAACCTGTACCTCTTTTCTTTGAGTATTTTGATGTGCCTGTGAAAGGAGAAGAAAAGATTACTGGAGGTTTTGGGATGATAGATAAAACTGCACTTCAGAGGATTGGGGTGGTTCAGACTGGGAAAGGGCATTGGAAATTCTATTCTGATTTGTCAAAGGAGGAACTTGCTGAGAAGGAGTTTGTGAAGCCTAAGGGGACTGCATCTGGGAAAGGGCAAGCCAATGAGGATTACTCTCTGCTAGTTGAGAAATTAGAAGATCAGCAAGTTGAGATTGAGGATCTCAGGCAAAGGTTGTTTGACCTGTCAACTGAATTTCATCAGTTCAAGGGTTTGATGAATACTATGAATGGGAAGTTAGATGTTGTCATCAAGGGCTTGAATCTGGAGAAGATACCTTCTGCTACTAGTCATGACACCAGTGTGGATTAAGAAGAGAAGCTAGGAGAGTTTCTGAAGAAGAAGAAGGAGAAGCCAATTCCAGTGGTGCTAGCTTCAAAAGACTTGTTTGAGCAAACTGATGAGGAAGATGCTGATGAAGACACAGGTGTTGATGCAGCTACAGAGGTAGATTCAGCACAGGCTAAGAAGAAAATAGATGAGATAATCCAAGAAGTGGTTGCTGAAGTTGAAGCTGAACAGGAAGGTAATCAGTCTACAGAAGAAGCTGCAAGTGAGGAAGAAATTGGGGAAGGCTCAGAGAAAGGCCAGACATCAAAGAAGAAGTGAAGATCAGAGACTGCCAAAGACTTGACCATCTTTCTCATTCTCTTCTATCTTTTCTGTTTCAAGGCCTTGACTTTTTAGCTAGTTTTTTTTGTTTTAAGATAATTTTCAAACTCTGAGTAATGATCCTACATTTCTTCAACCTTATTTGATGAAATTCAAAAAGGGGGAGAATGTATTGTTTTTTGTTTGCAGTATCCAGTGAATAATAAGAGTTGGCCTGTAGTTAGTTATTTTTATTTTGGTTAATTTTTATTACTGTGGTATGTTGTAATATTTATTCTCCTGGTTATCTGTTTTGGTTCAATATACATTTTATCTGCAGATTTTGGTTATTTAATTTTTTTATTATGAGTGGCAGGAAGATCTATGCAAGACTATAAGTTTTGTCTTTCATCAAGGGGGAGATTGTTGAGTCAAGATCCCTGAATGTTCTTTGATTGGTGATTGTTTTGAGTGATGAAAGACAAAAAGCTAAGACATTAGCAGCAAAGGCTTGTTAGTTATCTCAAGGCCTTGAGAGATATGCCTTGAGATTGACAGAACTTCAAAGCCTTGAGATTGCTTATTCTGCTATGTGTTCTAACATCTTTGTGTTGCAGAATTGGATATCTGATTATGCAAATTAGTGGTTTATGGTATATATATTTGTGGTTTGTACTATTTATACATCTAACACAATTGCAGATGATCAGAACAGGAAGAATCAAAGTTATCTGGGTTTAATTTTGAAATGCTGTGAAGCAGGGTCAGAGCTCCAAGGCCTTGAGATATGCCTTGAGCTACTGACAGTTTTTATAGAACTTGATTGATTCTTTCTTGAAGGTTATGACTCTTGGTATTGTGATTATTTACTCACTTCTAAGTGTATTAAACGTTTTTTTTATATCTTATTTTTTCTAGAGGATATGCAGATTAATGTTCTAAATTTATTAAACAGTTTTATCAAAAAACTGTATAACCAAACAGTCTCAATACTGTTAGTTGTTTGGATTGTGTTGTTGCAGTGTTTATTTGCTGTTGCAGGTTTGTTAAAAGTGCAGGAGAAATCTCAACAAACTCCAACGGATATCCACCTGAAGCTGTTTGAATTTAAGTTGAAAACAGAAGGAGGATTTTTAGGAACTGAGATCCTAAAATCTTTCAATCAGTTGCAGCTGTGGATAAAAGAGACGTGTTTGAATTTTGAAAGATAGAGAGGCTTGCAGAATACTCTGAGAGGTGTGAAAAATTTGTGGGAGATCATCCATTCAAACACACAATCATTCAAGCTTCATTCCACACTTCTAAAGATCAAATCAATCCAGTTATTCCTGAAGAACACTTCCAGGCTTCAACTGCTTATCTTTATACTATGTTATTCATTTGTACTTCATCTGTGTATCTCTATATTATCTTAAACCTCACTTAACATAGTGGTTGGTTGTTCAAGTGAACAACAAGAGGTTCTTGTTAGCTCAACAGTTAGTAGCTTGACCTAGATAGGTTTGGAACCACAAGCTGTATAGGTGTAAGGGAAATCACTTAGGCTTGAAGATCTAGGGATGTGTCTGTGTGAGTAATAAGAAGTGTTTGCCCAATCCTGGTTCCATTGGGACTGAACTCTGTAAATTTCTTTGTGTTCTTTACTTTTTGGTTTGTTTATTATCTGTTGCACACAACTCAAATCAAACGAGGGTTTAAAAGCTGTTTAGAATTGTTCACAGCTCAAGGCCTTGAAGCTTACAATTTTGCCCTGGTGAGTTTCAGACAAATTACAAAATCTCAAGGCCTTGAGATCTCAAGTTTCACACAAAGTTATTCTGTTAAACTTTAAGTTTTTCAAAAAGTTTCCATACTCTATTCAACCCCCCCCCCCTTCTGGAGTATTTAGGTCCTGTATTTAGTCTACATTACACACTTTCAGGATGGGTGACCCCCTGGGAAGTCCTCGTGTTGCATCCATCCTTTTGCTCGTTTTTTGTCTTTCTTGCATCTTTTTCTTGGCAGTTTGGTTCCGATGGGTCTCGAAAAGATACATGGAATGGACACGTGAATTGCGTAAATCGGACAACCGAGTGAAAAGTTAGAGCATTTTGGAAGTTCGGACATATTTGCTCGGGAGGGATGCTTCTTGACCGGCTACGTTAGTTTCACCTGAAATTGACCGTAAATCGGACAAGGGAGCGATCAGTGACGGCGTATTGAAGTTTGGACTTCTTCTCGGCGTCGTCGGTACGGGTTATATAAATAAATCCACGCTCGTCTTTCAGATGCGATCATACCAGCACTAACGCACCGGATCCCATTAGTAGTACTAGGATGGGTGACCCCCTGGGAAGTCCTCGTGTTGCATCCCTCGTTTTGCTCGTTTTTCGTCTTTTTTACATCTTTTTTTGGCAGTTTGGTTCGGATGGGTCTCGAAAAGATACATGGAAAGGACACGTGAATTGCTTAAATCGGACAACCGAGTGAAAAGATAGAGCTTTTTGAAGTCCAGACATATTTGCTCGGGAGGGATGCTTCTTGACCGCCTACGTTAGTTTCGGTGGGATGGGTTTCGAAAAATCAACTGAAATTGACCGTAAATCGGCGCAGGGAGCTATCAGCGTTTTGAAGTTTGGACTTCTTCGGGGCGTCGTCGGTACGGGTTATATAAATAAGTCCACGCTCGTCTTTCGGATGCGATCATACCAGCACTAACGCACCGGATCCTATTAGTAGTACTAGGATGGGTGACCCCCAGGGAAGTCCTCGTGTTGCATCCCTCCTTTTGCTTGTTTTTCGTCTTTTTTGCATCTTTTTTTGACAGTTTGGTTCGGATGGGTCTTGAAAAGATACATGGAATGGACACGTGAATTGCGTAAATCGGACAACCGAGTGAAAATTTAGAGCTTTTTGAAGTTCGGACATTTTTGCTCGGGAGGGATGTTTTGTGACCGCCTACGTTAGTTTCGGTGGGATGGGTCTTGAAAAATCACCTGAAATTGACCGTAAATCGGACAAGGGAGCGATAAGGGACGGCGTTTTGAAGTTTAGACTTCCTCGGGCCGGCGTTGGTACGGGTTATATAAATAAATCCACGCTCGTATTTCGGATGCAATCATAACAGCAATAAGACACCGAATCCCATCAGAACTTTGCAGTGCTTGGGCTTGGTCGAGAGTAGTAATAGGATGGGTGACCCTCTGGGAAGTCCTCGTGTTGCATCCCTCCTTTTGCTCGTTTTTTCGTCATTTTGCATCTTTTTTTTGTAGTTTGGTTTGGATGGGTCTCGAAAAGATACATGGAATGGACACGTGAATTGCGTGAATCGGACAACCGAGTGAAAAGTTAGGTCTTTTTGAAGTTCGGACATATTTGCTCGTGAAGGAAGCTTCGTGACCGCCTACGTTAGTTTCAGTGGGTTGGGTCTCGAAAAATCAGCTGAAATTGACCGTAAATCGGACTAGGGAGCGATAAGTGACGGCATTTTGAAGTTTTGACTTCTTCGGGGCGGCGTCGGTGCGGGTAATATAAATAAATCCTCGCTCGTCTTTCGGATGCGATCATACCAGCACTAATGCACCGGATCCCATCAGAACTCCGCAGTTAAGGGCGTGAGTAGTACTAGGATGGGTGACCCCATGGAAAGTCCTCGTGTTGCATCACTCCTTTTGCTCGTTTTTTCGTCTTTTTGAATATTTTTTTTGGAAGTTTGGTTCGGATGGGTCTCGAAAAGATACAACCAATGGACACGTGAATTGCGTAAATCAACAATCGAGTGTAAAGTTAGAGCTTTTTGAAATTCGGACATATTTGCTCGGGAGGGATGCTTCGTGACAGCCTACGTTAGTTTCTAGGGGATGGGTCTCGAAAAATCACATGAAATTGACCGTAAATCGGACAAGGGAGCGATAAGTGATGGCGTTTGGAAGTTTGAACTTCTTCTGGGCGGCGTCGGTACGGGTTATATAAATAAATCCACGCTCGTATTTCGGATGCGATCATACCAGCACTAATGCACTGGATCACATCTGCACTCCGCAGTGGGCGAGAGTAGTACTAGGATGGGTAACCCCCCGGGAAGTTTTGACCACGAGGGAGGGAGGGAGATTTCAGAGAGAGTAGGAAGAGGGAGAGATTTATATGAGAGAGATAACAAGTTCTGGCCATGAAAGAGAAGTGACGAAATTCTGTTGATCTCAGTTAGTTGGATGATAAAGTGAACCAACCTTTTGTGCAGAAAGTCGACGATTCTCCAGTAATCGTCGACTTCAAAGGCTACTTTCGATATGAACCTCATGGTATGAGTGCTTGGTGCTAGTAAATCATCGTTTGTAGCTTCTTCATTCAAACTTCATTCAATCACATGAAACCAACATAAGAAAAAATACATATAACCACAGAGAGCTTTGGTTTCGGTGGGATGGGTCTCGAAAAATCACCTAAAATTAACCGTAAATCGGACAAGGGAGCGATAAGTGACGGCGTTTTGAAGTTTAGACTTCTTCGGGGCGACGTCGGTACGGGTTATATAAATAAATCCACGCTCGTCTTTCGGATGCGATCATGCCAGCACTAATGCACCGGATCCCATCAGAACTCGGCAGTTAAGCGAGCATGCTTGGGCAAGAGTAGTACTAGGATGGGTGACCCCCTGGGAAGTTCTCGTGTTGCATCACTCCTTTTGCTCGTTTTTCGTCTTTTTCGCATCTTTTTTTTGGCAGTTTGGTTCGAATGGGTCTCGAAAAGATACATTGAATGGACACGTGAATTGCGTAAATCAGACAACCGAGTGAAAAGTTAAAGCTTTTTGAAGTCCGGACATATTTGCTCGGGAGGGATGCTTTCTTGACCGCCTACGTTAGTCTCAGTGCGATGGGTCTCGAAAAATCACCTGAAATTGACCGTAAATCGGACAAGGGAGCGATAAGTGACGTCGTTTTGAAGTTTGGACTTCTTCGGGGTTGCAACGGTAAAGGTTATATAAATAAATCCACGCTGTTTCGTATGCGATCATACCAGCACTAAAGCACCGGATCACATCTGGAATCCGCAGTGGGCGAGAGTAGTACTAGGATGGGTGACCCCCTGGGAAGTCCTCGTGTTGCACTAGTTTTTCGTCTTTTTGCATCTTTTTTTCTGGCAGTTTGGTTCTGATGGGTCTCGAAAAGATATATGGAATGGACACGTGAATTGCGTAAATCGGACAACCGAGAGAAAAGTTAGATCTTTTTGAAGTTCGGACATATTTGCTCGGGAGATGTGCTTTGTGACCGCCTACGTTAATTTCGGTGGGATGGGTCTCGAAAAATTACCTGAAATTGACCGTAAATCGAACAAGGGAGCTATTAATGACGATGTTTAGAAGTTTGGACTTCTTCGGGGCGTCGTCGATACGGGTTATATAAATAAGTCCACGCTCTTCTTTCGGATGCGATCATACCAGCACTAACGCACCGGATCCCATTAGTAGTACTAGGATGGGTGACCCCCTGGGAAGTCCTCGTGTTGCATCCATCCTTTTGCTTGTTCTTCGACTTTTTTGCATCTGTTTTTCGCAGTTTGGTTCGGATCGGTCTTGAAAAGATACATGGAATGGACACGTGAATTGCGTAAATCGGACAACCGAGTGAAAAGTTAGAGCTTTTTGATGTTCGAACATTTTTGCTCGGGATGTTTTGTGACCGCCTACGTTAGTTTCGGTGGGATGGGTCTTGAAAAATCAACTGAATTTTACCGTAAATCAGACTAGGGAGCGATAAGTGACAGCGTTTTGAAGTTTGGACTTCTTCGAGGCAGCATTGGTGCGGGTTATATAAATAAATCCACGCTCGTCTTTCGGATGCGATCATACCAGCCCTAATGCATCAGATCCCATCATAACTCCAGAGTTAAGGGCGAGAGTAGTACTAGGATGGGTGACCCCATGGGAAGTCCTCGTGTTGCATCCCTCCTTTTGCTCAATTTTCCTCTTTTTGCATCTTTTTTTGGCAATTTGGTTTGGATGGGCTCGAAAAGATACATGGAATGGACACGTGAATTGCGTAAATCGGACAACCGGGTGAAAAGTTAGGGCTTTTTGAAGTTCGGACATATTTGCTCGTGAAGGAAGCTTCATGACCGCCTACGTTAGTTTCAGTGGGATGGGTCTCGAAAAATCAGCTGAAATTGACCGTAAATCAAACTAGGGAGCGATAAGTGACAGCGTTTTGAAGTTTGGACTTCTTCGGGGCGGCGTCGGTGCGGGTTATATAAATAAATCCAAGCTCGTCTTTCGGATGCGATCATACCAGCACTAATGCACCGGATCCCATCAGAACTCCGGAGTTAAGGGCGAGAGTAAAACTAGGATGGGTGACCCCATGGGAAGTCCTCGTGTTTCATCCTTCCTTTTGCTCGTTTTTCGTCTTTTTGCATCTTTTTTTGGCGGTTTGGTTCGGATGGGTCTTCAAAAGATAAAAGCAATGGACACGTGAATTGCGTAAATGGGACAACCGAGTGAAAAATTAGAGCTTTTTGATGTCCGGAGATATTAGCTCGGGAGGGATGCTTCTTGACCGCCTATGGTAGTTTCGGTGGATGGGACTCGAAAAATCACCTGAAATTGACCGTTAATCGAACAAGGGAGCGATAAGTGACGGCGTTTTGAAGTCTAGACTTTTTGGGGGTGGCATTGGTACGGGTTATATAAATTAATCCATGCTCGTCTTTCGGATGCGATCATGCCAGCACTAATGCACCGGATCCCATATGAACTCCGCAGTTAAGCGAGCGTGCTTGGGCGAGAGTAGTACTAGGATGGGTGACCCCCTGGGAAGTCCTCGTGTTGCATCCCTCCTTTTGCTCGTTTTTCGTCTTTTTAGCATATTTTTTTTGGCAGTTTGGTTCAGATGGGTCTCGAAAAGATACATGGAAAGGACACGTGAATTGTGTAAATCGGACAACCGAGTGAAAAGTTAAAGCTTTTTGATGTCCGGACATATTTGCTCAGGGGGGATGCTTCGTGACCGCCTACGTTAATTTCGGTGGGATATTTCTAAAAAAATCACCTGAAATTGACCGTACATCGGACATGGGAGCGATCAGTTACGGCGTTTTGAAGTTTGGACTTCTTCGGGGCGTCGTCGGTACGGGTTATATAAATAAATCCACGCTCGTCTTTCGGATGCGATCATACTAGCACTAATGCACCGGATTCCATTAGTAGTACTAGGATGGGTGACCCCCTGGGAAGTCCTCTTGTTGCATCCCTCCTTTTGCTTGCTTTTCGTCTTTTTGCATCTTTTTTTGGCAGTTTGGTACGAATGGGTCTCGAAAAGATACATGGAATGGACACGTGAATTGCGTAAATCGGAAAACCGAGTGAAAAGTTAGAGCTTTTTGAAGTTCGAACATTTTTGCTCGGGAGGGATGCTTCTTGACCTCCTACGTTAGTTTCGGTGGGATGGGTCTCGAAAATTCACCTGAAATTGACCGTAAATCGGACAAGGGAGCGATAAGTGACGGCGTTTTGAAGTTTGGACTTCATCCGGGCGGCGTCGGTAGGGGTTATATAAATAAATCCACGCTCGTCTTTCAGATGCGATCATACCAGCACTAACGCACCGGATCCCACCAGAACTCCGCAGTAGTACTAGGATGGGTGACCCCCGGGAAGTCCTCGAGTTGCATCCGTCCTTTTGCTAATTTTTCGTCTTTTTTGCATCTTTTTGGCAGTTTGGTTCGGATGGGTCCTGAAAAGATACAAGGAATGGACATGCGAATTGCGTAAATCGAACAACTGAGTGAAAAGTTAGAGTTTTTTAAGTTCGCACATATTTGCTCCGTTCGGATGCTTCATGACCGCCTACGTTAGTTTCGGTGGGATGGGTCTCGAAAAATCACATGAAATTGACCGTAAATCGAACAAGGGAGCGGTAAGTGACGGCGTTTAGAAGTTTTGACGTTTTCGGGGCGGCGTCGGTACGGGTGAATAAAATAAATCCACGCTCGTCTTTCGGATGCGATCATACCAGCACTAATGCACCGGATCAAATCTGAACTCCATAGTGGGCGAGAGTAGTACTGGGATGGGTGACCCCCAGGGAAGTCCTCGTGTTGCATCCCTCCTTTCCCTCGTTTTTCGTCTTTTTTGCATTTTTTTTGGCAGTTTGGTTCTGATGGGTCTTGAAAAGATACATGGAATGGACACGTGAATTCCGTAAATCGGACAACCGAGAGAAAAGTTAGATCTTTTTGAAGTTTTGACATATTTGCTCGGCAGATGTGCTTCGTGACCGCCTACGTTAGTTTCGGTGGGATGGGTCTCGAGAAATAACCTGAAATTGACCGTAAATCGGACAAGGGAGCGATAAGTGACGGCGTTTTCAAGTTTAGACTTCTTCGTGGCGGCGTCGGTACGTGTTCTATAAATAAATCCACACTCGTCTTTTAGATGCGATCATACCAGCACTAATGCACCGGATCCCATCATAACTCTGCAGTGGGCGAGAGTAGTACTAGGATGGGTGACCCCCTAGGAAGTCCTCGTGTCGCATCCCTCCTTTTGCTCGTTTTTCGTCTTTTTTGCATTTGTTTTTTGGAAGTTTGGTTCGGATGGGTCTCGAAAATATACATTGAATGGACATGTGAATTGCGTAAATCGGACAACTGAGTGAAAAGGTAGATCTTTTTGAAGTTCGGACATATTTGCTCGGGAGGGATGCTTCGTGACCGCCTACGTTAGTTTCGGTGGGACGGGTCTCGAAACATCACATTAAATTGACCGTAAATCGGACTAGGGAGCAATAAATGACGACGTTTTAAGTTTGGACTTCATCCGGGCGGCGTCGGTACGGGTTATATAAATTAATCCACGCTCGTCTTTCGGATGCGATCATGCCAGCACTAATGCACCGGATCCCATCATAACTCCGCAATTAAGCTAGCGTGCTTGGGCGAGAGTATTACTAGGATGGGTGACCCCCTGGGAAGTCCTCGTTTTGCATCCCTCCTTTTGCTCGTTTTTCATCTTTTTTTCATCTTTTTTTGGCAGTTTGGTTTGGATGGGTCTCGAAAAGATACATGGAACACGTGAATTGCGTAAATCGGACAACAAAGTGAAAAGTTAGAGCTTTTTGATGTCCGGAGATATTTGCTCGGGAGGGATGCTTCTTGACCGCCTACGGTAGTTTCGGTGGATGGGCCTCGAAAAATCACATGAAATTGACCGTAAATAGGACAAGGGAGCGATAAGTGACGGCGTTTTGAATTTTAGACTTTTTCGGGGTGGCATCGGTTTGGGTTATGTAAATTAATCCACGCTCGTCTTTTGGATGCGATCATGCCAGCACTAATGCACCGGATCCCATCAGAACTATGAAGTTAAGCTAGCGTGCTTGGGCGAGAGTAGTACTAGGATGGGTGACCCCATGGGAAGTCCTCGTGTTGCATCCCTCCTTTTGCTCGTTTTTCGTCTTTTTTGCATCTTTTTTTGGCAGTTTGGTTCGGATGGGTCTCGAAAAGATACATGGAATGGACACGAGAATTGTGTAAGTCGGACAACTGAGTGAAAAGTTAGAGCTTTTTGAAAATCGGACATACTTTCTCGGGAGGGATGTTTCGTGACCGCCTACGTTAGTTTCGGTGGGATGGGTCTTGAAAAATCACCTGAAATTTACCGAAATCGGACAAGGGAGCGATAAGTGACGGCGTTTTGAAATTTGGACTTCTTCGGGGTGGCGTCGGTATAGGTTATATAAATAAATCCACGCTCGTCTTTCGGAAGCGATCATACCAGCACTAATGCACCGGATCTTATCTGAATTCCGCAGTGGGCGAGAGGCGTACTAGGATGGGTGACCACCTGGGAAGTCCTCGTGTTGCATCCCTCCTTTTACTGGTTTTTCCTCTTTTTGACATCTTTCTTTTGGCAGTTTGTTTCGGATGGGTCTCGAAAAGATACATGGAATGGACACGTGAATTGCGTAAATCGGACAACCGAGTGAAAAGTTAGATCTTTTTTAAGTTCGAACATATTTGCTCGGGAGATGTGCTTTGTGACCGCCTACGTTAATTTCGGTGGGATGGGTCTCGAAAAATTACCTGAAATTGATGTAAATCGGACAAGGGAGCTATCAGTGACGGTGTTTTGAAGTTTGGACTTCTTCGGGGCGTCGTCGATACGGGTTATATAAATAAGTCCACGCTCTTCTTTCGGATGCGATCATACCAGCACTAACGCACCGGATCCCATTAGTATTACTAGGATGGGTGACCCCCTGGGAAGTCCTCGTGTTGCATCCCTCCTTTTGCTCGTTTTTCGTCTTTTTTGCATCTTTTTTGGCAGTTTGGTTCGGAAGGGTCTCGAAAAGATACATGGAATGGACACGTGAATTGCGTAAATCGGACAAACAAGTGAAAAGTTAGAGCTTTTTTATGTCCGGAGATATTTGCTCGAGGGATGCTTCTTGACCGCCTACGGTAGTTTCGGTGGATGGGTCTCGAAAAGTCACCTGAAATTGGTCGTAAATCGGACAAGGGAGTGATAAGTTACGGCGTTTTGAAGTTTTGACTTTTTCGAGGTGGCATCGGTACGGGTTATATAAATAAATCCACGCTCGTTTTTCGGATGCGATCATACCAGCACTAATGCACCGGATTACATCTGAACTCCGCAGTGGGCGAGAGTAGTACTAGGATGGGCGACCCCCTGGGAAGTCCTCGTGTTGCATCCCTCCTTTCCCTCGTTTTTCGTCTTTTTGCATTTTTTTTGGCAGTTTGGTTCTGACGGGTCTCGAAAAGATACATGGAATGGACACGTGAATTCCGTAAATCGGACAACCGAGAGAAAAGTTAGATCTTTTTGAAGTTCGGACATATTTGCTCGGGAGATGTGCTTTGTGACCGCCTACGTTAATTTCGGTGGGATGGGTCTCGAAAAATTACCTGAAATTGACCGTAAATCGGACAAGGGAGCTATCAGTGACGGCGTTTTGAAGTTTGGACTTCTTCGGGGCGTCGCCGGTACGGGTTATATAAATAAGTCCACGCTCTTCTTTCGGATGCGATCATACCAGCACTAACGCACCGGATCCCATTAGTAGTACTAGGATGGGTGACCCCCTAGGAAGTCCTCGTGTTGCATCCCTCCTTTTGCTTGTTTTTCGTCTTTTTGCATCTTTTTTTGGCAGTTTGGTTCGGATGGGTCTTGAAAAGATACATGGAATGGATTTGTGAATTGCGTAAATCGGACAACCGAGTGAAAAGTTAGAGCATTTTGAAGTTCGCACATTTTTCCTCGGGAGGGATGTTTTGTGACCGCCTACGTTAGTTTCAATGGGATGGGTCTTGAAAAATCACCTGAAATTTACCGTAAATCAGACTAGGGAGCGATAAGTGACAACGTTTTGAAGTTTGGACTTCTTCGAGGCGGCGTTGGTGCGGGTTATATAAATAAATCCACGCTCGTATATCGGATGCGATCATACCAGCACTAATGCATCAGATCCCATCAGAACTCCAGAGTTAAGGGCGAGAGTTGTACTAGGATGGGTGACCCCATGGGAAGTCCTCGTGTTGCATCCTTGCTTTTGCTCGTTTTTCGTATTTTTGCATCTTTTTTTGGCAGTTTGGTTTGGATGGGCTGGAAAAGATACATGGAACGGATACGTGAATTGCGTAAATCAGAGAACCGAGTGAAAAGTTAGGGCTTTTTGAAGCTCGGACATATTTGCTCGTGAAGGAAGCTTCGTGACCGCCTACATTAGTTTCAGTGGGATGGGTCTCGAAAAATCGGCTGAAATTGACCGTTAATCGAACTAGGGAGCAATAAGTGACAGCGTTTTGAAGTTTGGACTTCTTCGGGGCGGGGTCGTTGCGGGTTATATAAATAAATCCACGCTCGTCTTTCGGATGCGATCATACCAGCACTAATGCACTGGATCCCATAAGAACTCCGGAGTTAAGGGCGAGAGTAGTACTAGGATGGGTGACCCCCTGGACAGTCCTCGGGTTGCATCCCTCCTTTTGCTCGTTTTTCGTCTTTTTGCATCATTTTTTGGCAGTTTGGTTCGGATGGGTCTCGAAAAGATACATGGAATGGACACGTGAATTGCGTAAATCGGACAACCGAGTGCAAAGTTAGAGCTTTTTGTAGTCCGGACATATTTGCTCGGGAGGGATGCTTCTTGACCTCCTACGTTAGTTTCGGTGGGATGGGTCTCGAAAATTCACCTCAAATTGACCGTAAATCGGACAAGGGAGCGATAAGTGACGGCGTTTTGAAGTTTGGACTTCATCCGGGCGGCGTCGGTAGGGGTTATATAAATAAATTCACGCTCGTCTTTCGGATGCGATCATACCAGCACTAATGCACCGGATCCCACCAGAACTCCGCAGTAGTACTACGATGGGTGACCCCCGGAAAGTCCTCGAGTTGCATCCGTCCTTTTGCTCATTTTTCGTCTTTTTGGCATGTTTTTTGGCAGTTTGTTTCGGATGGGTCTCGAAAAGATACATGGAATGGACATGTGAATTGCGTAAATCGGACTACTGAGTGAAAAGTTAGAGTTTTTGAAGTTCGGACATATTTGCTCCGTTGGGATGCTTCATGACCGCCTACGTTAGTTTCGGAGGGATGGGTCTCGAAAAATCACGTGAAATTGACCGTAAATCGAACAAGGGAGCGATAAGTGACGGCGTTTAGAAGTTTGGACGTATTCGGGGTGGCGTCGGTACGGGTGAATAAAATTAATCCACGCTCGTCTTTCGGATGCGATCATACCAGCACTAATGCACCGGATCCCATCATAACTCTGCTGTGGGCGAGAGTAGTACTAGGATGGGTGACCCCCTAGGAAGTCCTCGTGTCGCATCCCTCCTTTTGCTCGTTTTTCGTCTTTTTTGCATTTGTTTTTTGGAAGTTTGGTTCGGATGGGTCTCGAAAATATACATGGAATGGACATGTGAATTGCGTAAATCGGACAACTGAGTGAAAAGTTAGATCTTTTTGATGTTCGGACATATTTGCTCGGGAGGGATGCTTCGTGACCGCCTACGTTAGTTTCGGTGGGATGGGTCTCGAAAAATCACATTAAATTGACCGTAAATCGGACTAGGGAGGAATAAATGACGACGTTTTAAGTTTGGACTTCATCCGGGCGGCGTGGGTACGGGTTATATAAATTAATCCACGCTCGTCTTTCGGATGCGATCATGCCAGCACTAATGCACCGGATCCCATCATAACTCCGCAATTAAGCTAGCGTGCTTGGGCGAGAGTATTACTAGGATGGGTGACCCCCTGGGAAGTCCTCGTTTTGCATCCCTCCTTTTGCTCGTTTTTCGTCTTTTTTTCATCTTTTTTTGGCAGTTTGGTTTGGATGGGTCTCGAAAAGATACATGGAATGGACACGTGAATTGCGTAAATCGGACAACAAAGTGAAAAGTTAGAGCTTTTTGATGTCCGGAGTTATTTGCTCGGGGGGGATGCTTCTTGACCGCCTACGGTAGTTTCGGTGGATGGGACTCGAAAAATCACATGAAATTGACCTTAAATAGGACAAGGGAGCGATATGTGACGGCGTTTTGAATTTTAGACTTTTTCGGGGTGGCATCGGTACGGGTTATGTAAATTAATCCACGCTCGTCTTTCGGATGCGATCATGCCAGCACTAATGCACCGGATCCCATCAGAACTCTGAAGTTAAGCTAGCGTGCTTGGGCGAGAGTAGTACTAGGATGGGTGACCCCATGGGAAGTCCTCGTGTTGCATCCCTCCTTTTGCTCGTTTTTCGTCTTTTTTGCATCTTTTTTTGGCAGTTTGGTTCGGATGGGTCTCGAAAAGATACATGGAATGGACACGTGAATTGTGTAAGTCGGACAACTGAGTGAAAAGTTAGAGCTTTTTGAAAATCGGACATATTTTCTCGGGAGGGATGTTTCGTGACCACCTACGTTTGTTTCGGTGGGATGGGTCTTGAAAAATCACCTGAAATTTACCGAAATCGGACAAGGGAGCGATAAGTGACGGCGTTTTGAAATTTGGACTTCTTCGGGGTGGCGTCGGTATAGGTTATATAAATAAATCCACGCTCGTCTTTCGGAAGCGATCATACCAGCACTAATGCACCGGATCTTAACTGAATTCCGCAGTGGGCGAGAGTCGTACTAGGATGGGTGACCCCCTGGGAAGTCCTCGTGTTGCATCCCTCCTTTTACTGGTTTTTCCTCTTTTTGACATCTTTCTTTTGGCAGTTTGTTTCGGATGGGTCTTGAAATGATACATGGAATGGACACGTGAATTGCGTAAATCGGACAACCGAGTGAAAAGTTAGATCTTTTTTAAGTTCGAACATATTTGCTCGGGAGATGTGCTTTGTGACCGCCTAAGTTAATTTCGGTGGGATGGGTCTCGAAAAATTACCTGAAATTGACCGTAAATCGGACAAGGGAGCTATCAGTGACGGTGTTTTGAAGTTTGGACTTCTTCGGGGCGTCGTCGATACGGGTTATATAAATAAGTCCACGCTCTTCTTTCGGATGCGATCATACCAGCACTAACGCACCGGATCCCATTAGTAGTACTAGGATGGGTGACCCCCTAGGAAGTCCTCGTGTTGCATCCCTCCTTTTTCTTGTTTTTCGTCTTTTTGCATCTTTTTTTGGCAGTTTGGTTCGGATGGGTCTTGAAATGATACATGGAATGGATTTGTGAATTGCGTAAATCGGACAACCGAGTGAAAAGTTAGAGCATTTTGAAGTTCGCACATTTTTCCTCGGGAGGGATGTTTTGTGACCGACTACGTTAGTTTCAATGGGATGGGTCTTGAAAAATCACCTGAAATTTACCGTAAATCAGACTAGGGAGCGATAAGTGACAGCGTTTTGAAGTTTGGACTTCTTCGAGGCGGCGTTGGTGCGGGTTATATAAATAAATCCACGCTCGTCTATCGGATGCGATCATACCAGCACTAATGCATCAGATCCCATCAGAACTCCAGAGTTAAGGGCGAGAGTTGTACTAGGACGGGTGACCCCCGGGAAGTCCTCGAGTTGCATCCGTCCTTTTGCTCATTTTTCGTCTTTTTGCATGTTTTTTTACAGTTTGTTTCGGATGGGTCTCGAAAAGATAAATGGAATGGACATGTGAATTGCGTAAATCGGACTACTGAGTGAAAAGTTAGAGTTTTTGAAGTTCGGACATATTTGCTCCGTTGGGATGCTTCATGACCGCCTACGTTAGTTTCGGTGGGATGGGTCTCGAAAAATCACGTGAAATTGACCGTAAATCGAACAAGGGAGCGATAAGTGACGGCGTTTAGAAGTTTGGACGTATTCGGGGCGGCGTCGGTACGGGTGAATAAAATAAATCCACGCTCGTCTTTCGGATGCGATCATTCCAGCGCTAATGCACCGCATCCCAACAGAACTCCGCAGTGGGCGAGAGTAGTACTAGGATGGGTGACCCCCTGGGAAGTCCTCGTCTTGCATCCCTCCTTTTGCTCGTTTTTCGTCTTTTTTGCATCTTTTTTTGGCAGTTTGGTTCGGATGGGTCTCAAAAAGATACATGGAATGGACACGTGAATTGCGTAAATCGGACAACCAAGTGAAAAAATAGAGCTTTTTGATGTCCGGAGATATTTGCTCGGGAGGGATGCTTCTTGACCGCCTACGGCAGTTTCGGTGGATGGGTCTTGAAAAATCACCTGAAATTGGCCGTAAATCGGACAAGGGAGCGATAAGTGAGGGCGTTTTGAAGTTTGGACTTTTTCGGGGTGGCATCGGTACGGGTTATATAAATAAATCCACGCTCGTTTTTCGGATGCGATCATACCAGCACTAATGCACTGGATCACATCTGAACTCCGCAGTGGGCGAGAGTAGTACTAGGATGGGTGACCCCTTGGGAAGTCCTCGTGTTGCATCCCTCCTTTCCCTCGCTTTTTGTCTTTTTTGCATTTTTTTATGGCAGTTTGGTTCTGATGGGTCTCGAAAAGATACATGGAATGGACACGTGAATTCCGTAAATCGGACAACCGAGAGAAAAGTTAGATCTTTTTGAAGTTCGGACATATTTGCTCAGGAGATGTGCTTTGTGATCGCCTACGTTAATTTCGGTTGGATGAGTCTCGAAAAATTACCTGAAATTGACCGTAAATCGGACAAGGGAGCTATCAGTGACGGCGTTTTGAAGTTTGGACTTCTTCGGGGCGTCGTCGGTACAGGTTATATAAATAATTCCACGCTCTTCTTTCGGATGCGATCATACCAGCACTAACGCACCGGATCCCATTAGTAGTACTAGGTTGGGTGACCCCCGGGAAGTCCTCGTGTTGCATCCCTCCTTTTGCTTGTTTTTCGTCTTTTTTGCATCTTTTTTTGGCAGTTTGGTTCGGATGGGTCTCGAAAAGATACATGGAATGGACACGTGAATGGCGTAAATCGGACAACCGAGTGAAAAGTTAGAGCTTTTTGTAGTCCGGACATATTTAATCGGGAGGGATGCTTCTTGACCTCCTACGTTAGTTTCGGTGGGATGGGTCTCCAAAATTCACCTTAAATTGACCGTAAATCGGACAAGGGAGCGATAAGTGACGGCGTTTTTAAGTTTGGACTTCATCCGGGCGGCGTCGGTAGGGGTTATATAAATAAATCCACGCTCGTCTTTCGGATGCGATCATACCAGCACTAATGCACCGGATCCCACCAGAACTCCGCTGTAGTACTAGGATGGGTGACCCCCGGGAAGTCCTCGAGTTGCATCCGTCCTTTTGCTCATTTTTCGTCTTTTTTGCATGTTTTTTGGCAGTTTGGTTCGGATGGGTCTCGAAAAGATACATGGAATGGACATGTGAATTGCGTAAATCGGACAACTGAGTGAAAAGTTAGAGGTTTTGATGTTCGGACATATTTGCTCCTTTGGGATGCTTCATGACCGCCTACGTTAGTTTCAGCGGGATGGGTCTCGAAGAATCACATGAAATTGACCGTAAATCGAACAAGGGAGCGATAAGTGATGGCGTTTAGAAGTTTGGACGTATTCGGGGCGGCGTCGGTACGGGTGAATAAAATAAATCCACGCTCGTCTTTCGGATGCGATCATACCAGCACTAATGCACCGGATCCCATCAGAACTCCGCAGTGGGCGAGAGTAGTACTAGGATGGGTGACCCCATGGGAAGTCCTCGTGTTGCATCCCTCCTTTTGCTCGTTTTTCGTCTTTTTTGCATCTTTTTTTGGCAGTTTGGTTAGGATGGGTCTCGAAAAGATACATGGAATGGACACGTGAATTGTGTAAGTCGGACAACTGAGTGAAAAGTTAGAGCTTTTTGAAGTTCGGACATATTTTCTCAGGAGGGATGTTTCGTGACCGCCTACGTTAGTTTCGGTGGGATGGGTCTTGAAAAATCACCTGAAGTTGACCGAACTCGGACAAGGGAGCGATAAGTGGCGGCGTTTTGAAATTTGGACTTCTTCGGGGTTGCGTCGGTATAGGTTATATAAATAAATCCACGCTCGTCTTTCGGATGCGATCATACCAGCACTAATGCACCGGATCTTATCTGAACTCCGCAGTGGGCGAGAGTCGTACTAGGATGGGTGACCCCCTGGGAAGTCCTCGTGTTGCATCCCTCCTTTTACTCGTTTTTCCTCTTTTTCATCTTTTTTTGGCTGTTTGTTTCGGATGGGTCTCGAAAAGATACATGGAATGGACACGTGAATTGCGTAAATGGGAAAACTTAGTGAAAAGTTAGAGCTTTTTGAAGTTCGGACATATTTGCTCGGGAGGGATGCTTTGTGACCGCCTACGTTAGTTTTGGTGGGATGGGTCTTGAAAAATCACCTGAAATTGACCGCAAAACGGACAAAGGAGCGATAAGTGACGGCGTTTTGAAGTTGAGACTACCTCGGGCCGGCGTTGGTACGGGTTATATAAATAAATCCACGCTCGTCTTTCGGATGCAATCATAACAGCAATAAGACACCGAATCCCATCAGAACTCTGCAGTTCTTGGGCTTGGTCGAGAGTAGTAATAGGATGGGTGACCCCCTGGGAAGTCCTCGTGTTGCATCCTTCCTTTTGATCGTTTTTCGTGTTTTTGCATCTTTTTTTGGCAGTTTGGTTTGGATGGGTCTCGAAAAGATACATGGAATGGACACGTGAATTGCGTAAATCGGACAACCGAGTGAAAAGTTAAGGCTTTTTGAAGTTCGGACATATTTGCTCGTGAAGGAAGCTTCGTGACCGCCTACGTTAGTTTCAGTGGGATGGGTCTCGAAAAATCAGCAAATTGACCGTAAATCGGACTAGGGAGGGATAAGTGACAGCGTTTTGAAGTTTGGACTTCTTCAGGGCGGCGTCGGTGCGGGTAATATAAATAAATCCTCGCTCGTCTTTCGAATGCGATCATACCAGCACTAATGCACCGGATCCCATCATAACTCCGGAGTTAAGGGCGAGAGTAGTCCTAGGATGGGTGACCCCATGGGAAGTCCTCGTGTTGCATCCCTCCTTTTGCTCGTTTTCGTCCTTTTTGCATCTTTTTTTGGCAGTTTGGTTCGGATGGGTCTTGAAAAGATACAACCAATGGACACGTGAATTGCGTAATTCGGACAACAGAGTGAAAATTTAGAGCTTTTTGAAGTTCGGACATATTTTCTCGGGAGGGATACTTCGTGACCGCCTACAATAGTTTCGGTGGGATGGGTCTCGAAAAATTACCTGAAATTGACCGTAAATCGGACAAGGGAGCGATAAGTGACGGCGTTTTGAAGTTTAGACTTCTTCGGGCGACGTCGGTACGGGTTATATAAATAAATCCACGCTCGTCTTTCGGATGCGATCATGCCAGCACTAATGCACCGGATCCCATCAGAACTCCGCAGTTAAGCGAGCACGCTTGGGCAAGAGTAGTACTAGGATGGGTGACCCCCTGGGAAGTTCTCGTGTTGCATCACTCCTTTTGCTCGTTTTTCGTCTTTTTCGCATCTTTTTTTTGGCAGTTTGGTTCGGATGGGTCTCGAAATGATACATGGAATGGACACGTGAATTGCGTAAATCGGAAAACCGAGTGAAAAGTTAAAGCTTTTTGAAGTACGGACATATTTGCTCGGGAGGGATGCTTTCTTGACCGCCTGCGTTAGTTTCAGTGGGATGGGTCTCGAAAAATCACCTGAAATTGACCGTAAATCGGACAAGGGAGCGATAAGTGACGTCGTTTTGAAGTTTGGACTTCTTCGGGGTTGCATCGGTACGGGTTATATAAATAAATCCACGCTCGTGTTTCGTATGCGATCATACCAGCACTTATGCACCGGATCGTGCTTGGGCGAGAGTTGTATTAGGATGGGTGACCCCCTGGGAAGTCCTTGTGTTGCATCCCTCCTTTCGCTCGTTTTTCGTCTTTTTTGCATATCTTTTTTGGCAGTTTGGTTCGGATGGGTCTCGAAAAGATACATGGAATGGACACGTGAATTGCGTAAATCGGATAACCGAGTGAAAAGTGAGAGCTTTTTGATGTTCAGACATATTTGCTCGGGGGGGATGCTTCGTGACCGCCTACGTTAGTTTCTGTGGGATGGTTCTCGAAAAATCACCTGAAATCGACCGTAAATCGGACAAGGGAGAGATAAGTGACGGCGTTTTGAAGTTTGGACTTCTTCGGGGCGGCGTCGGTACGGGTTATATAAATAAATCCACGCTCGTCTTTCGGATGCCATCATACCAGCACTAATGCACTGGATCCCGCGTGCTTAGGCGAGAGTAGTACTAGGATGGGTGACCCCTTGGGAAGTCCTCGTGTTGCATCCTTCCATTTGCTCGTTTTTCGTCTATTCGCATCTTTTTGTGGCAGTTTGGTTCGGATGGGTCTAGAAAAGATACATGTAATGGACACGTGATTTGTGAAATCGGACAACCGAGTGAAAAGTTAGAGCTTTTTGAAGTTCAGACATATTTTCTCGGGAGGGATGCTTCGCGACCGCCTACGTTAGTGTAGGTGGGATAGGTCTCGAAAAATCACCTGAAATTGACTGAAATCGGACAAGGGAGCGATAAGTGACGCTGTTTTGAAGTTTGGACTTCTTCGGGGCGGCGTCGGTACGGGTTATATAAATAAATCCACGCTCGTCTTTCGAATGCGATTATACCAGCACTAATGCACTAGATCCCGAGCTTGGGCGAGAGAAGTACTAGGATGGGTGACCCCCTGACAAGTCCACGTGTTGCATCCCTCCTTTTGCTCGTTTTTTCGTCTTTTTGCATCTTTTTTTGGCAGTTTGGTTCGGATCGGTCTCGAAAAGATACATGGAATGGACACGTGAATTGCGTAAATCGGACAACCGAGTGAAAAGTTAGAGCTTTTTGAACTTCGTACATATTTGCTAGGGAGGGATGCTTCGCGACCGCCTACGTTAGTTTCGGTTGGATGGATCTCGAAAAATCAACTGAAATTGACCGTAAATCGAACAAGGGAGCGATAAGTGACGGCGTTTTGAAGATTGGACTTCTTCGGGGCGGCGTCGGTACTTGTTATATAAATAAATCCACGCTCGTCTTTCGGATGCGATTATACCAGCACTAATGAACCGGATCCCATCCGAACTCCGCAGTTAAAGGCGAGAGTAGTACTAGGATGGGTGACCCCATGGGAATACCTCGTGTTGCATCCCTCCTTTTGCTCGTTTTTCATCTTTTTTGAATCTTCTTTTGGTAGTTTGGTTCGGATGGGTCTCAAAAACGTACATGGAATGGACACTTGAATTGCGTAAATCGGACAACTGAGTGTAAAGTTAGAGCTTTTTGAAGTTCAGACATATTTCCTCGGGAGGGATGCTTCCTAACCGCCTACGTTAGTTTCAGGGTGATGGGTCTCGAAAAATCACCTGAAATTGACCGTAAATCGGACAAGGGAGCGATAAGTGACAGCGTTTTGAAGTTTGAACTTCTTCTGGGCGGCGTCAGTACGGGTTATATAAATAAATCCACGCTCGTCTTTCGGATGCGATCATGCCAGCACAAATGCACCGGATCCCTTCTTAACTCCGCAGTTAAGCGAGCGTGCTTGGGCGAAAGCAGTACGAGGATGGGTGACCCCCTGGGAAGTCCTCGTATTGCATCCCTCCTATTGCTCGTTTTTCATCTTTTTTGCATCTTTTTTTGGCAGTTTGGTTCGGATGGGTCTTGAAAAGATACAAGCAATGGACACGTGAATTGCGTAAATCGGACAACCGAGTGAAAATTCAAAGATTTTTGAAGTACGGACATATTTGCTCGTGAGGGATGCTTCGTGACCGCCTACGTTAGTTTCGGTGGGGTGGGTCTAAAAAAATCACCTGAAATTGACCGTAAATCGGACAAGGGAGCAATAAGTGACGGCGTTTTGAAGTTTAGACTTCTTCGGGGCCGCGTAGGTACGGGTTCTATAAATAAATCCACGCTCGTCTTTCGGATGCGATCATACCAGCACTAATGCAACGGATCCTATCATAACTCTGCAGTGGGCGAGAGTAGTACTAGGATGGGTGACCCCCTGGGAAGTCCTCATGTTGCATCCCTCCTTTTGCTCGTTTTTCGTCTTTTTTGCATGTTTTTTTTGGCAGTTTGGTTCTGATGGGTCTCGAAAAGATACATGGAATGGACACGTGAATTGCGTAAATGGGAAAACTTAGTGAAAAGTTAGAGCTTTTTGAAGTTCGGACATATTTGCTCGGGAGGGATGCTTCGTGACCGCCTACGTTAGTTTCGGTGGGATGGGTCTCGAAAAATCACATTAGATTGACCGTAAATCGAACCAGGGAGCGATAAGTGACGGCGTTTTGAAGTTTGGACTTCATCCGGGTGGCGTCGGTATGTGTTATATAAATAAATCCACGCTCGTTTTTCGGATGCGATCATACCAGCACTAATGCACCGGATCCCATCAGAACTCCGGAGTAGTACTAGGATGGGTGACCCCCGGGAAGTCCTCGAGTTGCATCCGTCCTTTTGCTCATTTTTCGTCTTTCTTGCATCTTTTTTAAAAGTTTGGTTCGGATGGGTCTCGAAAAGATACATGGAATGGACATGTGAATGGCGTAAATTGGAGAACTGAGTGAAAAGTTAGAGTTTTTGAAGTTCGGACATATTTGCTCCGTTGGGATGCTTCATGACCGCCTACGTTAGTTTCGGTGGGATGGGTCTCGAGAAATCACCTGAAATTGACCGTAAATCGGACAAGGGAGCGATAAGTGACGGCGTTTTGAAGTTTAGACTTCTTCGTGGCGACGTCGGTACGTGTTCTATAAATAAATCCACACTCGTCTTTCGGATGCGATCATACCAGCACTAATGCACCGGATCCCATCAAAACTCCGCAGTGGGCGAGAGTAGTACTAGGATGGGTGACCCCATGGGAAGTGCTCGTGTTGCATCCCTCCTTTTTCTCGTTTTTCGACTTTTTTACATCTTTTTTTGGCAGTTTGGTTCGGATGGGTCTCGAAAAGATACATGGAATGGACACGTGAATTGTTTAAATCGAACAACTGAGTGAAAAGTTAGAGCTTTTTGAAGTTTAGACATATTTGCTCGGGAGGGATGTTTCGTGACCACCTACGTTAGTTTCGGTGGGATGGGTCTTGAAAAATCACCTGAAATTGACCGAAATTGGACAAGGGAGCGATAAGTGACGGCGTTTTGAAGTTTGGACTTCTTCGTGGCGGCGTCGGTACGGGTTATATAAATAAATCCACGCACGTCTTTCGGATGAGATCATACCAGCACTAATGCACCAGATCCCATCAGAACTCCGCTGTGGGAGAGAGTAGTACTAGGATGGGTGACCCCCTAGGAAGTCCTCGTGTTGCATCCCTCCTTTTGCTCGTTTTTTGTCTTTTTTGCAACTTTTTTGGGCGGTTTGGTTCGGATGGGTCTCGAAAAGATACATGGAATGGACACGTGAATTGCGTAAATCGGACAACCGAGTGAAAAGTTGGAGCCTTTTGAAGTTCGGACATATTTGCTCCGGAGGGATGCTTCGTGACCGCCTACGTTAGTTTCGGTGGGATGGGTCTCGAAAAATCACCTGAAATTGACCGTAAATCGAACAAGGGAGCAATAAGTGACGGCGTTTTGAAGTTTGGACCTCTTCGGGGCGGCGTCGGTAAGGGTTATATAAAATAATCCACGCTCGTCTTTCGGATGCGATCATACCAGCACTAATGCACCGGATCCCATCGGAACTCCGCAGGGGGCAAGAGTAGTACTAGGATGGGTGACGCCCTGGGAAGTCCTCGTGTTGCATCCCTCCTTTTGCTCGTTTTTCGTCTTCTTTGATCTTTGTTTGGCAGTTTGGTTCGGATGGGTCTCGAAAAGATTTATGGAATGGACACGTGAATTGCGTAAATCGGACAACCGAGTGAAAAGTTAGAGCTTTTTGAAGTTCGGACATACTTGCTCGGGAGGGATGCTTGGTGACCGCCTACGTTAGTTTCGATGGGATGGGTCTCGAAAAATCACCTGAAATTGACCGTAAATCGGACAAGAGAGCGATAAGTGACGACATTTTGAAGTTTGGACTTGTTCGGGGAGGCGTCGGTACAGGTTATATAAATAAATCCACGCTCGTCTTTCGGATGCGATCATACCAGCACTAATGCACCGGATCCCATCAGAACTCTTCAGTTAAGCGTGCTTGGGCAAGAGTAGTACTAGGATGGGTCACCCCCTGGGAAGTCCTCGTGTAATTGTTCTTGGGCGAGAATGGTTCTAGGATGGGTGACCCCCTGGGAAGTCCTCGTGCTGCATCCCTCCTTTTGCTCGTTTTTCGTCTTTTTGCATCTTTTTTTGGCAATTTGGTTCGGATGAGTCTCGAAAAGATACATGAAATGGACACGTGATTGCGTAAATCGGACAACCGAGTGAAAAGTTAGAACTTTTTGAAGTTCGGACATATTTTCTCGGGAGGGATGCTTCGTAACCGCCTTCGTGACGGCGTTTTGAAGTCTGGACTTCTTCAGGGCGGCGTCGGTACGGGTTATATAAATAAATCCACGTTCGTCTTTCGGATACGATGTACCGGATCCATCAGCACTAATGCACTAATCCCGACTTGTGCCCCCTTTTATGAAAACCTGTCTCCACCACTGTACAAAGTAGTGGCAGTTAAAGTGTCACCATAAAATATCATCTATTCATTTTGTTGAGAATACTGTTGGTTTGTGTATATGTCTGAAGATCGCTTGGAGGATATTTATTTTCTCAATTTTGTAAGTGATTGATAAATTTCGTGGTGGTTGTGATTTGGGTTTGTTGTATGCAACCAATGAATTGACCTATTTTTTTTTCGTTAACGGAATTTGAAACCGTGACCTCATGCAGGGGCTTCCAACGCTCGACCACTTGAGTTACAACTCTAGCTGCATGAATTGACGTATTTTTGGTTGTAGGATTTATGGTGTATCAGTGGGAGCCAAAGGTAGAAAAAAAAAGACAAAGTTCTCCAAAAGTTTGGGAAAGAAAACGGAGCCTCACGATGCCCAATAACCCTCCCGATTCCGTTTGGTTGTAGGATTGCCGTTCAGCTAGCTGATGATACTTTGCACTTAAAATGTGAACAGTCATCAGAAAGCTTTTCCAAGGTGTACAAACATAGTTTGTTATGAATATGAATGAACACACCACAAAACGTACAGAGAGATCAGACAAACAAGGAAACAACAAAAGCCGTGAATTTGCTTTCATTACATGTAAAACTTGAAATTAAAAGCAGACGCTTAAATTAAACAGAACCATGCCGGCTTCGTTACAACAAAAAAGAACCTTCGATAAAGATTGACAGAGATGACTACTTGAGGAGCATTTTCTCATGATAACCGTTTGTGGGTACTTTAGGCTACTACTGTTAGGATTCCAATACGCGTGAGACAAGAGAAAGCAAGAACAAACAAGAGCAAGATCAAGAACACAAGAATTACCTGGTTCACTAGTTTTGAGACTAGCTAATCCACGGCCAAACCAAACCAATTTATTGATTAGAGAAACCCGAATACAATGCACGCAATGGCCACAACGACCACGGCGGCCACCCAAAACAACACACACGCACCCAAGAGCACTCAATTGTGTCTCACACACACTAACAAAGGCTCACAAATTCCAACCGTGTGTATTGCTACAAATAACACAAAAAGATGTGCATATATATACTACTACAAGACTTGGAGCCAAAGTACCTTCCAAAAATAATCCAAGACGAACAAGGAATTATTTCCATCCAATTGTTTCCAAATACAATTTGGAAACATTCCACCATTAACTTTGACCCTTGCTACCAAAGTAATAACCATGTGATGTTTGAATCAATAAAAAACCCCCAACAAACCTCCACCTTGATTCAAACTCCATAGCTACCAAATCAATTCTTCTCATCAATCCAACAAAACCGATCCCGGTGTATTCCCAATTTGCGGAATTTGAACACACTCCCAATGCGCCCCAACAAGCGCGTCTATGCGTCTTCAACAAACGCAAAGACTATGCGTCCCAATAAACGCTCCCCTAATGCACCATGACACAATGCATACCCCAACGTTGCGCCAATGACACTTCGCAACAAAGTGCCTATCAAATGATGTCATGCCAATTTGCGCCGTCATCCGCACCAATGCGCACAAAACCAATAACCGAAGCGCGCCAATCCAAGATCCAATCGCGCCACCAACTGATGCGTGCACAATAACACGCCACCAATCCACGTGCCCAATAACACGCGCCCATTCTCCATGCCTGGAGCCCAATCCGCCCCCAAGGGGCCTAGAGAGCTACATCGTCCTTGAGCGTCCTTCCTGCACCTGAAGCGAGATCTACAGGTGAACGATTCTTTGGACACTCCCTCTTCCAATGATGTTTATCCTCAATTCGTTAGTTGATTCGAGACGCCTCCACCTAGACTTGAATCCTCCTAACCGCCAAATCCAGATACAGATCCAGATCACTCGTCGGGTTGAGCACGCCATATCGATTGACGCATGCCGGAACCGAAAGCGTGCCGGATGTACTAAAACTAGATCCCCAATTCCGATGCTCCACAACAAGAGCCCAATAGCTCCCCCAACAAGGAAATCGATAGCCTCCCAACAAAGGCTTGGTGTGCTTGCACCCCCTGTTTCAGAGGCCAACTAGCGGAAATCCAATCTTCCCATCAAACCTGACAGATCTTGATCACAAACTCGCCAATGCTTCTCTTGAGACTCGACGAACCTGGCTCTGATACCACTTGTTAGGATTCCAATACGCGAGAGACAAGAGAAAGCAAGAACAAACAAGAGCAAGATCAAGAACACAAGAATTACGTGGTTCACTAGTTTTAAGACTAGCTAATCCACGGCCAAACCAAACCAATTTATTGATGAGAGAAACCTGAATACAATGCACGCCGTGGCCACAACGACCACGGCGGCCACCCAAAACAACACACACGCACCCAAGAGCACTCAATTGTGTCTCACACACACTAACAAAGGCTCACAATTCCAACCATGTGTATTGCTACAAATAACACAAAAAGATGTGCATATATATACTACTACAAGACTTGGAGCGAAAGTACCTTCAAAAAATAATCCAAGACGAACAAGGAATTATTTCCATCCAATTGTTTCCAAATACAATTTGGAAACATTCCACCATTAACTTTGACCCTTGCTACCAAAGTAATAACCATGTGATGTTTGAATCAATAAAAAAACCCCAACAACTACGTACTACCACACAAATATACTACGGTTGCATAGGTCTAGAATAAACTGATGGGACGACGACGCACAGGGGCGTAGCCATGTACAAGTTGTGGGAGTTTTGCCTTCCTCTCTAATTTTTAGGAATTCAAATCTTTGTGTCCTTATCCAAAATTAACTGCAAATTTTTAGCCAAAATCATCGGTTCTTGACGGTTTTCCCGTCAGTTACTAATCATTCTCATCAAAATTCTCAGACAAAATCAATTTCCAGAAAACTTTCATAACTCAATCTCCAATCATGACTACTAATCCAACGATTGATGTAGCAAATTTGGATCTCTCACATTTTCTAAACCATCTACAGCTTACTGATCATGAGAAAGCGCCGACTAAATTGTCCACAGAAGCTACGGCTGAAGCAAAGCAAGTGTGTAAGAAAAGCATCTTCGGGAAAATTTTCACTGCAAAGAACATAAATTTGGGGGTTCTACAGATGCAGATGTCGAAGGCATGGAAAGATCCTCCAGGCATGGTGGTAATTCCAAAAGGTGATTTTATTTACCAATTCTCTTTTGATTCGGAAGAAACTGTTAACATGGTTTATTATTCCCAACCATGGTTTCTTTACGGGGATCTAATTATTATGCAAAAATGGGATTCGTGGGTTGAGGATATTTCAGACTTGGACTTTTCTGAGACTACCCTTAAAGTCCATATATGGGGTCTTCCTGGAAAATACCAAACTGAAAAAATTGGGAAAGAAATTGGTCACAGCATTGGTACTGTTTAAGACTGCATGGTACCAACTCGTGGAATTCTTGTGGGTAAAACAGTTAAGTTGGATCTTGTGTTAGAAGTCCATAAGCCTCTTCCTAGGGCAAAGTTTGTTACGCTTGAGAAAGGAAAGGAAGTTTGGGTTTGGTTGCGTTATGAACGTCTTCCAAATGTTTGTTCATACTGTGGACGAGTAGGCCACGAAGTTATGCACTGTTCTTTTGCTAAGCAAGACCATTTTTCGGCAGAAAATGTTCCTCTCCAATATGGTCAATGGTTGACAAATAAAGCAATGATAAATTTTGTTCTTGGCCTTAGTAAAGACATGGCTCATGCGTTTGGACCATCTGCTACTGCAATGGACACAAATACTGTACAACTGGTGGATACTCACGGACACGGTTACACTAGTGGATCCTTTGATGATGACGATGAAGAGATAGGGATAACGGATGAAGAGAGGGCGTACAAAGAAAAGCAACAAGCAAAAGAATCTAGAAGATAGATGCTAATGGAACTCCAATATGTGGACAGAGGGGAAGATGAGGAAGTTGACATATTGGAGGAGAATAGACTTACTCGAAAAAAATATGGTTTGACTCGTCCTCTAGATAACACGCTGGGTAGTACAGGCTCTGTTTCGGCGGCTCTTAAGAGGAAAAATCCAGTGGATATATCCTATGCTGAGGATGTATCAATTAACCAAGAGAATACAACAGATGTGCCTCCAACAACAAAGGGACTGAAGAAAAAGAAGTCAGATGGTGAATTTTCAGGGTCTGAAACCTCTTCGAGTGATCGAGACTTATCTCTCACTCACAACTCGGCTGAGATCGGTGAGAACCGGTCCAGCCGACAACAATGAGGATGATAAGTTGGAACGTCCAGGGATTGGGAAAAACCTGTACGTTCCAATCTTTACTTTCCCTATGTAGGATTCATAAGCCGGATATCTTATTCTTACTAGAAACAAAACAAAATTTGCGTCGGTTTGAGAAGAGTAAATTTAAGTTGAAATTTTTGAATGGTGTTTATGTACCTAGAGAAGGGCTATCGGGAGGACTGTCGCTGTTTTGGAATGGAAACGTTGATTTGAGAGTTTTAAAAATTGACCGTTTCCATATTCACAGTTTTATTTGTCCTCCAGATGATCCAAGCAAAGGATTTTATGCAACGTTTTTCTATGGAGAACCAAATACTTCGTATCGTCATCTTTCATGGGAGGTCCTAAGACGCTTGAATCCTGGTATTGGTGTACCATGGATAGTAATAGGAGATTTTAATGAAATTCTTTCTCAAAAAGAAAAGAAAGGAAAGAGACTTCGTGGTTGGAGGCAAATTCAGAACTTCAGAGATGCGTTATCGGATTGCAGATTGCGTGATATTGGCTTTAAGGGATTTGAGTTTACCTAGAATAACAAGAGGCAAGGCAGAGAGTTTGTTGCAGAAAGAATAGATCGGGCCGTGTGGTCCCACGAGCTTGAAGAAACCTACACAAACACAACTCTTGAGAATTATCTGACAACTGGGTCAGATCACATACCCATCATCCTCACGTTATCTTCTATATCACCCACGGCGCTGAGTAACAGGCGATTCCACTTTTCAGCAACTTGGGCAAACTCTCAGGAATGCAGAGAAATTGTGGCTAAGGTATGGAACTCTACTACTAACGCTATTTTATCTGATCCTACTTTATTACATGAAAAATTACATAACTTGACTGAAAAAATTAAACTTTGGGGTAGCAAGAATCACAAACAAAAAAATCTTCTCCGAAAGGAACTTCATGCTCAACTATCTTTTTTTAACAGTTTGCCTCCTACTCATGCTAACCTGCACAAAATTCATGATATTAGTAAGAATATTAATATTTTGAATGCTGAAGACGAACTAAAATGGAGACAGCAATCTCGGGCAGTTTCGCTTAAAGAAGGAGACAAAAATACCTCTTTTTTCACAAGATAGCTTCGGATAGAAGGAGAAAAAATAAAATTGCTTTCATTGAAAATGAGATTGGTTTAAGGATTACTGATCAAAATCAAATTGGTTCCATGTTTATTGAATAATTTCAGAATCTTTTTTCTACGGATATAAATCCTTTTCACCAAGTCATTGAAGCTATTCCTATCAAAATTTCTAACCAAGTTCATGATCAATTGGCTAGCCCCTTTACTGCTGATGATATTATCACTGCCCTTCATGAAATGCATGATCTTAAGGCTCCGGGGCCGGACGGATTACCGGTTCTTTTTTATAAAACTTATTGGAAGGAAATAGGTGATGATGTTATTAATGTTTGCTTAAATTTTTTAAATCATGGTAGTGACATTACAAATTTAAATGAAACTTGCATTGCTTTAATTCCTAAGAAAAAAGATGCCAAGTTGGTAACTGACTATCGTCCTATTAGTTTATGTAATGTCTCTTATAAACTTATTTCCAAAGCAATAGCTAATAGACTGAGAATTTTTTTACCTGAGATTATTGATGAGTCACAGTCTGCTTTCATTAAAAGTAGATTAATAACTGATAATGCTATTATTGCTTTAGAGACTTTGCATACCATGAAAAATCAAAAAGGTCAAATTGGGTCTTTTGCTTTGAAATTAGACATGGCTAAGGCGTATGATAGAATAGAGTGGGGTTTTCTTTTCTCTGTTCTTCAAAAGATTGGCTTTCCTAATTGCTTAATTGAAAGAATTATGACGTGTGTGTCCACGGTTAGCTTTCAAATTTTAATTAATGGTCATAGAACCCCTACTTTTTTCCCTAATCGTGGCCTTAGGCAAGGAGATCCTTTAAGTCCCTACCTCTTTGTGCTTTGTACTGAAGGTTTATCTAACTTGATTAACCAATCTACCCGCAATAACTATTTTCAGGGGGTTAAGGCTAGTAGACACAGTCCTTCCATTTCTCATCTTCTCTTTGCGGATGATTGTATTTTATTTGGTAGAGCCACTGTTTCAAACGCAATAAATCTTAATTCAAATCTTTTTCAATATTGTCAAGCTTCTGGCCAAATGATAAATAAAGATAAATCTTCTTTGGTTTTTGGGCCGAATGTGGATTCCCAAACTCAAATGCAAATTTCACAAGTTTTTCAAATTCCTATTTCTTCAAGTCATGAAAAGTACTTGGGTTTTCCGATTATTTTAGGTAGAAACAGTGCTCTTTATTATGCAAATCTTAGACAAAAGATTTGGAACAAAACTAAAGATTGGAAATCCAAATTTCTTTCTTTTGGAGGTAAGGAAGTTTTACTAAAATCGGTGGTTCAAGCCATTCCTACCTATGTCATGTCCATGTATTTACTTCCAACTACTTTTTGTGAGGACATACATAAAATCATGGCTAATTTTTGGTGGACTTCTAATAAAGATACTACGGGTATTATTTGGAAAAATTGAAATAAAATGTGTATTCCTAAGAAAAATGGTGGTATGGGTTTTAGAAATTTGCATGATTTTAATCTCTCTCTTTTGGCAAAACAAGTTTGGCGTATTTGAGAAAATCCAAATTCTTTGATTACCAAAGTTTTAAAGGGAAAATACTTTTATCAATCAAATGTTATTGCAGCCTATCCTGCTAATAATGCCTCCACTGTTTGGAAAGGTCTGACTTATGCTAGAGACATTGTTTTTAAAGGTTTTCGTCAAGGAATTGGAAATGGTAGAAATGCTTTTGTCTATAAGACTAGATGGATCCCTATAGGGTATGGTAGATCATCCCTCAGTCCAAAAACTCTAGCTGAAAATGGTAGAGTTAGTGAACTTTTATTACCTGATGGTAATTGGAATAGAACTGTTGTTGCTAATAATTTTACAGGGGATGAAGTTGATGCCATTCTTAATCTTCCTAGGAACAATTCACAGGTTGATGATTATCTGGTTTGGACTCAAACGCATGATGGTTTATACACTGTTAAAACTGGTTATCATGTGGCTCATAATTTAAACAATCTTTCTCTTATGTCTAACATTTCTAATACAAGTGCAAACAATGCTGAGGGGAACAACTTAATCTGGTCTTTAAATGTCCCCAACAAAGTAAATTTTTTTCTTTGGCGTCTGTTGAATAATCTCATTCCTACCAGAAATAATCTTTCAAAGAAAGGCCTTCAAGTACCTCAGCAATGTATTTTCTGCAACTGTAATCCTGAAGATGTTTTTCATCTTTTTTTCCAATGCCACTGGACCAAAAAAATGTGGAATTCCCAAATCTGGCCCTTTAAAATTTGTCCTAAAATTTACCTTTCCAGATCTGCTACATTGATATCCTCCAGAATCTTTCAAAAAATCACATAGATCTTTTTGCTTTTGGTACCTGGGAAATTTGGAATACTCGGAACAAAAATTTTTTTGATTCAATTCCTTATTCCATAACAAATACCATTAACAAAGCAATTTCTAATAATCTAGAGTTTCTGGAATCGACTTACACTTGTGGATCTTCTTTTAGTGCACATGCAGGTCAAATGGATCGGAATTGGAAAGCTCCATCTCCTGGTCTATTGAAATGCAACTTCGATGCGGCGATGTGTTCTTCAACGGGAATGGCATCGGGTGCGGCTGTTCTCAGAAACCACGAGGGTCGATTTATCAGAGCTTGGGTGTTCCCAATTGCATACAACTCAAGCTCTACTGTACTCGAAGCAGAGGCGATGCAAATGGGATTACAAGTGTTGGAAAGATTTGGGTTCATCTCTTCTGTTACGCTAGAAACGGATTCTCAAAGATTGGCTTGGTCAATCAATCGACTGTTGAAGAAGGCGAATGGGTCGACTACCTTCTGGAATTCTCCGTCCGGATCTGAGGAGTTTCAACTCTTCAAATGCATTTCCAAAGTCTTGTTATCCAGAAAAGTCTTAAATGTTTTGTGGGTTTCGAGACAAGGAAATAAATTAGCTGATAGGCTATGTTGTAGTATGTTGGGCACACCAAATGTACAAACTTGGTGCATAAAATGCCCTGACTTTATGTGTAATAATTATTTGGCAGACTTAAATCTTGCCTAAGTTGTTATAAAAGTTGTTTTTCAAAAAAAAAAAAGTTTAGCTCCCACTTAGGCAAAATCATGGCTCCGCCCCTGACGACGCTGAGAAAAAAATTGGGCCCAGTGTATAGAGAATAGAATTGGTAGAAGCCGAGCTGCAAGTCTTCAATTACCACCCACCCATCGACAGCGCTATAACTTCTCCGCTGACCTCCATTGGCTTCCATTATAAAGTCTTCAGATGTCCTAATCTCTTAAGAAATTTTACATTTGAAAAAAAAAAAAAATTGACAGGGTTAGTTGTGTGCTACTCAAGAAAAAGTCATTTTACATATGAAATATTAATCTGTGGTGAAAGAAGATGAATAAGAAGAAGTTGCTTACTCAATATGTATTCTTCCTCAGCGATTACCAAAACTCTAACGTCTCCACTGTTATCCCCATTATCTTCAATCGTTTTGGCATTGGCAGTTGATGCAGTTATGCTCAGGAGGACTAGTACCGATGCTGCGGCAAAGGATGTAGCATCAAATGCAGATAAGGAAGCATAAGACTTGGACATTTTCAGTGGAACAAGTTAATAGATGGAAAGAAAGAGACAAATAAGATGCTAATAGTATTGTGTAATGCGAAACATACCCCTTTTAGCCCAACCTAGGCCAGTAAACAGGATGGGCAAGTAATGGATAGATTAAGTATCTTAATAATAATAATAATAATAAGATGAGCAAGTAATGGATAGATTAAGTATCTTAATAATAATAATAATAATAATAATAATAATATTATTATTATTATTGTTGTTGTTGTTGTTGTTGTTGTTGTTGTTGTTGTTATACACACAGATGATAATTGAATCTCAAACGCATCCCAACAAGTTGACATTTTTAAGATATTGCTTCTTTTCCTGGTTGAAGTAGCTGTTGTATATATTTTAGAAAAAAGACAATCCATGTGATAATTGTGTAAATATATGCACAAAATAGTGTATAAGATCAATCTGATCTCGGTTTCACATGAGGTGAGATCTGCATATATAATAAAACATTTTATAGGTATTTCCCTCAGAAAGAAAAATCGACGGAAACATCCTAACCAATGGCTAAAAAACGGTTATACAACGTTTAATTACGTTTCTAAACATGCAACTTACAGGCAGATTATACAAAAATAATGGGAACAAACTTTTACAGTCCACATAATTATGTTTCAAATCTATCTGCTTTGTCCACTTGAGTTGCAGAAGTGGGTAGTGAAATGTCATACTACCCTTCATTAAAGAATTTCTCAAAATTAGAAATGCTAAGGAAACTCTCCTTACACACTATTTTTAGATACTCTCCACTAGAATGCGCCATGTGCTCATATTTTATCTCAACAAAATAATTATCACTAATTGATAGGAGAGAGAATGTGAGGCGAGTATCCAAAGAGAGTGTCTAAGGACCACATGGTCAATAAAATAGGACCACATAGTGCATTCTAGTGGAGAATATCTAAAAAGAGTGTATAAGGAGAGTTTTCTTCGCATTTTTTCAGAATACATATATGCCAAGAGGGCCGCTATGCTTCACCATTTTTTCTTCACCCTCCAAGTTCACCTCCTACGTGTCAAAATATGATTGTTGTAACTTTTTATTTTAAGACACTTCTATAATTACATCACCAATCAAATACATCCACATAAGGGGTGAACTTAAAGGGTGAAGAAAAGGGGTGACGTTTAGCATTTCCCTATATGCCAAACACTTAACTCCATGTAATGGGCTTGCCTTAATTTATTTTGCAGAGACGGACATAAAAAGACAATTAGTAAGTAACTAGAATAATGTAGGGAGTTCTGGTGAAAAATTGATAATGCAGTAGGTTAAGTGTTACAAAACAAACAATGCATATAGGTTTCTGGTAAAAAAATGTTTTTTAAGAATTAAGATAAAAACACATTTTCATCTACAATTGTGATAAAACTGGTAATCATTAAGGCGCTGCTTTCTTTGTCTAATTTTATGCGAATTTTTACCTTTTCTAAGTCATAAAAAGTTCTAACTAGGCCATTTTCGTTATAATTTATGTCAAGTAACTTTTTTACCTTTTTATAAGGCTAAAAAAAGTTAAAATTTCTAACTTCATCTTTTTTACTTTTTGCTCATAAAATTTACTTTTTATGAGCTAAAATAGAACATAAGTAAGCAACATTTGGCTACAAAAAGTTACCTAAAACATTTATAAATTTTAACAATACCAAAGTAAGCAACTTTACCTTTTTTTAAAAAGTCCTAAAAATTTACAGCAATTAGGTAATGCAAACATGGCCTAAGTCTTGATGGAAATTCAATCAACCTATAAAGGACATAAGTGGTACGTACAACATCACCGTACCGCAGTGGTGGTATAACATACCACTTCGTTCTCTCTCTTTCTATCCATTTGACTTTTTTGACTCGTATTTGGGTCACTCTGACCGGGCGATTTGGATAGGAAAACGATGCCACTTTTTGATAATTTTTTCACCGTATTACAGAACAACTTTTACTCTATAGTACCATGAAAATATTATCAAAATATTCCATCATATTACTATTCAAATCAACTGGTCAAGTGACCCAGTAAATAGTGACAAAAGTCCATTTATATAGAAAGAGAGAGAACAGAGTTGTAACATCCTTCTACCTACTCTACTCTACCTACCTTACATAAAAGAGAGGGTTTGCCATCCTCGTATGCGCCACGTCACCGATTTTGCACACTCTTGTCGTATCAGGGGTTGCCAAATCATTCCTTAATTTCTCCATTTTGTCTCTGGGTTTATCAGTTATTTACTGCATATGTGAGAGTGAGTGGTATCAGGGGCTGTGTATTTCCCTTTTTGTCCCTGAACTAGCTACTAATTACCGGATATGAGACGATAGTACGAACGATATTAATGCCAACAGTGATGCCCTTGGTGGTCAACTTCAATGGTGGTGGGTTTGATAGTTCTTCCGAGACAAGCTTCTGGTCTCTCTTCAGGCCTGTGATGGTAGCGGAAGAAGAAGACGCTTCTCTGGATCCCGATGTGGTGGCCGCTCCATTTTTTTCAAAATTCGAAGTGCTTATGTAGGCTTCTCTCTGGTCCACTTCTCAAGAGAGGGAGAGAGAGACAGGTGTTTGCCGGTAAATGAGAAGATGATAGTGATGCACGTCAATGGGACAACTTTTCCTGTTGTCATTCTCGTGTGCCGATCTCGAACTCAGGTACTCTCCTCTCTCTCTCTCTCTCTCCCCTTCTCTACATCTGTGTTTGTTGTCATGAAACTGTGGGTTTCGGATGCAATTAGGTAAAAGTTGGGGGGCAGTTTTATAGTTTAGTAAACTTTAGGGTTGCTTTTGTAATTTTCCATTTCTATTGATAAAACGGTGTATAACACCAGTACTGTATCAGAGAAGAGCAATCAATGAATATTTTGCAAGTTCTATCACATTTCATCTTCTGCAATTCTCTCTGAATCTCTACTCATTTCTCCTATCAATTCTCGACGAATTCTTCTCGTTTCTTCTCAATTCTAGGGCAGGAATCACTCGGTTCCTGACAATTGGTATCAGAGCCTCACTTCCCCTTGCGCAGAGACGTCAATGGCGAGAAGGACCGACGCCGTCACTTATGCGGATCGGATCGTCGGGATCCGAAATCATCTCCAAGCGGCGGATGAGGCCATTTCCGACAAGCTAAGGCAGTTGGATCAGATCGGAGAGCTCCGAGATGAAGTCAAGGAGATGACGAACCGCCTACTCGAGATGGCTAGTGACGAGGTCAGAGCCCTAATTGAGGCGTCCAACCAGAAGAAAACGGTTGTGGCGAGTCTACTGAGTATCGGCACGACGTTGCTAGACGCCGGTGTAGTTGGTGGTAGGGTTGAAGCTCAGAAAACAGGGGGTGGATCGAAGTTTTCTGCAACTTGTTTGAAGAAATGCCCCAACGAATTGCCAATTCCTGAGATTGCTTCCGTCGAAAGGATGAGGAATTTCGGCTTGGCTACCAAGTATTCGACGAAACTCCCAGCTGAAGAGCACGATTCGAGCACTGCGATTCTTGGGTTGATCCATAAGGCAAGGTATCCTACTACTTCTCAATTGTATTTACAGTATCAAAGTGGTGAAATGGGCAGTATGAAAATGGTGCCTAACAACTGTTTGAAAAAATGTTTGAATGAAGTGGTGGTTGAGAAACAATGCCACAACAAGCAACATGTCACTTATCAATTGAAAGAGGTGAATTCAATTGAACAAGTGATAAAGCCGGATAAGTTTGCCCAAGGAAGTCAGGTAACAACGTTGAACTCAATTGTTTTAGAAATTGAAAACAAGCAACAACAACAATATGCTGATTATGGCATAGGAGGTACACAAGCTAGCATACTCAGAAAACCATTTGAGTATTCGACATCCAGTAGTGAACTGATGTTAAGTGATCACTGGAAAATGAGTTCATCTATGTCATTTTTGCTGGTAACAGAGGGGGAATTCGGCAAGTTATCTGGGTTGGTGAATTTCTCTATCAAGAAATTGAGGAGTTGTCTAGGGGATGTATGGTTTAGAGGGCCAAACCCGGGTGGAACCAATCAACATTTGCAGTTTGATCCTTGGCAGCAAGAGATGATTTTGGAGGTTGGATATATCTTACCTGGTATTGCACAGTATGTCACTCTTACTGTTACTTGCGTGGGGCATATGGATTCATCTGCTGAGTACAGAAACAAAAATAGCCATTTGATGGGTTGTTTAGAATCCTTGCCCTTTTTAGTATTCGATCATTAATATTGCTAGTCATCCCTGTGGAAATGAATGAGCTAGCTTCTTATTATTTGAACTACTCAAATGGGGGTTCTGATATGGTGCTGTTGTGGGTAGCTATTCCTACTAGTCTCGGGGACTCAAAAACAAGCATGAAGCTGGATTCAAAAGAGACTAGTACTGAAAATTTCCCCACTATTTTCTACTTGATGAGTTGGTGTAAACCTGAGGTTAATTTTGAAGTTGGGAAACATCAGGTGTGTGTTTATAGCAAGAAAAAGGTGCAATGGGATTCACTGGTTTTCACTAGCAACATAGTTAATGAAGATTTAGAAATGGAGTTCGTCTTTGAAGCAGTTTACTTGTCCTTCATAGATGCAACATGGAGAAATTATGTTGATGGGTGGTGCAAACAAGGGTATAATGAATCTCATGATATAAAACTTTTCCTTGTATACTTATCAGTTACACTATGGCAATGTTCTTGTGGAGCTGATGGACCAACAATTAGCGAAGGTTTCGCTAAAGGAGTGGCTAGGTACATTAACATTTATGGCTGCACATACATGGAACTCATACTGGACGTAAGAGCTCAAGAATTCATTAGAAAGGTCTGTTTGTTTTTTGAAGAACTTGCAGCTTGTGTGGTGTTCAGGAAGGAGCATGAAACTTTCAACAAGATAAAATGTGCAAGTGGGATCACACAATGCTTAATTCTTATGGAAATGATTCATAGGCTGTCTTGCAAGTTTGGTCTTGATGCTTGGGAGTATGAAAGTGGCAAGCAGATTCAAGTGGAGGAACTTCAATCCGCTGGAAGGGAAACAATAGAGAAGGAAGGATCTACACTTCACTTAATCTGTTTACTGCAGAATTTCTCTTATATATCTGACTGCTATGAGGGCATTTACTGGAGAACAGTGAGTTCTATGCTTGCTCAAATGAATTCCGAAGAAATTGCATTGGTTTGCAAAGAGATGCGGGATTTGTAAAATTCTGATTTTGAGAAGAGAGGGTAGCAAGAACAAGGGCTGTGGTTTAAAGGCCATGACCCCCTGTTGGCACTTTTATATGTGGCCTTGCTTTCCATTAGATCCTTGAGGACAAGGATTTCTAGGGGAATTGTTTGTCATGAAACTGTGGGTTTCGGATGCAATTAGGTAAAAGTTGAGGGGCAGTTTTATAGTTTAGTAAAATTTAGGGTTGTTTTTGTAATTTTCCATTTCTATTGAAAAAACGGTGTATAACACCAGTACTGTATCAGAGAAGAGCAATCAATGACTATTTTGCAAGTTCTATCACATTTCTTCTTCTGCAATTCTCTCTGAATCTCTACTCATTTCTCCTATCAATTCTCGACGAATTCTTCTCGTTTCTTCTCAATTCTAGGGCAGGAATCACTCGGTTCCTGACATTTGTTCATCTCTTGGAGATGAAACTCTTCCCCTCACCGAAGCATGTAAAGTAGCAAACCATCAAACTGTTTCACTCTCTCTTCTTGAACTAAGTCGAGACTCTGTCTTGGTTCTCACATATTTCAATTTAACTTCCATTGCATGTTTGGATTTTGTTCAACTTTGAGCTTGATCAATTTCAAAAAGCCTTATTCGGCTCAATTGTGTTGATTCTCAGTTCTGGGTTTACCCATTTTCTGAGTGATTTCGTGATTTGGGGTTGATTTTGATTTTCAGTTCAGGGTTTAGTCGTTTTCTGATTGATTTCGTCAATTTGGGAGTTGAAACTTTGTGAGGAAACCCTCTCTCAAGGCACTGTTACTTAACTTCCTTGAATTATTTTGGTTGATAGGGATCCCAAGCCGATCTTATTGTGTGGCGAAGAGACCACAAACTCTAAATAGGTAACAGACTACTTTATGTTATTGCTTCTTCATTCCTGTAAGTCAAAATCTGCTTCTAGGATACCTGAACTTCTATAAATCTGTGCCAAATTTAAGTAATTTATATTCGACTTTTGTTTCTCGGTGTTTGTTTTTTCCCTTCAGTTTTCCACTCATTGAGTGATTTGTTCATGAATCAGGATTTTTTTTGTATCATCTGGCTATGCTAACTCAATGTACCAAGTTATGCTAATTCCTCTTTTTTCTACATGCTTTATGGTGGAGCTTATGTACATTGCCTTGTTTCCAGTTTCAGGTACATTGTATATTGACCTTCTTGAGCATGGTGGTTGTTCTCTTACTTGAGATAACTTTATGTCTTGCTGAATGATCGATTTTTGGGTTCATGTAATTGATGTTAATAGAGATAAGTTTATGACTTCTGTCGACCGTGTCTTTCAATTGTTAGTGCATCATGGGTGCTCTCTTTTACACTGATGCAGATTGTGCTTGAATATGAATAATTGAGATTAAAAAAATTAAGAAGACTGATTTTAAATAATAGATGACCATAAGAATGCAATGATTTAAAAAAAAAAACAATACACACACATATATGTCTATAACTCTATATATATATATATAATAAAAAAAAAAGAAATGATAATAATCTGATGTCCAATTCATGGAGTTTAATGTTTTTATTTCTTCTTTTTCAAAGGCATCTGAGATGGTGTTACGGTGTAGAGCCGTAGACTGTCAACGCACTTCTGCTGAATCCAAAGTCGTATTTTGCTGGTACATGTTCTCAGAAGTCAATTCTTACCTATATTTTGAGTATGGTAGGTGCAAAATTATATATGCCTCTCCTGGCCAAACAATCGTACCATTTCAAAGACGAATATTCTTAGATGTTTGTATTTTGTTTTTAGGTTACTGAAACTATATTAATGTGAGAAACTGTATTATTTGATCACTAATCTAAAAAAAATACCACCCGTGATTTTGTGATGACCTTCGAGGTGGCGTTGAATGTGTAATATGATTACCAACGTGTTTTCCCGTTCCTATTCTCATGAACCACTTACCCCTGCACTATTTCCTGACTTCCATTTAAACTCGCTCTCCATTTTGTTATGGGGGTGAAAAAATGATTTAACTTTCGTGGTGCATCGTGTTCATCCTATTCATCAGGATTCTTGCATGAGGCTTGCATTTCTGTAATTTATGATTATAGAAACTATCCAAAATTTGGAGTTGCTTCCACTGATAGTGATACTGCATATAATTTGTGGATGTTTTCTTGAATTACTGTCTATTTGGTCAGTTCATTCAGATTAATTTCAGCTCCACAAAGGGCTATAGATTCAGGTGGTGACTTATGAGCCCTCATGTGGGAGAATCATATTGATTCTCTTTCACCATTATTGTTAGGGTACTGATTTTTGCAGAGCTAATATTGATGACGGCCAGAGCAAAAACAAAAAAAACAAAAAAAAACAAAAAAGACAATTGGCTCCTGACCACAATGTGAATTGGTCTTCGCTATGTAAGAACAAGAGATGATGACGATAGATATTCTTCTCTGGGGTTCAGAGATAGAGTACAGGGTTTTTTACCCACATCTTGACGAGGGAATAAGGAGGATGGTGCGGGTCAGGACACACCCTCCTCCTTCAGTTGCAGCCATGGTGTGGTCAGAAGAGGTACCCCTTCTCTACCTGCTTACCATAACATATCTGAGTCTCAGCCTGTTATCCATCATTTGAGAAAAATGGGGTTACTCTAACTTTGATGTATGTCTTCAATTTAAGGTTTAACTGAGATTTCCTTTTGTTCAGCTGTTCAGTAGGTTCATATATTTTCTCTAGATCCTATTCGATCTTTGTTTCAGTTGTGTGTTTTAAGGAAACTCGCTGTAACTGAAAATTTCGTACCACAAGGCATCTATTTCTTCCACCAGTTTCTCTATGTATAATCTTTTTTCATTACAGGAGAGGCACATGTTGTTGATGTCTAATTAATTTGCTGATTTTTATACTCTTCATACGAATCCGGGGTTTCAGCCCTAACAAAAAAAAATGTGATTTCAGTTCATTCCCTGCTGTGATTTGGGCATTTTTTGTTGTATGTTGTGACTTTATATGGTTTGCTAATTTTATTTTCTTCAATATCAGGTTTAACAGAGTTTGAAGAGGAATCTGATGGATTCGATCAAGAAGCTTCGCAAATCGGTAATTGAACTGCTACTACCTTTTTTGCTATGATGGCTTGGCTTCTGTATCTTAAATTTAACGTTTTCGCGAGTTCTTGTGAGTGTTGGTTGTCAAAATTGAATAGAGATACAGTAATGTTCTGAAGGGGTGTACAGTAGGTAGAAATACAGGAACAATACTCTAGAAGGGGGGTTGAATAGAGTATGCTTTTGCTAAACTTGTAAGAATAGTGGTTTCAAAATATTTGTAAAGAGATTCAAGGCCTTGAAATGAGTTTCAAGCCCTTGGAATGAAAACAGTTAGAGTATGAAAAGAATAAGTCTATTTCAAGGCCTTGAAATAAGTTACAAACCCTGGAAATGAAACTGTTTTGAATGCTGCAAAAATTCTAAGTATGCAACTGAAAAGTAAATGCAAGTGACACAAAATATAGAGTTCAGTCCACTTGGACCTACGTCTCTACCTCAGGGATCTTCTCCCTTTAGGATTTTCAACACAATTCTTATTAATCCACAGCTAAGCCCTAGATCTCAAGCACAAAGATATGCCTTACTCTGTTACATCTTGTAGTTCTCACTAACCTATCTAGTACCTGCTCTAGCTAAATGATTAACTAAGAATTCTCTATTGTTCACTTTGAACAATCCTTGAGAATGAGAACTATAAGTATTCTCTATTGTTCACTTCCCATCTTTTATAGAGCTGTTTGAATTGACGATCTTCATGATCTTCTCTTTGACATACTTTCCTATTTTGTGGCTTCAGCCTTGACTTCTCTAACAGCTTCTCCAACAGATATTTTAATCAATATCTTCAATGATAATGATTTGATATTGTTTGAAAAACTTTTAGGCAACTTCCAAACACATCGGGATTGATCACATAATCAATTCATCTCATAATTTCCTTTCCTGCAAAACTCATGTTAGGAAACAAAACCTAAAAATAGGAAACAAAATTTCCTGCAAAACTGAGTCTAACATATAATATTAGATAGTGTAAACTGTGTCAAAATAATTTATCTTTCATCATCAAATAACTACTAATCATGCACAGGGGTTTAAGAGTTGAATCAAGATTAGAAACTCCCCCTAAGTTCATGCATATAGAGCACAGTCAGTTTCAAGGCTTTGAAAGCTATTTCAAGGCCTTGAAATAGACTATATATTTCAAGTCTTGAACAGAGTTGAACTTACAATCTCCCCCTTGATGAAAGACAAAACTACAATCTGTTTGATACTATGATTCTGCAAAAAATACTTATTAGCATATAGCACAGTCAAGTATAGCACACAATATCAAAAACAAATCCAACTTATTAATTTGCTGAAAATAACACATAACAAATAAAAAGTTCAGCTAATTCTACTGACCAAAAACCAGGTCGCCTAAAGAGCAAATAAAACTCTAAATTTCTCCCCCTTTTTGACTTTCATCAAAAACGAATGAGAATATGTTGGATCAATTTTTTTGGAAAGACTTTTAAGATACTGTTTAAAAAGATGAAATTTTCTAGACTTTGAAAAGGATTTCAATGCCTTGAAAGAGGAGAAGAAAGGGTTGGGTCTTCATCTCCTTGCTGCTCTGCTTCTTCTTCCTTACCATTTCCTTCATCATCATCAAATTGTTTTTCATCTTGTTGAGCCACATCAACACCAACTTCACCCTCTTCTTCAAATAGATCAATAGTAGTCACAATTTCCGAAACAGTAGCCACATCAACACCAACTTATTCTTCTTGAGCTCTATAAGCAATGCTCCTGAATCTGGATTGTCACCTTGTTCCTCTTAATCTTCAGCAGGTTCATCAACCACATGTTTTCCCTTATCTTTTAACTGAGCATCCTCATCTTGAGTTGAGCGTTCACTGGGCAGATCCCTTGCTGAATCAACCTTTTTGGTAATCTTTGCGGTTTGAGACACTTCTCCAGGCACCTCAAACACTGTCATGCTTCTGAACATGTTTTCAACCATGTACTTCACCTGCGTAAGATCAGTGTCAAACCCATGTTGATTCTCCTTCACTTCATCAATGTCCATCTGAATTCCATTTATTAACTAAAGAACCAAGGAGTTGTCGTGAGGATGAGAGGTTTGGCTTGAAGTGGGGGTCTTGGGTTTGGGAAATTTCTTGGAACTTAACTCTTTTTTTGTCAGATCTGAGTATAGCTTCCAAGTCTTAGCACTGGTTTTCACCACACCAATCTTCTCAAATTCCTTCTCATTAAACATACCCAACCCAGTAGTGATAGTCTCTTCCCTATTAGTCGGAATTTCAAAGTGCTGAAAGAATGAGGTGAGCAAATTGGCATAATGCAAGGGTGTTTTCTCAGATTGGTTTGGCTATATGTGTTCCATCACAAGATTTGGAAGATCAATCTCATAACCATGCATAACCAAATACATTAAGTGCAACACACTATCATTGACCAGCTCTTTTGAGTATTCCCTTGGTACCACACATCTCATCAAGATTGTAAACATAACTTTGGCTTCAACAGTCAGCAGAGGGTGTGTTAACTTCTTGGGTGAGGTAGGTGTATTGGGTAGAAAGAAATCTTCTTTTGCTAGCTTCAGGGCTTCACTCTTTGGAGGGTAGTTATTGGTATCATACCTCTTAGGAAAACCAAGAACATTGGCAAACTCAGAGTGATCTAGTTCCATATCAGTACAAGCCACTTTGTTCTGAATAATTAGATTTGCAGTGTTCTTGAGTTGTTTCATGTTAAGGTAAAAGAATCTGGTGAGTCTGGGGTAGGCTAACTCTGCAGGGTTTAGAACAAACCAATGAGAGATTTTCTTCAACATATTGATACACTTCAGATTCATACCATGGAACATAGGAATATTGATCATACTACAAAATGCAACTTGTCTAGAAGCAAATCCATCTAGCCACTGACCTTTAGCAACATGAGTAATAAACCATGTATTATCAGGCCCTGATTTCTTACCAGTAGATTTCTCCTTCTCTGAATAGATCTGTAGTGCCTTCTCAATGTTTTCATCTGGTTCAACCTCTGGTTCATCCTCTGTGACCTTTTCTTTTCCTTTGCCTTTGTCTGATTTGTCAGCCTTCTTCTTCACCTTCTTAGGGCTACCAATATGAATTCCCTTCTGTTTTTTGGTGCATACTCCATTGCCTTATTCTTCTTACTGGACACTAGCGTCTTATATTTCTTTGCCTTCTTCTTGGGAGGAGGAGGTTCCATTTCTTCTGCAGTAGGGGTCTGTGAACTTGAAAATCCACTGATGGCCTGAACCTCTTCAATAGTGGCCTTTTTTTTCTTCTCTGTTGCAGCCTTGAACCACCTACCATCTTAATTCTGTCAGAGACTCTTCTAGTGCTCATTAGGGTTTGGAGAGAAGAAGAAAGAGGTAGGTTAGATACGAAGGAGAGAGAGAAAGAAAGAAGAAGATGAATAGAAGAGAGTTTCAGTTTGAAAATGAAACTAAATATTCTTCCTAATCTTTGAAGATCTGCTGAATCAAAAAGATTCACATTTTGTGTGTGCCATTGGAAATAAAAGATATAATACTATTTTGGCTGAAAGGGGGTATTTAAAAATTGAGGGCAACATTGAGAAATTATCTACGAAGATAACACCTAATATTATAAGATCCATATTATTGACTAACTAGCATGCAGTCTTATGTTCAAGGCTTTGGAATAGATTTCAAGGCCTTGAAAAGCTGTATGATGTATAGCACATATACTCAAAAATTTGAAAAGATTTTCAAGGCTTTGAAAATTAGTTTAAACCTTTGAAACACATAATACATACCCGATTCTCCCCCTAAACCAATGCTTCTTTATATAGCATGCCCAACTCCAATCTTAAGGCTGAGAATCTTTCATCTCGAAATGGCTTAGTGAAGATATCTGCAAATTGTAAGTTCGTAGAAACAAATTTAAGAACAATATCACCTTTTTCAGCATGATCTCTGATGAAGTGATGTCTAACATCAATATGCTTTGTTCTTGAGTGCTGAATTGTTTTCTTTCTAACTGATATCGCACTTGTGTTGTAACATTTGATAGGTATATCTCTGAAATCAAATCCAAGGTCTCTCATTTGTTTTTCTATCAATAATACTTGTGAATAGCAAGCTCCAGCTGCTATGTATTCAGCTTCTACTGTTGATAGTGCTACTGAGTTTTACTTTTTTGAATGCTAGCTGATTAAAGATGATCCTAGAAATTGCCAGCGATGTACTCTTCCTATCAACTTTATATCCTGAAAAGTCAGCATCTGAATAGCCACACAAAGAGAAGTTAGATTGTTTATGATACCAAAGCCCTAAGTCTTTGGTACCATTGATATATCTGAATATTCTCTTAACTGCAGTCAAGTGTGATTCTTAAGGATCAGCTTGCAATCTAGCACACATGCACACATTGAACATGATATCTGGTCTACTAGCTGTGAGGTAAAGTATGATTGAATCATACCTCTATACTCTTTCACATTCACACTCTTACCAGATTCATCTTTGTCTAAAAACAATGTAGAACTCATGGGGGTCTTAATCTCTTTGGACTGAGACATATTATACTTGCTTAAGTCTCTTGTGTACTTGCTTTGATGTAGGAAAATGCCTTTATTCATCTGATGAATTTGAAGTCCAAGAAAGAAGTTCAATTCTCCCATAAGGCTCATTCAAATTCCCTGCTCATAAGACTTGAGAATTCTTTGCAAAGAAGATCATTAGTAGCTCCAAACAGATTATCATCAACATAAATTTGAAATACAAGCATGTCTTTCTCATGAGTCCTTATGAATAGTGTCTTATCTACTAATACCCTTTTGAAATCACTTTCAAGTAGAAGCTTTGACAATCTTTCATACCAAGCTCTTGGAGCTTGTTTCAAACCATAAAGAGCTTTGTCAAGTTTGTAAACATGATCTGGAAACTTGTCATTTTCAAAACCTGGAGGTTGAGCAACATAAACTTCTTCTTGCAAATATCCATTTAAGAATGCTCACTTCACATCTTTTTGGAAGAGTTTCATGTTCTAAATGCAAGTAGAATTGTAATTGCTTCTAACCTGGCAACAGGAGCAAATGTTTCTACATAGTCAATACCTTCTTCTCGATTGTAGCCTTGAGCTACCAATCTATCCTAGTTCCCGATTACCTATCTATTCTCATCTAACTTGTTTCTGAATACCCATCTGGTGCCAATGACAGACTGATCTTTTGGAGGATGAACTAGATTCCAAACCTTGTTCCTTTCAAACTCATTAAGTTCACTTTGCATTGCTTTAATCCAGTCTGCTTCTTGTAATGATTCCTTCACAGTTTTAGGTTCTAAAATAAAGATGAAAGCATTAAAATCACAAAGATTCTTCAACTGTGATTTGGTATGTGTACCAGTGGTTGGATCAGACATAATGTTATCAAAAGGATGAGATGAGAGATATTTAAATCTCTTCCTTGGTGTCCAAGGTTCAGTCTCTCAAGCTTGTTTCTCAAGCCTTTCAGAACTTGAAGTAGTGGCTTGTTATGCTATCTTCTCTAGAAATTCTGTTTCAAGGCTTTGAACCTTAGTTTCAAGGCCTTGAAAATGCATGCTTTTTTCCTGTGACATTTTCTTGGATCCTTATGAGGTTTCTTCTTCAGTATCTGAATCATGCTTGTTCAGATTGAGATCCGCAAAACCATCACTCAAAGAACCATCATAGCTTTCATCAAATGTAACATGAATGCTTTATTCAACAATCTTGGTTCTCTTATTGTAAACTTTATAGGCTTTGCTTGTCTGTTAATAGCCAAGAAAAATACCTTCATCACTTTTTGCATCAAACTTACCAAGATTGTCCTTACCATTTTTGTGGACAAAGCAAGTACAACCAAATGGTTTGAAGTAAGAGATGTTTGGCTTTCTTTTTTTAAACAACTCATGAAGGGTTTTTTTTTTTTTTTTTTTTTCTGAATCTGATCAAGCACCGGTTAAGAATATAGTTTGTTGTATTCACAGCTTCTGCCCAATAATACTTTTGCAACTTGTTTTCTAGAAGCATTGTTCTTGACATGTCTTCAAGAGTCCTGTTCTTTCTTTCAACAACTCCATTCTGTTGAGGAGTTCTAGGAGCAGAAAAGTTGTGACAGATACCATGCTTAGAACATAATACATCAAAATCAAGTTGATCAAACTTTCTACCATGATCACTTCTGATTGAAGCAATAGGTAAGTTTTTCAAGGTTTGAAGTTCTCTACAAATCTTTAAAAATTCAATGAGAGCTTCAGATTTTTCTCTAAGAAACATAACCCAAGTATATCTAGAGAAATCATCTAAAATAACAAGCATGCACTTCTTACCCTTTGGAGTTGGAGTTCTCATAAGACCACAGATATCCATATGGAGTATTTCAATGGGTCTATTAGTACTTACAAAGTTCTTTGGTTTGAATGAGCTTCTAGTTTGCTTGCCTTGTGCACATGCCTTGCATACTTCTTCATCTCTGAACTTGATAGAGGGTAAACCTCTTACTAAGTCCTTGGAAACTAGTTTTTTCAATGTATGCATGCTAATGTTCCCCAAATTTCTGTGCCAAAGCATTGAATCTTCTTTCAAGGCCTTGAGACACTTCAAGTTTTCTCCTGCAACATTGTTAGTTTGAAAAGTATAAACATTGTTTGATCTAGAGGCAGTGAGGATGCAATTACCAGATTTCTCATTTTGCACAACACATTTCTCTTTTTCAAAGATAACCTTGTTACCATTATCACAAAGCTGAGATACACTAAGCAATTTAATTTCAAACCATCAACTAGATATACATCAGAAATGGAATTTTCAGAATTTGTACCAACTTTACCAATACCAAGAATGCTGCATTTGCCTTTGTCACCAAGTTTAATTGATCCTTTAGATTGCTCTTTTAGTTCTGATAATAGAGATCTCTTTCCACTCATGTGTCTTGAGCAACCAGTGTCCATAAACCATTTTTGTTCTTTGATCTTTGTGAAAACCTGCAAACACCATTCACTGCCTTACCCAGCTGTTAGACGAAGTGTTGAATTAAGATTCATATTTAGGGTCAACCATGTTAGGTGGTCTAACCCCTTTAGGAACCCAAATCTGTTTAACTTATCCTTTGACTTGGAAGGGAAAAGTATTCCTCATTATCTGAGGGTCTCTTCTTCAAAAATGACAAGTCATTTTAACATGATCAATCTTAATGAAGTAATGGAACTTAGGAGATGTTTTGCTTCCAGCTTTCACAAATCTAGTATTGTTATTTTTAGGAAAATTTGGATTGTTTCCAATACCAGTTTTATGAACAGACTTCAAGCTACCTCCAAGAATCAAGTTCAAATTGTGTTCAGAGCCCGCAAGTTTTGTTTTGGCTGATTCAGATTCTTGAATTTTCTCAGTAAGAGTAGTCTTTTGTTTATCCAATTCATCAACTTGATGTCTTAGATCAACGATGTTGTTACTCAGAAGAGAGTTCTCAGTGACTACTTCCTTGAGTTGTGTTTTCAAGACTTTGAAACTGATTTTCAAGGCCTTGAAATCACTGTCAATTTTCTTCTGAGAGATTTCAAGATTCTGATTTTAAGCAAACAAGATGCAATTTTTCTTTTGCTTTCTCATGAAATTTCTCTTTCAAAACTATAATCTCTTTCATATAGTCCTCTTCATTTAAAAACATTGTTCGAAGATAATCAGAGAGGGCTTCTGTTGGTTTTGAAATTAGACAGTTTACCATTACCTCAATGTTCTTTTAATAACTTTCATCATGCTTGGCTAAAGCATAGGTTGGCATGTTTTTCTTCAGATTCTGAATCACTTGATGTCTCTGAATCACTCCAGGACGCTATCATAGCTTTCTTTCTTGTATCATTATCTTTATTCTGAAATTTCTTGCTCATTTTGTGTGGACAATCTCTGATCAAGTGTCATGCATCACCACACTCAAAGCAATTCATAACTTTAGGCTTATTACCTTGTGAAGAAGATTTACCTTTGTAATCTTTGCTATTGGAGGATCTGTGTCTATCTCTACTTTAATCTTTTTTTCCAAAGTTCTTCTTCATTTTAAGAATTCTGGTAAAGTCTTTGGAAATCAAAGCAAATGGATCTTCATCATCATCTTCTTTTTCAAGGCTTTGAAATGGCTCATTCTCCTTTGCCTTGAGAGCTAGGTTCTTTACACCTTCTGGTAGTTCTCCATCGACTTCATTCATGGATATTTCATGTGTAAGGAGCTTCCCTTGTAGGTCATCAAGTTGAAGTGATGATAGATCTTGAGCTTCCTCGATAGGAGTAGTCTTTGGTTCCCATTTTGCCTTTGGAAGACTTCTCAGAATCTTTCTAAACTTTTCTTCATTGGAAATTTACTTTCCAAATGAATCAAGGTTGTTGACAATGTCAGTGATTCTTTTGAACATGTATCTGATTGAATCATCTCCATTCATCTTGAATAGCTCATATTGCGAGAGAAATATATTGATCTTGGTTTGCTTGACTTGGCTGGTTCCTTCAAAATTCACCACAAGCTTATCCCAGATCTCCTTGTGAGTCTTGCAACCTGAGATCCTGTTAAACTCATCTGCACTCAAAGCACAATATAAGAGATTCATAGATTTAAATTTTTTGGAAAATTGTTCTAACTCGAAGAGGAGAGAGTGTCTTCAGATTTGTGAGTTCTAATCCCATCTTTTTCTGTGTCGAAATTATGAGGACCATTCTAAATGATAGTTAAGAGTTCCATATCTTGATCAATGATGAACATTTTCATCAAAGCTTTCCAATGGACAAATTATCTCCACAAAAGAGAGGAGGTCGAAAAGCAGCTCTTCCCTGAGAGAAACCACCATCACCTACAGTACTCATAATCACAAGATGGTTAAATCTATGCAGTGATCCAAGCTCTTATACCAATTGAAGGGGTGTACAGTGTAGGGTTTTGATTCATGGATCGCGCAACGGAAGCATAAGCAAACAAATAACCATGCAAAACCCTCCAAGGATCACAAGTCTAGATGCATAACGATAGTGAAGGTAAGAAATCATAAACACACCTTTGGGTTCTCCTTGATGACTTCAAACGCGAATAGTGTCACGTTCTCTATAGTTGATCCACGCCTAGAGTTGATCCTAGATCTCCCAAACTCCTTGGTGCTAGCACGGAATAAGAGGAGGGTGAAGGAATCACGCAAAACGAGACAAAAGAGGGGCTTCGGCCCTCTTTTGGCCGACGGGGTGAGGGCGGCGGCAAGGGGGTCGGGTTCGGCCTCCTTGTTGCTTGCTCTCTCTCCTTTGTTCTCTCCCACTCTTGTTATGTTCACTAATGAGCATAAGTTATGAGGAAGGAAGGAAGGAGGGTCTTTTATATAGTCCAACAACTCCATGTTAACTACCTAAAGGACTTATTCTAGTCCAACTAGAATTCAATTTAGTCCCTTCCTTGCAAATTAGTCCCTACTAAGTTTGCAAGGGTTTGCAAAGTGATCCTTCTAATTAATTAATCCAATTAATTAATTCCCAAATCTAGTACAACTCTATATAGCGTGTGACCCCATAGGTTCTATCTAGTTGGTAGCAACTATTTGCTAACATGGAGCGGTTTCTAGCAAAACATCCATTCTAGCCAACTAATAGAGTAGTCATCTTGACAACCTTTGTACAAGTAATTGTCTCATCCCTTTGCCTCTATATCCGGATTGGACACGAGACATACAAGTCACACTCGTATATCCAATCCATAGTTTCTCGATTTATGGGAATAGCCTTATTCGTGCAAATAACATCAATATCCCATATATTGATTTATTTGAGTCTGGCCAGACATTCTATAAGCACTATCCCTCGAGTGGCCTAGGATATTTGCTCCCGTTATGTGGGAGGGGCAAATCCTCTCTACTTCCACTACGATCTCTAAGCTTGCTTCTCATTGTATCCAGTACACGCCTTTATAACTACCCAGTCACGGTGTAGCGTTTAACGCTACCAAGATCACAATGATCCACAACTAGAATATCTAGTGACTTCAAGTCTAAGGATGACAATACCATTGCACCGCGAGAAGCACTTGTGACTCAACATAACATGTATGTAGCCTTCTCGGAGATGGGTCAATACAGTGCAACATTCCGTAATGCACACCTATGTGTTGGATCGTGATATCTCCATATCAATCCAACCCCATACTAGTCTATAGATGATTGTCCCATTTAATCATTATACTTGACTAGGGATATTTATGATAAACAACACGATTGTAAATCTAAGGACTTCATTATATTAAATATCCAATAAATAATAAATGAATTTTCTAGCCATATACAAATTCATACTAAACTAGATTGCCTCTAGGGCATCTATTCCAACAGTCTCCCACTTGCACTAGAGCCAATCTGGCGCATCTCGTATGCCCATACTCCTAGTGTGCCCTTCATGCTTCCACTGCGTGAGAGGCTTTGTAAGCGGGTCTGACAGATTATCATCTGTAGGAATCTTGCATATCCGAACGTCTCCTCTATCGATAATATCTCGAATCAGATGAAACTTCCTGAGCACGTGCTTGGACTTCTGGTGCGATCTTGGTTCCTTTGATTGCGCGATCGCCCCAGTGTTGTAACAGAACAACTCCACTGGATCCGCAATGCTAGGGACCACACCAAGTTCAGAAACAAACTTTCTGATCCAAACAGCCTCCTTTGCTGCACCATTTGCAGCAATGTACTCAGCCTCTGTTGTTGAATCAGCTACCGTCTCTTGCTTGGAACTCTTCCAGCTCACCGCTGCTCCATTCAGGCAAAATACATATCCCGACTCTGATCTAAAGTCATCTCTGTCGGTTTGGAAGCTTGCATCAGTGTAACCCCTTACACGCAACTCTTCCTCACCGCCAAATATCAAGAAAGCATCCTTAGTTCTTCTCAAGTACTTTAGGATGTTCTTGACAGCAATCCAGTGACTCTCACCCGGATTGGATTGGTATCTCCTTGTCATACTCAAGGCATATGACACATCTGGTCTAGTACATAACATGGCGTACATGATAGATCCTATGGCCGAGGCATAGGGAATCCTACTCATGCGTTCCTTCTCAATCCCATTGGAAGGACAACCACTCTTTGAAAGAGTAATTCCATGTGACATGGGCAAGAATCCCTTCTTGGAATCTTGCATGTTGAACCGTTTCAACACCTTGTCAATATATGTACTTTGACTTAGGCCTAGCAACCTCTTAGATCTATCTCTATAGATCTTTATACCGAGTATATAGTCTGCTTCCCCTAAGTCCTTCATTGAGAAACACTTTCCTAGCAAATCTTTCACAGATTGCAGCATAGGAATGTCGTTTCCAATGAGAAGTATGTCATCCACATACAAGACCAGAAAAGCTACAGAGCTCCCACTAACCTTCTTGTAGACACAAGACTCATCTTCGTTTCTGATGAAGCCAAAGTCTTTGACCACTTCATCAAAACGTCGATTCCAACTCCTAGAAGCTTGCTTCAATCCATAAATGGATCGTTGCAGCTTACAGACTTTGTTGGCTTGCTTTGGATCCTCAAAACCCTCCGGCTGCATCATATACACGTCCTCGAGGAGATTCCCATAAAGGAATGCTGTTTTGACATCCATCTGCCAAATCTCATAGTCGTAGTATGCTGCAATTGCAAGTAGGATTCGGATGGATTTGGTCATAGCGACTGGTGAAAAGGTTTCATCATAGTCAATACCATGAATCTGTCTGAATCCTTTAGCCACCAATCGGCCTTTATAGGTAATCACATTACCATCCATGTCGATCTTCTTCTTGAAGACCCACTTGCACCCTATGGGCCGCGCCCCATCGGGTGGTTCCACCAAAGTCCATACTTTGTTGGTATACATGGATTCCATCTCGGATCTCATGGCTTCCAGCCACTTCTGAGAGTCTGGGCCACTCATGGCCTCCTCATAGGTAGTAGGCTCATCATCTATGAGCATCGTGTCACCGGAATCAGTTATGAGAAGTCCGTACCTCTCGGGTTCCTGGCGCACTCTACTAGATCTACGAAGCTCTTGTGTTACCTGAACAGGTGACTCCACAACTGCTTGTGATTCCTGTTCATGTTCCATAATCGGTTCAGTGATTTGTGGTTCTTGAACTTCTTCAAGTTCTACATTCCTCCCACTTGCTTCTTTAGAGACAAACTCTCTTTCTAGAAACACGCCGGTCCGAGCAACAAACACTTTGTTTTCGGTTGGATTGTAGAAGTAGTATCCCTTAGTTTCCTTAGGGTACCCCACAAATTTACACTTATCCGATTTAGGCCCTAGCTTGTCTGATTCTAAACGCTTTACATAGACATCGCAGCCCCAAATCCTCATGAACGACAGTGTGGGACGCCTCCCACTCCACATCTCATATGGTGTCTTCATGACTGATTTAGATGGAACACGGTTAATGGTGAAAGCTGCACTTAATAGAGCGTAGCCCCAAAATGATAATGGAAGATCGGTTTGACACATCATAGATCGAACCATATCCAATAGGGTTCGATTCCTCCTCTCGGACACGCCATTCCATTGTGGCGTTCCGGGTGGAGTGAGTTGGGACACGATCCCACACTCTCTAAGATAGTCGTCAAACTCTTGGCTCAAGTATTCTCCTCCACGATCCGATCGTAGAGCCTTGATACTTTTGCCAAGTTGCTTCTCTACTTCATTTTTGAATTCTTTGAACACTTCAAAGGATTGGGATTTTGCCCTCATAAGGTACACAAATCCATATCTACTGTAATCATCAGTAAACGTAATGAAGTAGACATAACCACCCCTGGCAGGCGTGGCAAATGGCCCACACACATCAGTATGTATGAGCGCCAATTGCTCACTAGTCCTCTCACCTTTCTTATTGAAAGGGGACTTTGTCATTTTTCCCAATAAACAAGCCTCACATGTCTCATATGATTCAAAATCAAATGAGTCTAGTAATCCATCCTTATGGAGTCTAGATACACGTTTCTCATTTATATGGCCTAAACGACAATGCCATAAATAAGCAGGATTTAAATCATTTATTTTAATCTGCTTGGTATTAATGTTGTAGACAGGATTGCTTAGATCAAGCACATAAAGTCCATTAAATAATTGCGCACTAAAATAGTGAATATTATTCAAATAAAAGGAACAACAATTGTTCTTTATTGAAATAATAAAACCTTCCTTGTCCAAACAAGAAATAGAAATAATGTTTCTGCTCATAGCAGGCACAAAATAGCAATTATTTAATTCTAAAACTAATCCTGAAGGCAGAGATAGCTCGCACACGCCTATGGCCAACGCAGCAACCTTTGCTCCATTCCCAACGCGCAGATCTACCTCCCCTTTAGCCAATCTTTTACTTCTCTTTAGATCCTGCATATTTCGACAAATATGAGATCCACATCCAGTATCTAATACCCATGATGTAGAGACAGTTAAATTGACATCTACAACAAAAATACCTGGTGGTGGTGGAATCACTATTCCAAGCCTCTTGTCCTCCAGATATTTTGGGCAGTTCCTCCTCCAGTGTCCAGGCTGACTGCAGTAGTGACACTCACCCTTAGTCACGACCTTGGCAACGCCGCCAACAGGCTTAAGGGCTTGTTCCTTGGACTTGGCAACTGACTTGCCTTTACCCTTGGAGGAAGAGGCAAACCTTTTGCCCTTTCCTTTCTGCACCATCATAATGGCCTTGCCCTTACCCTTGTTGATGCTCTGTTCAGCCGTCCTCAACATGTTGAGCAAATCTGGCAGTGGTTTAACAATCTCGTTCATGTTATAGTTCATAACGAACTGTCCATAACTCTCGGGCAACGATTGCAACACGAGATCGGTTGCCAACTCTTGGCCGACCGGGAACCCAAGCCGGGCGAGATTCTCCAAGTACCCGATCATTCGGAGTACATGGGGTCCCACCGGGTTCCCTTATGCCAGATGACATTTGAACAGTGCCTTTGAGACCTCATACCTCTCTACCCTCGCCTGCTCTTGGAAGAGCTGCTTTAGATGTTCGATCATATCGACAGCATTCATGTTCTCACGTTGCTTCTGAAGCTCAGAGGTCATGGTGCAAAGCATAAGGCAGGCCGCATCATTAGCGTCATCAACACGCTTTTGATACGCCTTTAAGGCAGCAGGTGTCTGGTTCTCTGGACCTTCTGGAACTTGCTCCTCTATTGCGTACAGTTTCTTCTCTTGCTTGAGAACAATTCTCAAGTTTCTGTACCAATCAAGAAAGTTGGTTCCAGAGAGCTTGTCCTTCTCAAGGACAGATCGTAGGGAATGTTGTGAACTCGATGAGTTGTTTGCCATTTGGAATTCTACAAAAAGGAAAATACGCAAGTTTTAGTATTTGTGATTTTTTGACTATATTTAATAATGGCTAGTTTATTAAATATAGCTCCCACTATTTTTCTACGGATTAATAACCCTCAAGATATTAATGCGGAAAATATCCCTATATTTTCTAGTGGGCCAAGATCCATCTTTTCATCTCCTTATGAGCTTGCTTTGGCAAGTCACCCATAATTTGACTACTTTTAGGTAGGAACAATTCCAATTGCATCCCATATGCAACTCTTGGTTCAACTGGGCAAATAACTCCTTATTTATCCATCCATATGGATAATCCCAATTGATTGCCTCTAGGTTTCTTAATCAAATTAATAGCCTAGTTGTGTTCAACCTCTTATCTAAACAATTGCACATTGTTACGTGCCATCGCATTCCATCATTATGAACCAAGTCGCCATGCTTTGGCACGCACGAACTTGATAAATAATGATGATAATGAGTGTTTAAATAACGAGAAGGCAAGAACACAATATTTAAAATTTGAGGGATTTTAAATTCAATTTTTAATTATTTTGTTGATCAATATCAACTAATCTATCTATTTGAGTTTGGGCACAACTCCAAATAATAGATCCGGGTTGTCTAATTATCTTATTATCCTAATTGCATGCATCATCCATACACCAACCATACAAATAATAAGACAATAAATAAACAACCACAAAACAGAAATTAAACGTGATGTGGATATGGCCTTTTCTAGACTAAGATAATTCCAAGCCAATGGAATTATCTATGAACCCTAAGCAAACACATCTCCATGCGTCTTGATCTTTTGGTCCATCCTTCATAGTCATGTGGAATGCTCCATGCTCCATGCTCCATCTTTTGTGGCTTCTTTGGCTTTGGGCTTCTTTTCTCCAATCTTGGCTAACAATATACTTTATCTAGCACTAGCTAATATCTATACTAAATAAAATAAATCTCACAAGTTGAGAAAAAATGGCACGCAGGCCATAAAACCCTAATTAATTATTACAATTTAATTGATCAGCTCGCAGGCCGTAAAACCAAACCACAAAATTAAACATCCACATCAAACCACATCCTAAGGCCATATCCAATCACCATGCGATTTGCACATAAACAGTTAAAATCCAATTTTAACGCGCTTGGTCAATGTTAATTGATTTTAGGATTTCTAGGGTTAAAACGGTCCATGGGCCCAACAATCCAATTGCCCGGGCCCATTAGAGTGAACCACAAGGCCCTAGGGCCGGCCCGGCCCAAAACCCGCAAGCTAGGCCCGCGGGTTAGGGCCGCCCGGCCCCTTAGGGCGGCCAAGCTTGGGCGGCAAGCAAGGGGGCGGTCCCTAGGGGGGCCGAACCTCCTCTTGGGAGTTGTTTCCAAAACAACTCCCTTGCTTGGAGCCCAAGTTTGGTTGTTTCCTTGTTTTGGGAGAACTCCTTCTTCCCCAAGGATGCCCAAACCCTAGATCTAAGATCTTAAAATTTCTCAAACTCACCAATTCATGCATCCAATGCAAAAATTGGATCTTGTTATGAGTGATTATTGACAAATTGCATCCCATGCTTGATTTGTCTTGTTTTACGCGATAAACAATCAAATTAAGGTGTAAAACCACAAGAATGTAACACATAAACTACGTTTATGCTCTATGACATGTGGCTCTGATACCACTGTAGGGTTTTGATTCATGGATCGCGCAACGGAAGCATAATCAAACAAATAACCATGCAAAACCCTCCAAGGATCACAAGTCTAGATGCATAACGATAGTGAAGGTAAGAAATCATAAACACACCTTTGGGTTCTCCTTGATGACTTCAAACGCGAATAGTGTCACGTTCTCTATAGTTGATCCACGCCTAGAGTTGATCCTAGATCTCCCAAACTCCTTGGTGCTAGCCCGGAATAAGAGGAGGGTGAAGGAATCACGCAAAACGAGACAAAAGAGGGGCTTCGGCCCTCTTTTGGCCGACGGGGTGAGGGCGGCGGCAAGGGGGTCGGGTTCGGCCTCCTTGTTGCGTGCTCTCTCTCCTTTGTTCTCTCCCACTCTTGTTATGTTCACTAATGAGCATAAGTTATGAGGAAGGAAGGAAGGAGGGTCCTTTATATAGTCCAACAACTCCTTGTTAACTACCTAAAGGACTTATTCTAGTCCAACTAGAATTCAATTTAGTCCCTTCCTTGCAAATTAGTCCCTACTAAGTTTGCAAGGGTTTGCAAAGTGATCCTTCTAATTAATTAATCCAATTAATTAATTCCCAAATCTAGTACAACTCTATATAGCGTGTGACCCCATAGGTTCTATCTAGTTGGTAGCAACTATTTGCTAACATGGAGCGGTTTCTAGCAAAACATCCATTCTAGCCAACTAATAGAATAGTCATCTTGACAACCTTTGTACAAGTAATTGTCTCATCCCTTTGCCTCTATATCCGGATTGGACACGAGACATACAAGTCACACTCGTGTATCCAATCCATAGTTTCTCGATCTATGGGAATAGCCTTATTCGTGCAAATAACATCAATATCCCATATATTGATTTATTTGAGTCTGGCCAGACATTCTATAAGCACTATCCCTCGAGTGGCCTAGGATATTTGCTCCCGTTATGTGGGAGGGGCAAATCCTCTCTACGTCCACTACGATCTCTAAGCTTACTTCTCATTGTATCCAGTACACGCCTTTATAACTACCCAGTCACGGTGTAGCATTTAACGCTACCAAGATCACAATGATCCACAACTAGAATATCTAGTGACTTCAAGTCTAAGGATGACAATACCATTGCACCGCGAGAAGCACTTGTGAGTCAACATAACATGTATGTAGCCTTCTCGGAGATGGGTCAATCCACTGCAACATTCCGTAATGCACACCTATGTGTTGGATCGTGATATCTCCATATCAATCCAACCCCATACTAGTCTATAGATGATTGTCCCATTTAATCATTATACTTGACTAGGGATATTTAAGATAAACTACACGATTGTAAATCTAAGGACTTCATTATATTAAATATCCAATAAATAATAAATGAATTTTCTAGCCATATACAAATTCATACTAAACTAGATTGCCTCTAGGGCATCTTGCCCAACATACAGTAGGTAGAAATGCAGGATCAATACTCTAGAAGGGGGGGGGGTTGAATAGAGTATGCAAACTTTCGCTAAACTTGTAAGAATAGCGGTTTCAAAAGATTTGTAAAGAGATTCAAGGCCTTGAAATGAGTTTCAAGCCCTTGGAGTGAAAACAGTTAGAGTATGAAAAGAATAAGTCTATTTCAAGGCGTTGAAATAAGTTTCAAACCCAGGAAATGAAACTGTTTTGAATGCTACAAAAATCCTAAGTATGCAACTGAAATGTAAATGCAAGTGACACAAGATATATAGAGTTCAGTCCACTTGGACCTATGTCTCTACCTCAGGGATCGTCTCCCTGTAGATTTTCAACACAATTGTTATTAATCTACAGCTAATCACTACATCTCAAGCACAGAGAGATGCCTTACTCCGTTACAGCTTGTGGTTCTCACTAACCTATCTAGTACCTGCTCTAGCTATTTGATTAACTAAGAATTCTCTACTGTTCACTTTGAACAATCCTTGAGAACGATAACTAGAAGTATTATCAAAAACATATACAAATGAAATTAAGAAGAGAAGAACACTAGAACTGAATCTGCAGTGAGTATGCAGTGTTCTTCTGATGCTTGAATTGAGAGAAATTAATCTGCTTCTTTGTTTCTTGTCAATCCGTGAATGTTTTTGAGTGTCTCTGCTAAGTGTCCTGTTCATAGCTTCAGCTTTCCCTCTTTTTAGAGCTGTTTGAATTGAAGATCTTCATGATCTTCTCTTTAACAAACTTCCCTATTTTGTAGCTTCAGCTTTGACTTCTCTAACAGCTTCTCCAACGGATACTTTGATTAATATCTTCAATGATGCTGATTTGATATCGTTTGAATAACTTTTAGGCAACTTCCAAACACAGCACGATTGAACACAGAATCAATTCATCTCATAATTTCCTTTCCTGCAAAATTCAGGTTAGGAAACAAAACCTGAAAAATAGGGAACAAAAATTCCCTGCAAAAGTAAAACAAATAATATTAGCTAGTGTAAACTGTGTCAAAATACTTTTCCTTTCATCATCAAGTAACAACTAATCATGCACAGGGGTTTAAGAGTTGAATCAAGATCTTAAACTCCCCCTAAGTTCATGCGTATAGAGCGCCGTCAGTTTCAAGGCTTTGAAAGCTGTTTCACGGCCTTGAAATAGACTATCTATTTCAAGTCTTGAACTGAGTTGAACTTACATTTTCTATCTGCACCCAGCCTTCGATGTATTTTATGGTGCAGGTGATTTATTGATTTTAGTATCCTTCTAAATTTACAAGGTTATATGCCCCATGAATGTTCATTGATGTCGATTGGGTTATAGATGACTAATTTGGGGGGAAATTTGTGTGATTTCATGGTGAAACATTGAATTTTTTACCTTCTGGTGTTTGTTCTATTGTTTTTTTATTAGGAAACCATAGTTGACTCATCCAAGATAGACTTGATTCCTTTCGTACCTTCACTACTTCTATTTGATTCATTTCCATCATCTCTTTGCAAGATATGTAAGTATATTGAGCCTTATAGGTATACATGCATGTGAGATTTTCATCGTGTGACTTCATAAAATGTAGATATCCATGTATGTTCTTTTAAGTAGTCATTGAGCCTTCCTTCAAAACTTTTTTTCCAAAGAATTGCTGTTAATCATGTGGTCTTCGAAAGCATTGCCGTGCTTCTTTCAACCCATTTATATGTGAAAGGGGAGTAAAGCAGGCTGGAATGTAGGATCAATACTCTAGAAGGGGGAGAGGGGGGGGGGGGGTTTGAATAGAGTATGCCAAATTTTTGCTAAACTTTCAAGAAGAGTGGTTTCAAAAAGATTTGTGATAATTAAAAGATATTTCAAGGCCTCGAACTGAGTTTCAAACCCTTGAAACAAAAAAGATAGTATAAAGAAGTTAAGTCCATTTGAAGGCCTTGAAATGAGTTTCAAATCCTTGAAATGAAAACCTGTTTTGTTGCTGAAAATGAACTAAGTATAAAACTCAAAAGTAAATGTAATGAACACGTGATTTATAGAGTTCAGTACACTTGGACCTACGTCTCTACCTCAGGGACTTGATCCCGCAGGATTTTCAACTCAATTCTTATTAATCAAAAGCTAAGCCCTAGATCTCAAGCACAGAGAGATGCCTTACTCTGTTACAGCTTGTGGTTCTCACTAACCTATCTAGTACCTTCTCTAGCTAACTGATTAACTAAGAATTATCTATTGTTCACCTTGAAAAATCCTTGAGAATGAGAGATAAAAGTATTAACTAGATGATATACAAATTAAAATAAAAAAGAGAAGAACACTGAGAGTGCAGTGAGAATGCAATGTTCTTCAGAGATTGGGTTGAGTGATGTTGATCTGCTTCAATTTTGTTTGTCAATTTTGTATTTTTTGAGTGTCTCTGTGAATTGATCTGTGTGTGTCTCTCCAAATTCCATCAGCAACTCTCGTTTTATACACTCAGTTTGAATTCAAGATCTTGAGAATCTTCTCAACAAACTTTCCTGGAAACTAGCTTCAAATCTTGACTCTTCTAACAGCTTCTCCAACGGCTAGCTGTTCAGTATCTTCAAGGATACTAACTTCACTTTGCTTAGGAGTAAGTTAGGAAGGTCTGGATCAGATTTGAATCACCACAGAATCACAACATCAAGCAGTTTCCTTACTTGCAACACATAAGTTAGGAAACAACTTCCTATAAAATAGGAAACAAAATATCCCTGCAGCACTTAGTCAAACAGATGAATTAGATGAAGTTTAGAGTGTCAAAAAAGTTTTTATTTCATCATAAAATAATAGTAAATCAAGAACATGGTTTTAGGAGTTGGGATAAGATCAAAAACTCCCCATAATTTGCAGCATATAAGACACTGTCACTTTCAAAGCTTTGAAAGCTGTTTCAAGGCGTTGAAATAGACGAGTTATTTCAAGCCTTTGAACTGAGTTGAAAATAAGTTGAACTTACAATCTCACCCTTGATGAAAAACAAAAATTCACTCTGTTTGGAACTATGTTTCTGCAAAAAATACTCATTAGGTCATAGCAGAAATATCATAACAGTAAACTATAATTTCCAAATAACACAACTTATTAAATAACCAAATAGCAGCAAAGTTCAGATAATACGAATGACCAAAAACCATGTCTCTAAACTGTCAAATGAGCATAAGAGCATCCCAAATTTCTCCCCCTTTCTGAATTTCATCAAAAAGAATGAGAAAGATGGTGGATCGAAGTTTTGGAAAAGAGTTAAGAAAACTGTTTTAAAAGATGGAACTTTCAAGACTTTGAAACTGATTTCAATGCCTTGAAAAAGAAAGAAAGAGTAGGCAAGAGATAAGGGGTTGGGTCTCCATTATCCTTGTTGTTGTGCTTCCTCTTCGTCACTGCCTTCTTCAATATTGTCATCATCCTGTTATTCTTCTTGTGCAACTTCATCACCATTTTTACTACCAGCTTCACCTTCTCCCTCAAACAGATCAGCTTCATTCAGAACTTCGGGAATATCTTGCTTCATTCTCTTCTTCTTGATATCCTTGATTAACATTCCTGAATATGGACTGTCAGCTTCATCTTGTTCTTGTTCTTCCTCACATTGTTCATCAATTACCTGTTTACACTTTTCCTTTACCTCAACAGCTTTAGTCTGAGTTGTAGGTTCTCTGAACTGATCCTTGGCTAATTTACCCTTCTTTGATGCATCTGCAGCTTGAGAGATTTCCTCATCCACATCAATGAGAGTCATGCTCTTAAAGATGCTTTCAACCATGTACTTGACCTTCTTGAACTCAGTATTGAACTCTTTTTGATTCTCCTTCAGTTCTTCCATTTCCTTCTCAAGAAAATCCAGTTTTTGAGCCAGCATTGCAAGGTCTTGAGGTTGGGATGTTTGGCTTGAAGTAGGGGTCAAGGTATTGGGTTTAAGAACCTTCTTGGCTTTCAGCTCTTTTTCAGTCAGTTATGAATACATCTTCTAGGTCTTGGCTTTGGTTTGACCACACCGATTCTCTCTAAAGCTTTTTCATCAAGCATACCAAAACCAGTAGTAACAGTTTCTTCTCTGTTAAATGGAATTTCAAGGTGCTGAAAGAAGGAAGTGAGAAAATTTGCTTAAGGTAGGGGATGCTGTCTCTGATTGGTTTGGCAATAAAGCATGTGTTCCATAATGACTTTGGGAAGGTCCATCTCATACCCATGCATCACCAAATACATCAAGTACAGCACTCTCTCAGTCAACAACTTGTTAGAATTTTCCCTTGGTACCACACAACTCATCACAATAGTAAACAAAACTTTAGCTTCAACAGTTAGCACAAAGTGTGTTAACTGCTTGGATGTGGTAGAGTGTTTGGTAGGAAAAATTCTTCTCTGGCTAGATTCAAAGCTTCAACTCTGTTTGGATGGTTGTTTGTTTCAAATCTCTTTGGACACCCTAAGACATTGGAAAACTCATAGTGATCTAGTTCCATAGTAATACCAGCCACTTTTGTTTGAAGAACTAGGTTCACAGCGTTGTTGTTTCAAGTTCAGGTAGAAGAATCTGGTGAGTCTAGGGTAGGGTATCTCTGGAGGATTTAGAACAACCCAAAGAGACATTTTGTTCAACATTTTAATGCACTCAAGATTCATATTGTCCAACATATGAATATCAACCATACTGAAAAAAGCTACTGATCTAGAAACAAATCCATCTAACCACTGACCTCTAGCAGTTTGAGTAATGAACCACTTGTTATCAAGGGAAGATCTCTTACCAGGGTATTTTTTCTTTTCAGAGTAGATCTGCAGTGCCTTCTCAATGATTCCTTCTGGTTTATCCTCAGTTACTTTTGCCTTTTCCCTTGTCTGCTTTAGTTGGCTTCTTCTTCAGCTTCTTTGGAATTGCAATCTGTTTCTCTGGTTATTTCTCTCCAACAGATTCCACAATCTTCTTTTTCTTTTTGCTGGAAGTTGGAGTAAGGTCATTCTTTTCCTTCTTATTGGGAGGAGAAGGAACCTCAACTTCTTCTGCACTTGGTGTTCTTGAACTGGAGTCACCACTAAGAGTTTGAACCTCTTCCTCAACTTTAATACCCCGTTTTCATTCTAGGGGTAAATTGGTAATTGAGGAAAGAAATTTGATTTTATTTGCGAATGACGGATTGGGTAATTTCTGGGTTAAAAATATAGTCCGGAAGTTTGTATATTAATTCTATGTTTTCTTAGAAGATGACACCTTTATTGCGTATCCGATTTTAACATTTTATGCAATTTATCTAAGTATAGACTAGTGTGTACCCAACCCACTCGATGACCCAACTAAATGGTGCTCCTAAACCACACTAGCACAACTAATAGAAAAAAATAATAATAATGATAAAAAAATAAATAAGAGGGACGGTGGAGCAAGATGACTTCTCCAAGGAATGTTTTCATTATTTAATAATCGTGTCCCTCATTTCTCTCACACAAAACAAGTAAAACTTCTCTCTCTATCTCTCCCCCCCCTCTCTCTCACTCTCTCTTTCTCTCTCTCTCTCTCTCTCTCTCTCTCTCTCTCTCTGTCTCTCATAAAACACTCCGCAAAACAAAACCCACCACCACCGTCGACTCCATCAATGCCACCAGTACCACCTCCACCACCACATCCACCTCTTCATCCTTCTCTCTCCCTCTCCCTTCCTTCTCCCTCTCTTTTTGAAGGAGAAAGAAGCAGCTCCCGACGAGGAGGCTGCCAGCCACCGCCGGCGGAACCAACCCCGAAGGAAAACCACTACCACCACCCACCTACTTCTCCTTCACCCTTTTTGGACTCCCAACTCTCCAACACACTCTGTTTCGACACAGGGAGGACAATTAGCAGTAGCTAGCTGCCAAACAGCGGAGAATCACCACCACCGCCGCCGGCCACACCATAGATTCCGGCGAGAAGCTCCGTGTGCTATCCGAGCGACCCATATCCTCCCGTTGGTTTCAAACAGCTCCTGGAGGTCCTAGGAGTGCAGTAGCACCAACAAACTGAGGCGAGAATGCCCGATTGGTCGCCGTCTTTCATCACCGCCGACCACCACCTTCGGAGCCGAGACCCGCTCCCTTTCTTAACCGTTTCTCGAAAATTTTCGCTTGGATAAACTAAAAATCATCCTCTAGTTCATTTATGATCATCAAAATATGATCTTGTTGGCTCTAGATCGAATTGGGTTGTTGGATTGAGTATGGCATGCGTATGTTCATGTGAGGGGGCATTTTATGTTGTTTCTAAAAAAGTTGAGGGTGAGTGCTATAGCATAATAAACTGCATGTGCACTTTCTGAAAAGTCGGGGGTGAATTGTGTATCATTAGAACTAAACTTCTTTTTACAAAAACTTGGGGGTTCCAATTATTGTATATAGAAACTGTATATAAAAAATGAAATAAAATGAGATTTTTGGATTAGAATTATTTCCTAACATTTCTAGATATTGTTTTAACACTGTAAAAGTAAATTGGCTATGAACATTAAATAGGAAATATTTGATATGAAATATTGTTGTTTTTCTTGGAAATAAGCAAGTTAAAATTATACATTGAGTTTATTCATCGAAATTCAATCCGATTAAATAGAAATTGGAAAGTTATTTGCAATATTGTATTATTAAAAAAATTGGGTGGAAAATGATTTCTTTTAAAGTAAATTGACATTTTCCTTATTTGATAATAAATGTTTAATTATTCCTAGATACTAGAAATTATTTTTCCAAATTAAAAACTTATAATATGTATCATCCAATGTCTGTTTTCTTTAAATAAACAAATTGGTAAATTTATAGTATATACATTTCTAAAGATGAGAATGTGTAAATTTAATATGGATTTCTTAATCAATAATTTTACGAACTAGTATATATATAAGTTATGATATTTTTTTTACAAGAAATACATAATTGTTTACGACATCAGTTTATTATATAAATGTAGTATGCTAATAATTAATTGGGTAAAGGGGTTAATCTTAAATAAGTCTCGTTAGAAATTATAGTACTTTGCATTTTTTATTTGCGCAGTTGGACTTGCAATTGATATATGAATTATAATTTTTAGGTGACGAGTTCGTAGACGAGGGTTACGTATATTTGTAGAAGCTTTATCGAGCTATTTGCCTTACTACTTGAGGTGAGTAAATATGCCTTACCTAATGTGCCCGTCCTCCGTTCGTGTTTAAATATTTTTATGATTTTTTTGTCTCAAAATGTGATTTCTGATATACGTGCTCGACTTGAGATTTCAAATACTAATCTCAATGATTCTTAGGAAACTATCACATGAAACTAATAATACGTAATAACGTAAAATGGAAACAGTTTTGCGGTATAACCATATGCGGATTTTCTTATATATTGTGATTGTGATATTTTGTTCGGTTGCAATTAGCCCCGGGCTGCTCCATGTACTCACATCTCTGGCCGCAAGAAGTCTTAGGGGGTGTCGGCACTTATGGTCTTGGATGCATAGGATATGGTTGGTTACTTATGAGATATTATGATGGATTGGTTCGTTCCCCGCCAGAACTAAATAATAAATGTGAATTTTCATGAGAAAATGGAAGGAATTTCTATACTTGAAAATTATCTCCCTAAATGGAACAGTATTATGAGATTATTCCCCCTAATTTGGCAATATTACGGTTTGAAAATGTTTCATTGGAATTATAAACGGTTATGTTTTGAGAATATTAGGAAATTTATATCATCTCATACTTGGACCTTTGCGCTACTATATCTGGTCTCTTATTATCATTTATGTTATTTAAAGAAAGGATGCCTCTTTCCTATCTACACGTTTGGGTATTTACTTGCTCAACATTTTGTGCTGACTTTGGAAAAACTGCAGTCTTGTTTCTTTCCCTCGGAGGTCTAGGTGAAGGAAGCTCGGCTTAAGGGAAACGCGGACTCACCTAGTTATGTTAGTATTAAATAAATGGAACACCTAGAAATTGTTCATCTTGTTTAATAGTATGTAATGTTTAAGTTGGAGACAATTATGGTTTGTATTATATGACTATGGCATGTTTTGTTTTCGATTCTTGCCGCTTCATTTTGAGTAGCACCCTCCTGGGCTCTCCGGTCCGGAACGGAAACCTCGGGAAACGTGGGGTGTTACAGGTGGTATCAGAGTAGCGATCCAATAAGGTATTAAAACATGTAGGGCAACCTAAAATTGATATAGGGAAAGATAATAAAACTGGAAAAGTCGATCGGGTTATGGGTAATCTAAGTGTTGGTATTAATCCCACCCACATTCTTTCTTGCTAATTGTTATGTGATTAATTGTTTCTTGGATTATTTTGTTTGAGTTGGTAACCTCATTTATGATGGATTGATTTACCAGTGTTACTCTTGTTGTGAAGAATGAGAAATATGGATTATAAGAACCAAATTTTGGATTGCAAGTGATTTGAAAAGATGGGTTATACGCGAGAATAACTATATCATGCATGATCTGACCTCTATAAGGTCGTTGATACTTGGATTATATGGTGTCTTCATTTTGATTAGCTGATAGACAAATAATGCTCTTAAAATAAGAGGAAGTTGATTATGAATTATAGAAGTTGGATTGTGAAGTATGAATGATGCATTTCTCTATTTAAAAATTGATAACTTGAATAAGAGATTCATATGAACTGCTATATGACATGTTATGTGCATTTATAAGATGATTTAAATCCCTGAAGCTGGTATATAACATACAAAGGTACAATAAGTGAATACAGGAGAAGGTAACTGTTAAACCACAACAGTAATATACTAGGAGGACCCGATAAGGATAGACGGTTCAGAGCACTGATCACATGGAGTACTTCTACATTCTATGGTAATGTTGTAGGAATACATGACTCTTGTGACAACTCTGGGGGAGAAGTAATAGATTTTGACCGTTGGAGACTTTGGGTAAAAGATACGTAACGGAAATGTTGACATTTTTTACTAGTGAACCCTAGTTTCATTAACTAGATATGTGAAGACTTTGATATTATATTTAAGTACCGATTAGGAGACATTAATTCAAAGTTAGTGGTGGAGAATAAATTAATTTTGGGAGTCTTTTCTGGTGATCAAAGAAAGTTATTCGAGGAAATGTCCCACCCACCCTCACCTGAGAAACTAAGAAGTGAACCCGTTGAGTTTTGACTCGTTTCATACACAATTTTATAGCCTTGGTGATTAAAGGGATTATGACGTGTTAATGGCTTATTGGAGTCTACTTCTTAATAATGTTTTTTATTCTAAGGTTTATGTTAGACTGCTTTGTCATTTGAGGGTACTGGTGATATATAACTATTTGAGGCGTTACTTGTATTCTTGTTACTCTAATGTTGCTTGATGATTGGGATGTCTATTCGGTTACGTATTACTTTTGGAATTATAGTACTCACTTGGGAGAAATGGTGGGTAAATTTGTGGAAGAAGTATTGCTGGTTCATTGATGGTCGCTTATAATATTTGGACGCAGCCTATGACGGATCTAAGGAGGTTTATTAGAGCCTAATAAATAGACATTATTTTATGAGAAATTATGGAAGTCACTTATATTTAACTATCGCATACACGGAGTTTCGTAGCAATACCGTTTCTCATGATCGAGGAATGTGTTCAGTTATGAATTGTCTCTAAGAGATGTATATTTTAGCATATGTCATTCTAAAGTTCTAACGTTATGTTGGGCTTAAATGAAAAGTTGTACATTCTTCAACTTCGCGTTATTTGGTTTAGTGGGTGATACTAACTTTATGGAGATGATAGTAACAGTTACCTACGAAGAAGATGTTAAGAAAATCTTGGAGTGCATGTAAGAAAATGGAGGCATATAACAGCTTGTTTGGAGATTTGTTCCCATATAGGCATGACGTTAGTGTTTCAAATTATATGGTTGAATTCTTGTGAATCCACCTCTTCCATCTGAGTGACAAACATAAACTATGAAGAATTATAAATTTAAATTTTTGTTTGGGGCTTGGTTAGAATGTTAGGTAGGAGCATATGAGTAATGATCACAAAATGGACCCTCTATGTACGACTCGTGGTTATCAAAGTACTACCCTAAGTTCTCTTAGGTATTGGACACATAGAAGAACCGCATAAGAAACTCCGCTCCAGATAAGACCATAAGACATACTTGAAATCTTAGAGAATAATCGCTTCGGTGCTTGATTAGAATCATCGTGACTTGAGGTAGATTTGGGCAACATGCGATCAAAGAGGAATCTGTCATGTGGCATTTTGGAGGAACTTAGAAGAAATGTTTGCAGTTGGATTAAAGGTCAAGGGACTAATCCACTAAGTTTTAGAGACCCTCGGCTAGACCGGCTTGGAGACACTAAGTTCGGTTTTGAGATGCCTATTTGGAGTTCTTTTGTTTAGATCAACTACCCTGAGGAATCAGGTTACTGATGTGGTCGGAAATTCTCCATAATATGTGTGGAGTAGTAAGTCTTTGTAAGTTTTCTAGGGCTGTGTAACATAATAATATGTCTCGGTAGCCTAACTTTTCCTTACTTGGGGTACATACTCTTCCCATAGATCTTAATTGAGGTCTTGTTGTTAATGTCTTGTTTTGGTATAAAGTGTTTGCTTAATCGAGGTTGGCTACGACGATTGAAATGTAATAAGTTTATTGGGAGTTCGTGTTTCAAATCGAGCCTTTTCTAATCATTTGAAACAGTATTATGGGATTCCTGAGTGGCATCGCGGAATATGGGTCGGTAGCTAGATTTCTAAGATTTGGAAGAACTATTTATTTCAAAGTCTTGCTTGTTCTTTTCTTAAGTCATGTTTGGGATGAATAAATCGCTTGCGTGTCTAAGAAGTTGACAGTTTCTTTGCCGTTGCTGTATGGAGTTTTGTCATTTGAACATCACAAGAGGAGCATAAATTTTGAGTGATGAGTTACTGTTGGAGTCACGAAAACAGCAGGATTATGAGTATGTATCAGGGGAATACATTTTAAGGCCTTTGTTGATTTACGTTCTGGACTAGCGGTAATATCAAGTACGTACTAAAGGTAACTTTAGTAGTTTATCAAGTCTTTGGAGGTTTATTGAAATATTTCATTCACTTGGTGTAATTAGCCTATGTTTATCGAATTATGGTACATATTCGGACTTCAGATAGTTAGTACAATTCACCAGTGAAAGTGTGCAAATGGGATTCTTATCACTAAATAGATGTTTGGGTCCATGGGATTCGTGTTCTCTTATCGACTATTTTTGGAAACTATACGATCTTATCGGGCTACTATATGTTTTATTTGGAACAAATGTTACAAATTTCCTCTATCCGACCTTCTGAAATGAGTTAATCTAGAAAAGGGGCTAGTGGAGGCGATAACTTACTATGTATTTGGGTAAATGAACCTCCGACTGGATGATCAGAGTGCGGCTAGACAATATAGGTTTCATAAGAATGAGATTTCTAACAATCGTTAAAGCATAGAAAGATAAACGAGACTTCTAAATGCGATCCTATGATGAGAACATTTCTGGAGAGTACCTTGATCCCTAACTCAACCCAGACTGATAGATTGAAATCAATACTATACGAGAACATCTTGTCAAGATCATTGACGCTGAGACAAGTGAAAAAGCGTACCAAGAGTGTTAAACTGGTGAAAGCTTTATGGGCGAACCACCAAACGGAAGAGGCCACTTGGAAAGCAGAAGATGATATGAGGTAGAAGTATCCTCACTCATTTAATAAGGTATATTGAGTTCCGGGGACGTCACTCTCCAAGGGGGAGAGGATGTAACCCTTCGCTTTACTACCCTTACATTTTGTTTAAAGTAAACAACTTAACACCTAAAATAAATATTAATATTTCATGTTAACCCTAGTACATTTCATGATATCTTCTGTGCATCATCACATAGACGAATCTTTACATCGTATATAAATTGCTCGTTCACTTAGTAACTTTAGCTTCGAGTACGAAACTCTCTTTAAAGGGGGGAAGAATGTAATACCCCGTTTTAATCCTAGGGGTAAATTGGTAACTGAGGAAAGAAATTTGATTTTATTTGCGAATGACGGATTGGGTAATTTGTGGTTTAAAAATATAGTCAGGAAGTTTGTATATTAATTCTATATTTTATTAGAAAACGACACCTTTATTGCGTATCCGATTTTAAAATTTTATGCAATTTATCTAAGTAGAGCCTAGTATGTTCCAAACCCACTAGATGACCCAACTAATTGGTGCTCCTAAACCACATTAGCATGACTAATAGAAAGAAATAATAATAATGATAATAAAAAAATAAAAATAAGAGGGACGGTGGAGCAAGATGACTTCTCCAAGGAATCTTTTTCTTTATTTAATAATCTTTTCCCTCATTTCTCTCACATAAAAAAGTAAAACTTCTCTATCTCTCTCTCTCTCTGTCATAAAACACTTTGCAAAACAAAACCCACCACCACCGTCGGCTCCATCAACGCCACCAGTACCACCTCCACCACCACATCCACCTCTTCATCCTTCTCTCTCCCTCTCCCTTCCTTCTCCCTCTCTGATCAAAGTAGAAAGCAGCAGCAGCTCCCGACGAGGAGGCTTCCTACCACCGATCCTGACGGGAAACCACCGCCACCACCCACCTACTTCTCCTCCACCCTTTTTGGACCCCCAACTCTCCCCCTATCTGTTACAACACAGGGAGGAGCATTAGCAGCAGCTAGCTGCCAAACAGCGGATAATCACCGCCACCGTCGCCGGCCAAACCATAGATTCTGGCAAGAAGCTCCACCGAGCTATCCAGAGCGACCCATCTCCTCCCTTTGGTTACAAATAGCTCCTGTAGGTCCGAGGAGTGCAATAGCACAAACAAACAGAGTCGAGAATGCCCGATTGGTCGTCGTCGTTCACGACCGTGACCACCACCTTCGGAGCCGAGACCTGCTCCGTTTCTTGACTGTTTCTCACAAATTTTTGCTTGGTTAAACTCGAAATCACCCTCTAGTTCATTTTTGATCATCAAAATCTGATCTTGCTGGCTCTAGATTGAATTGGGTTGTTGGATTGAGCATGGCATGTGTATGTTCATGTGAAGGGGCATTTTATGTAGTTTCTAAAAAGTTAAGGGTGAGTGGTATATCATAATAAACTGCATGTGCACTTTTCTGAAAAGTTGGGGGTGAATTGTGTGTCATAAGAAGCTGCTTATGTAGTGGGGATAACTAATTGTCTTTTTACAAAAACTTGGGGGTTCCAATTTTTGTATATATAAACTGTATATAAAATATAAAATTAAAATTTGATTTTTGGATTAGAATTATTTCCTAATATTTCTAGATATTTTTTTTTAACAATGTAAAAGTAAATTGGCTATTAAAGTTAAATAGGAAATATTTGATATGAAATATTGTTGTTTTTCTTGGAAATAAGCAAGTTAAAAATACACATTGTGTTTATTCATCTAAATTCAATTCCGTTTAAATAGAAATTGGTAAGTTGTTTGAAATATTATATTATTAAACAAATTGGGTGGAAAATAATTTCTTTTAAAGTAAATTGACATTCTCCTTATTTGATAATAACTATTTAATTATTCCTAGATACTAGAAATTATTTCTCCAACTTAAAATTTTATAATATGTATGACCCAATGCTTGTTTTCTCTGAATAAACGTATTGGTAAATTTTTATGAATATAACTCTTTTATAGTATATACATTTCTAATAAGCTTTTGGCTATAACTAAATTGGGTTAACTCAAATCTTGTGGTAACTTACAAATTAAAATGATGCCTGATAAAATATCATTTCTAGAGATGAGAATGTATAAATTTAATATGGATTTCTTACTCAATAATTTTACGAACTAGTATATATATAAGTTATGATATTTTCTTACAAGAGAAACATAATTGTTTACGACATCATTTTATTATATAAATGTAGTATGCTAATAATTAATGGGGTAAATGGAGTAATCTGTCTTGTTAGAAATTCTAGTACTTCACATATTGTACTTGCGCACTTGGACTTGAAATTGATATAGGAATTATAAATTGTAGGTGACGAGTTCGTAGACGAGGGTTACGTATATCCGTAGAAGCTTTATCGCGCTATTTGCCTTACTACTTGACGTGAGTAAATATGCCTTACCTAATGTGCCCGTCCTCCGTTCGTGTCTAAATACTTTTATGATTTTATGTCTCAAAATTTAATTTGTGATATACGTGCTCGACGTGAGATTTCAAATACTTGTCTAAATGATTCTTTGGAAACTTATCACATGAAATTAATAATACATAATAACGTAAAGTGGAAACAGTTGTGTGGTGGAACCATATGCGGATTTTTTATATATTGTGATAGTGATATTTTTCTCGGTTTCAATTAGCCCCAGGCTGCTCCATGTACTCACCTCACTGCCGCAAGAAGTCTTAGAGGGGTGGCGGCACTTACGGTCTTGGATGCATGGGATATGGTTGGTTACTTATGAGATATTATGATGGATTGGTTCGTTCCCAGCCACAACTAAATAATAAATGTGGATTTTCACGAGAAAATGTAAGGAATTTCTATAATTGAAAATTATCTCCCTAACAGGGACATGATTATGAGATTATTCCCCCTAATTCGGTAGTATTACGATTTGAAAATGTTTCATTGGAATTATAAACGGTAATGTTTTGAGAATATTGGAAAATTTATATCGTTTCATACATGGACCTTTGCGCTACTATATTTGGTCTCTTATTATCATTTATGTTCTTTAAAGAAAAGCATGCCTCTTTCCTGTTTACACATTTATGTATTTACTTGCTTAACATTTTGTGCTGACTTTGGAAAAATTGCGGTCATGTTTCTTTCCCCCGCAGGTCAAGGTGAAGGAAGCTCGGCTTAAGGGAAATGCGGACTCACCTAGTTACGTTAGTTTTAAATAAATGGAACACCTAGACAATGTTCATCTTGTTTAATAGTATGTAATGTTTACTTTGGAGAAAAGTGTGGTTTGTAATATATGACTATGGCATGTTTTGTTCTCGATTTCCGCCGCCTCATTTTGAGTAGCACCCTCCTGGGCTCTTCGGTCCGGAACGGAATGCTCGGGAAACATGGGGTGTTACATCAGCAGTCTTGATTTTCTTTTCTGTCACACCCTTTGAACCACCAGCCATCTTGATTCTATCATAGGCTCTTATAGTGCTCATTAGGGTTTTTAAGGAACAGAAGAGAAAGACAGGAGAGATAAGGATAAGAGAAAGAGAGAAGAAGAAAAATGTTGAAGATTTTCAGTTTCGAAAGGAAACTGAATATTTTCCTAATCTTTTAAGATATTCTGAATCAATAAAGGATTTAAAATGGTGTGCATCGTTCGAAATAAAAGATATTATATTATTTTGGCCAAAAGGTAATTTTTGAAAAGAGAGGGGTAACAATGAGAATCTATCTAGAAAGATAGCACCCAACATTGTAAGATACAAAATTATTGACTGACAGTGTACAAGTTTGTTTTCAAGGCTTTGGAAAGGGTTTATGGCCTTGAAAAAGTTGTTTCTCAGAAACACATAAGCTCAAAACTTTGAAAAGATTTTTAAGGCTTTGAAAATCAGTTTAACATTTGAAAACACATAAGTCTTACTTTACTTACCTGATATTCCCCTAAACCAATGCATCTTTACTTTGCATGCCCAATTTTAGTCTCAAAGCTGAGAATATTTTATCTGGCAGTGGTTTAGTGAAGATATCAGCAAGTTGCATGTTAGTAGAAACAAATTCTAGAACAATATCACATTTCTCAGAATGATCTCTGATGAAGTGATGTCTAACATCGATATTTTGGTTCTTGAATGGTGAACTGGATTCATTGTGATGGATATTGAACTAGTGTTATCACATTTGATGGGTACATTTATGAAATCAAATCCAAGGTCTCTGATTTGCTGAGCAATCCATAACACTTGTGAGCAGCAAGCTCCAGCTGCTATATATTCAGCTTCAGCTGTTGATGGTGCAATTGATTTTTGCTTCTTTGAAGGCCAACTGATCAAAGAGGATCCAAGAAATTGGCATCATCCAGAATTACTTTTCCTATCAACTTTGTAACCTGAAAAGTGAGCATCTGAATATCCATACAGAGAGAAATTAGAATGCTTTGGATACCAAAGCCTTAAGTCTTTGGTACCATTGAGATATCTAAAGATTCTTTTCACAGTAGTTAAGTGTGATTTCTTAGGATCGGCCTGAAATCTGGCACACATACACACACTGAACATGAAATCTCGTCTACTAGCAGTGAGATAGAGCAATGATCCAATCATAACTCTATACTCTTTCACATTTACATTCTTACCAGATTCATCTTTCTCTAAAGACTGTGTAGAACTCATAGGAGTCTTGATCTCTTTGGATTGAGACATATTGTATTTTCTTAAGAAGTCTCTAGTTTACTTGCTTTGATATATAAATATGCCCTTATTCATCTGATGTATTTGAAATCCAAGAAAGAAGTTCAATTCTCCCATCAAGATTATTTCAAATTCACTGCTCATAAGACTTGAGAATTATTTGCAAAGAAGATCATTAGTAGCTCCAAAGAAAATATCATCAACATATATTTGAACTACAAGTATGTCTTTCTCATGAGTGTTTATGAAAAGGGTCTTATCTACTAATCCTTTCTTTAAATCATTTTCTATCAAAAACTTTGACAGTCTTTCATACCAAGCCCTTGGAGCTTGTTTCAAACCATAAAGAGCTTTGTCAAGTTTGTAAACATGAACTGGAAACTTGTCATTATCAAATCCAGGAGTTTGAGAAACATAAACTTCCTCTTGCAAGTAGCAATTTAAGAATGCACAGTTTACATCCATTTGAAAGAGTTTCATGTTTTTGTGAGATGCAAATGCAAGTAGAATTTTAATTGCTTCTAACCCGGAAACAAGAGCAAAAGTTTCCTCATAATCAAAACCTTCTTCTTTATTGTAGCCTTGAGCTACCAATCTAGCTTCGTTTATGATCACCTTTCCATTTTCATCTAACTTGTTCCTGAATACCCATCTGGTAACAATAACAGACTGATTCTCGGTGGAGAAACTAGGTTCCACACTTTGTTCCTTTCAGACTCATTGAGTTCACTTTGCATAGCTTTAATCTAGTCTGCTTCTTGTAAGGATTCCTTTACAGTTTTAGGTTCTACAAGAGAAATGAACGAATTAAAAGCACACAAAATATTCAACTTTGATCTTGTTTTTGTACCAGTGGTTGAAACAAAAATGATGTTGTCAACTGGGTGAGATGACAAGTATTTGAATCTCTTCCATGGAGTCGAAGGTTCAGGTTCTCCAATTTTCCGTTCTGGTATTTGAGAATTTGAAGTAGTAGCCTGATCATTTTCATCTTTCTGATCATCATTTTCAATGCTTTGAGACCTATTTTCAAGTCCTTGAAAATTCTTCATGTTCTCTTTTGAGTTCTCCTTGAATCCAAGTGAAGTCTCAGCTTCTTCTTCTGACTCATGCTTCTTCAAATTCAAGTTTACAAAAATATCACTCAAAGAACCATCATAGCTTTCATCAAAGATAACATGAATACTTTCTTCAACAATCTTAGTTATTTTATTGTAGACTCTATAAGCTTTGCTAGTCAGAGAGTAACCAAGAAATATACCTTCATCACTTCTTGCATCAAAATTACCCAGATTGTCCTTACATGTTGTGGACATAGCAAGTACAACCAAAAGGTTTGAAATATGTAATGTTGGGCTTTCTTCCTTTGAAAAGTTCATAGGGGGTCTTCCTCAGGATTGGCCTGATCAAGCATCTGTTGAGAATGTAATTGGTTGTGTTCACATCTTCTGCCCAAAAGGATTTTGGAAGTTTTTTTCCAAGAGCATTGTTCTTGACATGTCTTCAAGAGTCATGTTCTTTCTTTCAACAACTCAATTCTGTTGAAGTTGTGAGAGATACCATGCTTAGCACAACATAAGTCAAACTCAATTTGGTCAAATTCTCTACCATGATCACTTCTAATTGAAGCAATTGGCAGGTTTTTCAAAGTCTGAAGCTATTTACAAAGTTTTGGAAATTCAGATAGAGCTTCTGACTTATCTCTAAGAAACATAGCACAAGTAAATCTTGAATAATCATTAACAATAACTAGCATATACCTCTTAACCTTTTGATTTGGACTCCTCATAGGACCACAGAGATCCATGTGAAGTAATTTAGTAGGTCTAGTAGTACTTACAAACTTCTTTGGCTTTAAGGAGCTTCGTGTCTGTTTACCTTGTGCACACGCTGTGCATACTTCATCATCTTTGAACTTAAGAGATATTAATCCTCTTACCATGTATTTAGAGATCAGATTGTTCAAAGCGTGTAAGTTGATTTTTCCAAGCTTTCTGTGCCAAAGCTTTGAATCTACTTTCAAGGCCTTGAGACATTTCAAGCTTTCACCTGCAACTTTGTTAGTGTGCACAGTATAAACATTGTTTGATCGAGAGGCTGTGAGAATGCAAATTCCAGATTTCTCATTTTTCACCACACACTTCTCGTTGTCAAAGATAACCTTATTACCATTATCACATAACTGAGATACACTAAGCAAATTAAATTTCAATCCATCAACTATGTAAACATCAGAAATAGAATTCCTAGAATCTGTACCTACTTTACCTATACCGAAAATAATGCACTTGCCTTTGTCACCAAGTGTGATAGAACCTTCAGATTGCTCTTTCAATTCAGAGAATATAGATCTCTTTCCACTCATGTGTCTTGAGCAACCACTGTCCATAAACCATTTTTGATCCTTGCTCTTGGTGACATCCCGAAAACACCACTGCCTTACCCAAATGTTAGACCAAGTGTGGAATTTAGATTCATATTCAGGGTCAACCATGTTAGGTGGTGTAACCCCTTTAGGAACCCAAATCAGTCTAACTTGTCCTTTAAGTTGGAATGGAAAAGTGTTCCTCATAATTTGAGGGTCTCTTCTTCTAAAAGGACAAGTCATCTTAACATGACAAATTATGTTGTAGTAATGACATTTTGGAGATTTCTTGTGACTTGCCTTCACAAATCTAGTGTTGCTTTTCCTTGGAAATTTGGATTATAGCCAATACCAGTTTTGTGAGCATACTATGAACTCCCTCCAAGAATTAACTTCAACCTTTGTTCTGAGCCAGCAAGTTTTGTCATAGCTTTCTTAGCATCTTGAAGTTTCTCAGTTAGAGTGGTCTTTTGTTCCTCCAAATCATCACACTCATGATTTAGAGGAACCCAAATCGGTCTTAGTGACTACTTCTCTTACTTGAGTTTTCAAGGCCTTGAAACTAGTTTCCAAGGCTTTGAAATCTCTGTCAGCTTTCTTCTGAGAAATTTCAAGGATTTGATTTTGTCAAACGAGCTATATGTTTTCTTTTTCTTGCTCATGAAATTTTTCTTTCAAAGATCTAATCTCTTTCAGATAGTCCTCTTCATTTAAAAGTAATGATTTGAGATAATCTGAAAGGACATCTGTTGGTTTTGAAATCAGACAGTTTACCATTACCTCACTGTTCTTTTCAGAACTTTCATCATGCTTGGCCATAAGACACAGATTGGCATGTTCTTCCTCAGATTCAAAATCATTAGAGGAATCATAATCACTCCATGAGGCTACCATAGCTTTATTTCTTATGTCATGGTCTTTCTATTGACACTGTTTTCTTTTCTTGTGTGGACAGTCTCTGAGTAAGTGACCTGCATCACCACACTCAAAGCAATTCATGACGTTAGACTTTTGAGAAGAGAATTTACCTTTTTAGTCTCTTTTACTAAAGTTTCTATGCTTGTCCCTGTTGTAATCCTTGTTTTGAAAGTTCATCTTCATTTTCAGAATTCTTCTCAAGGCTTCGGAAATGAGTTTAAAAGGGATCGTCATCGTCTTCTTCTTCTAGTTCAAGAATTTGAGATGGTTCATTCTCTTTAGCCTTGATACCTTCTGGTAAATCTCCATCGATCTCATTCATAGAGATCTCATGTGTGATCAACTTCCCCTGTAGATCATCAAGCTGAAGATTTGATAGATCTTGAGCTTCTACTATGGCTGTTGTCTTTGGTTCTCGTTTGACTTTGGGAAGACTTCTTAAGATCTTTATCACTTTTTCTTCATTGGAGATATGTTTTCCAATGAATCAAGATTGTTGACAATGTTAGTAAATCTCTTGAACATCTCTCTGATGGATTCATCTCCATTCATTTTGAATAGCTGATATTGTCTGAGAAATATGTTGATCTCGGTTTTCTTGACTTGAATAGTGTAGATGGTGATTTCCAGACAGAAAGATCATAGCCATGTGGCAAACATCCAGCACACCTAGCTGTACTCCATACACATCCAATCACTACCCATGTTTATCCACCTGGGGGCTGCGAGACAGGGCCCTTGCATACCAACCGCACAAGACATGTAGGGACTTAGTGGTTTGGAGGCTAGGGTAAGCTCTGTCGCGCGCTAACGACAACCAAGCTCGCGCGTGACCCTTTGTAACTTACTTTGAGAGACTTAGTGACCACTCCCTATAAATCCGGTCGATCTCATAACGGTCTTCGGTATCTGCGGACAGGTGCGTAACGTTCCCTATATATACGGTCGAACGTGCCGTGGCGGGGGCTACCATTAAGCCTCCATTTATGGTGTATTAACCCACTCCACAACGGTCACTTCCCCATTATATATCGGAAGGTTATCCCTCCATGGAAAGAGTTCTGAAGTTCTGCTTCTAAGCTCTTCTGCTGTCATTAAGATGTCTCTCTCTGAGATAGTTACCATTGCCTACTCTCTCCCTAGTTACACACTACACTTCCCTTTGTTCATATTATTATCCCCTCCTTGAGGTGTACACTTGGTACTCTGCCAAGGATCTCCTTGCAAAAAATTTGGTGAACCTGACGTGAATCCTCAACCTTCGAAACCTCAATCAATCCAAACGCCATGTCTTTTAAGGCTAACCTTCTTGAGGGTGATCACTCTCCCTTTGGGGAGGAAATTCAGAGAGACGAAACCCCCAATACCAACACCAATAACCACACGGCTACTGGGATCAACCCCTATTTGGAGGCGTTGCAGGCTACAATTCAAAGCCAAGCAAAGGCTATGAAGGCTCAGTCTGCCCAGATCTCTGAGATCATGACGATTCTGGGAGGACTTACCCGGAACAGTGCTCAGGGGGCTTTTGCTCCGCCACTTGCGGCCCAGTTGCCTCCACCCGAGGTAATCACAACCTCCATGGTGCACACGCCTATCCCGCCAAACTCGCATCCGTCTCTTCCTAATGGCCCTGCGCCCGAAGTATCGAGGCTCCAATCAGGTTCGTCCCTGGTATCTGCTGGGAATCCCTCTTCGTACCCTGAGTTGCCTTCATACGCGAATGGGGTCCAGGGGACTTACGTATCTCCTCCCCCCTATGATCCCAACATGCCCTACATTCCAGGTCTCGCTGGGACACTCTCATCGATTCTGGGGGAAGCACGCCCGCTAACTTTGCGGCTCCAGAACAACGCTTGGGCAACATCATTGCTAACTAGAGTTTTGCAAATACCGTTATCCCGAAGGTTGAAAATACACCCCCATTCCGCGGTACATATACTTGATGCCTAATCCTGCTGCGTACAAGGCACCCAAATGGGAAAATTCGATGAAACTGGCAGAAATGCGCACGAGCATGTGATGAGGTTCGTTGATTTTATGGCCCCAGATGGAGTCGATACTAGGGTGCTTATGCGCGAATTCCCCAAATCTCTAGGGACTATCGCGTAGAAATGGTACAGGACCCTTGAAGTAGGATCCGTTAAGACGTGGGAAGACATGCTGAAGAAATTCTACACCAAATTCTTCCAAGTCGAGGAGAAGGTTACCACCATTCATCTCTCTTGCATGTACCATAAAAATGATGAGGAAGGAGTTGCTTTTATCAAGAATTTCAAGTCCAGGTCCTTAGAATGCATCGATGAGGTCTCAGAAGGCCGCTTGGTGGAAATATGCCTACAAGGCATGAGCGACAAATAAAAAGGTATGTTAATCAATTTGTATGCCTACCTTTTCAAAGTTGATTGACTGCGCTAGGAACATTGAGCCACTGGTGGAGAAGATGAAAAAGAGATATGCCATTGAATGGGTGCCAGCAAACTCTGGCTTCAAGATTGGACGGTCAAATTACAAGCGAGGGCGAGATGTTGATGTGCATACGGTGTCATCTCCCCACAAGCAATAATGACCCGCGCCTCGAGAGGCACCACCCCTGCCTTGTTCGATCGAAGACACAATAGACCTTTGTAAAAGGTGGCAGAAGGATGAAATTTTACCAGCATTAAAACATAAGCCCACTGGAGAGCAGCTGCGAGACCCCAGATGGTGCGAATGCCATTGGAAGGTCATGCACCCGACAAGGGAATGCTAAAACCTCAGATGGATGGTGGACAGAAAGATGAAGAAGGGGCAGTTGGTCGTCTCTGAACCAGCTAAGGATGTGCGCAGCAATCCCTTGCCGTCTCATGCGCAAAAGGAGCCTAAGGGAAAGGAGATAGCCATGATTTCGATCATGGACCTTGAAGAGGTCGCGGATGCAGAAGACCCGGTGGTTGCAGAAATTCGCGAGGACGAAGATTATGGCGTTGACACAGAAGATTCACGCGTTGAGCGGATGAAAAATTCCAACAAGTTTGAGAAATTCTTCGATGACACGAATTTCTCAAGCGGCTGCAGGCATGAGATGATAAAGGCCATCACAAGGGTGGCAGAAGATTACACAGAGGAACTCGTCACCTCGAACGACAATGTTGTCAGGGCCACGCGGTCAAATGGCGTGGTCATGACATTCGATGAGTCAGATAAGAGGGAAGACGCGAATCACCATAGGCCTCTGTATGTGAAGGCTGTTATCAATGATGTTGAGTTCAAAAGAGCTTTCGTTGATGGAGGAGCTGCGGTAAATGTGATTCTACTTAGAACCCTCGAGCTTGCTAGAATCCCAGAGAACAAAATTGTCAAGAAACCATCACAATTGATGGGTTTCGGAAGCGACGCTAGAATGGCTGTTGGATGGATTCGACTGGGAATCCAGATTGACCAGATCAAGTGTTCTTCTAAATTCCATGTCATCGACGCCAAAACCACTTACCATATGATTATTGGCCGGGCATGGATTCACCGTTTTGATCCAGTACCTTCGACGGCACACCAAGTAATGAATGCCATTTGGAAAGACAGAGTGGTCGCAATTCCCGCCTCGGTGAATCCTTTCAACTTGGAAGAGGCACACTTGTCTAAGGCAGTATGGTTCACGGAGATGGAAGACGAGGCTACTCCAGCCCCATTTCAGCCAACTCCTCTGCCCAAATGGGAGGACATCAAAGACCAGTCACCAGCTGGAGTGATGGTGATGCACGAAACAACGAGGGGAAAGCAACCCGTGCGGGAGGAAGCACCCATTACTTACCACAATAAGAATGTCTACACCCTGAAGAGGGTCGTCGAGCACAACAATGAGGGCAAGCAGGTAGTCAGCTTCTATTCCAATGGAAAGAAGTGTTATTGCATCTGAAGGTGCGCGGGGTCATCTTCAAATCGTCCCATCGGAGGTCCCCTGAGCAAATTTGCGAGCTGGCAGAAGCTCCAGACTAAGATAAGGGAAAGACATCGTGAGAAGAACTGAAGGAGGCTCCTGAATGCATGGAAGACCGCCCAAAGCCTCAGAAGCAAGAATTGAAGGAGGTATTCCTGTGCCCAACTGAAGAAAACAAGAGGCCGGTCTTTTTAAGTGCATATCTTAGCATTGACGAGGAGCGAGAGTTTCTTAATCTTCTAAAGGAGTAAAAAGATGTCTGCGCATGGGACTACGACGAAATGCCAGGGCTAGACCAGGCGATTACTATGCATAGGCTGGATGTAAATCCAGGGTCAAAGCCAATAAAATAAAGCGTGAGAAACTTTCGTCCGGAGATCAACGTCAAGATAAAGGAGGAAATAGTGAAGCTGATGAATGCTATGTTCATTGAACCTAACCACCATCCCACCTGGCTCGCCAACATAGTGTATGTTCCGAAAAAGAATGGAAGCCTTCGTGTTTGTGTGGACTTCAGAGACCTGAACAAGTTTTGCCCGAAGGACGATTTTCCATTGCCGAACATAGGCCTCCTGATTGACTCTTCCGCAGGTCATGAGATGTTTAGCTTCATGGATGGCTTTAGCAGCTATAACCAGATCAAAATGGACGCGAAGAAGACGGCGTTCATCACACCTGTGGGGTATTAAACTATACATTTATGCTGTTTGGTCTAAAGAATGCAGGACCTACTTATCAACGTGCGATGATGGCATTATTTCATGATATGATACAGCAGGAAGCTTAATTCTATGTCGACGACTTGGTAATCAAATCAAGGCAGAAGAAGCATCATTGGAATGACTTGAGGAAAGTCTTTGAAAGGTTTCGAGCTTTTAAACTGAAGATGAACCCCGTGAAGTGCGCGTTTGGGGTAACTTCAGGAAAATTCTTGGGCTGTGTAATACACCGCCACGGGATTGAGCCCGATCCTGCGAAGATCTCGGCAATCACTAGTCTACCTACGCCAGAGTCCCAAAGTACATTGAAGACATTTCTGGGAAAATTTTCTTACCTAAGGAGATTTATACCATCTATTGCGGATCTGACCTTTTGCTTTGGTAATTTTCTCAAACAGAGCGCGAAGTTCTTGTGGACAGAGGAGCATCAAGTTGCGTTTGAAAAATTGTAGCAGTTGTTAGCATCTCCAAGAGTCATGATCGCACCTCAACTGGGATCGCCTCTGCTACTGTACCTAACCTCAACAAAGAGATCCATCAGAGCCTTGATTCTCAGTAATTTGAAGGACAGGAAAGGCGGTGTACTACATCTCGCGCATAATCCAGTCCGCAGAATCATGGTACACAGATATCGAACACCACTGCCTCGCTTTATTTTCTCCATTGAAAAGTTAAAGCACTATTTTGCTTCCCACAAAGTAGTCATCATGACAAAGAACGATCATATACATTATTTTTTGGGACACTCACCTCCTTGCGGGAAACTGGCAAAATGGTACATGACCATTTTATGACATAGTCTGTACGCGACCAAAGGCCATCAAATCCCAAGCACTGGTAGACTTGTTGGCACAGTTCGCAGATGAGAATTGTGTGTCGTTTGTGGAAGATTAACTTGAAGGGCCATAGATACACGCGGTCAGCCATCGTTATTGGAAACTGCACTTCGATGGATCATCGACTAGGTCAGGGGGTGGAATCGGAGTTGTTCTAGTTAATCCTAATCAAGAGGTCATCAAAATGTGGACCAAGCTTGAATTTGCGGTAACCAACGAGGCTAAGTACCAAGCCATGATTGAGGGATTACTTGCAGCCAAAGGCTTGGAGGTTCAGAACCTCATTGTCATGGGAGATTTTAAGCTAATTGTGAAGCAAGCTTCAGGAGAATACGGATTGAAGGAGATTAATTTGTTGAACTACAGATCGATTGTACAGAGGCTGGTTCAGAAGTTTTATTCTATCAAGTATGAGCACACCCCCAGATTTGATAATCGACATGCAGATGCATTGGCTACCCTAGGGTCGAAGATCAGCTCCTATAAATGCCCAGAAAAAATCCTAATTTAGATCAAGACAACTCCATCTCTGGTAAAATACTTGTGCGATGAAGAGTATGAAGAAGAAGTGGATGGGAGGGAGCCCATCATGCGCGCCATGGCTGAAGGAACAGGCAAGGAAAGCTGGGTTTCCACGAAAGGGTTTTGCATACATGATAGCTTGTTATACTACAAGGGTCCTTGAGGAATTCTGATGTGATGAGTTATGGAGAAGCAAGGTCGAGCAGTTTTGGATAAAATCCATCAACACTCTTGTGGAGAAAATGAAATTTCTATCTAGAGAAAGGCGCAGAGATATGGCATTCACTGGCCGCAGATGGCATATTTTGCTGCTATAATACAAAACAACTGCGAAAAGTGCGCGCTGATAAAGGACTCTCTGGAGGTTGATGCGATCGAGGATGAGGATTGGCGGAAACCTATAATTGATTATCTGCAAGATGGAACTTTGCCAAGTGACATAAGGGAGGCTGACAAGCTTAAGAGAAAGGCAGCTCGATACGTCATCCAAGAAAATCTACTTTGGCGAAAAGGACACATGAGAACTTACTCAGGTGCCTAGATGGTCAAGAAGTCCAGGAGGTCCTAGAAATGTCTTATCAAGAGGAGCACCAAGGGGGCGCAAAGTTATGCAGACAACTCTTAACTGTTGGTTACTTCTGGCCAACCATGGAAGTTGATTGTGGCGCGAAAGTCAGGAGATGCCATCAATGCTAATTCCACGATAATCTAGCTCACGCCCCGAGTGTTGATTTGCACGCCTTAGGAACTCCTTGGCCATTCCATACTTGGTCCTTAGATTTCATTAGTCCAATCCGCCCGCTTTGCGTGGGAACCAATTCATCCTTACCGGAATAGAGCAATTTACCAAGTGGGTTGAGGTCGTTCCGCCCAAAACAGCAAATGCAGCAGCTGTGGTCCAGTTTATACAGGAGAATATTATCCACCGATTTGGGATTCCCAACACAATCCTATCCAACAATGGAACTGCCTTTGTCAATCGAAAAGTGGCTTCAAAACTAATGGAGTACAATGTAAGGCAGTTGTGTTCGATGCCTCACTACCCAAAAGGAAACGGACAAGCAGAAACCACAAATAAGACGCTACTCAGGATCCTAAGTAAGATGGTCGCGGATGATCATAAAAAGTGGGAAGATTCTCTGGGTACGGCGCTTTGGGCGTATCGCACATCACCAAGGAATCCTACAGCGACTTCTCTGTTCCTGATTTGCTATGGAGCTCAAGCAGTGGTCCCCGTTGAGGTCAAGATAAATTCTGCAAGGCTGGCCTTCAGTGCCTTGTATGAAAATGAGCGCGACCTTGATCTCATTCTGCTCGAATAGAGGCGCAAACTAGCTAAGAGGACAAACACTAAGTACAAGGAGAGAATCTCACGGGCCTACAATAAGACCGTTCAGCACCGGGACTTCGAGGTAGGAGACTTGGTCCTAGGAGCTTCCAACCACTGCATGCGTGAGGCAGCTCATCCCAAGTTTTCCGCCAACGGCGAAGGACCTTTTGAAGGTCAAGGAGGTCTTTGATAGTGGCTATTGCAATATTCTACGTTGCCATGTGACTACCACTACTCCAACCCCGATCAACATGCGATGGCTTAAGAAGTACTATCCCTAGCCTTCTCTTTTGCTTTCCATTCGCACTGTGCATTTTCTTATATCCTCCCATACGAGGATTCAATTAATGATAACAACTCTCCCATATGAGAGCTCTTTTATCAACTGCTGGCTTCATTTTATTATTTGCCTTGCTTGTTTTAAGACTGATAGTCAATTTCCCTATGAAATAAAGCCTATCTTTCTAGATAGCAACCACACGCGAGAATAAGCCTATCGGTCAAGATAGCAACATGTGCAAATTAAAGCCTACTTGTCTTAGTAGCAGCAATCTACGAGCATAAGCCTATCCACTTTGATAGCAGCTATATGAGTAAAAGCCTATCTGTCTAGATAGCAGCCAAATGCGATTTACATATTTAAAAGCCTATCTGTCTAGATAGCAGCCAAATGCAATTAACATATTTAAAGCCTATCTGTCTAGATAGCAGCCAAATGCAATCAACATATTTAAAGCCTATCTGTCTAGATGGCAGCCAAATGCGATTTGAAGCTTATAGTAGCTAAGTGCGATTCTAAGCCTATCTGTCTAGATAGCAGCCAAAATCAAGACTATCTCTTTGATAGCACTATTACGTGAAGAAATGGAGGCTGGTTCGTGTACCTATAACGTGGCTATACGCGAAACTTGCAAAGCATGAGTTGGCCAAGGTAATGAAATCAAATGTTCATAAGGCAAAAGCTAAAGCAAAAGGAAAAGACACTTCTATATAAGCAAAGCTTGGAAACAGAGAATCCATACATCAAAAGTATTCTCAAGAACAGCCAAAACTTCTACGTAGAACTTGCAAACTACAGAAATGACTACGACTATTATTGTCATCATTGACGCAACGGATCTCTTGTCAATGCCCCTGACATGGCGAGATGCCAGATGAACTTTAAAAAATGGAGGTTGCTGATGTGAAAAACAAATGGGAGAACAGCCCATGGGGCAGGAAGCTGATTGTGCAAAAGAAAGTTACATCCCAATAATCACTCTCTGGTTCAGGCACTAATTGCAAGGTGTCTTCCATCAGGTCTTTGGAAAGTTTGGGTAAAACATAGCTTCCTTCAAAAGTTTCTTCGCGGACATTTCCACAACGCAATGGACACATACAGAATTAGAGGTCCAGGGCCAGTACGAGTTGAGGAGTAATGTAGAACGATATGAACGACAAAAAGTCAGAGGGAGTTGCATGATTATTCAAGCAAGGACTCTCTCTCATTCATAATGAAAGGCCAGGTGCAAAAAGAGGGTTTATATAGGACCTAGAGAGGGTGACTCTCTAGTTCTTTGCTGAGTCAACAACATATCGAAAACAGGCGAGAATAATTGACCTGTGGGATTTCCATCGAAAAACGGAAAGAGCATGCATACGACGCTTGGGTTACTGGGTAACGGACATCCCCTATTTAAAGCCTATGATGTTATAGAAGCCCTAGGCAATGATGACGGCTTATGGGTACTGGTATATTTTTAGGCATTAAATTATTCAAATATTTAAATCACTCTTGGCTAAATTTTCCACCTTTACAGAAAATGTGCGCGCGATTCTGCACCACGGTAGCAATGGCACGCGAGTGTAAGCCTATCTGTTTAAGATAGCAGCAAGACAAAGCCTATCTGTATAGATAGAAAAATCAAAGCCACCTGCTTCAAAAGCATAATGCGCGAGTGTAAGCCTATCTATCCATATAGGAGTAACACGTGATTTTAAGCGTGTCTTCCTAGATAACAATTTTCTAATTAGAAATCATTGCAAAGCAGTGATAAAAAACACAAGCAGAAACGGAAAAAACAGTGCTCAACACGCGCGAAACAGAAGCAAGAGCGAAAGCTCGCGGCCATGACCAGAATGGCACAAAATCTTACATCAAAATATTGTTCACTAAAATAAATGAGTTGTTGCAAAACTACGCTTCTAATCTTCAAAGAGGTCTTTCAGGAGAGATTCCTTGGCTGACAGCTTTTTGCAGTTGGCAAATGGTATGTCCAGGCGATCCTTGTTGTTCTTGTGATGCTTCGCGGATTCCTCAAACTCTTTGATGGCTTTTTTAAGAATCTCCTTGCGTGCCTTACGGGCAGCATGTTCCTTTCCATAATTTGTGTACTCAATACTTAGCTGTGCAGAGTTGTTGATCTTGGACAGCCTTTGAATGAGGAAATCCAAGTCTAACCTCCCCGCGACGACTTGTTGAAGACCATTCGCGCTTGAAAGAATGCTTTGAGAACTGGAAACTGAGGTGCTTGCTGGAGTTGTATTATGTAATCTCCCTAAGAGAGCAGTCGTTTCCTTGAAAAGATCCCCTCTGTCTCTAGGCGCCAGCTCCAGAACTCTTGAAAACGTAGTTGGATACGATATGCGCACCTTCATAAGCCATTCAAGACAAGCTTGATCAATACATGCGCACATGAAGACAAAAGCAAAGTACTTAGTAAAAGCACGAAGTCATGTGCCGCGTGCCAGAAGAGGAATTGTCTTACCAGTTCCTTCAACAATCTGCTGAAGAGATGCAATGTGGGTAACTGTTTGACAACCAAAAAGAGGCTGTTGCAGCTAAACTTTGGTCTGTTTAAACTTCACGCGCAAAGTACTCCTCAGGGATAGTATAATTCTTTTCGGCATCAACTTGTTCAGCAACTTGCGAGCCCCACACTGCCCATGGATTTTGAGAAAAAAGCGCATCTAGGTCAAAGCTAGAGGAGTCAACAACCATGATAGGGAGTGACAAGTTTTAACTTGGTCCCTGTGAGGATGCAACACCTCTTGAAGTATCTTGTACGGTGGGGGAGGTCCTTGCAGGCACTAAGTGGCGGCTGCATGCGTATTGGTCTTGGAAGTCGATTCTTGATGAGGTTAAGACATAACCACATCTTCGTTCCTCTCTACCGCCTCATTTACACCAGGTGCGGACTCCGTTTCTTCCGGCACACTTTCGCGCGCGATGTCAGGTTGCGTCCCAGGAGATGCAGCAATATTGACCTCAAGAGTGGGTGGTTGAACATCCGTTATGGCCTGATCAGGAGCGATATCAGCCCCGTTAGGCTCAGGCTCAACATGTCCTATTACAGTTATCACATCCTGAGGCAAAGGACTTGAGATCCTTACCTCATCAGCGACCTGAACTCGCTCGGCTACCAGGAGAAGAAATTTAAGGAGCTTTAGAAGTTGGACATGCCCCCCCAACCACTACCTCGTCGGAAACTTCAATTGGCTCGGTCATTTCAACAACGGCCTCAGTCGAAGGAACCACAGAAGTTAGAGGAACACTTTGCCTAGAGGCATCAACTCTTGGGAGAGCTTATTCCTCTCTTTCTTCAGCACTTCGATCCCGCTCTTGCTTAAGTGCCTCCTCTTCTTGCTCTTGCTCAACAATGAGCTCGAGGCGCTCGCTCTCAGTGTCAACCACTTCAAGGCCAGGTCCTGGTGAAACAAACGCGGGCCCTTCAGGTGCGACCTCATCTCTTCACAGAGTTGTCTCTTCTGCACTGTCTTGGTTAGCATCTACAATAGATTGACGCACAACGATGCCACTATGCAGCTTACGGGGTTCCCGCACCAATGGTTTAGCATCTGCTCAAAAGAAGAGTTCACAGTTAGTCTTACACGAAAAGTAATCATAAATGTTGAAGAGGGCAATAATGACAACACCCACGCTTTCCACTTTCATATGGGATGTCTGGGCCAAGATTGTCGTCAATCCCTTTGGATTTCCCATGAACTGATTAGGTTTGGAATGAATTACTATTATAACACAGGAGTGATATGAGACATGATGGTGCAAAGGAGGTGGATATACTTGAGGATTCCCGGCACAGATCCCTTAACCATCTGCTGATATCATATCTAGATACTCCATGATATAATGCGATTAAAACAAGTTCATGGTGCGGTAGCACAAACTTAAAGATTGTAACTTCTTCGTCTTCATCGCCAGTAAGGTCATGATAGGCCACCTGTGACTGTCGCATCTGGGAAGCAGACGAGCAAGTTCGTGATACTTGTTTTCTAGCTGGGCGCGAAGAAGGTCTTTTGGGAGGACCCTGTTCTTCAACACTTTTCTGCAGAGCCTCTTGGAACTGCCAATCTTCTTACTCCTTCTCTTTCCTTTTCTTTCCTTATCCATGATTCTCGACTCTTCAAATGCTTCCTCCTCAGTCATGACTTCGAGCTCCTCCTCGTCAGAACTATCACTGCCTATAGCAAAGTGGAACAATGGAGTATCAATAAAGAGATTATTGTGGAAAGGAGGGGAGACAGAGAGTATATGATTACCTTTCCTCCTACTAAATTTTGTCTTAGCAGACGTCTTTTTGGCATGAAGAGCCTTCTTAGCTGAAGCAGCAGTCTCTTGGGTAGCAGGTTCGCTCCTTGGACGCTTTGATTGTTGAGTGCCTGCGCCACCTGCTTCGGGCTCGTCAGCAGTTCTCTTCTTCGCAGATGTCTTGTTAATTGGCACAAGGAAGGCCTGGAGCTTGTCTGAATCACCTTTTGAATCTCATCGTTCATGGGCATCTCTGGAGTAATAGGATTGTTTGACTTCCTCTTCTTCGCGTGACAGTAGTCAAGAAAGCCCTCGCTACGATCCCCTGAGGCGAAGCGTCTCAAGCAGCACTATTATGGGAGAATGAGAACAAGTAAGATTTTCAAACAGTTGGTAAAAAAGAGAAGGGGTGAAAATGCTCAGACATACCCGCTTGAAGTACATCTCATACTGGGTCGTCGCATTCAGAGAGTTCTGTTTGACAATGACAGTTTTCTCATCAAGGATCATCTTCGCGCACATGTGATGGTTCTTATCTAGCAAAGAATAAAATCCATACTGTGTCGCGACCCGGGTACAAGTTGACTTGAAGGGGTACTCTTTTATTAGCAGCACGGGAGCTTTGTTGGCTTGGAGCTGAGCCCGAGACTTCACCAAACGACGAGCCTTTGTATTCCAGAAAGCCACCCAACCCGATGTATTTTGTCCCTGTCTCCCTGTAGAAGGTTGAGTAAGAGGGAGTTCAGCAATAAGCAGATCATTTCTCTTCCCATAGATTACCCCATTATAACAGCCTTTCACAATAGATTCAGACCATAGATGTGGCACGATGGCATCAAGACCAATTGGGGGCTCACTCGAAGCGGATCATAGTGAACTGCTCTGCATTCATACTGCAGGATTCGAGGCGAGATGCATACTCAATCAGGGCAGGCAGATACCCTCTTTTGCACCAGTTCACATATCTCCCATAGCACCGGGATCCTTGGGTAATGTGTGTGGATGTGAATGGGGTGTTTTCTTATGGGTACATGTCTTCAAGTAGAACAATTTTATCCAACTGGGCGGTGTAGGGCCTAGTTGTGAAGTACCGAATGTCATCGCATACCAGGGAAAAGGTGCGGCGGATGCCTTTAGTTTTGAACCAACGCCACGAACGGGGACACTTGTGTTGATGTTTGTAGTTTGGCGGGCTCCATACCTCGACTTTCGAAGGCACTGGAGCATACAAAGGCTATCATTCCAAAGCCACATGGAAAAATGCAGTATTCAAAAAAAGAGATGACGTCGACTCTGCCTTGCGACTGTTCGACGTGTGTAGCGGCCAAATCTAGTCGGTATTATAAAGACCCCAGGACTAGTGGCCCCATGGCAATCTTCTTTCCGAGTGGAAGCTTTATTTCAAGTGGGAGCACGAGAATAAAAACCCCATCACAGGAACTCCCGTCTATGAGATAGCACGACAACCAAACGCACAAGAAACCGCATAAAGTTCATGCGGCACCTTCCCCTTCACTGGAAATTATCGCGTCTTCTTCCTTCTCCAACTCCTGAATAATTGCAGGCTTGGCGTAGTCCCTAAAGATGTACATGATCCACGTTAACCATATAATCTTCGCGCCGGAGGAAACAGACATAAAAGTTTCGCAAGGACTGGTCGCGTTGGATGCCCATCTCGTGGCAGCTTTCTTCAGAATTGCAATACACTCTTGCATTTGCGCGAAGAGAGTAAGTTCCTCATCAGACTCCAACTCATACAAAGGATCGAAAGCTCCCATAATTTTATGATGTAATAGGACCTCCACATCTTCGAGGGTAGGCGCGGCTTCAAAGGTAGAGAAATGGAAGGAATGGGTCTTCTTAGAATACCGGGCGAATAAGGCCCTCCGCATATGTTGGTCGACTTTGAGATTGAGCCCCTTGGTCGCGCGAATGGCATTGTAGATGCCATCTTTCATAAGCACCTTCTCGTGATTAGAACTCAATCCATTCCTCCATCCAGTCGAGTTCTTCTAGGAAGGCTTGGAAAAAGAGGTCAGTAAAGGGGTATAGGCCGGCTTCAAGACCGAGCCTCTGCACATCTTGGGTGCTTGCTAAGTCACAGTCTTCTCTGTCTGGTTCGGGCATCAGTTGAAGAGCATTTCCAGGGGGAGATCCTTGGGGAGTGGTTCACCCGATAGCAGCTAGAAAGAAGTCATCACCGCCCAGATAGGGGGCTTTGCACCATAGATCTTTACGAAGTTCAGGTAATTCGACAGCGTCTTTATGTGATTTCATGGGAGCCATCTCTGCAAACACAAAAAGACGTATGCAAATTCAGATCCAAAAGATTTTCTAAACCGGGTATGAACCCAGAGCGGGCTGCATGAGCCACAGATTGAAGGGGGAGAATGACTAACCTTGCTGACGATTAAGCACCTCTACTGCTTGGGAAACTTTGTCCAGAATCTGGTCGAGAATTTGATCGAAAGTCTCGGCTTCTTGCTGATGTTCTTCTCTCTGGTTCATATGATTTCAGAAGGAACCAGTGGTAGGAAAAGTTCTAATTGAGGAGATAAAAAGGTTTAATTTGTCCTCAAGAGTGAAGAGTTGCGACTGCTGATGTCTGCTGAGTCAGCAACGCTTCGATAACCGGCGAAATTAGTGACGTGTCAGATCACTCTGAGTAATTTTTGCTTCGAAAACCGGCAAAAATCTGTAGGTGGCGTCTGGTTAACTTCGCAATGGCCACGCTTCATCAAAGGCTATTCGGCGTCTCGAAACCCTAGGCAATCAGGGCTATTACCGGGGCTAGGGATTCGAATTTTATTCAAAATAATACGAGGATCTGCGTGGGGACCACCCACGGCTGATTTTGTGCGACTACACGGCGAATGCGCGCGTGACATCCACGCAAAAGGGGGCTAATGTAGATGGTGCTTTCCAGACAGACTGATCATAGCCACGTGGCAGCCATCCAGCACACCTAGATGTGCTCCATACACATCCAATCACTAACCATGCTTATCCACCTGGGGGCTGCGAGACAGGCTCCTCGCATACCAACCACACGGGACCTGTAGGGACTTAGTGGTTTGGAGGTTAGGGTAAGGTCTGTCGCGGGTGAACGACTACCAAGCTCTCGCGCGACCCTTTGTAACTGACTTTGAGAGACTTAATAACCACGCCCTATAAATTCGGTCGATCTCATAACGGTCTCCAGTATCTGCGGACAGGTGCGAAACGTTCCCTATATATACGGTCGAACGTGCCGTTAAGGGGGCTACCATTATACCGCCATTTATGTTGCATTAACCCCTCCACAAAGGTCACTTCCCCACTATATATAGGAAGGTTAGCCCTCCATGGAAAGGGTTCTGAAGTTCTGCTTCTAAGCTCTTATGCGGTCATTAAGCTGTCTGTCTCTCAGATAGTTACCATTGCCTACTCTCTCCCTACTCACACCCTACACATCCCAGTGTTCATATTATCATCCCCTACTTGAGGTGTACACTTGGATCTCTCCCAAGGATTTCCTTGTACAAAACTAGTTCCTTCAAAGGTCACCACAAGCTTATCCCAGATCTTTTGGCAGTTTTGCAACCTGAAATTCTGTTGAATTCATCTGCACTCAAAGCACAACATAAGACATTCAAAGCTCTGTGATTTTAGAAAATTGTTCTAATTCAGAAGAAGAAAGTGAATCCTCGAATTTGGGAGTCTTGATCCCATCATGTTGAGTGTAGAAGGTATGAGGACCCTTCTGAATGATAATCCATAGTTCAACATCTTGGTTAATGATGAACATCTTCATCAAAGCTTTCCAGTGAACAAAATTGTCACCAAAGAATAGAGGAGGTCTGTTAGAAGCTCTTCCATGTAAGAAAACACCATCACTTGCAGTACTCATGATCCCCAGATGGTTAAATATAAATTATGATACAAGCTATGATACCAATTGAAAGGTGAGTAAAGCAGGCAAGATTGCAGGATCAATACTCTAGAAGGGGGGGGGGGGTTGAATACAGGATGCCAACTTTTTGCTAAACTTGTAAGAAGAGTGGTTTCAAAAAGATTTGTGATAAGTAAAAGATATTTCAAGGCCTTGAACTGATTTTCAAACCCTTGAAATCTAAACAGATAGTATAAAGAAGCTAAGTCTATTTCAAGGCCTTGAAATGAGTTTCAAACCCTTGAAATGAAAACATGTAATGTTGCTAAAAATGAACTAAGTATAGAACTCAAAAGTAAATGCAATGAACACAGGATTTATTTATTTTAGTCTACTTGGACAAAATTCTCTACCTCAAAGAATTGATCCCTGCAGGATTTTCAATTCAATTATTATTAATCAAAAGCTAAGCCCTAGATCTCAAGCACAGAGAGATAACTTACTCTGTTACAACTTCTGGATCTCACTAACCTATCTAGTACATGCTCTAGTTAACTGATGAACTAAGAATTCTCTATTGTTAACCTTGAAAAATCCTTGAGAATGAGAGATAGAAGTATTAACTAGATGATACACAAAAGAAGATCAAAAATAAAAGAACACTGAGACTAAGAACTTCGGTGAGAATGCAGTGTTTTTCAGAGATTGGATTGAGTGATGTAGATCTGCTTCAATGTTGTTTGTCAATACTCTGTAGTGTTTTGAGTGTCTCTGTGAATTTCTCTGTGTGCCTCTCTCCGAATTGCTTAAGCAGCTCTCCTTTTAAACACTCAGTTTGAATTGAAGATCTTCTGAATCTTCTCAACAGATTTTCCTAAAAACTAGCTTCAAATCCTGACTCTTCTAACAGCTTCTCCAACGACTAGTTGTTCAGTATTTTCAAGGATTTTGTATTTACTTTGGTTAGGAGTAATTTAGGAAGGTCTGGATCTGATTTGAATCTCCACATAATCACAACATCGAGCAGTTTCCTTACCTGCAACACATAAGTTAGGAATCAGGTTCCTATAAAATAGGAAACAAAATATCCCTGCAACACTTAGTCAAACGGATGAATTAGATGCATTTTAGAGTGTCAAAAAGCTTTGTCTTTCATCATGAAATAATAGTAAATCAAGAACATGGGTTTAGGATTTGGGATCAGATCAAAAACTCCCCCTAAGTTGCAGCATATAAGACACTGTCAGTTTCAAAGCTTTGAAAGTTGTTTCAAGGCCTTGAAATAGACAAGCTATTTCAAGCCATTTAAAATGAGTTGAAACTAATTTGAACTTACAATATGTAACCTGAACCGTTTGAATTTCTAGTCGATGTTCTGACTTCGTAATTGCATCTATAAGTAGTCGATGGGATATTCAAGAGTCATAGAATGGGGACATTCTACTTGATGTTTAAGAACCATAGAGTAATCATTTTAAAATCCAAGGAAAAATGGATTGTTTTATAGGGATTCTATTGTCAGTATACTTAGTATAGGTTTAGAATTTAGATAAAAAGGTTGTCGGGCTTGTTTGGTCGAACATGCAATTCTTTACTTTATGAAGAAAACAATACACTTTATACATCGATTTTAGTAGTAATTGGAAATGATAGAGATTTGATGGTCAAGTGTAGTGTGAGAAATGGTTCTGTGATGACGACAACCACTCCGAATCTTTTTCCTTTTTTTCCCTTTTTGGTGGTTTTTCTATTTAGCTCACAAAAAACAGATTATCAAAGATTGATCAGACATGTCGACTACCAGTTTGCACGTGTAATTATAGTCAGCTTAGTAGTGATTTTGCAGGATTGCATTTTGGACTTAATTCAAGCTAACCACTATATCAAATGAATTTCAATGTTCATATTGCACTTAACAAAATGCTCCATAAATCAATTTTTTTTGCATTTTGTAGCATTTGCTGTTGCTTATACATTTTTGGACATATTCTTACCAGTGTACGTCATCTATTAGTGACGTTCAAATAAGTCACGCTTGTTGTAGATACAGCTTTCCAGACCAGCAGATCATAGCCTCGGGGCAGCAATCCAGCACACCTAGCTGTGCTCCACACACACCGGACAACTACATGTGCTTATCCATGTGGGGGCTGCGAGACAGGGTCCTCGCGTACCCACATGAGATTTGAAGGGACTTAGTGGTTTGGAGGCTAGGGTTAGGCCCGTCGCGCGCGTGCGACAACAAAGCTCGCGCGCAACCTCTTGTAACTGACTGAGAGGTTATAGGCTTACGTGTCCCATAAATGAGGCTGATCTCATAACGGTCTCCGATACTTGCGGGCAGATACGTAACGGTTCCTATATACACGGTCGAATGTGTCGTTGGGGTCTATCATTAAGACGCCATTTATGGTTCATTAACTCCCTAAACGTTCACTTCCCCACTATATATAGGATCGTTAGCTTTCCACTACTACACTGAGTACAGACCGATATCACTTAGTCCTTGGAACGCTAGCAACTACTCTCTCTCAGTCTACTGTCTCTCTCTCGAGCAGTTACCAGTGCTTACCCTCTCCCTACACACACCTTACAATTCTCTGTGTTCTCATTCTCTACTCGAGGTGCACACTTGGATCTCTCTGAGGGATTCCTGTGTTCACAATTTGGTAAACCCGACGTGAAACATCCACCTTCATTTCTTTTTGAGCCATTCCATAATGTCTTCTGACGCAAACGCTCGTGACGGTGATCGGTCACCTTCGTACGAAAAAAACTCAGAAGAAGAGGGACCTCTCAACACAACTGCCAACCCCAGCGTCAGTGCGCCAGTAGCTGCTGGAGGAGGGCCCCATTTAGACGCACCGCAAGCCACGATCCATAGCCAAGCACAGCTTATGCAAGCCCAGTCCGCCCAAATTGATCAAATCATGACAATTTGGGGAAGGATTGCTCAAAATACCACTGCAGGAGCTTCAGCACCACCACTGACGGCCCCGTTGCCTCTACCAGTGGCGGAAACTGCGTCCATAGTGCATACATCTGTTGCATAAACTTCTTTTTCCGGTGGTCTAGGGCCTCAAGCTTCGGGCGTCTCGACAGCTCCTCACTGGTGACAAAGGGGAATCCTACGTCGTACTCGGCGGTGCCTTATCACGCGGTTGGGAATTTAGGCAGCCACACACTCCCACCACCACCTCCCTATGATCCAACGATGCCCTACATTCCGGGCTTCGCAGCCTTGGAACAACGTATAGACAGCATCATTGTGAACCAGAGCTTCGCAGAGGTCGTCATCCCAAAGGTTAACAGTGCGCCTACCATTCCACGGGACATCTACTTGATGCCCAACCCCGCTGGATATAAAGCAACCAAGTAGGAGAAGTTTGATGACATTGGCGGGAACGCACACGAGCATGTGATGCGATTCGTTGACATGATGGGACCACCTAGGGTAGACACCAGGTTATTGATGCGCGAGTTTCCCAAGTCTCTGGGGCTTGTCGTGTTAAAATGGTATAGGACCTTGGAGGCAGGATTCGTCAGGATATGGTGAAGAAGTTCTACACCAAATTCTTCGAAGTCGAGGAAAAGGTCACCACTATCCACGTCTCACGCATGTACCAGAGGAGTGACGAGGAGGGGTCGCCTTCATCAAAAGATTCAGGGCCAAGTCCTTCGAATGTGTGGATGATGTCCTGGATAGTCGAATGGTGGAGATATGCCTTCAGGGCATGCGCGATGAATACAAAGGTATGATCATTAAATTAAACATGCCTACCTTTTCCAGATTGGTGGAAAGCACCGGGAACGTGGAGCCCCTTGTGGAAAGGATGAGGAAGAGGTACGCTAATGAGCGTACACAGGCGAATCCCAGCTTCAAGGTGGGAAAGTACAACTACAAGCGGACTCGAGTCGTCAGTGTCCATGCGATATCGTCTCCCAACAAACAGCAGCGCCCCGCGCCCCAGGAGGCACAACCTTTTCCCTGTTCAATCAAGGATGCAATAGACCTCTGCAAGAGATGGCGAAAAGATGGAATCCTGCCGCCCCTTGAGCAGAAACCCACGAAAGAACAGCTAAAGGATCCAAGGTGGTGCGAGTGCCACGGGAAGGTGCTACACCGAACAAGAGAGTGAAAAAAGCTCCACTGGCTGGTGGATAGGAAGATAAAGGAGGGCGAGTTGGTGGTCGATGAGCCAACCAAGGATGTGCGCAACAACCCACTGCCGTCTCATGCAAGGTAGGAGCCTAAGGGAAAGGAGGTAGCAATGATCTCGATTACTGACCTTGAGGAGGTTGCGGAGGAAGAAGCCCCGGTGATCGCAGAGGTTTATGAAGATGACGATTATGAGGTTGACACAGATGATTCGCGTGCTGAGCGGATGAAGGACTCTGCCAAGTTCGTTAAATTCTTCGATGAAATGAATTTTTCAAACAGCTGCAGGCATGAGATGATAAAGGAAATCTTGAGGGTGGCTGAGGACCATGCAGAAGAATTGGTTATCTCCAATGGAAGGGTTGTAACGGCCACGCGACCAGGTGGTTTGAGCATAACGTTTGACGAATCAGACAAAAAGACTGATGCCAATCATCAGAGGCCGTTGTACGTGACAGCCACCATCAACCATGTGGAGTTCAAGAGAGCCTTTGTTGATGGAGGAGCTGCCGTGAATGTCATCCCTCTTAGTACCTTGGATTTAGCAGGAATTCCCCAAGACAAGATTGTTAAGAGGTCGTCATCACTAATAGGTTTTGGAAGCGACTCCAGAAAGAGGTTGGTTGGATTAGATTGGGGATTCAGATTGGCCAGATCAAGTGTTCTGCCAAATTCATGTCATTAAGGCCAGTACCACTTACCACATGATCGTTGGTTGGGCATGGATCCATCGCTTCAACGCTGTACCCTCCACGGCTCACTAGGTTATGAAAGCCATCTGGAAGAACAAAGTGGTTGCGATACCTGCCTCGGTGAATCCCTTTAACCTAGAAGAAGAACGTTTGTCCGAGACTGTATGGTTTACGGAATTGGCGGACTAACCTACTCCAACTCCGTTTCAGTCAACTCCATTACCTAAGTGGGAGGACGTCAAAGGATAGTCGCTAGCCAGAGTAATAGTGATGCAAGAGAAATCTAAGGAGTCCACGCGGGAGGAAATTCCCAAGGTTGCTTATAAAAGGAGTGTCTATACCTTAAAAAGGGTAACCAAGCATGACAGTGAAGCCAGGCATGTAAGTAGTTTTTACTCCAACGGCAGAAAGTGCTACCGCATCTGAAGAATTTCCCGGGACTATTATCGCTCCAACGCCACTCCAGAAGGTTATGGTATTGTCCTTACACTTCTCTTTACTAGATTTTATGACTAACGACTGTACATCCCCGTACGGAGGTCTCATGAGTAATAATAACCCTTCCCCTGGGAAATCCCTTTCATGATTAACTATCAGACCCACCTTGCCACTCTACATGAGTTATAAGCCTATCTGCCTAGATAGCAAAGCCTATATTTCTAGATAGCAGCCAAGCGCGATCAAATCCTATCTGTTTAGATAGCATCAAAATACAAAGCCTATCTGTCTAGATAGCAGCCAAGCGCGATTAAAGCCTATCTGTTTAGATAGAAAGAAAATGAAAAGCCTATCTTTTAAGATAGCAGCCAAGCGCGATCAAAGCCTATCTATTTAGATAGCAGCAAAATGAAAAGCCTATCTGTTTAGATAGCAGCAAAGCGCGATCAAAGCCTATATGTTTATATAGCAGGAAAATGAAAAGCCTGTCTGTTTAGATAGTAGCCAAGCGCGGTTAAAGCCTATCTGTTTAGATAGAAGCAAAACGAAAAGCCTATCTGTTTAGATAGCAGCCAAGCGCGATTAAAACCCATCTGTTTAGATAGAAGCGAAATGAAAAGCATATCTGTTTAGATAGAAGCAAAGTACAAAGCCTATCTGTCTAGGTAGCAACAAAGTACAAAGCCTATCTAGGAACAGCCAAGTACAAAGCTTATTTGTCTAAGATAGCAGCAGAAACGAAAAGTTTAACTGATCAGACATCGGCTAAGCGCGATCAGAACCTATCTGCTCGATTAAAAGGCAGGACTTTCATAATAGTCAAATCTGTTATAGCAAACAAAATAACAAAGAAAAAGCATAATTTCATAACGGTCAAATCTGGCTTACAATTTATTTGTATAGATAGCAGCTTAAAGCAAGGCTTACAAACGAAAAAGAAGGATTGCAACAAAAAGCAAAGTGTTCTTAAGGAGCACTCCTACATGACTCTATGACTACGAAGCGGGAGGCTGCCGTTGACGTTCTCGACCAGAACAGAGCTCTTTTTGATGCCCCTGACGTGGGAAGGTGCCAAATGAACTTCAATCCATGAAGGCTGTTGATGTGAAGAACAAATGGGAGAACAAATCATGGGGTAGGAAACCGACCGTGTGCAAGAAAAAGTACACCCACCCGTGGTCCCCTGGTGGAAATAATGGTGGCAAATGGTTCTCCGATAGAAAGCCAACGGAGTTGCACACCGCTCATTACTTGCAGGAATAAGAATCGGCGTAAAGTTGATCTTCACCGGAGAATTACCGGAGGTGACTCCTACAAACATGATAAGGGAAAAGATGTCTTCATCCCGATACGAGAGCGTATACATTTGGTCTTCGAAAAGACCACGGCAGCTCGGGGCTTCTTTAGGTAGTTCCTTGGGAGTCATTTATATGGCACAATGCAGGGATTCAAAGCCAATGAACCAGAACTGATACGGATTGAAAAGGGGGGGGGGGAAGAATGATGCAAAGAAAGTCAAGCACCCAGGAGAGGCGGCATTTTTCCAATTATGCGAAGAATGAAACAGCAAGAAAAGGGGTTTATATAGGGCTCAAAGGAGACTTTTCAGTTTCCCGGCCGAGTCAGCAAAACCTTGGAAAATACCAAGAATCAATGACCCTATTAATACTACGACGATACAGTAGCCCTAGGAAATAATGAGGGTTCAATATGCTGTGTGACGGCCATATCAAGGCTCCACGCCGACATGGTAATTCAGACAATGATAACGATTTATGGGGACTTGAACCGCCACCATTAAGATATTCTGAACATTGAGAATCTCGATGTTTCAAATCAGGGCAAAATGACACGATAAGTGTAAGCCTACATTCTTATGTAGCAACAAAAAGCGCGGGTAAACCTATCTCACATGATAGCAGTAAGCGCGCAGCAATAAATAAGTCGTGCAGTAATGAATAAGCCTGTCTCATATGATAGCAATTGTATGTAGCAATACGCAAGCAAAGACATAAGCCTATCTGTTAAGATAGAAAGAGGGCATCTCATAATGCGCAACACTAGCGCGCACCAAAAACAACAATGTCAGATGACCCGAGGGTCGCAGCCACAAGTTGCACAAAAGTTACATCAGAATAAAGTTCAAAAAAAAATGAGGCAGCAGTGTTGACATTTCAATCTTCAAAGAAATCCTTCAGGAGGGAGTCTCTCACTGAAAACTTGAGTGAATTAGCAGCGAGCTTCTCGATGCGAATTTTGTTCTCCTCATGATGCTTCACATCAGCCTTTTATTCTCTAGCCATTTGTTCTAGCGCTTCCCTACGTGCATTAAGAGCAGTTGCCTCCTCTTTATAGGCAGCGTATTCAGAACCAAGAGTAGAAGATTTGCTGAATTTGTTTAATCTCTGTACAAGAAAGTCCAGGTCTATTCGCCCTGCCACACTCTGCTGGTGTTTCTGTTTGATTTTAAAACTAAAAGAAGTTTTCTCATATTTTCTTAGAACAATGCTCTTGAATGAAGAAGACTATCTGAAATAGATTCGAGTTTTAAAAGAAAAAGTTCATGAGCAAGAAAAAGAGAATTTACATCTTGTTTGTCTGAATCAGAATCTTGAAATCTCTCAGAAGAAAACGTACAGTGATTTCAAGGCCTTGAAAACTAGTCTCAAAGCCTTGAAAACACAGGTCAAGGAAGTAGTCACTAAGAACTCATTACTGAATGGTAGCCTTGTTAATCTGAGACATCAAGTTGATGACTTAGATAAACAAAAGACTACTCTTACTGAGAAGCTTCAAGAATCTGAATTAGTCAAAGTTAAGCTTGCAGGCTCAGAACACAAGTTGAACCTGATTCTTGGAGGAAGTTCAAAGTCAATTCACAAAACTGGTATTGGATACAATCCAAGTTTTCCAAGAAAGAACAATACGAGATTTGTGAAAGCTGGAAACAAAACTTCTCCGAAGTGCCATTTTTGCAATCAGATTGGTCATGTTAAGATGACTTGTCCTTTCAGAAGGAGAGACCTTCACATAGTGAGGAACACATTTCCATTTCAACTTAAAGGATAAGTCAGACAAATTTGAGTTCCTAAAGGGGTCAGACCACCTAATATGGTTGATCTTGAGTATGACTCCAAATTCCAGACTTGGTCTAACAGCTGGGTATAGCAGTGATTGGTGTTTGCAGGTTGTCACCAATGTCAAAGAACAGAAGTGGTTTATGGACAGTGGTTGCTCAAGACACATGAGTGGAAAGAGATCTCTATTCTTATAATTGAAAGAGCAATCTGAAGGTTCAATTACACTTGGTGACAAAGGCAAATGCAAAATTCTTGGTATTGGTAAAGTTGGTACTGATTCTGAAAGTTCAATTTCTGATGTATATCTACTTGATGGCTTGAAATGTAACCTGCTTAGTGTATCTCAACTTTGTGACAATGATAATAAGGTTATCTTTTATAAAGAGAAGTGTGTGGTGCAAAATGAGAAATCAGGCAATTTCATTCTCACAGCCTCTAGATCAAACAATGTTTAAACTTTTCAAACTAACAAAGTTGCAGGTGAAAGCTTGAAGTGTCTCAAGGCCTTGAAAGAGGATTCAAACCTTTGGCAAATGAAACTTGGTCACATTAGCTTGCATACCTTGAACAAGTTGATCTCCAAAGAGCAGGTAAGAGGATTACCATCTATCTGTTGGAATAGATTCCCTAGAAGCAATCTAGTTTAGTATGAACTTGTTTTGGCTAGAATATTTGTTGTATTATTTATTGGATATTTAATATAATGAAGTCCTTAGATTTAAAATTGTATTGTTTATCTTAGATATCCCTATTTCAATATAATTATTAATAGGACAATCATCTATAGACTAGTATGGGGTTGGATTGATATGGAGATATCATGATCCAATACATGGGTGTGCATTAGGTGTAATGGCGTACTGGATTGACCCATCTCCGAGAAGGCTACATACATGTTATGTAAAGTCACAAGAGCTTCTCGTGGTGACAGCGGTATTGTCATCCTTAAAGTTGAAGTCACTAGATTGTCTAGTTGTGGATTATTGTGATTTTGGTAGCGTCAAACGCTACTCCTTAACTGGGTAGCTATAAAGGCGTGTACCAGATACAATAAGAAGCAAGCTTAGAAATCGTAGTAGACGTAGATAGAATTTTTCCCTCCCACATAACGGGAGAAAATATGCGACGCCACTCCAGGGATAGTGCTTATAGAATATCTGGCCAGACTCAAATAAATCAACATAGAATATTGATGTTATTTGCACAAATAAGGCTATTCCCAGGATCGAGAAAGTGTGGATTGGATATACGAGTGTGACCTGCATGTCTCGTGTCCAATCCGGATATAGAGACAAAGGGATGTGAAAATTACTTGCAAAAAGGTTTGTTTGATGACTATTCTATTAGTTGGCTAGAATGGATGTCTTGCTAGAGACCGCTCCATATTAGCAATTATTGCTACCAACTAGATAGAACCTATGGGGTCACACGCTAGATATAGTTGAACTAGATTTGGGAATGAATTAATATGATTAATTAATATGGTTAATTAATTAAAAGGATCACTTTGCAACACCTTGCAAACTTAGTAGGACTAATATGCAAGGAAAGGACTAATCCGAACTCATGTTGGATTAGGAAGGGCCTTTAGGTAGTTGACAAGGAATTGTTGGACTATATAAAGGACACTCCTAGCTTCCTTCCCACTAGTGCTCATAAAATAAGTGAGTAGGAGAGAACAAATAGGAGAGAGTAACAATAAGGAGGGCCGAACCCGACCCCCCTTGCGCCGGCCGTCCCCGTCGGCCAAACAAGGAGGCTGAGAGCCTCTTCTTGCCTCGTGTTGTGTGATTTCTTCTTTCTCTTCCTCCGATCCAAGCTAGCGCAAAGGAGAAGGAAGATCTAGATCTCAACTTTAGGCGTGGATCAACCTTAGAGACGTGACACAGTTCACGTTACAAGTCATCAGAGGAGAAACCCTAAGGTGTGTAACATGATTCTTCCTTTACCATTGTTATGACTCTCTTCCTGTGATCCTTGGGGGATATTGAATGGATAATTTATTTTCCGCTGCGTATCCGTGATCTAAACCCTACAGTGGTATCAGAGCCACAAGTCGTAAAACATATATGTGGTTTATGTGTTACGTTTTGACAGTTTTACAATTTAAATTTGTTATTTATCGCGTAAAACGGACAAATCAATCATATGATGCAATTTGTCAATAATCAGAAAAAACAAGATGTAGTTTTTGCATTAGATGCATGAATTAGTGAGTTTGAGAAATTTTAGGATCTTAGATCTAGGGTTTGGGCACCAATTTGATAACTAGTTTCAAATTTTAGAAACTTTTTGGACTTGGGGAACAAGGAAGGAGATGTTTTGGAAACAACTAAGGAGGTTCGGCCCCTAGGACCGCCCCTCTCCCTTCCTTGCCGCCCAAGCCACCTAGTCCGAGGGCCTAGGCGGTCGGCCGACCCCACGGGTTGGGCCAACCGGCCTAAGCTCTGACCGGAGCGGTTCCAAGGTGGTTCGACCATTGCATGGTGGGCCCCTTGGACCGTTTTAACCCTAGAAATTCGAAAATCAAATAAAAATTGACCAAGCGCGTTAAAATTGTATTTTAACTTTTTATGTGCACATCGCATGGTGGTTGGATATGGCCTTTGGATGTGGTTTGGCGTGATTATTTAAATTTTTGGTTTGGTTTACCACCTGCGAGCCGATCAATTAATGTCAGAGTTAATTAGGGTTTACGGCCTCTGAGCCGGTTATTTTGTCAACTTGTGAGATTTGTTTTATTTAGTATAGTTTTTAGCTAGTACTAGATAGAATAGATTGTTAGCCAAGATTGGAGAAAAGAAGCCCAAAGCCAAGGAAGCCACAAAGATGGATCATGGAGCATTCCACTGACTATTAAAGGTGGACCAAAAGATGAAGACGCATGGAGATGTGTTTGCTTTTAGGGTTCAGTGATATTCCCATTGGCTTGGAAGATCTTAGACTAGTAAAGGCCATATCCATATCACATTTTGTTTTATTTTGTGGTTGTTTATTTTATTGTCTTATTGTTTTGTTATTGGTGCATGGATGATGCCTGCAATTAGGATAATAAGATAATTAGACAACCCGAACCTATTATTTGGAGTTGTGCCCAAACTCAAAATAGATAAGATCAGTTGATATGGATCAACAAAACAATAAAAATTGAATTTTAAAATCCCTCAAAATTCAAATATTGTGTTTTGCATTCTCGTTATTTAAACACTCGTTGTCATCATGATTTATCAAGCTCGTGCATGCAAAAGCAAGGCAACTTGGTTCATAATGATGCAATGCGATGGCAAAAGCAAGTAATGTGCAATTTTTTAAATAAGAGGTTGGACACAACTGGGTTATTAATATGATTAAAACCTGGAGGCAATCAATTGGGATTATTCATGGGGATGGATAAATAAGGAATTATTTGCCCAATTGAACCAAGAGTTGCATGAGATGCAATTGGAATTGTTCCTACCTAAATAGTCAAATTTTGGGGTGACTTGCCAAAGAAAAATCAAAAGGATATGAAACATGGATCTTGGCCCACTAGAAAATATAAGGATATTTTCCGCATTAATATCTTGCGGGTTATTAATCCGTAGAAAAATATTGGGAGCTATATTTGATAAACTAGCCATTATTGAATATAGTCATAAGTTCACAGATACTAAAACTTGCGTATTTTACTTTTGTAGAATTCCAAATGGCAAACAACTCATCGAGTTCACAACATTCCCTACGATCTGTCCTTGAGAAGGAAAAGCTCACTGGAACCAACTTCCTTGATTGGTACAGAAACTTGAGAATCGTTCTCAAGCAAGAAAAGAAACTGTACACCCTAGAGGAGCCAGTTCCAAAAGGTCTAGAAAAAAATACTGCTGCAGCCATAAAGGCACATCAAAAGCATGTTGATGATGCTAATAATGCAGTCTGCCTAATTCTTTGCACCATGACCTCTGAGCTTCAGAAGCAACATGAGAACATGAATGCAGTCGATATGATCGCACACTTAAATCAACTCTTCCAAGAGCAGGCAAGGGTTGAGAGGTACGAAGTTTCTAAGGCATTGTTCAAATGTCATATGGCTAAAGGAAACCCTGTGGGACCTCATGTACTCCGTATGATGGGGTACTTGGAGAATCTCGCACGACTAGGATTTCCGGTAGGCCAAGAGTTGGCCACCGATCTCATCTTGCAATCGTTGCCTGAAAGTTATGGACAACTCATCATGAACTATAACATGAATGAAATCGTGAAACGACTACCCAATTTACTTTGTTGAGGACAGCTGAACAAAGCATCAACAAGGGTAAGGGCAAGGCCATTATGATGGTACAGAAAGGAAAGGGCAAAAGGTTTGCCTCATCCTCCAAGGGCAAAGGCAAGTCAGTTGCCAAGTCCAAGGAACCTGTCCTTAAGCCTATTGGTGGCATTGCCAAAGGTGTGACTAAAGGTGAGAGTCACTACTGCAGTCATGCTTGACAACAGAGGAGGAACTGCCCAAATATCTGGAGGATAAGAGGCTTGGAATAGTGATTCCACCATCACCAGGTATTTTTGTTGTAGATGTCAATTTAACTATCTCTGCATCGGGGGTATTGGATACTGGATGTGGATATCACATTTGTCAAAATGTGCAGGATCTAAAGAGAAGTAGAAGATTGGCTAAAGGGGAGAAATCTGCGCGTTGGGAATGGAGCAAAGGTTGCTGCATTGGCCGTAGGCGCGTACGAGTTGTCTCTGCCTTCAAGATTAGTTTTAGAATTAAATAATTGCTATTTTGTGCCTGCTATGAGCAGAAACATTATTTCTATTTCTTGTTTAGACAAGGAAGGTTTTATTATTTCAATAAAGAACAACTGTTGTTCCTTTTATTTTAATAATATTCACTATTGTCGTGCGCAATTATTTAATGGACTATATGTCCTTGATGTAAGCAATCCTGTCTACAACACTAATAGTAAGAGGATTAAAATAAATGATTTCAATCCTGCTTACTTATGGCACTGTCGTTTAGGCCACATAAACGAGAAACGTGTATCTAGACTCCATAAGGATGGATTTCTAGACTCATTTGATTTTGAATCATATGAGACATGTGAGGCTTGTTTATTGAGAAAAATGACAAAGTCTCCTTTCAATAAGAAAGGTGAGAGGACTAGTGAGCAATTGGTGCTCATACATAATGATTTATGTGGGCCAATTGCCACACCTGCGAGGGGTGGTTACGTCCACTACATTACATTTACTGATGATTTTAGTAGATATGGATTTGTATACCTTATGAAGGACAAATCCGACTCCTTTGAAAGGTTCAAAGAACTCAAGAGTGAAGTAGAGAAGCAACTTGGCAAAAGTATCAAAGCTCTACGATCGGATCGTGGAGGAGAATACTTGAGCCAAGAGTTTGACGACTATCTTAGAGAGTGTGGGATCGTGTCCCAACTCACTCCACACAGAACGCCACAATGGGATGGCGTGTCCGAGAGGAGGAATCGAACACTATTGGATATGGTTTGATCTATGATGTTTCAAACCGATCTTCCATTGTCATTTTGGGGCTATGCTCTATTGAGTGCAGCTTTCACCATTAACCGTGTTCCATCTAAATCAGTCATGAAGAAACCACATGAGATGTGGAGTGGTAAGCGTCCCACACTGTCGTCTGTGAATATTTGGGGGTGCGATGTCTATGTAAAACGTTTACAATCAGACAAGCTAGGTCCATAGTCGGATAAGTGAAAGCTTATGGGGTACCCTAAGGAAAGTAAGGGTTACTACTTCTACAATCCAACTGAGAACAAGTGTTTGTTGCTCGGTCCGGCGTGTTTCTAGAAAGAGAGTTCGTCTCTAAAGAAGCAAGTGGGAGGAATTTAGAACTTGAAGCAAGTGGGAGGACCATAAAACACTAAACCAACTACGGAACATGAACAGGTACCACAAGAAATTGTGGAACAGCCTGTTCAAGGAACACAAGAGCTTCGTAGATCTAGTAGAGTGTGCTAGGAGCCCAAGAGGTATGGACTTCTCGTGACAGATTCTAGTGACACTATGCTCATAGATGATGATCCTACTACCTATGAAGAGGCCGTAAAAGGGCCAGATTCTCAGAAGTGGCTTGAAGCCATGAGATCCGCGATGGAATCCATGTATACCAACAAAGTATGGACTTTGGTGGAACCACCCGAAAGGGCGCGACCCATAGGGTGCAATTGGGTCTTCAAGAAGAAGATCGACATGGATGGTAATGTGATTACCTATAAGGGCCGATTGGTGGCTAAAGGATTCAGACAGATTCATGGTATTGACTACAATGAAACCTTTTCACCAGTCGCTATGACTAAATCCATCCGAAACCTACTTGCCATTGCAGCATACTACGACTATGAGATTTGGCAGATGGATGTCAAAAGAGCATTCCTCTTTGTGAATCTCCTCGAGGACGTGTATATGATACAGCTGGAGGGTTTTTAAGATCCAAATCAAGCCAATAAAGTCTGTTAGCTGCAAGCCAATAGGAGTTGGAATCAACGTTTTGATGAAGTAGTCAAAGAGTTTGGCTTCATCAGAAACGAAGATGAGTCTTGTGTCTACAAGAAATTTAGTGGGAGCTCTGTAGCTTTTCTGGTCTTGTATGTAAATTGCATACTACTCATTGGAAATGACGTTCCCATTCTGCAATCTGTTAAATATTGGCTAGGAAAGTGTTTCTCAATGAAAGACTGAGGGGAAGCATCCTCTATACTAAGTATAAAAATCTATAAAGATAGATCTAAAAGACTGCTAGGCCTAAGTCAAAGTACATATATTAACAAGGTTTTGAAACGGTTCAACATGCAAGATTCCAAGAAGGGATTCTTGCCCATGTCACATGGGATTACTCTTTCGAAGAGTAATTTTCCTTCCAATGAGATTGAGAAGGAAAGCATGAGTAGGATTCCCTATTCCTCGTCCATAGGATCTATCATGTATGCCATGTTATGTACTAGACCAGATATTTCATATGCCTTGAGTATGAGAAGAAGATACCAATCCAATCCGGGTGAGAGTCACTGGATTGCAGTCAATAACATCCTAAAGTACTTGAGAAGAACTAAAAATGCTTTCTTGATATTTGGCGGAGAGGAAGAGTTGCGTGTAACGGTTTACACGGATGCAAGCTTCCAAACCCACAGAGATGATTTCAGATCACAATCGAGATATGTGTTTTGCCTGAATGGAGAAGCGGTGAGCTGGAAGAGCTCCAAGCAAGAAACCCACAGAGTACTACAGAGGCTGAGTACATTGCTGCAAATGGCGCAGCAGAAGAAGCTGTTTGGATCAGAAAATTTATTTCTAAACTTGGTGTGGTTCCGAGCATTGCGGACCCAGTAGAGTTGTACTTTGACAACACTCAGGAAATCACGCAATCAAAGGAGCCCCGATCACACCAGAAATCCAAACAAGTTCTCAGGAAGTTTCATCTTATTCGAGATATTATCGATAGAGGAGACGTTCGGATATGCAAGATTCCTACATATGAGAATCTGTCAGATCCACTTACAAATCAGCTTGTTCAGTGGAAGCAGGAAGGGCGCACTAGGAGCATTGGCATATAGGATGCATCAGATTGGCTCTAGTGCAAGTGGAAGACTGTTGGAATAGATGCCCTAGAGGCAATCTAGTTTAGTATGAACTTGTTTTGGCTAGAATATTCGTTGTATTATTTATTGTATATTTAATATAATGAAGTCCTTAGATTTACAATTGTGTTGTTCATCTTAAATATCCCTGGTCCAATATAATGATTAATAGGAAAATCATCTATGGACTAGTATGGGGTTGCTTGATATGGAGATATCATGATCTAACACATGGGTGTGCATTAGGTGTAATGGCATACTGGATTGACACATCTCCGAGAAGGCTATGTTATGTAAAGTCACAAGCGCTTCTCGTGGTGAGAACGGGATTGTCATCCTTAGACTTGAAGTCACTAGATTGTCTAGTTGTGGATTATTGTGATTTTGGTAGCGTTAAACGCTACACTGTAATTGTGTAGCCATAAACGCGTGTACCAGATACAATAAGAAGCAATCTTAGAAATCGTAGTAGACGTAGATAGAATTTGTCCTACCCACAGAACATGAGAAAATATCTAAGGCCACTCGAGGGATAGTGTAGAATGTCTGGCCAGACTCAAATAAATAAATAGAGGATATTGATGCTATTTGCACAAATAAGGCTATTCCCAGGATTGAGAAACTGTGGATTGGATATACGAGTGTGACTTGTATGTCTCGTGTCCAATCCTGATATAGAGACAAAGGGATGTGACAATTACTTGCACAAAGGTTTGTCAGATGACTGTTTTATTAGTTGGCTAGAATGAATATCTTGCTAGAGACGCTCCATATTAGCACATTGTTGCTACCAACTAGATAGAACATATGGGGTCACACGCTATATAGAGTTGAACTAGATTTGGTAATTAATTAATATGATTTATTAATTAGAAGGATCACTTTGCAACACCGTACAAACTTAGTAGGACTAATATGCAAAGAAAGGACAAATCCGAACTCATGTTGGATTAGGAAGGGCTTTTAGGTAGTTGACAAGGAATTGTTAGACTATATAAAGGACACTTCTGGCTTCCTTCCAACTAATGCTCATAACATAAGTGTGTGGGATAGAACGAAAAGGAGAGAGCAAGCAACAAGGAGGGATGAACCCGACCCCCCTTGCGCCGCCCGTCCCCGTCGGCCAAACAAGGAGGTCAAGAGCCTCTTGTTGCCTCGTGTTGTGTTATTTCTTCTTCCTCTTCCTCCGTTCCAAGCTAGCACAAAGGAGAAGGAAGATCTACATCTCAACTCTACGCGTGGATCAACCGTAGAGACGTGACACATTTCACGTTAAAAGTCATCGGAGGAGAAACCCTAAGGTGTGTAACATGATTCTTCCTTTACCATCGTTATGATTCTCTTCCTGTGATCCTTGGAGGGTATTGAATGGATAATTTATTTTTCCGCTGCGTATCCATGATCAAAACCCTACACTATCAAGTTCAAATATGATGATGTATGCAAAGCTTGTGCTGAGGGTAAGCAGACCAGAAGCTCATTCAATCCAATGAAATTTGTAAGTACTACTAAACCCATTGAGTTACTTCATATGGATCTATGTGGTCCTATGAGAACACCAACTCCAAAAGGTAAAAGATATATGCTAGTAGTTATAAATGATTATTCTAGATTTACTTGGGTTATGTTTCTCAAAGAAAAATCTGAAGCCCTCTCTGAATTTTCAAGCTTTGCAGAGAACTTCAAACCTTGAAAACCTACCTATTGCTTCAATCAGAAGTGATCATGCTAGAGAATTTTATCAATTAGAATTTGATTTATTCTGTGTTAAGCTTGGTATCTCTCAGCAATTTTCTTCTCCTAGAAGTCCTCAACAGAATGAAGTTGTTGAAAGAAAGAACAGGACTCTTGCAGATATGTCAAGAACAATGCTTCTAGAAAACAAGCTGCCAAAACACTATTGGGCAGAAGTCTAGAAAACAGCAAATTACATTTTGAACAGGTGCTTGATCAGAACTATCTTGAAGAAGACACTCTATGAACTCTTAAAAGGGAGGAAGCCAAACATTTCATACTTCAAACCCTTTAGTTGCACTTGTTTTGTTCACAACAATTGTAAGGACAACCAGGGTAAGTTTGATGCAAGAAGTGATGAAGGTATATTTCTTGGTTACTCTCTTAGTAGAAAAGCTTATAGAGTTTTGAAAAAAATAACCGGACCTATTGAAGAAAGTATTCATGTTGTTTTTTATGAAAGCTTTGATGGTTCTTTGATTGAAGGTTTTGCAGACTTGAATCTGAACAAGCATGAATCAGAAGAAGAAGCTGAAAACTCACTTGGTTTCAAGAAAGGCTCAAGGAAACAAAATCCATTTTCAAGACCTTGAAAAAAAAATATCAAGTCCTTGACAAGATGATCAGAAAGATATGAATGATAAGGCTTCTACCTCAAGACAAGAGAAGCAATATGGAGAGCCTGAACCCTGGTCTCCAAGAAAGAAATTTAAATATCTTTCATCTCATCCAGCTGACAACATCATCTCTTATCCAACCACTGGTACACAAACAAGATCACAGTTGAAGAATATTTGTGCTTTTAATGCTTTTATTACTCTTGTATAACCTACAAAAATGAAGTAAGCATTACAACAAGCAGACTGGACTATAGCCATGCAAAGAGAACTCAATGAGTTTGAAAGAAACAAGGTGGGGAATCTAGTTCCTCCACCAACAAACCAGTCTATCATTGGTACTAGATGGGTGTTTAGAAACAAACTAGATGAGAATGTCAAAGTGATCAGAAACAAAGCAAAGTTAGTTCCTCAAGGATACAAGCATGAGGAAGGTATTGATTATGAGGAAACTTTTGCTCCTGTTTCTAGGTTAGAAGCAATTAGAATTTTACTTGCCTTTACTTCTTACAAAAACATGAAACTGTTTCAAATGGATGTTAAGTGTGCATTTTTTAATGGTTACTTGCAAGAGGAAGTTTATGTTGCACAACCTCCTGGTTTTGAAATTGATAAATTTCCAGATCAGGTTTACAAAATTGAAAAATATCTTTATGGTTTAAAACAAGCTCCAAGAGCTTGGTATGAAAGATTGTCAAAGTTTTTCTTGAAAATGATTTCAAAAGAGGATTGGTCGACAAGACCCTTTTCATGAAGACTCATGAGAAAGATTTACTTGTAGTTCAGATCTATGTTGATGATATCTTATTTCGAGCTACTAATGATCTTTTTGCAAAGAACTCTCAAGTCTTATGAGCGGGGAATTTGAAAAGAGCATGATGGGAGATTTGAAATTCTTTCTTGCACTTCAAATACATCAGTTGAAGAAGGGCATCTTTCTACATCAAAGAAAGTACACTAGGGACTTGTTGAACAAATACAACATGTCTCAATCCAAAGAAATCAAGACTCCCATGAGTTCTACACTGTCTTTAGATAAAGATGAATCTTGTAAGAGTGTCAATGTGAAAGAGTATATAGGTATGATTGGATCATTGTTATACCTTACTGCTAGTAGACCAGATATCATGTTCAGTGTTTGTATGTGTGCAAGATTTCAAGCTGACCCAAAGGAATCACACTTAACTGCTGTGAAAATAAAATTCAGATATCTCAATGTTACCAAAGTCTTAGGGCTTTGGAATCCAAGAAATTCTAAATTTTCCTTGCATGGTTTTTCAGATGCTGACTCTGCAGGTTACAAAGTTGATAGAAAAGCACTTCAGGACCATGCCAATTCATTGGATCCTCCTTGATCAGTTGGCACTCCAAGAAACAAAACTTAGTTTCTCTACCAATAGCAGAAGCAAAATATATATCTACAGGAGCATGTTGTTCACAAGTTTTATGGATTGCTCAACAGTTGAGAGACCTTGGATTTCATTTCAGAAGCATCCCTATCATATGTGACAACACTAGTGAAATATCAATTACAAAGAACCTGGTTCAACATTCAAGAACCAAGCATATTGATGTCAGACACCATTTCATCAGAGATCATGCTGAAAAAGGTGATATTGTTCTTGAATTTGTTTCTACTAATATGCAACTTGCAGATATCTTCACTAAACCTTTACCAGATGAATGATTCTCAGCTCTAAGACTGGAATTAGGCATGCTAAATAGAGTTGCATTGGTTTAGGGGGATCATCAAGTAAGGAAGGTAAGATATTATGTGTTTCAAAGATTTGAACTGATTTTCAAAGCCTTGAAAATCTTTTCAAAGCTTTGATTTTATGTGTTTTAGTTTTGCAGCGTTTCAAGACCTTGAAATTATTTTCAAAGCCTTGAAATTAGTCTGATAACTAGTTAGTCAATAACTTGTGGATTACACAGTATTAAGTGCTATCTCTGTAGATACTTGCCCAATATTTCCACTACCTTTTTCAAAATTATTTTTGGCCAAGTACAGTATTAAATTATTTTATTTCCAGAATAAAAGATTTTAATCCTCTTTGACCATTACAAATATTTTGAGATCAGAGAGATTGCAGCTTCCTTTTTCAACTCAAAGTCTTTCAGTATTTATATTCTTTTCTTCTCCTTTACTCCCTATCATTCCTGCCTCTCTCTATTCTTCTCCCAAACCCTAATGAGCACTAGAAGATCCTCTAACAGAATCAAGATGGCCGGTGGTTCAAAGACTAGAAAATAGAAGAAGAGAAAGACAGGTGGATGAGGTTCAAGAACTCAGTGGAGACTCCAGTTCTAGAACTCCCAGTGCAGAAGCAGTTGCAGAGCATCCTCCACCCAAGAAGAAAGTCAAGAACGACGCAACTCCATCCTCAGACAAAAAGAAGAAGACGAAGAAAGATAAGTCTTCCACAGAGAAGCAACCAGAGACTCAAGTTTCAAGTCCTAAGAAGTTAAAGAAAAAGAAGAAGGTTACTCAAGCTGAAAAGGGAAAAAGGAAGGTGACAGAGGAAGAAGCAGAAGACAATGTGGAAAATGATTTACAGATCTACTCCAAGAACTCAGCTCCTGATGAATCTTGGTTCATCTTAAACACTTCCAAAGGTCAGTGGTTGGAGTGTTTTGACTCTAGGCCTATTGCCTTCTGTAGCTTGATAAGTATGCCTATGTTTCTTGGAATGAATCTGAACTGCATTACTATGTTAAAGAAAAGCTCTCTGTGGTTCATGATAAACCCCCCTGAGCTAGCTTATCCAAGACTTACCAGATTCTTCTATCTCAACATGAAGCAAGTTAAAAACTCTGAATACTTAGTTATCAAGACTAAAGTTGTTGGTGTTGATATGGAGCTAGATCATGCTGAATTTGCATCTGTCCTAGGATGTCCTAAGAGGTATGACTCACAGAACCATCCTCCCAAAACTGAAGCTTTGAAGTTAGCTAAATCAGATTTCTATCTACCCAATATCACTACCTCATCAAAGCAGTTAACACACTCTGTGTTAAATGTTGAAACCAAAGTTTTATTCACTATACTGATGAGGTGCATCTTTCCAAGGGAACATTCCAAGGAGTTGATCACAGAGAGGGTGCTTTACATTATGTATCTGATTATGCATGGTTATGACTTTGACCTTCAAAAGCTTGTAATGGAACACATGCTTTTTAGCCAAACTGATCGGAGAAAGCATCATTTACCTTATGCAAACTTGCTCACTCTTTTCTTCGAACACCTTGAGATCCCTACTGCTGGTGAAGAATCTATCACTTCTAGGTTTGGTTTGCTCAATGAAAAAGCTTTTGAGAAGATTGGAGTGGTAAAGACAAAAGAGAAAGCTTGGAAGTTGTATTATGACTTGACAGAAGAAGAATTGGGTGCAAAGCAGTTTCTTAAGCCCAAGACCTTGACACCCACTTCAAGTCAAACCTCTCACCCTCGTGATTTTTCTTCTTTTCTTCAGAGACTTGACTGTATGGAGATGGAATCTAGTGAAATCAAAGAGAATCAACATGGGTTTGAGACTGATCTCAAACAGGTAAATTTTATGGTGGAAACCATCTTCAGAGGCATGAGTGTGTTTGATGTCACTGAGGATGAAGAGGGTTTGAAGAAGGGTCGCTCTAACAAGAACTTTTCAATGAACACTCAAATCAGGAAGAAGCTGCTCAAGACAAGGACAAAGGTAAACAGGTGGTAGTTGATCAAACTGCTTAAGACGGAGATGAAGTAGAAACTGCTAGGAAGGCTGTAGAAGCACAGGGAACAGAAGAAGAACAAGACAATGATTGAGACAGTGAGGATGAAGAAGGAGATCAGGATGGAGATGAAGAACCAACCCCATAATCTTGTCTATTCTTTCTTTCCCACTTCTCTTTTTCAGTTTATTTTCTAAAATTTTCCAAAGACTCTGATCCAACATTTTCTCATTCTTTTTTATGAAAGTCAAAAAGGGGGAGAAATATTTAGGTTGTATTTATTTATTTTGTCAGTAGGATTACTTGAACTTATGTGTTTTTCTGGTTAAGTATGTCTATTGAATAAGTTGGATCTTTTTGGAACCAATGTGTTTTTACTATTTAAATTGGGTGCTAATCAGTATTTTTTGACGAAGCAAAGATTTAAACAGATTAAGGTTTTGTCTTTCATCAAGGGAGAGATTGTAAGTTCACAGGTTTCACAGGCTTAAAATAGCATAGCTATTTCAAGGCCTTGAACCAGCTTTCAAAGCCTTGAATCATATTTCCCAACTTTAAAATAGCAGAGCTATTTCAAGGCCTTGAAACAGGATTCAAAGCCTTGAAACTGTGTGACCTGTATGTATGAACTTAGGGGGAGTTTTTCTTAACTCTTTTGATCTGATTCTATCTATCTCACCCCTACATTTGTTCTGCTATTATTTGATGATGAAAGAAAAACTATTTTGATAAATTTAACATCGTTTCATTCATCTGTTTGACTCTGTTTTGCAGGGAAATATTATTTCCTAGTTTACAGGATTGGTTTCCTAATCTGGATTTTGCAAGATAGGAAACTTGGAGAGAATGTGATTATGTGATCAATCAGACACTCTTGACAGCTTCTCAAATTGTTTAAAGACAAGATCAAATCAATATCTCACAAGATCGTGATCAACTATCCGTTGTACAAGGCTGTTAAAGAGTCAAAGTTGTTGCCTACAATATAGGAAGGTTGTTGCTTAAAATCAGGGAAGATTTGCAGAGCCTTGAACTTTAAAAATAGAGCTCATTTTGAAGCAAAAAGACACGACACTCAAAGGGAAAAAAGAGAGACACATTTCAAGATTGACAAGCATCAAAGAAGCACATCGTTCTCACAATCCATCTCACATAAGATCACTGCATTCTTCATTGCAGTTTTATACTCTCAGTGTTCTTCTCACTTGTACTTTATTTGTTGATCATTCTTGTACTAATTATAGCTTTCATTCTCAAGTATTGTTCAAGGTGAACAATAGATCTTAGTTAATAAGTTAGCTAGAGCAGGTACTAGATAGGTTAGAGAGAACCACAAGCTGTAACAGGGTAAGGCACATCTCTGTTCTTGAGATCTAGGGCTTAGCTTTTGATTAATAATAATTGAGTTGGAAATCCTACAGGGAGAAGATCCCTGGGGTAGAGACGTAGGTCCAAGTGGACTGAACTCTATAAATTCTATGTCTCTTGCATTTACAGTTTCATTTACATACTTAGTTTTTGCAGCATTCAAACTAGTTTGTTTTCAAGGGCTTGAAACTCTTTTCAGGGCCTTGAAAAAGACTTGTATATTTCAAACTTTACTTCATTCCAAAGGCTTGAAACTGTTTTCAAGGCCTTGAACTCCATTGCTCTTTAACTGAAACTCTTTTCTTCTAAAAGTTTTGCAAAAAGTTGGCATACTTTATTCAACCCCCACCCCCCTTCTAGAGTATCTCTACTGCATTTCTACCTGCATACTCCCCTTTCACAGTTTTATAAAATTCATCATTTTTCATTAAAAGAAAAATATTAAAATCTTTGTCCTTGTCTTTCTCAGAAATCTATCCATCTCTCATCTGCAACTTCTTTTTTTCTTCATCTGCTTCCATGGATTCCTCCTTCTCTGCAATTGCGTTGTCGTCTTCATCGGCTTCCATGGTCGCTATGGCCTCCGTCAAACCCATTTACGTCTCTACACTCACCATCCTAATGACTTGCTCCTCCAGTTTCATGGTAAAACTCTTTGTTAAGACCTTTTATTCACAAATTATTGACAGATACCAGTTAGATCTAGGAGTTAGACGAGTTAACTCAATATGTATTAAATTGAGACGACCGAGACAAACCAAATCATCAAGACGAAGTACGTTGTGTTGTCTTCCCAGACGAACCAACTCGCCTGGACGAACCAACTTGTCTCAGACGAACTAACTAGTCCCTGAATGATTTGGTCAGTCCCGGACGATTTGGTTCGTCTGGGTTTGTCTATTTTTTAAAATAAAGAGTTAGTATATTAAATATTTACATTTCTAACAACACATAAGCCTTAGTAGTTGAGTTGGTTCTTGACTTTCCTATTGAGTCCGGGTCAATTTTTCGTTTCAGTTTCAAACCACAGATTGGCACCAAGGTAAGTGGTTTCTTTCTAACTTGGTTCAGCCTTTGTTAACTTTGTTCTGTTCGAAGGGACAAGAGATTGATTTTGTGGACTTCAATTCAATTCATTCGTTGATTTTCGTCCTCCATACATACACCTGTAACAAGCCAATTATTACATACATATGCAGCCAACAAGATGGCGGTTAAGAACAGAATACAACTGCCCTAACAAGTAACTACCCCGCAGGAAGTAACCGCTGGTAACCGCCACCGTCCAGCAAACTGTCCCACTGGTCTGCTACAGTTGTCGAGCTGCTACTGCAGCTGTGCAACGCACTGCACGACACTGGGGCATAATTTGTGCATGGTCCAGTGCTACACCAACCATCAACCGAAGGCAACGAGGAAAGGCAACAAGGCCAGGGCACAAAGCCAAAGCCAGACCATGGCACCAAGCCATGATCACACACGAATTTATTTATCTGTCATGCACGTTTAGCCAACGTGGTCAACCACTAGATCAACGTGCAAGTCTTGTGCACTAATCGCGGGACCAAGGGACTACGGAGGTAACAAACCTCCCGGTCCACGTGAGATTGGCGTCCTCTTCAATGAGTCCAAGTAGGCTGTGATGGGATCCTCAAACTGCCACAACAAGGTATCCTTCTCCCAAGTCACATCCTCAACCGGTATGTTCTTCCATTGAACCAAGAACTCAGTCCTGCGATTCTTTTTTCTTTGTCCAAAGGCCCGATGGTCCAACACTTTCTCAATGCTTTCGGTGAATTACTTCGTTATCATCGGTGGGGCTCTCCTTCACTTGGAGCGAGCAGGTTCAACTTCATCTTCGTTAAACTTCCGAAAGGAAACTCACATGGAACGTTGGGTGGACCCTCAATCGTTCAGGCAACTTTAAGCGATACGAAACATTCCCAGCTTTCTGCACGATCTCGAAAGGACCATCAAACTTAGGAATCAGCCCACGGTGCACAGTGTTGCTATTAATTTTCTTCTAAATTTGTGGAGTCAATTTCAGCAACACCTGGTCACCAACATTAAAATCCAGCGGCCTTCTCTTGCGGTCAGCATTCTTCTTCATCCGTTTCTGCGCCTTGCCCATACTATCGCGGGCCTCCTCAATCATCTCCTGCGTGTCCTTGGCATATCGGTCATTGCTGGGCATTTTCCATCAGATTTAACACCCACTTCCAGCAGCATCGTCGGCTGCTGCCCGAATACCGACTCGAACGGACTGCTTTCCGTGGCTGACGAACGGTGCAAGTTGTAACAGAACTGCATCGTGTCCAGCAAGTCCAGCCAATTTTTCTGAGTGGCTGTCACATAGTGCCGAAGGTACTCCTCCAACAAGTGGTTGATACATTCAGTTGTGCCATTAGTATGGGGGTGATTGGTCGTAGAAAACTTCAGGTTGGTACCCATAAGATTGAATAGGATGATCCAGAACCGGCATGTGAATCTAGCATTCCTGTCACTCACAACATCATTAGGCAAAGCCAAAATATTTTACCACATTGTGATAGAATATTCAGCAGCTATCTCGGACGTGCACACCAAGGGACAAGGGACAAATACCGCATATTTGGAGAAGCGATCAACGACAACCATCACGGAAGATTTTTCGTCGACCTTAGGGAACCCGCTGATCAAATCCATCAATAGTGAAGCCCAAGGCCTCTCTGGAACAGGCAACGGCTACAAAAACCCCGCCTCCTTCTTCTTCTCAACTTTGTCTTGTTGGCAAACAAGACACGTCTTGACATATGTCTTGACGTCCTCCTCCATCTTTGGCCAGAAATAGGAACATGATAAAAGCGCCATCATCCGTTCACCACCCAGATGGCCAGCCTGTTCGAATAGGTGCCCTAGAGACAATCTAGTTTAGTATGAACAATAAATTGGCTAGAATATTCATTGTATTATTTATTAAGATATTTAATATAATGAAGTCCTTAGATTTACAATTGTGTTGTTTATCTTAGATATCCCTACTCCACTATAATGATTAATAGGACAATCATCTATAGAACAGTATGGGGTTGGATTAATATGGAGATATCATGATCCAACACATGGGTATGCATAACAATTAATGACATACTGGATTGACCCATCTCCGAGAAGGCAACATACATGTTATGTAAAGTCACAAGTGCTTCTCGCGGTAACAATGGTATTGTCATCCTTAGACTTGAAGTACTAGATCATCTAGTTGTGGATTATTGTGTTTTGGTAGCGTTAAACGCTACACCGTGACTGGGTAGTCATAAAGGCGCGTATCAGATACAATAGGAAGAAAGCTTAGATATCGTAGTGATGTAGATAGATTTTTTCCCTCCCACATAATGGGAGAAAATATCCTAAGCCACTCGAGGGATAGTTCTTATAGAATGTCTGGCCAGACTCATATAAACCAATATATAGGATATTGATGTTATTTGCACGGATAAGGTTATTTGCATGGATAAGGATATACCAACTAAGTAGAAACCTATTGGGTCACACGCCATATAGGATTGAACTAGACTTGGGAATTAATTAAAGTGATTAATTAATTAAAACGATCAAATCGCAACAACTTGCTAACTTAGTAGGACTAATATGCAAGTTGGACTATTCCAAACTTGAGTAGGATTAGGAGAGGGCCTTTATGTAGTAAACAAGGAATTGTTCGACTATATAAAGGATGCTCCTAGATTCCTTCCCTACAACTAATGCTCATAACATAAGTTGAGTACGAGAGAAATCAAAGAGAGAGAGAGCAAACAAGGAGCCGACCGCCCTTAGTTCGCCCCCTCTACCCGTCGGCCACAACAATGAGGCCGAAGCCTCTTTTTGGTGCTCTGTTGCGTAACTTCTTCCTCTTCCATTCTTCATAGCTAGCACATGGTGTTTGGAGGATCTATATCTCAATCCTAGGAGTGGAACAACCGTAGAAACGTGATAATTTTCGTGTTCGAAGTCATCAGAGGAGACCTCTAGGGTACATAACACCAATCCTTTACCATCGTGATGAATTCTCTTCCGTGATCCTAAGAGGGTCTTGATTGGATAAATTATTAATATTCCGCTGCGTATCCATGATCAAAACCCAACAGTGGTATCAGCGCCACAGGTCGTAGAGCATAGCGTGGTTTATGTGTTACGTTTTGTTGTTTATCACCTTTAATTATTGATTAATGCGTTAAACGACGAATGAAGCATATTAGATGCATGTTGAATGTGATTCAACCAAAAAAGATACAATTCTTTCATTGGATCTATGAATTAGTGAGTTTTAGAAATTTTAGGATATTAGATCTAGGGTTCTGGGGCATCCAATTGGAAAAATGAGTTTTTTCAATTAGGAAACAACCAAACTTGGGCACCAAGGCAAGGAGTTGTTTTGGAAAAAACTCCTAATAGAGGTTCGGCCCCCATAGGCACCGCCTCTCCTTGCCGCCCTAGCGCATGTCCTAGCCGTGTGGGCTAAGGTTCGGCCAGCCCAAGGCCTTGGGCGGTCCATTGTGGGGTTCAGCAAAGATTTGGTGGGCCCTCTTTAACCATTTTGACCCTAGTAATCCTAAAATCAACTAAAATTGACTATGCGTGTTTAAATTGGTTTAAATTGTTTGTGTGCAATTCGTATGGTGATTGGATATGGCCTTAGATGTGGCTTGTGGTGAATGTTTAATTTTTGTGATTTGTTTACGGCCTGCGAGCTGATCAATTTGATGTAATAATTAATTAGGCTTTAAGGCCTGCGAGCCGGTATTTTTCTCTCAACTTGTTAGATGTATTTATTTAGTTTAGATCCTAGCTAGTACTAAATAGAATATATAGTCAAGATTGAAGAAAAGAAGCCCGAAGAAAAGGATCCACAACATGGAGCATGGAGCGTTCCACAAGGCTATGGAGGATGAACCAAGAGATGGAGGCACATAGAGATGAGTTTTCTATTCTAGGGTTCATAGATGTTCTCATTGGCTTGAGAATATCTTAGTCTAGGAGGCCATATCCATGTCACATTCTTTTGTGGATGTTTACTTTATTGTCTTATTATTGTTGTTGGTGTATGGATGATGCATGCAATTTGATAATAATATAATTAACAACTCGGATCTTTTATCTGGATTTTTTTCCCGAACTCAAATAAGAAGATCAGTTGATATGGATCAACAAAATAAATTAAAATTGGAAAGAAAAATTCCTCAAAACAGAAATATTACGTTTGCCTTCTCGCTTACTTAAACACTCATCACAAATCGATTAATCAAGTTTGTGCATGCCAAAGCAAGGCGAATTGATTCATCATTATGTGATGCGATGGAACACATTGTGTGTAATTGTTGAAGTAAGAGGTTGGACGTAACTAGGTAATTTTAATAAGGATTAAAAGCCTAGAGGCACCAATTGGGATTATCTATAGAATAGATAAATAATAGTTGTTTGCCCAATAGAACCAAGAATTGCATAAGATGCAATTGGAATTGTTCCTACCTAAATAGCTAACTTATGGGTGACTTGCCAAATCAAGCTAAAAAAAAGTGAAATTTTGATCTTGGCCCACTAGAAAATATAGTGATATTTTCTGCATTAATATCTTGAGGGTTATTAATCCATAGAAAAATAGTGGGAGCTGTATTTAATAATCTAGCCATTATTAAATATAGTTAAATTTTTCACAACTACTAAAACTTGCGTATCAATTTTGTAGAAAAATAATGGCAAACAACTCATCGAACTCATCTCACTCCCTACGATCTGTCTTTCAGAAGGACAAGCTCTCCGGGACCAATTTTCTAGACTGGTACAGAAACTTGAGAATCATTCTCAAGCAAGAAAAGAAACTGTACGCTCTAGTGGAGCAAGTTCCTGAAGGTCCGGAAAACAATACTGCTGCAGCCCTAAAGGTATATCAAAAGTGTGTGGATGACGCTAATGATGCGGCCTGCCTAATGCTATGCACCATATCCTCTAAGCTTCAGAAGCAACATGAGAACATGAATGCAGTTGATATGATCGCACACTTAAAGCAGCTCTTTCAAGAGCAGGCTAGGGTTAAGAGGTATGAAGTTTCCAAGGCATTGCTCAAAAGTCATCTGTCATAAGGGAACCCCGTAGGGCCTCACGTGTTGCGTATGATAGGCTATCTTGAGAGCCTCGGGCGCCTAGGGTTTCCATTGCGTCAAGAGTTAGCCACCGATCTCATATTGCAATCGTTGTCTGAGAGTTATGGACAGTTCATCATGAAATATAACATGAACGAGAACGTGAAGACTCTGCCAGATTTAATCAATATGTTGAGGACAGCTCAACAAAGCATCAACAAGGGTAAAGTCAAATCTATAATGATGGTGCAGAAAGGAAAGGGCAAAGGGTTTGTCTCTACCTCCAAGGGAAAAGGCAAAGAAATTTCCAAACTTAAGGAACCTGCCCTTAAGCCTGTTGGTGGCATTACTAAAGGTGTGACTAAAGGTGAGTGTCACTACTGGAGTCAGCCTGGACACTGGAGGAGGAACTACCCAAAATATCTGGTGGATAAGAGACTTGGAATAGTGATTCCACCACCACCAGGTATTTTTGTTATAGATGTCAACTTAACTGTCTCTTCATCATGGGTATTGGATACCGGATGTGGATCTCACAGTTGTCGAAATTTCCAGGAACTAAAGAGAAGTAGAAGATTGGCTAAAGGGGAGATAGACCTGCGCGTTGGGAATGGAGCAAGAGTTGCTGCATTGGCTGTCGGCGTGTACGAGCTGTCTCTGCCTTCAGGATTAGTTTTAGAATTAAATAATTGCTAATTTGTGCCTGCTATGAGCAGAATCATTATTTTTATTTCTTGTTTAGACAAGGATGTTTTTACTATTTCAATAAAGAACAATTGTTTTCCATTTATTTTGATAGTATTCACTATTGTAGTGGGAAATTATTTAGTGGATTATATATCCTTAATCTAAGCAATCATGTCTATAACATTAATACTAAGAGGATTAAAATGAATAATTTAAATCCTGCTTATCTATGGCACCGTCGTTTAGGCCATATAAACGAGAAACGTGTATCTAGACTCCATAAAGATGGATTTCTAGACTATTTGATTTTGAATCATATGAGACATGTGAGGCTTTCTTATTGGGAAAAATGACAAAGTCCCCTTCCAATAAGAAAGTTGAGAGGACTAGTGAGCAATTGGCACTAGTACATACTGATGTATGTGGGCCTTTTGCCACGCCTGCGAGGGGTGGTTATGTCTACTTCATCACATTCACTGATGATTTCAGTAGATATGGATTTTTATACCTTATCAAGGTTAAATCTGAATCCTATGAAAAGTTCAAAGAATTCAGGAATGAAGTACAGAAGCAACTTGACAAAAGTATTAAGGCTCTACGATCGGATCGTTGAGGAGAATATGAGCCAAGAGTTTGACGACTATCACAGAGAGTGTGGGATAATATCCCAACTCACTCCACCCGGAACACCACAGTGGAATGGCGTGTCCGAGAGGAGGAATCGAACTCTATTGGATATGGTTCGATCTATGATGTGTCATACTGATCGTCCATTATCATTTTGGGATACGCTCTATTGAGTGCATCTTTCACCATTAACCTTGTTCCATATAAATTAGTCATGAAAAAACCACATGAGATGTGTAGTGGGAATCGTCGCACAGTGTCGTTCATGAAGATTTGGGGATGCGATGTCTAAGTAAAGTGTTTACAATCATACAAGCTATGGCCTAATTCGGACAAATGCAAGTTTGTGGGATACCCTAAGGAAACTAAGGGCTATTATTTCTACAATCCAGCTGAGAACAAAGTGTTTGTTGCTCGGTTCGGCGTTTTTATAGAAAGAGAATTTGTCTCTAAAGAATCAAGTTGGAGGAATGTATAACTTGAATAAGTTCAAGAACCACAAAGCGTTTATCCTACTATGGAATATGAACAGGAGCCACAAGAGGGTGTGGAGCAGCCTGTTCAAGTAACACAAGAGCTTCGTAGATCTAGTAGAGTGCGCCAGGAACCTGAGAGGTATGGACTTCTCGTGACCGAGTCTAGTGACACGATGCTCATAGATGATGAGCCTACTACCTATGAAGAGGCTATTAAAGGGCTGGACTCTCAGAAGTGGCTTGAGGCCATGAGAGTCCGGCCCTTTGGTGGAACCACTCGAAGGGGCTCGGCCCATAGGGTGCAAGTGGGTCTTCAAGAAGAAGATCGACATGGATGGTAATGTGATTACCTATAAGGGCCGATTAATGGCTAAAGGATTCAGACAGATACATGGTATTGACTATGATGAAACCTTTTCACCAATCGCAATGACCAAATCTATCCGAATCTTACTTGCGATTGCAGCATACTACGACTATGAGATTTTACAGATGGATGTCAAAACAGCATTCCTTTATGGGAATCTCCTCGAGGATGTGTACATGACACAACTTGAGGTTTTTGAAGATCCAAAGCAAGCCAGCAAAGTTTGTAAACTGTGGCGATCCATTTATGGATTAAATCAAGCTTCTAGGAGTTGGAATCGACGTTTTGATGTAGTCAAAGAGTTTGGCTTCATCATAAACGAATATGAATCTTGTGTCTAGAAGAAGGTTAGTGGGAGCTCTGTTACTTTTCTGGTTTTGTATGTGGATGACATACTACTCATTGGAACGACATTCCCATGCTGCAATCTGTTAAAGATTGGCTAGGAAAGTGTTTTTCAATTGAAAGACTTAGGTGAAGCAGCCTATATACTCGGTACAAAGATCAATAGATATAGATCTAAATGGCTGCTCGTCCTAAGTCAAAGCACATACATAGACAAGATGCTGAAATGGTTTAGAATGCAAGATTCCAAGAAGGGATTCTTGCCCATGTCGCATGGAATCACTCTTTCGAAGAGTGGTTGTCCTTCCTTCCTATGAGATTGAGAAGGAACGCATGAGTAGGAATCCCTATGCCTCGGCCATAGGATCCATCATGTACGCCATGTTATGTACTAGACCATATGTGTCATATGCATTAAAAATGACAAGCTTATATCAGTCCAATCCAGGTGAGAGTCATTGGATTGCAGTCAAGAACATCCTAAAGTACTTGAGAAGAACTAAGGATGTGTTCTTCATATTTGGAGGTGAAGAAGAGTTTCCTGTTAGGGGTTGCACAGATGTAAGCTTCCAAACCGACATAGACGATTTCAGATCAAAGTTGGGGTTTGTGTTTTGCCTGAACGGAGCAGCGGTGAGCTGGAAAAGTTCCAAGCAAGAGATTGTGGCTGATTCTACAACAGAGGATGAGTACATTGCTGTGAATGGCGCAGCAAAGGAGGCTGTTTGGATTAGGAAGTTCGTTACTGATCTTGGTGTGGTTCCTAGCATTGCGGATCCAATAGAGTTGTATTGTGACAACACTGGGGCGATCGCGCAGTCAAAGGAACCCAGGTCACACCAGAAATCCAAGCACGTACTCAGGAATTTCCATCTTATTCGAGATATTATTGAAAGAGGAGACGTTCGGATATGCAAGATTTCTACAGATGAGAATCTGTCAGATCCACTCACAAAACCTCTTGTTCAGGCAAGCACGAATCGCACACTATGAGCATTGGCATACGAGAAGCACCCGATTGGCTCTAGTGCAAGTAGGAGACTGTTGGAATAGGTTCCCTAAAGGCAATCTAATTTAGTATGAACAATAAACTGACTAGAATATTCATTATATTATTTATTGAGGTATTTAATATACTAAAGTCATTGGATTTACAATTGTGTTGTTTATCTTAAATATCCCTAGTCCATTATAATGATTAATAGGACAATCATCTATAGACTAGTATGGGGTTGGATTGATATAGAGATATCATGATCCAACACATGGGTATGCATTAGGAGTAATGACATATTGGATTGACCCATCTCCGAGAAGGCTACATACATGTTATGTAAAGTCACAAGTGCTTCTCGCGGTGACAACGGTATTGTCATCCTTAGACCTTAAGTCACTAGATCATCTTGTTGTGGAGTATTGTGTTTTGGTAGCGTCAAATGCTACACCGTGACTGGGTAGTCATAAAGACGCGTATCGGATACAATAGGAAGCAAGCCTAGATATCATAGTGATGTAGATAGAATTTGTCCCTCCCACGTAACGGGAGCAAATATCCTAGGGCACTCAAGGGATAGTGCTTATAGAATGTGTGTCCAAACCCAAATAAATCAATATATAGGATATGGACATTATTTCCACGGAGAAGGCTATTCCCAGGATCAAGGAACTATGGATTGAATATACGAGTGTGACTTCTATGTCTCGTGTCCAATCCGGATATTTAGACAAAGGGATGAAACGATACTTGGACAAGGTTTGTCGGATGACTATTTCTATTAGTTGGCTACAATGGATGCCTTGCTAGAGACCGCTCCATATTAGTAAATAGTTACTACCAACTAAGTAGAAACCTATGGGGTCACACACCATATAGGATTGAACTAGGCTTGAGAACTAATTAATGTGATTAATTAATTAGAAGGGTGAAATCGCAACAACTTGCTAACTTAGTAGGACTAATATGCAAGTTGGACTAATCCGAACTTGAGTAGGATTAGGAGAGGGCCTTTATGTAGTAAACAAGGAGTTGTTGGACTATATAAATGATGCTCCTAGCTTCCTTCCATACAACTAATAGTCATAACATAAGTTGAGTAGGAGAGAAAGCAAGGAGAGAGAGCAAACAAGGAGCTGACCGCCCCTAGTCCGCCCCCTCTACTCGTCGGCCACAACAAGGAGGCCGAAGCCTCTTTTTGGTGCTCTGTTGCATGATTTCTTATTCCTCTTCCATTCTTCCTAGCTAGCACAAGGTGTCTGGAGGATCTAGATCTCAATCCTAGGAATGGATCAACCGTTGAGACGTGATAATTTTCGCGTTAGAAGTCATCACGGGAGACCTCTAAGGTACATAACACTAATCATTTACCATCGTCATGAATTCTCTTCCTGTGATCGGATAAATTATTACTATTCTGGTGAGTGTCCATGATCAAAAACCTACACAGCCCTTTGTGGATCTTGCGTCTCTTTCGGTAGTTCTCGACACAGCCCGCCAATTTCAGGAACGAAAATTCTCCACCCCTGGAAGCAGAGGAGACTGTCCTCTATCCAATAGCGCTTCTCTATCCCATCTTTTACCTTCTACATCACTTTCCCATAGGAAACATTGAACGGAGACACTAATTTGATCCTCTCCATGAAATCAGATTCCACTCGAGAGATTGAGTAGAACATTGCAAGGAGTTCCTTGCGGCTAAGAGCATCAGCAACCTGGTTATGCCGTTAAAGTTTATGTTCCGACACAAAGTTATACTCTGCGAGCATCTCTTTCCACCGTGCTTGCTTCGCGGAGAGGTTCTTATGCGGATAAAAGTGTGTGTTTCCGACGTTGTCGGTTCGCACCAAAAACTTCGTTCCAAACGGATATACCTTCCAAACCTGGAAGCAATGAACCACAGTGACCATGTCCTTTTCATGGGAAGAATATCGCTGCTCGGCCAAGTTCAGCTTTTGGCTCTCGAAGGCAACCACGTGACTGCCCTGCACCAACACACCACCAATAGCTTTATCCAAGCCAAATCGAAATCGGCCAATCAGAGCACGGGCTTGGAGGTAATGGCTTCCTTCAATTTCTCAAAGGCGTCTTGGCACGCCTCACTCCAACACCACTTTGCATCCTTATTCAAGAGATCCGTCAAAGGGGATGCCCGCTTGGAATAGCTGGCAATGAACTTGCGATAGTAGTTCGCAAGGCCAAGGAAAGAGCGCAACTCGGGGACCTTGGACGGGGGCTGCCAATCAACAATGGTCTGCACCTTCTTGGGGTCCATTTTTACTTGGTGGTTTCCAATCAAATGGCCCAAGAATCCTATTTCCGTATGGGAAAATTCACACTTCTCCGCCTTCACAAACAGTTTATGTTCCCGCAATCCAGCCAACACCCTCTCCAAGTGCTGCACGTGTTCCTCGAATGACATGCTATAGATTACAATATCGTCTAAGTAGACTACAACACAATACATCATTCATGAGATTGCAAAATGTATCATGGGCATTAGTCAAACCGAAAGGCATGAGAAGAAACTCGTAGGAACCGTATCGCGTCACGCAAGTTGTTTTTGCCTCATCTCCTTCCGCTATCCGCATATGCCAATAACCAGACCGGAGGTTCAGTTTGTGAACCAAGTTGCTTTACACATCCTGTCCATCAAGTCTTGGATCAACGGAACCGGGTACATGTTCCGTATTATTACTTTTTTGAGAGCACGTCTTGTTTTTTCTGAAACAGGACCAGCGCACAAAATGGGGCTTTGGAGGATTGAATGAATCCAACATCGAGCATTTCACCCAAATCTTTCCTCAATTCTGCCCATTCCAACGGCGACATTCGATAGGGCGGACGGGCAGGAGGCATCGAACCAAGCCGTAGTTTGATCTTGTGAGAAATTGCCCTCCTCGACGGCAATTGCTTTGGCAATTCTGGTGGCATCACATCAGAATATCGGGCCAAAACATCAACCATTGCATCAGGGACTTCCACCTTCAATTCGGTATTCAACTCAAGCGATGTGGCCAAGTAATTAAATTGTCCTTTCTTCATAAACTTCTCAACCGCCATGGCCGAGATTTGCTCCGTCTTCCTGCACGGAACAGATTTGTCAATGGTACATGCAACAAAACATGGGCTGGATTAGTGCATTACCGTAACACCATTCAAGTGTTGCATCGGGACTGAACGGGACTTTCTTAGAAAATCGATTCCAAAGTTCAATTCGAAGTTGTCCAAGGGAATCACCATCATGTTGATCTTCCTCGTGAGAGATCCAACGGCGAAAGAGACATTGCATGCCATGCCCGAAACGGACTGCAACTTGGCATTCGGCATCTTCAACCGGCTGGGGCACTTGGACGTGGACAATCCAAGCCGTTTCACCAACTTTTCCGCCATGAATGAGTGCGAAGCACCCGTATCCACCATCGCAATGATCTCCATCCCACTGACCGTCACCGAAATCTGAAACAACTTCTGTTGCGCAGATGTAACATCTTCATTAACATTAGCCAAAATTGCAAATGAATTCAGCCTTACCAACGTGTTAAGAAGGTTTAAGTCTAATGCAGCCGCTTGGCCAAACTGTGATCCATCATTCCCGTCTCCCACAAGCATTTCATTCAAATTCTCTCGTCGTGGAAATTCACGTGCTCTATGCGGAACGTCACAAAGGAAGAAACCTTTGTTTTCAGAATCCGGCTTAGATTGGGAAGAGCCACCCGCTAACTTCCCCTTCTACTTTCGACCACCATCCTTCTTTTTCTCGTGCTTCTCCTCTCCCTTCTTTCCCTTTCCCTTCTTGGGTTTGGAATAGGCTACAGCATCGGATGTCTCCTTGACCGCACGAAAATAAATCAAGGCCTCCGCGACTTCGGTGGCAGTGGGGTAATCCTTCACGTTTTCCCGTCTCAACTCGACTTGATCCCATGGCTGTAAGCCAGACATGAAGTTGAACAATTTGTCGACCTCCGACATGTTGTTCACGTCTAGAAAGAGCCCATTGATGTCTCTGACATAGTCCCTCACGAAACTGGTCTGCTTGAGGCGTTTCATCCCCTCTCTGGACTGCCAGGACGCATTTCCAGGGAGCAATTGCGCCTTCAAAGCCTGCGTGAAGCCATCCCACGTGTCAATGTACGGCCGTCCAGTGGCAGCGTCCTCTGTAACACTAGTTCACCACCATAACTTGGCATCTTCCATCAAGTACATAGACCCAATCGTCACCTTCTCATCGTCCGCTGTCTTAGCAGCTGAGAAATACTCCTTCATGTCCCACATAAAGTTCTCCAATTCCTTCTCATTTCGTGCACCCATGAAGGTTTTTGGCTTAGGAAACCTTCCTTTCTTTCTGCCTTTTTCCCCATAATCGGTTCCCGCAATTTGGCAAGGCACGGCCACGTCGGCCTTTACCACCTTGTATCTATCACGGATTTTCTGCACAGCACCGGTGGTCTCCGCACGGAGAGCAACCCGGTCTGCCTCCAAAATTCCTTTGGCATCACAAAGGGACTGGATTTCTGCCCTCAACTCTGCATTTTGTTGAACTAGATTCACGGGTTTGTGGCCTTCTTCCACAGGACTAAACATTTCCTCAATGCGAGACAATCGTTCGAGTATCTCTGCATTCCTAGCATTCGCCATGAACGTCAACTCTGCGCTCTGATACCAGTTGAGTCCGGGTCAATTTTTTGTTTCAGTTTTAGACCACGAATTGGCACCAAGGTTAGTGATTTCGTTCTCACTTGGTTCAGCCTTTGCTAACTTTGTTAGTTGTTTTGTTCGAAGGGACAAGCCCCTGATCTTGTGGACTTCAATTCAATTCATTCATTGAAGTTCTTCCTCCATTCATATCGTTGCAACAAACCAATTAGTACATACATATGCAGCCAACAAGATGGCGGTTAAGAACAGAACACACCTGCCCTAACAACTAACTACCCCGTAGAGACGTGATAATTTTCGCGTTAGAATTCATCACAGGAGACCTCTTAGGTACATAACACTAATCCTTTACCATCTTCATGAATTCTCTTCATGTAATCCTTGCAGAGTCTTGATTGGATAAATTATTACTATTCCGCTGCGTATCCATGATCAAAACCCAACAGTCGTATCAGAGCCACAGGTCGTAGAGCATAATGTGGTTCATCTGTTACGTTTTTTTGTTTATCAACTTTAATTGTTGATTATTGCGTTAAACGACAAATTCAGCATATTAGATGCATGTTGAATGTGATTCAACCAAACTAGATTTAATTCTTGCATTGGATGTATGAATTAGTGAGTTTGTGAAATTTTAGGATCATAGATCTCGGTATATTGGGCATCCAATTGGAAAAATGAGTTTTTACAATTAGGAAACAACCAAACATGGGCACCAAGGCAAGGAGTTGTTTTGGAAACAACTCCTAATAGAGGTCCGGCCCCCATCGAGGACCGCCCCTCCTTCCATGCCTCCCAAGCTAGGCTCGGCCAAGGGGCCGGGGAATCCCTAGCGCATGTCCTAGCCGTGTGGGCTAATGGCCTGCCGGCCCAAGGCCTTGGGCGGTCCATTGGGGTTCAGCCAAGCTTTGGTGGGCCCTCTTGGACCGTTTTGACCCTAGTAATCATAAAATCAACTAAAATTGACTAAGCGCGTTAAAATTGGTTTTAACTGTATATGTGCAATTCGTATGGTGATTTGATATGGCCTTAGATGTGGTTTGTGGTGAATGTTTAATTTTTATGGTTTGTTTACGGCCTGCGAGGTGATCAATTTGATGTAATAATTAATTAGGGTTTACGGCCTGCGTTTTCTTTCAACTTGTGAGATTAATTATTTAGTTTAGAGTCTAGCTAGTACTAAATAGAATAGATAGCCAAGATTGAATAAAACAAGCCCAAAGAATTAAAAGAGCTACAACATGGAGCATGGAGCATTCCACAAGGCTATGGAGGATGGACCAAGAGATGGAGGCACATGGAGATGTGTTTTCTATTCTAGGTTTCATAGATATTCTCATTGGCTTGATAATATCTTAGTGTAGGAGGCCATATCCATGTCACGTTAGTTTTATTTTGTGGATGTTTACTTTATTTTCTTATTATTGTTGTTGGTGTATGGATGATGCATGCAATTTGATAATAAGATAATTAACAACCCCGATCTTTTATTTGGAGTTTTTCCCAAACTCAAATTAGTAGCTAAGTTGATATGGATCAACAAAATAAATTACAATTGGAAAGAAAAATCCCTCAAAACTGAAATATTACGTTTGCCTTCTCGCTTACTTAAACAATCGTCACAAATCGATGAATCAAGCCCATGCATGCCAAAGCAAGGCGACTTGATTCATCATTATGTGATGCGATGGAACACATAGTGTGCAATTGTTGAATTATGTGGTTGGACGTAACTAGGTAATTTTAATAAGGATTAAAACCCTAGATGCACCAATTGGGATTATCTATAGGATAGATAAAGTTATTTTCCCAATTGAACTAAGAGTTGCATAAGATGCAATTGGAATTGTTCCTACCTAAATAACTAATTTTAGGGTGACTTGCCAAAGCAAGCTCAAAAGAAAGTGAAATTTGGGTCATGGCCCACTAGAAAATATAGTGATGTTTTCCGCATTAATATCTTGAGGGTTATTAATCCGTAGAAAAATAGTGGGAGCTGTATTTAATAATCTAGAGATTAGTAAATATAGTTAAATTGTTCACAGATACTTAAAGTGGCATATTTTCCTTTTGTAGAAAAGCAACGGCAAACAACTCATCGAACTCATCTCACTCCCTACGATCTGTCTTTGAGAAGGACAAGCTCTTGGGGACCAATTTTCTAGACTTGAACAGAAACTTCAGAATCGTTCTCAAGCAAGAAAAGAAAATGTACGCTCTAGAGGAGCAAGTTCCTGAAGGTCCGGAAAACAATACTGTTGCAGCCCTAAAGGCGTATCAAAAGCGTGTTGATGACGCTAATGATGCGGCCTGCCTAATGCTATGCACCATGTCCTCTGAGCTTCAGAAGCAACATGAGAACATGAATGCAGTCGATATAATAGCACACTTAAAGCAGCTCTTTCAAGAGAAGGCTAGGGTTGAGAGGTATGAAGTTTCCAAGGAATTGATCAAATGTCATCTGTCAGAAGGAAACCCCATAGGGCCGCACGTGTTGCGTATGATAAGATATCTTGAGAGCCTCGGGCGCCTAGGGTTTCCAGTGGGTCAAGAGTTGGCCACCGATCTCATATTTCAATCGTTTCCTAAGAGTTATGGACAGCTCATCTTGAACTATAACATGAATGAGAACGTGAAACATCTGCCAGATTTACTCAATATGTTGAGGACAGCTGAACAAAGCATCAACAAGGGTAAGGGCAAATCTATAATGATGGTGCAGAAAGGAAAGGGCAAAAGGTTCGCCTCTACCTCCAACGGAAAAGGCAAGGCAGTTGCCAAACCCAAGGAACCTGCCCTTAAGCCTGTTGGTGGCATTGCCAAATGTGTGACTAAAGGTGAGTGTCACTACTGCAGTCAGCTTGGAAACAGGAACTGCCAAAAATATCAGGAAGATAAGAGGCTTGGAATAGTGATTCCACCACCACCAGGTATTTTTGTTATACATGTAAACTTAACTGTCTCTTCATCATGGATATTGGATACCGGATGTGGATCTCAAAGTTGTCGAAATGTGCAGGAACTAAAGAGAAGTAGAAGATTGGCTAAAGGAGAGATAGACCTGCGCGTTGGGAATGGAGCAAGAGTTGCTGCATTGGCCGTAGGCATGTACGAGCTGTCTCTGCCTTCAGGATTAGTTTTAGAATTAAATAATTAATATTTTGTGCCTGAATCATTATTTATGTTTCTTGTTTAGGCAAGGATGGTTTTACTATTTCAATAAAGAACAATTGTTGTTTCATTTATTTTGATAGTATTCACTATTGTAGTGGGCAATTATTTAACGGATTATATATCCTTGATCTAAGCAATCATGTCTATAACATTAATACTAAGAGGATTAAAATGAATAGTTTAAGTCATGCTTATCTATGGCATTTTCGTTTAGGCCATATAAACGAGAAATGTGTATCTAGACTCCATAAGGATGGATTTCTAGACTCATTTGATTTTGAATCATATGAGACATGTGAGGCTTGCTTATTTGGAAAAATGACAAAGTCCCCTTCAATAAGAAAGGTGATAGGACTAGTGAGCAATTGGCACTAGTACATACTGATGTATGTGGGCCTTTTGCCACACTTTCCAGGAGTGGTTATGTCTACTTCATCACATTCACTGATGATTTCAGTAGATATGGATTTTTATACCTTATGAAGGCCAAATTTAAATCCTTTGAAAAGTTCAAAGAATTCAAGAATGAAGTACAGAAGCAACTTTACAAAAGTATTAAGGCTCTACGATCGGATCTTTGAGGAGAATACTTGAGCTAAGAGTTTGACGACTATCACAGAGAGTGTGAGAGGAGGAATCGAACTCTATTTGATATGGTTAGATCTATGATGTGTCAAACTGATCTTCCATTATGATTTTGGGGCTACGCACTATTGAGTGCAGCTTTCACCATTAACCTTGTTCCATCTAAGTCAGTCATGAAAACACCACATGAGATGTGGAGTAGGAATCATCCCATAGTGTCGTTCATGAAGATTTGGGGCTGCGATGTCTATGTAAAGCGTTTACAATCGACAAGCTAGGGCCTAGGTCGAACAAATGGAAGTTTGTCAGATACCCTAAGGAAACTAAGGGATATTATTTATACAATTCACCTAAGGACAAAGTGTTTGTTGCTCGGTCCGGCGTGTTTCTAGAAAGAGAATTTGTCTCTAAAGAAGCAAGTGGGAGGACTGTAGAACTTGAAGAAGTTCAAGAACCACAAAGCGTTGATCCTATTATGGAACATGAACAGGAGCCACAAGAGGTTGTGGAGCAGCCTATTCAAGTAACACAAGATCTTAGTAGATCTAGTAGAGTGCGCCAGGAACCTGAGAGGTACGGACTTCTTGTGACTTGAAAGTGTGAGTATGCAGTTGTATAAGCAGCTAAGATACTCTAGAAGGCGGGGGGTTGAATAGAGTAGGCCAACTTTTTGAAAAACTTGCTAGGAAGATGAAAACTTGTGCAAACAATGAAGTTCGAGGCCTTGAAAACAAGTTCAAGACTTTGAAGTAGATGCAGAAAGTATAAAACAAGTATGCCCTTTTCAAGGCCTTGAAAACAAATTCAAACCCTTGAAAAAAATAAACGATTTTTATGTTGCAAAGACTATGAAAGTAAATGAAATGATAATGCACAAGACAAGTGATTTATAGAGTTCAGTACACTTGGACCTACGTATCTACCTCAGGGATTAGATCCCTGCAGGATTTTCAACTCAATTCTTATTAATCAAAAGCTAAGCCCTAGAACTCAAGCACAGAGAGTTCCCTTAATCTGTAACAGCTTGTGGTTTTCCCTAACCTGTCTAGTACGTGCTCTAGCTAACTGATTAACTAAGAATTCTCAATTGTTCACTTTGAACAATCCTTGATGAATGTAGAAATAATACAGAAATGATCAACCAATATAGCTCTATACAGAAGATCATTTAAGAGTAGAGAAACTGTAGTGAAATGCAGTGAACTTCTGTGAATGGATTGGAAGAGATGATGAACTTCTTTGATGCTTGTCAATCCAAAATACTTTCTCTGTATTTTCCCGTTGAGTGTTCTTCTTTGTTGCTTCGAATTTGAGCTCTTTAAATACCTCGAGACAGCTCTGCAAATCTCCTCAGATTTTCAGCAACAACCTTCCTAATTTGTAGGCAACAGAGTTTGACTACTTTGACATCTTCTCCAACGGTTGAATGATCACGATCTTTAGTGATATTGGGTTAATCTTTCATTTATCCACTATGAGAAGCAGTCATACACATCTGATTGATCACAGGATCAAAGTATTCAAGTGTTTCCAAATCTGCAGCAATTCAGTTTAGGAAACAATCATGCATAACTTAGAAACAAAATTTCTGCATTATCATGGTCAAACAGATGATATAATATGATTAGAAACATGTTATAAAAAAAATTCTTTCATCATCTAATAACAGATAATCAAGCATATCAAGGAGAGAGAGTAAATTAAATCAGAGAGCAGAAAAACTCCCCCTGAGAATATGCACTCAGGTCAACCAGTTTCAAGGCCTTGACTCCAGTTTCAAGGCCTTGAAAATAGCTAAACTATTTTCTAGCCTTTGAAGCTAATTCAAGGATTTGAAAGCTGATTCAAGGCCTTGAAATAGCAAAGCTATTTCTAGTCTTGCACAACCTGAGCTTTCAATCTCCCCCTTGATGAAAGACAAAACCAAATTATGTTTGATCCTTAGTCTCTGTAAAAAAAACTGATTAGTCCAAAATCTAAAAACACAGTATATCAAAATGGATCCAACTTATTCAAATACCAACAAAAACAAAAATAGTTCATCAGATAAAACTAAATAATAAGATCTAAAACCTAGAACTAAAACCTAGAAATTTCTCCCCCTTTTTGACTATCATCAAAAAGATAGAAGATGTTGGATCAAGTGTCAGGAAAATTTTGAAAAACTTAAAAGAAATAGAATGCAGAGAGAGTGGGGAAGAAAGAATAGGCAAGATTAAGGTTCCTTCTCGTCTTCTTGATCTCCTGTTTCTTCTTCACTATCTTCACTGTTGGTTTGAACTTCTTGAGAAAACACATCTATTTCTTCAATGAATGAACTGATCTTTTCGATAACACTAGGAAGGTGAGCCCTTCCAATTCTTTCTTCCCATGCTTTAGTTTCTTCTTTAAAGCTAACCTTTTCTGTTGAGGAGAAGCAGTCTTTATATTCTTCTTTCCTGCTTTAGATGTCTCTTGGGATGGATCTTTGTCAAGTTAGCCTTCAAGTTTTCCTTTGTTGGGTACGGCATACACACCATAAGATCCTGAAGAAGTGTCTGAGTTTGAATCTTTAGTAAGGACTTCCTTTCCTTTTCCTCTAACCTCAGAAACTGTCTTTTTCTTGTCTCTCTTAGGACTTCCAATATGGATACCCTTCTGCTTATCTTGTATACATGCTGTAGATTATTTCTTCCTTGCTGGAGCTTGATCTTTTCTCACTATCTTCTTGGGTTGTGAGGATTCTTCTTCTTCCTCAGTGAAGCTTTTTGACACAGAGTCCTCACTGATCTCTTGAACCTCTTCAACTGTTGCTTTTCTCTTCTTCTTTGAGACAGGTTTGGAACCTCCAGCCATCTTGATTCTGTTTGAGGACCTTCTTGTGCTCATTAGGGTTTGGGAGAAGAAAATAGAGGGGTGGAATTAGACCGAGTGAAGGAGGAGAAGAGATGATAAATACTGAAAGAGTTTGAGTTTCAAAAGGAAACTAGTATCTCTCTTATTCTGAAAAGATTTGCAATGATAAGAGAAATTTCAAAAATATTATGCCGTTGGAAAATAGAATATACTAATATTGTTTTTGGCTAAAGCAAATTTTTGAAAAGGGTAGGAACTATCTTAGGCAAATATCTACAGAGATATCACCCAGTATAGAATGATCCAAGATTATTGACTATCAGTGAGGAAGATTTATTTTCAAGGATTTGAAAAGGCTTTCAAGGTCTTCAAATACTGTAAAACTGTACCAAGTAAAAGTCAAGGATTTGAACTGATTTTCAAGGCTTTGAAACTCAGCTCAAACCTTTGAAAACACATACAGCTTACCTTTCTTACCTTGTGCTCCCCCTAAACCAATGGAGTCTTATTTAGCATTGTCGGTTCCAATCTTAAAGCTGAGAACCTTTCATCTGCTAATAGTTTGGTGATGATATCTGCAATTTTCATGTTAGTGGCAACAAATTCAAGAACAATATCACCTTTCTCAGCATGATCTCTGATGAAGTAGTGTCTGACATCAATGTGTTTGGTTCTTGAGTGTTGCACTAGATTAATTGAAATTTCACTAGTGTTGTCACACTTAATAGGTATGCTACTGAAGTCAAATCCAAGGTCTCTTAGCTGTTGAGAAATCCATAGCACTTGTGAGCAACATGCTCCTGCAGGTATATATTCAGCTTCAGCTGTTGATAGAGCAACTAAATTCTGTTTCTTGGAATGCCAACTGATCAAGGATGATCCAATGAATTGACAGGTTCCTGAAGTACTTCTCCTATCAACCTTGTAACCTGAAAAGTCAGCATCTGAAAAACCACTTAAAGAGAAGTTATAATGTCTTGGATACCAAAGCCCTAAGTCTTTGGTACCATTGAGATACTAAATATTCTCTTCACAGCAGTCAAGTGTGATTCTTTTGGATCTGCTTGAAATCTGTCACACATACATACACTAAACATAATATCTGGTCTGCTTGTTGTCAAATAGAGAAATGATCCAATCATGCCTCTATACTCTTTTACATTGACACTCTTACCAGATTCATCCTTGTCTAAGGATAGTGTAGGCCTCATTGAAGTCTTGGCTTCCTTACTTTGAGCCATGCTATATTTATTTAACAAGTCTCTTGTATACTTGCTTTGATTCAGAAATATGCCCTTCTTCAATTGATGTATTTGAAGTCCAAGGAAGAAATTCAATTATCCCATCATGCTCATCTCAAATTCCCTGCTCATAAGACTTGAGAATTTTCTGCATAATTGATCATTAGTAGCTCCAAACAATATATCATCAACATATATCTGAACTACAAGTAAATCTTTCTCATGAGTCTTAATGAAAAGAGTCTTGTCTACTAAACCTCTTTTGAAATCATTTTCAAGTAAAAATTTTGACAATCTTTCATACCAAGCCCTTGGAGCTTGTTTCAAACCATAAAGAGCTTTGTCAAGTTTGTAGACATGATCTGGAAATTTTCATTTTCAAAACGAGATGGTTGTGCAACATAAACTTCTTCTTGTAAACAGCCATTCAAAAAAGCACACTTCACATCCATTTGAAATAGTTTCATGTTCTTGTATGATGCAAATGGAAGCAAAATTCTAATTGCTTCTAACCTGGAAACTGGAGCAAAAGTTTCCTCATAATCAATACCTTCTTCTTGATTGTAACCTTGAGCAACTAACCTTGCTTTGTTTCTGATTACCTTGCCACTTTCATCCAACTTGTTTCTGAATACCCATCAGGTACCAATGACAGACTGGTTTGTAGGTGCAGGAACCAGGTTCCAAACCTTATTCCTTTCAAACTCATTGAGTTCACTTTGCATAGCAATGATCCAGTCTGCTTCTTGTAAAGCTTCTTTCACAGTTTTTGGTTCTACAAGAGAAATAAAGGCATTAAAAGCACATAAGTTCTTCAACTGTGATCTGGTTTACCATTAGCTCAATGTTCTTTTCAGAACTATCATCATGTATGGCCATGAAGCATAGATTGGCATGTTCTTCCTCAGATTCACTAGAGCTATCTGAATCACTCCATGAAGCTATCATGGCTTTCTTTCTTCTGTCATGATCTTTATTTTGAAAGTTCTTGCTCTTTTTATGTGGACAGTCTCTTATCAAGTGTCCTGCATCACCACATTCAAAGGAGTTCATAACTTTTGACTTGTTCTGTGAAGAGGACTTACCTTTGTAATCCTTGTTGTTGGATGATCTATTCCTTTCTCTGTTGAAATCTTTGTTTCCAAAGTTTTTCATCATTTTGAGAATCCTTGTCAAGTCTTTGGAAATTAAGGAAATTGGATCTTCATCATCACCATCCTCAGTTTCAAGGATTTGAATTCTCTCATTCTCTTTGGTTTTAAGAGCTAGTTCTTGACACCATCTGGTATTTCTCCATCAAATTCATTCATAAATATTTCATGTGTCAGGAGCTTCCCTTGTAGGTCATCAATTTGTAAAGTTGAGAGATTCTGAGCTTCTTCAATAGCTGTGGTTTTTGGTTCCCATTTTTCCTTTGGAAGACTTCTGAGAATCTTCCTCACCTTTTCTTCATTGGAAAAATGTTTTCCCAGTGAGTCAAGGTTGTTGACAATATCAGTGAATCTCTTGAGCATATCTCTGATGGACTCATCCGCATTCATCTTGAATAGCTCATATTGTCTGAGATAAATGTTGATCTTGGTTTGCTTGACTTGACTGGTTCCTTCAAATGTAACCACAAGTTTATCCCAGATTTCTTTAGCAGTTGTGCATCCAGAGATCCTGTTGAATTCATCTGTACTCAAAGCACAATATAAAATGTTAATAGCCTTGTAGTTCTTAGAAAATTTCTCTAATTCAGAAGAGGGGAGTGAGTCTTATGTTTTGGGAGTTCTGATCCCATCCTTCTCAGTGTAGAAAGTATGAGGTCCATTTTGGATAATGGTCCAAAGCTCTAGATCTTTATCAATGATAAGCATTTTCATGAGAGCTTTCCAGTGAGCAAAGTTTTCTCCACATAATAGAGGAGGCCTGTTAGCAGCTCTTCCCGGTGAGAAGCATCACCTGCAATACTCATGATCACCAGATGATTAAATCTTATATAGTGATACAAGCTCTGATACCAATTGAAAGTGTGAGTATGCAGTTGTATAAGCAGCTAAGATACTCTAGAAGGGGGGGTGAATAGAGTATGCCAACTTTTTGCATAACTTGCTAGGAAGATGAAAACTTGTGCAAACAATGAAGTTCAAGGCCTTGAAAACAAGTTCAAGACTTTGAAGTAGATGCAAAAAGTATAAAGCAAGTATGCCCTATTCAAGGCCTTGAAAACAAGTTCAAACCCTTGAAAAAAATAAATTGTTTGTATGTTGCAAAGACTATGAAAGTAAATGAAATGAAAATGCACAAGAAAAGTGATTTATAGAGTTCAGTCCACTTGGACCTACGTCTCTACCTCAGGGATTAGATCCATGCAGGATTTTCAACTCAATTCTTATTGATCAAAAGCTAAACCCTAGAACTCAAGCACAGAGAGTTCCCTTACTTTGTTACAGCTTGTGGTCACTACTAGAAAAAGTGTTATATACTACAGTTTTTAATACTACAGGTGTGTAAACCGTAGTATTTATGTAATAAATACTACGGTACTGTTTTACCGTACAAAAAAGGTAAACATACTACAGTAAATATAGATGCGTAGTATATTTTTAAGCGTATACTACAGCTTTTTCTAAAACTGTAGTATTTTGTTTCCAAAAACTACGGTTTTTTAATTATTTTTGTTAATTATTTTTAACCTTTTATGTTTCTAATTGAGATTACCCTAAATCAATTACAGAATAACTGATCGTGGGTTTCGTCCGTCCCTCTTCCACCGAGAGAAGCACGCCGTTGGTCTTCCTCTTCTATCGCCGAGAGAAGCACGCCGTTGGTCTTCCTCTTCGATCGCATCGGTGAGCTCTCTGGATATTGACCTGTACCGGAATCCAGTATCGGAATCACCTGCTTTGTGTCTACTGGTCTTAGGTTGCTCGTTGATACGACGTGCAGGTACGTATCGTCTTCTTCTTCTTCTTCTTCTTCTTCTTCTTCTTCTTCTTCTTCTTCTTCTTCTTCTGGGTAATTTTAGATTAGGTATCTTGTATGTGTTGTTATATGATTTAGGGTTTGAATTGATAATTGGGGATGTTAGGCATTGATTGAAAATTGAGGTTATAGGTTTGTAAAATAGTTCAGCAAAAGTCTCGAATGCATAGGGTGCTAGTTGAATCACCTAATCAAACAATGGGTGCTAGTTGAATCACCCAGACTGTTTTTATCATGTTGTTGTGACAAATTCTTATGAAGTCACTGTCTTTTACTCATGTTTCCATGCCACAAATCTCATTCACTTCTCTGCAAATATGGATTTACCAAGACTCAACCTTTTTCTCTCTTGCATCCATATCATCATTAAACTCCAGTCTTCCAAACCCGTAAATTAAATCCAGAACTCAATCTTCATAACTTCATGTCTGGGTGTTTCTCGGCAAATTCAAAATCATCCGGCGATGAAATTCGTGATATAATAAACGATGCCCACTCGGGTTGTTATCTTTGCTCCAACTGTGATTCAATTGCTGAGAAGCTTATTTCTTTACTGTGGTTGCTACAACCAGTAGAAAGAAATTTTGATCCAATGGACTTTTTAAATAGAAGGGAAAATTCTCAGAGTTCGAACAGCCATTCTCAAATTCACTGGGTTTCATATTGATTGTTACTTGTTACTGGCTTCCTCTTGATAAACTGACTTCCAATTACTTGTTACTGGCAAGTGAAACTTTATTGATCAGAGATAGTTCTTTACCAGTCTTGTTAGGATTCTTATGTTAGTGCACAACTTTCACAAAATTGGTTCATTTAGCTGGTTGTAGTAGAATTTGTCACGATGCTTGTTATTTTGCTTGAGCCAAGTTCTTGAATTTTGCTTTATAACGGAAGGCAATCTGTAAATTCCAAAATTGCAGGTTCACCGGCAAGAACTGTGGGATGGCGTGATCCTGGATTCATTCACACCAGTTTCCTGAAAGAGCTCTGGCCCAACTCACTGTACGTGTTTACATATTACCAGTATACAAAAGTGATAATATTCCAAGATTAACTTTTATTAGTTTCTCCACAATTCAACTATTTTCCTTGTTCGTCCCATAGACTTCTGCTTCTGCAAGCCTTTTATCTTTCTATTTTTAGTAAACAAACGGTCTCATCCAGATTAACAACTCTCTACCCCAGTGAACTGAAATTCGGATCACTAACCCCTGAACATACACATTCATTTTATAAATTTGGAGAAGGAAGAATTTTGCTTGATACATTATTTCAAGTGTATTAATGTTGACTAATAAAACGGGCAAACGCGATGCGTGTGCAAACAAACATGCTTGTAGTAGTACCATTAATAGAAGATGAAGTATAGCATAATCACGGTGTAGGAAATTAGGTCACTATTAGTAACCCTTTGAAATACTGATTCATATGAAGAAATACTAAGAAAAAAATATGTACAAACAATTGGAAGAATTAAAGCCTAATCTGGAGCATGGTGTAGTTAATTAATCGGCTTCTTAACTACACAGTTAAAGACATAATACACACAATTGAGAAACAACATTGCATTTTAATGCGCATCCTCTTTTTCCCAATGTACATGCCTCTTTGTCGAATCCTACAACTCATTCTTCGATTAGCCAGTTGTTCTTGGTGTTGCTCAATCGATAAGGATGCTCCCCACTGCCTAAGATTGTTTCTACGTCGCTCCTGGTTATTATGACATGGTACATTGGCTTAGTTATCTTGATTAGCTGCCCGTCTTGCTCTTTGAGGCACGGCATCTTTTCAACCTCTACGCTGCCTGTCACTGGTTAAATTAGCAATTCTAGTCTCTTCTAATTCTCTAACTGACATTTGTTGTTGCCCACCAATTTTTTGATTTAACTGATCCACTTCTCTTCTATTTGAAAATCTTTGATTGTCTTCAATGCTGCCTAAGTACAAAGTCAGCCCCAAAGTGAACGAACTAAACAACATTGAAACGGAGAAAATAAAAATGGATGCAGAAAAGTTGAGTGCAAACTGAATGTAGACGGAAGGATAAAAGAGTTAAGTTTGAATGCTCTTTATCAACTGGAGGCAGGAGATACCATCTATGCACATTGAGGTCCAAAATAAACCAAACAAGAATTAATGACACAGTCAATTATAGTCAATTAACAAAGAAAAAAAACCCAAGTAAACTGTACAAAATGAATACTGAATAGCAATTATTAACCAAGAAACAAATTGTACAAAATGAGTACATGAAGAGCAACAATTAACAAAGAAAATAAAACCAACCCAGTAAACTGTACAAAGTTAAGTACCTGAAGAGTGAAGAGTAAGAAAGCGAATTTCGAACAACGACAACAAACTCCTAGGAGAGGTCAATCCAGTGAAGTGCTCCTCTCGACCTAGTACAAAATTAAAAAAATGGTAAAAAATACCAAATAACAATTAAAGAAAAATCAAGGACACGGTAATTATAGACAATATAAAGATCTTTTTTTTGTTTGAATTGGACAATATAAAGATCTGATTGAGTGACATGTAACAGATAAAATAAAATAAAATAAAATACGCTTGAGTACAGTATGAGTACCTGAAGAACCAAGAGTAAGGAAGCCAAGTTCAAACATCGACAAATAAGTCCGAGAGATTTCAATCTTTCCAAGTGATCTTCTCTGGACGATCTAACTGGTGAAGAAAATGAGATTGGGATATGAAGGACCTGACGGCAGTACGTTTCGTCATGGTTCAAGAAAAATGTGAATAAAATATTTTGTTCAGTGAAATGTGGCAGAAAATATGGAAGAGAAATTGACCGATAACTACTACCATAGAAGTGAAGTTAGTATTGTAACCCAATTGAGTAGGTATTAAGACATAATCATAGAAATTTAGAAAACAAAACCCATATAACTTTGATTTGGCTCCCAGAAGAGAAAAAATAAAAGAATTCAGTAATCTAATTCCATAAATTTGAATGAATTTCTGGAGTTGAAAATGTTTTAAGACAATTTGAGATATTTTATAGAAAAAAAATCAGCTGCTCAAATTTTAGATTCTTTACCCAATGTTTTCTCTTTGTTTTGTTTTTTTTTTTTTTTGTCACTTAGCCTTATATTCTCTTTCAGGTATTCTCTTTCAGACTTGGAGCTTGTGAAAGACTGTGTTTGTTATTTAATCGGTTACGGTAAGTTCCCTCCTTAACTCCCATTATAGATGTTTTCTTCTGTGTTCTCATCAAGTGCTGTTATGGAATTTTTTTTCAAATTAATTTGATTTATTTTCCGGAAGGATCTAGTTGTTATGAATCATATTTTTGCCTCAACCTGTCATGAATTCGACATTGATATATGAACAAATTACTTTATTGAATATTTTTGAACTTGTGTCTTGACTTTATATAGGATCAACAAGTAGATATGGATAAGAGTTGGATTCAGTCGGGTAGAGTATCTTCTACTCCTTTCTTGAGTGGCTTCACGGAGTTCTTAGATTTTGCTTTCGACCATAACAATGGTGGGCTGGAGATAAATTGTCCGTGTAAGAAATGTTTGAACCGTTTTTACGGAAATCGGAACTCAGTTTTCAAGCATGTGATATGCGATGGATTTGATAGTAACTACGTAGTCTGGACAAATCACGGAGAAACAATTAATTCTGAAAATATTGATGAACATGAGGGAAGAGGTGACGCTATGACTGGTATGGGGGACGACCTTTTTGGATTCGCGCTCGATGGAGACACGAGCAGTGGTCCGAATGATGAAACCCAAAAGTTCTATAAGCTATTGGAAGATGCAGAGAGGGAGTTGTATCCTGGTTGTGCGAAATTCACAACTCTTTCCTTCCTTGCCAGATTGCTGCATTTTAAAGTATTGTACGGATGAGTGATACATCATTTGATAAGTTATTGACTTTGTTGAAAGAAGCATTTCCTGATGGCGAAACATTACCCGATTTGTATTACAAGGTCAAGAAGTTTAGGGCGTCATTAGGATTTAATTATGTCAAGATTGACGCTTGTCCTAATGACTGCATGCTATACTGGAAGGACAAAGAAAACCATGAGGCTTGTGAGATTTGTAAAACAACTAGATATAAAGATGAAGGTGATGAAGTCGATGGGAAGCAGAAGAGAAAACGCATTCCCAAGAAGCAGATGCGGTATTTTCCATTGAAACCAAGGCTCTGTAGGCTGTTTATGTCCTCCAAAACTGCTTTGATAATGAGATGGCATGCAGAGGAACGACATGATGATGGAATCCAAAGGCATCCGGCAGATTCGGAAGCTTGGAAGACTTTTGATATGAAACATCCTGATTTTGCCGATGATCGCCGAAATATCAGACTCGGTTTAGCATCAGATGGTTTCAACCCTTATAGGACAATAACCATTCCTCACAGCACATGGCCCGTTGTGTTGATTAATTATAATAATGCACCGTGGTTAGGCATGAAACAATCTTCGTTCATGATGACAATATTAATTGATGGACCTCAGGCACCGGGAAACAATTTTGATGTTTACTTGCAACCACTAATAGATGAATTGAACGAATTTTGGATTGAAGGTGTGCAGACATATGAAGCGGAGAGTAGAGAAATGTTTCGGTTACGTGCAGCTCTGATGTGGACAATTAATGACTTTCCAGCGTATGCTAATCTGTCTGGGTGGAGCACAAGAGGGAAATACGCTTGTCCTTCGTGTAACAAAGATACTGATTTTAAATGGTTGAACTATGGGCGCAAATTTATCTATGCAGGTCATCGACATTTCTTGCCTCAAAACCACAGGTTTCGTAAAGATGCAAGAAACTTCTACATCGGAGTCGAGGACAGACCAATGCCACCCATGTTGTCTGGTGAGGATATTTTGAAACAAGTTGAGGACATTGAAAATTGTTTCGGTAAAGGACAAACACTGAAAAGAAAGAGCTCAACTAGTGATACCGATGAATCTGAAAGTATTCCTTTATACAATTGGAAGAAAATGAGCATCTTTTTTGATTTACCCTATTGGAAGGATAATTTAATTCGGCATAACTTAGATGTCATGCATATTGAGAAGAATGTATGTGAAAGTATACTTAACACGTTGTTCGATATTGATAAAAAAAGTAAAGATGACTTGCGTGCTCGTCGTGACCTTAAAGAGATGAAAATTCGAAAGTCGCTTCATGCCTTGAAACTTGGCAATGGTAAATATGAATTACCCCCGGCCGCTTTTACAATGACTAAAGATGAGAAAACGACTTTCTGCAAGGTGCTGGAGGATGTTAAAGTCCCTGATAACTATTGTTCTAATATCTCAAGATGTGTTAATGTGAAGGAGAGAACAATTAAAGGATCGAAGAGTCATGATTGGCATATACTAATGCAACAGTTGTTACCTATAGCTCTGAGGAAAGTGTTGCCGAAGAACGCTGCAAAGCAATTAATTGAGTTATGTGGGTTCTTCAGGAGACTTTGTTCGAAGGTGATGCACGTTTCTGAAATTGATGATATGCAAGAACAAATAAAGTTAACTCTTTGTCATCTTGAAAAGATATTTCCACCCAACTTGTTTGATATCATGCTGCATTTGCCAATCCATTTGGCAGAATAGGTAAGACTTGCCGGGCTGGTTTGCTTCCGCTGGATGTACCCCTTTGAAAGGTACAAATTCTTAAAACATAGTGTTCTTGCAGTTTTAATATATTTAGCCATATTTTCAATAATGTACGGGACTTCTTCAGGTATTTTCTTACGTTGAAGCAATACGTGCGACAGCGAAACTTTCCGGAAGGATCTATTGCTGAAGGGTATTTAGCTGAAGAATGTGTTACATTTTGTAGTCGTTACCTGGATGACGATGTTGAGACAAAACTAACACGACCGGCGAGATACCGTGACGGTGGCAATGGGAAACAAGAGAAGTTCAAATTAACTGACCTTGAGCGCGAGTAAGCTCATCGGTATGTGCTAGCAAATACGGATTCAATCATCCCGTTTCAAGAGTAAGTTTAATGCATACATCATAAATTTTAAACAATGCCAACAAACTTTGAATAAATGAATTAGATAATTCTGACTATTTGAAAATTTAGGATGCATATTGAGTATTTGAGAAAGACGGGGCAAAGAAACATTCGCCCACACCAACTCAAGAAAAAGCATAATAACGAGTTTCCAAATTGGCTGCGTAATTATGTAAGTATCATAACTTGAGATTTTATTGCAGTTCATTAATAAATGCATATATTTCTCTACTTATGATAATCCTTTATTACAGTAACACAGGTCCAACAATCCGATGATACACATATTCCGGAAGAAGTTAAAGTTATTAGTAGAGGACCGGACACATGGGATACAAGATATAGAAAAGGGTATACAATAAATGGTTTGAAATTCCATGTATTATCATATGGTGCTAGATTGAAAAGCCAAAACACGGGAGTGATGGTAAGGGCGTCAACTGATAGTTATGCTACAGTAAAAGATAATCACCCAATCACCGGGGATATGAAATACTATGGGAAACTGATTGAAGTTATAGAGTTAACATACTCTATAAATGTGAAATTCGACATGTTTAAGTGCATATGGGTAGATCCTACCAATGGCGTGGAGGAAGATGAATATAAGTTCACTATGGTTAACTTCAATCATCTCATGTATAAGAACAATGACATATCAGCAGAACCGTACATTTTTGCGTATCAAGCAGAGCAAGTTTGGCACGTGAAAGATGCTATAGAAGAGGACTGGAGTGTAGCAGTTAAAATGACTCCTAGAGACTGCTATGATATATATATGAAAAAGACGTGTCAACATCTCTAATAACTTGTCCACAAGCTGAACCGTTTCAGAATCAAAATATGGATGATCTTGAAGCAAACATTGATGATAATACAGGATGGGTTAGGCAAAATACAAGTGGAGTTATTGTTCTTGATGATCCTAATGCTAATGTTCCCGCTGACTTTGATGATGACATTGATCTTGCTGATATGGATGGTGACATTGATGATGATGTGGACTTTGTTGAGCAGCCTGAGGAGGAAAATCGAGAAGATCAAGGCACTGAATCTGACGAGAGTGATGGGGAAATAGATGAAGATGAAGATATTGATTACAATTAGAACTAAACTGTTACTTATCTCTTTTTTGTTGATGATCCTAATGCTAATGTTCCCGCAGGCTTTTTATGTTTTTGGTTGCTGACATTGTTTTAGTTAATTTGGAGTTTATAATATACTCATGAAAAATACAGTTGTTTTTTTGCTCATTCTTATATAGTTATGTTGAACAATTGTTTTGCTAGACTGACTCAGAAAAGGTATAGTTTTGTACTTTACTATTTCAGGTTACCATGGGAGGTGCTAAATCTGCAAAGTGGCCGTGCAGAAATTTGCTCCAGTCTGTACCATCGAACTTACCACCCAACCCTGATCCAATATTAACCTCTCCACCCCCACCACCGGAAGCGAATAATCCCGTCGAACCTACACAAACTCCCACTATTCCTACAGCTTCTAGACATGATGACTTGTTTGGACCATCAGAACAAGGTAGCACCACATGTAATCATCTATTCGTTACTGAATTTGTTATGTTTTATTCTCCTTTTTAATGTATCTGTTATATTGTTTTATCTAGGGCCGACATCTTCTAATGTGTCAAACAAAAAAACAAAGAATGCATGCTCTGAACCATTACTTGCTTGGTCTCAAGGAACCGCAAAGCTAGATGTTCAATTCAACGAATATTTTCAGCCAATCGGTAAGGATCAGGCAAAACTTGCAACTCAATTAGGAGTGATGGTGAAAAATGGATTTAAATTTCCCTTAACATGCACCACATGAAAACACCCTGATTTGGATGAAGGGAAAGAAATTGCATGGGGACTAGTAAAGGTACACATCCCTATTTTTTTATTTACTTAGGTTGTTGTATATAGTTTCTTGAGATGATTCTAATTAATATGTTTCTTTAATAGGAAAACATAAATGGCGATGTACCAGAGTAATACAAACCAATTTGTCTAAAGAGAATGGGGGATATGTGGAAAGATTGGAAGGCCAGAGTTAAGCGTGAAAACTATTTGACTCATGAGAATGACGAGCAGCGTTTAGCAGATTGTCCACACCGAGTACCTCTTCAGCATTGGAGAGCATTAGTGAAATGGTTCGGTGAAGAAGAAGCAATGGTATGACTATGCATAGTGCTCACCTCCTAAATTGTATTAATAATATAAATCGTTGTTCTTAGAATTTGAATTGCATTATTTTTCTATAGGAGAAGAGTGAGCGAAACAAAATAAACAGAAGAAAATATTTTGATATCCCTTACTGCAGCAGGAAACCGTTGCAACAAGTTAGGGAAGAGGTATGTGTTTACTTTATAAATATATTTTCATTTCTATATTTGAGAAGTATTTATAAATACTCATGTCTACCAATATATGTACATTCATGTCTAACCTGTCTAGTACCTGCTCTAGCTAACTGGTTAACTAAGAATTCTCTATTGTTCACTTTGAAAAATCCTTGAGAATGAATGTACAAATAATACAGAAATGATCTACCAATATAGCTCTATACAGAAGATCATTTAAGAGTAGAGAAACTGCAGTGAAATGCAGTGAACTTATGTGAATGGATAGGAAGAGATGATGAACTTCTTTGATGCTTGTCAATCCAGAATACTTTCTCTGTATTTGCCCATTGAGTGTTCTTCTTTGTTGCTTCGAATTTGAGCTCTTTAAATACCTCAAGAAAGCTCTGCAAATCTCCCCAAATTTTCAGCAACAACCTTCCTAATTTGTTGGCAACAGAGTTTGACTACTTTAAAATCTTCTCCAACGGTTGAATGATCACGATCTTCAGAGATATTGGGTTAATCTTTCATATAACCACTACGAGAAGCAGTCATCCACATCTGATTGATGACACGATCAAAGTATTCAAGTGTTTCCAACTCTGCAGCAATTCAGTTTAGGGAACAATCCTACAAAACTTAGAAACAAAATTTTGGCATTATCATGGTCAAACAAATGATATAATATGATTAGAAACATGTTATAACAAATTTTCTTTCATCATCTAATAACAGATAATCAAGCATATCAAGGAGAGATAGAGTAAATTAAATCAGAGAGCAGAAAAACTCCCCCTGACAATATGCACTCAGGTCAACCAGTTTCAAGGCTTTTAATCCAGTTTAAGGCCTTGAAAATAGCTAAACTATTTTCTAGCCTTTAAAGCTGATTCAAGGCTTTGAAAGCTGATTCAAGGCCTTGAAATAGCCAAGCTATTTCAAGTATTGCACAACCTGAGCTTTCATGACCTATCCTGGTGACACGATGCTCATAGATGATGAGCCTACTACCTATGAAGAGGCCATATAAGGGCCAGACTCTCAGAAGTGGCTTGAGGCCATGAAATCCGAGATGGAATCCATGTATACCAACAAAGTATGGACTTTGGTGGAACCACCCGAAGGGGCTCTGCCCATAGAGTGCAAGTGGGTGTTCAAGAAGAAGATCGACATAAATGGTAATGTGATTACCTATAAGGGCCGATTGGTGGCTAAAGGATTCAGACAGATACAAGGTATTGACTATGATGAAACATTTTCACGAGTCGAAATGACCAAATTTATCCAAATCTTACTTGCTATTGCAGCATACTACGACTATGAGATTTGGCAGATGGATGTCAAAACACCATTCCTTAATGGGAATCTCCTCGAGGATGTGTACATGACACAACCTGAGGGTTTTAAAGATCCAAAGCAATCCAGCAAAGTATGTAAACTGCAGCGATCCATTTATGGATTAAATCAAGCTTCAAGGAGTTGGAATCGACGTTTTGATGAAGTATTCAAAGAGTTTGGCTTCATCATAAACGAAGATGAATCTTATTTCTACAAGAAGGTTAGTGGGAGCTATGTTGCTTTTCTGGTCTTGTATGTGGATGACATACTACTCATTGGAAACGACATTCCCATGCTGCAATCTGTTAAAGATTGGCTAGGAAAGTGTTTTTCAATGAAAGACTTAGGTGAAGCAGCCTATATACTCGGTATAAAGATCTAAAGATATAGATCTAAAATGCTGCTCGGCCTAAGTCAAAGTACATACATAGACAAGGTGCTGAAAAAGTTCAGCATGCAAGATTCCAAGAAGGGATTCTTGCCCATCTCGCATGGAATCACTCTTTCGAAGAGTGGTTGTCCTTCCAATGAGATTGAGAAGGAACGCATGAGTAGGGTTCCCAATGCCTCGTCCATAGGATCCATCATGTACGCCATGTTATGTACTAGACTAGATGTGTCATATGCATTAAGTATGACAAGCAGATATTAGTCCAATCCAGGTGAGAGTCACTGGATTGCATTCAAGAACATCCTAAAGTACTTGAGAAGAACTAAGGTCGCGTTCTTGATATTTGGAGGTGAAGAAGAGTTGCATGTAAGGGGTGACACGGATGCAAGCTTCCAAACCGACAGAGATGATTTCAGATCACAGTCGGGGTTTGTGTTTTGCCTCAACGGAGCAGCAGTGAGATGGAAAAGTTCCGACCAAGAGACGGTGGTTGATTCTACAAAAGAGGCTGAGTACATTGCTGTGAATGGCGCATCAAAGGATGCTGTTTTGATTAGGAAGTTCGTTACTGAGCTTGGTGTGGTTTCTAGCATTGCGGATCTAATTGAGTTATATTTTGACAACACAAGGGCGATCGCGCAGTCAAAGGAACCCAGGTCACACCAGAAATCCAAGCACGTTCTCAGGAAGTTCCATCTTATTCGAGATAATATCGAAAGAGGAGGCGTTAGGATATGCAAGATTTCTACAGATGAGAATATGTCAGATCCACTCACAAAGCCGCTTGTTCAGCGCAAGCACGAAGGGCACACTAAGAGCATTAGCATACGAGATGCACCCGGTTGGCTCTAGTGCAAGTGGGAGACTGTTGGAATAGGTGCCTTAGAGGTAATCAAGTTTAGTATGAACAACAAATTGACTATAATGAAGTCCTTGGATTTACAATTATGTTGTTTATCTTATATATCCCTAGTCCATTATAATGAGTAATAGGAAAATCATATATAGACTAGTATGGGGCTGGATTGATATGGAGATATCATGATCCAACACATGGGTATCCATTAGGAGTAATGACATACAGTATGGACCCATCTCCGAGAAGGCTACATACATTTTATGTAAAGTCACAAGTGCTTCTCGCGGTTACAACGGTATTGTCATCCTTAGACTTGAAGTCACTAGATAATCTAGTTGTGGAGTGTTGTGTTTTGGTCGCGTCAAACGCTACATCGTGACTGGATAGTAAAGGCGCGTATCGAATACAATAGGAAACAAGCTTAGATATCGTAGTGATGTAGATAGAATTTTTCCCTCCCACATAACGGGAGCAAATATCCTAGGCCACTCGAGGGATAGTGTTTATATAATGTCTGGCCAGACTCAAATAAATCAATATATAGGATATTTACGTTATTTGCACGGATAAGGCTATTCCCAGGATCGAGGAACTGTGGATTGGATATACGTGTTTGACTTGTATGTCTCGTGTCCAATCCGGATATTGAGACAAAGGGATGAGACAATACTTGTACAAGGTTTGTCGGATGACTATTTCTATTAGTTGGCTACAATGGATGCCTTGCTAGAGACCGCTCCATATTAGTAAATAGTTACTACCAACTAAGTAGAAACCTATGGGGTCGCACGCCATATAGGATTGAACTAGACTTGGGAATTAATTAATGTGATTAATTAATTAGAAGGATCAAATCGCGACAACTTGCTAACTTAGTAGGACTAATATACAAGGAGGCCAAAGCCTCTTTTTGGTGCTCCGTTGCGTGATTTTTTCTTCCTCTTCCATTCTTCCTAGCTAGCACAAGGTGTTTGGAGGATCTAGATCTCAATCCTAGGCATGGATCAACCGTTGAGACGTGATAATTTTCGCGTTAGAATCATCACAGGAAACCTCTAAGGTACATAACACTAATCCTTTACCACCGTCATGAATTCTCTTCCTATGATCCGTGGAGGGTCGTGATCGGATAAATTATTACTATTCTGCTGCGTATCCATGATCAAAACCCTACACAGCCCGCTGTGGATCATGCCTCTCTTTCAGTAGTTCTCGACACAGGGCCTCCAATTGCAGGCAAGAAAATTCTACCCCCTAGAAGTAGAGGATAATGTCCTCGATCCAATAGCGCTTCACTATCCCATTAACCTGCTACATCAATTTCCTATAGGCAACATCGGACGGAGCCACGGATTTGATCCTCTCCGTGAAATCAGATTCCAGTCGAGTGATTGAGTAGAACATTGCAAGGACATCCTTGCGGCTGAGAGCGTCAGCAACCTGGTTGTGCCGTTCAGGTTTATGTTCCCACACAAAGTCATACTCGGCCAGCATCTCTTTCCATCGTGCTTGCTTCGCGGAGAGATTTTTATGCGGCTTAAAGTATGTGTTTGCAATGTTGTCGGTGCGCACCACAAACTTCGTTCCAAATGGATATACCTTCCAAACCTGCAAGCAATGAACCACAACGACCATCTCCTTTTCGTTGAAAAAATATCGTTGCTCGGCCGACTTCAGCTTTTGGCTCTCCAAGGAAACCTAGTGGCTGCCCTGCACCAACACACCACCAATTAATAGCTTTATCCGAGCCATCTTTATGGACTTCGAACGGCAAATCAAAATCGGGATATCGGAGCACGGGCTTGGAGGTAATGGGCTGCCTTCAATTTCTGAAAGGCGTCTTGGCACGCCTCACTCCAACACCACTTTACATCCTACTTCAAGAGATTCGTCAAAGGGCTTGCCCGCTTGGAATAGCCGGCAATGAACTTGCGATAGTAGTTTGCAAGGCCAAGGAAAGAGCGCAACTGGGGGACCTTGGACGAGGGCTGCCAATCAACAATGGCCTGCACCTTCTTGGTGTCCATTTTGACTTGGTGGTTTCTAATCAAATGGCCCAAGAATCTGATTTCCGTCTGGGAAAATTCGCACTTCTCCGCCTTCACAAACAGTTTATGTTCCCGCAATCGAGCCAACACCCTCTCCAAGTGTTGCACGTGTTCCTCGAATTACATGCTATAGACTACAATATCGTCTAAGTAGACTACAACAAAATCATCAAGGAATTCGTACAATACATCATTCATGAGATTTTAAAATGTAGCAGGGGCATTAGTCAAACCGAAAGGCATGACCAGAAACTAGTAGGAATTGTATCGCATCACGCAAGTTTCGTGAACCAAGTTGCTTTACACATCCTGTCCATAAAGTCTTGGATAAACGGAACCGCATACTTGTTCCGTAATGTTACTTTGTTTAGAGCACGATAGTCCACACACATCCGCAGCGAAACGTCTTGTTTTTTCTGAAACAGGACCGGCGCACCGAACGGGGCTTTGGAGGGTTGAATGGATCCAGCATCGAGCATTTCACCCAACTCTTTCCTCAATTCTGGAAATTCCAACGGCGACATTCGATAGGGCGGATGGGCAGGGGGCATCGAACCAGGCCGTAGTTTGATCTTGTGAGCAATTTCCCTCCTCGGCGGTAATTTCTTTTGCAACTCTGGTGGCATCACATCGGAATATTGGGCCAAAACCTCACCCACTGCATCAGGGACTTCCACCTTCAAATAGGGATGCAACTCAAGCAACGGGGCCAAGTAAGTAACCTGGCCTTTCTTCATAAACTTATCAACCGCCATGGCCGAGATTTTCTCCATCTTCCTGCACGGAACATATTTGCCAATGGTACATGCCACAACACATGGGCTGGATTCGTGCATTACCATAACACCATTCAAATGTGGCATCGGGACTAAACGGTACTTCCTTAGAAAATCGATTCCAAAGATCAATTCGAAGTCGTCCAGGGGAATCACCATCATGTTAATCTTCATCGTGAGAGAGCCAACGGCAAAAGGAACATTGCATGCCATGCCTGAAACGGACTGCAACTTGGCATTCGGAATCTTCAACCAGCTGGGGCACTTGGACGTGGACAATCCAAGTTGTTTCACCAAAGTTTCGGCCATGAATGAGTGCCAAGCACCCGTATCCACCATCGCAATGATCTCCATGCCACTGACCGTCACCGAAATCTGCAGCAACTCCTCCTGCGCAGATGTAACGTCTTCATTAACATAAGCCAAAACTTCAAATGAATTCAGTCTTACCAACGTGTTTAGAAGTTGTAAGTCTGAAGCGGCCACTTGGCCAGACTATGATCCATCATTCCCGTCTCCCACAAGCATTGCATTCAAATTCTCTCATTGTGGGCATTCGCGTACTCTATGCGTACCGTCACAAAGGAAGAAACCTTTGTTTTCAGAATTCGGCTTGGATTGGGAGGATACACCCGCTTACTTACCTTTCCACTTTCGACCACCATCCCTCTTTTCCTCGTTCTTCTCCTCTCCCTTCTTTCCCTTTCCCTTCTTGGGTTTGGAATCGGCTGCGACATCGGATGTTTCCTTGCCCGCACAAAAATCAATCAGGGCCACCGCGACTTCCGTGGTAGTGGTGTAATCCTTTACGTTTTTTTTGTTTCAACTCGGCTTGATCCCATGGTTGTAAGCCAGACATGAATTTGAACAATTTGTCGTCTTCCGACATGTTGCGCACGTCTAACAAGAGCGCATTGATGTCTCTAACATAGTCCCTCACGGAACTAGTCTGCTTGAGGTGTTTCATCGCCTCTGTGGACTGCCAGGACGCATTTCCAGGGAGCAATTGCACCTTCAAAGCCTGCGTGAAGCCATCCCACGCGTTGATGTATGGCCGTCCATCGGCAGCGTCTTTGAAACACGAGTTCACCACCATAACTTGGCATCTTCCACCAAGTACATAGCCACAATCGTCACCTTCTCATCTTATGCTGTCTTAGCGGCTGAGAAATACTCGTTCATGTCCCACATAAATTTCTCCAATTCCTTTGCATTTCGTGCACCCGTGAAGGTTTTTGGTTCAGGAAACCTTCCTTTCTTTCTGCTTTTTCTTCCCACAATCGGTTCCCACATTTTGGCGGAGCAAGGCCACGTCGGCCTTCACCACCTTGTATCTATCACGGATTTTATGCACAGCGCCGGTGGTCTCTGCATGGAAAGCAACAAGGTCTCCCTCCAAAATTCCTTTGGCATCACGAAGGGACTGAATTTCGGCCCTCAACTCTGCGTTCGGTTGAACTAGATTCACATGTTTTTGGCCTTCTTCCACGGGACCAAACATTTCCTCAATGCGATACAATCGTTCGAGTATCTCTGCATTCCTAGCATTCTCTATGAACGTCAACTCTGCGCTCTGATACCAGTTGAGTCCGGGTCAATTTTTCGTTTCAGTTTCACACCACGGATTTGCACCAAGGTTAGTGATTTCGTTCTCACTTGGTTCATCCTTTGTTAGCGTCGTTAGTTGTTTTGTTCGAAGATACAAGCGACTGATTTTGTGGACTTTAATTCAATTCCTTCATTGAATTTCGTCCTCCATACATATGGTTGTAACAAACCATTTAGTACATACATAAGCAGCCAACAAGATGGAGGTTAGGAACATAACACAACTTCCCTAACAAGTAACTACCGCGCAGGAAGTAACCGCTGGTAACCGCCAACGTTCAGCAAACTTTCCTACTGGTCTACTGCTGTTGCAGAGCTGCTACTGCTGTTGTGCAAAGCAGTGCACGGCACTGGGCTAGAATCTGTGCATGGTCCAGTGCTACACCAACCATCCTTCGAAGGCAACGAGGAAAGGCAACAAGGCCAGGGCACAAAGCCAAATCCAGACCATAATCCTCTAAGACAAGGACTAAATATTAGTACCACAAGACGTGCTTCATCTGAGGAGAAGGGTAAATCAGTTGACAGTGGCCAATCGAGTGCTATGAAGGCAAAAAGAAAAGCTAGCGAGACCAATTTCAGCCCTAATCCTAAGGAGAAGAATTGGGATAAAACTCTCAAGTCAGCCCGAGCGGAGGATGCAGAGGCAACGGGAGAGGGGACGAGGCCGATTTTGTGGAGTACGTAGAAACTCTTCCGGTCCAGGAAGTACAGAGGAAGCAAAGGTTTGTGGTTCACATATTCTAAAAAAGGACATGGGTGTCCCAAAAACCCACCTGCAATAGTGGCGGAGGCTGCAATGAACTCCCGCCAAGCAAAATGTGTCTCATCAGTTGGAACATGCGAGGTCTTGGGAACCTTGCACTCTCATATCGCTTCGCGACATGGTGAGGCACCAAACTCCGGAAGTGCTCTTTTTAATTGAAACCAAGCTTTAGCGAGGTGTAATGGAGAGGGTACATATCAAATTAGGGTATGAAAATTGTTTTACGAGGAAGAGTTCGAGTAAAAGAGGTGAGCTTGCCCTCCCTTTTAAATATTCGATTTCAGTTAGCATTATCAAAAATTCAGATTATCACTTTAGTGCAAATGTGTTCGAACGAGAGGGGAACTTCTCTTGTTAGTTCACAAGATTCTATGGAGACCCTAAAACAGATGACCGCCATCACTCCTAGGAATTGTTGCAAAGATAAGCTCCAGAACCAATGGATCTGTGGTGTGTTGTAGGTGATTTTAAAGATGTTACAACCAATGCGAAGAAAGAAGGTGGAACTTGGCTAAACTATTCTCAACTACCTCAGTTTAAATAGGTAATAAATGAGATGGAACTTCTTGATTTAGGATTTGCAGGTAACCCGTTTACATGGAATAATAATCAGGTTGGTGAAGTTAACATCAGAGAATGGTTAGATCGAGTGGTAGCAAATGCGCAATGGCTTGAAAAAATCCAAGGCGTTGGGGTTACTCATCTCTACGGCCCTAGCTCGGACCACTCACCTATCCGTCTTGATTGGGAAACAAGTAAGTAAATAAATTTTAGAAGATTTCAAATTGAAAACATGTGGGTGCAACATCCCAATTTTGATAAGATTGTTGAAAACAGTTGGTCAAAGGAGCAAGTGACCACTGTGTCTCAACAGCTTCAAGATCTGCAACGTGATTGTCTCCTGTGGAACAGTGGGACTTTCGGGTTCGTGCGTGAAAAAACCAAAAATCTCAAACAACGATTGGCAACTATAGATAGTGGACGGCTAGATTCAGTGGGTAAAGATTAACAGAAAAAACTTACGAGGGAGTACAATAAGATTTTGCGTGACGAAGAAACAATGTGGGCTCAAAGATCGAGGGTCTCTTGGCTACGCATTAAGGACCAAAATACTGGCTTTTTTCACCAAAACGAGACTACTCATAGAGCTCGTAACAATTTTAGCGGAATTGAAAACAGCGATAGGACATGGGTCACTGAGGAAGACCAAATCATGGAAGTACTACAAACTACTTTAAAAACATTTTCACGTCCATTAGTCCGACCATGGAGGAAAAAGAGCCAATGTTTGATACTATGGATGCGGATATCACATGGAAGGATCGACAGTTCATGGAGGACCCCTATACAGCTGAGGAGGTGAAGTCAGCTTTGTTTTAGATGGCTCCTTATAAGGCGCTGAGCCTAGACGGATATAACACTGGTTTTTTTCCAAAAATACTGGCGAATTGTGGGTAATCAGATAACACACACTGTTGTTGATGCTCTAAATAGTGGTGCTAGTATAGAAGATTACAATACTACGCTCATCGCCCTTATTCCGAAAATAAAGCAGCCCCGTAAGGCCAGTGAATACAGACTTATCAGCCTGTGCTCAGTTATGTATAAGATTGTAGCAAAGGCATTAGCTAATTGTCTCAAAACACTACTTCCAGGAATCATATCCGTGAATCAGAGCTCTTTTTTTTTCGGGAAGACTAATCATTGATAATATTCTCACTGCTTTTGAGGTAATTCACTCGCTAAAGACTCGCAAAAAGGCAAAAAGGGGTTTATGGCATTAAAAGTTGACATGAGTAAAGCCTAGACACAGTTGAGTGGCAGTTCGTGCGAGAGACACTTTTTCAAATTGGCATTGGTCCTAGATTCATAAAACTTATTCATAATTTTTTGTCGACCGTCAAATACGCTTTTGTTCACAACGGTTCTCCCATGGGTAATGTTATACCTGAGAGGGGATTGAGGCAGGGCTCCGCTCTCTCACCGTATCTATTTCTTGTATGCAACGAGGTGTTATCTAGAGCAGTTTCGGCAGAGGTAAGAGATGGGAATCTGTCACGGGTGACGGCTGCTAGGGGAGGACCAGTGGTTTCCCATCTATTTTTCGCAGAGGATTCGGCGTTTTTTACAGGTGCTAATGAAGAAAATGTAGCTGCTTTTATCAAGATTATTTCAGCCTACGGAAGAGCGTCGGGCCAGCAAATAAATCTAGACAAATCAGCCATCATTTTTTCCTATGGCGTTCCAGCTCTAGTTCGGGAGACGATTCTACAGTTTACCGTGGTTAATGGAGTGGAAAAGTGCGATAAATACCTGGGGCTACCAACCACATAGGTAGAAACAAGTCGGTTACCTTCAACGGATTCACAAACAAGCTCGGTGGTAAGTTGAAGGGATGGAAGGAGAGGATGCTCTTAGTAGCTGGCAAGGAAGTTCTTGTAAAGGTCGTGGCTCAAGCCCTCCAACACATGCAATGTCCTGTTTCAATTTATCGAACAACACCTGTGACAAGATGGAGAAAATGATAAGACAGTTCTGCTGGGCAAGTTTTGGCAAGGAGAGAGGAATTCCATGGTTGGCTTGGTCCAAAATGCAGAAGAGCAAGGATGAAGGAGGTTCAGATTGCAAGAACTTAAAGCTTTTCAATCAATCACTTCTCAGGAAAAAGCTTGGCGAATTCTACAAAACCGGGATTCAATGATGAGTCGGATCTTTAAAGCGAAGTACTTTGGGAAAAAGAATTTCATGCAAGCAGAGCTAGGGTGCGCTCCATCCTTTGCGTTGAGGAGTATCATTCATGACCGTGAAATAATACAAAAAGGTTCGTAATGGAAGATTTAAGACGGAAACACAACAAGGTTTAGCGATCCCTGAATTTCAGACACAAACCACGAGGTAATAACTCTCCTTCAACATACTGATGTAAAAATTAATAGTTTCATTGATGAGCACCAGAGTTGGAAGCTGGACAGTTTAAGAAGTAGATTATGGGAGGTGGGTGTGCAATCGGCAGAGTCAATTCAGCTGCCACCAGCCCCATGTGAAGACAGTTTGCTCAGGGTACAAACTCGCCATGATTTCCTCAACAAGCAATCAGTCCAGCGCTACATGTGGAGGACCAGTTTTGGGTTTCAAAACCATTTGGAAGTTGAAGATTTAAAAATATATATATATATATATTCATTTTGTTTGGCGATGTATGAACCAGTTCCTATCAACGCAACAAAACCTCCGGCGCAGAAATATTTCAGTGGCCAACTTGTGTTGAGTTTGCGGTAACTCTGGATAAGATGAGTTTCATGTTTTTCTCAAGTGCAACTTCGCCAAGAAAGTATGGGACATGGCTCCAATGAAATAACTCAAGAGGAAGGCTCTCAATATTTTTTTGCTTTGGGTTGCAGAACATATTGAGAAGTTGAGTACTGAAGATAGGAGTATTTTCTGTGTTACCCTAAAGGAACTATCGAATCATCGCAATGCACATGTTTTTTATGGAAGGCAGAAGGGAATCGAACAAATACTTGGAGATGTTTCTGCAAGAATCGAAGAGTTTTATAGAGCCACAACTGAAAATCTGAGTGCCAAGGAGAAGGAAGGAGAAGTCCAGACATGGCAGGGACTGAGAAAGGAATTCGTGAAATTGAATTTTGATGGGGCATATGATCAAAGCTTCAGTGCAGCTGGTGGAGGGGCTCTAATCCGTGACGAACAGGGCCTCTACTTGGAAGCGAGAAGCTTCGCCATCCGTGGGTGTCAAAGTACTAGAGAATCCGAAGCAAATGAACTGAGAATTGGGGCTCGAATGGCTATGGAGTTAGATCACAGAAAAATACATTTCGAAGGCGACCCAAAGGTTCTAATTGAAGATTTTTTGCAAGCTAGCAGGGGAAGGACATCAGAGGACTTGTCAACTACAGCGGAGCTTATTTCAAAGAAAATTAGCTTCCTCTCCACCTTGGATTCGTGGACAATACAGAGGATCCATCGTGAAGCAAACCAACCGGCCAATCTCTTAGCAGTTCACGCACGGATGTATTAGAAGGTAGCAGTTCACGCACGGATGTATTAGAAGGATGAAGGATGGTTTTTTGATTAATTACCAGTCCGTACCAGCTCTTTCTTCCCATTTGACTTTTTTAACTTATATCTGGGTCATTTTGACCGGGTAATTTGGATAGCAAAATAATACGATTTTTTGATAATTGTTTTACCATATTATAGAGAAACTTTTCCTCTACAACACCATGACAAAATTATCAAAAAATTAGGCGATACCCCACGCTAAAGCGCGGGTCTATGCAATAAATTGAGTATACGTACTCTACAATGTAGCATTGAGTACTAAATTTTAAACTTCACTTCCAAAGCACTAAACACTGAATTTTTATATTGAAAATACAATCCAAAGTTAAAAAATTAAAGTTAAATTCAAAACACTTGAAGTGTCTTTTATTAAGTGCTTCTTTCCTAATGCATCCAATATAGTATATAAATTTTTTTCCTCGTGAAATTAAAATTTAAACTTTAAACTTTAGATATTACTATCTAAATTATGTGTAAAGTTACACATCATTTTGTTTTGTATTGGTTTTCTGAAATACATCATTTTGTTTTTATTTAGTGTAAACTTATATCACCAAAATTTTATACATAGTATGTTGTACTTAATTATGTGTAAAATTACATCACCAAAATTTATCTGTTGTTTTGTTTATATTTTGGCTCAAGTTGATGGAAGCTCAAATTTATGATCGTACTCTAAACTTATAGTTATGCTTCGGGATCAAACTTAAGGCAAACATAAAACATTGTACATTTTCCACATTTTTGTAGCTTTAGATTTGAAGATATCATTTTTGTGTTTATTTTTTATTGTTGGGTTCGAACCCAGTACCTTATGCAGCAATTTTTGAACGCTCTACCACTGGAGCTAGCATCCATTTACCATTTTAGTATTTTTTGGAATAACTTGTACTCTATGTTTCGTAAAGTAGAGATAATATTTTCTCGTAATAACTAATTTGAAATAGTGAAGTAGACTGTGTGCGATCGAAAGAGCGACAATCAAAAAAAAAAAAAAAAAAAAAACTCAATAATTGGCCAATTATAAGACTGGATCATATTTTGCCATTGTGAAACAACATTTAATACCAGGGAAGTATCATCCACATTGATCATAATCAGAAGGAATTTAAATATTCCCGCGTTGTATTTAACTTTAGTAATATAAAACTTCACAAAACACGTTATATTAGAACTGCAGAATGTATATGGAACAACACCTGCAAATGTTAGATAGTAACTTACCTTATCGGATACAGTGAATTTCAGTAGTCATTTTCTTCCTATAGTCCAAAGCTAATAATTCAATCAATGTTGATATAATATTTATAATTTTCTCCAATGGTACTGCATTCTTGAGCTTTGAAGAAAGTGCAATGCATGATTATGGTAAATAACGTAAGAAATATAAATATTTGTTTGTTCGGTGGAGCTTCAAACCTATGTAAAGTAAACGAAAAATAATCCATTTTATTTTATTATTGTCTGTTACAGTTTCAGAAGATTTTACTTCTTCATTTTATGTAATTTGGCGCGTAAAATTTCAAATTTTAGCTAAAAATAATATAATGAGATTTATTCCATCGACTTTCTAATTGAGCCATTACAATTATTTATGTGTAATATTATTATAACAAAAGTAAGATTGACATTCATCATTAACATCCAAAATAAAATTAATGTCAGCTTTGAACATTTTTTATATACTTTTTATGGAGTATAACAATTGAAATAAGCTTTAAATTTTCATAAATGTCAGTTTTAGAAGGTTTTATTTCTTTATTATATGTAATTTGGCGTGTAAAATTTCAAATTTTAGCTATAACAACAAATTAATGAGAATTTAAATTAAAATTTTCGAATAAATAGCTCTATGATATCTTATTCCATTGAATTTTTTATTGAGCCATCAAAATATTTGTGTGTAATATTATTATGATAAAAGCAACTTTGAGGTTCAACATTAACAACAATGATATTAAAATATTTAGTGTGTCAGCTTTGAGCAATTATTAATTTGCATGGAGTATATGAACTACAATAAGCAAAAATAATTTTGAGGTTCAACATTTACATTTTTATCATCTTGCTTTAAATATGAATACCATTGGAAAACAATATAAAATACTGGTTTCACAATATTAATTGGTGATTATATTTTATAAAACCTTTGTTGAGTTATATGATTGATTCATTTTACAAACAACACAATATTTATAAAAATTTTAAGCTTATTTTCGTTTGTACACTCCATGCAAATTTAAAAAATTCCTCGAAGATGACATACTAAATATTTTAATATTATTTTCGATGTTAACGTTGAACCTCAAAGTTACTTAATTATGTGTAAAATTTTACATCATCAAAATTTATCTGTTGTTTTGTTTATATTTTGGTTCAAGTTGATGGAAACTCACTTTTATGATCGTACTCTAAACTTACAGTTATGCTTCGGGATCAAACTTAAGGCAAACATAAACCATTGTACATTTTCCACATTTTTGTCGCATTAGATTTGAAGATATTATTTTTGTGTTTATTTTTTATTGTTGGGTTCAAACCCAGTACCTTATGCAGCAATTTTTGAACGCTCTACCACTGGAGCTAGCATTCATTTACCATTTTAGTACTTTTTGGAATAACTTGTACTCTATGTTTCGTAAAGTAGAGATAATATTTTCTCGAAATAACTAATTTGAAATAGTGAAGTAGACTGTCTGCGATCAGAAGAGCGACAACCAAATTCAAAATATATATATATATATATATATATATATCAATAATTGGCCAATTTTAAGACTGGATCATATTTTGCCATTGTGAAATAACATTTAATACCAGGGAAGTATCATCCACATTGATCATAATCAGAAGGAATTTAAATATTCTCGCGTTGTATTTAACTTTAGTTATATAAAAATTCACAAAACACGTTATATTAGAACTGCAGAATGTATATGGAACAACACCTGCAAATGTTAGATAGTAACTTACCTTATCGAATACAGTGAATTTCAGTAGTCATTTTTTCCTATAGTCAAAAGGTAATAACTCAATCAATGATGATATAATATTTTTATAATTTTCTCCAATGGTACTGCATTCTTGAGCTTTGAAGAAAGTGCAATGCATGATTATAGTAAATAACGTAAGAAATATAAATATTTGTTTGTTCGGTGGAGTTTCAAACCTATGTAAAGTAAACGAAAAATAATCCATTTTATTTTATTATTGTCGTTACAGTTTCAGAAGATTTTACTTCTTCATTTTATGTAATTTGGCGCGTAAAATTTCAAATTTTAGCTAAAAACAAATTAATGAGATTTATTCCATCGACTTTCTAATTGAGCCATTATAATTATTTATGTGTAATATTATTATAACAAAAGTAAGTTTGACATTCATCATTAACATCCAAAATAAAATTAATGTCAGCTTTGAACATTTTTTATATACTTTTCATGGAGTATAACAATTGAAATAAGCTTTAACTTTTCATAAATGTCAGTTTTAGAAGGTTTTATTTCTTTACTATATGTAATTTGGCTTGTAAAATTTCAAATTTTAGCTATAACAACAAATTAATGAGAATTTATATTAAAATTTTCTAATAAATAGCTCTATGATATCTTATTCCATCGAATTTTTTATTGAGCCATCAAAATATTTCTGTGTAATATTATTATGATAAAAGAAACTTTGAGGTTCAACATTAACATCGAAAATGATATTAAAATATTTAGTATGTCAGCTTTGAGCAATTATTAATTTGCATGGAGTATATGAACTAAAATAAGCAAAAATAATTTAGAGGTTCAACATTTACATTTTTATCATCTTTCTTTAAATATGAATACCATTGGAAAAAAATATAAAATACTGGTTTCACAATATTAATTGGTGATTATATTTTATAAAATCGTTGAGTTATATGATTGATTCATTTTACAAACAACACAATATTTATGAAAATTTTAAGCTTATTTTCGTCTGTACACTCCATGCAAATTTAAAAAATTCCTCGAAGATGACATACTAAATATTTTAATATCATTTTCGATGTTAACGTTGAACCTCAAAGTTACTTAATTATGTGTAAAATTACATCCCCAAAATCTATCTGTTGTTTTGTTTATATTTTGGTTCAAGTTGATGGAAGCTCACTTTTATGATCGTACTCTAAACTTACAGTTATGCTTCGGGATCAAACTTAAGGCAAACATAAAACATTGTACATTTTCCACATTTTTGTAGCATTAGATTTGAAGATATCATTTTTTTGTTTATTTTTTATTGTTGGGTTCGAACCCAGTACCTCATGCAACAATTTTTGAACGCTCTACCACTGGAGCTAGCATCCATTTACCATTTTAGTATTTCTTGGAATAACTTATACTCTATGTTTCGTAAAGTAGAGATAATATTTTCTTGAAATAACTAATTTGAAATAGTGAAGTAGACTGTCTGCGATCGGAAGAGCGACAATCAAATTAAAAAAAAAAAAAAAAAAAAAAAAAAAACTCAATAATCGGCCAATTATAAGACTGGATCATATTTTGCCATTGTGAAATAACATCTAATACCAGGGAAGTATCATCCACATTGATCATAATCAGAAGGAATTTAAATATTCTCGCGTTGTATTTAACTTTAGTTACATAAAAATTCACAAAACACGTTTTATTAGAACTGCAGAATGTATATGGAACAACACCTGCAAATGTTAGATAGTAACTTACCTTATCAAATGCAGTGAATTTCAGTAGTCATTTTCTTCCTATAGTCCAAAGCTAATAATTCAATCAATGTTGATATTATATTTTTATAATTTTCTCCAATGGTACTGAATTCTTGAGCTTTGAAGAAAGTGCAATGCATGATTATAGTAAATAACGTAAGAAATATAAATATTTGTTTGTCGTTACAGTTTCAGAAGATTTTACTTCTTCATTTTATGTAATTTGGCGCGTAAAATTTCATATTTTTAGCTTAAAACAAATTAATGAGATTTATTCCTTCGACTTTCTAATTGAGCCATTACAATTATTTATGTGTGATATTATTATAACAAAAGTAAGTTTGACATTCATCATTAACATCCAAAATAAAATTATTGTCAGCTTTGAACATTTTTTATATACTTTTCATGGAGTATAACAATTGAAATAAGCTTTAAATTTTCATAAATGTCAGTTTTAGAAGGTTTAATTTCTTTATTATATGTAATTTGGCGTGTAAAAATTCAAATTTTAGCTATAACAACAAATTAATGAGAATTTATATTAAAATTTTCGAATAAATAGCTCTATGATATCTTATTCCATCGAATTTTTTATTGAGCCATCAAAATGTTTCTGTGTAATATTATTATGATAAAAGCAACTTTGAGGTTCAATATTAACATCGGAAATGATATTAAATTATTTAGTATGTCAGCTTTGAGCAATTATTAATTTTCATGGAGTATATGAACTAAAATAAGCAAAAATAATTTTGAGGTTCAACATTTACATATTTATCATCTTGCTTTAAATATGAATACCATTGGAAAAAATATAAAATACTGGTTTCACAATATTAATTGGTGATTATATTTTATAAAATCTTTGTTGAGTTATATGATTGATTCATTTTACAAACAACACAATATTTATCAAAATTTTAAGCTTATTTTCGTTTGTACACTCCATGCAAATTTAAAAAATTCCTCGAAGATGACATACTAAATATTATAATATCATTTTCGATGTTAACGTTGAACCTCAAAGTTACTTAATTATGTGTAAAATTACATCACCAAAGTTTATCTGTTGTTTTGTTTATATTTTGGTTCAAGTTGATGGAAGCTCACTTTTATGATCGTACTCTAAACTTACAGTTATGCTTCGGAATCAAACTTAAGGCAAACATAAAACATTGTACATTTTCCACATTTTTGTAGCATTAGATTTGAAGATATCATTTTTGTGTTTATTTTTTATTGTTGGGTTCGAACCCAGTACCTCATGCAGCAATTTTTGAACGCTCTACCACTGGAGCTAGCATCCATTTACCATTTTAGTATTTTTTGGTATAACTTATACTCTATGTTTCGTAAAGTAGAGATAATATTTTCTTGAAGTAACTAATTTGAAATAGTGATGTAGACTGTCTGCGATCGGAAGAGCGACAATCAAATTAAAAAAAAAAAAAAAAAAAAAAAAAAAAAAAAAAGAAAAACCTCAATAATTTGCCAATTATAAGACTGGATCATATTTTGCCATTGTGAAATAACATTTAATCCCAAAGAAGTATCATCCACATTGATCATAACCAGAAGGAATTTAAATATTCTCGCGTTGTAATTAACTTTAGTTATATAAAAATTCACAAAACAAGTTATATTAGAACTGCAGAATGTATATGGAACAACACCTGCAAATGTTAGATAGTAACTTACCTTATCGAATACTGTGAATTTCAGTAGTCATTTTCTTCCTATAGTCCAAAGCTAATAATTCAATCAATGCTGATATAATATTTTTATAATTTTCTCCAATGGTACTTCATTCTTGAGCTTCGAAGAAAGTGCAATGCATGATTATATTAAATAACGTACGAAATATAAATATTTGTTTGTTCGGTGGAGTGTCAAACCTATGTAAAGTAAACGAAAAATAATCCATTTTATTTTATTACTGTCGTTACAGTTTCAGAAGATTTTACTTCTTCATTTTATGTAATTTGGCGCGTAAAATTTCAAATTTTAGCTAAAAACAAATTAATGAGATTTATTCCATCGACTTTCTAATTGAGCTATTACAATTATTTATGTGTAATACTATTATAACAAAAGTAAGTTTGACATTCATCATTAACATCCAAAATAAAATTAATGTCAGCTTTGAACATTTTTTATATACTTTTCATGGAGTATAACAATTGAAATAAGCTTTAAATTTTCATAAATGTCAGTTTTCGAAGGTTTTACTTCTTTATTATATGTAATTTAGCGTGTAAAATTTCAAATTTTAGCTATAACAACAAATTAATGAGAATTTACATTAAAATTTTCGAATAAATAGCTCTATGATATCTTATTCCATCGAATTTTTTATTGAGCCATCAAAATATTTCTGTGTAATATAATTATGATAAAAGCAACTTTGAAGTTCAACATTAACATCGGAAATGATATTAAAATATTTAGTATGTCAGCTTTGAGCAATTATTAATTTGCGTGGAGTATATGAACTAAAATAAGAAAAAATAATTTTGAGGTTCAACATTTACATTTTTATCATCTTGCTTTAAATATGAATACCATTGGAAAAAAATATAAAATACTGGTTTCACAATATTAATTGGTGATTATATTTTATAAAATCTTTGTTGAGTTACATGATTGATTCATTTTACAAACAACACAATATTTATGACAATTTTAAGCTTATTTTCGTTTGTACACTCCATGCAAATTTAAAAAATTCCTCGAAGATGACATACTAAATATTTTAATATCATTTTCGATGTTAACGTTGAACCTCAAAGTTACTTAATTATTTGTAAAATTACATCCCCAAAATCTATCTGTTGTTTTGTTTATATTTTGGTTCAAGTTGATGGAAGCTCACTTTTATGATCGTACTCTAAACTTACAGTTATGCTTCGGGATCAAACTTAAGGCAAACATAAAACATTGTACATTTTCCACATTTTTGTAGCATTAGATTTGAAGATATCATTTTTGTGTTTATTTTTTATTGTTGGGTTCGAACCCAGTACCTCATGCAACAATTTTGAACGCTCTACCACTGTAGCTAGCATCCATTTACCATTTTAGTATTTCTTGGAATAACTTATACTCTATGTTTCGTAAAGTAGAGATAATATTTTCTTGAAATAACTAATTTGAAATAGTGAAGTAGACTGTCTGCGATCGGAAGAGCGACAATCAAATTAAAAAAAAAAAAAAAAAAAAAAAAAAAAACTCAATAATCGGCCAATTATAAGACTGGATCATATTTTGCCATTGTGAAATAACATCTAATACCAGGGAAGTATCATCCACATTGATCATAATCAGAAGGAATTTAAATATTCTCGCGTTGTATTTAACTTTAGTTACATAAAAATTCACAAAACACGTTATATTAGAACTGCAGAATGTATATGGAACAACACCTGCAAATGTTAGATAGTAACTTACTGTAGATACTGCTTTCTGACATGACAGATCTTGGCCACGTGGCAGCCATCCAGCACACCATATAGTGCTCCACACACACAGGATCACCAGCCGAGCTGATCCATGTGGGGGCTGCGAGACAGAGCCCTCGCATACCACTGCACGGGACTTGTAGGGACTTAGTGGTTCGGAGGCTAGAGTAAGCCCTGTCGCGTGCGAGCCAAGCCCGCGCGCGACCTTTAGTAACTGTTTTGAGAGATTTATGGCACGAGCTCCATAAACCCGGTCAATCCGGTCAAACCCGGTCAACCTCGTAACGGTTCCGGTATTCGCGCACCACGTGCTCTAACGGTTCCTATATACTCGGGCGAACGTGCCGTTATGGTTAAGCTAATTAAGCCGCCATTAATGGGCGCATTAACCACACTACAACGGTCACGTTCTCCAGTATATATAGATCGTCAACCTTTCCATACAAAGGAGGACACACTGCCATACGCGGAAGCTCTGCCAAACCTCTGTCTCTCTCTCAGACATTGCTACTGACTTACTCTCTCCCTACACACACCCCTACTCTTCCTGTGCGATCCTTGATCCACTACACACGGTGTACACGGAGGTCTCCCTGCCGGAATCTCTTGTGCACATTTTGGTGAACCCGACGTGAACTTACCAGCAAAAGCAACCATGTCTCAGGAGAATGATGTCAGCAACCGTCACCGTCGAATCGCGCAATCACAGGACAAGCTGACGTCACGTCTAAAACCCTAAAGGTCAGATGGCACGACTCTAGGGGTTTTAGGTCATAATGACACGCACGGGGGCTGAACTTACCCGTATTTGAATTGGTGCGTGGCGGCGACGCGTATGTTGGTTTCCGCGCATGGAAGTCTATACGGCTATGAGTCTTCACGCGCAGAAAGGGGGCTAATGTAGATACTGCTTTCTGACATGACAGATCTTGGCCACGTGGCAGCCATCCAGCACACCATATAGTGCTCCACACACACAGGATCACCAGCCGAGCTGATCCATGTGGGGGCTGCGAGACAGAGCCCTCGCATACCACTGCACGGGACTTGTAGGGACTTAGTGGTTCGGAGGCTAGAGTAAGCCCTGTCGCGTGCGAGCCAAGCCCGCGCGCGACCTTTAGTAACTGTTTTGAGAGATTTATGGCACGAGCTCCATAAACCCGGTCAATCCGGTCAAACCCGGTCAACCTCGTAACGGTTCCGGTATTCGCGCACCACGTGCTCTAACGGTTCCTATATACTCGGGCGAACGTGCCGTTATGGTTAAGCTAATTAAGCCGCCATTAATGGGCGCATTAACCACACTACAACGGTCACGTTCTCCAGTATATATAGATCGTCAACCTTTCCATACAAAGGAGGACACACTGCCATACGCGGAAGCTCTGCCAAACCTCTGTCTCTCTCTCAGACATTGCTACTGACTTACTCTCTCGCTACACACACCCCTACTCTTCCTGTGCGATCCTTGATCCACTACACACGGTGTACACGGAGGTCTCCCTGCCGGAATCTCTTGTGCACATTTACCTTATCAAATACAGTGAATTTCAGTAGTCATTTTCTTCCTATAGTCCAAAGCTAATAATTCAATCAATGTTGATATTATATTTTTATAATTTTCTCCAATGATACTGAATTCTTGAGCTTTGAAGAAAGTGCAATGCATGATTATAGTAAATAACGTAAGAAATATAAATATTTGTTTGTCGTTACAGTTTCAGAAGATTTTACTTCTTCATTTTATGTAATTTGGCGCGTAAAATTTCATATTTTTAGCTAAAAACAAATTAATGAGATTTATTCCATCGACTTTCTAATTGAGCCATTACAATTATTTATGTGTGATATTATTATAACAAAAGTAAGTTTGACATTCATCATTAACATCCAAAATAAAATTATTGTCAGCTTTGAACATTTTTTATATACTTTTCATGGAGTATAACAATTGAAATAAGCTTTAAATTTTCATAAATGTCAGTTTTAGAAGGTTTAATTTCTTTATTATATGTAATTTGGCGTGTAAAAATTCAAATTTTAGCTATAACAACAAATTAATGAGAATTTATATTAAATTTTCGAATAAATAGCTCTATGATATCTTATTCCATCGAATTTTTTATTGAGCCATCAAAATATTTCTGTGTAATATTATTATGATAAAAGCAACTTTTAGGTTCAATATTAACATCGGAAATGATATTAAAATATTTAGTATGTCAGCTTTGAGCAATTATTAATTTGCATGGATTATATGAACTAAAATAAGAAAAAATAATTTTGAGGTTCAACATTTACATATTTATCATCTTGCTTTAAATATGAATACCATTGGAAAAAATATAAAATACTGGTTTCACATTATTAATTGGTGATTATATTTTATAAAATCTTTGTTGAGTTATATGATTGATTCATTTTACAGACAACACAATATATATCAAAATTTTAAGCTTATTTTCGTTTGTACACTCCATGCAAATTTAAAAAATTCCTCGAAGATGACATACTAAATATTTTAATATCATTTTCGATGTTAACGTTGAACCTCAAAGTTACTTAATTATGTGTAAAATTACATCACCAAAGTTTATCTGTTGTTTTGTTTATATTTTGGTTCAAGTTGATGGAAGCTCACTTTTATGATCGTACTCTAAACTTACAGTTATGCTTCGGAATCAAACTTAAGGCAAACATAAAAAATTGTACATTTTCCACATTTTTGTAGCATTAGATTTGAAGATATCATTTTTGTGTTTATTTTTTATTGTTGGGTTCGAACCCAGTACCTCATGCAGCAATTTTTGAACGCTCTACCACTGGAGCTAGCATCCATTTACCATTTTAGTATTTTTTGGTATAACTTATACTCTATGTTTCGTAAAGTAGAGATAATATTTTCTTGAAGTAACTAATTTGAAATAGTGATGTAGACTGTCTGCGATCGGAAGAGCGACAATCAAATTAAAAAAAAAAAAAAAAAAAAGAAAAACCTCAATAATTTGCCAATTATAAGACTGGATCATATTTTGCCATTGTGAAATAACATTTAATCCCAGGGAAGTATCATCCACATTGATCATAATCAGAAGGAATTTAAATATTCTCGCGTTGTAATTAACTTTAGTTATATAAAAATTCACAAAACACGTTATATTAGAACTGCAGAATGTATATGGAACAACACCTGCAAATGTTAGATAGTAACTTACCTTATCGAATACTGTGAATTTCAGTAGTCATTTTCTTCCTATAGTCCAAAGCTAATAATTCAATCAATGTTGATATAATATTTTTATAATTTTCTCCAATGGTACTTCATTCTTGAGCTTCGAAGAAAGTGCAATGCATGATTATAGTAAATAACGTACGAAATATAAATATTTGTTTGTTCAATGGAGTGTCAAACCAATGTAAAGTAAACGAAAAATAATCCATTTTATTTTATTACTGTCGTTACAGTTTCAGAAGATTTTACTTCTTCATTTTATGTAATTTGGCGCATAAAATTTCAAATTTTAGCTAAAAACAAATTAATGAGATTTATTCCATCGACTTTCTAATTGAGCCATTACAATTATTTATGTGTAATACTATTATAACAAAAGTAAGTTTGACATTCATCATTAACATCCAAAATAAAATTAATGTCAGCTTTGAACATTTTTTATATACTTTTCATGGAGTATAACAATTGAAATAAGCTTTAAATTTTCATAAATGTCACTTTTAGAAGGTTTTATTTCTTTATTATATGTAATTTAGCGTGAAAAATTTCAAATTTTAGCTATAACAACAAATTAATGAGAATTTATATTAAAATTTTCGAATAAATAGCTCTATGATATCTTATTCCATCGAATTTTTTATTGAGCCATCAAAATATTTCTGTGTAATATAATTATGATAAAAGCAACTTTGAAGTTCAACATTAACATCGGAAATGATATTAAAATATTTAGTATGTCAGCTTTGAGCAATTATTAATTTGCGTGGAGTTTATGAACTAAAATAAGAAAAAATAATTTTGAGGTTCAACATTTACATTTTTATCATCTTTCTTTAAATATGAATACCATTGGAAAAAAATATAAAATACTGGTTTCACAATATTAATTGGTGATTATATTTTATAAAATCTTTGTTGAGTTATATGATTGATTCATTTTACAAACAACACAATATTTATGAAAATTTTAAGCTTATTTTCGTTTGTACACTCCATGCAAATTTAAAAAATTCCTCGAAGATGACATACTAAATATTTTAATATCATTTTCGATGTTAACGTTGAACCTCACAGTTACTTAATTATGTGTAAAATTACATCACCAAAATTTATCTGTTGTTTTGTTTATATTTCGGTTCAAGTTGATGGAAGCTCACTTTTATGATCATACTCTAAACTTACAGTTATGCTTCGGGATCAAACTTAAGGCAAACATAAAACATTGTACATTTTCCACATTTTTGTAGCATTAGATTTGAAGATATCATTTTTGTGTTTGTTTTTTATTGTTGGGTTCGAACCCAGTACCTCTTGCAACAATTTTTGAACGCTCTACCACTGGAGCTAGCATCCATTTACCATTTTAGTATTTCTTCTAATAACTTATTCTCTATGTTTCGTAAAGTAGAGATAATATTTTCTTGAAATAACTAATTTGAAATAGTGAAGTAGACTGTCTGCGATCGGAAGAGCGACAATCAAATTCAAAAAAAAAAAAAAAACTCAATAATTGGCCAATTATAAGACTGGATCATATTTTGCCATTGTGAAATAACATCTAATACCAGGGAAGTATCATCCACATTGATCATAATCAGAAGGAATTTAAATATTCTCGCGTTGTATTTAACTTTAGTTATATAAAAATTCACAAAACACGTTATATTAGAACTGCAGAATGTATATGGAACAACACCTGCAAATGTTAGATAGTAACTTACCTTATCGAATACAGTGAATTTCAGTAGTCATTTTCTTCCTATAGTCAAAAGCTAATAATTCAATCAATGTTGATATCATATTTTTATAATTTTCTCCAATGGTACTGCATTCTTGAGCTTTGAAGAAAGTGCAATGCATGATTATAGTAAATAACGTAAGAAATATAAATATTTGTTTGTTCGGTGGAGTTTTAAACCTATGTAAAGTAAACGAAAAATAATCCATTTTATTTTATTATTGTCGTTACAGTTTCAGAAGATTTTACTTCTTCATTTTATGTAATTTGGCGCGTAAAATTTCAAATTTTAGCTAAAAACAAATTAATGAGTTTTATTCCATCGACTTTCTAATTGAGGCATTACAATTATTTGTGTATAATATTATTATAACAAATGTAAGTTTGACATTCATCATTAACATCCAAAATAAAATTAATGTCAGCTTTGAACATTTTTTATATACTTTTCATGGAGTATACCAATTGAAATAAGCTTTAAATTTTCATAAATGTCAGTTTTAGAAGGTTTTATTTCTTTATTATATGTAATTTGGAGTGTAAAATTTCAAATTTTAGCTATAACAACAAATTAATGAGAATTTATATTAAAATTTTCGAATAAATAGCTCTATGATATCTTATTCCATCGAATTTTTTATTGAGCCATCAAAATATTTCTGTGTAATATTATTATGATAAAAGCAACTTTGAGGTTCAATATTAACATCGGAAATGATATTAAAATATTTAGTATGTCAGCTTTGAGCAATTATTAATTTGCATGGAGTATATGAACTAAAATAAGCAAAAATAATTTAGAGGTTCAACATTTACATTTTTATCATCTTGCTTTAAATATGAATACCATTGGAAAAAAAATATAAAATACTGGTTTCACAATATTAATTGGTGATTATATTTTATAAAATCTTTGTTGAGTTATATGATTGATTCATTTTACAAACAACACAATATTTATGAAAATTTTAAGCTTATTTTCGTTTGTACACTCCATGCAAATTTAAAAAAATCCTCGAAGATGACATACTAAATATTTTAATATCATTTTCGATGTTAACGTTGAAGCTCAAAGTTACTTAATTATGTGTAAAATTACATCACCAAAATCTATCTGTTGTTTTGTTTATATTTTGGTTCAAGTTGATGGAAGCTCACTTTTATGATCGTACTCTAAACTTAAAGTTATGCTTCGGGATCAAACTTAAGGAAAACATAAAACATTGTACATTTTCCACATTTTTGTAGCATTAGATTTGAAGATATCATTTTTGTGTTTGTTTTTTATTGTTGGGTTCGAACCCAGTACCTCTTGCAACAATTTTTGAACGCTCTACCACTGGAGCTAGCATCCATTTACCATTTTAGTATTTCTTCGAATAACTTATTCTCTATGTTTCGTAAAGTAGAGATAATATTTTCTTGAAATAACTAATTTGAAATAGTGAAGTAGACTGTCTGCGATCGGAAGAGCGACAATCAAATTCAAAAAAAAAAAAAAAAAACTCAGTAATTGGCCAATTATAAGACTGGATCATATTTTGCCATTGTGAAATAACATCTAATACCAGGGAAGTATCATCCACATTGATCATAATCAGAAGGAATTTAAATATTCTCGCGTTGTATTTAAGTTTAGTTATATAAAAATTCACAAAACACGTTATATTAGAACTGCAGAATGTATATGGAACAACACCTGCAAATGTTAGATAGTAACTTACCTTATCGAATACAGTGAATTTCAGTAGTCATTTTCTTCCAATAGTCAAAAGCTAATAATTCAATCAATGTTGATATAATATTTTTATAATTTTCTCCAATGGTACTGCATTCTTGAGGTTTGAAGAAAGTGCAATGCATGATTATAGTAAATAACGTAAGAAATATAAATATTTGTTTGTTCGGTGGAGTTTCAAACCTATGTAAAGTAAACGAAAAATAATCCATTTTATTTTATTATTGTCGTTACAGTTTCAGAAGATTTTACTTCTTCATTTTATGTAATTTGGCGCGTAAAATTTCATATTTTTAGCTAAAAATAAATTAATGAGATTTATTCCATCGACTTTCTAATTGAGCCATTACAATTATTTATGTGTGATATTATTATAACAAAAGTAAGTTTGACATTCATCATTAACATCCAAAATAAAATTATTGTCAGCTTTGAACATTTTTTATATACTTTTCATGGAGTATAACAATTGAAATAAGCTTTAAATTTTCATAAATGTCAGTTTTAGAAGGTTTAATTTCTTTATTATATGTAATTTGGCGTGTAAAAATTCAAATTTTAGCTATAACAACAAATTAATGAGAATTTATATTAAAATTTTCGAATAAATAGCTCTATGATATCTTATTCCATCGAATTTTTTATTGAGCCATCAAAATATTTCTGTGTAATATTATTATGATAAAAGCAACTTTGAGGTTCAATATTAACATTGGAAATGATATTAAAATATTTAGTATGTCAGCTTTGAGCAATTATTAATTTGCATGGAGTATATGAACTAAAATAAGAAAAAATAATTTTGAGGTTCAACATTTACATATTTATCATCTTGCTTTAAATATGAATACCATTGGAAAAAATATAAAATACTGGTTTCACAATATTAATTGGTGATTATATTTTATAAAATCTTTGTTGAGTTATATGATTGATTCATTTTACAAACAACACAATATTTATGAAAATTTTAAGCTTATTTTCGTTTGTACACTCCATGCAAATTTAAAAAATTCCTCGAAGATGACATACTAAATATTTTAATATCATTTTCGATGTTAACGTTGAACCTCACAGTTACTTAATTATGTGTAAAATTACATCACCAAAATTTATCTGTTGTTTTGTTTATATTTCGGTTCAAGTTGATGGAAGCTCACTTTTATGATCATACTCTAAACTGACAGTTATGCTTCGGGATCAAACTTAAGGCAAACATAAAACATTGTACATTTTCCACATTTTTGTAGCATTAGATTTGAAGATATCATTTTTGTGTTTGTTTTTTATTGTTGGGTTCGAACCCAGTACCTCTTGCAACAATTTTTGAACGCTCTACCACTGGAGCTAGCATCCATTTACCATTTTAGTATTTCTTCGAATAACTTATTCTCTATGTTTCGTAAAGTAGAGATAATATTTTCTTGAAATAACTAATTTGAAATAGTGAAGTAGACTGTCTGCAATCGGAAGAGCGACAATCAAATTCAAAAAAAAAAAAAAACTCAATAATTGGCCAATTATAAGAGTGGATCATATTTTGCCATTGTGAAATAACATCTAATACCAGGGAAGTATCATCCACATTGATCATAATCAGAAGGAATTTAAATATTCTCGCGTTGTATTTAACTTTAGTTATATAAAAATTCACAAAACACGTTATATTAGAACTGCAGAATGTATATGGAACAACACCTGCAAATGTTAGATAGTAACTTACCTTATCGAATACAGTGAATTTCAGTAGTCATTTTCTTCCTATAGTCAAAAGCTAATAATTCAATCAATGTTGATATAATATTTTTATAATTTTCTCCAATGGTACTGCATTCTTGAGCTTTGAAGAAAGTGCAATGCATGATTATAGTAAATAACGTAAGAAATATAAATATTTGTTTGTTCGGTGGAGTTTCAAACCTATGTAAAGTAAACGAAAAATAATCCATTTTATTTTATTATTGTCGTTACAGTTTCAGAAGATTTTACTTCTTCATTTTATGTAATTTGGCGCGTAAAATTTCATATTTTTAGCTAAAAACAAATTAATGAGTTTTATTCCATCGACTTTCTAATTGAGCCATTACAATTATTTATGTGTGATATTATTATAACAAAAGTAAGTTTGACATTCATCATTAACATCCAAAATAAAATTATTGTCAGCTTTGAACATTTTTTATATACTTTTCATGGAGTATAACAATTGAAATAAGCTTTAAATTTTCATAAATGTCAGTTTTAGAAGGTTTAATTTCTTTATTATATGTAATTTGGCGTGTAAAAATTCAAATTTTAGCTATAACAACAAATTAATGAGAATTTATATTAAAATTTTCGAATAAATAGCTCTATGATATCTTATTCCATCGAATTTTTTATTGAGCCATCAAAATATTTCTGTGTAATATTATTATGATAAAAGCAACTTTGAGGTTCAATATTAACATTGGAAATGATATTAAAATATTTAGTATGTCAGCTTTGAGCAATTATTAATTTGCATGGAGTATATGAACTAAAATAAGAAAAAATAATTTTGAGGTTCAACATTTACATATTTATCATCTTGCTTTAAATATGAATACCATTGGAAAAAATATAAAATACTGGTTTCACAATATTAATTGGTGATTATATTTTATAAAATCTTTGTTGAGTTATATGATTGATTCATTTTACAAACAACACAATATTTATGAAAATTTTAAGCTTATTTTCGTTTGTACACTCCATGCAAATTTAAAAAATTCCTCGAAGATGACATACTAAATATTTTAATATCATTTTCGATGTTAACGTTGAACCTCACAGTTACTTAATTATGTGTAAAATTACATCACCAAAATTTATCTGTTGTTTTGTTTATATTTCGGTTCAAGTTGATGGAAGCTCACTTTTATGATCATACTCTAAACTGACAGTTATGCTTCGGGATCAAACTTAAGGCAAACATAAAACATTGTACATTTTCCACATTTTTGTAGCATTAGATTTGAAGATATCATTTTTGTGTTTGTTTTTTATTGTTGGGTTCGAACCCAGTACCTCTTGCAACAATTTTTGAACGCTCTACCACTGGAGCTAGCATCCATTTACCATTTTAGTATTTCTTCGAATAACTTATTCTCTATGTTTCGTAAAGTAGAGATAATATTTTCTTGAAATAACTAATTTGAAATAGTGAAGTAGACTGTCTGCAATCGGAAGAGCGACAATCAAATTCAAAAAAAAAAAAAACTCAATAATTGGCCAATTATAAGAGTGGATCATATTTTGCCATTGTGAAATAACATCTAATACCAGGGAAGTATCATCCACATTGATCATAATCAGAAGGAATTTAAATATTCTCGCGTTGTATTTAACTTTAGTTATATAAAAATTCACAAAACACGTTATATTAGAACTGCAGAATGTATATGGAACAACACCTGCAAATGTTAGATAGTAACTTACCTTATCGAATACAGTGAATTTCAGTAGTCATTTTCTTCCTATAGTCAAAAGCTAATAATTCAATCAATGTTGATATAATATTTTTATAATTTTCTCCAATGGTACTGCATTCTTGAGCTTTGAAGAAAGTGCAATGCATGATTATAGTAAATAACGTAAGAAATATAAATATTTGTTTGTTCGGTGGAGTTTCAAACCTATGTAAAGTAAACGAAAAATAATCCATTTTATTTTATTATTGTCGTTACAGCTTCAGAAGATTTTACTTCTTCATTTTATGTAATTTGGCGCGTAAAATTTCATATTTTTAGCTAAAAACAAATTAATGAGATTTATTCCATCGACTTTCTAATTGAGCCATTACAATTATTTATGTGTGATATTATTATAACAAAAGTAAGTTTGACATTCATCATTAACATCCAAAATAAAATTATTGTCAGCTTTGAACATTTTTTATATACTTTTCATGGAGTATAACAATTGAAATAAGCTTTAAATTTTCATAAATGTCAGTTTTAGAAGGTTTAATTTCTTTATTATATGTAATTTGGCTTGTAAAAATTCAAATTTTAGCTATAACAACAAATTAATGAGAATTTATATTAAAATTTTCGAATAAATAGCTCTATGATATCTTATTCCATCGAATTTTTTATTGAGCCATCAAAATATTTCTGTGTAATATTATTATGATAAAAGCAACTTTGAGGTTCAATATTAACATCGGAAATGATATTAAAATATTTAGTATGTCAGCTTTGAGCAATTATTAATTTGCATGGAGTATATGAACTAAAATAAGAAAAAATAATTTTGAGGTTCAACATTTACATATTTATCATCTTGCTTTAAATATGAATACCATTGGAAAAAATATAAAATACTGGTTTCACAATATTAATTGGTGATTATATTTTATAAAATCTTTGTTGAGTTACATGATTGATTCATTTTACAAACAACACAATATTTATCAAAATTTTAAGCTTATTTTCGTTTGTACACTCCATGCAAATTTAAAAAATTCCTCGAAGATGACATACTAAATATTTTAATATCATTTTCGATGTTAACGTTGAACCTCAAAGTTACTTAATTATGTGTAAAATTACATCACCAAAGTTTATCTGTTGTTTTGTTTATATTTTGGTTCAAGTTGATGGAAGCTCACTTTTATGATCGTACTCTGAACTTACAGTTATGCTTCGGAATCAAACTTAAGGCAAACATAAAACATTGTACATTTTCCACATTTTTGTAGCATTAGATTTGAAGATATCATTTTTGTGTTTATTTTTTATTGTTGGGTTCGAACCCAGTACCTCATGCAGCAATTTTTGAACGCTCTACCACTGGAGCTAGCATCCATTTACCATTTTAGTATTTTTTGGTATAACTTATACTCTATGTTTCGTAAAGTAGAGATAATATTTTCTTGAAGTAACTAATTTGAAATAGTGATGTAGACTGTCTGCGATCGGAAGAGCGACAATCAAATTAAAAAAAAAAATCTCAATAATTGCCAATTATAAGACTGGATCATATTTTGCTATTGTGAAATAACATTTAATCCCAGGGAAGTATCATCCACATTGATCATAATCAGAAGGAATTTAAATATTCTCGCGTTGTAATTAACTTTAGTTATATAAAAATTCACAAAACACGTTATATTAGAACTGCAGAATGTATATGGAACAACACCTGCAAATGTTAGATAGTAACTTACCTTATCGAATACAGTGAATTTCAGTAGTCATTTTCTTCCTATAGTCAAAAGCTAATAATTCAATCAATGTTGATATAATATTTTTATAATTTTCTCCAATGGTACTGTATTTTTGAGCTTTGAAGAAAGTGCAATGCATGATTATAGTAAATAACGTAAGAAATATAAATATTTGTTTGTTCAGTGGAGTTTCAAACCTATGTAAAGTAAACGAAAAATAATCCATTTTATTTTATTATTGTCGTTACAGTTTCAGAAGATTTTACTTCTTCATTTTATGTAATATGGCGCGTACAATTTCAAATTTTAGCTAAAAACAAATTAATGAGTTTTATTCCATCGACTTTCTAATTGAGCCATTACAATTATTTATGTGTGATATTATTATAACAAAAGTAAGTTTGACATTCATCATTAACATCCAAAATAAAATTATTGTCAGCTTTGAACATTTTTTATATACTTTTCATGGAGTATAACAATTGAAATAAGCTTTAAATTTTCATAAATGTCAGTTTTAGAAGGTTTAATTTCTTTATTATATGTAATTTGGCGTGTAAAAATTCAAATTTTAGCTATAACAACAAATTAATGAGAATTTATATTAAAATTTTCGAATAAATAGCTCTATGATATCTTATTCCATCGAATTTTTTATTGAGCCATCAAAATATTTCTGTGTAATATTATTATGATAAAAGCAACTTTGAGGTTCAACATTAACATCGGAAATGATATTAAAATATTTAGTATGTCAGCTTTGAGCAATTATTAATTTGCATGGAGTATATGAACTAAAATAAGCAAAAATAATTTAGAGGTTCAACATTTACATTTTTATCATCTTGCTTTAAATATGAATACCATTGGAAAAAAAATATAAAATACTGGTTTCACAATATTAATTGGTGATTATATTTTATAAAATCTTTGTTGAGTTATATGATTGATTCATTTTACAAACAACGCAATATTTATGAAAATTTTAAGCTTATTTTCGTTTGTACACTCCATGCAAATTTAAAAAATTCCTCGAAGATGACATACTAAATATTTTAATATCATTTTCGATGTTAACGTTGAAGCTCAAAGTTACTTAATTATGTGTAAAATTACATCACCAAAATCTATCTGTTGTTTTGTTTATATTTTGGTTCAAGTTGATGGAAGCTCACTTTTATGATCGTACTCTAAACTTACAGTTATGCTTCGGGATCAAACTTAAGGCAAACATAAAACATTGTACATTTTCCACATTTTTGTAGCATTAGATTTGAAGATATCATTTTTGTGTTTGTTTTTTATTGTTGGGTTCGAACCCAGTACCTCTTGCAACAATTTTTGAACGCTCTACCACTGGAGCTAGCATCCATTTACCATTTTAGTATTTCTTCGAATAACTTATTCTCTATGTTTCGTAAAGTAGAGATAATATTTTCTTGAAATAACTAATTTGAAATAGTGAAGTAGACTGTCTGCAATCGGAAGAGCGACAATCAAATTCAAAAAAAAAACTCAATAATTGGCCAATTATAAGACTGGATCATATTTTGCCATTGTGAAATAACATCTAATACCAGGGAAGTATCATCCACATTGATCATAATCAGAAGGAATTTAAATATTCTCCGTTGTATTTAACTTTAGTTATATAAAAATTCACAAAACACGTTATATTTGAACTGCAGAATGTATATGGAACAACACCTGCAAATGTTAGATAGTAACTTACCTTATCGAATACAGTGAATTTCAGTAGTCATTTTCTTCCTATAGTCAAAAGCTAATAATTCAATCAATGTTGATATAATATTTTTATAATTTTCTCCAATGGTACTGCATTCTTGAGCTTTGAAGAAAGTGCAATGCATGATTATAGTAAATAACGTAAGAAATATAAATATTTGTTTGTTCGGTGGAGTTTCAAACCTATGTAAAGTAAACGAAAAATAATCCATTTTATTTTATTATTGTCGTTACAGTTTCAGAAGATTTTACTTCTTCATTTTATGTAATTTGGCGCGTAAAATTTCATATTTTTAGCTAAAAACAAATTAATGAGATTTATTCCATCGACTTTCTAATTGAGCCATTACAATTATTTATGTGTGATATTATTATAACAAAAGTAAGTTTGACATTCATCATTAACATCCAAAATAAAATTATTGTCAGCTTTGAACATTTTTTATATACTTTTCATGGAGTATAACAATTGAAATAAGCTTTAAATTTTCATAAATGTCAGTTTTAGAAGGTTTAATTTCTTTATTATATGTAATTTGGCGTGTAAAAATTCAAATTTTAGCTATAACAACAAATTAATGAGAATTTATATTAAAATTTTCGAATAAATAGCTCTATGATATCTTATTCCATCGAATTTTTTATTGAGCCATCAAAATATTTCTGTGTAATATTATTATGATAAAAGCAACTTTGAGGTTCAATATTAACATCGGAAATGATATTAAAATATTTAGTATGTCAGCTTTGAGCAATTATTAATTTGCATGGAGTATATGAACTAAAATAAGAAAAAATAATTTTGAGGTTCAACATTTACATATTTATCATCTTGCTTTAAATATGAATACCATTGGAAAAAATATAAAATACTGGTTTCACAATATTAATTGGTGATTATATTTTATAAAATCTTTGTTGAGTTACATGATTGATTCATTTTACAAACAACACAATATTTATCAAAATTTTAAGCTTATTTTCGTTTGTACACTCCATGCAAATTTAAAAAATTCCTCGAAGATGACATACTAAATATTTTAATATCATTTTCGATGTTAACGTTGAACCTCAAAGTTACTTAATTATGTGTAAAATTACATCACCAAAGTTTATCTGTTGTTTTGTTTATATTTTGGTTCAAGTTGATGGAAGCTCACTTTTATGATCGTACTCTGAACTTACAGTTATGCTTCGGAATCAAACTTAAGGCAAACATAAAACATTGTACATTTTCCACATTTTTGTAGCATTAGATTTGAAGATATCATTTTTGTGTTTATCTTTTATTGTTGGGTTCGAACCCAGTACCTCATGCAGCAATTTTTGAACGCTCTACCACTGGAGCTAGCATCCATTTACCATTTTAGTATTTTTTGGTATAACTTATACTCTATGTTTCGTAAAGTAGAGATAATATTTTCTTGAAGTAACTAATTTGAAATAGTGATGTAGACTGTCTGCGATCGGAAGAGCGACAATCAAATTAAAAAAAAAAAAAATCTCAATAATTGCCAAATATAAGACTGGATCATATTTTGCCATTGTGAAATAACATTTAATCCCAGGGAAGTATCATCCACATTGATCATAATCAGAAGGAATTTAAATATTCTCGCGTTGTAATTAACTTTAGTTATATAAAAATTCACAAAACACGTTATATTAGAACTGCAGAATGTATATGGAACAACACCTGCAAATGTTAGATAGTAACTTACCTTATCGAATACAGTGAATTTCAGTAGTCATTTTCTTCCTATAGTCAAAAGCTAATAATTCAATCAATGTTGATATAATATTTTTATAATTTTCTCCAATGGTACTGTATTCTTGAGCTTTGAAGAAAGTGCAATGCATGATTATAGTAAATCACGTAAGAAATATAAATATTTGTTTGTTCAGTGGAGTTTCAAACCTATGTAAAGTAAACGAAAAATAATCCATTTTATTTTATTATTGTCGTTACAGTTTCAGAAGATTTTACTTCTTCATTTTATGTAATCTGGCGCGTACAATTTCAAATTTTAGCTAAAAACAAATTAATGAGTTTTATTCCATCGACTTTCTAATTGAGCCATTACAATTATTTATGTGTGATATTATTATAACAAAAGTAAGTTTGACATTCATCATTAACATCCAAAATAAAATTATTGTCATCTTTAAACATTTTTTATATACTTTTCATGGAGTATAACAATTGAAATAAGCTTTAAATTTTCATAAATGTCAGTTTTAGAAGGTTTAATTTCTTTATTATATGTAATTTGGCGTGTAAAAATTCAAATTTTAGCTATAACAACAAATTAATGAGAATTTATATTAAAATTTTCGAATAAATAGCTCTATGATATCTTATTCCATCGAATTTTTTATTGAGCCATCAAAATATTTCTGTGTAATATTAGTATGATAAAAGCAACTTTGAGGTTCAACATTAACATCGGAAATGATATTAAAATATTTAGTATGTCAGCTTTGAGCAATTATTAATTTGCATGGAGTATATGAACTAAAATAAGCAAAAATAATTTAGAGGTTCAACATTTACATTTTTATCATCTTGCTTTAAATATGAATACCATTGGAAAAAAAATATAAAATACTGGTTTCACAATATTAATTGGTGATTATATTTTATAAAATCTTTGTTGAGTTATATGATTGATTCATTTTACAATCAACACAATATTTATGAAAATTTTAAGCTTATTTTCGTTTGTACACTCCATGCAAATTTAAAAAATTCCTCGAAGATGACATACTAAATATTTTAATATCATTTTCGATGTTAACGTTGAAGCTCAAAGTTACTTAATTATGTGTAAAATTACATCACCAAAATCTATCTGTTGTTTTGTTTATATTTTGGTTCAAGTTGATGGAAGCTCACTTTTATGATCGTACTCTAAACTTACAGTTATGCTTCGGGATCAAACTTAAGGCAAACATAAAATATTGTACATTTTCCACATTTTTTTAGCATTAGATTTGAAGATATCATTTTTGTGTTTGTTTTTTATTGTTGGGTTCGAACCCCGTACCTCTTGCAACAATTTTTGAACGCTCTACCACTGGAGCTAGCATCCATTTACCATTTTAGTATTTCTTCGAATAACATATTCTCTATGTTTCGTAAAGTAGAGATAATATTTTCTTGAAATAACTAATTTGAAATAGTGAAGTAGACTGTCTGCGATCGGAAGAGCGACAAACAAATTCAAAAAAAAAAAAAACTCAATAATTGGCCAATTATAAGACTGGATCATATTTTGCCATTGTGAAATAACATCTAATACCAGGGAAGTATCATCCACATTGATCATAATCAGAAGGAATTTAAATATTCTCGCGTTGTATTTAACTTTAGTTATATAAAAATTCACAAAACACGTTATATTAGAACTGCAGAATGTATATGGAACAACACCTGCAAATGTTAGATAGTAACTTACCTTATCGAATACAGTGAATTTCAGTAGTCATTTTCTTCCTATAGTCAAAAGCTAATAATTCAATCAATGTTGATATAATATTTTTATAATTTTCTCCAATGGTACTGCATTCTTGAGCTTTGAAGAAAGTGCAATGCATGATTATAGTAAATAACGTAAGAAATATAAATATTTGTTTGTTCGGTGGAGTTTCAAACCTATGTAAAGTAAACGAAAAATAATCCATTTTATTTTATTATTGTCGTTACAGTTTCAGAAGATTTTACTTCTTCATTTTATGTAATTTGGCGCGTAAAATTTCATATTTTTAGCTAAAAACAAATTAATGAGATTTATTCCATCGACTTTCTAATTGAGCCATTACAATTATTTATGTGTGATATTATTATAACAAAAGTAAGTTTGACATTCATCATTAACATCCAAAATAAAATTATTGTCAGCTTTGAACATTTTTTATATACTTTTCATGGAGTATAACAATTGAAATAAGCTTTAAATTTTCATAAATGTCAGTTTTAGAAGGTTTAATTTCTTTATTATATGTAATTTGGCGTGTAAAAATTCAAATTTTAGCTATAACAACAAATTAATGAGAATTTATATTAAAATTTTCGAATAAATAGCTCTATGATATCTTATTCCATCGAATTTTTTATTGAGCCATCAAAATATTTCTGTGTAATATTATTATGATAAAAGCAACTTTGAGGTTCAATATTAACATCGGAAATGATATTAAAATATTTAGTATGTCAGCTTTGAGCAATTATTAATTTGCATGGAGTATATGAACTAAAATAAGAAAAAATAATTTTGAGGTTCAACATTTACGTATTTATCATCTTGCTTTAAATATGAATACCATTGGAAAAAATATAAAATACTGGTTTCACAATATTAATTGGTGATTATATTTTATAAAATCTTTGTTGAGTTACATGATTGATTCATTTTACAAACAACACAATATTTATCAAAATTTTAAGCTTATTTTCGTTTGTACACTCCATGCAAATTTAAAAAATTCCTCGAAGATGACATACTAAATATTTTAATATCATTTTCGATGTTAACGTTGAACCTCAAAGTTACTTAATTATGTGTAAAATTACATCACCAAAGTTTATCTGTTGTTTTGTTTATATTTTGGTTCAAGTTGATGGAAGCTCACTTTTATGATCGTACTCTGAACTTACAGTTATGCTTCGGAATCAAACTTAAGGCAAACATAAAACATTGTACATTTTCCACATTTTTGTAGCATTAGATTTGAAGATATCATTTTTGTGTTTATTTTTTATTGTAGGGTTCGAACCCAGTACCTCATGCAGCAATTTTTGAACGCTCTACCACTGGAGCTAGCATCCATTTACCATTTTAGTATTTTTTGGTATAACTTATACTCTATGTTTCGTAAAGTAGAGATAATATTTTCTTGAAGTAACTAATTTGAAATAGTGATGTAGACTGTCTGCGATCGGAAGAGCGACAATCAAATTAAAAAAAAAAAAAATCTCAATAATTGCCAATTATAAGACTGGATCATATTTTGCCATTGTGAAATAACATTTAATCCCAGGGAAGTATCATCCACATTGATCATAATCAGAAGGAATTTAAATATTCTCGCGTTGTAATTAACTTTAGTTATATAAAAATTCACAAAACACGTTATATTAGAACTGCAGAATGTATATGGAACAACACCTGCAAATGTTAGATAGTAACTTACCTTATCGAATACAGTGAATTTCAGTAGTCATTTTCTTCCTATAGTCAAAAGCTAATAATTCAATCAATGTTGATATAATATTTTTATAATTTTCTCCAATGGTACTGTATTCTTGAGCTTTGAAGAAAGTGCAATGCATGATTATAGTAAATAACGTAAGAAATATAAATATTTGTTTGTTCAGTGGAGTTTCAAACCTATGTAAAGTAAACGAAAAATAATCCATTTTATTTTATTATTGTCGTTACAGTTTCAGAAGATTTTACTTCTTCATTTTATGTAATCTGGCGTGTACAATTTCAAATTTTAGCTAAAAACAAATTAATGAGTTTTATTCCATCGACTTTCTAATTGAGCCATTACAATTTTTTATGTGTAATATTATTATAACAAATGTAAGTTTGACATTCATCATTAACATCTAAAATAAATTTAATATCAGCTTTGAACATTTTTTATATACTTTTCATGGAGTATAACAATTGAAATAAGCTTTAAATTTTCATAAATGTCAGTTTTAGAAGGTTTTATTTCTTTATTATATGTAATTTGGCGTGTAAATTTCAAATTTTAGCTATAACAACAAATTAATGAGAATTTATATTAAAATTTTCGAATAAATAGCTCTATGATATCTTATTCCATCGAATTTTTTATTGAGCCATCAAAATATTTATGTGTAATATTATTATGATAAAAGCAGCTTTGAGGTTCAACATTAACATCGGAAATGATATTAAAATATTTAGTATGTCAGCTTTGAGCAATTATTAATTTGCATGGAGTATATGAACTAAAATAAGAAAAAATAATTTTGAAGTTCAACATTTACATTTTTATCATCTTGCTTTAAGCATGGATACCATTGGAAAAAAATATAAAATACTGGTTTCACAATATTAATTGGTGATTATATTTTATAAAATCTTGGCTTAATTACTTAATGCATACCCCCACTATACCGAAACTAACACTTTGCAACCCCCACTTTGAGAATAGGCTTATTGCATCCCCCATTTGCAATAAAACCTACTTGTTGAAATTGGTAAAGATTTTCGTCAAAACTAACCAAATAGTTGACTGTGTCCTTTCATTAAAGGGTAAAATTGTCCATCTCTTTCATGTATGAACACCAAGAATGAGCAGTAACCAATCAACCACCACCATCATTGCCATCAAACCCAGGTCCGGCAGCCAAAATCCCAGATTCCGGCCACCTAAACAACAAATGTTTTTCATACAAGCTGACACCCTTTCAAATTTCCATTCAAGTGAACGAAAATCCAGAGCTTCTCGTTCTTCCTCTGCTTATAGTCGCTGATCTCTCCTTCGTCGCCGCTTTGTCCTTGCAATTGTTCAGCAACTGGTCATCCATCAACATCAAGGCGATGACCCGACGCTTGGAATCGATCTGCTATATGTTGAATCTCTAGAGATTACTGCGTGCGAAGGATTGGATCTGAAGCACGGGTTGGAGTTGAAGCGCGGTGACGAGTGATTCGATTCATCTGGGTCAAACCCATATCAACAAAAATCATCGATATTGAGAATTATGAATACCTCTAGCCCCAGCAGAATTAACAGAATCTTAAGCAATTAAAGTAGTAATATCGAACAATTGTTTTGTTTGAGGTCGATTGTGCAGCCGATAATTCCACGAACTGGAAGTTAAACCTCCATCCCCAATTTGCTGGACACGAGGAGAGACTGGAGAGATAGAAATATAGTTTGTAGAGAGAGACAACAGGTAGTTTTGGCAGAGGGAAAATACAAGAAAGAATCGGAACATATGTGTAGAAGGAGGTTACATAAGAATTTGTGATGAGGTGGATCGTTGTTTCTTAAGAAAGATGTTCATCTTCATCCTTTTTTATCAACTGTTCATCTTCATCCTTATCATCATCTCTATATTTTTTTCTTTTTTTATTTTTTATTTAATTGAGAAGCTTTAATATTAATATATTAATATATGTTCTATATGGACACATTTACCCTCTTAGTATGAATGATGTTTAGATGAGATCTTTTACCAGTTTCAACAAGTAGGTTTTATTGCAAATGGGGGATGCAATAAGCCTATTCTCAAAGTGGGGGTTGCAATGTGTTAGTTTCGGTATATTGGGGGTATGCATCAAGTAATTAAGCCTATATTTAAAGTAATAAATTTTAATTATCTTCTAAATTACAAAAATAATCATGTTAATTCATGGGTATGTTTTTCAAAATAAAATCCATGGGTATGAAATTGGTAAAAACAAAAGTTCTAACATGAAAATTCCTACACATGGAGCGGTCAAGTTGAATGAATAAGATTCCTACACATGGGGTGGTCAAGTTGAATAAATAAGTTAGAATTCCCTTCTAAATTGTAATAATAATTTACTAGAATTCCTTATGTTAAAACATGAGCTAGTGAGTTGTGATCACATTGGACTATTTTTCAAAAATGTACGAAATTTTCTTGTGATTAGAAAGAAGTCTCAAATGAAGAAAAAAAAGTTAATTAAATTAATAACATCGGATTTGGAATTTGGTAAAAAAAAATTGTAATTGAAAAGGCTAATGTCATTCAGCCGAGAAATAAAACATATTACATAAATGTTAAATCGGTTACTCTATTCTAACATGAAAATTCCAACACATGGGGTAGTCAAGTTAAATCAATACGATTCCTACACATGGGGTGGTCAATTTGAATAAATAAGTTTGAATTCCCTTTTAAATTGCAATAATAATTTACTTCCTTACCACAAAGACTTATTTTAGAATTCCTTATGTTAAAACATGCGCTAGTCAATTGTGATCACATTCAACTGGTTGACAAAAAGATCACATTTAAATGTTTTTTAAAAGGCACTAAATTTCCTTTTGCTAAGAAGGAAGTCTCAAATGAAGAAAAAGGCAATTAAATTACTAACATAGGATTTGGAATTTGGTAAAACAAAAATTGTATTTGGAATGGCTAAGATCATTGTGGCTGAGAAATAAAACATGGCTTAATTACTTAATGCATACCCCCACTATACCAAAACTAACACATTGCAACCCCCACTTTGAGAATAGGCTTATTGCATCCCCCATTTGCAATAAAACCTACTTGTTGAAACTGGTAAAAGATCTCATCTAAACATCATTCATATTAAGAGGGTAAATGTGTCCATATAGAACATATATTAATTACTATATTAATATTAAAGCTTCTCAATTAAATAAAAAATAAAAAAGAAAAAGATATAAAGATGATGATAAGGATGAAGATGAACTATTTCAAAAAAAAGGATGAAGATGAACAGGTGATCAAAAAGAGGATGAAGATGAACATCTTTCTTAAGAAACAACGATCTCTCTCTACACATATTCAGATGTAACCTCCTTCTACACATATGTCCCGATTCTTTCTTGTTTTATCCCTCTGCCAAAACCACATGTTTGTCTCTCTCTACAAACTATATTTCTATCTCTCCAGTCTCCCCCATGTCCAGCGAATTGGGGATCGGGGTTTCACTTCCAGTTCGTGGAATTATCAGCTGCACAATCGACCTCAAACCAAACAATTGTTCGATATTGCTACTTGCTTAAGATTCTGTTAATTCTTCTAGGGCTAGAGGTATTCATAATTCTCAATATCGATGATTTTTGTTGATATGGGTTTGACCCAGATGAATCGAATCACTCGTCAGGGTTGTGTACCGTGCTTCGACTCCAATTGCGTGCTTCGGCTCCAATCCTTCGCACGCAGTAATTTCTAGAGATTCAACATTTGTAGATCGATTCCATATTTCCTGATTCCAAGCATCGGGTCATCGCCTTGATGTTGATGGATGACCAGTTGCAGAACAATTGCAAGGACAAAGCGGCAACGAAGGAGAGAATAGCGACTATAAGCAGAGGAAGAACGAGAAGCTGTGGATTTTCGTTCACTTGAGTGGAAATTGAAAGGGTGCCAGCTTGTATGAAAAACATTTGTTGTTTAGGTGGCCGAAATCTGGGATTTTGGCTACCGGACCTGGGTTTGATGGCAATGATGGTGGTGGTTGATTGGTTACTGCGATGCAAATTCTCAGTGTTCATACATGAAAGAGATGGACAATTTTACCCTTTAATGAAAGGACATGATAGTCAACTATTTGGTTAAGTGTGATGACAATCTTTTACCAATTTCAACAAGTATGTTTTATTGCAAATGGGGGATGCAATAAGCTTATTCTCAAAGTGGGGGATGCAATGTGTTAGTTTCGGTATAGTGGGGGTATGCATTAAGTAATTGAGCCTAAAATCTTTGTTGAGTTATATGATTGATTCATTTTACAAACAACACAATATTTATAAAAATTTTAAGCTTATTTTCGTTTGTACACTCCATGCAAATTAAAAAAATTCCTCGAAGATGACATACTAAATATTTTAATATCATTTTCGATGTTAACGTTGAAGCTCAAAGTTACTTAATTATGTGTAAAATTACATCACCAAAATCTATCTGTTGTTTTGTTTATATTTTGGTTCAAGTTGATGGAAGCTCACTTTTATGATCGTACTCTAAACTTACAGTTATGATTCGGGATCAAACTTAAGGCAAACATAAAACATTGTACATTTTCCACATTTTTGTAGCATTAGATTTGAAGATATCATTTTTGTGTTTGTTTTTTATTGTTGGGTTCGAACCCAGTACCTCTTGCAACAATTTTTGAACGCTCTACCACTGGAGCTAGCATCCATTTACCATTTTAGTATTTCTTCGAATAACTTATTCTCTATGTTTCGTAAAGTAGAGATAATATTTTCTTGAAATAACTAATTTCAAATAGTGAAGTAGACTGTCTGCGATCGGAAGAGCGACAATCAAATTCAAAAAAAAAAAACTCAATAATTGGCCAATTATAAGACTGGATCATATTTTGCCATTGTGAAATAACATCTAATACCAGGGAAGTATCATCCACATTGATCATAATCAGAAGGAATTTAAATATTCTCGCGTTGTATTTAACTTTAGTTACATAAAAATTCACAAAACACGTTATATTAGAACTGCAGAATGTATATGGAACAACACCTGCAAATGTTAGATAGTAACTTACCTTATCGAATACAGTGAATTTCAGTAGTCATTTTCTTCCTATAGTCAAAAGCTAATAATTCAATCAATGTTGATATAATATTTTTATAATTTTCTCCAATGGTACTGCATTCTTGAGCTTTGAAGAAAGTGCAATGCATGATTATAGTAAATAACGTAAGAAATATAAATATTTGTTTGTTCGGTGGAGTTTCAAACCTATGTAAATTAAACGAAAAATAATCCATTTTATTTTATTATTGTCGTTACTTATTCAGAAGATTTTACTTCTTCATTTTATGTAATTTGGCGCGTAAAATTTCAAATTTTAGCTAAAAACAAATTAATGAGTTTTATTCCATCGACTTAATAATTGAGCCATTACAATTATTTATGTATAATATTATTATAACAAATGTAAGTTTGACATTCATCATTAACATCCAAAATAAAATTAATGTCAGCTTTGAACATTTTTTATATACTTTTCATGGAGTATAACAATTGAAATAAGCTTTAAATTTTCATAAATGTCAGTTTTAGAAGGTTTTATTTCTTTATTATATGTAATTTGGAGTGTAAAATTTCAAATTTTAGCTATAACAACAAATTAATGAGAATTTATATTAAAATTTTCGAATAAATAGCTCTATGATATCTTATTCCATCGAATTTTTTATTGAGCCATCAAAATATTTCCGTGTAATATTATTATGATAAAAGCAACTTTGAGGTTCAACATTAACATCGGAAATGATATTAAAATATTTAGTGTGTCAGCTTTGAGCAATTATTAATTTGCATGGAGTATATGAACTAAAATAAGCAAAAATAATTTAGAGGTTCAACATTTACATTTTTATCATCTTGCTTTAAATATGAATACCATTGGAAAAAAAATATAAAATACAGGTTTCACAATATTAATTGGTGATTATATTTTATAAAATCTTTGTTGAGTTATATGATTGATTCATTTTACAAACAACACAATATTTATGAAAATTTTAAGCTTATTTTCGTTTGTACAGTCCATGCAAATTTAAAAAATTCCTCGAAGATGACATACTAAATATTTTAATATCATTTTCGATGTTAACGTTGAAGCTCAAAGTTACTTAATTATGTGTAAAATTACATCACCAAAATCTATCTGTTGTTTTGTTTATATTTTGGTTCAAGTTGATGGAAGCTCACTTTTATGATCGTACTCTAAACTTACAGTTATGCTTCGGGATCAAACTTAAGGCAAACATAAAACATTGTACATTTTCCACATTTTTGTAGCATTAGATTTGAAGATATCATTTTTGTGTTTGTTTTTTATTGTTGGGTTCGAACCCAGTACCTCTTGCAACAATTTTTGAACGCTCTACCACTGGAGCTAGCATCCATTTACCATTTTAGTATTTCTTCGAATAACTTATTCTCTATGTTTCGTAAAGTAGAGATAATATTTTCTTGAAATAACTAATTTGAAATAGTGAAGTAGACTGTCTGCGATCGGAAGAGCGACAATCAAATTCAAAAAAAAAGCTCAATAATTGGCCAATTATAAGACTGGATCATATTTTGCCATTGTGAAATAACATCTAATACCAGGGAAGTATCATCCACATTGATCATAATCAGAAGGAATTTAAATATTCTCGCGTTGTATTTAACTTTAGTTACATAAAAATTCACAAAACACGTTATATTAGAACTGCAGAATGTATATGGAACAACACCTGCAAATGTTAGATAGTAACTTACCTTATCGAATACTGTGAATTTCAGTAGTCATTTTCTTCCTATAGTCCAAAGCTAATAATTCAATCAATGTTGATATAATATTTTTATAATTTTCTCCAATGGTACTTCATTCTTGAGCTTCGAAGAAAGTGCAATGCATGATTATAGTAAATAACGTACGAAATATAAATATTTGTTTGTTCGGTGGAGTGTCAAACCTATGTAAAGTAAACGAAAAATAATCCATTTTATTTTATTACTGTCGTTACAGTTTCAGAAGATTTTACTTCTTCATTTTATGTAATTTGGCGCATAAAATTTCAAATTTTAGCTAAAAACAAATTAATGAGATTTATTCCATCGACTTTCTAATTGAGCCATTACAATTATTTATGTATAATATTATTATAACAAATGTAAGTTTGACATTCATCATTAACATCCAAAATAAAATTAATGTCAGCTTTGAACATTTTTTATATACTTTTCATGGAGTATAACAATTGAAATAAGCTTTAAATTTTCATAAATGTCAGTTTTAGAAGGTTTTATTTCTTTATTATATGTAATTTGGAGTGTAAAATTTCAAATTTTAGCTATAACAACAAATTAATGAGAATTTATATTAAAATTTTCGAATAAATAGCAAAAATAATTTAGAGGTTCAACATTTACATTTTTATCATCTTGCTTTAATTTTGAATACCATTGGAAAAAAAATATAAAATACTGGTTTCACAATATTAATTGGTGATTATATTTTATAAAATCTTTGTTGAGTTATATGAATGATTCATTTTACAAACAACGCAATATTTATGAAAATTTTAAGCTTATTTTCGTTTGTACACTCCATGCAAATTTAAAAAATTCCTCGAAGATGACATACTAAATATTTTAATATCATTTTCGATGTTAACGTTGAAGCTCAAAGTTACTTAATTATGTGTAAAATTACATCACCAAAATCTATCTGTTGTTTTGTTTATATTTTGGTTCAAGTTGATGGAAGCTCACTTTTATGATCGTACTCTAAACTTACAGTTATGCTTCGGGATCAAACTTAAGGCAAACATAAAACATTGTACATTTTCCACATTTTTGTACCATTAGATTTGAAGATATCATTTTTGTGTTTGTTTTTTATTGTTGGGTTCGAACCCAGTACCTCTTGCAACAATTTTTGAACGCTCTACCACTGGAGCTAGCATCCATTTACCATTTTAGTATTTCTTCGATAACTTATTCTCTATGTTTCGTAAAGTAGAGATAATATTTTCTTGAAATAACTAATTTCAAATAGTGAAGTAGACTGTCTGCGATCGGAAGAGCGACAATCAAATTCAAAAAAAAAAAAACCTCAATAATTGGCCAATTATAAGACTGGATCATATTTTGCCATTGTGAAATAACATCTAATACCAGGGAAGTATCATCCACATTGATCATAATCAGAAGGAATTTAAATATTCTCGCGTTGTATTTAACTTTAGTTACATAAAAATTCACAAAACACGTTATATTAGAACTGCAGAATGTATATGGAACAACACCTGCAAATGTTAGATAGTAACTTACCTTATCGAATACAGTGAATTTCAGTAGTCATTTTCTTCCTATAGTCAAAAGCTAATAATTCAATCAATGTTGATATAATATTTTTATAATTTTCTCCAATGGTACTGCATTCTTGAGCTTTGAAGAAAGTGCAATGCATGATTATAGTAAATAACGTAAGAAATATAAATATTTGTTTGTTCGGTGGAGTTTCAAACCTATGTAAAGTAAACGAAAAATAATCCATTTTATTTTATTATTGTTGTTACTTATTCAGAAGATTTTACTTCTTCATTTTATGTAATTTGGCGCGTAAAATTTCAAATTTTAGCTAAAAACAAATTAATGAGTTTTATTCCATCGACTTAATAATTGAGCCATTACAATTATTTATGTATAATATTATTATAACAAATGTAAGTTTGACATTCATCATTAACATCCAAAATAAAATTAATGTCAGCTTTGAACATTTTTTATATACTTTTCATGGAGTATAACAATTGAAATAAGCTTTAAATTTTCATAAATGTCAGTTTTAGAAGGTTTTATTTCTTTATTATATGTAATTTGGAGTGTAAAATTTCAAATTTTAGCTATAACAACAAATTAATGAGAATTTATATTAAAATTTTCGAATAAATAGCTCTATGATATCTTATTCCATCGAATTTTTTATTGAGCCATCAAAATATTTCTGTGTTATATTATTATGATAAAAGCAACTTTGAGGTTCAACATTAACATCGGAAATGATATTAAAATATTTAGTATGTCAGCTTTGAGCAATTATTAATTTGCATGGAGTATATGAACTAAAATAAGCAAAAATAATTTAGAGGTTCAACATTTACATTTTTATCATCTTGCTTTAAATATGAATACCATTGGAAAAAAATATAAAATACTGGTTTCACAATATTAATTGGTGATTATATTTTATAAAATCTTTGTTGAGTTATATGATTGATTCATTTTACAAACAACGCAATATTTATGAAAATTTTAAGCTTATTTTCGTTTGTACACTCCATGCAAATTTAAAAAATTCCTCGAAGATGACATACTAAATATTTTAATATCATTTTCGATGTTAACGTTGAAGCTCAAAGTTACTTAATTATGTGTAAAATTACATCACCAAAATCTATATGTTGTTTTGTTTATATTTTGGTTCAAGTTGATGGAAGCTCACTTTTATGATCGTACTCTAAACTTACAGTTATGCTTCGGGATCAAACTTAAGGCAAACATAAAACATTGTACATTTTCCACATTTTTGTAGCATTAGATTTGAAGATATCATTTTTGTGTTTGTTTTTTATTGTTGGGTTCGAACCCAGTACCTCTTGCAACAATTTTTGAACGCTCTACCACTGGAGCTAGCATCCATTTACCATTTTAGTATTTCTTCGAATAACTTATTCTCTATGTTTCGTAAAGTAGAGATAATATTTTCTTGAAATAACTAATTTGAAATAGTGAAGTAGACTGTCTGCGATCGGAAGAGCGACAATCAAATTCAAAAAAAAAAAAACTCAATAATTGGCCAATTATAAGACTGGATCATATTTTGCCATTGTGAAATAACATCTAATACCAGGGAAGTATCATCCACATTGATCATAATCAGAAGGAATTTAAATATTCTCGCGTTGTATTTAACTTTAGTTATATAAAAATTCACAAAACACGTTATATTAGAACTGCAGAATGTATATGGAACAACACCTGCAAATGTTAGATAGTAACTTACCTTATCGAATACAGTGAATTTCAGTAGTCATTTTCTTCCTATAGTGAAAAGCTAATAATTCAATCAATGTTGATATAATATTTTTATAATTTTCTCCAATGGTACTGCTTTCTTGAGCTTTGAAGAAAGTGCAATGCATGATTATAGTAAATAACGTAAGAAATATAAATATTTGTTTGTTCGGTGGAGTTTCAAACCTATGTAAAGTAAACGAAAAATAATCCATTTTATTTTATTATTGTCGTTACAGTTTCAGAAGATTTTACTTCTTCATTTTATGTAATTTGGCGCGTAAAATTTCAAATTTTAGCTAAAAAAAAATTAATGAGTTTTATTCCATCGACTTTCTAATTGAGCCATTACAATTATTTATGTATAATATTATTATAACAAATGTAAGTTTGACATTCATCATTAACATCCAAAATAAAATTAATGTCAGCTTTGAACATTTTTTATATACTTTTCATGGAGTATAACAATTGAAATAAGCTTTAAATTTTCATAAATGTCAGTTTTAGAAGGTTTTATTTCTTTATTATATGTAATTTGGAGTGTAAAATTTCAAATTTTAGCTATAACAACAAATTAATGAGAATTTATATTAAAATTTTCGAATAAATAGCTCTATGATATCTTATTCCATCGAATTTTTTATTGAGCCATCAAAATATTTCTGTGTAATATTATTATGATAAAAGCAACTTTGAGGTTCAACATTAACATCGGAAATGATATTAAAATATTTAGTATGTCAGCTTTGAGCAATTATTAATTTGCATGGAGTATATGAACTAAAATAAGCAAAAATAATTTAGAGGTTCAACATTTACATTTTTATCATCTTGCTTTTAAATATGAATACCATTGGAAAAAAATATAAAATACTGGTTTCACAATATTAATTGGTGATTATATTTTATAAAATCTTTGTTGAGTTATATGATTGATTCATTTTACAAACAACACAATATTTATGAAAATTTTAAGCTTATTTTCGTTTGTACACTCCATGCAAATTTAAAAAATTCCTCGAAGATGACATACTAAATATTTTAATATCATTTTCGATGTTAACGTTGAAGCTCAAAGTTACTTAATTATGTGTAAAATTACATCACCAAAATCTATCTGTTGTTTTGTTTATATTTTGGTTCAAGTTGATGGAAGCTCACTTTTATGATCGTACTCTAAACTTACAGTTATGCTTCGGGATCAAACTTAAGGCAAACATAAAACATTGTACATTTTCCACATTTTTGTAGCATTAGATTTGAAGATATCATTTTTGTGTTTGTTTTTTATTGTTGGGTTCGAACCCAGTACCTCTTGCAACAATTTTTGAACGCTCTACCACTAGAGCTAGCATCCATTTACCATTTTAGTATTTCTTCGAATAACTTATTCTCTATGTTTCGTAAAGTAGAGATAATATTTTCTTGAAATAACTAATTTGAAATAGTGAAGTAGACTGTCTGCGATCGGAAGAGCGACAATCAAATTCAAAAAAAAAAAAAACTCAATAATTGGCCAATTATAAGACTGGATCATATTTTGCCATTGTGAAATAACATCTAATACCAGGGAAGTATCATCCACATTGATCATAATCAGAAGGAATTTAAATATTCTGGTGTTGTTTTTAACTTTAGTTATATAAAAATTCACAAAACACGTTATATTAGAACTGCAGAATGTATATGGAACAACACCTGCAAATGTTAGATAGTAACTTACCTTATCGAATACAGTGAATTTCAGTAGTCATTTTCTTCCTATAGTCAAAAGCTAATAATTCAATCAATGTTGATATAATATTTTTATAATTTTCTCCAATGGTACTGCATTCTTGAGCTTTGAAGAAAGTGCAATGCATGATTATAGTAAATAACGTAAGAAATATAAATATTTGTTTGTTCGGTGGAGTTTCAAACCTATGTAAAGTAAACGAAAAATAATCCATTTTATTTTATTATTGTCGTTACAGTTTCAGAAGATTTTACTTCTTCATTTTATGTAATTTGGCGCGTAAAATTTCAAATTTTAGCTAAAAACAAATTAATGAGTTTTATTCCATCGACTTTCTAATTGAGCCATTACAATTATTTATGTATAATATTATTATAACAAATGTAAGTTTGACATTCATCATTAACATCCAAAATAAAATTAATGTCAGCTTTGAACATTTTTTATATACTTCATGGAGTATAACAATTGAAATAAGCTTTAAATTTTCATAAATGTAAGTTTTAGAAGGTTTTATTTCTTTATTATATGTAATTTGGAGTGTAAAATATCAAATTTTAGCTATAACAACAAATTAATGAGAATTTATATTAAAATTTTCGAATAAATAGCTCTATGATATCTTATTCCATCGAATTTTTTATTGAGCCATCAAAATATTTCTGTGTAATATTATTATGATAAAAGCAACTTTGAGGTTCAACATTAACATCGGAAATGATATTAAAATATTTAGTATGTCAGCTTTGAGCAATTATTAATTTGCATGGAGTATATGAACTAAAATAAGCAAAAATAATTTAGAGGTTCAACATTTACATTTTTATCATCTTGCTTTAAATATGAATACCATTGGAAAAAAAATATAAAATACTGGTTTCACAATATTAATTGGTGATTATATTTTATAAAATCTTTGTTGAGTTATATGATTGATACATTTTACAAACAACACAATATTTATGAAAATTTTAAGCTTATTTTCGTTTGTACACTCCATGCAAATTTAAAAAATTCCTCGAAGATGAAATACTAAATATTTTAATATCATTTTCGATGTTAACGTTGAAGCTCAAAGTTACTTAATTATGTGTAAAATTACATCACCAAAATCTATCTGTTGTTTTGTTTATATTTTGGTTCAAGTTGATGGAAGCTCACTTTTACGATCGTACTCTAAACTTACAGTTATGCTTCGGGATCAAACTTAAGGCAAACATAAAACATTGTACATTTTCCACATTTTTGTAGCATTAGATTTGAAGATATCATTTTTGTGTTTGTTTTTTATTGTTGGGTTCGAACCCAGTACCTCTTGCAACAATTTTTGAACGCTCTACCACTGGAGCTAGCATCCATTTACCATTTTAGTATTTCTTCGAATAACTTATTCTCTATGTTTCATAAAGTAGAGATAATATTTTCTTGAAATAACTAATTTGAAATAGTGAAGTAGACTGTCTGCGATCGGAAGAGAGACAAAGAAATTCAAAAAAAAAAAAAAACTCAATAATTGGCCAATTATAAGACTGGATCATATTTTGCCATTGTGAAATAACATCTAATACCAGGGAAGTATCATCAACATTGATCATAATCAGAAGGAATTTAAATATTCTCGCGTTCTATTTAACTTTAGTTATATAAAAGTTCACAAAACACGTTATATTAGAACTGCAGAATGTATATGGAACAACACCTGCAAATGTTAGATAGTAACTTACCTTATCGAATACAGTGAATTTCAGTAGTCATTTTCTTCCTATAGTCAAAAGCTAATAATTCAATCAATGTTGATATAATATTTTTATAATTTTCTCCAATGGTACTGCATTCTTGAGCTTTGAAGAAAGTGCAATGCATGATTATAGTAAATAACGTAAGAAATATAAATATTTGTTTGTTCGGTGGAGTTTCAAACCTATGTAAAGTAAACGAAAAATAATCCATTTTATTTTATTATTGTCGTTACAGTTTTCATAAGATTTTACTTCTTCATTTTATGTAATTTGGCGCGTAAAATTTCAAATTTTAGCTAAAAACAAATTAATGAGTTCTATTCCATCGACTTTCTAATTGAGCCATTACAATTATTTATGTATAATATTATTATAACAAATGTAAGTTTGACATTCATCATTAACATCCAAAAGAAAATTAATGTCAGCTTTAAACATTTTTTATATACTTCATGGAGTATAACAATTGAAATAAGCTTTAAATTTTCATAAATGTCAGTTTTAGAAGGTTTTATTTCTTTATTATATGTAATTTGGAGTGTAAAATTTCAAATTTTAGCTATAACAACAAATTAATGAGAATTTATATTAAAATTTTCGAATAAATAGCTCTATGATATCTTATTCCATCGAATTTTTTATTGAGCCATCAAAATATTTCTGTGTAATATTATTATGATAAAAGAAACTTTGAGGTTCAACATTAACATCGGAAATGATATTAAAATATTTAGTATGTCAGCTTTGAGCAATTATTAATTTGCATGGAGTATATGAACTAAAATAAGCAAAAATAATTTAGAGGTTCAACATTTACATTTTTATCATCTTGCTTTAAATATGAATACCATTGGAAAAAAAATATAAAATACTGGTTTCACAATATTAATTGGTGATTATATTTTATAAAATCTTTGTTGAGTTATATGATTGATTCATTTTACAAACAACACAATATTTATGAAAATTTTAAGCTTATTTTCGTTTGTACACTCCATGCAAATTTAAAAAATTCCTCGACGATGACATACTAAATATTTTAATATCATTTTCGATGTTAACGTTGAAGCTCAAAGTTACTTAATTATGTGTAAAATTACATCACCAAAATCTATCTGTTGTTTTGTTTATATTTTGGTTCAAGTTGATGGAAGCTCACTTTTATGATCGTACTCTAAACTTACAGTTATGCTACGGTATCAAACTTAAGGCAAACATAAAACATTGTACATTTTCCACATTTTTGTAGCATTAGATTTGAAGATATCATTTTTGTGTTTGTTTTTTATTGTTGGGTTCGAACCCAGTACCTCTTGCAACAATTTTTGACGCTCTACCACTGGAGCTAGCATCCATTTACCATTTTAGTATTTCTTCAAATAACTTATTCTCTATGTTTCGTAAAGTAGAGATAATATTTTCTTGAAATAACTAATTTTTAATAGCGAAGTAGACTGTCTACGATCGGAAGAGCGACAATCAAATTCAAAAAAAAAAACTCAATAATTGGCCAATTATAAGACTGGATCATATTTTGCCATTGTGAAATAACATCTAATACCAGGGAAGTATCATCCACATTGATCATAATCAGAAGGAATTTAAATATTCTCGCGTTGTATTTAACTTTAGTTATATAAAAATTCACAAAACACGTTATATTAGAACTGCAGAATGTATATGGAACAACACCTGCAAATGTTAGATAGTAACTTACCTTATCGAATACAGTGAATTTCAGTAGTCATTTTCTTCCTATAGTCAAAAGCTAATAATTCAATCAATGTTGATATAATATTTTTATAATTTTCTCCAATGGTACTGCATTCTTGAGCTTTGAAGAAAGTGCAATGCATGATTATAGTAAATAACGTAAGAAATATAAATATTTGTTTGTTCGGTTGAGTTTCAAACCTATGTAAAGTAAACGAAAAATAATCCATTTTATTTTATTATTGTCGTTACTTATTCATAAGATTTTACTTCTTCATTTTATGTAATTTGGCGCGTAAAATTTCAAATTTTAGCTAAAAACAAATTAATGAGTTTTATTCCATTGACTTTCTAATTGAGCCATTACAATTATTTATGTATAATATTATTATAACAAATGTAAGTTTGACATTCATCATTAACATCCAAAATAATATTAATGTCAGCTTCGAACATTTTTTATATACTTTTCATGGAGTATAAGAATTGAAATAAGCTTTAAATTTTCATAAATGTCAGTTTTAGAAGGTTTTATTTCTTTATTATATGTAATTTGGAGTGTAAAATTTCAAATTTTAGCTATAACAACAAATTAATGAGAATTTATATTAAAATTTTCGAATAAATAGCTCTATGATATCTTATTCCATCGAATTTTTTATTGAGCCATCAAAATATTTCTGTGTAATATTATTATGATAAAAGCAACTTTGAGGTTCAACATTAACATCGGAAATGATATTAAAATATTTAGTATGTCAGCTTTGAGCAATTATTAATTTGCATGGAGTTTATGATTAAGCAAAAATAATTTAGAGGTTCAACATTTACATTTTTATCATCTTGCTTTAAATATGAATACCATTGGAAAAAAAATATAAAATACTGGTTTCACAATATTAATTGGTGATTATATTTTATAAAATCTTTGTTGAGTTATATGATTGATTCATTTTACAAACAACACAATATTTATGAAAATTTTAAGCTTATTTTCGTTTGTACACTCCATGCAAATTTAAAAAATTCCTCGAAGATGACATACTAAATATTTTAATATCATTTTCGATGTTAACGTTGAAGCTCAAAGTTACTTAATTATGTGTAAAATTACATCACCAAAATCTATCTGTTGTTTTGTTTATATTTTGGTTCAAGTTGATGGAAGCTCACTTTTATGATCGTACTCTAAACTTACAGTTATGCTTCGGGATCAAACTTAAGGCAAACATAAAACATTGTACATTTTCCACATTTTTGTAGCATTAGATTTGAAGATATCATTTTTGTGTTTGTTTTTTATTGTTGGGTTCGAACCCAGTACCTCTTACAACAATTTTTGAACGCTCTACCACTGGAGCTAGCATCCATTTACCATTTTAGTATTTCTTCGAATATCTTATTCTCTATGTTTCGTAAAGTAGAGATAATATTTTCTTGAAATAACTAATTTGAAATAGTGAAGTAGACTGTCTGCGATCGGAAGAGCGACAATCAAATTCAAAAAAAAAAAAAAACTCAATAATTGGCCAATTATAAGACTGGATCATATTTTGCCATTGTGAAATAACATCTAATACCAGGGAAGTATCATCCACATTGATCATAATCAGAAGGAATTTAAATATTCTCGCGTTGTATTTAACTTTAGTTATATTAAAATTCACAAAACACGTTATATTAGAACTGCAGAATGTATATGGAACAACACCTGCAAATGTTAGATAGTAACTTACCTTATCCAATACAGTGAATTTCAGGAGTCATTTTCTTCCTATAGTCCAAAGCTAATAATTCAATCAATGTTGATATTATATTTTTATAATTTTCTCCAATGGTACTGCATTCTTGAGCTTTGAAGAAAGTGCAATGCATGATTATAGTAAATAACGTAAGAAATATAAATATTTGTTTGTTCGGTAGAGTTTCAAACCTATGTAAAGTAAACGAAAAATAATCCATTTTATTTTATTATTGTCGTTACAGTTTCAGAAGATTTTACTTCTTCATTTTATGTAATTTGGCGCGTAAAATTTCAAATTTTAGCTAAAAACAAATTAATGAGATTTATTCCATCGACTTTCTAATTGATCCATTACAATTATTTATGTGTAATATTATTATAACAAAAGTAAGTTTGACATTCATCATAAACATCCAAAATAAAATTAATGTCAGCTTTCAACATTTTTTATATACTTTTCATGGAGTATAACAATTGAAATAAGCTTTAAATTTTCATAAATTTCAGTTTTAGAAGGATTTATTTCTTTATTATATATAATTTGGCGTGTAAAATTTCAAATTTGAGCTATAGCAACAAATTAATGAGAATTTATATTAAAATTTTTGAATAAATTGCTCTATGATATCTTATTCCATCGAATTTTTTATTGAGCCATCAAAATATTTCTGTGTAATATTATTATGATAAAAGCAACTTTGAGGTTCAATATTAACATCGCAAATGATATTAAAATATTTAGTATGTCAGCTTTGAGCAATTATTAATTTGCATGGAGTTTATGATTAAGCAAAAATAAATTTGAGGTTCAACATTTACATTTTTATCATCTTGCTTTAAATATGAATACCATTAGAAAAAAATATAAAATACTGGTTTCACAATATTAATTGGTGATTATATTTTATAAAATCTTTGTTGAGTTATATGATTGATTCATTTTACAAACAACACAATATTTATGAAAATTTTAAGCTTATTTTCGTTTGTACACTCCATGCAAATTTAAAAAATTCCTCGAAGATGACATACTAAACATTTTAATATCATTTTCGATGTTAACGTTGAACCTCAAAGTTACTTAATTATGTGTAAAATTACATCACTAAAATTTATCTGTTGTTTTGTTTATATTTTGGTTCAAGTTGATGGAAGCTCACTTTCATGATCGTACTCTAAACTTACAGTTATGCTTCGGGATCAAACTTAAGGAAAACATAAATCATTGTCATTTTCCACATTTTTGTAGCATTAGATTTGAATATATCATTTTTGTGTTTATTTTTTATTGTTGGGTTCGAACCCAGTACCTCATGCAGCAACTTTTGAACGCTCTACCACTGGAGCTAGCATCCATTTACCATTTTAGTATTTTTTGGAATAACTTATACTCTATGTTTCGTAAAGTATAGATTATATTTTCTTGAAATAACTAATTTGAAATAGTGAAGTAGACTGTCAGCGATCGGAAGAGCGACAATCAAATTAAAAAAAAAACTCAATAATTGGCCAATTATAAGACTGGATCATATTTTGCCTTTGTGAAATAACATTTAATACCAGGGAAGTATCATCCACATTGATAATAATCAGAAGGAATTTAAATATTCTCGCGTTCTATTTAACTTTAGTTATATGAAAATTCACAAAACACGTTATATTAGAACTGTAGAATGTATATGGAACAACACCTGCAAATGTTAGATAGTAACTTACCTTATCGAATATACAGTGAATTTCAGTAGTCATTTTCTTCCTATAGTCCAAAGCTAATAATTCAATCAATGTTGATATAATATTTGTATAATTTTCTCCAATGGTACTGCATTCTTGAGCTTTGAAGAAAGTGCAATGCATGATTATAGTAAATAACGTAAGAAATATAAATATTCGTTTGTTCGGTGGAGTTTCAAACCTATGTAAAGTAAACGAAAAATAATCCATTTTATTTTATTAATGTCGGTACAGTTTTAGAAGATTTTACTACTTTATTTTATGTAATTTGGCGCGTAAAATTTCAAATTTTAGCTAAAAACAAATTAATGAGATTTATTCCATCAACTTTCTAATTGAGCCATTACAATTATTTATGTGTCATATTATTATAACAAAAGTAAGTTTGACATTCATCATTAACATCGAAAATAAAATTAATGTCAGCTTTGAACATTTTTTTATATATTTTCATGGAGTATAACAATTGAAATAAGCTTTAAATTTTCATAAATGTCAGTTTTGCAAGGTTTTATTTCTTTATTATATGTAATTTGGCGTGTAAAATTTCAAATTTTAGCTATAACAACAAATTAATGAGAATTTATATTAAAATTTTCGAATAAAAAGCTCTAATATCTTATTCCATCGAATTTTTTATTGAGCCATCAAAATATTTATGTGTAATATTATTATGATAAAAGTAACTTTGAGGTTCAACATTAACATCGGAAATGATATTAAAACATTTAGTATGTCAGCTTTGAGCAATTATTAATTTGCATGGAGTATATGAACTAAAATAAGCAAAAATAACTTTGAGGTTCAACATTAACATCGGAAATGATATTAAAATATTTAGTATGCCAGCTTTGAGCAATTTTATATATTTTCATGGAGTATACGAGCTGAAATAAGATTAAAATTTTCATAAATGTCAGTTTTAGAAGGTTTTATTTCTTTATTTTATGTAATTTGGCGCGTAAAGTTTCAAATTTTAGATATAACAACAAATTTATGAGAATTTACATAAACTTTTTCGAATAAATAGCTCTATGATCTCTTATTCCATCGACCTTCTAATTGAACCATTAAAATATTTCCGTGTAAGATTTTTCTGATAAAAGTAACTTTGAGGTTCAACGTTAACATCGAAAATGATATTAAAATATTTAGTATTTCATCTTCGAGGAATTTTTTAAATTTGCATGGAGTGTACAAACGGAAATAAGCTTATAATTTTCATAAATATTCTGTTGTTTGTAAAATGAATCAATCACATAACTCAACAAAGATTTTATAAAATATAATAACCAACTGATATTGTGAAACCAGTATTTTATATTTTTTTCCAATGGTTTTCATATTTAAAGAATGATGATAGAAATCTAAATGATATTTAGCATTCACTTTTCATAATTAAATTAGAAATTGTATGAACATGAAGGATGGCTACTAATTTATTTATTCTCTTCTAAAATATATCTTACCCTTAAACAATATATATTTTATTAAGATCCAATTATCTTAAATAATATATTGATAATTATTTATGTAAATTTTTGTAACTCCAATATCATTATAGGTGCAATGAGTGTGAAATTACAACTGAATAATTAATACATTTAGTGGTGGACTAATGCGCCACGTAATACAACTTTCTTTAATAATTTATATATGGAGAGTAATGATTGGCTGGGTAGGCCATGTAGGCGACACATGTTCTCAAGAAGAGAGATTTCAAATGACGCTTAAAATTTTCATAACTATTGTGTTGTTTGTAAAATGAATCAATCATATAACTCAACAAAGATTTTATAAAATATAATCACCAATTAATATTGTGAAACCAGTATTTTATATTTTTTTCTAATGGTATTCATATTTAAAGCAAGATGATAGAAATGTAAATGATTTTTAGCGTTCACTTTCCATAATTAAACTAGAAATTGTATGAACATGAAGGATGGCTACTAATTTATTTATTCTCTTCTAAAATATATCTTACCCTTAAATTAACAATATATATTTTATTAAGATCCAATTATCTTAAATAATATATTGATAATTATTTATGTAAATTTTTGTAACTCCTATATCATTATAGGTGCAATTAGTGTGAAATTACAACTGAATAATTAATACATTTAGTGGTGGTGACTAATGCGCCACGTAATACAACTTTCTTTAATAATTTATATATGGAGAGTAATGATTGGCTGGGTAGGCCATGTAGGCGACACATGTTCTCAAGGAAAGAGATTTCAAATGACAAATGGCGCAATAAGATTAAACCTTAGCACTTCTCTGCTTTATATATATATATATATATATATTGCTATTCAAATCACCGGGTCAAAGTGACTCAGTGAATAGTGACAAAAGTGAAATTGGGAAGAAAGAGTTGGGACAGAATGGTATGATGTAACTGGCCCTCCTTCTTGAGTTATTAATTAAGTTCACCTCAAAAAAGAAAACAATTACCGATTTGTCAACCCACCTTAACCTGAAATCGGTATACCAAATTCGGATAGGAGACTAGAATTTTGGAAGATGTGGAGTACTCATTATTTTATTTTTCTTTGAATTTGGCTGTACTCATTATTGCTTTACACTTTGGCCTCGTTTGGGTAGAGGATAAGGAGGGAGCATAAGATAAGTTATACCATCTATTTTTTTTTATCGAGTGTTTGGGTGCCGGCTCAGAGAAGAGATAACTTATATTGCCTTATGCTGATAGAGCTTTTAATTAACAGGTTTTATACCACCAACATGGAGGTATAAGCTCGGGAAAAAATATAGCATATGAGGATGCTAGTATGTTGACAAAAATACCCCCACAAACTATTCTATTATGGGATTTCATAACTATGTGAGCTAGCTCAACGTTTTGGAACCTTTATTTGGAGGAGGTCCTCATGGTATTGATAACTATTATTTTGGGATTGCATAAATTTATTAGATTATGTATTGTTGAGCTAAATATGAAATTTTACCGTGTTTGCTAAAATTTCGTTAGTTTAATTTAACTTGTTTATTGCAAGTTCTGTAACACCATGCCAATATTCCCAATAAGTACTAGTAATTTAGACTCCATATTTTGCTATGGCCATGTTGTATCCATGAGTATATGTTATATTTCAATATTATTACAAGTTTATTTCGCGCATTAATATGAGTAATGATACTACCTTGTCAAATTATGAATGAATCGGAAATACAGTACAATGTGATTGGCGTGTGTAATTTAACTATTCATGCCAGTGGACGAGAGCAATATTAGTCAAACTATCCGACATACGGTGACAACTTCAGGAATGTGTAGAAAAAAAGAGTATTAAAATATAAACATAAATACCGATATATTTTGTATACATTTTTCCTCATCAGTTTGAAATAAACAATCTTTAGACAAAATGACAGCACTGAGGGTAGTACAGTAATTTTTGCACATATCCTGCTTCATATCCTGCATCATATCCGACATCACCCAAACACAGACAACTAACATACCGTATCAGGGCTTATCAGACAATATTCATATCCTTTCTCATATCCCAGCATAAGCCGTATCCCTAAATACCATATCCTCTACCCAAACGAGGCTTGGAGTACCTCATTTCCTTATGATCCTTTCTTACTTTCAATTTTGATAGTCACTTTGACTTAGTAATTTGATTAGTAAAATGATACAAATAAAATAAAAAAACTTCTTGCATCGTTTTGTTAATCAAATCACCATGTCAAAGTGACCCGGTGAATCTATCTACCTAATATAAAAGAAATCATGGGTTGGAATCACGAGCTTAAAGACGGTTCTGTCCATCGCCTCCATGTTTGTGTTGAAATTACCTTCCTGCCCCGGAAGTGCATGAATGTCTAGTGGGTGTTGTGAGGGCATTTTAGTAAATCACGGTTGTATTCTTCTCGAAAGTACGTTTCTGACCCTCGCATCCATGAGTGTCTGTTGGGTGGTGTAAGGGCATTTTGGTGAGTTATTAGCCAGAACTTGATAGTTTAATGGCTGTGTGGAAATTACTAATTTGTCCCTCTGTTGCATGTTTCTGTTCACTCATCGTTTCGCAAATTACCTATGTGCCCCTAGTTGTTGTCCACATTAACAGGTGTGCAGCTTTGGTATTTTTGGAAATACTGTGTTGGGGAACGAGCGTTTGTTTCGCACTGCCCATCTGTTCCATGTTTTGTGTGGTGAGGTTTGGGGTATTTCCGTCAGTGTCTACTTCGTCTTCTTCCCTTTGCACCCACACAGATAAGAAGGAGAGAGAGGGGAGCAGGTGGCTTCGTCCCACATCCTTCCTTTCCGTGGGTGAATTTGAGGCTTCTTCATCGATCGACGAGCATATCTTCTCTTCTTAATTTCTTTGCCTCTTTGTTTTCAAGTCCGATCGTTTATGTCGATTTCTTTCTCTTTTTATGCAGATCGAAGATGATGAGGCGGTAACGACGGTGTTGTCAAGACCCTCTGTCTTTGTCGGCGAATGACCCTCTCTTTCTGAGCATGCATGTTCATTCCTCCAATTTCAATCGCAGAACTGGTAGAAACCCTAGGGGCTATTTTGCAAAAAGGGAGAACTTTATAAGGATTTTGCAAAAAGGGGGGAGAATCTAAAATGTGTGAAAAAAGGGGTGGTGATGTGTAATGGATTAGAGTTAGGAGAGTTAACTAAATGGGGGACCCACCATCATTTTCTATTCTATTTCTTTTATGGTTTTTTATTTTTTTGCTGCCAATTTTTTTCATGCAACTTTAGAGGAGTAACTCTCCTCACAACAACCCATCTCCTCATCTTTTACCCTCATTGCGGCCCCAAAAGTCACAAACAAGATCAAAAACTCTCTTTTTTTTCTTCTCTCTCTCTCTCTCATCCATTTCCATTGTTGGGTTTGTGCGAAGTTATGATAAATTGCATTTTTCTTCGAGGAATTCGTAGTAAAGCTAAGGTATGATGTTTACTGAGTTTATTTCCAAGATTTTTCATGTTTCACATCAAAATCTTGAAAATTTGTGAAATGTGAAAGAAGAACCCGAGAGCACTGGAATTGGTACCAGAATCCCGATCTAGCAAGATCGATACACGATCAACAAGATCGAGATTTTAACCTGAAAGTGGAGTATGCAGATAAATAGGTGGTGTAGATACTCTAGAAGGGGGCAGGGGGTGAATAGAGTAGGCCAACTTTTTGCAAAACTTGTAGAAGAGAAGAGTTAAGTTTAGGTGCAGTGGAGTTCAAGGCTTTGAACACAAATTCAAGCCTTTGAAATGAAATAAAGTTTGTAATGAAACAGTCAAGTCTTTTTCAAGGCCTTGAAAAGAGTTTCAAACCCTTGAAAACACACTAGTTTAAGTGCTGCAAAAACTAAGTATGTAAATGAAATGTAAATGCAAGAGACACATAATTTATAGATTTCAGTCCACTAGGACCTCCATCTCTACCCCAGGGATCTTCTCCCTGCAGGATTTCTAACTCAGTTCTTATTAATCAAAATCTAAGCCCTAGATCTCATGCACAGAGAATTCCCTTAATATGTTACAGCTTGTGGTTCTTCCTAACCTATCTAGTACCTGCACTAGCTAACTGATTAACTAAGAATTCTCTATTTTTAACCTTCAACAATCCTTGAGAATGAAATAGATATGTATTACAAGAATAATCTATAAATGAAGCACAATACAGAAGAACACTAGAGTGTAGAACTGCAGTGAAGAATGCAGTGAACTTCTGTGTGTTGGATTGTGAGAGTGATGAACTTCTTTGATGCTTTTCAATCCAGAAATGTGTCTTTCATTTTGCCCGTTGAAAGTTGTCTGTTATTGCTTCAAACTGGTCTCTATTTATGCAGTTTGAATCTCTTCAAATCTTGCCATATCTTTAGCAACAACATCATGAATTGTAGGCATGGCTTTGACACTCTTCAACAGCCTTCTCCAACGGATAGTTGATCACAAGCTCCATATATATTGTTGTGATCTTGTTTTTTAAACAAACTGAGAAGCTGTCATGGAGGTCTGATTGATCACAGAATCATCTTCTTCCAATGTTTCCTTTCCTGCAAAAGCCAGAACAGGAAACTGATCCTGCATACCTAGGAAATAAAATTCCCCTGCAAAACTGAGTCAAGCAAATCGATTAAGTGCTGTTAGATATGTTAAAACAGTTTGTCTTCCATCATCAAATAATAACACATCAAGCATAGGAGTGATAGGGACAGAATTAAATCAAAGAGTGTAGAGGAACTCCCACTCAAAACAAGCATGTAGGTCAGACAGTTGCAAGGCTTTGAAAACTGTTTCAAGGCCTTGAAATACCATTGTATTTCAAGTCCATGAAACATGTGCCCTTACAATCTCCCCCTTGATGAAAGAATAAACCTAAATCTGTTTGAGCCTTTGATTTTGCAAAAAATACTGATTAGTACACAGTTCAAAAATAATAACACATTAATTCCAAAAGATCCAACTTATTAATAACTTAAAGCAGAAATAAAAACACATAAGTTTCAGATAGTCCTATGACCAAAAAGACTGGTCACTAAAGAGAAAGAAAACCTAAGATTTTCTCCATCTTTTTGACTTTCATCAAAAAGAATGAGAGGATGTTGGATCAGAGTCTGGAAAATTTTGAAAATTAAACTTAAGACAAGAAAAGAAAGAATAGACAAGATTATGGGGTTGGGTTGTCATCTCCATCTTGATCTCCCTCTTCTTCTTCACTGCTTTCATCATTGTCCTGTACTTCTTGTGAAACTTCTTCATTCCCACCAGCAGTCTCTTCTGCAGTCTTATCTTTGCCAGCAGTCTTAGGAGATTTCTTATTCTTCTTCAGATTTATCAGTAAGTCATCTGATCCAGGGTTGTATGCGTCATCTCATTCTTGAGCAGCTTTCTCAACTACCGCCTGCTTTCCTTTATCCTTAACTGGAGCAGCTTCTTCTAGATTAGAGTGTTCACTTGGCAAGTTCTTGTCAAATCCATCTTTCTTGGCACCTTCTTCATCCTCAAGGACATCAAACATAGTCATGCTTCTAAAGATGGTTTCCACCATGTATTTGACTTGTTTGAGATCAGTCTCAAACCCATGCTAATTCTCTTTGATCTCACTATTATCCATCTCTAGACCATCAAGCCTCTGAAGAATTGAAGACAAATTACGAGTCTGAGATGTCTGGCTTGAAGTAGGGGTCAAGGTCTAGGGCTTGACAAACTTCTTTGCATTCATCTCTTCTTCTGTTAAATCAGAATACAGCTTCCAGACTTTCTCCTTAGCTTAACCACTCCATTCTTCTAAAAAGTTTTCACAGTGAGCAAACCCATTCCAGAACTGATAGATTCTTCACCAGCAAAGGAAATCTCAAGATGTTGAAAGAACAGAGTTAGCAGATTTGCATAAGGCAAATGATGCTTTCTCTGATCTGTTTGACTGAACAACATATGCTCCATCACATTCTTATGAAGATCAATCTCATATCCGTGCATAACCAGATACATGATATAGAGCACTCTCTCAGTAATAAACTCCTTGGAATGTTCCCTTGGAAGATACATCTCATCAGAATGGTGAACAAAACTTTAGCTTCAACATTTAACACAGAGTGTGTTAATTGGTTGGATGAAGCAGGGATATTTGGTAGAAAGAATTCTTCTCTTGCCAACTTCAAAGCTTTATTCTTGGGTGGATAGTTATGTGTATCATACCTCTTAGGACAACCTAGGACAGTTGATAACTTAGAATGATCGAATTCCATAGTAACACCAGCAACTACAATCTTGATCACCAAGTATGGAGAGTTCTTCAGTTGTTTCATGTTGAGATAGAACTGTCTGGTAAGCCTACGGTGGGCTAACTCAGGAGGGTTTAACATAAACCATAGAGAGATTTTATTCAACATGGTAATGCAATTTAAATTCATCCCAATCAACATAGGCATACTAACCAGGCTACAAAATGAATAGGCCTAGAAGAAAAACCATCCAACCACTGAACTTTTGAAGTGTTTGAGATGAACCAAGATTCATCAGGAACAGTGTTCTTTGAGTAGATCTGCAAGGCTCTTTCCACATTGTCATCCGGCTGTTCCTCTGTCACCTTTCCTTCCCTTTCTCAGCTTGAGTAGCCTTCTTCTTTTTCTTCAACTTTTTGGGGCTAGAAATCTCTATTTCTGGTTGCTTTTCAGCAGCCTCCTTCTCTTTCTTCTTCTTGTCTGAAGAAGGTGTTACGTACTTCTTGGCTTTCTTCTTTGGTGGAGGGAACTCTGCAACTACTTCTGTACTGGGAGTTCTAGAGCTTGAATCCACACTAATCTCTTGAACCTTTTCCACTACTATCTTTCTATTCTTCTATGTATTATGTTTTGAACCTCCGGCCATCTTGATTCTGTCTGAGACTCTTATAGTGCTTATTAATGTTTGGGAGAAGAATAGAGAGAGGTGGATCTGATACGGAGTGAAGAGAGGAGAAGAAGACAAATATTGATAGAGTTTGTGTTTGAAAAGGTAACTGCAATCTCTCTGATCTCAAAATATCTGTAATGATCAGAGAAGATTCAAATCTTTTGAAGTCGTTGGAAATAAATAATTAAATACTAATTTGGCTGAAAACCAATTTTGAAAAGGTAGGGGCAATATTGAGCAAATATCTACAAAGATAGCACCCATTACTGAATGATCCAGAAGTTATTCACTAACCAGTTTTCAGTCTTATTTTCAAGGCTTTTGAAAATAGTTTCAAGGTCTTGAATTGCTGTTGAACTGAAACACATATACTCAAAGTTTTGAATACATTTTCAAGGCTTTGAAAATCAGTTCAAACCTTTGAAACACATAATAGCTTACCTTCCTTACCTGATGCGCCCCCTAAACCAATGCATCTTTATTTAGCATGCCTAATTCCAGTTTTAGAGCTGAGGATCTTTCATCTGGCAATGGTTTAGTGAAGATATCTGCAGTTTTCATGTTTGTAGAAATAAATTCAAGAACAATATCACCTTTCTCAGCATGATCTCTGATGAAATGGTTTATGACATCAATGTGCTTGGTTCTTGAATGCTGAACTGGATTCTTTGTAATTGATATTGCACTAGTGTTGCCACATTTTATTGGTATGCTTCTGAAATCAAATTCAATATCTCTCAACTGTTGAGCAATCCACAACACTTGTGAACAACATGCACCAGCAGATATATATTCTGCTTCAGCAGTTGATAGAGCAAGTGAGTTTTGTTTCTTGGAGTGCCAGATGATCAAGGATGATCCAATGAATTGGCAAGTTCCTGAAGTGCTTTTTCTATCAACTTTGCAAACTCTAAAGTCAGCATCAGAAAATCCATGCAAAGAGAAGTTAGAATGTCTTGGATACCAAAGACCTAAGTCTTTGGTACCATTGAGATATCTGAATATTCTCTTCACAGCAGTTAAGCGTGATTCCTTTGGATCAGCTTGAAATCGTGCACACATACATACACTGAACATGATATCTGATCTACTAGCAGTAAGGTATAGCAATGATCCAATCATACCTCTATACTCTTTCACATTGACACTCTTACCAGATTCATCTATATCTAAAGACAGTGTAGAACTCATGGGAGTCTTGATCTCTTTGGATTGAGACATTTTGTACTTGTTCAACAAGTCTCTGGTATACTTTATTTTATTCAGAAAGATGCCCTTCTTCAATTGATAAATTTGTATTCCAAGGAAGAAGTTCAACTCTCCCACCATGCTCATTTCAAATTCCCTGCTCATAAGACTTGAGAGTTCTTTGCATAGAAGGTCATTAGTAGCTCCAAACAGAATATCATTAACATAAATATGAACTACAAGTAAATCTTTCTCATGAGTCTTTATGAAAAGGGTCTTGTCTACCAATCCTCTTTGGAAATTATTTTCAAGAAGAAACTTTGACAATCTTTCATACCAAGCTCTTGGAGCATGTTTCAAACCATAAAGAGCTTTGTCAAGTTTATAAACATTATCTGGAAACTTATCACTTTCAAAACCAGGAGGTTGTGCAACATAAACATCTTCTTGCAAGTAACCATTCAGAAATACACATTTCACATCCATTTGAAATAGTTTCATGTTTTTGAAAGATGGAAACGCAAGTAAAATTCTAATAGCTTCTAACCTGGCAACTGTAGCGAAATTTTCCTCATAATCAATACCTTCTTCTTGGTTTTAACCTTGAGCAACTAACCTCTAATCACCTTGCCATTCTCATCTAGTTTTTTTTTCTGAACACCCATCTGGTACCAATGACATGCTTGTTTGTTGGTGGAGGAACTAGGTTCCACAACTTGTTTCTTTCAAAGTCATTGACTTTTCGCATTGCTATAATCAAGTCTGCTTCTTGTAATGCTTCCTTCACAGTTTTGGATTCTACAAGAGAAATGAAAGCATTGAAAGCACAAGGATTCTTCAACTGTGATCTTGTTTGTGTACCAGTGGTTAGGTCAGAGATGATGTTGTGAGCAAGATGAGATGAAAGATATCTGATTCTCTTTCGAGGAGACCAAGGTTCAGGCTCTCCATATTGCTTTTCTGGTCTTGAAGTGGTAGACTGATCATTCATCTCTTTCAAATCATCTTTTTCAAGGCTTTGATCTTTGTTTTCAAGGCCTTGAGTCTTGTTTTCAAAGTCTTGAAAATGGCTTTTGTTTTCTTCTGATCCTTTCGTGAAACCAAGTGAGTTCTCAGTTTCTTCCTCAGATTCATGCTTGTTCAGATTCAGGTCTGCAAAACTTTCACTCAAAGAACCATCATAGCTTTCATAAAAAATAACATGAATACTTTCTTCAACAAGTCTGGTTCTCTTATTGTAAATTCTGTAAGCTTTGCTAGTAAGAGAACCAAGAAATATAACTTCATCACCTCTTGCATCAAACTTACTCAAGTTGTCCTTACCATTGTTATGGACATAGCATTGCAGCCAAATGGTCTAAAGTAATAAATGTTTGGCTTTCTCCCTTTGAAGAGTTCGTAGGGGGTCTTCTTCAAGATAGGTCTGATCAAGCACCTGTTCAGAATGTAATTTGCTGTATTCGCAGCTTCTGCCCAATAATGTTTTGGTAGTTTGTTTTCTAAAAGCATTGTTCTTGACATATCTTCAAGAGTCATGTTCTTTATTTCAACAGCTCCATTCTGTTGAGGAGTTCTAGGAGCAGAGAAATTGTGAGAAATACCATGCTTAGCACAAAACAAATCAAATTCTAACTCATCAAACTCTCTACCATGATCACTTCTGATTGAAGCAATAGGTAGGTTTTTCATGGTTTGAAGTTCTCTGCAAATCTTTGAAAATTAAGAGAGGGCTTCAGATTTTTCTTTAAGAAACATAACCCAAGTATATCTAGAGTAATCATCTACAATAATTAGCATATATCTTTTACCTTTTGGAGTGGGTGTCCTCATAGGACCACAGAGATCCGTATGAAGTAATTCAATAGGTGTAGTAGTACTTACAAATTTCGTTGGCTTGAATGAGCTTCTGGTCTGCTTGCCTTGAGTACAGGCTTTGCATACTTCATCATCTTTGAACTTGATGGATGGTAATCCTCTTAACAAATATTTGGAGATCATCTTGTTCAAGGTATGCAAATTAATATGACCAAGCTTTATGTGCCAAAGCTTTGAATCCTCTTTCAAGGCCTTGAGACACTTCAAGCTTTCACCTGCAACTTTGTTAGTCTGAAAAGTATAAACACTGTTTGATCTAGAGGCTGTGAGAATGCAATTGCCTGATTTCTCATTTTGCACCTCACACTTCTCTTTATAAAAGATGACCTTATTGCAATTATCAAAAAGGTGAGATACACTAAGCAAGTTAAATTTCAAGCCATCAACTAGATATACATCAGAAATTAAATTTTCAGAATCTTTACCAACTTTAGCAACACCAAGAACGTTGCATTTACCTTTGTCACCAAGTGTAATTGAACTTTCAGATTGCTCTTTTAATTCTAAGAATAGAGATTTCTTTCCACTCATGTGTCTTGAGCAACAACTGTCTATAAACCACTTCTGTTCTTTGACATTGGTGACAACCTGCAAACACCAATCACTGCCTTACCCAGCTGTTAGAACAAGTGTGGAATTTGGAATCATACTCAGGATCAACCATGTTAGGTGGTCTGACCCCTTTAGGAATTCAAATCTGTATGACTTGTCGTTTAAGTTGAAATGGAAATGTGTTCCTCATTATGTGAGGGTCTCTTCTTCTGAAAGGACAAGTCATCTTCATATGACCAATCTTGTTACGAAAATGGCACTTAGGAGAAGTTTTGCTTCCAGCTTTCACAAATATGGAATTGTTCTTTTTTTGGAAAACTTGGATTGTATACCAGTTTTGTGAACAGACTTTGAACTTCCTCCAAGTATCAAGTTCAACTTGTGTTCTGAGCCTGCAAGCTTGATTTTGACCAATTCAGATTCTTGAAGTTTCTTAGTAAGATTAGTCTTTTGTTTATCTAAATCATCAACTTGATGTCTCAGATTAACAAGGCTATTACTCATAGAGGAGTTCCCAGTTACTACTTCCTTGACATGTGTTTTCCAGGCTTTGAGATTGGTTTTCAAGGCCTTGAAAAGTCACTGTCAGCTTTCTTCTGAGAGATTTCAAGATTCTGATTCAGACAAACCAGATGTAAATTCTCTTTTGCTTGCTCGTGAACTTTTTCTTTCAAAACTCTGATTTCTTTTAGATATTCCTATTCATTTAAAAGCAATGTTCTAAGATAATCACAGAGGACTTCTTTTGGTTTTGAAATCAAACAGTTTACCATTACCTCAATGTTCTTCTCAGAACTTTCTTCATGTTTGGCCATGAAGCATTGGTTGGCATGTTCTTCTTCAGATTCAGAATCACTTGAGCTATCTGAATCACTCCATGAAGCTATCATAGCTTTCTTTCTCCTTTCATGGTCTTTCTTCTGGAAGTTCTTGCTTTTCTTGTGTGGACAGTCTCTTATCAAATGTCCTGCATCACCACACTCAAAGCAGTTCATGACTTTGGATTTACTCTGTGAAGAAGACTTACCTTTGTATTCCTTGCTACTGGTAGATCTGTGTATTTCCTAGTTCAAGTCTTTGTTTCCAAAATTTTTCTTCATTTTGAGGATCTTTTTCAGGGCTTTAGAAATCAAAGCAATTGGATCTTCATCATCATTCATGGATATTTTATGTGTCAGGAGCTTCCCTTGTAGGTCATTAAGTTTCCTAGTTCATTAAGTTTCAAGCTTTGATTTTTCTCATTCTCCTTGGCCTTGAGTGCTAAGTTCTTGACACTTTCTGAAGATCTCCATCACCCTCATTCATGGATATTTTATGTGTCAGATCTTCCCTTGTAGGTCATTAAGTTGTAGTGATGAGAGATCTTGAGCTTCTTCAATGGTTATAGTCTTTGGTTCCCAATTAGCCTTTGGAAGACTTCTTAGAATCTTCCTCACCTTTTCTTCATTGGACATGTGTTTTCCCAGTGAATCAAGGTTGTTTACAATGTCTTTGAATCTCTTGAACATGTCTCTGATAGACTCATCTGCATTCATTTTGAACAACTCATATTTCCTGATATAGATGTTGATCTTGGTTTGCTTGACTTGACTGGTTCCCCTAAATGTCACCACAATCTTATCTCAGATCTCTTTTTCTGTTTTGCATCCTGAGATTGTGTTGAACTCATCTGTACTCAAAGCACAATACAAGATGTTAATAGCTTTGAAATTCCTAGAGAATTGTTCGAATTCAGAGGAGGAGAGTGAGTCTTCAGATTTGGGAGTTTTAATCCCATCTTTATCTGAGAAGAAAGTATGAGGTCCATTCTGAATAATGGTCCAAAGCTCTATGTCTTGATCAATGATGAAAATTTTCATCAAGGCTTTCCAGTGAACAAAATTTTCTCCACAAAATAGAGGAGGTCTGTTAGCAGCTCTTCCCTGTGAGAAACCACCATCACCTGCAGTACTCATGATCACCAGATGGTTAAATCTTATACAGTGATTCAAGCTCTAATACCAATTGAAAGTGGAGTATGCAGATAAATAGGTGGTGTAGATACTCTAGAAGGGGGAGGGGTGAATAGAGTATGCCAATTTTTTCAAAACTTGTAGAAGAGAAGAGTTTAAGTTTTGGTGCAGTGGAGTTCAAGGCTTTGAACACAAATTCAAGCATTTGAAATGAAATACAGTTTGTAATGAAACAGTCAAGTCTTTTTCATGGCCTTCGAAAGAGTTTCAAACCCTTGAAAACAGACTAGTTTAAGTGCTACAAAAACTATGTATGTAAATGAAATGTAAATGCAAGAGACACAAAATTTATAGATTTCAGTCCACTGGGACCTACGTCTCTACCCCAGGGATCTTCTCCCTGCTGGATTTCTAACTCAATTATTGTTAATCAAAAGCTAAGCCCTAGATCTCAAGCACAGAGAGTTCTCTTACTCGGTTACAGCTTGTGGTTCTTCCTAACCTATCTAGTACCTACTCTAGCTAACTAATTAACTTAGAATTCTCTATTGTTCACCTTGAACATTCCTTGAGAATGAAATAGAGAAGTATTACAAGAATGATCTACAAATGAAGCACAATACAGAAGAACACTAAAGTGTAGAATTGCAGTGAAGAATGCAGTGAACTTCTGTGTGTTGGATTGTGAGAGTGATGAACTTCTTTGATGCTTTTCAATCCAAAAATGTGTCTCTCTTTTTTCCCCTTGAAAGTTGTCCGTTGTTTCTTCAAACTGGGCTCTATTTATGCAGTTTGAATTTCTACAAATCTTCCCAGATCTTTAGCAACAACTTTCTGAATTGTAGGCATGGCTTTGACTCTCTTCAACAGCTTTCTCCAACGGATAGTTGATCACAATCTCCAGAGATATTGTTGTGATCTTGTTTTTTAAACAAACTGATAAGTTGTCATGGATATCTTATTGATCACAGAATCATCTTCTTCTAATGTTTCCTTTCCTACAAATGCCAGAATAGGAAATTGATCCTGAATACTTAGGAAATAAAATGTCCCTACAAACCTGAGTCAAGCAAATCAATTAAGTGTTGTTAGATATGTTAAAACAATTTTTCTTTAATCATCAAATAATAACACATCAAGCATAGGGGTGAGAGTGATAGAATTAAATCAAAAGAGTTTAGAGAAACTCCCCCTCAGAACAAGCATGTAGGTCAGACAGTTTCAAGACTTTGAATCCTGGTTCAAGGCCTTGAAATAGCTCAAGCATGTGAAACCTGGTTCAAGGCTTTGAAAACTGTTTCAAAGGCTTAAAATACCTCTGTATTTCAAGTCCATGAAATTTGTGACCTTACATAACCCATTCACATAGACCATTCTCTTTGGGATAAAAAACTACGATCTAGCAAGATCTAGCCTCGATTAAAAAGATCAAGGATTGACTTTTCGAATTCGGACCATGAACTGTCTTGATCGGATCCCGATCTTGCTAGATGGAGTCTCGATCAAATAGGTCGAGAACCGACTTTGTAAGTACGGACCTCGAACATGCATGATGGGATCCCGATCTTGCTAGATTGAGTCTCGATCAAGAAGATCGAGGACCGAATTTGCACGTACATATCTCGAACAGGCTTGATCGGACCCCGATCTTGCTTGATCGGGCCTTGACTATACAGATTGAGATTGTGATTAACTTTTTTGAGCTCCTTGTGTTACATTTAAGAACTATCATTACCTTATTCATGTGTAATCTTATATTTCCAGCAATGGTGGGCCTTATAGCAGCTGTATCTTTCTTTAGGGGAATGGAATCACGATAATGGTTGTCACACGTACCTTGGGGACAAAATAACAAATAGTTTCTTCATCGAGAATGGAATAAATTATTTAAATTTGACTAGGGTAATCACCGAGAAGATGGATTTGGGGTGCGACCCACAAGATATCACGTTGCATCATAGGTACGGAGGAGATATGCATCCAGGTGTGCATCCTTCTGTCATCGACGATGACTCTGACATCGAAGAATGTTTTCTAATTTATAAGGAGGCTGGTGTGATTCCGATGTATGTGACAATCACGTTTCCTGAGGGTCCTTGTAAGATGGCACCTACTCGGAGCACGACACAATGTCCAGTTGAGTCTCCTGTCGGAGTGTCGTCTTTGGAGTGGGATTAAGGGTTTGTGGATTATTCCATTGAAGCCGATGATGCACTGACAACCAATGTGAATGAGGAGATTGTCGTTGTTGGAAACAACCCTACACCCCATGAAAGTAACAATGGTGGTTCTACGTTTCATGAAGCTCCGAGAAGCGATTGTGATGATGATGACAAAGATGATGATGATGATGATGATGATGATGATGATGATGATGATGATGATGATGATGATGATGATTATGATGATGATGATGGCACTGGGTTTAAGCTAGGACAATCAATGTTTTCGTCAAGAAACGAGTTCGATATGAAAGTGAAAAATGGTGATGCAATTAGGCCTCGCAGTACCAAATTCTTTGAGACAGATTGGCGTTGTAAACACGAGACTTGCGATTGGCGCGCATGTGCTCGTATAACACAAAATACAAGAATATTGCGCCTAGAGCACCACAACACGCACCTAACATGCTCGAATCTTAGGTTGGGATCGGACACGGTGAACAAAGCATGTAGTGCACAATATTTGGCAGATCGAATGATAGACCTGTTTGTCGACGCAACAAAGGCGCCATCAACAAAAGAGGTTAAAATTATCTACGAGAAAACTCTCGAACAGTTATGAACCTACTTCAAGGCCTTAGCCGCTCGTAGGTAGGCGATGACAATGGTCTCTGGGACGACATACGAGAACTAAGCAGACATTCTTAGTTATGTGCATATGGTGAAAGAAAATGAATGACGGAAGCATTAAATTTTTCGAGGTTGATTGAAACAGCACCTCCTGTATTGCTTTTTGGCACTCGGACCATGCATTAGGGTCGTCCAATACTTGCGACCAGCAATCATAATCGATGTCGCGTTCATGAAGACAAAATGCAAGGGACAGCTAGTGGTAGCAACAGCTTGTGACGCTCAACACCACATATTCCTGATATCTTGCCGGATCATTGATGTCGAATGCACTGAGGCTTGGACTTGGTTCCTTACAAAACTAACCTTGATTGTTGAAAATCAACCTGGGACAGTTTTCGTGTCCGATAGACACGAGGCAATCAAGAATGCGGTCGAAAGAGTGTAAACCAAAGCGGATCATGCATTTTTTCACTATCATTCATTCATTTATCCACAAGGAGGCGTTTACCAACAACTACCATGAATTCTCACAAGCCTTCGAGGGACTTGGCCTAGCGTGCACAGGAAAGAATGCGACTTCCGGATTAACGATATGTCAGAACCTTACCAATATGGTCGCATTTGAGAAATGGGCTCGTATCTATTGAAGAAGTAGGAGGTTCAAGATCATGACATCCAACCACGCTCAATCGTTCAACAGTGCCATGGTCGCTGCCCGGAATCTTCCCCCCATCCACTTGCTAGACCACTTTGTGAATACAACGGCAAGATGGTGGGAACAACGTCGGACCATTCATGTAATGGCATCAAAGCCTCAAGGGTTGTTCCCCTGAGTGATCACAAGTTTCAAATACGATCGGAGGTTCATGGGGACGCTGCCGTCGATACAAGCGATTGTGGATTTCTTCAGATGCATCTTCGTCCTTGCATTCATGTAATGGCATCAAAGCCTCAAGGTACGACCCTCATCGACCTCACATCTCGATACTACAGTTCTGGCTACTTTAGGGAGGCGTACAAGGAGGTTGTCACCCCGATACCCACACATAGCCAGTGGGACCGAGATGTTATACCAATGGAGATACTGGAGACTCCATGCTTTCCTCCACCGTACGCGGTGAAACGGGGAAGACAGCCGACAGCTCGAAGGCCATCTGAGGGAGAGCATGTGTTGAAGATGAAGAGGAACTATAAATGCAAGATTTGTGGAGAAGTTGGCCATAGTAAATCGAATTGTCCCACTAAGCAGACACAATAGGTGTATGACACGTAGTTGTCTTTAAATTGTATCCTTATCGCTATTGTGATCGTATTGATGGATTGTATTATTTTCGTTGTATCATTTGATTTCCGACAAGTTGTAGCGTCATATCACATGATTTTTAGTTGCAATTTGAGGATTTTTTGGTTAAATTTTGAATATTTTCATGTGTTTTTGGTTGGTAACCCGGGAGCTCAAAAAACTGCCGAAAATATCGAACTACGTAGTCGGGGGCCAATCTTGCAAGATCGAGACTCGATCTAGCAAGCTCGGGGGCCAATATAGCAAGATCGAGACTCGAACTACGATCTTGCTAGTTCGGGACTTTTTCCCAATTTACAGAGAACCCTCATTTTGGGAACAAAATCACGATGAAGCAAGATCGGTCCTCGATCTTCAAAACGATCTTCAAGATCGGGCCTCGAAATTCATGTCGATCTTGCAGGTTTGTTTCAAGAAAATCAATTTTGGTCAACTTCATACCAACTTTAGTGTGTTTTGTTCAATGCTTTGTTCAAATTCGGGCTATTGTAGGTTCAATTTGAAAATTAATTCGAGAAATATACACATTACAAATTAAAAAAGAAAAAACTCAACTCTTATTCTTCTTCGCTCTGGTCTTCTGGGTTTGGGAAGATTCCTCCAAGATCATCATCGACTTCACCATAGCCTAAACTGGCATCATACAACTTGTGTTCTTCCAGTTCATCTTCGGGTGTCGGATTGAATCTACCTTGTGAAGAAGAGCCATCTGCCATGAGAAGTGAGTGAGTGAATGAGAGAGGGGGCACGCCAGAGACGAGAGCGACGAGGGTTGGTTTGTCGGAGACGAGAGACATGACAGAGGGGAGAGGGAGATGAAGAGTGACAGATTTGGTCCGGCTTTTTGTTTGTTGAGGGAGCCCGAAGGAGAAGGCAGAGAGAAGTGAAAGAGTTAGAATTAGGGTTAACTTTTAATTTAATTATTAATTGACTTCTTAAACTCTATTTTTTTGGTTGTTCAAAAAAAAAAAAAACTCTATTTTTTTGGAGTGAGGTTCATTATTTTATTTGGAGATAATATTACACTCCCCCCTCCCTGTTTGCAACAATCTGGGCTCAAAAACCCTCTCCCCATATTTTGCTGTAAACCCTAGCCTATCCCCCTTCTTCTTCTGGTTTATCTAACTACGCTGTTCTCTATGCAATGGTTTTCCTATTTAGGGTTTTCAGTTTTGGTAACATGAATCAATATCGAGCTTCAGTCAATTGGGGAAGATTTTGTCAATTGGGTGTTACTGTTCGTCATCTGGATTTGTCTCAACTTGAAATTGTAAGTGTTATTGTCAAGTACATTTTCTTGTGGAAATTGATAATTTATTCTGAACTATGGATATTTAATTTTTCCAGTAAAAGGAGGGGGGTTTGTGCCAGTAAATTTTAAGAGTCTAGAATCGTGGTTTTGTTGTAGCCTGCTTAGGATTTCTTGCTTCACGGAAACTATTCCCAGCACGCGATCATTGCATTGACATAACTATTGCTTCGTGCTTATACGATTTTATCCTTTTAGAGACTTAGACTCAACAGATTGGAAAAGAACTACGGATCCTTCCAAAAAAAAAACAAAAGCTCGGTTGAAAATTTGAGTATTCAATCAGGGGTTTACTACATATAAAGATTTTCAGTTCATGCATTAGTCGTAAATTAATCACAGATGTCATGAAGTCCCTTGATAATTAAAAAACTCGTGGATCTCCAGGTAGAACAAATTTCTGGTGGGGACTTACGACGAGTTGCTACAGGTAACAGTTCAATCGACTCTACAATTTCCATTGTTTACGATCATCTGGATTCTTATACCTCATTCCTAAGGTAAATGAAGTGAAATTTATAGTTTTTAGAATCAATTATAATAATTGGTAGATTATTTCGTTCTGTTATGTTTTTAGTTATAAATAAATAACTAAACAGATAAATGTTACTGATCACCTCGGTATACATTGGCTAATTGCCCTAATTCATACAAATGCATATACATAGACTAATAATGTAGCCTTTTCTGTTCAAATTATTCGGATCTTCTTGTGATTTCGCATTTTTTTTTTTTAAATATTCATGTGTAATCGATTTTCAAATGTGGCGATAGTTGGTATGCTCCTGCTGATATGATAAAACTTAACTCTGATTACAATACCTCTGCAGCAGTCTTAGTGACCAGTGTTCCCATTGTGTATGACACATGTCAACCCCCAGCGTGCATTGGTGGGTATCAAATTAGGAGTTTGGCCCATCCTATGTGGCCAGGTTAGTGGCTTAGTTCGTGAGGATGTGTATGGTTCAGTCTCCCCTTTCTTTTTGCACCAACTTTATGGAATTGAGAACTTTTCTGAAATGGGTTTGCCTTTAACTTGGGTTCTTGATTATAGTTTTTTCCTTTCCTGTTGGTGCATATGCTAAAATAGACCACTCATGAAAGACTTGGAACTCTTAATGAGGCAAGTGTGCGTGAACTGGTGAAAAAAATCCTATGGTCAGGAATATGTAGTTGCAATTCTCTGGAGACTAATGAGCACTGATTTACTTGTCGGAGACCATTCTTTTTCTCTGTATGGATGCTGTCTTCGTTATATGTTAATGTTTGAAGCTCTATCTGCACTATGCAGGTGTTTATCCCCGGTTCTATTTTCGATGTGCTAGCCTGCACCTATCCACTTTTGCTTATTTATATCAGTTTTGTTGACGTGCCAGATTACCGAGGATTTGATGCTTGTGAGCCGTATCAAAGATACATTCTTTGATGTTCAAGTTCCCACAGTACAGCACATTCCAACAATTGTACTCTCCAGGATGATTGGTAAGTTCCCCACTGGAAACTCCACCAACTTATGAGTTTCATAATGAATGAACATATTAAGCAAGTTATGTTCAAAGAGAATTGTTCTTAACCTTTTTCCTATATCTGCAGTTATTTTTTGATCAGTTTGGGAAGAACATTGTCCGTCAATAACCGATGATCGGTTAGCTTATGGGATTGGGCGCAGAAAAATTATGTGTTCGATAGGGACGCTTGAAGAAAATCTTTGAATGTGATATTTGTTGGCATGTAAATTTCGCCAGCAGGTTTTATATATAAATTATATATAAATGTGTTTTAACATAACGTGAATCTGGACTGCATTTGACTAACAAGTCAATGTCCAGATTCATCAACAGAGGAAAAAAATAAGCTTATCTGTTGAATATCTGGAAAATCATGGAGATAAACTCTGATTAAAGAGATATATTTCATCCCTTATCTTCTAAACCTGGAGATAAGATTCAGAGATAAGAGGGATATCTGGAGATGGGAAATTTATCTGCAAACAACCACCTGGAAACCTCTATAAATAAGAGGTTTCACAGAAGCTGTGGAGGACTTTCGCTGGAGAAAAAAAAACACAGCAGAAGTAGACTTTTTTCTGGAGGAAAATACAACAGAAAATAGGGAGACACAGAGAGAAAAACAGAGCAAAATACTCCGTGAAACCCAGCAGAGAATACCGAAGTTCGCAGTGAGAAGCAGAGGCACTCAAGCTACTGGTTACAGCCAGAACAGCAACCAGAAAAGCAGCATAAAGCCGCTGCTGTAAACTGCAGAAGTCAGGATCTGCGAAGATAAGGTTCATACCAAAACAGAAGCAGCAATAATGACTTCACATCTTGCTAGGTAAAGGGTTCCATTTTGGAATTCAGATTCTAATAAAATAGCTGCTGTAAACAGGTTGTAGGAAACATGTTTTCACAGTATTGATCAATAAAATTCTGCCCAGTCTTTTCATCTCAATATGCAGCTTTTCTTTCTTTTAGGCTTACTAATCAGGGGTTCCTAGCAAATTAGGGTAATTAACTGTTCTCAATCCTGAATCAGAAATAGGGAAACTCACATTCACACACAAACACAAATCTGAAACTTATTTGTTTCTATTCCTGGATTTTCAGAAAAGTTAACGAAAATCTGGGTTAAACAAATTGGCACACCCGGTGGGACCTATTTCTCCCCTCATCTCTTGAGCCTAAAAAAATAAAATCAAGTTCAAAGAAAGCAAAACTGACAGGAGCAGGAAGTTAAAAGTAAATATTTCTGTTTCGTGTGACTTTCTCATGGCAGGATTTACTGTTGCAGGTTCGGAAAAAATGCAGAAACTGCTCCAGTGAAGGCGGTGTTCCCAGTGTTGGGCTCTTGGAAAGAGAAGCTCTTGTCTCCGGTGTCGGTGGCCTCGCGGGAGCCGACCTCGTTTGAGGTACGTGCTCCAAAACGTGGTCATGGCGCTGGGGGTTGGAGCCAACTCTTTCAAGAGTTTCCTGCAAAGAATCATCTCCCTCAAGAAGTACAAGATGTGTGCAGGGAAGCTGCGTACATGGTTCAGGTTGCGAGAGGGTATCTCTCGATCCGAAAGACATCCAGGGCCTGGAGGCTTATGGAGTTAGCCAAGCGGGCTGAGAGGGCTGCGGTTCTCGCCGGGGAAGTGGCTTTGGTTGGTTCATTACCAATGACCGCGGAAAGGCTCTTGAACGAAGCCAGGGAGCACAACGCCCGAGCCGATAAGGCTCGAGAAGCCGTTTCGGCAGAAAACATGAGAATAATCCTGGAGATAGGACGGAAAGTTACTGTCCGGGAATCCCAAAAGATTGCGGCTGATGAGGTTCGGGCTAAACGCCTCGAAACCGCTTCGGTCACACCACCGACTGATGCAGTTCGGGTTAAACACCCTGAAACTGCTTCAGGCACACTACCGGCTGATGTGGTTGGGGTTAAACACCCTAAAACCACTTCAGTCAAAATCTGGGCTGATCAGGTTCGGGCTAAACGCCCTAATACCGCTTCGGTCACAATCCAAACTGATATGGTCCGGGCTAAACGCCCTGGAACCGCTTCGGCTAAACCCTCGGCTGAAGAGATGTGGGTTCGACACCCCAAAATCTATCCGCTCAAGCAAGAGACCATAAGGGCTAGGGTTCAAAACCCAGCAGCCCATTTGGCCAAGCAGGTACGAGTCTCCGAAGCTCATCGGGACGAAGATATGGTGGCCAGGGATGGCAAACTAATCCCTCGTCACGGTCAAAAAACGGTTACGGTTATGCCGGTAGGGGTCCGCCTCAAACAGGGGAAACCAAAGGGCAAACAAAATGCAAAATCGACGTTGCAAAATAACGTCGCATCCAATGTCTTGAAGGCAATCGAGAAGGCATTAGGAGAAACTAGTAACTCTGGAAAGAAGAGTGAATCTCCTATTATTCCACTATGAGAAAGTAAAGGGAAGGGGAAAATGGTTGAAAAACAACCGACCTCTTTGGCACCAACCGGAAAGCAATTAATAATGGGTGATACTCGTAGAACAAGGTCAGGACCCGTCACTCGGTCCATGACCGGGGGCCTTGAAGCTCGTAGTATTATAAACCCGTTATTTGAGGGGGACGATCAAAGTTCCGCCACAAAAAGAGACAATGCGGTATCGGTCATGATGACCGACGTCGATGATGATGAAGAATCGACGCAAAGCCAACTTGTTATGCTCCGAGAGCAGTTGGAGCGAAAAAATAAAGAAATGGTTGCCATGGCTGAGGAGATGAAGACTTTGCAAGAGCAACTAGCAAGCCTCGGAAGTGGAACAAGCTCTGGACCGCCTAGGCCAGTTATCCCACCTACAACACAAGGGGTATCGCAAGGGATGCAAGCAACTCCACGATTTGAGACCCCCAACGCATCTTACCCGGACATCCAAGACATAGGAATCAACGGTTTTAGCCCAATGTTAATGACGTTGATCGATGACATGGTCACAAAGAGAGTCCAAAAGGTTAGAGAAAAAGATGAAGAGGGGTTACAAGTGATTACGAAACCCTATCCAGCATGGGTAGATAAGGTTTCTTTTCCTCCCGGGTATGTTCAACCAGAGTTCAAAATGTTCAATGGAACTGGTGACCCGAGACAGCACTTAGCCCACTTTCTCTCAAGGTGCGGACCCATTGCACACAATGAAGCCCTGTGTTTGCAATTGTTTGTGCAGTCATTGGAGGACGCCAGATTCACATGGTACTCCCAATTTCCGGAGGGTTCTATCCCGGATTGGAGCACTATGACGAAGGAATTCCTCAAACAGTTCTGCAATACCCAAAGAAGAGTTGGGGTACCAGAACTAATTGAAACCAAGCAACGAGACAACGAACCATTCACGGACATCATAGCAAGGTGGAGAGATCTTACCTTTGCTTGTCCTCAAAAGTTCACTCAAAAAGAACTCATAAGGATGTGTCTTAACAACTTTAGGCACGAGTTGTCCACCTCCTTGATGGCACAGTCATTTGACGGTTTCAATGACCTATGCACCAAATCCCATGATATGGAACTCCATCTCGGCAAAAGAAGAAGGTCGAGGTTTTCAGACAAAATCGAATCCTCAACAGCCGCAGTGGTCGAAACCAAGAGGAAGAATCCTGTGGTCGTGGGAGTCAAGAAACCAACAGAGACAAGAAAGTCATCTATTCAGGAAAGATTGAGAAAGACTTATTCTTTCTCAGATGACCTTGTAGAAGATTTTTTCGGAGACCTTGTTGAACAAGACTTGATTGTGCTTCCAGAAGCTAAGAGGCCACATGAAGTGGGGAGGACTGATGACCCTAAATATTGTCCATACCACAGGCTAATCGGGCATTGCCTAAAGGATTTTTTTGTGTTAAAGGACAAGATCCAAGAGTTGTTGGACTCTAAAATCATTGAGTTACCTCCGTCTGAGAGGCTGGCAGCGAATGCCACCACCCTTCACGAAGAAAATGGAGGTGAGTGGACAATCTATAAATCAAGAAGATCGAGGAATAGCCGCGATGCAAAGGGGAAAAGTCAAAACACGTCCATCACCCCGAGTGCAACGGCCAAAACTAAGAAGGCATCCAAGCCGGGAAAGAAAAAGCCCCTAAGCGAAGACGAGGAAGGACTGTGGGAGCAAGTTCATCGGGACCCTGTAGTACTGGAAGAGTTCATGCCACCCCAGTATCAGAATCCTGAAATGATTTTGCGGCTCGAAGAAAGGAGCAACCCAATTGCGATGCCATGTTTGGCCGTCACAGTCCAAGGGGTTGAGACGAGAGAGGAAGAAAAGACTCCTCCAAATGATAACTCTATACCCGCAACGCCTGAGTTCAGCCCGTTTCCTTTGGACTATTACATGAACTCTCTGAGACGGCTCCACGCCTCTAGTGGCAATGAGGTGGGAAACCGAAGTAAAGCACAAAGATGCTTACAGTTTTGGGAGAAAGAGCCTAAGCCTCCCCCGAACTCGGAAAATGAAGTCCATGTGGATCGATCGAGTGATGGCGAGTTGGGGCTGAATTACCCTCTAGCTAGCTTCCCCCCTTACTCATCAACTAAAATACAAGACTCGGACAACATCTCCGAGCTTTGTCCATGCAACGTCATAACAGTTGATGTCGACTTCGCCGGAAAAGCGGTTCACGTCGAAAGGGATCCGGAAGACTGCAATAAGACAGTTATAAAAACATGGACCGGAAATGACGAGGCCCGACTGTCCATAGCACTAAAGGAAAATATTCCCGAGGTACCTGTCATGCCAAAAGGAAACCCATATCCACGTTGGGTAGATGCGGTCCCATTCCCGCCTGGGTATGCAATACCCATATTTCCTACCTACCACGGAGTGGGATGCCCGAGGCGTCATCTCGTCCGTTATCTAGCTGCATGTGGGAACACAATAAGCAATCAAGCTTTGCTCATGCGACAATTTGTCCTCTCTTTGGAGGAGCAGGCAGAAGATTGGTACTTCAGTCTCCCGAGAAACTCCATCACTGACTGGGATACCATGGCGGTGAGGTTTTATAAAAGGTTCTACCCTGCAAGCCGCCTTGATGACTGTCAGTCTTCAGTTGGCTCGGTGAACATGGTTCAAATCAGCGAGGAAGACAAGGGAGAAAATCAAGTGATTGCTAGTGTATGTCCCGCATTTCTTATGTACAAGAGGCGCGCGAAAGTCAGCACGCCTGAAGGCACTCAAACACAAAAGATAGGGAAAGTTCAACCCGAAGAGGAATAGGTAAAGTACGATGTTCTTTCCCACCTCAAGAAAATTCCAGCACTCTTGAGTGTGTATGATGCCCTTCGAATGTCGCCTGAGCTTCGAGAGTCTTTGATAAACGCTTTATCTAAGCCAGAAGACTTCCGTGGGACAGTCACCGACAGTCAAGAAAGTGTGATCGAATGCATGTCCGCAATCACATTTGGGGACGACGACATGTACGTCGAGGTGACCGACCATAACCGCCCGCTGTTTATCACCGGGTTCATCTACGACACCAAAATATCAAGGGTTTTGGTAGATGGAGGGTCAGCTGTGAATCTTTTGCCAAGAAGGGCTTTAAGCTTAATGGGTCTGAAAGTGTCTCATTTGCAACCGAGTCGTTTGGTGATTCAGGGGTTTAACCAAAACGAGCAAAAACCCTTAGGAAAGATCAGGTTGCGTACAAAATTCGGCGAAATCGAAGACAACACCGAGTTCCTCGTAATTGATGTTGATACTTCGTATAATGCAATGCTTGGACGCCCTTGGGTGCACGATAACAGAGTTGTACCCTCAACGTACCATCAATGCATCAAATTCCCATTACCCTCGCCAAGAAATGTCGGGGTAATCGTCGCAGACCATGACCCTTTCAACGGGGTAGAGGCCTACTACGCTGACGCACACTTTTACCAAGAGAAATCAGTGAAAGAAGAGAAAGAAGTGTCTAGGCCTATGGTCGGGGTAAGTAATAGGCAACCCCCTCTTCCTCCGAAGACCTTTCGGTACGTCCCGAAGTCTGAAAGGAAGCCTGGGGCAAGTTCCTTAGAACCTGTGGACCCAGTTGCGAAGCTGAAGATAAATTTCACTTTGCCACTTCAGAAAACCGAATGCTCTATAGTAGAAACCTATAGTAAGTTCGTGATCCCAGCCAAAGGAGAAGGCTCTAAGCAAATTCGTTTCCATGCACTTGGAGATATCGAGAAGAGTGGTCCTGAGATGAGCCAAAGCATGGAAGAGGTGCGCACGGGATTCAAGAAACCCATTTTTAGCACAAAAACGGCCAAAATGTTGGTAAAAGCAGGATTGGACCCTGAAAAGCTTGATGGAAGGGGCTCATTCGATCGAATATTGACGTCTTCCCAGAGAAAGTCTTTAAGAAACGGGACTCCTATCAAAGCCACTAAAGAAGGCTTAGGATACAAACGACCCAGCGGCTCGGAAGAAGCATCAGTAAATATGACAACTTCTCATGAGGATGCGAGCCTGTATGAAGAAGGAACTAATCATACTTCTCAAGAAGATTCAGATTTAAGCGAAGAAGAAGCTAAGCCTGCTCCATTAGAATTGGAGGACGGTGGGCAAGCCACCGTAGATGAACTCCGTGAAGTTAATCTGGGTGACGACGTGAACAGAAGGCCGACGTTCATAAATGCCAATCTGACAAATGAGGAAGCCTCAAGTTACATATCTTTCCTTAAGGAATATAAAGATGTGTTCGCCTGGAGTTACGAGGAAATGCCTGGACTCGATCTGCAAATAGCCGTACATAGGCTTGCGGTTTCCACAGGGAAGAGGCCTGTGAAACAAGCTCAAAGGCGAACTCGCCCGGAGCTAACCGCCCAGATAGAAATGGAGGTGGAGAAGCTCATCAAGGCCGGTTTCATCCGAGAAGTTAAGTACCCTACGTGGCTGGCCAACATAGTTCCCGTGAAGAAGAAGAACGGCCAAATTAGAGTGTGAATCGATTTTCGGGACTTAAACGAAGCATGTCCAAAAGACGACTTTCCCTTGCCCATAACAGAGCTCTTGGTAGATGCAACCACTGGTTACGAAACGCTATCCTTCATGGACGGGTATTCGGGGTATAACCAAATTCGGATGGCTCCTGAAGACGAAGAATTGACAGCTTTCAGGACACCCAAAGGCGTATTCTGTTACAAAGTAATGTCCTTTGGTCTTAAAAACGCGGGGGCCACCTATCAAAGAGCTATGACAGTAATCTTCAACGACATACTGCATGATATTGTTGAATGCTATGTCGATGACCTAGTCGTGAAGACTAGGATAAGAGAAGATCACCTCAAGGACCTGAGGGAAATTTTTGAACGCTTGAGGCGTCACAACCTCAGGATGAACCCTTTAAAATGTGCCTTTGGGGTCTCATCGGGAAAATTCCTCGGATTTGTAGTCCGAAGTAGGGGTATTGAAGTTGACCCCGCTAAAACAAAGGCGATCATTGATATGCCCCCACCAAGAAACCTTAGGGAGTTAAAAGGACTACAAGGGAGGCTAGCCTACATAAGGAGATTAATATCGAATCTCGCTGGACGATGTATGCCATTTTCCTGACTTATGAAGAAAGGGGTGCCTTATGAATGGGATGAGGCTTGCCAAAATGCTTTTGATAGCATCAAAAGGTACTTGGTGAATCCACCTGTTCTCATGAGCCCAATAAAGGGAAGGCCTTTGATTTTATACATCACGGCTCTCGACAATTCCCTCGGTGCTCTATTGGCTCAACAAAATGAACAAGGAAAAGAAAATGCATTGTACTACTTAAGTCGGACTTTGGTGGGGGCAGAAATTAACTATTCTCCCATCGAAAAGATTTGCTTGGCCTTGGTGTTCGCACTGCAAAAGCTTAAACACTATGTGTCTGAACACGAAGTTAAGCTGATATCTAAAGCCGATCCGCTCAAGTACATACTCTCGCGTCCCGTCCTTAATGGGAGGATCGCAAAATGGGCTGTACTTCTTCAGCAATTCGACATCCAGTATGTCCCTCAAAAGGCGATAAAGGGACAAGCCTTGGCAGATTTCTTAGCTGCACACCCTATCCCAGATGACTCACCCTTAGCAACAGACTTGCCAGACGAAGATGTGATGGCGGTAAATGTGCAAAAAGGATGGGAAATGTACTTTGATGGAGCTTCAAGAAGCCCTGATGGATGAAGCAAGAAAACGTTAAAAACAATAAGTCAGGGATTGGTGTTGTTTTCATCACACCAGAAAACGCTGTCATCCCACATTCTTTGGCACTTAGCGAAGGGTGCTCCAACAATGAGGCCGAGTATGAAGCCATTATCGCCGGATTAGAGCTCGCCCTCCAAATCCCTATTGAAGAGTTAACAATATATGGGGACTCTGAATTGGTGATTAAACAGTTACGAGGAGAGTACATCGTGAAAAAGGCGAGCCTCGTCCCATACTATGAGCGGGCGGACCAATTACTCTCACAGTTCAAGAAAATACACATCTTCCATGTGAGGAGGGGGGTAAATGCTCAAGCCGACGCGCTAGCAAGCCTGGCTGCGTCCCTGACTCTTCCCGACAACAAAACACTTAAGGTCGTTGTAGGGGAAAGGGGAGTTTTGACACCCCTTAAAGAAGCCCCGAATACAGTCCAAGTCTTGACACTCTCCACAAATGAAGACGGTGAGGATTGGCGGGACGTGTTCATCAACTATCTTCAAAATGGGAGACTTCCAGAAGATAAAGTGAAGAAAGCGGAAATAAGGCGTCGTTCGACTAAGTTTGTCATGTTGAAAGACATCCTTTATAAAAGGTCCCTCGATGGCATATATCTACGTTGCATTGCCGGAAATGCAACCAAAGAAGCCATGGCTGAAGTCCATGCAGGGATATGTGGTGCTCACCAAGGCGGTCCAAAGTTGCACATGCAACTCAAAAGCCTGGGGTATTATTGGCCCACTATGATCGCAGATTGCATTGACTATGCAAAAAGATGCCAAGTATGTCAATACCATGGTGACTTCATTCACCAACCCCCCGAGCCCTTGCATGTCACGACTGCCTCGTGGCCTTTTGCGTCGTGGGGTATGGATATCATCGGACCATTCGTTCCTCCTTCGTCAAAGGGGTATCGATACATCCTTACTGCCACTGACTACTTCTCTAAGTGGGCAGAGGCTGTCGCTCTAAAAGACCTTAAGAGCTCGACGGTTGCCGAATTTGTCCGAACTCATGTCATCTACAGGTTCGGAGTTCCTGACAGAGTCATTGCAGACAATGGGCAACCATTTCGAAGCGATGCTCTTCATAAGTTGTACGCTAAGTACAACATTAAATCAAACCACTCTACCAGGTATCATGCTCCCGCCAACGGTCTAGTCGAGGCTTTCAACAAGACTCTCAGCAAAATTCTCAAGAAAATGGTAGACAAGAACAAGAAAACATGGCCGGAGAAGCTACAAGAAGCCCTATGGGCCTATCGGACTTCTTACAGGACAGCTACTCAAGCTACGCCGTATTCACTTGTCTTTGGAGGTGAGGCAGTCCTACCACTCGAAGTCCAAATGCCTTCCTTGCGAGTGGCGGTGCAAGAGTCTCTTACTGAGGAAGAGCACGCCAAGCTAAGGTTGGCTGAGCTAGAAACCTTGGATGAAAGGAGAATACATGCCCAACAAAATTTGGAGATGTATCAACAAAGGATGGCGAACGCATTCAACAAGAGAGTACGCCTCCGCTCCTTCAAGAAAGGGGACTTAGTTCTAATGGTCCGAACTCCAATCATAGTAACCAGACAGACAAAAGGGAAGTTGGAACCTAAATGGGAAGGACCTTATGTGATCGAGAAAGTATACTCGAATGGAGCATACTTGTTGATCACTGTAGATGGGGAAAGGATTATACCACCTACTAATGCAAGGTTCCTGAAACGGTACTATCCTTGATAAAGGGTCTACTAGGCAAAAAAATCCGAAGGGACTCCTAGACAAATTCAGACCCTAGTCCACTAGGTTGAAAACCCGAAAGGGCGGCCTAGCATGAAATGGACAAAATGACCTGCAAGGTTGAAAACCTGAAAAGGCGGCCAAGCAAGTTCTAAGGTCAAAAAAAAAAAAAATGAACTACGTCTGACTTGATCCCGACAGGGTACGTAGGCAGCTCGACTTCTACATTCGAGTTCAGTCCACCTCAAAAAGAAACTTCATGTTCCCCTCAATGAACTACGTTTGACTTGATCCCGAAAGGGTACGTAGGCAGCTTGAAGTATTTCCAAGCACAGTCCACCCAACCAAAACCATTCTTTCTCGCATAAAAGCCATTAACAACAGAAATGTTCAACCATGAAATGGAAGAGAAAGCAACGTACTTGCAATTGAATTTAAAAGGGGAAATCCATAAAGGTTCGCAAGAAAAAGATAAAGTGTCTTCCTATGACCCTAAACATGTGTCCTACTCTATCAAAGACATGACTACCTTATTCAGAATTAGAAGTGCTAGTAAGATCTTCAGAAGGCCTTCAAGTTTCCAAAGCTGCTCGGGCCTTCTCAAGAGCTGTGCTCAATTCAGCTTTGCCCGAAACACCTTCCTCATAAGCTTGCAAAGCATCTATCGCACGCTTATAATCCGTCTCCATCTTCGAAACATCCTTCAAGGAATCCTCTAGGTTGATCTCAAGAACCGACCTTCGAGACTCGAGGGAGGCAAGTTTTGTCTTCAATTTACGAAGCAATTCTGAAGCCTTTGAAACCTCTCCCTTGACACGGATAATTTCTTCATGGGTCTTGGCCAATGCGGACGAAGTATCCTCATTCTTATTCGGCCTTCTCGAACAAACTTCTCTTAGCATCACAATCTTCTTTGAGCAAGGGGAGTGACCCGTTAGAGGGAGTTGAATGTTGGGACAGCAAAGCCAAATGGTTTATAAAAACCTTTACTTTTGCATGAAGTGGGGCGAAATTCACCTGAAAGGTTTTCAAGATGCGGAAAAAACTGTTCGCCCCATCAACAATACTTCGAAGATCAAGTGTTGTACTGGATTTAAGGAAAGCAATGAGTGCGTTCTTGGTTAGCTTTGCGGCTTCGACCCCATCCAAGTCTGTCAGGGCATCTGAGCTAGGTAGAGGGTTTTCGAGCGTTCCGAGTAAAGCATCCAGATCAAGCAAGTACTGGCACTCCTTCCGTCTAACAATTGTGAGCTCCCGACCTGCAAAATAACAACAAAATAAGTAACGGTGATAGCGTTGTGGAGATTTAAAGAAAAAGGGATAGAGAGAAAGGAACCATCGTTGGAAGCAGGAGTTGGAGAAGGCATTCTACTCAAAGTAATGACAGAGTGCGGCTCGACGAAGTGGGAAGTCTTCAAAGGCGTGGAGCTCTCGGTCACCACCACCAAAGCAGAAGATGCACCCCCCAAAAGCCTACAAAACGCTGAGTTAGTGGAGGATAATAGCAATAAAGCAATGGAAACGTCAACTCGTGCATACCTTCTTTAGGGGAAGGGTGAACTGGCCCGCTCACTATGGTGTCACGAGCAGGAGACTCGTCATTTAAGCCGGAAACTACATCTCCCGGGGAATCGGAAGACAAGGGTTGATAATCATAGAGTTCATCAGAGCTAAAATCTTCATTGACCGACTCTGAGGGAAATAATGAGTGGTTAACCTGCACACCCGTCTCGGCCCTTACAGGGCTAGAGAAGGAGAGTCCCGGCTCATCATCGAATGAATCTCCCTTTAAAGAAAGTACGGGAGACGTGGGAAGTTTCTCCACCTCAATCGAAGGAAAGGTAGGACCTTTGTCTAGATAAGAAGGTAACTTACCCTTCTTCCTTGGTTTTGACTTGCCTTCCGATTTAGACCGCTTCTTGGAACGAAGAGGTGCAGAAGATTCAATCCTGGCAGAAGAAGGTAAAACCTGAAGGACAGCAAACGTTGAAGCTCGCCACCAATTGGCATAAGGATCAGTGACATATCTGGAAGGCGGTTGGCAATTCCCCAAATCGACTGCCACAAAAGTCTTACCCCTAGTCATTTCGCACCAATGGTAGTAGAAGATTTTGAGCTCTTTAACTCGTCGACAACCAATGTCAAGAAGTGGGGGGCACGTCTGAGTGAACCCAAATTGCCGTGCATAGCGATTAGGTGCGTATGGCTCGGCAATGAAAATAGTGCCGCTACGAAATATGAGGACCCCCTGACGAAGGCACATTAGATAATCTCGATGTATAGTGGAAATGCCCTCCCCATCAACAAAATTCTCGCGAGGCCTGCCAGAATCCAGCGCATGGAAACTAAACTGGTCGGAGTGGGCGAAGAAGGAATGAACCAATGGGGCCTTGTTATAAAAAAATCGAGCCGGTTGCACACCCCCGATCTTTCCTAGAAGAGGCATGAAGTCGTCATCGAAAGGTGATTCATGAAAATCAGGTTCGCGACGAATATACGTGGTTGGAAAGTACTGAGATAGCCATCCAAGAAAGTAATGCAGGGGAAGATGAATAGTCGATTTGCCTGGATTGTCCGATGAAGTGATTATTTTGAAACTTCGGTATAAACAAGCCAGCACGGGAACCGCTAGACTATGCTTCTTTCCTTTGGCGATACTGCTTGCCATAACAAAAGTAGCAGGCCTCAATTCTGAGTCAAGCGGGAGGACGAAAGCACTAAGCCAGCATGCAAGGAAGCCAGCAAGATAAACCTCGGAGGACATACCCTCCTTACGCCCCAAGATGCTTTTTGCGGTATGCCCCACAAAATGGGATGCCCATTTAGAAAACTTCATAGAATTAGCATCTTTAGCTCGAATGCTAAAAAGAGCGCGACAAGTTTGTGATGTATCATTGGAATAAATGACGTCGTTATGAGGGGCGTACTCTTCATACAACTTCCATGATATCGGAAGGCCTCCAATCCTATGAAGATCCCACAAAGAGATACCAAGCTTCCCGTAATGGGAATGAAAACTATTGGTATCAAGGCTCCAATGCTCCAGAAAGCTTCGGAGAACTGTAGCATCCCGATAATAGGGAAATTGGGATATGTAAACGGCCGAGTAAACACCGGCAGCCTTCAAGGTTTGGGGAAATGACCGTAACACATCATTCAACCAAAAGCGCCAAACAGGAGTCTGAAGAAAATCGCTTGCGCCTGAGATACTGAAGGAAGGATCCCAAGCAACTTTCCCACATTTGGTCTCCTTCAACAAACAGACGAACTCCGAGGGGGTAGTAGACTCTCCCCGTGATAAAGGGCGAAGGAGATAAACAGGACCAGAACCGTGCTTCATAGGTGGGTTAGCTCCCATGAGTTCGCAACGAGGCCGAGTGCCCTCGAAGATCAAGGGTTCGTTGGTGTACAAGGGAACATAAGGAGTGAGTTCACTCTCCTTGAGCCAAAGACGAAGTTGTTTATGTCTTTCAATTGATGGGCCTTGCTTCCCGAGCGGATCACTCTCATTCGAGCGGAGAGCTTCAAAGACCTTGATCTTAAAAGCTGGCTTCTCTACCTGTGAATTTTTTTTCGCTTGAGAGCCCATTGACACTCTGAAAGTAAAAAGATTGCGAATAACTCAGTGACTATATTAAAAAAAAATAATAAAAAAAAAATTGATGATGTCAATGATAAAGTAAGGGGCTGCCTACTTGAGCTACGACACAAGCGAATGGTCGACCCAAATCCAGAGGATATGAGACAACATGCTCGACCAAAATCCCGACGGATATGGTCTGGTGTTCGACCCAAACCCAGCGGGTATGAGCACGAGTTTACGACCCAACATCCTAAGGATATGAGCTGTTTAGAGCCTGAAATCCGAAAGCAAACGAGTACGTTTGCCTGACCCAAAATCCCAAAGGGCATGAGTCTGCATTGTACTCGAAGTGCTAAGAGATTCAGGTGTGATTGTAATCATAGTGACCAGACAGACAAAAGGGAAGTTGGAACCTAAATGGGAAGGACCTTATGTGATCGAGAAAGTATACTCGAATGGAGCATACTTGTTGATCACTGTAGATGGGGAAAGGATTATACCACCTACTAATGCAAGGTTCCTGAAACGGTACTATCCTTGATAAAGGGTCTACTAGGCAAAAAAATCCGAAGGGACTCCTAGACAAATTCTGACCCTAGTCCACTAGGTTGAAAACCTGAAAGGGCGGCCTAGCATGAAATGGACAAAATGACCTGCAAGGTTGAAAACCTGAAAAGGCGGCCAAGCAAGTTCTAAGGTCAAAAAAAAAAAAAAAAATGAACTACGTCGGACTTGATCCCGACAGGGTACGTAGGCAGCTCGACTTCTACATTCGAGTTCAGTCCACCTCAAAAAGAAACTTCATGTTCCCCTCAATGAACTACGTTTGACTTGATCCCGAAAGGGTACGTAGGCAGCTTGAAGTATTTCCAAGCACAGTCCACCCAACAAAAACCATTCTTTCTCGCATAAAATCCATTAACAACAGAAATGTTCAACCATGAAATGGAAGAGAAAGCAACGTACTTGCAATTGAATTTAAAAGGGGAAATCCATAAAGGTTCGCAAGAAAAAGATAAAGTGTCTTCCTATGACCCTAAACATGTGTCCTACTCTATCAAAGACATGACTACTTTATTCATAATTAGAAGTGCTAGTAAGATCTTCAGAAGGCCTTCACGATTCCAAAGCTGCTCGGGCCTTCTCAAGAGCTGTGCTCAATTCAGCTTTGCCCGAAACACCTTCCTCATAAGCTTGCAAAGCATCTATCGCACGCTTATAATCCGTCTCCATCTTCGAAACATCCATCAAGGAATCCTCTAGGTTGATCTCAAGAACCGACCTTCGAGACTCGAGGGAGGCAAGTTTTGTCTTCAATTTACGAAGCAATTCTGAAGCCTTGGAAACCTCTCCCTTGACACGGATAATTTCTTCATGGGTCTTGGCCAATGCGGACGAAGTATCCTCATTCTTATTCGGCCTTCTCGAACAAACTTCTCTTAGCATCACAATCTTCTTTGAGCAAGGGGAGTGACCCGTTAGAGGGAGTTGAATGTTGGGACAGCAAAGCCAAATGGTTTATAAAAACCTTTACTTTTGCATGAAGTGGGGCGAAATTCACCTGAAAGGTTTTCAAGATGCGGAAAAAACCGTTCGCCCCATCAACAATACTTCGAAGATCAAGTGTTGTACTGGATTTAAGGAAAGCAATGAGTGCGTTCTTGGTTAGCTTTGCGGCTTCGACCCCATCCAAGTCTGTCAGGGCATCTGAGCTAGGTAGAGGGTTTTCGAGCGTTCCGAGTAAAGCATCCAGATCAAGCAAGTACTGGCACTCCTTCCGTCTAACAATTGTGAGCTCCCGACCTGCAAAATAACAACAAAATAAGTAACGGTGATAGCGTTGTGGAGATTTAAAGAAAAAGGGATAGAGAGAAAGGAACCATCGTTGGAAGCAGGAGTTGGAGAAGGCATTCTACTCAAAGGAATGACAGAGTGCGGCTCGACGAAGTGGGAAGTCTTCAAAGGCGTGGAGCTCTCAGTCACCACCACCAAAGCAGAAGATGCACCCCCCAAAAAGCCTACAAAACGCTGAGTTAGTGGAGGATAATAGCAATAAAGCAATGGAAACGTCAACTCGTGCATACCTTCTTTAGGGGAAGGGTGAACTGGCCCGCTCACTATGGTGTCACGAGCAGGAGACTCCTCATTTATGCCGGAAACTACATCTCCCGGGGAATCGGAAGACAAGGGTTGATAATCATAGAGTTCATCAGAGCTAAAATCTTCATTGACCGACTCTGAGGGAAATAGTGAGTGGTTAACTTGCACACCCGTCTCGGCCCTTACAGGGCTAGAGAAGGAGAGTCCCGGCTCATCATCGAATGAATCTCCCTTTAAAGAAAGTACGGGAGACGTGGGAAGTTTCTCCACCTCAATCGAAGGAAAGGTAGGACCTTTGTCTAGATAAGAAGGTAACTTACCCTTCTTCCTTGGTTTTGACTTGCCTTCCGATTTAGACCGCTTCTTGGAACGAAGAGGTGCAGAAGATTCAATCCTGGCAGAAGAAGGTAACACCTGAAGGCGCCAAACGTTGAAGCTCGCCACCAATTTGCATAAGGATCAGTGACATATCTGGAAGACGGTTGGCAATTCCCCAAATCGACTGCCACAAAAGTCTTACCCCTAGTCATTTCGCACCAATGGTAGTAGAAGATTTTGAGCTCTTTAACTCGTCGACAACCAATGTCAAGAAGTGGGGAGCACGTCTGAGTGAACCCAAAATGCCGTGCATAGCGATTAGGGGCGTATGGCTCGGCAATGAAAATAGTGCCGCTACGAAATATGAGGACCCCCTGACGAAGGCACATTAGATAATCTCGATGTATAGTGGAAATGCCCTCCCCATCAACAAAATTCTCGCGAGGCCTGCCAGAATCCAGCGCATGGAAACTAAACTGGTCGGAGTGGGCGAAGAATGAATGAACCAATGGGGCCTTGTTATAAAAAAATCGAGCCGGTTGCACACCCCCGATCTTTCCTAGAAGAGGCATGAAGTCGTCATCGAAAGGTGATTCATGAAAATCAGGTTCGCGACGAATATACGTGGTTGGAAAGTACTGAGATAGCCATCCAAGAAAGTAATGCAGGGGAAGATGAATAGTCGATTTGCCTGGATTGTCCGATGAAGTGATTATTTTGAAACTTCGGTATAAACAAGCCAGCACGGGAACCGCTAGACTATGCTTCTTTCCTTTGGCGATACTGCTAGCCATAACAAAAGTAGCAGGCCTCAATTCTGAGTCAAGCGGGAGGACGAAAGCACTAAGCCAGCATGCAAGGAAGCCAGCAAGATAAACCTCGGAGGACATACCCTCCTTACGCCCCAAGATGCTTTTTGCGGTATGCCCCACAAAATGGGATGCCCATTTAGAAAACTTCATAGAATTAGCATCTTTAGCTCGAATGCTAAAAAGAGCGCGACAAGTTTGTGATGTATCATTGGAATAAATGACGTCGTTATGAGGGGCGTACTCTTCATACAACTTCCCTGATATCGGAAGGCCTCCAATCCTATGAAGATCCCACAAAGAGATACCAAGCTCCCCGTAATGGGAATGAAAACTATTGGTATCAAGGCTCCAATGCTCCAGAAAGCTTCGGAGAACTGTAGCATCCCGATAATAGGGAAATTGGGATATGTAAACGGCCGAGTAAACACCGGCAGCCTTCAAGGTTTGGGGAAATGACCGTAACACATCATTCAACCAAAAGCGCCAAACAGGAGTCTGAAGAAAATCGCTTGCGCCTGAGATACTGAAGGAAGGATCCCAAGCAACTTTCCCACATTTGGTCTCCTTCAACAAACAGACGAACTCCGAGGGGGTAGTAGACTCTCCCCGTGATAAAGGGCGAAGGAGATAAACAGGACCAGAACCGTGCTTCATAGGTGGGTTAGCTCCCATGAGTTCGCAACGAGGCCGAGTGCCCTCGAAGATCAAGGGTTCGTTGGTGTACAAGGGAACATAAGGAGTGAGTTCACTCTCCTTGAGCCAAAGACGAAGTTGTTTATGTCTTTCAATTGATGGGCCTTGCTTCCCGAGCGGATCACTCTCATTCGAGCGGAGAGCTTCAAAGACCTTGATCTTAAAAGCTGGCTTCTCTACCTGTGAATTTTTTTTCGCTTGAGAGCCCATTGACACTCTGAAAGTAAAAAGATTGCGAATAACTCAGTGACTATATTAAAAAAAAATAATAAAAAAAAAATTGATGATGTCAATGATAAAGTAAGGGGCTGCCTACTTGAGCTACGACACAAGCGAATGGTCGACCCAAATCCAGAGGATATGAGACAACATGCTCGACCAAAATCCCGACGGATATGGTCTGGTGTTCGACCCAAACCCAGCGGGTATGAGCACGAGTTTACGACCCAACATCCTAAGGATATGAGCTGTTTAGAGCCTGAAATCCGAAAGCAAACGAGTACGTTTGCCTGACCCAAAATCCCAAAGGGCATGAGTCTGCATTGTACTCGAAGTGCTAAGAGATTCAGGTGTGATTGTAATCATAGTGACCAGACAGACAAAAGGGAAGTTGGAACCTAAATGCGAAGGACCTTATGTGATCGAGAAAGTATACTCGAATGGAGCATACTTGTTGATCACTGTAGATGGGGAAAGGATTATACCACCTACTAATGCAAGGTTCCTGAAACGGTACTATCCTTGATAAAGGGTCTACTAGGCAAAAAAATCCCAAGGGACTCCTAGACAAATTCTGACCCTAGTCCACTAGGTTGAAAACCTGAAAGGGCGGCCTAGCATGAAATGGACAAAATGACCTGCAAGGTTGAAAACCTGAAAAGGCGGCCAAGCAAGTTCTAAGGTCAAAAAAAAAAAAAAATGAACTACGTCGGACTTGATCCCGACAGGGTACGTAGGCAGCTCGACTTCTACATTCGAGTTCAGTCCACCTCAAAAAGAAACTTCATGTTCCCCTCAATGAACTACGTTTGACTTGATCCCGAAAGGGTACGTAGGCAGCTTGAAGTATTTCCAAGCACAGTCCACCCAACCAAAACCATTCTTTCTCGCATAAAATCCATTAACAACAGAAATGTTCAACCATGAAATGGAAGAGAAAGCAACGTACTTGCAATTGAATTTAAAAGGGGAAATCCATAAAGGTTCGCAAGAAAAAGATAAAGTGTCTTCCTATGACCCTAAACATGTGTCCTACTCTATCAAAGACATGACTACTTTATTCATAATTAGAAGTGCTAGTAAGATCTTCAGAAGGCCTTCACGATTCCAAAGCTGCTCGGGCCTTCTCAAGAGCTGTGCTCAATTCAGCTTTGCCCGAAACACCTTCCTCATAAGCTTGCAAAGCATCTATCGCACGCTTATAATCCGTCTCCATCTTCGAAACATCCATCAAGGAATCCTCTAGGTTGATCTCAAGAACCGACCTTCGAGACTCGAGGGAGGCAAGTTTTGTCTTCAATTTACGAAGCAATTCTGAAGCCTTGGAAACCTCTCCCTTGACACGGATAATTTCTTCATGGGTCTTGGCCAATGCGGACGAAGTATCCTCATTCTTATTCGGCCTTCTCGAACAAACTTCTCTTAGCATCACAATCTTCTTTGAGCAAGGGGAGTGACCCGTTAGAGGGAGTTGAATGTTGGGACAGCAAAGCCAAATGGTTTATAAAAACCTTTACTTTTGCATGAAGTGGGGCGAAATTCACCTGAAAGGTTTTCAAGATGCGGAAAAAACCGTTCGCCCCATCAACAATACTTCGAAGATCAAGTGTTGTACTGGATTTAAGGAAAGCAATGAGTGCGTTCTTGGTTAGCTTTGCGGCTTCGACCCCATCCAAGTCTGTCAGGGCATCTGAGCTAGGTAGAGGGTTTTCGAGCGTTCCGAGTAAAGCATCCAGATCAAGCAAGTACTGGCACTCCTTCCGTCTAACAATTGTGAGCTCCCGACCTGCAAAATAACAACAAAATAAGTAACGGTGATAACGTTGTGGAGATTTAAAGAAAAAGGGATAGAGAGAAAGGAACCATCGTTGGAAGCAGGAGTTGGAGAAGGCATTCTACTCAAAGGAATGACAGAGTGCGGCTCGACGAAGTGGGAAGTCTTCAAAGGCGTGGAGCTCTCAGTCACCACCACCAAAGCAGAAGATGCACCCCCCAAAAAGCCTACAAAACGCTGAGTTAGTGGAGGATAATAGCAATAAAGCAATGGAAACGTCAACTCGTGCATACCTTCTTTAGGGGAAGGGTGAACTGGCCCGCTCACTATGGTGTCACGAGCAGGAGACTCCTCATTTATGCCGGAAACTACATCTCCCGGGGAATCGGAAGACAAGGGTTGATAATCATAGAGTTCATCAGAGCTAAAATCTTCATTGACCGACTCTGAGGGAAATAGTGAGTGGTTAACTTGCACACCCGTCTCGGCCCTTACAGGGCTAGAGAAGGAGAGTCCCGGCTCATCATCGAATGAATCTCCCTTTAAAGAAAGTACGGGAGACGTGGGAAGTTTCTCCACCTCAATCGAAGGAAAGGTAGGACCTTTGTCTAGATAAGAAGGTAACTTACCCTTCTTCCTTGGTTTTGACTTGCCTTCCGATTTAGACCGCTTCTTGGAACGAAGAGGTGCAGAAGATTCAATCCTGGCAGAAGAAGGTAAAACCTGAAGGACAGCAAACGTTGAAGCTCGCCACCAATTGGCATAAGGATCAGTGACATATCTGGAAGGCGGTTGGCAATTCCCCAAATCGACTGCCACAAAAGTCTTACCCCTAGTCATTTCGCACCAATGGTAGTAGAAGATTTTGAGCTCTTTAACTCGTCGACAACCAATGTCAAGAAGTGGGGGGCACGTCTGAGTGAACCCAAAATGCCGTGCATAGCGATTAGGGGCGTATGGCTCGGCAATGAAAATAGTGCTGCTACGAAATATGAGGACCCCCTGACGAAGGCACATTAGATAATCTCGATGTATAGTGGAAATGCCCTCCCCATCAACAAAATTCTCGCGAGGCCTGCCAGAATCCAGCGCATGGAAACTAAACTGGTCGGAGTGGGCGAAGAAGGAATGAACCAATGGGGCCTTGCCATAAAAAAATCGAGCCGGTTGCACACCCCCGATCTTTCCTAGAAGAGGCATGAAGTCGTCATCGAAAGGTGATTCATGAAAATCAGGTTCGCGACGAATATACGTGGTTGGAAAGTACTGAGATAGTCATCCAAGAAAGTAATGCAGGGGAAGATGAATAGTCGATTTGCCTGGATTGTCCGATGAAGTGATTATTTTGAAACTTCGGTATAAACAAGCCAGCACGGGAACCGCTAGACTATGCTTCTTTCCTTTGGCGATACTGCTAGCCATAACAAAAGTAGCAGGCCTCAATTCTGAGTCAAGCGGGAGGACGAAAGCACTAAGCCAGCATGCAAGGAAGCCAGCAAGATAAACCTCGGAGGACATACCCTCCTTACGCCCCAAGATTCTTTTTGCGGTATGCCCCACAAAATGGGATGCCCATTTAGAAAACTTCATAGAATTAGCATCTTTAGCTCGAATGCTAAAAAGAGCGCGACAAGTTTGTGATGTATCATTGGAATAAATGACGTCGTTATGAGGGGCGTACTCTTCATACAACTTCTTTGATATCGGAAGGCCTCCAATCCTATGAAGATCCCACAAAGAGATACCAAGCTCCCCGTAATGGGAATGAAAACTATTGGTATCAAGGCTCCAATGCTCCAGAAAGCTTCGGAGAACTGTAGCATCCCGATAATAGGGAAATTGGGATATGTAAACGGCCGAGTAAACACCGGCAGCCTTCAAGGTTTGGGGAAATGACCGTAACACATCATTCAACCAAAAGCGCCAAACAGGAGTCTGAAGAAAATCGCTTGCGCCTGAGATACTGAAGGAAGGATCCCAAGCAACTTTCCCACATTTGGTCTCCTTCAACAAACAGACGAACTCCGAGGGGGTAGTAGACTCTCCGCGTGATAAAGGGCGAAGGAGATAAACAGGACCAGAACCGTGCTTCATAGGTGGGTTAGCTCCCATGAGTTCGCAACGAGGCCGAGTGCCCTCGAAGATCAAGGGTTCGTTGGTGTACAAGGGAACATAAGGTGTGAGTTCACTCTCCTTGAGCCAAAGACGAAGTTGTTTATGTCTTTCAATTGATGGGCCTTGCTTCCCGAGCGGATCACTCTCATTCGAGCGGAGAGCTTCAAAGACCTTGATCTTAAAAGCCGGCTTCTCTACCTGTGAATTTTTTTTCGCTTGAGAGCCCATTGACACTCTGAAAGTAAAAAGATTGCGAATAAATCAGTGACTATATTAAAAAAAATAATAAAAAATTGATGATGTCAATGATAAAGTAAGGGGCTGCCTACTTGAGCTACGACACAAGCGAATGGTCGACCCAAATCCAGAGGATATGAGACAACATGCTCGACCAAAAATTCCGACGGATATGGTCTGGTGTTCGACCCAAACCCAGCGGGTATGAGCACGAGTTTACGACCCAACATCCTAAGGATATGAGCCGTTTAGAGCTTGAAATCCGAAAGCAAACGAGTACGTTTGCCTGACCCAAAATCCCAAAGGGCATGAGCCTGCATTGTACTCGAAGTGCTAACAGATACAGGTGTGATTGTAAAGAATACAGGCGGGCATGTCACGTAGTATACTGGGTGCGCAAAGGAGCATAGGAGATGACCAAGAAAATAAAACGTGCAGATGGCAAGTAAAATGCAGCAATACGACACATTCTGAATGCATTCAAGAGTGATCAGAGAGATCAGAGTTAGTCAGCAGCAAAAGAAACAATAAATACCATGTTACAGACATAAAATTTAGAGCTGAATGCTTTGTTACCCGACAGCGCATAAAAGAAGGCAACATTGAAATACAATCTGCTGAATATTGACGGATTTCATGGTTAGCAGTGCGTGTTCTCATGACAAATTGTATGAGTTCTATGCTACTGTATGAAGTGCATAAAGGGAGCATGTGAGTTTCATGCAGGACAGTTTAAGCCGTCTTAAACTGACAAAATCCGAAGTCAACGGGAGCATGCTTTAGAGGAAAATGCTAAAGGCGAAGGAGCATCAAAAGCAGGGGTCAAGTTCGGATTTCAGCTTCAGGATTTCAAAGGAAACTAAATGTGCAGCTTAGTTATGAAATTCAGAAGGTGCTTAAGTTAGTACCTGAAGAATATTAAGCAGCAAGGCAGCAGAGATGAGCTGACAGCAATAAAAGAAAAAAAAGCAACGGTCTCTGGAATCTGGGTGGCCAAATGCTGAAGCAAAGTTACCCAGCAAAGATGCTTTTATAGAGAAATAAAAAGCCATGTTCCTAAAAGAATTAGGACTCCCAAGCCCAATCAAAAACAGTCCTGTGAGGACTCGAAAGAAAAAGTCCTGTAAGGAGTCAAAAATCTCCAGCAGAAATACAAAACCAGTCCTTAAAAGGACTCTGAAAAATCTCTGCAGAAATACAAATCCAGTCCTTAAAAGGACACTGAAAAATCTCTGCAGAAATACAAAACCAGTCCTTAAAAGGACTCTGAAAAATCTCCAGCAGAAATACAAAACCAGTCCTTAAAAGGACTCTGAAAAATCTCTGCAGAAATACAAATCCAGTCCTTAAAAGGACTCTGAAAATTTCTGCAGAAATACAAAACCAGTCCTTAAAAGGACTCTGAAAATCTCTGCAGAAATACAAAACCAGTCCTTAAAAGGACTCTGGAAAATCTCTGCAAAAGTACAAATTCTGTCCAAAAAAGGACTTAGAAAAAAAATTCCTGCAGAAATATTAAAGGCCAATAAGTGAACTGGCCCAGGGAAAATAAAAGGGCCTTACAGATGTGAGCCGAAACAAATTAATGAAAATATGGGTCCAAAGCAAGAACCCTAAAGTTGTCCGTAAGGCCCAAGCATAAACCAAGACCATTCAAGCTAGGCATCAGGCCTCAAACATGATGGTGCCAAGTTTTCGTGATTTGCACAAGAGCCGCATCCCTCTTGCACAAATCACGAGGGGTATTTGTTGGCACGTAAATTTCGCCACCAGGTTTTATATATAAATTATATATAAATGTGTTTTAACATAACGTGAATCTGGACTGCATTTGACTAACAAGTCAATGTCCAGATTCATCAACAGAGGAAAAAAATAAGCTTATCTGTTGAATATCTGGAAAATCATGGAGATAAACTCTGATTAAAGAGATATATTTCATCCCTTATCTTCTAAACTTGGAGATAAGATCCAGAGATAAGAGGGATATCTGGAGATGGGAAATTTATCTGCAAACAACCACCTGGAAACCTCTATAAATAAGAGGTTTCACAGAAGCTGTGGAGGACTTTCGCTGGAGAAAAAAAAAACACAGCAGAAGTAGACTTTTTTCTGGAGGAAAATACAACAGAAAATAGGGAGACACAGAGAGAAAAACAGAGAAAAATACTCCGTGAAACCCAGCAGAGAATACCGAAGTTCGCAGTGAGAAGCAGAGACACTCAAGCTACTGGTTACAGCCAGAACAGCAACCAGAAAAGCAGCATAAAGCCGCTGCTGTAAACTGCAGAAGTCAGGATCTGCGAAGATAAGGTTCATACCAAAACAGAAGCAGCAATAATGACTTCACATCTTGCTAGGTAAAGGGTTCCATTTTCTAATTCAGATTCTAATAAAATAGCTGCTGTAAACAGGTTGTAGGAAACATGTTTTCACAGTATTGATCAATAAAATTCTGCCCAGTCTTTTCATCTCAATATGCAGCTTTTCTTTCTTTTAGGCTTACTAATCAGGGGTTTCTAGCAAATTAGGGTAATTAACGGTTCTCAATCCTGAATCGGAAATAGGGAAACTCACATGCACACACAAACACAAATCTAAAACTTATTTGTTTCTATTCCTGGATTTTCAGAAAGTTAACGAAAATCTGGGTTAAATAATATTTTAATCACTTAAGGTATTTATATATATGTGTATGGAACATTTTCACTTTAGGGGTAATGCAAGTTATATGTACACAGTTTTGATAAACTGATTCATCCCGTGCTCAATGTTTACATGTACTCTTCCGAATTCTCTATTAATTACCTTCTTTCGCGATCCTTATCTTCTTCGATCAACCCTAACTTAATCATTTAGGTATGTTCATTTTGTGCCAGTGCCTTAAAAAGTTGGTTTAAAGTTAAAACTATGGCTTATGAAGCTTCTTATGATTGCAGGCATCTGGTGATGAGAAAAGGGGAAGGGACAGTTTTTCTTAGTCCAGTCTCTGTTTTCTATCTTCTCAATTGAGTTGATCAAACGGCTAATCTCATATCAGCGTTCGATCTCACAGGTGAGAAGTATGGATGCACCTAATAGTTCGGCGGACGGCACCGTGTCGCAGCTGGCGGTCCTGTTGTAGAATTAGGAGTTCGCGATGCTACTAGCGACAGCGGATGCTGTTGTGATCGGCTTTGTTGTGTTACTGATTTGGAAGATATCGGCTAATCAGAAGTTGAAGACGGTGGCTGACAAACCAAAGCTTATGACGGTGAAGGAACTGGAGCCGGAAGTTGACAACGCGAGGAAGAACGTTGACATTTTCTACGGCGTGCAGCCTGGAACCGCTGAAGGTTTCACAAAGGTCTGTATGAAGCTGAATTCAATGGATTTTGTTTCAATTGGTTGATTGGACCATTAAATTGGCTCTATATTTTCTTTTTTTTTGTTCGATTGATTCAGTGATTGACTGATCAAATAGATGTTTGTTTTATGACGAAATTGATGTTTGGTTTGATAAGATGGTGTTGATCTCCTGCATGTCTGTAAAGCCAATCCCTCTAGAGTTCTGTTCCTTGACGGAAAATTGGGTGTTGTTCTATGTTTATTCTCTCGCACATCGACTCTCTCTTCAGCTGAATTGAAGGTACGAGCATTCAAATTGATGAAAGTCCCTGTGCATGTCAATTTTGGTGGGTTATGCTCAGAGAACTGAAATTGGTTGTTTGTTTCTAGTTTAATTATGTTACAGCATGTTCTGAGGAATTCGCTATTTGGTATTGATTGATGTATTAATGTAGTTTATGATTTCGATTAAAGTCTTGATGTTTGTTTCATGTGGTGCTTGAAATAACTGTCTTTTCATCCACTTTCTTTTACTGGGATTACCTCTGCGTGGTGATTGCAGATTCGACGTGTTGCATATTTGTTTCATTTTGGGTCTGGGAATGCAATTGAAGAATTAGCATTTTGGGTTTTGATTGATGTGTTCATTTGGTTTCAGATTTGTGTTTAATTCATGTTCTTTGTTTCATGTTTTGTATACAGCAGGTAAATCCCGTTACACATGAATAATTAGAGTTGAGCTTTAATCCACTTTTCCTTTTTCCATTGAATTGATGAGAATAGTTTCTAGCAAGGAGCTCGTGCCCGTAGGCCACTTCCAAACTTCCAGGAAAAAATGAATATGATCTCAGTGTGGTATTTACACATTCACTTGGGTAAATTGCACTTTCACCCCCTTCTGGTATTGGTTTATACGAGGTTGTGACGATGAGTTTTCTCGAGCAAATGATGCTGGCACGAAGATCGGTTCCGCGTGTTGGCGGGGCGACTTGGAGGTATTTTGGCAACTGTAGTTGCAGCCACGGTGGGTTCGTTCTCGGCTAATCAGCCTAACAGATCTGAGCCTCTCCCTAACATAAATCTGACAGTGACGGTGTTGCTGGTGGTGGTGGTGATTGTGTCTGGTGAGATGTTCCAAGTGCCTGTTTGGCATCCGTTTTTGTTGTATAAATGTTATGCTTGGTAATGTCCATGGATATTTGTTAGCCTACGTTTCTTTTTGCGGATACCACACAGGCTCTTAATCTATCTACCTAATATAAAAGAAATCATGGGTGTTACTATTCACCCGTTTTTCCCGGGTAGGACGGTTATGCCCTTCGCGGCCATGTTTGTGTCAGCGCAGTCTTTGGATTGAAAGATCTGAGCCTATAGGGACATACCCTAACTACAGTTTCTGACAATAAGATGCTCTGTAATTTGGTTTTCATTAATTGATGAGAGCTCAAACAGCTGTATAATGGCATCTTCCATATAATGGGCAACTGTTTTGGTTTCCTACAAATTTTTGTGAATACAAAGTTGTAAAGATGAACTTTTGTCCACCTAGCTCTGAAAACCAGTAGATCAATTCTATGTTTTTATTGAATGAATATGTCGGGTTCTATAATCATCGTCAGCAATATGTCCAATGTTGTGCTAATATGGCCATCGTTTTGCATTCCAGTTCCCTGATCTTTCTAGAGTTAATCGGATGTCTATGTTACAATTGGTGAATCTTTACAAGATCTGGATTAAGCTATCTGCACTAATAATTTTCATGCAACTTGATTTTTTTTTTCCAGTTCCCTGACCGCTATGGTTTTCTTTCCTCTCGTGCAGTTGCTTTTGGATCTGTTGAACTACTCTGCTGATTGTTTTTTGTCTTTGACGAAATACCCTGCTGCAAATGACAAGAGTTGACGATAATTGTTGAGGAATTAACTTTTGAACAGGACAAAAAGATTCTATATCAGAGATTAAGGCGTTAGCTTTTTCGCTGTATACACCTATTTACTAATATAGTATACTACTGAGAGTTATCATTACTATTATTTGTGCTGTTACATGTGATAAATTTTGACTAATTTCATAAATTAGGCAACCGCCTGTTAAGTGCATAGTGCCAAATCAGTTGCATGGCTGAGTTTGTTCAGTCCTCCTGAAATATAACGTTGTCTTGTCTGATAGTTGTTGCATACTGCCATTTACTGTGTCTGTTTATGTTTGGCAGAAAATTAATGGAGTTGGGAAGACTACAGTGGTTGGCGATTTTGTTTTCTTATAAAATATTGTTTGGTAAATGGTATATGGCAGCAACTTTTCGGAGGACTGGTATTTCGAAGAAAGCAACTCTATATGAAAGGTCTGTTATTCAAAGAGTTGCTTGGTTGTATGAACTCTATTATATAAATAATAAATCTCATAGTGCCGATGACCTGGGCATATGTTTAACTATGGTGAAATCGAAAACATCAGCTCTTAGATTTCCTTTGGCAAAATTGCACCGGAGGTACCCATATTTTGTCAAAGCTGGCAAGTGGGTACCCAAATTTTCAAATCGTGCACCACGGGTACCTAAATTTTCAAAATCGTGCACCGGAGGTACCCAAGACTAACTGCCGTTAACATTCCATTAACTTTCCAACCAAATTGGATGGAAAAGTATAAAAAGACTATTGTACTCATTATTTTCACCTCCAAGTTTTTTTTCAAATACAATGCTACTAACGAATCTAAAAAAAATTAAAAATAATAAAAATACAATTTAATAATTTGATATATGTAAGATAATGCAATATATTTCATCAAAATTACATATTTTTACATCATTTCAATATGTGAAATATGTTTTTATTAACATATATCCGTCAATCTTAAAGTCTGTAACTTTTTTTAACAAAAATATCAAAATTTCATAATCTCAAAATGGAAAATTAACGGGAAGGTACATGTGAAATTATCAAATATACTTATATGTCATTGTTTTTATTAAAATGAATATATATATGTGAAATTATGAATTTTTGATATTGTTTTTATTAACATATATCTGTCAATCTTAAATTCTTTCAACTTTTTTTGAAAATTCAAAAAAAAAAAAAAAAGAAAAAAACTTAAAATGTCATAATTTCACATGATTTTTTTAATAAAACAATAACATACAAGTATCTTTGATAATATTTCACATGTACCCTTCCGTTAATTTTCTATTTTGAGATTATGAAATTCTGATATTTTTGTTTAAAAAAAAGTTAAAGACTTTAAGATTGACAGATATATGTTAAAAAAATATATATTTCATATCTTCAAATGATGTTAAAATATATAATTTGATGAAATATGTTGAATCGATAATTCCCAAGTATAGGAATATCGTTCTAAGTAGTACCCGAGTAAGAACGGGGTCGATTTCCACAAGGATTGGGTAGGAGATTTAAACACTCTAAGCTAACTAGTAAACTTACTAAGCAACTAACTAAATCAACAAAACAAGTTTCCCAAAGGCTTTAGAGCTAGCCAAGCTTTGAATCCACCACTCAAGTGATGGAGCAAGAGTTGTTGATATTGCTAGAGCAAATAACTAAGAAAGAAAACAACTACTAACACTATTACTAATACGATTCAAACAAGTTTGTCAAGAAGAGAGTAAGTTGGGTCAATCAATTCCAATAGATGCCTTGTGTGTGAGCATCAACACCCAAAGTTTATGTCAAAGAAAAGCATGGATTATATAGCAAGAGGATTTTGTCTAGCTCTTGTATTCAAGAGTGAAATGCAAAATCGAGTTATGTCAAGCATCTTTCATATGTAAACGAGAGCGTTTCCATATGAAAGATCAAGCCACAATTCGGATTTGATATTCAACACTTGAACACTACGAATTCGACATCCAACTTATAAGACTAGAAGAACAATTGAACTTCTCACACACAAGTCATCTATCTTCATCAATCAAACCCAACAAGTAGCTTAGTTGTTCATATTCAAGAGCAAGACATAAGAATCAAGAGTATTCATGAAAATAGTCATTATATTCAAGCTCAAGTACTCTTCAATTCCACCAAATAATACCAACTTGCTACCAAATGATGAACAAACTACTAGCAACTTGATTCCAACACACTCTAATCAATCTAAACCAGCTAACAATCCAACAATTCAAAGCTAACAGCAGCTAAAACACAAACTAACTGCTGCTGCAAACAACACTGTCCAAAACAGTGCTCAAAACAGTGCTCAACTCGAAACAAGATTCAACCAGACCTACCCTTCTCTCCCTTGGGCTGTTGCTGGCTCCGTGTTAGCTCAGGACGAGCTCGGAATCACCAGCACAAACCCAGAAATGGTTTAGAACCGAGAGAGAAGAGAGAGAGATAGAAATTCGGTTCAGCCAAAAGCGTGTTCGTCACCCCCTTCTTCCTTCTTTCTCTTCAGCTTATATAGGCAGTGAGAGGGGGTTTCGTAGCCTCCAAGTCTTCAATCCTCACCCTTCAATTCATCTCAGAGCTTCCCCTTCGTTGATTTGAAGAAGCTTCACGAACCCTAGGTCATTTTGGGGCTTTTCTCTTCACTTCGGTTTGGGCCAAATTGAGCAGTGGGTTTGAAAGAGGGTTGGACAAGGAGCGTTTTGAGACCGGTTGGGGCTGATTTGGTGAAGAGACGAGGTCGGGGTGGCTGTAGGAAGCTTCGGACGAAGGTGGAAGAGCCAACAATGGCTGCTGGTTCGTTCTTGACGGGGAGAGAGGAAAAGCCGCGTGAGAGAGGGCTGGGGGGTGAGCTGGTTTCGGGAAATTGCACCCGGCTCCCCCCTAGCTTGCTGGAATGCTTTAAAAGGCCCGTTCCTTACTTAAAAACTTCTGAAAATAGCAATCTGACCCCCAATCCGTTAAGTATTTTTTCACATAAGCCATTAAAACGTTTCAAAACTTGCACTTAGGCCCCACTTCCGTTAGTTTCTTCTCAAACAACCCCATAGATGCAACTTTGGCCTTGTAATGTGGCCTCTTGGCTTCTAAATCTTCATTTTTGGCCTCTATTTTCCCTTGTCCTCTTCATTTAAACCCTTGAAACATTTCTTTAACTTGCAAATTCTTGCTTTGTCTTCAACTTTAGCCTCTTTATCACTTGATTTCTTCAAATTAAGCTTTCAAATTCCTCATTCAAGCTTTCACAACTAGCCCCTTGCGTTTTAACTCACTTCTTTGCCTACAAAATGAGAGAAAACAACCAAAACTACGAAAACAAGCATAAGTCTAGAAAGAGAGATAAAATGGATAAATTACACATATTAGCAAGTTAAGAAGAGTTCGTTAACATACTAAAATATGCAATTTTAATTCATCAACACACCCCCCAACTAGCCTTTTGCTCGTCCTCGAGCAAAGAGAGCGATATAAGTAGTATTAGTGAAGAATCAATCATGAGAGACACACACTCAACTAGACAAGTCTTGACTCGATTCTAAACTAGACTCAAATATTTACAAAAACGCACACACACATTATCTATCCTAAGTGAGAACTCAAAGAAACAAAATACTAAGAGTTACTAGCTAATTTTAATTTTTTTGGTGGTGGGGGAAAAAGAAGAATGCATAAATGTCTCCTCAAATAAATTCTCAAAGTCCAAGAAGATTGAGAAAGAAGGCTAAGGACGTCTAAGCATATACTCATACAAATGTGGGCGGTGTTTGGTAGAAGGTGACTCATGCGAACCACAAAACTTATTAAATTAAGTCCAATTTGCGAGAAAGTATGCCTTCAAAAATAAGGATCACAAGAAACTAGACATTCTCATACTTATTCAAAAGCACCCATGTAGGATGGACTTCCAAAGCTTTGAACAAAATTTTTTTTAAAGAAGGGGAGATGTGGTTGTGGGCTTGTATGATCCTTTTGTGGATTTTTGGTAGATGGTGTGATTGATCATTTTTTTTTTTTTTTTTTTTTTTTTTTTTTTCTTCTCCTTTTTTTTTCATGAGATTTATAGCATTAACATTTTATTTTTAACCTCAAATCCAAGGATCTCCAAGACCCACAACAAAATAGAGGAATATACACGCGAGTGGGCTTTTTAAGCTAAACCAAGGGAGCTATCTAGGTGGTGACGTAACATTATCCCCGGACACCACTCTATTTCTTAGACATCGCACGGGGTGTCATTGGTAACCACCACTCCAATGGGCTACAAGTTTCCACCGCAAAAACGAATAGAGAAAAATCTTTTTGTGAAGTTCAAATAGCTTTAGAAAATGCACCCTTTATCAAAAGTAAAAGACGTCAAAGTTTATGTGATCAACTTATCTTGAAGGACTTAAACATGAAGCGTAAATTTAGTGTGTCGCTTTGTGAGAACGCATGATGTCGCGGAAGGTGGGATATTGGTGTAGATGTATTGAGTATAAGCAAAGAATTCCTTTCTAAAATAAAATAAAAAGAACATGGTCTAAGAAATTTCATTTTTTTGAAAACATCTAGCTTCCTAAAATTCCCCCTTTTCACTTTTCTCATTTTTTTTTATATTTTTTAATTTTCACTTTTTTTTTTCTTTTTTTCAAAATAAGTGACTCAACTATAACTTCCTACGACTCAATAAAGCTATCAAATAAGAAAAATAAAATCTAGACTCAAGATGAAAGGTGAAAATAATTAAAACTACCAAAGAAAGAAGAATAAAAATTCTATGGTTTGACACGGGGAAAGAGTGATGCTTCTCATGAAAGATTCACACATTTTTTTTTTCAATTTTTCTAATTTTTTTTGGATTTTCATTTTTTTCATTTTTTTGTATTTTTCATGTGAATCACTAATGAAGAAAAAGCATGCTTGTTACCATTTAAGCAAGAAATATATCTACTTCCCACCCCCCAACTAAAATGTCACATTGTCCTCAATGTGTAAGAACAATGGAAGAGCATACAAATTCATATAATAGATAAGGGATAGATAGACCTCATTTTCCGCTTTCTTGGCCACCAAGCACAAATCCTCCTCCAAGAGCAACCTACAAAATAGCAAATATATGAACTAACGATTTATTTATGTACAATACACGACATCTAGATTGAAGAAGTCAAGTCATGGCACTTTTAATTTCTTGTAGTCAAGGCAAGCTTGCCTATGACTATGAGAATGACTAGGGGCAAGGTAACATTCTTTCTTTTTTCGCATTCTCAACTTCCCTTTCTCATTCTCTAATGTCTCAAACACAAAGATTGGGTAACTAATACCCGGATCAAGTAAATCAAAATGTAAGGATTTGATCTCTCCCTTTTTGATAAAAATAGCGCTCTTGTGTTTTTCAAATACATTTTTTAAAATGCTCATATTGAAGGAAGTGCAAGAGACATCACACATTGTGAGAAGCAACCATGACTCATCTTTAGAATTTAAAATGATAGAAGAGTCATGAGAAAACTCAAAAGGAGGATCTTTACCACTAGTTAACTTGATACCTTCAATGAGAACAACATTTTCACTACAAAAATTAATTTTAAGATCCTCTTTTGACATATGAACGCAAGACTTCTCATTCGTGAATTTCACACATTCATCTAGAAAAATTCCAAACTCATCTTTCACAACATGGAATTCATTTTCATAGTGCTCAATAGGGGGAATGTGAGAAAATACATCAAAGTTTTCAAAACCTTCACTTGGACCCCCCAACTTGCTTGAAGGTCCATCCACACTTCCTAGTGGAGGGGGTTCTCCTAGAATATCCTCTAAGTCATCACAAAATAAGTCATCTTCATTAGCCATGCAAGAAAGATTATCCTCAACCCCTAATAATGTGTTTCTTAATTCTAAATGAGGGGGTTTCAAATCATATGTTGGAGTTTTCCTTACTATGGAAGGAAACTCATTTCTATCATGCAAATCACTCTCAATGCTAAAATATTCATGAGTTGACTCTTGCTCAAGTTGTGCTAAGAATTTCTCTTCCTCCTCCTCAAAATTGTCACCTTCTATGAGAAGAGATGCAAGAGGTCCACAATCACACAAAAAATCTAAATCTTCCAAAATAAGATCGCTTGACCCTTGGTCAAGTTGTGCTAAGAATTTCTCTTCCTCCTCCTCAAAATCGTCCCATTCAATGAGAAGAGATGCAAGGGACTCATAATCACACAAAAATTCCAATTCTTCTAAAGTGAGCTCACTTGAATCTTTGGAACATGTAGCTAGAGTATAAATATCTTCAACACATGATTCTTCCCAACTCACTTCACATAAATCATCATCATCATCTTGTGATTTTGGGTGAATACATGCATTAAAAATGTTTAATTAAAGAGTCATGTTCCCAAATGTAATATTCATCATACCACTTCTACAATTTATAATTGCATTAGATGTAGCAAGAAATGGTCTTCCTAAAATAATAGGAATGGATGATGTGCCACTAGCCAAAGGGGAGGTGTCTAAAACTATAAAATCCACCGGATAATAACATTGGTTCACTTGAACCAAGACATCCTCAATGATACCTCTAGGGACTCTAGTGGACCTATCCGCCAATTGTAGAGTCACTCTTGTGGGTTTCAACTCACCCAACCCCAACTTCTCATACACCGAGTATGGAAGGAGGTTTACACTTGCACCCAAATCTAATAAAGAATTGTGAATTTTATGATCTCCAATGGTGCAAGTGATAGTAGGTGAACCCGGATCTTTATACTTGGGAGCGAGATTATTTTGGAGAATTGAGCTCACTTGCTCGGTGAGAAAAGCCTTCTTCCTCACTTGAAGAGTTCTCTTGAAAGTGCAAAGATCCTTGAGAAACTTGGCATAAGCCGGAATTTGCTTGATAGCATCCAAGAGAGGGATGTTTATCTTGACATTTTGGAATGTCTCAAGGATATCTTGGTTGCTAGCTTTCTTAGTAGAGGCTAAAAGTCTTTGGGGAAATGGTGGAGGAACCTTAATTTCCTCACTTTCTTCCACTACTTGTTTCCCCTTGTCAAGTCTACTTTGTGACTCTTGTGAGTCGACAACTCTCTCTTGGTCATCACTCTTCTCACACTCCTCTTCTCCCTCATTTTCATTGGACTCCCCACTTGAAAGTCCATTGTCAACAACCTTCCCACTTCTCAAAACGGTGATGGCCTTAGCATGTTCCATATGGTTAAAGTTTTGCCCCCTAGGGTTTTTTTGAGGTTGAGATGGGAATTTTCCCTTCTCTTGAGCATTTATGGTAGACTCCAACCTAGCTAAAGCATTTTTCAACTCTTGGTTAGAGTTTTGCAACTCTTGGTTTGGACTTCCTCAAATCATGGTTGGTTTGGTTTTGAGAAGCCATAAATTGCTCAAAGTTCTCTTCCATACTCCTTTTGTTAGGAGGAACATAAGTGGAGCTAGAAGGGTTTACTTGAGTGTCTTGCCCTTGAGTTCTCCAGTAGCTTAGTTGTTCATATTCAAGAGCAAGACATAAGAATCAAGAGTATTCATGAAAATAGTCATTATATTCAAGCTCAAGTACTCTTCAATTCCACCAAATAACACCAACTTGCTACCAAATGATGAACAAACTACTAGCAACTTGATTCCAACACACTCTAATCAATCTAAACCAGCTAACAATCCAACAATTCAAAGCTAACAGCAGCTAAAACACAAACTAACTGCTGCTGCAAACAACACTGTCCAAAACAGTGCTCAAAACAGTGCTCAACTCGAAACAAGATTCAACCAGACCTACCCTTCTCTCCCTTGGGCTGTTGCTGGCTCCGTGTTAGCTCAGGACGAGCTCGGAATCACCAGCACAAACCCAGAAATGGTTTAGAACCGAGAGAGAAGAGAGAGAGATAGAAATTCTGTTCAGCCAAAAGCGTGTTCGTCACCCCCTTCTTCCTTCTTTCTCTTCAGCTTATATAGGCAGTGAGAGGGGGTTTCGTAGCCTCCAAGTCTTCAATCCTCACCCTTCAATTCATCTCAGAGCTCCCCCTTCGTTGATTTGAAGAAGCTTCACGAACCCTAGGTCATTTTGGGGCTTTTCTCTTCACTTCGGTTTGGGCCAAATTGAGCAGTGGGTTTGGAAGAGGGTTGGACAAGGAGCGTTTTGAGACCGGTTGGGGCTGATTTGGTGAAGAGACGAGGTCGGGGTGGCTGTAGGAAGCTTCGGACGAAGGTGGAAGAGCCAACAATGGCTGCTGGTTCGTTCTTGACGGGGAGAGAGGAAAAGCCGCGTGAGAGAGGGCTGGGGGGTGAGCTGGTTTCGGGAAATTGCACCAGGCTCCCCCCTAGCTTGCTGGAATGCTTTAAAAGGCCCGTTCCTTACTTAAAAACTTCTGAAAATAGCAATCTGACCCCCAATCCGTTAAGTATTTTTTCACATAAGCCATTAAAACGTTTCAAAACTTGCACTTAAGCCCCACTTCCGTTAGTTTCTTCTCAAACAACCCCATAGATGCAACTTTGGCCTTGTAATGTGGCCTCTTGGCTTCTAAATCTTCATTTTTGGCCTCTATTTTCCCTTGTCCTCTTCATTTAAACCCTTGAAACATTTCTTTAACTTGCAAATTCTTGCTTTGTCTTCAACTTTAGCCTCTTTATCACTTGATTTCTTCAAATTAAGCTTTCAAATTCCTCATTCAAGCTTTCACAACTAGCCCCTTGCGTTTTAACTCACTTCTTTGCCTACAAAATGAGAGAAAACAACCAAAACTACGAAAACAAGCATAAGTCAAGAAAGAGAGATAAAATGGATAAATTACACATATTAGCAAGTTAAGAAGAGTTCGTTAACATACTAAAATATGCAATTTTAATTCATCAACAAAATACATTGCATTATCTTACATATATCTAATTATTAAATTAATTTTTTTATTTTATGTTTTTTAGATTTGTTAGTAACACTTGTATTTTAAAAAAAGTTGGAGGTGAAAATAAAGGGTACAATAGTCTTTTTATACTTTTCCGTCCAACTTGGATGGAAAGATAACGGAAAGTTAACGGCAGTTAGCGTTGGGTACCTCCGGTGCACGATTTTGAAAATTTGGGTACCCGTGGTGCACGATTTTGAAATTTGGGTACCCACTTGCCGGTTTTTATAAAATATGGGTACCTCCGGTGCAATTTAAAAATTGCACCGGAGGTACCCATATTTTGTCAAAGCTGGCAAGTGGGTACCCAAATTTTCAAATCGTGCACCACGGGTACCCAAATTTTCAAAATCGTGCACCGGAGGTACCCAACGCTAACTGCCGTTAACTTTCCGTTATCTTTCCATCCAAGTTGGACGGAAAAGTATAAAAAGACTATTGTACTCATTATTTTCACCTCCATTTTTTTTTTCAAATACAATGCTACTAACGAATCTAAAAAAAATTAAAAATAATTAAAATACAATTTAATAATTTGATATATGTAAGATAATGCAATATATTTCATCAAAATTACATATTTTACATCATTTCAATATGTGAAATATGTTTTTATTAACATATATCCGTCAATCTTAAAGTCTGTAACTTTTTTTTAACAAAAATATCAAAATTTCATAATCTCAAAATGGAAAATTAACGGGAAGGTACATGTGAAATTATCAAATATACTTATATGTTATTGTTTTTATTAAAATGTATATATATGTGAAATTATGAATTTTTGATATTGTTTTTATTAACATATATTCGTCAATCTTAAATTCTTTGAACTTTTTTTGAAAATTCAAAAAAAAAAAGAAAAGAAAAAAACTCAAAATGTCATAATTTCACATGATTTTTTTAATAAAACAATAACATACAAGTATCTTTGATAATATTTCACATGTACCCTTCCGTTAATTTTCTATTTTGAGATTATGAAATTTTGATATTTTTGTTTAAAAAAAAGTTAAAGACTTTAAGATTGACAGATATATGTTAAAAAAATATATATTTCATATCTTCAAATGATGTTAAAATATATAATTTGATGAAATACATTGCATTATCTTACATATATCTAATTATTAAATTAATTTTTTTATTTTATGTTTTTTAGATTTGTTAGTAACACTTGTATTTTAAAAAAAGTTGGAGGTGAAAATAAAGGGTACAATAGTCTTTTTATACTTTTCCGTCCAACTTGGATGGAAAGATAACGGAAAGTTAACGGCAGTTAGCGTTGGGTACCTCCGGTGCACGATTTTGAAAATTTGGGTACCCGTGGTGCACGATTTTGAAATTTGGGTACCCACTTGCCGGTTTTTATAAAATATGGGTACCTCCGGTGCAATTTCGCCATTTCCTTTCAGTTGATAAAGTTTGTGCAATTATTGAATCATAAAAGTCCGCAATTTGATTCGTTTTATTAATACATCAAATTTTATTAGAGATGGCCATTTCCTGCACCTAATATATATGTACTGCTGTATTTTACGCGAGAGATCACATCTCTTCGCAATGAATTGAAGTTTCGTTCCTGATAAAATTGTTGTCGCACTGTTTTTTAGGGCTTATGGTTAATTAAACAAGTCACTGTCTTAGCGATTGTTTGTTGATTGTACACAGCTACATTTCAATTGATATTTTTGATCTGGAGTTTAAAGTTGTATATAGGTTTATTCTGCGCTTTCTTGTGCACTGGTTGCTTCGGTTGCCGGAGTTCACCTCCATATCCTATGGAACGTCAGAGGTGTTCTCACAACTCTTGGTTTTATGGGGTTTATGGTCTGGATGCTCTGAGCTCCTCCCTTTGAAGAATTACTTATGAGAAATATGGTGTTGCTTTACCTGCACTAGGCTTTATGTTTTGTATGAAATGATGTCTGATTCTCGCTTTTATTTGGATTTCAGCAAAAGAGGGTGTTAGTACGATCTCTGTACTGTCTTTTTCTCTTTTGTAATTTTGATCGGATTTGAATTGGCGATTTATATCTGGGTTTCAGTTTGTAATGAAGTTTGACATCTAGTTGCAAATCCTGATACTTGGTTATTAAAGTTTTTAGCATGAAAGGTTGACCATTTCATTGCCATTTTTGGTTAAATTACAGCTGCATTCCACATATAAGGATTTGATGTGCAATGTCTCGGTGCAATGTATTTTCTCGCAAATGTTCCTCTAGCAGTTATGATGTCTACTAAACGGATTCTATGACTCACCAATCAACGACTGAAAACAACCTCAATTTAATATTATGGTTTTTGTGTTTTAGGAGCTTCTTTATTATTTATTGATTTTTTTGGCTTTATGTTCTCATCATTCTAGGCCACATATGTATGCTCTCCTTCTAGGTTTTGAGTGCTCATGACTCTGATCCTCTGATGAAGATCTGGGTTTTGGTAGCTGTAGCCTACTCTCTTTCAAGAGCATAGTTGGTGATGCTCCTATGTGTTACTGGTAATTGAATGTTATGCATTGTGTTTTATGACTCCGAATTCTTTTAGATCATTTCACATATTATAAAAGGCTGAAGTTCTCTTAAATGCTACCACTACCGGTAGACCTGACCATTAGGATAACTGAACACAAACAATGATTTGTCAAAGTGTTAATCCAATGTGGTCCTCTATGCTAAGAATTAGCTAACCCTTTATTTGTGAATTTATGTTCTGTTGTAACAGAACCCCTGTTTCAGAGCTCTGATACCAGTTTGTTATGTCAAAACCACCTCACGAACGAAGAACGAATAAAAGAAGAACACGAGAATTTTACGTGGTTCGCTAGCAAAATATTTGCTAACTACCTCCACGGTGAAAAGCACTCTTTATTCACTTAAGAGGAACAATTACACTTATATTGCATATCTAGTAGAGAGCCTACTACCTCCATTATATAGTACTAGTGAGGAGGTGAGAATCACCCCACTTGACAATGTGGGACAAAAAACACACTCTACCGCCTCAACCATTCAAGTCATATCCAACAAATCTCCACCTTGACTTGAATCCTCTCGTCAACAGCAGCTGTTCCTCTTCTCGTAAATAAAGCTACGTCTTCTTCGCATCCAATGTCTCTCGTCACAGAGACTCACTGGACCCCCACCGGGTCCGACATGCCCGGAAGGGCCTCACTGGCTCAAGATGTTGAGTAATTCCAGACAATGCTGAAACTTGCTCTCCAGAACCGGCTTGGTGAACATATCTGCGGGGTTGTCAGCAGTCCCCACCTTCATCACCTTGATCCTGCTTTCACTTCTTAGAAAATGATACCTGACGTCGATATGCTTGGTCCTTTCATGATGAACCTGGTCCTTAGTCAAGCAAATCGCACTCAAGCTGTCACAGTAGACTATCGCCTGATCTTGATGTAGCCCTAGATCATTGACCATTCCCTTAAGCCAAATTGCCTCCTTCGCTGCTTCCGTTAGAGCCATGTACTCCGCCTCCGTGGTGGACTAAGTCACCGTCGGCTGTAGCGTCGCCTTCCAACTCACAACAGATGCTCCCAGAGAAAATACATAGCCTGTCATTGATCTTTTACTATCAATATCCCCTGCATAGTCCGCATCCGAGAAACCAGCTACCAAGATGTTTTCACTAGCCCCATAACATAGGCCAATGTCTGACGTACCCTTAAGGTACCTGAATATGCGCTTCACCGCCTGCCAATGGTCCCTACCCGGATGAGCCATAAACCGACTAACCACACTAGCAGCCAATGCTATGTCCGGTCGCGTGCAGACCATAGCATACATGAGACTTCCAACTGCGCTCGCATATGGAACTTTGGACATGTACTCCTTCTCCTCCTCAGTCTGAACGATGTACATTCCTAGCTTGATGTTAGTTACCATAGGAGTATCTATAGCTTTAACTGATAACATCCCGAATCTTGCTAAGACCTTCTTGATGTATCCCTGTTGTGATAAGAAAAGCTTCTTCTTCTTCCTATCTCTATAGATCTCAACTCCTAATATCTTCCGAGCAGCTCCCAAATCCTTCATCTCGAATTCCGCGCTAAGGGACCTCTTCAGTTCTCTAATGTCCTTGATATTTCGAGTTGCAATCAGAATATCATCCACATATAGAACTAGGTAAATGCGAGATCCACCATGCGACTCTTTGTGATACACGCAACAATCATACTTGCACTTGTGGTAACCAGTCTTCAACATAAAGCTGTCAAACCTCTTGTACCATTGCCTCGGCGAATGTTTAAGTCTGTAGAGAGACCTCTTCAGCTTGCACACGTGGTTCTCTCTTCCAGTAACTTGTAATCCTTCCTGTTGGCTCATGTATATCTCCTCTTCCAACTCTCCATGTAGAAAAGCTGTTTTGACATCCAATTGCTGAAGCTCTAGGTCGTGGTGTGCCACCATTGCTAGTAGCACCCGGATAGAAGTATGCCTAACCACTGGTGAGAAGCTCTCGTTGTACTCAAATCCCTCTTTCTGACTGAACCCTCTTGCAACTAGCCTTGCCTTATACTTGATGCCCTCTCCAGATGCAGTTCCTTCCTTTCTTCTGAAAACCCGCTTGCAACTGACTATCTTCCTCCCCGCAGTCAATTTGACAAGATCCCAAGTCGAGTTCTTGCTAAGAGACTCCATCTCTTCTCCCATCGTGGCAATCCATTGTGCTTACTCAGAACTGTAGGGTTTTGATTCATGGATGCACAACGGAAACACAAACAAACATAACCATGCAAAACCCTCCAAGGATCATAAGTCAAGAGACATAACGATGGTAAGAGAAGAAATTAATAACACACCTTAGGGTTCTCCTTTGATGACTTCAAACGCGAATTGTGTCACGTTCTCTATAGTTGATCCACGCCTAAAGTTGAATTTTAGATCTTCCAATCCTTGGTGCTAGCCCGGAATGAAGAAGAGGAAGAAGAATCACGCAAAACGAGACGAAACAAGGAGGTTTTGCCCTCCTGGTGGCCGACGGGGACGGGCGGCGGCAAAGGGGACGGCGTGCTCCTCTTGGCTTGCTTGCTGTCTCCTTTTTGTTCTCTCCCACTCAAGTTATGATCAATAAGATCATAAGTGTGGGAAGGAAGGAAGGAGTGTCCTTTATATAGTCCAACAAATCCTTGCCAACTACCTAAAGGACCTATTCTAGTCCTACTAGAATTCGGTTTAGTCCCTTCCTTGCAAATTAGTCCTACTAAGTTTGAAAGGTGTTGCAAAGTGATCCTTCTAATTAATTAATCCAATTAATTAATTCACAAATTTAGTTCAACTCTATATAGTGTGTGACCCCATAGGTTCTATCTAGTTGGTAGCAACAATTTGCTAATAGGGAGCGGTTTCTAGCAAAACATCAATTCTAGCCAACTAATAGAATAGTCATCTTTGACAAACCTTTGTCTCATCCCTTTGTCTCTATATCCGGATTGGACACGAGACATACAAGTCACACTCGTATATCCAATCCATAGTTTTCTCAATCCATGGGAAAAGCCTTATTCATGCAAATAACATTAATATCCCATATTGATTTATTTGAGTCTGGCCAGACATTCCATAAGCACTATCCCTCGAGTGGCCTAGGATATTTACTCCCGTTATGTGGGAGGAAAAAATTCTATCTACGTCCACTACGATTTCTAAGCTTGCTTCTTATTGTATCCGGTACACGCCTTTATAACTACCCAGTTACGGTGTAGCGTTTAACGCTACCAAAATCACAATAATCGACAACTAGAATATCTAGCGACTTCAAGTCTAAGGAAGACAATACCGTGGCACCACGAGAAGCGCTTGTGACTTAACATAACGTGTATGTAGCCTTCTCGGAGATGGGTCAATCCAGTGCGCCATTACCCCTAATGTACACCTATGTGTTGGATCATGATATCTCTATATCAATCCAACCCCATACGAGTCTATAGATGATTGTCCCATTAATCATTATACTGGACTAGGGATATTTAAGATAAACAACACAATTGTAAATCTAAGGACTTCATTATATTATATATCCAATAAATAATACAATGAATGTTCTAGCCAAAATAAATTCATACTAAACTAGATTGCCTCTAGGGCATCTATTCCAACAAGAACTTGATATAGCGGCCTTGTAGGAGGATGGCTCGTCCTCCACCTCTTCCGCTACCTGTAATGCATATCCCACCATACCATCATCTCTGTATCTCGCCGGAGGCTTTATGAATCTCCTTGGTCTTCCTTCAGCAATACTTTGATGAACCGGTTCCTCTGGTGCAGACGCATCTTCACTATCAGACTCTTCTGCTTCTTCCTCTTCGGCTTCTGGCGCGGTGTAGGGATTTCGGAATCCTTAGGATCAGTAGGATCCGACTCTCCCTCCACCTTATCCTTCGCACCTCCAAGCTCCACCTCCACGGAGTTCTTCAACATATGAGTCTCATCAAAGACTACACTTCTACTAAGTATAATCTTGTTGTCTGCCCATATCTTGTATCCCTTCACACCTGTTCTGAAACTCATGAATACTCCCTTCTTAGCTCTTGGTTCTAGTTTGCCATCATCAACGTGATAATAGGCAATACAACCGAAAACTCTCAGATCCGAGTAATTCACTGCATTACCGGACCAGACTTCCATAGGAATCTTGCATCCTATACATGTGTGCGGGCTCCGATTTATGAGATAGCATGCCATGGAAACTGCCTCTCCCCAGAAACCTCTAGAAAGACCTGCATTCGAAAGCATGCACCTTGCTTTCGCTAAAAGTGTATGATTCATTCTCTCGGCTATACCGTTCTGCTGCGGTGTGTGTCGAACGGTGAGATGGCGTGCTATTCCCTGATCCTTGCAGAATGCATCAAACTCTGATGAACAGAACTCTAAGCCGTTGTCTGTGCGCAACCTCTTCACCATCTTTCCCACCTGATTCTCTACTAGTGTCTTCCACTCCTTGAATCTTGCGAAGGCTTCACTCTTGTGCTTCATCACGAATATACAAGTCATCCTGGAGTAGTCGTCTATGATGCTTAGAAAATACTTGTACGCGCCAATCGCCACAACTCGAGATGGACCCAGCAATCCGAATCGATATAATCAAGAGTACCTTTCGTTCTATGAACCGCCTTAGGGAACTTGCTACACTGTAGCTTCCCATACACACAGTGCTCACAAAACCCTAGGCTCTAGGGCGCATTGCCGGTGAGATAGCTTTTCTTGTGAAGTTCCTGCATTCCACGTTCACTCATATGACCGAGCCTCATATGCCACAGCTTAGTTAGATCAGCTTCCTTAATCTCGGGTGAGACAACTCCAGCAGAACCTGTGATCGTCGAACCTTGCAACATGTACAAATTCCCACTCTTGACTCCCCTGAGAATCACCTTAGAACCCTTGCAGACTTGTAGATCTCCACCTTCACCTTTGAAACTGTATCCCTTGCTGTCGAGTAGACTCAAGGAAATCAGATTCTTCTTAATAAGCGGTACATGCCTGACTTGCTCCAAAGTACATACCTTCCCCTCATTCGTCTTCAATCTAACTGAGCAGTTCCCAATCACCTTACAGACAGCTCCGTTTGCCATGTAGACAGACCCTCCATCCATTTGGTTGTACGTCGAGAATAGCTCTTTGTTAGAGAAAATATGATAGGAAGCTCCAGAATCAAGGACCCACGCATCCTCAGAGTGCGTGACAACATCCGCCATTATAACATAATCATCCTCAGATGAGTTACCTTATTCTGCTACGGCTGCAGATCCGTTCTGCCCCTGTCGTCCTCGTTTCGGGCAATCTCTCTTCCAATGCCCCTTTTCCTTGCACTAAGAACATACATCCTTAGGAAACTTAGAACCAGAAAACTATTTTTTCTTGTTCTTCTTACCCTTCTTGCTTCCCCCGTTGCCATCAGTCCGGAAGCATGGTCCTCTGTACCTATGCCTGCACCCTTATGGCGCAGTTCCCTAGCATGGAGCGGCGATCTAACCTCCTCTAGGGATAAGTCATCCTTGTTCACAATGAATGACTGCACGAAGTTCTCATACGATGGAGGTAACCAGATCAACAACAATAGTGCGGCATCCTCATCTCCCACCTTCTCGCCAATATTACGCAAATCAAGGAGAATTGTGTTCAATTGATCAAGATGGTCTTTGAGAGCCGTACCTTCGAGCATCCGCAAAGTGAAGAGCCTTTGCTTTAGCATCAACTTTCTAGTTAGACTCTTCGTCATGTAGAGACTCTCCAACTTGAGCCAGAGCTTTGCTGCTTCCTTCTGATCTGTGACCTCGATGATCACGTCATCCCATAAGCACAACATAATGTTTGAATGTGCCTTCTCCTCCATTGCCTTGAACTCCGCTGATGCAATATTTATGCCTCCCTTGTCCGCGGTCAAAGGGGCCCACAAGCCTTGCGATTTGAGCAAGGCCTCCATCTTTATCTTCCACAGACTGAAGCTGTTCCCTCCGGTGAACCTGTCGATCTTCAACATCGATCCGGACATCGTTCTTGGTTGATCTTGAACCCTATTCGTGTGCTCCACCTAGATCGCAAAACCCCAGATTTGATTTCACCAAGTTGTGAAACCCTAGCTTTGTTCCGCCTTGATCTTGATCTTGAAACACCGTTAACCTGGGCTCTGATACCAGTTTGTTGTAACAGAACCCCTGTTTCAGAGCTCTGATACCAGTTTGTTATGTCAAAACCACCTCACGAACGAAGAACGAATAAAAGAAGAACATGAGAATTTTACGTGGTTCGCTAGCAAAATATTTGCTAACTACCTCCACGGTGAAAATCACTTTTATTCACTTAAGAGGAACAATTACACTTATATTGCATATCTAGTAGAGAGTCTACTAGCTCCTTTATATAGTACTAGTGAGGAGATGAGAATCACCCCACTTGACAATGTGGGACAAAAAACACACTCTACCGCCTCAACCATTCAAGTCATATCCAACATGTTCATTATTATTTTTCAGTTTTTCAGTTAAGGGGGTTTTGTTCCAGTTGATTTTTGATTTATGGTAAAAAAGAATTGAGTTCTTCATTAGTTGGCGGTGTAGATGATGGAACATACAAAATCCCTATGTGATTTTGTTTATGATTGTAGCTATTTTTGTAGACAAGAGTTAAAGCTTCTAACTTTATGGTCCAAATAGACTATGACCATTTATTTTCCAAACAAATTGTACAGAAAATTGAACTTCTCGGTGCACCATTCATACTGTGAAGACTTTTCTGTTTCTTTTCATGTGTGTTTGAACTGATTTTTGGTATTCAGAGCTATCACTGGTTGGAGAAATTAAGTTTGGTTGCTATTTTGGTACTGGATAACTCTTTTTCATGTAGTTCTTCGCTCGTCTCTAGGTGAAATTTTATTTGTTGATACAATAAATAACAGTTGTTGCTTGGGCATGCTCTTTGACCTAAATGAATTTAACCTTTACTTGATGCTCTACTAGAGAAGGTTTATATGTTACATCTGCTTGTATCGTGTTTAGTGTCTAAGCTTTTGTGTCATCATTGACTGCTGCATATTATGACGCAATTGGTTCAATTTTAGGAGTACTGGCGGTAAGCCAGCACGGGGACGTGTGACAATGATGCCTATAGGGACACCAAGAGTGCCTTATAGAGTGCCTGGTGAAGGAACGTGGCAGTGGGTGCTTCTGTGGAATGCCCTGGTCAGTATCTATCATTACCATTCGCTATCTATTTACTATCTGGATTACGAAATGTGATTCAAGTTTTTGGTGAATTTTGTATCTAAACCGATCCTACCCTTTTCGCTTCAGGTGCAGACATTTGGTTCATTTAGCGTAGATCTGTTTCATTAGTTCAGTTATGAAAATAGGTCAGTTAACTCCTGAATGCAAGCATGCTGAGAACCTTGTGGATATGGAGGAATTAGACGCCTGGAAGTTTGCAGTGGGTTTGGATTTTCATCCAAGTCCTTACATCAATAAAATGACATTTAGTAGTTGCTGGGATTTTAGATTGATCTGTGGCATCGGTATGGGCATTGCTTGCATATGTATTATGAAGAGTGGTGCAGGACAGATGCTGGCCAACCCTTCTTCAATTGGTAAGAGACATTTCTTCTCTAAAAATTTGAGCTTGGTATGAGTTATTTGGAGAATATCTTCTCAGTTTCATCAACAGATATATAAAAATAGGAAGTAAAGTACTTGCGTAATGACTAATGAACATTTCTCCGGGCAATCATATGGACCAGTTAGATCTTTTACCTTCGCAAGAGTGTCAAAGTCAGTTGAACCTTTGGATTTGATACATTTGTGTTACACTCTGTAAATGTTGTTGCTTTATTTGCACATTAGTGTTTCCTGGTACTACTGCATGCTTTCAGAAGAAAATAAAACAACAAGATACCATGATGATGTTGTGTGAACGAGTGGCCGCCCGATATAACGATACCATGTTGGTCACTTGTTGGTTTCCAACAAGTATTTTCATCCTGTAGACAGCCCAGTCTTGTTATTTTCTGCGGAAAATACGTTCTTTTGATAAAGAAGAGAGCACTTCGTTTGTATGTCATCTTTTAATTGTTCGTGGCCTAGAAATGTGCAGTTCAGGGGTAATTGGGTAAGTGGCATTTATATTTTCTGCATAGTTTTAGAAGTGTGCTAGAGTGCTGAGAACTTTTGATTCAGGGTGCCAATTTCCCTGCTTGCTGAAACTAATGTTGATAAACTTCTGATTATACATTTGGCAGGTTGGATGTTAGAGAAAGATGTTGAACTAAAAGGAATATTGAAGACTAAATCTCCGTCATCAATTCATCAAATATATGGGACCTGTATGTCGAGTTTCTTGATTTTCTCTATTTATTTGGAAGTTGTATTCGAGATATTTTTTGCCTTTGTGGCAAATTCTTTTTTGTTGGAGCATAAGTATTCATAACGTCCAACAGTTTTCGTACTAAAATCATGTTTAAAAATAATTAGTTTCAGAGACTTTTAAATGTAAACAATAAGTTGATAATTTTCAAATCTCAATGTTCAAAGAGTACTACTGGTTTGTGTTTTTCTCATTCTTTTTACTGGATCTCAACTTCTTAATTTGTTGCAGCCATACTAGTAGAAGGAATCAAGTTCACACCTTCATACATGCAATCTGCTGTGAGGACTCTTGATCGCTGAAATACTCATTTTGTTTTTCAGGGGTTCAATGTTTCACACGTATATAATTGGTCTCTTTTGGGTCGCATTTGTTTCCATGCATACAGGTGAGGATTCTTTCCATTCACTCGTGACTCGTGAGATTTAATTTTATTGAATCAATGATCTGATTGTTACACACACTAAGGTCTCCGTTCTATCCATTGTTCAAAAAAATTGTTTCTTTTTCTTTTGAATACGAAGAACTTGACGAATCGAGGATAATTGTTGTGATGAGATGAAGGCACCGGGAAGGTCTCAGTAGGGGTAATGGAAGAAAGCCTTGATCAGGAGAAATTTTTGTTTGCTCTAAGAGCAAATACATGTGGTGCTCTAATCAATACAGCACATGACACGTCAAGAAGAAAGAGAATGAGTGGCAGACAAAAGAAAGTGGATTCCTACATGTCCCTGACGTGTCCTGTGATATATTGATTAGAGCACTACGTCATATTTGCTCTTGGAGTAAGCAATAATTACTCCTTGATCAGCCTTCTCTGTGATCCTATTACAAATTGTTAAGTGTGAAGACTGTTTTGTAACCTAGTCTAAAGTCAGATATTTCATATTAGTTATCTCTATATATATCAACCTAGCTCTAGGGTTAGGGTATCACATCACATCACATCACATCACAGAGAGAGGCTGAGAGATCTTTTGTACTTTTCATTCGTTCATCATAGTGAAGTGGGTGTGGACCGTGGATGTAGCCAATTTGATGAACCACGTAAATCGTCGTGTTCTTGTTCGTTTATTTTTGCTTTGCTTTTCGTTGCGTTGTGGAATCGCTCCAGAGATCGATCCTAACAACTGGTATCAGAGCAAGGTCAGAATCGTGCATCGGATTGAAGAAAAAAAAATAGTATTTTTGTGTTCTTCAATTGATTGACGGCGTAGCACATCGCTTGTGGTAGACGACGGCGGCAACCAAGTACGTTTGCAAAGAGGTAACTGCAAATCACAATTGTTAAATCTTTTTTTTCAATTGTGGGTAGGCAGTTTACTAGGGTTTTGTCCTTTTTGCCGATTTGTGACCAACCAGAGGGTTGGTTTGGTTCTCTGAGTCAGCGAACAGTGGAGGAAGCACACATGCTGTGTGCGCTTTCGGCAAGAAGACAAGGCAACTATTTTTATTATTAATTGGTCAACAATTATTAATATTAAATTAGTACCATAGTACCTCCCGTCTCTTTGTTCCCAATTTCCATTTTGGTCTGTCCCCTCTCTTTGTTCCCATTGCCAAAAATGGTAACCTTAAACAAGGTGAAAGACACATTTACCCCTCTGATCTAACAGGCCAACTTTTTTTTTTTAGTTCACTAAATAATTGGATCACTCTCATCCTCACAACTCTCATCCTCACAACACATTCACTCTCATCCTCACAACACAAAACAAAGAGAGAAAGAGGGGTTAGAGAGAGAGACAGGTAGAGGTGGACGGAGATGGTGGTGGTGGCGGCCTCCCGGAGAGGACGACGGTGGCTTCCTCCTGGCGGCGGCAACGACGACGGTGACCAGGTAGGTACATATCTGCGCTCTCTCTCTCTCTGTCTCTCTCTCTCAGTTCTTTTTCTTCTTCTTTCGCAGAGACAAACAACGGTGAAGGGTCGGGGCGGGTTCGATCTGCGGAAGAAGAGGCTGTGCCGTTAGAGGAGGGTTCGATCTACGGAAGATGGAGGCTGTGGCGTCAGGGGTCGTGGCGGCTTCATCCTCTGTTTTCTTCTTCTCTTCCATCTTCTTCTTCTTCTCCTGCCCCTCATCCCCCGTTTTCTCATCTATTGGTTCATTGATGTTTGGATTGGGTTTTTGGATCTGTTTATGTTCTTCTCGTGTAAAATATGAAATTTTTTTATCTGAAATTTCAGATATGTTTTATATCTGTAAAAATATGTGTTTGAAACTTTGAATTGGGTAGATGTGTTAATTTATTTGTGTTAATGGATTTGTATTCGCTATGGTGGTAGTGGCGGCGGTGGTAGGGAACAGATGGTGTGGTGGTGGACTGGTAGTCTTTGTGGCTGGTCGGTGGTGTTGATGGTGGGTTGTTGTGGAGTTGATAGTGAAAAGGCAGGGGTGGAGTTGATGGTGGCTGGTTGGTGGTGTTATTACTATGACAAGACAGGGGTATTATGGTCTTTTCTGCCCCTACCCTTAATCCGCGAGCTCAGCCGCCATGGGAACATAGAGACGGGACGGAGTGGTACTTTGGTTGTTCCCTTTGTGGACTGACCTGAGTAAAGGAGGTGGCCACATGAGCTTGAAGAAAGTAACAGCCATAAAAGAGGAGCTGTTGTAGTGCGCTGGTGGGTCTCACAGGAGAAGCAATCAGGTGCTTCTCACACACGGTGCTGCAGTGTTCGATCGCGCGCGTTTGGTCCAATTTTGTTTTGGACGTATCTCGAAATCTAGAAATCCCATTGACTTGAAACAGTAGTCAAACTTGGGGTTTTTGGACGTTCCAGATCTGTTGGCGCAGTTTGTTTACTGAGATTCTGCACGGTTTGAGTGGGAGTGATGGCGGACGAAGGAAGATTCAAGATTGAGAAATTCGACGGGACGAATTTCAGCCTATGGAAGATGCAGATAGAAGACTATTTGTATCAGAAGGACTTGTACTTGCCGTTGGACGGAGTTGAAAAGAAACCAAGCAAGTTAAAGATGAACAGTGGAAGATTCTGGACAGAAAAGCTCTAGGACTTGTGAGATTGAGTCTCGCATCGTCAGTTCTGTTCAATGTGTCGAAAGAAACGACGACGAAGGGTTTGATGGATGCTCTCTCACAGATGTATGAGAAACCTTCAGCAGCGAACAAGGTGTTTATCATGCAAAATCTCTTTGACATGAGGATGGCCGAGAGTGGTAATGTTTCCCAGTACCTGAATGAGTTAAACATCGTCATAAGCCAGTTGGAATCCGTCGGAATTACATGCTTTGATGACGAGATAAAGGCACTATTGGTTCTGTCCGGGTTACCCAGGAGTTGGGGTGGCGTAGTGACTGCTGTGAGCAATTCTGGTGGAAAAGACAAGCTAGGGTACGACAACGTGGTGAGCACGGTACTCGGTGAAGAGATGCGCAGGAAGAGCAGTGGATCTAGCAAATCCCCTGATGGTGCGCTATATGTCGAGCAGAGAAGGAGATCAGCAGACAGGAAGAACGGAAACAAGGGTCGAGGTCGATCTAAGTCAAAGTCGAGATGGAAGAAAAAGGACGTTAAGGACATCGAGTGCTACAACTGCGGTGAAAGCGGACATTTTGCAAGGGCGTGCAAGAATCCGAGCAAGAAGAAGTCAGAAAACCACAAAGGTAATGATTCTGTTAATATTTCTGAAAGTGATCCTGAAACATTAATATTATCTGTATCCTCAAAGGAGGATGTGTGGGTTGTCGATTCTGGTGCTTCTTTCCATGCGACAGGTAGAAAGGATATTCTTCATAATTACGTGCAGGGTGACTTCGGGAAGGTGTATCTCGGAGACGATGAGGCATGTAAGATTGTTGGGAAGGGAGAAATCCAATTGAACTTGGATAATGGAACAGCTTTGCAGTTGACTGATGTCAGACATGTCCCGATGTTGAAGAGGAATCTCATCTCGGTAGGCCAGCTTGCAGCATCAGGTTGCAAAACTACTTTTGGAGTTGATTCCTGGAATGTAACAAGAGGATCTGTGGTGATCGCACATTGTAAGAAGGAGGGTACCTTGTATGTGACTTCAGGAACGGACAGTACCATAGCTGTCGCGTCTTCTGATGTTGACGCAAGTACCTGGCACCACAGGCTAGGACACATGAGTGAGAAGGCATGCAGATAATGCTCAAAACAGGCAAGCTCAAGGGTTTGAAGGAACTTGATTTGGAGTTTTGCGAGGATTGTGTCTACGGGAAGCAGAAGAGAGTCAGCTTCACCAAAGTTAGCCGAGGTAGAAAGCTCAACAGGTTGGAGTTAGTGCATACAGATGTATGGGGTCCAGCGAATGTAGCTTCTAATGGAGGTGCGTCTTACTTTGTTACTTTTATTGATGATGCCACTAGAAAACTATGGGTTTACTTCTTGAAGCACAAATCAGATGTTTTTGATGTGTTTAAGAAGTGGAAGGCTACTGTTAAGAATGAGACAGGTCGGAAACTTAAGTGTTTGAGATCTGACAATGGTGGCGAGTATTGCAGCAATGAGTTTGAGGAGTTCTGTGCAGAGAACGACATCAAGAGACAGAAGACAATTCCAAACAATCCTAGACAGAATGGAGTTGCAGAGCGCATGAATAGAACACTCACAGAGCGTGCAAGGTGCATGAGGATACACGCTGGATTGCCTAAGTCATTTTGGGCTGAGGCAGTGAACACAGCTGCATACTTAATCAACAGAGGTCCATCAACAACACTAGATTTTGGATTGCCTAAGGAAGCTTGGACAGGAGAACAGGTATGTTTGTCGCATTTGAGAACATTTGGATGTACCGCTTATGTTCATGTTGATGCAGAACAGAGGTCCAATTTAGATCCTAAATCGAACAAGTGCGCGTTTATCGCATATGGCATTAACAATTTTGGCTACCGATTTTGGGATTTCGATAATAACAAAGTTGTTAGAAGTATGGATGTGGTATTTAACGAGTCAGTTATGTACAAGGATTGGGAACAGGGACGGGTTTCAGAAGAGAAGGAAACAGTAGAGCTTGAGATTGGAGACGTCCAACCACAAGTTGAAGCCCCTGCTCCAGTACAAAGTTCAGAAGTTGAAGCGGTTGCTCCAACACGAAGAGTTTCAGGAAGGTCGACTAAAGGTCAGACTCCAGCTTGTTATTTATCATCATTGTCATATCTTTTGTTCACAGATAGTGGTGAACCCGAGAGCTTCGAGGAAGCAGTCCAGAGTGAAGCCAGAGTCAAGTGGGAGCATGCAATGAATGATGAGATGCAGTCTCTCTACTCCAATAAGACATGGGATCTTGTGGAGTTGCCCCGAGGGAAGAAGGCTTTGCACAACAAGTGGGTTTACAGACTTAAGTAGGAGCATGATGGATCAAAGAGGTACAAGGCTAGACTGGTGGTGAAATGATTTCAGCAGAAAGCAGGCGTAGACTTCACTGAAATCTTCTCTCCACTTGTGAAGATTTCCACCATCCGCACGGTACTGAGCATTGTGGTTGTAGAAGATTCGCACCTTGAGCAGTTAGATGTCAAGACAGCCTTTCTACATGGGGATTTAGAAGAAGACATCTACATTGTATAGCCACAAGGGTACAAAGCAGCAGGTAAAGAGAATATGGTGTGCAAACTAAGGAAGAGTTTGTATGGCTTGAAGCAGGCACCGAGGCAGTGGTACAAGAAGTTTGATAACTTCATGTCTAGGCAAGGATATAAGAAGTGTCACGGGGACCACTGTTGCTACTTCAAGAGGTTCAAGAATTCTTACATTATTCTCTTGTTATATGTGGATGATATGCTTGTTGCAGGATCAAGCATGGGGGAAATTCAGAAGCTGAAAGAGAGCTTATCTAAGGAGTTCTCAATGAAGGATTTGGGACCTGCAAAGCAAATCCTTGGCATGAGAATCAACAGGGATAGAATTGGCCAGAAGCTAGTTTTGTCAGAAGCTGATTATGTTCGAAAAGTCTTGAAGAGGTTTAACATGCATGATGCTAAACTAGTGAGTACTCCTTTGGCGAGTCACTTCAAACTTTCGAAAGACCAGAGGCCAGCTACAGATGAGGAGAAGGACTACATGGCTAAAGTTCCTTATGCATCTGCTGTGGGAAGCTTGATGTATGCTATGGTGTGCACACGTCCAGATATTGCCCAAGCAGTGCGAGTTGTTAGCAGATTCATGAGAGATCCCGGTAAGGAGCATTGAAGAGCTGTGAAGTGGATTTTCTGGTATCTGAGAGGTACACAGGATGTAGCTTTGTGCTATGGAGGGTCAGAGATCAGTTTGAAAGGGTATGTTGATTCAGACATGGCTGGTGATGTGGACAGAAGAAAGAGCACTACAGGCTATGTGTTTACACTTGGCAGTGGAGCTGTCAGTTGGGTTTCGAGGTTGCAGAAAATTGTTTCCCTATCTACCACTGAATCCGAATATGTAGCAGCTACGGAAGCATGCAAAGAGATGATTTGGCTACAGAGTTTCTTGAGGGAACTTGGGAAGAAGCAGAAAAGTTGCAAGCTGTATAGTGACAGTCAGAGTGCAATTCATCTGGCAAAGAATTCAACTTTTCATGCAAGGACGAAACACATTGACATCAGGTATCACTTCATTCGTTCATTGTAGGAGAATGAAGTGATAAAATTGGAGAAGATCCACACGAGCCAGAATCCTGCGGATATGTTCACCAAGGTTGTGACCTTGGAGAAGCTGAGAACCTGCTCGGCTTCGGTTGGCCTAGTTGCATGATGAGGGGCCAAGTCCACACTCATGGAGGATGTTGAATGGAAGCTGGGAGAAGTACACTCAGAGTTAATCAGTCTTCAAGTGAGAGATTGTTAAGTGTGAAGACTGTTTTGTAACCGAGTCTAAAGTAGAGGGGCTTACAAGCAATTTCATATTAGTTATCTCTATATATATTAACCTAGCTCTAGGGTTAGGGTATCACATCACATCACATCACAGAGAGAGGCTGAGAAATCTTTTGTACTTTTCATTCGTTCATCATAGTGAAGTGGGTGTGGACCGTGGATGTAGCCAATTTGGTGAACCACGTAAATCGTCGTGTTCTTGTTCGTTTATTTTTGCTTTGCTTTTCGTTGCGTTGTTGAATCGCTCCAGAGATCGATCATAACACAAATTATACGACTTATCCTTCCACTGAGCATACTCTTCATTCATTTTCTCATTCAAAGATTCAAATTTTTATGTTCCTCTTTCCATTTACCAATTCTGAGAGATAATTGAGTTTCTCTTGGTATAATGCCTCGGAGTCCATATAAAAGAACATATTCGAGCTAAAATCCTGATTTATGATTCTCTTTGTTTGATATTGTTTGCTGTGGTGTATTTTAGATTTTGTTCGTCCAATTGTTGATGTGCCCATAAATTGATGTGCGTAGTTAAAGATTTTGATCAAATTTCTTTGGTCAATGCGGATGGACTGAGCCTTTGTGGTGAAAATTTGCATGAAATTTCATTTCCCCTAAAAAATACTTTCACCTCGCCTAACTTTGTTTTATGCCAACGAGTAGGAACAATTAATTTTGGTTAATGGATTGAAGAAGTTGGATTCACTTATTTGAATTTTTGCACCCAAAAGTATTGGTGATGTTCTTTTTATGAGTTATAGGTGCTTGTTTGTTATTTTTCTTCTTTTGCTGTTCTTGTTTCTTTTTGCTTTTCACGTGGTCTAAGGGTCAAATCATTTGGTAAGGGTATGGCTTTCGTCATATTTAGGGTTTTATATATCTGTAGAGGGAAAGGGTTTGATCTTAACATATTGTGAATGGTTCTTATCTGTGCATTTTCTTGATAGTTTTAGGAGAATAATTTCCCAATTTCAATAGATTTATTTATTTGGATATTCTTTTATAGTTCAGGAACGGTTATATTACTACATAAATCTTCCGATTCATGTACTCCAATGTCTGATCTTTTGCCCTTTCATTGATTCATATTTGGTTTATTTAGACAGTTCGAGGCACTAGGGTTTTTATTCACTCGGAATGAGGTTTAAGAGCGGGAGTAAAGTAGAGGTTATGTGCGAAAAGGAGGTGCCAGCCTCATGGCGGGGTGCTGAAATAATCTCTGGTAATGGAAACACTTACAGGGTGAATTATGATGGTTTTTTAGGCTCAGAAAGTGTGGTTTTCGTGGAGAGGGTACCAAGGAAGGTTATTAGGCCTTGTCCTCCTCCCGTAGAAAGTGTCCAGCATTGTATGGTTGGTGACTTTGTGGAGGTGCTTGACAATGTGTCACGGAAGGCAGCTACTGTCTTGAATTCGGTGGAAGGTGATCATTTGTCGGTGAGGCTGGATGGTGGTGTTCGCCAGAAACATAGGAGGTTGTCTATGGTGCGTCCCTTATTAGGGTTGCTGGTAACTTTTTTTTTTCTTTTTTTTGGTCCCGATTACTACAGGACAAAAAAGATTACCCGGTATAGCAGGTAACCTGGGCTGGGGATAAAGTTGTTAACAGTTTTTCTCGCTTTAGATAAAGTTCTTAATGTCTACGTAGCTAAGAGATAGAAAAGACTACCCTATAGTTAGTATACTTAAACAGGTAGAAGGAATTCCCTCCTTTAAGAAAGCACTCTCAACAAATTGAGTTTTCTTGTTAATAAATAACGATGAAACTAACTACAAGTAGGCCAATATCAACAAAAATGTCCTTCAAAGGCATGTTTAAAGATTAATACCAAAATAATTCCACAACAAAATTAAAATAAGATTGTACTTGTTCAGAATTGTCTCCTAGATCGTCTTTCTTGTCAAGAAATCACAAATAAAATCACTCTAAACAGACCTAGATCATTCATGCTTGTTTTTCTTGGACTGACTATTTGATTGAGACCAGAAGTATTCCTCTTTAACATCAATTTCAAGTGGCATTTGTGCAGAATCGTCTTCCAGATCGTCTAATTGTTCGACGGAGTCCACCGGAGGATTGGGGCATGTTGTCCTGTTGTGTCCCAGCTCCTTGCAATTTCCACACCTCCTTCTCTTGTCTTTCTTGGGTCCTTTTTGGCATTTGGTGTCCGGGGGGTTCAGATTCTTCACATGGGCATAGGGATTTTCTTCCTTCTTAATCTCTCCTTGTGTACCCTGTAAAGATTGAGAAATCATTCTCTGCATTTTCCGAATCCCGTCGGACATATGCTCTTTGAATAACTTAATTGTCTCGCCTGTAGTACAGCCCAAATGGTGATACAGTTGAACTTCGCTCCTCGTGGAAGCCCGGCTCAAGGCTTGCAAATCTAGGTCATCACTTTTCTTCCCAACAGGCTCCTTCATTGATGGCTCAGTTTGGTAGAATTCTTTTTCAGTTTTTGTCCACCTTTTGGCAATTAAAGAGGTTGGGATCCTATGTACACCCTTTCGTTTCAGAACAAACAGCATGTGTGCGCAAATCATATAAGATGTTTCCCAACGAAAACACGTGCACCGGAGAAGCCTATTATCCTGACGACATTGAACAACTTGCTGTAGCAAGAAAAGATAAGGTGGTTAGAAATTAAGAAGGAAATGAGAATACAAATGAACACAAGGATAGACAGATTGTAAGCTGGTACTAGATAAAAGAGGACAATAGTTCAAAGAATGTGACATTAATAATTTGTTGCAAAACTTTAACACTTATGATATCATTACTAACAGTAAGGAAACATGAGGAGATTATTTAGCAATAAAAATGCGGTACATGAGTACATAGTATATAACTATGTAAATGGAAGCAGATGTATATACCAGGGATTTCTTGATTTGACCTTTCATCACGTAGAACAAGTCCAAGCTATCATCTGGAATAGTTTTGACTTCCAACACTCTATAATCATCACCCTTTCGAGCTTGTAACCTAAACATGTTGAAGACATTTTCGGTGAAGACCTCTGCTGCATGGCGTTCGAGTTCCGTGAACCCTTTTGTTATCACGGGTCTGAATGGTCGGAGCGATGGTGTGCCTTACGCTCGTTGTTGCGTAGCTTGTCAACCCTGGTCGTGAATCCCTTGCAAGCATTGGTCAATTTTTCCGAGTGGGACATATAATCCTTGACGAAACTATTGATGCTCTTGCATCTTGAGGTCGTCGTTTGAAAGGAAAAAAAATGATCCTTCAAGTATGTCTCCGCCCACAAGTGCCGGTTCATATATGTGACCTGGACCCAATTCCTATCAGCAATGTCCCATTTGTTAACCATTGCATGTCAGTCATCATGCCAAAAAAATTCAGGTTTCCTACTACGCAAGCATTTTTTAAAATCAACCATGAAGTGCAACATCCCGGATCCTACGGTTCCTGCTAGTACAACTTAACGATGATCCAAAGGTCTTTATTGAAGTAAAAGAAGGAAACCTCCAACATTGTTTACAAGGAAACGATGACGAAAAATTTTGAAATTCAAATGAGACAACTACTAAAAGATGTTTTCTACTCATGATTCTAATCCTTAGCTCGTGCGCGCGTTCCACCCCAGCTAGCTTATTCATAACCTGCGGTTTTAAAATAGCAAAAGCCGACGCAACAAAACATTTATCGAGAAAAACTGAGTAAGATTATACCACAACACGTAAATACCGAGTTTTTTGGCTAACACGAGATATACACAGTAAAATAAGCAGTAACCACATTTGATTCTTTTATTTGGTTGATGCATATCCACGAGTCCCAACAGGTTCGGTGTTGACAGAGAGGTCACGATGGAATAATAATAAAGTAGGGTGCTTCTACGGGATATCACAGTCCATCCCGATTCTTCCTAAAAGAACTAGTGAGACCTTAAGTGTCGACACCCCTATACAGTTGTGACCTAAACATGCATAGGTAGTACTCCAAGTTTTCACGATAAATAAGAGAGTATATACCCTAGGGGAATCAACGCACGTGTGTCCCCGCCCGTAGCCTTCACGCGCATCCTCTGTACACCGTTCCCAATTCTATTATCGTACATTTATTGTTCAATATTCCACGAGAGTAATAAACCACAATTTTAAATAGTTACCACATGCTTCTCAAAATCGTTCGTAATAAAGCGCTAGAAGAATTCAAAGTATTGTAAAGCGGAAATTGAATTTAAAGTTTGAGATAACGCACACGAAACAACACATTTTGATATTTAAAGATTTTATGCATATAACTTACCTGGAACTAGAGAGAGAGCTTCGCACAAAAGTAAGCACAGAACTAGTAGTAGGGGTCCTCAACGAACTTTGAATCTACAATAATCACATAATCCTATATTAACACACATTCACCACACGAAAATTTACAACTAAGTGCGCTATAAGAATGCAAGTGAAACCCTCAAATTATCCCCCCAAAAATATATTTTACTAGGTATAAAATTGAAAGTTTAGGAAGTTGCATTTATAAGGAATGGTGGTTTACAATTATAAGACAAGAACTAAAGTAAATAAAGCTTTATTGAATGTAAATGGTAGTTATTTTAATTTAACATCTAACGCGTAAAACAAAATGTAAGTTTTTATTAAGGGCTAAATCAAATATTTTTCTCATAAAAGTCATATTAACGAAAAAGATTATTAAACGAGAAAAACGTATTTTCTATATTTACAAAACGTCTTTATTGGTTAATAATAGAACATAACATAAATATTATACTTGTAAAATATTAAATTTAACAATTATAAAGATATAATTATTTTCAGGAAAAGAAATTATGAAGTTTACTACATCTATTTAGAAGAGCACATAATAGGTTATGATAAAGGACAACAACTACCTTTCAGATTCATAAAGAACAAATAGTACCCTCATGTTTCAGATCATGCATAATTACTCCCCACGATTTACACAAGAGTTCATTTTAGTTTCTTCTTCAAACTAAACTACTCACAGTAACATCACATACAAACTGCCCGTCGAAATTGATGACTAATATGAAATTAAGGCACGATGTGAAGCTGTGGAGGAAAAAAAATCAATCAGAGGGTTCTTGGTATTACAGATTGGAGGCGAAACACACGAAGAAGATGGCGGCGACGGTGATGGGTTTCCGGTTGCCTCTGGGTTCATCGGAAGAGAGGGAGGCGAACGGTGGTGGAGATTGTTGACGAAGCAGAGGGGGCGGCGGCGTTGGCGGCGCAGAGGCCGTCCTGGTTCGGCGGTGTCGTCTGGCGCTCGGGTCGGCCTGGTTCGGCGGCGGCGCCGGCTGGGTCTTCTCCGGAAAAGCAGAGCAGCGAGAGAGAGGGGGAGAGGGAGCGTGAGAGAGAGTGTGATGAGAAAGAGCTATGGCATTGGGTCATGTTTGATGAATCCCGATCGAAATTTTCGGGTTCGATTTGGTAAGGGGGAATGGCGCAATTGATTGCAAGGATGAGATATCCGGCTAGATTGGCGTGATTTGGGCGAAAATCCCAACAAGGGGGTCAAGATTGGTGTTTGTCATGGTGGTCACAGAGAAATCTTTCTCTGCTGAAAATGGAAGGGAAGAGGATGATGATGGATTGGGTGTGGCTGGTGTACCGGTACTCGCACCATGATAGCTACGCGATAATAATAAAAACTACACTTTTGGACACGTAATAAATGTCAAACGATATGTAACACTTTACCCAATCTGTACACATAACTAACTAAAAACATTAGTCATCTTTAAAAAAACAATGTTTTTGATAAAATAATAATATTAATAATAACTATAACAATAATAATGATAATTGTAATAGGAAGAAAGACTATTTAATAAAGGAAACAAAAATACTTTTTGCTAATACTAATTGTAATACTAATAGTACTAATAATAATCATAATACTACTATTAATAATAATTCTAATAATAAAATGAGAGGAAAAACTATATAGTAAGAGGAAAAACACTTTTATAATATCAAATAGTGGCCCGCAATATTCGTTATACTCACAAAAATACCCCCAAAAATACCGGGGTATTGCATCACATCTCCCTTAAAACAAAGCTTCGTCCCCGAAGCTTAAGGTAAAACGAATCTCATCATGCAAGTATAAAGCATGTATCCCAATGCAGGTATGCAGTATGCATTACTGATGTGCACCCGATAACAAGACAAGCAAGACAAAGACGACTAATTAAATGCATGGCTGTTAAATCACATCTCCCTTAAAATGAGTGACGTCCCCGTCACTCGACTCGTCCCTGGTCAAAGAAGGACGTTATGGATTCTACCTACTACAAACACCAAAGGATAGGCTGAAGCCAGCGCCTCAGTTACTGTTACATACTGAAGGAGGAGAATTCCAAGTCTGAAACGATGCGTCCAAGCATGGATTAGGATGTGTTTTAATAAAAAGGAGGCAAAGTGGTTTCTTATGCTTCTAGGCAACAAAATCTTATGAGGAGAATAACCATACTCATGATTTGGAGTTTGTAGTCTTAGTGTTTGCACTGAAGATCTGGAGGCATTATCACAACGGTACGACTTGTAAGATCCTTACAGATGACAAGAGCGTGAAGTAGATATTCATCCAAAAGGAGCTGATATGTGACAAAAGAGGTGGTTAGATTTCATGAAGGGATACGACATCAAGATCCAACAGCACGAAAGAAAAGCCAATGTATTAGCAGATGCATTGAGCCAAAAGACGAATCATACAGTAATGTGGGTTTTGCCAAATAAGTTTTGCACAGGGTTTCGAAGGCTAGAGATTGGAGTTTGCATGAAGGGAACAACGAGTAACATGTTGTGTAATTTAACGATAGTAATGGAAATATTCGTAGAGAGAAAGGAAGCAAATAAAGAAGAGGGTTTCCTACAAAATATCAAGGAGAAAGTTCGACAAAGGCGAAGCACTTGATTCCAAAGTGGAGGATGATAGTAGCGTGAAATTCAAAGAAAGATGGTGTGTATCAATGAAATGAGCGGATGTAAAAGAGAAGATTGTGAAGGAAACTCATAACACACCATATTCGGTACATCCAGGAAAAGGAAAGTGATACAAGAATTTGTAAAAGTACTTTTTTGTGAAAAGGCATGAAGAAATAAGTAGGTGATTTTGTCAAAAGGAACTTTCGGTGTTTGACTTGTAAAAAGGTCAAGTTCGAGCACAAGAGACTAGGTGGGTTGTTGCATGCATTTGAGATACCGATACGAAAATGGGATTCCATCTCAATGGACTTTGTTACAACTTTACCTGTTTCGACGAATGGGTTGATCCAGATCTGGATGGTAGTCGATAGGCTGAACAAGACGGCAAGATCCATTCCGTGAAGGACACGTGTAACATGGAAAAAGAGGGAGGACGCATACATTAAGCATGAAGTAAGACTAAACGGAGTACTTAGCTCGAATATTTCAGATAGAGGTTCAAATTGCTTATCACATTTCAGGAAGGGGTTGCAAAAATGCCAGGGGTACCGAGCTAAGGTTTAGTACGACATTTCTCCAAGTTGCGGGTGGACACACTGAAAGGACGATTATGACGTTGAAAGCATGCTAAGAGCTTGCATTTTGGACTACAAATGATCGGGGTCTCAACAAACAGATTCAGATGATTCAACAAAGGATGAAGGCGATCCATGATCGAAAAAAGTATTACAGGGGTTTGATGATAAATTCATTGGAGTTCAAGGTTGGCGACAAAGTGTTCATAAGGGTTTCACCTACCAAAGGAGTTATGATTTTAATCATAAAGGAAGGCTGAGCCCCAATTTTATCGGACCATACGAAGTGCTAAATTGTATAGGAGAGGTCGGTAAGTCTTTACATCTGAGAGGATGGTTAGCGTTGACACTAGTTGGAATTCGGGTCCATAGGTTATACCCTTATAAACGTTCACCTTTCGGGTACACGAAACCTAACTTTTGGTTGGCACACTCTATGGTTGCTTTGTAGTTTCTAAGCCAATCCATACTTAAGATGATGTCTAGGTTACCAAGATCGAAAAGAATCAAATCAGAAGGTAGCTTGAATCTTAAGATTTCTAGGTTGACTTCGAGGTACATGGTATTACAAGATATGACTTCTCCACTAAGGGAAGAGGTGACGATAGATATTGGGGTAGGAGTGGTAAGTCTGTCTTCTTAGCAAGGTGGATAATATGAAGGAAAATGTTACTCCATGTAGAAAAGAATCTACTTCAGTACACATACATGCACCAAATAAGTTTAAACACTCAAATATTTATTAATCCAGTCATCAAATAATCCACATAACAATTAAATGAAACATATCAATCTCAAAAAGGAAATAACAATCTTAAAGCTAGCTAAACGTTCACTCTCGTGGTAAAAGAACTGCAGAATTGATAACCCTAAGGGTGGGATGGGTTTGGATCTACTCCTCATCATCAGTGGTGAACATGAACTCGATATCATCAGCGTCAACACGGAAATAAACTCAAATAAAGCAATTATGTAACATGGATAGCTAACAACTTAACAAGTTGCAGCCACATAGCAATTTATCCATTCTTAACGAACATGGATTCTCAGATAAGCACAAGACACATAGAAAATTTAAACAACGATTAAGCTAACCCACATCCCCGGCTTGCTTAGTTTTATTCCAGTTTTGGTTATCCTATGTCCATTTTAAATTTTGAAAAGCTTCCAATATACTTTAATCTTTATTAAATGGAAATCGAAAAGTCGCACTAGCGTTGGAACCGTCGGCTCTGATACCAACTGCAACATCCCGGATCCTACAGTTCCTGCTAGTACAACTTAACGATGATCCAAAGGTATTTATTGAAGTAAATGGAGGAAACCTCCAACATTGTTTACAAGGAAACGATGACGACAAAGTTTGAAATTCAAATGAGACAACTACTAAAAGATGTTTGCTACTCATGATTCTAATCCTTATCTCGTGTGCGCATTCCACCCCAGCTAGCTTATTCATAACCTGCGGTTTTAAAATAGCAAAAGCCGATGCAACAAAACATTTATCAGTAAAAACTGAGTAAGATTATAACACAACACGTAAAGACAGTTTTTTGGCTAACACGAGATATACACAGTAAAATAAGCAGAAACCACATTTGATTCTTTTATTTGGTTGAGGCATATCCACGAGTACCAACAGGTTCGGTGTGGACAGAGAGGTCACGATGGAATAATAATAAAGTAGGGTGCTTCTACGGGATATCACAGTCCATACCGATTCTCCCTAAAAGAACTAGTGAGACCTTAAGTGTCGACACCCCTATACAGTTGTGACCTAAACATGCATAGGTAGTACTCCTAGTTTTCACAATAAATAAGAGGGTATATACCCTAGGGGAATCAAGACACGCGTGTCCCCGGCCGTAGCCTTCACGCGCATCCTCTGTACACTGTTCCCAATTATATTATCGTACATTTATTGTTCAATATTCCACGAGAGTAATAAACCACAATTTTAGATAGTTACCACATGCTGCTCAAATCGTTTGTAATAAAGCGCTAGAAGAATTCAAAGTATTGTAAAGGGGAAATTGAATTTAAAGTTTGAGATAACGCACACGAAACAACACATTTTGATATTTAAAGATTTTATGCATATAACTTACCTGGAACTAGAGAGAGAGCTTCGCACACAAGTAAGCACAGAACTAGTAGTAGGGGTCCTCAACGAACTTTGAATCTACAATAATCACATAATCCTATATTAACACACATTCAGCACACGACAATTTACAACTAAGTGCTCTATTAGAATGCAAGTGAAACCCCCAAATTATTCCCCCAAAAATATATTTTACTAGGTATAAAATTGAAAGTTTAGGAAGTTACATTTATAAGGAATGGTGGTTTACAATTATAAGACAAGAACTAAAGTAAATAAAGCTTTATTGAATGTTAAATGGTAGTTATTTTAATTTAACCTCTAACGCGTAAAACAAAATGTAAGTTTTATTAAGGGCTAAATCAAATATTTCTAATAAAAGTCATATTAACGAAAAAGGTTATTAAACGAGAAAAACGTATTTTCTATATTTACAAAACGTCTTTATTGGTTAATAATAGAACATAACATAAATATTATACTTGTATAATATTAAATTTAACAATTCTAAAGATATGATTATTTTCAGGAAAATAAATTATGAAGTTTACTACATCTATTAAGAAGAGCACATAATAGGTTATGATAAAGGACAACAACTCCCTTTCAGATTCATAAAGAACAAATAGTACCCTCATGTTTCAGATCATGCATAATTACTCCCCACGATTTACACAAGAGTTCATTTTAGTTTCTTCTTCAAACTAAACTACTCACAGTAACATCACATACAAACAGCCTGTCGAAATTGATGACTAATATGAAATTAAGGCATAATGTGAAGCTGTGGAGGAGAACAAAAAAAATCAATCAGAGGGTTCTTGGTATTACCGATTGGAGGTGAAACACACGAAGAAGATGGCGGCGACGATGATGGGTTTCCGGTTGCCGCTGGGTTCGTCAGAAGAGAGGGAGGCGGACGGTGGTGGAGATGGTGGACGAAGCAGAGGGGGCGGCGACGTTGGCGGCGCAGAGGCCGTCCTGGTTAGGCGGCGTCGTCGGGTGCTGGGGTCGGCCTGGTTCGGCGGCGTCGCCGGCTGGGTCTTCTCCGGAAAAGAAGATCAGCGAGAGAGAGGGGGAGAGGGAGCGTGAGAGAGAGTGTGATGAGAAAGAGCTATGGCATTGGGTCATGTTTGATGAATCCCGATCGAAATTTCCGGGTTCGATTTGGTAAGGGGGAATGGCGCAATTGATTGCAAGGATGAGATATCCGGCTAGATTGGCGTGATTTGGGCGAAAATCGCAACAAGGGGGTCAAGATTGGTGTTTGTCATGGTGGTCGCCGACGAAATTTCAGAGAAATATTTCTCTGCTGAAAATGGAAGGGAAGAGGATGATGATGAGAGGATGGATTGGGTGTGGCGGGTGTACCGGTACTCGCATTGGTTAGCTACGCGATAATAATAAAAACTACCCTTTTGGACACGTAATAAATGTCAAACGATATGTAACACTTTACCCACTCTATACACATAACTAACTAAAAACAATAGTCATCTTTAAAAAAAACAATGTTTTTAATAAAATAATAATATTAATAATAACTATAACAATTGTTGAGTCAAAGACCCTTGAATGTGTTTTGGTTGGAAATTGTTTGAGTGATGAAAGACAAAGACTAAGACATAAGCAGCAAAGCATTTTAGTTATTCCAAGGCCTTGAGATATTTACTGAACTTCAAAGCCTTGAGAGTTAGTCTATTCTTCTATATGTTCTAACAGTTCTGTGTTGCAGATTGCAGATCAGGGATTTATTGCATAGACTTATGGTTTACACTAATTATATATCTAACACAATTGCAGATAATCATAACATGAAGAATCAAAGTTATCTGAGTTTAAATTTCAATATCTGTGAAGCAGGTTCAGAGCTCCAAGGCCATAAGATGTACCTTGAGCTGCTGACAGTTTTTGCAGAATTAAGTTGATTCTTTCTTGCAGGTTGTGATTCTTAGTATTGTGATTATTTACTCACTTCTAAGTGTCTTAAACTTGTTTTTCATGATTCATAGGTTTTAGAAGATATATAGGTCATGGTCCTAGTCTTTTAACCAGTTTTATTAGAAACTGGATGACCAAACAGTCATAGCACTGTTATCTTTCTGGATTTTGTTGTTGCTGTGTTTCTATACTGTTGCAGGGTTGTTAAACGTGCAGGAGTAATCTCAACAAACTCCAACGGATATCCACTTAGAGCTGTTTGAATTTCAGTTGAAAATAGAATGAGGATTTGTTGGAACGGAGATCCTAAAATCTCTCAATCAGTTGCAGCTGTGGATAAAAGAGACTGGTTTGAATTTTGAAAGAGAAGAGGCTTGTAGAATACTCAGAAAGGTGTGACAAATTCGTGGGAGATCATTCATTCAAACACACAAGAATTCAAGCTTCATTCCAGATTCTAGAAGATCAAATCAAATCAGTATTCCAGAAGAACACATCAAGGCTTCAACAACTTATTTCTTCTACTGTGTTCTTCACTTGTACTTCTATCTGTGTATCTTTAGATTATCTTAAACCTCATTAACCTAGTGGTTGGTTGTTCAAGTGAACAACAAGAGGTTCTTGTTAGCTCAACAGTTAGTAGCTGGAACTAGATAGGTTTGGAACCACAAGCTGTATAGGTGTAAGGGAAATCACTTAGGCTTGAAGATCTAGGGCTGTTTCTGTGTGAGTATAAGAAGTGTTTGCCCAATCCTAGTGGGATTAGATCCCTCAGGCAGAGATTAGGTCCATTAGGACTGAACTCTGTAAATTGCTTTGTGTTCTTTACTTTACAGTTTGATTATTATCTGCTGTATACAACTCAAATCAAACTAGGTTTCATAAATTGTTTAGAACTGATAATAGTTCAAGGCCTTGAAGCTTTCTGTTTTGTCTTTGAAAGTTTCAGACTGTTTTTCTAAATCTCAAGGCCTTGAGATTTGAGTTTCACCTAAAGTCAATTTGTTAATTTTTGAGTTTTTCCAAAAAGTTTCCATACTCTATTCAACCCCCCCCCTTATAGAGTATTTTGGTCCTGTATTTAGTCTACATTACACACTTTCAATAAGTATCAGAGCTTGTGTCACTGTTTTAGATTTTACAATCTGGTGACTATGAGTAATGTAGGAGATGGTGGATTCTCTTAAGGAAGGGCAGCCAACAGACCTCCATTGTTCTGTGGTGATAACTTCATGCACTGGAAGGCATTGATGAAGATTTTCATCATAGATCAAGACATGGAACTATGGTCAATAGTTCAGAATGGTCCTCATGAGTACTACACTACAATTGATGGAGTCAGATGTATCAAGTCTGAGGAAAAATTTTCAGTCACTGAACTGGAAAAGGTATCAAAAAACTACAAGGCTATGAATCTGTTATACTGTGCTCTTAATGCAGATGAGTTCAACAGAGTATCAAATTGTAAGAGTGCCAAAGAAGTATGGGATAAACTGGTGGTGACATATGAAGGAACTAGCCAGGTCAAGCAGACAAAAATCAACATACTTCTGAGGCAATATGAGCTGTTCAAGATGAATTCAGATGAGACCATCAAGGAAATGTTCAAAAGATTCACTGATGTGGTGAACAATCTGGAGTCATTGGGAAAGAAATTCTCAAATGAAGAGAAGGTCAGAAAGATTCTTAGAAGCTTGCCAAAAGCCAAGTGGGAGCCAAAGACAACAGCCATTGAGGAAGCTCAGGACTTGAGTCTTCTTCAGCTAGATGATCTACAAGAAAAACTTCTCACTCATGAAATGTCTATGAAGGATGTGGAAGGTGATCTGAGTGAAAACATCAGGAATCTAGCTCTTAAGGCAAAAGACAGTGAAAAATCTCAAAGCCTTGAGACTGAAGATGAGCCTGATGATGAAGAGGCTTTAGCATTGATCTCCAAGGCCTTGGCCAGGATTATCAAAAAGAAAAGAAACTCTGGTAACAGGGATCACAACAGAGAGAGATCAAGACCCTTAGGCAGCAAGGATTACAAAGGTAAATCTTCATCACAGTCACATAAAACTAAAGTAATGAATTGTTTTGGGTGTGGTGATGCAGATCATTTAGTAAGAGACTGTCCACAAAAGAAGAAGAACAGGAACTTTCAGAAGAAAGACAGTGACAACAAAAGGAAGAAAGCCATGATGGCATCTTGTAGTGAATCTGATTCATCAAGTGACTCAGACACAGAAGAAGAGCAAGCAAATCTATGCTTCATGGCAAAACATGATGTGGAAAATTCATCAGACAGACATATTGAAGATATGGTAAAAAATTTACTTGCTAGTCCTTCTGATGTACTTCCTGAAATTCTCAAAAGTATGTTATTGAATGAGGAAAGTTATAGAAATGAGATTTCTGCTTTAAAGATTAAGATTCATGAGCAGGTAAAAGAAAACCTGGACCTAGTTTTTTCAAACAAAACTGTTGAAGTTTCTAAGACAAAGCTGGAAAAGCACTTCAAGGCCTTGGACAGCAGGTTCAAAGCCTTGAAGGCATAGACAGAAGAGTTTTTTGATCAAAACACTCTTTTGACTGAAAGATATGCTAATCTAAAGACTCATTCTGAGAATTTAGAACAACAGATCTGTTCTTTGACTGAGAAACTTCAAGAGTCCAAGAAGGTCCTAGCTAGGTTTACAGGCTCAAAACACAATCTGAATCTCATTCTTGGAGGAAGTCTTAAATCAATGCATAAAAGTGGGATTGGCTATAATCCAAATTTTCCGAAGAAAGGCCAAACTACTTTTGTCAAATCTGGTAGCAGACATTCTCCAAAATGTCATTACTGTGGAAAAATTGGTCATGTCAGATTAACTTGTCCCTTTAGAAGATCAGAACCTCATATTATGAGGAATACTTATCCTTATCAGCTTAAGGGACAGGTTAGGCAGATTTGGGTTCCAAAAGGAATTAGGCCACCAAATATGGCTGATTCTGAGTATGACTCAAAGTTCTGCAATTGGTCTAACAGCCTGTTGAGGGAATGACTTGTTTTTTTTCAGGATGTCACCAAGGCCTTGAAAGATCAGAAATGGATATTAGACAGTGGATGCTCCAGACATTTGAGTGGAAAGAAGTCTCTTTTTACTGAACTTACAGAAAAATCTGGAGGAACAATCACACTTGGTGACAAGGCAAAATGCAATATCATTGGTATATGTAGTATTGGTAATGGTTCTACTAATTCTATATCTGATGTTTATCTGGTAGATGGACTTAAGTATAATTTGCTTAGTATCTCCCTGTTATGTGATAAAGGTTATAAAGCTATATTTGACAAGGAGAAATGTGTGGTGCAAGATGAGAAATCTGGTGATTGCATACTCACTGCTCCTAGATCATATAATCTATATACTATGAATACTAACAGTGTTGCAGGTGACAAGCTAAAATGCCTCAAGGCCTTGAAGGATGATTCAAAGCTTTGGCACAGAAAGCTTGGGCATATTAGTATGCATACCTTGAATAAACTCATATCAAAGGATCAGGTAAGAGGTTTACCATCATAGAAGTTTTCAGATGATGAGGTTTGCAAGGCATGTGTACAAGGTAAACAAAACAGAAGCTCATTCAAGCCAACGAACTTTGTAAGTACTTCTAGACCTTTAGAATTGCTTCATATGGACTTGTGTGGTCCTATGAGAATTCAGACCCCGAAAGGTAAGAGGTATTTGCTTGTTATAATTGATGATTATTCTAGATTTACTTGGGTAATGTTTATTAGAGACAAAACTGAAGCTTTAACTGAATTTTCTAGACTGTGCAAAGAACTTCAAAATTTGAAAAATTTGCCTGTTGCATCCATTAGAAGTGATCATGATAGGGAGTTTGATCAACTTGACTTTGATTTGTTTTGTGCAAAGCATGGCATTTCACACAACTTTTCTGCACCTAGAACTCCACAGCAAAATGGAGTAGTTGAAAGGAAGAATAGGACACTTGAAGATATGTCCAGAACCATGCTTCTTGAAAGTAATTTGCCAAAGTTTTTATGGGCAGAATCTGTTAACACTGCCAATTATGTGCTGAATAGATGCTTGATTAGGCCCATTTTAAAAAAGACCCCTTATGAACTATTTAAAGGTAGAAAGCCTAATTTTTCTTACTTTAAACCTTTTGGTTGTATCTGTTTTGTGCATAATAATGATAGAGACAATCTTGGTAAGTTTGATGCTAGAAGTGATGAAGGTGTATTTCTTGGATATTCTCAAACTAGCAAAGCTTATAGATTTTACAATAGAAAAACCAAGATTGTGGAAGAGAGTATTCATGTAATTTTTGATGAAAGTACTAAGGATTCTCTGAGTGACAGTTTTGCCGATCTAAATTTGAACAAGCATGAGTCTGATGATGATGTTGTGAAAGAAGAAAAAGGCAAAACTAATGTGCAGAATCAATCAGCAGAATCTCAAGGCCTTGAACCTCCTGCAGAACCAAAATCTCAAAGCCTTGAGACAGAAGCTGAAACTTTCTATGATGCTCCCTCTACTGTTTTAAAAGCTCAAAGTCTTGAAGGAGAATATTCCTGTATACCAAGAAAGAAGTTTAAGTATCTTGCAGATCATCCAGCTGATAATATCATATCAGATCCATCAACTGGAACTCAGACAAGAGGACAGTTGAAGAACTAGAAGATGCAGACTGGATCATTGCAATGCAAAGTGAGCTGAATGAGTTTGAAATAAACAAGGTATGGAATCTGGTTCCTAAACCTAAAGAGAAATCAGTTATTGGAACCAGATGGGTATTCAGAAACAAGCTTGATGAGAATGGCAAAGTAGTAAGAAACAAAGCCAGACTGGTAGCTCAAGGATATAATCAGGAAGAAGGTATAGATTATGAGGAGAATTTTGCTCTTGTTGCCAGGTTAGAAGCTATTAGAATACTTCTTGCATTTGCATCTCACAATCACAAAAAGCTTTATCAAATGGATGTTAAATGTGCTTTTCTGAATGGTTATTTACAAGAAGATGTTTTTGTAGCACAACCACCTGGTTTTGAAGATGAAAACTTTCCTGGTCATGTTTATAAACTGGACAAAGCTCTATATGGATTAAAACAAGCTCCAAGGGCTTTGTATGATAGACTTTCAAAACTTTTACTTGAAAATAATTTCAAAAGATGACAAGTTGACAAAACTCTTTTCATTAAACATCATCAAAGTGATATGTTAGTAGTTCAGATTTATGTAGATGATATTTTATTTGATGCTACTAATGATGCTCTTTCAAAAGATTTTATAAGCCTGATGTGCAGGGAGTTTGAGATGAGCTTAATGGGTGAACTGAATTTCTTTCTTGGACTTCATATCTTACAAATCAAGAAAGGAATTTTTTTGCATCAAGGGAAATATACCAAGGACTTATTGAATAAGTACAGTATGTCACAGTCCAAGGTGCTTAAGACCCCTATGAGTTCATCATTGGCTTTAGACAAAGATTCCAATGGTAAGAGTGTGAATCAAAAGGAATACAGATGTACGATTGGTTCACTATTGTATTTAACTGCTAGCAGACCTGATATTATGTTCAGTGTCTGTATGTGTGAAAGATTTCAAGCAGATCCTAAGGAAAGTCATTTAACTGCAGTCAAAAGAATTTTTAGATATTTGAATGGAACCAGAGACTTGGGGCTTTGGTATCCAAGAAAATCTAATTTTATGTTGAGTGGCTATTCAGATGCAGAATTTGCAGGATATAAAGTAGACAGGAAAAGTACTTCTGGATGCTGTCGATTTCTTGGATCTTCATTGATTAGTTGGCATTCCAAAAAGCAAAATTCTGTACCATTATCAACTGCAGAATCTGAATACATTGCAGCTGGTGCTTGCTGTTCACAAGTGTTATGGATTGCTCAGCAACTTAGAGATCTTGGCTACAATTTCAGAAATGTGCCTATTCATTGTGACAGCACAAGTGCTATTTCAATCTCTAAGAATCCAGTTCAGCACTCAAGGACCAAGCACATAGATGTGAGACATCACTTTCTTAGAGAACATGCAGAGCAAGGTGATGTTGTTTTAAATTTTATTTCTACTTCAATGCAGATTGCTGATATTTTCACTAAACCTTTGCCAGATGATAGGTTTTCATCTCTAAGGCTTGAATTGGGGATGTTAAACAAGGATGCATTGGTTTCAGGGGAGTATTAGTATTTATATGTGTTGATGTGTTGAAATCTCAAAGCCTTGAGATTATACTTTCTGAAGCCTTGAAAGTATAGCTCAAAGCTTTGAAGTTTCTCAAACTACAAAAAATCTCAAGGCCTTGAGATTGTTCTCCAGGTCTTGATAATATATGTATTTTTTTTAAAAAAAATGGATCATCAAATATTATATCTTATCTTTTTAGATAACTGTATAAGATTTGAATTACTCAGAGAATTTTCTAAAATATCCCAAAAATATTTTTCAAGATCCTATTTTGCATGTTGATATAGCAGAGTCCTTTTATGACTCATCGTTTTCAACCTACTTAAGCTGAAAGTCATGGCTTTTTCTTCTCATTCTTTCTCAATTCTCTACGACTCTTCTCTCTTTCTCAATTTCTCTCAATCACATTCTCTTCTCAAAACCCTAAACCCCAAATGGAGCGCAAATCAGCCAGAATTCAGCAAGAAGGAAAGCCTTCTGGCAGATCCAAGAAGAGGGCTAACAAGAAGGAGAAGGTTGTGATCTCTGATTCAGATTCAGAGAATACTCAGAGCTTGCATGAGGACACTCCTCCTGCAAAGAAGTCCAGGACAGAGAAGGGAAATGAAGGCTCAAGTATTGATCCACAGCAGGAGACACAAACTCAGGGTGGTGATCAACCTAGGTCAGAGAAGAAGAAAGGGGGAGAAAAGAAAAAGACTGGTGAAGAGGAAAAAGGGAAATCAACTCAAGAAGGCAAGAAGAAACCATCTGAAGGAGAACAAGAAAAAGGCAAACCCTCAGAGAAGAAAACTAGGGTTAAGCAGGTTGCTGCTGCAACCAAGAAAGTTTATCAAGGTAAGAATGTACTACCTACAGATTGGTTTGTTAGTTCTGAAGTTAGGACTGTGTGGATGCAAGGTTATGCTTCTTCTAAGGTAGCTTTTTGTTGTATGGTTTCTGAGGAATTATTGGATAAATTGGACATAGATTGCATGAGAAAGCTAAGAGAAACTGCTGTTTGGAAGGTGTTAAATCCTAGTTCAAAGGCTTATCCTAGGTTAACTAGGTTATTTTATCTGAACTTTGTTTTTGAAGGTGATGATAAAATGGTGTTAACTTCAAAAGTTGCTGGTGTGGATTTGAGGTTAGATCATAGGACTTTTGCCAAAGTCTTGGGCATTCCTAGAAAATACAATGTTGGAGATTATCCTGATAGGAAGGAGTGTTTGGATAAGGCAAAGGAGATTTTTTTTATTGAAGGTGTTCCCTCTGGTCCAAAGCAGTTGACACACTCTGTGCTCAACTGTGAAGCCAAAATCTTGTTTACAATTCTGATGAGGAGTGTAGTTCTTAGGGAAAACTCAAGGGAGCTAGTAACTGATAAGGTTCTGATTTTGATGTATCTGATATCTCAAGGGTTTGAGATAGACTTGCCAACAGTTTTTATGGAGCATATGATCTATTGTGCAACCAGGACTAGAAACCATCATCTTCCTTATGCCAACATGTTACCTCTTTTCTTTGAATATTTTGATGTACCTGTGAAAGGAGAGGAAAAGATTACTGGAGGTTTTGGGTTGATTGATGAAACTTCACTTCAGAGGATTGGGGTAGTTCAGACTGGGAAAGGAAATTGAAAGTTTTATTCAGATTTGTCAAAGGAAAAACTTGCTGAGAAGGAGTTTGTGAAGCCAAAAGGGGCTACATCAGGGAAAGGACAAGCCAGTGAAGATTACACTCAGTTGATTGAGAAGATAGATGATCAGCAGATTGAGATTGAAGATCTCAGACAAAGGTTATTTGATCTGTCATCTGAATTTAACCAGTTCAAGGGCTTGATGAATGTGATGAATGGGAAGTTGGATACTGTCATCAAGGGTTTGAACTTGGAAAATATACCTTCTGCTACTAGTCATGACACCAGTGTAGACTCAGATGAAAGGCTGGGAGATTTTCTGAAGAAGAAAAAGAAGTCACTTCCAGTGGTGCTTACTTCAAAAGATTTGTATGACCAAACTGATGAAGAAGATGCTGGTGAAGACACAGGTGTTGATGCAGCTACAGAGGGAGATTCAGTGCAGGTTAAAAAGAAAGTGGATGAAATAATAGACGAAGTTGTTGCAGAAGTGGAAGCTGAACAAGAAGGTAATCAGTCTGCTAAAGATGCTGCAAGTGAAGAAGAAGTTGTAGAAGGCTCAGAGAAAGGCCAAACATCAGAGAAGAAGTGAAGATCAGAGAATGCCAAAGCCTTGACCTTCTATTTCTTTCTCTTCTTCTATTCTGTTCTCAAGGCCTTGACTTTCTAGCAATAATTTTGTTTAAGTTTTTTTTAAGACTCTGAGTAATGATCCAACATTTCTTCATCCTTATTTGATGAAAGTTAAAAAGGGGGAGAATTTATGTGGTTCTGTGTTTGCAGTAGCAGTATTTGCAGTATTTGAAAAATAATAATTAGTTGTTTTGTGGTTTAATCAATTGTGTTTATGTTTCTGTGGCAATATGAAAAGTTTATCTTTACTAGGTTATCTGTTTTGCATTATTGTATATTGTATCTGCATTTTGTGGTTATCTAATTTTGAATATGAGTGACAGGCAAATCTATACAAGACTGTAGGTTTTGTCCTTCATCAAGGGGGAGATTGTTGAGTCAAAGACCCTTGAATGTGTTTTGGTTGGAAATTGTTTTGACTGATGAAAGACAAAGGCTAAGACATAAGAAGCAATGCATTTCCGTTATTCCAAGGCCTTGAGATATTGACTGAACTTCAAAGCCTTGAGAGTTAGTCTATTCTGCTATATGTTCTAACAGTTCTGTATTGCAGATTGGATATCTGATTATACAGATAAGGGATTTACTGCATAGACTTATGGTTTACACTAATTACATATCTAACACAATTGCAGATAATCAGAACAGGAAGAATCAAAGTTATCTGAGTTTAACTCTGAATATGAAATACCCCGTTTTGTGACTACGGGTATTTTTTGATATTATTATAAGTGTTGGGAAGTTAATTTAATTGTAGAGAGTTAATTATAATTCTTTGAGATTTTGGGGGGAACTTTGTGATTTTAATCAAAGGTTTTAGTGTCTTTTACTTGAGTTTGGGGGAGGTATTTGTCTTTTGGCAAAACTAAGGGGAAATAAGTGTCTTTTGACCTAACTTTTCTGCCTACATAAAAGTTTCCTAATCCAAGAGGGTTTCCTACTTATGAAGTTGATTTTATTTCCAACTCTCATAAAAACCCTCACTCTCCCTATTTTTTCTAATCTCTCTCTCACGTCCCTCACTCTACCCGACCCTCTCTCTCTCGTCTCTCTCTTGTGACCGACGGCAGCCACCCACACCGCCGCCGCCGCTCTCTCTCTTTTCCAGCAAGGTAATTTATTCTCTCTCTCTCTCTCTTTTCTCTTTTCTTTCTTTCTCTTTTTCTTTATCTCTTTCTTTTCTCTCTCTCTCCGTCCGTCTCTCTCTCCGTCCGCCTCCATGGGCGGCGGGTTTGAGTTGTTTCGTTTCCTCTTCTCTTTTCTCTTGTTGATCTCTTATTCTTGTGATCACTTGTTCATGATTCATGTATGTTGCATGTAATCTTTAATTTTCAGTTTGTTATTGTTAGGATCATTGTTCATGGATTCGTAAGATTGATTATCAAGTTTTAGGGTTTATCATGTTCTTGGGTGTTGGGAAGAAACCCTTGTTTGGAGGAGAAGTTTGATTGAATGATTTGGGTGTTTGAATGATCATAGTAGGTGGATAACAATCTGATTTGAATGTGGGAATCATGTTATATTAGGTTTAGTATGATTATAGGATGAACTAGATGCTTGGGGGAAAAGTTTCATGAAGATTGACAATTCCCGTATGGATATTTTGAATGAAGTTGGAAACTTGAAACTAGTGTAACTTTTGATTCAGGAATCAAAATTAAGATCTGTTTGAGGCTAAACTTATTATTTCAAACGTTTTGAATCCAATGGAACTGCTTTTAGACCATGATCTGTTTGGGAAACTGGAGTAATAGATTTGGTGGAGTTATGATAGATTATGTATGCTTTGGGTTAGAGGATTTTGAAGCAAAGTTTTGAGTTTAGTTTTGAAGTATGAATTGAGTGAGATGTGGGGTAAGTGTTAGAACCCTAAACCATTGACTATCATATGCATGTAATTAGTATAGCAAGTATGCTAGAATATTGGTTTGATTAGCATATTGTTATGTGTAGGTAACGAGTTCGTCGACGACGAGTACGTTGATTGATTGCTATAGTTGGAATTTGCTTTGAGGTAAGTAAATATGTCAAGCCTAGTGTGCTTATCTCTTTCGTGTCAAACGAATATTTGATTTGTTACGTCTCAAAATGTGTTCACGTGATACATGACTTGGAATACGCGATTTGTACTTGTTAAATGTTTTGATGAAAACATCACCATGATAATGAATGAACTATAACCTAAAGTGGAAGAAGTTGTGCGGGGACTTTATTATTCTCTTTGGGCGGTGTTGGCTGTGGTCCCGTCTCTTTTTGATCCGGTTGCAAGTCCCCGGATAGCGGCATGTACTCACTCCTCTAGCCGGCGTAGTCTTAGGGGGGTGTCGACACTTAAGGTCATGGAAGCTGTGGTTTATTTGGTTTTCCCCCGTCACAACGAATTAATAATGAGTATTTTGGTTTTGTTAACGGAAAGAACTTAACAATGGATTTTGGATTTTTCCTAATGATTATGGAATTGGGAACTCTTATGTTTTAATACAAGATTCAACTTTATTACCGCTGTGTTTGCGAAAAACTCTTATTTACAAATGAGTCATTGTTTTATAACTATTCCATCATCTTTTTACATGTTTGGATGTTTATTTACCAGTATTTCATGCTGATTTTGTACTGTGGTGTTTCTTTTTGATTCCGCACCACAGGTTTAGAGGATGGTTATCGGGCATAGAAGGGGACGCGCATCACATGGAATAAAAGTAGTAGTGGTTCGTTTGAATTTGAATTCTTTATTAGTTTAAACACTTTAGTTGTTTATGCCGGTTTGTGGCTAGGACGAAGGTTTATAATAATACATTGTTTAAATTGGATTTAATTGTTGTAGTGGATGTTTTGTGCTTGAGAACCATGTTATAAAATCTCCTTGTATCCGGGCTCCTCTCGGGTACGGAGTGACATCCCCGGGTCTCCGGCTTGGGCCATTTTGGGGTGTTACAGGTGGTATCAGAGCCGGCATTCCAAAAAGGAAATCGAAACTTGTTAGGGTAACTAAAATGAATATAGGAGAAATAACTTAAAATTTGACAAGCCGTGGGAATTTGGGTAGTATGGATAGGATTATTATGTGTAAGTGTTTAGAAAATAGGATAGAAAGTAAGTACTTCCATCCACCCATTCCTAACTAAGAGTCTTAGTCTATCCAAGAAGCTAAGGGATCGAATCTTTGTAGTGTTTCAATTGGAATCTAAGTTTAAGCCTCTAAGAGACTTTGTTGGGAAATTTCTTCAAGAGTCTTGTGGCTATCAATTTGGAGTCTAGGGAATAATTATTGGTTTGCGAAGAGTAGTTATTTCGGATTACGATATATGCCTTGTGAAGTTAGAGATTTATTAAGTTGTTTCCTCTTGTAGATGGCTAGAACTAAGCATACAGCAAGGAAGCGTGTGTTGCCAGTAGAGAAAAACCCTGTTGTGACGCGTTGGGTCGAAGGTGAAGACTTTCCAGATTTTTGTGACCGCGTGGTTCAATATTGTGAAGATAGATTCCAAGCCTTAGATTTCGTCGGTATAGAAATCCAGCTTTTCAGGCTTACTGTATGGTGAAGGCACTACCTATGAAACCCATGTTTGGGGAAATTATTACGAAGTATAGTAACATCATGGGCAAGATGAATCGTCTGAATGATAGGGATTATCGTTGCAAAGGTGAATGGACGGTAAGTGCAGATTTTATATGCAAAGTTGTTGATGGAGATTTATCTTAAGTGGCAAAGTTATACAGTTATTGAAATAGAGTCCAATGATGAAGAATACGTGATCTACATAAGCTCTAGTGATGAAAAAGAGGTGATTATTATAGACTCTAGTGACGATGAGGAAGTCAAAGAAGATCCAATGGAAGGTGTCGATGAATACCCCGAGATTGAAGAAGACCCCATGGAGTATGAAGAAAGTGAAGAAGACCCGAGTGAAGATGAAGAACACGAGTATGATTCCGATGAAGAGGAAGAGATGGATGAAAGCGATGAGGACAAGGATTAAGCTTGTTAGAGTTCTTTAGATTTCCTAGACTATATTCTTTTAAGTTTTATTTATTAGTTTGAATAAGGCTATGGATCCAAGCAACACTTTGAAGTTTTAGAACGATTCTCAAATAGTCACTTTTGGGCTAGAGTTAAATTCTTAGCGTTTTGCTTTGGGATGATGAATAATGTTTATGCTTTGAGGACCCGATTTGGGGAATTTAATAAATTTAGCTTTCTGAATTTTGGAGTACGATTTGATGAATTAAGGTTGTGCTATGCTTGTTATTATTGATTAAGTACGTAGAAGTGTTCATGGAGTTAGAACGCGAAAGCTTTGATTTTCGGTGTTGTTGAATCTGCGCAGCAGTGAGTTTTTGTTGTAGAAGACGTATTTAATTTTGGAGTTATTTTTCCCTGATTTTTCCCCTGGTAGTAGACAAATCCACGTATCTCGCATAAAAATTTCAGCCCTATATGTGTTCTAGAGAATTAGTTAAGAATTTTCAAAGTTGACGGTTCAGTAGCAGAATTGCAAAGTGACTAACTGTAGTATTTCTGAATTTTACCTGTCTTCCAGATCTTTTTTTGACCTAAAATTTTTATGGCGACTATTAGACACGTTTGGCTAACTCTGGGAGAAAGCTTAGCTCATTTTGAGAAATTTAAAGTCTGTTTAAGGCTTTCCAAACTCAAAGTTTCTGTTCTGGTGGGCTGTGACAGCAGCTGTAATATTTACAGCGTATCTCGAGTTCTACAATTGATTTTGAGTCGATTCTTCTTGATTATGAAAGTAGAGTTAGAGAGGGTGTTGCACACCAAAATTCATAATTTTTTCTTGATTTATTGATCCTTTTTCCAATTTTGGAATTAGACGAAAAGTTGAGACGTGATCAGTCTATGTGGAAATACGTGAGTAATTGATGTAAATGATGATCAATGTGTAACATTACTTGTTTAATTGTGTACTACATGCCATATATGCATGATTGTTTGTACTTCTTGGTACTTTATAAGTAATACAATAGGCTATAGTGTAGGGATTATGACTGATAGACCACATCAATACTACACCAGGAGAAATCGCCAAGTACGAATGGCCGCACCAAACAACAACGACAACAACAACAACATGGAGCAGTTCTTCGCGCAATTTGCTCAGATGGCGCAGAACGCAAACCAGGGAGAGCAGAATAATGCTAATTGGGCTAAGAAAGTGGCAGACATGAAGCCTGGGAACTTTATAGGCAATGAGGATCCTGTTGAGCTCGAAAATTAGATCGATGAGATGGATAAGGTCCTTGAACTAGTTGAGTGCCCCGAAGACCGCAAGGTTGTTTGCGCGACATTCTACTTGAAGAACGAAGCTAATACACGGTAGAGGAGTACACTTCAGAACTTTTTGGCCCAACCCAATTTCAATTGGGAGGCTCTTCAAACTGCACTTCGCACTCGCTTTTATCCGGACCATGTCCAGGATCAAAAGTACATAGACTTCGTGAATTTGACACAAGGGATTGATTCCGTGACCGAGTACTTCAAGAAATTCATGGAATTATCCCGATTCGCAGGTCAACTGATGCCTGATGAAGCGACTAAAGTCAGGAAGTTCATGTCTAGTCTCGAACTTCATCTGCTGAAAGACTTGATGTGCAGGACGTACGATACTCTCCAGGAAGCTTATGATAGAGCTGCAGCCGTTTGGCGTATTCAAGAGGCACAAGATGAGAAGCGTGGGAAATGCAAGGCCGAGAACGTTGTGGGCTATGGAAACAATCAGGGTAGTACTAACCAAGGTAGTCAGGACAAGAGGTTTAAGCCTAACCACGGAGGGAGTAACCAAGGACAGTATCGTGGTAACAAGCAGAATAATGGAGATGAGCAATCTCGCCGTTATATCCGCAAGAAGTGTCAACAGAATCATCCAGGAAAGGACTGTCAAGGAAACCTTGTCACTTGCTATCACTGTGGCAAGAAGGGTCATCGTTCGTTTGAGTGTCGATCGAAACCAAATGGAAATCAACTAGGGAACCAAGGAGGCAATTACCAAGGAAATCGACAGTTCAACAACAACAATCAGGGCGGAAACCGGAACTATGAAAACTACAACAACCAGAATAATGGAGGCAACAATTATGGTAGGCAGCAAGTGAACAACCAAGGCAATGGAAGGAACAATGGAGCTCAGAACGGGATTAGGAACAACAACGCTCCAGTTAACGCCAACAACAATGGGACTGGTACGGCAGGAACTACCACACAGAACGGGAATGTTGCAAGGATCGCTGTCATAAGCAGGACTGAAGCGGAAGGAGCAAACGGAGTAGTCACTGGTACATTTCTAGTTCATTATCAACCAGCTTTTACTCTATTTGATTCCGGAGCTTCGTATTCATTTAATTCATCATCATTTGTGGAAAAATTGAGTCTCAATAAGTCGTCTAGAATATCCATCCCCGTAGCTACCCCAACCGATCATGTAACAGTATGTGACGCCATTTTTGAAGGAATAGAAGTTAAGATTTCGGCTAGTACCCTACCAGCAAACCTGATACAGTTTGATCTTGGAGGAATAGAAGTTATATTGGGAATGGATTGGCTGGGCAAATATCGAGCAGTAATAGACTGTCACGATCAGAAGATCAGGCTCAAACGTCCAAAAGGAGAAAAAGTTTCTTACCGTGATATCACGAAAGAGCCATGTATCCGACTAGTGTCAGCCATGACCATAGTCAACCAAGTGAAGAAGGGGAATAGTGCTTATTTGTGTTATGTTCAAGACATGTCTAAGAAGGACAATGTGCTAGAAGAGATACCAATAGTTAGAGATTTTCCCGATGTGTTCCCGGACGAAATTCCAGGAATGCCACCTAGAAGGGAGATTGAATTCACTATGGACTTAGCACCTGGAACAGCTCCAATTTCAAAGGCACAGTACAGGATGGCGCCAGTAGAGTTGAAAGAACTAAAAGATCAGTTGCAAGAGTTACTTCAAAAGGGTTACATAAGGCCGAGTGTTTCCCCTTGGGGTGCACCGGTATTGTTTGTGAAGAAGAAAGACGGAAGCTTGAGGTTGTGCATTGACTATAGAGAGTTGAATAGCGCAACGATCAAGAACAAATACCCTTTACCCCGAATTGACGACTTGTTTGATCAGTTACAAGGGGCGAGCGTTTTCTCAAAGATAGACTTGAGATCAGGTTATCACCAGCTTCGAGTAGCCGAGAAGGACATACCGAAGACAGCCTTTAGAATGAGGTACGGACACTATGAGTTTACTATTATGCCTTTTGGTCTAACCAATGCACCAGCAGTATTTATGGATCTAATGAATCGTGTTATGAGGACGTTTCTAGATCGTTTCGTAGTCGTCTTTATTGATGACATCCTTGTTTATTCAAAGAGCGAGGAAGAACACGAAGAACATCTCAAAGAAGTGTTAGAAACTTTGAGACATGAGAAGCTGTACGCTAAACTCTCGAAGTGTGAGTTTTGGCTAAAACATGTTCCATTTTTGGGTCACATAATCTCCAAGGAGGGAATATCCGTTGATCCAGGAAAGATTTCAGCAGTGAAATATTGGCCTACTCCGAAGAATGTGTCCGAAGTAAGAAGTTTTATCAGATTAGAAGGATATTACAGGCGTTTCGTGAAAGATTTCTCGAAGATCGCTAGACCGCTTACTACGCTAACCAAGAAGACGGTAAGGTATAAGTGGAGGGAAGATTGTGAAGTAGCATTCCAGACATTGAAGGAAAAGTTGACAACAACACTTGTGTTAGCTTTACCCAATGATTCTGGCGAGTTTGATGTTTACAGTGATGCATCGACGAAGGGTTTAGGATGCGTGCTTATGCAAGAAAGGAGGGTTATTGCCTATGCTTCAAGACAACTGAAAACTCATGAAGAGAACTATGCTACGCATGATTTAGAGCTTGCCGCTATAGTATTCGCATTGAAGATATGGAGACATCATTTGTATGGATCTGTGTGTAGACTGTTGTAGATACTGCTTTCTGACATGACAGATCTTGGCCACGTGGCAGCCATCCAGCACACCATATAGTTCTACACACACACAGGATCACCAGCCGAGCTGATCCATGTGGGGGCTGCGAGACAGAGCCCTCGCATACCACTGCACGGGACTTGTAGGGACTTAGTGGTTTGGAGGCTAGAGTAAGCCCTGTCGCGTGCGAGCCAAGCCCGCGCGCGACCTTTAGTAACTGTTTTGAGAGATTTATGGCACGAGCTCCATAAACCCGGTCAATCCGGTCAAACCCGGTCAACCTCGTAACGGTTCCGGTATTCGCGCACCACGTGCTCTAACGGTTCCTATATACTCGGGCGAACGTGCCGTTATGGTTAAGCTAATTAAGCCGCCATTAATGGGCGCATTAACCACACTACAACGGTCACGTTCTCCAGTATATATAGATCGTCAACCTTTCCATACAAAGGAGAACACACTGCCATACGCGGAAGCTCTGCTAAACCTCTGTCTCTCTCTCAGACATTGCTACTGACTTACTCTCTCCCTACACACACCCCTACTCTTCCTGTGCGATCCTTGATCCACTACACACGGTGTACACGGAGGTCTCCCTGCCGGAATCTCTTGTGCACATTTTGGTGAACCCGACGTGAACTTACCAGCAAAAGCAACCATGTCTCAGGAGGATGATGTCAGCAACCGATCGCCTTCCACCGAAACTCCCTCGGGAGACGAGACCCGCCGTACTCCGACGACTCCCGGCGAAGCACCGACGTTAGAGTCTTTGGACGCCACCGTCCAAAGTCAGGCGAAAGCTCTCAAGTCTCAATCCGCGCAATTAGAACAAATCTTGGCTGTTCTAGGCACCCTCGCGCCAAATCCTCCGCCAGCCAGCGCTATCCCTCAAGGAGGAGGAACCCCTACTGCTCCAGGATTGGGAGTGCCAGCCACACCTCCCAACCCTCATCTGCAGACTCCACCGTCGGCTGCGCAACTGCCTTCGGTTCAAGGATCAACGGCACAAATGCTGCCTCCTGCTGCTCACGCTCCTCAGCCCTCGGCTTTGGCGTCCAACCCGACTCTGCAGTACCCTTTGCCTCCCCCAACGATGATCTGGGGAAACGCGGGTACTCAGTATGCTCCCAATCCTCCGGCGGCATATGTGTCGCCACCGCCTACGGCAACCCCTCCGGCGACTACCGAGGGAAGCATTCCAGAATGCATGACGTCTTTGCAGAAGCGCGTGGACACCATCCTGCTCATCAGTCATTCGTGGATACCATTATCCCGAAGTTAGACAATGATCCACCTATTCCACGAGAGATCTATCTCATGCCTAACCCGGCGGGGTACAAGGCTCCTAAATGGGATAAGTTCGAGGACGTCAATGGAAACGCTCATGAGCATGTCATGCGTTTCATCGATGTCATGGGTCCGTACGGAGCCGATCCCAAACTGTTGATGCGAGAGTTCCCAAAATCTCTTGGGAACGTAGCATACAAATGGTACCGGACATTGGAGGCCGGATCCGTGAAGACTTGGGACGACATGGTCCAAAAGTTCTATACCAAGTTCTTTCAAATGGAGGAAAAGGTGACAATGATCCATACAAACTGCGATCTTAATTGATCATATAAGCCTATCTCTCACGATAGCAGCCAATGCAATGCGATCTTAAGTGATCATCTAAGCCTATCTCTACGATAGCAGCTAATGCAAACGCGATCTTAAGTGATCATCTAAGCCTATCTCTTACGATAGCAGCCAATGCAATACGATCTTAAGTGATCATCTAAAGCCTATCTCTCATGATAGCAGCCAATGCAATGCGATCTTAAGTGATCATCTAAGCCTATCTCTCACGATAGCAGCTAATGCAAATGCGATCTTAAGAGATCATCTAAAGCCTATCTCTCACGATAGCAGCCAATGCAATGCGATCTTAAGTGATCATCTAAGCCTATCTCTACGATAGCAGCTAATGCAAACGCGATCTTAAGTGATCATCTAAGCCTATCTCTTACGATAGCAGCCAATGCAATACGATCTTAAGTGATCATCTAAAGCCTATCTCTCATGATAGCAGCCAATGCAATGCGATCTTAAGTGATCATCTAAGCCTATCTCTCACGATAGCAGCTAATGCAAATGCGATCTTAAGAGATCATCTAAAGCCTATCTCTCACGATAGCAGCCAATGCAATGCGATCTTAAGTGATCATCTAAGCCTATCTCTACGATAGCAGCTAATGCAAACGCGATCTTAAGTGATCATCTAAGCCTATCTCTTACGATAGCAGCCAATGCAATACGATCTTAAGTGATCATCTAAAGCCTATCTCTCATGATAGCAGCCAATGCAATGCGATCTTAAGTGATCATCTAAGCCTATCTCTCACGATAGCAGCTAATGCAAATGCGATCTTAAGAGATCATCTAAGCCTATCTCTCACGATAGCAGCCGATGCAAATGCGATCTTAAGTGATCATCTAAGCCTATCTCTCACGATAGCAGCCAACACAAATGCGATCTTAATTGATCATCTAAAGCCTATCTCTCACGATAGCAGCCAACGCAAATGCGATCTTAATTGATCATCTAAAGCCTATCTCTTACGATAGCAGCAAAGCGCAAATGCGATCTTAATTGATCATGTAAAGCCTATCTCGTACGATAGCAGCCAAACGCAAATACAATCTCAATTGGTCATCTAAGCCTATCTCTCACGATAGCGGTCTATACAAGTGTGATCTCAAGCCTATCTTTTATGATAGCAATCCGCACCACTTAACGATCTTAATTGATCTGCTAAGGACTATCTGCTACGATAGCAATGTTGTGAAAACGATCTTAAAGGATCCACAACGGCCAACAACAAGCCCATCTGCTATGATGGCACAACTGCGAAAAATCTGATCTCGAACGATCTAGCAAAGCATCAGCAAATTAATATATCGCAGATGCGAAACAATTACATAGCATTATGCAAGGCGAAATATGCCGAAACGCATGCGAAATTGTATTTGTTGTAAAGAGACAGCAGATAATACAGAAAACTATTTATCATTACGAGTCAAATGACTTACAATTTATCTAGATAGCAGCTTACAAAGCGAAAAGCTCGAATCTAACTACGCAGCCAACATGGCTTACAATACATTCGAAAAATGGCTGACAAGCCAGAGACACAGTACGGAAACCCGGACTGCAAAGGATGAACCCACCGGTTTCAAAAACCGGCTACGCAACGCCCAGATCTGCGGGTGAACATCTGTAGCAGGGGGGATCTTGCTCTAAAAGAGCCACATGAAGCCATACGCTCGAGATCCCGCTATCCGACAAGACCGTTGTCAGATATGCACCCCATAACATTTGCCCAAGGAACCACCGGTTCCGGCGATCCACAGGCAAGCAGAAGCTCCAAAGGGCGAGGGCTCCTTGTAGACGGGGATGAACGCGACGGTTCGTCATCCCGAGCTCACAAACGTGAAAGTGACGGATTCTTCTCCGGAGATGCTGAAGAAGAATTCCGCCATTCATTACGAGACAGTAGCACGGTCACTTCGGCGCTGCACCTCGCCACGAGGCGGCAGGAAACATGACCTGCACACATAATACACGAAGAAATTTCTTCGAACACCCATGAGATACTATCTGCATCTTCTTTATGATGGTTATAAAGAGCAATAAGCCTCATAAAGTGGATCTTGGAAACTATTTCTATAGCACAAAGCGCAAACTCAGGATTCAAAACTTGAAGTTGCCATGAATCAACGAAAAACAAGCGTTGAAGCCAGCAGTCGAAAGGACTCACGGCAAAACACATGTTTGGGATAAAGAACCCAAATAGCAAAGACAGGGTTTATATAGACCCTATACAGACTCTTCGGTTGCCTAAGATGAGTCAGCAAAATTCAAAAAGAGGGTAAGTTCAATCACTTAAGCCTTGAAAAGCGGTAACAATCAATTACGCTACTAAAGGCTACGACGATTCAGTTGCGTATCCTAATAAATGACGGATAGTCATGATTCGGATGGACTTCCCAACGGAAGCGTGCTTATCTGCCGAGAAATTAGCGCGAAAATCAAGCAGAGAATCAATTGCTGATGTCATAATTGGATATGCACAGAAATGTCCAATCAAATCCCGGAAAAGGGCAAAACGAGAAATTCATTGTTCTTGTTAAAAAAAAAAAGGGGAGAAACCCTAGCAACATTACATTAATGTTCAAGACATTACGTTAATGTTTCAACTATTTTTCGAGCTATTTTTGCAAAATTCGAAAAATCAAAGCAAATTCTTGATTAAGGAGTCTTGGGGCGCGAACTGCTCGCTCAGCTTCTCCACCTGTTCCACTTCTTGCTTCAGTAGCTCGCATCTAGCATTCATCTCATGATACAGCTTCAGAGCTTCATCAACCTTTTGCTTCTGCTGCTCCACCTTTTGCATCTCGACTGCGAGATTCTGGTGACCGAGTTTCAAAGTTACGGCCGTGCGAATCAGCGTGACTCTGTCCTTAAGAAACTTAAAGCCCATTCTGCCTTGGACTTTGGTCATGAGGTTTTGGCACATGCCACATAGCAGTTCAGCACTCTGGACCGAAATGGTCGCAGGCGTAGCCGCAGACAGCTGCTCCAGTATCCAGATGGCTTCAGTAAGGAACAGCCTCCTGTCAAAAGGCCCGATTTCCAGAGATCTCACAAACGAGCGAGGGTACCTGAGACGCATTCGAACCACCCAGTCTACATCGGTTTGCTTCAAACCTGAGGAGACGTCAAAGATAAGTTACGATGTCAAAACTCGCAAGCGAATAATGTGACGTGCGAACAGTAAAGCTCTACTTACCAGTTCCTTCCAGAATCTCATGAAGAGAAGGAATGCGCGCTGCAGGGCGGTTGAAGACTGTCCTCGCTCCATAGCTCTCCTATCAGCTGCGAGCTCTAATCTCTCGTAGTCGGGAGGAAGAATGTAGGCCGCGCCAGCTGCGACTACATTCCCAACCTGCGAGCCCCAAAAGCTCCACGCAGGAATGGGTGCCTCTGACTCAGTCATCGCCGGAGGTGAAGGGACAGCCGTAGTCGCTTGTCGAAGGACACTCTCGGATGCGGAAGCATTAGCAGCAGTTGTCCTTACCTCGTCAGCACTAGCATGGACATCTTCATCCATCAACACAGTGTCAGCTCCAGCATCGTCGGAAAGCTCGATGATGTCATCACGAGGCACACCCGCATGGTCAGCAGCTGCGACGGGCTTCTCGGTATGGGAGCTCGGAGTTGGAACATAGGGCGCAGAAGGCTGACTTCTCTGCTCCAGCTCAGGTTCCTCAGCATGACCTGCGACATTAGATGCGATGATATGAGGTAACTTGCGCTATAAGTTATTCTGTTATCTTTACTAAAGCTAAGAATAAGCACCTCCACGCGAAGGTGGGATTGAGGTATCTTCGTCATACACTAAGGACGTGGAACCATGCCCTATCAGTGTATCCTCACTAAGCAAGTCTGTAAGAGGAGCGTGACCTGGGATGCGAATAAACCAGTCATGATTTTGCCTCAAGTTGCTAAAGCCTAGTACATGCGTATCACTCAAATGATTACCTGAAGGTTCTCCGCATTTGTCTACTAACCAACGGCGAATGTCAGCCTTTGACACGCCATGCTTTAACGCACCCACAATAACATCTCTATAAGTTACTGCGAGATTGAAGATCTCACCTTTATCGCCGCCTGCGATTTCCTCGAAATCCGCTTGGACTTGCTCCAAGGCTGCTGCATCCTCTCCGAGAACCTCATCTTCCTCCTCCGCATGAGGAGCCACTTCTTCGGGAAGCTCGTCTTCCTCGACAATTGGACGCGCTAAGTCGTCAACATGCCGCTCTTCGAGGCTCCGCTGCTTCACACGCTCAAGCTCCTCTTCTTCCCGACGCCTTCTTCTCTCAGCAGCCTCCGCGGCTGTCTTCCGGGACTCAGCCAGAATGTCCTCGCTTATGGGATCATCTGGGATGCCAGAATGGGCATCTCTCTTTTGCCTCTTGGCCGCGAGGCCACCAGTGGTCTCATCATCATCATCTGCGAATACACGAATGGCTTAAAGGAAAGAAGTGCAAAGAAGTTACGATGACGGGAAAGGAAATGCGACGGAGGTACCTCCTAATTCTTCCTCATGCATCACAACTGTTGCTTCTTCTTCTTCATCACTTGCTTGGGGCTCCTGCCTCTCTTCCTCTCCCTCTTGATCAAAGGGAACGAAAGACTCAACTGCGAGCTCTTTCCGCACTTTGCTGGGCATGCGACCTTTGCCTTTGTCCTTGATAGAAAGGGACCTCACTGGAGGAGAAGCTGGAATGCTTCTAGGGGAAGAAATCTTAATTCCCTTTTGCCTAGGTCTCTTCACTCTTGGCGCCGCAGTCGCTGGAGGAGACGGGTCATCTCCGGGAAGAGACGAAGCCGGAGGATTGTCTATCAGCGAGTCAGCAAAAACATTCATGACTGCGCGAACCTTTGTTTCAACCTCAGCGTCCATCCTCCATGAAAGCCGGAACGGCTGCTTTTGTCTTCTGGTGGCAACAATGGTGTTGACCAGCGACTTGGAGCGATCACCAGCTGCGAATCTCCGCACATGACACTACAGCAGTACAGAATAATAGTGTCAGCACAAGGAAATTGAGAAAACTTAACACATGCGAAGAAATTGCTTACCTCAGCAAAAGCCTTGCTGTATCGGACGACTTGCGTGTCGCCCTTCTTGATCGCGGCGACCTGCTCCTTCAGAATGAAATCAGGGCACAAATGGTTCTCACGGTCCCACAGTGAGTAGCAACCATACTCAGACTCGCTCAAACTGCAATTGGGGCGAAACGGAAAAGAGTTTCTTTTGAGCAAGGGGGCCCTACCTGGCTGCGCCGCCGACTCCGTCTCAATCCTCGTTTGCTGGGCAACCCAGTATGCGAGCCAGTTCTGGGAACAACCACCCTCGCGGGTACCCGCAGGCTGCTCGAAAGGAAGGTTGTTCATAAAAACCGTCTTGCACTCCTTTGTGAGCAAGCGCTTGTAGCATCCTCTGACAATGGACTGGGGCCAGATTGATGGGGCCACCGCGTCAAAACCAAACTGAGGAGAAACTCGAGTGGGGTCAACGTCCACGGTAAGCTTCTCATACCTCGGCGCGAGCTCACGAATATGCTCTGCAAGGGCAGGAAGGGAACCTCGCAGACACCAGCAAAAGAACTCGCGGTAGCGCTCATGGAAATGAGGTCCCCTTTCAAAGAGAAGCTCTTCTGAAAAGACCATACCTTTGGAGGGGTATAGCTTTGGAAACCATCGTACATTCTCAATGCGCGTGGCATAGGGCCTGGCAGTAAACTCCTTCCGTTTATCGCATATCAAGCTCCAAGCGCACTTGGTGTTGCTTGCTCCAAACCATCTCGCAGCTCTTCCGCTGTTGCGTGCTTCTGTCTCGCCTGGGGGACACCACTTATCAAGTTGAAGAGCAGTTGGAGCATAAGACGGCCAGCGCTCGAAAACCCACATTGTCAAAAAGGAAATATTGACAAAGGTCAGGACGTCGAGGCGGCCACGCGACTCCCTCATAGCCATAACCAGCTGATCGAGCCTATAATACAGTGTGCCCAAAACCAAGGGTCCGAGTGCGACTCTCTGGCCAAGAGCGAGCCTCACAGCAAGTGGCAGCACATGGTAGAAGACCCCGTCATGGGGGTGACCATCAATCAGGTACCTCGACAGCCAGGCACAGAGAAAAGCACAAAGGGTCAGATGATAGCCCTTGCCCTCTACGTAATTGTCGGCCTCCGGGTCCTCACTCAGAAGTTTCTTGGTAATACCGCTGTTTGCATAGTCTCGGAAGAAGTACTGCAACCATTTGTTCCAGGTATTCTTCGCGGACGTATCAACCAGCTGCCAGTTCGGAAGGGGCTTTGTAGTGGTCCACCGAGTGGAGATTTTCTTCACCTCTGCTAGGCATTCCTCCATCTGCGTATACAAGGCAATCTCCGCAGATGTCCTCAAGGGACTCAGAGGGTCCACTTCACCCATGGGGGAAAGCTCGTACAACATTTGCACGTCCTCGAGCGTGGGGGCAGCCTCGAACTCAGCAAAATGGAACGTGTGAGTCGCAGGCGAGTAACGGGACAGAAGGTCTAGAAGCATGGATTGATCCAGCTTCACGGCAGCACCCTTCATAGCACGGATAGCAAAATACACGCCGGCTTCGTTAAGTGTCTCGGCGTGATGATCCAACACGTGGTCAATCCACTCATCCATATAGTCCAATTTCTGGACGAACGCCTGAGTAGAAATCGCAGTATACGGGAAGTGCCCGTTTTCGATCCCCAATCGAACTACATCCTCGGAACCAACCCACTCGAGCAGGGCTGAGTTAACTGGGCGAGTCAACGTCAGCAATCGCTCAACTGGAACAGGATCAGGCATCCTCTTCGCCTTTACCCTCGCATGGTAGAAATCTTTGCCGCCTAAAAAGGGGGCTTTTCGCCACAAGGCCTGTGGAAGGTCGGGTATCTCTTCATCTTCCTTGACGGGTCTGGTGACTCTTGTCTTGGCCATTCCTGCGAAAGAGCAAGAAAAAATGGGGGAGAAATACCACACTTCAGTTTGAATTTTGGAATTCAAGATCTATGCAAAGGAAGACGAGCAGTTCCGGTATCGATTTCAGAAATTGGGGAGTTGCAAGATCCAATATTGTTGAAAGATTAAAACGAAGCAGGTTCAAAGATCAAAGCCTCTTCACAGGATTTCATGGGTTTACAGATTCAACGCAGTTCAAGGCAAACACTGGTATTTTAAATCAAAAGTAAACGAGGCCAACCTGGTTTTCTTGAAGCCTGCTTGGATATGCACAATTGAAGAACACGGATTGAAGTTCTGAACTGGTGATTGATTATCTGGATCTGCTCTCGAAGATCTCCGGGTACCATTCACTTTAAGAGGAAAAAGTGATGCTTTGCAATAATGGGGGATACAAGGTATTTATCCAAAACAATGAAGGGTTGCGTCCTTTCGATAGTCGAATCGCAACCGTCACCGTCGAATCGCGCAATCACAGGACAAGCTGACGTCACGCCTAAAACCCTAAAGGTCAGATGGCACGACTCTAGGGGTTTTAGGTCATAATGACACGCACGGGGGCTGAACTTACCCGTATTTGAATTGGTGCGTGGCGGCGACGCGTATGTTGGTTTCCGCGCATGGAAGTCTATACGGCTATGAGTCTTCACGCGCAGAAAGGGGGCTAATGTAGATACTGCTTTCTGACATGACAGATCTTGGCCACGTGGCAGCCATCCAGCACACCATATAGTGCTCCACACACACAGGATCACCAGCCGAGCTGATCCATGTGGGGGCTGCGAGACAGAGCCCTCGCATACCACTGCACGGGACTTGTAGGGACTTAGTGGTTTGGAGGCTAGAGTAAGCCCTGTCGCGTGCGAGCCAAGCCCGCGCGCGACCTTTAGTAACTGTTTTGAGAGATTTATGGCACGAGCTCCATAAACCCGGTCAATCCGGTCAAACCCGGTCAACCTCGTAACGGTTCCGGTATTCGCGCACCACGTGCTCTAACGGTTCCTATATACTCGGGCGAACGTGCCGTTATGGTTAAGCTAATTAAGCCACCATTAATGGGCGCATTAACCACACTACAACGGTCACGTTCTCCAGTATATATAGATTGTCAACCTTTCCATACAAAGGAGAACACACTGCCATACGCGGAAGCTCTGCTAAACCTCTGTCTCTCTCTCAGACATTGCTACTGACTTACTCTCTCCCTACACACACCCCTACTCTTCCTGTGCGATCCTTGATCCACTACACACGGTGTACACGGAGGTCTCCCTGCCGGAATCTCTTGTGCACAACTGTATACGGATCACAGCAGTCTCAAGTACATCTTCACGCAGAAAGAGCTAAATAACAGGCAAAGACGTTGGTTAGAAGTTATAAAGGATTATGATTTGCGTATCCAATACCATGAAGGGAAGGCAAACGTAGTAGCTGACGCGTTAAGCCGAAAGTCGAGCCATACTTTGGATACTATGCTAGTTTTACCAGATCGGCTATGCCGGGAGTTCCGAAAACTTGGAATTGAAGTTGTAGAACAAGGTGGAGTAAAGAATATCCATGGAAATATGACAGTTGTTCCAGATGTCTTGGAAGAAATAAGGAGTAACCAGCCAGGAGATGTGAAGCTGGAAAGGATAAAGAAGAAAATTGCAGAAGGTCAAGCAAAAGATTTCAAGATCCATGAAGATGGAAGTATTCGTTACAAGGGAAGATGGTGTGTACCACATAAGTGTATGGAGACTAAGGAGAAGTTGATGCGAGAAGCGCACAACACACCCTACTCAGTACATCCAGGAGGTGACAAAGTTTATAAGGACATGAAGAAGATGTTTTGGTGGCCTAACATGAAGAAAGAAGTAGCAGAATTTGTGGCAAAATGTCTAACTTGTCAAAAGGTGAAGTTTGAACATAAAAGAATGGGAGGCTTAGTACAACCATTAGATGGCCCAATTTGGAAGTGGGATTCTATTTCGATGGATTTCATGACTGCGTTACCGACATCAAAGAATGGACTGAATTAGATTTGGGTCGTAGTTGACAGATTGACCAAAACAGCAAGGTTTATTCCGATGAAAGACACATGGAATATGGAACAAAGAGCTGATGCGTATATGAAGAACATTGTGAGGTATCATGGAGTACCAAGCTCTATAGTTTCCGACAGATATCCCAATTTTCTTTCTCACTTCTGGAAAGCACTCCAGGAGGCACTGGGAACTCAGTTGAAGTTTAGCACGGCATTTCACCCGGCTACAGATGGACAAACAGAAAGAACAATTCAAACGTTGGAAGATATGCTAAGATCGTGTGTTATGGATTTTCAAGGTTCATGGGTTGATAGATTACCTTTGATAGAATTCTCCTAAAACAACAGTTATCATGCCAGTATTGGGATGGCACCACATGAAGCGTTGTATGGAAGGAAATGTAGAACACCATTGTGTTGGAACGACATAAGTGAGACGATAGTAATTAGTCCACAACTTATTGAGGAGATGACAGATCAAGTGAGACTTATACAGCAGCGAATGAAGGCACCGCAGGATAGACAGAAATCTTACGCTGATCAGAAAAGAAGACCATTGGAATTTCAAGTTGGAGAAAAAGCATTTCTTAAAGTATCGCCAACTAAGGGAGTCATGAGGTTCAATCAGAAAGGGAAGTTGAGCCCGAAATTCATTGGACCATATGATGTTATAGAAAAGATTGGAGAAGTGGCTTATCGATTGGAATTACCATCGAATTTGGGTCATGTTCACAATGTATTTCACGTATCGCAACTGAAGAAGTATGTTCCTGATGCATCTCACGTATTAGATCCCGAACCAGTAGAACTGGACCCGTCTTTGAGTTATGAAGAACATCCTGTCAAGATTTTAGACACCAAGACGAGGAACACCCGTAACAAGAGTGTCAAGATTGTAAAAGTCTTATGGACAAACCACCTCACTGAAGAGGCAACTTGGGAAGCGGAGGATGATATGAGGAAGAAGTACCCTCACTTGTTTGAAGAGGTACCTTGAGTTAAGAGGACGTCACTCCTTTAAGGGGGAGAGGATGTAATCCTTCGATCTTTATACAGTACTACTTATAGTATATTGCATATCATTCATGACCTTAGGTTTGCATTTAGTAGTGGTACCATTGAGGGGAGGTGTGTACCTTTGTGTGGTTAAAGTTTAGTTTAAACTTCAAGGACGATTTCTCATTTAGGAGGGAGGTTTTCGTTTAAACTTCGAGGAAGAAGTTCTCTTTAAGGAAGGAAGGATGAAATACCCCGTTTTGTGAATACGGGTATTCTGTGATATTATTATAAGTGTTGGGAAGTTAATTTAATTGTAGAGAGTTAATTATAATGCTTTGAGAGTTTTGGGGGAACTTTGTGATTTTAATCAAAGGTTTTGGTGTCTTTTACTTGAGTTTGGGGGAGGTATTTGTCTTTTGGCAAAACTAAGGGGAAATAAGTGTCTTTTGACCTAACTTTTCTTCCTACATAAAAGTTTCCTAATCCAAGAGAGTTTCCTACTTATGAAGTTGATTTTATTTCCAACTCTCATAAAAACCCTCACTCTCCCTATTTTTTCTAATCTCTCTCTCACGTCCCTCACTCTACCCGACCCTCTCTATCTCGTCTTTCTCTTGTGACCGACGACAGCCACCCACACCGCCGCCGCCGCTCTCTCTCTTTTCCGGCAAGGTAATTTCTTCTCTCTCTCTCTTTTCTCTTTTCTTTCTTTCTCTTTTTCTTTCTCTCTTTCTTTTCTCTCTCTCTCCGTCCGTCTCTCTCTCTCTGTCCGCCTCCATGGGCGGCGGGTTTGAGTTGTTTCGTTTCTTCTTCTCTTTTCTCTTGTTGATCTCTTATTATTGTGATCACTTGTTCATGATTCATGTATGTTGCATGTAATCTTTAATTTTCAGTTTGTTATTGTTAGGATCATTGTTCATGGATCCGTAAGATTGATTATCAAGTTTTAGGGTTTATCATGTTCTTGGGTGTTGGGAAGAAACCCTAATTTGGAGGAGAAGTTTGATTGAATGATTTGGGTGTTTGAATGATCATAGTAGGTGGATAACAATCTGATTTGAGTGTGGGAATCATGTTATATTAGGTTTAGTATGATTATAGGATGAACTAGATGCTTGGGGGAAAAGTTTCATGAAGATTGACAATTCCCGTATGGATATTTTGAATGAAGTTGGAAACTTGAAACTAGTATAACTTTTGATTCAAGAATCGAAATTAAGATCCGTTTGAGGCTAAACTTATTATTTCGACCGTTTTGAATCCAATGGAAATGCTTTTAGACCATGATATGTTTGGGAAACTGGAGTAATATATTTGGTGGAGTTATGATAGATTATGTATGCTTTGGGTTAGAGGATTTTGAAGCAAAGTTTTGGGTTTAGTTTTGAAGTATGAATTGAGTGAGATGTGGGGTAAGTGTTAGAACCCTAAACCATTAACTATCATATGCATCTAATTAGTATAGCAAGTATGCTAGAATATTGGTCTGATTAGCATATTGTTATGTGTAGGTAACGAGTTCGTCGACGACGAGTACGTAGAGTACGTTGATTGATTGCTATAGTTGGAATTTTCTTTGAGGTAAGTAAATATGCCAAGCCTAGTGTGCTTATCTCTTTCGTGTCAAACGAATATTTGAGTTGTTACGTCTCAAAATGTGTTTACGTGATACATGACTTGGAATACGTGATTTCTACTTGTTAAATGTTTTGATGAAAACATCACCATGATAATGAATGAAATATAACGTAAAGTGGAAGAAGTTGTGCGGGGACTTTATTATTCTCTTTGGGCGGTGTTGGCTGCGGTCCCGTCTCTTTTTGATCTAGTTGCAAGTCCCCGGATAGCGGCATGTACTCACTCCCCCCTTCTAGAGTATTTAGGTCATGTATTTAGTCTACATTACACACTTTCAACAATAATAATGATAATTGTAATAGGAAGAAAGACTATTTAATAAAGGAAACAAAAATACTTTTTGCTAAAACTAGTTATTATAATAATAGTACTAATAATAATGATAATACTACTACTAATAATAATACTAATAATATAAATGAGAGGAAAAACTATATAGTAAGAGGAAAAACACTTTTATAATATCAAATAGTGGCCCGCAATATTCGTTAAACTCACAAAAATACCCCCAAAAATATCGGGGTATTACATGAAGGCTTCTCCCAACTTCAAATTAGCCTGGGCATTCCGACAAAGATGCCAAGAACACAGACGACGTCTTGCCTCTGGGAAATTTTTCAGAATAGCATTTCTCATGGCCAAATCGCCATCCGTGATGACGGACAAAGGCTTCTTATTATTCATTACCTTCATCAGACACTTCAAAACCCAATCATACGTTTCTGCTGTCTCGTCGTTGAGAAAAGCACAGGAAAAAATAGTCGTCTGGTAGTGATTGTTCACGCCAGATAAAATTACAAATGGTTTTTGATACATGTTGGTCTTGTACGTTGCATCAAAAATGAGTACATCCCCAAATCTCTTGTAATCTACCACTGATCTCCTATCACACCAGAATACACTTTGAAGCTCATGATTTTTACCTGTTCTGAACCTACAAACACAATAAATAATTCTTAAGGAAACATAAAGATAAGTCAAATAAATGATGTTAACTATAAAATATTTGACTGGACCTTTAACAGTTTAGATAGAAGATTTAACTAATAAGTAATCAATTACCAGAATACTAGTTAGACCTTAACATATAAGATAGCATGTCTTATAGATAAGAAGTTAATCTTGCTCCATGAACACGCCATAGTGACTGTGCTTCAAACTGTCAATGTACATCAAGGTCTGCTGCCCATCTCCTTCATTTGAATATATCTTGTCCAGAGAAGCCATTTTATTGTAAAGATCCTTCTGTGTGTAACCCAACTGGTTATAACCACTGGCTTGTTTAACCATCAAAAGAAAGCTTTGGCAATACGTGATCCCCACCTCCTTCAAAGATCTGACCTGTTCAACATCAGCCTCGCTGACCTTTCGGTGTGACCTGGTGGTTGCTCGTGCATTGTGGTTCCAAAAGTACGTGTGAATGACCGGGTTCAAATTGAACCACCTTAAAAGGCTCGGTAGGTGAAGCTCTTGATATTATTATACGAGCTTTGCAGACACACCTAGTGTCTGGTATGCTCCCGTTTCCAATTTTCTTTGTACAGGACCTTCTCAGAGCGCAAGCCTTGTCGGGCACACACGTAGATCCTTGACTATATGCATTCTTTCGTTTCCGGGTCAAATACCTGAGGTTGCACCTTCTAATCTCAAATCTAAGAATCAGTGCGTAGAGGTTATACCAGTCATAAGCTTGAACCTTATTTTCAAAAGTCATTTCCATAACATCTTCCTTGGTAACCATTATTCCTGCGTACAACTTAAAATTACTATCTACATAACTAGAGTCATTAACTTAAAGTTTAAGATCGCATACCTGGTATGATCTCTCCATTTGGAACTTCCAAAATAGAGTCCATGGTTGTATCTTCTCCACATTTCTCTGTAAGAGTGATGTCCAAACATTCATCTTCATCCAATACCTCAAAATCATATTCTTCTTCCTCATAATCAAGAGGCAAAGATACCAAACCTTTTCCACGAACACCACTCTCACAAACTTCGCTCCCTCTCATCTGAAATTAGTTTGTTTCTCTTCCTGGTTCTCTGATTGACTTCCTTCTCACCCTGATATTCAAAGAAGAATACCCCCAACCACCAAAAAGTAGTTTTGCACTATATTGGAAACAAATTTTATAAAGACATGAAGAATGCTTTAAGTTATTACCTTAACAACTACGAAATCTCTGAAAAGTTTATCTCCTCATTAATATATGGATGTAATATAATAAATTCCTCAGCTACCAAGACCATGGTGTCAGTGAGTTGAAACTCTAACATTATTGAACTTAGTTTTAATATTTAAGATAGCAATCTTAATAGTTTAAAGATAAACTATACACTAAGCTTATTTTGTGGGGAGCAGAACCATTCAATGCCTAACATAAATGAACCAGACCAACCATAGACTTAAATTCTAGCCACTTTGGCAGGAAAAGCTGAAGGTTCATCAATGTTTATTAACTCTGCTAACTACCAAGCCATATGAGGTGTTCATATGAAAGTGTTCCATCCTAGCTAAGAATGTGAGATACCTTAAAGTAGCAGATTTTCAAAGAAGAATACCCCAACCACCAAAAAGTAGTTTTGCACTATATTGGAAAGAAATTTTATAAAGACATGAAGAATGCTTTAAGTTATTTCCTTAACAACTACGAAATCTCTGAAACGTTTATCTCCTCATTAATATATGGATGTAATATAATAAATTCCTCAGCTACCAAGACTGTGGTGTCAGTGAGTTGAAAGTCTTAACATTATTGAACTTAGTTTTAAGATTTAAGATAGCAATCTTAATAATTTAAAGAGAAACTATACAGTAAGCTTATTTTGTGGGCAGCGGAACCATTCAATGCCTAACATAAATGAACAGACCAACCATACACTTCAATTCTAGCCACTTTGGAAGGAAAAGGTGAAGGTTCATCAATGTTTACTTAACTTTGCTAACTACCAAGCCATATGAGGTGTACAAAGAGGCGACATCCAAAACAACCCACAACAACCAAATGGACAGAAACATTGTTCATAAAACAAAGCCACAACAACATTACATAAATTTTCTTTTTCTGCTTCTTCCCCGCCATCTTCTTCTTCTTCTTCTCCGCAGACCTCAATGCAACAAAGGAAACAGTCGGATACTTGCGGTACAAACTGTAAAATGTATACCGATGGTCCTCATTCTCCATGATATTCTTTACACCATGATAATTCTGGTTAAATACACAGTTAAAACACGATCTCGTCATTTCATTGGCAATCCAGATTCTGAGGTTGGGAGCGCGGATAGAGAACTTCTTCTTTGGAACTGGAAACAGGTCCCTCAAATGACTCATGAAGAAGCAGACATGAGGACCACAGTCATTCCTGACAGATAAACATAGAATGCAGCTTTAATATATATGACAGTCATCCAAATACATTAGTTAGTAATATTAAGTAGTTAGCTTATTATCCATTTAATTGTTGAGGAACATCGTCGTTCATGTACCACACCGGCCAGCGTGTTATGTCATCATTGTATTCTGAGTAGTTGGTGAGCATTATGTGCATTTGCCCAATTTTGGAAGCAACATCTAACTCAGTATACCCCATGCCAGTATGCGAGTCCAAGATGAATATTTCTTTGTCAACAAAGGAAATAACCATCATGAACAAGTGAAGGTGATATACATTCAACGGAATGGAGATCTAATCATTAAAAATTCAAAATAAAGTAAGTTATACAAAAGAATAAAGTAGCTTGTATTGATAGTAATCGGAAGACTTATGTATCCCATCTCGCTCCACTCTCCTCCCGACTGCTCGTGCGCCTTGACGTATTTGAGGTCTTTTTTGGGCTGAACAAGAATGATAACTCATCAGGTATTTTCCTAGATGAATTTTGAATTGAGTGATATCATAAAAATGACAAGGCAATGAACTTACAGAAATAGTTGTGTCGAGGAACTAAATCCTCTTGATTACTTTGAATTCCCGGCTATGTTCATGAAGATGCAGGAATTGCATGTAAGCATCCATCACCTTGTCGTCAAACCACTTTTCATCGCGGAGGCATCATGCGGAAGACCTCGTCAGTTTTTCCATACCACCCATGTCAGCAACTATCTCACTGCAGATTATATAGCATACACAACCATAAGTACAAACATAATACATGCCACACATATGAATTATTTAGGAATTTTGAATGTAAATAAAACTTACTTTGCCAATTCCGGTGGAATATAAAAATTCTTGTTGTTGTCTTCGTACGTGCTCTCATACTTGTGTGGCATGTAGTGATGGAGCCAGCAATGATCTGCTTCAGGCATAGGTGGGAGAGGTGTCAATTCTTCAGGATTCATGTGTTGCTTATACAGCAATATCCTCGGAGATGCTCTGATGATCCGATCTGCCTTTCCCCGAAAAGTCCCAACCAAGTTTTCCCTTGGGTTCTTCGGAGAACCATGAACAAAGAATCTCTGGGGAGGTACATTGGAGGCCACCTAATAAATCAACAAAATCATTAGGGGTGTTAAAAATTTAAAAATAAATCTCAAATATTAAGTAAACAACGTTAACACATTTACCTCGGTGCTGGAGCAGATTGTGTAGACCACCTTCATAGGAGAGTTAACCTCAGCCTCCTCTATCTTCTGCTTATTCTTAGCTCTTAATTCTTCTTCACACTTTTCCTCCTCTTTCTTCTTCTGAGCTCCTTCCTCTTCCCCCTTTTTCTTACCCCCTCCATCTTCCTCCTTCTTCTCATCTTCTTCATTCTTCTTATCTTCTTCCTTCTTCTTCTCTTCTTCCTCCTCACCCTTCTTCTTCTCTTCTTCCTTATCCTTTTCCTTCCACAAGGCCATAAGATACTCTTTGTCAAGCTTTTCAAACACCTGTCCCACAATGAACTTCCAAAAATCCTCTGGTGGAGGCAGTAGTTGGAGTACTGCTGCAACAAATTTCTCAATTTTGGGCTCATCATCACCTTTTTTCAACTTCAGCTACATAGGAAAACATAATTGAGAGACATAAACTTAAGATAATAGTCTTAATACATAAATAGGAAACTATAGTATAATTGTTAAAGTTCACTCACATTCTTGTTCTGTTGGACATACTTCCATCTCTTCGAAATATCAAAGGTTTCCCAGAATTTCAACCTTGGACTTTCTTCCTTTTCCTTTCATCCTTTTGGATTTTCCAGAAACTTTGGGCAGAACATTTCCATGTACAAAAGCTAGAAAATTAAAATTAAGAAGGTAGCATTTAAGAAATAGGCCTTAATGTTTTAAACTTCATGGTTAAAATAACTGAAACAGAGTTAGAGATTTACCAAAGGAATCAGCGTGCATCCGGTTCCGCGAAGGGATGTCCCAGTCTGAGCCTTAACTTGTTGTGTCCTGAAGTGATCTAGCCATAAGGCTGCCCAGTTTACCTCTTTCAGGTGCTCTAAATTAACAACAAGTTTAGAAGGACCTCTCCGGACTCCTGCTCGTCCTATCGGCATTCCCAGTGCTTCCAAGATCAAGCAAACAGCCCTTTGTTTCCACTCATCATTTACAAGCAGCCTGTTCTCATCCACCTGGAACCAGGGAACATACTCACCGAAAGTTGTGTTGTCCTTATCGAGGCCGATCCTTTCTTCATCTCTGCGGAGAACAAGCGGATCGACCTCCGGGAACTCTGTTTCTCCATAGCATCGGATTCCAAATAGCCACCCGACAACTTCCGGTATTATCTCCACAGTGCGGTCGTGCGCTTTCAAGTACCAGTCGGTATCAAAGCACTTGTAAATGAAGTTGTTGATTTCTCTAGGGTTTCTGTGATCTTTAGGTGCTGCAGTCTTCCAAGGACCACTTCGTACATCCATGCCTTTTTTTCAACTGTCATTTCTTTAAAAAGATTGCGAACAGAGGGCAGGCTCATGTAACTCTGGAATCGCCTTGGATTCTTCAACTTTTTTTTGACTTACCCTTCAACTTGGCTTCAGCCGCCTTCTTCTTCAACTTTTCCTTCTCCCCCGTCGACTTCCTTTTCAAAGTACCTTTCCTTTTCCGCTTGTTTTTTTCTTTGGCAGCCGCTGCGAGATAAGGTTCCTTCTTGATATTGGTCATGCAGACCCACTCCAAATTGATGCTTGCTAGGATATCTTTGGTCATCCTCATTTTAGGGTCTATTTTCCGAAGCCTGTGCATCCTCACATTTGTACAGAAATTATGAAAATCAACCCATAATTTAAATTTATAGAGACATACAAAAAAACAAACAGCAACAAACAATTAAAATTAAAGTGAAAGCCATTAGAGATGAAGTAATAACATGCAATCTTTAACAGAAAGGGCAGTAAATATTATAGATTGAGATTTTAATAGTTAAGAAGCTAATTGCAGAAAAATAGACACATTATACAAACTTTTTGTGAGAGTAAAATCATACTTGAATATGATGTAAGCTCATGGCATTGCCATGGTGAGCTTCATCATCACTCTCATCCATTCCATCTCCCTGGTATTCATCCTCATCTCCTTTGTATTCCTCCTCATTTCCCTTATCTTCCTTCTCTTCCTCATCTGACTCCTCCTCATCATCTTCTTGCTCTTCAATCTGTTTGTCCTTCTTATTATTCCTCTTCTCAAAGCTGTATTGGCTTACATCATGATCCTCATCACAAGAGGATTCCAAGGCTCTTTTCTCGTAGGTGTCTCGTTGCTCCTGTGGTAAATTGCAGAATAGTGCATACATCTTTACCAAAAGTTGAGGAGGCATATCCTTCCTTTTCAATTTGAAAGCATATTTCCTCTCCTCACTGTCATATGTAAACAGTTGCAAATTAACAGTCATATGTAAGAAGTTCATGTTGCAAATTAACAGTTGCAAATAAAACGCAATCAGTTTTTATAACAATAGTAGGAATTATCAATAATTAAGAAAATACAATTGACAGTTAATTGTGAGCATAACAAATTATACTGAAGTTAGGAATATCAATACTTTAGATAGCTGATTTAATATTAAAGTTCATGTTTGTAACAAAAGATAACTTACATGAACATATCAAATCCAGGTGTGTGCTGGATGTTCTTCACATCATCTTCGAAGCTCTTTCCCTTAGAAGACTTTTTCTTTCCCCTTTTCTTCAATGGTTTTGGTGGTGGTGGCTTTTTCCGGGGTGACCTCCTTGGGATGTTCTCAATTTTGTCCTCCTCCGAAGCGAAATAAAGCTTCTTCTTGGCTTTCTTCTTCCTGTCAATGTTTTCCGTCTCAGGATTCTTTCTCTTCTCAACTGAGGCAGCAGCCTCGACCAATTGGATTAAGCCACTAGCATCCTCAAACTGTGGTCCTTCAACCATTGATAAAGGAAGGACTTTTGTTTAATCTACCCAGTTTTGTCTACCAATTGCGTCAGTGGAGTTAGGGTTTGCCTCCTTTGCCTCTTCATGTGAATCCCCTCCTCCAATTTCGGTTTTGCTGAGGTTTCCCTTTTCCCTGTTGGAGCCACCATCTTTTACATCTCCTACGGGTTCTTGAGGGCTAGATCCTCGATCTTTGGTTGGGTTCAAGACAGGAGTGAGGGGATTTGCAGTAAAATAGACTTCTAAATTAACCGGATTTACCTCCTCCTCGATCGGAAGCCCTTCGTTTAGATCTGAAATCACATGTTCGATGTCTTCGGAAGGTGAAATCTGCTCAGCAACGCCTGTATCTTCCAAATCCTCCATAGATTTGTGATAGAGATGGAAGGGGAAGTGGAGGAATTCGGGAAACTGAAGAGAGAGAGAGAGAGAGAGAGAGAGAGAGAGAGAGAGAGAGATAGAGAGATAGAGTTTGAGAGAAAAGTCGGTGAAAAAGTCACTGTGTTGTGGTGGTTGCCTGTAATGAAGAGGATGGGACAGTACACAACAAAATTTTCAAAATTCAAATTTTTAATAAAGTACTATCTACAATGTTACACACAAATACAAATAATGTAAAAGCTCCATCTTAATGTAACAATTTTTATTTTGTTTCTTCAGTTGTGGTGTGTCATAATAAATTTTATTTTGTATTATTGGGTTATTATTATCTTAGTATTGCCATGACAGTGTGTACAACCTCCAAAAATACAAGTATCGGCATCTTTGCGTTTGGATTTTTCTGTATCTTAAAATCGCCTTCTAAATATCTGATCATAATGTCCATAATCCTAAACCCTTTAAATCACTCTATCTTATTTTTTAATATACCTATCACAGTTGGGTGTCACATCAAAACCCTCTGTAATGTTAAAATGACATAAATAGAACAATAAATCAAATCTGGCATGAATTGGTCACATTTCATGGCTGAAATCGTAGAATTATCGAGTTTTCATTCGTTTTGGGATTTGTTAGGTAACTTAGAGGAACAAAACCTGAAGTTATCTCAAAGTAACTCACACACATGTCATTGGTATGTTGTTCAGGACACATGGTGACACCCCGAGCCATTCAATCGACGAAGAAACCAAAATAAGTGACATTTTACAAGGAAATATATTTTAAATTTTAAGATAGATCCCTCTCTAGGGTTTAGCATTTAAGAAGATACATATATTAGTTTAGAATGAGATCTTAATACTCCATCAAATCAATACTAAAAGATGCCTATTTTTGGGTTTTTGGAGGTTAAGCACACTGCCTTGCATGGTACAAACACAAGGGAGGCACAAAGTCCTCAAATTGGGTACATAATTATGTTGGTGATGTAGTTAATGGGAAAGAACAATGTTTCCAACGGGTACGCGATACCCAAATTGAGTTTGATTGACGTCTATGCATCTCATGTGTGCCACCACCCAACACATACTAACACTAATCGGCCTGTTAAGACCAATTTGGATACCTACAACACATGGTGACTTTTCACATCATCAAGTCTCACAATGTCGATAGTCGGTTACACCCTTATCCCTCGGTGTTCAAGTCCCACAGTTGGATATCACATCAAAACCCCCCGTACTGTTAAAATGACACAAATAGAACAATAAATCAAATCTGGCATGAATTGGTCACATTTCATGGCTGAAGTCGTACAATTATCGAGTTTTCATTCGTTTTGAGCTTTTTTTGGGTAACTTAGAGGAAAAAAACCTGAAGTTATTTCAAAGTAACTCACACACATGTCATTGATATGTTGTTCAGGACACATGGTGACACCCCGAGCCATTCAATCGATGAAGAAACCAAAATAAGTGACATTTTACAAGGAAATATATTTTAAATTTTATGATAGATCCCTCTCTAGGGTTTAGCATTTAAGAAGATACATATATTAGTTTAGAATGAGATCTTAATACTCCATCAAATCAATACTCAAAGATGCCTATTTTTGGGTTTTTGGATGTTGTGCACACTGCCTTGCATGGAACAAACACAAGGGAGGCACAAAATCCTCAAATTGGGTACATAATTATGTTGGTGTGTAGTTAACGGGAAAGAACAATGTTTCCAACGAGTACGCGTTACCCAAATTGAGTTTGATTGACGTCTAGCCATCTCATGTGTGCCACCACTCAACACATACTAACACTATGTGGTCTGTTAAGACAAATTTAGATACTTACAACACATGGTGACTTTTCACAACGTCAAGTCTCACAATGTCGATATTCGGTTACACCCTTATCCCTCGGTGTTCGAGTCCCACAGTTGGGTGTCACATCAAACCCCCTGTACTGTTAAAATGACACAAATAGAACAATAAATAAAATCTTGCAAGAATTGGTCACATTTCATGGCTGAACTCGTACAATTATCGAGTTTTCATTCGTTTTGGGCTTTTTTTTAGGTAACTTAGAGGAACAAAACCTGAAGTTATTTCAAAGTAACTCACAGACATGTCATTGGTATGTTGTTCAGGACACGTGGTGATACCCCGAGCCAGTCAATCGACGAAGAAACCAAAATAAGTGACATTTTACATGGAAATGTATTTTAAATTTTAAGATAGATCCCTCTATAGGGTTTAGCATTTAAGAAGATACATATATTAGTTTAGAATGAGATCTTAATACTCCATCAAATCAATACTCAAAGATGCCTATATTGGGTTTTTGGAGGTTGTGCACACTGCCTTGCATGGTAAAAACACAAGGGAGGCACAAAGTCCTCAAATTGGGTACATAATTATGTTGGTGATGTAGTTAATGGGAAAGAACAATGTTTCCAACATGTACGCATTACCCAAATTGAGTTTGATTGACGTCTATGCATCTCATGTGTGCCACCACTCAACACATACTAACACTATGTGGCCTGTTAAGACCGATTTGGATACTTAAAACACATGGTGACTTTTCACAACGTCAAGTCTCACAATGTCGATAGTCGGTTACACCCTTATCCCTCGGTGTTCAAGTCCCACAGTTGGGTGTCATATCAAAACCTCCTGTACTGTTGAAATGACACAAATAGAACAATAAATTAAAGCTGGCATGAATTGGTCACATTTCATGGCTGAACTCGTACAATTATCGAGTTTTCATTCGTTTTGGGCTTTTTTTAGGTAACTTAGAGGAACAAAACCTGAAGTTATTTCAAAGTTACTCACACACATGTCATTGGTATGTTGTTCAGGACACATGGTGACACCCCGAGCCATTCAATCGATGAAGAAACCAAAATAAGTGACATTTTACAAGAAAATATATTTTGAATTTTAAGATAGATCCCTCTCTAGGGTTTAGCATTTAAGAAATACATATATTAGTTTAGAGTGAGATCTTAATACTCCATCAAATCAATACTCAAAGATGCATATTTTTGGGTTTTTGGAGGTTGTGCACACTGCCTTGCATGATACAAACACAAGGGAGGCACAAACCGAAGGCAGTGAAGAAAGGAAGAATTCATAAGGCTTCTAATACCAAGAATTCTGAAGAAGAAGAGGTGAATCATGCTCCTGGATTTGACCTATTCCCGTAAGTATTCACTTGTTTTTAACAATTTGTCCTTCTTTTTTATCATGCTGTTTAATGAATTAAAAACTCCTTAAAATCTAATTTTAAGACTTAATTTTCTACCTTCTCACTTTGTCCTACTTTTTTATAATGAGTAGATCTTTTATCATACTTTTCTTCATTAATTGCTTGAATTGATAGTATATTTGCCAGTAAAAGGTAGTGGAACAAAGGTAGTATCATTGAATTAGTTCTGTTCAAATATAAAAGGCTTAAGAACTAAAAAGCTACACTACAGTTTGGACACTTGTTCCACTTAACCCCACAGTACCAATTGGGACTATATCAAGCCCTGTAGCTCTTGAATTTGGAATAAACGGGTCTAGACTGTAGACAATGGTCTGTGCTAGTGAATTTAGACTCTTGACTCCCCAACTTTTGACGGAAACGGGGGAACTTAATTGTTAGATCTTTGTTAATTGTCATGTTTCACAATGCACTGTTATCCCGTGTAACTTAATTGTTTGATCTGTAATTTCTGAAATTAAAATTGACTTCTGTGTTATTTAAAGGTTTTACTTAAGTTTTGCAACTGTTTACTTATGTCAGTAAACATCAAAAATCTACAATGGGCTTCAAAGGGAAGGATATGCCTCTCAAACTGATAGGACAGCAGTATAGAGTATTTCTCAACTTACCTCAGGATGAAACAAAAAGGTACGAGCAAAATGCGATGGAAGTCTCGAGTGATGAAGAGATTGATACAAATCAATACACTGTTCAGCAAAGAACAAATGATAATATCCTAGAGGCTGGAGAGCAACAGGAGGATGAGGAGGATGAAGAGGAGGATGAGGTGAATGGGGAGGAACAGAATGACGATGATGAAGAATACAAACATGTGGAAGATAAGAGAGATGATGATGAAGAAGATGAGGAGGATTCGAAGGAGGATAGGGAGGAACTGAAGGAAGATGATGAAAAATACCAACCTGTGGAAGAGAGGAGGGAAGATGATAGTGACGATGAAGCCCATCATGGCAATGCCATGAATGCGTACGTCAGATTCAAGTAAGTTTCTTCTCTAATCAATCATCTCTTAAAATTGTGTTTCACTTGTGAAGCCAATGTCTACTATTCTGCACACTTGTTCTAAACTATTAACATTACTTTCTAAACCATTATTTGTTCAAACATCATATTGCATGTTATTAATTTATCTCCAATGACTTTCTTTGATTTTAAATGCTTGAGGGTGTGTGTTATATGTTATGGCTGTAGTACTTGGAATTGTAACTTAATTTTCTTTATTGTCTCATGATTGTTGAAGAAATGTTCAGACGCACAAGCTCAAGAAACAAGATCCTCATGTGAAGATGACCGACGAGGTTAAACGGAGGATAAACGATGAATGGAGTAGGCTGACCAGGTCCCAAAAAGAACCCTATCTCAAAGCTGCTGCCGAAGAAAGAGAGAAGAGGAAATCAGAGGGCACTTTGAAGAGAAAACCCACCGGGGAGAAGGCCAAGCAAAAGAAGAAATTGGCTGAAGCCAAGTTGAAGGGCAAATCAAAGAAGAAGCTAAATAACCCGAGGCGATTCCAAAGCTACATGAGCCTGCCCTCTGTTATCGCTCTCTTCGAAGACATCACCGATGAACAGCAGCCATGGTTGAATGAAGTGGGGCTTGGAGGACTAAAGCACCTACAGATTTAAGAAACCCCCGAGGCTTTCAACAAGTTCCTCTACAACTCCTTTGACACCGACGGGTCCTTGACGGCTCACGACCGGACTGTGGATGTAACCCCGGAAGTTGTCGGCTGGCTCCTTGGAGTAAGATGCACCGGAACAACTGAGTTTCCAGAGGTCGATCCGGAGGTTGTACAAGAAGTGGCACAAAGAATTGGCCTATTCAAGGACAACACAGAGGTCGGTGAGTATGTTCCGTGGTTCTTGAAAAATAGGGAGCTGCTCAATGATGAGTGGAAGCAGAGGGCTATTTGTTTGATCTTGGGGGCCCTAGGGATGCCGATCGGGCGACAAGGAGTCCGGTCTAGGCTGGCCAAACTTGTTGTAGATTTGGAGCACCTGAAAGAGGTGAACTGGGCAGCCTTGTGGCTTGACCGTTTCATGGAACAAAATGTGAAGGCCCAGACTGGGGAAACCTTGCGAGGAAATGGTTTCGTGCTCATTCTTGTTGGTAATAATCTAACATTTTGTCGTTTGGTTGAACATTTCTGTTTAATATTTTAACTGTTCCTTCTTAAGTTCTAATGTTGTGTGTATATTTTCTAGTTTCTGTACTTGGAAAAGTTCTGCCCCAAATTTCAATAAAATCCCAAGGGCTGCAAAGACAAGAAAGAAAGTCCCAGGTTAAAATTTTGGAAGACATCTGATGTTTCTAAGAGATGAAAGTACGTCACTATGAATGAAAATGTGAGTAACATGTTACATAAACCTTAATTTTTCGTTTTTAACAGTTAAAATCCTTATCTTAAATGTTAACCTTTATACTCTGTTTTTCTTTGTAGTTGAAGTTGAAGAAAATGGATGAAGAGCCAATCAATAAGAAGGTTGTTGCACATGCAATTCAATTAATTCTTCCACCAGGCGATTATTTGAAGGATCTTGTGGGACAGATGGCGCATAATTTTGACCCGCAAACTTTATTAGCCATGTTCGCGACTGTTAGCAACAAGAGAAAGTCTGAATTGGAGGAGGAGAGGGAATATGGAAGAAAGAAGATGAAGGATGAGGAGAGAAAGAAGGAAGAAGATGAGAAGAAGCAGGAAGATGAAAGAGTGGAAAAGAAGAAGGGGGATGAAAAGGAGGAAGGAGGGGAAAAGAAGAAGGGGGTGAAGAGGATAAACAAGAAGAACTTCCCAAGAAGAATCAGAAGATGGATCAGGATGAGGTTAGCTCTTCGATGGAGGTGGTCGGCGAAGTCAGCGCTGACACTGAGGTAAATGTATTAACTGTTTTAACTTTAGACTTGATGTCTCTATTTCCAATTTTAACATTTTTTTGATTTATTAGGTGGCATCCCTGGGTTCTTGGGAGGACCCAAGGACAAAAATTGATGGGTCTGTCCGGGGAAAGGCGCGGTGGATCATAAAGGGGTCTAATCGGGTGTCGCTTAAGAAGCAACAAAGCAATCCTGAGGAAATGACCTGTCTGCCAGAGATGCCTAGCCTGGAAGATTGCTGGCTCCACTTCTTTTTGTCTCACAAATATGAGACTCAGTACGACAAAACACCCTGGGATCCCAAAGTTCCACAAAGCTTGCGACAGTAAGTGTTATTTACATTCAAATTTCCTAAATAAGCTGTATAAGACACAAATTTTTTTTTTTTTTTTTACTTATGGTTTGATTTGTTATTATATATGCGGTGAGTTGGTTATTAACATGGCTGATTATGAGAAGGTGACGAGGTATTCCGCGTGGCCCCTCAGAGATGAAAAATGGTTCGACAACGAAGTAAGTATTTCTTTTTGTTTATTTAACGGAGTTTCTTAAGACATATATAATCCTCTCCCATCATCATCATAACCCTTTTCTATTCACTTTTTAAACAATTAGTTGATGGATGCATATTTACAATTCCTTCATCTGAAAGAAAGAAGCCGCGAATTTTGTGGAATCCCTCGCATTTGGTACCTCGGCACAAATTATGCCGTAAGTTCATTCCCTTTTCATTGGAAAAAAACTGAATTTAAAATTCTTCCACAAAATGATATCATTAATTATAATTCTTGTTAAGCCCACGAAGGGTCTTCGATATTTTCAAGTGTCCGATCATTATGGAGGAACATGGAGCGAGATGGGCTACGTAAGATTTACAATTTCTATCAATACAAGTTGCTTTATACATTCATATTTTGTTAAACTTATTTTATGTTGAATTGTTAATGAAATAGATTGTCCTGCCCATGAATGTACATCACAACCACTGGTTCATGATGGTCATTTCCTTTGTCGACAAGGAAATATACGTCTTGGACTCGGATTCTGGACTTGGATATGATGAGAGGGATGTAGCTAAAAAAGTTTATCAAATGCACAAGGTGCTATCCTCCTATTCAGAGTATCATGATGACATCAGAAAGTGGGATGTGTGGTACATGAATGACGACGTTCCCCAACAACCAAACGGGTAACAATCTTATTCATTGAATCCACTCACCAATTTGTTAAACTCACTATCTTATACATTACAACTGCATTATGTTTTAATCTCTCAGGAATGATTGTGGCCCTTTTGTATGCTTCTTCATGACCCACTTGAGGGACCTGATTCCTAATCCAAAGAAGAACATCTCTGTCCAAGTGAAGCAGCTCAGAATCTAGATTGCCAATCAAATGACTAGATCAGACTACAACAGCCACTTTTCCAAGATGTCAAAAGAGTTAATGAGCTTCAAGTCTATTGATGAGAATGTTCATGAGTTTGAAATGATGTACAATTTCCCTACTTTTCCTACTTTTCTATTGGAATCCGGGGCGAAGACGAGGAGGTCGGCGCGAAACTCGTCGAGGAAGAATGGAATAAAGTGAATTTGTCTGTTATGTTGTTGGGGATTTTGTAATATGAACAATATTTATGTCAGTAAATGTTGTGGGTTGTTTGAGAGAGTGTATGTTATGAAAAATGTTTTCCAATGTTGATGAGACAATATTTTTTTTTATTATTATTCGATGGCTTGTGTTTTTTTCTAAAAAATTGCTTGTGATTTCTTGTGAACACAAACTGTACAGTTAAATTTATTTAAGGTGCATTTGGTGTTGGCCAACTACCCTCACCTACCAAAACTGAATTAATAAATGCACTACTAGGTTATTATGTATCAATTCTAAAGTGTTCAGTTCTCTATCTTAACTGTAGATACTTGCATTTATATCATCCAACCTACCCACTGCCCGCTTTTAATACAATCTCCAACCACTCTCAACTAACTCTTTATTTCTCTCTTCACTCTCAGATCTCATCAGTTCTCCTTCTCTTTCACCCTTCTCTTCTTTCTATCTAAGAAATGTCTCACCATAGTGTAAGATCTTCTTCCTCACCAAGCAATCCACTTTCATATTCAAGAGGAGATTCATCCCGGAGGTCAGGGTATAGGCCTTGGCAGTGTTTCTGTGGCCGTTACCCGGCAAGTCGTACCGCACATACGCCCGAAAATGATGGACGCGTGTTTTGGACTTGTGCGAAGCCTAGAGGTCAACAATGCAACTATTTCTACTGGGAAGATGAATTTCCCAGTCCGTGCTGTGATCCAGATCTCCAACAACTTCAGGAGGAGGTAACAACGTTGAGTAGGAGACTCGTAGGGGCCGAGAATGCTTCCAAAGCCCACTCTTTTCATGTGAAACTGCTGTATGTTGTGATTTTTGTCATTTTCATCGTTTTAATTTCAAGGTAAGATAGTTTCCCCTCTATCCTGTTGTGTTCATTTAAGTGTGAGACTCGAAGTGGCCGAGAATGCTTCAAAAGCCCACTATTTTCGTGTGAAACTGTTGTATGTTGTATTTTTGTCATTTTCAACATTTTAATTTCAATGTACGATAGTTTATCCTATATTTAATTCTAATTCTGCAGTGATTAGTTAAGGATTCAAGATTTGTTAACAATGATATCTCTGATTTCATCTTAAATGAAAGTGTTATTATCATAACTATTAAACACACTAACTAAAGATTAATTAACGATATCACTATGTTATCTTATTGAGCTTAGGTTATTCTAAAGTGTTAATGATACTATCTAGGTTAAAAAGGAATCTTCTTGGGACCACTTTTTTTGTCCGGTAGCTGGCCTCTAGGACCACTTTTTTCGTCCGGCAGCTGGCACTTTCGTAATAACCGGCTAGTACCGGCTTAGCCGGTTACCACAGGGACGCACCAAAGTTTTGGCCGAAACTTAGGGTCCATAAATCAAATATCAGGGTCCGGCTATCCAGGAAAGACAACAAGTGCGTGGCGATTGGAAAGGTAATCTTTTTCTGATTATTGGATTTTTAGATGTAAGCTTCTTATCAAGTACCTGCTTTTTCTTCTCTTGTCAATTGGTACTGTGTCTTTTGGCCCGTTGAACTACACTCTTTCATCATAACATTTTTATAAATACTGGAGTCGTTACATGGGTGAGATGGGTGAGTTAGTTGTGCCCATAATCACGATTTAGTTTATTAGTTGAAATTTTAAAGAACTGACTATACTGAAATTTGGCATGTGTTCCCTAATTTGTTTCCAATTTTGCTGGTAGTTGTACTTGCTATTCAGTATTCTCAATACTAGTCTTCGGGAGCTGAATAGCTGATTGCTGACCTGGCATTGAAAGGCAGCCGATGGACCTTTTCAGGCACCCTTATGGAATTTCCCAGCTCTCCAGTGAGTTGCTTTCCTTTATTGATTTTCCATTTTTACATTGATGTCGAGTTGCTCCTTCTTCTGGGAAATTTTGAAAGGGTTTTTCTAACAGACATGTTAGTTGAAGTGTTCCCTCAAATTTGGCTTCTTTGTGATATCTGTATTTGAAAGATTTGTAAATATTTTCATAAATGGTTTGACATGGAGCAGGCTAAGAGAGTATTTAGGGTTCAAATGGAGGCTATCGGTCATGTGTGTCACAAGAATCTTGTGCGGCTTGTTGGGTATTGCATTGAAGGAGTTACCAGGTATTGCTTGTCATCTTTCTCTTCTCTGGAAAAGCCTTTTATATTCTTTTGCCAATTAGATTTTGCATGTAGCTATTATCTGTAGCTTACTTTATTTTCCAAATGTAAGTACCACTCTGTCCCAGCTCTTTCTTCCCAATTTGACTTTTGTCACTATTCACTGAGTCACTTTGACCCGGTGATTTGAATAGCAAACCGATGTAATTTTTTGATAATGTTTTCAAGGTGTTGTAGAGTAAAAGGTGCTCTATAATATGGTGACAAAATTATCAAAAAATCGTATCATTTTGCTATCCAAATCACCCAGTCAAAGTGACCCAGATACGAGTCAAAAAAGTCAGATGGGAAGAAAGAGCTGGGACGGAGTGGTATATGATAGTTCATACCACTCCATCTCTGCTTTTTCTACCCAAACTGACTTTTTGACTCGTATCTGGGTCACTTTGACCAGATTATTTGGATAGCAAAATAATACAATTTTTTTATAATTTTTTCACCATATGATAGAGAAACTTTTACACTACAACACTATTAATAAATTATCAAAAAAATTTATCAGTTTGCTATTCAAATCAACGGGTCAAAGTGACCAAGTGAATAGTGACAAAAGTCAAAATGGGTAGAAAGAGTAAAGACAGAGTGGTACTAGATGGTGGTGAATATAGAACTCCCTCGTCTTTATTTGAATTTATCTTGTTGTAAAGGTTTTCAGCTTTATTTTGAAGATCCTACTGTATAGCACTGTCCATATTTATTATGGTGACAGATAAGATAACATAATTTTGATACTTGATAGTCAGAGTGCGCTGATCTTGTCACTTTTATGTTCAAAAATGATCCGAGTAGTGCCTTTACTTCTTGAATTATTCAATAATGACATCCTCTATAAAAGCCAGTCTAAGCTGAAAGTTTGAAGACGAAAAGATTGCATAGGTAGAAAAATGATAGGTTTTATCTTCTTCTACTAGGATTTGAAAGTTTGCATTAGTAATTTAGGAAGGTGAAATGTGGTGTGGTTAGACTTGGTTTTATGCCGTGGCAATTAGAAGGGAAACAAGAAAGCGAATATGTGTGTGAATCATGATCGATCCACATTACTTGATCGAACATGGAGTTGCTTTCTTCTGCTTTTTGGTTTGAGTTTATGCATTAAGGATACGAGATTCATTTCTACAGGCATATCTGAAATGGAGACCTTTGTTTTAGGTTTGTCAATGATTGCTAAATGCAATTGCCAAGGATGCGTGACCCCCAAAGTCATGTGGTTGTTGTTAAATTTTAGGCAAGCAACTAAATTTGCAATAGGTTTTCTGAAGAGTTGACGACATTGTGCCTGAAAGATAATATGTTGTTACATTGTATGCACCTTACTAAGTACTAAACAGCATAACTGCTCTAACCAAAGCTAAACAACAATCACCAGAACAATTGAAAGCACAATCACATAATGTTAGCAAATCTTGATCCATCAACACTAAAGGCTAAGCATTTCTGTAATCCTGCACTTTCAAGGTTAGTTCACATTTGTTGTTTAGCATGATGTGAATTTGAACTCTAATGTTCTGATGGTTGCTGAGTTGAATATTCGTTGCTTGCATGTCGCAGAGGTGCAAGCATTTTGAGATTGGTGGAGACAAAGGAAAGGGAACTTCTCTCTTTTAGATGGCTTCTTCTATATGATGAGGATAAGAAGGAAATGGGCTCGTGGATCTTCTTCTTGTTCTCCTGTGCTGAGTAGTAGCATTTGGTTTTATATTTTTTCCGTATGTTTGAAAAAGTTTGGTAGACTTCTTCTTGCTACTGCTGCTTCGTCAGTTGTAACGAGGTGATGTTTTGATCCAAAAAATTACCAGACATGATAATAATCGAAGCAATATGATTCATAGTTATTTCAAATCTTGCAAAGTTATAACATCACTGCCAAAATATACAACCCGAGTCAAAGGTACACCGCGCGCAACCCGCGCTGCGGCACCTAGTAGAGCACTAGAAAGAATAAAAAGGAACGGAGGAAGTAGCAAACTGACAAAATCCTAAATGAACTTTATTTGCAATCTTCTTCTTGATTAGTTACACGTTACACTTCGAAGTTCGAATATTGAAAGGCTAGTTGCAGCTTTCAAGATTAGTAATTAAATAGCCTAACATCACGTATCCCACGAGAAACACTAGACTAATCCAAATTGACATTTTCTTGATTTCTTTTCCTAGTTGAAGTATAAAACTTGTTCAAATATTTGTTGAGTATTCAGATACAGATTGCGTAAAATCTGGTAGATGTCACATCTAAGCTTACTATATCTGTACTACAACTCATTAATATCATTATGTAGCCTGTTTTTCGATAATGTTGACTAACAATATAATACAAAATAATTAAAATAAAGATTAAAACTGCAATGAGCACATGCAAGTACCACTCCGTCCCACCCGAAATGTACCATTGTACTTTTTCACCCGTAACTGGGTCACTTTGACCCGGTGATTTGGATCGCAAAATGATGCAATTTTTCGATAATTTTTTTACAGTCTTGTAGAATAAGCGTTACTCTACAACAATACGAAAAAATTATCTAAAAATTGCAAAATTTTGCTATTCAAATCACCGGGTCAAAGTGACCCAGTAAATAGTGGTAATAATTCAAATGGTGCAAAAGAAGTGGGACGGAGTGGTACTTGAAGTGAATGAGATCAGCTAAAAGATCTTGTTTAATCTTTCAATGAATATTTTGCTAATTTTAATCCCATTTACTTCAAATACGTTTTTTTTTGCAGTCTTCGAACTTGTTTGGACCTACTACTCCATCGGGTATGTGAATCCTTAATATAATCCTGAGACCAGAACTTTGATCAGTTCTTCTATTGGTATTTTTGTGTGCAATTACTTGATTTTTGTTAAACAAACTCACTGCACTAGCAAGTAAAAAAGGACCGAAAAGCTCTTCGCAACAAAGTAAAGGGGCTCATAGGCTGCTTATTTAAGACCTCAGGGACTAATAGTGCAATTGTTTCCTCAAGGTTTGTTACAAGTCGTTTGTATTTTTTAATTTCATTTTTTGAGAAAAGGTCCGTTTGTAAACAGTCAGTCTTTCTTTCTTTCTTTTTTTCCCTTTTTCTTTTTTTTTTTTTTGAAAACCAAACTTTCAACAGAGTTGATGATAATGAATCAAGATGGCATTATCAATTTCCTTATGTTTTATTTTCTCAAAAAAAAAATAAAAAAAAAAAATCCTTATGTTTCTATCGTCTTCTTCATTCTCTTCCTTTTCCTATTCTGCAAAATCCTAATTTGTTTTCATGGTATCTGAGCCCGATGTTGGCTACCATGGCTCAATCTCCCTCAAATCCCTTCTATCTGTTATCCAATATCTACAATCTTATGCCAAACAAACTTGACGGCTCTAATTACGTTCTCCAGAAGCACCAACTCTCGTCGATTTTTCGTACTCAGAACCTTTTCAGGATCTTTGATGGGTCGATTCCAACGCCGCCGGTCTCCATGTAACACCCCTTGATCTCCAAGGTTTCCGTTCCGGACCAGAGAGCCTAGGAGGGTGCTACTCGTAATAAAATGGCGGAAATCGAGAACAAACACTGTCATAGTTATCTATTACACACTTTAAAGCAGTCTTACAATTACTTATACATTATACAAAAGATCCAAATTGTCTAGAGTTCATATTTGCTAAGAGTGCGGATAAATACTAGATGAGTCTGCATTTCCCCTCCTATGCCAAACCTTCTTCTTCTAGACCTGCGGTGAGAATAAAACAGGAACCGCAGTTTTGAAAGTCAGCAATAAATACCGAGTGAATAACACTTAAGCATGTCAAATACATATGAGAAATATTCTAAGTAAATACTGTAAATAATAACTTTGACACAGTGGAAGTAAAAGATTATTGAAGAATATAATTTTCGAGTCTTGTATGATTTTCCAATATATTATCCACAAGGACGTTACACTTCATATGCAATATCCAAAAAAGAATTTCCAATTAACTCACAGTCTTCCATTGTCCATTAGTAAACATCCAATCCAAAAATACAATGTTATTCATTAGTTGATACAGGGAAGAACTATCCATAACCAAGCATCCAAGACCTTAAGTGCCGACACCCCCCTAAAACTTCTTGCGGCCAGAGAGGTGAGTACATGGAGCGGCCCGGCAGGTTGCGAACGGATTAAAATACACAGGCCGAGTGACCGAAGTCAACATCGACAATAATAATCACATGTCGAGTGACCGAAGTCAACGTCGACAATAATAACCACAGGCCGAGTGGCTTAAGCCAACACAACAAATAATAATAAGTTTTCCCCGCACAAATCTTTCCACTTTACATTATTACGCGTTATTATTTTCACGTGTTAGTTTCAAAGCAAATATTTCATACATAACCAAATCTCAAGTAAAGCATGTAAGTCATAAAACACATTTGAGATAAATTATAAAATCATGTTTCTACACGAAAGAAGCTAGGTGTACTAGACTTGGCATGTTTACTCACCTTGATAAAACAGCAAATATCACGTCAGCTTTCACAGGTAGACTTAACCCTCATCTACGAACTCGTTACCTACAGTTTGTAATTTCTAAATCAATTACAAGTCCCAACTAGCATGTTAAATGGAATTACGCGATGAATGTTTTAATCCTGAGGTGAACTCTTTATTTTAAATTTCAAGACAACCCAAACCTCTCATTCTTTTTATTTAGTATAATTTCAATCCAATTATAAGAAGTGTGTATTTATTTTCCATAAATAAAGTGGATATTTATAATACTTAGATAAATAACTGCTAAATACTTCTATGCGGAAAAGCTTATATTGAATTAAGCATACAATTGGTTTTACTAAATAATATTACTTCACAAAATCAATTTAGTTACTTTAATATATAAAAAAAGCATGTATTCGAAGAGGATATTAATTCTAGCTTTACTCAATACTTAATAAATAATTAGAAACACATTTTTCTCTTACAATACATTTTTGATTCATAAACTTTCCCGTAAAAATGATTTGTAGTTATTTAATCGTGGCAAATCTCTAAGTTGTAATATTTTACTAGGTAGTTATACGTATTCATTTAAACCGACACTTTTATTAATTAGTAGCTACAAATTTCTTTTACTAAATATTTATAAATATTTGGTTCATAAATTTGGAAATAAAAATATTAGCTTGTATAGCATAGCTAAAACACAAATATTATAACGAGAATGTTTACATATGTATAGAAATTATAAATACTATTTTTTATTTAAGAAAATATTAAGTTTATTTATAAAGTCAGATTGTGTAAACCACCACAAGACCCGCAATGCTTTATGAATACACACTTAGCCATCCTCCACCACACTATTATTTTCAGATCTTTTAATTAGCACCCCACACTTTCTGTTAAATGACAAAAGCACCCCCTTAACATACTTCATCTTCTACCTCCAATCCCAACAATGAACTTTTCAATCCCAAGTTACCCACAACATTTTGATTGTATAAAACTATAAATCAAGTCGAATCATGAAGATTGATGCCAAGAATTGCTAAAAATAGTTACCGAATGGTAGAGAAATCACTCGTCCAAGTTTTGGGTCAGAGCTAGCCGGAATTAATGGTGTTCCGGCTGTTGGGTGGCCGCAACTTGGACCCCCTGGGCTTGGTCGGCCCAATAGGGGTGTGGGAGAGGCCTCCGAAAGGGAAGAGGGAGCAGGGGAGGCCGGCGGCTGGCTTCCCGTCGGACTCGGGCCTCCGGGTCTGGTGCGGCGGTGGCCTTTGCTGCCGCTACAACTGCAACTGCTTGGTGCTCTATTTCAGGCAACCAGAGAGGGTCACCAAGGTGGTGGAAGGTCGAAGGGAGGGAGAGAGAGGGAGATGCAGGTGGTTGGTGGCGGTGTTATCACCATCGGGGAAGGCATCGGCTTTACTGCCGCCGCTGCCTCTGATGCTTTTCGCCGGAGAAAACAGGGAGAAGAGAGAGACTGAGAGAGTCAGGGAGGTGGAGGAGGAAGTGGTGGTGGCTGTGGTTGTATTGCCGGTGATGGAGGTGGCGATGGTGTTGGTGGTGTTCGGTTGAGAAGACCAGAAGAAGAAGAGAATAAGAAGAAGAAGAATAGGAGGTGAAGACAACAACCTCCTTGATTTTTGGGAGTAGCCAGCGAACTGATTATGCCCTGCAAGTGGGAGAAAGTTTTCTCCATCTTATTATTTTTTTTGTATTATTTAATTCACTTTATTAATTTACCCTCTAGGTATTTGAGTTTCTTGAAACTACAACTACAACCCCCTTAATAAACTAGTATATATTTTTTCTGGAACTAAAAACACATCCCCAATTAACAGATACTTCACGTGTATACTTCATAAAAGTCAGTAATTACCCTTAAACGAATCAGTAATTACCCCTATATGAAATGGGCTATTACACTCTAGCACCGCCGCCGACGGCTCCTCTTCTTCGAATCCGGCGTTTCAAGCATGGTTTCAACAAGACCAAGGGCTCCAAACCCTCATCAACGCCACACTCACTCCCGAAGTGCTCTCCCATTTCATCGGTAAGACGTCGGCGCGAGACTTCTGGCTTGCGCTCAAAGCGAGGTATGCTTCCTGACTCGATCTAATATTCCACAACTTAAACCTGATCTGCAAACCTTGAAGAAATGCTCTGATCCTTTGGATCTGTACATGCAGAAGCTTAAATATGTTCGTGATAAGTTGGTTGTGTCTCTACTTCTAACTGATGATGAAGGTATGTTGATTTATGCCCTAAATGGTCTTCCTAGTGAATATAACTCTTTTCACACTGCTATTCAGGTCGCTTTTGTTACGACCCGAATTTTTTCCTTTAAGTTGATTACGAAACTATCAGAGAAAAACGCGCATTTTTCGTCCGCGACGGAAATACGAACCGTATTGCTTTTCGGTAAAAAATAGCGCGGAAGCTTAGAAATATAGAACTCTTTTCATTTTGAATAAAAACATCACTTTCCTATTCAATTGATCAGTAATAGTTTACAAGTCCCAAATAAAATAATCGTAACTAATATTACAACAATTCATAATCTTTAATAACACTAGATCCTCTATAGTCTTCCATCGATCCGGTCTGGTACCGGTAATTATTTTAGGGTGAGCAAAAAGCCCAGTAGGTACCGCCTAACCACTGGCATAGAAATATAATAAATAATTAAACTGTAACAGGTTATAGCATGGATCATGAATCACATTATTATCATTCTTTAGATATAATCGAATAACGAACAATAACTTAACAATCAACATATAAGCATATAATCATGTATAGACCGTAATTACAGTAGACGTGAAAATTATATTTCCCCTACATTTATTGGAAGTCGAAATCTCGCTTTTGACATGAATTGGCAAAGCTCAAATGATAAACCGGCTATAGTCTTGCTAAAAAAATCGGCAATTCTCTCTTTTTAGATTCTCAAATGAGTTGAGAAACTAATAAAAATGGTAGAGTTTTGAATTCCGGAAATAATCGGTAAATTAACTCTCAAAATCACTCTTTAGAAGAGAGGGGGGAGGAAGGTGTACTTTTGAAATGAAGCGAGGAAGGTCTTATTTATAGGTCGGCTGTCCAGGGGGTGCTTTCTGTCATTTCAAGTGACTTTGCGGGAGGTAGTTGTAATTAATCAGAATTCTATTACGAAATATCCAAAAGTATAGTAGGTGCTGGCAAGGAGAATCGAACTAGGCACCTCCCTGTCAAGACCAGCAGCCAGGCAGGTGACTCGAACCCAGACGGCAGGGTGTCGGACGTGCGTTAATTACCACTGCACAAGCACAACATTTGGAAAAGTTTGAACAAATATATTTATCTATATAGTCTATGGATGTAGCTTCTAGGCTCAATCTTCTACAATATTTCTATTTGATACAAAACTTCATAGCTCTTAATTTTGTAATCTCTTTATTTCCATTCACATAAAATCTTCTCCAAACATACAACATAATTAATTCAAATAAAGGTAACGATATTATTTTCTTGACATAACATACCTATTAACATGCTACTATCACAATTATAAAATGTAACTACTATAATATACAAATATAAAACACCATTTTCTAATATTTAAAAATAAGCTTAAAAATGTGGATTATCTAATCCCATAAGCTTTGAAGAATTGCATGTTTTGATGAAAGCTGAAGAGCAGATGTATGAAAGTCAATCTTCTGAATTACTTGCGTCTACTGCTATGAATGCCTCTACTCCTTATCCTTCCTCTTCTAATTCTTATCGTGGGTCTGTTTGCGGTCGTGGCCGAGGCCTTCTCGGTCCAGGACCCCCACCCCCCTCTGGTCGTTGTGGCGACGACCAGACTGGCTGGGGATATGGTGGATCCAATGGATCTGGCCATATGCACGAGGGAGGACGAAACGACTCTTACAGAAGTAGTGGTAGGGGTTCTAACCGCGGTGGTGGTGGCTGATTCAACTCTAACCCTAGACCACCTTCCTCCTCAGCACCGGTTAACTGTCAGATTTGTGGGTTAGATTATCACTCTGCTGCTGATTGTTGGCACATGATGGATTATTCCTATCAAGGAGGTAAACCTCATTCAGACCAATTGACTGCCTACGATGCTTCTACCTCTTGTACCATCACTTTTCCAGAATTCTAGATTTTGGACTCTGGTGCTACCAACCATAGGACTGCTGACTTGAGGAACCTCTCTTTGGCTGAAACCTACACTGGGTCTGACCAAGTGACCATGGGTAATGGTCAGGCTGCACTATCTCACACACTGGTACTGCTCACCTAAGAACACAGTCTCATTCTTTTGATCTTGCAAATACTTTCCATGTACCTAATTAGCAACTAATTATTATATGTTTGTCAACTATGCAAACAACACAACTGTGGAATGCCAAATACTTTTCTCTTCAGGATCTTGCTTCGGGAAAAACTCTTTACACAGGCATAAGTCAACTACTGTCACTCACACACCTCTGACCTTTTACGCAATGATGTTTGGGGTCCTGCGTATGTGAAATCCATACATGGCTACAGGTTTTATGTGCTACTAATTGATGATTTATCTAGATGTACCTGCATTTTTCCATTATTTCATAAAGCTGAAGTTGCTACTGTGTTTCCAAAATTTAAACTTCACATAGAAAATCTCTTAGTCCATAAGATAAAGATCTTAAGATCTGATGGTGGTGGTGAATACATTTCTGTTGTGTTTCAACATTTCTTGTCTAATCATGAAATCACTCAACAAAAATCTTGTCCACACACTCCACAATAAAATTGTGTTTTAGAAAGGAAACATAGACACATATTGGAAACTGCTATTACCTTGCTTCAACATGCTTCTTTGCCTCATTGTCTTTGGTTTCATGCCATAGATGCTGATGTCTTTCTTGTCAATCGCATGCCTAGCTCTGTCACTCATGCTAAAGCCCCTTTTGAGTTATTATTTCATCACATACCAGATTATAATGCTATGAAAGTCTTTGGTTGTGCTTGTAATCCAAACTTGAGACCTTATACTAAATCTGAACTTGATGCTAGAACTGCTCAGTGCATTTTTCTTGGTTATGCTGATAATTATAAGGGATACTTTTGTTATCACAAAACTTTACAAAAGTTCTACATTAGTAGAGATGTCATCTTTAATGAAAAATTGTTTCCTTATGCAGCTTTTGGATCTCCTGCTCCATCAGAGGGTCCTCACACTTACTCAGATACTACATTTATTGTCCCTGTCCCTGGTTATGGACATGATGATTTACCTCTTCAAAAACTTGATGTTAAAATTGCTTTCTTACATGGCCAGTTGCAAGAAACTTTCTACATGAAACAGCCACCTGGGTTTGTTGATCCTTCTAAACCAAATCATGTGTTTAAATTACACAAGTCTATTTATGGTTTAAAGAAGGCTCCAAGGAGATGATTTACATATTTACAACTTACATTTCCTCTCCTGGAATTATACAATCTGCTCCTGATAGTTCTCTCTTTATTCAACATTCTCCTTCTGGTATTGCTATCATTTTTGTTATATTTTGATGAAATTATACTTACAGGAAATGACTCTGCCAATCTGCAAAATTTGGGGAGATCCCTTCACTCTGAATTTGATATGACCAATCTTGGTCCTTTGCACTATTTTCTTGGATTAGAAATCACTAGAACTGCTCATGGTATTTTTATAAATCAAAACAAGTATATCAATGACATTTTTCAACATTTTAACATGCTGAATTGCAAACCTTGTCCCAATACTCTTCCTTAAAATGGCAAATTTCATGCCTTAGAGGGTACTGCCTTGCCTGATCCTACTGTGTATCGCCAGCTTCTGGGTTCCTTACAATATTTTGTCTTTTCTCGACCTGATATTGCCTTTGCTATTAACCATCTTTGCCAATTTATGCATAAACCCACAAACATGCACTTAATTGGCGCCAAAAGAATTCTTCATTATTTGAAAGGAACCCAACATCAAGGTCTCTATTGAACAAAGGTCCAAGCCCAATAAATGCTTCCACAGATGCTGATTGGGTTGGCAACCCAACAGATCGCAGAAACACTAACTGGGCTTGTAATCTCTATTTGGCCCAATCCCATACAATGGGCCGCTAAGAAACAAACCACAGTAGCCCGATCCTCAAGTGAAGCTGATTATCAAGTCCTAGCTATGATAGCTGCAGAACTCTCTTCGTTACAAAAACTTTTCAAGGATTTACAAATTCATCTAAATTACCCTCCTACTGTGTGGTGTGATAACTCCTCGGGTATCAAAACGACTACTAATCCTAAAATGCATGCTCGGTCAGACCCAGGTGGCTGTTTCTCCCTAAAGGAACTAGTGAGACCTTAAGTGTCGACACCCCTATACAGTTGTGACCTAAACATCCATAGGTAGTACTCCTAGTTTTCACGATAAATAAGAGGGTATATACCCTAGGGGAATCAACGCACGTGTGTCCCGGCCGTAGCCTTCACGCGCATCCTCTGTACACCGTTCCCAATTCTATTATCGTACATTTATTGTTCAATATTCCACGAGAGTAATAAACCACAATTTTAAATAGTTACCACATGCTTCTCAAATCGTTCATAATAAAGCGCTAGAAGAATTCAAAGTATTGTAAAGCGGAAATTTAGTTTAAAGTTTGAGATAACGCACACGAAACAACACATTTTGTTATTTAACACTACAAAAAAAATAGCCAAATACGACGGCCAAAAAATACAACGGTCGGCTTGACCGTCGTATTTTACATATAACCGACGGGTCCTATCTGGCCGTCGTATAAATATTTAATACTACGGTCATTTAAATAACCGTCTTATTTACCTATTAAAATCGACACGTGCTCTGTGACCGTCGCTTATAGGATTACAGTCGACCGTAGTATTTGTTTGCAACGATGCCGTTTTAACGGGGAAATAATTTTAATAACTTTTTCCCCTCGTCCCTTCTCCCCAAATATCACTCCACGTACGGTTTCTGAGGGAACCCTCGATCCTCTCTGCGGCACGGTTTCTGAGGAAACCCTCGATCCTCTCTACGGCAGTTGTTGCGCCATCATCAATCGGTGGTCGAAGGCGACTCAGGTAGGTACTCACTTATCTCTTTCCTCTCTGTTCATTGATAAGTCTCTGGTACATCGTTCAATTGTAGTGTAAATTGATTTATTGGTAAATTGAACTGCAGTCTCCAGTGTTAGTCTGAAGAACTCGAAATCGGAGTGGAAGCACCACTGTGTCTTCTTCAGCAGATTGTAGGTAAGATCGTCCCCTCTGTTTTTCTCTTTGTCTGGGTCTTAATCATGCTTAATGGATCTGTCCCCTCTTTCCTACTCTTCTTCCTACTTAATGTCTTTTTTTTATGAAAAAAGATATGTTTTAAGGACCAACGCCAAAGGGAACAAAATTGGGTTCTTCAGACCCTACAAGAGGATCAAAAACAGTAGGTATAGAATAATTATCAAAACTACCAATATAATTGTTAACCTTAGCCCACTTGACCAGGTTATGGGCTAAGTCATTTGCTGATCTGGGGGTAAAAGATAACTTCGCTCCTACAGACTTCATCATCTTGGCGCAAGTTTGACTTCTGGTGTTCAAAGACCAGAAACCTCTCTTTTTTTCTTCAAAAATTTTTACCACCATAAGAAAATCAGTTTCAATAACAGTGGTGCTCCAGTTTTGCATTTGGATTCTGAGAATGGCTTTCTCAACCTATGCAAATTCAGCTTCTACTTAATGTCTAAGTTGATTATATTTGTTGAGGGTTTGCAATTTATGATTAGGGACTGATTTGATGTCCTAGGGTTTACAATCAGTAATCAAAGGTTTCTGAGACCCAAAATTTATGTATCTTCAGTTGTTCCTTGTGTGCAAGTAGAAGCTAATGTGTTTGTTCTGGGACCTCCAACCCAAGTAGTAATAGTAGCAGAACGTGCACTGGGGTGTACGAAGTGAAAAAACATCTTGATTTGGGTGAATAGCATCGTAACTTACTTCTATCACTTTTAATTAGAAAAAGTTACAGTTGTGATTTTCCTTAAAAGTTCCAAAGAAAACAATGAACACAATTGACACTCGTGAGAGAATACACAGTGTCGAAAACTTGTGAAATTTGTACACAATGTTTATAAAGAAGTCTATAATCTCCTACGAAAACAGTTTTTGAAAAGCATGATTCAATCTTGCGTTATGCGTAAAAACACAATGGTTGCTGTATTTGCAACCTGAAACTGTCGTGGCAAGGTTCAAATGTGAATTTCTTTCAAACCGTTGAGTCAAAATCTACGAAACTTGGACAGTAGGATCCTATTAGTGTCTATTACATCCCACAAAAACAGTTTTTGAAAATATAGAGAGGTGGAGGAGTTATGAGGCAAAACATGCGGCTGATTTCAAGAAAGTCAGAACTGCAACTCTAACTTTAAAATTCGATAACTCTAAAACCGTGGGGCGAAAACTTGTGAAATTTGTACACAATGTTGATCAAGAAGTCTGTAATCTCCTACGAAAACAGTTTTTGAAAAGCATGATTCAATCTTGCGTTATGCGTAAAAACACAATGGTTGCTGTATTTGCAACCTGAAACTGTCGTGGCAGGGTTCAAATGTGAATTTCTCTCAAACCGTTGAGTCAAAACCTACGAAACTCGGACAGTAGGATCCTATTAGTGTCTATTACATCCCAAAAAAACAGTTTTTGAAAATATAGAGAGGTGGAGGAGTCATGAGGGAAAACGTGCGGCTGATTTGAAGAAAGTTAGAACTGCAACTCTAACTTTAAAATTCGATAACTCTAAAACCGTGGGTCGAAAACTTGTGAAATTTGTACACAATGTTGATAAAGAAGTCTATAATCTCCTACGAAAACAGTTTTTGAAAAGCATGATTCAATCTTGCGTTATGCGTAAAAACACAATGGTTGGTGTATTTGCAACCTGAAACTGTCGTGGCAGGGTTCAAATGTGAATTTCTCTCAAACTGTTGAGTCAAAACCTATGAAACTCTTTTGCAGTTTATCAGGGGTTAGCATCTTCCATGTATTGAGACAACCAATGTCCTGTCATAAATCTCAAGTAATATGCCCTGAGAATAGCTGGAGTTTGATATTCTCTCTGGATCTTCAGTTTTAGAAATTCAATTATCTTTTTTTGTTGATTTTGTGGCAGTGATGGTTGTATAAAAGGTCAAATTAAATTAAAATTTGCTAAGCTACAGTCAGTTTTAGAGTTTCTACTTCAAAATACTCCATTCATAATTTCAGAAAAATGTTAAAACTATGAGAAAGGTATCCAAAGAAGCCCACCCAATCACACCGAATTCCATAGGGTATTGCGTTCGGCATACCCATTAGACGAACCGGAACGATCCGTATTCTCTGACTTGTTCCATAAGCAGGAGCTGCAAGACCCTCTTCATCTTTAGATCAATAGTGCCTTTGATTAGCCTTATACCTAAACTCTGTGTCTCTTACCTACCACTGTGATTAGTTGTAGATTCGCAAAGTAGTATTTTTTGAAAAACAGTACATGAAGGATAACCTAAGAAAGAGTTGGTATATTATTATTATTATTATTATTATTATTATTATTATTATTATTATTATTATTATGATTATTATTATTATTATTATTATTATTATTATTATTATTATTATTATTATTATTATTATTATTATTATTATTATTATTATGCCTCTGCCTTTACATTTTGTATTGGGTTACAAAGCTAGCAAGAGTGAGCTTCTTCTGTTTTCCACATTGCTTTGCGTAATGTGGTGTCTTGCTGTTTCAGGACAAGCTTTCAATTAGGACCACCTTTCACTTGAGGCTTCCTACGTTCTCCCCAAAAGCAGGTTTGTTTCAAATTCAATAACTCCAAAACCGTCGGTCGAAAACTTGTGAAATTTGTCCACAATGTTGATAAACAAGTCTATAATCTCCTACTAAAACAGTTTTTTGAAAAGCATGATTCAATCTTGCGTTATGCGTAAAAACACAATGGTTAGTGTATTCGCAACCTGAAACTGTCGTTGCAGGGTTCGAAACTTAATTTCTCTCAAACCGTTGAGTCAAAACCTACGAAACTCGGACAGTAGGGATCCTAATGGTGTCTAATACTTCCCACAAAAACAGTTTTTGGAAATATAGAGAGGTTGAGGAGTTTTGACGGAAAACGTGTGGCTGATCGTAAGAAAGTCAGAACTGAAACTGTAACTTTAAAATTCAATAACTCCAAAACCGTCGGTCGAAAACTTGTGAAATTTGTACACAATGTTGATAAAGAAGTCTATAATCTCCTACTAAAGCAGTTTTTGAAAAGCATGATTCAATCTTGCGTTATGCGTAAAAACATTTGGTGTGCATTCACCCAATTTGTATTACATTTTATGCACTGAAATTAACATTTTTATATTGGTGTGCCTTCACCCAGGTTTTACGACTCATAATAATTAATTCTTATATATTGTTCTATATGCTACATGTTGTTAGATTCTTCATCCAACTCTCACAAGAAGAAACGGTCAGATGCTCAACCACTCAGCGGATGGGAGAGTGGTACGGCTAAATTGATTGTCGAAGTGAACGAGTTGAATCAGCCTTGTTGCGAAAAATCTCCAATTCTTGGAAGTCAACTCGGGGTGATGGTTAAGGATGGGTCGCAGTTTCCTTTGACTCCGAAACATTGGGACGACAAAAGTTTAACCGAAAAAAAAGAGAAAGCATGGGATACAATCAAGGTATAATATAATTTAACCATTTAATGTATAAATCTTTTGTATGATTTTTGGTACCTAAAAATATCTTATAGTATTAAGATAGTATTGGACTGATAATGAGAAGTTTGAGTGAACTAGTTTTCACAATGTTTATTAATGCGTCACATATATGGTTTCATTTTCACAGAAGAATACAGGTCTGAGCGATGAATCGAAAGAAATTGTGTTGGCAAATCTTGGCAGGTTATGGAAAGATTGGAAGGCAACCTTGAAGAGAAAGTACTACAGGAAATATGATACCGATGAGGAGCGGTTATCGAATTGTCCCGCTAGAGTTAGTCCAGACCAGTGGGAGGACATGGTGAAGCACTGGGGTAAACCAGAGACAGAGGCATGTATCTTTTGTTAAGCTAATATTGTTATTAGATATAGGCTGAATTTAATGTGGTGGCTAAAGTTGTAATATATGTCAGGCTGAAAGTCTACAAAATAGCGTGAACAAGGCCGAGATAACTGATCCTCCTAAGAGTGGTAGGAGGAGCATTCCACGGATTCGGGATAAGGTATTCCATATTTGTTACTTTCCGAGCCATTTGTACATTACCTACAAATATTTACGCATTTTCCCATATATTGTTAAACTGGACCAAGTTTTTGCAATTTTCTTTTGCAATATTGAATCCTAGGTAAGCATTGAAATTCATTACGTTTGATATTGTTATATAGTTACAAAAGGCTGGGAGGCCAAATGACCGTTGTGAAGTATACATTGAGACAAGAGGAGGAGATTCGGAGACTCTGGTAAGAATTTTGTATTCTTTAAATATAAATGCAAGCATAGTCAGTTCATCTTTATATTTGAGGTAGGAGGTCAAATATTATACTCGACATTTGTTTCGTAGGCGGAGATCAAAGGAAAACTCGAATCTACTCCACAAGAGGAACAAACAACCGAGTATCGTGCGGAAGTTTTCACCGATGTTGTAGGACCAGACAGACATGGCCGTGTGAAATGTATGGGCAGTGGGTTATGTCCAACAAAAGTATTTGGATCCAATAACTCCAAATCTTCGAAGAAACAGGTTGCTCAGTTGGAGTCTCAAATTGAAGAAATGCGGTCTGCTAACCAAGAAACTCAGGATCGATTGAAAGCAATGGAAGCTCAAGTGACATCTATGACAGGAATGTTCGCTTCGTTTTTAGGAAGAGGTGCAGGTGACAACTCCATTCAACCTAACATGACACATATGACGGAATTGTTTGCTTCGATTTTTGGTAGAGGTGCAAGTGACCCCTTAACCACTCCACTATCGGTTGATCCATCAGCTGCTGCACCACGTATGACTCCATCGCCATCTCATGCTATTACTCCTCCCCTTCGCAATCCAATACCCCCAAATACTGCTCCTCCTCCTCCATCACTTCGCAATCCAATACCCCCAAGTACTACTCCTCCTTTATCACTTCGCAATCCAATACCCTCAAGTACTGCTCCTCCTCCATCACTTCGCAATCCAATACCATTCAATGCTCCGCTATCTTCTCCACCAGCATCTGATCATATTAATGTCACAAATTCTGCTCCAGGACAGACAGTCGGGACTATTCAGGTGACTTATATTACCATGAACATGTCATATTTTTATTGTTCTTTATCTAAAATGTATCTTCCATAAGTACATTTATTGTGATTAAAAAATGCATTATGTGGAAGGATATGAAGCTTAAAAAATGCATTGTTTGAAGGGATATGAAGCTACTTGTCATATCTTAACTGGATTTTAGATATAGTTAATGTCAAATGATAAGTTTGTAGAACTAACTAATGAAATATGTAGTAAATTCTATAGTAGATGGAAAATACATAATTGTGATTAATCTAACTTTTTTCTTAAAGATTTTTAACTTCAAATTTCATTGTACTCAGGAAATCGGAGGATGTCTTTGTTGGACCTACACCGTTTTATCTTATTAGATAGGTACTCATGGTTGTTGTACTTGTTTGTTTTGCTGTAGGTTGGGTCGAAGGTTGATATTTTGTCTAAATTAAAACCTCGTTTTGCAATAGCACGTGGTGTTATAGAAGCTACTGATCCATCTACTATAGTGCATGGATTGCGGTTGGGGAAAACTTATGTAGGGGTTAGAATCGAGACATGCATTGAGGGTAAATTCAAGTTGTGTCACAAAATTTTATGCGGGGACGATATACAAAGTGCAGAAGGACAGTGCGTAGTATGGCCAACGAAATGGGTATGCATTTTTTTATAATTATCTCTTATAATTTGCTAATTTCGCTAGATGCACAAATAATTCTATTTTTTTTGGTTGTCGTACAGGTCAAATTACTGAAGTAGTAAAGTGAAGATTATCTTGAAGCAGTGTTGAGTTTAACAAATTGGTTAATAAACGCTCTTGTTTGATGGCATGTGAATTTTGATGCTCAAGTAGAAAGCATAATCGTAGTGGCCGTTGGTGCCGAGTCGTGATTAATGGTTTCTTGTAGTTAATTTTAAGTCATTTTTTTGGTGGCTAAGTATTGAATTGAATTAATTGTGATGTTTTGACATGCTCTTCAGGAAGATTGGTATGTAAACACTTTGCGGATTTTGATGGATTTTATTCCAAGAATTTTCTGGGCATGTTTTTTCGATTTTAGTGGATAGATTTGTTGCATGAGTTGGAGCAGGTTTAGAGAAGTGCAAAACAATTCAGGGACCTGGAAAAATGAACATAACGACGGTCATTAAGCTGTCGTAAATATACATAAACGACGGTCAGGGAGTAAACTCGCGAAACCGTCGTATTTATACGTTACGACGGTCGTTATAAACCGTCGTATTTTCTTCTAACGACGGTCTTTATAAACCGTCGTATTTTCTTCTAACGACGGTCTTAAACGAGCCGTCGTATTTTCAAGTTTACGTCAGTCAAAGTACAACCGTCGTATTTAGTTTTAACGACGGTCACAAACAAGCCGTCGTATTTATACCTTTTATCGACGGTCACAACTATACCGTCGTATTAAGTGCTATACGACGGTCGCTAACCGTCGTATAAGTAAAAACGACGCCATTCCATACGACGGTCAGTTTGCCGTCGTAAATGTATAAAACGACGCGAATTTTCTCATATACGACGCTTTCTGGCCGTCGTATTTGACTATTTTTTTTGTAGTGTAAAGATGTTATGCATATAACTTACCTGGAACTAGAGAGAGAGCTTCGCATACAAGTAAGCGCAGAACTAGTAGTAGGGGTCCTCAACGAGCTTTGAATCTACAATAATCACATAATCCTATATTAACACACATTCACCACACGACAATTTACAACTAAGTGCTCTATAAGAATGCAAGTGAAACCCCCAAATTATCCCCCCAAAAATATATTTTACTAGGTATAAAATTGAAAGTTTAGGAAGTTACATTTATAAGGAATGGTGGTTTACAATTATAAGAGAAGAACTAAAGTAAATAAAGCTTTATTGAATGTAAAATGGTAGTTATTTTAATTTAACGTCTAACCCGTAAAATAAAATGTAAGTTTTATTAAGGGCTAAATCAAATATTTTCCTCATAAAAGTCATATTAACGAAAAAGGTTATTAAACGAGAAAAACGTATTTTCTATATTTACAAAACGTCTATTTTGGTTAATAATAGAACATAACATAAATATTATACTTGTAAAATATTAAATTTAACAATTATAAAGATATAATTATTTTCAAGAAAAGAAATTATGAAGTTTACGACATATATTTAGAAGAGCACATAATAGGTTATGATAAAGGACAACACCTCCCTTTCAGATTCATAAAGAACAAATAGTACCCTCATGTTTCAGATCATGCATAATTACTACCCACGATTTACACAAGAGTTCATTTTAGTTTCTTCTTCAAACTAAACTACTCACAGTAACATCATATACAAACAGCCCGTCGAAATTGATGACTAATATGAAATTAAGGCACGATGTGAAGCTGTGGATGATAAAAAAAATCAGTCAGCGGGTTCTTGGTATTACCGATTGGAGGCGAAACACACGAAGAAGATGGCGGGAACAGTGATGGGTTTCCGGTTGCCGCTGGGTTCGTCGGAAGAGAGGGAGGCGAACGGTGGTGGAGATGGTGGACGAAGCAGAGGGGGCTGCAGCGTTGGCGGCGCAGAGGGCGGCCTGGTTCAGCGGCGTCGTCGGGCGCTGGGATCGGCCTGGTTCGGCGGCGTCACTGGCTGGGTCTTCTCCGGAAAAGCAGAGCAGCGAGAGAGAGGGGGAGAGGGAGCGTGAGAGAGAGAGTGTGATGAGAAAGAGCTATTATGATAATTGTAATAGAAAGAAAGACTATTTAATAAAGGAAACAAACATACTTTTTGCTAAAACTAGTTATAATAATAATAGTACTAATAATAATGATAATACTGAGTTTTTAACCTCAATAATCTTATATGCAACAATAATTCACAAACTAAAGTTGGTTCAAAACTATTTCCCATAATAGGGTTTCTCCTGCCATGTCAATGCCACTTAGGATAACTTTTTTATTTGAGAATAATTGTTCTAATTAGTTTTTCATTAATAAGATAATTATATGAATTTTTTTTCTCATCCTACAACATCGATGTTATCTTTTTTGGTTTGGGATTTTTTTTTTCCTATCAGTTTTTTCTTTTCTTTCAGAAGTTTTTTTGTGTTTGAGGGAATTTAAGAAGCTACCGTGGATTCCACTGGGAATCTTAACATCGATGTTGTAGTTTTTTCTAATCACATCATAGTTGTTTGTTTAGTTTTTTTTTACTCACACCATATAATAGCCGGGTTAGAACCCGGGACCTCATGCAGGGACTTCTAACGCTCTAACACTTAGCTAGCACCCATTTGTGATTATTTGTTTAGTTGTTCGTATTGAATTGGTATCTCTTAACCATACTACTTTTTTTTTAGGGAAAACCAGACTAATTGATGATTGGAAGTACCGAAGAAATTACATCAACTCAACAATGCAATTAGCATGGAAAAGCATTTGAGGATATTTCCGGTAGCCATCGAGCATGAATTTGATATGTAAAATTGCAAAGATTTTAATCGTGATTTTTCTACGTCTTCATCGCGATTACATTTTGGAATGCTAGGATTGTTGGCACACCCATAGCAGGTGTGGGTGGTTTTTACGCTTTGCGTCTATTCGAGAACATGATTTCAATAAGTAATTTGACCGTGAATTTATGTTATATGTAAATAAAGCTTCATCAGAAATATCTAGGAAATTTTGAGGAGGTAATTTATCCAAACACTCCGATCTTGCATGTTAAAAAAGTTCTGAACTTTCGTTAAAGGTTGCAATTTGAAATATGATGATTCGTTCTGTGCTTTTTCTTTTTTTTTTTTTTTTTTTTTTTTGAGAGAGAAGTTCTGTCAATTTGTAAAAGAGGTAAGATTATGCTTGGACTTCACCTTCTCTCTAACGTGGCAATTTCAACTCTATTAAGGGAATTACTTTAGAAAGGGCACTAGAGTGGGAATTTGTTTGTAGGTTTACATTATTAGAGTAAAAAGCTCTGATAATACTACTACTAATAATAATACTAATAATATAAATGAGAGGAAAAACTATATAGTAAGAGGAAAAACACTTTTATAATATCAAATAGTGGCCCGCAATATTCGTTAAACTCACAAAAATACCCCCAAAAATACCGGGGTATTAAATGAAGGCTTCTCCCAACTTCAAATTAGCCTGGGCGTTCCGACAAAGATGCCAAGAACACAGACGATGTCTTGCCTCTGGGAAATTTTTCAGAATAGCATTTCTCATGGCCAAATCGCCATCCATGATGACGGACAAAGGCTTCTTATTATTCATTACCTTCATCAGACACTTCAAAACCCAATTACGTTTCTGCTGTCTCGTCGTTGAGAAAAGCACATGAAAAAATAGTCGTCTGGTAGTGATTGTTCACGCCAGATAAAATTACAAATGGTTTTTGATACATGTTGGTCTTGTACGTTGCATCAAAAATTAGTACATCCCCAAATCTCTTGTAATTTACCACTGATCTCCTATCACACCAGAATACACTTTGAAGCTCATGATTTTTACCTGTTCTGAACCTACAAACACAATAAATAATTCTTAAGGAAACAGAAAGATAAGTCAAAGAAATGATGTTAACTATAAAATATTTGACTGGACCTTTAACAGTTTAGATAGAAGATTTAACTAATAAGTAATCAGTTACCAGAATACTAGTTAGACCTTAACATATAAGATAGCATTTCTAATAGATAAGAAGTTAATCTTACTCCCTGAACACGCCATAGTGACTGTGCTTCAAACTGTCAATGTACATCAAGGTCTGGTGCCCATCTCCTTCATTTGAATATATCTTGTCCAGAGAAGCCATTTTATTGTAAAGATCCTTCTGTGTCTAACCCAACTGGTTATAACCACCGGCTTGTTTAACCATCAAAAGAAAGCTTTGGCAATACGTGATCCCCACCTCCTTCAAAGATCTGACATGTTCAACATCAGCCTCGCTGACCTTTCGGTGTGACCGGTGGTTGCTCGTGCATTGTGGTTCCGAAAGTTCGTGTGAATGACCGGGTTTAAATTGAACCACCTTAAAAGGCTCGGTAGGTGAAGTTCTTGATATTTTTATACAAGCTTTGCAGACACACCTAGTGTTTCTGGTATGCTCCCGTTTCCTATTTCCTTTGTACAGGACCTTCTCGGAGCGCAAGCCTTGTCGGGCAAACACGTAGATCCTTGACTATATGCATTCTTTCGTTTCCGGGTCGAAATACCTGAGGTTGCACCTTCTAATCTCAAATCCAAGAATCAGTGCGTAGAGGTTGTACCAGTCATAAGCCTGAACCTCATTTTCAAAAGTCATTTCCATAACATCTTCCTTGGTAACCATTATTCCTGCGTACAACTTAAAATTACTATCTACATAACTAGAGTCATTAACTTAAAGTTTAAGATCGCATACCTGGTATGATCTCTCCATTTGGAACTTCCAAAATAGAGTCCATGGTTGTATCTTCTCCATATTTCTCTGTAAGAGTGATGTCCATACATTCATCTTCATCCAATACCTCAAAATCGTATTCTTCTTCCTCATAATCAAGAGGTAAAGATACCAAACCTTTGCCACGAACACCACTCTCACAAATTTCGCTCCCTCTCATCTAAAATTAGTTTGTTTCTCTTCCTGGTTCTCTGATTGACTTCCTTCTCACCCTGATATTCAATGAAGAATACCCCAACCACCAGAAAGTAGTTTTGCACTATATTGGAAACAAATTTTATAAAGACATGAAGAATGCTTTAAGTTATTACCTTAACAACTACGAAATCTCTGAAAAGTTTATCTCCTCATTAATATATGGATGTAATATAATAAATTCCTCAGCTACCAAGACCGTGGTGTCAGTGAGTTGAAACTCTAACATTATTGAACTTAGTTTTAATATTTAAGATAGCAATCTTAATAGTTTAAAGATAAACTATACACTAAGCTTATTTTGTGGGCAGCAGAACCATTCAATGCCTAACATAAATGAACCAGACCAACCATAGACTTAAATTCTAGCCACTTTGGCAGGAAAAGCTGAAGGTTCATCAATGTTTATTAACTCTGCTAACTACCAAGCCATATGAGGTGTTCATATGAATGTGTTCCATCCTATCTAAGAATGTGAGATACCTTAAAATAGCAGATTTTCAAAGAAGAATACCCCAACCACCAAAAAGTAGTTTTGCACTATATTGGAAACAAATTTTATAAAGACATGAAGAATGCTTTAAGTTATTACCTTAACAACTACGAAATCTCTGAAAAGTCTATCTCCTCATTAATATATGGATGTAATATAATAAATTCCTCAGCTACCAAGACCGTGGTGTCAGTGAGTTGAAACTCTTAACATTATTGAACTTAGTTTTAAGATTTAAGATATCAATCTTAATAATTTAAAGAGAAACAATACACTAAGCTTATTTTGTGGGCAGCAATAACCATTCAATGCCTAACATAAATGAACACACCAACCATACACTTCAATTCTAGCCACTTTGGAGGGAAAAGGTGAAGGTTCATCAATGTTTATTTAACTCTGCTAACTACCAAGCCATATGAGGTGTACAAAAGAGGCGACATCCAAAACAACCCACAACAACCAAATGGACAGAAACATTGTTCATAAAACAAAGCCACAACAACATTACACAAATTTACTTTTTCTGCTTCTTCCCCGCCATCTTCTTCTTCTTCTTCTCCGCAGACCTCAATGAAACAAAGGAAACAGTCGGATACTTGCGGTACAAACTGTAAAATGTATACCGATGGTCCTCATTATCCATGATATTCCTTACCCCATGATAATTCTGGTTAAATACGCAGTTATAGCACGATATCGCCATTTCATTGGCAATCCAGATTCCGAGGTTGGGAGCGCGGATAGAGAACTTCTTATTTGGAACTGGAAACAGGTCCCTCAAATGACTCATGAAGAAGCAGACATGAGGACCACAGTCATTCCTGACAGATAAACATAGAATGCAGCTTTAATATATATGACAGTCATCCAAATACATTAGTTAGTAATATTAAGTAGTTAGCTTATTACCCATCTGATTGTTGAGGAACATCGTCGTTCATGTACCACACCGACCAGCGTGTTATGTCATCATTGTATTCTGAGTAGTTGGTGAGCATTATGTGCATTTGCCCAATTTTGGCAGCAAAATCTAACTCAGTATACCCCATGCCAGTATGCGAGTCCAAGATGAATATTTCTTTGTCAACAAAGGAAATAACAATCATGAACCAGTGAAGGTGATATACTTTCAACGGAACGGCGATCTAATCATTAAAAATTCAAAATAAAGTAAGTTATACAAAAGAATAAAGTAGCTTGTATTGATAGTAATCGGAAGACTTATGTATCCCATCTCGCTCCACTCTCCTTCCGACTGCTCGTGCGCCTTGACGTATTTAAGGTCTTTTTTGGGCTGAACAAGAATGATAACTAATCAGGTATTTTCCTAGATGAATTTTGAATTGAGTGATATCATAAAAATGAAAAGGCAATGAACTTACAGAAATAGTTGTGCCGAGGAACCAAATCCGCTTGATTCCTTCGAATTCCCGGCTATGTTCATGAAGAAGCAAGAATTGCATGTAAGCATCCATCACCTCGTCGTCAAACCACTTTTCATCGCGGAGGCGCCATGCAGAAGACCTCGTCAGTTTTGCCATACCACCCATGTCAGCAACTATCTCACTGCAGATTATATAGCATACACAACCATAAGTACAAACATAATGCATGCCACACATATGAATTATTTAGGAAGTTTGAATGTAAATAAAACTTACTTTGCCAATTCCGGTGGAATATAAAAATTCTTGTTGTTGTCTTCGTACATGCTCTCATACTTGTGTGACATGTAGTAATGGAGCCAACAATGTTCTGCTTCAGGCATAGGTGGGAGAGATGTCAATTCTTCAGGATTCATGTGCTGCTTATACAGCGATATCCTCGGAGACGCTCTGATGATCCGATCCGCCTTTCCCCGGACAGCCCCAACCAAGTTTCCCCTTGGGTTCTTCGGAGAACCATGAACAAGGAATCTCTGGGGAGGTACATTGGGGGCCACTTAATAAATCAAAAAAATCATTAGGGGTGTTAAAAATTTAAAAATAAATCTCAAATATTAAGTTAAAAAGGTTAACACATTTACCTCGGTGCTGGAGCAGATTGTGTAGACCACCTTCATAGGAGAGTTAACCTCAGCCTCCACTATCTTCTGCTTCTTCTTAGCTCTTAATTCTTCTTCACACTTTTCCTCCTCTTTCTTCTTCTGAGCTCCTTCCTCTTCCCCCTTTTTCTTACCCCCTTCCTCTTCCTCCTTCTTCTCATCTTCTTCATTCTTCTTCTCTTCTTCCTTCTTCTTCTCTTCTTCCTCCTCATCCTTCTTCTTCTCTTCTGCCTTCTCCTTTTCCTTCCATAGGGCCATAAGATACTCTTTGTCAAGCTTTTCAAACACCTGTCCCACAATGCACTTCCAAAAATCCTCTGGTGGAGGCAGTAGTTGGAGTACTGGTGCAACAACTTTCTCAATTTTGGGCTCATCATCACCTTTTTTCAACTCCAGCTACATAGGAAAACAGAATTGAGAGACATAAACTTAATATAATAATCTTAATACATAAATAGGAAACTATAGTATAATTGTTAAAGTTCACTCACATTCGTTATGTTGGACATACTTCAATCTCTTCAAAATATCAGAGGTTTCCCAAAATTTCAACCTTGGACTTTCTTACTTTTCCTTGCATCCTTTTGGATTTTCCAGAAACTTTGGGCAGAACTTTTCCATGTACGAAAACTAGAAAAGTAAAATTAAGAAGGTAGCATTTAAGAAATAGGCCTTAATGTTTTAAACTTCATGGTTAAAATAACTGAAACAGAGTTAGAGATTTACCAAAGGAATCAGCACGCATCCGGTTCCGCGAAGGGATGTCCCAGTCTGAGCCTTAACTTGTTGTGTCCTGAAGTGATCTAGCCATAAGGCTGCCCAGTTTACCTCTTTCAGGTGCTCTAAATTAACAATAAGTTTAGCAAGACCTCTCCGGACTCCTGCTCGTCCTATCGGCATTCCCAGTGCACCCAAGATCAAGCAAACAGCCCTTTGTTTCCACTCATCATTTAAAAGCAGCCTGTTCTCATCCGCCTGGAACCAGGGAACATACTCACCGAAAGTTGTGTTGTCCTTATCGAGGCCGATCCTTTCTTCAACTCTACGGAGAACAAGCGGATCGACCTCCGGGAACTCTGTTTCTCCGTAGCATCGGATTCCAAATAGCCACCCGAAAACTTCAGGTGTTATCTCCACAGTGTGGCCGTGCGCTTTCAAGTACCCGTCGGTATCGAAGCACTTGTAAATGAAGATGTTAAATTTCTCTGAGGTTTCTGTGATCTTTAGGTGCTGCAGTCTTCCAAGGACCACTTCGTACATCCATGCCTTTTTTTCAACTGTCATTTCTTTAAAAAGATTGCGAACAGAGGGCAGGATCATGTAACTCTGGAATCGCCTTGGATTCTTCAACTTTTTTTTCTGACTTACCCTTCAACTTGGCTTGAGCCGCCTTCTTCTTCAACTTTTCCTTCTCCCCCGTCGACTTCCTTTTCAAAGTACCTTCCCTTTTCCGCTTGTTTTTTTCTTTGGCAGCCGCTGTGAGATAAGGTTCCTTCTGGATATTGGTCAAGCAGTCCCACTCCAAATTGATGCTTGCTAGGACATCTTTGGTCATCCTCATTTTAGGGTCTATTTTCCGAAGACTGTGCATCCTCACATTTCTACAGAAATTATGAAAATCAACCCATAATTTAAATTTATAGAGACATACAAAAGAAACAAACAGCAACAAACAATTAAAATCAAAGTGAAAGCCATTAGAGATGAAGTAATAACAAGCAAACTTTAACAGAAAGGGCAGTAAATATTATAGATTGATATTTTAATAGTTAAGAAGCTAATTGCAGAAAAATATACACATTATACAAACTTTTTGCGAGAGTAAAATCATACTTGAATCAAATGTAAGCATTCACGGCATTGCCATGGTGAGCTTCATCATCACTCTCATCTATTTCATCTCCCTGGTATTCATCCTCATCTCCTTTGTATTCCTCCTCATCTCCCTTCTCTTCCTCATCTGACTCCTCCTCATCATCTTCTTGCTCTTCAATATGTTTGTCCTTCTTATTATTCCTCTTCTCAAAGCTGTATTGGCGTACATCATGATCCTCATCACTGGAGGATTCCAAGGCTCTTTTCTCGTAGGTGTCTCGTTGCTCCTGTGGTAAATTGCAGAATAGTGCATACATCTGTACCAAAAGTTGGGGAGGCATATCCTTCCTTTTCAATTTGAAAGCATATTTCCTATCCTCACTGTCATATGTAAATAGTTGCAAATTAACAGTCATATGTAAGAAATTCATGTTGCAAATTAACAGTTGCAAATAAAAGGCAATCAGTTTTTATAACAATAGTAGGAATTATCAATAATTAAGAAAATGCAATTGACAGTTAATTGTGAGCATAGCAAATTAACTGAAGTTAGGAATAGCAATACTTTAGATAGCTGATTTAATATTATATTTCATGTTTGTAACAAAAGATAACTTACATGAACATATCAAATCCAGGTGTGTGCTGGATGTTCTTCACATCATCTTCGAAGCTCTTTCCCTTAGAAACCTTTTTCTTTACCCTTTTCTTCAATGGTTTTGGTGGCGGTGGCTTTTCCGGGGGTGACCTCCTTGGGATGTTCTCAATTTTTTCCTCCTCCGAAGCGAAATGAAGCTGCTTCTTGGCTTTCTTCTTCCTCTCAATGTTTTTCGTCTCTGGATTCTTTCTCTTCTCAACTGAGGTAGCAGCCTCGACCAATTGGATTATGCAACTAGCATCCTCGAACTGTGGTCCTTCAACCATTGATAAAGGAAGGACGTTTGTTGAATCTACCCAGTTTTGTCTACCAATTGCGTCAGTGGATTTAGGGTTTGCCTCCTTTGACTCTTCATGTGAATCCCCTCCTCCAATTTCGGTTTTGCTGCGGTTTCCCTCTTCCCTGTTGGAGCCACCATCTTTTACATCTCCTACGGGTTCTTGAAGGCTAGATCCTCGATCTTTGGTTGGGTTCAAGACAGGAGTGAGGGGATTTGCAGTTAAATGGACTTCCAAATTAACCGGACTTACCTCCTCCTCGATCGGAAGCCCTTCGTTTAGATCTGAAATCACATGTTCGATGTCTTTGGAAGGTGAAATCTGCTCCGCAACGCTTGTATCTTCCAAGTCCGCCATATATTTGTGATACAGATGGAAGGGGAAGTGGAGGAATTCGGTAAATTGAAGAGAGAGGGAGAGAGAGAGAGAAAGAGAGAGAGAGAGATAGAGAGAGAGAGAGAGAGATAGAGTTTGAGAGAAAAATCGGTGAAAAAGTCACTCTGGTGTGGTGGTTGCCTGTAATGAAGAGGATGGGACAGTACACAACAAAATTTTCAAAATTCAAATTTTTAATAAAGTACTATCTACAATGTTACACACAAATACAAATAATGTAAAAGCTCCATCTTAATGTAACAATTTTTATTTTGTTTCTTCAGTTGTGGTGTGTCATAATAAATTATATTTTGTATTATTGGGTAATTATTATCTTAGTATTGCCATGACAGTGTGTACAACCTCCAAAAACACAAGTATCGGCATCTTTGCGTTTGGATTTGAGTGTTTTTTAAAATCGCCTTCTAAATATCTGATTATAATGTCCATAATCCTAAACCCTTTAAATCACTCTATCTTATTTTTTAACATACCTATCACAGTAAAATTTTATTTACTTTTTGTCCTTTCATCGATTGATTAACTCAGAGAGTCACCATGTGTCCTCAATAATATAACACTTTCAAATGTGGGAGTTATTTTTAAAATATTCCAAGTTATATCTCTCTAATTAAACTAAAAGTGCCCAAAATGGACGAAAACTCGAGAATGTTACGTGTTCAATCATGAAATATTCCAAGTTATTTTGGGTTTTTGGAGGTTGTGCACACATGTCATTGATATGTTGCTCAGGATACATGCTGACACCCCGAGCCATTAAATCGACGAAGAAACCAAAATAAAAGACATTTTACAAGGAAATATATTTTAAATTTTAAGATAGATCCCTCTCTAGGGTTTAGCATTTAAGAAGATACATATATTAGTTCAGAATGAGATCTTAATACTCCATCAAATCAATACTCAAAGATGCCTATTTTTGGGTTTTTGGAGGTTGTGCACACTGCCTTGCATGGTACAAACACAAGGGAGGCACAAAGTCCTCAAATTGGGTACATAATTATGTTTGTGATGTAGTTAATGGGAAAGAACAATGTTTCCAACGGGTACGCGTTACCCAAACTGAGTTTGATTGACGTCTATGCATCTCATGTGTGCCACCACGCAACACATACTTACACTATGTGACCTGTTAAGACCAATTTGGATACTTACAACACATGGTGACTTTTCACAACGCCAAATCTCACAATGTCGATAGTCGGTTACACCCTTATCCCTCGGTGTTCAAGTCCCACAGTTGGGTGTCACATCAAAACCCTCTGTACTGTTAAAATGACAAAAATAGAACAATAAATCAAATCTGGCATGAATTGCTCTCATTTCATGGCTGAAATCGTACCATTATCGAGTTTTCATTCGTTTTGGGCTTTTTTAGGTAACTTAGAGGAACAAAACCTGAAGTTATTTCAAAGTAACTCACACACATGTCATTGGTATGTTGTTCAGGACACATGGTGACACCCCGAGCCATTCAATCGGCGAAGAATCCAACATTAGTGACATTTTACAAGGAAATATATTTTAAATTTTAAGATAGATCCCTCTCTAGGGATTAGCATTTAAGAAGATACATATATTAGTTTAGAATGAGATCTTAATACTCCATCAAATCAATACTCAAAGATGCCTATTTTTGGGTTTTTGGAGGTTGTGCAGACTGCCTTGCATGGTGCAAACACAAGAGAGGCACAAAGTCCTCAAATTGGGTACATAATTATGTTGGTGATGTAGCTAATGGGAAAGAACAATGTATCCAACGGATACGCGTTACCCAAATTGAGTTTGATTGACGTCTATGCATCACATGTGTGCCACCACTCAACACATACTAACACTATGTGGCCTGTTAAGAACAATTTGGATACTTACAACACATGGTGACTTTTCACAACATCAAGTCTCACAATGTCGATAGTCGGTTACACCCTTATCCCTCGGTGTTCGAGTCCCAACGTTGGGTATGTTGTTGATGTGACACCCAACTGTGGGACTTGAAAGCCGAGGGATAAGGGTGTAACCGAATATCGACAATGTGAGACCTGTTGTTGTGAAAAGTCACCATGTGTTGTAAGTATCCAAATTGGTCTTAGCATGAATTGAGCACACCCTTATCCCTCGGTGTTCAAGTCCCACTGTTGGGTTTCACATCAAAACCCTCTGTACTGTTAAAATGACACAAATAGAACAATAAATCAAATATGGCATGAATTGGTCACATTTCATGGCTGAACTCGTACAATTATCGAGTTTTCATTAGCTTTGGGCTTTTTTTAGGTAAATTAGAGGAACAAATCGTAAAGTTAATTCAAAGTTACACACACGCATGTCATTGGTATGTTGTTCAGGACCCATGGTGACACCCCGAGCCATTCAATCGACGAAGAAACTAAAATAAGTGACATTTTACAAGGAAATATATTTTAAATTTTAAGATAGATCCCTCTCTAGGGTTTAGCATTTAAGAAGATACATATATTAGTTTAGAATGATATCTTAATACTCCATCAAATCAATACTCAAAGATGCCTATTTTTGGGTTTTTGGTGGTTGTGCACACTGCCTTGCATGGTACAAACACAAGGGAGGCACAAAGTCCTCAAATTGGGTACATAATTATGTTGGTGATGTAGTTAATGGGAAAGAACAATATTTCCAACGGGTACGCGTTACCCAAATTGAGTATGATTGAAGTCTATGCATCTCATGTGTACCACCACTCAACACATACTAACACTATGTGGCCTGTTAAGACCAATTTGGATACTTACAACACATGATGACTTTTCACAACAACAAGTCTCACATTGTCGATATTCGGTTACACCCTTATCCCTCGGCTTTCAAGTCCCACAGTTGGGTGTAACATCAAACCCCCTGTACTATTAGAATGACACAAATAGAACAATAAATCAAATCTGGCATGAATTGAGCACATTTCATGACTGAACTCGTACAATTATCGAGTTTTCATTCGTTTTGGGCTTTTTTTAGGTAACTTAGAGGAACCTGAAGTTATTTCAAAGTAACTCACCCACATGTCATTGGTATGTTGTTCAGGACACGTGGTGACAACCCAAGCCATTCAATCGACGAAGAAACCAAAATAAGTTACATTTTACAAGGAAATATATTTTAAATTTTAAGATAGATCCCTCTCTAGGGTTTAGCATTTAAGAAGATACATATATTAGTTTAGAATGATATCTTAATACTCCATCAAATCAATACTCAAAGATGCCTATTTTTTGGTTTTTGGAGGTTGTGCACTCTGCATTGCATGGTACAAACACAAGGGAGGCACAAAGTCCTCAAATTGGGTACATAATTATGTTGGTGATGTAGTTAATGGGAAAGAACAATATTTCCAACGGGTACGCGTTACCCAAATTGAGTTTGATTGAAGTCTATGCATCTCATGTGTGCCACCACTCAACACATACTAACACTATGAGGCCTGTTAAGACCAATTTGGATACTTACAACACATGGTGACTTTTCACAACGTCAAGTCTCACAATGTCGATAGTCCGTTACACCCTTATCCCTTGGTGTTCGAGTCCCAACGTTGGGTATCACATCAAAAACCCCTGTACTGTTAAAATGACACAAATAGAACAATAAATCAAATCAGGCATGAATTGGTCACATTTCATGGCTGAACTCGTACAATTATCAAGTTTTCATTCGTTTTGAGCTTTTTTTAGGTAACTTAGAGGAACAAAACCTGAAGTTATTTGAAAGTAACTCACACACATGTCATTGGTATGTTGTTCAGGACACATGGTGACACCCCGAGCCATTCAATCGACGAAGAAACCAAAATAAGTGACATTTTACGAGGAAATATATTTTAAATTTTAAGATAGATCCCTCTCTAGGGTTTAGCATTTAAGAAGATACATATATTAGTTTAGAATGAGATCTTAATACTCCATCTAATCAATACTCAAAGATGCCTATTTTTGGTTTTTTGGAGGTTGTGCACACTGCCTGCATGGTAGAAACACAAGGGAGGCACAAAGTCCTCAAATTGGGTACATAATTATGTTGGTGATGTAGTTAATGGGAAAGAACAATTATTCCAACGGGTACGCGTTACCCAAATTGTGTTTGATTGAAGTCTATGCATCTCATGTGTGCCACCACTCAACACATACTAACACTATGGGGCTTGTTAAGACCAATATGGATACTTACAACACATGGTGACTTTTCACAACGTCAAGTCTCACAATGTCGATATTCGGTTACACCCTTATCCCTCGGCTTTCAAGTGGCACAGTTGGGTGTCACATCAAAACCCACTGTACTGTTAAAATGACACAAATAGAACAATAAATCAAATATGGCATGAACTGGTCACATTTCATGGCTGAACTCGTACAATTATCGAGTTTTCATTAGTTTTGGGCTTTTTTTAGGTAACTTAGAGGAACAAAACATAAAGTTAATTCAAAGTTACTCACACACATGTCATTGATATGTTGTTCAAGACCCATGGTGACACCCCGAGCCATTCAATCGACGAAGAAACCAAAATAAATGACATTTTACAAGGAAATATATTTTAAATTTTAAGATAGATCCCTCTCTAGGGTTTAGCATTTAAGAAGATACATATATTAGTTTAGAATGATATCTTAATACTCCATCAAATCAATACTCAAAGATGCCTATTTTTGGGTTTTTGGTGGTTGTGCACACTGCCTTGCATGGTACAAACACAAGGGAGGCACAAAGTCCTCAAATTGGGTACATAATTATGTTGGTGATGTAGTTAATGGGAAAGAACAATATTTCCAACGGGTACGCGTTACCCAAATTGCGTATGATTGAAGTCTATGCATCTCATGTGTGCCACCACTCAACACATACTAACACTATGTGGCCTGTTAAGACCAATTTGGATACTTACAACACATGGTGACTTTTCACAACAACAAGTCTCACATTGTCGATATTCGGTTACACCCTTATCCCTCGGCTTTCAAGTCCCACAGTTGGGTGTCACATCAAAACCCCCTGTACTATTAGAATGACACAAATAGAACAATAAATCAAATCTGGCATGAATTGAGCACATTTCATGGCTGAACTCGTACAATTATCGAGTTTTCATTCATTTTGGGCTTTTTTTAGGTAACTTAGAGGAACAAAACCTGAAGTTATTTCAAAGTAACTCACACACATGTCATTGGTATGTTGTTGAGGACACATGGTGACACCCCGAGCCATTCAATCGACGAAGAAACCAAAATAAGTGACATTTTACGAGGAAATATATTTTAAATTTTAAGATAGATCCCTCTCTAGGGTTTAGCATTTAAGAAGATACATATATTAGTTTAGAATGAGATCTTAATACTCCATCTAATCAATACTCAAAGATGCCTATTTTTGGTTTTTTGGAGGTTGTGCACACTGCCTTGCATGGTAGAAACACAAGGGAGGGACAAAGTCCTCAAATTGGGTACATAATTATGTTGGTGATGTAGTTAATGGGAAAGAAAAATGTTTCCAACGGGTACGCATTACCCAAATTGAGTTGGATTGATGTCTATGCATCTCATCTTTGCCACCACTCAACACATACTAACACTATTTGGCCTGTTAAGACCATTTGGATACTTACAACACATGGTTACTTTTCACAACAACAAGTCTCACATTGTCGATATTCGGTTACACCCTTATCCCTCGGCTTTCAAGTCCCACAGTTGGGTGTCACATCAAAACCCCCTGTACTATTAGCATGACACAAATAGAACAATAAATCAAATCTGGCATGAATTGAGCACATTTCATGGCTGAACTCGTACAATTATCGAGTTTTCATTCATTTTGGGCTTTTTTTAGGTAACTTAGAGGAACAAAACCTGAAGTTATTTCAAAGTAACTCACACACATGTCATTGGTATGTTGTTCAGGACACGTGGTGACACCCCGAGCCATTCAATCGACGAAGAAACCAAAATAAGTGACATTTTACAAGAAAATATATTTTAAATTTTAAGATAGATCCCTCTCTAGGGTTTAGCATTTAAGAAGATACATATATTAGTTTAGAATGATATCTTAATACTTCATCTATTTAATACTAAAAGATGCCTATTTTTGGGTTTTTGGAGGTTGTGCACACTGCCTTGCATGGTAAAAACACAACGGAGGCACAAAGTCCTGAAATTGGGTACATAATTATGTTGTTGATGTAGTTAATGGGAAAGAAAAATGTTTCCAACGGGTACGCATTACCCAAATTGAGTTGGATTGACGTCTATGCATCTCATCTTTGCCACCACTCAACACATACTAACACTATGTGGCCTGTTAAGACCAATTTGGATACTTACAACACATGGTGACTTTTCACAACGTCAAGTCTCACAATGTCGATAGTCGGTTACACCCTTATCCCTCGGTGTTCAAGTCCCACAGTTGGGTGTCACATCAAAACCCCCTGTACTGTTAAAATAACACAAATAGAACAATAAATCAAATCTGGCATGAATTGGTCACATTTCATGGCTGAACTCGTACAATTATCAAGTTTTCATTCGTTTTGGGCTTTTTTAGGTAACTTAGAGGAACAAAACCTGAAGTTATTTCAAATTAAATCACACATGTCATTGGTATGTTGTTCAGGACACATGGTGACACCCCGAGCCATTCAATCGACGAAGAAACCAAAATACATTTTACAAGGAAATATATTTTAAATTTTAAGATAGATCCCTCTCTTGGGTTTAGCATTTAAGAAGATACATATATTATTTTAGATGAGATCTTAATACTCCATCAAATCAATATTCAAAGATGCCTATTTTTGGGTTTTTTGAGGTTGTGCACACTGCCTTGCATGGTACAAACACAAGGGAGGCACAAATCGAAGGCAGTGAAGAAAGGAAGAAATCAGAAGGCTTCTAAGACTAAGAATTCTGAAGATGAAGAGGTGATTCATACTCCTGGATTTGACCTATTCCCGTATGTATTCACTTGTTTTTAACAATTTGTCCTTCTTTTTTATCATGCTGTTTAATGAATTAAAAACTCCTTCTTTAAATCTAATTTTGTGACTTTATTTTCTACCTTCTCACTTTATCCTACTTTTTTTTATAATGATTAGATCTTTTATCATACTTTTCTTCATTAATTGCTTGAATTGATAGTATATTTGCCAGTAAAATGTAGTGGAACAAAGGTAGTATCATTGAATTAGTTCTATTCAAATATAAAAGGCTTAAGAACTAAAAAGCTACACTACAGTTTGGACACTTGTTCCACTTAACCCCACAGTACCAATTGGGACTCTATCAAGCCCTGTAGCTCTTGAATTTGGAATAAACAGGTCTAGACTGTAGACAATGGTCTGTGCTGGTGAATTTAGACTCTTGACTCCCCAAATTTTGACGGAAACGTGGGAACTTAATTGTTAGATCTTTCTCAATTGTCATGTTTCACAATGCACTGTTATCCCGTGTAACTTAATTGTTTGATCTGTAATTTCTGAAATTAAAATTGACTTCTGTGTTATTTAAAGGTTTTACTTATGTTTTGCAACAGTTTTGCAACTGTAATTTCTGAAATTAAAATTGACTTCTGTGTTATTTAAAGGTTTTACTTATGTTTTGCAACTGTTTACTTATGTCAGTAAACATCAAAAATCTACAATGGGCTACAGAGGGAAGGATATTCCTCCCAAACTGATAGGACAGCAGTATAGAGTATTTCTCAACTTACCTCAGGATGAAATAAAAAGGTACGAGCAAAAAGCGATGGAAGTCTCGAGTGATGAAGAGATTGATATGAATCAATACACTGTTCAGCAAAGAACAAATGATAATATCCTAGAGGCTGGAGAGCAACAGGAGGATGACGAGGATGAGGAGGATGATGAGGTGAATGAGGAGGAACAGAATGACGATGATGAAGAATACAAACTTGTGGAAGATAAGAGAGATGATGATGAAGAAGATGAGGAGGATTCGGAGGAGGATAGGGAGGAACAGAAGGAAGATGATGAAAAATACCAACCTGTGGAAAAGAGGAGGGAAGATGATAGTGACGATGAAGCCCATCATGGCAATGCCATGAATGCGTACGTCAGATTCAAGTAAGTTTCTTCTCTAATCAATCATCTCGTAAAATTGTGTTTCACTTGTGAAGCCAATGTCTACTATTCTGCACACTTGTTCTAAACTTTTAACATCACTTTCTAAACCATTATCTGTTCAAACATCATATTGCATGTTATTACTTTATCTCCAATGACTTTCTTTGATTTTAAATGCTTGATTAGTACTTGGAATTGTAACTTTATTTTCTTTATTGTCTCATGATTGTTGTAGAAATGTTCAGACGCACAATCTCAAGAAACAAGATCCTCATGTGAAGATGACCGACGAGGTCAAACGGAGGATAAACGATGAATGGAGTAGGCTAACCAGGTCCCAAAAAGAACCCTATCTCAAAGCTGATGCCGAAGAAAGAGAGAAGAGGAAATCAGAGGGCACTTTGAAGAGAAAACCCACCGGGGAGAAGGCCAAGCAAAAGAAGAAATTGGCTGAAGCCAAGTTGAAGGGCAAATCAAAGAAGAAGCTGAAGAACCCGAGGCGATTCCAAAGCTACATGAGCCTTCCCTCTGTTATCGCTCTCTTCGAAGACATCACCGATGAACAGCAGCCATGGATGAATGAAGTGGGGCTTGGAGGAATAAAGCACCTATAGATTTCAGAAACCCCCGAGGCTTTCAACAAGTTCCTCTACAACTCCTTTGACACCGACGGGTCCTTGACGGCTCACGGCCGGACTGTGGATGTAACCCCGAAAGTTTTTGGATGGCTCCTTGGAGTAAGATGCACCGGAACAACTGAGTTTCATGAGGTCGATCCGGAGGTTGTAAAAGAAGTGGCACAAAGAATTGGCCTCGTCAAGGACAACACAAAGGTCGGTGAGTATGTTCCGTGGTTCTTGAAAAATAGGGAGCTGTTCAATGATGAGTTGAAGCAGAGGGCTGTTTGTTTGATCTTGGGGGCCCTAGGGATGCCGATCGGGCGACAAGGAGTCCGGTCTGGGCTGGCCAAACTTGTTGTAGATTTGGAGAACCTGAAAGAGGTGAATTGGGCAGCCTTGTGGCTTGACCATTTCATGAAACAAAATGTGAAGGCCCACACTGGGGAAACCTTGCGAGGAAATGGTTTCGTGCTCATTCTTGTGGTAATAATCTAACATTTGGTCCTTTGGTTGAACATTTCTGTTTCATATTTTAACTGTTCCTTCTTAAGTTCTAATGTTGTGTGTATATTTTCTAGCTTCTGTACTTGAAAAAGTTCTGCCCCAAATTTCAAGAAAACCCCAAGGGCTGCAAAGACAAGAAAGAAAGTCCCAGGTTGAAATTTTGGAAGACATCTGATGTTTCTAAGAGATGAAAGTATGTCACTATGAATGAAAATGTGAGTAACATTTTACATAAACCTTAATTTTTCTTTTTTAACATTTAAAATCCTTATCTTAAATGTTAACCTTTATACTCTGTTTTTCTTTGTAGTTGAAGTTGAAGAAAATGGATGAAGAGCCAATCAGTGAGAAGGTTGTTGCACCTGCAATTCAATTAATTCTTCCATTAGGGAATTATTTGAAGGATCTTGTGGGAAAGATGGCGCAGAATTTTGACCCGCAAACTTTATTAGCCATGTTCACGACTGTTAGCAACAAGAGAAAGTCTGAATTAGAGGAGGAGAGGGAAGATGGAAGAAATAAGATGAAGGATGAGGAGAGAAAGAAGGAAGAAGATGAGAAGAAGCAGGAAAACGAAAGAGTGGAAAAGAATAAGGGGAATGAAAAGGAGGAAGAGGAAGGAGGGGAAAAGAAGAAGGGGGTGAAGAGGATAAACAAGAAGAACCTCCCAAGAAGAAGCAAAAGATGGATCAGGATGAGGTTAGCTCTTCGATGGAGGTGGTCGGCGAAGTCAGCGCTGACACTGAGGTAAATGTATTAACTGTTTTAACTTTAGACTTGATGTCTCTGTTTCCAATTTTAACATTTTGTTGATTTATTAGGTGGCATCCTTGGGTTCTTGGGAGGACCCAAGGACCAACATTGATGGGTCTGTCCGGGGAAAGGCGCGGTGGATCATAAAGGGGTCGAATCTGGTGTCGCTTAAGAAGCAACAAAGCAATCCTGAGGACATGACCTGTCTGCGAGAGATGCCTAGACTGGAAGATTGCTGGCTCCACTTCTTTTTGTCTCACAAATATGAGCCTCAGTACGACAAAACACCCTGGGATCCCAAAGTTCCACAAAGCTTGCGACAGTAAGTGTTATTTACATTCAAATTTCCTAAATAAGTTGTATAAGACACAAATTTTGTTTTTACTTATGGTTTAATTTGTTATTATATGTGCAGTGAGTTGGTTATTAACATGGCTGATTATGAGAAGGTGACGAGGTATTCCGCGTGGCGCCTCAGAGATGATAAATGGTTCGACAACGAAGTAAGTATTTCTTTTTGTTGATTTAACGGAGTTTCTTAAGACATATTTAATCCTCTCCCATCATCATCATAACACTTTTCTATTTACTTTTTAAACAATTAGGTGATGGACGCATATTTGCAATTCCTTCATCTGAAAGAAAGAAGCCGCGAATTTGGTTGAATCCCTCGCATTTGGTACCTCAGCACAAATTATGCCGTAAGTTCATTCCCTTTTCATTGGACAAAAACTCAATTTAAAATTCTTCCACAAAATGACATCATTAATTATAATTCTTGTTAATCCCACGAAGGGTCTTCGATATTTCCAAGTGTCCGATCATTATGGAGGAACGTGGAGCGAGATGGGATACGTAAGATTTACAATTTCTATCAATACAAGTTGCTTTATACATTCATATTTTGTTGAACTTATTTTATTTTGAATTGTTAATGAAATAGATTGCCCTGCCCATGAATGTACATCACAACCACTGGTTCATGATGGTCATTTCCTTTGTCGACAAGGAAATATACGTCTTGGACTCGGATTCTGGACTTGGGTATGATGAGAGGGATGTAGCTAAAAAAGTTTATCAAATGCACAAGGTGCTATCCTCTTATCCAGAGTACCATGATGACACCATAAAGTGGGATGTGTGGTACATGAATGACGACGTTCCCCAACAACCAAACGGGTAACAATCTTGAATCCACTCACCAATTTGTTAAACTCACTATCTTATACATTACAACTGCATTCTGTTTTGATCTCTCAAGAATGATTGTGGCCCTTTTGTATGCTTCTTCATGACCCACTTGAGGGACCTGATTCCTAATCCAAAGAAGAACTTCTCTGTCCAAGTGAAGCAGCTCAGAATCTGGATTGCCAATCAAATGACTAGATCAGACTACAACAGCCACTTTGCCAAGATGTTTAAAGAGTTAATGAGCTTCAAGTCTATTGATGAGAATGTTCATGAGTTTGAAATGATGTACAATTCCCCTACTTTTCCTACTGTTCCATTGGAATCCGGGGCGAAGACGAGGAGGTCGGCGCGAAACTCGTCGGGGAAGAATGGAAAAAAGTGAATTTGTCTGTTATGTTGTTGGGGATTTTGTAATATAAACAATATTTATGTCAGTAAATGTTGTGGGTTGTTTGAGAGAGTGTATGTTATGAACAATGTTTTCCAATGTTGATGAGACAATGTTTTTTTTATTATTATTCGATGGCTTGTGTTTTTTTTTCTGAAAAATTGCTTGTGATTTCTTTTTTTTTGAAATAATTGTGATTTCTTGTGAACACAAACTGTACATTTAAATTTATTTAAGGTGCATTTGGTGTTGGCCAACTACCCTCACCTACCAAAACTGAATTAATAAATGCACTACTAGGTTATTATGTATCCATTCCAAAGTGTTGAGTTCTCTATCTTAACTGTAGATACCTGCATTTATATCATCCAACCTACCCACTGCCCGCTTTTAATACAATCTCCAACCACTCTCAACGAACTCTTTATTTCTCTCTTCACTCTCAGATCTCATCAGTTCTCCTTCTCTTTCACCCTTCTCTTCTTTCTCTTTAAGAAATGTCTCAACATAGTGTAAGCTTTTCATCCTCACCAAGCAATCCACCTTCATATTCAAGAGGAGATTCATCCCGGAGGTCAGGGTGTAGGCCTGGCAGTGTTTCTGTGGCCGTTACCCGGTAAGTCGTACCGCACATACGCCCGAAAATGATTGACCCGTGTTTTGGACTTGTGCGAAGCCTAGAGGTCAACAATGCAACTATTTCTACTGGGAAGATGAATTTCCCAGTCCGTGCTGTGCTCCAGATCTCCAACAACTTCAGGAGGAGGTAACAACGTTGAGTAGGAGACTCGTAGGGGCCGAGAATGCTTCCAAAGCCCACTCTTTTCATGTGAAACTGTTGTATGTTGTGATTTTTGTCATTTTTATCGTTTTAATTTCAAAGTAAGATAGTTTCCCCTCTATTCTGTTGTGTTCAGTTATGTGTGAGACTCAAAGGGGCCGAGAATGCTTCAAAAGCCCACTATTTTCGTGTGAAACTGTTGTATGTTGTGATTTTTGTCATTTTCAACATTTTAATTTCAATGCACGATAGTTTATCCTATATTTAATTATAATTCTGCAGTGATTCGTTAAGGATTCAAGCTTTGTTAACAATTATATCTCTGATTTCATCTTAAATGGAAGTGTTATTATCATAACTATTGAACACACTAACTAAAGATTAATCAACGATATCACTATGTTATTTTATTGAGCTTAGGTCATTCTAAAGTGTTAACGATACTATCTAGGTTAAAAAGGATTCTTCCTGGGACAACTTTTTTCGTCCGGTAGCTGGCATTTTCGTAATAACCGGCTAGTACCGGCTTAGCCGGTTACCACTGGGACGCACCAAAGTTTTTGCCGAAACTAAGGGTCCATAAATCAAATATCAGGGTCCGGCTATCCAGGAAAGACAACAAGTGCGTGGCGATTGGAAAGGTAATCTTTTTATGATTATTGGATTTTTAGATGTAAGCTTCTTATCAAGTACCTGCTTTTTCTTCTCTTGTCAATTGGTACTGTGTCATTTGGCCCGTTGAACTACACTCTTTCATCATAACATTTTTATAAATACTGGAGTCGTTCAATGGGTGAGATGGGTGAGTTAGTTGTGCCCATAATCACGATTTAGTTTATTAGTTGAAATTTTAAAGAACTGACTATACTGAAATTTGGCATGTGTTCCCTAATTTGTTTCCAATTTTGCTGGTAGCTTTACTTGCTATTCAGTATTCTCAATACTGGTCTTCGGGAGCTGAATAGCTGATTGCTGACCTGGCATTGAAAGGCAGCCGGTGGACCTTTTCAGGCACCCTTATGGAATTTCCCAGCTCTCCAGTGAGTTGCTTTTCTTTATTGATTTTCCATTTTTACATTGATGTCGAGTTGCTCCTTCTTCTGGGAAATTTTGAAAGGGTTTTTCTAACAGACATGTTAGTTGAAGTGTTCCCTCAAATTTGGCTTCTTTGTGATATCTGTATTTGAAAGATTTGTAAATATTTTCATAAATGGTTTGACAGGGAGCAGGCTAAGAGAGTATTTAGGGTTCAAATGGAGGCTATCGGTCATGTGTGTCACAAGAATCTTGTGCGGCTTGTTTGGTATTGCATTGAAGGAGTTACCAGGTATTGCTTGTCATCTTTCTCTTCTCTGGAAAAGCCTTTTATATTCTTTTGCCAATTAGATTTTGCATGTAGCTATTATCTGTAGCTTACTTTATTTTCCAAATGTAAGTATATGATAGTTCATACCACTCCATCTCTGCTTTTTCAACCCAAACTTACTTATTGACTTGTATCTGGGTCACTTTGACCAGATGATTTGGATAGCAAAATAATACAATTTTTTTATAATTTTTTCACCATATGATAGAGAAACTTTTACGCTACAACACTATCAAAAAATTATCAAAAAATTTATCAATTTGCTATTCAAATTAACGGGTCAAAGTGACCAAGTGAATAGTGACAAAAGTCAAAATAGATGGAAAGAGTAAAGACAGAGTGGTACTACATGGTGGTGAATATAGAACTCCCTCGTCTTTATTTGAATTTATCTTGTTGTAAAGGTTTCAGCTTTATTTTGAAGATCCTACTGTATAGCACTGTCCATATTTATTATGGTGACAGATAAGATAACATAATTTTGATACTTGATAGTCAGAGTGCCCTGATCTTGTCACTTTCATGTTCAAAAATGATCCGAGTAGTGCCTTTACTTCTTGAATTATTCAATAATGACATTAATTTTGATACTTGATAGTCAGAGTGCCCTGATCTTGTCACTTTCATGTTCAAAAATGATCCGAGTAGTGCCTTTACTTCTTGAATTATTCAATAATGACATCCTCTAGACTAATCCAAATTGACATTTTCTTAATTTCTTTTCCTAGTTGAAGTATAAAACTTGTTCAAATATTTGTTGAGTTTCAGATACAAATTGCGTAAAATCTGGTAGATGTCACATCTAAGCTTACTATATCTGTACTACAACTCATTAATATCATTATGTAGCCTGTTTTTCGATAATGTTGACTAACAATATAATACAAAATAATTAAAAATATAAAGATTAAAACTGCAATGAGCACATGCAAGTACCACTCCGTCCCACCCGAAATGTACCATTGGACTTTTTCACCCGTAACTGGGTCACTTTGATCCGGTGATTTGGACCGCAAAATAATGCAATTTTTCGATAATTTTTTTTACAGTCTTGTAGAATAAACGTTACTCTACAACAATACAAAAAAATTATCTAAAAATTGCAAAATTTTGCTATTCAAATCACCGGGTCAAAGTGACCCAGTAAATAGTGGTAAAAATTCAAATGGTGCAAAAGAAGTGGGACGGAGTGGTACTTGAAGTGAATGAGATCAGGTAAAAGATCTTGTTCAATCTTTCAATGAATATTTTGCTAATTTTAATCCCATTTACTTCAAATACGTTTTTGTTTTTTTTTTTTTTTTTTTTTTTTTTTTTTTTTTTTTTTGCAGTCTTCGAACTTGTTTGGACCTACTACTCCATCGGGTATGTGAATCCTCAATATAATCCTGAGACCAGAACTTTGATCAGTTCTTCTATTGGTATTTTTGTGTGCAATTACTTGATTTTTGTTAAACAAACTCACTGCACTAGCAAGTAAAAAAGGACCGAAAAGCTCTTCGCAACAAAGTAAAGGGGCTCATAGGCTGCTTATTTAAGACCTCAGGGACTAATAGTGCAATTGTTTCCTCAAGGTTTGTTACAAGTCGTTTGTATTTTTTTATTTCATTTTTTGAGAAAAGGTCCGTTTGTAAACAGTCAGTCTTTCTTTCTTTCTTTTTTTCCCTTTTTCTTTTTTTTTTGAAAACCAAACTTTCAACAGAGTTGATGATAATGAATCAAGATGACATTATCAATTTCCTTATGTTTTATTTTCTCAAAAAAAAAAAAAAAAAAATCCTTATGTTTCTATCGTCTTCTTCATTCTCTTCCTTTTCCTATTCTGCAAAATCCTAATTTGTTTTCATGGTATCTGAGCCCGATGTTGGCTACCATGGCTCAATCTCCCTCAAATCCCTTCTATCTGTTATCCAATATCTACAATCTTATGCCAAACAAACTTGACGGCTCTAATTACGTTCTCCAGAAGCACCAACTCTCGTCGAGTTTTCGTACTCAGAACCTTTTCAGGATCTTTGATGGGTCGATTCCAACGCCGCCGGTCTCCATGTAACACCCCTTGATCTCCAAGCTTTCCGTTCCGGACCGGAGAGCCTAGGAGGGTGCTACTCATAATAAAATGGCGGAAATCGAGAACAAACACTGTCATAGTTATCTATTACACACTTTAAAGCAGTCTTACATTGACTTATACATTATACAAAAGATCCAAATTGTCTAGAGTTCATATTTGCTAAGAGTGCGGATAAATACTAGATGAGTCTGCATTTCCCCTCCTATGCCAAACCTTCTTCTTCTAGACCTGCGGTGAGAACAAAACAGGAACCGCAGTTTCGAAAGTCAGCAATAAATACCGAGTGAATAACACTTAAGCATGTCAAATAAAGATGAAAGATATTCTAAGTAAAAACTGTAAATAATAACTTTGACACAGTGGAAGTAAAAGATTATTGAAGAATATAATTTTCGAGTCTTGTATGATTTTCCAATATATTATCCACAAGGACGTTACAGTTCATATGCAATATCCAAAAAAGAATTTTCAATTAACTCACAGTCTTCCAATGTCCATTAGTAAACATCCAATCCAAAAATACAATGTTATTCATTAGTTGATACGGGGAAGAACTATGCATAACCAAGCATCCAAGACCTTAAGTGCCGACACCCCCCTAAGACTTCTTGCGGCCAGAGAGGTGAGTACATGGAGCGGCCCGGCAGGTTGCGAGCGGATTAAAATACACAGGCCGAGTGACCGAAGTCAACATCGACAATAATAATCACAGGTCGAGTGACCGAAGTCAACGTCGACAATAATAACCACAGGACGAGTGGCTTAAGCCAACACGACAATAATAATAAGTTTTCCCCGCACAACTCTTTCCACTTTACATTATTACGCGTTATTATTTTCACGTGTTAGTTTCAAAGCAAATATTTCATACATAACCAAATCTCAAGTAAAGCATGTAAGTCATAAAACACATTTGAGATAAATTATAAAATCATGTTTCTACACAAAAGAAGCTAGGTGTTCTAGACTTGGCATGTTTACTCACCTTGATAAAACAGCAAATATCACGTCAGCTTTCACAGGTAGACTTAACCCTCGTCTACGAACTCGTTACCTACAGTTTGTGATTTCTAAATCAATTACAAGTCCCAACTAGCATGTTAAATGGAATTACGCGATGAATGTTTTAATCCTGAGGTGAACTCTTTATTTTAAATTTCAAGACAACCCAAACCCCTCATTCTTTTTAGTTAGTATAATTTCAATCCAATTATAAGAAGTGTGTATTTATTTTCCATAAATAAAGTGGATATTTATATTACTTAGATAAATTACTGCTAAATACTTCTATGCGGAAAAGCTTATATTGAATTAAGCATACAATTGGTTTTACTAAATAATATTACTTCACAAAATCAATTTAGTTACTTTAATATAAAAAAAAAGCATGTATTCGAAGAGGATATTAATTCTAGCTTTACTCAATACTTAATAAATACTTAGAAACACATTTTTCTCTTACAATACATTTTTGATTCATAAACTTCCCCGTAAAAATGATTTGTAGCTATTTAATCGTGGCAAACCTCTAAGTTGTAATATTTTACTAGGTAGTTATACGTATTCATTTAAACCGACACTTTTATTAATTAGTAGCTACAAATATCTCTTACTAAATATTTATAAATATTTGGTTCATAAATTTTGTAGATAAAAAGATTAGCTTGTATAGCATAGCTAAAACACAAATATTTTTCTAAAGAGATTGTTTACATATGTATAGAAATTATAAATACTATTTTTTTTATTTAAGAAAATATTAAGTTTATTTATAAAGTCAGATTGTGTAAACCACCACAAGACCCCCAATGCTTTATGAATACACAATTAGCTATCCTCCACCACACTATTATTTTCAGATCTTTTAATTAGCACCCCACACTTTCTGTTAAATGACAAAAGCACCCCCTTAACATACTTCATCTTCTACCTCCAATCCCAACAATGAACTTTTCAATCCCAAGTTACCCACAACATTTTGATTGTATAAAACTATAAATCAAGTCGAATCATGAAGATTGATGCCAAGAATTGCTAAAAATAGTTACCGAGTGGTAGAGAAATCACTCGTCCAAGTTTTGGGTCAGAGCTAGCCGGAATTAATGGTGTTCCGGCAGTTGGGTAGCCGCAACTTGGACCCCCTGGGCTTGTTCGGCCCAATAGGGGTGTGGGAGAGGCCTCCGAAAGGGAAGAGGGAGCAGGGGAGGCCGGCGGCTGGCTTCCCGTCGGACTCGGGCCTCCGGGTCTGGTGCGGCGGTGGCCTTTGCTGCCGCTACAACTACTGCTGCTTGGTGCTCTATTTCAGGCGACCAGAGAGGGTCACCAAGGTGGTGGAAGGTCGAAGGGAGGGAGAGAGAGGGAGATGCAGGTGGTTGGTGGCGGTGGTATCACCATCGGAGAAGGCATCGGCTTCACTGCCGCCGCTGCCTCTGCTGCTTTTCGCCGGAGAAAACAGGGAGAAGAGAGAGACTGAGAGAGTCAGGGAGGTGGAGGAGGAAGTGGTGGTGGCTTTGGTTGTATTGCCGGTGATAGAGGTGGCGATGGTGTTGGTGATGTTCGGTTGAGAAGACCAGAAGAAGAAGAGAATAAGAAGAAGAAGAATAGGAGGTGAAGACAACAACCTCCTTGAGTTTTGGGAGTAGCCAGCCAACTGATTATGCCCTGCAAGTGGGAGAAAGTTTTCTCCATTTTATTATTATTTTTTTGTATTATTTAATTCACTTTATTAATTTACCCTCTAGGTATTTGAGTTTCTTGAAACTACAACTACAACCCCCTTAATAAACTAGTATATATTTTTTCTGGAACTAAAAACACATCCCCAATTAACAGATACTTAACGTGTATACTTCATAAAAGTCAGTAATTACCCTTAAACGAATGAGTAATTACCCCTAAATGAAATGGGCTATTACACTCTAGCACCGCCGCCGACGGCTCCTCTTCTTCGAATCCGGCGTTTCAAGCATGGTTTCAACAAGACCAAGGGCTCCAAACCCTCATTAACGCCACACTCACTCCCGAAGTGCTCTCCCATGTCATCGGTAAGACGTCGGCGCGAGACTTCTGGCTTGCGCTCAAAGCGAGGTATGCTTCCTGACTCGATCTAATATTCCACAACTCAAACCTGATCTGCAAACCTTGAAGAAATGCTCTGATTCTTTGGATCTGTACATGCAGAAGCTTAAATATGTTCGTGATAAGTTGGTTGTGTCTCTACTTCTAACTGATGATGAAGGTATGTTGATTTATGCCCTAAATGGTCTTCCTAGTGAATATAACACTTTTCACACTGCTATTCAGGGTCGCTTTTGTTACGACCCGACTTTTTTCCTTTAAGTTGATTACAAAACTATCAGAGAAAAACGCGCATTTTTCGTCCGCGACGGAAATACGAACCGTATTGCTTTTCGGTAAAAAATAGCGCGGAAGCTTAGAAATATAGAACTCTTTTCATTTTGAATAAAAACATCACTTTCCTATTCATTTGATCAGTAATCGTTTACAAGTCCCAAATAAAATAATCTTAACTAATATTACAACAATTCATAATCTTTAATAACACTAGATCCTCTATAGTCTTCCATCGATCCGGTCTGGTACCGGTAATTATTTTAGGGTGAGCAAAAAGCCCAGTAGGTACCGCCTAACCACTGGCATAAAAATATAATAATCAATTATACTGTAACAGGTTATAGCATGGATCATGAATCACATTATTGTCATGCTTTAGATATAATCGGATAACGAACAATAAATTAACAATCAACATATAAGCATATAATCATGTATAGACCGTAATTACAGTAGACGTGAAAATTATATTTCCCCTACATTTATTGGAAGTCGAAATCTCGCTTTTGACATGAATTGGCAAAGCTCAAATGATAAACCGGCTATAGTCTTGCTAAAAAAATCGACAATTCTCTCTTTTTAGATTCTCAAATGAGTTGAGAAACTAATAAAAATGGTAGAGTTTTGAATTTGGGAAATAATCGGTAAATTAACTCTCAAAATCACTCTTTAGAAGAGAGGGGGAGGAAGATGTACTTTTGAAATGAAGAGAGGAAGGTCTTATTTATAGGTCGGCTGTCCAGGGGGTGCTTTCTGTCATTTCAAGTGACTTTGCGGGAGGTAGTTGTAATTAATCAGACTTCTATTATAAAATATCCAAAAGTATAGTAGGTGCTGGCAAGGAGAATCGAACTAGGCACCTCCCTGTCAAGACCAGCAGCCAGGCAGGTGACTCGAACCCAGGCGGCAGGGTGTCGGACGTGCGTTAATTACCACTGCACAAGCACAACATTTGGAAAAGTTTGAACAAATATATTTATCTATATAGTCTATGGCTGTAGCTTCTTGGCTCAATCTTCTACAATATTTCTATTTGATACAAAACTTCATAGCTCTTAATTTTGTAATCTCTTTATTTCCATTCACATAAAATCTTCTCCAAACATACAACATAATTAATTCAAATAAAGGTAACGATATTATTTTCTTGACATAACATACCTATTAACATGCTACTATCACAATTATAAAATGTAACTACTATAATATACAAATATAAAACACCATTTTCTAATATTTAAAAATAAGCTTAAAAATGTGGATTATCTAATCCCATAAGCTTTGAAGAATTGCATGTTTTGATGAAAGCTGAAGAGCAGATGTATGAAAGTCAATCTTCTGAATTACTTGCGTCTACTGCTATGAATGCCTCTACTCCTTATCCTTCCTCTTCTAATTCTTATCGTGGGTCTGTTTGCGGTCGTGGCCGAGGCCTTCTCGGTCCAGGACCCCCCCCTCTGGTCGTTGTGGCTACGGCCAGACTGGTTGGGGATATGGTCGATCCAATGGATCTGGCCATATGCACGAAGGAGGACGAAACGACTCTTACAGAAGTAGTGGCAGGGGTTCTAACCGCGGTGGTGGTGGCTGATTCAACTCTAACCCTAGACCACCTTCCTCCTCAGCACCGGTTAACTGTCAGATTTGTGGGTTAGATTATCACTCTGCTGCTGATTGTTGGCACATGATTGATTATTCCTATCAAGGAGGTTGACACGATTTCTTACGTGTATACGCAAGTGCACGGTCAAGTAATATAGGGGTGGTATTTCAACCCCGAGTTATCGATCCCACGAGGACAGATAGTAGGTTTATTGTTAATTAGAGATTAAAATCTAAAGAGTGTAATTGAAATAACAGTAAGAAAGTTGTTGGTTTGAGAATTCGTCACTCCCAATCAAGTGAATGTATTAAACTAACTAAAAGAGATTATTTTTTTTTGGATTTTTATAATTAAACAATGTTTGATTAAATAAGGAGAAGGACTAGGCGATCTATGGATCACCTAGGGAAGTAGACAATTCCGGATATTGCTTTGAAACATGTAATATTGAATATGCTCTTGATCACGTTTAACTACTTACAATCTCCTCTCAGTCTCATGTAAGCCTATGCTAAGTTCAATAGTCGTCATCTGTCGATCCATAAACTATATCACCTAACAAGCACAAAGATTAATCATACGTTTTGATCCAAACCCTAACACTTCGCCTTTCGGTCCATCATGATACGGGGTTGCTAGCAATCCTAAATTCATAAGCTAATCAATCTTCACCTTTCAGTCCATCAATCTTTCACCAAGCAGTTACCCTAGTTCATGACGCTAAGGTAGCATAAAATTAAGAACAAGATTACTAGAAGAAGCAAATTCACTATTACTTTAAGCTAAGATAAACGTTATGGATCAAAGACATCTCTATTCATCATTCATATCCTACCTAAAACGTGTCAATAGTTCTAGGTCAACAATACATCAATAGAGAAGAAAAGTAATCAATAACGTGAATCCATAAGCGTGAATCAAACAAACAAATCCGGAACGGTGTCTAACAAAACCCTAGGATCTCCATAGATCCTAGCCAAGAAAACTACTCAAATATGCTGAAAATAATAGCTAACAAGTTCATTGTATTGAGAAACGATAGAAAAGATAGGAGGGATTGTCAAACTCGTGACGAAAATCGCGTTCGGGCAACTCCGGCGTGGTTCTCCATGTGCCTCACGTCCCCTAGCCTTTCTCTCTCGTCCTCAGCAGCTTCTTCTCTGTTTTAGGTCTGGAAATCGTGATTTATTGCCTGGGCACGAATTTCTAAGTGATTTGCCTGAAATTTGCACTTAAGCCCCTCTACTTTGTAATTCTCGGCCAGAATTATTTGCTGATCTTGCGCGGGCTGTATCTCCCTCATACGGACTCTTCTTCGGGCCTACTATATATCGTTGGAAAGCTACGGATGTCTACTTTCCAATGCCGCAGGTCTTGCTCCAAAATTGTTTGTAGATTTTCCTGGGCATCGAAAAGAGTGCAGACTGGTCCTGTGTGACTTTTCCAACTTTGCTTCATTTGTGCGTCTCCTTTTCTCCTCTTCTTCTAGATTCATTCCAAGCATATCCAAGCCCCACATAAGCTACAATGCACTTATTTTACCTGAGTTACACAACACTAAACAACCCGTGCAATTATCATCGCAAATATGAGAGAAAACATGCACAAATAAGCTAGAAACACAACTTTTCACTCTTAGGCTTATAAATCGTCAAATTCACATATATGTGCAAATATAACATATAAATCATGTGAAATAAGCCTATTACAAGTAATATGGAAGTATAAAAATAACTACTAAAAGAGAGTTATCAAATACCCCCACACTTACCTTTTGCTCGTCCCGAGTAAAACCACTATTTACTAGCCGACTCAAGACGCAAACGACACAAGACTCGACAATGCAACAATATGATGCAAATGCAAACTACGACTCGATCCTACACAAACACATATATACACAAAACACACTTTTTATTTTTTTGGTTGAGATCGGGCAATCTCCATTGGCTTAAATCGATTATCATGAAGTGATGAGAATCCTAGGAACCAAGCATGAGTTGAAACTAAATTCGACAACGAGACTCTCCCCTAGTTAGTATAGAAAGCCTAACTTTACTAAGTACAAGAGTACGCTACCTCTTCGCGTGTGCCACGAAATAAGAGACTACGCTAGGCAAAGCCACATCCAAGGTCCGAGCTCCTAATCCGCTACGGTTTTCACATGATGAGGCTTAGGGACATAAAGATAATCTCGTCGAAATCAAGTCCTAAGCGTCACATTCTCACATCAAATCCCACATCTCACACACCCTCACCACAATGATAGAAACCAAAGCCCGAAGCTCACCACATCCGGCCCTCAATTCCCTCAAAACCCGGTACACTAGTGATCTCCGTGGCCATCATCGTTCGTCGTGCATGAAACGTGAACCGTCGTCGTCAAAGTAGCTCCACTCGTTTCAATTCAAATTCAACTCAACTTTATTTCATCTCTCCTTTTTCTTTTTCTCTCTTTTCCTCTCATTTTCTTTTTTTTTTTTCTTTTTTTTTCACAATTCTCTCAAAATACCATCACAATCCAACAATAATATCCAAGTGGTCTTCAAATATAATCAAATATGTTATGAGAAGGAAACACGTAAATCGATGAATGAATATCACATAGAAATATCATCTCCTCCTAACTCAATCAAAGTCCATGTCAAGTCCAAGCCGCAAAATCAATGAAGTACATGTGTGGGAGTGGAGTCGTCGCAAGCTCACAATCAATATCCGAAGTCAAAAGTCGACACCCCCACACTCGAAGGTAACCATATCCCCTCTCAAATAGTCCCGAAGATGAATGTATCTCGTGCCTAATCCAACCGATCCTCCTACACCAAAGTAATCAAAACCGGTACCTAGCACGATCCACCAATTAAGTTCACCCAACCCAATTCTGTGCGTATTAGATTCACGCACTCACGGCTCTCCACAACTGTGTCCATGATGTAATGGCATGGAACACCGCCACACCTAAGTGCGCAAGCCCACTCACTCACCCTCGCATCCCCTCGTAGATAGTCAATGAAGCGCAAGCAAGATGTAGAACTCAACGAATTGTATAATCACTCCCTCATCGAACCCCCTCAACCACACAACCCCCTCGTGACGCACTAAAGTGGTGATTCTAATCAATTTGTGTTGAAGGCCAAGAATCGTCACCCTAGGTCCGAAGGCTAGCAAAGAATCCAAGGTTCAAACTGGGGCGTCTAATGGTCCTACAAGGTGAGTTCTAAAAGCAGCGAGTGCTCTAATACACAACCTCGCACAGCTGTTTCGTGTGCCACTACGAGGCGGGTTGGCGACTACCTAAGACGTACACATGGATGTTCGGCTTGTTTAGCTCACACCTAGCTCAGCTCTTGTAAGAAAATAGGCACACACTTTGGCTTTGAAAATCACGTAAGTGTTAAAAATAGGTAGGCACTCCCGTAAAGAAAGTCTCTCTATACCTACTAGGGGGGACTCACGTCGTCACTCTCGGTCGCAAATCATGCTCTACGCCTAAAATCCTCACACTTCGCAATTTATCAAACTTTAGCCTCTTTCGATTGCCCTTTTCTCAAAATTTTCACTTTTTAATTAAATTTTTTTTTTGGATTTTTCAATTTTTTTAATTTTTTTCCTGTTTTTTTTTTTTTTTTTTTTTTCATATAATTCCTACACTACATGCAAGCCGACACGAACGAAACTACACAAAACATTCGACAGGGTAGGTAGACTCAAATAAGAAAACGTGCAACATTAAACACAAACACAAACAAGTATATACACGACTAAAAAATCACAATACGATATGCTATCACAATATCACGACATGGACCACATAAATAGACACAATACGACACGAACAACTATATGCAGACATGGCGATGCAAACACTGACTGGCTAGTCAAGACTAAAACTCCCCCCACACTTGAATACATCGTTGTCCTCAACGAATTTAGAGATTAACCAAGAAGACTCAGCATTCAAATGCGAGGGGCGGTGGAGCTACTCGGGGTCATGTAATGGCACAAGAAGGTAGCTGCAATAAATTTAGAGATAATTCAAGGTACGTGCACATGAACGAGTTGTGTGTACCGAAATTAAGCAAGTACTCAAGTAATTCCCTAGAATTCTAAAAATAAAATCCTAGAGCAAGTACGATGTGCCGAAACGGTAAGTAATGAGAGAGAAAAGAATACTCACAACCGACACAAGGTCGGGGACGAAATCCGATAGGTGCTGACTGAGATAGCACGAACAATCCCCAAGCAAACATTGTGCGCACAAATGCAAGCTCCCTTGCGGTCGAGTGTGTGAAACACACCGGGGTCGATTGATTCGTTGCCGCTGACAGAAAAGGAACGAAGAATCCCCGAACTCGTGATGTGAGCTCCCGTAATGGTCGAGTGGGCAAGTAGCACACCGGGGTCGATGTCTTCTTGATACTTTGAAACTTATCCTTCTGACTGTGACAAATCTCAACAACTATATCAATCTTCTCTTGATGGCTGGAATACCTTTTACTGGGCACTGCTCCCTTTTGAACTCACAAAACAGTCCAACAAGGGTATTGTCTATCTATAGTGATAAACCAATAATGTCATAATCCAATCATCATATTAACCCTTGCTGTCCACCTTTTTTTTTTTCGAACCCCTTTGTGTTTTTCCAGTAAAAGTGATTATGTTGTCTCTGGGGAAGAACTCTCTGTAGACAAAAATCAGCGAGGGATGTCGGGTTTCGCCTGAAACAAAGCAATGACAGTTGCCGCAGCAGCGGTGGTAGTGGGTGGTTCCAGATTCTTCCTAGGATTCGTAGGAGCAAAATACAGAGAGACAACTGTGATGCTTCAGGTGGGTTTCTGGTTTGCAATTCGTGACATAGAGATAGGGGGATGGAATTGTGGCCGGAATTGGGCCGGACAAGGATGGGGCAATGATGACTTGGGGTTCAATCGAGAGGGAGGCAGTGGATTTCTGGGTTTGTGTTGCCATGGACGAAGGAGGTCGTTCGTTGGTGGTTAACGGCAGTGGAGGGCTGGGTTTCAGGTGGGTTCCTCAATCGGAGAGACAGAGGGATAATGGGTCGCCGGTGGATGGTCTTGTGTTGGGTGTGACTCAAGGTTGGTCTCGCTTACGGCTTCGGGATTGGGTCGACGGCAGATTGCTGCTCTGTTCGAGAGAGGTGAGTTGTGCGAATTGGCAAGGGAGGACGTCGGTGGTGATTGGGGCAGAGAGAGGGGCGGTTGATTGCGGTTGTGGCCAGAGTTCATGGCTAACAGGGGTTTGGAGGTTCTGGGTGAAGTTGGGGTGGATGGTGGTGTTGGTGCTGAGTTCCTGCCGCCGGATTTAATGGAGGACTGCGATGGTGGTTTTGAACGGAGATGGACAAGAGGTGGTTCAGGGGCTTCTGATTCGGAGGTGCATGGGTTGTGGGTTTTGCTTCCGTCGGAGATTCAGACGGGGATTCGTGGGTTGTTGGGTCGGAGGAGAAGATGACTATGGGAATCGCCATTAATTTTGGAAGACCTCTTGGCCGGCGTCAATGGCTGCCTCGGTGGATTCTGGTTCAATCGGCGGAGAACAGAGGATGGGATGGAGGTTTTTGTGGGTTGGTATTATGTTGTCGTGGAAGGAGGAGCAGTGGACAACAATGGTGATGGTGAACGGAGAAGAGACGGTTGGAGGGTTATTGATGGAGAATCGGTGGTGGATACACATGCGTTCTGTTGTGTTGAACCCTGTAGCAGAGTTACCCATAAACTGCAAAGGGGGGTTTAGCGTTGCAACGCTGGGTTGCAACAGTGGGGGAGTCCAGTGACTTTTTTCTAGACAGTCAAGAAGAACAATTACCTCCCCTAATGCTCAAAAACATTACCAGGTCTTTAATAATGCTTCCAGTACTTGATAGATGAGCATTAAACCACCCTTGCTGTTCGGAACACAATTTTTCTCGCCACTTTTTCTTTTTCCACCATCTCTTCTCTTTCACTTTCTTCTCAATTGAGCAAAAATAAACTCTCGCAAGGATCATATATCTCAATAACGATGAACACGTGTTGTAAAAGCGATCGTTATCCCGAAACTTTTTCTTCTTCTTCTTCCAATCCATAAGAATAAACATCATAACCAATTCATGAACGTCAAGCCTCCCATGTCGTGGAAAAAGATTGATGTGATCTTTGACCGCCTTTTCAACTTGCAACATCTTTACTGAAATTTTAAACGACAACTCATAAATTATGAAGGATTGTGTACCTTCATCTTCTTCATATGAATTAATCGAATCATCTACGAAGTCAATATCGGCGTCTTGTTCATCTTCGTTGGGCCCACACGTGAGATTATCCATCAAATCCGCAATCGGAGAGTCGAGATCGTCAACATTAATTTCATGAAGAATACTTTCAATCTCACTGAAAATAGCATTGTGCTTCTCCCCCATACTTGATTCAAGCCACGAATCAATGTTTGGACAACTTGGGATAAACAATAGCTCATCGTCATGTTCTTCGGGCTTTGAGAAGGTTGGAGCACATTCTTCGTTAGAATGGAGATTGACAATCGTATAGAATTCGTCAAGTCCTGCTTTAAATTCTGCCACGTCCAACCCCATTCTCATTGCACTCTGTTTCAATTCTTCGATTCCCTTATGCAGTGCTCCAAACAATTGCTGAAGCAAGTATTGGCGGCTATACATCATGCTTTTGTTGGCATAATATTCCGCAATATCTCCTTCAGGGTAAAATCCATTCTCGCGATCAATCAGTTCCGCTAAACAGACAAAACGTCCTTCGTTAGTATCCCCCATGCTTAGCAAAATACCTGCACACCAAAGATCTCGAAAAAGAATACCGTGAGGTAACAAGAATAGATAATAACAATAAAAGAAAATAAAAAACTCTCTAAACTAATTTCTAATTAGCAGATAAACCTCTGTCCCCGGCAACGGCGCCAAAAACTTGACACGATTTCTTACGTGTATACGCAAGTGCACGGTCAAGTAATATAGGGGTGGTATTTCAACCCCGAGTTATCGATCCCACGAGGAAAGATAGTAGGTTTATTGTTAATTAGAGATTAAAATCTAAAGAGTGTAATTGAAATAACAGTAAGAAAGTTGTTGGTTTGAGAATTCGTCACTCCCAATCAAGTGACTGTATTAGATTATTTTTTTTGGATTTTTATAATTAAACAATGTTTGATTAAATAAGGAGAAGGACTAGGCGATCTATGGATCACCTAGGGAAGAAGACAATTCCGGATATTGCTTTGAAACATGTAATATTGAATATGCTCTTGATCACGTTTAACTAATTACAATCTCCTCTCAGTCTCATGTAAGCCTATGCTAAGTTCAATAGTCGTCATCTGTCGATCCATAAACTATATCACCTAACAAGCACTAAGATTAATCCTACGTTTTGATCCAAACCCTAACACTTCGCCTTTCGGTCCATCATGATACGGGGTTGCTAGCAATCCTAAATTCATAAGCTAATCAATCTTCACCTTTCAGTCCATCAATCTTTCACCAAGCAGTTACCCTAGTTCATGACGCTAAGGTAGCATAAAATTAAGAACAAGATTACTAGAAGAAGCAAATTCACTATTACTTTAAGCTAAGATAAACGTTATGGATCAAAGACATCTCTATTCATCATTCATATCCTACCTAAAACGTGTCAATAGTTCTAGGTCAACAATACATCAATAGAGAAGAAAAGTAATCAATAACGTGAATCCATAAGCGTGAATCAAACAAACAAATCCGGAACGGTGTCTAACAAAACCCTAGGATCTCCATAGATCCTAGCCAAGAAAACTACTCAAATATGCTGAAAATAATAGCTAACAAGTTCATTGTATTGAGAAACGATAGAAAAGATAGGAGGGATAGTCAAACTCGTGACGAAAATCGCGTTCGGGCAACTCCGGCGTGGTTCTCCATGTGCCTCACGTCCCCTAGCCTTTCTCTCTCGTCCTCAGCAGCTTCTTCTCTGTTTTAGGTCTGGAAATCGTGATTTATTGCCTGGGCACGAATTCCTAAGTGATTTGCCCGAAATTTTCACTTAAGCCCCTCTACTTTGTAATTCTCGGCCAGAATTATTTGCTGATCTTGCGCGGGCTGTATCTCCCTCATACGGACTCTTCTTCGGGCCTACCATATATCGTTGGAAAGCTACGGATGTCTAATTTCCAATGCCTCAGGCCTTGCTCCAAAATTCTTTGTAGATTTTCCTGGGCATCGAAAAGAGTGCAGACTGGTCCTGTGTGACTTTTCCAACTTTGCTTCATTTGTGCGTCTCCTTTTCTCCTCTTCTTCTAGATTCATTCCAAGCATATCCAAGCCCCACATAAGCTCCAATGCACCTATTTTACCTGAGTTACACAACACTACAAAACCCGTGCAATTATCATCGCAAATATGAGAGAAAACATGCACAAATAAGCTAGAAACACAACTTTTCACTCTTAGGCTTATAAATCGTCAAATTCACATATATGTGCAAATATAACATATAAATCATGTGAAATAAGCCTATTACAAGTAATATGGAAGTATAAAAATAACTACTAAAAGAGAGTTATCAGAGGTAAACCTCATTCAGACCAATTGACTGCCCACGATGCTTTGACCTCTTCTACCATCACTTTTCCAGAATTCTAGATTTTGGACTCTGGTGCTACCAACCATATGACTGTTGACTTGAGGAACCTCTCTTTGGCTGAAACCTACACTGGTTCTGACCAAGTGACCATGGGTAATGGTCAGGCTGCACTATCTCACACACTGGTACTGCTCACCTAAGAACACAGTCTCATTCTTTTGATCTTGCAAATACTTTCCATGTACCTAATTAGAAACTAATTATTATATGTTTATCAACTATGCAAACAACACAAATGTGGAATGCCAAATACTTTTCTATTCAGGATCTTGCTTCGGGAAAAACTCTTTACACAGGCATGAGTGAAAATGGGCTCTATCCTATCTGTTCTTTTCCTTTTACTACAAATTCTCCCAAGGCTTGTTTGGGTTGTAAAATTAATGTTCCTTTGCTACACTATAGGCTTGGACACCCAACCAATGACATTTTAAACTCTATTTTTGGTTCTGCATACAAGTCTTCTTCTGTTTCTGAAATGTGTGAATCATGTTTGAAAGGTAAAATTATAAGATTGCCTTATTCTAAGTCAACTACTGTCACTCACACACCTCTGACCTTTTACGCAATGATGTTTGGGGTCCTGCGTATGTGAAATCCATACATGGCTACAGGTTTTATGTGCTACTAATTGATGATTTCTCTAGATGTACCTGCATTTTTCCATTATTTCATAAATCTGAAGTTGCTACTGTGTTTCCAAAATTTAAACTTCACATAGAAAATCTCTTAGGACATAAGATAAAGATCTTAAGATCTGATGGTGGTGGTGAATACATTTCTGTTGTGTTTCAACATTTCTTTTCTAATCATGAAATCACTCACCAAAAATCTTGTCCACACACTCCACAATAAAATTGTGTTTTAGAAAGGAAACATAGACACATATTAGAAACTGCTATTACCTTGCTTCAACATGCTTCTTTTCCTCATTGTGTTTGGTTTCATGCCATAGATGATGATGTATTTCTTATCAATCGCGTGCCTAGCTCTGTCACTCATGCTAAAGCCCCTTTTGAGTTATTATTTCATCACATACCAGATTATAATGCTATGAAAGTCTTTGGTTGTGCTTGTTATCCAAACTTGAGACCTTATACTAAATCTGAACTTGATGCTAGAACTGCTCAGTGCATTTTTCTTGGTTATGCTGATAATTATAAGGGATACTTTTGTTATCACAAAACTTTACAAAAGTTCTACATTAGTAGAGATGTCATCTTTAATGAAAAATTGTTTCCTTATGCAGCTTCTGGATCTCCTGCTCCATCAGAGGGTCCTCACACTTACTCAGATACTACATTTATTGTCCCTGTCCCTGGTTCTGGACATGATGATTTACCTCTTCGCAAAACTGACCCTGTTGGTGAGGATCCCTCACTCTCTTCTGAGCTGCAGTCAAGTGGAAGTGATGATCATGATACTACACCCACTAAACAGATATAAGAACAGATACCTTCATCCCCCACTAATGACATGGAACAAGAAGCAGTGTATGTGCCCTCTCCAGCACAGGGTCATCCAATGAAGACTAGGAGCAAATCTGGTATCATCAAAAAGAACATCCTTGATCTTGCATCCAAAACTGGTATTTTCGATCCTCTCTTATCCTCACAAAAGTTCATTGGGTTCGGTTCTGTCCCTTGCTTTCCTAAAACTATCACTACACTCACTGTCACTGCTTCTGATCCCACATGCTTTTTTGAGGCTAAGAAGGACACACACTGGCAAGATGCCATGGCACCTGCAATCTCTAGCCTCATACATCAAAACACTTGGAGTCTTGTTTTACCTCCACCAAATGCTAACATTGTTGGCAATACGTGGGTTTTAAAACAAAATTTAACACTGATTGTTCTGTTTCTAGATTCAAAGCAAGGCTTCTGAAGAAGGGTTTTCATCAAACTCAGGGAATTGATTTTGATGAAACCTTCACCCCCGTTATTAAATGCGTTACTGTTCGAACTATTCTTGCATTAGCTGCTACTTTTGACTGGCCTCTTCAAAAACTTGATGTTAAAATTGCTTTCTTACATGGCCAGTTGCAAGAAACTTTCTACATGAAACAACCACCTGGGTTTGTTGATCCTTCTAAACCAAATCATGTGTGAAAATTACACAAGTCTATTTATGGTTTAAAGAAGGCTCCAAGGAGATGATTTTACATATTTACAACTTACATTTCCTCTCCTGGCATTATACAATCTGCTCCTGATAGTTCTCTCTTTATTCGACATTCTCCTTCTGGTATTGCTATCATTTTGTTATATGTTGATGAAATTATACTTACAGGCAATGACTCTGCCAATCTGCAAAATTTGGGGAGATCCCTTCACTCTGAATTTGATATGACCAATCTTGGTCCTTTGCACTATTTTCTTGGATTAGAAATCACTAGAACTGCTCATGGTATTTTTATAAATCAAAACAAGTATATCAATGACATTTTTCAACATTTTAACATGCTGAATTGCAAACCTTGTCCCAATACTCTTCCTTCAAATGGCAAATTTCATGCCTTAGAGGGTACTGCCTTGCCTGATCCTACTGTGTATCGCCAGCTTCTGGGTTCCTTACAATATTTTGTCTTTTCTCGACCTGATATTGCCTTTGCTATTAACCATCTTTGCAAATTTATGCATAAACCCACAAACATGCACTTAATTGGCGCCTAAAGAATTCTTCATTATTTGAAAGGAACCCAACATCAAGGTCTCTATTGAACAAAAGGTCCAAGCCCAATAAATGCTTCCACAGATAATGATTGGGTTGGCAACCCAACAGATCGCAGAAACACTACTGGGCTTGTAATCTCTATTGGGCCCAATCCCATACAATGGGCCGCTAAGAAACAAACCACAGTAGCCCGATCCTCAAGTGAAGCTGATTATCAGGTCCTAGCTATGATAGCTGCAGAACTCTCTTCGTTACAAAAACTTTTCAAGGATTTACAAATTCATCTAAATTACCCTCCTACTGTGTGGTGTGATAACTCCTCGGGTATCAAAACGACTACTAATCCTAAAATGCATGCTCGGTCAGACCCAGGTGGCTGTTTCTCCCTAAAAGAACTAGTGAGACCTTAAGTGTCGACACCCCTATACAGTTGTTACCTAAACATGCATAGGTAGTACTCCTAGTTTTCACGATAAATAAGAGGGTATATACCCTAGGGGAATCAACGCACGTGTGTCCCGGCCGTAGCCTTCACGCGCATCCTCTGTACACCGTTCCCAATTTTATTTCGTACATTTATTGTTCAATATTCCACGAGAGTAATAAATTACAATTTTAAATAGTTACCACATGCTTCTCAAATCGTTCATAATAAAGCGCTAGAAGAATTCAAAGTATTGTAAAGCGGAAATTGAGTTTAAAGTTTGAGATAACGCACACGAAACAACACATTTTGATATTTAAAGATGTTATGCATATAACTTACCTGGAACTAGAGAGAGAGCTTCGCATACAAGTAAGCGCAGAACTAGTAGTAGGGGTCCTCAACGAACTTTGAATCTACAATAATCACATAATCCTATATTAACACACATTCACCACACGACAATTTACAACTAAGTGCTCTATAAGAATGCAAGTGAAACCCCCAAATTATCCCCCCCAAAAATATATTTTACTAGGTATAAAATTGAAAGTTTAGGAAGTTACATTTATAAGGAATGGTGGTTTACAATTATAAGAGAAGAACTAAAGTAAATAAAGCTTTATTGAATGTAAAATGGTAGTTATTTTAATTTAACGTCTAACCCGTAAAACAAAATGTAAGTTTTATTAAGGGCTAAATCAAATATTTTCCTCATAAAAGTCATGTTAACGAAAAAGGTTATTAAACGAGAAAAACGTATTTTCTATATTTACAAAACGTCTTTTTTGGTTAATAATAGAACATAACATAAATATTATACTTGTAAAATATTAAATTTAACAATTATAAAGATATAATTATTTTCACCAACACCTCCCTTTCAGATTCATAAAGAACAAATAGTACCCTCATGTTTCAGATCATGCATAATTACTACCCACGATATACACAAGAGTTCATTTTAGTTTCTTCTTCAAACTAAACTACTCACAGTAACATCACATACAAACAGCCCGTCGAAATTGATGACTAATATGAAATTAAGGCACGATGTGAAGCTGTGGATGATAAAAAAATCAATCAGAGGGTTCTTGGTATTGCCGATTGGAGGCGAAACACACGAAGAAGATGGCGGCGACGGTGATGGGTTTCCGGTTGCCGCTGGGTTCGTCGGAAGAGAGGGAGGCGAACGGTGGTGGAGATGGTGGACGAAGCAGAGGGGGCGGCAGCGTTGGCGGCGCAGAGGGCGGCCTGGTTCAGCGGCGTCCTCGGGCGCTGGGGTCGGCCTGGTTCGGCGGCGTCACTGGCTGGGTCTTCTCCGGAAAAGCAGAGCAGCGAGAGAGAGGGGGAGAGGGAGCGTGAGAGAGAGTGTGATGAGAAAGAGCTATTATGATAATTGTAATAGGAAGAAAGCCTATTTAATAAAGGAAACAAAAATACTTTTTGCTAAAACTAGTTATAATAATAATAGTACTAATAATAATGATAATACTACTACTAATAATAATACTAATAATATAAATTAGAGGAAAAACTATATAGTAAGAGGAAAAACACTTTTATAATATCAAATAGTGGATTGCAATATTCGTTAAACTCACAAAAATACCCCCAAAAATACCGGGGTATTAAATGAAGGCTTCTCCCAACTTCAAATTAGCCTGGGCGTTCCGACAAAGATGCCAAGAGCACAGACGATGTCTTGCCTCTGGGAAATTTTTCAGAATAGCATTTCTCATGGCCAAATCGCCATCCGTGATGACGGACAAAGGCTTCTTATTATTCATTACCTTCATCAGACACTTCAAACCCCAATCATACGTTTCTGCTGTCTCGTTGTTGAGAAAAGCACAGGAAAAAATAGTCGTCTGGTAGTGATTGTTCACGCCAGATAAAATTACAAATGGTTTTTGATACATGTTGGTCTTGTACGTTGCATAAAAAATGAGTACACTCCCAAATCTCTTGTAATTTACCACTGATCTCCTATCACACCAGAATACACTTTGAAGCTCATGATTTTTACCTGTTCTGAACCTACAAACACAATAAATAATTCTTAAGGAAACAGAAAGATAAGTCAAAGAAATGATGTTAACTATAAAATATTTGACTGGACCTTTAACAGTTTAGATAGAAGATTTAACTAATAAGTAATCAATTACCAGAATACTAGTTAGACCTTAACATATAAGATAGCATGTCTAATAGATAAGAAGTTAATCTTACTCCCTGAACACGCCATAGTGACTGTGCTTCAAACTGTCAATGTACATCAAGGTCTGGTGCCCATCTCCTTCATTTGAATATATCTTGTCCAGAGAAGCCATTTTATTGTAAAGATCCTTCTGTGTGTAACCCAACTGGTTATAACCACCGGCTTGTTTAACCATCAAAAGAAAGCTTTGGCAATACGTGATCCCCACCTCCTTCAAAGATCTGACCTGTTCAACATCAGCCTCGCTGACCTTTCGGTGTGACCGGTGGTTGCTCGTGCATTGTGGTTCCGAAAGTTCGTGTGAATGACCGGGTTTAAATTGAACCACCTTAAAAGGCTCGTTAGGTGAACTTCTTGATATTTTTATACAAGCTCTGCAGACACACCTAGTGTTTCTGGTATGCTCCCGTTTCCTATTTTCTTTGTACAGGACCTTCTCGGAGCGCAAGCCTTGTCGGGCAGACACGTAGATCCTTGACTATATGCATTCTTTCGTTTCCGGGTCGAAATACCTGAGGTTGCACCTTCTAATCTCAAATCCAAGAATCAGTGCGTAGAGGTTGTACCAGTCATAAGCCTGAACATCATTTTCAAAAGTCATTTCCATAACATCTTCCTTGGTAACCATTATTCCTGCGTACAACTTAAAATTACTATCTACATAACTAGAGTCATTAACTTAAAGTTTAAGATCGCATACCTGGTATGATCTCTCCATTTGGAACTTCCAAAATAGAGTCCATGGTTGTATCTTCTCCATATTTCTCTGTAAGAGTGATGTCCATACATTCATCTTCATCCAATACCTCAAATCGTATTCTTCTTCCTCATAATCAAGAGGTAAAGATACCAAACCTTTGCCACGAACACCACTCTCACAAATTTCGCTCCCTCTCATCTGAAATTAGTTTGTTTCTCTTCCTGGTTCTCTGATTGACTTCCTTCTCACCCTGATATTCAAAGAAGAATACCCCAACCACCAAAAAGTAATTTTGCACTATATTGGAAACAAATTTTATAAAGACATGAAGAATGCTTTAAGTTATTACCTTAACAACTACGAAATGTCTGAAAAGTTTATCTCCTCATTAATATATGGATGTAATATAATAAATTCCTCAGCTACCAAGACCGTGGTGTCAGTGAGTTGAAACTCTAACATTATTGAACTTAGTTTTAATATTTAAGATAGCAATCTTAATAGTTTAAAGATAAACTATACACTAAGCTTATTTTGTGGGCAGCATAACCATTCAATGCCTAACATAAATGAACCAGACCAACCATAGATTTAAATTCTAGCCACTTTGGCAGGAAAAGATGAAGGTTCATCAATGTTTATTAACTCTGCTAACTACCAAGCCATATGAGGTGTTCATATGAATGTGTTTCATCCTATCTAAGAATGTGAGATACCTTAAAATAGCAGATTTTCAAAGAAGAATACCCCAACCACCAAAAAGTAGTTTTGCACTATATTGGAAACAAATTTTATAAAGACATGAAGAATGCTTTAAGTTATTACCTTAACAACTACGAAATCTCTGAAAAGTCTATCTCCTCATTAATATATGGATGTAATATAATAAATTCCTCAGCTACCAAGACCGTGGTGTCAGTGAGTTGAAACTCTTAACATTATTGAACTCAGTTTTAAGATTTAAGATAGCAATCTTAATAATTTAAAGAGAAACTATACACTAAGCTTATTTTGTGCGCAGCAGAACCATTCAATGCCTAACATAAATGAACAGACCAACCATACACTTCAATTCTAGCCACTTTGGAAGGAAAAGGTGAAGGTTCATCAATGTTTATTTAACTCTGCTAACTACCAAGCCATATGAGGTGTACAAAAGAGGCGACATCCAAAACAACCCACAACAACCAAATGGACAGAAACATTGTTCATAAAACAAAGCCACAACAAGATTACATAAATTTACATTTTCTGCTTCATCCCCGCCATCTTCTTCTTCTTCTTCTCCGCAGACCTCAATGAAACAAAGGAAACAGTCGGATACTTGCGGTACAAACTGTAAAATGTATACTGATGGTCCTCATTCTCCATGATATTCCTTACCCCATGATAATTCAGGTTAAATACGCAGTTATAGCACGATCTCGCCATTTCATTGGCAATCCAGATTCCGAGGTTGGGAGCGCGGATAGAGAACTTCTTCTTTGGAACTGGAAACAGGTCCCTCAAATGACTCATGAAGAAGCAGACATGAGGACCACAGTCATTCCTGACAGATAAACATATAATGCAGCTTTAATATATATGAAAGTCATCCAAATACATTAGTTAGTAGTATTAAGTAGTTAGCTTATTACCCATCTGATTGTTGAGGAACATCGTCGTTCATGTACCACACCGTCCAGCGTGTTATGTCATCATTGTATTATGAGTAGTTGGTGAGCATTATGTGCATTTTCCCAATTTTGGCAGGAAAATCTAACTCAATATACCCCATGCCAGTATGCGAGTCCAAGATGAATATTTCTTTGTCAACAAAGGAAATAACCATCATGAACCAGTGAAAGTGATATACTTTCAACGGAACGGCGATCTAATCATTAAAAATTCAAAATAAAGTAAGTTATACAAAAGAATAAAGTAGCTTGTATTGATAGAAATTGGAAGACTTATGTATCCCATCTCGCTCCACTCTCCTTCCGACTGCTCGTGCGCCTTGACGTATTTGAGGTCTTTTTTGGGCTGAACAAGAATGATAACTAATCAGGTATTTTCCTAGATGAATTTTGAATTGAGTGATATCATAAAAATGAAAAGGCAATGAACTTACAGAAATAGTTGTGCCGAGGAACCAAATCTGCTTGATTCCTTCGAATTCCCGGCTATGTTCATGAAGATGCAAGAATTGCATGTAAGCATCCATCACCTCGTCGTCAAACCACTTTTCATCGCGAAGGCGCCATGCAGAAGACCTCGTCAGTTTTGCCATACCACCCATGTCAGCAACTATCTCACTGCAGATTATATAGCATACACAACCATAAGTACAAACATAATGCATGCCACACATTTAGGAAGTTTGAATGTAAATAAAACTTACTTTGCCAATTCCGGTGGAATATAAAAATTCTTGTTGTTGTCTTCGTACGTGCTCTCATACTTGTGTGACATGTAGTAATGGAGCCAACAATGTTCTGCTTCAGGCATAGGTGGGAGAGATGTCAGTTCTTCAGGATTAATGTGCTGCTTATACAGCGATATCCTCGGAGACGCTCTGATGATCCGATCCGCCTTTCCCCGGACAGCCCCAACCAAGTTTCCCCTTGGGTTCTTCAGAGAACCATGAACAAGGAATCTCTGGGGAGGTACATTGGGGGCCACTTAATAAATCAACAAAATCATTAGGGGTGTTAAAAATTTAAAAATAAATCTCAAATATTAAGTTAACAAGGTTAACACATTTACCTCGGTGCTGGAGCAGATTGTGTAGACCACCTTCATAGGAGAGTTAACCTCAGCCTCCTCTATCTTATGCTTCTTCTTAGCTCTTAATTCTTCTTCACACTTTTCCTCCTCTTTCTTCTTCTGAGCTCCTTCCTCTTCCCCCTTTTTCTTACCCCCTTCCTCTTCCTCCTTCTTCTCATCTTCTTCATTCTTCTTCTCTTCTTCCTTCTTCTCTTCTTCCTCCTCATCTTTCTTCTTCTCTTGTGCCTTCTCCTTTTCCTTCCATAGGGCCATAAGATACTCTTTGTCAAGATTTTCAAACACCTGTCCCACAATGCACTTCCAAAAATCCTTTGGTGGAGGCAGTAGTTGGAGTACTGGTGCAACAACTTTCTCAATTTTGGGCTCATCATCACCTTTATTCAACTTCAGCTACATAGGAAAACAGAATTGAGAGACATAAACTTAAGATAATAGTCTTAATACATAAATAGGAAACTATAGTATAATTGTTAAAGTTCACTCACATTCGTGTTCTGTTGGACATACTTCCATCTCTTCAAAATATCAGAGGTTTCCCAAAATTTCAACCTTGGACTTTCTTACTTTTCCTTGCATCCTTTTGGATTTTCCAGAAACTTTGGGCAGAACTTTTCCATGTACGAAAACTAGAAAAGTAAAATTAAGAAGGTAGCATTTAAGAAATAGGCCTTAATGTTTTAAACTTCATGGTTAAAATAACTGAAACAGAGTTAGAGATTTACCAAAGGAATCAGCACGCATCCGGTTCCGCGAAGGGATGTCCCAGTCTGAGCCTTAACTTGTTGTGTCCTGAAGTGATCTAGCCATAAGGCTGCCCAGTTTACCTCTTTCAGGTGCTCTAAATTAACAATAAGTTTAGCAAGACCTCTCCGGACTCCTGCTCGTCCTATCGGCATTCCCAGTGCACCCAAGATCAAGCAAACAGCCCTTTGTTTCCACTCATCATTTAAAAGAAGCCTGTTCTCATCCGCCTGGAACCAGGGAACATACTCACCGAAAGTTGTGTTGTCCTTATCGAGGCCGATCCTTTCTTCAATTCTGCGGAGAACAAGCGGATCGACCTCCGGGAACTCTGTTTCTCCGTAGCATCGGATTCCAAATAGCCACCCGAAAACTTCCGGTGTTATCTCCACAGTGTGGCCGTGCGCTTTCAAGTACCCGTCGGTATCGAAGCACTTGTAAATGAAGTTGTTAAATTTCTCTGAGGTTTCTGTGATCTTTAGGTGCTGCAGTCTTCCAAGGACCACTTCGTACATCCATGCCTTTTTTTCAACTGTCATTTCTTTAAAAAGATTGCGAACAGAGGGCAGGCTCATGTAACTCTGGAATCGCCTTGGATTCTTCAACTTTCTTTTCTGACTTACCCTTCAACTTGGCTTCACCCGCCTTCTTCTTCAACTTTTCCTTCTCCCCCGTCGACTTCCTTTTCAAAGTACCTTCCCTTTTCCGCTTGTTTTTTTCTTTGGCAGCCGCTGTGAGATAAAATTCCTTCTGGATATTGGTCATGCAGTCCCACTCCAAATTGATGCTTGCTAGGACATCTTTGGTCATCCTCATTTTAGGGTCTATTTTCCGAAGACTGTGCATCCTCACATTTCTACAGAAATTATGAAAATCAACCCATAATTTAAATTTATAGAGACATAAAAAAAAACAAACAGCAACAAACAATTAAAATTAAAGTGAAAGCCATTAGAGATGAAGTAATAACAAGCAAAATTTAACAGAAAGGGCAGTAAATATTATAGATTGAGATTTTAATAGTTAAGAAGCTAATTGCAGAAAAATATACACATTATACAAACTTTTTGCGAGAGTAAAATCATACTTGAATCAAAAGTAAGCATTCATGGCATTGCCATGGTGAGCTTCATCATCACTCTCATCTATTTCATCTCCCTCGTATTCATCCTCATCTCCTTTGTATTCCTCCTCATCTCCCTTCTCTTCCTTCTCTTCCTCATCTGACTCCTCCTCATCATCTTCTTGCTCTTCAATATGTTTGTCCTTCTTATTATTCCTCTTCTCAAAGCTGTATTGGCGTACATCATGATCCTCATCACTAGAGGATTCCAAGGCTCTTTTCTCGTAGGTGTCTCGTTGCTCCTGTGGTAAATTGCAGAATAGTGCATAAATCTGTACCAAAAGTTGGGGAGGCATATCCTTCCTTTTCAATTTGAAAGCATATTTCCTCTCCTCACTGTCATATGTAAACAGTTGCAAATTAACAGTCATATGTAAGCAGTTCATGTTGCAAATTAACAGTTGCAAATAAAAGGCAATCAGTTTTTATAAAAATAGTAGGAATTATCAATAATTCAGAAAATGCAATTGACAGTTAATTGTGAGCATAACAAATTACTTGAAGTTAGGAATAGCAATACTTTACATAGCTGATTTAATATTATAGTCAATGTTTGTAACAAAAGATAACTTACATGAATATATCAAATTCAGGTGTGTGATGGATGTTCTTCACATCATCTTCGAAGATCTTTCCCTTAGAAACCTTTTTCTTTCCCCTTTTCTTCAATGGTTTTGGTGGTGGTGGCTTTTTCCGGGGTGACCTCCTTGGGATGTTCTCAATTTTGTCCTCCTCCGAAGCGAAATGAAGCTGCTTCTTGGCTTTCTTCTTCCTCTCAATGTTTTCCGTCTCTGGATTCTTTCTCTTCTCAACTGAGGCAGCAGCCTCGACCAATTGGATTATGCCACTAGCATCCTCGAACTGTGGTCCTTCAACCATTGATAAAGGAAGGACTTTTGTTGAATCTACCCAGTTTTGTCTACCAATTGCGTCAGTGGATTTAGGGTTTGCCTCCTTTGCCTCTTCATGTGAATCCCCTCCTCCAATTTCGGTTTTGCTGCGGTTTCCCTCTTCCCTGTTGGAGCCACTATCTTTTACATCTCATACGGGTTGTTGAGGTCTAGATCCTCGATCTTTGGTTGGGTTCAAGACAGGAGTGAGGGGATTTGCAGTAAAATGGACTTCCAAATTAACCGGACATACCTCCTCCTCGATCGGAAGCCCTTCGTTTAGATCTGAAATCACATGTTCGATGTCTTTGGAAGGTGAAATCTGCTCCGCAACGCCTGTATCTTCCAAGTCCGCCATAGATTTGTGATATAGATGGAAGGGGAAGTGGAGGAATTCGAGAAATTGAAGAGAGAGGGAGAGAGAGAGAGAGAGATAGAGAGATAGAGTTTGAGAGAAAAATCGGCGAAAAAGTCACTGTGGTGTGGTGGTTGCCTGTAATGAAGAGGATGGGACAGTACACAACAAAATTTTCAAAATTCAAATTTTTCATAAAGTACTATCTACAATGTTACACACAAATACAAATAATGTAAAGGCTCCATCTTAATGTAACAAATTTTATTTTGTTTCTTCAGTTGTGGTCTGTCATAATAAATTTTATTTTGTATTATTGGGTAATTATTATCTTAGTATTGCCATGACAGTGTGTACAACCTCCAAAAACACAAGTATCGGCATCTTTGCGTTTGGATTTGACTGTTTTTTAAAATCGCCTTCTAAATATCTGATTATAATGTCCATAATCATAAACCCTTTAAATAACTCTATCTTATTTTTTAACATACCTATCACAGTAAAATTTTATTTACTTTTCACCGTTCATCGATTGATTAACTCAGGGAGTCACCATGTGTCCTCAATAATATAACACTTTCAAATGTGGGAGTTATTTTTAAAATATTCCAAGTTATATCTCTCTAATTAAACTAAAAGTGCCCAAAATGGACGAAAACTCGAGAATTTTACGTGTTCAATCATGAAATATTCCAAGTTATTTTGGGTTTTTGGAGGTTGTGCACACATGTCATTGGTATGTTGTTCAGGAAACATGGTGACACCCCGAGCCATTCATGTAGGGTTTTGATTCATGGATGCGCAACGGAAACACAAACAATCATAAAACCATGCAAAACCCTCCAAGGATCACAAGTCAAGAGACATAACGATGGTAAAGGAAGAAATCAATAACACACCTTGGGGTTCTCCTTTGATGACTTCAAACGCGAATTGTGTCACGTTCTCTATGGTTGATCCACGCCTAGAGTTGATCCTAGAATCTCCCAACTCCTTGGTGCTAGCCCGGAAGAGGAAGAGGAAGAAGAATCATGCAAAACAAGACCCAAAAGGAGGGTCTCGACCTCCTTGTGGCCGACGGGACGGGCGGCGGGCAAAGGGGCGGTCGGCTCCTTTGCTTGTTGCTCTCTCTCCTTTTGTTCTCTCCCACTCTTTTTATGTTCAATAATGAGCATAAGTTGTGTGGGAAGGAAGGAAGGAAGGAGGGTCCTTTATATAGTCCAACAACTCCTTGCCAACTACCTAAAGGACTTATTCTAGTCCTACTCGAATTCAATTTAGTCCCTTCCTTGCAAATTAGTCCCTACTAAGTTTGCAAGGTTTTGCAAAGTGATCCTTCAAATTAATTAATCCAATTAATTAATTCCCAAACCTAGTTCAACTCTATGTAGCGTGTGACCCCATAGGTTCTATCTAGTTGGTAGCAACTATTTGCTAATATGGAGCGGTTTCTAGCAAAACATCCATTCTAGCCAACTAATAGAATAGTCATCTTGACAACCTTTGTACAAGTAATTGTCTCATCCCTTTGTCTCTATATCCAGATTGGACACGAGACATACAGTCACACTCGTATATCCAATCCACAGTTTCTCGATCCATGGGAATAGCCTTATTCGTGCAAATAACATCAATATCCCATATTGATTTATTTGAGTCTGGCCAGACATTCTATAAGCACTATCCCTCGAGTGGCCTAGGATATTTGCTCCCGTTATGTGGGAGGGACAAATTCTATCTACGTCCACTACGATCTCTAAGATTGCTTCTTATTGTATCCAGTACACGCCTTTATAACTACCCAGTTACGGTGTAGCGTTTAACGCTACCAAAATCACAATAATCCACAACTAGAATATCTAGTGACTTCAAGTCTAAGGATGACAATACCATTGCACCGTGAGAAGCGCTTGTGACTTAACATAACATGTATGTAGCCTTCTCGGAGATGGGTCAATCCAGTGCAACATTCCCTAATGCACAACTATGTGTTGGATCGTGATATCTCCATATCAATCAAACCCCATACTAGTCTACAGATGATTGTCCCATTAATCATTATATTAGACTAGGGATATTTAAGATAAACAACAAAATTGTAAATCTAATGACTTCATTATATTAAATATCCAATAAATAATAAATGAATTTCTAGCCACAAATAAATTCATACTAAACTAGATTGCCTCTAGGGCATCTATTCCAACAGTCTCCCACTTGCACTAGAGCCAATCTGGCGCATCTCGTATGCCCATACTCCTAGTGTGCCCTTCATGCTTCCATTGCGTGAGAGGCTTTGTAAGCGGGTCTGACAGATTATCATCTGTAGGAATCTTGCATATTCGAACATCTCCTCTATCGATAATATCTCGAATCAGATGAAACTTCATGAGAACGTGCTTGGACTTCTGATGCGATCTTGGTTCCTTTGATTGCGCGATCGCCCCAGTGTTGTCACAGAACAACTCGACTGGATCCGCAATGCTAGGGACCACACTAAGTTCAGAAAAAAACTTTCTGATCCAAACAGCTTCCTTTGCTGCGCCATTTGCAGCAATGTACTCAGCCTCTGTTGTAGAATCATCTACCGTCTCTTGCTTGGAACTCTTCCAGCTCACCGCTGCTCCATTCAGGCAAAACACATATCCCGACTGTGATCTAAAGTCATCTCTATCGGTTTGGAAGCTTGCATCAGTGTAACCCCTTACACGCAACTCTTCCACACCGCCAAGTATCAAGAAAGCATCCTTAGTTCTTCTCAAGTACTTTAGGATGTTCTTGACTGCAATCCAGTGACTCTCACCCGGATTGGATTGGTACTTGCTTGTCATACTCAAGGCATATGACACATATGGTCTAGTACATAACATGGCGTACATGATAGATCCTATGGCCCAGGCATAGGGAATTCTACTCATGCGTTCCTTCTCAATCTCATTGGAAGGACAACCACTCTTCGAAAGAGTGATTCCATGTGACATGGGCAAGAATCCCTTCTTGGAATCTTGCATGTTGAACCGTTTCAACACCTTGTCAATATATGTACTTTGACTTAGGCCTAGCAACCTATTAGATCTATCTCTATAGATCTTTATACCGAGTATATAGGCTGCTTCCCCGAAGTCTTTCATTGAGAAACACTTCCTTAGCCAATCTTTAACAGATTGCAGCATGGGAACGTCGTTTCCAATTAGTAGTATGTCATCCACATACAAGACCAGAAAAGCTACAGAGCTCCCACTAACCTTCTTGTAGACACAAGACTCATCTTCGTTTCTGATGAAGCCAAACTCTTTGACCACTTCATCAAAACGTCGATTCCAACTTCTCGAAGCTTGCTTCAATCCATAAATGGATCGTTGCAGCTTACAGACTTTGTTGGCTTGCTTTGGATCCTCAAAACCCTCCGGCTGTATCATATACACGTCCTCGAGGAGATTCCCATAAAGGAATGCTGTTTTGACATCCATCTGCCAAATATCATAGTCATGGTATGCTGCAATCGCAAGTAGGATTCGGATGGATTTGGTCATAGCGATTGGTGAAAAGGTTTCATCATAGTCAATACCATGAATCTGTCTGAATCCTTTAGCTACCAATCGACCCTTATAGGTAATCACATTACCATCCATGTCGATCTTCTTCTTGAAGACCCACTTGCACCCTATAGGTCGCGCCCCATCGGGTGGTTCCACCAAATTCCATACTTTGTTGGTATACATGGATTCCATCTCGGATCTCATGGCTTCTAGCCACTTCTGAGAGTCTGGGCCATACATGGCCTCCTCATAGGTAGTAGGCTCATCATCTATGAGCATCGTGTCACCGGAATCAGTCACGAGAAGTCCATACCTCTCGGGTTCCTGGCGCACTCTACTAGATCTACGAAGCTCTTGTGTTACCTGAACAGGTTGCTCCACAACTGCTTGTGGTTCCTGTTCATGTTCCATAATCGGTTCAGTGTTTTGTGGTTCTTGAACCTCTTCAAGTTCTACATTCCTCCCACTTGCTTCTTTAGAGACAAACTCTCTTTCCAGAAACACGCCGGTCCGAGCAACAAACACTTTGTTCTCGGTTGGATTGTAGAAGTAGTATCCCTTAGTTTCCTTAGGGTACCCCACAAATTTACACTTATCCGATTTAGGCCCTAGCTTGTCTGATTGTAAACGTTTTACATAGACATCGCAGCCCCAAATCTTCATGAACGACAGTGTGGGACGCCTCCCACTCCACATCTTTATGGTGTCTTCATGACTGATTTAGATGGAACACGGTTAATGGTGAAAAATGCACTTAATAGAGCGTAGCCCCAAAATGATAATGGAAGATCGGTTTGACACATCATAGATCGAACCATATCCAATAGGGTTCGATTCCTTCTCTCGGACACGCCATTCCATTGTGGCGTTCCGGGTGGAGTGAGTTGGGACACGATCTCACACTCTCTAAGATAGTCATCAAACTCTTGGCTCAAGTATTCTCCTCCACGATCCGATCGTAGAGCCTTGATACTTTTGCCAAGTTGCTTCTCTACTTCATTCTTGAATTCTTTGAACACTTCAAAGGATTCGGATTTTTCCCTCATGAGGTACACAAATCCATATCTACTGAAATCATCAGTAAATGTAATGAAGTAGACATAAACACCCCTGGCAGGCGTGGCAAATGGCCCACACACATCGGTATGTATGAGCGCCAATTGCTCACTAGTCCTCTCACCTTTCTTATTGAAAGGGGACTTAGTCATTTTTCCCAATAAACAAGCCTCACATGTCTCATATGATTTAAAATCAAATGAGTCTAGTAATCCATCCTTATGGAGTCTAGATACACGTTTCTCATTTATGTGGCCTAAACGACAGTGCCATAAATAAGCAGGATTTAAATCATTTATTTTTATCCGCTTGGTATTAATGTTGTATACAGCATTGCTTAGATCAAGGACATAAAGTCCATTAAATAATTGCTCACTAAAGTAGTGAATATTATTAAAATAAAAGGAACAACAATTGTTCTTTATTGAAATAATAAAACCATCCTTGTCCAAACAAGAAATAGAAATAATGTTTCTGCTCATAGCAGGCACAAAATAGCAATTATTTAAATCTAAAACTAATCCTGAAGGCATAGATAGCTCGCACACGCCTATGGCCAACGCAGCAACCTTTGCTCCATTCCCAACGCCCAGATCTACCTCTCCTTTAGCCAATCTTCTACTTCTCTTTAGATCCTGCATATTTCGACAAATATGAGATCCACATCCAGTATCTAATACCCATGATGTAGAGACAGTTAAATTGACATCTACAACAAAAATACCTGGTGGTGGTGGAATCACTATTCCAAGCCTCTTGTCCTCCAGATATTTTGGGCAGTTCCTCCTCCAGTGTCCAGGCTGACTGCAGTTGTGACACTCACCTTTAGTCACACCTTTGTCAATGCCACCAACAGGCTTAAGGGCAGGTTCCTCGAACTTGGAAACTGACTTGCTTTTGCCCTTGGAGGAAGAGGCAAACCTTTTGCCCTTTCCTTTATGCACCATCATAATGGCCTTGCCCTTACCCTTGTTGATGCTCTGTTCAGCTGTCCTCAACATATTGAGTAAATCAGGCAGTGGTTTCACGATCTCGTTCATGTTATAGTTCATGATGAACTGTCCATAACTCTCGGGCAACAACTGCAACACGAGATCGGTTGCCAACTCTTGGCCGACCGGGAAACCTAGTCGGGCGAGATTCTCCAAGTACCCGATCATACGGAGTACATGGGGACCCACCGGGTTCCCTTCTGCCAGATGACACTTGAACAGTGCCTTAGAGACCTCATACCTATCTACCCTTTCCTGCTCTTGGAAGAGCTGCTTCAGATGCTCGATCATATCGACAACATTCATTTTTTCGTGTTGCTTCAGAAGCTCAGAAGTCATGGTGCAAAGCATAAGGCAGGCCGCATCATTAGCGTCATCAACACGCTTTTGATACGCCTTTAGGGCAGCAGGTGTTTGGTTCTCTGGACCTACTGGAACATGCTCCTCTATTGCGTACAGTTTCTTCTCTTGCTTGAGAACAATTCTCAAATTTCTGTACCAATCAAGGAAGTTGGTTCCAGAGAGCTTGTCCTTCTCAAGGACAGATCGTAGGGAATGTTGTGAACTCGATGAGTTGTTTGCCATTTGGAAATATACAAAAGGAAAATACTCAAGTTTTAGTATTTGTGAATTTTTGAATATATTCAATAATGGCTAGTTTATCAAATATAGCTCCCACTATTTTTCTACGGATTAATAACCCTCAAGATATTAATGCGGAAAATATCCTTATATTATCTAGTGGGCCAAGATCCATCTTTCATCTCCTTATGAGCTTGCTTTGGCAAGTCACCCGTAATTTGACTACTTTAGGTAGGAACAATTCCAATTGCATCCCATATGCAACTCTTGTTTCAATTGGGCAAATAACTCCTTATTTATCCATCCATATGGATAATCCCAATTGATTGCCTCTAGGTTTCTTAATCAAATTAATAGCCTAGTTGTGTTCAACCTCTTATCTAAACAATTGCACATTGTTACGTGCCATCGCATTCCATCATTATAAATCAAGTCGCCATGCTTTGGCACGCACGATCTTGTTAAATAATGATGATAATGAGTGTTTAAATAACGAGAAGGCAAGAACACAATATTTGAATTTTGAGGGATTTTAAATTCAATTTTAATTTGTTTTTGTTGATCAATATCAACTAATCTATCTATTTGAGTTTGGGCACAACTCCAAATAACAGATCCGGGTTGTCTAATTATCTTATTATCCTAATTTCATGCATCATCCATACACCAACCACACAATAATAAGACAATAAAATAAACAACCACAAAACAGAAATTAAACGTGATGTGGATATGGCCTTCTTCTAGACTAAGATAATTCCAAGCCAATGGAATTATCTATGAACCCTAAAACAAACACATCTCCATGCGTCTTGATCTCTTGGTCCATCCTCCATAGTCATGTGGAATGCTCCATGCACCATGCTCCATCTTTTGTGGCTTCTTTGGCTTTGGGCTTCTTTTCTCCAATCTTGGCTAACAATCTACTTTATCTAGCACTAGCTAACTTCTATACTAAATAAAATAAATCTCACAAGTTGAGAAAAAAAATGGAACGCAGGCCATAAAACCCTAATTAATTATTATAATTAATTGATCAGCTCGCAGGCCGTAAAACCAAACCAAAAAATTAAACATCCACGTCAAACCACATCCTAAGGCCATATCCAATCACCATGCGATTTGCACATAAACAGTTAAAATCCAATTTTAACGCGCTTGGTCAATTTTAATTGATTTTAGGATTTCTAGGGTTAAAACGGTCCATGGGCCCAACAATCAAATTGCCCGGGCCCAATAAGTTGAACCAAAAGGCCCTAGGGCCTGCCCGGCCCAAAACCCACAAGCCTAGGCCGCGGGTTAGGGCCGCCCGGCCCCTAGGGCGGCCAAGCTTGGGCGGCAAGCAAGAGGGGCGGTACCCTAGGGGGGCCGAACCTCTTTGAGGGAGTTGTTTCCAAAACAACTCCCTTGCTTGGTGCCCAAGTTTGGTTGTTTCCTTGTTTTGGGAGAACTCCTTCTTCCCCAAGGATGCCCAAACCCTAGATCCAAGATCCTAAAATTTCTCAAACTCACCAATTCATGCTTCCAATGCAAAAAATTGGATCTTGTTATGATTAATTATTGATAAATTGCATCCCATGCTTGATTTGTCTTGTTTTATGCGATAAACAATCAAATTAAGGTGTAAAACAACTAAAACGTAACACATAAACCACGTTTATGCTCTACGACCTGTGGCTCTGATACCACTGTAGGGTTTTGATTCATGGATGCGCAACGGAAACACAAACAATCATAAAACCATGCAAAACCCTCCAAGGATCACAAGTCAAGAGACATAACGATGGTAAAGGAAGAAATCAATAACACACCTTGGGGTTCTCCTTTGATGACTTCAAACGCGAATTGTGTCACGTTCTCTATGGTTGATCCACGCCTAGAGTTGATCCTAGAATCTCCCAACTCCTTGGTGCTAGCCCGAAAGAGGAAGAGGAAGAAGAATCACGCAAAACGAGACCCAAAAGGAGGGTCTCGGCCTCCTTGTGGCCGACGGGACAGGCGGCGGGCAAAGGGGCGGTCGGCTCCTTTGCCTGTTTCTCTCTCTCTCTCCTTTTGTTCTCTCCCACTCTTGTTATGTTCAATAATGAGCATAAGTTGTGTGGGAAGGAAGGAAGGAGGGTCCTTTATATAGTCCAAAAACTCCTTGACAACTACCTAAAGGACTTATTCTAGTCCTACTAGAATTCAATTTAGTCCCTTCCTTGCAAAGTACTCCCTACTAAGTTTGCAAGGTTTTGCAAAGTGATCCTTCTAATTAATTAATCCAATTAATTAATTCCCAAATCTAGTTCAACTCTATGTAGCGTGTGACCCCATAGGATCTAGTTGGTAGCAACTATTTGCTAATATGGAGCGGTTTCTAGCAAAACATCCATTCTAGCCAACTAATAGAATAGTCATCTTGACAACCTTTGTACAAGTAATTGTCTCATCCCTTTGTCTCTATATCTGGATTGGACTCGAGACATACAAGTCACACTCTTATATCCAATCCACAGTTTCTCGATCCATGGGAATAGCCTTATTCGTGCAAATAACATCAATATCCCATATTGATTTATTTGAGTCTGGCCAGACATTCTATAAGCACTATCCCTCGAGTGGCCTAGGATATTTGCTCCCGTTATGTGGGAGGGACAAATTCTATCTACGTCCACTACGATCTCTAAGCTTGCTTCTTATTGTATCCAGTACACGCCTTTATAACTACCCAGTTACGGTGTAGCGTTTAACGCTACCAAAATCACAATAATCCATACTAGAATATCTAGTGACTTCAAGTCTAAGGATGACAATATCATTGCACCGCAAGAAGCGCTTGTGACTTAACATAACATGTATGTAGCCTTCTCGGAGATGGGTCAATCCAGTGCAACATTCCCTAATGCACACCTATGTGTTGGATCGTGATATCTCCATATCCATCCAACCCCATACTAATCTATAAATGATTGTCCCATTAATCATTATATTAGACTAGGGATATTTAAGATAAACAACACAATTATAAATCTAAGGACTTCATTATATTAAATATCCAATAAATTATAAATGAATTTCTAGCCACAAATAAATTCATACTAAACTAGATTGCCTCTAGGACATCTATTCCAAAAATTCAATCGACGAAGAAACCAAAATAAAAGACATTTTACAAGGAAATATATTTTAAATTTTAAGATAGATCCCTCTCTAGGGTTTAGCATGTAAGAAGATACATATATTAGTTCAGAATGAGATCTTAATACTCCATCAAATCAATACTCAAAGATGCCTATTTTTGGGTTTTTGGAGAATGTGCACACTGCCTTGCATGGTACAAACACAAGGGAGGCACAAAGTCCTCAAATTGGGTACATAATTATGTTGGTGATGTAGTTAATGGGAAAGAACAATGTTTCCAACGGGTACGCGTTACCCAAACTGAGTTTGATTGACGTCTATGCATCTCATGTGTGCCACCACGCAACACATACTAACACTATGTGGCCTGTTAAGACCAATTTGGATACTTACAACACATGGTGACTTTTCACAACGTCAAGTCTCACAATGTCGATAGTCGATTACACCCTTATCCCTCGGTGTTCAAGTCCCACAGTTGGGTGTCACATCAAAACCCTCTGTACTGTTAAAATGACAAAAATAGAACAATAAATCAAATCTGGCATGAATTGGTCACATTTCATGGCTGAACTCGTACCATTATCGAGTTTCATTCGTTTTGGGCTTTTTTTAGGTAACTTAGAGGAACAAAACCTGAAGTTATTTCAAAGTAAATCACACACATGTCATTGGTATGTTGTTCAGGACACATGGTGACACCCCGAGCCATTCAATCGACGAAGAAACCAAAATAAGTGACATTTTACAAGGAAATATATTTTAAATTTTAAGATAGATCCCTCCCTAGGGATTAGCATTTAAGAAGATACATATATTAGTTTAGAATGAGATCTTAATACTCCATCAAACCAATACTCAAAGATGCCTATTTTTGGGTTTTTGGAGGTTGTGCACACTGCCTTGCATGGTGCAAACACAAGAGAGGCAAAAAGTCCTCAAATTGGGTACATAATTATGTTGGTGATGTAGTTAATGGGAAAGAACAATGTTTCCAACGGATACGCGTTACCCAAATTGAGTTTGATTGACGTCTATGCATCTCATGTGTGCCACCACTCAACACATACTAACACTATGCGGCATGTTAAGACCAATTTGGATACTTACAACACATGGTGACTTTTCACAACATCAAGTCTCACAATGTCGATAGTCGGTTACACCCTTATCCCTCGGTGTTCGAGTCCCAAAGTTGGGTATCACATCAAAACCCCCTGTACTGTTAAACTGACACAAATAGAACCATAAATCAAATCTTGCATGAATTGGTCACATTTCATTGCTGAACTCGTGCAATTATCGAGTTTTCATTCGTTTTGGGCTTTTTTATAGGTAACTTAGAAGAACAAAACCTGAAGTTATTTCAAAGTAACTCACACACATGTCATTGGTATGTTGTTCAGGACACATGGTGACACCCCGATCAATTCAATCGACGAAGAAACCAAAATAAGTGACATTTTACAAGGAAATATATTTTAAATTTTAAGATAGATCCCTCTCTAGGGTTTAGCATTTAAGAAGATACATATATTAGTTTAGAGTGAGATCTTAATACTCCATCAAATCAATACTCAAAGATGCATATTTTTGGGTTTTTGGAGGTTGTGCACAATGCCTTGCATGGTAAAAACACAAGGGAGGCAGAAAGTCCTCAAATTGGGTACATAATTATGTTGGTGATGTAGTTAATGGGAAAGAATAATGTTTCCAACGGGTACGCGTTACCCAAATTGAGTTTGATTGACGTCTATGCATCTCATGTGTGCCACCACTCAACACATACTAACACTATGTGGCCTGTTAAGACCAATTTTGGATACTTACAACACATGGTGACTTTTCACAACGTCAAGTCTGACAATGTCGATAGTCGGTTACACCCTTATCCCTCGGGGTTCAAGTCCCACAGTTGGGTTCCACATCAAAACCCCCTGTACTGTTAAAATGACACAAATAGAACAATAAATAAAAAAAAGGCATGAATTGGTCACATTTCATGGCTGAACTCGTACAATTATCGAGTTTTCATTAGTTTTGGGCTTTTTTTAGATAACTTAGAGGAACAAAACATAAAGTTAATTCAAAGTTACTCACACACATGTCATTTGTATGTTGTTCAGGACCCATGGTGACACCCCGAGCCATTCAATCGACGAAGAAACCAAAATAAGTGACATTTTACAAGGAAATATATTTAAAATTTTAAGATAGATCCCTCTCTAGGGTTTAGCATTTAAGAAGATACATATATTAGTTTAGAATGATATCTTAATACTCCATCAAATGAATACTCAAAGATGCCTATTTTTGGGTTTTTGGAGGTTGTGCACACTGCCTTGCATGGTACAAACATAAGGGAGGCACAAAGTCCTCAAATTGGGTACATAATTATGTTGGTGATATAGTTAATGGGAAAGAACAATATTTTCAACGGGTACGCGTTACCCAAATTGAGTATGATTGACGTCTATGCATCTCATGTGTGCCACCACTCAACACATACTAACACTATGTGGCCTGTTAAGACCAATTTGGATACTTACAACACATGGTGACTTTTCACAACAACAAGTCTCACATTGTCGATAGTCGGTTACACCCTTATCCCTCGGTGTTCAAGTCCCACAGTTGGGTGTCACATCAAAACCCTCTGTACTATTAAAATGACACAAATAGAACAATAAATCAAATCTGGCATGAATTGAGCACATTTCATGGCTGAACTCGTACAATTATCGAGTTTTCATTCATTTTGGGCTTTTTTTTAGGTAACTTAGAGGAACAAAACCTGAAGTTATTTCGAAGTAACTCACACACATGTCATTGGTATGTTGTTCAGGACACGTGGTGACACCCCGAGCCATTCAATCGACGAAGAAACCAAAATAAGTGACATTTTACAAGGAAATATATTTTAAATTTTAAGATAGATCCCTCTCTAGGGTTTAGCATTTAAGAAGATACATATATTAGTTCAGAATGAGATCTTAATACTCCATCAAATCAATACTCAAAGATGCCTATTTTTGGGTTTTTGGAGGTTGTGCAGACTGCCTTGCATGGTACAAACACAAGGGAGGCACAAAGTCCTCAAATTGGGTACATAATTATGTAGGTGATGTAGTTAATGGGAAAGAACAATGTTTCCAACGGGTACGCGTTACCCAAACTGAGTTTGATTGACGTCTATGCATCTCATGTGTGCCACCACGCAACACATACTAACACTATGTGGCCTGTTAAGACCAATTTGGATACTTACAACACATGGTGACTTTTCACAACGTCAAGTCTCACAATGTCGATAGTCGATTACACCCTTATCCCTCGGTGTTCAAGTCCCACAGTTGGGTGTCACATCAAAACCCTCTGTACTGTTAAAATGACAAAAATAGAACAATAAATCAAATCTGGCATGAATTGGTCACATTTCATGGCTGAACTCGTACCATTATCGAGTTTTCATTCGTTTTGGGCTTTTTTAGGTAACTTAGAGGAACAAAACCTGATGTTATTTCAAAGTAAATCACACACATGTCATTGGTATGTTGTTCAGGACACATGGTGACACCCCGAGCCATTCAATCGACGAAGAAACCAAAATAAGTGACATTTTACAAGGAAATATATTTTAAATTTTAAGATAGATCCCTCCCTAGGGATTAGCATTTAAGAAGATACATATATTAGTTTAGAATGAGATCTTAATACTCAATCAAATCAATACTCAAAGATGCCTGTTTTTGGGTTTTTGGAGGTTGTGCACACTGCCTTGCATGGTACAAACACAAGGGAGGCACAAATAGAAGGCAGTGAAGAAAGGAAGAAATCAGAAGGCTTCTAAGACCAAGAATTCTGAAGATGAAGAGGTGAATCATACTCCTGGATTTGACCTATTCCCGTAAGTATTCACTTGTTTTTAACAATTTGTCCTTCTTTTTTATCATGCTATTTAATGAATTAAAAACTCCTTCTTAAAACCTAATTTTGTTACTTTATTTTCTACCTTCTCACTTTGTCCTACTTTTTTATAATGAGTAGATCTTCTATCATACGTTTCTTCATTAATTGCTTGAATTGATAGTATATCTGCTAGTAAAATGTAGTGGAACAAAGGTAGTATCATTGAATTAGTTCTATTCAAATATAAAAGGCTTAAGAACTAAAAAGCTACACTACAGTTTGGACACTTGTTCCACTTAACCCCACAGTACCAATTAGAACTCTATCAAGCCCTGTAGCTCTTGAATTTGGAATAAACAGGTTTAGACTGTAGACAATGGTCTGTGCTGGTGAATTTAGACTCTTGACTCCCCAAATTTTGACGGAAACGTGGGAACTTAATTGTTAGATCTTTGTTAATTGTCATGTTTCACAATGCACTGTTATCCCGTGTAACTTAATTGTTAGATCTGTAATTTCTGAAATTAAAATTGACTTCTGTGTTATTTAAAGGTTTTACTTATGTTTTGCAACTGTTTACTTATGTCAGTAAACATCAAAAATCTACAATGGGCTACAGAGGGAAGGATATTCCTCCCAAACTGATAAGACAGCAGTATATAGTATTTCTCAACTTACCTCAGGATGAAATAAAAAGGTACGAGCAAAAAGCGATGGAAGTCTCGAGTGATGAAGAGATTGATATAAATCAATACACTGTTCAGCAAAGAACAAATGATAATATCCTAGAGGCTGGAGAGCAACAGGAGGATGAGGATGATGAGGAGGAGGATGAGGTGAATGAGGAGGAACAGAATGACGATGATGAAGAATACAAACTTGTGGAAGATAAGAGAGATAATGATGAAGAAGATGAGGAGGATTCGGAGGAGGATAGGGAGGAACAGAAGGAAAATGATGAAAAATACCAACCTGTGGAAAAGAGGAGGGAAGATGATAGTGAAGATGAAGCCCATCATGGCAATGCCATGAATGCGTACGTCAGATTCAAGTAAGTTTCTTCTCTAATCAATCATCTCGTAAAATTGTGTTTCACTTGTGAAGACAATGTCTACTATTCTGCACACTTGTTCTAAACTATTAACATCACTTTCTAAACCATTATCTGTTCAAACATCATATTGCATGTTATTACTTTATCTCCAATGACTTTCTTTGATTTTAAATGCTTGAGTAGTACTTGGAATTGTAACTTTATTTTCTTTATTGTCTCATGATTGTTGTAGAAATGTTCAGACGCACAATCTCAAGAAACAAGATCCTCATGTGAAGATGACCGACGAGGTCAAACGGAGGATAAACGATGAATGGAGTAGGCTGACTAGGTCCCAAAAAGAACCCTATTTCAAAGCTGATGCCGAAGAAAGAGAAAAGAGGAAATCAGGGGGCACTTTGAAGAGAAAACCCACCGGGGAGAAGGCCAAGCAAAAGAAGAAATTGGCTGAAGCGAAGTTGAAGGGCAAATCAAAGAAGAAGCTGAAGAACCCGAGGCGATTCCAAAGCTACATGAGCCTGCCCTCTGTTATCGCTCTCTTCGAAGACATCACCGATGAACAGCAGCCATGGTTGAATGAAGTGGGGCTTGGAGGACTAAAGAACCTATAGATTTCAGAAACCCCCGAGGCTTTCAACAAGTTCCTCTACAACTCCTTTGACACCGACGGGTCCTATACGGCTCACGGCCGGACTGTGGATGTAACCCCGAAAGTTGTCGGATGGCTCCTTGGAGTAAGATGCACCGGAACAACTGAGTTTCCAGAGGTCGATCCGGAGGTTGTAAAAGAAGTTGCACAAAGAATTGGCCTCGTCAAGGACAACACAAAGGTCGGTGAGTATGTTCCGTGGTTCTTGAAAAATAGAGAGCTGTTCAATGATGAGTGGAACCAGAGGGCTGTTTGTTTGATCTTGGGGGCCCTAGGGATGCCGATCGGGCGACAAGGAGTCCGGTCTGGGCTGGCCAAACTTGTTGTAGATTTGGAGCACCTGAAAGAGGTGAACTGGGCAGCCTTGTGGCTTGACCATTTCATGAAACAAAATGTGAAGGCCCAGACTGGGGAAACCTTGCGAGGAAATGGTTTCATACTCATTCTTGTGGTAATAATCTAACATTTAGTCATTTGGTTGAACATTTCTGTTTCATATTTTAACTGTTCCTTCTTAAGTTCTAATGTTGTGTGTATATTTTCTAGCTTCTGTACTTGGAAAAGTTCTGTCCCAAATTTCAAGAAAACCCCAAGGGCTGCAAAGACAAGAAAGAAAGTCCCAGGTTGAAATTTTGGAAGACATCTGATGTTTCTAAGAGATGAAAGTATGTCACTATGAATGAAAATGTGAGTAACATTTTACATAAACCTTAATTTTTCGTTTTTAACAGTTAAAATCCTTATCTTAAATGTTAACCTTTATACTCTGTTTTTCTTTGTAGTTGAAGTTGAAGAAAATGGATGAAGAGCCAATCAGTGAGAAGGTTGTTGCACCTGCAATTCAATTAATTCTTCCATTAAGGAATTATTTGAAGGATCTTGTGGGAAAGATGGTGCAGAATTTTGACCCGCAAACTTTATTAGCCATGTTCACGACTGTTAGCAACAAGAGAAAGTCTGAATTAGAGGAGGAGAGGGAAGATGGAAGAAAGAAGATGAAGGATGAGGAGAGAAAGAAGGAAGAAGATGAGAAGAAGCAGGAAAACGAAAGAGTGGAAAAGGATAAGGGGGATAAAAAGGAGGAAGAGGAAGGAGGGGAAAATAAGAAGGGGGTGAAGAGGATAAACAAGAAGAACCTCCCAAGAAGAAGCAAAAGATGGATCAGGATGAGGTTAGCTCTTCGATGGAGGTGGTCGGCGAAGTCAGCGCTGACACTGAGGTAAATGTATTAATTGTTTTAACTTTAGACTTGATGTCTCTGTTTCCAATTTTAACATTTTGTTGATTTATTAGGTGGCATCCTTGGGTTCTTGGGAGGACCCAAGGACCAACATTGATGGGTCTGTCCGGGGAAAGGCGCGGTGGATCATAAAGGGGTCGAATCTGGTGTCGCTTAAGAAGCAACAAAGCAATCCTGAGGACATGACCTGTCTGCGAGAGATGCCTAGACTAGAAGATTACTGGCTCTACTTCTTTTTGTCTCACAAATATGAGCCTCAGTACGACAAAACAGTGGGATCCCAAAGTTCCACAAAGCTTGCGACAGTAAGTGTTATTTACATTCAAATTTCCTAAATAAGTTGTATAAGACACAAAATTTGTTTTTACTTATGGTTTGATTTGTTGTTATATCTGCAGTGAGTTGGTTATTAACATGGCTGATTATGAGAAGGTGACGAGGTATTCCGTGTGGCGCCTCAGAGATGAAAAATGGTTCGACAACGAAGTAAGTATTTCTTTTTGTTGATTTAACGGAGTTTCTTAAGACATATATAATCCTCTCCCATCATCATCATAACACTTTTCTATTCACTTTTTAAACAATTAGTTTATGGATGCATATTTGCAATTCCTTCATCTGAAAGAAAGAAGCCGCGAATTTGGTGGAATCCCTCGCATTTGGTACCTCGGCACAAATTATGCCGTAAGTTCATTCCCTTTTCATTGGAAAAAAACTCAATTTAAAATTCTTCCCCAAAATGACATAATTAATTATAATTCTTGTTAAGCCCACGGAGGGTCTTCGATATTTCCAAGTGTCCGATCATTATGGAGGAACATGGAGCGAGATGGCATACGTAAGATTTACGATTTCTATCAATACAAGTTGCTTTATACATTCATATTTTGTTGAACTTATTTTATGTTGAATTGTTAATGAAATAGATTGCCCTGCCCATGAATGTACATCACAACCACTGGTTCACGATGGTCATTTCCTTTGTCGACAAGGAAATATACGTCTTGGACTCGGATTCTGGACTTGGGTATGATGAGAGGGATGTAGCTAAAAAAGTTTATCAAATGCACAAGGTGCTATCCTCCTATTCAGAGTACCATGATGACATCAGAAAGTGGGATGTGTGGTACATGAATGACGACGTTCCCCAACAACCAAACGGGTAACAATCTTGAATCCACTCACCAATTTGTTAAACTCACTATCTTATACATTACAACTGCATTCTGTTTTGATCTCTCAAGAATGATTGTGGCCCTTTTGTATGCTTCTTCATGACCCACTTGAGGGACCTGATTCCTAATCCAAAGAAGAACTTCTCTGTCCAAGTGAAGCAGCTCAGAATCTGGATTGCCAATCAAATGACTAGATCAGACTACAACAGCCACTTTGCCAAGATGTTTAAAGAGTTAATGATCTTCAAGTCTATTGATGAGAATGTTCATGAGTTTGAAATGATGTACAATTCCCCTACTTTTCCTAATGTTCCATTGGAATCCGGGGCGAAGACGAGGAGGTCGGCGCGAAACTCGTTGGGGAAGAATGGAAAAAAGTGAATTTGTCTGTTATGTTGTTGGGGATTTTAATATAAACAATATTTATGTCAGTAAATGTTGTGGGTTGTTTGAGAGAGTGTATGTTATGAACAATGTTTTCCAATGTTGATGAAACAATGTTTTTTTTATTATTATTCGATGGCTTGTGTTTTTTTTCTGAAAAATTGCTTGTGATTTTTTTTTTTGAAATAATTGTGATTTCTTGTGAACACAAACTGTACAGTTAAATTTATCTAAGGTGCATTTGGTGTTGGCCAACTACCCTCACCTACCACAACTGAATTAATAAATGCACTACTAGGTTATTATGTATCCATTCCAAAGAGTTGAGTTCTCTATCTTAACTGTAGATACCTGCATTTATATCATCCAACCTACCCACTGCCCGCTTTTAATACAATCTCCAACCACTCTCAACGAACTCTTTATTTCTTTCTTCACTCTCAGATCTCATCAGTTCTCCTTCTCTTTCACCCTTCTCTTCTTTCTCTTTAAGAAATGTCTCAACATAGTGTAAGCTCTTCATCCTCACCAAGCAATCCACCTTCATATTCAAGAGGAGATTCATCCCGGAGGTCAGGGTGTAGGCCTGAGCAGTGTTTCTGTGGCCGTTACCCTGTAAGTCGTACCGCACATACGCCCGAAAATGATGGACCCGTGTTTTGGACTTGTGCGAAGCCTAGAGGTCAACAATGCAACTATTTCTACTGGGAAGATGAATTTCCCAGTCCGTTCTGTGCTCCAGATCTCCAACAACTTCAGGAGGAGGTAACAACGTTGAGTAGGAGACTCGTAGGGGCCGAGAATGCTTCCAAAGCCCACTCTTTTCATGTGAAACTGTTGTATGTTGTGATTTTTGTCATTTTCATCGTTTTAATTTCAAAGTAAGATAGTTTCCCCTCTATTCTGTTGTGTTCAGTTAAGTGTGAGACTCGAAGGGGCCGAGAATGCTTCAAAAGCCCACTATTTTCGTGTGAAACTGTTGTATGTTGTGATTTTTGTCATTTTCAACATTTTAATTCCAATGTACGATAGTTTATCCTATATTTAATTATAATTCTGCAGTGATTCGTTAAGGATTCAAGCTTTGTTAACAATGATAACTCTGATTTCATCTTAAATGGAAGTGTTATTATCATAACTATTAAACACACTAACTAAAGATTAATCAACGATATCACTATGTTATTTTATTGAGCTTAGGTCATTCTAAAGTGTTAACGATACTATTTAGGTTAAAAATGAATCTTCCTGGGACAACTTTTTTCGTCCGGTAGCTTGCATTTTCGTAATAACCGGCTAGTACCGGCTTAGCCGGTTACCACAGGGACGCACCAAAGTTTTGGGCGAAACTTAGGGTCCATAAATCAAATATCAGGGTCCGGCTATCCAGGAAAGACAACAAGTGTGGCGATTGGAAAGGTAATCTTTTTCTGATTATTGGATTTTTAGATGTAAGCTTCTTATCAAGTACCTGCTTTTTCTTCTCTTGTCAATTGGTATTGTATCTTTTGGCCCGTTGAACTACACTCTTTCATCATAACATTTTTATAAATACTGGAGTCGTTACATGGGTGAGATGGGTGAGTTAGTTGTGCCCATAATCACGATTTAGTTTATTAGTTGAAATTTTAAAGAACTGACTATACTGAAACTTGACATTTGTTCCCTAATTTGTTTCCAATTTTGCTGGTAGCTGTACTTGCTATTCAGTATTCTCAATACTGGTCTTCGGGAGCTGAATAGCTGATTGCTGACCTGGCATTGAAAGGCAGCCGGTGGACCTTTTCAGGCACCCTTATGGAATTTCCCAGCTCTCCAGTGAGTTGCTTTCCTTTATTGATTTTCCATTTTTACATTGATGTCGAGTTGCTCCTTCTTCTGGGAAATTTTGAAAGGGTTTTTCTAACAGACATGTTAGTTGAAGTGTTCCCTCAAATTTGGCTTCTTTGTGATATCTGTATTTGAAAGATTTGTAAATATTTTCATAAATGGTTTGACAGGGAGCAGGCTAAGAGAGTATTTAGGGTTCAAATGGAGGCTATCGGTCATGTGTGTCACAAGAATCTTGTGCGGCTTGTTGGGTATTGCATTGAAGGAGTTACCAGGTGTTGCTTGTCATCTTTCTCTTCTCTGAAAAATCCTTTTATATTCTTTTTGCCAATTAGATTTTGCATGTAGCTATTATCTGTAGCTTACTTTTATTTTCCAAATGTAAGTACCAGTCCGTCCCAACTCTTTCTTCCCATCTGACTTTTTTGACTCGTATCTGGGTCACTTTGACCGGGTGATTTGGATAGCAAAATGATACGATTTTTTGATAATTTTTTCATCATATTATAGAGCACCTTTTACTCTACGACACCATGAAAAAATTATCAAAAAAATACATCGGTTTGCTATTCAAATCACCGGGTCAAAGTGACCCAGTGAATAGTGACAAAAGTCAAATTGGGAAGAAAGAGCTGGGACAGAGTGGTATATGATAGTTCATAACCCTCCATCTCTGCTTTTTCTACCCAAACTGACTTTTTGACTCGTATCTGGGTCACTTTGACCAGATGATTTGGATAGCAAAATAATACAATGTTTTTATAATTTTTTCACCATATGATAGAGAAACTTTTACGCTACAACACTATCAAAAAATTATCAAAAAATTTTATCAGTTTGCTATTCAAATCAACGGGTCAAAGTGACCAAGTGAATAGTGACAAAAGTCAAAATTGGTAGAAAGAGTAAAGACAGAGTGGTACTAGATGGTGGTGAATATAGAACTCCCTCGTCTTTATTTGAATTTATCTTGTTGTAAAGGTTTTCAGCTTTATTTTGAAGATCCTACTGTATAGCACTGTCCATATTTATTATGGTGACAGATAAGATAACATAATTTTGATACTTCATAGTCAGAGTGCCCTGATCTTGTCACTTTTATGTTCTAAAATGATCCGAGTAGTGCCTTTACATCTTGAATTATTCAATAATGACATCCTCTATAAAAGGAGAAAGTATTAATTGGGTCTAGCCCCGCCACTGTGGCATGCCTCTGTGGTGGGGCGCGTCATTCATCTTCTAACAAATATGCATTAGTCAGATGGAACCCACCAAATTTTGCTTATTTGTCAAAAGCTGAATGGCGCGCCCCACCACGCACGCATGCCACAGTGGTGGGGCTAGCCCCAATGAATACTTTCTCCTATAAAAGCCAGTCTAAGCTGAAAGTTTGAAGACGAAAAGATTGCATAGGTAGAAAAATGATAGGTTTTATCTTCTTCTACTAGGATTTGAAAGTTTGCATTAGTAATTTATGAAGGTGAAATGTGGTGTGGTTAGACTTGGTTTTATGCCGTGGCAATTAGAAGGGAAACAAGAAAGCGAATATGTGTGTGAATTGTGATCGATCCACATTACTTGATCGAACATGGAGTTGCTTTCTTCTGCTTCTTGGTTTGAGTTTATGCATTAAGGATACGAGATTCATCTCTACCGGCATATTTGAAATGGAGACCTTTGTTTTGGGTTTGTCAATGGCCCTGTTTGGATAACAAGGTTGGACAGGTTTGGTTAACCAAACGAGGTGGATGTTTGGATTAGAGGGTTTTGGTTTTTAAAGTGTTGACTTTTATGTGAGTAAAAAAATGAGTGGAAAGTGGGTCCTACAAATTTTGGGTTGAGGTTTTGGTTAACTTTTTTGTGAGGTTAACTAAACCATTGGTATGCAAACAGGGCCAATGATTGCTAAATGCAATTGCCAAGGATGCGTGACCCCCAAAGTCATGTGGTTGTTGTTAAATTTTAGGCAAGCAACTAAATTTGCAATAGGTTTTTTGAAGAGTTGACGACATTGTGCCTGAAAGATAATATGTTGTTACATTGTATGCACCTTACTAAGTACTAAACAGCATAACTGCTCTAACCAAAGCTAAACAACAATCACCAGAACAATTGAAAGCACAATCACATAATGTTAGCAAATCTTGATCCATCAACACTAAAGGCTAAGCATTTCTGTAATCCTGCACTTTCAAGGTTAGTTCACATTTGTTGTTTAGCATGATGTGAATTTGAACTCTAATGTTTTGATGGTTGCTGAGTTGAATATTCGTTGCTTGCATGTCGCAGAGGTGCAAGCATTTTGAGATTGGTGGAGACAAAGAAAAGGGAACTTCTCTCTTTTAGATGGCTTCTTCTATATGATGAGGATAAGAAGGAATTGGGCTCGTGGATCTTCTTCTTGTTCTCCTGTGCTGAGTAGTAGCATTTGGTTTTATATTTCTTCCGTATGTTTGAAAAAGTTTGGTAGACTTCTTCTTGCTACTGCTGTTTCGTCAGTTGTAACGAGGTGATGTTTTGATCCAAAAAATTACCAGACATGATAGTAATCGAAGCAATATGATTCATAGTTATTTAAAATCTTGCAAAGTTATAACATTGCTGCCAAAATATACAACCCGAGTCAAAGGTACACCGCGCGCAACCCGCGTTGCGGCACCTAGTAGAGAACTAGAAAGAATAAAAAGGAGCGGAGGAAGTAGCAAACTGACAAACTCCTAAATGAACTTTATTTGCAATCTTCTTCTTGATTAGTTACACGTTACACTTCGAAGTTCGAATATTGAAAGGCTAGTTGCAGCTTTCAAGATTAGTAATTAAATAGCCTAACATCACGTATCCCACGAGAAACACTAGACTAATCCAAATTGACATTTTCTTGATTTCTTTTCCTAGTTGAAGTATAAAACTTGTTCAAATATTTGTTGAGTACCGTACTCAGATACAGATTGCGTAAAATCTGGTAGATGTCACATCTAAGCTTACTATATCTGTACTACAACTCATTAATATCATTATGTAGCCTGTTTTTCGATAATGTTGACTAACAATATAATACAAAATAATTAAAAATATAAAGATTAAAACTGCAATGAGCACATGCAAGTACCACTCCGTCCCACCTGAAATGTACCATTGGACTTTTTCACCCGTAACTGAGTCACTTTGACCCGGTGATTTGGATCGCAAAATGATGCAATTTTTCGATAATTTTTTTACAGTCTTGTAGAATAAGCGTTACTCTACAACAATACGAAAAAATTATCTAAAAATTGCAAAATTTAGCTATTCAAATCACCGGGTCAAAGTGACACAGTAAATAGTGGTAAAAATTCAAATGGTGCAAAAGAAGTGGGACGGAGTGGTACTTGAAGTGAATGAGATCAGGTAAAAGATCTTTTTCAATCTTTCAATGAATATTTTGCTAATTTTAATCCCATTTACTTCAAATACGTTTTTTTGGCGGTCTTCGAACTTGTTTGGACCTACTACTCCATCGGGTATGTGAATCCTCAATATAATCCTGAGACCAGAACTTTGATCAGTTTTTCAATTGGTATTTTTGTGTGCAAATACTTGATTTTTGTTAAACAAACTCACTGCACTAGCAAGTAAAAAAGAACCGAAAAGCTCTTCGCAACAAAGTAAAGGGACTCATAGGCTGCTTATTTAAGACCTCAGGGACTAATAGTGCAATTGTTTCCTCAAGGTTTTTTACAAGTCGTTTGTATTTTTATTTTATTTTTGAGAAAAGGTCCGTTTGTAAACAGTCAGTCTTTCTTTCCTTCTTTTTTCCCCTTTTTCTTTTTTGTTTTTGAAAACCAAACTTTCAACAGAGTTGATGATAATGAATCAAGAAGACATTATCAATTTCCTTATGTTTATATTGTCTTCTTCATTCTCTTCCTCTTCCTATTCTGCAAAATCCTAATTTGTTTTCATGGTATCTGAGCCCGATGTTGGCTACCATGGCTCAATCTCCCTGAAATCCCTTCTATCTGTTATCCAATATCTACAATCTTATGCCAAACAAACTTGACGGCTCTAATTACGTTCTCTAGAAGCACCAACTCTCGTCGATTTTTCGTACTCAGAACCTTTTCAGGATCTTTGATGGGTCGATTCCAACGCCGCCGGTCTCCATGTAACACCCCTTGATCTCCAAGCTTTCCGTTCCGGACCGGAGAGCCTAGGAGGGTGCTACTCGTAATAAAATGGCGGAAATCGAGAACAAACACTGTCATAGTTATCTATTACACACTTTAAAGCAGTCTTACATTGACTTATACATTATACAAAAGATCCAAATTGTCTAGAGATCATATTTGCTAAGAGTGCGGATAAATACTAGATGAGTCTGCATTTCCCCTCCTATGCCAAACCTTCTTCTTCTAGACATGCGGTGAGAATAAAACAGGAACCGCAGTTTCGAAAGTCAGCAATAAATACCGAGTGAATAACACTTAAGCATGTCAAATAAATATGAGAGATATTCTAAGTAAATATTGTAAATAATAACTTTGACACAGTGGAAGTAAAAGATTATTGAAGAATATAATTTCCGAGTCTTGTATGATTTTCCAATATATTATCCACAAGGACGTTACAGTTCATATGCAATATCCAAAAAAGAATTTCCAATTAACTCACAGTCTTCCAATGTCCATTAGTAAACATCCAATCCAAAAATAAAATGTTATTCATTTGTTGATACGGGGAAGAACTATCCATCACCAAGCATCCAAGACCTTAAGTGCCGACACCCCCCTAAGACTTCTTGCGGCCAGAGAGGTGAGTACATGGAGCGGCCCGGCAGGTTGCGAACGGATTAAAATACACAGGCCGAGTGACCGAAGTCAACATCGACAATAATAATCACAGGTCGAGTGACCGAAGTCAACGTCGACAATAATAACCACAAGCCGAGTGGCTTAAGCCAACACGACAATAATAATAAGTTTTCCCCGCACAACTATTTCCACTTTACATTATTACGCGTTATTATTTTTACGTGTTAGTTTCAAAGCAAATATTTCATACATAACCAAATCTCAAGTAAAGCATGTAAGTCATAAAACACATTTGAGATAAATTATAAAATCATGTTTCTACACGAAAGAAGCTAAGTGTACTAGACTTGACATGTTTACTCACCTTGATAAAACAGCAAATATCACGTCAGCTTTCACAGGTAGACGTAACCCTCGTCTACGAACTCGTCACCTACAGTTTGTAATTTCTAAATCAATTACAAGTCCCAACTAGCATGTTAAATGGAATTACGCGATGAATGTTTTAATCCTGAGGTGAACTCTTTATTTTAAATTTCAAGACAACCCAAATCCCTCATTCTTTTTATTTAGTATAATTTCTAATCCAATTATAAGAAGTGTGTATTTATTTTCCATAAATAAAGTTGATATTTATAATACTTAGATAAATAACTGCTAAATACTTCTATGCGGAAAAGCTTATATTGAATTAAGCATACAATTGGAATTTACTAAATAATATTACTTCACAAAATCAATTTAGTTACTTTAATATATAAAAAAAAGCATGTATTCGAAGAGGATATTAATTCTAGCTTTACTGAATACTTAATAAATACTTAAAAACACATTTTTCTCTTACAATACATTTTTTATTCATAAACTTCCCCGTAAAAATGATTTGTAGCTATTTAATCGTGGCAAATCTCTAAGTTGTAATATTTTACTAGGTAGTTATACGTATTCATTTAAACCAACACTTTTATTAATTAGTAGCTACAAATATCTTTTACTAAATATTTATAAATATTTGGTTCATAAATTTTGTAGATAAAAAGATTAGCTTGTATAGCATAGCTAAAACACAAGTATTTTTCTAAAAAGATTGTTCACATATGTATAGAAATTATAAATACTATTTTTTTATTTAAGAAAGTGTTAAGTTTATTTATAAAGTCAGACTGTGTAAACTACCACAAGACCCCCAATGCTTTATGAATACACAATTAACCATCCTCCACCACACTATTATTTTCAGATATTTTAATTAGCACCGCTCACTTTCTGTTAAATGAAAAAAGCACCCCCTTAACATACTTCATCTTCTACCTCCAATCCCAACAATGAACTTTTCAATCCCCAGCTACCCACAACATTTTGATTGTATAAAACTATAAATCAAGTCGAATCATGAAGATTGATGCCAAGAATTGCTAAAAATAGTTACCGAATGGTAGAGAAATCACTCGTCCAAGTTTTGGGTCGGAGCTCGCCGGAATTAATGGTGTTCCGGCTGTTGGGTGGCCGCAAATTGGACCCCCTGGGCTTGATCGGCCCAATAGGGGTGTGGGAGAGGCCGCCGAAAGGGAAGAGGGAGCAGGGGAGGCCGGCAGCTGGCTTCCCGTCGAACTGGGGCCTCCGGGTCTGGTGCGGCGGTGGCCTTTGCTGCCGCTACAACTGCTGCTATTTGGTGCTCTATTTCAGGCGACCAGAGAGAGTCACCAAGTTGGTGGAAGGTCTAAGGGAGGGAGAGAGGGAGATGCAGGTGATTGGTGGCGGTGGTATCACCATCGGAGAAGGCATCGGCTTCACTGCCGCCGCTGCCTCTACTGCTTTTCGCCGGAGAAAACAGGTAGAAGAGAGAGACTGAGAGAGTCAGGGAGGTGGAGGAGGAAGTGGTGGTGGCTGTGGTTGTATTGCCGGTGATGGAGGTGGCGATGGTGTTGGTGGTGTTCGGTTGAGAAGACCAGAAGAAGAAGAGAATAAGAAGAAGAAGAATAGGAGGTGAAGACAACAACATCCTTGATTTTTGGGAGAAGCCAGCCAACTGATTATGCCCTGCAAGTGGGAGAAAGTTTTCTCCATTTTTTTTTTTTTTTTTTTTTTTGTATTATTGAATTCACTTTATTAATTTACCCTCTAGGTATTTGAGTTTCTTGAAACTACAACTACAACCCCCTTAATAAACTAGTATATATTTTTTTCTGGAACTAAAAACACATCCCCAATTAACAGATACTTAACGTGTATACTTCATAAAAGTCAGTAATTACCCTTAAACGAATCAGTAATACCCCTAAATGAAATGGGGTATTACACTCTAGCACCGCCGCCGACGGCTCCTCTTCTTCGAATCCAGCGTTTCAAGCATGGTTTCAACAAGACCAAGGGCTCCAAACCCTCATCAACGCCACACTCACTCCCGAAGTGCTCTCCCATGTCATCGGTAAGACGTCGGCGCGAGACTTCTGGATTGCGGTCAAAGCGAGGTATGCTTCCCTGACTCGATCTAATATTCCACAACTCAAACCTGATCTGCAAACCTTGAAGAAATGCTCTGATTCTTTGGATCTGTACATGCAAAAGCTTAAATATGTTCGTGATAAGTTGGTTGTGTCTCTACTTCTAACTGATGATGAAGGTATGTTGATTTATGCCCTAAATGGTCTTCCTAGCGAATATAACTCTTTTCACACTGCTATTCAGGGTCGCTTTTGTTACGACCCGACTTTTATCCTTTAAGTTGATTACGAAACTATCAGAGAAAAACGCACGTTTTTCGTCCGCGACGGAAATACGAACCGTATTGCTTTTCAGGAAAAAATAGCGCGGAAGCTTAGAAAAATAGAACTCTTTTCATTTTGAATAAAAACATCACTTTCCTATTCATTTGATCAGTAATCGTTTACAAGTCCCAAATAAAATAATCTTAACTAATATTAAAACAATTCATAATCTTTAATAACACTAGCTCCTCTATAGTATTCCATCGATCCGGTCTGGTACCTGTAATTATTTTAGGGTGAGCAAAAAGCCCAGTAGGTACCGCCTAACCACTGGCATAGAAATATAATAATCAATTAAACTGTAACAGGTTATAGCATGGATCATGAATCACATTATTATCATGCTTTAGATGTAATCGAATAATGAACAATAACTTAACAATCAACATATAAGCATATAGTCATGTATAGACCGTAATTACAGTAGACGTGAAAATTATATTTCCCCTACCTTTATTGGAAGTCGGAATCTCGCTTCTGACATGAATTGGCAAAGCTCAAATGATAAACCGGCTATAGTCTTGCTAAAAAAGTCGACAATTATCTCTTTTTAGATTCTCAAATGAGTTGAGAAACTAATAAAAATGGAAGAGTTTTGAATTCGGGAAATAATCGGTAAATTAACTTCTCAAAAACACTCTTTAGAAGAGAGGGGGATGAAGGTGTACTTTTGAAATGAAGAGAGGAAGGTCTTATTTATAGGTGGGCTGTCCAGGGGGTGCTTTCTGTCATTTCAAGTGACTTTGCAGGAGGTAGTTGTAATTAATCAGACTTCTTTTACAAAATATCCAAAAGTATAGTAGGTGCCGGCAAGGAGAATCGAACCCTGTCAAGACCAGCAGCCAGGCAGGTGACTCGAACCCAGGCGGCAGGGTGTCGGACGTGCGTTAATTACCACTGTACAAGCACAACATTTGGAAAAGTTTGAACAAATATATTTATCTATATAGTCTATGGCTGTAGCTTCTTGTCTCAATCTTCTACAATATATCTATTTGATACAAAACTTCATAGCTCTTAATTTTGTAATCTCTTTATTTCCATTCACATAAAATCTTCTCCAAACATACAACATAATTAATTCAAATAAAGGTAACGATATTATTTTCCTTACATAACATACCTATTAACATGCTTCTATCACAATTATAAAATGTAACTACTATAATATACAAATATAAAACACTATTTTCTAATATTTAAAAATAAGCTTAAAAATGTGGATTATCTAATCCCATAAGCTTTGAAGAATTGCATGTTTTGATGAAAGCTGAAGAGCAGATGTATGAAAGTCAATCTTCTGAATTACTTGCGTCTACTGCTATGAATGCCTCTACTCCTTATCCTTCCTCTTCTAATTCTTATCGCGGGTCTGTTTGCGGTCGTGGCCGAGGCCTTCTCGGTCCAGGACCCCCCCCCCCTCTGGTCGTGGTGGCTACGGCCAGACTGGTTGGGGATATAGTCGATCCAATGGATCTGGCCATATGCACGAGGGAGGACGAAACGACTCTTACAGAAGTAGTGGCGGTGGTCAACGGGGTTCTAACCGCGGTGGTGGTGGCTGATTCAACTCTAACCCTAGACCACCTTCCTCCTCAGCACCGGTTAACTGTCAGATTTGTGGGTTAGATTATCACTCTGCTGCTGATTGTTGGCACATGATGGATTATTCCTATCAAGGAGGTAAACCTCATTCAGACCAATTGACTGCCTACGATGCTTCTACCTCTTCTACCATCACTTTTCCAGAATTCTAGATTTTGGACTCTGGTGCTACCAACCATATGACTGCTGACTTGAGGAACCTCTCTTTGGCTGAAACCTACACTGGGTCTGACCAAGTGACCATGGGTAATGGTCAGGCTGCACTATCTCACACACTGGTACTGCTCACTTAAGAACACAGTCTCATTCTTTTGATCTTGCAAATACTTTCCATGTACCTAATTAGCAACTAATTATTATCTGTTTATCAACTATGCAAACAACACAACTGTAGAATGCCAAATACTTTTCTATCTAGGATCTTGCTTCGCGAAAAACTCTTTACACAGGCTTGAGTGAAAATGGGCTCTATCCTATCTGTTCTTTTCCTTTTACTACAAATTCTCCCAAGGCTTGTTTGGCTAGTAAAATTAATGTTCCTATGCTGGCTTGGACACCCATCCAATGACAATTTAAACTCTATTTTTGGTTCTGCATACAAGTCTTCTTCTATTTCTGAAATGTGTGAATCATGTTTGAAAGGTAAAATTATAAGATTGCCTTATTCTAAGTCAACTACTGTCACTCACACACCTCTGACCTTTTACGCAATGATGTTTGGGGTCCTGCGTATGTGAAATCCATACATGGCTACAGGTTTTATGTGCTACTAATTGATGATTTCTCTAGATGTACCTGCATTTTTCCATTATTTCATAAATCTGAAGTTGCTACTGTGTTTCCAAAATTTAAACTTCACATAGAAAATCTCTTAGGACGTAAGATAAAGATCTTAAGATCTGATGGTGGTGGTGAATACATTTCTGTTGTGTTTCAACATTTCTTGTCTAATCATGAAATCACTCACCAAAAATCTTGTCCACACACTCCACAATAAAAATGTGTTTTAGAAAGGAAACATAGACACATATTGGAAACCGCTATTACCTTGCTTCAACATGCTTCTTTGCCTCATTGTCTTTGGTTTCATGCCATAGATGCTGATGTCTTTCTTATCAATCGCATGTCTAGCTCTGTCACTCATGCTAAAGCCCCTTTTGAGTTATTATTTCATCACATACCAGATTATAATGCTATGAAAGTCTTTGGTTGTGCTTGTTATCCAAACTTGAGACCTTATACTAAATCTGAACTTGATGCTAGAACTGCTCAACGCATTTTTCTTGGTTATGCTGATAATTATAAGGGATACTTTTGTTATCACAAAACTTTACAAAAGTTCTACATTAGTAGAGATGTCATCTTTAATGAACAATTGTTTCCTTATGCAGCTTCTGGATCTCCTGCTCCATCAGAGGGTCCTCACACTTACTCACATACTACATTTATTGTCCCTGTCCCTGGTTCTGGACATGATGATTTACCTCTTTGCGAAACTGACCCTGTTGTTGAGGATCCCTCACTCTCTTCTGAGCTGCAGTCAAGTGGAGGTGATGATCATGATACTACACCCACTAAACAGATATCAGAACAGATACCTTCATCCCCCACTAATGGCATGGCACAAGAAGCAGTGTTTGTGCCGTCTCCAGCACAGGGTCATCCAATGAAGACTAGGAGCAAATCTGGTATCATCAAAAAGAACATCCTTGATCTTGCATCCAAAACTGGTATTTTCGATCCTATCTTATCCTCACAAAAGTTCATTGGGTTCGGTTCTGTCCCTGGCTTTCCTAAAACTATCACTACACTCACTGTCACTGCTTCTGATCCCACATGCTTTTTTGAGGCTAAGAAGGACACACACTGGCAATACGCCATGGCTGCTGAAATCTCTAGCCTCATACATCAAAACACTTGGAGTCTTGTTTTACCTCCACCACATGCTAACATTGTTGGCAATACGTGGGTTTTAAAACAAAATTTAACACTGATTGTTCTGTTTCTAGATTCAAAGCAAGGCTTCTGAACAAGGGTTTTCATCAAACTCAGGGAATTGATTTTGATGAAACCTTCAGCCCCGTTATTAAACGCGTTACTGTTCGAACTATTCTTACATTAGCTGCTACTTTTGACTAGCCTCTTCAAAAACTTGATGTTAAAATTGCTTTCTTACATGGCCATTTGCAAGAAACTTTCTACATGAAACAGCCACCTGGGTTTGTTGATCCTTCTAAACCAAATCATGTGTGCAAATTACACAAGTCTATTTATGGTTTAAAGCAGGCTCCAAGGAGATGATTTTCCATATTTACAACTTACATTTCCTCTCCTGGCATCATACAATCTGCTCCTAATAGTTCTCTCTTTATTCGACATTCTCCTTCTGGTATTGCTATCATTTTGTTATATGTTGATGAAATTATACTTAGAGGCAATGACTCTGCCAATATGAAAAATTTGGTGAGATCCCTTCACTCAGAATTTGATATGACCAATCTTGGTCCTTTGCACTATTTTCTTGGATTAGAAATCACTAGAACTGCTCATGGTATTTTTATAAATCAAAACAAGTGTATCAATGACATTTTTCAACATTTTAACATGCTGAATAGCAAACCTTGTCCCAATCCTCTTCCTTCAAATGGCAAATTTCATGCCTTAGAGGGTACTGCCTTGCCTGATCCTACTGTGTATCGCCAGCTTCTGAGTTCCTTGCAATATTTTGTCTTTTCTCGACCTGATATTGCCTTTGCTATTAACCATCTTTGCCAATTTATGCATAAACCCACAAACATGCATTTAATTGGCGCCAAAAGAATTCTTCATTATTTTAAAGGAACCCAACATCAAGGTATCTATTGAACAAAAGGTCCAAGCCCAATAAATGCTTCCACAGATGCTGATTGGGTTGGAAACCCAACAGATCGCAGAAGCACTACTGGGCTTGTAATTTCTATTGGGCCCAATCCCATACAATGGGCCGCTAAGAAACAAACCACAGTAGCCCGATCCTCAAGTGAAGCTGATTATCAGGTCCTAGCTATGATAGCTGCAGAACTCTCTTCGTTATAAAAACTTTTCAAGGATTTACAAATTCGTCTAAATTACCCTCCTACTGTGTGGTGTGATAACTCCTCGGGTATCAAAACGACTACTAATCCTATAATGCATTCTCGGTCAAAGCACATCGAAGTTGACTACCATTTTGTTCGCGAAAAAGCACTGCGTAAAGAAATGATTATTTATTTTGTTTCAGGCACTCACAAGCTTGCAGACATTTTTACAAAAGGGTTGCCAACTCTACGATTTGTTGAACTCAAATACAAACTCATGGCTGCAGGGTTTTGATCATGGATACGCAGCGGAATAAATAATAATGTATCCGATCAAGACCTTCCAAGGATCACAGGAAGAGAATTCATAACGATAGTAAAGGATCCGTGTCATGTACCTTATAGGTCTCCTATGATGACTTGTAACGCGAATAGTGTCACGTCTCTACGGTTGATCCACGCCTAGGATTGAGATCTATATCCTCCAACAGCTTGTGCTAGCTAGGATTGATGGAAGAGGAAGAATAAATCACGCAACGGAGACCAAAAGATAGGAGCGGCCTCTCTTCTTTGGCCGACGGGTAAGGGCGAACGGAAAGGGGGTGTTTGGCCCTCTTGTTGTCTTGCTCTCTCCTTGCTTCTCTCCTAATCAAGTAATGTTATGAGCATTAGTAGGAAAGAATCTAGTTGCATCCTTTATATATTCCAACAACTCCTTTTTACTACATAAAGGCCCTCTCTTAATCCTACTCAAGTTCGGATTAGTCTAACTTGCATATTAGTCCTACTAAGTTAGCAAGTTGTTGCGTTTTGATCCTTCTAATTAATTAATCATATTAATTAATTCCCAAGTCTATTTTAATACATATGGCATGTGACCCCATCAGTTGCACTTAGTTGGTAGTAACTATTTACTAATATGGAGCGGTCTCTAGCAAGACATCCATACTACCCAACTATTAGAAATAGTCATCCGAAAAACCTTTTGCAAGTATTGTCTCATCCCTTTGTATCAATATCCGGATCGGACACGAGATATACAAGTCAAACTAGGATATCCAATACATAGTTCCTCAATCCTGGGAATAACCTTATTCGTGCAAACAACATCAATATCCTATATTGATTTATTTGAGTCTGGCCAGACATTCTATAAGCATTATCCCTCGAGTGGCCTAGGATATTTGCACCCGTTATGTGGGAGGGAAAAATTCTATATTCATCACTACGATATCTAAACTTGCTTCTTATTGTCTCAGATACGCGCCTTTATAACTACCCAGTCACGATGTAGCGTTTGGCGCTACCAAAACCACAATATTCCACAACTAGATGATCTAGTGACTTCAAGTCTAAGGATGACAATATCGTTGTCACTGCGAAAATCACTTGTGACTTTACAAAACATGTATGTAGCCTTCTCGGAGATGGGTCAATCCAGTATGTCATTACTCCTAATGCATACCCATGTGTTGGATCGTGATATCTCCTTATGAATCCAACCACATGCTAGTCTATATATGATTGTCATATTAATCAGTATAATGGACTAGGGATATTTAATATAAATAACACAATTGTAAATCTAAGGACTTCATTATATTAAATATCTCAATAAATAATACAATGAATAATCTAGCCAATTTATTGTTCATACTAAACTAGATTGCCTCTAGGGCATCTATTCAAACAGTCTTCCACTTGCACTAGAGCCAATCTGGTGCATCTTGTATGCCAATGCTCCTAGTGTGCCCTTCATGCTTGCGCTAAACAAGCGGCTTTGTAAGTGGATCTGACAGATTCTCATCTGTAGAAATCTTGCATATCCAGACATCTCCTCTATCAACAATATCTCGAATAAGATGGAACTTCCTGAGTACGTGCTTGTATTTCTGATGTGACCAGGTTACTTTGATTGCACGCTTGCCCCAGTGTTGTCACAGTACAACTGTACTGATGCGCAATGCTAGGAACCACACCAAGCTCAGTATTGAACTTCCTAATCCAAACAGCCTTCTTTGCTGCGCTATTTGCAGCAATGTACTCAGCCTCTGTTGTAGAATCAGCCACCGTCTCTTGCTTGGAACTCTTCCAGCTCACTACTGCTCCATTCAGGAAAAACAGAAACCTCGACTCTGATCTGAAATCACCTCTGTCAGTTTGGAAGCTTGCATCCATGTAACCCTTTACACACAACTCCTCCTCACCTCCAACTATCAAGAATGCGTCCTTAGTTCTTCTCAAGTACTTTAGGATGTTCTTGACTGCAATCCAGTGACTCTCACCTGATTTGACTGATATCTGCTTGTCATACTGAACGCATATGACACATATGGTCTAGTACATAACATGGCGTACATGATGGATCCTATGGCCGAGGCATAGGGAACCCTACTCACGCGTTCCTTCTCAATCTCATTGGAAGGAAAACCACTCTTCGAAAGAGTGATCCCATGCGACATGGGAAAAAATCCCTTCTTGGAAGCTTGCATGTTGAACTGCTTCAACACCTTGCCTATATGTGTACTTTGACTTAGGTCGAGCAGCTTCTTAGATCTATCTCTATATATCTTGATACCGAGTATATAAGTTGCTTCACCTAAGTCTTTCATTGAGAAACATTTCCTAGCCAATCTTTAACAGATTGCAGTATGGGAATGTAGTTTCCAATGAGTAGTATGTGATCAACATAAAAGACCAGAAAAGCAACAGAGCTCCCACTAACCTTCTTGTAGACACAAGTCTCAGCTTCGTTTCGGATGAAGCCAAACTCTTTGACTACTTCATCAAAATGTCGATTCCAACTTCTAGAAGCTTACTTCAATCCATAAATGGATCATTGCAGCTTACAGACTTTGTTGGCTTGCTTTGGATCTACAAAACCCTCAGGATGTATCATATACACGTCCTCGAGGAGATTCCCATACAGGAATGCTGTTTTGAAATCCATCTGCCAAATCTCATAGTCGTAGTATGCTACAATAGCAAGTAAGATTCGGATGGGTTTGGTCATTGCGACTGGTGAAAAGGTTTCATCATAGTCAATACCATGAATATGTCTGAATCCTTTAGCCACCAATCGGCCCTTATAGGTAATGACATTACCATCCATGCAGACCTTCTTCTTGAAGACCCACTTGCACCCTATGGGTCGAGCCCCTTCGGGTGGTTCCACCAAAGTCCATACTTTGTTGGTATACATGGATTCCATCTCGGATCTCATGTCCTCAAGAAACTTCTGAGAGTCCGGCCTTCTTATGGCCTCTTCATAGGTAGTAGGCCCATCATCCATGAGCAGCTTGTCACCATATTCCGTCACGAGAAGTTCATACCTCTATGGCTCCTAGCGCACTCTACCAGATCTACGAAGCTCTTGTGTTACTTAAACAGGCTTCTCACAACCTTTTGTGGATCCTGGTCATGTTCCATAGTAGGATCTATGTGACGCGATTTCATAACGCGTATGCGCAAGTGCACGGTCAAGTAATATAGGGGTGGTGTTTCAACCCCGAGTTATCGATCCCACGAGGACAGACTTGAGACAATTTAATCAATTACTTAATTTAGAGTACGGTACAAGATGAAAGATTTGGTTTAAATAGCAACTAATCTAATATTTTTATATTTTTTGTATATTTAATAAAAGATGGAGAAACTAGGCGATCTCTAGATTACCTAGGGCTGTAGACGATTTCCGGATTATCTGAGTAACACGTTAATTCTATCCAAATCAAGCCGGGTAATAGACTATGCCAATATCATGTCGGTCTCTTGTCATTTTACGTCTCGGTTGACTATAATATCCTCTCGGTCTCTTGTTGTCTACCGGTCTGTTCTAGCAAGTCATCTACTGGTACGATAATTGGGTCATGTCAGTCCACCGTTTCACGAAAGAGCAGAATAATCCTACCGAATCTACCCACACTAGGCCAATCCTAACACTTTTCCTTTTCGGACTCGGTGATTCAGGGTTGTTATTCACGTCTCATCCTAGCTAGTTAGAATCACTGTCGCGCATTCGCTAGCTAAGTAGTATTTCCGGGTTATGACTCCTTCAACACTAAGAATTGAGTGTAGCACGTGAACAACTGACTTAGAACGATATTAACTTTAAGCATGAATCAACTTGATGAGCCAAACCCTAGTTTATGAACATTAGATCTTCTCCTAAACGTGTCAATAAGTTAGGATTACTAACAATAATCAAAAACTAACATTGATTCAACAAGATGAAATCAAATACGCATGAAACTAGATTCTATTCGGAAAAGTATCGTTTACATAACCCTAGGCTCTCATAGAGATGCCTAGCAAAACTTCTAGCTAAAAATAATTAAACAAACAAGGTGAAATAGTTTCTCCATACAAGATTTGAAAGAAGAAGAAGAAGATGAAACCTAGAGCTTCAATGGAGGAGGAGTCCTCCTCTTGAACGTCCGTCCCTTGCTTCTTCCCCCGTTGGTAGTGTTCTTCTCCAATGAATCTCCTTAATTGTAGTTTTTATGTATTAATTATCTCCAATTAGGTTTAGGAGATAACTAAGACAAAACTACGCAGTTTTGAACAAACAAAGCCAGCCTTTTTTCTCCTACTTGCGTCCGTGTGTTTTTTCTTCTTAAGCAGATCGCACGACCTCAGTAAAGCTGATCGTGCGATCTTCTTCTCCTTTTGCCTCAGATCGCACGACCTCAGTAAAGCTGATGGTGCGATCTGCATCCCTCTTGCTTCAGATCGCACGAAATATTTCTAAGGACCAAGTCTGATCGCACGATCTGCAATATCAAGTCGTGCGACCCGATTAGCTGATCGAACGATCATCCACTAAGATCGTGAAAACAGTAAGTTCTTCAATTTTCTTCTCCGGATTTTTTCTAAATCTTGCTCCAGATCGCACCACCTCAGTAAAGCTTATCGTGCGATCTGCTGAACTTGTTTTTCTTCTCTCCTTTTCTTTCTTCTTTTTGATGTGCCTACTTCCTCTCTTGTCCTTTCTTGACCAATCCCGAGATTTGTCTCAATTTCCGAAGTTCGTTTCTCCTCTTCGTTCAGTCTCCGAGCCTCCGGTACCTAGAATCCCAACAATAATACACCGGGTTTAAAATATGACATTTATAACTCAAATAAACTAGAAAATGCCCGGATTTGACAATTAACGCTACAAAGCTCAACTTCACAATTCCTCCATAATCACAGTGTAAAACTAACATATTTTGGCCGGAAATCACACAAAACGATAGTTAAAACGTGCAAGAATATAACTCTAATACAGAGTTATCAAATCCCCAACACTACCTTTTTGCGTGTCCCAGCAAAATCAAAAACATCTCCCACACTATGGTTCTCAATCCACCGTATTGCAAACAACGTCACTAGCCATGTGACACAAACAACACACACACATGCAATCTATATGACTATACAATATGCAATTCGATTATAAACAATGCAGGAATTAAGCAACGCAATTTTTTTTCCAGTTAGAGATTGGGCAATCTCGAAAAGTAAATCGGCAAGTCATAAGGCTCTCATATTCCCTCAGAAATTCTTTAACTTTGGTGATCGGTAGAACTTGCGGCCAGTTTAGACATAACGGGCACGAACACTTAAGACATTGCTTTGCACACTCGTCAAACATATCCCTAACACTTACCATCCGATCTATTTATCTGCGGGTTCACACTTTTGACGGATTAGGACGGGTAGGATAGGATATTTAGAAGCGTAGTACTAGACGTCATGATATAAATCACAAAAAACCCGATTCTCACCAAAATCCAAGGAACCCCACCGAATCTCACCACTCCGGCCATCATTCCCTCAATCTTGGTGCAACGCCGTTCTCGCGGCCACAAATGTGAAAGAGTGATCAAGATCCATAGTTAATCTCCCGGGTCTTCAAGAAATTCAATTTCAGCTCCTTATTCCCTTTCAATTTCAATTTATGTTTTTCTTTTCTTTCTATTTCTTTTTTCCTCTAACCAATTAATGGAGCCAACAATAATGATAGTAATATCCGAGGAGATCCAAGTATCAAATAACGTGGGGGTGGAATGTGTCAAATCAGTAGTGTAATCAATATAGATGTCGACACCCGCACACTCAATGTAAATCATATCAAAAACCCGGTAGTCAATGTTTAGACTTGCTTTTCCAACCGATCCTCCTCATGACCTAAGATATAGAGAATATAAATGAAGAATAAGCACGATCACCTATAGGATCAACCAACCCCCACCCCATGACGTACGGAAAGAATATCACGCACTACGATACTCCACATGTGATCGTGGTGTAAGGACACGAATCACCGCACACCGAAGTGTGCTACCGTCTCTAACTCACCCTCACATCTCCTCAAAAGACGACATGTAAGAGAAACCACGTAATATGTATCAATTTAGCACACCCTCATCGAACCTCCCTAACTCAACTCCCTCTATCATGACGCAGAGGAAAGGACCATTCTAACTAGTGATGAAAGTCACAAGGTACGGCTTCCTAGGCTAGAGGCTGTGAATAAAAGGGGTAAATGGATCAAAAGGGGTAACTAGTGGACCTAGGCTGTGAGACGGGACGTGAGGCCCCCGTAAACATCACTCGCACAGCTGTTTTGTTGCCACTACGAGGAGGGTTGACGAATACCTAAGTGACGGTGGTGTAGCGCTAGTAGGATAACCAGTCTGAGAGGCAGCTACTCGCATTTCTAATGTGCATTAACCCTATAAGTCTTCCTACTCCAGATTCTCGCGTCTACCTCACCTCAGATTTTCATACTCCTAAGGAATTCTATCATTAAGCCCTCGCCACATTCACTCTCTTCGATTGCCCTTTCTCAAAAGTTTCAATTTTTATGATTTTTGAATTTTTGATTTTTTGATTTTTTTTTTCAGGACTCTCTATGCTTGTGGTCAGCTCGATTAACCACACGTTTTGGGTAGGGGACTCAATAATTAAACGTGCAACAATTCAAAATATTGAACTAGCACAGTACGACACTAAAACACCACTCTACACTAACCACATTAATACAGTACTACACAAACTACATGTTACAAGGCTATGCAAGACAAAACATGACTGATGACATTATACACAAATTCCCCCACACTTAAGCATTTCGTTGACCTCAACGAATTTAGAGACCAAGTACGAGGTGTCCTCGCTTAAATGTGTTGGCGGTGGATCTACACAATTATGGTTCAAAACGTAGAACAGATAGAGTTAGAGATACATGTGGTGCCCGGACCTACATGGGCACCGTTGCCGCGAAACTGCAAAAAGAAGGGGTCTTGTGGACCGTTGAAAGTTTCCGGAAAAGTCTCACCTCGCGTCCGGATTCCTATGCGCCTACTCAACATTCACTATCGCACGCATCAAGAAGGGAAATCCGGAGCGTCTTCTGTACCTGTGTCCCTGCACACTGATTGAAAGTATTAAAGCAACTCTCTCTCACCCCTGAAATCATATGGAGAACTAAAAGCAAAAACATAAACAAATTGCATCATACTCTACATTGGGTTGCCTCCCAAGCAGCGCTTGTAATTTAAGGTCGACAGCCCGACCCGGTTACCTCAACCGGAAAGGAAACTGGAAACTGCTTTATCCCTCCACTTCTTCTTCTTCCACCATCTCTTTTCCAGAACCTCGCGTGCACTCATGTGCTGTGCAGATGGTAGAGAGTTGTAGAAGCTGACTTTTTCATCTTGCAATTTATCTTCTTGATCAACTTCCACAAAGTACCACTGGGCTCACATTCATCTTTCTCCATAAATTCATCCCAATAGTACCTCGTTGGTGCTAAATGCTCTTCAAATGACCCATTCAATTCATCCATACCCCCAAACTTGTTGATTTCCAACTCCTTGACTATGGCATATGGATCATCAATAAAGTAGCTAATATGACAAGGAATTGAAAATTTCTCATGATGCTCTTCCCCATAAGAATCTCCATACACAAGTCTTTCCAACTCATCACATGCTTGATTAATATGAGATACGGTGAATTCTTCAAAAGTATGAGTAGGGCCTTTTACCTCAACTGATATGGGCACGAGTGCCTCATCAGCTTCATCATCAGCACACCATAGGCTTCCAATGTCGGTTTCTTCCCATTCATGCCAAGGAAGTGAGGGCTCTTGCAGTTTTGGCTGGCGAGACGGAAGGTCCTCCTATCTTGGGCACACAGGTCCACCCCAGTCTGAATCATAGTCTGATTCCTCATACATGGAAGAGTCTACCAATGGTTCCTGGACACTACAGTCTTCGCTCAACGCAGTTATCTCTTCTTCCACTTGTGGTGGGGATGATGAAGGTTCAATTTTTGGCTCACTGTCATATGGCAAGGTCTCTTCTTGTGGCTCTTGAATACTTGATTCCCCTGTTGTTGACAGTTTCTCTAGTCGTTCCTTTATCCTCTCCATCATCTCCCTCACGTATTCTATACTTATGGCTGAATCCTCTTGTGGCACTTGTGCAGCTATGGACATAAACTTTGTGCACACTTGGATATCCTCCATAATAATACGTCGTTCTGCCATAATTGCTGATGAGTCTTCCTGGTGCTGATGAAGCTGGGGGGCATGGACTCTACATGAGTCTCTACGGTCGTGCCAAATGCCGCATACGTAGCACCAAGTTATGCATGCGTCCTCATCTTTATGGTTACCCCTGCAGTGGAAACAGTAGGGGGGGGGGGCTCGTGATAACTCTGTATTAGAGTTTTATTTCTTATACGTTTTTTATCGTTTTGTGTAATTTCCGGGTTTAGTATATTAGAAATACACTATGAAATTGAGAAAATTGGATAAATTTAGCTTTGAGCGATAAATTGTTAATCCGGGCGTTTCTCACATTATTTACATTTATTTTGTCACTTTTGATTGCACGGGGTGTTTTCGTGTTGTGTTCGACAGGAAACGGAGCTCATGGATCAAGAGGAGAAGAAAAACGAACTTCGGAACATATGCGGAAGCTTGGGAGAGAAAGAAATTTGAAGAAAAGTGGACAAAGATGGGATAAGGGGGGTTAAAGTGTCATTTTTATAAGTTTGGGTAATGACACTTAACACCCCCAATGAAGAATAGAAGAGAAGACTTAGAAAAATTGAGCGGAAGAAAAGTGGGAAACTCACTGAAGTGTAGGATCAAAAGTTGATCCTAGGATCAGAAGTAGATCGCAGGATCAGAATATGTGATCGTGCGATCAGAAGCAAAACTTGGCCAGTGCTCGAAGGAGAAAACCCACTGAAGTGTAAGATCACCTCTGTGATCCTAGGATCAACCCAGATCGCACGATCTGGAAAAGGAGATCCTACGCTCTCCTGAAGCCAAAAGTACACGGACGAAAGAATGAAAAAGAAGCACGCTTGCTTCTTGTACTTGCTCTAAACTACGTAGTTTTGGGTTGTTTATTCCCTCAACCTAATTGGGGAAGAATAAAACAACAAGAAGGAATTGAGGAATCATACATCAACGTGAGAGAGACGGACGCACGCACAAGAGAAGGACTCCTCCTCCATTGAAGCTCTAGGTTTTCATCTTCTTCTTCCTCTCTCTCAATCTTTGTATGGATAAACTTGTAAGTCTTGTTTGGTTGATTATTATTAGCTAGACGTTTTGCTAGGCGTCTCTTTGAGAGCCTAGGGTTCATGTAAACGATGATATTTTTCCGGATTTGATCTTTGCTTCATGATTTCTTGATTTCTTCTTTTGAGTCAATTATAGTTTCTTGTTTATGTTAGTAATCCTAATTGAGTGACACGATTAGGAGATAAAACTACGGTTCAAGATCTAGGGTTTGTTCAATAGTTGATTCATGCTTAAAGTTAGCAATATTTTAATTGAATTGTTCATGAACTGTGCTTAATACTCAGTGTTAATGGAGTAGCTAACCGGAAACACTTCTTAGTTAGCCAATGCACGATAGTGATTCTAACTAACTAGGATGAGACTTGAATATCAATCCCGTATCACTGAGACTGAGAAGAGACGTGTCAGGATTGGCTAGTGTGGGTAGATTCGGTAGGTGAGATTCGACTAATGCGTGCAACGGTGGACGGACAGGACCAGTTGTCGTGCATGTAGTTAGCCTACTAGAACGGACCCGTAGACATAAGAGACCGATAGGAGATTGAAGTCTACCATGAAGTAGAATGACTTGAGACCGATAGGAGATAGTCGGCACTGTTACCCGGCTAAGTTAGAATATAGTTAACGTGTTGCTCAGATAATCCGGTATTCGTCTACAGCCCTAGGTGATCTAGATATTGCCTAGTTTCTCCATTCTTCTTTAGAAAAAACTAAAAATACAAAAATATTAGAGTAGCTGTTATTTCAATTCTTAAATCAATCAAACTCTTTCCTCCTGCACCGTACTCTAAATTAAATAACTAATTAGATAATCTAAAGTTTGTCCTCGTGGGATCGATAACTCGGGGTTGACATACCACCCCTATATTACTTGACCGTGCACTTGCGCATACGCGTAAATAATGGCGTCAAGGTTTTGGCGTCGTTGCCGGGGACAGTGGTTGATTATTTAGTTAGGAATTAGTTTAGAGTAATTTTCTTTCATTTTAGTTTTATTTTGTTCCATTATCTATCTCTGTGCTTCACGGGTGTCTTGTGAGTCTGTTTTTCAGGAACGCAGGAAGCAAGAGACAATATAAGCATGTGGAGCGAAGACTGTTATTCGGGTCCCCCCTACTGTTTCCACTGCAGGGGTAACCATGAAGACGAGGACGCATGCATAACTTGGTGCTACGTATGCGGCATTTGGCACGACCGTAGAGACTCATGTCGAGTACATGCACCCCCAGCTTCATCAGCACCAGGAAGACTCATCAGCAATTATGGCAGAACGGCGTAGTATTATGGAGGACATCGAAGTGTGCGCCAAATTTTTGTCCATAGCTGCACAAGTGACACAAGAGGATTCTGCCACATGTAGGGAATACGTGAGGGAGATGATGGAGAGGATAAAGAAACAAATAGAAAAACTAACAACAGCAGGGGAATCAAGAATTCAAGAACCACAAGAGGATTCCATGCCACATGACAGTGAGCCTCATATTGAACCTTCATCATCACCACCAGAAGTGGAAGAAGAGATACCTGAGTCGAACGAAGACTGCAGTCTCCAGGAACCATTGGTGGACTCTGCTATTTATGAGGACTCATATTCTGATTCAGACTGGGATGGACCTGTGTGCCAAAGATGGGAAGACCTGCAGTATTGCGAGCCAAGACCGCAGGCGCCCTCACATCCTTGGCATGAATGGGAAGACACCAGAATTGGAAGCCTGTGGTGTGCCAACGATGAAGCTGATGATTCACTTGTGCCCATACCTATTGAGGTAAAATCCCCTAATCATACTTTTGAAGAATTCTATGTATCTCATATTAATCAAGTCTGTGATGAGTTGGAAAGACTTGTGTATGGAGATTCTTATGGGGAAGAGCATCATGAGAAATTTTCAATTCCTTGTCATATTAGCTACTTTATTGATGATCCATATGCCATAGTCAAGAAGTTGGAAATCAACAAGTGTGGGGGTGTGGATGAATTGCATGGGTTATTTGAAGAGCATCTAGCACCAACGAGGTACTATTGGGATGAATTTATGGAGAGCGACGCATTTGAGCCCAGTTGTACTTTGTGGAAGTTGATCAAGAAGATAAATTGCAAGATGAAAGGATCCAGCTTCCACAACTCTCCACCGTCTTTGCAGCACATGGGTGCACTGGAAGTCATTGAAAATAGATCGTGGAAGAAGAAGAAGTGGAGGGATAAAGCAGCCTCCACAATCCTTTTCGGTTGAGGTGACCGGGTCGGGCCCTCGACCTTAAATTACAAGCGCTGCTTGGGAGGCAACCCAATGTAGAGTAGGATGCTATTTATTTATGCTTTTTTTCTTTTAGTTCTCCATATTTAATTTTGAGGGGTGAGAGAGAGTTGCTTTAATACTTTCAATCGGTGTGCAGGGACACAGGTACAAAAGACGCTCCGGATTCCCCTTCTTGATGCGTGCGATAGAGAATGTTGAGTAGGCGCATCAGAATCCGGACGCGAGGTGAGACTTTTGCAGAAACAGTCAACGGTCCACAAGACCCCTTCTTGTTGCAGTTTCGCGGCAACGATGCCCATGTAGGTCCCGGCACCGCAGGTACATTTAACTCTCTCTGTTTTATGTTTTGAGCGATAATTGTGTAGATCCACCGCCAACACATTTAAGCGATGAGTCCTCTAATTATATCTCTAAACTCGTTGAGGACAACGAAACGCTTAAGTGTGGGGGTATGTGTACATTTTTCTAGCCATGTCGGTCCTTGCATAGCCTTGTTACATGTAGTTGTGTAGTATTGTGAGTATTGTGTGGTTAGTGTAATGTTTTTAATATATTGTTGTATTGTGATAGGTTCATATTTTTTCTTCATTGTTCTGCACTTTTATATTATTGAGTCCCCTACCAATCGTTGTGGTTAATCGAGTTGGCCAGTTACATGTAGAGTCTAAGAAAATTTTAAAAAAAATAGAAAAGCAAAAATCCATAAAAATTTAAAATTTTTGAGTTGGGCAATTGATGATGCTTGAAACTAGAGAGAGTTCAATGAAAGAGTCTCATTGAATAGGCAGCACCGTAGTGGGGAAAACCTTAATTTTTATTATCTTGCGCACTAGTTTCACGAAAGGAAGTCCCGGGTATTCAGGGAAAAGTGGAAAAATGACAAGGGCATACCGTTAGTTCATGTATTGTGCTAGGAGGATTTAGTCCTAAGGAGTTGAATAGTCCGTTTTCGAGTGGAAACTTGTGGCCTCTTGAAATCAGGGGTGAACCTTCGTGTTGAGTCGGTTCCATGTGGTACGGTTGCCTCGTCCTAAGCGAAGTCGGGGGGCGTACACCACCATCCCTTAAGGCAGTTTTAAGAGCTAACCGAAAAAGCCCACACTTAGTTGCACTAAATGCACGGTTGAAAAAAAAAATAGAAGAGAATGGAAAAAAATAAATCAAAATCTTTTCTTGGATTAGATACGGTGAACAACCTAATGTGCCTCCATTCACGTGGAGAATTTGGATTCAAACCAATTAGAGCGTCTAAGGAAAATTAAAGTCAAGCCGTATTACACGGAGTTGTGTCTCCCGTCAATGGGACAGTTTGCATTCAAATGCAATCACGACTAAGAGGGTCTGAAAACCTCAAATGACTTGGCGACGAAAGACTACTATAGGATTAAGGATGCCTAGACCCTCTGAGCTAAAGGACGTGCCCGAGTCTTGGATTGTTTATGGTGGATGTTTGGGGACCCCTTAGTGAGCTTGTGCGTATGATCATTTTTTATTCAATTTCTTGCTATTGGTTGTGTGAATTCCAAAAGAGGCTTGTGAGAACTTGATGATTTTGGTTAGTAATAGCGAGATTGCCCAATCTCTAAAGAAAAAGAAAAAAAGAAAGGTTGTGTTGTTTAAATATTTGCATTGTCAAATAATAGAGTTGCATTGCATAGAGCATGTAGGTTGCATCGTGCGGTCGTGTTGTTTGTGTCACATGGCTAGTGAAATAGTATGCAATTCGTGGATTGAAAATCATAGTGTGGGAGATGTTTGTGATTTTGCTCGGGACGCGCAAAAAGGTAGTGTAGGGGATTTGATAACTCTGTATTAGAGTTATATTTCTTATACGTTTGTTATCGTTTTGTGTATTTTCCGGGTTTAATATATTATAAATACACTATGAAATTGAGGAAATTGGATAAGTTTAGGTTTCAGCGATAAATTGTTAACCGGGCGTTTCTCACATTATTTACATTTAGTTTGTCACTTTTGATTGCACGGGGTGTTTTCGTGTTGTGTTCGACAGGAAACGGAGCTCATGGATCAAGAGGAGAAGGAAAACGAACTTCGGAACATATGCGGAAGCTTGGGAGAGAAAGAAAATGGAAAAAAAAGTGGACAAAGATGGAAAAAGGGGTTAAAGTTTCATTTTATAAGTTTGGGTAATGACACTTAACGCCCCCAATGAAGAATAGAAGAGAAGACTTAGAAAAATTGAGCGGAAGAAAAGTGGGGAAACTCACTGAAGTGTAGGATCAAAAGTTGATCCTAGGATCAGAAGTAGATCGCAGGATCAGAATATGTGATCGTGCGATCAGAAGAAAAACTTGGCCAATGCTCGAAGGAGAAACCCACTGAAGTGTAAGATCACCTTGGTGATCCTAGGATCAACCCAGATCGCACGATCAGGAAAAGGAGATCCTACGATCTCCTGAAGCCAAAACTTCACCGACGAAAGATAGAAAAAGAAGCACGCTTGCTTCTTGTACTTGCTCTAAACTACGTATTTTGGTGTTGTTTATTCCCTCAACCTAATTGGGGAAGAATAAAACAACAAGAAGGAATTGAGGAATCATCAATCAACGTGAGAGAGACTGACGCACGCACAAGAGGAGGACTCCTCCTCCATTGAAGCTCTAGGTTTTCATATTCTTCTTCCTCTCTCTCAATATTTGTATGGATAAACTTGAAAGTCTTGTTTGGTTGATTATTATTAGCTAGACGTTTTGTTAGGCGTCTCTTTGAGAGCCTAGGGTTCATGTAAACGATGATATTTTTCCGGATTTGATCTTTGCTTCTTGATTTCTTCTTTTGAGTCAATTCTAGTTTCTTGTTTATGTTAGTAATCCTAATTGAGTGACACGATTAGGAGATAAAACTAGGGTTCAAGAACTAGGGTTTGTTCAATAGTTGATTCATGCTTAAAGTTAGCAATATTTTAATTCAATTGTTCATGAACTGTGCTTAATACTCAATGTTAATGGAGTAGCTAACCGGAAACACTGCTTAGTTAGCGAATGCACGATAGTGATTCTAACTAACTAGGATGAGACTTGAACATCAATCCTGTATCACTGAGACTAAGAAGAGACGTGTCAGGATTGGCTAGTGTGGGTAGATTCGATAGGTGAGATTCGACTGTTTCGTGCAACAGTGGACCGACAGGACCCATTGTCGTGCATGTAGTTAGCCTACTAGAACGGATCGGTAGACACAAGAGACCGATAGGAGATTGAAGTCTACCGGGAAGTAGAATGACTTGAGAACGATAGGAGACAGTCAGCACTGTTACCCCGCTAAGTTAGAATATAGTTAACGTGTTGCTCAGATAATCCTGAATTCGTCTACAACCATAGGTGATCTAGAGATTGCCTAGTTTCTCCATTCTTCTTTAGAAAAGACTAAAAATACAAAAATATTAGAGTAGCTGTCATTTCAATTCTTAAATCAATCAAAACTCTTTCCTCATGCACTGTACTCTAAATTAAATAACTAATTAGATAATCTAAAATCTGTCCTCGTGGGATCGATAACTCAGGGTTGAAATACCACCCCTATATTACTTGACCGTGCACTTGCGCATACGCGTAAATAATCAAGTCAGCTCGAATAACAGTCTTCGCTCCACATGCTTATATTGTCTCTTGCTTCCTGCGTTCCTGAAAAGCAGACTCAGAAGACACCCGTGAAGCACAGAGATATAGAATCAAAAAAATTAAAACTAAAACTAAAATAAAAGTACTCTAAACAATCTCCTAAATAAATAATCTACCGATGTCCCTGGCAACGGCGCCAAAAACTTGACGCGATTTCTTAACGCGTATGCGGGAGTGCACGGTACAAGAGGAAAGATTTGGTTGATTTAAGAATTAAAATAACAACTAATCTAATATTTTTATATTTTTTATATTTAATAAAAGATGGAGAAACTAGGCGATCTCTAGATCACCTAGGGCTGTAGACGATTTCCGAATTATCTGAGTAACACGTTAATTCTATCATAATCAAGTCGGGTAATAGGCTATGACAATATCCTGTCGGTCTCATGTCATTTTACGTCTCGGTTGACTACAATATCCTCTCGGTCTCATGTTGTCTACCGGTCTGTTCTAGCAGGTCATCTACTGGTACGATAACAGGTCCTGTCGGTCCACCGTTTCACGAAACAGAATAATCCTACCAAATCTTCCCACACTAGGCTAATCCTAACACTTCTCCTTTTCGGCCTCGGTGATTCAGGGTTGTTATTCACGTCTCATCCTAGCTAGTTAGAATCACTGTCGCGTATTCGTTAGCCAAGTAGTATTTCCGGGTCATGACTCCTTCAACACTAAGAATTGAGTGTCGCACGTGAACAATTGACTTATAACGATATTAACTTTAAGCATGAATCAACTTGATGAGCCAAACCCTAGTTTATGAATATTAGATCTTCTCCTAAACGTGTCAATAGTCTAGTAACAATAATCCAAAACTAACATTGATTCAACAAGATGAAATCAAATACGCATGAAACTAGATTCAATCCGGAAAAGTATCGTTTACATAACACTAGGCTCTCATAGAGATGCCTAGCAAAACGTATAGCTAAAAATAATTAACCAAACAAGGTGCAATAGTTTCTCCATTCAAGATTTGAAAGAAGAAGAAGAAGATGAAACCTAGAGCTTCAATGGAGGAGGAGTCCTCTTCTTGAACGTCCGTCCCTTGCTTCTTCCTCCGTTGGTAGTGTTCTTCTCCAATGAATCTCCTTAATTGTAGTTTTTATGTATTAATTATCTCCAATTAGGTTTAGGAGATAACTAAAAAAAACTACGCAGTTTTGAACCAACAAAGCCATCATTTTTTCTTCTACTTGCGTCCGTGTGTTTTTTCTTCTTAAGCAGATCGCACGACCTCAGTAAAGCTGATCATGTGATCTGCTTCTCCTTTTGCCTCAGATCGCACGACCTCAGTAAAGCTGATCGTGCGATCTACTTCCCTCTTGCTTCAGATCGCACGAAATATTTCTAAGGACCAAGTCTGATCGCACGATCTGCAATATCAAGTCGTGCGACCTGATTAGCTGATCGCACGATCATCCACTAAGATCGTGAAAACAGTAATTTCTTCAATTTTCTTCTCTGGATTTTTTCTAAGTCTTGCTCCAGATCGCACGAACTTAGTACAGCTGATCGTGCGATCTGCTGAACTTGTTTTTCTTCTTTCCTTTTCTTTCTTATTTATGATGTTTCTACTTCCTCTCTTGTCCTTTCTTGACTAGTCCCGAGCTTTGTCTCAATTTCCGAAGTGCGTTAATCCTCTTTGCTCACTCTCCAAGCCTCCGATACCTGTGAATCACAACACTAATACAGCGGGTCTAAAATATGACATTTATAACTCAAATAAACTAGAAAACACCCGGATTTGACAATTAACGCTACAAAGCTCAACTTCACAATTCCTCCATAATCACACTGTAAAACTAACATATTTTACCCAGAAATCACACAAAACGATTGTTAAAACGTGGAAGAATATAACTCTAATACAGTGTTATCACTATGCTTTGTGGTTCTTGAACTTCTTCAAGTTCTACAGTCCTCTCACTTGCTTCTTTAGTGACAAACTCTCTTTCTAGAAACACGCCGAACCGAGCAACAAACAATTTGTTCTCAGTTGGATTGTATAAATAATATCCCTTAGTTTCCTTAGGGTATCCCACAAACTTGCATTTTTCCGACTTAGGCCCTAGTTTTTCTGATTGTAAACGTTTTACATAGACATCACAGCTCCAAATCTTCATGAACGACACTGTGGGTCGATTCCCACTCCACATCTCATGTGGTGTCTTCATGACTGACTTGAATGGAACACGGTTAATGGTGAAAGCTGCACTCAATAGAGTGTAGCCGCAAAATGATAATGGGAGATCAGTTTGACACATCATAGATCGAACCATATCTAACAGAGTTCGATTACTCCTCTCGCACACGCCATTCCACTGTGGCGTCCCAGGTGGAGTGAGTTGGGATAATATCCCACACTCTCTAAGATAGTCATCACTCAAGTATTCTCCTCCATGATCTGATCGTAGAGCCTTAATACTTTTACCAACCTGCTTCTCTACTTCATTCTTGAATTCTTTGAACTTTTTAAAGGACTCGGATATGGCCTTCATAAGGTATACAAATCCATATCTACCGAAACCATCTGTAAATGTGATGAAGTAGACGTAACCACCCGTGGCAGGTGTGAAAAATGGTCCACATACATTAGTATGTACTAGCGCCAATTGCTCACTAGTCCTCTCACCTTTCTTATTGAAACGGGACTTTGTCATTTTTCTCAGTAAACAAGCCTCACATGTCTCATATGATTCAAAATCAAATGAGTCTAGAAATCCATCCTAATGGAGTCTAGATACACGTTTCTTGTTTATGTGGCCTAAACGACAGTGCCATAGATAAGCATGGTTTAAATTATTCATTTTAATCCTCTTGGTATTAATGTTATAGACAGGATTACTTAGATCAAGGATATATAATTCATTAAATAATTGCCACTACAATAGTGAATACTATCAAAATAAATAGAACAACAATTGTTTATGCTCATGGAAATAATGTTTATGCTCATAGCAGGCACAAAATAACAAATATTTAATTCTAAAACTAGTCCTGAAGGCAGAGACAGCTCGTACACGCCTACGGCCAATGCAGCAACTCTTGCTCCATTCCCAACGCGCGCGTCTATCTCCCATTTAGCCATTCTTCTACTTCTCTTTAGATCCTTCACATTTCGGCAAATGTGAGATCCACATCCTGTATCCAATACCCATGATGAAGAGACAGTTAAGTTGAGATCTATAACAAAAATACATGGTGGTGGTGGAATCACTATTCCAAGCCTCTTATCCTCCAGATATTTTGGGCAGTTCCTCCTCCAGTGTCCACGGTGACTGCACTAGTGACACTCACCTTTAGTCAGACCTTTGGCAATGCCACCAACACGCTTAAAGGCAGTGTCACTGGGTTTGGTAACTGCTTTGCCCTTTCCCTTGGAGGTAGAGGCAAACCTTTTTCCCATTCCTTTCTGCACCATCATAATGGATTTTTCCTTACCCTTGTTGATGCTTTGTTCAATTGTCCTCAACATATTGAGTAAATCTGGCAGAGGTTTCACGATCTCATTCATGTTATAGTTCATGATGAACTGTCAATAACTCTCAGGAAACGACTGCAATATGAAATCGGTGGCCAACTCTTGACCTACCGGAAACCCTAGGCGGCTGAGGCTCTCTAAATAGCCGATCATACGCAACACGTGCGGCCGCACGGGGTTTCCCTCTGACAGATGACATTTGAACAATGCCTTAGAAACTTCATACCTCTCAACCCTAGCCTGCTCTTGGAAGAGGTGCTTCAAGTGTGCGATCATATCGACTGCATTCATGTTCTCATGTTGCTTCTGAAGCTCAGAGGACATGGTGCAAAGCATTCGGTAGGCCGCTTCATTAGCGTCATCAACACTCTTTTGATACGCCTTTAGGGCTGCAGCAGTATTGTTTTCTGGACCTTCAGCAACATGCTCCTCTAGAGAGTACAATTTCTTTTCATGCTTGAGAACGATTCTCAAGTTTCTGTACCAGTCTAGAAAGTTGGTTCCTGGAAGCTTGTCCTTCCCAAGGATAGAGCGTAGGGAGTGTGTTGAACTCGATGAGTTGTTTGCCATTTTGAATTCTAAAAAAAGGAAATACACAAGTTTAGTATTTGTGAATTATTTAATAATAGCTAGATTATTACGGATTAATAACCTTGAGATATTAATGCGGAAAATATCATTATATTTTCTAGTGGGCCAAGATCCATATTTCACTTCCTTTTGAGCATGCTTTGGCAAGTCACCTAAAAGTTAGTTATTTAGGTAGGAACAATTCCAATTGCATCCCATGCAACTCTTGGTTCAATTGGGCAAATAACTGTTTATTTATCTATCCTATAGATAATCCCAATTAGTGCCTCTAGGTTTTTAATCCTTATTAAAATTACCTAGCTACGCCCAACCTCTTTCTCCAACAATTGCACACTATGTGTGCATCGAATCACATAATGATGAATCAAGTCGCCTTGCTTTGGCATGCACGAACTTGATTAATCAATTTATGATGAGTGTTTAAGTAAGCGAGAAGGCAAACGTAATATTTCAATTTTGAGGGATTTTGCTTTCAATTTTAATTATTTTGTTGATCCATATCAACTGATCTACTTATTTGAGTTTGGGCAAAGCTCCAAATAAAAGACTCGGGTTGTTAAATTATCTTATAATCAAATTGCATGTATCATCCATACACCAACGACAATAATAAGACAATAAAATAAACACCCACAAAACAAAATTAACGTGATATGGATATGGTTTCATGGACAAAGATATTCTCAAGCCAATGAGAATATCTATGAACCCTAAATAGAAAACGCATCTCCATGTGGTTCCATCTCTTGGTCCATCCTTCATAGCCTTGTGGAATGCTCCATGCTCCATGTTGTGGCTCCTTTACTTCTTTGGGCTTCTATTCTTCAATCTTGGTTATCATATATTCTATCTAGTACTAGCTAACATCTAGACTAAATAAATAAATCTCAAAAGTTGAGAAAAAGATACCGGCTCGCATGCCGTAAATCCTAATTAATTATTAAAACAAATTGATCAGCTCGCATGCCGTAAACAAATCACAAAATTTAAACATCCACGACAAACCACATCTAAGGCCATATCCAATCACCATACAAAAGCACATAAACAATTAAAACAAATTTTTAACGCGGTTAGTCAATTTTTAATTGATTTTAGGATTACTAGGATCAAAACGGTCCAAGAGGCCCAACCACACACTTGGTCGAACCCGTTGGAGCCGCCCGGCAGAGCCTAGGCCGATCGGACCAACCCGTGGGGTCGGCCGACCGCCTAGGCCTTCGACCTAGGTGGCTTGGGCGGAAAGGAGGAGGGGCGGTCTCCCTAGGGGGGGGGGCGAACCTCTTGGGGTTGTTTCCAAAACAAATCCTTCCTTTTTCCCCATGTCCAAAATGTTTCCAAATTAGAAATAGTTTCCAATTTGTGCCCGAACCCTAGATCTAAGATCCTAAAATTTCTCAAACTCACTAATTCATACATCCTATGTAAAAATTAGATCTTGTTTGGTTGAATCACATTCCACATGCATCTAATATGCTTAATTTGTCGTTTTAGCACAATAATCATCAATTATAGGTGCAAAACAACAAAATCGTAACACATAAACTACGTTATGCTCTACGACATGTGGCTCTGATACCACTGTAGACTTTTGATCATGGATACGCAGCGGAATAAACAATAATTTATCCGATCAAGTCCCTCCAAGGATCACAGTAAGAGAACTCATAACGATAGTAAAGGATTCGTGTCATGTACCTTAGAGTTATCATGTGATGACTTGTAACGTGAATAGTGTCACGTCTCTACGGTGATCCACACCTAGGGTTGAGATCTAGATCCTCCAACACCTTGTGCTAGCTAGGATTGATGGAAGAGGAAGAAAAAAAAACGCAACGGAGACCAAAAAAAAGGGGCGGCCTCTCTTCTTTGGCCGACGTGTAGGGGCGGACGGCAAGGGGGTGTTCGGCCCTCTTGTTGTCTTGCTCTCTCCTTGCTTATCTCCTACTCAAGTAATGTTATGAGAATTAGTAGGAAGGAAGCTAGGTGCATCCTTTATATATTCCAACAACTCCTTGTTACTACATAAAGGCCCTCTCCTAATCCTACTCAAGTTCGAATTAGTCCAACTTGCATATTAGTCCTACTAAGTTAGCAAGTTGTTGCGTTTTGATCATTCTAATTAATTATTCATATTAATTAATTCCCAAGTCTAGTTCAATCCATATGGCGTGTGACCCCATAGGTTTCTACTTAGTTGGTAGTAACTATTTACTAATATAGAGCGGTCTCTAGCAAGACATCCATACTACCCAACTAATAGAAATAGTCATCCGACAAACCTTGTGCAAGTATTGTCTCATCCCTTTGTCTCAATATCCGGATTGGACACGAGACATACAAGTCACACTCGTATATCCAATCCATAGTTCCTCGATCCTGGGAATAACCTTATTCGTGCAAATAACATCAATATCCCACATTGATTTATTTGAGTTCTATAAGCATTATCCCTCGAGTAGCCTAGGATATTTACTCCCGTTATGAGGGAGAGACAAATTCTATCAACATCACTACGATATCTAAGCATGCTTCTTATTGTATCCGATACACACCTTTATAACTACCCAGTCACGGTGTAGCGTTTGACGCTACCAAAACCACAATATTCCACAACTAGATGATCCAGTGACTTCAAGTCTAAGGATGACAATACCATTTTCACCGCGAGAAGCACTTTTGACTTTACATAACATGTATGTAGCCTTCTCGGAGATGGGTCAATCCAGTATGTCATTACTCCTAATGCATACCCATGTGTTGGATCGTGATATCTCTTTATGAATCCAACCACATACTAGTCTATATATGATTGTCATATTAATCAGTATAATGGACTAGGGATTTTTAATATAAACAACACAATTGTAAATCTAAGGACTTCATTATATTAAATATATCAAAAAAATACAATGAATATTCTATCAAATTTATTGTTCATACTAAAATAGATTGCCTTTAGGGAATCTATTCCAACAATGGCCTTTTCACCTCCATGAGTTTGAGGGAGGATATTGATGGATTAAAGACAGCTGGGCTTGGTTGAAGACTCCTTGGGCATGTTCTCTATATTTGGGCTTTCTCTCCTAAAAATAAGCCAGGCCCAATCCAGTTCTACAAGACCGGTTATCCTCGGTTCATTTCTCAGAAGCTTCCAGAAGGATTATTTAGATTTTCCATAAGATCTAGAGGGGTTGTATCACAATTAATGTTTTAGTGTTTCGATCTGTCTTCCTTTTGACTGTTTATTGGATTGTATAAGTGGTATTATCTCCGCCGTAATCAATCAAGAAGACATTATCATTTTCGTTATGTTTCTATTGTCTTCTTCATTCTCTTCCTCTCCATATTCTGAAAAAACCTAATTTGTTTTCAAATGATGCTTTTAATCCGATTATGGATTTTTCTGCACCTCTTTTCGTTTTACAAAGCGAATAGTGACTGAATTAAACAGTTTACTGTCAAAACTAATATCTTCCACAATTGTTCGAATGCGAAAGTCATCCGAAACTCTTCTGAGGTTGTTGAATCTAATCAAGTAATCTGTTAAGATGTCCACATCTTTGTATTCATATGAAAGTATGCATTTAAGAGCTTTGGAAATAGCAATCGTTTCAGCTTGTAGAGCAAAGTCCGTTTTGAAGGAGACAGAGCCATATTCCGTCTCTTGTGACGTTCTCATCCATGCTTCCTTTGCGATGAGTCCTTCCAAGATGCATCCACAATAAAATTGGTCGCCATATTACAAGGATTACCCACTGGCCATCTTAACAATGCTTCGGAATGAGAATTGTCCACAGTGCGTGCTTGTTTGGAGTAAAAGGTGGTTCCGATAGTCAAGTTACCGAACGTCTGACCAAGAGCTACAATTTAAGATTTGGGAGGAATAAATCCCCCAATGGTCATAAGGTCGCTTTCCCCTTGTCTCCAACCTCAATTCTAGTGCAGATCAAGCTCAATTCTGCGAATTATAGTCTGTGGAAGGTCCAAGTGAAAATAACTAAAAAGTTGTAGCTTTCAACCCTGTTACTACCTGAGAGTGTTAAAATGATAATTTATACTTTTAAGCATATTTTGACTTGTTTGAAGAGTTTAGGCTCAATCAGGGGGGCTAAAACGCAGTTTAGATGAATTACATACACTTAAGTGTAAATAATCAAAATTTGAGAATCGATCTTAAGTCAGGTACTGTCCTGATAAGAGTGAGACTTGAGAGAGGCTTACAGCTAGCATGAAATTTTCAACTGAATTTTACCTCATTAACGAGGACTTGTACTAATACTTATACACTTGTATGTGTAGAGGTTGTCGGGATAGAGAATCAACGACGATGGTCAGGAATACTAGGCAGGCAGCCAAGTAAGCACATGATTGCTTATTTGCTATTGAGGAATAATGAATTAATTGTATGTATGTGTCTATGAGTATAAGATACAGAAATTAGGGAATAAAAAAATGCTGATCTTGGACGTCTATATATGCAAATAAACAGGTAAGTATGAGTATTGTTCATGATAATCTTGTATGCTTATTTTAAAACTGATTCTTGTACCCTAGACCTTGACATGATCAAATACTTATGGGACCCGGACTACAGGCTTGATACATTTATGGGACCCGATCTACAGGCTAAATACAACTATGGGAAGAATTTGGACAAAGCATCGCCATGAGTGACAACAATCGGAACTGGCAGAGACCGAAACCAGCCTTTCACAAGATCAATTTTGATTGCTCTTTTGACTTGGATTCAGGTGCAACATGGGGAGGTGTTATTCTACGGGATGAGGAAGGGGTATGCATTAGCACTAGATGCTATGCAATTCGTGGCTGACAAAGCGCAAAGGAGGTCGAAACGACGACATTGAGAGCTGGAACTCGATTAGCCTTGCAGAAGGGGGTGCGAAACATATGCGTTGAAGGGGATCCTACAGTTTTGCTTGATGATTTGGAGAGAGCTAATAGAGTACAGCCACCGAGGGATTTAACTATTGTTGCTGATATGATAACGGAAGCGGTTCAATTCCTCACTAATTTCAAGGCAAAAGGGGTCATGTTGTTGGAATTTTTTCCACCTTGTGGCATATACTTCATTGAGATACTGTATGAGTGAAGTTATAAATCACTACCTATGTTTCTTATGAAACAGAACAGAGAAAATGGGCACATGTTTTAATAAACATGTGCCTTTTTTGCCCTCAGCTTATCATACAATTACAGCCCTAATCTCTCCCTCCTCTCTCTCTTTCTCACGGTCACCGCCAAAACTACCACCAGCATTACCACCACCACCACCACATATCTATATTTACATATCAAAATTTACAGTTATGTACAAAAACAACAATTTAAGAACAAAGAAAGAAGAACAGCCACCAAAATTATAGAGTAAGAACCGCCAGATCTGCTGCTCGCCTTCCCATCCTCGTCGAAAATTGCTTCGACGTTCACCTAGTCTTCCTAGGAGAAACATATCGAAGACAAACTGATCGAAGGAGAAACTGACCGAAGGAGAAACAGATCGAAGGAAAGAAGGAAACCAAGTATCAAAGGAAACTGAGATCACCGGCGTAGTCGTTGTCTGCGGCGTTGGCATACACCTTCTTCTTCTTCTTCTTCTTCACCTCCTTCTCCTTCCCTCGGCTGATTCTCCTTCCTCGCCTCCTTTTCCTTCTTAGTCAATCTGGGTTGGAGCGGCGAGGGATTCCAGAGAGTTCTCTTTCTCTGTCATATCTTCATTTTCTCCACTTTCTTTCTCTATCCAAATATGTGGTGCAGGTTTGAAGGAAGGGAATGAGGCAGTGGTGTGTAAGTTAGGTAGGGTTAAGTGAGGTAGGGTAGTCAGGTCATTTTAGAAGAAGAACTTACTAAATATAGAGAGTATGCGGAAAGAGAAGAAACTTCCGTTTTAGGAAAGTATGATGAAGGAGAAGAAGCAGAGGTAGTACTAGTTTATGATATGTATGTTTAGTGATGTGAGTATATGGTCTGTTAGAGATATTAGAAGAAGGTCCCCATTGTACATATGCAAATACACTACAATATAATATTTCTCGTCCTCCATAAATTCTATCATGGTATCAGAGCCCATACATTCTTGGTGACCTGATTCGCGCTTCCGCATCTGGCGGGCGGCACTGCCAGTAGCCGCCCGCTGGATTTGCTCTCTTTTCGGTTTGTTTCCCGTTCGTTCTCTCTTTTGTTACCGTCGCGAGGAAACCCCGGACTGGTCTCGATCAGGCTCTTCTCCGGTCATAGGTTCTTCTCACAACCAATACCAATGGGTTTGGAATCAAAATCCTAACTAAGCCCAGAAATTTCACGGCGAACAGAGTTCCGACACGCCTGGACGCGCCTCCGGAAGACTCTGCATCGCCGCCCTCACGATCTGCGCACCCACACGCGCCAGCCAGCTTCAGCGCTCGTCCGGCTCGCACGCGGCTCCGCTTTTCAGCCGTGGCTCAGATCAGCTTCCGCACGGCTCAATCGAGCCGCCTCCAGGGTTCAGCTTCCGTCCGAGCCGTTAAACTCTCGCCCCGCTTCGGCTCCAGCCGCTCCGTTCCGGCTTCGTCTGAGCCGTTTCCAGCGTGTGGCTTCCGTGCGGCTCAACTCTCTTGGTTATCGGCTTCCTTCCCGGATCCGAAGCCGCAAACTGTTTTTTGCGGCTCATATGGCTTCCTTGCAGCTTGGAAGCTTCTTGTGGCTTCTTGGCTTGGTTATTTTTGTCGCGGTTTCAGATTGGTTTTTCGCTCTAGATTTGGTCGGGATCAGACTTGTTCCTAAGGTTTTACGGCGTTCTGAAGCTGTTTCCGTAGTCCATTTTTATATATTCGGACTCCTCAGGTCGATTCTTGGTTCTTTAGGGTTTCCAAACCCTCGTTCATGGGTCTTTTCGGCATTTCGTCTCGTCTTCATGTGCCTTTGTCTCGTCATCTCAGGGTATTTTCGATTGACTTGTCGTTAAAGTGTCCCGTTTCGACCTCAACATGTCGTTAAACTGTATGGCTTCAATCTCACTCCAAAGTGAACTGTCTCGATTCGTCTCGGTTCGACCTCAATATGTCGTTAAACTATATGGCTTCGGTTATGGAATCGACCCTATTGTCCTTGGCCATCTCGATCCGACTTTGACCTTGACATGTCTATAAACTGTCGTTCCAGATTTTGACCTTGACATGTCTATAAACAGTCGTTCCAGATTTTGACCTTGACACGTCTATAAACTGTCGTTCCAGATTTTGACCTAGACACGTCTATAAACTGTCGTTCAGATTTTCCAGCTTCCTCGTCATCATCGTTTCTCGACCCTGGCTCGGTTCTTGGCTCGTCTTTTGGATTTTGTTTTCCCATCTTTGTCTCTTTCAAACTCTAGTCATATGCCTTGAGTTTGAGGGGGGGAATAGTGGGGAATGGATGATTAGGCACATGGGTGTCCCACATCAGACATGAGGTCACATCAAGCACACGGGAGTGTGCCACATTAGACAGGATGGCTCACGTGATACAGATCAGACAGATATGCCAGTCTCAGATTGCCAGATCATCAGTCTCGGTTTGTCAGCGTATCTCCGGCCTTCACAACCACCTTGGCCTTCATCCGCTACTCGGCCTTCGCAACCACCTTGGCCTTCTTCCGCTGCTCGGTTTTCTTCTTACAAACTCATTGTTGGCACGTTGAGTTTGAGGAGGGGTGTTAGAGATATTAGAATAATATCTCATTATTTGGTTTCCAGTTATATTATAATTATTTTAGTAATAATATTATTAGGGTTATCACGATTCCTTGTTTAGGTTATCATGTGCAAATACACTTCAATATAATATTATTATGGTCCAGTGACTATTGTACATATGCAAATACACTTCAATATAATATTTCTCGTCCTCCATAAATTCTATCATGGTCCACTGACTATTTTGCTTATGATTGTATAGTTGTACATGATCATAACAATACACATACAAAGAGACTCCCTTTGTCTCTTTATTAGAACGTGTTTATTATTTATTCCACAGAGGATATCATGGACTCTTATAAGGTGTATGATGATTTGTTGGTCGACAATTGATGATTAACCCATGTTGAGATTACATTTTATTAAATTATAGTGTACACCCTCCCCCATCCCAAACTATCAATTTTTAAGATTTCTGAAACCAGGTTTTCATTCATTGCAAGTTTAAGAAGTCGGGTATATGGTTTTAAGCAATCTTCAAAGCATCGGCAATTAAAGTGTCATCATATACTACTGTATATTCATTTTGTGGAGAATAATGTTGATTGGTGCATATATCTAAAGATCGGTGCGAACAAATTTATTTTCTTAATTTTGTAGTTGAATGATATATTTTTACTAGTTGTGATTTGGGTTTGTTGTATGAAATCAAGAAAATTGTGTAGTTTTGTGGTAGGATTTTGTTGAGGAGGTGCCTTGAATGTGTTGAATTAGTCAAAGGCGGTGGAATAATGAGGTAGCAATTGTTAGGAATTGTTTCCATATCAAAGATGGAAACTTATGGGCAGCAAGTTGTTTCCAATTTGGTTTTGGAAACCTTTGGCCTGTGGGTTTCCTCTAGGGTACTATATAAATAAGCTAGTAGTCTCTCTACTAGGTATGCAAAAACATTGTAATTGTTCCTCTTAAGTGAATAAAGAGTGCTTTTCCGCCGTGGAGGTAGTTAGCAAATATTTTGCTAGCGAACCACATAAAATATCCGTGTTCTTCTTTTATTCGTTCTTCGTTCGTGAGGTGGTTTGTCATAACAAACTGGTATCAGAGCCAAGGTTGACGGTGTTTCAAGATCAAGATCAAGGCGGAGCAAATCTAGGGTTTCACAACTTGGTGAAATCAAAGCTAGGGTTTTGCGATCTAGGTGGAGCACGCGACTAGAGTTCAAGATCCACCAAGAACGATGTCCGGATCGATGTTGAAGATCGACAGGTTCACAGGAGGGAACAACTTTAGTCTGTGGAAGATAAAGATGGAGGCTTTGCTCAAATCGCAAGGCTTGTGGGCACCTTTGACCGCGGACAAGGGAGGCATGAATGTTGCATCAGCGGAGTTTAAGGCGATGGAGGAGAAGGCACACGCAACGATTATGTTGTGCTTATCGGATGACATGATCATCGAGATCGCAGATCAGAAGGAAGCAGCGAAGCTCTGGGTCAAGTTGGAGATTCTCTACATGACGAAGAGTCTCACTAGCAAGTTGATGCTAAAGCAAAGGCTCTTCACCCTGCGGATGCTCGAAGGTACGGCTCTCAAGGACCATATTGATCAATTGAACACAATTCTGTTAGATTTGCGTAATATTCGCGAGAAGGTGGAGGATGAGGATGCTGCACTTTTGTTATTGATCTCGTTACCTCCATCATATGAGAACTTCGTGCAGTCGTTCATTGTGAACAAGGACGACTTATCCGTAGAGGAGGTGAGATCGGCGCTCCATGCTAGGGAACTGCGCCATAAGGGTGCAGGCATAGGTACAGAGGACCATGCTTCCAGACTGATGGCAACGGGGGGAAGCAAGAAGGGTAAGAAGAACAAGAAGAAACGGTTCTCAGGTTCTAATTTACCCAAGGATGTTTGTGCCTTTTGCAAGGAAAAGGGGCACTGGAAGAGAGATTGCCCGAAACGAGGTCAACTGGGGCAGAATGGATCCGCAGCCGTAGCTGAACAAGGTAACTCGTCTGAGGATGATTACGTTTAATGACGGATGTTTTCACGCACTCTCAGGATGCGTGGGTCCTTGATTCCGGAGCTTCCTATCATATTTTCTCTAACAGGGAGCTATTCTCGACGTACAACCAAACAGATGGAGGGTCTGTCTACATGGCAAACGGAGCCGTCTGTAAGGTGATTGGGAGCGTCTCAGTTAGATTGAAGACGAATGAAGGGAAGTTATGTACTTTAGAGCAAGTCAGGCATGTACCACATATTAAGAAGAATCTGATCTCCTTGAGTCTACTCGACAGCAAGGGATACAGTTTCAAAAGTGAAGGTGGAGATCTACAAGTCTGCAATGGTTCCAAGGTGATACTCAAGGGAGTCAAGAGCGGGACTTTGTACATGTTGCAAGGTTCGACGATCACAGGTTCTGCTAGAGTTGTCTCAGCCGAGATTAAGGAAGCTGATCTAACGAAGCTGTGGCATATGAGGCTCGGTCATATGAGTGAACGTGGAATGCATGAACTTCAAAGGAAAGGCTATCTCACCGGGCGTGCGCCCAAGAGCCTAAGGTTTTGTGAGCACTGCATGTATGGGAAGCTACAGCATAGCAAGTTCTCTAAGGCGGTTCATAGAACGAAAGGTACTCTTGATTATGTCCATTCTGATTGCTGGGGTCCATCTCGAGTTGAGGCGATTGGCGGGTACAGGTATTTCCTAAGCATCATAGACGACTACTCCAGGATGACTTGGATATTCGTGATGAAGCACAAGAGTGAAGCCTTCGCAAGATTCAAGGAGTGGAAGACGCTAGTAGAGAATCAGGTGGGAAAGAAGGTGAAGAGGCTCCGCACGGACAAAGGCTTAGAGTTCTGTTCATTAGAGTTTGATGAATTCTGCAAGGATCAGGGAATAGCACGCCATCGCACCGTTCGACACACACCGAAGCAGAACGGTGTAGCCGAGAGAATGAATCAGACACTTTTAGCGAAAGCAAGGTGCATGCTTTCGAATGGAGGTCTTTCTAGAGGTTTCTGGGGAGAGGCAGTTTCCATGGCATGCTATCTCATAAATCGGAGCCCGCACACAGGTATAGGATGCAAGATTTCTATGGAAGTCTGGTCCGGCAATGCAGTGGATTACTCGGATTTGAGAGTTTTTGGTTATGTTGCCTATTATCACGTTGATGATGGCAAACTAGAACCAAGAGCTAAGAAGGGAGTATTCATGGGTTTCGAAACAGGTGTAAAGGGATAGAAGATATGGGCAGGCAACAAGATTATACTTAGTAGAAGTGTAGTCTTTGATGAGTCTCATATGTTGAAAAACTCCGTGGAGGTGGAGCTTGGGGATGCAAAGAAGAAGGTGGAGGGAGAGTCGGATCCTATTGATCCTAAGGATTCCGAAATCCTTACACCGTCGCCGGAAGCCGAAGAGGAAGAAGCAGAAGACTCTGATAGTGAGGATGCGTCTACACCAGAGGAACCGGTTCATCAAAGTATTGCTAAAGGGAGATCAAGGAGAGTCATAAAGCCTCCAGCGAGATACAGAGATGACGGTATGGTGGGATATGCATTACAGGTAGCGGAAGAGGTAGAGGACGAACCATCCTCCTAGAAGGCCGCTATATCTAGTTCTGAGTCAGCACAGTGGATTTCCGCGATGGGAGAAGAGATGGAGTCTCTTAGCAAAAACTCGACTTGGGAGCTTGTTAAATTGCCAGCGGGAAGGAAGATAGTCAGCTGCAAGTGGGTTTTCAGAAGAAAGGAAGGAACTACATCTGGAGAGGGCGTCAAGTATAAGGCAAGGCTAGTTGCAAGAGGGTTCAGTCAGAAAGAGGGAGTTGACTACAACGAGATCTTCTCACCGGTGGTCAGACATACTTCTATCCGGGTGTTACTAGCTTTAGTGGCACACCACGACCTCGAGCTTGAGCAATTGGATGTCAAGACAGCTTTCCTGCACGGAGAGTTGAAGGAGGAAATATACATGAGCCAACCGGAGGGGTTCTAAGTTCCCGGAAGAGAGAACTACGTGTGCAAGCTGAAGAGATCTCTCTACGGACTTAAGCAGTCGCGAGGCAATGGTACAAGAGGTTTGACAGCTTCATGTTGAATATTGGTTACCACAAGTGCGAGTATGATTGTTGCGTGTATAACAAAGAGTTGCATAGTGGATCACGTATTTACCTAGTTCTATATGTGGATGATATTTTTATTGCAACTCGAAATATCAAGGACATTAGAGAACTGAAGAGGTCCCTTAGTGCGGAATTCGAGATGAAGGATCTGGGAGCTGCTCGGAAGATATTGGGAGTTGAGATCTATAGAGATAGGAAGAAGAAGAAGAAGCTTTTCTTATCACAGCAGGGATACATCAAGAAGATCTTGGCAAGATTCGGGATGTTATCAGCTAAAGCTATAGATACTCCTATGGCAACTAACAGCAAGCTAGGAATGTACACCGTTCAGACTGAGGAGGAGAAGGAGTACATGTCCAAGATTCCATATGCTAGCGCAGTTGGAAGTCTCATGTATGCTATGGTCTGTACTCGACCGGACATAGCATTCGCTGTTAGTGTGGTTAGTCGTTTCATGGCTCATCCGGGTAGGGACCATTGGCAGGCGGTGAAGCGGATATTCAGGTACCTTAAGGGTACGTCAGACATTGGCCTATGCTATGGGTCACGTGAAAACATCTTGGTAGTTGGTTTCTCGGATGCGGACTATGCAGGGGATATTGACAGTAGAAGATCAATGACAGGCTACGTATTTGCTCTGGGAGCATCTGTTGTGAGTTGGAAGGCGACGCTACAGCCGACGGTGACTTTGTCCACCACGGAGGCGGAGTATATGGCTCTAACGGAAGCAGCAAAGGAGGCAATTTGGCTTAAGGGAATTGTCAATGATCTAGGGATACTTCAAGATCAGGCGATAGTCTACTGTGATAGCTTGAGTGCGATTTGCTTGACTAAGGACCAGGTTCGTCATGAAAGGACCAAGCATATCGACGTCAGGTATCATTTTCTGAGAAACGAGAGCAGGATCAAGGTGATGAAGGTGGGGACCGCTGACAACCCCGCGGATATGTTCACCAAGCCGGTTCCGGAGAGCAAGTTCCAGCATTGTCTGGAATTGCTCAACACCTTGAGCCAGTGAGGCCCTTAGGGGCCATGTCGGACTCGGTGGGGGTCCAGTGAGTCTCTGTGACGAGAGACAATTGGGAGTGGAGAAGACGTAGCTTTTTTTACGAGAAGAGGAGCAGCTGCTGTTGACAAGAGAATTCAAGTCAAGGTGGAGATTTGTTGAGGAGGTGCCTTGAATGTGTTGAATTAGTCAAAGGCAGTGGAATAATGAGGTAGCAATTGTTAGGAATTGTTTTCATATCAAAGATGGAAACTTATGGGCAACAAGTTGTTTCCAATTTGGTTTTGGAAACCTTTGGCCTGTGGGTTTCCTCTAGGTACTATATAAAGAAGCTAGTAGTCTCTATACTAGGTATGCAAAAACATTGTAATTGTTCCTCTTAAGTGAATAAAGAGAGTTTTTCCGCCGTGGAGGTAGTTAGCAGATATTTTGCTAGCGAACCAAGTAAAATATTCGTGTTCTTCTTTTTTTCGTTCTTCGTTCGTGAGGTGGTTTGTCATAACATATTTATATATATGGATATGTGTATATAAATCCTAACTCTCCAGACTCCATTTGGTGGTGGTAGGATTTTGATTATGTGATGTTCCTTGTCTCGATAAATGATTTGGCGTTCAGAGCTAGTCATGAGTAGATAGCTAGTGATAGTTTGCCTTTGAAAAAGGTGAACATCATTCGGATTTTTTTTTTAACATGTACATCGCGAATTCAATGTGCTATGAATATATGACGGAACACACCAAAAATAACATAGAGAGAGAGAGAGGGATCTGACAAACAAACAACCAAAGAAACAACAAAACTCAGTGAATTTGCTTGCATACATAAAACTTGAAATGAAAGGGCGGACACTTAAACAAACCGTACCATGGCCAGCTGGGTTACAACAAGAGACAATTTGTAGGGGATAAAAGATGGAGGAGGGAGATCACTTCCGCCTTGAGCAACATTAATCCTCCCGCATGCATGCAGTAAATCATGCTATTATTGAATTTATTTATTTCTTACTAGTAGTACATGACATAATTAGTCGTGGATAACCATTTTTTGGGGGTTCTTTAGATTTTTCCGAAAACAGCGACCACAAAGATCGGCCCCTCGTTGGTGGTAGATATGTATCGGTACTGTTCTGGAAGATCAGTGACGTGGTTGGTGGGACTAAGTAGCAAGGGATCAGTTAGCACCCACCCATTCACAGCCGTATACCTCTTGGTAAATCTATGGAATTCGTCAATAGCTGGGGAATCTGTCCGAATATCTGTACAGATTTACATTCAAAAGGAAAAACTTGATAGAGTTAGTTGTGTACTACCATGTGAAGAAAAATTAATATGCACCCAAAGAAGAAGAAGAAACTGCTTACGTAATATGTCGCCAACTTCAACGGCTACCGGACCGGTTATATATCCACTCCTATTATCAACATTGACTTCAACCGTTTTGGCGTTGGCAGTTGATGCAGTGATGCTCAAGAGGACTAGTACCAATGCGACAAAGAAGGTAGCAACAAATGCAGCAGAAGAAGAAGAAGAAAAAGACTTGGCCATTTTCAGTGGAACAAGTTAATAGATGGAAAGAAATAGACAAATGAGATGCTGGTGGTATTTTGTATAGCAGAGCCATATCCTCTTTTATAGCCAAACCTAGGCCAGCAAAGATGAGCAAGTTATGAAGAGATTAAGTATAATAATAATATACTGATGATAACTGAATATCAAACGCATCCCAACAAGTTGACATTTTTAGGATATTGCTTCTTTTCCTGGTTGAAGTAGCTGTTGTACAAATTTTAGAAAAAAACAATCCATGTGATATAATTGTATAAAATATATGCACAGATATTGTATAAGATCAATCTGATCCGGGTTTGAAATGAGCGAGATCTGCATATATAATAAAACTTTTTTATATAGGTGTTGGCCTCCGAAAGAAAATCGATGGAAACATCCTAACCGTCCAATGGCTCAAAAAAATTGTTGGATAACTACAGATAGGCTAAAACATTTTCCAAATCCGCAGCCACCTACACCAATCAATAACTTGCAATTGGCTACCTTACCATGTGACATCCATACCAGATCATGTCTTGTTAGCAAATAGAGACCCTCCAGACAGAATCCCCTCTCATATTGTAGCTCGCACAAGAACCAAAAGATCAAGTAGCACAAGAACTAAAATTCTATTTTTCCGACAAAAAAAGTGGCACGGAGGCTGGAATGAGGCTCGCAGCTGCGACCATTGTGTGTCATATGGGAGACTTGATCAACCACTATGTATTCAAGTTATGGAGAGATTAATAATAATAATAATAATAATAATAATAATAATAATAATAATAATAATAATAATAATAATAATAATACAATTGAATCTCATACGCATCCCTCCAAGTTGACATTTTTAGGATGCTTCTTTTCTTTCTAGTTGAAGTACATGTATAAATTTTAGAAAAAACAATTCATAACTGGGATTAATATGTTATGCATGCCCCTATTTTGGGGAAACCATCATATCGCAATTCCCAATTTCAAAATTAGCTGATAATGTATTACATATGCACTAAGAACATCAGACATCTGTGGTAAAATTGTGGTCCATCGACAACCAAGCACGACCCAGGGCTGCAATTTGTTGATGGCTGCCCCGAAGATGCTAAGTTGTTGCTGAGAGTGCAACCCATAACGGATCTGAGAGCAGGGGAGTAGAGGGGGAAGGTGCCACTGCTGCCGGCGGCGATTTGGACCCAAACGGCAGCTCCGAGGCCGACCCACGGCGGCGATTTGTGTTTGTCAATTTCCAGATCTACCGACCCAAAGAAGCCCTCGAACAAGTGCAGACTTCTAACGGCATATGCACTTTTTCCCTCTCACGGGGCCTCCTCTTGTTATTCGCACAACACAAATTAACTTTTACTCCATTACAGGAGTATATAATTGATCCCCCTCTCCCTAGACATCTTGCATCAAGTGGTTATGTGAACTTAATTTGCAATTGATCCGCTTGTTTGGTGCTAGTAAAAATTGTGAATTCAGAGTCAATCAACATTTACCTCTAGGTTTGATAATTTTCTTTGGTTAATTTGATTTTTGTGGTAAAAGTTAAGGTTTTAAGATGATGATTGTGGTAATTTCGTCGAATCTATTTGTTATGGTGAATTCAATTTTGTTGTTGTTGTTGTTGTTGTTGTTGTTGGTAGTGGTGGTATAGGATTTTGGAACCTGCAGGAGTTGAGAAACACAGAGATGGGTGGTAACAGTGGCGGGGAGGAACGGTGGTAGTGGCGGCGGTGGCGCCGATGGAGGGATTGTATTGCAGAGAAAACTCTGGTTAAAAGGATTTTGGAAGAAGAAACAAATAAAAGAAAAGGAGTACGAGGAGGTGGAGAGATATGAGTGATAAGGGTAAAGATGTCTTCCAAAAATTAGTTGTGCTGTAACTAGTTTTTTGTGTGCTGTAATTATCAGCTCCCTTAATTTAATAGCTTAACCTTTTGCTACATTTTGTTTAGCTAGAAACCATTCATTCGACTTTTTTACTATTCATCATGTTACTTTGACTTATTGACTTGATTGACAAAATTATACAAGAATTTAGTCATCTATTAATGATTTATTATACAACACTATGAAAAGATTATCAAAATATACATCATCATACTATCCAAACCACCGGATCAAAGTGACATAGTTATGGATGAAAAAATTGAACCGTAGATTTTTTGAGAAAACGAAGGAAGTAATAACATAGGAAATCCCACCAAAAACACTAGACTAATCCAAATTGACATTTTCTGGATTGCTTTTCCTAGTTGAAGTAGAAAACTTGTACAGATATTTGAAGAACTAATTATACACTACCACTCTGATTATTTTCTCCTCATCATCTTGACTTTTACCACTATTCACTGGATCACTTTGAGCCGACGATTTGGATAGCTAAATGATGCAAAAAAAAAAAATGTAATTTTGTCATGGTGTTGTAGTGTAAAAGTTCTTCTATAAAATGCTGAAAAAATTATTGAAAAATCGTATCGTTTTGCAATCCATATTACTCGGGCAAAATGACCCAGTTACGAGTCAAAAAAGTCAAATAATGAGAAAGAGAAGAATCATAATGGTACATGCTACAAATTGCGTAAAATCTGGTAGAGGATCCATCTGAACCAGATCTGTAGTACAAATCATTAATGTCTTTATGTAGTGTATTTTTCGATACATTTTTTCTCGTGATGATGATGCTGATTTACAATTTAATAGTAGTACCTAATAATCAAAGGAAATATGCTTCGCCGCATACAAGATCGATTTTGAAGCTCTTAAAGTTTTCGTGCCGATCTTTCATTCAACATTTCTTTCATATACCTATAAAACGGGTCGCACACGTCAACTAATCGCTGGCCGGTTTGTGGTTTACAAACTACCAGCAGAAGGTATTATCCAACAACAGACTATGTCATGACAAATGTTCCTCACCAAAGAACGATACATGGAATACACATTTGTCAATCCTGTATTGACACAGGAAATTAGACCCTGACTAATTTGCCGACTTTGACCCTAACCTGCAGCACCGCCCTGACTAATTTGCCGACATGATTGAAGGCACCAAAACTAACAGATCCTCAGTTCCTGACAAATATCACTGATGTGGGTTTTGCCACTTCCAACTGTCATTTTCTTGGTTTAAGAGAGAATCTCCCAACTGTCATTTTCACCAAGGTAACTTTTGGAACTTTCTGTTCCGATATGTCAAGATTGGCTAAATTGCACCGGAGGTACCCAAAGTTTGTCAAAACGAGCAAGTAGGTATCCAAATTTCAATATCGAGCACCGCAGGTCTCAAACTTTGGATTTTCGAGCAAGTAGGTACCCTTCCGTTAACTTTCCGTTAACTTTGGACGAAAAATTATAAAAAGACTTTTATACCCCTTATTTTCACCTCATATTTTTTTTTATTAAAAATACAAGTTTTACTAAAAATTAAAAAAAAAATTATTTAATAATTTGATATATGTAAGATAATGCAATATATTTCTTCAAAATTACATATTTTTACATCATTTCAAGATATGAAAAATGTTTTCATTAACATATATCCGTCAATCTTAAAGTCTTTAGCTTTTTTTTAACAACTTTTAAAAAAATCTCAAAATTTCATAATTTCACGTGTATTTGTTAATAAAACAATAACATAGAAGTATCTTTGTGCATTTTAACAACTTACACAAGAGTTGATACCAGACATTCTTGAGAAGTTTTTTATTGTAATGTTTTGTATTTTTCATACAAATGTAAAAGAGACTATTGTATAAAATATATAAAAAAATACTTTATGTTATTGTTTCTTCAAACATACATGAAATTATGAAATTTGAGATTCTTTTTAATCACTATTAAAAAAATTAAAGACTTTAAGATTGACGGATATGTGTTAATAAAAAAATATTTCATATCTTAAAAATGATGTAAAAATATGTAATTTTGATAAAATATATAGCATTATCTTACATATATCAAATAATTAAATTATTTTTTTTTTACTTTTTTTTAGATTTGTAAAACTTGTATTTAAAAAAAAAAGTTTGAGGTGAAAATAAGGGGTACAAAAGTCTTTTTATAATTTTCCGTCCAATGTTAACGGAAAGTTAACGGAAGGGTACCTACTTGCTCGAAAATCCAAAGTTTGAGACCTGTGGTGCTTGATTTTGAAATTTGGGTACCTACTTGCTCGTTTTGACAAACTTTGGGTACCTCCGGTGCAATTTTTTGCTTATTACATGGTTTCCAAAATCAGGGTATCACAAACTTTTATGGAATACAAATTGGCTCTTGTTATATTGTACCATAGCGGTCAGCGGAATTGGAAAGAAAGGTCTTGGCTCAACAACCTCAGAACTGAATCAAAGGGAGAAAAGAAGAGAAAAGAAAAGAAAGAACTACGAAGGGAAGAATTAAAATAAAGAAACAAACAGGCACATTCAACATTGGTTTCTGCTTCCTCCGGTCATATACGAGCAACAGACGAGTTGGCCTGGGTAACATATCTTACCCATCTATATGGATTGTATGTTTTCGACTTCTTGGCTATATGCAAGTACTTAACCTGCATATATAAAATAGCAAGCGAAAAAACAAGATTCTGATCAACAACTGTACAAATAATCTTCCTATAACAGTTCATTTACAAAAATTTTTAGGGTTATGACACTAAACCTATACGCAGTTTGAGTTTAGTGACAACAAAACCCCCTACAGTTTCAATATCTCGGGACAACCCCTTACACTTTAGCTTCCGGCGATAAATCAACCCAAATCGCTAACACTGTTTGTTTTTTTTGGACGGAAAATCATCACGTAGCCACCTCCTGATAGACATTTAAGTCATTTAAGTGGTCACCACGAGATAAATTTATGTCCAAAAACCAAACAATGTTAGCGATTTGGGTTGATTTGTTACCAGAAGCTAAAGTGCAGCGGGTTGTCCTGGAGAATTGAAACTGTAAGGGATTTGTTGTCACTAAACTAGAACTGCGTATAGGTTTGATGTCAATTGCCCAATCTTTTACTATTTCAAGAAAAGGGCTGATGATGAAATGCTGAGTGATAAGCAACAATGGCATTTTGTAGCTTGCTATTTTTTGTATACCAAAAGCCACAACTACTTCACTATCGACAAGAATTAACATGTTTAGTAATCAGCGGTACCGGAATATTACCTGAAGCTTTGGCGCATTGTACATTGGTATTGTAAAGGTCATGCTAACAGGTCCAGCTTCCTTGGCCATGTTACCTAGCTATTTGAACAATCACAAATTTCATGGGAACATTAGATTTTATATATCTATAATTAGCTAATTGCTCATTTAAGACAAACCTTCTATTGCTTCAAATAAGAAGAAAAATCATACCAGATGATTCTTGTGAGAATGTCAGTTTTGCACGTAGTGTGTACTCAGACCCGCCAACCATCTGTTGCATATTGCACCATTCAGTAACTATTCAAACAAGTGCGGAGAAGAAACATTGCAACTTTTGAAAAGATATATCGATAACTATTGAGAAAAAAAAAAAAAAAAAAAAACATTGCTACCTTTTTCAGACCCCATTCAAGTCTCTTGTAAGACTCCTTGAAATCAGTCACTTGCCCTACTGCACCAGGCTCCAACACAAAGCTAACCCTGAAAGAGGTAAAGGTAAATGGAGCAACTTTGATACCTGAATGAAGAATAATCTCCGTCAAAAGAAGAGAGTTCCATGCGCAATTTTTTATTTTTGGTTAATTCCAAAACGCATACATGTGGTTGTACTTGAGTCCACTTCACATACTTGTGGTTTCACTTTGATCAATCTGCATGTCGGTGATTTCTGAAGTATGTTATGTTGTACAAAACGCTAGTATTTTTTAGGAACTTTGGCCCAAACAAAAATACCTAAAAACACAAGCATAAAAACACGAGCACTAATAATGTGAAACCCTATTATGCAAGTTGACTCGGACCTAACCACAGGCATGTTTTGAATTTAAACCTTCTACTTCTTTTGTTATTGTTTTATTTTCAAACAATGTGATTTCACTTAACAGAATAGCCAGTCTGACGATTTGTCACCTGAAATATATTGTCAAGGCTCTGCTGGGAGCACGTCATTTATGTACGGAAGCAGAAAGACAATTAAAGTAAAAATGAACTGCTAATATGAAGAATTTGAATGATAAAAAGGTCTACTATTAAAGACTTATTTTCTGAATGATTGAATACTTTCTCCGTCCCAAGTAAGTCTCCTACTGTGTTCTCCAAGCATTTTGAGGAGGCGATTTGACTAGCAAAACAATACATGACAACTCTACAACATTAGGAGATGATTGGCAAGTTCCGTGCTCGCCACCAGATTCACTTCACGCTACGTATGAATGGGAAATTGTTCTTAGTCTTGTCGCAGTGTTAGCTCATCACTGGGTGAAAGAAGGAGGTGTTCCTACTTTGGAACTATTTTTTCAATGGGAAGAACGACCACTAAAGAAGCGAGTTAGGAGAACTGTGACCTGCTTGTTGGTCAATTCCCAACACTCCACACTGGGAGTTTGTTAGATGATAACGGTCTGAGTTTGTTAGCTCATAGTAATCTCGTTTGTTAGCTTAATGTTCTGGATATTTTTATTATTGAGCGACAGCTTCTCAAAATAACAATGTGGTAACAACTGATCCATCAAATTAGAAGATCTAGTTTTTCTGCTTGGACTAAATTGCAATCATGTCCAAAGTAATGACATGAAACTTCGGAGCTACAGATACCGTTGGATCAAGAAGGAAGATCTAATCCTGGCCGCTGCTTTATCATTAGTGCTACGGCACCGTTTTATGTTAGATTTCTTATGTTCCTAATTAGTTACTAAACTAGTTTTTGATTGGTTGTTATTTGCCAGCTATTGCTGAGTTGGCAAATGACTATAAGAGGATTTACTCCTCTGATTTTCCGTTGTAACAAATTATCAAATCATTTCCCTCTTCTCTCATTTTTCTCTGGTTTTCTCTTCTTCTTCATGGTGTTCCATTTCTAGGGTTTGAGAATTGCAGGTTTGCAATTCTATTATGTTATCAGAGCCAGGTCGCGAAGGCTGCTGATTGTCTTGTGAGTTGTTATTTGGTTCAATTTTGTGTGGATTCGAAGATCTCGAGTTTCAGATCTGGTTTCTGGAAAGATGGTGAACACATCAGAATCGCAGACTTTTGGTTCAGGTTTGGTGGCGATGGATCCACAGTCGCCTTTCTATCTGCATCACGGAGATAGTCCTGGTAATGTTTTGGTTTCTGTTCCTCTCTCTGGAGATAATTTCTATTCATGGCATATGTCAATGATAGTAGCTTTGGAAGCTAAGAATAAGCTTGAATTTGTTGATGGAACGATAGTTGCTCCTGAAATTGGTACTGATATGTATGCTGTGTGGAGAAGGTGTGATAGGATGATTATGTCTTGGCTGTTTAATTCCATTTCTAAGGAGATAGCCTGCAGTGTTGTAGGCAGATCTAGTGCTAGATAGGTGTCGCTTGACCTCATAGAAAGGTTTTCTCAAGGAAATTTACCTAAGTTGTTTCAGATTTCTATGGCTATTTCTAGTTTGAAACAATCTGATATGACAGTAACTGCATACTTTACAAAGCTGAAAACACTTTGGAATGAGTTAAGTAACTACAAGCCTTTGCCTAGCTGTGTGTGCAATGGTTGTGTATGTAACACAAATGTCAAGTTGAAGCAATCTCAAGAAGAGGAAAGAGTAATGCAGTTTCTTATGGGACTCAATGAGCAGTACATGAATGTTAGAGATCAAATTTTGCTTACAGAACCACTGCCTTCTCTCAATGTTGTTTTTGCTAAAATAATACAACAAGAGAGACAGATGCAGCTGAAGAATAGTTCTCCTCACACTCCTAGTATGGCAATGTATGTTCAAGGTTCACATGTTCACCATAAATCAGGTGACAATGTCAATTCAGGAGGATCAGGTCATAGTTTTGGAGGGAGAGGTCCTAATGGGAAGTTGATATGTCATCACTGTGGAAATGAAGGTCATGTCAAGGCAAAATGCTACAGACTACATGGATTTCCACCCAATTTTAAGAGTAATAAGCCAAGAGTTCACAATGTTGTTATGAGTGGTTCATCAGCTCCAGTAACTCAAAGTCCAACACCTCCTTCTACTCATGATAACAATGGAAAAACAGTTACACTCACAGAGAATCAGTGTCAACAATTAGTGACACTCTTGAATACTCACTTAGGATCAAAGAGTGGTCTAATTCAGAGTACTTTTAGTGATGCAGGATCAGTTTCTCCATACTCTACAGTTTCAATGGATTCACCACTTCATCACTCTGGCACACATTTTGATTCAGCTCATTTTATGGGAGGAGTTATTAGTTCTTGTTCTCTACAAACTTCTTCAGTTGAGAAAGAAGGTTTTATGTTAAATTCATGGATTCTGGACAGTGGAGCTACTGATCATATGTGCAACAATGTTGATATGTTTAGTGATCTCACAGCTGTTGGTGATACAGTTGTTCACTTGCCAAATGGGAAAACAGTTAAAGTTACTCATGTTGGATCAGTAAAATTGTCTGATGATTTGATTTTGACAGGAGTGCTTTGCATTCCCAGCTTTCAATTTAATCTAATCTCTGTCACTCAGCTCACAAGAGTCTCAGGGTGTACATGTATATGCCAGGCAGATGAGTGTATTCTCAAAAGGGAGGAAGTGATTTTGGGAGTTGTCAAGAGAGTTGGAGGCTTATATGTGCTGCAAATGTCAAAGTTGCCAAAGTTGAATCCAAAAATGAGTTTTGCAGTCTCTGCAAATAACAAGGCTTTTCTATGGCATCAAAGATTGGGGCATCCATCTTTTGAGAAGGGATTTTTAATGTCCAAACAACTTGAAGGTATGCCTACTTCACATCAAGGTTTACAATGTGATATTTGTCCTCTGGCCAAACAGAAGAAACTTTCTTATATTTCTCATGGACATATGTCTCACAATGCTTTTAATTTGATTCATTGTGATACATGGGGTCCTTACAAGGTGCCTACATATTCAGGACATAAGTTTTTCTTGACTATTGTGGATGATGCCACAAGAATGACATGGGTTTATCTCATGAAACATAAATCAGAAGTAGATACTATTATTCCTGGTTTTTACAAGATGATAGAAACTCAATTTAATGTCAAAATCAAGAAGTTTAGAACAGATAATGCACCAGAATTGCATCTATCTGCTTTCTATCAGGAACATGGTATTATTCATGAATTGAGCTGTGTAGAAACACCTGAGCAGAATTCAGTTGTGGAAAGGAAGCATCAGCATCTACTTAATGTGGCAAGAGCACTTAGATTTCAATCAAATGTGCCTATAAGATTCTGGGGAGATTGTGTGTTAACTTCAGCTTATCTGATTAATAGATTGCATTATCCTAAAACTCAGAACAAATCACCATATGAGTTACTGTTTAGGACATCTCCAGATTACTCTCAGTGCAAAGTATTTGGATGTTTGTGTTTTGCCTCCACATTATTGCAGTCAAGAACAAAGTTTGATCCTAGAGCAATCAAAGGGGTTTTTGTGGGATATGTCTTTGGAATCAAAGGTTTCAAAGTGTATGATCTGGCTACTCACAGCTTTGTGGTTTCTAGAAATGTGGTGTTTCATGAAAATGTGTTTCCTTTTGCTGACAAGAGTTCACCAACCACTGATCTCTTTGATACAATGAGCTTGCCAAAGAGTGTGTCTGATATTGGTGATAACAAGGAGCAGTCACCTTCTTCAGCTTCACAGGAATCAGTTAACTCTACTGTTCCTTCAGTATCTCCAGTTAGGAGTTTTAGAGAAGTTTTGTTACATCCAGTGTCAGTGAGACAAAGTACTAGAGTTTCAAAGCCACCATCTCACTTACAGGACTATGTTCTCTCAAAGAAAAACTCCAGGGCACTAACAGTTAGTGGCTCAAATCTCACTAGTGCTGTCTGTGCACTCACTGAACCAACCACTTATAGACAAGCCTCTCAAGATCCAGATTGGATTGAAGCTATGCAGCTGGAAATACAAGCTTTAGAAGCCAACAACACTTGGGATATTACTCATTTGCCTCCAAATCATTCTGCAGTGGGATGCAAATGGGTATATAAAATTAAGTACAAAGCAGATGGTTCTATAGAAAGGTATAAAGCTAGATTGGTAGCAAAAGGTTACACACAAACTGAAGGGTTAGATTATTTTGAAACCTTTTCACCTGTTGCCAAATTGGTCACTTCTAGAGTTCTTCTTGCTCTTGCTATTCAACAAGGGTGGACCATTCTTCAAATGGATGTTAATAATGCTTTTCTGCATGGTGATCTTCATGAAGAGGTGTATATGAAGCTTCCAGATGGATATGAGCCCAAATTGCCAGTCTCTTTCATTTCAAATTCTTCTCAGCCTTTGGTTTGCAGATTAAAGAAGTCATTGTATGGTTTGAAGCAGGCTTCCAGGCAATGGTTTGTCAAGTTTTCTTCAACTCTTCTGCAATTTGGTTTTACTCAATGCAAATCAGATTACACATTGTTTGTGAAAAGCTCAGGCTCAGTTCTCATGATGCTCTTGGTGTATGTAGATGACATTCTTTTGGCAGGAAATGATATTGCTGCACTAACCAGCTTCAAAAGGTGTTTGAATGCACAGTTTAAGCTCAAAGATCTAGGAGAGATTGCTTATTTTATTGGTTTTGAGGTTACTAAAATGGATCATGGGTATTTTCTGAGTCAGCACAAGTTTCTTCTAGAAATACTTACTCAGACTGGTTATGATCAATGCAAGATAGCACATTCACCTATGGTGCCAGCTTGTAAACTTAGTCAGTCTATTGGAGATTTGTTGAAGGAAGAAGATGCTAGTGCATATAGAAAGCTGATTGGTAAGCTTTTGTATCTCTGCAACTCCAGGCCTGACATTTCTTATTCAGTGAACAAGCTCTCCCAGTTTGTGGCTCATCCTACAAGAGAACATCTTACTGCAGCTCATCATGTTCTTAGATATCTGAGAGGTACTTCTGAATATGGTCTTGTTTTTCCTTCTGCATCTTGCTCTCCAGCTTCTCTTGTAGCTTATGCAGATGCAGACTGGGGTGGATGTCTTGATACTAGAAGATCCACCTCTGGATATTTGGTATTTCTGGGTTCTTCTTTAGTTTCTTGGAGATCCAAGAAGCAGAGTGTAGTTGCCAGAAGTTCAGCTGAAGCTGAGTACAGAAGTTTGGCCTATTTGGTTTGTGAGGTCAAATGGATTATGTCTCTCTTGCAAGAGCTGCATTCACCACTTCTTGGCACTCCTCTTCTGCTTTCTGACAGTTCTTCTGCCATTCAGATGGCTCACAACCCTATCTGTCATGATAAGACTAAGCACATAGAGCTGGACTGTCATACTATCAGAGATTTGGTTCAAGCAGGCACCATCACTTTGCAGCATTTGTCCAGTTCTGAGCAACTTGCAGATGTGCTCACTAAGCCTTTAGCTCATCCCCTTTTTCAGAAGCTTCTCTGCAAGTTGAAGGTGTTGTGTGCTTCCCCCCCTTCAACTTGAGGGGGCGTATTGAGCTACAGCTTCTCAAAATAACAATGTGGTAACAGCTGATCCATCAAATTAGAAGATCTAGTTTTTCTGCTTGGACTAAATTGCAATCATGTCCAAAGTAATGACATGAAACTTCGGAGCTACAGATACCGTTGGATCAAGAAGGAAGATCTAATCCTGGCTGCTGCTTTATCATTAGTGCTACGGCACCGTTTTATGTTAGATTTCTTATGTTCCTAATTAGTTACTAAACTAGTTTTTGATTGGTTGTTATTTGCCAGCTATTGCTGAGTTGGCAAATGACTATAAGAGGATTTACTCCTCTGATTTTCCGTTGTAACGAATTATCAAATCATTTCCCTCTTCTCTCATTTTTCTCTGGTTTTCTCTTCTTCTTCATGGTGTTCCATTTCTAGGGTTTGAGAATTGCAGGTTTGCAATTCTATTATTTATGATTTCTAGGAGTGAGGTTCTGTTTGTTAGCTAAAGTAGTTCTCTACACTATGAGTATACGTATCTTTAGGATTGGGTTAGGAAGGCATTGCGAAGATAATTGCATTTGTACCTCCCGGATCCTTGTCCTCTTATAAGGACAGATTTATTAGCTATTCTAGTGTTTAAGATTATTGCACTCCAACTGCTAATAGAAGTTCATTTCTTCCTCATGTTTTATTTTTCCTTGTTCACCTGATAGTGATAGTGCATCTACTGTACTTAATCAAAGTTAGCTAGTCAGTGATATGCTTTGTTTAAAGGTATTTGCTAATCCAGAGCCCCACTATCTAGTCAGTTAAAAGAAATATCATGGTCTAACTATAGGGTTTTGATCATGGATACGCAGCGGAAAAAGATAATTCATCCATTCAATACCCTCCAAGGACCACAGGAAGAGAAGCATAACGATGGTAAATGAAGAATCATGTTACACACCTTAGGGTTTCTCCTGTTATGACTTGTAACGTGAATTGTGTCACGTCTCTACGGTTGACTCACGCCTAGAGTTGAGATCTAGATCTTCCTTCTCCTTTGTGCTAGCTTGGACCGGAGGAAGAGGAAGAAGAAATCACGCAAATAGAGGCAACAAGGAGGATTCGGCCTCCTTTGTTGGCCGACGGGGACGGGGCGGCGCAAGGGGTCGGTTCGGCCCTCTTGTTGCTTGCTCTCTCTCCTTTGTTCTCTCCCACTCAAGTTATGAATAGTAGATTCATAAGTGTGGGAAGGAAGGAAGGAGCATCCTTTATATAGTCCAACAAATCCTTGTCAACTACCTAAAGGCCCTATTCTACTCCTACTAGAATTCGGTTTAGTCCCTTCCTTGCAAATTAGTCCTACTAAGTTTGCAAGGTGTTGCAAAGTCATCATTCTAATTAATTAATCATATTAATTAATTCACAAATCTAGTTGTAGATAGTGCTTTCTGAGCTGACAGATCTTGGCCACGTGGCAACCATCCAGCACACCATATTGTGCTCCACACACACTGGATCACCAGCCGAGCTGATCCATGTCGGGGCTGCGAGACAGAGCCCTCGCATACCACTGCACGGGACTTGTAGGGACTTAGTGGTTTGGAGGCTAGAGTAAGCCATGTCGCGTGCGAGTCAAGCCCGCACGCGACCTTTAGTAACTGCTTTGAGAGATTTATGGCACGAGCTCCATAAACCCGGTCAATCCGGTCAAACCCGGTCCACCTCGTAACGGTTCCGGTATTCGCGCACAACGTGCTGTAACGGTCCCTATATACTCGGACGAACGTGCCGTTATGGTTAAGCCAATTAAGCCGCCATTAATGGGCGCAGTAACCACACTACAACGGTCACGTTCTCTGCTATATATAAGCCGTTACCCTTTCCATACAAAGGAGGACACACCTGCCATACACGGAAGCTCTGCCAAACCTCTGTCTCTCTCTCAGACATTACTACTGCCTTACTCTCTCCCTACACACAACCCCACTCTTCCTGTGCGATCTCTAATCCTCTACATACGGTGTACACGGAGGTCTCCCCGCCGGAATCTCTTGTGCACATTTTGGTGAACCTGACGTGAACTTACCAACAAAAGCAACCATGTCTCAGGAGGATGATGTTAGCAACAGATCACCTTCCACCGAAACTGCCTCGGGAGAGGAGACCCGCCGTACTCCTACCACCCCCGGCGAGACACCGACGCTAGAGTCTTTGGACGCCACTGTCCAAAGTCAGGCGAAAGCTCTCAAAGCGCAGTCCGCGCAACTAGAACGGATCTTGGCCGTTCTAGGCACCCTTGCACCAAACCCTTCACCAGCCGCCGCCGTCTCTCAAGGAGGAGGAGCCCCTACCGCTCCGGGACTGGGAGTGTCAACCACACCTCCCAACCCTAATCTGCAAACTCCACCGACGACTACGCAGCTGCCTTCGATTCAGGGGTCAACAGCTCAGATGTTGCCTCTCACTGCTCACACTCCTCAGCCTTCGGCTTTGGCATCTAACCCGACTTTGCAGTACCCTTTGCCTCCTCCAACGGCGATCTGGGGCAACGCAAGTAGTCAGTATGCCCCCAATCCTTCGGCGGCGTATGTGTCGCCTTCGCCTGCGGCAACCCCTCCTTCAACTACCGAGGGAAGCATTCCAGAATGCATGACGTCTCTGCAGAAGCGCATGGACACTATTCTGGCTCACCAGTCATTCGCGGATACCATTATCCCGAAGCTGGACAACGATCCACCCATTCCACGAGAGATCTATCTCATGCCTAACCCCGCGGGGTACAAAGCTCCTAAATGGGACAAGTTCGAGGATGTCAACGGAAACGCTCATGAGCATGTCATGCGTTTCATTGATGTCATGGGGCCGTACGGAGCCGATCCCAAATTAATGATGCGAGAGTTCCCAAAATCCTTAGGGAACGTAGCGTACAAGTGGTACCGAACGTTGGAAGCCGGATCCGTGAAGACTTGGGACGACATGGTCCAGAAGTTCTACACCAAGTTCTTCCAGATGGAAGAAAAGGTGACAATGATCCATCTCTCGCGGATGTATCAGAAGCGCGAGGAGGATGGGATTACTTTCATCAAGAAATTCAGGGCGAAGTCCTTGGAGTGTAAAGATCCAATGCTCGAGAACCAGCTCGTAGAAATATGCCTGCAGTGCATGCGAGACGAATACAAAGGTATGCTCATAAATTTACAAACACCTACGTTTTCAAAGCTAATTGAATGCACGAAGAACATCGAGCCTATAGTCGAGAGGCAGAAAAAGAAGAACGCTCCGGAGCGACCTTCGAGCGGCACCACCTACAAGATCGGGAGATTCAGTTACAAGAGGGGACGCGAAGCTGAGGTCAATACAGTTTCACCCCAGAAGCAAGCGAAGGTGGTGAACTTCGATGTACCACCTCTGCCTTGCTCGGTGGAGGAGGCGAGCGACCTTTGCAGACAGTGGCGCAAGGACGGTGTCCTGCCACCGCTCGAGAAGATACCCTCCAAGGAGATGGTGAGAGACCCTAAATGGTGCGAGTACCATGGCAAGGTCATGCACCCCACAGCGGAGTGTAAAAAGCTCAGGTTTACATTCGACCAGAAGATGAAGAACGGCGAGCTGATCGTCAGCGATCGCAGGAAGGATGTGCGCAACAATCCGCTTCCTGCCCATGCGGAGCAAGACTCAAAAGGCAAGGAGGTTGCCATGATCTCGATTGTCGACCTGGAAGAAGTCGCAGAGGATGTTCTACCCATCATTGTCGAGGTCCACGATGACGAGGACTACAGTATGGACACAGAAGACGAACGTGCCGATCGGATGAAGGGGTCGCACGGCTTTAGCAGATTCTTCGACGAGATGAACTTCTCCGAGAAGTGCCGGACAGATATGACGAAAGCAATCTTGAGGATAGCGGAGGACTACGAGGAGGATCTTGTAGTCTACAACGGGAAAGTCATCAGGGCGTTTCGCTCTACAGAAAAGATTATGACCTTTTCTGCCAGCAACAAGAAGACAGATGCGAGCCACCAGAGGCCTCTGTACGTGACGGCCATCGTCAATGGTGTCGAGTTCAAACGAGCATTCGTTGATGGAGGAGCAGCGGTCAACGTCGTTTCGCTCCACACACGGTAGCTAGCAGGGATCCCCGAGCACAAGATCGTCAGGCGTCCGTCTCCGCTGATGGGATTCGGAAGCGACTCTAGAATGACGACCGGATGGATCCGCCTGGGCGTTCAGATTGGAAAAATCAAGTGCTCAGCGAAGTTCTATGTCATAGACGCGAACACTACGTACCACATGATTATAGGTCGAGCCTGGATTCATCGCTTCGACGCAGTTCCTTCAACGGCTCACCAGGTTATGAAAGCTATCTGGAACGACAGAGTAGTCGAGATACCGGCTTCAACGAATCCATTCAACTTGGATGAAGCACATCTTAGCGAGGCAGTGTGGTTTACCGAGATGGCGGACGAACAAACACCAGGACCATTCAACCCTACCCCTTTGCCTCTCTGGGAGGACATCAAGGACCAGTCACCTGCGGGAGTGATGGTGACAAGAGAAGATGCCAAGGAAAAGCCGCCTACACGCGAAAAGGCGCCGCGTATCGCATACCATCGGAAGAATGTGTATACTCTGAAGAGAATCGCAAAGCATGACCCCGAAGGCAAGGAAATAGAGAGCTTCTACGCCAATGGGAAGAAATGCTATCGCATATGAAGGTGCGCGGGGATGTCCCCACACGGGCATGGGGATATCCCTGGGCAAATCAATCAAACCGAGCAAATTGCGCTAACAGAAGAGCCAATGCAGAACAATCCAGATGAGAAGCTCAAAGAAGCACCTGAATGCATGGAAGATAGGCCCAGACCACAAAAGCAAGAGCTAAAGGAAGTGTTCCTCAGCCCGAACGAGGAAAAGAAAAGGCCAGTCTTTCTAAGTGCAGACCTCACAAGCGAGGAGGAGCAAGGACTGCTACAGCTCCAAACTGAATACAAGGATGTGTTCGCATGGGAGTATGATGAGATGCCGGGACTGGATACCAGCATCACTATGCACCGTTTAGACATTATCCCAGGGTCTAAACCGGTAAAGCAAAGCACAAGAAGCTTCAGGCCGGAGCTTAACGTGAAGATCAAGCAGGAGATTGTTAAACTCCAGGACGCCAAGTTCATAGAGCCGAATCATCATCCCACATGGCTGGCCAACATCGTGCCAGTGGTAAAGAAGAACGGACAGCTTCGCATCTGTGTGGACTTCCGGGATCTCAATCGCTTCTGCCCAAAGGACGATTTTCCACTGCCCAACATCGATTTGCTTATCTATTCAACAGCAGACCACCGCATGTTCAGCTTTATGGACGGTTTCAGCGGGTACAACCAGATCAAGATGGACCCTGAAGATGCGCGGAAAACTGCATTCATCACTCCGGTGGGGGTGTTCAACTACACAGTGATGCCGTTCGGGCTCAAGAACGCGGGTGCGACCTATCAGCGGGCCATGATGGCCCTGTTCCACGACATGATGCACAAGGAAGTGGAATTCTATGTGGATGACCTGGTGGTTAAATCCAAGCACGAAGCAGATCACCTCGCAGATCTACGGAAGGTGTTCAATAGATGTAGACGATTTCAACTAAAGATGAATCCCATGAAATGTGCATTTGGGGTAACATCAGGGAAGTTCTTGGGATGCGTGGTTCATCGCCAAGGAATCGAGCCTGACCCTGCGAAAGTATCAGCCATCACCGGCATGACGCCGCCCCATAACCAGAGTGCCTTGAAGACATTTCTAGGAAAGCTATCCTATCTGCGGAGATTCATCCCAGCGATTGCTGAAATCACCTGCTGTTTTAGTGCCCTTCTCAAGAAAGATGCTATATACAACTGGGCTCCGGAGCACGAAGCTGCATTCGCAAAGCTGAAGGATCTGCTGACATCCTCGAAAATAATGATCGTACCCCAACTGGGATCACCGCTTCTGCTATATCTGACGTCACCGAGGAGATCTATAGGAGCACTCTTGGCTCAGGAGTACGAAGGCCAGGAAAGGCCTATCTACTACATCTCTCGCATCGTGCAGCCTGCTGAATCGAGGTACACAGACATCGAACGTCATTGCCTTGCTTTGTTCTTCGTAATAGAGAAATTGAAACACTACTTCGCATCGCATAAAGTAGTAGTGGTCACCAAAAGCGATCCCATACGATATTTGCTAACTCACACTACTCCCGGCGGGAGATTGGCGAAATGGTACATGACCATCTCTGAATATGATATCACATGCGTGAGACCGCGAGTGATCAAGTCGCAGGCGGTAGCGGATCTGTTGGCACAGTTCCCCGACAACAGCCACGAGCCCGTGATTGAAGAAGAGCTCGAAGGACCTGAAATCTATGCAATCGACGTGCCTTATTGGACGCTCCATTTTGACGGGTCGTCAACAAGAAAAGGCGGGGGCATTGGGATAGTCTTGACCAAACCAGATGGGGAGGTCAGACAGATGTCCACAAAGCTCGACTTTGCAGTCACCAACAACGAAGCAGAATATGAAGCCCTCATAGCGGGACTGCGCGCAGCAAAGGCTTTGGAAGTAAGAAATCTGACGGTCATGGGAGACTCCAAGTTGATCGTCAAGCAAGCCTCGGGCGAGTACGGTTTGAAGGAGATTAATCTTCTGTCTTACCGGACCTTAGTACAAAAGCTGGTACAACAATTCTGCGATGTGAGGTACGAGCACAAACCCCGAGCAGACAACAGGCACGCAGACGCTTTGGCAACCTTGGGTTCTAAAGTCAGCACAGACAAATGTCCCGCAAAGATCTCCATCGAAGTGCGAACATCGTCGGCATTGACAGAAGACGTGTGCGACGACGAACACATTGATGACACGGACTGGAGAAAAGCAATCCTACAAGCTATTGCGGAAGGCACAAGCAGTGAAGGCTGGGCATTCACAAAGGGGTACTGCATACACGAAAACACCCTTTACTACAAAGGCCCTGGTGGAATACTCATGCGATGTGTTTCCGAGCAAGAGGGACAACTTCTGCTGGAAAAGATTCACCAACATGCTTGCGGATAAAGCGAGGTGTCAATCTATCGAAAGGCTCAGAGATATGGCATTCATTGGCCAGACATGTCAACAGCCGCGGCCCAGATACAAGGGAAGTGCGAAAGTTGCGCACTAATCAAAGATTCTCTACTCATCGCTCTAACCGATGATGACACAGATTGGAGAAAGCCACTCTTTGATTTTCTCACTCAGGGCACCGTGCCCGAATCGAGAAAAGAAGCCGAGAAATTGAAGAGGAAAGCATCTCGATACGTGGTACAAGAAAACCTGCTTTGGCGTAGAGGTCATGAGGGCAACTTGCTGCGATGTCTGGACGGCAGAGAAGCGCAAGAAGTCATGGACCTTTCTCATCAGGTGGAACACCAAGGAGGTGCGAAATTATGCAGGCAGCTCCTCTCAATTGGATATTTCAGGCCCACGATGGAGGTCGATTGCCGCACCAAAGTACGACGATGCCAGGAGTGCCAATTCAAAGGAAACCTAGTGCACGCTCCCGCCGTGGATCTACATGCATTAGGAACACCATGGCCATTTCACACATGGGCTTTGGACTTCATCGGTCCCATCCGACCAAGGTCACACGGGAATCATTTTATTCTCACCGCAACCGAGTTATTCACCAAATGGATGGAAGCAATACCACTGAAGACGGCAAATGCGCTAGCTGTGGTCAACTTCATCCAGGAAAGCATCGTGGTGCAGGTTCGGAATCCCAAACACCATTCTTTCGGATAACGGTACTCCCTTTGTTAATCGCCAGGTAGCTGCGAAGTTAGCGGAGTACAATATCAGGCAAATATGTTCCACCCCCTACTACCCGAAGGGGAACGGGCAAGCCGAAGCGACCAACAAAACATTGTTGAGGATTTTGAGCAAGATGGTCGCAGATGACCACAAGAAGTGGGCTCTAAACATAGCTCTGTGGGCCTACCGAAATTCTCCAAGGACACCCACGGGGGCCTCACCATTCCTACTATGCTATGGGGCCGAGGCCGTGGTACCTGCGGAGGTGAGAGTCAATTCGGCAAGGCTAGCCTTCCACGCACTCTACGAAAATCAACGTGACCATGACTTAGTCTTGCTGGAGGAAAAGCGAGAACAAGCCAAAAGGACCAACAAGCGATATCAAGAAAGGATTGCTCGTGCTTACAATAAGACGGTCCAGCGAAGAGATTTCGCAGTTGGAGACTTGGTCCTGCGCGCATCTGACCACTGCATGCGAGAAGCGGCTCACCCAAAGTTCGGAGCCAATTGGGAAGGACCCTTCGAAGTCACAGAAGTCTTCGACAGTGGCTACTGCAACATACGAAGGTTGCACGGCACAACCTCAACCCCGAGTTCAGTCAACATGCGCTGGATTAAGAAGTACTATCCCTGACTTCTCTCATTTCATGCGTTTTATTATAACGTTGCTTAATCTCTTGTATGGTTACGATTTACACAATCTCCTCTCCCATATGAGAGGATTGTAATCTCACCTCTCCATATGAGAGCGTTATAATAAGAGACTTCTCCCAAATGAGAACTTTATATTTCTGGATTGTCAATTGTGCTTCAAGTTTAGTTTGTTATAACTGTTAACAATGGTTATCCGCCACAATAGCAGCCTATACAAATGCGATCTGAACTGATCATTTAAGCCTATCTGTTACGATTGCAGCCTATGCAAATGCGATCTTAATTGATCATCTAAGCCTATCTGATACGATAGCAGCCTATGCAAATGCGATCTGAATTGATCATTTAAGCCTATCTGTTACGATAGCAGCCTATGCAAATGCGACTCTTAATTGATCATCTAAGCCTATCTGATACGATAGCAGCCTATGCAAATGCGATCTGAATTGATCATCTAAGCCTATCTGTTACGATAGCAGCCTATGCAAATGCGATCTTAATTGATCATCTAAGCCTATCTGTTACGATAGCAGCCTATGCAAATACGATCTTAATTGATCATATAAGCCTATCTGTTACGATAGCAGCCTATGCAAATACGATCTTAATTGATCATCTAAGCCTATCTGTTACGATAGCAGCCTATGCAAATGCGATCTGAATTGATCATCTAAGCCTATCTGTTACGATAGCAGCCTATGCAAATACGATCCGAATTGATCCTCTAAGCCTATCTGTCATGATAGCAGTCTATGCAAAACGATCTTAAATGATCTACTAAAGCCTATCTGTTACGATAGCAACTCATGCGAAAAAACGATCTTAATTGATCTTCTAAAGCCTATCTGCTACGATAGCAACTCATTTGAAAAACGATCTTAATTGATCTTCTAAAGCCTATCTGTTACGATAGCAACTTATGCGAAAAGTAATCTTAGTTGATCTTCCAAGCCTATCTGCGGTGATGGAGGCATTCTACGAATGCGATAACTATATTGTGCAAAATGATCTTAACTGATCTACAAAGGTCTATCTGATACGATAGCAAATCAGGTATGATAGCAAATCAAAAGCCCATCTGCCAAGATGGCACAACTGCGCAAGCACGATCTCGAACGATCCAATAAAACATCTGCGAATTTATATGGCAGATAGCAAATGCGAAACGTGTACACAGCATTATGCAAGGCGAAATATGCCGAAACGCATGCGAGATCATATTTTGTTGTAACAAAACAGCAGATAATACAAAAGCTATTTATCATGAGTCGAAAAGACTTACAATTTATCTGTGTAGATAGCAGCTTACAAGCGAAAAAGCTCGAATCTAAATACACAGCCAACATGGCTTACAATACAATCGAAAAGTAGCTGACAAGCCAGCAGCGACACACTACGGGAATCCTAACTGAAAAGGATGAACCCACCGGTCCTAACACCGGCTATGCAATACGGAGATCTGCGGCCAAAGATCTATAGCAAAAGGGATGCTGCTGCGAAGAGATCAACTCGTCATTCGTTACGTCCCTAGCGGCAAGATCTGGGTAACGTTACGTCCAAGACCCCAAGAGGTGACAAAGGCCTCTGTCTGATCAAGATAGGCACCGGAGGAACCTCCTGTTCCGGCGTATGCCGCCGTGCAGAACAGGGGAAGCAGTCATTCCTCTGGTGATGGGTTCCTTGTCATGATTGACAAGCGCATTGACAAGCCTCCTGAGCTCAAGAACGAAGAGGCAAGAAATCCTCCTCCAGGGATGCTGGAGGAGAATTCCGCCGTTCATTACGAGACGGTAGCACGGTCACTCCGGCGCTGCACCTCACCGGGAGGCGGCCGGAAACGTGACCTGCACGCATAATACACGAAGAAAATTCTTCGAATACACATGGGATATCATCTCCATCTTCTTTATGATGGTTATAAAGAGCAATAAGCCTCATAAAGTGGATCTCGGAAACTATTTCTACAGCACAAAGCGCAAACTCAGGATGCACAACTTGAAGTTGCCATGAATCAACGAAAAACAAGCGTTGAAGCCAGCAGTCGTAAGGACTCACGGCAGAGCACATTTTTGGGATGAAGAACCCAAATGGCAAAGACAGGGTTTATATAGACCTTGTGGAGACTCTTCAGTTGCCAAAGATGAGTCAGCAGAATTTGAAAAGAGGGTAAGGTCAATCACTTACGCCTTGAAAAGCGGTAACGATCAATTACCCTACTAAAGGCTACGACGATTCAGTTGCGTATCCTAATAAATGACGGATAGTCATGATTCGGATGTACTTCCCAACGAAAGCGTGCTTATCTTCCGAGAAATTAGCATGAAAATCAAGCAGAGTATCAATTGCTGATGTCATAATTGGATATGCACAGAGATATCCTATCAAATCCCGAGAAGGGCAAAACGGGCAAGTTGATTCTTGTTGTTAAAAAAAAAAGGGGGGGAGAAACCCTAGCAACATTACATTACTGTTTCAAACATTACATTAATGTTCCAGCCATTTCCTTGCTATTTTTTCAAATTCAAAAAGTCAAAAGCAAATTCTTGATCAAGGACTCTTTTCATAAGAAATCTGAAACCCAGTCTGCCTTGAACTTTGGTAAGAAGATTTTGGCACATGCCACAAAGCAATTCGGCACTCTGGACAGAAATGGTCTTAGGCGTGGCCGCAGACAGCTGCTCCAAAATCCAAATGGCTTCGGTAAGAAACAGCCTCCTGTCAAAGGGCCCTATCTCCAGAGATCTTGTAAACGATCGGGGGTAGGTGAGGCGCATCCGAACTAGCCAGTCCACATCAGTTTGCTTCAAACCTGAAGCAATGTTAAAGCTAAGTTATGCTATCAAACTCGCAAATGAACAATGCGAGATGCAAACAGTGAATCACTACTTACCAGTTCCTTCAAGAATCTCACGAAGAGAAGGAATGCGCATTGCTGGAGTGGTTGAAGACTGCCCTTGCTCCATGGCTCTCCTGTCAGCTGCGAGCTCTAACTCCTCGTAGTTAGAAGGAAGAGTGTAGGCCGCACCAGCTGCGACTGCATTCCCAACCTGCGAGCCCCAAAATCTCCACGCAGGAATAGGTGCCGCCGACTCAGTCATCGCCGGAGGCGAAGTGACAGCCGAGGTTGCTTGGTGAGGGACACTCTCAGATGCGGAAGCATCAGCAGTACTTTTCCTTACTTCCTCAGCGCCAGTATGGGCATCTTCATCCATTAGCACAGCATCAGCTTCAGCATCGTCGGAAAGTTCGATGATGTCCTCGAGAGGCTCACCTGCGTGTTCAGCAGCTGCGACGGGCTTCTCGGTATGGGAGCTCGGAATCGGAACGTAGGACGCAGAAGGCTGACTTCTTTGCTCCAGCACAGGTTCCTCAGCATTGCCTGCGATACAAAATGCGATAGTATGAGGTAACTCGTATTATAAGTTATTTTACTATCTTTACTAAAGCTAAGAGCAAGCACCTCCACGCGAAGGTGGGATTGGAGTGTCTTCGTCATACACTAAAGACGTGGAACCATGCCCTATTAGCGTGTCCTCATTAAGCAGGTCCTTAGAATGAGAGTGACCTGGGACGCGAGGAAACTAGTCATGATTCTGTTTCAAGTTGCTAGGGCCTAGTACATGCGTATCGCTCAAATGATTACCTGAAGGTTCTCCGCATTTGTCTACTAGCCAACGGCGAATGTCAGCTTTTGACACGCCATGCTTTAACGCACCCACAATAACATCTCTATAAGTTACTGCGAGATTGAAGATCTCACCTTTATCGCCGCCGGCGATTTCTTCAAAGTCTGCCTGAGCTTGCTCCAGGGCTGCTGCATCCTCTTCTGGAACCGCATCTTCCTCCTCCGCATGAGGAGCCACTTCTTTGGGAAGCGCATCTTCCTCGTCAGTTGGACGCACTAAGTCGTCAACATGTTGCTCTTCGAGGCTCCGCTGTCTCACACGCTCGAGCTCCTCCTCTTCCCGCTGCCTTCTCCTTTCAGCAGCTTCCGCGGCTGTCTTGCGGGACTCGGCAAGAAAGACCTCGCTTATGGGATCATCTGGAATGCCAGAATGGGTATCTGTCTTTTGTCTCTTGGCCAAAAGGCCACCGATGGTCTCATCATCATCATCATCTGCGAAGAAATGATTGGTTTAAGAAAGAATTGCAAAAAGAAATACGATAATGAGCAGAGAAACGCGACGGAGGTACCTCCTGATTCTTCCTCATGTATCACAACTGTTCTTTCTTCTTCTTCATCGCCTTCTCTGGGCTCTTGCCTCTCTTCTTCTTCCTCCTGGTTGAATGGAACGAAGGTCTCAACCGCGAGCTCCTTCCGCGCTTTGCTGGGCATGCGACCCTTGCCTTTATCCTTGACAGAAAGGGACCTCGCCGGAGGAGAAGTTGGAGCACTTCTAGGGGAAGAAATTGTAATTCCCTGCTGCCTGGGTCTCTTCGCTCTCGGCGCCGCAGTCGCTGGAGGGGACGGATCATCTCTGGGAGGAGACAAGGTCGGAGCGTTGTCTATCAACGAGTCAGCAAAGGCGTTCATGACTGCGCGAATCCTGGTTTCGATCTCAGGGTCCATCCTCCATGCTAGCAGGAATGACTGCTTTTGCCTCCTAGTGGCAACAATGGTGTTAACCAATGACTTGGAGCGATCACCAGATGCGAATCTCCGCACATGACACTACAGCAAACAGTGCAGAATGAAAACATCAGCATGTGAAAATCAAGAAGTTTGACGAACGCGAAAAGTTGCTTACCTTGGCAAATGCCTCGCTATATCTGAAGACATGCGTGTCGCCCTTCTTAACTGCGGCGATCTTCTCCTTCAAGATGACGTCAGGGCACAAATGGTTCTCATGATCCAGCAATGAGTAGCAACCATACTCAGACTCGCTCAGACTGCAATTGGGGCGAAACGGAAAAGAGTTTCTCTTGATCAAGGGAGCTCTACTTGGCTGAGCGGCCGACTGCGTCTCAATCCTCGTTTGCTGGGCGACCCAGTATGCGAGCCAGTTCTGGGAACAACCGCCCTCGCGGGTGCCTGCAGGCTGCTCAAAGGGAAGATTGTTCATGAAGACTGTCTTGCACTCCTTTGTTAGCAAGCGCTTATAGCAACCTCTGATAATGGAATGGGGCCAGATTGATGGTGCCACTGCATCAAAACCGAAGTGGGGAGAAAATCGAGTGGGGTCAACATCCACGGTAATCCTCTCATACCTTGGCGCAAGCTCACGAATATGCTCTGCGAGGGCAGGAAGGGAACCTCGTAGACACCAGCAAAAGAACTCGCGATAGCGCTCATGGAAGTGCGATCTCCCCTCAAAGAGGAGCTCTTCTGAAAAGAAAACACCCTTAGAGGGGTACAGCTTTGGAAACCATCTCACATTCTCAATGCGTGTGGCATAGGGCCTGGCAGTAAACTCTTTCCGTTTGTCGCATATCAAGCTCCAAACGCACTTGGTATTGTTCGCTCACAACCACCTCGCAATCTCCGCAGCCGTCCTCAAAGGACTCAAAGGGTCCACCTCGCCCATGGGAGAAAGATCGTACAACATATGCACGTCCTCGAGTGTGGGGGCGGCCTCGAACTCAGCAAAGTGGAATGTGTGAGTCGCAGGCGAGTAACGGGAAAGAAGGTCTAGAAGCATGGACTGGTCCAGCTTCACGGCAGCACCCTTCATAGCACGAACAGCGAAGTATATGCCGGCTTCATCAAGAGTCGCGGCATGATTGGTCAACACATGGTCAATCCACTCATCCATGTAGTCCAATTTCTGGACAAAAGCTTGGGTAGAAATCGCAGTGTAGGGGAAGTACCCATTTTCGATTCCCAATCGAACCACATCCTCGGAGCCAATTAACTCGAGCAAGGCTAAGTTAACGGGGCGAGTCAGTGTTAGCAATCCCTCAGTTGGGACAGGAGTAGGCATTCTCTTCGCCTTAACCCTCGCATGATAGAAATCTTTGCCACCTAGATAGGGGGCTTTTCGCCACAAAGCCTGCGGAAGATCGGGGATCTCTTCGTCCTCCTTGATGGGTTTGGTTCCTTTTGTCTTGGCCATTCTTGCGGAAGAGCAAGAAAAAGGGGGGAGAAATATGCTACCTCAGTTTGAATTTCGAGATTCAAGATCTAGAGAAAGAAAGAAGAACAGTTTCTGGTATCAATTTCAGAAATTGGAGGGTTGCATTATCAGGGATTTCAAAGCCCTATCCAAAGTCCTTATTATTCAAGGGTTAAGCCGCAATTGGGTCCAAAGCTTGAAGCTTCTTCACAAGTTTCAACAGATCATATGTTATAGGTTTACAGATTCAACGCAGTTCAAGGCATACACTGGTATTTTAAATCAAAATTGAACAAGGCCAACCTTGTTTTCGCGAAGCCTGCCTGGATATGCACAGTTGGAGAAGTCGATTTGCAGTCTTGAACTGGTGATTGATTATCTGAATCTGCTCTCGAAGATCTCCGGGTACCATTCACTTTAAGAGAAAGAAGTGATGCTTTGCAACAATGGAGGATACAAAGTATTTATCCAAAAACAATGAAGGGTTGCGTCCTTTCAGTAGTCGAATCGCAACCGTCACCGTCGAATCGCGCAATCACAGGATAAGCTGACGTCACGCCTAAAACCCTAGAGGCCAGATGGCACGACTCTAGGGGTTTTAGGTCATAATGGCACGCACGGGGGCTGAACTTACCCGTATTTGAATTGGTGCGTGGCGGCAACGCGTATGTTGCTTTCAGCGCATGGAAGTCTATACAGCTATGAGTCTTCACGCGCAGAAAGGGAGCTAATGTAGATAGTGCTTTCTGAGCTGACAGATCTTGGCCACGTGGCAACCATCCAGCACACCATATTGTGCTCCACACACACTGGATCACCAGCCGAGCTGATCCATGTGGGGGCTGCGAGACAGAGCCCTCGCATACCACCGCACGGGACTTGTAGGGACTTAGTGGTTTGGAGGCTAGAGTAAGCCCTGTCGCGTGCGAGTCAAGCCCGCACGCGACCTTTAGTAACTGCTTTGAGAGATTTATGGCACGAGCTCCATAAACTCGGTCGATCCGGTCAAACCCGGTCAACCTCGTAACGGTTCCGGTATTCGCGCACAACGTGCTGTAACGGTCCCTATATACTCGGACGAACGTGCCGTTATGGTTAAGCCAATTAAGCCGCCATTAATGGGCGCAGTAACCACACTACAACGGTCACGTTCTCTGCTATATATAAGCCGTTACCCTTTCCATACAAAGGAGGACACACCTGCCATACGCGGAAGCTCTGCCAAACCTCTGTCTCTCTCTCAGACATTACTACTGCCTTACTCTCTCTCTACACACAACCCCACTCTTCCTGTGCGATCTCTGATCCTCTACATACGGTGTACACGGAGGTCTCCCCGCCGGAATCTCTTGTGCACACTAGTTCAACTATATCTAGCGTGTGACCCCATAGGTTCTATCTAGTTGGTAGCAACAAATTGCTAATATGGAGCGGTTTCTAGCAAAACACCCATTGTAGCCAACTAATAGAATAGTCATCCGACAAACCTTGTGCAAGTAATTGTCACATCCCTTTGTCTCTATATCCGGATTGGACACGAGACATACAAGTCAAACTCGTATATCCAATCCATAGTTTCTCGATCCTGGGAATAACCTTATTCGTGCAAATAACATCAATATCCCATATTGATTTATTTGAGTCTGGCCAGACATTCCATAAGCACTGTCCCTCGAGTGGCCTCGGATATTTGCTCCCGTTATGTGGGAGGGATAAATTCTATCTACGTCTACTACGATTTCTAAGCTTGCTTCTTATTTTATCCGGTACACGCCTTTATAGCTACCCAGTTACGGTGTAGCGTTTGACGCTACCAAAATCACAATAATCCACAACTAGACAATCTAGTGACTTCAAGTCTAAGGATGACAATACCGTTGTCACCACGAGAAGCGCTTGTGACTTTACATAACATGTATGTAGCCTTCTCGGAGATGGGTCAATCCAGTGCGCCATTACCCTTAATGCACACCCATGTGTTGGATCATGATATCTCCATATCAATCCAACCCCATACAAGTCTATAGATGATTGTCCTATTAATCATTATAGTCGACTAGGGATATTTAAGATAAACAACATAATGGTAAATCTAAGGAATTCATTATATTAAATATCCGATAAATAATACAATGAATGTTCTAGCCAAAAAGAAGTTCATACTAAACTAGATTGCCTCTAGGGCATCTATTCCAACAGTCTCCCACTTGCAGTAGAGCCAATCTGATGCATCCCGTATGCCAATGCTCTTATTGTGCCCTTCATGCTTCCACTGAACAAGCGGCTTGGTAAGTGGATCTGACAGATTCTCATATGTAGGAATCTTGCATATCTGAACGTCTCCTCTATCGATAATATCTCGAATCAGATGAAACTTCCTGAGCACGTGTTTGGATTTCTGGTGTTATCGGGGTTCTTTTGATTGCGCGATCGCCCCAGTGTTGTCACATTACAACTCCAATGGATCCGCAATGCTAGAAACCACACCAAGCTGAGAAACAAATTTTCTGATCCAAACAGCTTCCTTTGCTGCGCCATTTGCAGCGATGTACTCACCCTCTGTTGTAGAATCAGCCACCGTCTCTTGCTTGGAACTCTTCCAGCTCACCGCTGCTCCATTCAGGCAAAACACATATCCCGACTGTGACCTGAATCATCCCTGTCGGTTTGGAAGCTTGCATTCGTGTAACTTCTTACACACAACTCTTCCTTTCCGCCAAATATCAAGAAAGCATCCTTAGTTCTTCTCAAGTACTTTAGGATGTTCTTGACTGCAATCCAGTGACTCTCACCCGGATTGGATTGATATCTGCTTGTCATACTCAAGGCATATGACACATATGGTCTAGTACATAACATGGCGTACATGATAGATCCTATGGTCGAGGCATAGGGAATCCTACTCATGCGTTCCTTCTCAATCTCATTGGAAAGACAATCACTCGTCGAAAGAGTAATTCCATGTGACATGTGCAAGAATCCCTTCTTGGAATCTTGCATGTTGAACCGCTTCAACACCTTGTCGATATATGTACTTCTTGGTATAGATATTTATACCAAGTATATAGGCTGCTTCCCCTAAGTCTTTCATTGTAAAACACTTCCCTAGCCATTCTTTAACAGATTGCAACATGGGAACGTCGTTTCCAATGAGTAGTATGTCATCCATATACAAGACCAGAAAAGTTACAAGCGCTCCCACTAACCTTCTTGTAGACACAAGACTCATCTTCGTTTCTGATGAATCCAAATTCTTTGACTACTTCATCAAAACGTCGATTCCAGCTCCTAGAAGCTTGCTTCAATCCATAAATGGATCGTTGCAGCTTACATACTTTATTGGCTTGCTTTGGATCTTCAAAACCCTCCGGCTGTATCATATACACGTCGTCGAGGAGATTCCCATAGAGGAATGCTGTTTTGACATCCATCTGCCAAATCTCATAGTCGTAGTATGCTGCAATGGCAAGTAGGATTCTAATGGATTTTGTCATAGCGACTGGTGAAAAGGTTTCATCATAGTCAATACCATGAATCTGTCTGAATCTTTTAGCCAACAATCGACCCTTGTAGGTAATCACATTACCATCCATGTTGATCTTCTTCTTGAAGACCCATTTGCACCCTATGGGCCACGCCCCTTCGGGTGGTTCCACCAAAGTCTATACTTTGTTGGTATACATGGATTCCATCTCGGATCTCATGGCTTCAAGCCACTTCTGAGAGTCTGGCCCTTTCATGGCCTCTTCATAGGTAGTAGGCTCATCATCTATGAGCATCGTATCACCACAGTCAGTTTCGAGAAGTCCATACTTCTCGGGCTCCTGGCGCACTCTACTAGATCTACGAAGCTCTTATTTTACCTGAACAGGTTGTTCCACAACCTCTTTTGGTTCCTGTTCATGTTCCATAGTTGGTTCATTGATTTGTGGTTCTTGAATTTCTTCAAGTTCTACAATCCTCCCACTTGATTCTTTAGAGACAAACTCTCTTTCTAGAAGCACGCCGGATCGAGCAACAAACACTTTGTTCTCAGTTGGATTGTAGAAATAGTAACCCTTAGTTTCCTTAGGGTACCCACAAACTTACACTTATCCGACTTTGGCCCTAGCTTGTCTGATTGTAAACATTTTACATAGACATCGCAACCCCAAATCTTCATGAACGAAAGTGTTGGACGCCTCCCACTCCGCATATCATGTGGTGTCTTCATAACTGATTTAGATGGAACACGGTTTATGGTGAAAGCTGCACTCAATAGAGCATAGACCCAAAATGATAATGGAAGATCGGTTTGACACGTCTTATATCGAACCATATCCAATAGTGTTCGACTCCTCCTCTCGGACACGCCATTCCATTGTGGCGTTCCGCGTGGAGCGAGTTGGGACACGATCCCACACTCTCTAAGATAGTCGTCAAACTATTGGCTCAAGTATTCTCCTCCACGATCTGATTGTAGAGCCTTGATACTTTTGCCAAGTTGCTTCTCTACTTCACTCTTAAATTCTTTTAACCTTTTAAAGGATTCAGATTTGGCCTTCATAAGGTATACAAATCAATATCTACTGAAATCGTCAGTACATGTTATGAAGTAGACATAACCACCCCTTGCAGGTGTGGCAAATGGCCCACATACATCAGTATAGTCCTCTCACCTTTCTTATGGAAAGCGGAATTTGTCATTTTGTCCAATAAACAAGCCTCACATGTCCCTTGTGATTCAAAATCAAATGAGATCCATCCTTATGGAGTCTAGATACACGTGTCTCGTTTATATGGCCTAAACGACAGTGCCATAAGTAAGCAGGATTTAAATCATTTATTTTAATCCTCTTAGTATTAATGTTGTAGACAAGATTGCTTAGATCAAGGACATGTAGTCCATTAAATAATTGCGTACTACAATAGTGAATATTATTAAAATAAAAGGAACAAAAAATGTTCTTTATTGAAATAATAAAACATTCCTTGTCCAAACAAAAAATATAAATAATGTTTCTGCTTATAGCAGACACAAAATAGCAATTATTTAATTCTAAAACTAATCCTGAAGGCAAAGACAGCTTGCACACGCCTACGGCCAATGCAGCAACTTTTTCTCCATTCCCAACGCGCAGGTCTATCTCCCCTTTAGCCAATCTTCTACTTCTCTTTAGATCCTGCACATTTCGACAAATGTGAGATCCACATCTAGTATCCGATACCCATGATGTAGAGATAGTTAAATTTACATCTACAACAAAAATACCTGGTGGTGGTGGAATCACTATTCCAAGCCTTTTGTCCTCCAAATATTTTGGGCAGTTCCTCCTCCAGTGTCCGGGCTGACTGCAGTAGTGACACTCACCTTGAGTCACACCTTTGGAAATGCCACCAACAGGCTTAAGGACATGTTCCTTGGACTTGGAAACTGACTTGCCTTTGCCCTTGGAGGATGTGGCAATCCTTTTGCCCTTTCCTTTCTGTACCATCATAATGCCCTTGCCCTTACCCCTGTTGATGCTTTGTTCAGCTGTCCTCAACATATTGAGTAAATCTGGCAGTGGTTTCACGATCTCGTTCATGTTATAGTTCATGATGAACTGTCCATAACTCTTAGACAACGATTGCAGTACAAGATCGGTGGCCAAATCCTGGCCGACCGAAAACCTTAGTCGCGCGAGATTCTCCAAGTACTCGATCATACAAAGTACGTGAGGTCCCACAGGGTTTCCTTGAGCCCGATGACATTTGAATCGTATCGACAGCATTCATGTTCTCGTGTTGCTTCTGAAGCTCAGAGTTCATGGTGCAAAGCATAAGGCAGGCCGCATCATTAGCGTCATCTACACGCTTCTCATACACCTTTAGGGCTGCAGGAGTATTGTTCTCTGGACCTGCTGGAACTTGCTCCTCTATCGCGTACAATTTATTCTCTTGCTTGAGAACAATTCTCAAGTTTCTGTACCAATCAAGGAAGTTGGTTCCAGAGAGCTTGTCCTTCTCAAGGATAAATCGTAGGGAATGTTGTGAACTCGATGAGTTGTTTGCCATTTGAAATTCTACAGAAGGAAAATACGCAAGTTTTAGTACTTGTGAACTTTTGACTATATTCAATAATGGCTAGTTTATCAAATATAGCTCCCACTATTTTTCTACGGATTAATAACCCTCAAGATATTAATGCGGAAAATATCCTTATTTTTTCTAGTGGGCCAAGATCCATGTTTCATCTCCTTTTGAGCTTGCTTTGGCAAGTCACCTAAAATTGGACTACTTTAGGTAGGAACAATTCCAGTTGCATCCAATGCAACTCTTGTTTCAATTGGGCAAATAACTCCTTATTTATCCATCCTCATGGATAATCTCAATTGATAACCTCTAGATTTTAATCACATTAATAGTCTAGTTGTGTCCAACCTATTATTTAAACAATTGAACATTACTTGTTTGTGCCATCGCATTCCATTATTATGAATCAAGTCGCCTTGCTTTGGCATGCATGAACTTGATAAATCATGATGATAATGAGTGTTTAAATAAAGAGAAGGCAAAACAAAACATTTGAATTTTGAGGGATTTCGAAATTCAATTTTAATTGTTTTGTTGATTCATATCAACTGATCTATCTATTTGGGTTTGAGCAAAACTCCAAATAATAGATCGGGGTTGTCTAATTATCTTATTATCCTAATCGCAAGCATCAAATCATACACAAATCACAAAATAATAAGACAATAAAATAAACAACCACAAAATAAAATAAAACTTGATATGGATATGGCCTTTTCTAGACTAAAATAATTCCAAGCCAATTGAATTATCTATGAACCCTAAAAGCAAACACATATCCTTGCGTCTTCATCTTTTTGTCAATCCTTCATAGTCATGTGGAATGCTCCATGCTCCATCTTTTGTGGCTCCTTTTGACTTTGGGCTTCTTTACTCCAATCTTGGCTAACAATTTATTCTATCTAGCACTCGCTAACAACTATACTAAATAAAATAAATCTCACAAGTTGAGAAAAAATCCGGCTCACGGGCAACCTTAATTAATTATTACAACAAATTGATCGGCTCGCAGGCCGTAAATCAAACCAAAAATTAAACAATCGCATCAAACCACATCCTAAGGCCATATCCAACCACCATGCGAATTGCACATAAACAGTTAAAAACCCAATTTTAACGCGCTTGGTCAATTTTAATTGATTTTAGAATTTATCTAGACTCAAAAATGATCCAAGGGGCAACCAATCACATGGCAGAACCCCAAGGAGGACCGTCTAGGCCTTGGGACGGCCGGCCCCTAGCCCACACAGCTAGACCGTGCGCTAGGACTGCCCCCGACCCCTAGGCCGCCCCTTACTTGGGCGGCAAGCAAGGAGGGGCGGTCCCCTAGGGGGGCCAACCTCTTTTTCTTGTTGCCCAAGTTTGGTAGTTTCCTTGTTTGAAAAGAACTCCTTCTTTCAATAGGGATGCCCATGAGATCTATATATAAGATCCTAAAATTTCTCAAACTCACTAATTAATTCACCCAATGCAAAAACTAGATCTTGTCTTGTTAGATTATTGACAAATTGCATCATATGCTTGATTTTTCCATATTACGCGATAAACAATGAATTTAAAGTGTAAAACTATCAAAACGTAACACATAAACCACATATATGTTCTACATGTGGCTCTAATACCATTGTAGGGTTTTGATCATGGATACGCAGCGGAAAAAGATAATTTATCCATTCAATACCCTCCAAGGATCACAGGAAGAGAAGCATAACGATGGTAAATGAAGAAACATGTTACACACCTTTTGGTTTCTCCTGTGATGACTTGTAACGTGAATTGTGTCACGTCTCTACGGTTGATCCACGCCTAGAGTTGATATCTAGATATTCCTTCTCCTTTGTGCTATCTTGGACCGGAGGAAGAAATCACGCAAAGCGAGGCAACAAGGAGGATTCGGCCTCCTTTGTTGGCCGACGGGGATGGGCGGTGCAAGCGATCGGTTCGGCCCTCTTGTTGCTTGCTCTCTCTCCTTTGTTATCTCCCAATCAAGTTATGAATAATAGATTCATAAGTGTGGGAAGGAAGGAAGGAGCATCATTTATATAGTCCAACAAATCCTTGTCAACTACCTAAAGGCCCTATTGTAGTCCTACTAGAATTCGGTTTAGTCCCTTCCTTGCATATTAGTCCTACTAAGTTTGCAAGGTGTTGCAAAGTGATCATTCTAATTAATTAATCATATTAATTGTTTCCCAAATCTAGTTCAACTCTATCTAGCGTGTGACCCCATAGGTTCTATCTAGTTGGTAGCAAAAAATTGCTAATATGGAGCGGTTGCTAGCAAAACATCCATTCTAGCCAACTAATAGAATAGTCATCCGACAAACCTTGTGCAAGTAATTGTCACATCCCTTTGTCTCTATATCCGGATTGGACACGAGACATACAATCACACTCGTATATCCAATCCATAGTTTCTCGATCCTGGGAATAGCATTATTCGTGCAAATAACATTAATATCCCATATTGATTAATTTGAGTCTGGTCAGACATTCCATAAGCACTTTCCCTTGAGTGGCCTCAGATATTTGCTCCTGTTATGTTGGAGGGACAAATTCTATCTACGTCTACTACGATTTCTAAGCTTGCTTCTTATTGTATCTGGTACACGCCTTTATAGCTACCCAATTACGGTGTAGCGTTTGATGCTACCAAAATCACAATAATCCACAACTAGACAACCTAGTGACTTCAAGTCTAAGGATGACAATACCGTTTTCACCAAGAGAAGCGCTTGTGACTTCACATAACATGTATGTAGCCTTCTCGGAGATGGGTCAATCCAGTGCGCCATTACCCTTAATGCACACTCATGTGTTGGATCATGATATCTCCATATCAATCCAACCCCATACTAGTCTATATATGATTGTCCTATTAATCATTATAGTGGACTAGGGATATTTAAGATAAACAACATAATTGTAAATCTAAGGACTTCATTATATTAAATATCCGATAAATAATACAATGAATGTTCTAGCAAAAAACAAGTTCATACTAAACTCGATTGCTTCTACGGCATCCATTCCAACACTAGCTTGTGCACCGTTCACCACATGCATGACTACACTCCACTACTGTGCCGGGCAATAATATCACCTTACTAATTACAATCACATCCATTAGATAGAAATGTGCTTATTTAACTTGTTTTACATATTTATCTTAAAAAATGTTTTCAGCAAAACATCATTTACTCATTACAATTGTGATAACCAACGGAAGATAAATTTCAAAGCAAGTTATACGAAAAATCACAAATAGAACAGAAATTAATAGTTACATATTACCTTGTTGTATATTTTGGTAGAGGCATCTGCACCTGAATAGTGTTTGCAGTGATGCTTGAGGCAAATTCAGCCCGCACTTTGAGAATCACTCCTGCCTTCAAAATTAAAATCATATACATTAATTGGGTGCATACTATATTAAAAATACAACAACATTTCACACATCATTTAAAAGCTGTTTTTATGCTATTTGGGCTCTGTTTGATTTGATGTGAGGCTTTTGTTGAGATCAAAGAGGACTACTTAAAACTCAAGACAACTCAACTAGTTTGTGGAGAAGAAGACTCCACTCTATTGATTGACTTGAAAAAGACTTATGTACATGGGCATTTATAGGATTCATGGGCTCATGCATCTAGTACCTTCTTATGACATTTCATCCTCCCACTAACTACTACATTAACTTGGTGCATCTCTCACCAACTTCATTTACTAGGTTCAAACCCCACAACCAGATAAATTATGGTACTTGAAAAGACATATTCTAGAAACTAGTACCACACTAGAAAATGTAAAAATAATATAAAGTAAGTTTATTATCTAACACCCGCCCTTAAACTTGATTGGTAACTCCGAGGGAGATCCTTATCATGCGAAAAGCGTCCGTCTTGAGAGGCTTGGTGAAGATATCATCAATTTGGTCTTGAGACTTCACATACTTGAGCTCAACCTTTTTCTTCTCAATGCACTCCCTTATAAAATTGAATCTTGTATCAATATGCTTGCTCCTCTCATGTAACACCGAATTCTTGGCCAAGGCAATGGCCGACTTGTTGTCAACAAAGATCTCGGTTGGCTCGTCTTGCGGCATATAGAGTTATTTGAATAAGTTCCTTAGCCAAATATCTTGGCAAACACAAGAACCAGCCGCCGCATATTCCGCTTCACAAATAGAGAGCTTCACATTTGGTTGTTTCTTTGAACTCCAAGTGAAAGAGCACCATGAAGAATACACATCCGGTGGTGCTTTTTCTATCATCAACGTCTCCTCCCCATTCACCATCACAATATCCCACAAGTTTGCATGAGATGCCGGAGAATAAAGCGAAGAGTATGTCCGGTCTCGTGCTAGTCAAATACCGCAAGATTCCAACAAGGCTTTTGAACAAAGTCGAATACACCTTATCACTTTCATCATGCTTGGATAGTTTTGCTCCATTCTCAACGGGTGTGCCCATGAGGTTGCATTTCTCCATCTTGAACTTCTTGAGAATATCTTTGGTAAACTTATCTTGAGAAATGAAGATTCCTTCCTTCCTTTGCTTCAGTTCAATGCCAAGGTAGTATGACAAGAGGCTCATATCCGTCATCTCGAAATGCTTTGCCATCTCCATCTTAAAATCCTCAATCATGCTTGCATTATTTCCTGTGAAAATCATATCTTCCACATACAAGCATACAATTAATAAATCACCACCACTATTTTTATTTACATACAAAGCATGCTCATGAAGGCACTTGAGAAAATTCTTGAAATACTTGTCAATTCTAGTATTCCAAGCGCGTGGTGCTTGCTTCAATCAATATAGCGTCTTCTTCGACCTTAACACTTTTCTTTCTTGTCCTTTCACAACATAGCCGGTGGTAGCCGACTTCACATCCATTTGATGGATCTTCCAATGGTTTTGAGCCGCCATGGAAATAATAAGCCTTATTGTTTCAAGACGTGCTACCGGCCCAAACACCTCTTCATAATCAACACCATATCTTTGCTTGTAGCCTTTGGCCACTAATCTCGCCTTGTGTATTTCTACTTCTCCTTAGGAATTCAACTTCGTCCACCCATTTCACTCCAATGTGTTTGTGACCTTGGGGAAGTGTGACAAGCTCCCGTGTAGAGTACTTCTCAATTGCCATGATTTCGTCATCCATAGATTTCTTCCATTTCTTGTATTTGACCGCTTATTTAAAATCTAGAGGCTTACTGATACATGATAGTATCGAGATAAAGAAGAAATTCATAGATGCTGAAGAAATTGAGAGAGATAGACGAAAATGAGAGAGAGACGAGAGTTTAAGGGGGAGATTGATATTCATATTGCTTGATTAATAATGAAGAGACTACACTACTTAAATAGATAAACTGACAAACCCTAACTTAACCTAGACCTAACGGGCCAAGCCTGGATTATTAAATAAACAACTTGCTAAAGAAATATTAAATAATGATACGGTGACCCGTATCAACTCCCCCACGCTTTAAAACCACCTTGCCCTCAAGGTGGATGTTATAAATTCCGCAATATTCTTGCCCCGGTCAAACGGATGTTGAACGAGGTTGGGAACACAATATTTTCGTTCCAACTTAAACACTAGGCTCAAATATTTGCTGGCAAAGATAAATAGGCCCAAAAGAAAATGCAGATCCAAGTGAGGAACTGGATTGATTTGTGAAATTGGGCCCAAATGTCTCACTCAACCCACATGTAGAAAGAAGCAGCCCAAAAGTGTGTGTAGCCCTATATGCCACCTGTTGGAGATGAAACCACGCAGCTTGTCCCGTTGGTTGTTGCCGACGGCGGCTGTGGTGCCTGTGGGGGGTTGGGGCAGCACTTTGAGGCCGAATTCTGTCTAGGAGGTCTCCGGCGAAGTCAGGTGGTACAGGTGGCGTCGGATCTGATTTATTCGAAGGAAGGTCGTCGGAGACTTGGGTTTGGCCGGCGAATGGGAAGGAAGACGGCTATGGGGTCTGGAGTCTTCGGCGAACTTGGGTCGTCGGGTGTGGGAAACCGCCGATCGAAATCGCCGACAATTGGGGGGTTGTCCGACGGCGATGCTTGATTCGCCGAAATCAATGGCGATGTTGCAACAGTAGCTTGTTCAAATGCTTTCTGAGTAGATTTACGTCATTGTTGGATGTAAGATCGAGGGATTCGATTCTCTGGGTCGAAAATTGTTCTTCTTTCCGTGTTTCTCATCAAACTCGCTTTCGTGGTTGGGTTCGAATTTGTCTGAGTGTTCTTCCAGGGTCGATTTAACGTTCTGGGTTGAGCTGGGTTTCTGCGGTGGTGTTGTTTCCGGCTTCAATTGCAGAGGTGGGTTTGACGATTGGGCGACTGGGTTTTGGACTGGCGGCTGCTGTTTTTCTTCTTGCGTTGGTTGTGACAGTAACACCCCTGATTTCTAGAGGAGCCGGAAACCACTTGGGGCCCTTCGTACAGGAAATTACCCTTCCGTACAAGGAATAGTAGTAACAAGTAGTGAAAAGAAAACATCCAAACTACAGATTAATATTAAAAAAGTTAACAGTGTTCGCGACTAAGTCCAAACTGGACAACCAGCCTAACAAAAGATATTTTACAACAAAGGAGGTCTCTCCGGTTAATTACTAAGCATACAGTTTGAGTATGAGAACGAGCTCGTGAGTCTCGCGTGTTATCCCAAGCAAACAAGTCATACACCTGCAGGGGAAATAAAAGAAACACAAGACCACAATTATTCGAATATCAGTAAAAACTGAGTGATAAACAACTTAGCATGTAAAACATAATGGCTAGACATGTTATAGGGTTACGTATTTAAAAGAGTTTAAACAGTTTCAGAGTATATGTATAAATGTGCATGTTAAAGACTTTAAATTATCTAAAGCATAAGTAAGATATCATTGGGAGAGAATCAAAGTTTTCTAACCAACAGAGTTTCACAAAAGTTGTTTGATCAATTGAGTTGTAATTACCGAAGTAGTCAATTCGTTTATCGAGATAGTCGTAAGTTTCCGAACATGGAATGTATTTGAAATAAAGATCATTCACAAGTAGTGTGTAAACCAGAACATTGTAAATATCCAGTTCCCAAGTGTATTAACAGAAGAGCCTTATTATTATATTTTGCGATACCGGAGATCAGAGTCAATATCTCTAGTCGACTAGGCTTAGAATCGTGCCAACGAAGGGCAAACCAAGCCAACAAAGGGCTAACCAAGCCAACAAAGGGCTATCCAATCCATACTAGACCTTAATTGTTGCAACACGCCCTTAAGAAGCAAAAGATCAGAAGGGTGAGTACTAGACGGGACTCTAGCCAACAAGGCAAAGAGTCATGCCTCAAAGGGCAATCCAAGCCAACAAAGGGCTAACCAAGCCAACAATAGGCTAACTAGGTAACAATCATATGATTCCGGTACGTACGATCTTTCACTTTACCTTGTTAATGAATTATGACTTAGTGACATTTGAACAATGAGTTTTTCGATAATGAAGCCAAGTAGTAAAGTGACAGTTTAAAAGTAGTACGACATGTTCAAAAATTTAAGAATAAAGTACAACAGTTATAAACAAGTAGATTACATGAAACTACTTGGCACACAAGACTAAACATGTATACTCACGCGAAAAAAGAATACGACATATTAGGCTAAGCATGTCTACTCACCGCGAGAGCCAACGGGTGCTATAAATGTCGCTACTCGTAAAAAACGTCCTCGTCTGCTGCCTCACTGAAATAAGGCTCTACAATCACACACATAAATTATAATGACAACCAATTTCGTGTCGTAAGTTGATAGTGCATATGTCCTGTATGATATGTAAGATATACTCGTGCATTTCATGGGATGCCACGTGAAAATATGCGCCAAACTCATTCTTGCTACGCGACTCTACGATAAAATGTAAACACACTCCCTTTTCGAATTAATGGATTACTAACGAGTATTGGAACTTATTATATATACATGCATAAAGATGCATTTTTATAATGTTTTGTAAAAGTAATTAAAGTTGTAATACCAATTTATAAATATAGTCAAGTCAGAATAATATTCCCGCGGCACAAAATTTACAATATTACGTAATTAGATTCCATTCTAATATTTCAAATAACAAGCTGCTTTTAGTTCTTTTTTTTTTTACTATTCGAACTATTTTTTTTCTCTATTTTGGGAAACTGACTATTAGACATTACTTACACAATTTCAATTTTATCGCAAAAGATCGTTCTTAACATTACATTTCCAAAAAGTTTTTTTTCACAAAAGATATGTAAAACTACGATTTTCCACAACTTCAGGAGAAGAAAAAGGAAAGTGTTGCTACATAATATTCTAAATAATATTCTAGAAGTGAAACTAAAGAAAGAAATGTATGAATAAAATTTACTACCATTACTGTCCTGCTAAAAACTACATACTCCCTCCGTCCCACCCGTTTGTTCAAAATTTTCTTATTGGAACGTCCCACCTGTTTGTTCAATCTTTCCTTATATGGACATTTTTACGTGAAAAATACCATCTTATCATTTTTATTAAAAAAACACAACCAATTTTAATTGGGCCTAATTATATTAGATTAGCAAACTAATCCGAATTTAAGTAGGCCCAAATCTAATTATGGTTAAAAACAAAATAACATCATCAAATTTAGACCTTATCGTCTCATTTGTTCTCATGTCTTATCCTCTCTCTCTGCTGAGATGAAGAACACGAGAGAGGGAGGTGGAAGAACAACAAACAACGGAGAAGGTGAAGAGTGGGACTCCGTCAAATCCCATCACCGTCCAGTCGCCATCACTGTCCCGCCGCCGTCGTCGTTCAGCAACTTCCAGCATCCCAGTGGAACAGTCGGACGACATCTCCTTCCCCGTCAACGGTGAAACTCCCTCCTCTCTATCTCTATCCCTGTTCGCCTTTCTCATATTCGATTTTCGCCAGACTTTTGCAGGTCGATTCCGGTGATTTGGAGCATCCGACGGGGTCTTTCTCCCAGATCTGATAGGCGGCAAGGTGTAGATAGTGCTTTATGAGCAGACAGATCTTGGCCACGTGGCAATCATCTAGCACACCACATTGTGCTCTACACACACCGGATCACCAGCCGCGCTGATCCACGTGGGGGCTGCGAGACAGGGCCCTCGCATACCACTGCACGGGACCTGTAGGGACTTAGTGGTTTGGAGGCTAGAGTAAGTCCTGTCGCGTTCGAGCCAAGCCCGCGCGCGACCCTTAGTAACTGCTTTTGAGAGATTTATGGCACGAGCTCCATAAACTCGGTCAATCCGGTCAAACCCGGTCAACCCCTAACGGTTCCGGTATACGCGGATAACGTGCTGTAACGGTCCCTATATACGCGGACGAACGTGCCGTTGTGGTTAAGCTAATTAAGCCGCCATTGATGGGCGCATTAACCACACTACAACGGTCACATTCTCCGTTATATATATGATCGTTAACCCTTCCATACAAGGGAGAACAACCAGACATACGCGGAAGCTCTGCCAAACCCCTGTCTCTCTCTCATACAGTGCTATTGCCTTACTCTCTCCCTATACACAACCCAACACTTCCTGTGCCATTTTCTATTCTCTGCCTTTGGTGTACACGAAGTTCTCTCTGCAGGATTCTCATGTACACATTTTGGTGAACCCGACGTGAACTTACCATTGCAAGCAACCATGTCTCATGAGGATGATGTCAGTAACAGATCGCCTTCCACGGAGACCACTTCGGGGGAGGAGGCCCGCCGTACTCCTACAGCTACCGGTGAAGCTCCGACACTAGAAGCCTTGGACGCCACCATCCAGAATCAGGCGAAGTCTCTCAAAGCTCAATCTGCACAGCTGGAACGGATAATGGCTGTCCTGGGGACTCTCGCCCGAAATCCCACACTAGCCACCACCGTCTCTCAGGGCGGAGGAGCCTCCACCACTCAAGGATTGGGAGTGTCAACCACACCACCTAATCCTAACCTGCAAACTCCACCAGCGACTACGCAGCTACCCTCAATTCAGGGGTCAACAGCTTAAATGTTGCCTCTTGCTACTCATACTCCTCAACCTCCAACCTTGGTACCTAATCCGGCCTCACAGTACCCCTTGCCTCCTTCTATGGCAACGTGGGGAAACGTGAATTCACAATATGTTCCTAGCCCTCCTGCGACATATGTGTCGCCTCCGCCTGCGGCAACCCCTCCTCCTGCTGCCGAGGGAAGTGCTCCGGAGTGTATGACGTTGCTGCAACGGCGCATAGACACTATTCTGGCTCACCAATCGTTCGCGGATACCATCATCCCGAAGCTTGACAACGACCGACCTATTCCACGAGAGATCTACCTCATGCCTAACCCTGCTGGGTACAAGGCTCCCAAATGGGACAAGTTCGAAGATGTCAATGGGAACGCCCATGAGTATGTCATGCGCTTCATTGATGTATGGGGCCGTATGGGGCTGATCCTAAGCTGCTGATGCGCGAGTTCCCGAAATCCTTGGGGAACGTGGCTTACAAGTGGTACAAGACATTGGAAGCCGGATCGGTGAAGACCTGGGACGACATGGTCCAGAAGTTTTACACTAAGTTTTTCCAGATGGAGGAAAATGTGACGATGATTCATCTCTCGCGGATGTACCAGAAGCGCGAGGAGGATGGAATAACATTCATCAAGAAGTTCAGGGCCAAGTCCTTCGAATGCAAAGATGTGATACTCGAAGGCAGACTCGTGGAGATATGCCTGCAATGCATGCGAGACGAGTACAAAGGTATGCTTATCAACCTGCAAACACCTACATTTTCGAAGCTAATCGAATGCACGAAGAATATCGAGCCTATAGTGGAGAGGCAGAAAAAGAGGAATGCTCCTGAGAGATCCTCGAGCGGTACCACTTTCAAAATTGGGAGGTTCAGCTACAAGAGAGCGCGTGAGGCTGAAGTGAATACGGTCTCGCCCCAAAAGCAGCCGAAGGTAGTAAACTTCGATGCGCCACCTCTGCCATGTTCGGTAGAAGAAGCAAGCGAACTTTGCAGACAATGGCGTAAGGACGGTGTCCTGCCGCCGCTCGAAAAGGCATCCTCTAGGGAGATGGTGAGGGACCCGAAGTGGTGCGAATGTCACAGAAAGGTCATGCATCCCACGGCTGACTGCAAAAAGCTTAGAATCATGGTAAGACAAAAGATGAAAAACGGCGAACTGATCGTCAGTGATCAAAGGCAGGATGTGCGAAACAATCCACTCCCTGCCCATGCGGAGCAAGAGTCGAAAGGCAAAGAGGTCGCCATGATCTCGATTGTAGACCTCGAAGAGGTTGCAGAGGATGGTCTACCCATCATTGCCGAGATCCACGGTGACGAGGACTACAGCATAGACACGGAGGACGAACGTGCCGATCGAATGAAGGGATCGCATGGGTTCAGCAGTTTCTTCGATGAGATGAATTTCTCAGAGAAATGCCGGAAGGAGATGACAAAGGCGATCCTGAGGATAACAGAAGATTACGAGGAGGATATCGTAGTATCCAATGGAAAGGTCGTCAGGGCGTCTCGCTCAACAGCAAAGGTCATAACCTTTTCCGCAGATGAAAAAAAGACAGATGCGAGCCACCAGAAGCCTCTGTACGTAACAGCAATCATCAATGGCGTGGAGTTCAAAAGAGCGTTCGTCGATGGAGGAGCAGCAGTTAACGTTGTTTCGCTCCATACTCTGAAGTTAGCAGGAATTCCGGAGCACAAGATCGTCAAGCGTCCATCCCCGCTGATGGGATTCGGAAGCGACTCCAGAATGACAATAGGATGGATCCGCCTGGGTGTCCAGATTGGCAAAATCAAGTGTTCAGCAAAATTCTACGTCATAGATGCGAACACTACGTATCACATGATTATAGGTCGAGCCTGGATTCATCGCTTTGATGCTGTCCCTTCAACAACTCACCAAGTGATGAAAGCCATTTGGAATGACAGAATAGTGGAGATACCGGCTTCGACAAATCCTTTCAACATGGATGAAGCGCATCTCAGTGAGGCGGTGTGGTTCACCGAGATGGCAGATGAGCAAACGCCGGGACCGTTCAACCCTACCCCTTTGCCCCGATGGGAGGATATTAAACATCAGTCACCCGCAGGAGTGATGGTGACAAGAGAGGATGCCAAGGAAAAGCCGTCTACGCGAGAAGAGGCGCCACGGATTGCCTACCAGCGAAAGAACGTGTACACTCTGAAAAGGATAGCAAAACATGATCCTGAAGGCAAGGAGATAGAGAGTTTCTACGCCAACGGGAAGAAATGCTATCGCATATGAAGGTGCGCGGGGGTGTCCTCACGCGAGCATGGGGATATCCCTGAGCAAATTAATCAAATTGAGCAGGTTTCGGAGACAGACAAACCAATGCCGAGCGCTCTAGAAGAGAAACTCAAAGAAGCACCCGAATGCATGGAAGACAAACCCAGACCACAAAAGCAGGAGCTGAAGGAGGTATTCCTAAGCCCGAGCGAAGAAAAGAAGAGGCCAGTCTTTCTAAGTGCGGACCTCACAGGCGAAGAGGAGGAAAGATTGCTACAACTCTTGACCGAGTACAAGGATGTGTTCTCATGGGAATACGATGAAATGCCCGGCCTGGACACGAGCATCACCATGCACCGGTTGGATGTGATTCCATGATCCAAACCGGTAAAGCAGAGCACAAGAAGCTTTAGGCCGGAGCTCAACGTGAAGATTAAGCAGGAAATTGTCAAAATCCTGGATGCCAAATTCATAGAGCCAAATCACCATCCCACTTGGTTAGCCAACATTGTGCCAGTAGTAAAGAAGAATGGGCAACTTCGCATCTGTGTAGACTTCCGGGATCTCAATCGCTTCTGCCCCAAGGATGATTTTCCACTCCCCAACATCGACTTACTTATCGATTCAACCGCGGGTCATCGCATGTTCAGCTTCATGGACGGCTTCAGCGGGTACAATCAGATCAAGATGGACCCCGAAGATGCACGGAAAACCGCATTCATCACCCCGGTGGGAGTGTTCAATTACACGGTTATGCCTTTTGGTCTCAAAAACGCAGGTGCGACTTACCAGCGGGCCATGATGGCCCTGTTTCACGACATGATGCACAAGGAAGTAGAATTCTACGTGGATGACTGTCAAATCCAAGGAGGAGGCAGACCATCTGGGGGATTTGCGAAAAGTGTTCAAAAGATGCCGAAGCTTTCAATTAAAGATGAACCCCATGAAGTGCGCATTCGGGGTAACATCAGGGAAGTTCCTGGGATGTGTGGTACATCGTCAAGGAATAGAACCTGATCCTGCGAAAGTATCGGCCATCACTAGCATGACGGCGCCGCATAACCAAAGTACCTTGAAAACTTTCTTGGGAAAGCTATCCTATCTGTGAAGGTTCATCCCAGCGATCGCCGAAATCACTTACTATTTCAGCGACCTTCTCAAAAAAGATGCTGTATACAACTGGACCGCAGAGCACGAGGCTGCGTTTAAAAGTAATGATCGCACCTCAGCTCGGATCACCACTCTTGTTGTATCTGACGTCAACAAGGAGGTCTATAGGAGCACTCCTAGCTCAGGAGTACGAGGGTCAAGAAAGGCCTATCTACTACATCTCTCGCATAGTGCAGCCCGCAGAATCAAGATACACGGACATCGAGCGACATTGCCTTGCCTTATTCTTTGTAATAGAGAAGTTGAGACACTATTTTGCTTCTCACAAAGTGGTAGTGGTCAAAAATAGTGATCCTATACGGTATCTTCTGACCCACACAACTCCTGGGGGAAGATTGGCAAAATGGTATATGACCATTTCTCAATATGACATCACATGTGTTCGACCCCGGGCGATCAAGTCGCCAGCGGTAGCGGATTTGCTAGCGCAGTTCCCTGATAACAGTCATGAGCCTGTGATCGAAGAAGAATTGGAGGGACCTGAAATCTACACGGTTGAGCTGCCCTATTGGATGCTCCATTTCGATGGCTCGTCAACAAGGAAAGGTGGAGGCATTGGAATAGTCTTGACCAAACCAGATGGAGAGGTCATACAGATGTCCGCAAAGCTTGATTTTGCAGTCACCAACAACGAAGCAGAGTATGAAGCCCTCATCACAGGACTTCGCGCGGCGAGGGCCCTAGAAGTAAGCAATCTGATGGTCATGGGGGACTCCAAGCTAATCGTCAAACAAGCCTCGGGCGAGTATGGTTTGAAGGAGATAAACCTATTACCCTACCGGACCTTGTTACAAAAACTGGTGCAACAGTTCTGCGACGTTAGGTACGAGCACAAACCCAGAGCGGACAATAGGCATGCTGATGCTTTAGCCGCCTTGGGATCCAAGGATAGTGCAAATAAATGTCCCGCGAGAATTTCGATTGAAGTGCGAACATCCTCAACGTTGGCAGAAGACGTGTGTGACGATGAATGCATGGATGATGCAGACTGGAGAAAGTCAATCTTACGGGCCATCGCAGAAGGCACGAGCAACGAGAATTGGGCATCCACAAAGGGGTACTGCATACATGACAACACCCTCTACTACAAGGGCCCTGGTGGAATACTCATGCGATGCGTCTCGGAGAAGGAGGGACAAGCACTGTTAGAAAAGATTCACCAACATGCTTGCGGGGAAAGTGAGGTGTCAATCTATCGAAAAGCCCAGAGGTATGGCATTCATTGGCCGCACATGTCAACGGCCGCAGCGTTGATCCAAGGAAATTGCGAAAGTTGCGCACTGATCAAGGACTCTCTATTAATTGCTCTGACCGACGATGATGTGGATTGGAGGAAACCACTCTTTGACTTTCTCACGGAGGGTATTATGCCTGAGTCGAGAAAAGAAGCCGAGAAACTAAAGAGAAAAGCAGCACGATATGTGGTGCAAGAAAATCTGCTTTGGTGAAGGGGCCACGAAGGCAACCTGCTGCGATGTCTAGACAGCAAGGAAGCACAAGAAGTGATGGACCTTTCTCATCAGGTGGAACATCAGGGAGGTGCGAAGTTATGCAGACAGCTCCTCTCGGTTGGCTACTTCTGGCCCACCATGGAGGCAGATTGCCGCACTAAAGTAAGACGCTGCCAGGAGTGCCAATTCAAAGGTCATTTAGTGCACGCTCCTGCCGTAGGTCTTCATGCGTTGGGAATACCATGGCCGTTTCATACATGGGCTCTGGATTTCGTTGGTCCCATTCGACCAACCTCGCATGGGAATCATTTCATTCTCACCGCGACCGAGTTATTCACCAAGTAGGTAGAAGCAATACCACTGAAGACAGCAAATGCGCTAGCCGTGGTCCATTTCATCCAAGAAAGCATCATATGCAGGTTCGGAATTCCAAACACCATTCTTTCGGATAATGGTACCCCCTTTGTCAATCTCCAGGTGGCTGCAAAGCTAGCAGAGTACAACATAAGGCAAATATGCTCCACTCCATACTACCCAAAGGGGAATGGGCAAGCGGAAGCAACCAACAAGACGTTATTGAGAATCTTGAGCAAGATGGTCGCAGATGACCACAAGAAGTGGGCTGATTCTTTGAACATAGCCCTGTGGGCCTACCGGACTTCTCCAAGGACGCCCACAGGGGCCTCGCCATTTCTTTTATGCTTTGGAGCTGAAGCTGTGGTACCTGCAGAAGTGAAGATAAACTCTGCAAGGTTGGCTTTTCATGCATTATATGACAACCAACGCGATCATGACTTGGTCCTGTTAGAAGAGAAGCGGGAGCAATCTAAAAGGACTAACAAACGATACAAAGAAAGGATCGCTCGTGCGTACAACAAAACAGTCCAACGTCGAGATTTCACAGTTGGAGATTTGTTCTTGCGCGCGTCTGACCATTGCATGCGAGAGGCAGCTCACCCAAAATTCGCAGCCAATTGGGAAGGACCCTTTGAAGTCACAGAAGTCTTTGATAGTGGCTATTGCAACGTACGGAGGTTACATGGAACGACCTCAACCCCAAGCTCAGTCAACATGCGCTGGATCAAGAAGTATTATCCTTAACTTCTCTCACTATATGCGTTAGATTACAACGTCTGCCTTATACTCTGTATTGCTAAAACTCGTGCATCATCTCTCCCATATGAGGGAATTGTAATCTCATCTCTCCCATATGGGAGTATTTTATAAAGAGACTTCTCCCAAATGGGAAGAACTTTATGATTTCAGCCGTCTTTATTGTTTGTTTATTTCATTATTTCTCAGTAGCGAAAAGCCTATCCGCCGTGATAGCAGCCTATGCGAATACGATCTTAAGTGATCTTTTAAGCCTATCTGCCACGATAGCAGCCTATGCGAACATTATCTTAAGTGATCTCCAAGCCTATCCGCCGTGATAGCATCCTATGCGAATACGATCTTAAGTGATCTTTTAAAGCCTATCTGCCACGATAGCAGCCTATGCGAATACGATCTTAAGTGATCTTTTAAGCCTATCTGCCACGATAGCAGCCTATGCGAATATGATCTTAAGTGATCTCCAAGACTATATGCCGTGATAGCAGCCTATGCGAATATGATCTTAAATGATCTTCCAAGCCTATCTGCCACGATAGCAGCACTACACGAATGCGATCTCAAAATGATCCTTAAGCCTATCTGCCATGATAGCAGCATTATGCGAATATGACCTTGAGTGATCTAAATGCGATCTCAAACGATTCAAAATCATATCTGCGAATCTATCCGACAGATAGAAAATCATAGCAACAATTCAAAGTGTGAATATAGCACTACAGAAGGCGAAATTTTGCCAATACGCATGCGAAATTGTAATTTGTTGTAACGCAAACAGCAAATCAGACAAAGCGATTTATCATTATGAGTCAAAATGACTTACAATTTATCTGTCTAGATAGCAGCTTACAAGCGAAAAGCTCAGATCAAGCTAGTTACACAGTCAACATGGCTTACAATGCATCTAAATAGTAACTTACAAGAGGAAGTTACACATCTGGGGAATCCTAAGTGAAAAAGGATTGACCTAACGGTCGTAGCGGAAGCTATGCGATACAACGATCTGCGACCAAAGATCTGTAGCAAGTAGGGTGTTCTTATAAAAAGAACAGCCCGCCATGTCTACAAGACCTATGCGACGCTATGTTTGAGATCCCAGGATCTGACAAGGCCTCTGTCTGATCAACACCCCAAGAGACGTGCCTGAGGAACCACCTATTCCGGCGTAGAACAGGCAAGCAGCAACTCCTAGGGCAAGAGGCTCCTTGTCCACGGAGACGAGCACAATGGCTCGCCACCCTGAGCTCAAGAACGTGGTGGCGAATGATCAACCTCCGGGCAAGCTAGAGGAGAAATCCACCGTTCATTATGAACCAGCAAAAAGGCCAGTACGGCGCTGCACCTCGCCGGGAGGCGGCCGGAAACATGACCTGCAAACGTAATAGACGAAGAAAATTCTTCGAGCAAACATGAGGTATTCTCTGCATCTTCTTTATGATAGTTATAAAGATCAATAAGCCTTGTAAAGCAGATCTTGGAAGCTATTTCTATGGCACAAAGCACAAACTCAGGTTTCACAACTTGAAGGTGCCATGAATCAACGAAAAATAAGCGTTGAAGCCAACAGTCGTAAGGACTCACGGCAAGCCACATTGTGGGATGAAGAACCCAAATAGAAAAAGGCAGGGTTTATATAGACCCTGTTGAGACTCTTCAGTTGCTTAGATGAGTCAGCAAAACTTGAAAAAAGGGTAAGAGTCAATCACTTACGCCTTGAAAAGAGGTAATAATCAATTACCCTACTAAAGGCTACGACGATTCGGTTGCGTATCCTAATTAATGACGGATGGTCATGATACGGATGGACTTCCCAAGGAAAGCGTGCTTATCTAATGAGCAATTAGCGCGAAGATCAAGGCAGAATATCAATAGCTGACGTCATAATTGATATGCACAGAGATATTCGAGCAAATCCCGGGAAGGGCAAACAGGCATCCGAATTCTTTTTGAAAAAATGGGGGGGGGGAGAAACCCTAGCAACATTACAGTAATGTTTTAGCATTTTTCACGACACAGATTTACTATTTTTCAAAATAAGCCTTTGACCAGGGAGTCATTAGGAGTAAACTGACGTGACAAATTTGCCACTTGCTCCACTTCTTGCTTCAATCGCTCGTAGTTGGCGCTCATTTCATGGAAGAGCTTCACAGCCTCTTCAGCCTTCTGCTTTTGCTGCTCCATCTTCTGCTCCTCAGCTGCGAGGTTATGGTAGCCGCGCTTCAAATTCACGGCCGCGCGAATCTGGTTGACTCTTTTGACAAGATACCCAAAGCCCAGCTTGCCTTGAACTTTGGCGAGAAGGTTTTGACACATGCCAAAAAGCAACTCCGCGCTCTGAGGAGAAATGGTCGCAGGTGTGGCTGCAGATAGTTGCTCCAAAATCCAGATGGCTTCAGTCAAAAACAGTCTCCTGTCGAAGGGCCCTATCTCCAGAGACCTCACAAATGATTGAGGGTAGGAGAGGCGCATCCGAACTAGCCAGTCCACGTCAGCTTGCTTCAGCCCTAAGCAATGATAAACCAAGTTAGACTATCGAACTTGTAAATGGAGAAAGCGAGATGTGAACAACAGATCACTACATACCAGTTCCTTCTAGGATCTCGCGCAAAGAAGGAATGCGCATTGCTGGGGCAGCTAAAGGCTGTCCGTGCTCCATTGCCCTTCTATCAGGTGCGAGCTCTAACTCTTCATAGTTGGTAGGAAGAGTATAAGCGGCACCAGGTGCGACTGCAGCCCCGACTTGCGAACTCCAAAAGTTCCACGCAGGAAGAGTTGCCGCAGGCTCAGTCATTGCCAGAGGCATAGCAGCGGTAGAAGTTGCAGCTTGATCAGGAATGCCTTCAGGTGCGATAGCATCAGCAGCGTCCGTTCCTGTTTCCTCAGCACCAGCATGGGCATCTTCCTCCATCAACACGGTGTCAGTTTCGACATCATCAGAAACTTCAATGATGTCCTCGAAGGGCTCTCCCGCATATTCAGCAGCTGCAACGGGCTTCTCAGTATGAGAATTCGGCACCGGGACATAGGATGCAGAAGGTTGATTCCTTTGTTCCAACATGGCTTCATCAGCGTTGCATGCGATACAAAGTACGATGATGTGAGGTAACTTGTGCTGCATAATATTTTATTATCTTTGGTAAGCTAAGAGCGAGCACCTCCACGCGAGGATGGGATTGCAGTATCTTCGTCATATGCTAACGACACGGAACCTTGCCCTATTAATGTATCTTCATTAAGCATATCTTAAGATGAGCGTGACCTGGGGCGCGAAGAAACCAGTCATGATTATATTTGGGTTACTAAGCCTAGTTCACACGTTGCTCAAATGATTACCTGAGGGTTCACCGCACTTGCTTACTAGCCAGCGGCGAATGTCAGCTTTTGACAAGCCATGCTTTAACGCACCGACAATCACATCTCGGTAAGTTACTGTGAGATTAAAAATCTCACCTTCGTTACCACCTGCGATTTCTTCGAAGTCGGCTTGGACTTGCTCTAGAGCTGCTGCATCTTCTTCTGGAGCCGCATCCTCCTCGTCAATTTCAGGAGCTTCCTCTTCTGGAACCGCACTTCCCTCATGGGTTGGATGCACTAAGTCGTCGACGTGTTGTTCTTCTAGGCTCCTTTGCTTCACGCGTTCAAGCTCCTCTTCTTCTCGTTTTCTTCTTCTTTCAGCAGCCTCCGCAGCTGTTCTCCTGGACTCGGCAAGAATGTCCTCGCTTATTGTTTCGTTGGAAACACCAGAATGAGAACCTCTCTTCTGCTTCTTGGCCAAAAGGCCACTAATGGTCTCATCATCATCATCAGCAAAGAAACAATTCGTTCAAACAAGATTGTGAAGAGTTAAGATAATGAGAAGAGAAGTACGATTGAGATACCTCATGACTCTTCCTCTTGTATCTCATCTCTCTCTCTCTGTCTCTGACATCTTCAATTCTTTCCTCTTCTTCATCTTCTTATCTTGTCTCCCTTCTCTCCTCCTCTTCCTCGTGGCCAAACGGAACAAAGGTCTCCACCGCGAGCTCCTTCCGCGCTTTACTGGGCATGCGACCTTTACCTTTATCCCTGGCAGTAAGGGATCTCGCAGGAGGAGAAGTTGGAGCGCTCCTAGGGGAAGAGATTGTGATTCCTCTTTGTCTGGGTCTCTTCGATCTCGGAGCAGCAGTTGCTGGAGGAGATGGATTGTTCCTGGGTGGAGACAAGACTGGAGTGTTGTCTATCAGTGAATCAGCAAAAGCATTCATGATCTCGCGAATTTTGGTCTCGACCGCGGGATCCATTTTCGATGCTAGCCGAACCGGTTGTCCCTGTCTTCTCGCAGTAACAATGGTGGTGACCAGCGATTTGGAGCGCTCACCAGATGCAAACCTCCTCACATAGCACTGCAGCAGAAAATGGAGCATGAAGTTATCAACATATTGGAATAAGGAAACTTAACACATGCAAGAGAAATTGCTTACCTTGGCGAAAGTTTCGCTGTATCTGATGACATGCGAATCACCTCTCTTAAACGCGGCTATATTTTCGTCAAGAATGGTGGAGGGACACAGGTGATTCTCGCGATCCAGTAACGAATAGCAGCCATATTCAGACTCGTCCAGGCTGCAGTTGGGACGAAAGGGAAAGAATTCCTTTTGATCACAGGAGCTCTGCTTGGCTGAGGGGCCGACTGCGTCTCAAACCTTGTCTGCTGGGCATTCCAATAAGCGATCCAGTTTCAAGATTAGCCACCTTCGCGGTTACCTGGGGGTTGCTCGAAGGGAAGATTGCTCCTCAAGATTTTTTTACACTCCCCAGACAGTAATCTCTTGTAGCAGCCTCTTATGATAGACTGCGGCCAGATTGATGGCGCCACTGCATCAAAGCCGAACTGGGGAGAAACGCGAGTAGGATCAACATCCACGGTGATCCTCTCGTACCTAGGGGCGAGCTCAGGAACATGCTCTGCAAGAGCAGGAAGAGAACCTCTCAGACACCAGCAAAAGAATTCGCGATAGCGCTCGTGGAAATGCTCCCCGCCCTCGAAAAGGAGCTCTTCTGAGAAAGCGACAGCCTTAGAGGGATACAGTTTTGGGAACCATCGCTCATTCTCAACGCGCATGGCGTAAGGCCTGGCTATAAACTATTCCCGATTGTCGCATATCAGGCTCCAAACGCACTTAGGAAAGTGAGTTCCAAACCACCTCTCAGCCCTACCGCTATTACGTTCCTCCTCCGCACCTGGGGGACACCATTTGCTGGGCCTAGAAGTAATCGGGGCATAAGAGGGCCATCGCTCAAAGACCCACATTGTCAAGAAAGCAATGTTAATGTAAGTCAGTACGTCGAGGCGACCACGCGAATCCTTCATTGCTACGACCAGCTGATCCAACCTGTGGTACAGCGTGCCCAAGACCAAGGGCCCGAGGGCGACTTTCTGACCAAGGGCCAGTTTCACAACAAGAGGAAGAACATGATAGAAGACCCCATCATGCGGATGGACATCGATCAGATACCTCGACAACCAGGCACAGAGGAAGGCGCATAGGGTCAAGTGATAACCCTTGCCATTCACATAGTTTTTAGCCTTCGGGTTTTGGCTCAGAAGCTTCTTGGTGATACTGCTGTTCGCATAATCGCGAAAGAAATATTGCACCCACTTGTTCCAAGTGTTCTTCGCAGATGTGTCAACCAACTGCCAGTCGGGGAGGAGTTCTGTAGGAGTCCACCGAGTGGAAATTTTCTTCACCTCTGACAAGCACTCCTCCATCTGCTTGTACAAAGCAATCTCTGCATCAGTTCTCAAAGGACTCAAAGGATCTACCTCACCCACGGGAGACAGATCATACAGCATGTGTGCATCTTCAAGAGTGGGAGCAGCCTAGAACTCAACAAAGTGGAATGTGTGAGTCGCAGGCGAGTAACGAGAAAGAAGGTTTAGAAGCATGGACTGGTCCAGCTTCACAACAGCACCCTTCATAGCACGAACTGCGAAGTATATGCGAGCATCGTTTAAAGCCATGGCATGATTGGTCAGTACATGGTCAATCCACTCATCCGTGAAGTCCAATTTCTGAACAAACGCTTGGGTGGAAATCGCAGTGTACGGGAAATACCCATTTTCGACTCCCAATCGAACCACATCCTCGGAATCGATTAATTCAAGCAGGGCTGAGTTAACTGGAGGGGTCAACGTTTGCAATTCTTCAGCAGGGACAGGGATTGGCAGTTTCTTTGCCTTAACCCTAGCATGGTAGAAGTCTTTGCCACCCAGATAGGGGGCTTTTCGCCATAAGGCCTGGGAAGATCAGGTATTTCTTCGACCTCCTTAATATGTTTGGTTCCTTTTGTTTTTTGCCATTCCTGCGGAAAAGCAAGAAAAAGGGGGGGAGAAACACACATACTTTAGTTTGAATTTCAAGATTCAGTTCAAAGCATACGAGGATTCATTGGAAAGAAGATGAACAGTCTAGTGGCAATCTTCAAGATTAGAGATTGGAATCGTTTGCATTATCAGGGATTTCAGAAACCCTACACTCAAAATCCTTATCATCTGGGGATTAAATCAAAGTTGGATTCAAAGAGCAAGATCTTCTTCATAGCTTTCAGTGGATAATATGTTTCAGGAAGTTATGGATTTGCAGATCCAACGCAGTTCAAAGCATATATCAGTATATTAAATGAAATTGAACAAGGCCAACCTTGTTTTGGTAAAGCTTGCTTGGATGCGCACAATTGAAGAAGACGATTGACAAGAGAGAATTGGTGATTGATTATCTGAATCTGCTCTTGAAGGCTTCCGGGTATCATTCACTTTAAGAGAAAGAAGTGATGCTTTACAACAATGGAGAGCACAGAGTATTTATCCAAAAATAATGAAGGGTTGCGTCCTTTCAGTAGTCGAATCGCAACCGTCACCGTCGAATCGCGCAATCACAGGACAAGCTGACGTCACGCCTAAAACCCTAAAAGACCAGACGACACGACTCTAGGGGTTTAGGTCATAATGGCACGCACGGGGGCTGAATCTGCACGTATTTGAATTGGTGCGTGGCGGCGACGCGTACGTTGGTTCCTGCGCATGGAAGCCTATCCGGCTATGAGTCTTCACGCGCAGAAAGGGGGCTAATGTAGATAGTGCTTTCTGAGCCGACAGATCTTGGCCACGTGGAAATCATCTAGCACACCACATTGTGCTCCACACACACCGGATTACCAGCCGCGCTGATCCACGTGGGGGCTACGAGACAGGGCCCTCGCATACCACTGCACGGGACCTGTAGGAACTTAGTGGTTTGGAGGCTAGAGTAAGTCCTGTTGCGTGCGAGCCAAGCCCGCTCGCGACCCTTAGTAACTGCTTTTGAGAGATTTATGGCACGAGCTCCATAAACCCGGTCAATCCGGTCAAACCCGGTCAACCCCATAACGGTTCCAGTATACGCGGATAACGTGCTGTAACGGTCCCTATATACGCGGACGAACGTGTCGTTGTGGTTAAGCTAATTAAGCCGCCATTGATGGGCGCATTAACCACACTACAACGGTCACATTCTCCGTTATATATAGGATTGTTAACCCTTCCATACAAGGGAGAACAACCAGACATACGCGGAAGCTCTGCCAAACCCCTGTCTCTCTCTCATACAGTGCTATTGCCTTACTCTCTCCCTACACACAACCCAACACTTCCTGTGCCATTTTCTATTCTCTGCCTTTGGTGTCCACGAAGTTCTCTCTGCAGGATTCTCTTGTACACACAAGGACAATGGAGCATCGGTGATTTGGAATAGAAGGATCCTCCTTCTCTCTCGGATGTAGTCAGATCCTCCCTCCACCTTCTGCTTCTCTTCTCTTCATATTTTGGTTAAATTGTTTGTTTGATATGCCCTTTAAGGTTTCGATCGCGCATGTGCAAAAAAGAAATAGCTGTAATGGACATTGATTTTCATTTCTATGTGATGCCATTTTAGTTCATTACAAAAAAATGCCTTGATTTTGGTTTCATGTGTTTCTGTTGTGAGTTTGGGTTCAAGATTTAGGTTCTATTCCTGTTGGGTTCAAGAACAATTGGTGGTGATAGTTGTGCTTAATCCAGGGCAATGTTAGAAGGAGGCTAGAATTAGAGGGGCACAATATTCTTTTCATGCCGTTTGTGATAAAGCAACTTTTCTATTTTTGAACATCCAGCTGGGACGGAGGAGTATACCACTAACCCATTCACTATCAGTTTAGTAATACTTACTTTTAATACTAGCATTATATTATTCCCTTCCTCATTTTCTTGTCTACACTCTCATTATGTAAATTTTCTTTAATTTGTTCAAACACATAACCAAAACGAAACCCATCTAGGCTATACATACAACAATACCTATATATGTAATGTATATATGTAATGTATATACAACAGAGCAAGACATATATATGTAATGTATACAGAACAATGCAACAAGAGATGCTATAAATCAAAATGAAGAAGAAAATGGGGGAACTTACAGGTTCGGTAAGGGCCAAGAGAAGGGAGTACGAAGGACGGGATTGTCGTGGCGGAGAGGGCGAAAAACGACGCAGCTTCAAGGCCCCGAAGACTGCTGGACGCGGCTCAGTTCTGTGGGGAACCTGGGCTGCAACTGATGCTGAGAGAGAGAGAGACGGTTTGGCGGCTAGAACAGCCTGAAAGAGAAGGCAGGCTGGCTTTGGCTGGCCGTTTTTCGGGTCGCGGTTAAGAGGCTCTGCAAGATTGTGGTTGCTTCGGCTCTTTTGTTCGCCGAATAGGGAGGGGCCGAGAAAAGGTGAGAGACCAGAGAGGGGGCCAAGGATGGTACTGGTGGCAGTTGTATTACAATGGTGGTGATGTAGGAGCTTGGCGGTTATGGCGTCGAAGGTGGTGGTGGCAACGCTATTTGGTTAAGGCAGCGGAAGTGGTGTCGGTGTTGTCGAGGATGAAGGCAGAGGAAGAAGAAGAAGAAGGCAGGTTATAAAACGGTAAAATTTGAGGGTGAAAGTGATGTAACCATTAAAAAAGCTGATGTCACTTCTTTTATTTTTATATTTTTTTTCCTTTATGAAAAACACAATATTGGGTGAGGTAGAAGCATGGTCTTGGTAGTGTGTAAACATGCGAATGTGAATTAAATACGTGACAAACATTTGGAACTCGGCTAGAAATAATACTCGACAGCTAACAAAAATTATACTTTATAACTGGTAAATATTTTAAAAATGTAAAACCTAAATTTTTAGAAAATGAAATTTATTAAAGTAAGAAATTCCAATTTAATCAACAAATAAAAATTACTACGCAATGTCTAATTACTAAACGACTCTAGCTAAAAAAAAGTGCAGGTATTACAACCTTCCGTCCTTGAAATAAGCTTCGCCTTCGAAGCTTGAAAGTAGTACTACAATTACGGGTCTCTTTTAGAAGTCACGACTAGGAAATGACAATTAGCAAGCAATTGAAATGCAAGGACAAGAATAGGATTGTTACAGTGACGGCGGTGGCGTGGTGTTTTATCGTGCTTGCAACTCCCGCATAAACTTTGAAAAGTTTGGGAAGGAAGCTTGCATCGCGACTTTTTCCGTCAGACGTGCGGCTCGTTCTTGATCGGCGGCTTGCTCTTCTTCTCGACGCTTCAGCTATCGTCAAGCTTGTAGAGATTTTGTTGAGGATGTCGCGCTCTTCTTCACTGAGTCCGAGAACGATGCGAGGGAGATTACCCGCATCCATCATTCTCTCAATTAAAGCACCAATTGATACGTGATAGTATCGAGATAAAGAAGAAATTGATAAATGATGAAAAAATTGAGAGAGATAGACGAAAGAGAGAGAGATGAGAGTGAGAGATTGATATTCTTATTTCTTGATTAATAATGAAGAAACTACACTGCTTAAATAGATAAACTGATAAACCCTAACTTAACCTAGACCTAACGGGCCAAGCGCGGATTATTAAATAAACAACTTGCTAAAGAAATATTAAATAATGATACAGTGACCAGTATCACTCACAATCACCAAGTAAACAAAAAAGTGTTAAATCATCTAAACTTAGAAATACCTCTTCGGATCTTTCATACAAATCTCCAAGATTCCTTGTCCCACGTGGCCCTTCTAGTGGACTTTCTTCTTGAGATGATGGACTTCCTTATCCATGATTAGATGGCACGGGTGATGGAGGAAGAGTAGCGGTCTGCAACACATCATCTTCTTGGACATGATCGACATTAACATCATCATAATCGCAAAATGGAAAGAAATCATAATTTTCGTTAGGAGAACTCCAATCCCATAAAATTTCTTCATCAAACTCAATATCACGACTAATGATATTCTTCGTAGTTTCGAGTTGTAGAGTTCGAAGACCTTGTATCTTGCATCATGTCCAAAAAAAAAAAATCTCACTTTTATCATCTAATTTTGATCTTTTCTCATTCGGCACATGGGCATAGTCAACACTACCAAATACCCCAAGTGAGAAACATTGGGCTTTACTTCACTCCAAACTTCTTGAGGAGTTTTAGATTCCACACTTTTAGTGGGGCACCGATTAAACAAGTATACGGCACAATCAACGGCTTCGGACCAAAATTCTTTTGGCATACTTTTACTCTTTAACATGCTTCTAGCCATATTTAGAAGGCTTCTATTCATTCTCTCCGCCACCCCATTTTGTTGTGGTGATCTTAGAACCGTTAAAGGATACATAATTCTATTTTCTTCACAAAATTTATGAAACTCATTTGACGTAAACTCAACTGCTCTATCGGATCTTATCGCTTTGATTTCATAGCCACTTTGTTCAACCTTCTTGAATTTTTTAAAAGCTTCAAAGACCTACAATTTATGCTTGAGAAAATAAACTCATGTTTTGCGACTAAAATCATCAATAAAGATGAGGAAGTAATTGTTCATACCCATGGACGCAGTCTTGATTGAACCGCAAATATCTGAACGTATAAGCTCCAATTAGACTTTTGCACTTGAAAAGGATTCCTTTAGGAAACTCCTCCTTGATTGCTTTCTGGATAGGCATCCTTCACAAATTTGTTCCGGGTGGTTGATGTTCGGCAAGCATTTCACCATCTTCTCTTTGTCCAATTGCTTTTGTCCACCAAAATTCATGTGCTGAAATCGCATTTTCCAAAGCCAAGATTCATATTTCACACAAACTTTCAAACATTTAGCAAAATCATTTCGAATATTCAACAAGAACATCCTATTCTTAGACATAGCAACTTTGGCTAGCAAAATTCCACATTAATCTTTAATGCTTAAGTAATTATTTTTCATAACAATCTCATAACCTTTTTGCAAAAGTTGGCCGAAACTCAAAATATTGCTCGTCATATTAGGCACATAATAAACATTGGAGATGAACTGATGCTTTCCATTGTTTAAACGAATCAAAATTTTACCTTTACTCCTTACCGGAATTTCAGAGGAATCTCCAAAAGTGACTTTGCAGCAAACTTTCTCATCAAGCTCAAAAACATGTTCTTGTCTCCACACATATGGTTATGTGCGCCGGTGTCAGGATACCAAGTATTGGTCGCCTCCTTAGAATCTCCGTTGTAGGCTAATAGAAAAGTTGGCTCTACCTGTTCATTCTCCTCCTCCACGTAGTTTGCCTTCTCATCAACATCATTTGAGGCATATCTACACTCCCAAAAGAAATGCCACAATTTATGAAAATTATAATATTCAACTTTAGATATGTCATACCTTCTTTCATTGGGTCTTGAGTTTCTCCTCTTCCACGACCTCTTGATGAATTGCTCTCTTTCTTCTTTTCTTTCTTGTTTGAGGAAGATTGGCCTCCTCTTCTACAACCTCGACCTCGACCTCTTAAACTCGATTCGTACCGTCCATCTTTTCCTTTTAGAGAAAGTTTTTTTTGAAGCAATTGTTCCAATGGCTCCTTCTTTGGCTTATTTAGCCTCTCTTCGTGGGATATCAAAGAACTCATAAGCTCGTCCACCGTCATGGAGTCTATGTCTTTTGAATCCTCATTGCCACACTTATGTAGTCGAAATTGGAGGTAAAGGATCAAAGAACATTTTCGACCACCGACTTGTCCTTCACGTCTTCACCATATCTTTTTACTTGATTTACAACTAACAAGACTCTTGTAAAATGGTCCGAAATCGACTCGGACTCCTTCATGTGCAACAACTCAAATTCTCCTTGGAGAGTTTGAAGGCGCACCTTGTTCACCTTATCGACACCTCTAAAGGTACTTTGAAGGACATCCCACACCTCCTTTGAAGTGGAGACGTTGGTAATCTTCATCATCATAGTGTCATCTAGACACTCATGAATCATCATAAGGTTCTTTTGGTCCTTCTTCTTAGGACCTTCAACCGCTGGATTCACCGATCCATTCTCGACGATGTCCCACACATCTTGGGATCCAAGCTTCGCGTTCATGCGTATACACCAAGTATCATAGTTTTCATTGGTTAACAAATGGATAGGAGATTGAAATCCATTAGCCATGAATCACTTTCTCAACCGTAGCTCTGATACCACTTTGTTGAGATCAAAGAGGACTACTTAAAACTCAAGACAACTCAACTAGTTTATGGAGAAGAAGACTTCACTCTATTGATGGACTTGAAAAAGACTTATGTACATGGGTATTTATAGGATTCATGTGCTCATGCATCTGGTACCTTCTATGACTTTTCATCCTTCCACTAACTACTACATTAACTTAATGCATATCCCACCAATTTCATTTACTAGGTTCAATTCCCATGTTCGTTCGAAGTCCCAAGTATAGGATTATCGTTACAAGTAATATCCGGGTAAGTCCAGAGTCGAATCCAGAAGGAGAGGAGGGTTAAGAATTTGACTAACTAAATTAGAATAGAGAGTAGAAAACGACTAACTAAATAAAATAACGCAATTCTCAATGGCTTTAAAGCTTGCAAAGCTATCAAATCCACCAAATTAAATTGATGGATCAAGTTGAGGTTTGAGACTTTTCTAAACTAAATAACTAAGGAAAAAGCGAAATATCAAGTAGAGAGGGGCTAGGGATCATCGGTTTCTCTAATGACAAATCCTCCTATTATATTGAAGCTCGGTTCTCAAATCACATGTGTCAATCCGCAAGACAAGTATCTCAAGAAGTGATTGATCATTGCAATTCAACTCGCGACAAGAGAAGTGTGTAAATCCAACACGTTACAAGCACTAAAGAGGCCATTCAAATAAGATTCCCAAAATTTCAAGTGTTTCAAGCATCAAGCATATGTAAACACACATAGATGTTTCCACATGAAAGATCAAGCAACAAATGATATTTGTTGATTCTCACTCAAATCACATAAGTAGTGCTCAATTTCTCAAAGATAAAATTGACGAGTTTCTCTCACTCAAGTGCAACCACAAATCAAACAAGTCAAGAGTCTTCGCACATCTACCTATTCATTGCATCAAATACTTCAGCATGAGAAATCAAAACATTACACTAAGCATTCAAGTGAACCCAATTCAACCCATTCATCCTTGAAGTTCAGCTTGAATCAATAGGAATATTTAGACACTAGATAGTCCCAAATCACCCTAAAAAATGAATTAGCTAGACATTATGGATTCAAGAGAGCTAAAAGATATATCATTTCATTCATCATACTTGAATGCGATACTTTTTTTCACAAATTCAACATTACAACTTGATTCAAATACACAAAATTAAGCAATAATCAACTCTAAATACAAAACTAAGCTACCAAAATGAAGAAATTGACAAACTAAACTGCTATTGATGTTGTCATTGTCAAGAACATAGCACCATAGTTATGAACAGCAGCAGAAGTAGCCGAATATGAATACCACAGACCCAGAATTTACACAACCAAGTTGAAAATCGACCCCTCTCTTCTTCTTCACTTATCCTTGGGTGCTCTTGGCCCTGAATTAGCTCACGAGTGAGCTCAGGAACACAAGAGAGACCCTCAAATCAGAGAGAAAATGAGAGAGAGAGAGAGAGGTCGGGGAAAGAGAACCCAATGCCGAAAATGGTGAAACTCGCCGGTGTGTGTGAGACTTCCATTTGATTTCTTCGATTCAGGTTTATATAGGCGTGTATTCGTGATTATTTGGCTTCAGGGAACGTATATCATCCCTTCAATTCTTTCAATTCATCATTAACCGCCGATTTGGCTTTGTCTTTATGAACCCTAGATTTGTGGGCATTTTTCTTCTCTTCATTTTTGGTTCGAATTGAGAGCATGTGTAGATAGATCGTTGGATGAGGACCAATTTGCGACCAGTTTTATGCGATTTGGTGAAGATTCAAGTCCGTGGTGAGGGGTGGTTCGAAGCTTCGTGAGATTCTATGGCTGTTCTGGTCTGTTGCGTCACGAGGAAGAAGGACGCGTGAGTTGCCGATGAACTGTTCGGCAGAAATTACAAAAACGCCCCCACTAGTTTTCTGGGGGCTTTAAAAGGCCCCCAGCTTCCCATGAAGTGCGCAAATAACCCCCTGCCATTAGAAATACTTCAGTGCAGCCCTTAGAGCGTTTAGAAAACTCCAATTAGGCCCCATCCAACTTGATTCTTCTCTTTTTGGCCCTTTGTCACCACCTCTTGACTTGCGTTTTGGCGTTTAACTCACTTTATCTTTCTTCAACTTAAGCACTTCAAACTCTACTCCGTGTCTCTTGGCCCTCCAAAGTTCTTTCAATTCATCACTTAAGCGCCCCCCCAAACTAGCCTCTTGCCTTCCAAAGCATGTATTTGCCTACAAAACATGGAAATTCCCCCAAAACTACAAGAAACAAATATAAGTCTAGAAATCGGGATACAATTAACAAATTACACATACAAGCAAGTCATGAAGAGCTCATTAACCTACTAAAACATGCAATTTTAGATCATCACCACACACCTCAACTAGCATTTTGCTCGTCATCGAGCAAAGAGAGCGGTATAAGAAGTAAACTAATTAAGAACCAATCATGAGAGACACACACTCAACTAGACAAGGCTTGACTCAATCCTAAACTAGACTCAAATATTTACAAACACACACACATTATCTATCCTAAGTGTGAACCCAAAGAAATAAAATCCTTAAAGTTACTATCTAATTTTATTTTATTTTTGTGGGGGAAAAAGAAGAAGGCACGATGTTTTCTCAAATAAATTCTCAAATTCCAAAAGGATTGAGAAAGACGCCTATGGACGTCTAAGCATATACTCCTGCAAATGTAGGAGGTGTTTGGTAGAAGTTGACTCATGAGAACCACAAAACTTGTTTAGTTAAGTCCAATTCGCAAGAAATTATGCTTTAAAAGATAAGGATCACATGAAACTAGCATTTCTCATACTTATTCAAAAGTACCCATGTAGGATGGACCTCTAAAGCTTTGGACAAAATCTTTTTAGAATGGGGGATATGGTTGTGGGATTGTATGATCCTTTTGTGTATTTTTTTGGAGGTGTTGCAATTTTCATCATTTTTTTTTCGACATTTATAGCGTGGTCATTTTTTCTCCACATACTTCCACGTCCAATACAAGGCTCTCCAAGACCCATAACAAACTAAAGGAATATACAAGCGAGAGAGATTTTTAAGCTAAACCAAGGGAGCTATCTAGATGGTGGAATGACATTTATCCCCAAACACCCCTCTATTTCTTAGGCATCTCATAGGGTGTCATGATCACCACCACCCTAATGGACTACAAGTTTCCACCGCCATAAATAATGAGAATGAAATCTTTTTTGTAGAGTTCAAATCGCTTTAGATAATGCACCCTTTATCAAAAGTAATAAGACGTCAATGCTCATCAGATCAAATTAGCTTGAACAACTTAAACATGAAACTTAAATTTAGTGTGTCATTTTGAGAGAACGCATGAGATCGCGGAATGTGGGATATTGGTGTAGATGTATTGAGTATAACCGAAGATTTCCTTATAAAAATAAAGATAAAAGAACATGGACTAAGAGATTTTATTATTTGAAAACATCTAGCTTCCTAAAATTCCCCCTTTTTCACTTTTTTCGTTTTTTTAACTTTCATTTTTTTTCTTTCGTTTTCCTTCTTTGGTTTTCAAAATAAGTGACTCAACTAAAACATTCTAAGACTCAAAAAAATCTACCAAGAAGTATATAAATCTAGACTCAAGATGAAAGTTAAGTCACCTGGAGCAAGAGCGGGAGCGGGAGCGAGAGCGGAAGCGAGAGCGGGAGCGGGAGCGAGGAAGCGGATAATGTCAAAAAGATTGAGTTCCAGAGCGGCACGAGAGCGTTAATATTTAATGCTTTATTTAAATATTAATATTTTCTTTTATATGTTTTATTACATATATGTCACAATTTTATGTTTCTAACACCCCAACTATGATATGTTTGAGTGTATGGTGTACTTAGGTAACTCCATATTTGTTCCAGATCGAGTTGGAGGAAGTTTATTTTGCTGGTCTTGTTGATTGTGTTCAAATCTGAGGGAGGCAGACATTCAATACTGAAGGCATAATTTTCTGTTGTTGTTTTGGAAGGAAAAACGTCCCACATCATTTGTTTTGGATGAACCTCACTTTTCTTTTGTCCATAAATAAAGAAGCCATTACGTTGAAACAAGTGGGTTGATTGGTGGGCCTTCTCTTTATTTAAAGGGATGTGCTGGGTTGGCCCATATAGTTGAAAATTTATAAGTGGCCATTTTGTTATTATTTGAATGTTGGTCCTTGAGTTCAGTTATTTTGCCAAAGCGCCCTACATCCATGTAATCCGCGCTCCTGAATAATTTGAGCTCGTTTTATTGGCGTTTTTTCCCTCAATTCGCCAGAGCGCGATCTGAGAGCGGGAAAGTGGCCCATGTCAGACGAATTAGGTGATCTAGGATGAAAGGTTAGAATAAATAAAGCTACCAAAGAAAAGAAGAAAAAATATCTATGGATTGACACGGGAAAAGAGTGATGTTTCTCATGAAAGGTTCACACTTTTTTTTTCAAATTTTTCATTTTTTTTATTTTTTTAAATTTTTTCTTTTATATATATATTTTTTTTTTGTATTTTTCAACATAATGTAAGGTACAATAGAGAAGAATAAAGTGCATGTAACCAACTAATAAAATCTATAATCCATTCCCCCCAACTTAAATGTCACATTGTCCTTAATGTGTGGGAACAATTGAAGAGCATAAAATTTTAGCAAGAGATAATGGATAGAAGAACCTAATTTTAGCTTTCTTGGCCACCAAGCACGAGTTCTCCTCCAAGAGAAACCTACAGCATGTTCATAGAAAAGATAAAAAGAAGAAAAAAATGCAAGAAATAGAGATAAACTAATTTATTTATTACAACTAGGGAGGTGGAACAAAGTAATTATGCTGTCCCACCCCTAATCTTGGAAACTTCTTTCCATGCCATGCCCCTACTTCATTCTTAGAAAATTACTTCTCCCTCAAAAAGTTTGATTCATCAATTAGAATAGAAAGGAGAAGTAGGGGCAAGACACAAAATATAAATAAGAGATGCAAACAAATTAACAATTAAGCTAGAGCAAGTGGTTATGTCATGCATCATCTTAAAAAAAGGGTTTGAAATCCTCAAACGACATGAATCATAGAAAGAGTCTTCAGAAGTTGCCATTTTTACACTTGAGATCACAACTCGAGAGATGGCTGAAACTTGTCAATCCTCAATCTCATCACTTCTATACATAGCACATGGACTTTGGGAAGTGGCCTCACAAGTGGGAGGTAAAATACTTTGAGAACATGTAATCACATCCAAACACTTAGGCTCATGAGTCGGGTCATTGACTTGGTCATCTTGAGCCACTAGTCTCTCCTCTTCATCAAATTTAAATACATCTTCCGTGAGAAGAGATGAGTAGGAAGCCTCACTATCACAAAAAGAATCAAATTCCTCCCATGTATCCTCATCAAATTCCTTGCAAGATGTAGTAAGATAGTCCACATGAATTGGAGTATCGACACTTGAACCCCCCCCCCCAACTTACTTGAAGTTCCTCCCACAATTTTTAGTGGAGGGGGTTCTCCTAGAGTATCCTCTAAGTCATCACAAAATAAGTAATGCTCGTGATCATTGGAACCCCGGTGAGTAATATGCTCTTCATGAGCACAAGACACGACAACATATCCTTCATGAATGGTAGCATCAAACTTGACCTCCAACTCATCACATGTGTGGTTTTCATTTTGTGAATCCTCCTCACATGTGTCACTATGTGAGTCATCCAAAAAGAATTCACTCATGTCATGACTTGAAGAGTCATCATCATACGACCAACATCACTATCACATGCTTCTTTAGAATGTGCAAATGGGAAATGAATACAATCACCTATCCTAGTGGAAACAAATTTATCATCAACTACATCATCCAAAATTTGATCTTCATAAAGCTCGTGATGTGTGTGAATGAGAACTAGAGACTCGTGTGATGATGAGTCTTGTGAAGAGTAAGTATAATATTCAAGAGAATCATCATGCGATTGTGAATATGAAGAAGCCACTCTATCCTCCAAATCAGAATGATTCTCTCTGATTCTCTTTATGATTCTCTTAGTGATTCCATAATTACATTATTATTTTGAATAAACTTTTGAATTTTCTCATATAGAGAATCACTTCTAGGCATATTTAGCTCATCATTCACATACGATTCCCTCTCAAAATGATTCACTCCTCTTGATTCACAATCATATCATTAATTTGATAAGTGTAAGAATCATGAGAGTTCGAATACATGTAAGTGTGTGAGGGAGGTGATTGTGAACAAGAAGCATGAGATGTGTAATCTAGTGTCTCACTATCATGCCAAAAATGATCATTCTTGGGAAAATAATCACCATTTTTAATAGAACGTTCACGTTTAGCAAGCATTGATTCCCTATGTAAGTTCAATGCAGGTTCAAGACTTGAAATAGCTTGTCTATTTCAAGGCCTTGAAGCAGCTTTCAAAGCCTTGAAACTGACTGAGCTATATATGCATGAACTTAGGGGGAGTTTATGTCCTTGATTCAACTCCTAAACCCCTGTGCATGATTAGATGATACTTGGTGATGAAAGACAAATTATTTTTACATAGTTTACAATATCTAACATCATCTGCTTGACTGTGTTATGCAGGGATATTGTGTTTCCTATTTTATAAGAATTTGTTTCCTAACTTATGTTTTGCATAAATGGAAACTACTTGATGACTTGATTCTGTTATTGATATTCTATGGTTAAAATTTTATCAACAGACTTCAACAAGATCAAATAAATATCTTGGAAGATACTGAGCTACTAGCCGTTGGAAGAAGCTGTTAGAAGAGTCAAGATTTTAAGCTAATTTTAAGGAAAGTTTGTTGAAGAGATTCTGAAGATCTTCAGTTCAAACTGAGTGTTTAAAAGGAGAAATACTGAAGGAATTCAAAACACAACTACAAAGAAAATTGGCAGAGACACTCAAAAACACTCAAGGATTGACAAGCAACAAAGATGCAGATTCATCTTTCTCAATATAAGCATCAGAAGAACACTACATACTCAATGCAGTTTCATTTCTTGTGTTCTTCTTTTCTAAACTTCATTTGTATATCATTTTGATAATACTTATAGTTCTCATTCTCAAGGATTTTTCAAGGTGAACAATAGACAAATAGTTAGAGCAGGTGTTAGATAGGTTAGTGAGATCCACAAGCTGTAACAGAGTAAGACATCTCTCTGTGCTTGAGATATAGGGCGGGCTTAGCTGTGGATTAATAAGAACTGTGTTGAAAATCCAGCAGGGAGAAGATCCCTGAGGTAGAAACGTAGGTCCAGGTGGACTTAACTCTATATATCACGTGTCCCTTGCATTTAATTTACAGTTTCAGACTTTAAACTTTTGCAGCATTCAAAACAGTTCTATTTCAAGGGTTTGAAACTCATTTCAAGGCCTTGAATCTCTTTAAAAATATTTTGAAACCACTACTCTTTCAATTTTTAGCGAAGGTTTGCATACTCTATTCACCCCCCCCCCCTCTAGAGTACTGATCCTGCATTTCTACCTACTGTACACCCCCTTTTGATTTGGTATTAGAGCTTGTATCACTTCATATATTTAACCATCTTGTGATTATAAGTAATGTAGGTGATGGTGGTTTCTCACATGGAAGAGCTGCTATCAGACCTCCTCTCTTTTATGGAGACAAATTCGTCGACTGGAAAGCTTTGATGAAGATGGTCATCATTGATGAGGATTTGGAACTATGGACAATCATTCAGAATGGTCCTCACACCTTCTATACAGAGAAAGATGGGATTAGAACTCCCAAATTTAAACAAACTCTCTCCTCCTGTGAGATAGAACACTTTTCCTAAAATTATAAAGTTATGAATCTCTTATATTGTAATTTTAGTGCAGATGAGTTTAATAGGATCTCAGGTTGCAAGACTGCTAAGGAGATCTGGGATAAGCTTGTGGTGAGCTTTCAAGGAACCATCCAAGTCAAGCAAACCAAGATCAACATATATCTCAGGCAATAGGTGATATTCAAGATGAATGGAGATGAGTCAATCAGAGATATGTTCAAAAGATTCTCTGAAATTTTCAACAACCTTGATTCATTGGGAGAGCACATTTCCAATGAAGAAAAGGTTAGGAAGATTCTGAGAAGTCTTCCAAAGGAAAAATGGGAACCAAAGAATACTGCTATTAAAGAAGCTCAAGATATCTCGTTACGTCAACTTGATGACCTACAAGGAAAGCTCCTTACACATGAAATATCCATGAATGAAGTTGATGGAGAACTACCAGAAGGTATCAAGAACCTAGCTCTCAAGGCAAAGGAGAATGAACCAGTTCAAAGCCTTATATTGAAGAAGATGATGAAGATCCAATTTCTTTGATTTTCAAAGCCTTGACCAAAATTCTTAAAATGAAGAAGAAATTTGGATACAAGGACTTCAGCAGAGATAGCCACAGATCCTCCAGTAGAAAAGACTACAAAGGTAAATATTCTTCACAAGGTAATAAGCCTAAAGTCATGAATTGCGTTGAGTGTGGTGATCTAGGACACTTGATCAGAGACTGTTCACACAAGAAGAGCAAGAATTTTCAGAATAAAGATCATGATAGAAGAAAGAAAGCTATGATAGCTTCCTGGAGTGATTCAGAAACCTCAAGTGACTCTGAATCTGAAGAAGAACATGCCAACCTATGCTTCATGGCCAAGCATGATGAATGTTCTTAAAAGAACATTGAGGTAATGGTAAACTGTTTTATTTGAAAACCAACAGAAGCCCTCTCTAGTTTTCTTAGAACAATGCTTCTAAATGAAGAGGACTATCTGAAAGAGATTAGAGTCTTGAAAGAAAAAGTTCATGAGCAAGCAAACGAAAATTTGCATCTTGTTTTCCTGAATCAGAATCTTGAAATCTCTCAGAAGAAAACTGCCAGTGATTTCAAGGCCTTGAAAACCAGTTTCAAAGCCTTGAAAACACAAGTCAAGGAAGTAGTCATTGAGAACTCTTTTTTGAGTGACAGTATTGTTAATCTAAGACATCAAGTTTATGAATTAGATAAACAAAAGAATACTCTTACTGAGAACTTTCAAGAATCTGAAACAGTCAAAACAAAACTTGCCGACTCAGAACATAACTTGAAACTGATTCTTGGAGGTAGCTTAAAGTCTGTTCACAAAACTGGTATTGGATACAATGCAAATTTGCACAAAAAGAACAATACCTGATTTGTGAAAGCTGAAAGAAAAACATCTCCCAAGTGCCACTACTGCAATAAGATTGGTCATGTTAAGATGACTTGTCCTTTTAGAAGAAGAGACCCTCACATAATGAGGAATACTTTTCCCTTCCCACTCAAAGGACAAGTTAGACAGATTTGGGTTCCTAAAGGGGTTAGACCACCTAACATGGTTGAACCTGAATATGAATCTAAATTCCACACTGGTCTAACAGCTGGGTAAGGCAGTGAATGGCGTTTGGAGTTTGTCACCAAAATCAAAGAACAAAAATCATTTATGGACTTTGGTTGCTCAAGACATATGAGTGGAAAGAGATCTCTATTCTCAGAACTGAATGAGCAATCTGAAGGATCAATTACACTTTGTTACAAAGGAAAATGCAGCATTCTTGGTATTGGTAAAGTTGGTATAGATTCTGAAAATTTTATTTCTGATGTATATCTAGTTGATGGTTTGAAATGTAATTTGCTTAGTGTTTCTCAGCTTTGTGATAATGGCAACAAGGTTATCTTTGACAAAGAGAAATGTGTGGTGCAAGATGAAAAATCAGGCAATTGCATCCTCACAGCCTCTAGGTCAAACAATGTTTATACTTTTCAAACTAACAAAGTTGCAGGAGAAAACTTGAAGTGCCTCAAGGCCTTGAAAGAACATTCAAAGCTTTGGCAAAGAAAGTTGGGACACATCAGCCTGCATACCTTAAACAAGCTAGTTTTAAAGAACTTAGTAAGAGGTCTACCCTCTATCAGGTTCAAGGATGAAGAAGTATGCAAGGCATGTGCACAAGGAAAGCAAACCAAAAGCTCATCCAAACCAAAGAACTTTGTAAGTACTACTAGACCCATTAAATTACTGCATATGGATCTATGTGTTCCAATGAGAACTCTAAATCCAAAGGGTAAGAAGTACATGCTTGTAATTGTAGATGATTCTCTAGATATACTTGGGTTATGTGTCTTAAAGAAAAATATGAGCTCTCTCTATATTTTCAAAGCTTTGTAGAGAACTTCAAACACTGAAAAACCTACCTACGACTTCAATAAGAAGTGATCATGGTAGAGAGTTTGATCAATTAGAGTTTGATGTATTCTGTTCTAAGCATGGAATCTCTCACAACTTTTCTGCCCCTAGAACTCCTCAATAGAATGGAGTTGTTGAAAGAAAGAACAGGATTGTTGAAGACATGTCACGAACAATGCTTCTGGAAAACAGAATACCAAAGCATTATTGGGCAGAAGCAGTGAATACAGCAAACTACATTCTTAACAGGTGATTGATCGGACCTATTCTAAAGAAGACTCCCTATGAGTTGTTCAAAGGAAGAAATCCAAACATTTCTTACTTCAAACCATTTGGTTGTACTTGTTTTGTCCACAAAAATGGTAATGACAATCTTGGTAAGTTTGATGCAAGAACTGAGGAAGGTATACTTTTTGGTTATTCACATACAAGCAAAGCCTATAGAGTTTATAATAAAAAACCAAACTTGTTGAAGAAAGCATTCATGTTATATTTGAAGAAAGCTATTATGGTTCTTTGAGTGATGGTTTTGCATATCTCAATTTGAACTAACATGATTCAGATACTGAAGAAGAATCCTCAAAATGATCCAAGGAAATGTCACAGGAACAAAGCAGGCATTTTCAAGGCCTTGAAACCAAGGTTCAAAGCCTTGAAACAGAATCTCCATGTACTCAATAGCCTTCGGGTCCTCTCGGTGCACGTCCGTCTATCGTTACACTCTAGTTGATTTGCTAGGCTCGTTCACCGGATCCCGTCGGCCCACAGCTTTTACTAAGTTCTAACAACACCAACTGAAACTACCCTCACACGGTTAATCAAGTTTCTATCTCCTCTCGGTCTCAAGAAACTACAAGATTACCTATACTATTCTCTAACACGTATCAAAAAGCTCACTTTCGTGCAACCATCTCAATAAATAATATTCTACCGGTGATCAAGCCAAGAACATTAAGAATGAAGTACAAGAATAGATAGGATAACTAGAACATTCATAGCTTCAAGTCCAAAACATGCAACAAGTCCTCAATGCGGTAAAAAGTTCATGAACCCTAGTTTTCCATCAATCACCTAGCTTAAAAGAGTTTAGCTAGACATAATAGTGTTCAACACATTCAAAATAACAAGATTCATGAAGAATAGACGAAGAAAAGATGATCAAACGCTAAAATCTTCAATGTTGATGATCTTCCTTGCTTCAAGCTTTGTCTCCCTTCTCCTCTAGCTCCCAAAGACTCCAAAGATGCGTGAATACCCTCAATAGCTCGTCCCTCTATGTTAGAATAGGTCTGGAGTCTTCAAACTTTCAAAAAATAGCTAAAAAGCCCAAAAAATATGCGATGGCCTTCTCTGTCCGTGCGAACAAACGACTGTTCGTGCGAACAGTGTGTTGCTCCTTGTTCGTGCGAACAGCAAAGTTGTTCCTACTTTTTAACAGTTCATTTTTCTCGACTTTTGGCCCTCCAAAATTCTTCTAAGTACTTGTGTTCGTGCGAACAAGGACTAATGCGGAGTTATCAAACACCCCCACACTCACCTATTGCGCGTCCCGAGCAATCCAATCAAAATCCAACCAAAAACATCTTCGAATGAACATCATCCCCACAAGTGATATGAGCCGTGATTTTGCATACTTACTAGAAACACCGTTGCATACAAATCTTAACTAGCCGACTCAATAACAAAACACGACTCAACAATGCAACAATATGATGCAAATGCAAAATTACGACTCGATCCTACATAAACACACATATACATAAAACGAACTTTTTATCTTTTTGGTTGAGATCGGGCAATCTCCATTGGCTTAAACCGAGTATCATGAAGTGATGAGAACTCTAGGAACAGAGCATGAGTCGAAACTAAATTCGACAACGAGAATCTCCCCTAGTTAGTATAGAAAGCCTAACTTTACTAAGTACAAGAATACGCCACCTCTTCGCGTGTGCCACGAAATAAGAGACTACGCTAGGCAAAGCCACATCCAAGGTGCGAGCTCCTAATCCGCTAACGGTTTTCAAATGATGAGGCTTAGGGACATAAGGATATGCTTGTCGTAATCAAGTCCTAAGCGTCACATTCTCACATCAAGTCCCACATCTAACACACCCTCACCACGATGATAGAAACCGAAACTCGAAGCTCACTACCTCCGGCCCTCAATTCCCTCAAACCCCGGTACGCTAGTAATCTCCGTGGCCATCGTTGCGCGTCGTGCACGAAATGTGAACCGTTGTCGCCAAAATTGCTCCACCAGTCGTTCCAATTCAAACTCAACTCTTCAACACTTTATTTCATCTCTTCTTTTTCTTTTCTTTCTTTTTTTTTCTTTTTTTTCATTTTCTTTTTTTTCTCACAATATATAATACATATCTCTCACAATGCCAAAAATCATCACAAATACCCGAGTGGTCTTCAAAAATAATCAATTATGCTAGGAGAAGGAAGCACGTAATTCGATGAATGAATATCACAAACAAAGTATCCTCTTCTCCTAACTCTAAGAAATCCATATCAAATCCAACCCGCAAAATCAATGACGCACATGTATGGGAGTGGAGTCGTAGCAAGCTCACACTCAATGTCCGGAGTCAAAAGTCGACACCCCCACACTCGAATGTCACGATATCCCCTCTCAAGTAGTCTCAAAGATGAATGTCTCGTGCCTAATCCAACCGATCCTCCTACACCAAAATGATAGAAACCGGTACCTAGCACGATCCACCAAATAAGTTCACCCAACCCAATTTCCTGTGGACTAGATGTCACGCACTCACGGCTCTCCACAACTGTGTCCATGATGTAATGGCATGGAACACCGCCACACTGAAGTGCGCAAGCCTACTCACTCACCCTCGCATCCCCTCGTAGATAATCAATGAAGTTCAAGCGAATTTGTAGAACTCAACGAAATATAGCATAAATCACTCCCTCATCGAACCCCCTCAACTACAAACTCCCTCGTGACGCACTAAGATGGTGATTCTAAACAATCTGTGATGAACGCCAAGAATCTTCATCCTAGGTCCGAAAGCTAGCAAAGAATCCAAGGTTCAAATCGGGGCGTCTAATGGTCCTACAAGGTGAGTTCTAAAAGCAGTGAGTGCTCTAATACACGACCTCGCACAGCTGTTTCGTGTGCCACTACGAGGCGGGTTGGCGACTACCTAAGACGTATACATGGATGTTCGGCTTGTTTAGCTCACACCTAGCTCAGCTCTTGTAAGAAAAATAGGCACACGCTTTAGCTTAGAAAATCACGTAAGTGTCGAAAATAGGTAGGCACTCCCGTAAAGAAAGTCTCTCTATACCTACTAGGGGGACTCACGTCGTCACTCTCGGTCGCAAATCATGACCTACGCCTAAAATTCTCACACTTCGCGATTTATCAAATTTTAGCCTCTTTTGATTTCCCTTTTCTCAAAATTTTCTTTTAAATTTTTAGGATTTTTCAATTTTTTGATTTTTTTTATATAATTTATACTCTACATGCAAAGCCGACATAAATGAAACTACGCAACTGAAACTGACACATCATGATACGACACAACATCATAAAACACGACACGGACCACACAAATGTACACAATACGACCTAACAATCTATATGCAGACAGGGTAATGCAGACACAGACTGGCTAGTCAAGACTAACCCCCCCCCCCCCCCCACACACACACTAGAATGCATTGTTGTCCTCAACGAATTTAGAGGTCAAACCGAGGACTCTGCATTTCTAATGCGAGAGGCGGTGGATCTACTCGGACTCGGATCCCTGGTCCTCAGACTCCTCCTCCGCTGAACCAGGCACATCATAATCACTCAACTCATACCACAACTCCTCACTGTCAGAGCTAGGGTCTAGGGTCACATTGCTCGACTGAGCCAACTGAGCTACCCACTTCCCAAGAGTCTTAACAGAATCTCCCAATTTCTTCTGGCTGCTACGGTCATGAGCAAACTGCCTCTCATTCACCGCCTTAGACTCTAACATCATCTCATGCATGCTCTGCAAAAGAGTGTTGGTGCTCGATGACTTGCCTTCCTTCTCCTTGCCCTTCTTAGACCTAGACACCTTAGGAAGTTTCAGATATTTTGACCACTCACTTTCAGATGGTTGCAAGATATCCAAATCACTAACCACTACCCCTGCCTGTATAGCCAATTTGGTCAACAAACAAGTGTGACCCGGGGCCATTCTGTTTCCCTCCAATTTGCGTTCCATGATGTTGAGCCAAATCATTCAAGGAATGTCAATCCTCTGCCCTATCCAAATGCACATAGCCATACAACACAGGCGGAATGAGAACTTGGGGTTAGGCGTAATGCCCAAGACCCAATTCTCAAGCAACTCGCAAACCCACCTAGCACGAGGGAGTAGGGCTTTCTTAGACACCACCCAACCAGTCAACTCGGCCTTTGACTTATCCCACGGATTCGCCCCCTCCCGTTGACCATGGGTACCACATCATCTCGCCTAATCATGTCATGGTAGGCACACAGAGTGGCGGGATGCAATTCTTGGAACTTCAAGGCCTTACTAATCGTCTCAGGTGTCAGACGTACCCAATGACCCCTACAGTACACCAACCTATCATCCTTACTCTCTCCCTCGTCCCCGAACCTCAGATTAACATAAATCTCTCGCGCAACTTGAGAACTATATGGTCCACACAACTCAAACCATTTGTCTAACCTCTCACGCTCATGAATGGCTATGAGCTCGGTCGGCATGAGTTTGAACTCATCTATCGGGTAGGGTTTCTCAGCCGCACCTTTGAGCTTGAGGTATCGGTCGCGGAAAGACGCAGAGTGAGCATGAAAGCTAACAAACTGATAGGTACAGTAATTACTCGTTGTCACATTGACATTGGCTATCTTAAGCCGCTTGTCCGACCTACCCTTTCTCAAATGAGGCCTAGGGGGCATTGGGGTGTTGAGTATTGGGTGTGGCGGAGATTCCGGCACCACATACTCGGGCTCTTGATTAGGTATAATAGGGGGGTCCTCAACTACCATCTCGTCCACATTGGACGGCCCTACTCTCCTAACGGGTTGAAAGACGGGGTCGTCAACAGTAGCAGCTTTTCTCTTAGACATGACTAATAATCAAGCTATTCAACAACGGAAAAGAAAGTGCGTGTAAAGATAAGGATTAGGAGTACCTACGTGCCCGGAGCTGGTCTTACGGGCAAGAAACTGTAGAATCGTTCGGCAAGAAGGACTGAGTTGGTCGCCGGAATCGCTCGTTGAATTTTTCCGATTAATTGGTGCTCCTAACTTCTTCTTGTTGTACTCGTCACTTCTTCCTTCTTCAGCGTGAGCTGAATTGGACTCTTTCTTCTTCAATTTGAACTTTTCCCCGACGAACCCTAGGTGGGTTTTATCCCCAAATTGAACTTTCTTCTTCTTCAATTGCCCTCAATACCAAGGGGTGGTGTTAAAGGCTATTAGGACGCCGGTAACTTACCCAGTTGCCAACGGTTTGGTGGTGGCTTGAGTTGTTGGTGAAGCCGTCGGGAGAGAGAGAGGGTCTGCCGCCTTGGTCGTCGAAGAGGGAGAGAGAGAGACCGCCGGAGAGAGTGAGAGAGTGATGCGTGGGAGAAGCCACAGAATCGCGGAGACTTCAAGGGGGAAAGGATCGACGGGATTCACAGAGGGAGAAGAGAGGGTTTGAGGTTGATGAATGAAGGAGGAGATCTGTTGCCCGATGGTGTTCTAAAGATCACCCAACTTCCCAATTTTACCCCTACTGAATCGTCCTAACACCCTTGACCTTCTGTTCGAGCAAAATAGGTGTTCGCACGAACACCGTTTTAGATAGTGTTCGTAGGAACAAAGATTTTGTTCGTACTTATTAACAGCGGGTTTTTGGCAGATTCTGTTCCTGCGAACAAGAATCTGTTCGTGCGAACAGGTCTGTCTTCAGTTTCATTTTTTCATTTTTTTTGTTTTTTTCTTTGCTTGATCATCGAGGTTCCTTAGCTTGAATTCCATATTCCCCCATGTGCTCTTGATCCATCAATATTCGCGGGAGTCCCCTCATGCTCACCATCAATAATTTCCTCGCTCAAATTCTGCCTCGCTTTTACGTCCGAACTCCGAGGTGCACCTGTCAACGCGAGTCTACGCACATCAAGAAGGGGATTCCGAATCGCATATTCACCTGTAATCCTGCGGACACTCAATTCAAATGTCAAATTCTCGCTCTCTCACCCCTGATAAAGCAAAATGTTCAGAAAAACACACACAACAGTATTTAAAACACACTCCCTATACTAAAGCAGAAAATACGTTGGGTTGCCTCCCAACAAGCGCTTCTAACTTACGGTCGATGGCCCGACCCAGTTACCTCATAGAGATCACGGCTCGTCAAAGTAGATAGCATCCACTTTGGCCAGTGTTCGCGCTGATTCCAAGTACGACTTAACTCTGCTTCCATTAACGCGGAAGCATTCCTTCGTATGAGGATCTTCTAACTCAACCGCACCCCAAGGATAAACTTGGTGGATCCGGAACGGCCCGGACCATCTAGAACGAAGCTTTCCCAGAAAGAGCTTCATGCGAGAATTGAATAACAAAACTTTCTGTCCCACACGAAGTTCTTTTGGTTTGAGACGACTGTCGTGCCATCTCTTTGTCTTCTCCTTGTATATCCGGGAACTATCATAAGCCTGTGATCTCCATTCCTCAAGTTCAAGCAGCTTCATCTTCCGTGGTTGCCCTGCTAACTCGGGATCCATGTTCAACCACTTGATTGCCCAGTATACCTTGTGCTCTAGCTCCACAGGGAGATGGCATGCCTTACCGGAGACGAGCTGAAATGGTGACATGTTCAATGGCATCTTCCATGCGGTACGGTATGCCCACAATGCATCATCAAGTTTCACAGCCCAATCCTTGCGCCCAGCATTGACGGTTTTCTGCAAAATCCCCTTGCTCTCCCTGTTAGACACTTCAGCTTGCCCATTGGTTTGGGGTGATAAGGTAGGGAAACCTTATGGATAGACACCCCATGCGACTTCAAAACTCTGGAAAATATTCGGTTTATGAAATGTGACCCTTCATCGCTCACCATTTCCCTTGGTGTACCAAATCGAGTAGAGATGTGCTTCTTCAGGAACTTCTCTACCATCGCTGCATCATTCTTGGGGCACGCAATTGCTTCTACCCACTTCATCACATAATCAACAGCAAGCAAGATGTACAGATTCCCATATGAGGTCGGCAACGGTCCCATGAAGTCTATGCCCCAAACATCGAAAGGCTCCACCTCAAGCCATTCAGACATTGGCATCTCATCTCGCTTGGAGATGTTACCTGTTCTCTAGCAGCTATCACACCCTGCAACCCAGTCATGAAAATCTTTAAAAATAGTTGGGCAAAAGAAACCAGATTGTAGTACCTTCATGGCGGTGCGCGGACCGCTGAAATGACCTCCACTAGGTGCTGCATGACACTACTTGATCACATCATAAATCTCATGGGTAGGAACAAACTTCGTAATGATGTTATCGGCGCCCATCTTGAATAGATATGGATCCTCCCAAAAGTATTGCTTCACCACATACAAGAACCGCTTCTTTTGCTGCACTGTCCATTCCTCAGGAATCTTCCCATTTGTCAGATAATTGGAAATCGCCCAATACCGTGGCTCAGTATCCCCCAAAGACATCAAGCTTTCATCAGGAAAGTTCTCTTGAATAGGCACCTTCTCTTCCACTCCATTCTCAAGTCTTGAGAGGTGGTCCGCTACCACATTCTCAACACCCTTCTTGTCGCGGATCTCTACGTAAAATTCTTTCATCAAAAGGACCCACCGCAACAATCTCGGCTTGGCTTCTTTTTTATCAAGCAGATATTTTAGTGCCGAATGATCTGTAAAAACAATCACTTTCGATCCCACAAGATAAGACCGAAATTTATCCAACGCAAAAATCACGGCCAATAGCTCCTTCTCAAAAGTGCCATAATTGAGTTGAGCCTCATTAAGAACTCTACTCGCATAGTAAATAACGTGGCATACCTTTTCCTTACGCTGTCCCAACACTGCTCCAATGGCAAAATCGCTGGCATCGCACATGAGCTCAAATGGCAAACTCAAATCCGGAAATGTGATGATTGGGGCTGAGGTGAGCTGTTTCTTCAAAAAGTCGAAGGCTTTCTTGCACGCTTCATCAAACACAAACGGGACATCTTTCCCAAGCAACTTAGACAAAGGCTTGCAGATCTTCGAAATTTTTTTGATAAACCTGCGATAAAAAACTGCATGTCCCAAGAAGCTTCTGACTCCTTTCACTGAAGTCAGATAAGGGAGTTGCTTGATCGTCTCTACCTTTGCTTGATCAACCTCCAAACCTCTGCGTGAAATCTTGTTGCTATGAACTATTCCCTCAGTGACCATGAAGTGGCATTTCTCCCAATTCGGCACGAGATTAGTGTCTTCACAACGAACCAAGACACGGAAAAGATGATGTAGACAGTCCTCAAAACTGTCAACAAATAAGGAGAAATCATCCATGAAGACCTCTAAGTGCTTCTCAATCATATCCGAGAAAATAGCCATCATACACCGCTGGAAAGTAGCTGGTGCATTACATAGTCCAAATGGCATGTGGCGGAACGCAAATGTGCCATAGGGACATGTAAAAGTAGTCTTCTCCTGGGCTTCTGCAGCAATGGCGATCTGATTGTATCCTGAGTAACCATCCAGAAAACAATAGTACTCGTGGTGAGCTAAACGGTCAAGCATTTGATCGATAAACGGCAACGGAAAGTGATTCTTTAGCGTGGCTTCATTCAGCTTCCTGTAATCCATGCACACACGCCAACCAGTAACTGTCCGTTGAGCAATCTGCTCATGCTTGTCGTTCTCCACCACAGTCATCCCTCCTTTCTTAGGCATACACTGGACCGGGCTAGTCCAAGTGTTGTCTGAGATCGGGAAAATAATACCGGCCTCTAGCCACTTCATGACCTCTTTTCTCACTACATCTTTCATGTGCGGATTCAATCTCCGCTGTTCCTGGATCACTGGCTTATTGCCTTCTTCCACCCGGATCTTGTGCTGGCAATACACGGGGCTGAACCCCTTGATATCTGCAATAGTCCATCCAATTGCCGCTTTATGCTTCCTTAGCACATCCAACAGCTGCTCCTCCTGTGCCTGAGATAAAACAGAGGAAACAATTACGGGAAACGTGTTATCAATACCAAGAAATGCATACATGAGATGGCTCGGGAATGGCTTCAACTCAAGCACGGGTGGTGACTTGAGTGAAGGAACAAGAGCTAACTTTTTCTCCCCTTGTTCATATAAGTCCAGCTTGGTCCAGCTGCTCATGTGGAACACATCCATGGGAGGAATCTGATCTTCATCCTTGTAGATGCCATCGATTTCCTCCCACATCAATTCAGCTTCCTCATCTCCCATGTCATCATCGAAAACCTCTATGCTGAAGCAATCTTCATAATTATAACATGAAGGCATTTTCATTGCCTTGAACACATCAAAGACCACATTTTCATCATTGATCTGCATAGATAGCTTTCCACTCTTCACATGTATAATAGCCTCCCCTGAAGCTAGGAAGGGTCTGCCAAGAATTAGAGGTACTTTGCCAACCTCTATGTCTAGGATGACAAAATCAGCAGGAAAGATGAGAGTACCAACTTTGACCAAGATGTCTTCAATCACCCCATATGCTCTACGAATCGATCTATCAGCCATCTGCAAGGTAACTCGGGTGGGACGAGGCTCCCCCACACCTAGTTTCCTGAATACGGACAAGGGCATCAAATTGATGCTTGCCCCTAAATCTCACAACGCAGTCATGGTGAGAGAATCACCGAGAGTAAATGGTATCACAAAGATTCCAGGGTCTTTCTTCTTCTTAGGCAATCCATGCCTGACGCATTCAGAGGTTTCAGCCGTCAAATTAACCTGTGCAAAATCACTCATGCGCCTCTTTCTTGAAAGAATATCCTTGAGAAACTTGGCATATGTAGGCATTTTTTATATAGCCTCTGCAAAAGGAATGTTAATCTCCACTTTCTTGAATATATCAATAAATCTCTGAAAATCTCTAAAAGCATCCCTCTTTCGCATCCTCAAAGGATATGGAACTTCCTTAGAAACAGTAATGGTGTCAATACGTACCTCATCCTTGTCTTTCACCGCCTCCTCATCCATCGCACCCATTGATTTGAGGATCACGACATTAGTATCATCATCAAAAATTTCATGTTATTTAGCCTTAGAAGCATCGGCTCTAGCATGAGTTGGATATGGCGGATCTTTCAATGCAACCCCGCTTCGAGTAGTGATTGTGTTGAATTGACGAGGATTATCTTCCGTGTTGGAAGGCAATAAACCTGGAGCTCTTGCTGAGAGCTGAGTAGCAATATGACCCACATGTACCTCAAGGGAATAAAGAGAAGTCTTCGTATCCTGTAAATCAGCAGACACAGTAGTAACTTGTGTGGACATGTTATTCACGTTGGTGGTCATAGTGTTCATATTATTGCTCAGTTGTGTCAGTGCCCGCGTCAGTTCAGAGATATCAGGATTTGGCGCTACAGCAGTTGCTAGTGGGGCCTGCGAAACTGGTGGCCTATGCTGGAACCCCGGTGCATATGTCGCTCCTGACTGATCCCCATACCTAAAGCCTGGATGATCTCTCGTGCCTGGTCTGTAATTCCCTTGATTCCAGTTTTGTCGCTGTCCTTGTGCCCCAACATAGTTCACATCCTCGCTTGCTATGTGTGCCATTGCTGCATCATAATATGGCTCTTCAACACTTTCAACTGTCTTCTTGTCCTGATAGACATGCTTGGCTAAGTCGGACACCATCTTGCTGATTCCATTCTTCCACTCATCATCTTTTGGTTCAGGCAACGCCAATAATCTCTTGGAATCATAAAGCTGCTTCATAAGTGCGTAGGCTCCTTCTTTATCAACAGGGTATAGGAAATTTCCCCCAGCTTCTCTGTTAACTAGCTCCTGGTTATGGCGTTCTAAGTTGTGGTAAAAGACTTGCAGAATCTTGTAATCTCCGAAGTCATGATTCGGGCACTTCCTAATCAAGTGCATATAACGATCCCATGCATCTACCACAGTATGATCATCACGTTGGCGGAAGCCCAGAATGTCACCCTGTAACTCAATTACCCGCTGAACTGGGTAGAACTTTGCCATGAATTCATCCACACATTGAACCCATGTAGTGATTGAATCCGGAGCTCTCGAATCAAGCCACTTCTCAGCCGCACCTTTCAGACAATAAGGGAATAGAATGAGCTTCAACACTTCTGGAGTTACATTCTTGTACTTAACAGTCTTTATATGCGTTGAACTTCCCAATAAAATAATTGGGGTCTTCATCCTTGTTCCCATAAAACTGGAACTGGTTGGTCACCGTCTGAATCGTAGCTGGCTTGAGATCAAAGTGTTCAGCCTATATGTCTGGCACTACAATTTCCGGATTGTGTCCATACGTGGACGCTTGGAATTTCTCCACAGTAGCCTGCTTAGACTTGTTATACGGTGTCTGGGCGTTGCGATCATTCAACTGTTTCGACAACTCTTCTACTCGCTGATTGAGCTGCGCGTTGGTCAATTGATCACCCATAGTGCTCTGTTTCTGTCTTCTCCTCTGATCTCTGAATAACTGCTATGGGTCTTCAAGTGGAGGCACAAGGTCTCTAGGGATCCTGGGCATACACTGATAACCTGAACAGCATAATCAAATACAAGTGAGAAAACAAAATAGCTAATTAAACAAAAATAATAGAGATATCCTAAATCAATTTCTAACTAAACCAATAAAACGTTAAATTCCCCGGCAACGGCGCCAAAAACTTGACGCGAATTCTTAACGCGCTTAGACGCAAGTATACAGTTAAGTAGTATTAGGAGTATTTTTAAGACTCTGAGTATCGAACCCAAGGGAATTTACGATTATTAGCTAACTATAAATTAATTCTAAGATATCCATGTAACCGGTAAAAAGGTGTTTGATTTTGCAAGTTCGTCGCCCACAAACAAGCGACTTAAAATAAATGACTACTAACTAATTGTTTTTGTAGATTTTTCACTTTAAACGAAATTACTTGTGATGGAATACGATTAATAAAGAAGAACTAGGCAATTGATGATCCCTAGGGTTGCCAACAATTTCCGGATTATGCTTGTAACACTCTATGCACGTTATAATTACACCGGGTAACACTCATCATGATATTCTCTCGATCTCACATCAATTTGTGTAATCAATAGCCTTCGGGTCCTCTCGGTCCACCTCCGTCTACCGTTACACTCTAGCTGATTTGCTAGGCTCGTTCACCGGGTCCCGTCGGCCCACCGCTTTCACTAAGTTCTAACAATACCAACCGAAACTACCCTCACACGGTTAATCAAGTTTCTATCTCCTCTCGGTCTCAAGAAACTACAAGATTACCTATGCTATTCTCTAACACGTATCAAAAAACTCACTTTCGTGCAAACATATCAACAAATAATATTCTACGGGTGATCAAGCCAAGAACATTAAGAATGAAGTACAAGAATAGATAGGATAACTAGAACATTCATAGCTTTAAGTCCAAAACATGCAACAAGTCCTCAATCCGGTAAAAAGTTCATGAACCTTAGTTGTCCATCAATCACCTAGCTTAAAGAGTTTATCTAGACATAATAGTGTTCAACACATTCAAAATAACAAGAGTCATCAAGAATAGACGAAGAAAACATGATCAAACGCTAAAATCTCCAATGTTGATGATCTTCCTTGCTTCAAGCTTTGTCTCTCTTCTAGCTCCCAAAGACTCCAAAGATGCGTGAATACCCTCAATAGCTCATCCCTCTATGTTAGAATAGGTCTTGAGTCTTCAAACTTTCAAAAAATAGCTAAAAAGCCCAAAAAATATGCGCTGGCCTTCTCTGTTCATGCGAACAAACGACTGTTCGTGCGAACAGTGTGTTGCTCCTTGTTCGTGCGAACAGCAAAGCTGTTCCTACTTTTTAACATTTCATTTTTCTCCACTTTTGTCCCTCCAAAATTCTTTTAAGTACTTTTGTTCGTGTGAACAAGGAGGGTGTTCGCACGAACACTCCTGGAATCTTCACTTTTTAGCTTATTTTCTTGATTCTTCCTTTCTCGTCTCCATTCCCGAGCATATCCTTGAGCTATCATCTTGTTCTGAAGTTCGTTCCCGCTCTAAAATAGTCGCTCCAAGCTCCCGGTTCCTGAAATAAACAACACGAACACATATCGGAAGATCACATGCAATAAACAATGCATAAATTATACGAAAAACGCCCGGATTACGAAATAAAGCTCAAAAACTCAAGTATGCTCAAAACGACTAAGATTTGGCCAATTTCTCACACAAATGCACCGAAACGCTCGCAAAACAGTAGTGAATCCTAAAGAATATAACTCCTAATGCGGAGTTATCAAGAAGATGGAGAAGAAAGAGAATAAGAAAGAGAAGAAGAGGAAAGAGAAGAAGAAGAAAGGCAAGAAAGTTCAGAAGGTAATTGAATAAACTTGTTCTTCCTTCAATCAAGAATTTTTAGCAATAATGTTGTCAAAAACAAGTTTTCTCTTAGCAGATGAAGATGCTGAAACTATCAGTGGCCTCTTGGCCAAAGAACAGAGTCGAACAAAAGGCACTGGCCCAGGCGCGACAAGTGAACCCATTGATGCAGCCATAATCGAGGAATCCAAGAGGATGGCCGCTGAGGCAGAGGAAAGAAGAAGAAAGCGTGAAGAGGAAGATTTGGAAGCAGTGAAAACAAGAAGTCTGGAAGAGCAACATGCTGGCAGCATGAGCGCGACTGCTCTAGAGCAAGCGCATCAGGATTTCAAAGAAATCGCTGGCGGCCAAGAAGGTACAATTTTTAACCTTGCAGTAACTTACCAACAGGTAATCTTTGGTGCACTAAATCATGGAGTATCTAAACATGACCTTCGTCGATGGTTAGTGAACAAGTGTGGCGAACCCTCAGGTAAGTATTTGAACAATGGTTGCAAATGAACTTTAACAAATCATTTCGTATTGTAACGAGTTTTCACATGACATCAGGTCATGCATACTTAAAAGATGTGATAAATGAGGAGACACCTGTAGGATATGGTGTCGCATCTATAGCATAATATGTTGGAGCTACAATCCCACATGAGTGTAGAGGTGCTTGTCTTTTATCTAAACAGAGAAAAGAACATAATAGATAGTTCATTACTGAAATCACCTTAATGACTTATCCAAATTTGTCCTGCAGGTGGTGCTGCTTTGAATGAGCCTGCTGCTGCTTCAAGTGAGCCTGCTGCTGCGCAAGGCATGACTGTTGATGCTCCTGCAGGTGTTAGCATTCCTGCTACTGATTTAGCCACCAATGAGCTTGGCCTTGTAATTCCCCCAGACTCTTCAAGGACTAGGTGATTTGGATTCCTATGACCCCTTGATGTGCGAGGTTCAGCTCATCTCTCCTCCCAAAACTTATGCCAACAGGCCTGGCTTCTTAAGAAGCGCCATTGTTCCTGCTGCCGAGGTAATCACTCAGAGTAGCTCAGAGGATGTTATAGTGCTTGAGCAAAGGAGTCAATTTCCCATGGTTCGCGCTCCAGAGCGCAGTTCATACACAGAGAAACCAGTTGTGGCTGCAGATGATGCATGAGAGCCCTTGGAAGATGTAATTGAAGTATCTGAGGATGATGGGATTGACACCGAGATGATAGAGGGAGGTGTTGAAGGTGAGAATGAGAGTGAGGATGACATGGGGGAAAAGATGGAAGCGGAGAGTGCTGAAGCTGAAGTTCGCATAGACGAACAAGTCTCTGAACTTCCAGAAGCTCATTTGGTTACTGAAGATCAAGAGTCTCATGAAAATGAACAAGGCGCTAGGCAAACAGAAACTGACCAAAATGCTCTTCAGTCTGCGCAGGCGAATGTGGATGCTTCAATGGAGACTCTTGAGGCAAGGCCTCCTGAACAGACTGCAGTTGCTGATAACAGTGGTCTTTCTCCTCCATCCACTGCTAGTCCTGTTGCTGAGGTTAGTGGTGCTAATGCTCCCCAAATCCCTCCAAGTCCATCCGCCTCAGCTGGTGTTTCAAGACCTCCTCAACAGAGCCCTCTTATACCTTCTCTTGAGATGTACTTCTCGCAAGCAGGGGCGGAGCCATGTAGGGGCACGGGGGGGGGGGGGGGGGCACGTGCCCCCCCAAAATTTTCCGAAAACACTAAATAATCCCAATTTTTTTAACAAAAGTTAACATTTTCTTTATAAAAACATAAAAGTGCCCCCTCTGATTTGAAAGCTCTCTCAGCCCTGATGGTTAAAGCGCGCTCCTTAAACTGTTATGTCGGGGGTTCGACTCTCTCAAGGCGCACTTTTACATTTTTTCCACAAAAAAGTTTAAAAACAAAAAATTTGAACGTGCCCATGACTCGAACCCTCGTGGCCAAAGATTATAAGAGTGCGCTTGACCAACTAAGCTAGAAGGCCTTCAAGGAACTCCATTGATATTTAATGTATATATAATTTTTAAATAAGAGTAAAAATATTGGCTAGTCGAATTGTGCCCCCCTCCGACGTAATCCTGGCTCCGCCACTGCTCGCAAGTACCCGATGCAAGGAGCTTATGGGGCTCACAGGCTACAGCTGCTATTGGAGGCGTTGACTCTTATGTCATACCTGCTGACTACAACGACCGCGAAGCCTTGGCTGATAGGCAAGTGCTACAGCAAGGAAATGATCCATCATCTCAAGATATGCGCATCCCTTCATTACACCAGATTATTGAGGGAACAGGTATGCGGAGGCACAACTCGTACTCATTATGTTTCTTTGTTATGGTTCGCACACCTAAACTTGACATTTCTTTATGTATGAGGCAATCTGATGTGGACTGGGTTATGAAGATGCGCCTATCGTATCCGAGGTCATTTGCGAGGGCTTTGGAGCTAGGTCCCTTTGATAGGAGAATTTTCCTGACTGAAGCCATCTGGCTTTTGGAGCAGCTATCTGTGACAACTCCAGTTACTATTTCAGCCCAAAATGCGCGGTCATTCTTTGAGGCATGCCAAATGCTCCAAGTTAATGCCCAGGGCAAATTGGATTTTGGTTTTCTTCTCAAGAGGCTCAACCAAATTATCAATTATGTTATGCTTAAGTACGGCCACCGCAACCTTGCCCTTGAAAAGAACAAGTTGGAGGCGCAAAAGAAGAATGTCGAAGATGCTACTAGACTCTTCCATGAGATGAAGGCTGGTGTTGATAAACTAAAGCAGGACATTGCCAAGGCAGAGAAGGCCTCTCTCTTCTTATCGCTAGAAGATCCCTTGGACAAAGATCTGTTTTAATCACTTTGTGTTTTCGCGTACTTTATTGCTGTAATGTTTTCCAAACATTTGAACACGATGATCTCCTTTCGCATTCCAATGGTGCAATTATCACATCATGTTTTACTGTAATTTAGAACTGAATGCTTCAGGACTATTGATGTGCCCAGAATATTTAGGATTTCGTACACTCAAGTCTCCACGATCTGCCATCATTATTTGAATTACCGTGCCACCACAGTATTAAATAAAATGTTCTTTTCACCAAGTGGGCCCAACCTTCATCATGACCTAGGGCTACATTATCGCCGTAGTCTTTAATAGGGTCATTGATTCTTTTTTATTTCTGAGGCGTTGCTGACTTGGCAAGGAAACCAAAGAGTCTCCTCGAAGTCCTATATAAACCCCCTTTCTTGCTATTTTCATCTTTATCTGAGCTCCTCTGATTGACAAAATGTCATCTCCAGTGAGTCATCACAACACTTTTCATTGCTCTTTGACCATTTTTGATCCGTATCAGCACTGGTCTTCCAAGCTTGAATTTGTGCGTTGTGCTATAGAAATAGTTCCCAAGGAATTCGCCGAAAAGGCCCCCGATTCGCCTGGTCTTTCCAAAGACCAATTGTGTAAGCTCTTTCATTGGAACGAAGACATCTTTTCCTTCATTATGTTTGCAGATGTCATCTCCGGTGGCCCTCCGGCAAAGCGCAACTTTGAACCAATTCTTCTACCAGCAAGTAATGAGTGGTGTGTATCTCTGTTGGTTCTCCGGTGGAGAACTATTTGCCACCTTTGTTTTAGCCAAGGTGCAACAAGTGAGTGTGTTTATTCCTTGCACACAATCAGCTTCCTACCCCATGAGCTGTTTTCTCATTTGTTTTTCACATCAGCAGCCTTCATGGATTGAAGTTCATCTGGCATCTTGCCATGTCAATGGTATAAGCAAAAGCTCTGTTCTGGTCGAGGGCGTCGACGGCAGCATCAAGTTCCGTAGCTTTAGGGTTTCTCGTAGGAACGTTCCTTGGGAACGCTTAGAGTTTTCATTGAAAGCTTTTCCTCGTTGTAAGCTTTGCTTTAAGCTGCTATCTAAACAGATAAGTTGTAAGCCGCATTTGACTGTTATGAAAGTATGCTTTCCTTTTGCTGTTTTGTCTACTACAATAGACTGTAAACTTCACGTATTGACTTGCTATGCGACCAAACAGGTTTTGTATTTCTACTGCCATTAGATATATAGACATTGGCCATGTTTCGCTGCTGTCTAGCCATATAGCTTTTCAATGAGTTGCTATCTAGACAGATAGGCTTTAGATGACATAGTGATCATTTTTGTTATTGCTGCTATCTAGGCAAATAGGCTTTGGATCTCATAGGATCATGTTTTGCTATCGCTGCTATCTAGGCAGATAGGCTTTGGATCTCATAGGATCATGTTTTGTTATCGCTGCTCTCTAGGCATATAGGCTTTGAATTGATTTAGCAGATATGAAGAATTAAGTAAATGAAACGACAAGGCAATAATTTGATAAAGTTCTCTCATATGGGAGAGTTATTATCATTAAGGCATCCTCGTATGGGAGGAGTATGAAAACAGATTCCTCATATGGGAGGAAGCAATGCAGAATACACATGAAGCGATTAAACATATGAATTGAAAAGCAAATAAATAAATCTAAGGATAGTATGTCTTAATCCAGCGCATGTTGATTGGACTTGGATTTGTTGCGGTCCCATGAATCCTTTGAATGGTGCAGTAACCGCTGTCGAAAACCTCTTTGACCTCGAACGGCCCCTCCCAGTTAGAAGCAAACTTGGGATGAGCTGCTTCTCGCATACAGTGGTCTGAAGCTCGTAAAACCAAATCTCCAACTGCAAAATCCCGGTGTTGGACAGTTTTGTTGTAGGCGCGAGCAATCCTTTCTTTGTACCTTGTGTTAGCTCTCTCAGCCTCTTCACGTTTTTCTTCCAACAGGATGAGATCATGATCACGTTGATTCTCGTACAAAGCATGAAAGGCTATCCTTGCAGAATTAACTTTGATTTCAGCTGGGACAACAGCCTCGGCCCCATAGCATAAAAGGAAAGGAGAGACTCCTGTGGGAGTCCTTGGCGATGTGCGATATGCCCATAGAGCCAGACTTAGGGAATTTGCCCACTTCTTGTGATAATCTGCAACCATTTTACTTAGGATGCTCAACAATGTCTTGTTTGTGGCTTCTGCTTGACCGTTCCCCTTCGGATAATAGGGTGCGGAGCACACTTGCCTTATGTTGTATTCTGCCAACTTCGCAACCACTTGTCGATTAACAAACGGAGTCCCATTGTCAAAGAGAATAGAATTTGGAATCCCAAAGCGGTGTATGATGTTCTCTTGAATGAAGTTAACGACTGCCAGCGCGTTTGCTGTCTTGAGAGGTACTGCTTCCACCCACTTTGTGAATTGCTCTGTTGCGGTCAGGATGAACTGATTCCCATGCGAGGCTGGACGAATAGGGCCAATATAATCCAAAGCCCATGTGTGGAATGGCCATGGTGTTCCCACTGCGTGCAAGTCTACAGCAGGAGCGTGCACTAAGTTGCCTTTGAGCTGACATTCTTGGCATCTTTTGACCTTGGTGCGACAATCTGCTTCCATTGTAGGCCGGAAGTAACCAACAGTGAGGAGTTATGTGCACAACTTCGCGCCTCCTTTGTGCTCCACTTGATGGGACAAATCCATCACTTCCTGTGCTTCCTGACTATCCAAGCATCTAAGCAGATTTCCTTCATGTCCTCTTCGCCAGAGTATATTTTCTTTCACCACATATCGAGTTGCCTTCCGTTTGAGTTTTTCAGCTTATTTCTTCTGAGTTGGTTCAACTCCTTCCTTCAAGTAGTCAAATAGTGGCTTCCTCCAATCTGCGTTGTCATCAATTGCAGCAATTTCTAACGAATCTTTGACCAATGCGCAATTCTCGCAGTTCCCATGAATGATTGCAGCGCATGTTGACATCTCTGGCCAGTAAATCCAATATCTCTGGGCCTTCCTATAGATGGACACTTCATTTTCCCCACAGGAATGTTGGTGGATTTTCTCTAATAACGTCTGACCTTTCTCCTGCGAGACACATTGTATGAGAACTCCTCCTGGTTCTTTGTAGTAAACGGAATTATCATGCACGCAGAACCCCTTTTACGGATGCCCAATTCTCCTTGCTCGTCCCTTCAGCCATCGCATGCAGTATTGGTCTCCTCCAATCTTCAACTTCTGCGGGCTCTTCTTCGCATATCTCCTGTGCTAGAGCCGGAGTAGTTGTGACTTCAATCAAGACCTTTGTTGGAAATTTGTATGCACTAATTTTGGATCCCAAAGTGGCTAAAGCATCTGCATGTCGATTATCGGTCCTAGGAGTATGCTCATACTTGACATTGTGAAATTGCTGCACCAGCTTCTTAACCATAGTCCTGTAACTCAATAAGTTGATATCCTTTAGGCCATACTCGCCTGATGCTTGTTTGACAATGAGCTTGGAATCTCCCATGACCATTAAATTGCTCACTTCCAGTGCTTTGGCTGCGAGGAGCCCTGCAATTAGAGCCTCATATTCTGCCTCATTGTTGGTGACTGGAAAATCCAACTTAGTTGACATTTGGATGACCTCCCCATCTGGATTGCTCAGAACAACACTAATTCCTCCTCCTTTCCTTGTTGAGGACCCATCAAAATGTAGCTTCCAATAGGGTGATTCAATCACATATATTTCAGGTCCTTCTAGCTCCTCTTCCACCATGGGCTCATGATTGTTACCTGGGAACTGCGCCAACAAATCTGCCACTGCCTGACACTTGATTGCTTTTGGACGAGCGAACGTGATATCATACTGCGAGATAGTCATATACCACTTTTCTAGCTTTCCACAGGGGGCGGAGTGACTCAAGAGATACCGTATGGGGTCGCTCTTGGTGATTACCACCACTTTGTGATAAGCAAAATAATGTTTAACTTTCCTATGACGAAAAATAAAGCAAGGCAGTGGTGCTCTATATCGGTGTACCTGGATTCAGCCGGCTGTACCACGCGAGAGATGTTGTAGATTGGCCTTTCTTGTCCTTCATGCTCTTGAGCCAGCAATGCTTCTATGGACTTCCTGGTCGACGTCAGATACAGCAAGAGTGGTGACCCTAATTGGGGCGCAATCATCATGCGTGGTGATGTCAACAGGTCTTTCAGCTTGTCGAACATGACCTGATGCTCCTCTGTCCAATTATAAACGGCGCCTTTCTTGAGAAGATCCCCAAAACAGAAGGTTAGCTCTGCGATTGCCGGTACAAATCTTCGCAGATATGATAGCTTTCCCAGGAATGTCTTCAAGGTGCTTTGGTTGTGGGGTGCCATCATTCTAGTGATTGCCGATATCTTCGCAGGATCAGGCGCGATTCCATGGAGATGAATCACACAGCCCAAAAATTTCTCGGAGGTCACCCCAAACGCGCATTTCATTGGGTTCATCTTTAATTGAAAGCTCCTGCACCTTTCGAACATCTTTCGTAAATCTCCCAGATGATCTGCTTCCTCCCTTGACTTAATGACCAAATCATCAACATAGAACTCAACTTCCTGATGCATCATATCATGGAAAAGAGCCATCATGCCACGTTGATAAGTCACGCCTGCATTCTTCAATCCGAAGGGCATGACCGTGTAGTTAAAAAACCCCAACTGGTGTGATAAATGCAGTCTTCTTTTCATCTGCAGGGTCCATCTTGATTTGATTGTACCCACTGAAACCATCCATGAAACTGAACACGCGGTGACCTGCGGTAGAGTCGATGAGCAAATCGATGTTTGGTAGTGGGAAATCATCCTTGGGGCAGAACCTGTTGAGATCTCTGAAGTCCACACAGATGCGAAGCTGTCCATTCTTCTTGACGAGTGGCACAATATTTGCCAACCATGTGGGGTGATGACTAGGCTCAATGAACTTGGCCTTCAGCAATTTGACTATTTCTTCCTTGATCTTCACGTTTATCTCTGGTCTGAAACTTCTTGTGCTCAGCTTTATCGGCTTGGACCCTGGGACAACATCCAATCTGCGCATTGTGACTCCTGTATCAAGACCAGGCATCTCATCGTACTCCCACGCGAACACATATTTATAATCGGTAAGTAGCTTTAGCAACTTTTCCTCCTCTTCGCCCTTGAGATCTGCACTTAGGAACACAGGCCTCTTCTTCTCTTCGGATGGGCTTAAGAATACTTCCTTTAGCTCTTGCTTTTGGCTTTGTCTTGTCTTCCATGCATTCGGGCGCTTCCTTCAATTTCTCCTCTGGTGGGCCTGGTTTCAACTTGTCCTCGCCTGGTGCTCGCTCTAGTTGATTAATTTACCCAGGAATATCCCCATGCTGAGGTGGGGGTACCCCCGCGCACCTTCATATGCGGTAGCACTTCTTCCCATTGGAGTAGAAACTTTCCACTTCTTTTCCCTGGCTATCATGCTTCACAACCCTCTTTAGGGTGTATACATTTTTCTTCTCGTAGATGGTCTTTGGCACCTCTTCGCTCGTAGACACCTTCTCTTTAGGAGCTTCCCTTGTTACCATCACTCCTGCACGTGACTGGTCTTTGATATCTTCCCACCGAGGCAAAGGGGTTGGCCTAAATGGCCCAAGTGTATGTTCGTCTGCCATCTCGGTGAACCATACTGCTTCTGTCAAGTGCGCCTCATTCAAGTTCAGTGGGTTTATAGAAGCTGGTTCAACCACACTGCCATTCCAGATTGCCTTCATCACTTGGTGGGCTGTTGAGGGGACTGTGTCAAAACGATGGATCCACGCCCGTCCAATGATCATGTGGTAAGTTGTGACCGCATCGATGACATGGAACTTGGCAGAACATTTTATCTTCCCTACTTGAAGTTTCAGGCGAATCCAACCCACCGTCATTCATGAATCGCTTCCAAATCCCATTAATGGAGATGGGCGCCTGACAATCTTCTTCTCGGAGATGCCTGCTAATTCCAAGGTTTTGTGCGATACTAAATTGACGGCTCCTTCTCCATCAACAAACGCCCTCTTGAATTTGACATCATTGATCACTGTTGTGACATACAAGTGCTTTTGATGGCTCGCATCTTTCTTCTTGTCCGATTCAGAGAAGGTCATTACCATCTCGGTCGAGCGAGAGGCTCTTACAACTCTCCCATTAGAGAGAATTATGTACTCCTCAAAGTCTTCTGCCACTCTGAGGATCGCCTTTGTCATCTCCTTGCGACACCTCTCTGAAAAGTCCTCTTCATCAAAGAATTTGTCGAATCTGTGGGACCCCTTCATCCTGTCAGCACGCGAGTCCTCCGTGTCCATGTTGTAATCCTCTTCATCGTGAACTTCAGCTATGACAGGTAACCCATCATTCGCGATTTCTTCAAGATCCATAATTGCAATCATGGCCACCTCCTTGTCTGTTGGGTCTTGCTCTGAGTGGGCTGGGGGGATTGTTGCGCACGTCCTGCCTCTGTTCGCTGATGACCAGTTCCCCTTCCTTCATGTTCTTGTTGTCAAACCATCTGAGCTTTCTGCATTCAGCTGTGGGATGCATAACTTTACCGTGGCATTCACACCACTTCGGATCTCTTAGCTGCTCCCTAGTGGGTGTCCTTTCAAGCAGGGGTAGGATCCCATCCTTGCGCCACAGTTTGCAGAATTGGGTTATCTCTCCAATGGATCATGGAAATGGCGGGTCATCTTTGGTCGGACTCCTCATTGGGCTGGTATGAAAGGAGTTCCTTTGCTGATTGTGCGGTGAGACTGCACTGATTTCAGCCTCGAGTCCCCTCTTGTAGTTAAGTTTTGCCGATCTTGAAGGTCGATCCCCCTGAGGCTCGCTCAGTAGAGTGCTTCTTCTTTTGCCTCTCAACTATGGGCTCAATATTCTTGGTACAATCAATTAACTTGGAAAAAGTAGGCATTTGCAAGTTAATTAGCATACCATTGTACTCGTCTCGCATTCCTTGGAGGCATATCTCGACGAGCCGACTTTCCATTACCTCATCCGCGTATTCTAATGACTTCGCCCTGAATTTCTTGATGAACGTCACTCCTTCCTCGTCATGCCTTTGATACATGCGCGACAGATGGATCATTGTGACCTTCTCGTCTGTCAGGAAAAACTTGGTGTAGAACCTTTTGATCATGTCATTCCATGTCTTTATGGAGCCGGCCTCCAACGTCCTGTACCATTTGTATGTGACGTGCCCCAAAGACTTAGGGAACTCACGCATCAGCAGCCTGTTGTCCGCCCCGTGCGGACCCATCGCATCAATGAATCGCATCACGTTCTCGTGTGCATTTCCGCCGACGTCTTCAAACTTTTCCCACTTAGGCGCTTTATACCCTGCGGGATTAGGCATCAAATAAATCTCGCGTGGAATAGGAGGCGCATTGTCGATTTTTGGGATAACAGTGTCCGTAAAACACTAATTCGCAAGGAAATTTTCCAGGCCCTGTTCTAAGGTCTTCATACTTGTTGAAGCACTTCCTCCCATGGTAGGAAGAAGGGTTGCAGCCGGAGAATGCACATATGCAACAGCAGGTGGGGAAGGCAAGGGGTGCTGTGGTTGGACATTGCAGAGGTGCCAGGTAACTGAGAAACAGGTGCAGTGATCGATGCTTGAGCAACGTGTCCCTGGGTGAGAGACGGCTGGGCAATTGTTGGTAAGCTTTGTAGATTGGAGGTAGGAAGTGGGTGTTATCCCTACCCCCTGAGAGACAGCAGTTTTGGTGCCGGATTCTGGGTAAAAGTTCCCAGAATTGACAAAATCCGAGCCATTTGTGCAGATTGAGCCTGAATGACCTTCGCCAGGCTCTGGAGGGTTGCATTCAACATCTCCAGGGTTGGGGTACCACTAGCCGCTGCATGATTAAGGCGGGTTTCCTCCCCTGAATTTGTTTCCTTTGAGGGAGATCGAGTGCTAACATCTTCATCTTGAGACATGGTTGCTTGCTGAAGTAGGGTTCACGTCGGGTTCACCAAATGTGTACAGGGGAATCCTTTGAGAAAGATCCAAATGTACACCATTAGTAGGGTATGGAACACAAAGAGTGTGGGTAGTGAGTAGGGAGAGAATAAGACAGTGATAACTGGGAGAGAGAGAGAGAGAGACAGTATGGATTTTGGGAGAGCTTCCGCGTGATTGTGTGTCTTCAATGAAGGGTTAACGATCCTATATATAGTGGGAATGTGATCGTTGTAGTGAGTTAATGCGCCCATTAATGGTGGATTAATTACCTCAACCATAACGGCACGTTCGACCGCATATATAGGGACCGTTACGCACTTCTACCGTGTATACTGGAACCGTTATGAGGTTGACCTGGTTTATGGGACACGTGGCCATAAATCTCTCAGAACAGTTATCAAGGGTCACGCGCGGGCTTGGTTGTCACTCGCGCGCGACAGATCTTACTCTAGCTTCCAAACCAATAAGTCCCTACAGCTCCCGTGTGGAATGATATGCGAGGGGCCTTGTCTCGCAGCCCCCATGCGGATAAGCATGAGTAATGATTCTGTAGTACCGGAGTACCATCAGATGTGCTAGATGACTGCCACGTGTAGGCTGACTCATGTGTCTAGAACACACTATCTACAACTGGCTATGTGTTTAGTCTGGGAGGTTCTGATGGTGACTTTGTCCACCCCGGAGGCGGAGTATATAGCTCTAGCACAAGCGGGAATGGAGGCAATTGGGCTTAAGATAATGTTCAATGATATAGGGATACATCAAGATCAAGTGCTAGTCTACTGTGATACCTTGAGTGCAATTTGCTTGACTAAGTACCAGGTTTATCATGAAAGAACCGAGCATATTGACGTCAGGTATCATTTTCTGAGAAGCGAGAGTAGGATCAAGGTGAAGAATGTGGGGACTTCTGACAACCCCGCGGATATGTTTACCAAGCCGATTCCAAAGAGAAAGTTTCAGCATTGTCTGGAATTGCTCAACATCTTGAGACAGTGAGCCCTTAGGGCATGTCGGACCCGGCAAGGTCCAGTGAGTCTCTGTGACGGGAGACATTGGGAGGCGAGAAGACAAGCTTTGTTCGCGAGGATAAGTAAGACTTTTTTTCAGAAGAGAGACTTCAAGTCAAGGTGGAGATTTGTTAGAATAGTTCCTTGAAGAGGGAAGTCGAAAGATGTAGCAACAAGAGTCAAAGAAAGCCAAGGATAAGACTGTATTCTCGTGAGATCATATTTCTATTCGTGCGAACATGTTCTCGTGAGAACAGTTTTTTGTTCTTGCGAATATGTTTGTGCTAACAGGACGTGTGTTAGTGCGAACAAGTCCTGGAGGCGGCAAATAAGGATAGAAACAATTCCATTTGGACTCGGTCGGTTTTGGTGAGTATAAAAGAGTCTTTTGGGGTCCTAGAATTGTATGTAAGCATTGTGAGACATTATCCTCAAGTGAATAAAGGTATTTATTCTGTGTGGACGTAGTTAGCTCGATTTGAGCTAGCGAACCAGGTAAAATAGTGTGTTTTCATCTTTTCTTGACTATTCGTGAGGTGAGAGCGATCCTGAATTGCATAACACGAGTTGTGATGGAGAGGCACATTGTGTGACGACACATATTGTTCTTTTCCCCATCGTATGCGTGGAACACTTGATGTGATTGATTTATCTAATCCTGTAGAGGTAAGACAACATTTTTCATGCGGATGAGTCAAGAAAAAGAACGTGTTAGTTTCGATCAAAGTATTTTGTGTCAAAAAATTTCAAGACTTGTTTAAATGCTTGAAAATTTTCAAAACGCTTTGTAAACGTGTGAACTTGTATTAGACCTTTCAAAATTTGGTGTCGACCTTTTACATGAGCTAATTTTATTTGATTTCTTAATGTGATGCGAGTGGGAGGCGATGTAACCAACCGAGAGCGCATTTCATACGAATAAAATTATTGCATGTGCATTAGCATTGCATATAGCTTTCATGTGCATTAGTTGCATTCTCGTGAAACATGTCCTATTGTACGCACAATTTATTTTTAAGCTTCGGGGACGAAGCTTCATTTAAGGGCGAGATAATGTAATACCACGTATTTCAGTTAGGGTTTATTTGGTAATTTCAAAAAAAAGAAGTATTTGAGAAATTCAAAGAACTACTATATCAAACTTATTAATGTCTTATTCTTGGTTTCAAAGTTGAAGGGTGTCATTTGACATTTACGATATTTAGAAATTCTTTTTTGAGTCATATTGTAATTTTTGAAACTTGAGTTATACTATTTGAAATTTATATATTTGGAACATTTTAGTAAATTATTAAAAATAAGTTTCGACATCTACGTACATAGTATATTATTTGGAATTGTTTGATACATGCTTAATTTGTATAAAATACTTTTATGTGTTAACTTACCTCTCAAATTTTAGGTTCTGCATAAAAGAACCTCTCATTTATCAATTTTATATTTTTCTATCTCAACTAGCAACTCAACTATTGTTATTTGCATGTCAACCCTCATTTTCTTGTTATTCCAATTTCCACCCCCAACTAATTTTTTGGGAGACTTTATATTTCACTTCAACCCTCCCTCCCCTCAACTAAGTCAAACAATCATGTATGTACATTACCTTGTTAAGATTCTCCACCACCAACCTCCACCATCAACATCTCCATCAACTCCCTCACTCTATCTCTTTTATTTTCATTTCTTTACATCGTATTCTCTTCAAGAACACCCATACATGCTCTCTTTTCTCTCTCCAAATTTCATTCCCGTTTGTAGGTGTTGAGCTCACAAAAACATCATCAAAACTTCAATTTATAGTCTCCCAAGCATGAAAATATTGATTACAAGATTGGTATAACAATAGGAGGAGTTATTTCACCACTCTACTCTTGGGATTGAAGGTCAATTTCACTCTTTTGCTCACGATCTTCTTGAATATTCGGATAAACATTTCTTCTATTCTTCAATTCATTCTAGCATGTCCATATTTAGCTTTGATTGATAAAATTATATCTTAGTTTTTTTCATTTTCATTCTTGATTCTTCACGTTCATGTTTAGATTATGAGATTGACACTTGAATGCTCAATGTTTCATAAAACCCACACTAGAACCCACATGCATATTGTGAATGTCTTCTTATTTGTATTTGTGTAGCACAATATATTTTTGATAATTTCTATCAAGAGTATGAAAAAGTATGATTTCATGTGTAGAATGGTATTATTTGGGTCAAAATCAAATCTCTATAAGTTACATGCACTACTAGAACAATTCTTGTTGATTTTTGATAAAATTGCATGTAGATAAAATCGGACCAGTTTTTAAAAAATATGGATTATTTCTAAATTTTGTTTCTATAGAATTTTCAGATCTTTGTATATTTTGAAATTATACTCATATATGGTCATTCTTAGAGAAAAATCAATCTCATAATCTTTGTGGTTAGGGAGATAAGCTCATTCTAAGTTGCATGGTTTTTAGAACTCAATTTATGGAGAAGTCTTACTAATTTTGATAAAAACCCTAATTTTTGAAATGTTTGGCGCCTCATCTTTCTGGTTTCATAACTAGACACATTGAGGGTTAATTTTAGAGAATATGAGCATTATTCATAATCTCAAAGTGACAGTAATCACCTTTCAAAAGTGAGATTTCGTTTCAGACTTGTCTCTGCACAACACTTTTTTATTTATTTTCTATCATTAATTCTATAATAGATATGGATACAATTCTTAATGTTTCATAAAGAAGACACATTCATCTATCTTCTGGTGAGTTTCATAATTTTATGATGTATTTTGATATGGTAAATAAGGATCTAAAGTCAGAGATACAATTCTGTCCAGAATTGTAGTTTCATATTTTTTAAAAAACTTAAGTTTTTGAATTTCTAAGTGTTATATTGGATTTATTTTGATACGTAAACATCATTATATGTTCATTAGTGACATTTAAGAATGTGCGGCATGTAGGTTTACATTTGTACTATGCATGTGGAAATTGGTTGTAAAGAGTAAGTTATACGTGTGATTGTAGACATCAGCCTCGTAGGAGAGAGTAGTTGTCGCTGGAGTGCTAGACTTACTTTCTTGCTTTTGGTTGTGCTTCATATTTTTGGTAAGTAAATGTGTGCGACCCTTGATTATCAAAATTTGAGTGTTTGTGTGATTTTTCAGATGAATACATTGTTGATTGAAAAGTATGAAAAGCATGATTTATACCCGAAAGTTGTTTGAATATTCATGAACCCTTTGTGAGAACTATTGAAAATTACTTGTGAAATCCGACTTTGTTATGGGAAAGAGAAGAATTAAAATACTTCTAACAGATTAAGTATGATGTACAGAGTTGTTTTATTTATGGCTCCTTTTGAGCTTGCTTTGGCAAGTCACCCAAAATCTAACTACTTTTGGTAGGAACAATTCCAATTGCATCCCATGCAACTCTTGGTTCAATTAGGCAAATAACTCCTTATTTATCCATCCTCATGGATAATCGCAGTTGATTGCATCTAGATTTTAATCATACTAATAACCCAGTTGTGTCCAACCTCTTATTTAAACAATTGCACATTACTTGCTTGTGCTATCGCATTGCATCATTATGAACCAAGTCGCATTGCTTTGGCATGCACGAACTTGATAACTCATGATGACAATGAGTTTTTAAATCACGAGAAGGCAAAACACAATATTTGAATTTTGAGGGATTTTAAAATTCAATTTTAATTGTTTTTGTTGATCCATATCAACTTGATCTATCTATTTGAGTTTTGGCACAACTCCAAATAATAGATCCGGGTTGTCTAATTATCTTATTATCCTAATTGCATGCATCATCTATACATCAATCACAAAACAATAAGACAGTAAAATAAACAACCACAAAATAAAATAAAACGTGATATGGATATGGCCTTTTTTAGACTAAGATATTCCCAAGCCAATGGGAATATCTATGAACCCTAAAAGCAAACACATCTCCATGCATCTTCATCTTTTGGTTCATCCTTCATAGTCATGTGGAATTCTCCACGCTCCATCTTTTGTGGCTTCAATTGGCTTTGGGCTTCTTTTCTCCAATCTTGGCTAACATTATTCTATCTAGCACTAGCTAACAACGACACTAAATAAAATAAATCTCACAAGTTGAGAAAAAAATCGGCTCGCAGGCCGTAAACCTTAATTAATTATTACATCAAATTGATCGGCTCGCAGGCCGTAAACCGAACCACAAATTAAATCAATCACACCAGACCACATCCTAAGGCCATATCCGACCACCATGCGATTTGCACATAAAAAGTTAAAATTCAATTTTAACGTGCTTGGTCAATTTTTAATTGATTTTAGGATTTATCTGGAGTCAAAACAGTCCAAGGGGCCCAACCAACTACTTGGCCGAACCCCAAGAGGAACGCCTAGAGCCTTGGGCCGGCCGGCCCCTAGCCCACATGGCTAGGCCGTGCGCTAGGGCTGCCCCTAACCCCTAGGTCGTGCCTTACTTGGGCGGCAAGCAAGGAGGAGCGGTCCCCTAGGGGGGGACGAACCTATTTAGGAGTTGTTTCCAAAACAACTCCTTGCTTGTTGCCAAAGTTTGGTTGTTTCCTAGTTTGAAAAGAGCTCCTTCTTTCAATAGGATGCCCATGAGATCTAGATCTAAGATCCTAAAAATTCTCAAACTCACTAATTCATGCATCTAATGCAAATACTAGATCTTGTCTTGTTTGATTATTGAGAAATTGCATCATATGCTTGATTTGTCCGTTTTACGCGATAAACAATGAATTTAAAGTGTAAAACTATCAAAACGTAACACATAAACCATGTATATGTTCTACGACATGTGGCTCTGATACCACTGTAGATATTTGATCATGGATACGCAGCGGAAAAATAAGTTATCCATTCGATACCCTCCAAGGATCAGAGGAAGAGAATCATAACGATGGTGAAGGAAGAATCATGTTACACACCTTAGGATTTTTCCTGTGATGACTTGTAACGTGAATTGTGTCACGTCTCTACGGTTGATCCACGCCTAGAGTTGAGATCTAGATCTTCCTTCTCCTTTGTGCTAGCTTGGACCAGAGGAAGAGGAAGAATTAAGCACACAATACGAGGAAACAAAGGAAGCCCACGGCTTCCTTGTGGCCGACGGGTAGGGGCGGCGCAAGGGGGTCGGGTTCGGCCCTCTTGTTGCTTTCTCTCTCTCCTTTGTTCTTTCCACCCACTTATGTTATGAGCATTAGTATGGGAAGGAAGCTAGGAGAATCCTTTATATATTCCAACAACTCCTTGTCAACCACCTAAAGGCCCTTCCTAATCCAACATGAATTCGGATTAGTCCCTTCCTTGCATATTAGTCCTACTAAGTTTGCAAGGTGTTGCAAAGTGATCCTTCTAATTAATTAATCATATTAATTAATTCCCGAATCTAGTTCAAATCTATCTAGCGTGTGACCCCATTGGCTCTATCTAGTTGGTAGCAACAAATTGCTAATATGGAGCGGTTTCTAGCAAAACATCCATTCTAGCCAACTAATAGAATAGCCATCCGACAAACCTTGTGCAAGTAATTGTCACATCCCTTTGTCTCTATATCCAAATTGGACACGAGACATACAAGTCACACTCGTATATCCAATCCATAGTTTCTCGATCCTGGGAATAGCCTTATTCGTGCAAATAACATCAATATCCCATATTGATTTATTTGAGTCTGGCCAGACATTCCATAAGCACTATCCCACGAGTGGCCTCAGATATTTGTTCCCGTCATGTGGGAGGGACAAATTCTATCTACGTCTACTACGATCTCTAATCTTGCTTCTTATTGTATCCGGTACGCGCCTTTATAGCTACCCAGTTACGGTGTAGTGTTTGACGCTACCAAAATCACAATAATCCACAACTAGACAATCTAGTGACTTCAAGTCTAAGGATGACAATACCGTTGTCACCACGAGAAGCGCTTGTTACTTTACATAACTTGTATGTATCCTTCTCGTAGATGGGTCAATCCAGCGCGCCATTACCCTTAATGCACACCCATGTGTTGGATCATGATATCTCCATATCAATCCAAACCCATACTATTCTATATATGATTGTCCTATTAATTATTATATTTGACTAGGAATATTTAAGATAAACAACACAATTGTAAATCTAAGGACTTCATTATATTAAATATCCAATAAATAATACAACGAATATTCTAGCTCAAAACAAGTTCATACTAAACTAGATTGCCTCTAGGGCATCTATTCCAACAGTAACCACTGGTTCATCTCCATAACAAAGTAGAAAAGGAAAAGCCCCAGTAGGAGTCCTTGGTGACATGCGATAGGCCCATAACGCCAAGTCCAAGGAATCTGACCACTTCTTGTGATCATCTACGACAATCTTGCTTAAGATCCTTAGCAGAGTTTTTTTCTTGTCTTCAGCTTGCCCATTTCCCTTCGGATACTAAGGTGTTGAGCATATTTGCCTTACATTATATTCCACCAGTTTTGAAGCTACTTGACGATTGACGAAGGGAGTACCATTTTCGGACAAGATGGTATTGGGTATCTCGAAACGATAGAGGATATTCTCCAGGATGAACTTGACCACTGCCAATGCATTTGTTGTCTTGAGTGGGACTGCTTCGACCCATTTGGTAAAGTGTTATGTCCCGGTCAGGATGAACTGGTTTCTGCGTGATGGGGGACGAATGGGACCAATGAAGTCCAGAGACCAAGTGTGAAATGGCCACGGGGTCCCAGTGCGTGCAGATCAACAGCGAGAGCATGAACTAAGTTGTCGTGGAACTGGCATTGCTAGCATCTTCTGACCTTTGCGCGACAATCAGCCTCCATAGTTGGCCAGAAATAGCGAACAGTCAAGAGCTTCCTGCAAAGCTTCGCGCCTCCTTGATGTTCCACTTGGTGAGACATTTCCATGGCTTCTTGCGTTTCTTGGCCATTCAAGCATCTGAGCAAGTTTCCCTCATGTCCCTTTCGCCATAGCACATTTTCCTTTAGCACGTAGCGAGCTGATTTCCTTTTGAGCTTCTCAGCCTCCCTTTTTTCGTCCGGTAAGATCTCATCTTGCAGATAGTCGATCAGAGTTTTTCTCCAATCGGTTCATTATCAATAATCGCGATTTCAAAGAAGTCGCTTATTATTGCGCACTTTTCACAATCACCTTGTAGGATCGCAGCATACAATGACATCTGTGGCCAATATCTTTGCGCTTTTCTGTAGATAGAAACTTCATTTTCCCCGCAAATTCTGGTGAATTTTCTCTAGCAAGGCTTGTCCTTCCCCTTCCATGACACATCGCATCAAGATTCCTCCAGGCCCCTTGTAATAGAGCAGGCTATTATGTATGCAGAATCCCTTAGTGGAGACCCAACTTTCCTTACTTGTTCCTTCATCCATTGCGCGCATGACGGGCTTCCTCCATTCCTTAGCCTCGATAAACTCGTCTTCGCAAAAATCCTTTATCAAGGAAGGAGTTTTTCTGACTTCAATTTAAATCTATTTTGGGCATTTATCTGAGCTGATCTTTGACCCCAATGTGGCCAAGGCGTCTGTGTGCCGATTGTCAGATCTAGGAGTGTGCTCATATTTGATGGAATCGAACTTTTGAACTAGTTTCTGCACGATCAACCTATAGCTCAATAAGTTTACCTCCTTCAAACTATATTCGCCTGAGGCTTGTTTGACAATCAACTTGGAATCTCCCATTACTATCAGGTTCTGTACTTCCAAAGCCTTGGCCGCGAGGAGCTCAGTAATTAAACATTCGTACTCAGCTTCATTGTAAGTCACTGTGAAGTCTAGCTTGCTTGACATTTGGATGACTTCCCCATTGGGCTTGGTCAAAAAAATTCCAGTTCCTCCTCCATCTCTTGTTGATGACCCATCAAAGTGTAATTTCCAGTAAAGAGAGTCCATTGCGTACACTTCTGGACCTTCAAGCTCCTCTTCCATCATAGGCTCGTAGTTCTCGTCTGGGAATTGTGCCAAAAAGTCTGCCACTGCTTGAGATTTGATAGCCTTTGGTCGCGCACGCATTATGTCGTATTGGGATATAGTCATATACCATTTCGCCAATCTCCCGAAGGGAACAGAGTTTCCCAACACGTAGCGTATAGGGTCGCTTTTGGTTATGATGATGACTTTGTGGGACGCAAGATAATGCTTCAACTTCTCAATAACGAAAAATAGAGCAAGGCAATGACGCTCAATTTCTTTGTACCTGGATTCCGCAGACTGGACTATGCACGAGATATAGAAGATGGGTCGTTCTTGTCCTTCAAACTCTTGAGCTAGCAGAGCTCCAATGGATTTCTTCTTTGAGGTAAGGTACAAAAGCAGATGAGATCCAAGCTGAGGTGCGATCATAACTCGTGGCGATATTAATAACTTCTTCAGCTTCTAGAACGTTGCATGATGCTCCTCTGTCCAAGTATACGTTGCATTCTTCTTAAGCAGATTTCCAAAACAGAATGTCAGCTCTGCTATTGCTGGTATGAACCTTCGCAAATACGAGAGCTTTACCAAGAATGTATTCAACGCACTCTGGGTCTGAGGTGCAGGCAGGCTAGTAATAGCTGAGACCTCTGCAGGATGAGGCTCGATCCCATTTCGATGGATCACACACCCCAAGAACTTCCCTGAGTTCACCCCGAATGCGCACTTCATAGGGTTCATCTTCAGTTGGAATTTTCTGCACCTTTCAAATACACTCTTCAAATCCTTCAAGTGGTCTTTCTTTTGCCTTAATTTGATAACCAGATCATCCACGTACAATTCAACCTCTTGATGCATCATATCATGGAAGAGTGCCATCCTCGCACGTTGGTAGGTCGCGCCTGCGTTCTTTAAGGCAAAAGGCATAACCATGTAGTGGAACACTCCCACAGGTGTGATGAAAGCTGTCTTTTTCGCATCTTCAGGGGCCATCTTGATCTGATTGTAACCGCTGAATCCATCCATAAAGCTGAACATCTGGTGGCCCGCAGTAGAATCGATCGGCATATCTATATTTGGCAACGGGAAATCATCCTTCGGGCAGAAACGATTCAAATCCCTGAAGTCAACGCATACACGAAAGCTTCCATTCTTCTTCAAAACAGGCACAATGTGGCAAACCAGGTGGGATGGGGATTGGGCTCGATGAACTCTGCATTCAGCAGTTTCACTATCTCTTCCTTTATCTTGACATTGATCTCTGGACGAAAGTTCCTCGCGCTCTGCTTTACTTGCTTCAATCCTGCAATAACATCCAATCTATGCATAGTGACTTCCTTGTCCAAGCCTGGCATTTCATCATAATCCCACACGAAAACATTCTTGTATTCTTATAGAAACTTCAGCAAACCTCGATCTTCCTCCACATCGAGATCTGCACTCAGGAAGACTGGTCCTTTCTTTTCTTATGTTGGGCTCAAATATACTTCCTTCAATTCTTGCTCTTGGGGTTTTGGGCTATCTTCCATGCATTCAAGAGCTTCTTTCAACTCCTCCAGTGGTGCTTTATCCCTTTCCATGTTTGGAGCTTCTTTCAGCTCGCAAATTTGCTCAGGGACATCTTCGATGAGGGGGGTCGAAGATGCACCTTCAGATGCGATAGCACTTCTTCCCATTGTCATAGAAACTGCCCACTTCTTTACCTTCATCATTATGTTTCACGACCCTCTTCAGGGTATAAAAATTCTTCTTTTGGTAAGCTATCTATGGTTCCTCCTCTTGCATAGGCTGCTTCTCCCTCTGGGCCTCTCGCATCACCATCACCCCTGCTGGTGACTGGTCCTTGATTTCCTCCTACTTGGGCAAGGGGGTTGGCTGAAAGGGTACTGGAGTTGCTTCATCCGCCATTTTTGTGAACCAAACCGCCTCTAAAAAGTGTGTTTCATCCAAGTTGAAATGTTCACTGAGGCTGGTTTTTCCGCTACTCTGTCTTTCCAAATGGCTTTCATTACTTGGTGAGTCGTGGAGGGTATGGAATCGAAGCGATTAATCCATGCTCGGCCGATAATCATGTGGTATGTGGTGCTCGCTTTTATCACGTGAAATTTGGCTGAGCACTTAATTCCACCAATCTGGATTCCCAGACGAATCTAGCCAATAGTCATTCGTGAGTCACTCCCGAAGCCCATCAAAGGCGACGGCCGCTGTACAATCTTGCTTTTCGAGATACTAGCCACCTCAAGAGTGTTAAGTGGTATCACGTTTAGCGCAGCTCCTCCGTCAACGAAATCCCTCTTGAACTCGACCCCATTGACTACTGTTGTCACATACAGTGGTCTTTGGTGGTTGGAATCCATCTTCATATCTGCTTGCGCGAAGGTCATTTCTAAGCTGGTGGGTTGCGCAGCCCTGACAACTTCTCCATTTGAAACCAACAATTCCTCTCCAAAGTCTTCAGCCACTCTTAGGATTGTTTTTGTCATCTCCTGCCGGCACTTGCTAGAGAAGTTCATATCATCGAAGAACTTCTCGAACTTGTGTGAGCCCTTCATTCATTCAGCTTGAGAGTCTTCTGTGTCCAAGGAGTAGTCCTCATCTTCGCAGATCTCAGCTATGACTGGGATACCTTCTTCTGCGACCTCCTCATAATCACGGATGGATATCATTGCTATCTCCTTCCCTTTAGGCTCTTGTTGAGAGTGAGAAGGCAACGGATTGTTGCGTGCATCATTTGGCCCATCTTGAAGCCAGAGCTTGCTGGTGCCCGTTCATTCGTGTACCTCTTCTTCTGCCTCTCCACCAGTGGCTCGATGTTCCTGGTGCACTCAATCAACTTTGAAAAAGTAGGCATGTTCATATTGATTAGCATACCTTTATACTCATCGTGCATGCCCTGGAGACAGATCTCCACAAGACGGCTCTCATCCACTTCATCGACGCATTCTAGCGACCTGGTCCTGAATTTTTGATGAATGCGAAGCCTTTCTCGTCGTGCATCTGGTACATGCGCGACAGGTGAATTTTTGTAACCTTCTCCTCCACTTGAAATACTTTGGTATAGAACTTCTTGACCATATATTCCCAAGTCTTGATCGAGCCTGCCTCCAGGGTTCTGTACCACTTGTATGCGACCATTCCCAAAGACTTCGGGAATTCACGCATTAGCAGCCTGGTGGCGATCCCATGCGGGCCCATCAGATCAACGATTTGCATGACATGCTCCTGCGCGTTTCCGCTGACTTCATCGAATTTCTCCCACTTAGGTGCCTTGTACCCAGCAGGGTTAGGCATCAGATAAAAATGTCGCGCGGGATTGGCGGCGCGCTATCCACCTTCGGGATGATGGTATCCGCAAAGCACTGGTTTGCAATAAGATTGTCTAGTCGTTGCTCCAGGGCAGTTACATTAGAAGGTGCGCTTCCTCCAGGGGTCGACGACGGGGTTGCAGCAAGTTCAGGGATGTAGGACATGTTGGGATCATAGGGAGGTGGTGTGTAGCTAGCTTGGACTCCAGTCGCGTACGACGAAAATACGGGCTACGAGGATGGATTCCCAGCAGTTGCACGTTCTGGCTGATAGCTAGGCACGAGTGGTGGCTCTGAAAACAATCTTGGTTGATGTGGTGCAGGGCCTTGAGGAAGAGGAGGCTGCATGCCAGCTGATGGGTTCGACTGAACAGGATTTTGCGGCGCCTGTGCCATGGTTGTTCCTTGAGGAACTGGGGCCCTTTGAGTAGCATTTTGGGCATGCCATCCAAGGATCGCCATGATCTGGGCTATCTGGGCAGACTGGGCTTGCATAGCCCTAGCTTGGCTTTGGATTGTGGCGTTCAGCATGTCCAGGGAAGGATTGTTCCCTGAATTGGTTTGAGCTTGGACATTGGTATTGGTGGTGAGGTTAATTGGGTTCTCCTCTCTCAAAACATCGTCCCTTGATCGAGACTGGTTGCCTTCACGGGGATTGGTTTCCTCAGATATAACTCATAGATTTTGAAAATTTTGAAGGTGGGTTCACGTCAGGTTCAAAAATATGTGTACAAGGAGTCCTAGAGGAATATCCAAGTGTACACCTGTAGCAGGAAACAAGAACAAGAATAGAGACACAAAGAGTTTGTAGGTTGGCGTAGGGGAGAGAGTAAGCACTTGCTAACTGTTCTTGAGAGGGAGACTGTATAAAAAATTGGCTAAAAGATTCAAGAAGTTTCCATAGAAGGCTATCCTTCCTATATATAGTGGGGAAGTGACCGTTATGAGGGGTTAATGCTCCCATAAATGACGGCTTAATGTTAGCCTCGTAACGGCACATTCGACCGTATATATAGGGCACGTTACGCACTCATCCGCTTAAGTAGGGGACCGTTATGAGATCGACCGCATTTATGGGACACGTAGGCATTAAATATCTCAGACAGTTACCAAGGGTCGCGAGTGAGCATGGTTGTTGCTCTCGCGCGACATTCCTTACCCTAGCCTCCAAGCCACTAAGTCCCTACAACTCTCGTGCGGTTAGTATCGCGGGCGACCCTGTCTCACAGCCCCTATATGAATAAGTGTGAATATAAGGAATGATAGAGTGTGTATGGAGTACCATCAGATGCGCTAGATAACTGCCACGTGGACGGTGGTTGATCTGCTCAGAATGCACTATCTACAATAACGAACCTTGAAAATCCTTTCATAACTGAAATACACCTATTTTTTGCTTCATTAGGAACATGCACGTATGCCCCAGAGACTAAATCCTCATCAATCCTAACCCTGACTTTGATCCTAAGTCCATGCATGCTTCTAACTCTATCAAAATACCAATAAAAAATAAGTAGATCACCAGCCAATCTACCCAAGTTTTCTGCATGCTCAATGTAAAACCCTTCAAGAGGGCAAGTGGTAACTTGGAACCATAAATCCATATTCGATAAATGCACCTATGAAAGAGCCTGATTACGCAATATTTCCTTAAAAACCAAACTGAGTCCATGGAAGGTGACAACATACTCATTTAGGAAGTAGAGCTTGTCCTCTTTTTTGAAAATAAAACAAGTTGAAATTTCCCTTGTTTTCAATCCAAATGTGACCAAAAGTTTTCCAGCTTTTTGTGATCTCTTTTTGTATGACTATAGGTGACACCAATTTTTTCCCAATAAACTTCGCAATTAGGGTGTCCTTCAGTAATTCCCTAAAGGCATAAACCTTTATTGGATGTAAGGTAAGGACTGGTCCTCTTTCATCTAGCCATTCCTCCATGAAATCATTGGAAGATAAGCTATGGAAAACATCTTTGTATGGGTTAGACATTGCAGGAAATAATGAAAACACAAACCGAAAGGGGAACCCAGACAGAAGAAGAAGAAGAAGAAGAAGAAGAAGAAGAAGAAGAAGAAGAAGAAGAAGAAGAAGAAGAAGAAGAAGAAGAAGAAGAAGAAGAAGAAGAAGAAGAAGAAGAAGAAGAAGAAGAAGAAGAAGAAGAAGAAGAAGAAGAAGACGAAGAAGAAGAAGAAGAAGAAGAAGAAGAAGAAGAAGAAGAAGAAGAAGAAGAAGAAGAAGAAGAAGAAGAAGAAGAAGAAGAAGAAGAAGAAGAAGAAGAGGAGGAGCAGAAGAAGAAGAAGAAGAAGAATAAGAAGAAGAAGCAGAAGAAGAAGAAGAAGAAGAAGAAGAAGAAGAAGAAGAAGAAGAAGAAGAAGAAGAAGAAGAAGAAGAAGAAGAAGAAGAAGAAGAAGAAGAAGAAGAAGAAGAAGAAGAAGAAGAAGAAGAAGAAGAAGAAGAAGAAGAAGAAGAAGAAGAAGAAGAAGAAGAAGAAGAAGAAGAAGAAGAAGAAGAAGAAGAAGAAGAAGAAGAAGAAGAAGAAGAAGAAGAAGAAGAAGCAGAAGAGAAGAAGGAGAAGAGAAGAAGAGGAGAAGAAGAAGGAGAAGAAGAAGAAGAAGAAGAAGAAGAAGAAGAAGAAGAAGAAGAAGAAGAAGAAGAAGAAGAAGAAGAAGAAGAAGAAGAAGAAGAAGAAGAAGATGATGATGATGATGATGATGATGATGATGATGATGATGATGATGATGATGATGATGATGATTGGAAACTTAATCATTGACACACCTAAATAGCATCAGTGGGATCCTGCAAAGATATTGTTAGATTAAACAAAGAAGATAGATTGCAACAATTGCTAAGAACTAGGCAAGCAAATCATTAAAAATATGGGGAACTGAGATGAAAAATAAATGTATGGCATTTTAATCATAATTAGGGAAGGGTTGAGTGGCTCAAGGAGCAGGCAGTAGCTCTTGAGAGAGCATGCAAGACTCTAGAGAAAGATCATTAATGGTCATAGTTATAAAGGCTGTTGATTTCTTAAAAACATACCTTATCCAAGAGACATTTCTAGAATTGCACACACAATTTCATTATCTCTAGTGGTACATGTCTCTCTAGATATTTGCAGAATCATAAAATGATTATAGCCTTTCAAAACTCCCTCCGTCTCGATAAGTGTTTTATTTTGAAACACGGGCAATTTAAGGGGACATGCATTGATTGTGCAATTTATACAGTTTTACAATGACATTGACACAATTTCCCCGGATTTCTCCATACTCAAAACTAGTATAACTACATGTTATGATCTCTAAGGACCAAGAGAACCAGGGTCGGCCTTCCCTTAGGCAGGTTAGGCAACCGCCTAAGGCCCCCAATTTAGGAAGGCCGCCCGTTTGTATATGTTCATTATGCATTACTGTACATGTGTATTCAAATTTTGGATACTACAAATGGTAAATGTAATGTTTAATAGGAGTTGGATTGAGAGTGGAGATTATGAGGACGAAGTTAAGATTTTGATTTGATTCGATTGAGAATAATTGTTGAGAAGAACTTTCTTTTTCAGACAGAGAAAATTCTGAGAAGGAGAAAAGTCAGAGAAAGAGAAATTTCTACTGGTGAGAGAAATTAGGAGTGAATTTATTAAGTTGGGTTCATAATGAGAGAATTAAAACGAAAAAATCACAGTTTCTGACGAATGAGAGAGAAATTTATACGGATAAAAATATTTTGACCGTGATGATCAGGATATTAAAGGGAGAGAATAAAGGAGTGATTAGGAGTCTATAAGAAGTTATTAGCGGAGATGAATTGCTTCCCAAACTATTTGATCAGATTTTCATTATTCTGAAAAAATTTATTACTCCAATGCAGTAATATTTAACCTGCAAAGTGCTGAAACAAATTCCCTACAAAAGTATACATGAATTTCAATCTTCCACTAACTTTAACTAATTTATACCATTAGATTTATTATTTGTGGATTTTCTATAAATCCTTATATTTAAACCATTTATTCCATCTCCATTCCCTTTATCCATCAAAATTCGAAGTATTGCTCACTCCGGTTCATTATAATCCCAAGCTAGATTTCCAAGTACTTGTTTAAGTTCATTGCAATTCCAACCACCTCTCAAGTCGTTCAACGTCTCATATTTTCTTTATGCGGATCGAACTACATTCTATACACACAAAATTCAGGTAAAATTCATCGTAGTTCAAGTTTTAGATTCTTAAATTCATTTATTTTATAATTATTATATTTAAGCATGTAACATATATTGTTTATCATGTCTGAAAGGGGAGTATGCAGATAGATATGCAGCACAAATACTCTAGAAGGGGGGGGTTGAATAGAGTATGCCAACTTTTTGCAAAACTTGGTGGAGGAGAAGAAATTCTTGTAAGAGCAATGAAGTTCAAGGGCTTGAAAACAGTTTCAAGCCTTTGGAATGAAATACAGTTTGAAAGTAAAACAGACAAGTCTTTTTCAAGGCCTTGAAAAGAGTTTCAAACCCTTGAAAACATTCAAGTTTGAATGTTGCAAGAACTAAGTATATAAATGAATTGTAAATGCAAGAGACGAGTAATTTATAGAGTTCAGTCCACTTGGACCTACGTCTCTAACACGGGGATCTTCTCCATGTAGGATTTTGAACACAATTCTTATTAATCAAAAGCTAAACCCTAGATCTCAAGCACAGAGAGATGCATTACTCATTTACAGCTTGTGGTTCTCTCTAACCTATCTAGTACCTTCTCTCGCTAACTGATTAACTAAGAATTCTCTATTGTTCACTTCGAACAATCATTGAGAATGAAAGATAGAAGTAGTAAAAGATGATCTACAGATAAAGCACAAGAAAGAAGAACAACTGAAATGTAGAACTTAGTGAAGAATGCAGTGATCTTTTGTGAGTTGGATTGTGAGAGAGGTGAACTTCTTTGATGCTTATCAATCCAGAAAATGAGTCTCTCTTTTTTCCCGTTGAGTGCTGTCTTTTTTTCTTCAAAATGAGCTCTATTTATACAGCTAGAGACTCAGCAAATCTTCCCAGATTTTCAGCAACAATTTCCTGTTTTGTAGGCAACAAACTTTGACTCTCTTAATAGCCTTCTCCAACGGATAGTTGATCATAATCTTCAGACAAATTGTTGTGATCTTGTCTTTAAGCAAATTGAGAAGTTGTTATGAATGTCTGATTGATCACAAAATCATCTTCTTTTAATGTTTCCTTTCCTGCAAAAGACAGATTAGGAAACAGATCCTGCAAACTGAGGAAATAAAATTTCCCTGCAAAAAAGAGTCAAACATATGGATTAAATGATGTTAGATATATCAAAACAGTTTGTCTTTCATCATCAAATAATAACTCATCAAGCACAGGGGTGATAGAGATAGAATCAAATCAGAATAGTTGAGAAAAACTCCCCCTTAGAATATGCATACAGGTCAGACAGTTTCAAGGCTTTGAATATTGGTTCAAGGCCTTGAAATAGCTCTGATTCAAGGCTTTGAAAACTGGTACAAGGCCTTGAAATAGCTAAGAAGCCCATGAAACTTGTAACCTTACAATCTCCCCCTTCATGAAAGACAAAAGGGTAAAAGACAAAAACCACCCCTAAAATTTGGGTAAATGACAAAAACATCCCTAGTCTTTGGGTAATTACAAAAACCACCCCTGTCAAGTAACGGAGCTAACGGTGAATTAACGGAGGGGCGGAAAGACTAAAATAACCCCAAAAATTTACAAAATTACGTCAGTATAAAAAACACCCCTTCCCCTTCTCCTCCACATTTCCTAACCCTAACCTACCTTATCCCTTCATTTCTCTCTCTTCCTCCCATCTTCTCCCCCAACACCTCTGGTTCGAATTCACCAGACCCAAATGGCAAAAATCACCAGACCCAAAATAATCCCCGCCGCCGCCTGAACGTCCTCTAGTCCTCCTTACATTCTCCTCCTCCTCCCTTTCTCTGTCTCAGATCTGTAGCCGGACGTTGACGGAGGCCTTGTTCTCTAGTCAGACAAAACAATAACAAGAGATATGCCCTCTGTTGAAGACCACCATCGTCGCGTGAATCTTCGCTCCAGCGTCAAAAACCACCATCGCGCCTCCGTCGCATCTTCCGGCGCCTCCTCTGTGGCATATGTTTGCCTTCGTTGCCTAAGCCATGTGGCCCGTACCGTATTTGCTCCTCCATGAGCTCCGGTTCGAAATTAAACACCCACCACCACAGTGACCTCCAATTCTAAGCCAAACACCCACCACCACCGCTTCTCACAGATTTCTTGGGTTGGCTACAGCTCGAAGTTCTTCTGTTCTCTCTCTCCCAGATCTCTCAATTTTGTCGCTTCAATTGAGCGAATTAGTTATGGGTTTGGGTGTAGATGTTAGTTCCGATTATAGGCAAAGTCGTTGTTTCGATTGAGGAGAGGTGGTTGTTTATGTTCCCTCCAGCCCTTAATTACACACCAATTCTTTGAAGCAATCTTCACTCCAGCGATTCCGAGTTCGATACCCACGTCAATTTCAACATAATTCTGTTCAAAGTGTGATTTTTAAGAAATTGATGGATTTATGTTGATGGTTTTAACTTGGAAGATCACTTCAAGATTTGTGCTGGTTCAAATCTACAAAGGTTGGAGGTCATAAGGTTGAATTTCATGGTTCAAATCTACAAAGGATGGAGGTTATAAGGTTGAATTTCACGGTTTTGCAGGTGGCTTTGGTTATTGTGGAAGGAGTTGGTGTAATGGGTATTGGACGATAGCAGGTTGTGGCAGAGATGTGTAGGTGGTTTGTGGCCGGTGGTGTTATGATTTTGGTGCAGGTATCTGGTGGTTTCAGGTGTAAGCAGAGGGGTATTGGGTGTTAATTTTTGTCAATTGATGTTGTGATGGCTGGGTTGTCAACTAAGTGAAAATATTTGAAACCTAGTCGATTTAGCACATTTGTTGTTTTTGTTGATGTTGTGTTCGTGTTGGTGGTAGTGGGTATTTGGTGGTGGTGGTGGTGGTGTTGGTGGTAGTGGTCAAGAACACCAAGAACAAAAACAAAATAAACACAGAAACACTAATAAGGGCAAAATGGTCATAAAAAGGTCAGATTGCACCCCTTTCTCAACTGACATTAACAGAAGGGTGTTTTTTGTCTAACGTCCATCCACTGAAGGGGTGGTTTTTGTCTCGACAGGGGTGGTTTTTGTAATTCCCCAAAGATTAGGGATGTTTTTGTCATTTACCCAAATTCCAGGAGTGGTTTTTGTCTTTTACCCAAGACAAAACCTTAATCTGTTTGAGCCTTAGTTTCTGCAAAATAATACTTATTAGCATACAGAATAAATAGTTATAACACATTAATTCCAAAAAATCCAACTTATTAATAAACATAAGCAGAAAAACCAAACAAGTTGCAGATAATCCTACTGACCAAAAGATAGGTCACTTAAAAAAAAAAAAAAAAAAAAAAAAAAAAAAAAAAAAACGAAAGATTTCTCCCCCCTTTTGACTTTCATCAAAAAGAATGAGAAGATGTTGGTTCAGTGTCTGGAAAATTTTGAAAAGAATAACTTAAAAAGAGAATGAGAAAGAAAGAATAGGCAAGATTATGGGGTTGGGTCTTCATCTCCATCCTGATCTCCTTCTTCTTCCTCAGTGTCTTCATCATTGTCCTGTTCTTCTTGTTGAACCGCATCAATTTCCTCAATGATAGAACTGATCTTTTCTATAACACTATTGAACAAGAAGGTGAGTCCCTCTAAAGCTTTTCTTCCATGCTTTAGCTTCTTCTTTACATACACCTTCTTCTGCCGTGCAGAGAAAATCTTGTGATCCTTCCTTCCTGTTATTCATGCAGGCACAGACTTTGAAGGATCTTTCTCATGTCTTCCTTTGTTGGACACGGAATACACTCCATAGGACTTACAACATGGATTCCCTTCTGATTCTCTTGTGTATAAGTTGTAGTTTGTTCCCTCTTGCCAGTTGCTGGAATATGGTCCTTTTTCACCATCTTCTTAGGTGGTAAATATTTCATTTCTTCATCATTAAAGCTTTTTGACTTTGTGTCTTCACTCATTGTCTGAATCACATCTTCAACTGTCTTTTCTTCTTCTCAGAACTAGGTTTTGAACCTCCGGCCATCTTGATTATGTATGAGGCTCTTCTAGTGCTCATTAGGGTTCGGGAGAAGAATAGAGAGAGGTAGATTTGATACTGAGTAAAGAGGAAGAGAAGAAGATAAATACTGAAAAAGTTTGTGTTTGAAAAGAAAGCTACAATCTCTCTGATCTCAAAAGATCTGTAATGATCAGAGAAAATTTCAAATCTTTGAAGCCGTTGGAAATAAATAATTTAATACTATATTTGGCTGGAAAAGAATTTTGAAAAAGGTATGGGAAATATTGAGCAAATATCTACAAAGATAGCACCCAATACTGAATAATCCAACAATTATTCACTAACCAGTTATCAGACTTATTTTCAAGGCTAGTTTCAAGGTCTTGAAACTCTGTAAAACTGAAACAAGTAAAATTAAAGTTTTGAAAGGATTTTCAAGGCTTTGAAACTCAGTTCAAATCTTTGAAAACACATAATAAATTACCTTCCTTACATGATGCTCCCCCTAAACCAATGCATCTTTATTTAGCATGCCTAATTCCAGTCTTAGAGCTGAAAAATCTTTCATCTGGAAATGGTTTAGTGAAGATATCTTCAAGTTGCATGTTATTAGAAACAAATTCAAGAACAATATCACCTTTATCAGCATGATCTCTGATGAAATGGTGTCTGACATCAATATGCTTGGTTCTTGAATGCTAAACTGGATTCTTTGTAATAGACATATCACTGGTATTGTCACATTTGATTGGAATACTTTTGAAATCAAATCCAATATCCCTCAACTGTTGAGCAATCCAGAATACTTGTGAACAACATGCTCCAGCAGATATATATTCAGCTTCAGCTGTTGATAAAGCAACTGAGTTTTGTTTCTTTGAATGTCAACTGATCAGGGAGGATCCAATGAATTGGCAAGTTCCTGAAGTGCTTTTCCTATCAACTTTGTAACCTGCAAAGTCAGCATCTGAAAATCCATGTAAATAGAAGTTACAATGTCTTGGATACCAAAGCCCTATGTATTTGGTACCATTGAGATATCTGAATATTCTCATTACAACAGTTAAGTGTGATTCCATTAGATCTGCTTGAAATCTTGCACACATACATACACTGAACATGATATCTGGTCTACTAGCAGTGAGATAAAGTAATGATCCAATCATACCTCTATACCCTTTCACATTGACACTCTTACCAGATTCATCCTTATCCAAGGATAGTGTAGAGCTCATAGGAGTCTTGATTTCTTTGGATTGAGACATACTGTACTTGTTTAACAAGTCCCTAGTGTACTTGATTTGATGCAAAAAGATGCCCTTCTTCAACTGATGTATTTGAAGTCCAAGGAAGAAGTTCAACTCTCCCATCATGGTCATTTCAAATTTCCTGCTCATAAGACTTGAGAATTCTTTGCAAAGAAGATCATTAGTAGCTCCAAATAGAATATCATCAACATAAATCTGAACCACAAGTAGATCTTTCTGATGAGTCTTTATGAAAAGGGTCTTGTCTACCAATCCTATTTTGAAATCATTTTCAAGCAGAAACTTTGACAATCTTTCATACCAAGCTCTTGGAGCCTGTTTCTGCTTGAAAAAGTTTGTCAAACTTTGACAATCTTTCATACCTTCTTCTTGGTTGTAACCTTGAGCAACTAACCTTGCTTTGTTTCTAATCACTTTGCCATTCTCATCCAATTTGTTTCTGAACACCCATCTGGTACCAATGACAGACTGATTTGTTGGTGAAGGAACTAGGTTTCACACCTTATTTCATTCAAACTCATTGTGTTCACTTTGCATAGCTATAATCCAGTCTGCTTCTTGTAATGCTTCCTTCACAGTTTTGGGTTCTACAAGAGAAATAAAAGCATTAAAATCACAAAGATTTTTCAACTGTGATGTAGTTTGTGTACCAGTGGTTGGATCAGATATAATGTTGTCAGCTGGATGAGATGAAAGATATTTAAATCTCTTTCTTGGAGACCAGGGTTCAGGCTCCCCATATTGCTTCTCTGGTCTTGAAGTTGTAGCCTGATCACTTATATCTTTCTGATCATCCTTGTCAAGGTTTTGATCTCTATTTTCAAGGCCTTGAGATCTCTTTTCAAGGTCTTGAAAATGGCTTATGTTTCCTTCTGAATCTTTCTTGAACCCAAGTGAGTTCTCAGCTTCTTCTTCTGATTCATGCTTGATCAGATTCAAATCTGCAATACTTTCACTCAAAGAACCACCATATTTTTCATCAAAAATAACATGAATACTTTCTTCAACCAGCTTGGTTCTTTTATTATAAATTTATAAGATTTACTAGTAAGAGAGTAACCCAGAAATATACCTTCATCACTTCTTGCATCAAACTTACCCAAGTTTTCCTTACCATTGTTGTGGACATAGCATGTGCAACCAAAGGGTCTGCAGTATGAAATGTTTGACTTCCTCCCTTTGAAGAGTTCATAGGGGTTCTTTTTCAAGATAGGTCTGATCAAGCACCTGCTCCAAATGTAATTTGCTGTATTCACAGCTTCTGCCCAATAATGTTTTGGCAGTTTCTTTTCTAGAAGCATTGTTCTTCACATATGTTCAAGAGTCATGTTCTTTCTTTAAACAACTCCATTTTGTTAAGGAGTTCTAGGAGCAGAGAAATTGTGAGAGATTCCATGCTTAACACATAAGAAATCAAATTCTAATTGATCAAATTCTATACCATGATCACTTCTGATAGAGGCAATAGGTAGGTTTTTCAGAGTTTGAAGTTCTCTGCAAAGCTTTGAAAATTCAGAGAGGGCTTCAGATTTTTCTTTTAGAAACATAACCCACGTGTATCTGGAATAATCATCTACAATAACTAGCATATACCTCTTACCTTTGTAGTTGGTGTCCTCATAGGACCACACAAATCCATGTAAAGTAATTCAATAGGTCTAGAAGTACTTACAAACTTCTTTGGCTTGAATGAGCTTCTGTTCTGCTAACCCTGAGCACAAGCTTTGCATACTTCATCATCTTTGAACTTGATAGATGATAATCCTCTTTGGAGATCAATTTGTTCAAGGTATGCAATCTAATGTTACCAAGCTTTATATTCCAAAGCTTTGAATCCTCTTTCAAGGCCTTCAGACACTTTAAGATTTTACCTACAACTTTGTTAGTCTGAAAAGTATAAACGTTGTTTGATCTAGAGGCTGCGAGAATGCAATTACCTGATTTCTCATTTTGCACCACACACTTCCCTTTATCAAAGATAACCTTATTGCCATCATCACAAAGATGAGATACACTAAGCAAATTAAATTTCAAGCCATCAACTAGATATACATCAGAAATAGAGTTTTCAGAATCTGTACCAACTTTACCAATACCAAGAATGTTGCTTTTGCCTTTGTCACCAAGTGTAATTGAACCTTCGGATTGCTCTTTTAATTCTGAGAATAGAGATCTCTTTCCACTCATGTGGATTGAGCATCCACTGTCCATAAACCACTTTTGTTCGTTGACATTGGTGACAGCCTGCAAACACCAATCACTGCCTTACCCAGCTATTAGACCAAGTGTAGAATTTGGACTCATACTCAGGATCAACCATATTAGGTGGTCTGACCCCTTTAGGAACCCAAATATGTCTGACTTGTCCTTTTAGTTGAAATGTAAATGTGTTCCTCATTATGTGAGGGTCTCTTCTTCTGAAAGTACACGTCATCTTAACATGACAAATTTTTTTGCAAAAATAACACTTAGGAGAAGTTTTGTTTGCAGCTTTCACAAATCGGGTATTGTTCTTTCTTGGAAAATTTGGATTGTATCCAATACCGGTTTTGTGAGTAGACTTTGAGCTTTCTCCTAGAATCAAGTTCAACTTTTTTTCTGAGCCTGCAAGCTTGACTTTGACTAATTCAAATTCTTGAAGTTTCTCCGAAAGAGTAGTCTTTTGTTTATCTAATTCATCAGCTTGATGTTACAGATTAAGAAGCATGTTACTCAGTAAAGAGTTCTCAGTGACTACTTCCTTGACTTGTGTTTTCAAGGCTTTGAAACTGGTTTTCAAGGCCTTGAAATCACTATTAATTTTCTTCTGAGAGATTTTAAGATTCTGATTCAGAAAAACCAGTTGTAAATTCTTCTTTTGCTTGCTCATGAACTTTTTCTTTCAAAACTCTAATCTCTTTCAGATATCCTCTTCATTTAAAAGCATTGTTCTAAGATAATCTGAAAGAGCTTCTTTTGGTTTTGAAATCAAACAGTTTACCATTACCTCAATGTTCTTCTCAGAACTTTCATCATGCTTGGCCATGAAGTATAGGTTGGCATGTTCTTCTTCAGATTTAGAGTCACTTGAGGTATCTGAATCACTCCATGAAGCTATCATAGCTTTCTTTATCCTGTCATGATCTTTCTTCTGAAATTTCTTGCTTTTCTTGTGTGGACAATCTCTTATCAAGTGTCCTGCATCACCACACTCAAATCAGTTCATGACTTTTGATTTACTTTGTGAAGAAGACTTACCTTTGTAGTCCTTGTTACTGGATGATCTGTGTCTTTCTCTGTTGAAGTCTTTGTTTCCAAAAATAGTCTTCATCTTGAGAATTCTGGTCAAGGCTTTGGAAATTAATGCAATGGATCTTCATCAACATCTTCTGTTTCAAGGCTTTGAAGTTTCTCATTCTCTTTGGCCTTGAGTGCTAAGTTCTTGACACCTTCTGGTAGTTCTCCATCAGCTTCATTCATGGATATTTCATGAGTCAGGAGCTTCCCTTGTAGTTCATCAAGTTGTAGTGATGATAGAGCTTGAGCTTCCGCAATTGCAGTAGTCTTTGGTTCCCATTTTTCTTTTGGTAGACTCCTCAGAATCTTTCTCACCTTTTCTTCATTGGAAATATGCTTTCCAAGTGAATCAAGGTTATTGACTATGTATGTGAACCTCTTGAACATCTCTCTGATTAACTCATCTGCATTCATGTTGAATAGCTTATATTGTCTGAGATAGATGTTGATCTTGGTTTGCTTGACTTGACTGGTTCCTTCAAATGTCACCACAAGCTTATCCCAGTTCTCTTTGGCAGTCTTGCAGCCTGAAATCCTGTTAAATTCATCTGTACTCAAAGCACAATATAACATGTTAATAGCTTTGTAATTCTTGGAAAATTGTTCTAATACAGATGAAGAGAGAGGGTCTTCAGATTTGGGAGTTCTAATCCCATCTTTCTCTGTGTAGAAAGTATGAGGTCCATTTTGAATAATGGTCAATAGCTTTATATCTTGATCTATGATGAACATTTTCATTAGAGCTTTCCTGTGAGCAAAATTATCTCCACAAAATAGAGGAGTTTTGTTAGCAGCTCTTCCCTGTGAGAAACCACCATCACCTGCAGTACTCATGATCACCAGATGGTCAAATCTATACAGTGATACAAGCTCTGATACCAATTGAAAGGGGAGTATGCAGATAGATATACAACACAAATACTCTAGAAGGGGGAGTTGAATAGAGTATACCAACTTTTTGCAAAACTTGGTGGAGGAGAAGAAATTATTTTAAGAGCAATGAAGTTCAAGGCCTTGAAAACAATTCCAAGCCTTTGGAATGAAATACAGTTTGAAAGTAAAACAGACAAGTCTTTTTCAAGGCCTTGAAACAGACAAGTTTGAATGCTGCAAGAACTAAGTATGTAAATGAACTGTAAATGCAAGAGACAAGTGATTTATAGAGTTCAGTCCACTTGGACCTACGTCGCTACCTCAGGGATATTCTCCCTGAAGGATTTTCAACACAATTCTTATTAATCAAAAGCTAAGCCCTAGATCTCAAGCACAGAGAGATGTCTTACTCTGTTACAGCTTGTGGTTCTCTCTAACCTATCTCGTACCTGCTCTAGCTAACTGATTAACAAAGAATTCTATATTGTTCACTTTGAACAATCCTTGAGAATGAAAGATAGAAGTAGTACAAAAATGATGTACAAATAAAGCACAAGACAGAAGAACACTGAAATGTAGAACTGCAGTGAAGAATGCAGTGATCTTCTGTGAGTTGGATTGTGAGAGAGATGAACTTCTTTGATGCTTGTCAATCCAGAAAATGAGTCCTTCTTTTTTCCCGTTGATTGTTGTCTATTTTTTTTTCAAAATGAGCTCTATTTATACAGCCAGAGACTCTGCAAATCTTTCTAGATTTTCAGCAACAACTTCCTGTTTTGTAGGCAACAAACTTTGACTCTCTTAACAGCCTTCTCCAACGGATAGTAGATCATAATCTTCAAAGATATTGTTGCGATATTGTCTTTAAGCAAATTGAGAAGCTGTTATGAATGTCTGATTGATCACAGAATCATCTTCTCTTAATGTTTCCTTTCCTGCAAAAGACAGATTGGGAAACAGATCCTGCAAACTTAGGAAATAAAATTTCCCTGCAAAATAGAGTCAAACATATGGATTAAATGATGTTAGATATATCAAAACAGTTTGTCTTTCATCATCAAATAATTACTCATCAAGCACATGGGTGATGGAATAGAATCAGATCAGAAGAGTTGAGAGAAACTCCCCCTTAGAATATGCATACATGTCAGATAGTTTCAAGGCTTTGAATCCTGATTCAAGGTCTGTCTGCTATTTCAAGCCTGTGAAACATGATTCAATTCTTTGAAAACCTGTTCAAGGCCTTGAAATAGCTAAGTATTTCAAGTCTATTTCAAGGCCATGAAACTTGTAACCTTACAATGTCAAGTAAAAAATATGAATTTTGATTATGAAAACTTATTAAAAGAAAAGGAAAAAAGTTTTGAAGGTTGCTATAGATAAATTTATTAGTACTGGTAAAATTTTGAAGTTAGTTAATAATGTTCTTGTAGCTATGGACAATGACAGTGATTTTCATGGATGATATTATTTCAGAAGTACAAAGTAAGAATCTCAGGAATCTCACCCAAACAAATATGATAAATGTGAGCAAGAGAGAATTAGAATATTTGTATCTAAGAAAGCAAGAAAAGAATTAATTAACACAATATTTCTAATTTATCCTAGGCTCCGTTTATAACTTTTGCCTAAGGCCTCTAATATCCATGTGACTGCCCTGAAGAGAACTATAAAAAAACACGGTGAACAAGAGCAAACCGATGTAACGTGGTTCGCAGAGCCGTCTGTAGCTTTTATGATGCCCTAGGCGACTTCATTTATTTGCATTTCCACGCAGCAAAAATTCAATTTAGTAACGTTCAAAAAAAATCATTGTACTATGTTGGCTGAATGAAAATCGAAGTGGCTAAAGATTTTCATTTACTTCGACAAAGTTAATGTTATATAGCATTTTATTCTTACGTATTATTGGTGATTTAAAAGTTAATTTGTTGTTTGAATTTAAATGGGAAGAACTCAATAATACATGGAGCTATTGATTCATATTTCAGATATGTGAATATAATGTGGACTCCACTTTTTAGAGCACCGATTCCTCCAACATATAATTGAATTTAAAATAATAAGTGTGGTGTTAACATAGACAGATATTTAGTTTAGTTATATAAAAAATATTTAGTTTAAGAAGGAAAAAAATTAGTTTAGGGTACAACAATTTTGCCAATTTAAAAAAAAAAAAAAAAAACAAAAAAACAAAAAAAAAAACAAAAAACATCTAGTGTATTAGGCATGTGGGGACCTCTTCCTTCATGAGGCCCTAGGCAGGCTTGTAGTTGGCCTTGCCTTAGAGACGGGCTTGGTGGTTCGCTAGCACGAAGCTAGCTATGTCCACGACCTGAAATCCTTGCTTATTGAGAGAACACACACGAATACAACTCACACACGTCTTAGACACAACATAGGTCTCTTATATAGACATATACGACCGACTCAGTGACCAAGATATTCCAAAACGACCATAGAACGGATAAGGAAACAACCCAGAAACTTCCAGTCCAGACACAAGTCATGTGGGACCTACCAGAGGTCCTGTAGGACCTACTTGCTGCAACCTTTCTTCTTGTAATTCGTTGATCCGTCGTTTCGTCTTGCTTCGTCTCTAACTCCTCGCCAACCCTTCAAGTATATTGAAAGCACATTGACTCAACACTATATTTGATTAGGTGGTATTCATGTCAATGTATCCACTTACAAATATAAGAAATGAAAATGAACAATTATTCAATCCAAAAAAAATGAAAAATTTATTTTGGGGCAATCCAGTCAATCTTTAGAGGAAAAATATGTGGTCTTCAAAACGGAAACCCCTCTACAAGCAGAAACCCGTGGATTGTCGCCAGCTATGAAATGGATAATTTCTTTCGGGTTTGAAGATGTTGAAATCCTCACGGACTTCCTCAACACAATCAAATCCCTTCATGATACTGACAAAAACTCGGCATCCGCTCAGTTATTCAAGATATTGTGAGTGACAGTATGTATTTTCATTCCATTGTAGTCCGTTATGTTAAGAGAAAAGAGGTCGAAAAGATCCACAATAGCATTCAATGGATCATGAAATATTGTACTATTTGCTAATTTATATATTTCCGGTTTTTTAAAAAAAAAATAAAAAGTTTGACGCTTATTATAAGACATTCTTGTGGGCCCATAAAAACAAACACACCTACACTATAAACATATGGAAACAAACACACCTGCGCTACTCCGGTTTAAGTTTCAACCCCCAATATGTTACTAATAACTATTTCGACCATAATATGTCTCTTTGAAACCAAGTTTATTAGCAGTTATCTCACTAACTTAATTTTTACTCCCGATATTCCCTAATTTAGTCCTCTGTGAAAATTCAACTATTTAATTATTTAGACAATCCGACTATTTAAGGGGATAATTAATCATTACACTCCCACTACTTTTTTATCAAGTCATTTACTTGATATTTCTAATTTTAAAATGTTTGTTTATCCATTCTAACTTTTTAGGGTAATGTACACTAAACATACATGAAAAATTCATTTTAGGACACAAAATACCCGGAACGTTCAATTTTCCACTACAATCCCCTGCAATATACATCCGTGAGACGCATAACCCCAGCATTTTTCATTTTTCACTAAACCCCCTGCAATATATTTTTTAACGGAAATTCATCTCGTAATATTCACGTGCTAGCTCTATGGATAAAGAAAAGATAACTTCAAAGACCATAACGTGATTACCACGTGAACAATTTTTTGTTAGAAATTTAACGTCCGTTATCAATTTGGAATTAAGTGTCTCACAACTATTGTAGGGGGTTCAGTGAAAAATTGAAAATGCAGGGAGTTATCTGTCCCACGGTTGTTGTATATTGCAGGGGGTTGTAGTGAGAAATTGAAAGTGCAGGGAATTTTGTGTCTTAAGATGTATTTTCATGTAGGTTTAATGTCCATTACCCTACTTTTTAAAGATAAATTATTTCGAATGTGGGAGTACATTATTGCTTTACCATTTATATTACATCCGTTCCTTCTCATTCTTCGTCCTTGACTTATGAGGGTCAATTTGACCCGGTGATTTGGTTAGCAAAAGTTAACAAAACGATACAAGAATTTAGTAATTTTTTAATGTGTTGTATCCTTGAAAAAATTACTAAATTCTTGTATCGTTTTCTAACCAAATCACCGGGTCAAAGTGACCCTGTGAATAGCAAACTAAGAAGAATCAGGAGGAACGGAAGAAGTAGTAAACTGACAACACCGGCAATGAATTTATTCGCAGTCTTTTTCTTAATTAGTTACACGTTACAACGTGATTATGGAAAGGCTAGTTGCAGTTCTCAAGATTAATAATTAAACATCTTAGCGTTTTATTAAACATAATAACGCATCCCAGGGGAAACACTAGACTAATCCAAGTTGACATTTTCTGAATTTCTTTCCTAGTTTTTTTTTTTTTTTTTGGGATTCCATTTCCTAGTTGAACTATAAAACTTGTTCAAATATTTGGAGAGTATCAAAATACTAGGTTTATATATAAATTGCGTGAAATCTGGTAGATGATCCATCTGAGCTTAATCTCTACTGCACCTCATTAATGTCCTTACGTAGTGTGTTTTGCGAGACATTATTTGTGATGATAGTGTTTTTCTTGTTTTTGAGAAATTGTTTTGTCGTCAACCGGGTTCGAACCCAGGACCTGATGCAGGGACTTCCAACGTTTTACCACTTGAGCTACCGCCCTAGTTGCTGTGATGATAGTTTTGACTTACAATATAACACCGTTTTCTCAACCAAAAAATAATACTAATAAAAATAGAGATTTTTTTTTTGCAACCAAAGAGAGAATAACATTACTAATCCAAAGTACAAGCCAAGCCTATGAGCCAACCAACAAAGGCAACACAGGACTTATCAAAAAAAAAAACAAAGGCAACACAGGCAAACCAAAACCAAACCAAACGAAGGACTAACTACTAAACATGTTCATAACATCTTTGTACATAACATCATTCGAAAGAAAGCGAACTAATAAGCAGTGAAAAGATTGACTAAGCAGCTCCAGATCCTTCACCATTCTTTTCCATTTCAGCGGCCACTCCTGCAGCTTCATCATCCTCCTTTGCTCCATCTGTTGAATCAAGTGGAAAACACATTTGTTATCAATAAACAGAGAACAATGCACAAGATTTCTGGAGAGGACAATCCTCATCAAGTCCATGAGCAAGTCGAAGATATCTGCTGGGATAGATATCCTGACTTCCCTTCTCTGGAAATAAATGACCAAACCCCCTTGCATGGCCACACTGAAAATGATCTTTTTCCATTGTTTTTTCCTAGACCAAACCAAGATTTGGGTATCTTGTTGGATGCAATCCCTTGTGGTGAGCTGAATATCGCCAAGAACACCAGAGGTCCTCCTGTGAAAAGAAGAGCTTAATCCACTAAGATTCCAAGCTTCCAGGAATTGGTTAACCAGGATCTTGCAAGTGTAAATAGGAGAATGGATGTCACTGTCTTGGTTGTTCTCATTCTTCCCAAAAACAATTGAATTCCTGTTAAGCCTAAGGGTCCAAGAGACTGCACCTATCCAACTAAGCTTCAAAGGAATTACACAATCCGGGGATTGCAGTAAGGTAGTGCTGATGAGGTTAGCAAAGGAACAAGAGGCTGAATACTTGATTGGAGAAAGAGACCAGAGGATTTTAGCAAATTTACATTCAAGAAAGAGGTGATCAATAGTTTCAACCTGACTCCTACAAAGACTACACAGATTATGAGAGGTATTGAAAATTTTGTGGAACATGTGACCTGTTGGGGGCTTACCAATAACAGCTTGCCAAAGGAAAAACATAACTTTTTGGGGGAGCCTAAGATGCCAAAATTGCTTCCAAGGTAAGTCTTGGATGATTCCCCTCCCCCCTGATCACTCTGCTGCATTAACCAATTTCTTAGGTCCTCATAAATCAACCACTTGTAAGTTGAGGCAGTGGTGAGCTGACCATTGGAGGATCCTTCCCAAACACACTCATCCTTTGTACTGGTTGGAGCATCATCCACCACATTCACAAGCACTGGAGTATCAGGGATCCATCTATCTGTGTAAGCAGAGATGCTAGCACCTGATCCCACACTCCAAGTGATCCCCCTAGACACAATATATTTAACTGGAGAGAAGCTTTTCCAGACAAGGGAGGGACTTCTATCCGATTTCCTATCTAATAAACTTCTTCTTTTACAGTATCTAGAAGAGAAGTAAGTAGACAACAAGCTAGATTTTGCTGTGGCAATCTTCCACGCTTGTTTGGCCAATAATGCCTGATTGAGCAGAGCAGGGGACTTGAGGTTAAGCCCCCCTAGAGATTTAGGTCAGCACATTTGTCTCCAGGAGATCCAATGCATAGGTTTCTTATCCCTGCCTTTCCTCCAAATGAAGGAAGAGAGAATCTGGACAATCCTCTTAATGCAGGATTGGGGGAATTTAAAACTGGAGAAGGGATAAATCAACAGACTGGTAAGGGTTGACTGAACCAAAGTGGTCCTAGCAGCTCTATTCAGGCAACCCGCCACCCACCCAGCACACTGATTCTCAATCTTCTCAATGGTTTGACTGGTGATTTCATCTGCTGAAAGACCCATATTAAGTGGAAGACCAAGATAATTCCCATGTTGATCTTGAAGCTTAATTTTTAGGTGATTAGCCAAGATCATTTTCCGATGGTAAGAACAGTTTGGACTTACAGTTAAAGTGGACTTAGAAAGACTAATTTCCTGACCAGATTGGAAGCAATACTCATCAAAGATTTGTTTCAAACTTTGCCCACTGTTACTATCAATTTTGAAGAAAAAGATATAATCATCTGCAAATTGCAAATGGGTAATGGATGGGCCATTCCTAGAGTGTTAGATTCCCCTAATAACTCCCTCCTCCTCACCCTTAACCAAAGCCCAAGACAGAGCTTCAGCAGTGAGGACAAAAAGAAATGGTGAAAGAGGATCACCTTGTCTAAGACCACAAGTAGGAGAGAAAAAAATCAGAAATGGGACCATTGATGCTAATAGAACAGAGAAGAAGTGGTGATGCATCCCATGATCAGTTTGATGAAAGATTGGGGGAAATTAAACCTAACAAGAGTAGCTTCAAGAAAGTCCCACCTAACCCTATCAAAGGCCTTGGACATATCAACCTTAAGGCAACCAAAAGCCTTCCCATTTGCCTCCTTTTGAGAGTTAATGAAATGCAGGAGATCAGAGGCAATAGTTGTATTATCCTGAATTGACCTACCAGGGATGAAGCCAGATTGGTTCCATCTGATAATGTGAGGGAGAATGAACTTTAGCCTATTAGCCAAGACCTTAGCTATGATTCGATATAACACATTCGTAAGACTAATAGGTCTATAGTCCTTCATGGTGGTGGGATTATCTCCTTTAGGAATCAGGACAATTATAGCACGATTGGTTTCCCTCAGAATGAAACCAGAGTTAAGAAAAGATAAGACAGCCTTGATAGTGGAATTAGCAATGATGGGCCAAAACCTTTGAAAGAAAATTGGGGGAATACCATCAGGGCCAGGGGCTTTAAGTGGACTCATCCCAAACACTGCCCTATGAACCTCCTCAGCCTTGAAAGGTTTCTAAAGGATTTCAATATGTTCCGGCAGTAGAGTGGAGCCAATGTATCTAAGGATGGGAAAATTTGATCTAGGAGCCCTCTGCTCCCCTTGATGGAAGACCTTCTTAAAGTAGTTTGAGAAAGCTTCCCTAATGTCCTCCTCATTAGTAAGAGTTTGGCCTTTATCTGTATCAATTGCCCAAATGTGATTCCTGCCTCGCCTAATTTTAGTACTAGTGTGAAAGAACCTAGTATTCCTATCCCCATAGCTAAGCCAGTTACAATGAGCCCTTTGAGCCCAGTACATCTCATTGAAAAGCAACAATTGTTCAAGTTTCTTCCCAGACTCAAAAAAGTGGGCCATTGCCTGAGAGTTAGGCAGCAGACTCTGATAATGTAAGACCTCCTGCCTAGCTTGTGCGATCAAATTGATTAGAGAGCCATTTTGTTTGGCCCAATAACTAACTGATCGCACAGCAATCTTAAGGAGTTGTTGCAATCTAAACAGAGGTGAGCCAGTAATTTGGAGGGACCAAATGAAAGAGATCAGTTGAGAAGCCTGTTGGTGTTTAGTCCACCAGGCTTTGAATTTAAATCCGCTTCTAGGTTTACTCAGTTTTGGATTTAGATTAATCATTATTGGGCAATGATCAGAAGAGTAAAACCCTAAATTTTGTTGGAAGCAGAAGGGGAACAAATTTAACCATGCAGCATTGGACCAAGCCCTATCCAAACGCTCAAAGGTGGGTGATGATTCAGACCTGTTATTGGTCCAGGTGAACCAAGGACCTACGTGGTTCATCTCAACCAAACCCCAACTATGCAAAAGGTCTCTCAAACCAGTCGCCCCTGAGTCAATTATACTGGAAGGACTAAATTTATCCTGTCTGGAAAGGATTTGGTTGTAATCCCCCATCAAAATAAGCGGCTGAGTAACTAAATGTAAACAAGAATCAATCTCCCCCCCATACCTCCTGTCTCCTACAGGCACAAGGGTGGCCATACAAACAACCCACCCAAAAAGTTCCTAAACCAACTATTGTGGCATCAAGCAAAATGAAGTTTGGAGACAAGTGCAGAACCTGGACTGTCATGGGAGATTTCCATCCTACCCAAAGCCCCCCACTTTGACCCACAGAGTCAACTCCCATTGAGTTGAACCCTAGCTTTATAAGTTTTTTGTTAACATAGAGAACAGAGTGTTTTGTCTCGGAGAGAAATAACAGAGAGGGATTGAATTTTTTGGTCAAAGAAAACAAATCCAGAACTGCAGGTCTTTGACCAATACCCCTGCAGTTCCATGCTAAGAAACTCATGGCAGTTTGGGAGGTTGTTCAGGGACAACCTGCCTAAACCCGTGATTGAAGTGAAGGAGAGCACTAGATCCTAACATGCACTGGTCAAATCTCTCAACTATGCTAGAACAGAAACTATTCCCTACAGATCTATGAAAGAAATGCGGAGAAAAGTCATAAATTTGGGCCATGCAAAGAAGACAAGTACCTGGGGGATTCACAAGGTGGGGAACACGGAAAAGACGCAGTTTCTTACCCTGGGTGCTACCTTCCTCCCTTCTCCAATGCTTTCTTTTCCTTGGTGGCAAAGAATCCTTCTTCATAGCTTGCATGTCCCTCCCTTCCTGCCTAACTGCCTTGTTCTTCCCCCCACCGGCTTCCTCCTCAGACTCGTCATCACTGATGACAATGACCTCTGGATCTCCTCTCACCACCCCTCCTGGATCCGTGACTACCGGATCTGCGATGAGCGGAATCATAGCCTCCAAAACGTCCGATTTCTTATCCATAATACTCTCCATGGCTTCTGCACTCAACTCCCAATCTGAATCCTCATCATCCTCGAAAAAATCCTCAAAACTGGGGATCTTCATTTTGAATGCTGGGTTAACCAGTAGAGGGTCAACATCCATGACTGGAATGATAGCCAAACCCTTTTCCTCCTTCCACTGTTCTGGTGGTTGCCGTGTATTGACCATTTCTGCAACCGATCCGCCAGCAAGACTCGCCCCTTTTTCCGTGGATAACGCCATTTCAGTTGGGACATGATTCCCTTCTCCCTGCAAGTTCAACTCTGTATTTGAAACCGCCTTCTCATCTACCTTCGGCCACATAGAAGAACTCTCCCCTCTCTCCGTTTTTTACTAAAACCCCTTCATCATGAACTTTCTTTGCTTTTATATTAGGGTCTTGGTGGAAACCCAACAGTTGGGAGGGAGACGGTTGGCCGTCTGTTGGGTCAAAACATCCCCCCGCCAGGTCTCGGTAAACCCACCAAACCACATGCATTCTCCTCCGAAGTTTGTGCAAGCTCAATCCCTTCCATTGTGGGCCCCTCCATCCCATGCACCGAACCTCCTGGAAACCCTAAAGTCACCCCTCCCTCTTCCTCTTCCACCTCCTGAACTCTCTCCGCCGGAATCTCACCGGTCGCAATTAATGAGTTGAGTTTAATAACCGCCTGTTGCAAGACACCTAAAGTGGAGCCAGGTTCAAGCAACCTAATATTATGATTCGGCGGAGGGGAGTGAACTGTGATTGGAGAGAGAACTGAAGTAGGGGAGTTAAACTCTGATGCAGAAAACGAGGAGTCCTCCGAGGCCATTAAGTCCCCTTCGGTTTCGGAGGAAGACGAAGAGGAGCCAACATTAAATACCAGATTGGTATCTGCATGTATAAAAGAAGGGGAGATAGGTACAATCGGCTCGTTTACGTCATGCACCAAAAGCTTAGTAGTTCTATTTGGCCCGTACACCCTAAACGCCCTCAAACTCAGAGTGAACAGAGGAAAGTCATTTTCCACCAACACAGGTAAAACATCGCCAAATCCTGCTTCCAAATACCTGTGATTGAGATTGTCCAAAACCATCCATTCCTCCCAACCACACTGATTAATCTTATGACCCACCCTACCACATCACAATATAAAAATAGAGATTAAACTCTGAAATGAGCAAATCACATGCATGTAGCTCTTTTTTTAAAACGGCAAATGCATGTAGCCGAGGTGAATGGGATTAGAGAAAAGAACCGGTTCACTTCTTCTATGTATTTGAACAAGCCATTTGGTATAGTGGTGAGACCTCAAGACAGTTCAACCGAGGTCTCGAGTTCGAATCGGCCTAGCAACGTAGTGTAGAGTAGATTATGCTTATTATGATGTTCTATCTAATTGTAATATATATATATATAGTTTTCCTTTTGGTGGTCTTAGAACTTGTTTGAACATACTACTCCATCTAGTATGTGTGTGCAATTACTTGTATTTGGTAAACAATCTCACTACACTAGCAAGCAAAAAAGGACTGAAAAGCATTTCGCGACAAAGTAAGTGGACTCACAGGCAGCTTGTATCAAACATAGGGAATAACAGTGCAATTAATCCCTAATGTTGTAAAGCAGTTAGGTTTGTTACAATTACTTTGTTACAATTCATTAGTCTTTCTTACGTGTATGATGAAGATCATTTGTATTTAGGATTTTTTACTCTAAACCCACATGCATTATTGAACTTGTGACACATAACTTACTGTATAATCAATTTACCATGAAAATTACCTGCATTTTTCAAATTTGTGACACTAAACCTACTACATTATTAATTTACCATGAAAACTACCTGCATTATTTAAATTTGTGACAAACAATCTATTTCAGTTAGTCTCGGCTACCGCAAGTAAAGAAAATTATGTAAAGTCTACGCAATGACTCATTTGCAAGAAGGGGTACATGAATGATGCAAATGTGTCATTGTGTAACGTTTACACAACTTCATTACTTTCCGTAGCTTGGACTAGGCTATTTGTCACAAATTTGAATAATGCAGGTGGTTTCCAAAGTAAATTGATAATGAAGTAGGTTAAGTGTCACAAATTTAAATAATGCAGGTGGTTTTCATGGTAAAGTGATAATGCAATAGGTTAATTGTCAGAAGTTCAATAATGCATGTAGGTTTTGGGTAAAAAATCCTTGTATTTATATGCACTCTAATCACAAGTAATGAAATGAGAAAAACTCAGTCAAATTCAATTTTTCACCTCGTTCCTCAAAAAAACAAAAAACAAAAAAAAACAAAAAAAAAAAACAAAACAAAAAAATCATCTCTGTATCAAATTCAATTTGTTATCTTGGTATCGGAGCTAGGAGGACAAACCTCCAAGCTCCCCATCCTTGTGTTTCTCTTCTCTCTTTGAACATCCATTTGTTCCAACGCATCTCACTTTCACCAGAATCCATAACGTCATCTGCTGCACTCGAATTACCAGCGGGGCCTCAAGTTTGTAGTCTCTAATAAGGGCCGGAGCTAGAAATTCGATACGGTGGGGCGAACATAGAAAAATTTTACAAAATAAAGGTAAAATTAAATTTTGTAAGACTTAGTGGGAGTTACAGTGCAGTAATGGTGGGGTTAAATTGAAAAAAGTAAACAAAGCAAAGGTAAAAACCTATTTACTAAAAGTTGAGTGGGGGCTATTGCCCCCACTGGTCACAAGGTAGCTCTACCGTTGTCTCCAACCTCAATTCTCTAGTGCAGATGAAGCTCCATTGTGGGAATTCTAATTTCTGGAAGGCACAAATGGAGACAGGTTTTTAGGATACCACATGATAAAATGCTTAGTAGTAATCCCCAAGTTGTAATGTATACCAAACATGTAATCCATAATATATCGATATGGGACGGCATATTACAATCTCTCATCCTTATATACATCTAATCGATAATATCTTGATGTGGGATGGGATATTCCAATTCCCCCTTCAACGTCCTCGTCGAGTGTCTCCAGTCACGTTTCTCACTGGCCGGTGGTGCACCGCCACAGAGTCCTTGCGGGACCAGGCTTGGCTCTGATAATATTTGTAACAACCCGAACGGATTACTATCCCAGCAAATCATTATTCGTACCACCGAATAAAAATTAATGACAACTGAAAGTGATATTAGTAATCCACAAGGCGTACTATATACCAGATAATCCACAATACCTCAATATGGGAAGGAATATTAACCCCCCTCCCCCCAACCAAACCTAAATACATCTAATCCATATTATTTCTATGTGGGACGGTATATTACAAATCATGTCTTCTTGCATTTGATTATGTGTCTATCTTGCCTTTGATTCCACATCTTCAAACTTCATTTGAGATTTGATCTGCGCTTGAACACAAATTCACTCCATTCCTGTGCCACCCCATCTACAGCTATACTCAATCACCTTGCCATGACCCCCTGATTAAAATTAGGTGTTGTCAGACCCAATCCAAAGTATAGTGTTCATCATGCTATAGTGGAAGACAAGCTCCTAGATCCGACCAATTTCACTCAAGCCATCAAACACACTCATCTAGAGCCAAACTATGCAGACAGACATTCATGCACTTCAACAACAACAAACATGGTCTCTTGTACATCCATCTACGGCCAAATAGATAAGTTATTGGATTTATATGGACTAATAAGATTAAGAGGAACTCGGATGGTTTTATTTTCGTACATGGACGATGACGTGAGGGCTGAAGGAGAAAGAATCCGCCTAACTTTAGCGGGTGAGAAGGTAGCTAAGGAGAGGGTCCGAAAGGAGAATGAGGAGCTCCAAGCACAATTAGCTTCTCTCCAACCAGCTCGTGAGCCTCTTCCACCACCACTCATCGATTGCAGCAGAGGCACATGCCCAGAGACAGGTGCAAGTTGTGCCACCAATGGGGAGATCCATGATCAGCATGTACAACCCAAATGAAGCCACTTATGGTCCAGCAATCGTGGTGCCACCCATCATGTAGGGTTTTGATCATGGATACGCAGCGTAAGTATAGTATAATTATCCGATCAACACCCTCCAAGGATCAGAGGATGAGAAATCATGACGATGGTAAGAGAATAGTGTTATGTACCTTTGAGGTCTCCTTGATGACTTCTAACGAGAAAATTATCCCGTCTCTACGGTTGATCCACGCCTAGAGATGAGATATAGATCTTCCAAGCGCCTTGGGCTAGCTAGGAGGAGTGGAAGAGGATGAAGAAATCACGCAACGGAGCACCAAAGAGAGGGGCGGCCTCTCTTATGGCCGACGGGGTGGGCGGACGGCAAGGGGGGCTTCGGCCTCCTTGTTTGTCTTGCTCTCTCCTTCCTTCTCTCCTACTCAAAGTATGTTATGAGAAAAAATTGTATGGAAGGAAGCTAGGAGCATCTTTTATATAGTCCAACAACTCTTTGTTTACTATATAAAGGCCCTATCTTAATCCTACTCAAGCTCGGATTAGTCCAACTTGCATATTAGTCCTACTAAGTTAGCAAGTTGTTACGATTTGATCCTTCTAATTAATTAATCATATTAATTAATTATTTCCCAAGTCTAGTTCACCTCTATATGGCGTGTGACCCCATAGGTTCTATTTAGTTGGTAGTAACAATTTACTAATATGGAGCGGCCTCTAGCAAGACATCCATTCTAGCCAACAAATAGAATAGTTATCATGACAAACCTTGTGCAAGTATTGTCTCATCCCTTTGTCTCAATATCCGGATTGGACACGGGACATGCAAGTCACACTCGTATATCCAATCCATAGTTCATCGATCGTGGGAATAGCCTTATTCGTGCAAATAACATCAATATCCTATACTGATTTATTTGAGTCTGGCCAGACATTCTATAAGCACTATCCCTCGAGTGGCCTAGGATATTTGCTCCCGTTATGTGGGAGGGACAAATTCTATCTACGTCTACTATGATTTCTAAGCTTGCTTCTTATTGTATTCGGTACACGCCTTTAAGGCTACCCAGTCACGGTGTAGCGTTTGACGCTACCAAAATCACAATAATCCACAAATAGAAGATCTAGTGACTTCAAGTCTAAGTGTAACACCCCTCGTTCCCCAGACTTTCCGTTCTGGACCGGAGAGCCTAGGAGGGTGCTACTCAAAATGAAGCGGCGGAAATCAAGAACAACACATGCCATACTTATATATTACATAAACATAATTGCCTCAACACGATACATTACATATTATCACAAACTGTGAACATTGTCTAGGTGTTCCTTTATTTAAAGATGCTAATACCACTAGATGAGTCGGCGGTGCCCTTAAGTCGAGCTCCTATCACCTAGACCTGCAAGGGAAAGAAACAAGACCGCAGTTTTTCCAAAGTCAGCAAGAAATGCTGAGTAAGCAAACACCCCAACGTGTAAACAGATAGAGGCATATCTTTCCTTAAAGAACATGAATAATAATAAGAAACCAGCTATAGTGGAGCAAATTGCCAATTATGAGATGTTATAAACTTTCTCAATGTTCTCAAGACATTACCGTATATAATTCTATTGGAACGCTTTCAAAACCGCAATGCTGCCCAATTAAGGGAATATCTCGAGTGTAAAATTTCTTTTCATTTCTCATGATAAACCACGGTTATTAATTAGTTGTAGTGGGGAACGAATCAATCAATCAAAATATCCCATCATAGAATCTCATATCAAAACCAACCATCTCGCAAGCAAACAAGACCTTAAGTGCCAGCACCCCCCTAAGACTTCTTGCGGCCAGAGAGGTGAGTACATGGAGCAACCCGGGCTAATTGCAACCGAGTAAAATATACGAGTCGAGTGACGGCAGTCAACATCGACAATAATAAGGATCCGCACATGGTTCCACCGCTCAGCTGTTTTCACTTTACGTTATCGTGCATTATATATTTTCATATGATAAGTTTGAAAGAATCATTTGGACAAGTAATTTAAATCACAAGTCGAACACGTATATCAGAATCACATTTTTAGACATAAAATCACAAAAATATTTAGACACGAAAGGAGGACGGGCACATTAGCTAAGGCATACTTACTTACCTCGGGTAGCACGACAACTATCACGTTAAAGCTCCTACGGGTAAACGTAGCCCTCGTTTACGAACTCGTCACCTACAATGTATAATTCCTAAATCAATTACAAGTCCAAAGTGTGTAAGTATGCTGTGCAAAATTTCTCTAAGTCTCATTTGAAATTACCCCCCCCCCCATTATCCCATTAATGATTAGCATGTAATATTTATATAATAAACCGATGATGTAAACAATTGTATTTTTCTCATAAAAATCACTACTTATATAAATACTAACTCTTAAAAATTATTAAGTGAGAAATCATATATTAAATTTGTACATTCTCATATTTAAAAAATAATAATCTATTTTTCAACACATTTATTTGTAAGTGACTAAAAAGTTTAATTCAACCTAATTTAATTAAAGCTAATTATTTATTGGAAAATGTATATATTATAAAAGGATTAGATTCATAAATTAAATTCACAAAAATATTTATTCTAAGAAAATAAGTGTTTAGTCATACATAATTATAAATTTATCTTGGAGAAATAATTTCTAATATCTACAAATAATAATCAAATTTTATCTATTTATAAATAGAGGAGTTTACTATTAAATATATCGTAAATCAACTCTCTAACTTATTTTATTTTATCAATATTAAAAAAATGACATATTTTACTCAAAACACTAACTTAAGTACTTGAAATATTTATTCAACAAGTTAAATTTTTATTTTGCCTATTTTTAAGAGTAACAACAATATATATAATACATATATAATTTTTAATAGCCAAAACTTATTTTACATAATTAAAACAATAACTCGAAAAGTTAGAAATTAATTCTAATACGAAAATTCCATTTTTAATTTTATGTTTATAGCAGTTTATATAAACAACAAGTGGATCCCCCAAGTTCACATAAATGACATAGAGTCACCTCCCACTAATATTTACAGTTTTTACATGTGACAGTTCATACCCTCAACGTTTTAGAAAGTACAACAACCCCCCAAGCATGAACACACGTATAAATCTCACAACCCAACAACATGATTCTATTTAGAGCTAACAAAATCAAGTTTTGATGATCAATAATGAACCAGAGGGTGATTTAGGAGTTACCCAAGCGAAAAATATCGACAAATGGTCAAGATTTGGGTCTGGTTGGGTTCGCCGTCGATGGTGGCCTGCGGTGATGGTCGAATCCGAAGTTTCCGGCGTCCTCAGCTTCGATTGACGCCGGCTATAGCTTCCTCGGGCCTCAGGGAGTCGTTTGGGATTGATTTGAGGGAGTGGGTAGCGCCGGGTGGTTCGGGCCGAGCTTCTTGTCAGCGTTAATGGTTGCCGGCGGCGTGTGGTGGCCCTGGGTCTTCTCTGCAGCGACTTGCTGCCTCTGTTTCTCCTTCGTGGATCGAAACAGAGAGGGGACGGGAGAGATGAGGTGGTAAGAGAGGGTTGTAGAGAGATGCAGGTGGTGGTGGCGGCGGTTCTGCCGTCGGGGACTTCGCCTGAGACGGCAGCGGCTTGAGCCGCTGCTGTTTCTGCTGGGTTTTTCGCCGGAGGCAACAGGGAGAAGGGAGGGATTACGAGGGATAGGGAGAGGGTGGAGGAGGTAGTGGCTATTCTGATGGTAGCGTTGTGGATGGTGGTGTGGCCGGTGATGGAGGGGGGTGATGGTGTTGGTGGTGGGAAGTGGTGGTGTTCGTCAGGGAGGGAAGCGGCCTTGTGCCGCTGCTGTTGCTCTGTTTTTCGCCGCCAAGACAAGAGAGAAGAGAGGGGCAGAGAGGGATCAGGAGGTGAGGGGGTGATGGTTGTGTTTGGTGAGCTGTCGAAGGAGAAGAAACAGAAGTATACGAAGGGGAGGGAGAGAAACACGGGAAGAGAGAGAGAGAGAAAGAGAGATATCTTAGGGATTGGGAGACTTACCGAAAAATGGGAAAATGTTTTTCAGTTTTTTTTTTTTTTTTTTTTTTTTTTTTTGAGAATGGGTTATACTACGGTTTATTGGGAGTACACTTTGCTATAGATATCTAGTGATTTTGGCACACAACTAGGCTAGACTTAGATATATCACATAAGATGTTAAAAACAAATGTGTAATAAAATATCGTTATCTAGAGGGAATATAAAATTAATATATAAACTTCCCGATTATATTTAAACCCGAAAATTATCCAATTCGCCATTCGCAAATAAAATCAAATTTCTCGCTAAATTATCAATTTACCCTTCGTAGTAATACGGGGTATTGCATCTTTACCCCCTTAAAGAGAGCTTCGTCCTCGAAGCTAAAACTACTCAATGAGCAAATAGTTTCTATATGATGTAAATAAATGTCTATATGATGATTCACCAAAACATATCATGAAATGTATGAGGGATAGCATGTAAGGTTCTAGCTCATTTTAGTTGATATGGTGTTCACTCTAAATGTAAGGTAAGGGTATTAAATCGAAAGGTAAATGTAAGGTAAGGGTATTGAAGCGAAGGGTTACATCTTCTCCCCCTTAGAGAGCGATGTCCCCATAACTCAATTTACCTCATTAAACAGGTGACGATACTTCTTTCTCATGTCATCTTCTGCTTCCCAAGTAGCCTCTTCAGTCTGGTGATTCGTCCATAAAACTTTCACTAGCTTCACGCTCTTGGTACACGTGTCTCTTGTCTTAGTATCTAGAATCTTGACAGGGTGCTCTTCGTACGTTAGAGACGGATCTAACTCGACTGGTTCAGGATCTAGGATATGAGATGGGTCTGGTACGTAATTCTTTAGCTGTGAAAGGTGAAAGACGTTGTGCACTCGTCCCAAATTAGAAGGTAAGTCTAGTCGGTACGCGACTTATCCAATTCTCTCCAGAATGTCATATGGGCCGATAAAATTTGGGCTCAGTTTCCCTTTCTGATTGAATCTTGTCACTCCTTTTGTAGGCGAAACCTTAGAAACGCTTTTTCACCCACTTGGAATTCTAATGGTAACCTTTTCTGATCCGCATAGGACTTCTGTCTGTCTTGTGCTGCCTTCATTCTCTGCTGGATAAGTCTCACCTGTTTGGTCATTTCTTCGATCATTTTTGGGCCTATAATCACTGTCTCACTGATGTCACTCCAATATAGAGGTGTTCGACACTTCCTCCCATACAAAGCCTCGTGTGGTGCCATGCCGATGCTGGTGTGGTAGCTGTTGTTGTATGAGAACTCTATTAGTGGTATCTTGTCAACCCATGATCCTTGGAAGTCCATGACACAAGACCTTAGCATGTCCTCCAAGGTCTGAATCGTTCTTACTGTCTGTCCATCCGTGGCTGGGTGGAATGCCGTGCTGAAACGTAATTGGGTCCCCATTGCCTCCTGAAGCGCCTTCCATAAGTGAGAGAGAAAGTTAGTGTCTCTATCAAAAATTATCGATCTTGGAACTCCATGATATCTCACTATGTTTTTAACATATGCGTCTGCTCTCTGCTCCATGTTCCACATATCCTTCATCGGGATGAAGCTTGCCGTCTTGGTCAATCGGTCTACAACTACCCAAATCTGATTAAGTCCACTCTTTGATGTTGGCAGTGCTGTCACAAAATCCATGGAAATGGAATCCCACTTCCAAACCGGTATGTCCAAAGGCTGAACTAGGCCTCCCATTCTCTTGTGTTCAAACTTCACCTTCTGGCAAGTTAAACATCGGGCTACGAATTCTGCTACTTCCTTTTTCATGTTTGGCCACCAAAATGTCTTTTTCAAATCTTTGTAGAGTTTGTCGCCTCCAGGGTGTACTGATTAAGGCGTGTTGTGCGCTTCTTGCATCAATTTCTCCTTGGTTTCTGCGCACTTCTGTGGTACACACCATCTTCCTTTGTAGCGTATGCTCCCATATTTGTGAATTTGAAAGTCTCTGGCTTGTCCTGCTGCAATCTTCTTCTTAATTCTTTCTAGTTTGACATCTCCTGCTCGATTACTCCTTATTTCCTCAAATAAATCTGGTACTGCTCTCATACTGCCAATTAAGTTCTGTAATCCTCCTTGATCCACGACTTTGATCTCAAGCTTCCTGAATTCATGGCATAGCCATTCCAGGAAAACTATCACTGCAATGAAGGCATGGCTCGCCTTTCGAATCAATGCGTCTGCAACTACGTTTTCCTTCCCTTCGTGGTACTGGATACGTAAGTCATAGTCCTTGATGATTTCTAGCCATCTCTGTTGTCTGTTGTTCAGCTCCTTCTGCGTGAAGATGTACTTTAGGATGCGGTGATCTGTGTAAAGCTTACACACTGCTACGTACAGGTGATGTCTCCATATCTTTAGCGCGAAAACAATTGCTGCCAACACCAAGTCGTGAGTAGCATAGTTGTCCTCATGGGGTTTCAGCTGCCCTGATGCATAGGCAATCACCCTTCTGTCTTGCATGAGTATGCATCCTAGCCCCTTCTTCGATGCATCGCTGTATACCTCGAACTCGCCCGAATCATTCGGTAGAGCCAAAACTGGTGTTGTAGTTAGCTTTTCCTTCAGTGTCTGAAACGCTTCTTCGCAACTTTCGCTCCACTGATATTTTACTGCCTTCTTCGTCAGTGATGTCAGTGGCCTCGCAATCTTGGAGAAGTCCTTCACAAAACGCCTGTAGTAACCTGCTAAGCCAAGGAAACTCCTTATCTCGGAAACATTCTTTGGTGTTGGCCAATCTTTGACTGCTGAAATCTTTCCTGGGTCCACGGATATTCCTTCCTTTGAGATGATGTGACCCAAAAATGGAACACGATCCAACCAAAATTCACACTTAGACAGCTAAGTATACAGTCGTTCTTGTCTCAGAGTTTGCAACACTTCTCTGAGATGTTCCTCGTGATCTTCCTCGCTCTTCGAGTACACAAGGATGTCATCAATAAAGACGACGACGAATCGATCTAGAAATAGCCTCATTACTCGGTTCATCAAATCCATAAATACTGCAGGTGCATTGGTTAAACCAAACGGCATCACAGTGAACTCATAGTGGCCATATCACGTTCTAAAGGCTGTCTTCGGGATATCCTGCTCTGCTGCCCGAAGCTGATGGTACCCTGATCTCAATTCAGTCTTGGAGAAGACACTAGCCCCTTGTAATTGATCTAAGAGATCGTCAATCCGGGGTAGAGGGTACTTATTCTTGATGGTTGCACTGTTCAAGTCACGGTAGTCAATGCATAGCCTTAAGCTTCCATTTTTCTTCTTCACAAAAAGCATTGGTTCTCCCCAGGGTGACACACTTGTCCGTATGTACCCCTTATCCAGGAGTTCTTGTAATTGCTCTTTTAGCTCCTTCAGTTCTGGTGGTGCCATCCAGTACGGCGCTTTTGAGATAGGTGTTGTTCCAGGAGCTAAGTCCAGAGTAAACTCCATTTCTCTTCTTGGTGGCATTCCTGGGATCTCGTCTGGGAATACGTCAGGACACTCCTTTACAACTCGTATCTCCTCACATTCTCCTTCTTGGAAACGTCTTGGATGTAGCATAAGTAGGCAGAGTTCCCTTTCTTCACTTGGTTGACTATGTTCAATGATGACACTAGTCTAATACACGGCTCCTTAGCGATTCCATGGTAAGAGACTCTCTCACTGTTGGGTCCTCTTAACCAAACCTTCTGATCATAACAATCAATGACGGCTCGATATTTACTAAGCCAATCCATCCCTAGGATGACATATAGGCCTCTAAGATCAAACTTAATCAAGTCTGCAGGAAAGGTGCATGCTAGGATTGTCACTCCTACCCCTTCGAATACGGTGTCACATATGGTTATTTGGCCAGTAGGAGTTGCTACTGGGATAGATTTCTTAGCACACTTATTCAAACCCAATTTCTCGGCAAATGATGATGATATGAATGAGTATGATGCACCAGAATCAAATAATATAAAAGCTGGTTGCTCATGGATAAGGAAAGTACTTGTGACAACTGCATAAGCAGCATCGGCCTCTGCCTTAGTCATGACAGCAATCCTTCCCACATTCTGAGCTCCAGCTCCTCCAGCACCAGCTACATTGTTGTTGTTGCCTCCATGGCCAGCATTGTTATTGCGGTTCTGAGCTCCATGCTGTCCTGCATTCCCCAGGTTGTAGTTAGGCTGCCTTCCATAGCCATCTCCCTGGTTGTTGCGGTTTCCAGGGTTCCCGTTCCCATATCCGATCTGCAGGATCCCGGGTTGCTGGTTCCCATACGGCTGACGGTATCCCATATATTTGTTTTAGGGTTGCCTCTGATAGTTTCCTCCTATGTTCCTTTGCTAGTTCCTGGCTGGTTGGGAACGACATTCGTAGGCTCGATGCCCCCTTTTTCCACGGTTGTGGCATGTGATTAGGTTCCCCATGCAGTCAGTTGCAGGATGGTTTTCCTGACATTTCTTGAAGTTGTAGCGGCGCACTTGCTGAGCTACCTGATTCTGCTGGTGACCATGGCTCTGGTTGTTTCCCCCATCGTTAGGCTTGAACCTCTTATCCCTTGCCAAATTTTTGCTACTTCCTCCGGCTTCATCCGCCTTGCGTTTCCCGCGGAACTCATCATGTACCTCCTTGACTTGCCACATGTCAGCTGCTCGGTCATAGGCCTCGTGAAAAGTGTCGTAAGTTCTACTACACATGATCGTCTGCAACTGGAAATGTAATCCCGAAATGAAATATGTTGATCTTATCATCCTCGTCAGGTACAGTGTGGCCTGCAAACCTTAGTAGTTCCACAAACTTCTTGAATTATTCTTTCACTGAGTCGTTCCCTTGTGTCAAGTTGTTCAACTCATTGCACTTCCCTCTGTTAACATGATATGGATAGAACCGCGTCCTTAGGGCAGTCTTAAAGGCTTCCCAAGTGAAATTAGGTCGAGCTAGCAAAGTTTCTTGGCTGGTTGTCCACCAATCATATGCGTCTTCTGCCAGATGGATGATGGCGCAGTTGATCTTCTCATCGTCAGGGCAATGCACAACCTTGAGCAACTTCTCGAAAGGGTCAATTACATATTTACCATCTCCAGTATAGGGAAATAATTCAAATGTAACCCCCAGTTTGTTTATTACATATTACCCACCTCCAGTTGTTAATTGAAAACAATTTAAAATTGGGGCAATATTTCTGTTAAAAAATTAACTCCGTTAGGGGCATATTCGTCCATTAAAAAATCACACATGAAAAGAGAAAACTATAAGAATAAAAAGAAAGTAAAAAAGAAAAAAGGAACAATATAATGACGATGAAGATTTTCAAAAAAAAAAGATAATGATGATGAAGAAGAAGAAACGACCAAGAAAGAAGAATAAGAAAAGGCAAAAGTATAGAGAGAATAGTTCTGGAAACTCTATCAATTCGATCTGCTCTCGTCTCCCGGCCTCTCCCTTTCTCGATCGCTCCATCTATTTCCCTCTCGTTCTCTATCTCTCTTCCCTCTCTATGATTGTTGGTGTTGATGGTGTGAGCTTACAACCAGAAATCATGGTGGAGTGGTGGTCGCGGTGCGCTGTACACGGGGCCGGAGAGGCCAAGCGGCGATGCTCCCTCTCTTTCTCAACCTCTCTTCCTTTCTCTCGATCGATCCAGCACAACCCAGAACCCGAGGGCCTAGAAGAACAGATCGGGAAATCCATCATATGTTCAGCGTGTTGGTTTTGGGTGGTCAGATCGAAGATATAACGGAGGGGTGTGTGGGGGCGGGGGTTGGGTTTCTGGTATGGTTTTTGGATTTTTGGTTCCGAGGACTCCTTCAGTAGCTAAAATCCCCACTTTTCTCTCCCGGAATATGGGCTGAGCAGTGGTGATTGTTGCCGGAATCTGGGTTTGGTGGCGGTGTTTTCTTGTTCACATTATTTTATACTTTGACAAGTTTGCGATCTTCTCGAACTTTTCGAATCAGGTTGTGGGTTTCGGATGGAAGATTATTCGATTGGGTTCTGGGTGTTGATTACGTATTTAGGTTTAGGATGTTTGGGTTCCGAGGAATTCGATATTCTTCTAGAAGTCGAAAGCTGGGTCTTTTTTTACAAGAGGATTTCAATTACGGAAAGATGGGTTGTGGGTGTTTTGGTTTGATTTCAATATCTATGATTTCTGTTTTGGTCACCGGATTCTGGGTGTACAGTGGTGGTGATAGCGGTGATGCGGCGGTGGAAAATTTTTGTTCTTCAGATTGATATTTTATTGCTTTGACTAATATACCCTTAGAAAACCGTTAACTAACAGAATTTTTTGGATGGAAACTTACACAATTGTTGATTGTTAACAATTCTAAACTGGAGGTGACAACAAGAAGGTTTTGAAACTGGGAGTGGTAGATGAACTATTACCCTATACTAGAAGTGGCTCATTTGTAACCTTATCCAGTTCTCTAGTTCAACGGGATCCTCCTTGCCAGTGAATTGGCGAGTATTGAGATCAGCTATCTGCTTGGCATAGCTTTGCCTTCCACGCTCCTCATTAACCACTACTCGGTCCATGAGTTGTGTCATATGTGCCATCTGTGCAACTAGTTGTTCCATTGGTGGTTGGTTGTTCGCTTCAGCTGCCATTTGTTCTCGGTTGACTCTCCTGATGTAGTATTGCAGGGGTCTGTTAGTGATATTCCTACACTAACACCTATTATATTATTGCTTATTCCATCACGGGGTAAACTTAGAACGATTCATTTCATGAAGTATGCATATGTACATCCCCATTGCACAAGTGTCATGCATATCATGGAATAGGTACTCAGAAATAATTACCTCATGAATTTCACACACATATCTATTCACATAGCATGACTATCACACATAATGATCAAATCTCGTATATAATTTCACAAAAATTTTCATCAACTTAGTCCCTTTCCAAAACTCAAAATCCCGAACTCGAGTAACATAATTCCAGAAGCCAGTCGAGTAAGAATGAAGCAGTATATATATATATATATATATATATATATATATATATATATATATCATAATCTGGCCAGTCAATCATCTCATGATAAGAAATCAATATGTCTCTACTGAAGGAAAGGAATGACGCGGGTGGGAGGGACTTAGTAAAACATAGGATACCCATAACCCCAATCAGCTTGTCAAATTTTAAATTTACTTATCCTGTATTCATTTTAAATTACCCTACAGGTTTTAATTCCTTTTTGGATTGCCCGCTCTGATACCACTTGTAACACCCCCCGTTCCCCAGACTTTTCGTTCCGGACCGGAGAGCCTAGGAGGGTGCTACTCAAAATGAAGCGGCGGAAATCAAGAACAACACATGTCATACTTATATATTACATGAACATAATTGTCTCAACACGATACATTACATATTATCACAAACTGTGAACATTGTCTAGGTGTTCCTTTATTTAAAGATGTTAATACCACTATATGAGTCGGCGGTGCCCTTAAGTCGAGCTCCCATCACCTAGACATGCGGGGGAAAGAAACAAGACTGTAGCTTTTCTAAAGTCAGCAAGAAATGCTGAGTAAGCAAACACCCCAACGTGTAAGCAGATAAGAGGCATATCTTTCCTTAAAGAACATGAATAATAATAAGAAACCAGCTATAGTGGAGCAAATTGCCAAGTATGAGGTGTTATAAATTTTCTCAATGTTCTCAAGACATTACCGTATATAATTCTATTGGAACGCTTTCAAAACCGTAATGCTGCCCAATTAAGGGAATATCTCGAGTGTAAAATTTCTTTTCATTTCTCATGATAAACCACGGTTATTAATTAGTTGTAGCGGGGAACGAATCAATCAATCAAAATATCCCATCATAGAATCTCATATCAAAACCAACCATCTCGCAAGCATCCAAGACCTTAAGTGTCGGCACCCTCTTAAGACTTCTTGCGGCCAGAGAGGTGAGTACATGGACCAACCCGGGCTAATTGCAACCGAGTAAAATATACGGGCCGAGTGACCGCAGTCAACATCGACAATAATAAGAATCCGAACATGGTTCCACTGCTCAACTGTTTTCACTTTACGTTATCGTGCATTATATATTTTCATATGATAAGTTTAAAAGAATTATTTGGACAAGTAATTTAAATCACAAGTTGAACATGTACGTCACAAATCACATTTTTAGACATAAAATCACAAAAATATTTAGACACGAAAGGAGGATGGGCACATTAGGTAAGGCATATTTACTTACCTCATGTAGCACTACAACTATCACGATAAAGCTCCTACGGGTAAACGTAGCCCTCGTCTACGAACTCGTCACCTGCAATGTATAATTCCTAAATTAATTACAAGTCCAAAGTGTGCAAGTATGTTATGCAAAATTTATCTAATTCTCATTGAAATTACCCCCCCCCCCCCATTATCCCATTAATTATTAGCATGTAATATTTATATAATAAATCGATGGCGTAAACAATTGTATTTTTATCATAAAAATCACTATTTATATAAATACTAACTCTTAAAAATTATTAAGTGAGAAATCATATATTAAATTTATACACTCTCATATTTAGAAAATAATAATCTATTTTTTCAACACATTTATTTGTAAGTGACTACAAAATTTAATTCAACCTAATTTAATTAAAGCTAATTATTTATTAGAAAAATATATATATTACAAAAGAATTAGATTCATAAATTAAATTCACGAAAATATTTATTCTAAGAAAATAAGTGTTTAGTCATACATAAATATAAATTTATTTAGGAGAAATAATTTCCAATGTATACAAATAATAATCAAATTTTATCTATTTATAAATAGAGGAGTTTACTATTAAATATATCGTAAATCAACTCTCTAACTTCTTTTATTTTATCAATATTAAACAAATAACATATTTTACTCAAAACACTAAATTATAAGTACTTGAAATATTTATTCAACAAGTTATATTTTTATTTTGCCTATTTTTAAGCGTAACAACAATATTTATAATACATATATAATTTTTAATAGCCAAAACTCTGTTACATAATTAAAACAATAACTAGAAAAGTTGGAAATTAATTCTAATACGAAAATTGCATTTTTAATTTTATATTTATATGTAGTTTATATAAACAACAAGTGGATCTCCCAAGTTCACATAAATGACATATTGTCACCTCCCATTAATATTTACAGTTTTCACATGTGACAGTTCATTCCCTCAACTTTTCAGAAAGTACAAAACAACGCCTTCCAGCATGAACACACGTATAAATCTCACAACCCAACAACCCGATTCGATTTAGAGCTAACAAAATCAAGTTTTGATGATCAATAATGAACCAAAGGGTGATTTAGGAGTTACCCAAGCAAAAAATTGCGAGAAACGGTCAAGATTTGTGTACAGTTGGGTTTGCCGTCGATGGTGCCTGGCGGTGATGGTCGAATCCGACGATTCCGGCATCCTCTGCTTCAATTGGCACCAGCTATAGCTTCCTCGGGCCTTAGGGAGTCGTTTGGGATTTATTTGAGGGAGTGGGTAGCGCCGGGTGGTTCGGGTCGAGCTTCTTGCCGGCGTTAATGGCTGCCGGCGGCGTGTGGTGGCCCTGGGTCTTCTCTGCAGCGACTTTGCTGCCTTTGTTTATCCTTTGTGGATCATAACAGAGAGGGGAGGGGAGAGATGAGGTGGTAAGAGAGGGTTGGAGAGAGATGCAGGTGGTGGTGGCGGCGAATCTGCCGTCGAGGACTTCTGCTGGGTTTTTCTCCAGAAGCAACAGGGAGAAGGGAGGGATGCCAAGAGATAGGGAGATGGTGGAGGATGTGGTGGCTATTCTGGTGGTGGCATTGTGGGTGGTGGTGTGGCCGGTGATGGAGGGGGATCGATGGTGTTGGTGGTGGGAAGTGGTGGTGTTCGTCAGGGAGGGCAGTGGCCTTGTGCTGCTGTTGTTGCTCTGGTTTTCGCCGCCAAGACAAGAGAGAAGAGAGGGGCAGAGAGGGATAAGGAGGTGAGGGGGTGATGGTTGGGTTTGGTGAGTTGTCGAAGGAGAAGAAACAGAAGTATATGAAGGGGAGGGAGAGAAACACGGGAAGAGAGAGAGAGAGAGAGAGAGAGAGAGAGAGAGAGAGAGGTCTAGGGGATTGGGAGACTTACCGAAAAATGGGAAAAGATTTTTCAATTTTTTTTTTTTTTGATAATTGGTTATTCTACGGTGTATTGGGAGTACACTTTGCTATAGAGATCTAGTGCTTTTGGCACACAACTAGGCTAGACTTAGATAAATCACATAAGATGTTAAAAACAAATGTGTAATAAAATATCGTTATCTAGAGGGAATATAAAATTAATATATAAACTTCCCGATTATATTTGAACCCGAAAATTATCCAATTCGCCATTCGCAAATAAAATCAAATTTCTCGCTAAATTATCAATTTGCCCATCGTATTAATGCGGGGTATTACACTAAGGATGACAATACCGTTGTCACCACGAGAAGCACTTGTGACTTTACATAACATGTATGTAGCCTTCTCGGAGTTGGGTCAATCCAGTATGCTATTACTCCTAATGCACACCCATGTGTTGGATCATGATATCTCCATATCAATCCAACCCCATACTAAACTATAGATGATTGTCCCTTTAATCATTATAATGGACTAGGGATATTTAAGATAAGCAACACAATTGTAAATCTAAGGACTTAATTTTATTAAATATCCAATAAATAATGAAATGAATATTCTAGCAAATTATTGTTCATACTAAACTAGATTTCCTCTAGGGCACCTATTCCAACAGTCTCCCACTTGAACTAGAGCCAATCTGGTTCATATCGTATGCCAATGCTCCTAGTGTTCCCTTCATGCTTGCGCTGAACAAGCGGCTTCGTAAGAGGATCTGACAGATTCTCATCTGTAGGAATCTTTCATATCCAAACGTCTCCTGTTTCGAAAATATCTCGAATAAGATGGAACTTCCTGAGTACGTGCTTGGATTTCTGGTGCGATCTGGGTTCCTTCAATTGTGCAATCGCTCCAGTGTTGTCACAATACAACTCTATTGGATCCGCAATGATAGGAACCACACCAAGCTCAGTAATAAACTTTCTAATCCAAACAGCTTCTTTTGTTGTGCCATTTGCAGCAACATACTCAGCCTCTGTTGTAGAATCAGCCATCGTATCTTGCTTGGAACTCTTCCAGCTCACCCCTGCTCCATTCAGGCAAAATACAAACCCCGACTGTGTTCTGAAATCATCTATGTCGGTCTGGAAGCTTGCATCCGTGTAACCCCTTACACGAAAATATCACCTCCAAATATCAAGAATGCATCCTTAGTTCTTCTCAAGTACTTATTGATATTCTTGACCGCAACCCAGTGACTCTCACCTGGATTGGACTGGTATCTGCTTGTCATACTCAATGCATATGACACATCTGGTCTAGTACATAACATGGTGTACAAGACTCATCTTTGTTTCTGATGAAGCCAAACTCTTTGACTACTTCATCAAAACGTCGATTTCAACTCCTAGAAGCTTGCTTCAACCCATAAATTGATCGTTGCAGCTTATAGACTTTGTTGGCTTGCTTTGGATCTTCAAAACCCTCAGGTTGTGTCATGTACACATCCTCGAGGAGATTCCCATACAGGAATGCTGTTTTGACATCCATCTGTCAAATCTATAGTCGTAGTATGCTGCAATTGCAAGTAGGATTCAGATGGATTTGGTCATAGCGACTGGTGAAAAGGTTTCATCATAGTCAATACCATGAATCTGTCTAAATCCTTTAGCCACCAATCGGACCTTATATGTAATCACATTTCCATCCATGTCAATCTTCATCTTGAAGACCCACTTGCACCCTATGGAGCGAGCCCCTTCGGGTGGTTCCACCAAAGTCCATACTTTGTTGGTGTACATGGATTCCATCTCGGATCTCATGGCCTCAAGCCACTTCTGAGATTTTGTCCCTTTCATGGCCTCTTCATAGGTAGTATGCTCATCATCTATGAACATCATGTCACCATATTCAGTTACGAGAAGTCCATACCTTTTTGGCTCCTGGCGCACTCTACTAGATCTACGAAGCTCTTGTGTTACTTGAACAGGCTGTTCCACAACTTCTTATGGTTCCTTTTCATGTTCCATAGCAGGATCAGTGCCTTGTGGTTCTTGAACTTCTTCAAGTTCTACAGTCCTCCCACTTGCTTCTTTAGAGACAAACTCTTTTTTTAGAAACACGCCGGTCCGAGCAACAAACACTTTGTTCTCAGTTGGATTATAGAAATAATATCCCTTAGTTTCCTTAGGGTATCCCACAAATTTGCATTTGTCCGACTTAGGCCCTGGCTTGTCTGATTGTAAACGTTTTACATAGACGTCACAGCCCCAAATCTTCATGAACGACACTGTGGGACGCCTCCCACTCCACATCTCATGTGGTGTCTTCATGACTGACTTAGATGGAACAGGGTTAATGGTGAAAGCTGCACGCAATAGATCATAGCCCCAAAATGATAATGGAAGATCCGTTTGACACATCATAGATCGAACCATATCTAATTTAGTTCGATTCCTCCTCTCGGACATGTCATTCCATTGTGGTGTTCCTGGTGGAGTGAGTTGGGATATTATCCCACACTCTCTAAGATAGTCGCCAAACTCTTGGATCAAGTATTCTCCTCCACGATCAGATCGTAGACCCTTAATACTTTTGCCAAGCTGCTTCTCTACTTCATTATTGAATTCTTTGAACATTTCAAAGGATTCGGATTTGGCCTTCATAAGGTATACAAATCTATATCTACTGAAATCATCAGTAAATGTTATGAAGTAGACATAACCACCCTTGGCAGGCATGGCAAATAGCCCACATACATCAGTATGTACTAGCGCCAATCGCTCACTAGTCCTCTCACCTTTCTTATTGAAAGGGGACTTTGTCATTTTTCCCAATAAACAAGCCTCACATGTCTCATATGATTCAAAATCAAATGAGTCTAGAAATCCATCCTTATGGAGTCTAGATACACGTTTCTCGTTTTTATGACCTAAACAACAGTGCCATAGATAAGCAGGATTTGAATTATTCATTTTAATCCTTTTAGTACTAATGTTATAGACATGATTGCTTAGATCAAGGATATATAATCCATTAAATAATTGCGCACTACAGTAGTGAATACTATCAAAATAAATAGAACAACAATTGTTCTTTATTGAAATAGTAAAACCATCCTTGTCCAAACAAGAAATAGAAATAATGTTTATGCTCATAGCGGGCACAAAATAGCAATTATTTAATTCTAAAACTAATCCTGAAGGCAGAGACAGCTCGTACACGCCTACGGCTAATGCAGCAACTCTTGCTCCATTCCCAACGCGCACGTCTATCTCCCCTTTAGCCAATCTTCTAATTCTCTTTAGATCCTGCACATTTCGAAAAATGTGAGATGCACATCCAGTATCCAATACCCATTATGAAGAGCAAGTAATATTGACATCTATAACAAAAATACCTGGTGGTGGTGGAATCACTATTCCAAGCCTCTTGTCCTCCAGATATTTTGGGCAGTTCCTCCTCCAGTTTCCAGGCTGAGTGCAGTTGTAACACTCACCTTTTGTCACACCTTTGGCAATGCCACCGACAGGCTTAAGGGCAGGTTCCTTGGGTTTGGCAACTGACTTGCCTTCGCCCTTGGAGGATGAGGCAAACCTTTTGCCCTTTCCCTTCTGCACCATCATTATGGATTTTCCCTTACCCTTGTTGATGCTTTGTTCAGCTGTCCTCAACATGTTGAGTAAATCTGGCAGGGGTTTCACGATCTCATTCATGTTATAGTTCATGATGAACTGTCCATAACTTTCAGGCAACGATTGAAAGATGAGATCGGTGGCCAACTCTTGGCCTACCGGAAACCCTAGGCGCCCCAGGCTCTCTAAGTAGCCTATCATGCGCAACACGTACAGCCCTACGGGGTTTCCTTCTGACAGATGACATTTGAACAATGCATTGGAAACTTCATACCTCTCAACCCTTGCCTGCTCTTGGAAGAGCTGCTTTAAGTGTGCGATCATATCGACTGCATTCATGTTCTCATGTTGCTTCGGAAGCTCAGAGTTCATGGTGCAAAGCATTAGGCAGGCCACATCATTAGCGTCATCAACACGCTTCGGATATGCCTTTAGGGCTGCAGCAGTATTGTTTTTCGGACCTTCAGGAACTTGCTCCTCTAGAGCGTACAGTTTTTTTTCTTGCTTGAGAACGATTCTCAAGTTTCTGTACCAGTCTAGAAAATTGGTCTCGGATAGCTTGTCCTTCTCAAGGACAGAGCGTAGGGAGTGAGATGAGTTGGATGAGTTGTTTGCCATTGGAATTCTAGAAAAGGGAAAATACGCAAGTTTTAGTATTTTGTGAACAATTAACTATATTTAATAATGGCTAGATTATTAAACACAACTCCCACTATTTTTCTACGGATTAATAACCCTCGAGATATTAATGCGGAAAATATCATTATATTTTCTAGTGGGCCAAGACCCATATTTCACCTCCTTTTGAGCTTGCTTTGGCAAGTCACCCAAAAGTTAGTTATTTAGGTAGGAACAATTCTAATTGTATCACATGCAACTCTTAGTTCAATTGGGAAAATAACTCCTTATTTATCTACCCCATAGATAATCCCAATTGTTTGCCTCTAAATTTTTAATCATCATTAAAATTACTTGCTTACGTCCAACCTCTTACTCCAACAATTGCACACTATGTGTGCCATCGCACCTACATGATGATGAATCAAGTCGCCCTGCTTTGGCATGCACGAACATGATCAATCGATCTTGTGATGGGTGTTTAAGTAATGAGAAGTCAAAACGTAATATTTTGTTTTGAGGGATTTTTCTTTCTTACAATTTTAAATTGTTTTGTTGATCTATATCAACTGATCTACTTATTTGAGTTTGGGCACAACTCTAAATAAAAGATCCGGGTTGTTAATTATCTTATTATTAAACTGCATGCATCAACCATATACCAACAACAATAATAAGACAATAAATAAACATTCACAAGTTTTTAATAAACGTGATATGGATATGGCCTCCTAGACTAAGATATTCTCAAGTCAATGAGAATATCTATGAACCTAGAATAAAAACGCATCTCCATGTGTCTCCATCTTTTGGTTCATCCTTCATAGTCTTGTGGAATGCTCCATGCTCCATGTTGTGGTTTCTTCAATTCTTTGGGCTTATTTTCTTCAATCTAGGCTATCTATCTATTTTATCTAATACTAGCTAACATCTATAGTAAATAAAATAAATCTCACAAGTTGAGAGAAAAATGTCAGCTCGCAGGCCCTAAACCCTAATTAATTATTACATCAAATTGATCAGCTCGCAGGCCATAAACAAACCACAAAATTTAAACATCCACAACAAACACATCTAAGGCCATATCCAAACACCATACAATTGCACAAAAACAGTTAAAACCAATTTTTAACGCGCTTAGTCAATTTTAGTTGATTTTAGAATTAACTAGGGTCAAAACGGTCCTAGGGGCCCAACCATACACTTGGCCGAACCCCTAAGAGACGCCCTAAGGCCTTGGGCTGGGTGGCCCCTAGCCCACACGGCTAGGCTGTGCGCTAGGGCTGCCCGGCCCCTAGGCCGAACCTTGCTTGGGCGGCAAGGATGGAGGGGCGGTCCGCTAGGGTGGGGCTAACCTCCTTAGAAGTTGTTTCCAAAGCAACTCATTGCCTTGTTGCCCAAGTTTGGTTGTTTCCTTATTTGAAAAGAACTCCTTCTTCCAATAGGATGCCCAAAAAAACCCTATATCTAAGATCCTTAAATTTCTCAAACTCACTAATTCATACATCCAATGCAAGACTTAGATCTTGTTTGGTTGAATCATATTCAACATGCATCTAATATGCTTAATTTGTTGTTTTTAACGCAATAATCAAAAATTAAAAGTTATAAACATCAAAAACGTGACATATAAACCACGTCATGCTCTACGACATGTGGCTATGACACCACTGTAGGGTTTTGATCATGGATACGCAGCGGAAGTATAATATAATTATCCAATTAAGACCCTCCAAGGATCACAGGAAGAGAAATCATGACGATGGTAAGAGAATATTGTTATGTACCTTTGAGGTCTCCTTGATGACTTCTAACGAGAAAATTATTACGTCTCTACGGTTGATCCACGCATAGAGGTGAGATCTAGATCTTAGAATCGCCTTGTAGCTAGGAGGAGTGGAAGAGGATGAAGAAATTACGCAACGGAACACCAAAGAGAGAGGCGGCCTCTCTTGTGGCCGACGGGGTGGGCGGACGGCAAGGGGGGCTTCAGCCTCCTTGTTTGTCTTGCTCTCTCCTTCCTTCTCTCCTACTCAAAGTATGTTATGAGCAAAAATTGTAAGGAAGGAATCTAGGAGCATCATTTATATAGTCCAACAACTCCTTGTTTATTACATAAAGGCCCTATCCTACTCAAATTCGGATTAGTCCAACTTGCATATTAGTCCTACTAAGTTAGCAAGTTGTTGCGATTTGATCCTTCTAATTAATTAATTAATCATATTAATTAATTAATTCCCAAGTCTAGTTTACCTGTATATGGCGTGTGACCCCATAGGTTCTATTTAGTTGGCAGTAACTATTTACTAATATGGAGCGGCCTCTAGCAAGACATCCATTCTAGCCAACAAATAGAATAGTCATCATGACAAAACTTGTGCAAGTATTGTCTCATCCCTTTGTCTCAATATCCGGATTGTACACGAGACATACAAGTCACACTCGTATATTCAATCCATAGTTTCTCGATCTTGGGAATAGCCTTATTCGTGCAAATAACATCAATATCCTATACTGATTTATTTGAGTCTGGTCAGACATTCTATAAGCACTATCCCTCGAGTGGCCTAGGATATTTTCTCCCGTTATGTGGGAGGGACAACTATCTGCGTATACTACGATTTTTAAGCTTGCTTCTTATTGTATCTGGTACACGCCTTTATGGCTACCCAGTTACGGTGTAGCGTTTGACGCTACCAAAATCACAATAATTCACAACTAGAAGATCTAGTGACTTCAAGTCTAAGGATGACAATATCGTTGTCACCACGAGAAGCACTTGTGACTTTACATAACATGTATGTAGCCTTCTCGGAGTTGGGTCAATCCAGTATGCCATTACTCCTAATGCACACCCATGTGCTGGATCATGATATTTCCATATCATTCCAACCCCATACTAGTCTATATAGATGATTGTCACTTTAATCATAATAACAGACTAGGGATATTTAAGATAAACAACACAATTGTAAATCTAAGGACTCCATTATATTAAATATCCAATAAATAATACAATGAATATTCTAGCCAATTTATTGTTCATACTAAACTAGATTGCCTCTAGGGCACCTATTCCAACACATCAATGCAGCACACTTTGATCTTAATGCACACATGGCTACTCTCACTCAGATTTTTCAAACATTCCATGATCAGAGAGAGTGCTAGAGGACACATTAGAAATGATGATGTTTCTCGTTTCCCTAGTTGGAACCATCACCATGGGACGAGCTCACAACATAATTTCTAAGAAAATATCATCCAATTACGAGACAAATTAGGAAGCATGGACCAAATGTAGAAGGTAAATTATGAGACAGTTAGGAGGCATGGACCGAGAGTAGAAGGAAGATGAATATGGTGAAGGCAACATCGTGAGAGTGGAACTAAAAAAAAGAAAGTGCAGCAGGCTTCATGAACGAGGTACCAATACCCTTGCAATGGGAAAACCTTTTTGGTTCACCAGCGACTAATTGTTTTAGCTAGTTTTTTGTTTTTTTTTTTTTTTGTTTTGTTTTAGTATTCGGACTAGTTCAATTCCTAATAGTTTAATTTTATTATACGTGTCACAACCAAAAGGGGGCTTGGCCTTGGTCCGGTGGTCATCCATACGGTTCTGGTGCAGTTGAGATCCAGCGGCCTCGATTCGACCACGTGGCAGAGACTAAGATAATAAAAGCACTGAAATTATATTACCACGCGCGTTAGGTTTGACCAATTGATAGAACATAGACCCTCTCCCTTTTCTCCCTCGCGCAATCTCCGACCACCGCTAATCAAATTTCTGACTTGAAACATCTTGTCATTTGTTGATATGCTATGTCAGATCTCTTTTGGCTTCGACAGTTACAACTGATAGCTGGTTAGAGAAATTATCAAGAAACCAATTCATAAGTGCTTTATTTTTTTGAGAAATTTCCAACTATGTTCAGGAGTATTGAACCATGGAAGATCAAGATGATTTACAACTCTCAATACTTTATATTAGATGTATTAGGGAGTTCTGTTCGTTTTGTATTGATGGGATCACTCAACCAGATGTAGGGGTCATCGAGGAGCAACCGAGAATATGGTGTTGGGAGTTACTGTTAACCGCTGGAGACTAACTTTTGCCGGAGAAGTTGAAGATGAGAAAGATTTAGAGATAAAGGATAGAGATAGTGAGGTTGCAGATAAGACGTGCGCGTGTGAGACTGAAAGAAGTCCACATTAATTACTGACTTAGTTAACACGTGGCCAAGCCAGAGCCCTTGGATTTCAACAGCACCAAGACGGTACAGATGACCACGGTACCAAAGCCGAGTGGAATTCTAGCTTTTCGAGCTTGAAGATGTTATTATTGTTTAGAGAAATCAAGAGGAAAAAGGAAACGGACTTCGGCACATACAAGGCTTTGATAGATTTTTGATAAAAGACACTTACCACTCCTAACTTTTGGATTAAATCCTCATCGCACCCCTGACTTTTGGAAAAAAACATTCTGCACCTATCTGACTAACAGATTCTAACGGTTGCGTGAAAAGACAATTTGACCCCTAAAATATTATAAAATTACCCCTATATATGACACTAATTTCTCTCTCTATCATATTTGGAATTTTTTTTCTCTCTCCTTCTCTTCTCTTCTCATCTCATCTCCTCCTCCTTCTCACCCAAACCCTAGCCGCCTCTCATCACTCCTCTTGATGCCTTCGTCTTCCTCCTTCACGCGGCATCTCATGCCTTCTTCTTCTTCCTCCATCACACCCAACACACTTGATTACTCCCACAGCCCACCCCCACCTCTTCTCCTCCCGATTCTCACATTTGAAACCATCTCAACCACCACCGCCATCAACGAACTGATCTGAATGGGCATCTGATGAAGGGGATGAGGAGGGGTTTGATTTAATTTGAATGGAAAGAAGCAAAAGTGGTTTCAATCTGTGGTTTGGACGAGAATTGGGTCTGGGTTTGTTGCTTCTTCTGCTGGTGTCGAGAGGGAACAGGGGGAGAGACGACGAAGATGATGGTGGGAGGCCAAACTGATAGAGGCGAGAGGACGAAAACGGATAGAGGCGAAGAGGAACACAACGCCAGAACCACATCTCATACCTTCGTTCCGACGTCAGCGCCATTATTGTCGAATCTCTCCTCGTCTGTAACCGATGAAGTTTTGATATCGGAAACCTCCATCTCCCATCTACCCACAATCTCAGTCCCCTTCTTCAGAAGAACTGGCTCAATCTAATCTCTAATCAATACTTCGCTAAATTGCAATTAAAAGAATCGTCGTCATGTTCTTCACCAGCAGAGACTTATCGATCGACATAATCGAATTCCGACCCACAAAATATATGAATCGATTTTCAAACCGAAACCCATTTTTTGTTTTGCAGAGAGGGATGATATAATAGTGTTTGACTCATGCAATGGTTTGCTTGTATTAGAGCATAAACCCTCTTTGGATCTCTACGTTTACAATTCGGTCACTGGAGAGCTCCCTACTGTGGGAGAAGATGCAGTTCTTGTAGGGATTTACAGTTTGGGTAACCGTCATGGTACCAACAGTTATAAAGCTAATTCATCGCCGAAGATGAAGATCAGCGCAATCTCTCTCCCTCTCTACCGCAGCGGGCACATCTCGTTCCTTCCTCTAGTTCTATATAGTTCCAGGTGGGTATGTTGTTCTGCCCCAAAATCCTCGAACCCTTATCTGTTCTTCAAATTCTGGGTTTAGGGGATGTGGAATTGATGAGTCTCATAGCTGAAGGTGGGTTATACCTTCCTTCATATATATATATTTTCAGATACTTTGTTTGATACTTTTGTTTTGTCAGATTATAACCTACCTTCCTTGTGTTGTCTTATTATGTAGTATTACTATGAGGTAGTGGGATGAAAACTGTATGTATGAGAGATCAATTCTTCTTAATTACCCCAGATGATTTGTGAATGTTCTCTCAACCTTTTATTAAGAAACTAATGAATTTCTTGGTAAGAAGGTAAGAAGGAAGTAAGAACGTTGAAGAAATTCAACGGTGATGTTGATGTTCTTGGTCTATCGTTGATAATCAAGAGCAAAAAAAATCTCAAAAAACACACAAGGGCAATATGGTCCGAAAAAAATCAATCACCCACTTTTCTAACGTAACATGACAGAAGGGTGCTGTCCACAAAATATTCCGTTAAATGGGTGCAGAGTGTCTTTTTCCAAAAGTCAGAGGTGCAGGGAGGATTTAACCCTAAAGTCAAGGGTGGTTAGTGTCTTTTGTCCTTAGATTTTTAAGCTCTTAAATTTTTCGTCTGGATCTTTCATACAACATTTCCTCCATATATAGACTGGGTGGCACACGTTGACTAATCACTGGCCGGTTTGTGGTTTTACAAACGATCAGGCAACGGCAGCTCCAACTTTCAAGACGACTCAAAATGCGACACAACAACAGACTATGCCATGACGAGAGATCGAGAGACTAATCCTAGTCACCACTCACCAGTAGCACTGAAGTGGGTTTTGCCACTCCCAACTGTCCATTTTCACTAAAGTAAATTTTGGAACTTTCTATCGTTGAGCAAAGACTAAATACGTCAAGATTTACGTATTACATGGTTTCCAACATCAGGGTATCACAAACTTTTATAGGATACAAATTTGGGCCTTGTTAATTTGTACAATAGCGGAATTGGACAGAAAGGTTTGGCTCAACAACCCCATATAACTGAATCAAAGGGAGAAGAGAAAAGAAAAGAACGACAAAGAACCACAGAAGGAAGAACTAAAATAAAGAAAAACGGGCACATTCAACATTGGCTTTGGCTTCCTCCGGTCATATACGAGCAACATAAGAATTAGCTTGGGTAACATATCTCACCCACCGATATGGATTGTATGTTTTCGACTTCTTGGCTATATGCAAGTACTTAACCTGCATATACAAAAATAGCAAGCGAGAAAAACAAGATTCTGATCAACACGGTATCAAATCTTTTACTATTTGATACCACTACATAACTTTGATTGCCACCTTAACTAGAGATGGGCTGATGAAGAAATGCGAGTGATAAGCAAAAATGGCATTTTATAGGTTGCTTATTTGTTTTTACCAAAAGCCACAACTAGCACTATCGACAAGAGTTGGCATGTTTTAGTAATCAGCCGGATTATTACCTGAAGCTTTGACGCGTTGTACATTGGTATTGTAAAGGTCATGCTAACAGGTCCAGCTTCCTTGGTGATGTTACCTATTTCAACAATCACAAAATGCACGACAACATTAGATTTAATATATCTATAATTAGCTAATTACTCATTTAAGATAAACCTTCTATTGCTTCAAAGGAAAAAAAAAAAAAAAAAAAAAAAAAAAATCATACCAGATGATTCTTGTGAGAATGTCAGTTTTGCACGCAGTGTGTACTCAGACCCGCCAACCATCTGTTGCACATTGCACCATTCAGTATTCAAACAAGTACGGAGAAGAAACATTGCTACGTTTGAATAGATACCGATAGAAGGATTGAGAAATAATGATACCTTTTTCAGACTCCATTCAAGTCTCTTGTTAGACTCCTTGAAATCAGTCACTTGCCCAACTGCACCAGGCTCCAACTCAAAGCTAACCCTGAAAGAGGTAAAGGTGAATTCAGCAACTTTGATACCTGAATGAAGAATAATCTCCGCCAAAAGAAGTGAGTTCCATGCGCATTTTCTATTTTTGGTTAATTCCAAAACGCAAACATGTGTTGGACTTGAGTCCACTTCTCATAATTGTGGTTTCATTTTGATCAATCTGCATGTCGGTGATTTCTGAAGTATGTTATTGTTATCCAATAAGCTACTCCCTCCATCCCATTTTGTTTGTTTTGCTCGACTTTTCACACATATTAAGGTAGTAGGAAAAGATGTCAAAAAAATCGTGCATTCCTTGCATATTAATGATGATAGTACACGTGGATCCCTATAGAAAGACTACAATCAGGTCATTAATGAAGGGTAATAGTGGAAAAGGTAGCGGTAAAAAATGGGTGTGTTTTCAAAGAAGACACAATTTTGGGACAAGGCAATATGGCAAACAGGACAAACATTTCGGGACGGAGGGAGTAGTATCTTTTAGTAACTTTGGCCCAAACAAAAATACCTAACAACACAGCTTGCGTGTTGATTAATAATGTGAAACCCCAGTATGCAAGTTGGACTCGGACCTAACCACAGGCATTTTTTAATTTAAACCTTCGATTTCTTTCGTTATTGTTTCATTTTCAAACAGTGTGCTTTCACTTAACAGAATAGCCAGTCTGATGATTTCTCACCTGAAATTTATTGTCAAGGCTCTGCTGGGAGCACATATTTACGGAAGCAGAAACACAATTAAAGTTAAAATGAAATGCTAATATGAAGAAGAATTTGAATGATAAAAAGGTCCACTATTGAAGACTTATTTTCTGAATAATTGAATACTCTGTCCGTCCTACTGTGTTCTGACCGGCAAAACAATACAAAAACTTTTAAATTTTTCCACAATGTGTAGAGTTAAGACAACTCTACAACATTAGGAAATGATTGGCAAATTCTTGTGTCATTTTGCTAGTCAATTGCCTCCTCAAAATGCTTGAAAAATACAACATGACACTAATTTTCGGACGGAGGGAGTGTGTACTATCCTTATGATCTTTTATTGCCTCTAAAATTTAATTATAGATCTTCTGAGTAAATAGTAAACTATTTACTTTCCTTCTTCTTACGCTTCCATAGGCTAATATGGGACCCGAGCTATGCGCAGCTGTTAAGTTCCTTATATGATTCATTGAATGACAACCAAGTAATAGAAGCTATGTTCCAACCCCGGAAGGGACATCATGTTGGCCATTACGTTTTCCCGAAAGCTCTGGAAGAAGTAGATTTTGTGTCTACACCAGGCGGCGTCTCGTAGCCGAAAGCCACAGACCAATACTCCCTAGGTGTCGATACCACCGAAGTGGGTATTGCCTCTCCCAACAAAGCCTTATTCCATAAGCAAGCGCCACGGTTCTATCCCGTGACCTCAGGTTCGGGGTTTAATATTATGTACTCCGTATATTCTATGTGCCATATATTCTACATCATATTTAATATTTGGGAAAAGGAAAAAGAAATAAACTTGCATAAAGAAACTATAAATTCTAGAAGTTTAGATTCTATTTTTGTACCACGTCATTAGCAAGTTATGAACTGTTTTATCTAAAATCAACAATGAAAGAAAAAATGAATCAATCACACATGACCTAAGTCATCTAACTGGTAGGTGTATGAACCGCAGGTGAACGAGCCCTTACAAGGTGCCGTATGATCTGAATCTTATTTAATATTCGAAAAGAAAAAGGAGGTTAACCTGCAAGAAAGAACTAAAGTATTCTAGAACCTTTGAACTTCATTATCCTAACATGTAATTGGAAATTCACTATTGCGTCTATGACACTATGACCAACAACAGAAAAAGGAATCACATATATTCTATGTTGTCTAACCGGTTGTTACTCATTCCCCTCAAGTGCCCAGCTCAACAGAATGAAGTATATAAATGTGGGTTAGAGGGGCGTCAACAAATGTCTGTGCCGTGACGGTGTCTGACAATGTGTCACACTATGGACACCACAAATCCTTTGAAGTTTCCTCACTTCCTAGGTAATCAATCACTTTGTTGAAGACAACGACATGTCTTCAGTGTTTTCTCTAAATTAATCTGCATAAGATGTGCGAGCCTAGGTCAACACTACAATTTTACATATGCTGGCAGATTTAAGACTAAGTTACCGATTACTCTCTCTTTTGAAGAGCTGGACAGGATAGTAGTGATACAAATAATCATTGCGTACTTATTCCAGGAAAAAATGGGGATAAAAAACTACTCAAGATGGAATTTAGTTTTTAGTTGACCAGTAGTCTGAAAAAGTGGTGAAATAATTCCCTGCTTAGGAGTTTGTTAGAGAATAATGGTCCAATCTGTTCTAGATATTTTTATAATATCTGAGTTTTTGTTTGTTAGCTAATAGTTCTCTATATTAAATATATTTAGGATTGGGTTTAGAAAGCAACTGCAAAGAAAATTGCTTTTGTACCTCCTGGAACCTTGTCCTCTCCATATGGACAGATTCATCAGCTCTTGTTGTGTTTAAGATTCTTGCACTCCTATTCCTGAAAGAAGTTAATTTCTTCCTCATTTTTTAATTCTCCCTCTTCACCTGAAATTGCATCTATCATTTCGGTGATTTATCAAAATGGTTAACACCAGATCGTCGAACCTCCCAAATCCCAGTAACCAAAATCCCGACAAAGCACCCAACCCAAATTCGGATTCCATTGCTCAGCAACTATCAGCCATGGCTTCCAAATTAGACATCATACATTCTCTGGGCAGCAGTCAAAGCTCAACCAACCGGATTTTCTCATGTTGAAACTAATGTGGGTGCAAATGCCAGAGGAAACGCAGAGGAGTTTTCGTCAGCCTCGTGAGAACCACGAGAATTCTTTTGCTCAGAAACCGAAGAAGATGATATTCGTAATTCGTAGTGACGACGAAACACAGCCATCGTCCACACACGAAAGCCAGCTCTTCTAAAAAATTAGATGAGCTTACTTGGGAAGAATTGAATTTTTTTATGGTAATAAAGCTTCATATTGATCTCTTCTCATTGAAAATGCATCTAACTTTGATGAAGAGGAGAGACAATTGCCTCAACATGACCAAGTCAATGGCCCAACACATGAGCCTACTGGCTACGGGTTTAGATGTGGTTTCATGTTCTCAAGTAATTCTACCTCTCAATTGTGAGGCCACATCCCCAAATTCTCTTTGTGCAATATATGAAAGTGATGAGATTGAGGAATCACAAGTTGCCCCTATCTCTCAGATTGTGGTTTTGAATGAAAAATGGGCAACTTATGAAGACCCTGAATATGATTCAAGTCACTTGAGAATTTCAAAGTCGTTTCTTAACATGATGAATGACATAAACACTCCCTCTAGATCTACCGTTAAATTTTGTTTGCATCACATATTTACCTTTTGTTTCTTGCCCTACTTCTCTTTTACATGTTAATTGATGAATCAAACTTTTTGAAGGAGAAATACTTTTTAAGAATGAAATAGGGGTATGGCACGGAAAGGGATTTCCAAGATTGGGGGTGGAATAGCATTACTTTCTTTGTTCCACCTCCCAAATTGTACACTTGTTCTCTTTCATTTAACTTTTTCCCTGGAATAAAAGTACAAACAAAATTTCATTGACAAATTACGTTGTCATAATTGGAATTCTGATGATGCTTTTGAAGCTCATTTTTTTTAGAATTTGGCAACATAAACACAATAATTTGATTGTCATTCGTCATACTGGATTGTGAAATAATAGGCCATTGGCCAATTTTATATTTTATGAAATGATAAAAAATATTTCCAATGGTTAAAAGTTAAAACGTAAAAGGTATTTTATGAAATGATAAAAAATCTTGCCAGTGGTTAAAAGTTAAAACGTAAAAGATATTTTATGAAATGATAAAAAATAGCCAATGGTTAAAATGTAAAAGAAGGTCATATTAATTTTATGCAGCAATGCCTCCATACAAGACACGGGTACATTTGAAGACTCTCAAACGTATTTCTCCAAACTGTTTCTGGGCTGGTATGAAGCATGGAGTCAAGTCACGTGTTCAGAATTGCTCAATTTGTCAGCAAAATAAATACCAATCGGCACCTGCTTGACTTCTACAACCTTTACCTGTACCACAACGGATATAGGAAAGCATGTATCTGTAGGATTTCATTGTTGGACGTTCAATATCTTGAGGATTTGATACTACCCAGGTTGTGGTGGACCGATTGAATAGATACTCACATTTTTTTCTCTTATCCCACTCATTTCCGGCGAAAATGGCTGCTGATATCTTTTGCAGAGAAATAGTAAGACTACATGGTGTTCCAAGTGTTAAGAATCATGTGTGAGCCGATTGTCCCACATCGGGATACTGAACAGGAAGTCTAAGGTCAGTAGATTATGATTTGGGCTCTAACTCATAAGGTTGACCTTTCGGGTGGGTGGGTGTCCCAAATCATACTGTGGTGCTCCTCTCTCGCGGTGCTTAATCTCCCTACAAGTGGTAGTGCGCGCTGCCGTGGTGAATCGAATTGTGAGAGGTGTGATGTTCCCATGGATGAGTCCTACAAGAAAAGTGGACACAAATTCCTTTGTTGCTCCAGCACGTGGTCTCGCAGATGGTGGTCCAGTGCACTCTCACAAAGGTGATTCCAAGAAATTCAGTGAATGCTTCTGGTGGAGGGGGTCATGTTGAAGGGCACACATGACGGGGGAGATTGTTGAGTATCATGTGTGAGCGGTTTGTCCCACATCGGGATGGTGGACATGATGTCCATGGTTGATATAGTATGATTTGGGCCCTAACTCATAAGGTTGACATTTTGGATACGTGGGTGTCCCAAATCATACTATGGTGCTCCTCTCTCGCGGTGCCTAATCTCCCTGCAAGTGGTATCAGAGCGTGGTTCGTGCGCATTTCCGTGGTGAATCGAATGTTGAGAAGTGTGGTGTTCTCGTGGATGAGTCTTCCATGAATGGTGGACCTGGTGTTTATGTGGACGGTGAAATTCCTGTGTTGCTCGTGATATGCAGATGGTGGTACGCAGATGGTGGTACGTGCAATCTCACAAAGGTGATTCCAATAAATTCGGCGAATGCTTCCGTGCGAGGGGGAGCACGTTGAAGGGCTCACATGAAGGGGAAGATTGTTGGGTATCATGTGTGAGCGATTTGTCCCACATCAAGATGGTGACATGATGTCCATGGTTAATATAGGATGATTTCGGCCCTAACTCATAAGATTAGCCTTTTCGGTAGGTAGGTGTCCCAAATCATACTATGGTGCTCCTCTCTAGCGGTGCTTAATCTCCCTACACCAAGATCAATTCTTTCGGATAGGGATGCTATATTTATTAGCACTTTTTGGCAGGCCCTTTTCAAATCCAGAAACAGTTGTGTAAGAATGAGCACCTCTTACCACCCTGAGTCGGACGGAAAAACAAAGATGATTAACCGGTGTTTAGAAGACTATTTGCGGTGTTTTGCTCATGAACAACCCCATGCATGGAATAAATTTCTCCCTCGGGCAGAATACTCTTTCAATATTGGATTTCACACTTCTACAAGAATTACCCCTTTCAAGGTTGTGTATGGCAGAGACCCACCACCTCTTCATCCATTTGTACCAAGAGAAACACACATTGCAGAACTAGAATAACAACTGGTTGCCCGGGATGACATGTTAAAACTTATAAGAGCCAGTTTCTTAAAGGTTGAATCTCAAATGAAAGCACAAGCTGATTCCAATAAGAGAGAGCTAAGTTCAGTGTTGGCGACTGTCTTTTTGCGAGTTCAACCATATCGAAGGTACGAGAAACTAGCTCCCCTTTTTTGGCCCTTACAAGGTTATTGAACGTGCTGTACCAGCGGCTTACGAATTAGAACTTCAAGCCTCTTCAAAGTCCATCCAATCTTTCATGTCTCTATGCTACGCACGGCTTCGGGACAAGTTATGTTCTCGCCACCAATTTCACTTCCCATTGCGTCTGGCAGGGAAATTGTTCTTAGTCCTGCAGAAGTGTTAGCTCGTTGGGTGAAAGAAGTAGGTGTTTCTACTTTGGAACTGTTCAATGGGAAAAACAACCACTAGAAGAAGCCAGTTAGGAGAACTATGACATGCTTGTTGGTCAATTCCCCACACTCCACCTTGAGAATAAGGTGAATTTCTGCAGGGGGGAGTGCTGATATAAATCCACCAATGCGTACTTAATCCAGGAAATATGGAGAACGACTACTCAAGACGGAGTTCAGTTTGTAGTTGACCAATAGTCTGAACAAGTGGTCAAATAATTTCCTGCTTACAAGGAGTTTGTTAGATGATAATGATCCAGTCTGTTAACTGATAGTAATCCAGTTTGTTAGTAAAGTTCTGGATATTTTTATGATTCCTAGGAGAGAGGTTCTGTTTGTTAGCTAAGGTAGTTCTCTACATTTTGATTATAAATATATGTAGGATTGAGTTAGGAATGCATTGTGAAGATAATTGCTTGTGGATCCTTGTCCTCTCCATATGGACAGATTTATTAGCTATCGGTGTGATTAAGATTCTTGCACTTCTATTGTAATCGAAGTTCATTTCTTCCTCATCTTTTATTTTTCCCTATTCACCTGACAGTAATAGTGCATCTACGGTACTTAATCAAAATTGGCTAGTCTGTGATATGCTTTGTTTAAAGGTATTTGCTACTCCAGAGCCCAACTATCTAGTCAGTTAAAAGAAATTTCCCGGCCTAACTTGTGAACCATTCACCAAATGCATGCATACATTCCACATGTGGCAATCTTTGCATGATAGGCTACCCACAAAGTTTGCTCTTCACAGTATAAGGGTCTCTCCTACTTTGCATTGCACTCTTTGCTCCAATCATCCTAAAACAACCGGCCACATTTTCTTGCATTGCACTTGGTCTAGCATTTTATGGTCTTTAACATCTTTGCAGGTTGCCCTATTTTATAATGTTGCATCTTGCATTAGTTTCTACCTCATTCCACACCGGACGTGCAAAACCACTCATTTTTAGCTTAATAGGTGCAATCATGTTGACTCTTTGGTGTTTAAGAAATGAGATTTGTTTCGGCAATGACAGTAATCCAGATAGACTTTCCTCTCCTATTTTCAAGGCTATATCACTCGCTTCTCAATTTCTTGAGGCTTGGCAGCATGATCAAGACATTGCTTACATGCATCACCTTGAGGAGAATCAACCCTCACAAGCCAATGTTTCTACTTTCTATTCCCAATTTTATTGATTTATCAGCTTCTATGTGTGAACAACGCAAGATTGATGTCTATGTTCACTTTAAAAAGCAAAAGCTTCATCAAAAGGTGGGCTGGCACGCCATTCTCAGGGGAATTTTGCTGGCATCACAGGATACAGCTTCTCTTTTGCCTGCAATCCTGGCCACTTTGCAGAGCATTTTTGCAGTCCTTTGGTGTTCTCGGCATGGTCATAGACACATTCAGCTTCATATTTCTAATATATCACTTCTTCATCACTTTCAGGGGCAAATGAGGCAGAGGCAGGAGGACCAGCAGGGAATGCAGGATAAGGAGACTCACAAGTCATGGGACATGCTTCTATCTGATGTTTTTACTATCTCAAGCCAGCTTTGTTGTGTTAGAATCATGAACAATGTCACCCAACATGTTTTGGTTTAGCGGTTTGGGTGCTCTTGGTTTTGCTATGTTGTTTTGCTTTTGGTTGTGGGCTATACATAGCCTCTATGGTTTCTGTAATCGGCTTCGTTTCTGCCATTAATGTGATGTTCTTACCTTCGTGACAAAAAAAAAAAGAATACACTCCACTACTATGTCGGGCAATAATATCACCTTCCTAATTACAATTTACAACCACATCCATAAGATAGAAATGTGCTTATTTAACATACTGTACAGATTTATCTTACACAATGTTTTCAGCAAAACATCAATTGTGATAACCAACGGAAGATAAATTTCAAAGCAAATTGTAAGCGAAAAATCACAGATAGAACATAAATTAATAGTTACATATTACCTTGTTGTATATTTTGGTAGAGGCATCTGCACCTGAATAGTGTTTGCAGTGATGCTTGAGGCAAATTCAGCCCGCACTTTGAGAATCACTTCAGCCTTCAAATTAAAAGCATATACTTTAATTTGGTACAAACTACAAACAATATTAAAAATACAAAACATGTTATATATCATTTAAAAGCAGTTTTTATATGCTATTTGGGCTCTGTTTGTTTTGTGCAAGGCTTTTTCCAGGAATAGAATAACAGGAAAAAGCTTTAAATAATACTAAACATCATCACAATCACAATAACAAAATTAGTTTATCTACCTTGAGTGGACCAGCTTCCTCAATCAAAGCATTAATACGGAAAGGAGGCTTGAACTCCTGAGTTATACGGTAGTTCATGACTGGAAATTCACCATCTCCGGGCACCTGAGATGTTGGCAAGGTGACGTATTAGTTCTAAAATGAGGAATTAAGCAGGACCGCCTGGAACCAAATATACAGTGAAATTGCCTATGTAACTAACCAAAGTCAGAGTTCTATCAATGTCAAAACTATCAAGCTGAACAGACTCATGGAAGTTGCAATCATCTAAAATCACTGCTCCAGCCCCAGAAGAAGCGCTATAATCTGCTAGCAAATAAACATGGAATTTGGAGTTACGAATATGAAATGATTAACTCTAACCAGAAGGGGTATTATCCGTCATTGAGGTGCTAGGAAACAGACCCCACTACACCACAGTTTCCAAAGGCAAATAAAGGAAACATAGGATTCCATTCGAAAGTTTAGATATACAACTATACTAAGATTAAAGTCAAACAGGAGAACTTTCTGATGGATTAACACCGCCAGAAAACATGAAATCAAAATGCACAAGGGCAATAGAGAATTTAGTATTATAATTGTCTGACTATATTTAAACAAAAACAAAAAGGGGGTGATGATAGTACTACAATGCGAAAGTCAAATTGCAGTGACAGATCTCATGCATCGATACACTATGGTTGTTTGCTTAATCATAACAAAATAAAAGCTCAAAAATTATGAAAAAATGAAATGAGCATGCACCATACACCTAAGATTTCAAGAAACAACCCTACTCCATGCTACTCAATATTTAGAATGATGATGGATGGTACTGAACACTAAAGGAAGTGTGATGTATACCATTACCATATATTGACTTTCCGCCTCTTCCTACACTGAGGTCTTCATTGAGGGCTAAACGGATTTCTGGATTGCCAGTAAGATAACTCTTCATTTGAATGGTTCCATCAATCTCGGAAGTGAGTATATAACCCTGTTCAACTAAATATTACATATTTGTTCATACATAACAACTTATTCAATAAGTAAACGAGACTCCTATAAAAGCCATAAGAAACACAAAAAGTGTGATATGAGAGTCATGTTAAACTATTACTGGTATGTAACTGCCATCAAAATCACAAATAAAATATCAAAAAAGAGAATTTACAATATGAAGAGATGAGGTTTTTAGATGTTTTAGAGCTCCTCAACATAAGGAGGCTAAATCCAAGTTCACAGAAGTGCATGCAAAATGTATTGCCTGACAATGAATAAAATTTCACTACTCCGTAAACATGTTCACTGATATTGTATTGAAGAAAAATGGGAACAGTTTATGCTAGGTATTTGGCTAGTGCAATTGCTTTTTATCTTTGTGCCTTATCAAGTTGTCAGATTTCTTAGACAACATGTGGTACCAATCCTCCCCCCAAACTGCCAAAGGTTCCTACGGGGAAAGCTGTGTCTGCAGTAGCTTGAATCTACCCATGACTTGTTGAGTACAAAGAATTATAATTATAAACATGTAAATGTTACCACGGTCAATGTTAGAGGAAGGATTCAGTTTGTCGTTGAGATTAAAACAATCCTAAGGTTCAAAGGTGAACAACAGGACAAAAGGAATAGGACACGTCCATCCTTCCATGGTATACAGATGGGAAGAATATTAGCCATCCTCAAAAATGCCATGGTGTTACTATAGAATTATGTCGCCATGAGGAGGTAGTTTTAAAGTCTTTTTCTTTTGAAATATGATGGTTTCCGTCATAGAAATTATTTGAGATGTCCTCAAGCATATATATTTATGAATTCGAAGCAACACTCTTTTAATGCTTCCTTCATCAAAGCTCGTGAAATTATGACTCAATGAGTTAAAAAAAAGGTAATCTAGATCACATCTGGCATTCCTGTCGAAGTGTGAAAAGTCACGACTAAATTCTAAACCGCACCATAGGTAAGTGAACTATAAGATGAGAGATCCTATGAACAGTAAAGAAATAGATACTCACACTAGAGCTGAATGTAAGGCTTATTTTCTCTATGATATCCACAAAAATTTCTTCCCTCTTTCTGCCGCCAGGTTCATTAGCTACAACAGATTTTGTGACAGCTGTCCCCGGCATTCTTTTGGTCCCTTGCTGCAAGCATTCAAAATACAAAGTCAGGGATAACATGTAAAATACTCTGGAGTTCAAATACAAGGTCACCTAAGTTCATATACAAAAAGGTTTGACTAAGATGATAAATATATATAATACCATAAAGAGGGAAGCAGGGCCCAGATTTGGCAGGCGTGCAGCATCAACCACAATTGGCTCATTAAATATATAAGACTTCAGAACTTCAGTTGATGTTGTTTGTGCATAGCCAAAATCCTGACACGGAGAGGAAGAAATAATTACAATCTAAGCGAAGAGGTTCAATTTATAAATGACACAAAGAAACAAGTCAGAACTTATCTAGATGTAGTCTATGCAGACAATTTTTACAGCTAGAGAAAAGTAAGCTAGGAAGTTCAAGATTGTGCTACTTCATTGTGTCAATCACAAATCCTCTACATTGATGTTTGGTTAACAGAAAAACACAATAAACCATAAGGTTACTTAAGTTTGATGGTACTAAGAACGTGGCTATTTTTTACACAGCTCGAGAGGAAGCACATAGAACTTACTCTCTCTACTCATGATCAACTCACTACATCATACAGGAAATATAAGAAAAATGATCGGGCAGCGTATTATTCATAATGATCAGAGACAAGTGCGGCTGAAAAAGATACACACTGAGATAATACTTACGACAACTTCATCTAGCAACTCATAAACCAGCACGAAATTTTTTCTCAATGAATCTTCATTGAGGATACCAAGGTAATCTTTGATGACACGTGCAATCCTCTGTAAGAGCTCCAGTACAAAAGAAGGTGACACATTTGATCTTGTGGTTGCAACAAAGAGTAGTCCAACAACCTTCACATGGAAGTAGTTCACACCGTCTACATTCTGTACAGGAACATGTCTACATGTTAGCATGACCAATCAAGGTGACTGTCAATTTGACCAAAACATACAAATAGAGAAAAGGGATTTTGACTATACAATGCATGGAGAAGTTTGAAGGGATGATGTAACCAAAAGATGGAAATTACTCTTCTCTAGATATAGCATGTTATCTGAGACTCTATGCTAATCTCTGGAGCCTATAAGCATCGACTAACATAACCACTCAAGACACTACGAGCACAATTCAGTGTGAAATTCAAGCATACAAAATGCTACAAAATATAAAACAAATTAAGGTTTTCTTATATGATTTTTTTTTCTGATCTAACCAAAACATAGGTGGAAAAGAACATTATAGTCTTAATTTTAAAAGAAAAGTACCTACAAAGACAGGTGGTGCTTCCTCTTCGTCATCTTCCTTCCAAAATTTCACTTTCCGGAAAAATATCTCTGCACTCCCTTTTTGTACATCGCCACGATCTGCAAATAAAAAATATACGTATCCACAACATTTTTAAAAATGGCTGAAGTTGAAACTAACCGTAATCTGAAAATTTGTCCAAATTCTAGTAACTATATTCAAACCAACGGAACCCACCAAGTAGCTTTTTTATTTTCCCCGCCAAGTAACTTTTTTATTTTCTATAAAATGGATCACGCTAAGGAGGAAGCGAAATAGTTGAGCATATGAAGTAGATGAATTCCACAGATTGACACTAGAATGCCTATATGTAAAAGTGTGACTAGAAAAGAGTACAAGTACGACTACTGATTAACCGAATACCCACTGACAGAAAAGTCTTACAGGATCGGGATTTAGAGTTTAACAGCTGTTCGTGATTAGGTTAATTTGGAATTTATAAATAGTGGCACACAACCAAAGATGTTCATTTATAGTAATTTGAAGTGGATCTCAAACCTAGACTAATGAACACATGAGTCTAACATCCAAAGGCACATTCCCCTACTTGGCTTCTTGAAGTACATGGTTACTGAAATACAATGGCTGCAATGGGATTAAGGTCTTGATTCCAAACAAATGAGTGAAATCTATTGATAAGCTATTTCAAGAATCACAGCCTCCTCAGGCATGGCCTTTACAAGGTACTAGTCTAACCAAAATAAGGGGAGTAACTTAATTTCTTCAAAGTTCTTTAGTTACCTACGTTTTACTCATCACTGAGGCTTCAGTATGTTTGTTTAGTATTTTTTTTTTTTTCAATCTATTCATGTACAGTCTAATCAGCTGGAAGCTAAAACCTACAAAACATTCTTCAAAGCTACCAACATCTGTTAAAACGACATACTCCATACAATTTAAGTATATGCGGGTGAGTGAATATAGCTTATACAAACCACCGTCAATCTGAGGTCGATAGTAGAGCAAGGTTTCAGATCGTGTTGTCGTTGGAAAGAGTGATGGAAATCTTAAAAGTAATAAATTGTTTAGCTTTAAAAGATCTACAGGAACACCAGTGGCAGTAACAATGGCAAAACTGTATGTAAGGCCATCACATAACAGTTAGCTTGGTTTAGATTCAGCCCTTTCTATAAACCCTAAGACAGCATTAAGAATCGAGCTGAGTCATTAGGGAGCCATACAATTAACAAGTTTTATAATCATGTAGAAATTGGGGTATTTAACAAGTGATGCAACCAGGAAGTTAATTGATCAGTTAGGAATTGGGGAAGTCTTCACTTCACTTCATCAATAATTGACGTCCTCAACTAAATATGCCTCTTAGGCTTAGAGTTATATGGTTGAGCACAGTATTAGTTATTATCCACCATATTCAAGTTTCCTGGAAAGTCCTCATGTTGCACTCTTAATCTTGCTTATTCCCTATCAAACTGATACCCATTACACATCGCCAGAGCAGTCAATCAAACTCATACTCAAAACTATAATATACTTAGGGCACGTTTGATGCAAGGATTAAAAGTTAGGGGTATAGGGGGCCCTACGGTATTATATGGTGTATTGACATTAAGGGAGTCTTAATTATATAGGCAGGATTATGTAACGTGTTTGTTTGCACCATTACAAAAAGAGAGTACTAGGACTTAGTATTCACTCCCACCTACATGGTGGGATTAAATTTTAGGCATAGAAGGGGTATAAACAATAAGGGGGATTGAATCCCCCTTGAAATTATCCCTGCACCAAACACCAGTTATTACCCCCTACTGGTATTATTATTACTGTACCCCTTCTTTATCCCTACATCAAACGTGCCACAGTATGTGTTTAATGGGATTACATCATCAATATAGTAATATACACAGGTGGATAGCTTGGGATAGTCAGATTGATCCATTTAACAGGTCGAGGTTTGCCTAATTTTAATGTCATGCAATCTGACCCGTCAACATGAACTGCCAGCCTTAGTTGTTCTTGACGTTTCTCTTACGTTAATAGAGAAAGATTAGCATTGAATATCAGGTATGCCATGTCTATGATTTCCAGTACATAGCAAGGATTCAAATAGCGGTATCCGTCGGCGTATCGGTAACGGTCGCGGAAACCGGTTTTGACCTGTAACGGACAAACCGTAACGGGAACCGGGGACCGAACGCGTGAATGTGAAAAAATTGTCAACAGATGCTAACGTTACTTTTAAAACAATGTTAAAACATATTCATGGTCTTTATTGCATTTGTAGAAAATTAGAAGACTCGATACGCCGTATATTTGTATAATTGTATGTGTATATATATATATATATATATATATATATATATATATATATATTTGAAATTTGTATTGTTTTAAAGTAAATATTAAATTTATAACTAAATAAATTCAATTTCATCTTAAGATAACCTGAAAGTTAACATACAGAAGATGATACTAAATAAAACACAAACTGTTGGGGTCTTTTTGAAATCTAAAAAAACAAAGGGGTGTATGTGAAATAAAGTGAATTGTTTATCATCTTAAAACCACTTCAACCCTAGCCGCAGAGCAATCCGTAGCTCAACTAAAACACACGACCGTCCAAGACAAAAGGATGACCGTTAGGATGTAACGACAAACGACGATTACGAATCGAACAACAATCTGCTGATACGAAGAAGAACGCGGCGTCTCTCTTCCTCTGTTTCTCAACAGTCCGACCAAGAATCAACTCTCAAACGACTTCAATTTCTGGATCTCTTGCCTGAGATTCGCCTCTGTCTTCTTCTTCTTCTTTTTTCTCTGAAAATTCGTTTTTTTTTCTCAATCGGTGCGTATCGCCCGAGATTCGACCGTACCGGTCTGTATCGGCCGATATCGCCGTGAATCCGATCCACCCATACCGGAACGGCCGTATCGGATTCGGTGCCCTCCGGTACCGTTACGAACTGGGCGATACGGTACCGGTACGGGCGATATTTGAACCCTTGGTACATAGTTAATACTTATTAGGATACAAGTACAGTTTAGATCATATAGTTATCCCCCTATCTTCCTTTTTATTCTTGTTAGAATTTTATCAGATGGTTCATGAACAATCTATATACTTGTGACTTTATTTTTGTTTCACTGGTTTGTGTTTGATGCTACTAGAACCAGAACCCTGAATGCATAGCTCATGTCTACATCATGGTTCAGTAGACTCGTCGCAGTGGCTGCTTCTAGCATTAGCTTACCCAAATGATTATTGGTTCAGTAGCATTATCTTACCCATCATGGTTCAGTAGGCTTGTCGCAGTGGCTGCTTCTAGCATTATCTACCCAAATGATTATTCTGGGCAATAGGCGACTATTCACCAACTACACAAGTAGGGATGGCAATAGAGTTCGATCCGATCCGAAATCCGAGTTATTCGATCCGAATAGATCAAGTCCGAATCCGGTCCATTTTAAAATGGATCGGATATGGATATTAAAGATCAAAATCCGATCCGTATCCAGATTCGATCCGAATATATTAGGATACCCGATGGATATCCGACCCGAAAGGATCCGAACACACATAGTTTTACGAAAATACCCATAGAGTTATAAAAATATACACCCTCCGTATCTCCAGGTTCTTCAAAAAGTTATTCGGGTATTATTTGGTCCTAGCAATTTGGTTAGCAAAACAAAGCAAGAATTTGATAATTTTTTGTGATATTGTAGAGCAAGGTTTACTCTACGACGCCATGAAAAAGTTACCAAATTCTTGCATCGTTTGGCTAACCAAATCGCTAGGCCCAAATCATACCCAAATAACTTTTTGAAGAACCTGGAGATACGGAGGGAGTATGTTTTTACTTATGTATATATATAAATACATTACAAAATTCACTACAAATTATGTTTTCAGGCCTAAAGAAAATAATCCACTCTGGTTATGGATAATTTTAGAGGTTGTTTTGATTGAATTTGTAGACGATAATTCAGACATTATTGGTGCCTTAAACCTCTGAATGAATTTCTTATATTTCTTGGTAGATTTACGTTTGTCATATTCTAAATTTTTAGCATAATTTTACTATTTTAGGCAGGTTTTTATTTTGTGTGGTGTCTTGTTTCTATGTATTTTTCTGAATTTGCTGCGTATTTTATATGAGAAGTAAATAAAGTTGCTCAAGATCCGAATCTGGATCCGAATCAGATCCGTTTCTGGTGATTCGGGTTGTCGGATCGAATATGGATATTGCAAAATAAATCCGATCCGGATTCGATCCATATCCGTTTCGGATCCGGTTGGATTTGGATCGAATATGGATCCACCCTTTTTAATCGGATTCGGATATGGATATAGGTGGATTCGGTTCGCATCCGATCCGTTGCCATCCCTATACACAAGTATCATACAGCACCTAAAAATTCCTTGATCTAGCCACTAGATCAGAATATCTGAAGCTAATTCGCTAGAATTAATCCACAAGATTCCTTAACTACCAGACTTAATTGTCGACTTTCCGCTTCGGGATAAGCACGGGTATCAAGGTCAGCTTCTACAAACCTCGACCCCTAAGGGCCTGAAGGCAACAAGCAAGCAAACCCCAGGGGCCCCAAGGATTAGGCATTGGTGAGATCTGAACCTTATACATCCAAAGGTCACAACCCATCTGAATTCAACTTTCAGTTTTCCAGATGAGGGATGAAACATCCCAATTCCCTCGCTCAAGAGCTTTCTGTATCATGTACCGTTTAAATCTGCCGAATCAAGGATCAATGTCCTCATGGAATCTTGCGAGTAAATTCTCCCCTAGTCATAAGATTTTCAAAAATTAATGTTTTAGTATCCTAGCTCCTGAAAAAAGTTGTGACTGAATTGAGTTAACTTTGATGCTTGAGATGGAAGAAGACAAATTTCATGACTGAAAGTGTGTCCACGATGACCATGAGTGTGGAATCACAGCAACATGGTGTAACAAAATATTCGTAACGAAGGAACCAAGAAATTTTCGCAACATAACCTTATAATGGAAAGAGGAATATGATTTTATTCGAGTCTCGAACTACTAGGTACACTCTAGACAAGGTTTCATGAACCTCGGCATAATCAGAAAATGGACTATCGGAATAGATAAAGCATTTTCTGTCATATACTAGAACATTGCGTCTTAACCAGCAGGTGAATTCGAATTAGGGATCTACCCTCGGGTCTTATTCCCCTCTCACAATTGGAGAGTAGATTGCAAATACCAATTCCGGCCAAGTGTAGATTGCAAAGTGCATTTCTCGAAACGGTATATAGCAAGAACATGAGTTCATTTAGCTCAAATTTGGACAAGAACAGCCACGTTTTCACTGAAAAGCTCTCCGATTCATAGAGCCTTCGAAGATTGGAGAATATGAGTTCAATTAGCTCAAATTTGGATTCTATGTCTTAATCATACTCTGATTCAGCGATATATTGCGAAAACTGTACTGAAAGCTGCACGATTTGCCCTAAAGGATCACGGAATGAGACGGATTTTACAATTTAGTGACTGGATCGAGAAAATTAAAATCGGGAGCGTGCATGCGTGTAGGGAGAGAGGGGAGAGAATACTCACAGTCACGGAACACGATGTTGTCGCCTCTCTGGGAGAGAACGAAGAACTGCGAGATCATAGCTTTCTTCGCTTTTGAGTTTTCCAGTCCGATCTGACTGGTCTCCGTCCGGGACGATTTTGTTCAATTGCCGGTGTGTGTAGAAGCAGTAATCGATTACCAGTTTGCTTGCTTGCGTTTACTTATTTAGCTTTTTTGTTTTTTTTTTTTTTTTGGGTAAATTTCACTTACACCCCCCCCCCCTCAGTTTTGGAAGATCTTCACTTACACCCCTTCTCGTTTGAGAATCTTTACGTACACCCCTTCTGACAAACGGAACTTAACTGACACAAGCGGTTAGATTGAAAAGACAATTATGCCCTCAAAACGTATAGTCATCTAACCCTGACATCACATGAATCTGCTTCATCTCTCTTTCCCTTCCTCCATATCTCTCTAGCCGGTTTAACATGGTTTGTCAAACTCCTAATTCTCACCTCGACTTTTCTGGGCTTCATCCGAAATGTCATCTCCACCATCTACCTGGGTATGTCCAATTTCCTCGAACCGGACCTCACAGTGGTGCAGATCTGACCAGCACTTCTTCAAGTATCAACTTATGAATTTCAGTTGTTTTGTCCCTTCTTGATATAATGTGCAGTAGGTTTATCGTTGTGAATTGGGGACAATCAACCTCAACTATATCTCGGGTTCACTTTGCCTAGAGATATCCATTGTTTGTATGAGAAAAGGGGGAAAATGGGTGAATTGGGATGGGAGATGTCAAATTTTGTGATGGTGTTGGTTCAAATATGGTTTGTGTTTATGTGCAAATGCAATCCCCAATTATGCAATGTTTAAGGATGCTAATTGGAAAATAAGGGGGATCATTCAACCCTTGCCTCTATATTGAGAGATGTGGAGGACAAGCATTGTAACACCCCTCGTTTCCCGAGCCTTCCGTTCCGGACCGGAGAGCCCGGGAGGGTGCTACTCAAAATGAATTGGCGGAAATCGAGAACAAAACACTTCCATAGTTATATATTACAAACCATAATTGTCTTAAACATGAAACATAACATACTATTAAACATGATGATTTTCTAGGTGCGTCTTTTATTTAGTACTAACATAACTAGGTGAGTCCGCGATCCCTTAAGCCGAGCTTCCTTCACCTAGACCTGCGGGGGAAAGAAACAAGACCGCAGTTTTTCCAAAGTCAGCACAAAATGCTGAATAAGTAAACACCCAAACATGTAAACCGGATAAGAGGCATATTTTTCTTTTAAATAAAGAGGATAATTTAGAAGTAACCAAACATGTTATTGAAATTGACCAAATATGAGAAGTATAAAACTTTCAACTCTTTACTTAGCGTTCTCAAACCATTCTCATTATATAATAAGGAGAAAATCATCAATTCTCATCATATCCACAATTAGGGGATTCTCAAAATATCAATTCTTCCATCTTTCACATGAAAAACCATATTTATTATTTAGTTGTAGCGGGGAACGAACCAATCCATCGCAATAATCCATCACAGTATCTCATAAGTAACCAACCATATCCCATGCATCCAAGACCTTAAGTGCCGGCACCCCCCTAAGACTTCTTGCGGCCAGAGAGGTGAGTACATGGAGCAGCTCGGGGCTAATTGCAACCGAGCAAAATATCACAATATAAAAGTATCCAAATATGGTTCCACCGCACAACTGTTTCCACTTTACGTTATTACGTATTATTAATTCCGTGTGATAGTTTCCAAAAAAATCATTTAGACAAGTATTTGAAATCTCAAGTCGAACACGTATGACACAAATCACATTTTGAGACGTAAATCACAAAAATATTTAGACACGAACGGAGGACGGGCACACTAGGTAAGGCATATTTACTTACCTCGAGTAGCAAGACAATTAGCACAACAAAGCTTCTACGGATAAACGAATCCCTCGTCTACGAACTCGTCACCTACAATTTATAATTTCTAAATTAATTACAACTCCAAAGTGTGCAAGTATGCTATGCGAAATTTCTCTAAGTCTTATTTGAAATTATTCCCCATTATCCCCATTAATTATTAGCATGTACAATTGTATTTTTCTCATGAAATCACTATTTATATATATATAAATACTAACTCTTAAAATTTATTAAGTAATAAATCGCATATTAAATTTATACACTCTAATATTTAGAAAATAAAATGATCATCTATTTTACAACACGTTTATTTGTAAGTGACCACAAAAATTGATTCAACTAATTTAATTATTGCTAATTATTTATTGTAAACTATATATATACTATTAAAGAATTAAACTCATAAATAAAACTCACAAAAATTTTTATTCAAATAAAACAAGTGTTTAGTCTCACACAATTATAACTTAATTTTGGAGAAATCAATATCTAATATATATAATAATAAGTCTTTAGTTATTCATAAATAGAGAATTTTCTTTTAAAAGTAATTTTCCTATTTTTAACTTTCTAACTTATTTTATTTTATCAATTTTGAACAAATAACATATTTACTAAAAACACTAATTTATAAGTACTTGAAATATTTACTTAGTCACACTAAATTATATGATTAAAGAAATAGATATTTTATCTTGCTTATTTTCCAATAAAATAACAATATCTCATAAATAATACATATATATAATTTTAAATAGCAAAAACATCTTTTAAATAATTAAAACAATAACTAAAAATATTATAAATAAATTCTAATACAAAAATGCATTTTTAATTTTATATTATATTCGCAGTTTATGTAAATACTAAATAGATCCCCAACTTTTCATAAATGACAAGAAATAACCTCCCAATAACCAAAAACAGTTTCAACATGTTATACTAGCCACCCCTAACTTTTCTGAAAATACACGAACAACCCCCCAACATGAACAAGCATGAATCCAACAACCCGATTCGATCTAGAGCTAATAAAATCATGTTTTGATGATCAAAAACAAACTAGAGGGTGATTTAGAAGTTACCCACACCAAAAATCGCGAAAAACGGTCGAGATTCGGGTCCGATTGAGTTCGCCGTCGAGGTGGCCGGTGGTGATGGTCGATTCCGGCGATTGAGGCGTCCTCTGCTTCGATTGGCACCGGCAAAAGCGTCCTCGGGCCTCAGGGATTCGTTTGGGACTGATTTCAGGGAATGGGTAGCGCCGGGTGGTTCGGGCCGAGCTTCTCGCCGGCGTTAATGGCTGCCGGCGGCTTGTGGGTGGCTCTGGGCTTTCTGCAGCGATGGGCTGCTGCTGCGGCTCCTCCTTGGGTCGTGACAGAGAGAGGATGATGGTGGTGAGGTCGAAACAGGGGGAGACAGAGAGGTGCAGGTGGTGGTGGCGGTGTTTCTCGCCGTCGGGGCTTCGCCGGAGATGGCAGCGGCTTGAGCCGCTGCTGTTCTGCTGGGTGTTTCGCCGGAGGGAGAGAGAGAGGGAGAGAGAGAGATCTGAGGGAGGGCAGAGAGGAACAAGTGGTGGTGGTGGTGGTTTTTCACCGTCGGGAATAGCGGCGGCCTTGTGCCGCTGCTCTGTTTTCGCCGGCCCAAAACAGAGGGCAGAGAGGGAGACAGGGAGAGAGTTCGGGGGTGGTGAGAGGGAGAGAGTGAGGTGGTGGCTGTGGTGGTGGAGTTGGTGCCGGTGGTGGAGGGTGTGATGGTGTTGGTGGTGGCGACGGGGTGAGATGAGGGATGGGAGGTCTGCTGTGTTTTGAAGGAGAAGAGGAAGAAGAAGACAAGGGTGTCTTGATGTACGGGGAAAATCAGCAGTAGGTTGTGTAAGTGGGTGGAGAAAGTGTTTTCAAATTTTTTTATTATTTAATTTATTTATTCAGTTTTATTTTTAGTTGATTAATTAATTCAACTTTATTTATTCACCCTTTAGGTATAAAATTCCCTTCAAACTACAACTACCACCCCTTACATTAACTAGTATATCTTTTCTTAAACTACAAATACCTCCCCACTTCACGATTTGCTATTTATTTACCCGTATAAAAGCGGGGTATTACATTCTTCCCCCCTTAAACAGAGCTTCGTCCTCGAAGCGCAAACCAACTAATCCGCATAATGCTAATATAAGATTTTATATGTATCGCAACAGCCAATTCCCATAATACGATATGTAGGAACAGTCAACACACACAATATATATTAATTGCATTAATATTTAGTTCGAGGGGGCACAAGGGTTAAGGTCATGAAAACTAAAGGGTTACATTCCTCTCCCCCTTAGAGGAGTGACGTCCTCGGAACTCAGTTTACTTCTACAAAGAGGTGCGGGTACTTCTTTCTCATTTCATCCTCTGCTTCCCAAGTAGCCTCTTCCGTCTGATGGTTCGTCCACAAAACTTTCACTAGCTTAACGCTCTTGGTACGCGTGTCCCTTGTCTTGGTATTGAGGATCTTGACAGGATGTTCTTCATATGTCAAAGACGGGTCTAACTCAATTGGTTCGGGATCCAACACGTGAGATGGATTCAGCTGTGAAACGTGAAAGACGTTGTGCACTCGTACCAAATTCGAAGGTAGGTCTAGTCGATAAGCAACTTCTCCAATTCTTTCCAGAATATCATATGGGCCGATAAACTTTGGGCTCAGTTTCCCTTTCTGATTGAATCTTGTCACTCCTTTTGTAGGCGAAACCTTTAGAAACGCTTTTTCACCCACTTGGAACTCTAATGGTCTTCTTTTCTGATCTGCATAGGACTTTTGCCTGTCTTGTGCTGCCTTCATTCGTTGCTGGATGATTCGTACTTGATTTGTCATTTCCTCAATCATTTGTGGGCCTAACACCACTGTCTCGCTGATGTCACTCCAACATAGAGGTGTCCGGCACTTCCTCCCATACAAAGCTTCGTGGGGTGCCATGCCTATGCTGAAGTGATAGCTGTTGTTGTAAGAGAACTCTATCAGTGGTAACTTGTCAACCCATGATCCTTGGAAGTCCATGACACAAGCCCTTAGCATGTCCTCCAATGTCTGAATCGTTCTTTCTGTCTGTCCGTCTGTGGATGGGTGGAATGCCGTGCTGAAATGTAATTGGGTCCCCATTGCTTCTTGAAGCGCCTTCCAGAAGTGAGAGAGAAAGTTAGGGTCTCTGTCAGAAATTATCGAGCTTGGAACTCCATGATATCTCACTATGTTCTTGACATACGCATCTGCTCGCTGCTCCATGTTCCATGTATCCTTCATCGGGATGAACCTCGCCGTCTTGGTCAATCGGTCGACTACTACCCATATCTAGTTAAGTCCATTCTTTGATGTTGGCAATGCTGTCACAAAATCCATGGAAATGGAATCCCACTTCCAAACTGGTACCTCCAACGGCTGAATTAGGCCTCCCATTCTCTTGTGTTCAAACTTCACTTTCTGGCATGTTAGACATCGGGCTACGAATTCTGCTACTTCCTTCTTCATGTTGGGCCACCAGAATGTCTTCTTCAAATCCTTGTAGAGTTCGTCGCCTCCAGGGTGTACTGAGTAAGGCGTGTTGTGCGCTTCTTGCATCAATTTCTCCTTGGTTTCTGCACACTTTTGTGGCACGCACCATCTTCCTTTGTAGCGTATGCTCCCATCCTCGTGAATCTGAAAATCTCGGGCTTGTCCTGCTGCAATCCTCTTCTTAATTCTCTCGAGTTTGACATCTCCTGCTTGATTACTCCTTATTCCCTCAAAGAAGTCTGGCACGGCTGTCATACTTCCAAGTAGGTTCTGTATTCCTCCTTGATCCACGACTTCGATCTCAAGCTTTCTGAATTCGTGGCATATCCATTCTGGCAAAACTATCATTGCGCTCAAGGCATGACTCGCCTTTCGACTCAACGCGTCAGCGACTACGTTTGCCTTCCCTTCGTGGTACTGGATATGCAATTCGTAGTCCTTGATGATTTCTAGCCATCTCCTTTGTCGGTTGTTTAGTTCCTTCTGCGTGAAGATGTACTTTAGGCTGCGGTGATCTGTGTAAAGCTTACAAACTGCTCCGTACAGGTGATGTCTCCATATCTTTAGCGCGAAAACAATTGCTGCCAACTCCAAGTCGTGAGTAGCATAGTTCTCTTCATGGGGTTTCAGCTGCCTCGATGCATATGCAATCACCCTTCTGTCTTGCATGAGTACACATCCTAGCCCCTTCTTCGATGCATCGCTGTATACCTCGAAGTCACCTGAATCATTCGGTAGAGCCAAAACTGGTGCGGTAGTTAGCTTTTCCTTCAGTGTCTGAAACGCTTCTTCGCAACTTTCGCTCCACTGGTATTTTACTGCCTTCTTTGTCAGTGCTGTCAGTGGCCTAGCAATCTTGGAGAAGTCCTTCACAAAACGCCTGTAGTAACCGGCTAAGCCAAGGAAACTCCTTATCTCGGATACATTCTTCGGTGTTGGCCAATCTTTGACGGCTGAAATTTTTCCTGGGTCCACTGATATTCCTTCCTTTGAGATGATATGACCGAGAAATGGAACACGGTCCAACCAGAACTCGCACTTTGACAGCTTAGCGTACAATCGTTCCTGTCTCAGAGTCTGCAACACTTCTCTGAGATGTTCCTCGTGATCTTCCTCGCTCTTTGAGTACACAAGGATGTCATCAATAAAGACGACGACGAAACGATCTAGAAATGGCCTCATTACTCGGTTCATCAAATCCATAAATACTGCAGGTGCATTGGTTAAACCAAAAGGCATCACAGTGAACTCATAGTGGCCATATCTCGTTCTGAAGGCTGTCTTCGGAATATCCTGCTCGGCCACCCGAAGCTGATGGTACCCTGATCTCAAATCAATCTTGGAGAAGACACTAGCCCCCTGTAACTGATCGAAGAGATCGTCAATTCGAGGTAGAGGGTACTTGTTCTTGATGGTTGCGCTGTTCAATTCGTGGTAGTCAATGCATAGCCTTAAGCTTCCATCTTTCTTCTTCACGAAAAGCACTGGTGCTCCCCAGGGTGACACACTTGGCTGTATGTACCCCTTATCTAGGAGTTCTTGTAATTGCTCTTTTAGCTCCTTCAGTTCTGCTGGTGCCATCCGGTATGGCGCTTTTGAGATCGGCGCGGTTCCTGGAGCTAAGTCCAGAGTAAACTCCAATTCTCTTCTTGGTGGCATTCCTGGGATCTCGTCTGGGAACACGTCAGGAAACTCCTTTACAACTCGTATCTCTTCTAGCACATTCTCCTTCTTGGAAACGTCTTGGATGTAACATAGATAAGCAGAGTTCCCTTTCTTCACTTGGTTGACTATGGTCAGTGCTGACACTAGTCTAACACAAGGCTCCTTCTTGATTCCACGGTAAGAGATTCTCTCCCCGTTGGGTCCTCTTAACCGAACCTTCTGATCATGACAATCAATGACGGCTCGATATCTACCAAGCCAATCCATCCCTAGGATGACGTCTATGCCTCGAAGGTCAAACTTAATCAAGTCTTCAGGCAAGGTGTATGCTAGGATTTTCACTCCTACCCCTTCAAATACGGTGTCAAATACTGTTATTTGGCCAGTGGGAGTTGCTACTGGAATAGATTTCTTAGCACATATTTCAAACTCAATTTCTCAGCGAATGATGATGATACGAATGAGTATGATGCACCAGAATCAAATAATATAAAAGCTGGTTGCTCATGGATAAGGAAAGTACCCGTGACAACTCCATAAGCAGCATCAGCCTCTGCCTTGGTCATGACAGCAATCCTCCCCGCATTTGCATTCTGTGCTCCAGCTCCTCCTGCACCAGCTACATTGTTGTTGTTGCCGCCCTGACCAGCATTGTTGTTACGGTTCTGAGCTCCATGTTGTCCTGCATTCCCCTGGTTGTAGTTTGGTTGCCGTCCATAGCCATCTCCCTGGTTGTTGCGGTTTCCAGGGTTCCTGTTCCCATATCCAATCTGCAGGATCCCGGGTTGCTGGTTCCCATACTGCTGGCGGTTTCCCAGATAGTTGTTCTGGGGTTGCCTCTGATAGTTTCCCCCTTGGTTCCTTTGCTGGTTCCTGGCTGGTGGAGCTAGACATTCATAGGCTCGGTGCCCTCTCCTACCACAGTTGTGGCATACGACTAGATTCCCCATACAGTCAACTCGAGGGTGGTTTTGCTGGCATCTCTTGCAGTGGTAGCGGCGAACTGGCTGAGTTATCTGATTCTGCTAGTTTCCCCTGGTCTGATTGTTTCCTCCACCGTGGGACTTGAACCTCTTGTCTCTTGCTGAATTGCTGCTGCTTCCTGCCTCATCCGCCTTGCGTTTCCCGCGAACCTCATCCTGAATTTCTTGGATTTGCCACATGTCAGCTGCCCGGTCATAGGCTTCGTGCAAGGTGTCGTAAGTCCTGCTGCGCATAATTTTCTGCAGCTGGAGATGTAGGCCTCCAATGAACTTTGCTACCTTGCTTTCTTCATCAGGTACCGTGTTTCCCGCGAATCTGGACAACTCCACGAATTTCTCGAAATAGTCCGTCACTGAGCCGTTTCCCTGCTTCAGGTTTTGGAACTCGTTGTACATCCTTGTCCTAACATGGCTTGGATAGAACCTTGATCTCATAGCAGCCTTGAAAGCTTCCCAACCAAAGTTGGGTCGAGCCAATAGGACCTCATGGTTGGTTGTCCACCAATGTCCCGCCTTTCCAGTCAAGTGAAGGGCTGCACTGATAATCTTTTGGTCTTCAGGGCATTGGACAGCTCTTAGTATCTTCTCGAAATTCGTGATCCAATCCTCCAACTCAGTGAGGTCTTCCTTTCCTGCAAACTCGTGAGGATTATGATCCGCTATCTTCTTGGAATAGCTTCGCTCTTCGCGCTCCTCATTCCTAGAAATGATTCTGGCCATTTGGGTGACCAGTTGAGCCATCTCCGGCGAAGCCACGACGGCGAGAAACACCGCCACCACCACCTGCACCTCTCTGTCTCCCCCTGTTTCGACCTCACCACCATCATCCTCTCTCTGTCACGACCCAAGGAGGAGCCGCAGCAGCAGCCCATCGCTGCAGAAAGCCCAGAGCCACCCACAAGCCGCCGGCAGCCATTAACGCCGGCGAGAAGCTCGGCCCGAACCACCCGGCGCTACCCATTCCCTGAAATCAGTCCCAAACGAATCCCTGAGGCCCGAGGACGCTTTTGCCGGTGCCAATCGAAGCAGAGGACGCCTCAATCGCCGGAATCGACCATCACCACCGGCCACCTCGACGGCGAACTCAATCGGACCCGAATCTCGACCGTTTTTCGCGATTTTTGGTGTGGGTAACTTCTAAATCACCCTCTAGTTTGTTTTTGATCATCAAAACATGATTTTATTAGCTCTAGATCGAATCAGGTTGTTGGATTCATGCTTGTTCATGTTGGGGGGTTGTTCTTGTATTTTCAGAAAAGTTAGGGGTGGCTAGTATAACATGTTGAAACTGTTTTTGGTTATTGGGAGGTTATTTCTTGTCATTTATGAAAAGTTGGGGATCTATTTAGTATTTACATAAACTGCGAATATAATATAAAATTAAAAATGCATTTTTGTATTGGAATTTATTTATAATATTTCTAGTTATTGTTTTAATTATATAAAAGATGTTTTTGCTATTTAAAATTATATATATATGTATTATTTATGAGATATTGTTGTTTTATTGGAAAATAAGCAAGATAAAATATCTATTTCTTTAATCATATAATTTAGTGTGACTAAGTAAATATTTCAAGTACTTATAAATTAGTGTTTTTAGTAAATATGTTATTTGTTCAAAATTGATAAAATAAAATAAGTTAGAAAGTTAAAAATAGGAAAATTACTTTTAAAAGAAAATTCTCTATTTATGAATAACTAAAGACTTATTATTATATATATTAGATATTGATTTCTCCAAAATTAAGTTATAATTGTGTGAGACTAAACACTTGTTTTATTTGAATAAAAATTTTTGTGAGTTTTATTTATGAGTTTAATTCTTTAATAGTATATATATATTTTACAATAAATAATTAGCAATAATTAAATTAGTTGAATCAATTTTTGTGGTCACTTACAAATAAACGTGTTGTAAAATAGATGATCATTTTATTTTCTAAATATTAGAGTGTATAAATTTAATATGCGATTTATTACTTAATAAATTTTAAGAGTTAGTATTTATATATATATAAATAGTGATTTCATGAGAAAAATACAATTGTACATGCTAATAATTAATGGGGATAATGGGGAATAATTTCAAATAAGACTTAGAGAAATTTCGCATAGCATACTTGCACACTTTGGAGTTGTAATTAATTTAGAAATTATAAATTGTAGGTGACGAGTTCGTAGACGAGGGATTCGTTTATCCGTAGAAGCTTTGTTGTGCTAATTGTCTTGCTACTCGAGGTAAGTAAATATGCCTTACCTAGTGTGCCCGTCCTCCGTTCGTGTCTAAATATTTTTGTGATTTACGTCTCAAAATGTGATTTGTGTCATACGTGTTCGACTTGAGATTTCAAATACTTGTCTAAATGATTTTTTTGGAAACTATCACACGGAATTAATAATACGTAATAACGTAAAGTGGAAACAGTTGTGCGGTGGAACCATATTTGGATACTTTTATATTGTGATATTTTGCTCGGTTGCAATTAGCCCCGAGCTGCTCCATGTACTCACCTCTCTGGCCGCAAGAAGTCTTAGGGGGGTGCCGGCACTTAAGGTCTTGGATGCATGGGATATGGTTGGTTACTTATGAGATACTGTGATGGATTATTGCGATGGATTGGTTCGTTCCCCGCTACAACTAAATAATAAATATGGTTTTTCATGTGAAAGATGGAAGAATTGATATTTTGAGAATCCCCTAATTGTGGATATGATGAGAATTGATGATTTTCTCCTTATTATATAATGAGAATGGTTTGAGAACGCTAAGTAAAGAGTTGAAAGTTTTATACTTCTCATATTTGGTCAATTTCAATAACATGTTTGGTTACTTCTAAATTATCCTCTTTATTTAAAAGAAAAATATGCCTCTTATCCGGTTTACATGTTTGGGTGTTTACTTATTCAGCATTTTGTGCTGACTTTGGAAAAACTGCGGTCTTGTTTCTTTCCCCCGCAGGTCTAGGTGAAGGAAGCTCGGCTTAAGGGATCGCGGACTCACCTAGTTATGTTAGTACTAAATAAAAGACGCACCTAGAAAATCATCATGTTTAATAGTATGTTATGTTTCATGTTTAAGACAATTATGGTTTGTAATATATAACTATGGAAGTGTTTTGTTCTCGATTTCCGCCAATTCATTTTGAGTAGCACCCTCCCGGGCTCTCCGGTCCGGAACGGAAGGCTCGGGAAACGAGGGGTGTTACAGGTGGTATCAGAGCAGGCAATCCAAAAAGGAATTAAAAACTGTAGGGTACTTTTAATATAAATTTAGGGTAAGAAATTTAAAATTTGACAAGCCGCTTGGGGTTATGGGTAGTCTGTGTTTTATTTAGTCCCACCCATCGTTTGGGACTGATTTCAGGGAATGGGTAGCGCCGGGTGGTTCGGGCCGAGCTTCTCGCCGGCGTTAATGGCTGCCGGCGGCTTGTGGGTGGCTCTGGGCTTTCTGCAGCGATGGGCTGCTGCTGCGGCTCCTCCTTGGGTCGTGACAGAGAGAGGATGATGGTGGTGAGGTCGAAACAGGGGGAGACAGAGAGGTGCAGGTGGTGGTGGCGGTGTTTCTCGCCGTCGGGGCTTCGCCGGAGATGGCAGCGGCTTGAGCCGCTGCTGTTCTGCTGGGTGTTTCGCCGGAGGGAGAGAGAGAGGGAGAGAGAGAGATCTGAGGGAGGGCAGAGAGGAACAAGTGGTGGTGGTGGTGGTTGTTCACCGTCGGGAACAGCGGCGGCCTTGTGCCGCTGCTCTGTTTTCGCCGGCCCAAAACAGAGGGCAGAGAGGGAGACAGGGAGAGAGTTCGGGGGTGGTGAGAGGGAGAGAGTGAGGTGGTGGCTGTGGTGGTGGAGTTGGTGCCGGTGGTGGAGGGTGTGATGGTGTTGGTGGTGGCGACGGGGTGAGATGAGGGAGGGGAGGTCTGCTGTGTTTTGAAGGAGAAGAGGAAGAAGAAGACAAGGGTGTCTTGATGTACGGGGAAAATCAGCAGTAGGTTGTGTAAGTGGGTGGAGAAAGTGTTTTCAAATTTTTTTATTATTTAATTTATTTATTCAGTTTTATTTTTAGTTGATTAATTAATTCAACTTCATCTATTCACCCTTTAGGTATAAAATTCCCTTCAAACTACAACTACCACCCCTTACATTAACTAGTATATCTTTTCTTAAACTACAAATACCTCCCCACTTCACGATTTGCTATTTATTTACCCGTATAAAAGCGGGGTATTACAAGCATAAAGGCATGTGAATGAGGGAAGATGAAGATGAAGATGAGAACAAGAAGAAAAGGGAGAGAGAGAGAGAGAGATGAAGGGCAGAGTTGTCAAAAAAATAAATTCAGTAGGATACCCCACCTACTGGCTAACGGAACTAAACAAAGGGGGTGTGAGTGACATACTGTTTGGGTCTATTAGGGGGTGTATATGAAGATTTCCAAGCAAGAAGGGGTGTATTTGAAGATCTTTCTAAAATGAGGGGGTGTAAGTGAAATTTACCCTTTTCTTAGGGAAACTGCGAATTTCATTCACTCGTGGAATAATCCAGTACTAATGGAGCATCTTCTAATAGAACATCATAAATGGAAAGTGGTGAATTCTCAATTTATATTCTGGAAGACTCTTCGTCGGTGTGTGCCAAACGGTGGGCCGTTCAATTAGCTTCTTGGGATCGATGTTGAGTAATGTTGGTGTTGAGGCCTTTTGTTTTCTCAATGCAAAGCTCCACAATGTTCCTCTCCGTCAAAAAGCCATTCATTTCTTCTTCATCTTTGCTTTGAATGCTCTATCTCTCTTCTTTCATTCTCTTGATCATCGTATCCATAATGCTCTTACAATCCCCTTCTAAGATGAGTGTCTTTGTAACACCCCAATCCAAGACTATTGGAGAATTACAATGAGATCCCCCAATCTCTCCGGAGATGTCATCCGCTAAGCACGAAAATGGTCAGCAAGGAGTCTAACCCTAACGGTTCGGTTACAAGACGAAATTAAAGAAACTGAAACTTGAATAGGACTTACAACATTAGTTAGTGAACTCTGATGTGACGGCTTCTATGTGATAGTCTACTCCCAGTCCCGCATGCTCACCTGCCCAATTTCAACAGGCAGAGACGTCGACGACATATCATAATAAGTAAAATTGGATTCATAACAAAATAAATATATGTATAGTTTTGAAGATGTTTAACATGTACTTACAGACGCACTGGCCCAATATTTAACCTGACTCAAGCACCAAAACACAAGGATGAATATACCAGTAAACCAAGAATCAGCTAATTCACAATCATTACAAATCCGCCTTATCCAGAGGATTTCAAATCGTCCTACCAAAAAGGGTTGTGAAGACCAAATTCACTTTCGACAAGGTAAGCAAAGCAAAATCATCTCCTATCCTCTCCCTGACAGACCAGACCTTAAGTGTGCACAGTCCTACTAGATCATCAGTCCAGAGAGTAGCACTAGCTGCATAAAGTCGGGGCTAGCTCCTCCCGATTAAATTCGGGGCAGCCCGACGTCTGAATACAGAAATGACCATACATGGGTCTAAATTACTCATGTTCCTGATATCAATCGAGCAATTTAAAGACAAACATGTATCATATCCATGAACGTAATTATATATGTATGTATACGCATGATCCAACGTTATTTACCCCAAGACCTATGTATCAGGTACTCGTAGATGCATACATATACCCTGGCATATTATGGCATTTACCTAGTTGAAAGTTAAGCATCACATGGTTCGATATTGCCATGATAGGCCTCAAAGCCCCCTGCCATTGAAATAAGATCCCCTCCAGACTCATCATATAGTTCGATACTGCCCGATGAAACAAAATGGTCTTCTATGTGCATACCAGCGAAGGCACGACCCAAACAAAAGGGAGTTTTGTGGTTACGATTAATTTCTTTGGGAAAAGGTTCACCACTTGAAGAGGTTATGTTACGCTCGAGTAATTCCATAAAAAAAGTATTGTTGGGAAGGCGACGAGGCTGCTTCATTATCATGCCGACAAGATCAGGATTCCTAATCACACAGATAGTATCTATCGAGAAGGGAGATTCTAATGGAAAGCGTGACAAGGAAAGTCTTAACATAAACAGGACTAAGAAGCTAGTTGGAGGCAAAAACAGGGGATGGTACAATATCTGGATTGCAGGGGAATTAGTCGGTATAGTGGAGATATCAAAGAGAGTGTTTATAAAGAACCTTGGTCGCGAAGGGATGTTTAAAGGAAGACGAGGAGTTCCCGGTAATGTATAAATGTGTACAAGAAAATCCCATGAGAAGATCCAAGTGTACACCTTTAATAGAGAAGAAGAACAAGAATAGAAAGCACAGAGAGTTTGTAGGTGAGTGTAGGGGAAGAGCAAGCAGTTGTTAACTGTTCTTGAGAGAGAGATAGTATAATGACTAGAAAAAGATCCGAGAGTTGCCATGGAAGGCTAATGTTCATAAATATGGAAGAGAAGTGACCGTTACGAGGGGTTAATGCGCCCGTGAATGGCGGCTAGATATCCGCCTCGTAACGGCACGTTCGACCGTATATATAGGGCACGTTACACGATTGTCCTCATATGTAGGGGCCGTTACACGGTCAATCGCATTTATGGGATACGTGGTAATTAAATCTCTCAGAAAGTAACCAAGGGTCGCGCGCGAGCGTGGTTGTTGCTCTCGCGCGACGTTCCTTACTCTAACCTCCAAGCCACTAAGTCCCCACAACTTCCTGTGCGGTTAGTATCGCGGGCGACCCTGTCTCGCAGCCCCCATTTAGATAAGCTCAAATATAGGTATATGCAAATCATATAGATGATGATAAGGTGTGTATGGAGTACCATCAGGTACGCTCGATGACTGCCACGTGGATGATGATCAGTCTGCTCAAGATGCCCTATCTACATTAACCCCCTTTTGCGCGTTCGTCACGCGCGTCATCGCATAGACGCGCAAAACCATTCGAGCGTAGCTCCACGCGGATCTTCGAATCTGAGCAATTTATGTTCGAAAACCCTAGCTCCCAGAATCAATCATCATTACATATGTCTCTGTAACGTCATAGCCTTTAATAGGGTGTGGCCGTTGCGAAGTCAATCAGACGCCATCCACATATTTTTTCCGATTTTTTGAGGCAAAAATGATTCAAACGAATTCGAAACGGATTCGAAAGGTCACGGGCCTTGAAAGGACTCTATATAACCCCTTCTCTTCAACGATTAGAACTTTTCGCAGCATTGTCGCTATCAGTATTTTATGAGCAAAACAGAGAGTCTTCATTAGCAGATTCAAGTTTTCAATCAACTGTTTGTCGATATTATCCAAGCAATCTAGATCCTCAGAAACCAGCTAGGTTAGTAGATCCTCTCTTTCACTTGATTATTGTCATTTTGAACTTGAGAAATCAAATAGTCATGCATACGAATCTGGGTTTCTTATGGGTGTTCTTCACGCATAAGTATGAAATCAAACTTGAGAATATTGTCTTGCATGTATTTTCTTTGTAAACAGAAATGGCCAGAACCAAGAGTTTGAAGGAAGCAGTTGACCTTCCAGAAGTTCCAAAGGACTTATGGTGCAAAGCCCCCTATTTGGGCGGAGAAGAATTTTATCTGGCGACCATCAGAGGGGAAACTGTTGAGCAATCCCCGGCGAAGAAGGTCCTGCAATTGGCGCCTGAGACTGAGAGAGATGATTGGGATATCGCTAATGTTAACGACAAACATAGGCTTGGTCTAGAAGCCGGACTCTACCCTTTCATAGATATTTTTCATCAAACCTTCTGTGAAAAACTGGATTATATGAAGGAGTGGACGCAATTCATACTTGAACACTATGAATCTGAACTGACAAAGGTCGGGATTTGCAGTGATGTGCGCGCAACGAAAGGACTAAGTGTGAGCCTCGACAAGGATATGCTCATGATTTTGTTTTCTAGGTAATCGAAGAAAACTCATAGCTTTCACTTATCAACCTTTGAGGCTGGGCCTACGCTCGAAGATATTGAGGAACTGTAGGACCTTCCTTGCATGGGCTTCATGGATCCTCTAGATCCTTTGAGTACTGATGAAGAACTTCTAATCTTTGAAGAGATGAAAGAATTCATTGGAGATGTGAAGAAAAATTCCACGAGGTGGACGTCAAGCAAGCCTGCAAAGACGTGCTTGACTGTCGCCCCCGGTGCAAAGAATGTCTAGTCCAAATGGGTCACTTATTTCTTCCGCGACTTCGCGATTTGAAGATTGATAAAGAAGTAGTTGATAGCACCTTTTAGGGGATATAATTCTTTTGTATTTACCACATGTTAATAGGTATTTGAGAATGATTTGAGCCTAATGTTAGAGAATAAAGGTCGTTTTATCACTTGTTGTTCACCATGTGCTATATTGTTAGTCCGGGCGTTTTCCATGCATATTTCATTGTTATTTGTCAAATATAATCGCTTGGTATGTTTGTTCATGTTGACTTGTCAGGACGGTTTCTAATCGGTTGATAGGAGGCATGGAACGAACTTCAGAAACAATGGGAGCTCAAGTGGAGTCATGAGAAGCCGAATTGGAGGAGCTTGGATGACCAGCTTGCACTATTTTGATCATATCCGGATTTATACAACCCATTTGGGGGTTATACCAGTGCCATATGAAATTAGACTCAGAGAGCTTTCCATCGATAGGTCACAAAGCTAAATCCGAGTTCGGACGAAGAAGATATCGCGTTTTGAAGTCAGGAGCAGATTTCAGGGGGGTTTTGTGCAATTACTGAAGACTTATGCGGGTTATGATTCAAGAACGACCTAGGGACGAAATAAATCACCATTCACGCCTATTGAGAGCCACGATCAAGGAGGAGAGCAAGGAGACTCCATTGGGAGCAACCTCAAGCAAGGAGAAGAGCCCGGATCGCGCCAATCTTCCCGATTTCTAGCGTTTGATCTCTTCTTCCCTCTTTTAACAACTTGTATGGAGAAACTTTGTTGTGTTACTAAGATTATTAGTAACTAGACGTGTTGCTAGGCTTCTCTAGAAAGCCTAGGGTTTATGTAGACAATATATTTTCCGTATTTGAGACTTTGTTTCATGCTTTTGGATTAAGATTCATTGAATCAATGTTTAGTTTCTCGATATTTTTATTGAATCCAGTCTATTGACACGGCTAGATTATGATTTGATAGTCATGAGACTTAGGATTTATTCGTGAATCAATTTCTTGCTTAATGTTAATTTCATTCTAGTTACTTTTCATATGCTATGCTTAATCCTTAGCAAGAACGGAGTGATCAACCAGACTTGTTAATTAGCTAGCGAGTGCGTGAGAGCGACTTAGACATAACTGTGATGAGATATGAACAAGAATCCTTAATCACGGATACTGAGAAGATAAGTTTGTAGGATTGGCCTTAGTGGGTAGATTCGGTAGGAGATAGTGAGGTGTTCGTGTGGTGGTGGTCTGAGAGGACATCATTCCGTGCACTGTCGTTAGCCTACTAGAACGAACCATTAGATGTAGGTGGACCGACAGGACACCAAGTAAACCGTAACGTAGAACGACATGGAGACCTAGAGGAGATTGTTAGTACTATTACCCGGCTTAACTAGAATAGGATTAACGTGTTACTTTGCTAATCCGAAAATCGTCTACAGCCATAGGTGATCTAGAGATTGCCTAGTTTCTCCATATTTGTGTAATAAAATAAAAAATACAAAAAGATTGGTTTAGTTGTTATTTAATTTCAGTCACTTGTTTGTGGGTGACGCCTTAGTTAATCACAATTCTTCCTCCTGTTACAGTAATCTAAGTTAATAACTAATTAAATAGTCTCAAGCTTGTCCTCGTGGGATCGATAACTCGGGGTTGAAATACCACCCCTATATTACTTGAACCGTGCACTTGCGTACGCACGTAAGAATTCGTGTCAGTAGTCACGAAAAACCCAAAGGCGCCAACTTCGCTGGAAGGGAAAGGTTATGCTTACACCTTATGTGGTTTCCTTTGTGTCTGGTTATCAAGGTACCTTATAGACAGGCATCCTCATGATGGCGTATTCTGCCACGTCCTCGCATTGGCAGTTCGCCTTTCTCTCGGACAAAAAGTGGCGTTAGGACCTTTGGTCCTTGGCTCTCTGTACCATCGCATGGACTTGATGATGACGCATGTTGAGTCTCAGGGTCGAGTCGACATCGTGACTTATGTCAATGTCGCATTTCTCTCGATGTGGGTGTATGAGCGATGGCCTCTGTATGCTCCAGCCCCCTCAAGTGTGAAGTTTTGGAATGCACCCAAGGCTAAGAAGCAACACCTCTGCCCACGAAAATGGCGTTGGTATAAGACCAATGGTGTGCAGCGTTCTTTTGCCTAAGTATGCGACAACGCCGCTTATTTCAATCCCGGGCCATATACTCATCAGCTGGAAAATGTTGTCTTCAAGGAGGACATGTACCCTGACAGAAATGTGAAGTTCACTCGCGCGCATATCACTTAAGGCTCGCTTTGTTATTCTAGATTCGTCAATTGGTGCAGAAGGGGTTATCTGCCTACTCTGTCCGAGTACGATATGGAGTGGGCGAGCTATCAACCCATCACAGTCATTATGATCCCCTGAGTGAGCCCCCAACTAGGCTTCGACACCGTGGACCCCTCTATGGTTCGACTCAGTTGTGAAGGGTTGTTATAAGAGGCTGTTGTATAAGGAGTGTAATGATTTGCTAATTAGCATGCTCCCACTAACACAACCTTCCGGCAACAGGAAAGGGGAGCTGACTCCAGATTGGGTTTCCTTTTGGAATGCGCAGACTCGTCTCCAAGCAAGGTCTCGACTTCAATTTCAGTCAATCAAGGCTCCCGCCATCAGAATAGGGGACTATCCCTTCAAGTCAAAGCCATCTAGGAACGCGACTTATTATGGGTATTATTCGCTGTTGGATAAGGATCACCATTTGTGCGCGGAGTTGATTCTGGGGAAAAGATAGAGGCAGTTCAGAAATAATCTTATGCAGCAAGAAGAGACTAGGCAAGCGATTCCAAAAAGGTATTTCTATAAAGTTTTTTCTTTTGAACGAAACATATCTTAGTTTGTGACATTGAATTTGCTCTTCTCTATAGTGCTGCTTCAGGAGGTTCGCGTCTGGAGATCACAGTGCTGCTCTTGAAAATATTCCTCGCTCGAAGGACGAAGTCGATGTCGTCATTGAGCCTGAGATGCCTATGGGGCAGGAAATCGAAGACAAGATCTGGTCTTCTCTCGCGTTCTTCATATCGGCTATCGCAGAATCAAGCCACAACCCCAAGAAGACAAAAGCTTCCGGCGAGCCTTCAACAGATGTGGTGGCACATATACTGACAAAGCGTCTAAGAACCAACCCTGCTTCGAAGGACAATCTCGCTTCCCATGAGAAAGTAGTTGCCAAAGGAAGAGGCAAAGCTCAGCTTCCAGCTGCGAAAAGTTTGGCAAACTCGCGACAAACAAACATATCTGATTTCATTGACTACACTTTGGAATCCCCTTTCATCAGGCGAGAAGTTAAATAAACTAGAGACTTTAGTTAACCTTTGAAGCAAAGGTCAGCTCGCTAATGCATGTACGTACTTTTTCATATAGCGAGGAGTCCATGGAAGTACTGGGAGCCCCCATTGAAGAAGAGGTGATCGCGAAGTCTGTCTCTATGGCCAAACAAAGTGAGAGAGATAAGCAGCTGCAGCAAGAGCGTGATATTGCGAAAGCTATGGAGAAAAGCCTTGAAGAACAAACTCAACGTTCACAATCCGTCGTGGGTAAACTGGAGCTCGCCCAACAGGACTTCCAAGAGATTGTCGGTGACGACGATTAGGAAGGTACTATATACCTATTTGCCTTATCTCGTCAAGAACTTATCTTTGAAGCTTTAAAACTGGGGTATCTAAGAGCGACATTCGTCGCTGGTTAGTGGACCAATGCGGTCAGGTAAACAATTCCCTTAGAATTTCTATAGTCGATTTCATCACTTTCAAACAATAATGATAACCAACTTCGCGTGTAATCAGGTCACGCAACATTAAAATGAATCGATGATAACCTTCGTCATAGTACTTACGCAGATATCCCATATGAATGTGGAGGTCATTTTATCATAAGCCCTTCTGGATTTTGGTTGTATGAACCCTTAACACTTAATAATACTTTCATTTTGGCAGAGCTTGCAGAACAGCCATTGATTCTGAGAAGATCTCGGCTTCGCAATGCTGTTGTTCGCGTCCCTCAGTCTGTCTGTGAGGCTAACCAGGAGGACATGGCAGTTGGAGAAGGAGCTGCAGTCGCGCCTCAAGGGCCCAGCATTGAAGAGATCAACCCTGAAGAGGAGGTCTTGAGTTCATTGTTGAGAAAGAAAGAGAAGATTTCCATCCGGAGCGCGAGCCTAATGCTGCCCTTAGCGAAAATGTTGAGCATACTAGCTCACTTCAGGAGACAAACACTGTGCATGCTGAAGCTCCTTCAAGTGTCGCGCCTGAGAATGTCGCACCAACGGATGCCATTATGGAAGACCTTCCTCAGCTAGAGGATATTGAACAAGTTGAGTTACTTCAGGAGGCGGTCATATCGCCTACTGAAGTTCCTTCAAATGTCGCTGCTGAAAATGTTCCACCAGCAGAGATTGCTGGCGGTGATACTGAGCAGGCTGATACTCAAACAGAAGTGGATACTTCGGCTCAAGGAGATCAAGTAAATGTCGCTCCCGCAAACGTGATGCAAGCGGATGAGATCGGAGGTGAGACTAGACCCTAGAGCCAGTGGTGCAAGAAGGTAGTGCCGCCCTCCCTGAGGAAGGATTGAATGCGACTGCAAATGAGCTAGCTCAAAATGGGTCATCGAGGTAAAACACCCCTGTAGTCGGGGCTGAAGTATCGGGAGCTAATCAAACAGGCGCTCAAAGCGAAGATATACAACTCTCCAATATGTTAGAATAATCTCATGGTGAGAATCAAGGGCCTGCTTTGTACTTGGACACAATTCTTGCTCAGAACCCCTGGGGAGCGTGGGCCACAAATGCTTTTGAACCCATTGAAGCTGAAGTAAATCACATCATTCGTGAGGAATACCTTGCACGAGAAGCCCTTGTAGACCAGCGATCGGCTAAAGCGGGAGCTTCGAGCAGTGGACCATCAACATCGACCCCAATTCCGTCGCTTCACGAAATAGTTGCAGGCCTTGGTAAGCATATTTAAACATGCAATCATGGCCAGTTATCGATTTGTTTTAAATCCAGAATAAATCACTTAACCTTCTTGAACATGCAGGCATAAGCGAGTCTTGCTTGAAGTGGCTTATGAAGATTCGTCATTCGTATCCAAAGACTTTTGCCAAGGCCCTGGAGATGCCAGCTAAATACAGGAAGTATCTCTTTCAAGAAATGGCATGTCTCATGGAGAGGATATGCGAGACTACTCCAGCGACTATTTATGTCTCAAATGCGCAGTACTTTTTAACAAACGTTCATGGCCTTCAGATCGCTTCACAGGGCAAGGTCAATCTTGAATTTCTTGTTAACAGGTTGAAAAGATTAACAATTCTGTGAACCTCAGGTTTGGCTATGTGAACTACAACACGGAGCATGCCAGACTCCGCGCTGAGAGGGAAGCGATTGTTAATGCTTTTAATCAATATAAGGAGGCTAAGGCGAAGCATCAGCAGCAAAAGGTGTATCTGGATTAGTGTGCTGAAAATAGCGTAAAACTAGCAGCTGAAAATTCGCTTTTCAAGAACTTGTTTGCGGAAGATGCAAATTTTTAGCTTTGTTTGCTCAGGCTCACATGTATGAACAATCTTTTTTTGAATTTTTTCATAGTTTGAACTTCTCAATTTTGAAAGACTACGCGGGTCTATGCGTGTTTGAATATTGCTTGCAATCAATATGAAGTTTTTATTGACCATTCATATTGAATCTAAATCGCGCATTACTGCTATCTGACAGAAATAGTCTTATACTTGCAAGTCGTTATTTGAAATGAGTATGCTTTAAATCGCATTTGGATTCTATTTAATTAGGTAGGCTTAGGCTCTGAATGTCATCATTTAGACAAATAGGCTTGTACAAGATTTCATTGCTATCTAAACATATAGGCCTTAGTTTGCATGTTGCTGCTATCTAGACATATAGGCTTAAGTTCGCGTATTGCTGCTATCTAGACATATAGGCTTAAGTTTGCATGTTGCTGCTATCTAGAAAGATATGCTTAAGTTCGTGTATTGCTTTTATCTTGGAAGATAGGCTTAAGTTCGCATGTTGCTGCTATCTAGACAGATAGGCTTAAGTTTGCACATTGCTTGTATCTAGACAGATAGGCTTAGGTTCACGAGTTGCTGCTATCTAGACAGATAAGCTTAAGTTGTGAAGTAATTGACTACCAGTCTTAACAAGTAATGCAACAATAAAGTGGGACCAGCAATTGATAAAATATATATCATATGGGAAAGTTATTATCATTAATCAAATCTTCATATGGGAGGATGTAAGCAAAGCATAGAGCAAGAAAAGAAAGAGATAAAGCTAAGGATAGTACTTCTTAAGCCATCGCATATTGACTGGATTGGGAGTCGTGGCAGCCCCATGGCAACGCAAGATAGTGCAATAGTTGCTGTCAAAAACTTCTTTGACCTTGAATGGTCCTTCCCAATTGGCAGCGAACTTGGGATGAACTGCTTCGCGCATGCAGTGATTGGAAGCTCGTAAGACCAGATCCCCAACAGTGAAGTCTCGGTGCTGAACAATTTTGTTGTAGGCTCGAGAGATTCTTTCCTTCTACTTTGTGTTTACCTTCCTGGCTATGTCACGTTTCTCTTCAAGTAAGATGAGGTCGTGGTCGTGTTCGTTCTCATATAAGGCACTGAAGGCCAATCTTGCAGAATTCACCTTAACTTCGGCAGGAACAACTACTTCTGCTCCATAACAAAGCAAAAAATGGAGAATTCCCTGTAGGCGTTCTTGGTGATGTGCGATACGCCCACAATGCCATACTCAAAGAATCTGCCCACTTCTTGTGATCATCTGAGACCATCTTGCTTAAAATTCTAAGGAGTTTGTTTGTAGCTTCTGCTTGCCCATTCCCTTTTGGGTATTAAGGCGTCGAGCATACTTGCCTCACATTGTACTCCATCAGCTTCGAGGCAACTTGGCGATTGACAAAGGGGTTTCCATTATCAGACAGGATCGTGTTAGGAATCCCAAAACGATAAATGATGTTCTCTTGGATGAACTTCACAACTGCCAGCGCGTTTGCTATTTTAAGGGGAACCGCTTCCACCCATTTGGTGAATTGTTCAGTTCCAGTCAAGATGAACAGATTTCCGTGTGACGGCGGGCAAATAGGGCCAATGCAATCCAGGGACCAAGTGTGAAATGGCCAAGGAGTGCCTAATGCGTGCATATCGACCGCAGGAGCATGTACCTGATTACCATTGAACTGGCATTGTTGACACCTTTTGACCTTCATACGACAGTCAGCTTCCATGGTTGGCCAAAAGTAACTAACTGTCAAAAGTTGCCTACTTCGCGCCTCCTTGATGCTCCATCTGGTGCGAGATTTCCATGAATTCTTGTGTTTCTTGGACATTCAAGCATCTAAGAAAGTTCCCCTCATGTCCCTTTCGCCGTAACAGATTTTCCTTTAGCACATACCGAGTTGATTTCCTCTTGAGCTTCTCAGCCTCTTTCTTGTCGCCTGGCAGGATTTCATCTTGCAGATAGTCAATCAATGGCTTCCTCCAATCGACATCATCATCAATTGCAGCAACTTCCAAAAAATCTTTCATCAATGCACATTTTTCGAAGTTACCCTGAAGGACTGCAGCACAACTCGCCATTTGGGGCCAATGAATTCCATATCTCTGCGCTTTCTTGTAGATAGAGACTTCGTTATCTCCGCAAGGATTCTGGTGAATTTTCTCTAGCACGACTTGTCCTTCCTCTTCCGTAGCACATCGCATCAAGATTCCTCCTGGCCCCTTGTAATATAGCAAGTTGTCATGTATGCAGAATCCCTTAGTGGAAACCCAACTTTCTTTGCTCTTTCCTTCGGCCATTGCGCGCATGATGGGCTTCCTCCAGTCCTCAAGTTCGCTAAACTTGTCTTCGCACAAATATTTTATCAGGGAAGGAGTTGTTTTTACTTCGATTGAGATTTCTGCTGGACATTTATCTGACCTGATCTTCGACCCCAAAGTGGCCAGGGCTTCTGCATGCTGATTGTCGGAGCTATGAGTATGGTCATACTTGATGGAATCAAACCTTTGAACTAGTTTCTGCACGATCGACCTATAGCTCAGTAGATTGATCTCTTTCAAATCATATTCGCCTGAGGCTTGTTTGACAATCAGCTTGGAATCTCCCATTACTATCGAGTTCTGTGCTTCCAAAGCCTTGGCCGCGAGGAGTCCGGCAATTAAAGCTTCATACTCGGCCTCATTGTTAGTCAATGAAAAGTCCAGCTTGTTTGATATCTGGATGAATTCTCCATCGGGCTTAGTCGGGACGATTCCAGTTCCTCCTCCTGCTCTTTTCAATGATCCATCGAAATGAAGCTTCCAATATAGTGAATTCAACGCGTATACTTCTGACCTTCAAACTCTTCTTCCACCATGGGTTCATAGCTTTCATCCGGGAATTGTGCTAATAAATCTGCCACTGCTTGGGACTTGATGGCTTTCGGGTGCGAGCACGTGATGTCGTATTGTGATAAAGTCATGTACCATTTCACCAATCTCCCACAGGGAACAGAGTGTCCCAACAAGTAACATATAGGGTCGCTTTTGGTTACTATGACAACTTTGTGGGAAGCGACAATAATGCTTCAAATTTCCAATAACGAAAAATAGAGCAAGGCAATGATGTTCGATGTCTGTGTACCTGGATTCAGCAGACTGGACTATGCGCGAGATGTAATAAATGGGTCGCTCCTGTCCTTCGAACTCTTGAGCCAGCAATGCCCCAATAGACTTCTTGGTTGATGTAAGATATAGAAGCAAAGGGGATCCCAGTTGGGGTGCGATCATTACTCATGGAGATATCAATAGCTGCGTCAGCTTCTCAAACATGGTCTGGTGCTTCTGTCCAGGCGTACTCCGCATTCTTCTTTTACAGATTGCCAAAACAGAATGTCAGCTCCGAGATTGCTGGTATGAACTTTCGCAGATACGAGAGCTTTCCCAAAAACGTATTCAACGCACTTTGATTCTGAGGTGCTGGTAAGCTAGTAATGGCGAAAACCTTCGCGGGATCAGGTTCAATTCCATGGCGGTGGATCACACACCCCAAGAACTTCCCCGAGGTCACCCCAAACACGCACTTCATAGGATTCATCTTCAGTTGGATCCTTCTGCATCCTTCTAACACTTTCCTCAAATCTTTCAAGTGATTTCCCTTTTGTTTAACTTGACGACCAGGTCATCTACATAGAACTCAACCTCTTGATGCATCATATCATGGAAAAGCGCCATCATCGCACGCTGATAAGTCACACCAGCATTCTTCAAACCAAAAGGCATGACTGTGTAATGGAATACTCCCACATGTGTGATGAATGTCGTCTTCCTCGCATCTTCAGGATCCATCTTTATGTGATTGTAGCCACCAAACCCATCCATGAAGCTAAACATCCGGTGGCCTGCAGTAGAATCAATCAACAAGTCTATGTTCGGTAGTGGGAAGTCATCCTTAGGAAAAAACCGATTCAAATCCCTGAAGTCCACACAAATGCGAAGCTGTCCATTCTTCTTCAGGACTGGTACAATGTTGGCCAGCCATGTGGGATGGTGCTCTGGCCTGATGAACTTTGCATTTAGTAACTTCACTATTTCTTCTTTTATCTTCACATTGATTTATGGGCGGAAACTCCTTGTACTCTGCTTTACTAGCTTCGACCCTGGAATGACATCCAATCTATGCATTGTGACCTCCGTATCTAGGCCGGGAATTTCATCATATTCCCACGCGAAAACATCCTTGTATTCTGTCAGCAGCTTCAATAAACCCTACTCTTCTTCATCGTCAAGATCCGCGCTTAAGAATATCGACCTTTTCTTTTCCTCTGTCCGGCTCAAGAACACTTCTTTTAGCTCTTGTTTCTGAGGTTTTGGCTTGTCCTCCATACATTCAGGAGCCTCCTTCAATTTTTCTATCGGGCTTTTGCTCATGACTTCATATGGGACTTCCACAACTACCTCATTGATTTTCTCAGGGACATCTTCGATATATGGGGTCGAAGATGACCCCGCGCACCTTCAGATGCGATAGCACTTCTTCCCATTTTCATAGAAGTTGTCTATCTCCTTGCCCTCGTCATTGTGTTTGACGACCCTTTTGAGAGTGTAGACGTTCTTTTTTTTATATGCTACCTTCGACGCCAATTCCTGTGAAGGCTACTCCTTATGAGCTTCTCTCATCACCATTACCATAGTTGGTGATTGATCTTTAATGTCCTCCTATCTGGGCAGAGGAGTTGGCTTGAATGGTGATGGCATTTATTCTTCTGCCATCTCTATGAACCACACTGCCTCAGTTAGGTGCGCTTCATTACGATTGAATGGATTTATCGAGGCTGGTATATCCACCACCCTGTCTTTCCAAATAGCCTTCATCATTTGATGAGTTGTGGATGGTACAGCATCGAAGCGATGAATCCATGCTCGACCAATGATCATATGGTAGGTGGTGTTGGCATCAATGACATGAAACTTAGCAGAGCATTTGATTTTGCCAATCTGGATCCCTAGTCGAATCCATCCAACAGTCATCCGCGAATCGCTCCCGAAGCCCATCAAGAGCGATGGTCATTTAAAAATCTTTTTTTATGGGATACCAGCCACTCGAGAGTGCTGAGTGGTATCACGTTCACTGCTGCTCCTCCATCGACAAAGGCTCTCTTGAATTCAACATCATTGATAAGGCTGTTACGTATAGTGGCCTTTGGTGATTCACGTCCGTCTTCTTATCCTCTTCCGCGAAGGACACCACTAGGCCATTTGATCGTGAGGCCCTGATAACTTTCCCATTTGATGCTAATAGTTCCTCACCAAAGTCTTCAGCTACCCTGAGGATTGCCTTTGTCATTTCTTGGTGGCACGCATTCGAGAAGTTCATGTCGTCAAAGAACTTTTCAAATTTGCGCGAGCTTTTCATCCGTTCCGCTAGAGAATCCTCTGTGTCCAAAACATTATCTTCATCTTCATGGATCTCAGCTACAACTGGAATTCCCTCATCTGCAACCTCTTCATAATCACAGATCGATATCATCGCTATCTCTTTTCCCTTGGGCTCCTGCTGTGAGTGGGCGGGTAGTGGATTGTTGCGCACATCCTTGGTTGGCTCATCGATGACCAGCTGTCCTTCCTTTATATTTCTGTCTACGAGCCACCTCAATTTCCTGCACTCTTTAGTTGGGTGCATGACTTGATCATGGCACTCACAAAATATGGGATCTCGCAATTGCTCCCCGGTTGATTTGTGCTCCAGCGCCGGTAGAATCCCATCCTTTCGCCACTGCTTGCACAAGGTTGTTATTTCCCCAATCGAGCATGGCAACGGGGGTACCTCCCTTGGTGTAGGTCGTTGTTGCTTATGGGACGAAACTGCATTCACTTCAGCTTCGCGCCCGAGCTTGTAGCTGAATCTCCCAACTTTGAACCCGGAGCTTGCTGGTGCTCGATCGGGCGAAAAGTTCTTCTTCTGCTTCTCCACGATGGGCTCAATGTTCCTAGTACAATCAATTAAATTGGAGAAGGTACGCAATTGCAAGTTAATGAGCATACCTTTGTACACGTCCCACATGCCCTAGAGACAAGTTTCAACAAGGCGACTCTCAAGTACCTCATCAACACATTCCAACGACCTTGTTATAAACTTCTTGATGAACGCGACGCCTTCCTCGTCATGTTTCTGATACATGCGCGACAGGTGGATCGTGGTAACCTTCTCCCCGACTTGGACGAACTTGGCGTAAAATTTCTTAACCATATCTTCCCAGGTCTTGATCGAGCCCGCCTCCAGAGTTCTGTACCATTTGTATGCGATCGTTCCCAAAGACTTTGGGAATTCGCGCATGAGCAGCCTTGTGTCGATTCCATGCAGACCCATTAGATCAACGAAGCGCATCACATGCTTCTGCGCGTTTTCGCTGACTTCATCAAACTTCTCCCATTTGGGCGACTTGTACCCAGTAGGGTTAGGCATCAGGTAAATATCGCACGGGATTGGCGGCACGTTATCAACCTTTGGAATGACCGTGTCCGCAAAACACTGGTTCACGATGAGACTGTCCAAGCATTGCTCCAAAGCTATCACATTGGAAGGCGCGCTTCCTCCTGGGGTAGACGATGGGGTCGCCGCGAGCCCATGTATGTGAGGCGTGTTGGGAACATAGGGAGGTGGAGGTGTGTAGCTGGCCTGGACTCCAGTCTCATATGAGGGCAATACTGAATAAGAGGGTGGATTCCCAGCAGTGGTGCGTTCTGGTTTGTAACCAGAGGCGAGGCTCTGACGACAACCCTGGTTGTTGAGGCGCAGGCCCTTGAGGAAGAGGAGTCTGAATCGAAGACAAAGGGTTCGATTGAGTATTATTGTGCGACATAGGTGCCGTGGTTGCCGGAAAGACTAAATCCCCTAGACTGGCATTTTGTGCAAGTCCTCCCAAGATCGCCATTATCTGGGCTATCTGGGCAGATTGGGCTTGCATGGCCTTGGCTTGGCTTTGGATTGTGGCGTTCAGCATCACCAAAGAAGGATTGTTCCCATAAGTTGTCTGGATTTGGACATTTTTGTTGTTGAGTGGAGGCTCCTCTCTTAGGGTTTCTTCCCCTTGGAGAGATTGGTCGCCATCACGGGGTTGGCTTCAAGGGTCATGTTTGCAGAGATCCGGAAAAGCTTGAAGGTAGTGTTTCACGTCGGGTTCACAAAATGTGTACAAGGAAATCCCAGGAGAAAATCCAAGTGTACACTTGTAAAAGATAACAAGAACAAGAATAGAAAGCACAAAGAGGTTGTAGGTGAGTGTAGGGGAAGAGTAAGCACTTGTTAACTGTTCTTGAGAGAGAGAGAGAGAGTATAATGACTAGCAAAAGATCCGAGAGTTGCCATGGAAGGCTAATATTCCTAAATATGGATGGGAAGTGACCGTTACGAGGGGTTAATGCGCCCGTGAATGGCGGTTCGACCGTATATATAGGGCACGTTACATGATTGTCCGCATATGTAGAGGTCGTTACACGGTCAATCGCATTTATGGGATACGTGGTAATTAAATATCTCAGACAGTTACCAAGGTTCGCGTGCAAGCGTGGTTGTTGCTCTCGCGCGACGTTCCTTTCTCTAACCTTCAAGCCACTAAGTCCCCACAACTTCCCGTGCGGTTAGTATCGCCGGCGACAGAAAAAACTCGGGAACTCGGTTCAGGGTTAAAGAGACAATCGATAACCAAAAAGTAGAAGTATACTATTAAGATTACATTTCGTTTAATGTATACAACAAATCTTGTCGAAATAAGTCTACAAAAAAAGTAAATAAATAAAAAGTGCGTGATATTCTAAATGATCTAACTTAAGCACGCAGCTTTGTCTCGATTCGCGTTCCCATTCCCCAACATTGATTGATGACCTGCGGTTTTAAAATGGCAAAATCCGACGCAGTTTTGAAGAAATGATCAGTAAAAACTGAGTAAATACACACTACGACATGTAAAGCATGGAGTGACACGCAAGCATAAGTTCAAATAGATTTGAAAAGAACTAATAGTAAAAGTGTTGGGAAAATTCGGAAGGATTATAAGAAAACGTATATCAAACTTCTCAACTTTAAGACGTTTATAAATCACGAGTAGCCAAGATATACTTAAACCATGTCAATCTCACATGATCAAATCATGTTTCACGGTAAAACATATTAATTCATGAGTGCCAAATTTCTTTCAACTTCATTTAGTTTAGTTGGGCATATCTAGAGCCGCAAACATGATCGATAAAGTAACAACATTTGCGTTCAACTTCAATTAACCGTTAAGTTTAGCCGAGGCATATCCAGAGCCACCAGCAGGATCGATGCAGACAGAGGGATCACGAAATAATCACAAAGGGTTCTTTCTAGGGTCTATCAAACCCTATTTCACCCGAGCGTTAAGGGAGCCCATTCGTCAACCCCGCTCACAAACATTAGCTAAGAGGCCTTAAGTGTCGACACCCCTATACCGTAGTGACCCTTACAAGTATAAGTAGCACTCTATAGCTCTATAAACCCCTTGGCCTCAATATCTTGATACATTTTGGCTCATCGGGGGCGATTTGTGAACATTACCGTTCTATCCAATAATAAGAAGCATTGCTTCAATGGTCTTAGCCATAAGAAAATGGAGGATCGCTTGACGCCTCCCATTAATAACAGTACTCTGTACATCGTCCTAAGTCTATTAGAGGTATTTTATTTCTTCTCTTTCACATAACCAGAATCAGAATATCAAAATTTCACAAGTAATTTCCGAGAGTTCTCAAAGGAGATGAATAAAATAGTTTAACAACTTTCGAGTGGAAAACATGCATTCTCATACTATTTCATATAACAAACATTCATTTGAAACATCAAGCACATACACAGATTTTGATATGAAAAGTCCGTACATATGTACTTACCTCTGGGCCATGAAAGGCGCAAAGAAAAGCTAGCACTCCTACAACGCTCGTCTCATAAGATTCCGGGTCTCACAGTCAATGCAGCAGCACGAAAAGATACGTCTACTTGGAACGATCCTTAACAACGGCTGGATATACACAAGTAAAGTATACAACCTATTAGCATATATCCTCAAAATGAGGTTTTATGCAAGAATGCAATGAAATGGGGGGTCATTCAAGCTAACTTGACCAGAATGCCCCTGATACTTCAAAACTCTCTAGTACAGTCCCTGACCGTGCCTGGACCCCAAAATTACCTTCATACTGGCCGAAAAACATGCAAGAATGACTCTTAACTCTCCCATATGAACTTAGCATCGAAATCTACAACTTTTAGTAAATTACACTTAGGCCCCTAAAGTTTGCTAAAATTATATCCTTAGGGGCCAAATCACAATCAATGAATAACCTAGTCTCAAATTGATTTGATAACTCTTGAGTCAAATAATTCCTTCTTGAGATTTCAAATATCCTTCTAAGTCGGGTTTTTGGCCCCAAAACAATAACCTAGTCTCAAGTAGTTCAATTGTTAAGTTTTAATTAAATGCACATAAGCCCCCGAAGTTTAGTAAAACTGCAAAAAGACCCTAACATTTGACTTGGTCAACCCTAGCCCAAAATTACATACAATTACTCCAAATACGCATATAAGACATGCTGACAAACTCCAAGTTACTAAACTAATCTCAATTCAAAGTTTAAGTGAAATTACTATTTTACCCCCTTATACAGTTCAGTCAAACTAGGGTTTACAGAAATTCAAACTTGGTCAAACTTTATATTTAGACTCAAAATATGAATACGAGCAAGTTTCATGAAGAACTCTAAGGCTAGAAATGTTATTTAGAATGTCGAATTCAAAAGTCAAAAATAGAGGAAAATCAACTCAACTAGTCAACTTTAGAGCTGATTTGTGATCAATTGAGGCGGATACTTGAAAATATAAGAATAGGGTTTTGAAGATGGTAGATCAAGGATTCCAGAACATATTTGAACTTCCAACAATTCAAAATACACAAAAAGCTATGCTTGTCCAAAGTTGGGTAAAAATAATGATTCGACACTTAGAAAAATTCAAGTGTTTCTTATAAGTTCAAAGTAGCAAGTTTAGGCTTGATTTGTGAGCAATCTGTTATAAATTTGAACATGACCCAGAGACGATGATATGTTCCAGCTACACATAGGAAAAAGTAACACAAGATTTCATGAAGAATTGGGAGAGTTAATGTCGTTTGAAATTGGCTGCTTCAACCCAAAACCCAAAACTTTTTTTTTTTTTTTTTTGATTCTGGACAGATTCAACAACACGAAATGTATCAACTTCAACTCCAATTTAAGGTTGTTTAGAGGCCAAATCAAACCAAGAAATCAACATAGAAGTTTTATAACTATGTCCAGCCTTTCCAAAAAGCTAAGAATCATCCAAAACGGATTAAAAACGAGGGAGATACATGAGTCCAAAGTTGGACCAAAAATGCAGGTGGGAAAAACTCAGCATGAACAAGCAGCTCAAACACACGAACACATCAACTTCAACTCGATTTTTGGCTGGGTTAGAGTGTGAATTGGTAAAAAATTAAGACATGAAAGTTGTAGCCAATTGTCTGAGGATTCCAGAAAGTCCAGGATCACTCAAATCGGATAAAAGACGAGGGAGATACAAGCATTTGAACATGGGCACTTTGCATGTCGGAAAAACTAACAAAGTGAGTGAAACATGAAATCAAACTCAAAGCTAACCAAAATTTGGGCAGCTTTAGATGCTTATAATGCATTCCTAAGGTCATGGGGATCACATTGATATAAGGAACATTGAATTTGGTAGAGAAATGAAGAATTTACCATTTCCGGTCGGCCATGGAGGTTTGGCGGCGGCGGCACGGTGGATGGAGCAAAATCCGGCGATTTGCAGGGCATGCTTGTGATTCCCAGGTTCGCCTCGACACAAGGAACAAGAATATGTGTGTTAATTGTGATGGGTTGCAACGAGGAGGGAGAAATCGACGAAAAATCGAACTAGGGTTCTTACCTTCAAACCCGAATATCTCACTCGATTCTTGATGAAATCCCGAACTGTTTGGGGCGTTTTGATCCTTGTGGTGAGGGCTACTCCGGGTGGTAGCAGGTCGGGAGTTGGTGGTTGCTTGGTGGTAGTTCCTTGGTGGAGGTGGTGGTGTTCTTGGTGGTTGCATGGTGAAGAGAGAGGAAGAAGATGACATTCAAACAAATGACAAGATGCCCATTGTTCTCAGCAACAAATGATAGAGGAGAGGGAGGAGATGATGTCATCTCACTAATGAGGTGTCGAAACTCTCTTGACAAGTGTCTCACATGCATAGGGGTCAAAGTGTAGTTTTCTAAACTTTTGGGTACAACTAGAATTAGAGCTTCTACTTAATTTCAGAGAATTGCACAACCACCCCGACCATCTCTGGTGCTTCAAAATTATTCTAACGACTTCCAAATATTGCTAACACTCCAAAATTCAAACTTTAAAGCCGTGATAAACTATTTACAAACTTGCCCCCAAAGTCTTGATATTGCACTGAGAATTCTCTCGGGAATTAGGGGTGTTACAGCGACCCTATCTCACAGCCCCCATATAGATAAGCTCGAATATAGGTATATGCAAATCATAGAGATAATGATAGGGTGTGTATGGAGTACCAACATGTACGCTCGAAGACTGCCACGTGGATGATGATCAGTCTGCTCAAGATGCACTATCTACAATAACGAAGGGAGGCTACAGAAACGCGAAATACGGATGAGTATTTATGGTGGAAGTTCTAAGATTTGCACATTTCTCTTTCATCGCAAAGAGCCAATGCAAAATTGACACGTGAAAATGGACTAAATGTTGATATGTGGCTCTTGGAAATTGGGTCCATTTGGAATGGGTTGTGAGTTGGAAAATGGCAAAAGCTGATGGGCTAGCTCGGGAAGGAGAAAGGTCATCAGCATCAAAGAGGGCTTACCAAGTTCGGGATATCAACAAGAGGGAAACAACAGCAGTGAAGGAAGAAGGCCACCGTGAGGGGCGCATCGTCAGCAAGCAGGAACATCAACAACAACGGGCTGGAGCGAGCTGAGCTGACACAAGCGATTTGGCGCCATGGGTACGAACACCTATAAATAGAGACTCGTCACACACAATAGAGGACGACTCTCACTCACTCGAGCAAAAAGTGCTAGACATCGTTTTCAAATTTACCCTTTAGTCTTTGTAATTAACCTGAGAATCCGAATTCTGATTCTTGGTACTTATTTTATTGTAATCCACAAGTCTTATTATATGGATTGCGTGATGCTCAATATGAACTCATTCAAATTTAATATTTTCTCTTAAATTTACTTAGTGCCTTCTGATTCTCTTGGGATTAGAATTTATGTTGATTGCATTCGATTCCAAACAGATTCCTTTTCCGTGAACACCGATCTAAGACGAGGGAATGAGTATGTTGGAATTGCGGATTCATGAGGAATATTATTAATGAGGTAGTTGGTTGGTGCTCCATGAGCCATTGAAGGCTCTCTATCTCTGCCTCATGTACGTAAAATAGTTATGAGTTATGACGGATAGTAGTAAGGTTAATTTTGAGTGTAATTATTATTAAATCTGGAGGGTATTATCATTATTTTCATGATGAGGTAAAAAGGTCACAAAAGGCTCGCAAAATCCAACTTTTTCTTCCACCAATTTTGCATTACAGCTAAAAAGACAAAATCTACCAAGTCCAAACTTATTTAAGGTTCCAACAAGCTCATCGAAAAGGCATTTACCAGAAGTTACATCTACTTTTAGAAATTCTATGACGTACTCTTTTACTTTAATAGGAGTTGTGGACATATTCACACATCGTAAAATAAAGTGACATTTGTTCTTGATGACTAACATCATGTGTACAGTCCAGTATAATAGAAAAATATTTAGCTTCTTTAAACTTTTTAATAATTTTGTTTTTTATTTCACCTGCTAACGTAACTACTGACTCATTTTGTATGTTATGGCCAAGGTAATGAGTATGAGATTCGCCACTTTCTATGCGTCGTATGTGTTCTGGCATAACTGGATCAAATTCCCCAATCATTTATGTAGGGTTTTGTTACGGATTACGCAGCGGAATAACAAAATAAAACATCCGTTCAAGACCCTCCAAGGACCACAAGTCTAGAATTCATAACGATGGTAAAAGGATGAGAACATCAAGTACCTTAATTTGTCTCCTTGATGACTTCACGTGAAATAGCGTCCACTTCTCTATGAAAAGTCCACTCCTACGATTGTTCCCGGATCCTCCACACCTTTGTGCTAGCTAGGGAAGGAGGAGGAAGAAGAAGAAGATCACGCAAAATGAGAGTATGAAGTCGTTCCACAAGGGGTGGCCGACGGCACCCATAGGGGCGGACGGGTCGAGGCTGAGCCTCTTCTTGTCTCTCTCCTTGCTTTGTTCTCTCACTCAATAATGATCCAACATTATGAGAAAATAAGCTAGGAGTGCCCTTATATAGTTAATAACTCCTTATTAACTACATATTAGCCCAATCATAAACCTGTCCATACACCGATTAGTCCACCTTGCAAATTAGTCCTAGTAAGTTTGCATGTGGTTGCGTATTGATCCTTCTATTTAATTAGTCCAACTAATTAATTCCCAAGTCCCATTTAATTCATAGGGAGTGTGACCCCATAGGTTTCTACTTAGTTGGTAGTAATAATTACTAACATTGAGCGGTGTCTAGCAACACATCAATGCCACCCAACTAATAGAAATAGCCAGTAATCCATCAAAACGTGTGACCAATGTTACCGTATTGTATCATCCCTTTGTCTCCATATCCGGATTGGACACGAGACATACAAGTCACACTCGTATATCCAATCCATATTTTCTCGATCCTGGGAATAGTCTTATTCATGCAGATAACATCTGTAATACCCCGTTTGAATAAAAGGGTAAATTGGTAATTTGTGCGATGAATTTGATTTTATTTGCGAGATACGAAATTGGGTAATTTTCGAGATTCAAATTATAGCCAAGACGGATAATTTATAGTCGAGACGGTTGATTTATATCGTTAGTGAGAAATTATATTTTTTTAGCAACTTATTATTTTATACTAAGTGATAAATTGCATAGCCTAGTGTGTACCCGATCCGCTAGATTAGTCTACCTATTGGTGCACCCAACATACCCTAACATTACTAATGCAAACAAAAATAATAATAATAATAATAATAATAATTTAAAAAATTGGGTTGTTTCCCATTTTTCAACATCTGCAACTCTTTTTGTTGGAGAACACAATTTTCTCTCTCTCTCTCTCTCTCTCTCTCTCTCTCTCTCCAATTACTCTTCCCCTTCAAATACAACACCTTCTTCTTCTCTTCACAGACCTCCACCACCACTTCCATCACCGGCGGCAACACCACCACAACCACCACTCTCTCCTCGTCCTCCTCCACCTCCCAGCCTCCCTCTGTCTCACTCCCTCTTTTCCTCTGTTTCTGCCGACGAAAACAGAGCAGCGGCGTTGTGCCGCTGCCTTCCCCGACAGCAACCAACACCGCCACCGCGGCCACAACTCTCTCTCTCCCACTGTTTCGACCATCTCTCTCACCTCCCCTCTCTGTCTCGGCCTGAAAAGAGGCAGCAGCAGCTAATCGCTGCAGAAACAACCCGAAGCCGCCACGACCACCCGCGACTCCATTAACGCCGGCGAAAACTTGGCTCGAGCCATCCGACGATACACACTCCCTTAAATCGGTACCAAACACCTCCTTGAGGTCCTAGTACTTCATATACGCCAACTATCGGAGCTAACAACGTCTCAATCGTCGGAATCGTTCATCACCGTCGGGCACCATCGACGGCGAACCCAACCAGACCCAAATCTTGACCGTTTCTCGCGATTTTTCGCTTGGGTAACTCCTAAACCACCCTCCAATTCATTTGTGATCATCGAAACCTGATTTTATTAGCTCTAGATCGAATCGGGTTGTTGGATTTATACTTGTTCATGTTGGCGGTAGTTTTTGTACTTTCTGAAAAGTTACGGGTGGCTAGTAGCATGTTGAAACTGTTTTTGTTAGTGGGAGGTTATTAGTTGTCATTTATGCAAACTTAGGGGATCCACTTGTTGTTTATACAAACTGCTTATAAAACATAAAATTAAAAATGCAATTTTGTAGTAGATTAATTTCTTATATTTCCACTTATTGTTTTAATTATATAAAATATATTTTTGTTATTAAAATTATATGTGTATTATTTAATATATAATATTGTTATTATCTTGAAAAATAAGCAAGATAAATTATATAGTTGATTTAATCATATAATTTAGTGTGTTTAAATAAATATTTTAAGTACTTATAAATTAGTGTTTTGAGTAAAATATGTTATTTGCTTAATATTTCCAAATTAAAATAAGTTAGAAAGTTAAATAGGAAAATAATTCCACTGTTTATAAATAATTAAAGCTTGATTATTATTTGTAGATATTGTATATTAATTTTTCCAAAATAAAGTTGTAAACTTATGTGTGACTAAACACTTGTTTTCTTTGAATATACATTTTTGTGGGTTTTATCTATGATTTTAATTCTTTAAATGTATAAATATATTATAAAAAATAATTAGCAATAATTTAATTCGTTGAATTAAATTTTATAGTCACTTACAAATAAATGTGTTGTAAAATAGAATATTATTTTATTTTCTAAATATTAGAGTGTATAAATTTAATATGTGATTTATTACTTAATAAATTTTAAGAGTTAGTATTTATATAAATAGTGATTTTTATGAGAAAAATACAATTGTCTACGTCGTCGGATTATTATATAAATTTGACACGCTAGTAATTAATGGGGGTAATGAGGGGTAAATTCAAATGAGACTTAGAGAAATTTTGCATAGCATACTTGCATACTTTGGAATTGTAATTAATTTAGGAAATTATAAATTGTAGGTGACGAGTTCGTAGACGAGGGCTTCGTTTATCCGTAGAGGCTTTATTGTGCTAATTGTCTTGCTACTCGAGGTGAGTAAATATGCCTTACCTAATGTGCATGTCCTCCATTCGTGTCTAAAATTTTTTATGATTTTGTGTCTCAAAATGTGATTTATGATATACGTGCTCGATTTGAGATTTCAGATACTTGTCTAAATGATTATTTGGAAACTGTCACATGAAATTAATAACACGTAATAACGTAAAGTGGAAACAGTTGTGCGGCAGAACCTTATATACATTTGTGGTTATGATTATTGGGATGGCACGGCCCCCGACCTAATATGATATTTTGCTCGATTGCAATTTTCCCCGGGCTCCTCCCTGTACTCACCTCTCTGGCCGCAAGAGTCTTAGAGCATCTCCCACAGTGCACCAAATCCTATATTTGATAGTAAAATTTGGTGTTTTCGGCCTCCCCCAACAAATCATCAAATCACCAAACCACCAAAAAAATGGTGATTTTCTTGTAGGCCTCCCACAGTCGTTGACCAAAAAAACACCAAATCACCAAATCCTATATTTGGTGTAGCTTTTATGAAATGGTGAAGTGCATCTCCCACAGTACCCTCAAATCCTATCCTATATCACCAAATCCTATTTTTACCATCAAATTTGATGACATAAATAGGATTTGGTGTAATCTACACCAAATTTTTAATTAGTGTTTAGGGCATGTTTTCACATTACTTTTATGATAATAATATGCTCTAATGTAATAGTGTAGCATTTAGTCTTTACAGTATATACACCTTCCGTTTTTCTTTTCCCACTTTGTATAATATGCTTTTGAGCCATAGCGTGTTACATAATATTTTTAGCATCATGTTGCGGGATGATAGAATGAAATAACTAATGTAGTTGCAAAAGGTTTGGCCGAATATAATACACTGATGTTAAACTTCAAGAGTTTCAGTAACCTTCTTGTACATATGGGATAATCATGGTCAAATAGATTAGAATGGTTAATTTTAGATTTTTTGAAGTGTTATTTTATCATTTTATAATTTCGTGTAATATTGTTTTTGTAATAAATTTTTTTTTATTTTGATAGTTTCAAAATTCATGATTTGGTGATAAATTTGATGATTTGTTGTGGGAGGCCAAAAATATCATTCTCTAAATTTGATGAAATGGTGAAATAACTATTTGATGTAGAAGTTGGTGAAAACTTTGGGAGACCAAAAGCTCTATTTTTCCACCAAAAATGGTGAAATGGTGTTTTTGAGGGTTAACTGTGGGAGGCCAAACCACTTTTCTTCACCAAATATAGGATTTGGTGTAAATTTGATGTCAACTGTGGGAGATGCTCTTAGGGGGGTGCCGGCACTTAAGGTCTTGGATGCATGCGAGATGGTTGGTTCTATATTATTGGATTGACTCGTTCCCCGCTACAACTAAAATAATAAATGTGGATTTTTCATATGAGAAATAAAAGCAACTGTTGATTTGAAATTGTGGAAATGATTTGAGAATGCTAAGTAAAGAGTTGGAATATTCATACTTACGCTTTCCCAATAACAAGATGGTTTACTTCCATATTATTCCTCTTTATTTAAAGTGAAAACGTGCCTCTTTCCTGTTTACACGTTTGGGTGTTTACTTGCTCAGCATTTTGTGCTGACTTTGGAAAAACTGCGGTCTTGTTTCTTTCCCCCGCAGGTCTAGGTGAAGGAAGCTCGGCTTAAGGGAAACGCGGAATCACCTAGTTATGTTATTGTTACATAAATGATCCATCTAGACAATAATCATTATGTTTAATAGTATGTCAAGTATCGTGTTGAGACAATCATGTTTATGTAATATATTAAGTATGGATGTTTTGTTCACGATTTCCGCCGTATATTTCTTTACGAGTAGCGCCCTTCCGGTCTCTCCCGAGCCGGAACAAGGGGGTCATTACAGGTGGTATCAGAGCAGGCAATCCAAAAAGGAATTAAAACCTGTAGGGTAATTTAAAATGAATATAGGATAAGAAAATTTAAAATTTGATAAGCCGCTTGGGGTTATGGGTAGTATAATTTTTACTAAGTTCCACCCACCCACGTCATTTTCCACTTCGGAATAACGTTTTGAGCCTTATGATATATGAGTTTATTGGTTTGGAATATGAGATATATCTGTTGATACATTCTTACATGATCGTAAGGAGCAGAGTTATATGCTTTGGCTGTTATGTGCGATACTTGTCCTATTTGAATAGGATGTACTTGTGTTTCATGAGATAATTCAATTTAATCGTTTATTCCTCGTAGAATAGGCAATAATACAATAGGTGATAGTTTATGAATATGACTGATAGACCACTACGATACTACACCAGGAGAGTTAACCGAGAGAAAATGGCAGCTGAAGGAAACAACCAACCACCAATGGAACAACTAGTTGCAAAGATGGCACAGATGACCCAACTTATGGACCAAGTAGTGGGTAATGAGGAGCGTCGAAGGCAAAGCTATGCTAAGCAGATAGCTGATTTGAACCCTTGCCAATTCACTTGCAAGGAGGACCCCGTTGAACTGGAGAACTGGATAAGTCATTTCGAGAAGCTACTCAAGGTTGTGCATTGCCCTGACGATGATAAGATCAACTGCGCCATCATCCATCTGGCAGATGACGCAGATGATTGGTGGACAACCAGCCAAGAAGCCTTGCTAGCTCGACCCAATTTCACTTGGGAAGCCTTTAAGACTGCTCGAAGGACGCGGTTCTATCCAGCTCATGTTAGGAGAGGGAAGTGCAATGAGTTCAACAACTTGACACAAGGGAAAGGCTCAGTGACAGTCTACTTCAAGAAATTCGTGGAGCTACTAAGGTTTGCGGGCCACACGGTACCTGGTGAGGATGATAAGATCAACAAGTTCATTTCGGGACTACACTTCCAGCTGGAGAAGATCATGTGTAGTAGGACTTACAACACTTTGCACGAGGCATATGACCGAGCAGGTGACATGTGGCAAGTCCAGGAAGTTCAGGATGAGTTTTGTGGGAAACGCAAGGCACTTGAGGCAGGAGGAAGTAGCAGTAACAAGACATTTAAGCCAAACAATGGAGGAAACAACCAGAACCAGCAGAATCAGGTAGCGCAGCCAGTTCGTCGCTAAAACTGCAACCGTTGTCAGCAGAACCGCCCTGGAAGAGAATGTATGGGGAACCTAGTTGTATGCCACAACTGTGGTAGAAAGGGGCATCGTGCTTATGAATGTAGAGTCGACCAGCCGGGAACCAGCAAGGGTACCATGTAGGAAATTATCAGGGGCAACCCCAGAACCACTATCTGGGAAACCGCCCACAGTATGTGAACCAGCAACCTGCGATCCTGCAGATAGGATATGGGAACAGGAACCCTGGAAACCTCAACAACCAGGGAGATGGCTATGAAAGGCAGCCAAATTACAACCAGTGGAATGCAGGACAACATGGAGCTCATAACCGCAACAACAATGCTGGTCATGGAGGCAACAAAAACAATGTAGCTGGTGCTGGAGGAGCTGGAGCTCAGAATGTGGGAAGGATTGATGTCATGACTAAGGCAGGGGCTGATGCTGCTTATGGAGTTGTCACGGGTACTTTCCTTATCCATGAGCAACCAAATTTAATATTATTTGATTCTTGTGCATCATACTCATTCATATCATCATCATTTGCTGAGAAATTGGGTTTGAATAAGTGCGTTAAGAAATCTATCCAAGTATCAACTCCCACTGGCTAAGTAACAGTATGTGATACCGTATTTGATGGGGTAGGAGTGAAAATCCTAGCATGCACCTTTCCTGCAGACTTGATTAAGTTTGATATTAGAGGCCGAGATGTCATCCTAGGTATGGATTGGCTTATTAAATATCGAGCCGTCATTGATTGTTATGATCAGAAGGTTCGGTTAAGAGGACCCAACGGTGAGAGAGTCTCTTACCATGGAATCACGAAGGAGCCTTGTATTAGACTAGTGTCAGCATTGACCATAGTCAACCAAGTGAAGAAAATGGAACTCTGCCTATTTATGTTACATCCAAGACGTTTCCAAGAAGGAGAATGTGCTAGAGGAGATACGAGTTGTAAAGGAGTTTCCTGACGTATTCCTAAACGAGATTCGAGGAATGCCACCAAGACGAGAGTTGGAGTTTACTCTGGACTTACCTCCTGGAACCGCACCTATCTCAAAAGCACCGTACCGGATGGCACCAGCAGAAATGAAGGAGATAAAAGAGCAATTACAAGAACTCCTAGATAAGGGTACATACGGCCAAATGTGTCACCCTGGGGAGCACCAGTGCTTTTTGTGAAGAAGAAAGACGGAAACTTGAGGCTATGCATTGACTACCGTGAGTTGAACAGTGCAACCATCAAGAATAAGTACCCTCTACCCCGGATTGACGATCTCTTCGATCAATTACAAGGGGCTAGTGTCTTCTCCAAGATTGATTTGAGATCAGGGTACCATCAGCTTAGGGTAGCCGAGCAGGATATCCCGAAGACAGCCTTTAGAACAAGATATGGCCACTATGAGTTCACTGTGATGCCTTTTGGTTTAACCAATGCACCTGCAGTATTCATGGATTTGATGAACCGAGTAATGAGGCCATTTCTAGATCGATTTTTCGTCGTCTTTATTGATGACATCCTTGTGTACTCGAAGAGCGAGGAAGACCACGAGGAGCATCTCGGAGAAGTGTTGCAGACTTTGAGACAAGAACAACTGTATGCTAAGCTGTCCAAGTGCGAGTTTTGGTTGGATCGTGTTCCATTTATAGGTCACATCATCTCGAACGAAGGAATATCAGTGGACCCAGGAAAGATTTCAGCAATCAAAATATTGGCCAACACCGAAGAATGTGTCCAAGATAAGGAGTTTCCTTGGCTTAGCAGGTTACTACAGGTGTTTTGTGAAGGACTTCTCCGAGATCACCAGGCCACTAACAGCACTAACGAAGAAGGCAGTAGAATATCAGTGGAGCGAAAGTTGTGAAGAAGCGTTTCAGATTCTGAAGGAAAAGCTAACTACCGCGCCGGTTTTGGCCCTACCTAATGACTCATGCGAGCTCGAAGTATACAGCGATGCATCAAAGAAGGGGTTAGGATGTGTACTCATGCAAGACAGAAGGGTGATTGCATATGCATCATGACAGCTAAAACCCCGCGAGGAGAACTATGCAACTCATGACCTGGAGTTGGCAGAAATAGTTTTTCACGCTGAAGATATGGAGACATCACATGTACGGAGCAGTTTGTAAGCTTTACAGTGATCACCGCAGCCTAAAGTTCATCTTCACACAGAAGGAGTTGAACAAAAGACAGCGGAGATGGCTAGAAATCATCAAGGACTACGACTTGCGTATTCAGTACCACGAAGGGAAGGCAAACGTAGTCACAGACGCTGAGACGCATTGATTCGAAAGGCGAGCCATGCTTTGAATGCAATGGTAGTTTTACCAGAATGGCTATGCCACGAATTCAGAAAGCTCGAGATCGAAGTCGTGGATCAAGGAGGAGTACAGAACTTACTTGGCAGTATGACACCAGTACCAGATTTCTTTGAGGAAATAAGGAGTAATCAAGCAGGAGATGTAAAACTGGAGAGAATTAAGAAGAAGATTGCAGCAGGACAAGCCAATGAATTTCAAATTCACAAAGATGGGAGCATACTCTACGAAGGAAGATGGTGTGTACCGCAGAAGTGTGCAGAAACCAAGGAGAAATTGATGCGTGAAGCGCACAACACGCAATACTCATTACACCCAGGAGGCGACAAACTCTACAAAGATTTGAAGAAGACATTTTGGTGGCCAAACATGAAGAAGGAAGTAGCAGAATTCGTAGCTGATGTCCAACGTGCCAGAAAGTGAAGTTTGAACACAAGCGGATGGGAGGCCTAGTTCAGCCTCTGGACGTACCAGTTTGAAAGTGGGATTCCATTTCCATGGATTTTGTGATGGCACTGCCAACGTCAAAGAACGGACTTAATCAAATTTGGGTAGTAGTAGACCGATTGACGAAGACAGCAAGGCTCATTCCGATGAAGGATACATGGAACATGGAGCAAAGGGCGTACGCGTATGTCAAAAACATAGTGAGATATCATGGAGTTCCAACCTCGATAATTTCTGACAGAGACCCTAACTTTCTCTCTCATTTCTGGAAGGCGCTTCAGGAAGCAATGGGGACCCAGTTACGATTCAGTACGGCATTCCACCCAGCCACATATGGACAAACAGAAAGAACGATTTAGACATTAGAGGACATGCTAAGGGCTTGTGTCATGGATTTTCAAGGTTCATGGGTTGACAAGCTACCACTGATAGAGTCTCATACAACAACAGCTACCACGCCAGCATCGACATGGAACCACACGAGGCTTTGTATGGGAGAAAGTGTCGAACACCTCTATGTTGGAGTGACATCAGCGAGACAGTGGTTATAGGCCCACAAATGATCGAAGATATGACAGACCAAGTGAGACTTATCCAGCAGAGAATGAGGGCAGCACAAGACATGCAGAAGTCCTATGCAGATCAGAGAGGAGACCATTAGAATTCCAAGTGGGTGAAAAAGCATTTCTCAAAGTTTCACCTACGAAGGGAGTGACAAGATTCAATCAGAAAGGGAAACTGAGCCCAAAGTTTACTGGCCCAGATGACATTCTGGAGAGAATTGGAGAAGTCGCCTACCGACTAGACCTACCTTCTAATTTGGGACGAGTACACAACGTCTTTCACGTTTCACAACTGAAGAAGTACGTATCAGACCCATCTCACATCCTAGATCCCGAACCAGTGGAGTTAGACCCGTCTCTGACGTACGAAGAACATCCTTTCAAGTTTTTGGATACTAAGACAAGAGACACGCGTACCAAGAGTGTTAAGCTAGTGAAAGTTTTATGGACGAACAACCAGACGGAAGAGGCTACTTGGGAAGCAGAAGATGACATGAGGAAGAAGTATCCTCACCTGTTTAATGAGGTAAATTGAGTTCCGGGGACGTAACTCTCCTAAGGGGGAGAGGATGTGACCTTTCGCTTTAGTACCCTTACGTTCCTAAAATAAATCTAGACATTTCATGTTATGTCTGGTTAATGTCATCGTATATTTTGTGCATCATAATATACCCTTGCATCATATAAAAACTATTTGCTCTTTGGGTAGCTTTAGCTTCGAGGACGAAGCTCTCTTTAAGGGGGGAAAATGTAATACCCCGTTTTAATACAAGGGTAAATTGGTAATTTGTACGAGGAATTTGATTTTATTTGCGAGTTACGAAATTGGGTAATTTTCGGATTCAAATTATGGTCGACACGGTTAATTTATAGTCGAGACGGTTGATTTATATCGTTAGTGAGAAACTATTTTTTTTAGCAACTTATTATTTTATACTAAGCGATAAATTGCCTAGCCTAGTGTGTACCCGACCCGCTAGATTAGTCTACCTATTGGTGCACCCAACATACCCTAACATTACTAATACAAACAAAAAAACAATAATAAAAATATAAAAAAATTGGGTTGTTTCCCATTTTTCAACATCTGCAACTCTTTTTGTTGGAGAACACAATTTTCTATCTCTTTCTCTCTCTTTCTCTCCTGTTACTCTTCCCCTTTAAATACAACACCTTCTTCTTCTTCTTCTTCTTCTTCTTCTTCTTCTCTTCACAGACCTCCACCACCACCGTACGCCATCACCACCTCCATCACCGACAGCAACACCACCACAACCACCACTCTCTCCTCGTCCTCCTCCACCTCCCAGCCTCCCTCTGTCTCGCTCCCTCTCTTCCTCTGTTTCTCCCGACGAAAACAGAACAGCGGCGTTGTGCCGCTGCCTTCCCCGACGGCAACCAACGCCGCCACCGCGGCCACAACTCTCTCTCTCTCCCTATGTTTCGACCATCTCTCTCACCTCCCCTCTATATATCGACCTGAAAAGAGGCAGAAGTTGCAGCTAATCGCTGCAGAAACAACCCGTAGCTTCCACGACCGTCGGCGACTCCATTAACGCCGGCGAAAGCTCGTCCCAAGCCATCCGACGATACCCACTCCCTTAAATAGGTACCAAACACCTCCTTGAGGTCCGAGGACTTCATATACGCCAACAATCGTAGCTAACAACGCCTCAATCGTCGGAACCGTTCATCACCACCGACCACCATCGACGGCGAACCCAACCGGACCCAAATCTTGACCGCTTCTCGCGATTTTTTGCTTGGGTAACTCCTAAATCACCCTCTGATTCATTTGTGATCATCGAAACCTGATTTTATTAGCTCTAGATCGAATCGGGTGGTTGGATTTATACTTGTTCATGTAGGGGGTAGTTTTTGTACTTTCTGAAAAGTTAGGGGTGGCTAGTGTAGCATGTTGAAACTGTTTTTGTTAGTGAGAGGTTATTAGTTGTCATTTATGCAAAATTGGTGGATCCACTTGTTGTTTATACAAACTGCTTATAAAACATAAAATTAAAAATGCAATTTTGTAGTACAATTAATTTCTAATATTTCCAGTTATTGTTTTAATTATATAAAAGATGTTTTTGTTATTAAAAATATATGTGTATTATTTAATATGAAATATTGTTATTATCTTGAAAAATAAGCAAGATAAATTATATAGTTGATTTAATCATATAATTTAGTGTGTTTAAATAAATATTTCAAGTACTTATAAATTAGTGTTTTGAGTAAAATATGTTATTTGCTTAATATTGCCAAAATAAAATAAGTTAGAAAGTTAAATAGGAAAATAATTCCTTTATTTATAAATAATTAAAGCTTGATTATTATTTATAGATATTATATATTAATTTCTCCAAAACAAAGTTGTAAAATTATGTGTGACTAAACACTTTTTTTCTTCGAATAAACATTTTTGTGAGTTTTATCTATGATTTTAATTCTTTAACAGTATATATACAGTATAAAAATAATTAGCAATAATTTAATTAGTTGAATGAAATTTTGTAGTCAATTACAAATAAATGTGTTGTAAAATATATTATTATTTTATATTCTAAATATTAGAGTGTATAAATTTAATATGCGATTGATTACTTAATAAATTTTAAGAGTTAGTATTTATATAAATAGTGATTTTTATGATAAAAATACAATTGTCTACGTCGTCGGATTATTATATAAATTTGGCACGCTAGTAATTAATGGGGGTAATGAGGGGTAAATTCAAATGAGACTTAGAGAAATTTTGCATAACATACTTGCATACTTTGGAATTGTAATTAATTTAGGAAATTATAAATTGTAGGTGACGAGTTCGTGGACGAGGGTTTCGTTTATCCGTAGAGGCTTTGTTGTGCTAATTGTCTTGCTACTCGAGGTGAGTAAATATGCCTTACCTAATGTGCCTGTCCTCCATTCGTGTCTAAAATTTTTTATGATTTTGTGTCTCAAAATGTGATTTATGATATACGCGCTCGATTTGAGATTTCAGATACTTGTCTAAATGATTATTTGGAAACTGTCATATGAAATTAATAACACGTAATAACGTAAAGTGGAAACAGTTGTGCGGCGGAACCTTATATACATTTGTGGTTATGATTATTGGGATGGCACGGCCACCCGACCTATTATGATATTTCGCTCGGTTGCAATTTGTCCCGGGCTGCTCCCTGTACTCACCTCACTGGTCGCAAGAGTTTTAGGGGGGTACCGACACTTAAGGTCTTGGATGCATGCGAGATGGTTGGTTCTATATTATTGGATTGGCTCGTTGCCCGCTACAACTAAAATAATAAATGTGGATTTTTCATATGATAAATAAAAACAACTGTTCCTTTGAAATTGTGGAAATTTCCTCAAAAAAAAAAAAGAAAAAGAAATTGTGGAAATGATTTGAGAATGCTAAATAAAGAGTTGGAATATTCATATCTACGCTTTCGCAATAACAAGATGGTTTACTTCCATATTATTCCTCTTTATTTAAAGTGAAAACGTGCCTCTTTCCTGTTTACACGTTTGGGTGTTTACTTGCTCCGCATTTTGTGCTGACTTTGGAAAACTGCGCTTGTTTCTTTACCCCACAGGTCTAGGTGAAGGAAGCTCGGCTTAAGGGAAACGCGGACTCACCTAGTTATGTTATTGTTAAATAAATGATCCACCTAGAAAATGATCATCATGTTTAATAGTATGTCATGTATCGTGTTGAGACAATCATATTTATGTAATATATTAAGTATGGATGTTTTGTTCATGATTTCTGCCGTATATGTCTTTACGAGTAGCGCCCTCGCGGTCTCTCCTTAGCCGGAACAAGGGGGTCGTTACAACATCAATATCCCATATTGATTTATCTGAGTCTAACCAGACATTCTATAAGCACTACCCCTTGAGTGGCCGCGGATATTTGCTCCCGTTATGTGAGAGGGACAAATCTAATCTACATCACTACCATCTCTAAGCTTGCTTCCTATCATGCCCGACAACTACCTTTATAGTTACCTTGTTAAGGCGCAACGTTTGATAATATGAAAGCATGATATTTCACAACTAGAGTATCTATTGACTTCAAGTCTAAGGACCACAACACCATTGTCACTACGAGAAGCACTTGTGACTTTACACAACTTGTATGTAGCATTCTCGTTGTGGGTAAATCCAGTATGCCATTACCCCAAATGCATACCATGTGCTAGACTTGATATCTCCATATCAATCTACCTACATACTAGTCTCGATGCAATACAGTTGTCCTATTTAACAGCAGTACTCGACAAGGGATATTTAAGAATATAACATTTATATTCTAAAGACTTCATTCATGTTAAAATATCTCCATATCGATAACACAATGAATAGTAAGTCCATATAAGTGTCAAAAAAAAGTAGATTGCCTCTAGGACATATTTCCAACAGTCTCCCACTTGCACTAGAGTCAATATGGCGCATCATATGCCTATTGATCTAGCGCTTTGCTCATTCTTTTGATGCGCGAGGGGTATGGTTGGCGAGACCTCTGCTGATATTTTGCTTAAATTCACATATCCTCTATCGGCAATCGAATGAGATAGAATTTTCTGAGTACGTGCTTCTGATGCAGCATTGTACTCAGTCCTTTGTGATAGAATCGGTAACTGCATCTCGCCTGGAACATTTCCATCTCACAATTCTTCCATCATGACAAAACACAAAACTTGACTACAATCCAAAATTATCATTGTCGGATTGGAAGTTCGCATCAATGTAACCCCTTACAGTGAACCCTTCCCATCCTCCATATATCAAGAATTCATACTTTAATTCTTCTCAAGTACTTAAGGATATTCTTAACAATTATCCAGTGACTCTCACCTGGATATGACTGGTATCTATATGTCATACTCATATGACATGTCTGGCATGGTACATATTATGGCGTATCTCGTGAATGTTACTCAATCTAATTGGAAGGACTATTAGTATTCCAAAAACTAATTCCATGTGAAATCTTGCATGTTGAACCGTTTCAACACCTTTCCTTTATATGTACTTTGACTTAAGCCGAAAAACTATCTTGATCTATCTCTATAGATCATTATAGGTTGCTTCGCCTAGTCTTTCATTAAAAATTAATTCCCTAATCAATCTACACAAGATTGCAGAGTAGAGACATTATTCCCAATGAACAATATGTCTCAATATACAAGACCAAAATATAACTATGCTCCCACTAACCTTCTTGCAAACACAAGTTTCATCTTTATTCTTGATGGAACCAAACTCTTTGATTGCATCATTGAATCGAGGATTCCAAGTGTAGAAGCTTGCTTTGATCTGTAGAAAAATCGCTGCAACTTACACTCCTTTTGGGCATGCTCTAGATCGGCGAAACCCTCCGGATGTGTCATACACAACCTCAGTGAGGTTTCTATATCCATCGCCCAAATTGTGCAAGATACAATTACAAACAAGATGCGAATAAATTTAAGAATCGCAATTAGGGAAAAGTTCCGTCATAGTCTATACTATGAACTTGCAGGAAACCTTTAGCCACCAATCGTCCCTTAAAAGTTATCACATTACCATCCATGTTAGTTTTCCTTAAAACTCACTTGCACCCTATGGTTCATACCCTTTTATAGGTGGTTCCAACAAAGTTCATACTTTGTTGGTATACGTGGATTGTATTTCAGATCTCATAGCCTTAAGCCATTCCTGAGAGTCTGGCCCACTTGTGGCCTCCTCATAGATTGTAGGCTCATCTCCATGAGCAATACATCACCGGGTTATGAGAAGTTCATATTTCTCTAGCCCTTTGACATACCCTACTTAACCTACGATGTTCTTGTGTTACCTTAGTAGGTAGCTCCACAATATCTTGTGGTCCCGCTCATGTTCCATCAAATGATTAATGTTATTTTGTGGTTCTTGAACTCCTTCAAGTTCTATTTTCCTCCCACTGTTTCTTTTAGAGACAATCTCTTTCTAGAAACACAGTGGTTCGAGCAACAAACAATTAGGTCTCGATTGAATTGTAGAATAATATCATTTCGGATATTCCACAAAACACATTTATCAGACTTGGATCCAATTTTATTTAATCATAAACACTTTACATAAACTTCACAAACTCAAATCCTTGTGAATGACATACTAGGACACCTCCTAGTCCATATATTATATGGTGTTGTTCATAACTGATATTGATGGAACAAGGTTAAGGGCGAAATTGTTGTAAATAGAGCATGGCCTCGAAAGTACATGGAAGTTTTGTTCGACACATCATAGACTGAACCATTTACAACAAGGTTCGAACACTCCTTTTAGACACGCCATTGCAATGTGGCGTTATTAGTGGAGTGAGTTTGGATCATATCCAACACTCCTATAGATGCTTTGTCAAACTCTTTGCTTAAGTACTCTCTTCCACGATCCAATCGTAGAGCCATAATACTTTTCCAAGTTGGTCCTTTACTTCATTCTTGAATTATTTGAAAACTTCAAAGGATTCTGATTTGTTTCTTCATAAGATACACAAATCTATTTTACCGAAGTCATAAGTAAATATGATGAAGTAGTGAGAACCATCTCTAGCACTTGTGCTTAGTGTTTTAGATACATCAATATGTATGAGTTCCAAAATATCACATCTTAAACAAGTCTCACATATATCATATGATTCAATAATCAAATGAGTCCAGAGTTCCATCCATATGGAATCTAGAAATGCGTTTCTATTTATGTGGCCTAAGCGATAATGCCAAAGTTAAGTGAGGTTCATATCATTATATGCAAACCTCTTAGTATCAATGTTATAGATGAAATTATCAATATGAAGGATACACTATCCATTAGAAAAAATTGCATTACAATAATGCTTGTCACCAAAATAAATGGAACAACATTTGTCCCTTATCGTGATGAGAAAACTTTTCTTGTCAAACAAGAAACTGAGATAATATTCCTGCTCATAGTAGGGACATAAGCGCATTTTTCTAATTCATGGATAATTCCATAAGATAGAGATAATTTCATACGGTTAATTCAGGAACCCTTGCTTCATTGCCCCACGTGTAGGTTTATCTCTTCCTTTATCCAATTGTCTACATCTCTTGAGATCCTCCACATTTCTATAAATGTGATATCCTCATCTAGTATCATATACCCATGATGATGAGATAGGCACATTGACTTCTATAACAAAAGTACCTAAATTGGAATTCATAATTCCTTTATTATTTCCTTCCAGGTACTTTGGGCATTTCCTGTTCCACTCTACAACCTTTTGGGCTTTAAGGCAACTTCCTTGGCTTTAGTAACAAGTTTTCTTAATGTCCTTGGGGTCGGCGCAAAACTTTTGCACTTATCCTTACTGTTAACCTTTAACATTTGTTTACCTTTTCCCTTATTGTCGCTTCGTTCAGCGGTTCTCAATCATATTGAGTAAATTTCTTTCGAACAAAGTTTCCAATTGCATCCAATGCAATTCTTGGTCCAATTGGGTGAATTACTCTTTATTCTTTATCTACCTCATAGATAACTCCCACTCTAAGCTTTCAGTACAATTGAACGGCTCAGTTGCGTTTGGCCTCTGGCTTTAGCATTCACACATTACTAGCTTGTGTCGTCGCGTCATATCTTGATGAATCAAGTCGCCTTGCTTTGGCAAGCCCGAACTTTATTACATCTTGATCATGAGGAGTGCTAAGCAAGAGTAGGTAAAACGCAAAATGAAGCAACAATTCAAACTTTTCATGTTTAGCCAGCTCTTCAAAAGAGCCTTTTAAATGTATGATCACATCATACACCTCCATGTTCTCATCTTGCTTCCAAAGCTCAGAGTTCAAGGTAGCTAGCATGAGGCAATTCACATCCAAAGAACCATTCTTTTATGTTATTTCCATTAGGGTTCTAGTGTATTTAGGTAGTTGGTGGAAGGAAATTTTATGCCCTAGGATATATAACATTTTCCTTTTATTTGAGAACAATTCTCATTATGTACCAGTCTAGAAAATTGATTATGATAGCTTGTCCTTCTCAAGGACATATCATATTGATGAAGTCGAGTTTGTTTGTTTAATTCCATAGGTATTCATCACATAAATAATTATGCAAAGTTTGTGACGTTGTACTATATTCAACAAGGACTTAAATTTTCAAACATAGCTAACCCTCCATATTAATGCGGAAAATATCATTATATTTTCTAGTGGGTCAAGATCCATATTTCACTTCTTTTTTAGCTTGCTTTGGCAAGTCACCCAAAATTTAGTTATTTAGGTAGGAACAATTCCAATTGCATCCCATGCAACTCTTGGTTCAATTGGACAAAAAACTCCTTATTTATATATACAATAGATAAACCCAATTGTTTTCCTCTAGGCTTTAAATCCAATTGAAGTAGCCTAGTTGGGTCCAACCTCTTACTTCAACAGCCGCACATTACTAGCTTGTGTCGTCGCGCCACATCATGATGAATCAAGTCGCCTGGCTTTGGCAAGCCCGAACTTGATAAATCATGATCATGACGAGTGTTTAAGTAATGGGAATGCAAAAAACGCAATATTTAAATTTGGAGGATTTTCCATTTAATTTTAATTGTTTTGTTGATTCATATCAACTGATCTACTTATTTGGTTTGGGCAATTCCCAAATAAAAGATCCGGGTTGTATTATCTTGTTACCAATTTGCATGCATCGTCCATATACCAACAATAATAAAAAGATAATAAACTAAACAACCACAAACAATAAATAAACGTGATGTGGTTATGGCCTCCTAAACTAAGATATTCACAAGTTTGCCTTATTTTCAAATAGGAAAAAAAAAAACCCTTTTTCCCCAATTTGTGCCCAAACCCTAGTTTTTCAAAACCCAAATTAACACATCATATGTGCCCAGAAATTGCTAATCTTAATACTATGATTCATATTATCTCATTCCCTATTGAATCATATTCAAATTGTATCATTATGCCAATTTTAGTTTTTCGCGATAATAGAAGAAAACAGCGTAAAATTGACATAAACGTAACACACAAACCACGTTATGCTCTACGACCTCGGGATCTGATATCAATGTAGGGTGTTGATACGGATTAAGCGGCAGAATAATAAAATAAAACATACGTTCAAGACCCTCCAAGGATCACAAGTCTAGAATTCATAACGATGGTAAATGATGAGAACATCAAGTATCTTAGTTGGTCCCCTTGATGACTTCACGTGAAATAGCATCCACGTCTCTATGAAAATTACACTCCTAGGATTTTTCCCGGATCCTCCACACCTTTGTGCTAGCTAGGGAAGGAGGAGGAAGAAGAATATCGTGCAAAACGAGAGCATGAAGCCGTGCCACAAGGGGTGGCCGACGGCACCCATAGGGGTGGACGGGTAGAGGCCAAGCCTCTTCTTGTATCTCTCCTTGCTTTGTTCTCTCACTCAATAATGATCCAACATATGAGAAAATAAGTTAGGATTTCCCTTATATAGTTAATAACTCCTTATTAACTACATATTAGCACAATCCTAATCATGTCCATACACTGATTAGTCCACCTTGCAAATTAGTCCTACTATGTTTGCATGTGGTTGCGTATTGATCCTTCTATTTAATTAGTCCAACTAATTAATTCTGAATACCGGTTTAATCCATAGGGAGTGTGACCCCATAGGTTTCTACTTAGTTGGTAGTAAAAATTACTAACATTGAGCGGTTTCTAGCAACACATCAATGCCACCCAACTAATAGAAATACTTAGTAATCCGACAAACCTTGTGACCAGTGTTACCGTATTATACTATCCATTTTTCTTCATATCCAGATTGATCGCAGGGCATACAAGTCATACTCGTATATTCAATCCATAGTTTCTCGATCCTGGGAACAGTCTTATCCATGTAGATAACATCAATATCTCATATTGATTTATCTGAGTTTGACTAGACATTCTATAACCACTACCCCGTGAGTGGCCGCGGATATTTGCTCCCGCTATGTGGGAGGGACAAATCCTATCTACATCACTACCATCTCTAAGCTTGCTTCCTATCATGCCCGGCAAATACCTTTATAGTTACCCGGTTAAGGCGCAACGTTTGATAATATTAAAGCATGATATTTCACAACTAGAGTATCTATTGACTTCAAGTCTAAGGACCACAATACCATTGTCACTACGAGAAGCACTTGTGACTTTACACAAGTTGTATGTAGCATTCTCGTTGTGGGTAAACCCAGTATGCCATTACCCCTAATGCATACCATGTGCTAGACTTGATATCTCCATATCAATCTACCTAATACTAGTCTCGATGCAATACAGTTGTCCTATTTAACAACAATACTCGACTAGGGATATTTAAGAATATAACATTTATATTCTAAGGACTTCATTCATATTAACATATCTCCATATCGATAACACAATGAATACTAAGTCCATATAAATGTCACAAGAAGTAGATTGCCTATAGGACATATCTCCAACAATTTATATTATACTTCAATAATTTCCATTACTCTCCTCATAGATTTTTCTATTGGAACCGCAGAAAGTCAAATTATTTTCAGCAAGAGTTTTCACAACTGCTATTATTCTGGTCAACACACTCTTCAAGTGTTCTTTTTCTTTCTTCACATTCTCTTGAATATTTTGATCTATTGTTTTATTTTTTCGCAATCTCACTTCAAAATATATCCAAGTATTCATATTAGTAATATGTTCACTAGATCTCTCATGACATCTTAGTGTTGCACTTAAGTTTTCCCAATCATTAACACCATCAATAATGAGTTTTCCTTGTATATAACTTAAACTAAACAGCTTGCAGCAAAAACATAATACTTTATCTGATGCTTTAGAGTTGATGAGCCATCTCCTATCTTGATTTTCTCCATTAGGTAGTATGCGAATGTAATGTAAGGTAGAAAAATGCCTAACAGTGTCATCTTTAGGGAAACTTGTATTCGTAATTCTAACTGGACCCTTTTCTACTAGTGAGTCTCGCAAGTTTGAGTCGATATTCTTCAAATTTCCAGGATCAAATTGTTGGAATAGATGCCCTAGAGGCAATCTAGTTTAGTATGAATTTGTAATTGGCTAGAAATTCATTTATTATTTATTGGATATTTAATATAATGAAGTCCTTAGATTTACAATTGTGTTGTTTATCTTAAATATCCCTAGTCAAGTATAATGATTAAATGGGACAATCATCTATAGACTAGTATGGGGTTGGATTGATATGGAGATATCACGATCCAACACATAGGTGTGCATTACGGAATGTTGCACTGGATTGACCCATTACCGAGAAGGCTACATACACGTTATGTTGAGTCACAAGTGCTTCTCGGGTACAATGGTATTGTCATCCTTAGACTTGAAGTCACTAGATATTCTAGTTGTGGATCATTGTGATCTTGGTAGCGTTAAACGCTACACCGTAACTGGGTAGTTATAAAGGCGTGTACTGGATACAATGAGAAGCAAGCTTAGAGATCGTAGTGGACGTAGAGAGGATTTGCCCCTCCCACATAACGGGAGCAAATATCCAAGGCCACTCGAGGATAGTGCTTATAGAATGTCTGGCCAGACTCAAATAAATCAATATATGGGATATTGATGTTATTTGCACGAATAAGGCTATTCCATGGATCGAGAAACTAGGGATTGGATATACGAGTGTGACTTGTATGTCTCGTGTCCAATCCGGATATGGAGGCAAAGGGATGAGACAATTACTTGTACAAGGTTGTCTAGATGACTATTCTATTAGTTGGCTAGAATGGATGTTTTGCTAGAAACCGCTCCATATTAGCAAAGAGTTGCTACCAACTAGATAGAACCTATGGGGTCACACGCTATATAGAGTTGTCTCAAATTGTTGTGGAGGAGCAAAACTAGATTGTGGAATTAATTAATTGTATTAATTAATTAGAAGGATCACTTTGCAAACCCTTGCAAACTTAGTAGGGACTAATTTGCAAGGAAGGGACTAAATTGAATTCTAGTAGGACTAGAATAAGTCCTTTAGGTAGTTAACAAGGAGTTGTTGGACTATATAAAGGACCCTCCTCCTTCCTTCCCTACACACTTTATGCTCTAGAGAGAACATAACAAGAGTAGGAGAGAACAAAGGAGAGAGAGAGCAAGCCACAAAGAGGGACGCCGCCCCCTTTGCCGCCGCCCCCTTGTCCCCGACGCCACAAAGGGCCGAACCCCCTTTTGGTGCCTCGTTTTGCGTGATTCCTTCACCCTCCTTTCAATCCGGGCTAGCACCAAGGAGATTGGAGATCCAGGAACAACTCTAGGCGTGGATCAACTATAGAGAACGTGACACTATTCGCGTTTGAAGTCATCAAGGAGAACCCAAAGGTGTGTTTATGATTTCTTACCATCACTATCGTTATGCATCTAGACTTGTGATCCTTGGAGGGTTTTGCATGGTTGTTTATTTGATTATGCTTCCGTTTGCGCGATCCATGAATCAAAACCCTACAGTGGTATCAGAGCCACAGGTCATAGAGCATAAACGTAGTTTATGTGTTACATTCTTGTTGTTTTACACCTTAATTTGTTGTTTATCGCGTAAAACAAGACAAATCAAGCATTGGATGCAATTTGTCAAAGAATTAATCATAACAAGACCCAATTATTGCATTGGATGCATGAATTGGTGAGTTTGAGAAATTTTAGGATCTTAGATCTAGGGTTTGGGCATCCTTGGGGAAGAAGGAGTTCTCCCACAACAAGGAAACAACCAAACTTGGGCTCCAAGCAAGGAGGTTGTTTTGGAAACAACCTCCACAAGGAGGTTCGGCCCCCTAGGGGACCGCCCCCTTGCTTGCCGCCCAAGCTTGGCGCCCTATGGGGCCGGGCGGCCCTAACCCGCGGGCCTAGCTTGCGGGTTTTGGGCCGGGCCGGCCCTAGGGCTTTATGGTTCACTTATTTGGGCCCGGGCAATTGGATTGTTGGGCCCATGGACCGTTTTAACCCTAGAAATCCTAAAATCAATTAAAAATTGACCAAGCGCGTTAAAATTGGATTTTAACTGTTTATGTGCAAATCGCATGGTGATTGGATATGGCCTTAGGATGTGGTTTGATGTGGATGTTTAATTTTTTGGTTTGGTTTTACGGCCTGCGAGCTGATCAATTAATTGTAATAATTAATTAGGGTTTTATGGCCTGCGTGCCATTTTTTTTTTCTCAACTTGTGAGATTTATTTTATTTAGTATAGATATTAGCTAGTGCTAGATAAAGTAGATTGTTAGCCAAGATTGGAGAAAAGAAGCCCAAAGCCTAAAGGAGCCACAAAAGATGGAGCATGGAGCATGGAGCACACCACATGACTATGAAGGATGGACCAAAAGATCAAGACGCATGGAGATGTGTTTGTTTAGGGTTCATAGATAATTCCATTGGCTTGGAATTATCTTAGTCTAGAAAAGGCCATATCCACATCACGTTTAATTTCTGTTTTGTGGTTGTTTATTTATTGTCTTATTATTTGTGTGGTTGGTGTATGGATGATGCATGCAATTAGGATAATAAGATAATTAGACAACCCGGATCTATTATTTGGAGTTGTGCCCAAACTCAAATAGATAGATTAGTTGATATTGATCAACAAAATAATTAAAATTGAATTGAAAATCCCTCAAATTTTAAAATATTGTGTTCTTGCCTTCTCGTTATTTAAACACTCATTATCATCATTATTTATCGAGTTCGTGCGTGCCAAAGCATGGCGACTTGGTTCATAATGATGGAATGCGATGGCACGTAACAAAGTGCAATTGTTTAGATAAGAGGTTGAACACAACTAGGCTATTAATTTGATTAAGAAACCTAGAGGCAATCAATTGGGATTATCCATAAGGATGGATAAATAAGGAGTTATTTGCCCGATTGAACCAAGAGTTGCATATGGGATGCAATTGGAATTGTTCCTACCTAAGAAGTAATCGAATTGTGGGTGACTTGCCAAAGCAAGCTCATAAGGAGATGAAAAAGATGGATCTTGGCCCACTAGAAAATATAAGGATATTTTCCGCATTAATATCTTGAGGGTTATTAATCCGTAGTAAAATAGTGGGAGCTATATTTAATAAACTAGCCATTATTAAATATAGTCAAAAATTCACAAATACTAAAACTTGCGTATTTTCCTTTTGTAGAATTCCAAATGGCAAACAACTCATCGAGTTCACAACATTCCCTACGATCTGTCCTTGAAAAGGACAAGCTCTCAGGAACCAACTTTCTCGATTGGTACAGAAACTTGAGAATTGTTCTCAAGCAAGAAAAGAAGCTGTACGCAATAGAGGAGCAAGTTCCAGAAGGTCCAGAGAATCAGACACCTGCTGCCTTGAAGGCGTATCAAAAGCGTGTTGATGACGCTAATGATGCGGCCTGCCTAATGCTTTGCACCATGACCTCTGAGCTTCAGAAGCAACATGAGAACATGAATGCTGTCGATATGATCGAACATCTAAAGCAGCTCTTCCAAGAGCAGGCGAGGGTAGAGAGGTATGAGGTCTCAAAGGCACTGTTCAAATGTCATCTGGCAGAAGGGAACCCGGTGGGACCCCACGTACTCCGAATGATCGGGTACTTGGAGAATCTCGCCCGGCTTGGGTTCCCGGTCGGCCAAGAGTTGGCAACCGATCTCGTGTTGCAATCGTTGCCCGAGAGTTATGGACAGTTCATTATGAACTATAACATGAACGAGATCGTTAAACCACTGCCAGATTTGCTCAACATGTTGAGGACGGCTGAACAGAGCATCAACAAGGGTAAGGGCAAGGCCATTATGATGGTGCATAAAGGAAAGGGTAAAAAGTTTGCCTCTTCCTCCAAGGGCAAAGGCAAGTCAGTTGCTAAGTCCAAGGAACAAGCCCTTAAGCCTGTTGGTGCCATTGCCAAGGTCGTGACTAAGGGTGAATGTCACTACTGTAGTCAACCGGGACACTGGAGGAGGAACTGCCCAAAATATCTGGAGGACAAGCGGCTTGGAATAGTGATTCCACCACCACCAGGTATTTTCGTTGTAGATGTCAATTTAACTGTCTCTACATCATGGGTATTAGATACTGGATGTGGATCTCATATTTGTCGAAATATGCAGGATCTAAAGAGAAGTAAAAGATTGGCTAAAGGGGAGGTAGATCTACGCGTTGGGAATGGAGCAAAAGTTGCTGCATTGGCCATAGGCGTTTGCGAGCTATCTCTGCCTTCAGGATTAGTTTTAGAATTAAATAATTGCTATTTTGTGCCTGCTATGAGCAGAAACATTATTTCTATTTCTTGTTTGGACAAGGAAGGTTTTATTATTTCAATAAAGAACAATTGTTGTTCCTTTTATTTGAATAATATTCACTATTTTAGTGCGCAATTATTTAATGGACTTTATGTCCTTGATCTAAGTAATCCTGTCTACAACATTAATACCAAGCGGATTAAAATAAATGATTTAAATCCTGCTTATTTATGGCACTGTCGTTTAGGCCACATAAATGAGAAACGTGTATCTAGACTCCATAAGGATGGATTGCTAGACTCATTTGATTTTGAATCATATGAGACATGTGAGGCTTGTTTATTGGGAAAAATGACAAAGTCCCCTTTCAATAAGAAAGGTGAGAGGACTAGTGAGCAGTTGGCACTTATACATACCGATGTGTGTGGGCCATTTGCCACGCCTGCCAGGGGTGGTTATGTCTACTTCATTACGTTTACTGATGATTACAGTAGATATGGATTTGTGTACCTTATGAGGGCAAAATCCGAATCCTTTGAAGTGTTCAAAGAATTCAAGAATGAAGTAGAGAAGCAACTTGGCAAAAGTATCAAGGCTCTACGATCGGATCGTGGAGGAGAATACTTAAGCCAAGAGTTTGACGACTATCTTAGAGAGTGTGGGATCGTGTCCCAACTCACTCCACCCGGAACGCCACAATGGAATGGCGTGTCCGAGAGGAGGAACCGAACCCTATTGGATATGGTTCGGTCTATGATGTGTCAAACCGATCTTCCATTATCGTTTTGGGGCCACGCTCTATTAAGTGCAGCTTTTACCATTAACCGTGTTCCATCTAAATCAGTCATGAAGACACCATATGAGATGTGGAGTGGGAGGCGTCCCACACTGTCGTTCATGAGGATTTGGGGCTGCGATGTCTATGTAAAACGTTTACAATCAGACAAGCTAGGGCCTAAATCGGATAAGTGTAAATTTGTGGGGTACCCTAAGGAAACTAAGGGATACTATTTCTACAATCCAACCGAGAACAAAGTGTTTGTTGCTCGGACCGGCGTGTTTCTAGAAAGAGAGTTTGTCTCTAAAGAAGCAAGTGGGAGGAATGTAGAACTTGAAGAAGTTCAAGAACCACAAATCACAGAACCGATTATGGAACATGAACAGGAATCACAAGCAGTTGTGGATCCACCTGTTCAGGTAACACAAGAGCTTCGTAGATCTAGTAGAGTGCGCCAGGAACCCGAGAGGTACGGACTTCTCGTAACTGATTCCGGTGACACGATGCTCATAGATGATGAGCCTACTACCTATGAGGAGGCCATGAATGGCCCAGACTCGCAGAAGTGGCTTGAGGCCATGAGATCCGAGATGGAATCCATGTATACCAACAAAGTATGGACTTTGGTGGAACCACCTGATGGGGCGCGACCCATAGGGTGCAAGTGGGTCTTCAAGAAGAAGATCGACATGGATGGTAATGTGATTACCTATAAGGGCCGATTGGTGGCTAAAGGATTCAGACAGATTCATGGTATTGACTATGATGAAACCTTTTCACCAGTCGCAATGACCAAATCCATCCGAATCCTACTTGCGATTGCAGCATACTACGACTATGAGATTTGGCAGATGGATGTCAAAACAGCATTCCTTTATGGGAATCTCCTCGAGGACGTGTATATGATACAGCCGGAGGGTTTTGAGGATCCAAAGCAAGCCAACAAAGTCTGTAAGCTGCAACGATCCATTTATGGATTGAAGCAAGCTTCTAGGAGTTGGAATCGACGTTTTGATGAAGTGGTCAAAGAGTTTGGCTTCATCAGAAACGAAGATGAGTCTTGTGTCTACAAGAAGGTTAGTGGGAGCTCTGTAGCTTTTCTGGTCTTGTATGTGGATGACATACTGCTCATTGGAAACGACATTCCCATGCTGCAATCTGTGAAAGATTGGCTAGGAAAGTGTTTCTCAATGAAAGACTTAGGGGAAGCAGCCTATATACTCGGTATAAAGATCTATAGAGATAGATCTAAGAGGTTGCTAGGCCTAAGTCAAAGTACATATATTGACAAGGTGTTGAAACGGTTCAACATGCAAGATTCCAAGAAGGGATTCTTGCCCATGTCACATGGAATCACTCTTTCGAAGAGTGGTTGTCCTTCCAATGAGATTGAAAAGGAACGCATGAGTAGGATACCCTATGCCTCGGCCATAGGATCCATCATGTACGCCATGTTACGTACTAGACCAGATGTGTCATATGCCTTGAGTATGACAAGCAGATACCAATCCAATCCAGGTGAGAGTCACTGGATTGCTGTCAAGAACATCCTAAAGTACTTGAGAAGAACTAAGGATGCTTTCTTGATGTTTGGCGGTGAGGAAGAGTTGCGTGTAAGGGGTTACACTGATGCAAGCTTCCAAACCGATAGAGATGACTTTAGATCACAGTCGGGATATGTGTTTTGCCTGAATGGAGCAGCGGTGAGCTGGAAGAGTTCCAAGCAAGAGACGGTAGCTGATTCTACAACAGAGGCTGAGTACATTGCTGCGAATGGCGCAGCAAAGGAGGCTGTTTGGATCAGAAAGTTTGTTTCTGAACTTGGTGTGGTCCCTAGCATTGCGGATCCAGTGGAGTTGTTCTGTGACAACACTGGGGCGATCGCGCAATCAAAGGAACCAAGATCGCACCAGAAGTCCAAGCACGTGCTCAGGAAGTTTCATCTGATTCGAGATATTATCGATAGAGGAGACGTTCGGATATGCAAGATTCCTACAGATGATAATCTGTCAGACCCGCTTACGAAGCCTCTCACGCAGTGGAAGCATGAAGGGCACACTAGGAGTATGGGCATACGAGATGCGCCAGATTGGCTCTAGTGCAAGTGGGAGACTGTTGGAATAGATGCCCTAGAGGCAATCTAGTTTAGTATGAATTTGTAATTGGCTAGAAATTCATTTATTATTTATTGGATATTTAATATAATGAAGTCCTTAGATTTACAATTGTGTTGTTTATCTTAAATATCCCTAGTCAAGTATAATGATTAAATGGGACAATCATCTATAGACTAGTATGGGGTTGGATTGATATGGAGATATCACGATCCAACACATAGGTGTGCATTACGGAATGTTGCACTGGATTGACCCATTACCGAGAAGGCTACATACACGTTATGTTGAGTCACAAGTGCTTCTCGGGTACAATGGTATTGTCATCCTTAGACTTGAAGTCACTAGATATTCTAGTTGTGGATCATTGTGATCTTGGTAGCGTTAAACGCTACACCGTAACTGGGTAGTTATAAAGGCGTGTACTGGATACAATGAGAAGCAAGCTTAGAGATCGTAGTGGACGTAGAGAGGATTTGCCCCTCCCACATAACGGGAGCAAATATCCAAGGCCACTCGAGGATAGTGCTTATAGAATGTCTGGCCAGACTCAAATAAATCAATATATGGGATATTGATGTTATTTGCACGAATAAGGCTATTCCATGGATCGAGAAACTAGGGATTGGATATACGAGTGTGACTTGTATGTCTCGTGTCCAATCCGGATATGGAGGCAAAGGGATGAGACAATTACTTGTACAAGGTTGTCTAGATGACTATTCTATTAGTTGGCTAGAATGGATGTTTTGCTAGAAACCGCTCCATATTAGCAAAGAGTTGCTACCAACTAGATAGAACCTATGGGGTCACACGCTATATAGAGTTGTACTAGATTGTGGAATTAATTAATTGGATTAATTAATTAGAAGGATCACTTTGCAAACCCTTGCAAACTTAGTAGGGACTAATTTGCAAGGAAGGGACTAAATTGAATTCTAGTAGGACTAGAATAAGTCCTTTAGGTAGTTAACAAGGAGTTGTTGGACTATATAAAGGACCCTCCTCCTTCCTTCCCTACACACTTTATGCTCTAGAGAGAACATAACAAGAGTAGGAGAGAACAAAGGAGAGAGAGAGCAAGCCACAAAGAGGGACGCCGCCCCCTTTGCCGCCGCCCCCTTGTCCCCGACGCCACAAAGGGCCGAACCCCCTTTTGGTGCCTCGTTTTGCGTGATTCCTTCACCCTCCTTTCAATCCGGGCTAGCACCAAGGAGATTGGAGATCCAGGAACAACTCTAGGCGTGGATCAACTATAGAGAACGTGACACTATTCGCGTTTGAAGTCATCAAGGAGAACCCAAAGGTGTGTTTATGATTTCTTACCATCACTATCGTTATGCATCTAGACTTGTGATCCTTGGAGGGTTTTGCATGGTTGTTTATTTGATTATGCTTCCGTTTGCGCGATCCATGAATCAAAACCCTACACAAATATATTTGTGTTCTCAGTACTTGGATCATCTACATAATTTTCTCTTTGGTCTTCTTGGATATATTCATCATGCTCGGTATGTTCTCCTAAAAGGTTAGGATATGGCTCGAACATAGGGGGGATTTCGTCATTAGAAGGGATTTCGCTAAGAGGGTTATTAATGTTATAGTCATCAACAAGATGTTATTTTTCTTTAGTGTATTTTCTAGGCTTTACAGTAACAAACTTGTCTAAAGACCCTCTTTAAAAGTCTACAAGTTCTTCCTGTTTTCTTTTATTTTTTCTTTTCTCATACCCCGAATCATATTTCCTAGTAGACATGATAGTTCCAGAAAATATAATTAATTGGAAGAATGCACCTGGGATGGAATGCAAAGTTGTCCCGGGAAAAGATATTGAGCTTAGCCTCTCCGCATCAGCATAGAAATACAAAGAATTAATCAAAAGTCGTGCATATACATTATTGCGCATGCATCAGTCCATAAAAAAAACAATGCAAAACTGTAAGAAGCAATTGAAGAATATGATGGAAAAAATAACAATACAGAGGACCAAATAACAATACAGATCACCAATTAAGCTGCATCAACAGATCTGAATCACGAAATTGAAGAATATTTTGAAAATAATAATAGCAATACAGGATTGTAAGAAGAAATTAAAGAATATTATGAACCTGCATCAACAGATCGACTTCTCCTCCTGTCTAATCTTGAACTAGAAGGCCAAAATAAATACCCACACAAAACAATTGTAGTCGGACTTGTATACCGTTGACAGAGAATACGAGATGGGTAAGGAGATTAGAGAGATAGAGAGAACAGAAATTGAGTGAGAGATAGAGGGCGAGATAGAAGGAAAACTGAGAGATTGACGTCGAAGAGTCAGGATGCGAAGCATCTCCATCCCACCGAGCCGCCGCATCACGCGGAGTCATGGATGATAATGTGAGGTATGCGTCCACATTTTCACCGAAAATACAATTCTTACCATGAATTTTATACTGAAATTACCAATATACCCCTGGTTTTTGAACAATTAGGGGAGCCTTCATTTTTGGGGGCCCAAGGCAGCCCTAAAATTTGTCTTATGAAAAGGATGACCCTAGTTTCAACACATGATAATTTCAAAGCTTTGAAAAGCCTTTCAAAGCCTTGAAAACTCTCAGAGGCTTTTAGAATTGTCTATTTAACTTTCAAAGCTTTGGAAAACTTCTAAATCTTCCTGTTTATTTTTAAAACTACTATTTTAGCAAAATTTTCCATACTTTATTCAACCCCCTTCTGGAGTATATTTGATCCAGTATGACTACCTACTCACATACTTCACTATATATATATTTGGTGGGTCTTTGTTTCTATTCCTTCAGCTATATTGAGGTCTTAGAAACCAACTAGTAGGTTGAGTTTATTCCGCTTTAAAGTAAATCTCCAGTCATAGAGTTTTGTGTGCACTGTGCACAAGTTTGGTTTGGTTTATATTGTTAAGTTTCAGTGTCTGGAAGTTTACCCTCAAAACGTAAATATTAAACTTACAAACACCTGTGGAGTCACAAGAATCCGCTTGCTCCAGCCACCTTGGGGGTAGTTTCTTAGGCATTTGCTCATGTAGTATGACCTCATTCTCCGACATAACATAATCTGGAATTCCCCAATGACCCAACAAACAAATTGAAGCAGTTCATCAAACTACACGTTAAAGTAATAGTTTTTGCTTATTTCACGCAAACCCAGTTACATATAAATTCGATTCACAATAGAGATTGAGGGAAGAAAGCATTTCAGAATGTGTTTGATCAGATTGAAGATAAATAGAGAGACAGAGGGAAACATAATTCTTCCATCTCAAAGTTAGTTCTTTTCATTCATTCCAAGCCAAAATCATACAAATTTTCATTCAGTTCATTAATTTCAAATATCAGCAACAAAGAAAAAAAATCAACATGCAGCAACAACTGTTAACCCTAACCCTAGTCAAACGATGAAGAATTTCGCATCAGCTCCGATCAAAAGGATTGACAAAGTGGCGCAACCCATGGTTCCCACCAGCTTCAGGATGTGAGGGAACAAAAACGAAAATGTGCAACTCATTGGTTTTTCTGGTTTGACAATCACCTTCCCCACCGCAACACAGGTCGCGCTACTGGCGATCTGGTAGGTGCGATAGAGGATGTTGTCATCGGCAGCATGCCAGGAACTCAAAAATATGACGACATGATTTTGGAGCCTAGTCATCCTCTTACGCCGGCCATAGTACTGCCCTCCCTTCCAAACAATGACAACGACACCTATCCCTCCGACGATACCGACGCCACCTCCAACGAAGTGCTGAATATTGTCAAGAACCTTCTTTGCATCAGTTAGGTTCTTCTTCACCAGGTCGCCACCAACGCTGACGACCCTAATACCGAGTGTGGCCACCACCGCCACTATTGCGGTGGTCTTTCTCACGTAGACACCGTAGGCTGTCAATCACTCATCGAGATTGGAAGCTTCAGAGATGATGAGGGGGTTTTCTTTGTCCATATGGACCACGACAAGAACGGGAGCAACCCGAGTGAAATGCTTACGAAGGGGGGGGGGTGGGTTGGCGGGCTGGGGGGTTTCGGGGAGGGGTTACCATTTTCTTCGCTCACTATCTCACTCTATTACTCTGGTTTTTTTGGAGATGATAATGACCACCAAAGTTGAAGGTTCAATTTATACCCACGCCGTCTTTAATCCAAGCCCTCCGATCATATACACCAACATTTTAATCTCAGCCGCCCATTTATTGGCAATCCGGGTGCCTCCACCGCAACCAACCCTCAATTGACACATGTCTAGCACATACTGCCTGTTTAATTTTTTCATATCATCGCATCATCTTTTCACCTAAAAAAATGTCTTTCACCTATAACAATCACATAAAAGGTTCTTAACTTTCCTCATAAAATTAAAAATAAAAGGTACTTAACATGAGCAACATATTTTCTCAAAAAAAAAAAAAAAAAAGAAAAAACATTTCAGAGTACCAAAAGCATAAAAAAATTGCATTGATAGCAAAACATTTGATCTTTCTCATAACATGGTTTTCCTTATAAATTAATTTGTAAGAAAAATTAAGAAATGAAAGTATTAAACTACCAATACACTAAGGTAGCGTTTGGTAACCATGATTTGGATTTGAATTTGAAACTCAAAATTTCAAATTCTAAAATTTAAAACGCTGATGGATTTGAATTTCCTCGTTTGGATGCTACTGGCAGTCTAGTTAAGAATTTGTATTTCAAAGTTCATTGATTATTTAATATCAAAAGATAACACAAAAGTGGCCATGTCCCGGTGGTTTATGGTTAAGCCAAAAGAGTTTGTCGCGTGCTTGAGGCCGAGGTGCAGGGTTCGATTCTCTGGAAAAGCATTTTTTTATACAAACTACATGAAACTATCTCGAAAATTCGATTTCTGAAAGTTCACACGCGTGATTATCAGTCGGCTTCTCTACTAAGGGACACTCACACGCGCATGATTTCAAATTCCACCTAATATGTTGGAATTTCAAATTATTCACACTTGGCGGAATTTGTTCGAAATCAAATCCAAACCCCTATAAGGCATCCAAAATTAGATTTCATTAAAAATCACGCCAAATCCAAATCCACCCCCAATCCGATGTTTTCCAAACAGACCGTAACTGAACATTAATTTCTATATACTACTCAGTTCCCTTTCTTCCTACCCATTGCAAAATGGCTCTGGGATTAAGAAAATGGCGATTTTCCTGTTTTGCCCCTCCCTTTCACACAAATTCATCTATGTCGCCTCTCTCTTCTCTCTCTGGTTGATAGCACCCAAACACCACCACCACATCACTAGAATCACCAGTGCTATACAGTTTCCTGTATAAAAATTGCAGATCCAAACACTACAAACTCGTTCAAACAAAATTATAGAGAATAAAAAAAATTAATGATCGAATAAAAAAATACAGGAAGAAGAGAAGAGAGGAAGAAGAAAGAAAAGGGTGAAGCACCACCTCCAGCAGCACCACCATCAGCACCATCTCACGCCGTAGCCTCGCCACAACACCACCATGGAACAGATCAACAGAGGGGAGAGGAGGAAAAAGATCAAAGATCTATAGAGGGTGAGGATGAGGAGAAGAAGAAGAAGAAGAAGAGAGAGATAATATAGATTTCGTACCTCGGCCTCGCCGCTGCCGCCTCTGCTCCAGATCGTTGCTCGTCTTCCAGCCTCCTCTTCCTCCTCCACAGTAGCCACTCCGTCTTCCCCTGGTTGTCTCTTTCCGTGTCTTCTTCTCTTCCCCTTCTTCTTCCTCATTTTCTCTCTCTCTCTCTCTACCCGTCTGCCAATCTACTTTCTCTCTCTCTCTCTCTTTAAAAAATGAGTGGTGAGAGTTGAGAGGAGGGAGTTAACTGGTGGGGTTGGGTGGGGTAAAATAAAAAATGATGTATTATTTATAAGGGTAAATTGGTCATTGTTCATCATTAAACATGCTAAATGAGGAAATGAGAAGAAAGATAGGGAACGCCCAAAATGGCAAAATGGGTAGAAAGAAAAGGAACGGAGGTGGTACTACCTCCTTTTCACTTGTTTGAGCTGAGAGAAAGTTGGCACAGGTTCTAATAAACCCGTGCCTTTTACATATATACCCTAACATTTTCTGGAAACCAGTGTGAATACGAAGGTAGCTGCCACTGCGTAAACTTTTTGGAGGGTCCAATTAGTGAAAATTTGGATTCCCTCCGAATCTTTAACAGCAAATACTGAAAGTAAATTGAAATGGTGGAGCCAAAACACATGTCCAATCAGTCCCTCTCCCCCCACTTATTTATATCAACATTACAAACAACAAATGACCAACACATAACACTTCTTCATCCATAAATGGTGAAGAACAAGTGAGAGAAGAAATCCCATTATATTACAACAAAACATAGCTGAAGAAAACAAAATAGAAGCTGCAGCTTCACCATTATCAGCAACATCTCTAGCTTCACCATCATCAACAACATCTCTTGCTTCACCATCAACAACAACATCTCTAGCTTCACCATCAACAGAATCCAAAAGCAACAGCAGAGCCATCTTCTCATCTTCCCTACAACAATCAAAAGAAGAATATTTTCAGTTGTAGTTATGGCAATTCCAGGTAAAAAAAATTTAACACCTACTTAGAGAGAACAATTGTGCACTTTTGTTTGTTGAACAGTACAAAAATGGTTGTTAACCATGGAAAAGTAGCCGAAGTCGCGGCGAAATTTGGTATTCACCTAAGAACAGTTACTGCCATAATGTCAAGGGCACGTAAATGCAGCCAACTTGGTGTACCCATAGATGTGAAGTCAAGACTGAGAGGCAATGGAAAACCAAAGGCAACGATAGACACCTCCAAACTCAAAGACATTCTACCAGAATATCGGCACATAATTAGGCATCTTGCAGGTGTCTTACTCAATTTCTGCTTAGGATTGAGATATTGTTTATTTTTCAACTCTCAAAATTTAGTTGATTTTCATCACTGAGTTATGAAGAATCATGCATGAGGAGCAACGAGTAATTATGCCACTTCAACCCATAACATGTTCTTCAAAAGGGACATTATGTGAACTGCCAAATGTGCAAATACAACTCTCATCCCATATTGTGTTATTTAGTCATTAAGTTGTATACAAACTAAAACAGGGTTATAATGAATCCCCCCAATAATATAAATCAACATTACAACCACCAAATGACCAACACAAAGCACTTCTTCATCCAGAAATGGTGAAGAACAAGTGAGAGACTAATCCCATTATATTACAACAAAACATAGCTGAAGAAAGAAATATAGAAGTTGTTGCTTCACCATCATCAGCAACATCTCTAGCAACAGTAGCCAACATGACTATATTATTAAAATTTTGAATGCAGTTTCTTATGAACGATTATTAACATGAATGTATATAAACACTTTGAATGCATGTACTTTAGAAGTCACCCCTTCTAGCATTTGGAGACTTTTACAACAAGGATGGCTGAGGAAGGCTAATAGCCATGTCAAACCAGCTTTGACTGATGCACACAAAATTGCAAGATTGAATTTCTGTCTGAAAGCACTAGAAATTACACCTGATCTTGTAATTCAGTTCAAGGACATGTCTTGTGTGGTGCATATAGATGAGAAATTGTTCTATTTGCAAAGAATTAATGAGAAGTACATTCTCCTACCTGATGAAGAAGCACCACACAAGACATGTCAGAATAAGAATTTCATTGTGAAGGCAATGTTTATGTCTGCAGTTGCGAGACCAGTGTTTGAGGAAGGAGGGGAAGAACTATGGGATAGCAAGATAGGCATTTGATCATTTTTGGAAGACAAGGAAGCACTTAGAAGCTCAAGGAATAGACCGAGAGGGACTCTGGAGATAAAACTCATCCCTTCAATCAACAAAGAAGCCATCAAAGACATGGTAATTGACAACATCATTCCAGCAATCAAAGCAGCTTGGCCAAGTACACATTCCAAAAATATCACTAACCAACAAGATAATGCAACTCCACACCTAACCAATGAAGACGAGGATTTGAAAATTGCAGCAACAAGTGGAGGTTTCAACATTAAACTGGTTAACCAACCAGCAAAGTCCCCAGACCTGAACATAAATTATTTGGGCTTTTTCAACTCAATTCAGAGTGTGCAGAACAAGATGGAAACAAAGAATATTGAGGAGTTGATAGATGCAGTGAACATGAGCTTTGAAGGTATGGAACATGAATCTTTGAACTTTAATTTCATTACCATTCAAAGCTGCATGATTGAGATCATGAAAAGAAAAGGTCACAACAAGTACAGGAACCCTCACATGGGGAAGAAGAAACTAAAGAAGCTGGGTGAACTTCCTACCTACTTGAAGGTTGATAGTCAATTGGTAAGGGATACCATTGACTATCTATTGAGCATAGGAGAACAAGTAGATAATCCTGCCCTAATGGAGGGGCTGGGTTATGGTACAGGTTCCCATTAGTTTGGGGTATACTAGCTTTTGAAAAGTGCATACATTTTAAGTCTAGTAATACCAAGATGTAGTAGCATGTTTTTGGGGAATGCAATGTGCATACACCAACTCTCAGATCTTTGTGTAATCATCATTGAGTTGTATAATGAACATAGTATGGGGAGCACACATTTTGATGAGATCATTGTCTATCTTCAACCCATATATGAACAATTCAGATCCACATACACAATCACCCAACTCTCATACTCGTATGAGTATCTAATCATCGAGTATTTCTTTTCGTAACAAGCATAACCAACTATACCAAACTGCACAATAACCAAATAGTTTGAATAATGTGCACACACAATGAGAGAATAATTAGAACACACTCTCATACTCATATGAGTATTTAATCATCGAGTGTCTCTTTTCGTAAATAATTTTGCTAAGAGGCATAGATTGTGTAAACTGATCACATTTGACCAAGTATACCAAACTGCACAATAACCAAATAGTTTGAATAATGTGCACACACAATGAGAGAATAACTAGAACACACTCTCATACTCGTATGAGTATTTAATCATCGAGTGTTTCTTTTCGTAACTAATTTGGATAAGAGACATAGATTGTGTAAACTGATCACAATTGATCAACTTTACCAAACTGCACAATAACCAAATAGTTTGAATAATGTGCACACACAATGAGAGAATACCTAGAACACACTCTCATACTCGTATGAGTATTTAATCATCGAGTGTTTCTTTTCGTAACTAATTTGGATAAGAGGCATAGATTGTGTAAACTGATCACAATTGATCAACTATACCAAACTGCACAATAACCAAATAGTTTGAATAATGTGCACACACAATAAAAGAATAACTAGAACACACTCTCATACTCGTATGATTATTTAATCATCGAGTGTCACTTTTCGTAACTAATTTGGATAAGAGGCATAGATTGTGTAAACTGATCACAATTGATCAACTGTACCAAACTGCACAGTAACCAAATAGTTCGAATAATGTGCACACACAATGAGAGAATAACTAGAGCACACTTTCATACTCGTATGAGTATTTAATCATCGAGTGTTTCTTTTCGTAACTAAGTTGGATAGGAGACATAGATTGTGTAAACTACAATTGATCAACTATACCATACTGCACAATAACCAAATAGTTCGAATAATGTGCACACACAATGAGAGAATAACTAGAACACACTCTCATACTCGTATGAGTATTTGATCATCGAGTGTTTCTTTCAAAGAATGCAACTCTCACCCACATTGTGGTATAGTCATTAAGTTGCATACAATATCATATCACACATTTACCAGACAAGATCATATCACAAATCCCTCAGAAACCGATAATAACCAGCAAACAGAGGCATCTAACAGCAGGTAATCACCAACACGCATGACTTATAGTTGCTGGAATAACCAACAAATAGAATGACATATCAATAACCATCAAATAGAATGACATATCAATAACCATCAAATAGAAGGGTTTAAGATAACCAAACCTCCCTATCCAAGGGATTGAGCTTCAAACAGTCAGGGCAACAGTCAGGGCAGATCAATCCAAGACGTCGATAGTGTTCAAATCTGTCTTCAGCAGACTTGAATAAGATCTCATCAGTGTCATCACTTGAAGGAGGTTGAGTTTCATCAGATTCAATTGAATCAGCCACATACAGAGGTTCAGGCTCACTCAAACTACAAAGAAATCAAAACAGGGGTCCAGGAATCGAAAGAAATGGAATAAAAAATTAAACCTTTATACAAAATAAAGGTAGGGTATCATCACCTGTTCTAGGAACCGTGAGAGAGAGCCTTGTTCTCATCGGAGTCGAGTGAATCCGGCACAATTAATCCTGCTGATTCACTAACACTACAGAGAAAATCAACAGATCGGAGTTAGTATCGGAAAAAAAACGAACCTAGAATCAAGCATGCAACAAAAAATAAAATTAGGGCTACGATTTCTTCACCTTTTCTTGGGATTCGGCTTCTGAACTTGGAGGGAGGGAACCACGCCACCGAAGCGAAGCTCATCGGAGATGTATGGCTTCCGGTAGTATGAATCAACATCATCGAAATCGGGCTGACTCTCATCGGAGTCGTACGAATCAGCCATTGTTAGGCCATCGCAAGGATCCTCCATGGCCAAGAAACCAGAAAACACAAACGAACCAAGGCAACGAAGGAGATAGAGAGCTACGATTTATGCCGCTTCAACGTTTGGGGAAGAAATTGAAGAACACGGTAGATGGAGAGGCTACCGAGAGAGATGAACGAACCAGACTAAAGTGGGTCAAAGAAAAAAATTCGCGTGTTTTGTTGATGGTGAATCAAATTAGGTTTGGGCTGGGTTTAGATTTGAGTTTGGGTTTAGAATTAGTTTAGCATAAGTGATATATTGGGCCAGGTTAGGATGTAGTAACCCAAATCTATTTCATTAATCCAAGTTTTTGTTAAAGAGGGTAAAAAATTCATTTTCAATCAGAAAACTTACCAAAAAAGAAAAGTAGGCTGAAGCAGACGAAATTTCCGTTTTAGGGAAGTAGGCTGAAACAGACGAAACAGAGGTAGTACTAAGGAAGGAGGCTAATTTACTGTTCACATGTGTTTGTTGTTTTCGCTAGAACCGTTGGATGATTATAATTTGATGGTGAAGACTAAACTCATTTTCCATTCAAACAATGGGGCTTGGATGAGCTGAAATAATGGAGAGGTTGAGCTTAAAAGCTCCTTTTATCTGTAGTGTTTGGATGAGGCAGATTATTATAGATTATGGGTAAAAGAATTTTTTTTTTGAGATTGTGAGGTTCGAACATGTGACCTCACGTAATGTATTAAAACACTTTACCACTCTGACAACACAACATTGTGTTAACAAAACCAAAAAATACCTTAAGAAGTTCGAAATTTTGCCGGATTTCAGAAAAGAATCCGGAATTCCGGCTTGAAATCCGGAAATCCGGCTGAAAATCCGGAAATCCGGATTACAAGCCGGAATTCCGGATTTTTTTGACGGAAATCCGGTTTTCCCCGTTTGTTTGGAGAGGTTTGACCGATTATCTCAAATTTTGGACTTTTTAGTTGCTCTCTACTTACTCTCATCTAAACAACGCCAATAACTGTCATTTCTCACTCTCCCCTACACCACCTCGGACACACTTTTCTGTTTCCATCCACCATTTCTTTTTTTCTTTTTCATCATAGCCCCTTAAATATTGAATAATTAATATTTATCCTCATTATAAATTTGAATATTGTCATTGTCTTTATGAAAATATGAATACGTAAAATATGGAATATGGGTGTGAAAAAAATACTACCCTCAAATAATTAAAAAAGAAAAAAAAAATAATATGCAATAGTATTCCTCGCAGCTAGCCCCATCATTGTGGCATGCTGGCGTGATGGGACGATAAATAATTCACTAACATGTCTGCGTCGCCGGCCCCACCACGCAAGCATGCCAAGTTAGCCCCAATGAATACTTCCTCTCAACCGGTAATTTGCGGGACAGTTGGTCATCTAACCTCACACGAATTCGGAATTGGAAATCTAACCTCCGAGGAAAAAGACAATCAACTTTTTCCTCTCACAAATGGAGGTTAGATGTCCAATTTTGAATTGTGACAAGGTTATAAAACAAAGAGGGATTTGTGGGGAGGTTTTAGTACAAATTAAGTGGTAATTTGCTAGTTTCTGATTCAAACAAAAGATAGAAGCCCCCATTCGATCCAGGTTTTGCAAATTCCCTCCCCAAATTCGGGTCAATCTCCCACGCAGCCTCCCCTCCTTCTGCAACCCTCTGCAGCAGATCAGCGACGGAATCTAAAATACTCTCTCTCTCAGTCTCAAAGCACTCGACCAGCACGCAAGTTTCACTCCGTAGGCGATTCAGCAATCCTTCATCTGGTAGGTAGGAGAGAAATCACACTACAAGGTCAAGCGAGCCAAACATTTACTTATAGTAGTAGAGGAAGAAGATGAAGGTCGAGGGCCATAACAACCCGAATCAGAGAGTTGCATTCGCCGGCCTCTTGGTCCTTCTTCTACCGGTTCTCTCTCCCAGACTCTTCGATCCATTGGCACGAGCTTGGCCATCAATGTTCTCCGTACGCTCTCTCTTCTCTCTCTCTCTCTCACCCATTTAGATAGTAATATTTCTCGCTACTTCGATATGTAATGATTTTGTGGGTCTTTGTTTCCATGCCTTGAGTTATATTGAGAGGTCTTAGCAAGCAACTATTCGGTTGAGTTTATTGATTTTTAAAGTAAATCCCCAGTCAAAGAGTTTTGTGTGCACTGGTTTGGTTTGGTTTATATTGTTAAGGTTCATTGTTGCACACTAAGAAGCACTCAAGAGCTAATAATGAACACAAACTCCTGTGGAGTCAAAAACCAGCCACCTTGGGTAGTTTTTTAGGCATTTTGCTCATGTAGCCAAAGATGTGGATTATTGTTTGAGGAATAGAAGAAATCGAGTGGAAGTTACTTCAAACAGGATCTGTTAAGTTTTCCCTTAAATCCCATTGTTGTCTGTCTATCTATGTAGCACTGAAACGGGAACGTGGACGAGACGAAACGGGGACGGGGACTCCGGAACGGCAATTTTCAGAAATTTGGGAGACGAAACGCCGGGGGAACGGCATATGTGTATATATATACATAATATAGATATGTATATATATCTACATTCTATGTATACACATACGTATACACACACACGCACACACACACACGCGCACACGCACACACACACACACGCACACGCGCACACGCGCGCACACACACACACACACACACACACACGCACACACGCACACGCGCACACGCGCGCGCACACACACACACACATATATATGTATCTATACATGGATATATGTACATATATGTATATATAGATACACACACAAATTTATTCTAATGTAAATGATACCTAATACACACTTATAAATTATTAGACGAAATCGAAAGACAATAATTAAATAGATACAAAATTAAGATTGATACGAGAAGAACACATTTACTAAATAAATATGTGGATGTATTTGAAAAATTGGAGGTCGTCAAAGTCTTTAAGGTTGTTTTTGAAGTCTTGAAAGTATTCAATTTGTTTTATCTCCGTTTAAGTTTAAGCAACTAGTTTTAGATTAGTGGTCGGGGATCTTGATAGGATTAATAATATACATCATATTTAACATTCCTTATCTTTTAAATCATTAAAAGACACCCGATTGTTATTTTTAAACTAGGGACGTTTCCAAAAGGGGGAACGCGTCTCCGGGAAGTTCCGGCTAAGTTCCGGACTCATTACTTTAACCGGAACGCCAAGTGGCGTTCCGGGAACGTTCCGGGGAGTTCCCGCGGAGTTCCGGAGTGCGGGACGTTTCCGGAACGGGGACGTCACCCTACATGGAGTACCCGTGCATCATAGCTGTCTATTGTCGGACTTAGATATAGGCTTGTAGCCCTTCAAGAACGTTTTAAATCAACGATGACAATGGATGATTTGTCATGAGGACGCCAGAAAGTCGGAGCTTTGGTGTAAAATCTGAATTATAAGTAGCGTTGAGCTTGGACCAAAGTTCCATACCATAGCAGTAATAGATGTCCATGCACAAAATCAAGCTATGATAATATTAAAAGAACATAAGTCACAACTATCTTGGGCCAAATTTTCTTACTCGCTATTATTTCACGTCCTCCAGTTGTTCTTTTCCATGAAATGACTCAGTTTCTACTGGATCCAGAGGTATCCTCTTGCTGCGTTGGTTAATAATGTATTACAGAAGCGACTAGCGAGATGGGATGTTTTCTTAGAGCAGGCTTATAAGTGTTTGAAGTGAATTTGTTTCTTGCCCTTGTAAATGGATTACACTTGGAACTGGAGTAACTTTGGGTCCCACTCTCTGATGAGTTTTTAAGGCCAGCAGATGTTCTGGATATCTAGAAGCTTATTTTGCTGTTTATGCAGTGGCAATACTGTAGGGGTCTGGAACCTCCTCGATATAGGCTCAAGGTGAGGCACATACCCAAATATCACGGAGTTGGTTCTTGAAGCAACAAGATGTTATTGTGTGAATCTATCATCCATCTGATGGCCCACCTTGTTCTTCTGATAGACGAAAATATATTTTCCCTTTGATTGCAGAGGTTTAGCCGTGCATTAATATTAGCACACCCAATGCAAAAAAACTTAAAAAGAATAACCTAGAGAGAGCCACTTAAGGAAACGATGGCACCAATTGGGACATATTATCCGCATATTAGTTTACCAATCCTACAAGTGTACATGGGGCTTCTTCATGAGATATATGGACCTGCCAATCCACAAAAGTGATTTGGCTCCTTTCTCTCTAAGGAAGCCACATTACCATGCGAGTAACAATATATACAACTATCAACCTCTTCCTTTGGGTCTTGCTTCTGTAAGGTGTGAATGAGCTAGGATAATCTTAAGGAATTGGATGCTTAGTTGAATCCCCTTATTTCCTTGGGTAAATAGTGTCTCCTAATAAAAATTGATAATATGCTGTTTTTACCATGATTACTTCTGTCTGAATGAGCACTGGATGATCTCTCTTGGAGTTTGAAATTGAAGTGCTCTGGACTAACAAAAAAACTGACTTCAAAGAGAAATGAACCTTTTGTTGCTAGGTAGGAAAAATAGGCTAGAGAATTGAAACCTTCTCATTCTTTATTTCTGTCACGTGTCATCTTCTCTAAAATAATGTCTAGATGTTTTATCACAGTTTATTAATTACTGCCTCCACAGCTCTAGGCACGGTTTACGCACAGTTCATTTATACGATCCTAGGATGACTCATTCTATGTATATGAATCGTCATACTATCGGACAACAACAAATTGAAGGCACAATTAGGAACATTAATGTTGATCTACACTATATTTTAGGGCATTAGTTCTAAAAATGTAAAATATATTTTAGGGTATTAGATTTGACAAACATTGTAAACTATTTGTCCTCTATTTCAATTAGAATTATCCTTGAATAAAGCTAAAATATTTTAAACTTATAGACTATTGAACAAGCTAAAAACGAGCATGATTAATCTCATCTCATTACTTTTTGGGTTAGCTTGATTTCAAACTTGCCAAAAGTTAGATAAACAGGGTTAAACATACTTGAACACACAAAATCCAGTGGAGTCAGAAAAATGCTCTTACCGCTTGCCCCAGCCACCTTGTGTAGTTTTTTAGGCATTTGCTCATGTAAGCCAAAGACGTGGATTATTTTTTGCCGAATAGAAATAGAGTGGATGTTACTTCAAACAGTATCTGTTGAGTTTTCCCTTAGACCTTGTCGTCTTTGTCTGGCTCAGTTATAGGCTTGTAGCCCTTCAAGAATGTTTTAAATCAGTGACATTTTACGACGACTATGGAAGATTTGTCATGATGGTGTGAAATCGGAATTATAGTAGCGTTGAGCTTGGACCAAAGTTGCATACCATAGCAATAATAGATGTCCATGCACAAAGTCAAAGCTATGATAACACTGAAAGAACACAAGTCACAACTGTCTGTTCCTCCTCAGACTGTCTTGGTCAGTTCCTCAGCAGCAGATGTTGTTGCTAGTTTCTTACTAGCTTTCAGTTCAAGTCCTCCAGTTCTTCTTTTCCATGAAATGACACAGTTTCTGCTGGATCTAGAGGCATCCTTTTGCTGCATTGGTTAATAATGTATTACTGTTTTCTCAAAAAAATAAATAAATAATGTATTACAGAAGCGACTAGCAAGATGGGATGTTTTTTAGGAGCAGGCTTATTAGTGTTTGAAGTGATTCGTTTTTTTTCCCTTGTAAAGGGATTTACACTTTCTGGAACGGGAGTAACTTTGGGACTTTCTGGAACGGGAGTAACTTTGGGTCCTAGTTGTTGAGAAGTCACACGTCAGACATTCAAGAAGAAGAAAAAGAATTAAATAAGTGTCCTGGGCTACTCTCCCGTCACCGACGTGCTCATTGCCACCCGCTGACAAAAAGATCCACGTGTAGGCCAAAGAATGTGACACGTGAGGGGGCATGTTGAGCAGTCCCACATCGGACATTCAAGAAGAAGAAAGAGAATTATTAAGTGTCCTGGGCTACTCCCCTCATGGCGAATTGGTTTGTGGAACCCATGGATTCTTACACTACTCTCTGATGAGTTTAACGCCAACAGATGTTCTGAATACCTTGAAGCTTATTTTGCTGTTTATGCTCGAGATGGACTCAACTTGAGGCACATACCCAGATATCCCGGAGTTGGTTCTTTAAGCAACAAGATGTTATTGTTTCAATCTATCATCCATCCGATGGCCCACCTTGTTCTTTTGATAGACAAATTAATATTATCCCCTTGATTGCAGAGGTTTAATCGTGCATTAATATTAGCACACCTATTGAAGAAACTTTAAAAGAGTAACCTAGAGAGGGACACATAAGGAAAAGGTGGCAGCAATTGGGACATATATCCCAACATTAGTTTACCCATCCTACAATTGTACATGGGGCTTCTTGATGAGATATATATAGACATGTCAATCCACAATAGTGATTCGACTCCTTTCTCTATACCGAAGCCACATTACCATGCGAGTAACAATATATACAACTATCAACCTCTTCCTTTGGGTTTCGCTTTTGTAAGGTGTGAATGATCTAGGATAATCTTAATTGTGTCAAAAAGGCTATAGTGCAAAATTACAAGGTAAAATTGGATGCTTAATTGAATCCCCTTATTTCCTTGTGTAAAAAATGTCTCCTATACAAAAAATGATAACATGCTGTTAGAATTTTACCATGATTACTTCTGAATGAGCACTGGGTGTTTGAGCTTGAAATCGAAGTGCTCTGGACTAAGAAGAGCACTTAGGAACATTAATGTTGATCTACACAATATATTTTTGGGCATTAGCTCTAAAAATGTAAAATATACTTTAGGGTATTAGATTAGACAAACATTTTACACTATTTGTCTTCTATTTGAATTAGAATTATCCTTGAAAAAGCTAAAATATATTAAACTTATGGACTATTGAACAAGCTAAAGATGAGCATGATCAATCTCATCTCACTAATTTTTGGGTTAGCTCGATCTCATACTTGCCAAAATTTACATAAACAAGGTGGAACATACTAGAATTTAGCAGCTGCTTGTTTACACCCCTATCTTCAACCATTGTCTTTAAGAACGTTTTGTTAAAACCTTTAAGCCTCCTGTGGCATAAGCATCCTTCACGCTGACGCTTGCAAAGTGTGTGCAGAACAAAGTAATATGTGCATTCCTCCCCGACCCATTCCATCAAAAGACTGCATGGCCACTTTTTCGATTTTGTACAAACTTACAAGGAAACTTGAACAAAGAGCAGAATCAGGTTGGCCTAAACTCTAAAGTACTCTTTTCGAGAGTTAGCCCATCATTTTCAGAGATTTTCTGTCTTCAACTTGATTGTCTCTTTTGTGATTTCTGAACAACCTCCATTCCAGGCCCTTGTTGCATTGTTGCTTGAATGTAAGAAAAAAAACAAATTTCTGAATGAGAAGTGCAACCAGGTATTGAGGCAACGAAATGAACTTTTTCTTCACATTCCGAATATAGGTGGACCCGCCTTGTTTGGATCGAGTTACTTGCAACTAAAATACTAGGGCCAGCTACTTGACGCTTAATTTTTAGTGTGCCTACTGCCAACATTATATCCATGTGGGAGATGAAATGAAGTGATCTTCCACTCACCATATCCCACTTCCTTTGACTAATCAAGATTCTTTTTAATCTATAAAGAGAATGACTGCTAACCCATTGGGTATGCCCAGTCTTTACTTTCAAATCTTCACGACTCACGAGTAAGTCCCCACTTTGGTTAGTTCTTTATAATAAGTACTTACTGCTTGACAGGAGTGGAATGCTCCAGTGCCCAAGCACATGCATCTACTAGAGAGTGCTTTACAACGCGAAACTGTGAGTAGGTATTGCTTACCATATATTTCCTGTAAGTTTTTCTATAGCTCAACAAATGTCTGCACGAATTTGCAATATTCACCCATTTTCCTTTCAGTCTTATAGACAACAAGCTGATATCTGGTCTCCCCTGGCACACCAAGGATGGAAACCATGTGTCGACTCAAAAATTATCCCTGGTGAGTCCCCGAAAACCAGCATCATAACATATCCTATCAAAGTGTTTTAGCTTTTGTTAAACAAAGCCTTGCATTGCAACACACACTCTTACATAATACCAGAGTTGATCGGGGCAGTTTCATATGATAAAATTCTTCTAATGGTCTTTATATGTGCTTTGTAGTGTTACCAGAGACATCTCAGGGGTATGTACAAGTGTTTCTAGATGGTGGCTTGAACCAACAGAGAATGGGGGTATGTATATAAGCAAGCTCTGTAAATATATGGTGCTTCTTTACAACCCCTGGTCTTTAAAGAACATACTAATTGCTAACTTCTTCTGTGCCCTCTTTGAAGATCTGTGATGCAGTTGCTGTTGCTAAGATTTTAAATGCAACACTCGTGCTTCCACACTTTGAAGTAAATCCTGTTTGGCAAGATTCGAGGTAATATAATATGCTTATCTTAGTTTACCCTTCCTCAGTTGTTTTTCCTGTGAACTGCTAACTGGATTATTCGTGTTTACACAGTTCATTTGCCGAAATCTTTGATGTGGACCACTTTATTAATGTTTTGAAGAATGAGGTTTCTATAGTTAAAGATCTTCCAAGCAAGTTGTCTTGGAGCAGCAGGGAGTATTATGGTACAGGAATACGACCATCCAGAATTAAGACAGCGCCTGTCCATGCATCTGCTAGCTGGTATCTAGAGAATGTTTTGCCCGTAATCCAAAGGTCTGTATTCATACTTAAAAGTACAGATATTAGCCCTTGGGTCATCGTAAATGCATCTTATTGCTACCCTTAGCACAGGAGAGGATTAAAGATCAATTAAAATGGTCCATCATTACAGCTTTGATTTAAATCTTTGAGTTGGTTCAAGATCAATTGTAGGTATCTTATGAGATCTCAAAGGGGAATTCACAAACACAAAAATGTACTCATTCCTCTGCACAGTTTTCATTGGAGATGGTATCTTGGTCTATCTATAATTTGGAAATGGAATTTTAAAATCTATTGCAAAGGGCTTCCTTATAGTGCTACTGTAAGTTGTTTAATACTTCCAGTGAATTGAAGTGGATAAAAGAAACAAAAGAGAAAGTAATTTAGTGTTGAAAGTTTAAGCATATGTTTGACATCCTAATCAAGCCTGACTGTTACTATGATTTATCATGTTAAAGTCCAAACTATCCGTTTACTGTACCCATGATCTTAGCTTAGTTCTTCTGATCATTTTTTACACGTGTTTTTTTTATTAGATAACAGATACGCACTTCCTATTAAAGCCTCAGTCGTGCATTGCAAATCAGAGGATTCTGTTGATGATTCATAGTTTATGGCTATTGCAGTTATGGGATTGCTGCTATAGCGCCATTCTCTCACCGTTTGGCTTTCGACAACCTGCCTTCAGATATCCAGCGCCTACGCTGTAAAGTCAATTTTGAAGCACTAGTTTTTGTTCCTCACATTAGGTCACTGGGAGAAGCCCTTATCAATCGCCTTCAGACTCCTCATAAGAGCAAAGTTGATTGGACTAATAGCCTTCAGGAGAAATTAGACGTTACTAACAATGAAGGAAACGAAGGAGCTGGAAAGTTTGTTGTGCTGCATCTTCGCTTTGACAAGGTAGTATCTAGCCTCATTGTATATATGATGTAGATAAGCATAGTCATCTTTTGTAGTTGCTTGTCGATACTTCTGACGGAGGTGACGAGGGACCTGCTGGCTTCAGGCTTGATATGGCTGTGCCTATGCCTATTATGCCCTTTTCTGTTTATGAGTCTATTACAGAGTTGTTGCGGGCATGGGGGACAAGTTCAACACCATTTTGAATTTTTTTAAACCTTAGTTTTCTCAAATTTGTAATATCTACAGGATATGGCAGCTCATTCAGCTTGTGATTTTGGAGGGGGTAAAGCCGAAAGATTGGCCCTTGCAAAGTACCGCCAGGTTCTTTGGCAAGGAAGGGTCCTCAATACCCAGTTCACCGACGAGGAGTTGAGAAATCAGGGCCGCTGCCCATTAACCCCTGAAGAGACTGGACTGCTATTAGCTGCCCTTGGCTTTGACAATAGTACTAGCCTCTATCTTGCTTCCCATAAGGTCATGCACACTTCATTGTTCTTCTGATTCACTTCCTGTTAGAAAGTTGATCTTGCTTCCATAACATTACTTTAGCAGAAACATCTTCCGGGCTTACAGTTTACTATTTTATTTGCAGGTTTATGGGGGAGAATCAAGAATTTCAGCTCTTCGGAAATTGTTTCCGCTTATGGAGGACAAGAAGAGTCTGACCACTTCTGAAGAGCGGTCCAAGGTTGAAGGAAAAGCTTCTCTGCTAGCTGCAGTTGATTATTACGTGAGCATGCACAGTGACATCTTTGTCTCGGCTTCGCCAGGCAATATGCACAATGCAATGGTAAGATCACACATTGAAACCATTTATTAGTTGTAATTTGTAGATTTAAGAAGAATGTATGTCCCGTGGTAATTGTCTACTTCCAAAAGCCTTCTGGTATTGTGCCTTGAAACTCGTTTTTCGTGCTTTCAGTGTTTTTTTCATCTAACTTAGTATCACTTTTACCAGCTAGCATATCGAGCTTACAAGAACTTGAAAAGCATTAGATTGAACATGGGACTATTAGGGAAGCTATTCCTGAATAACAGCATGGAGTGGCCAGAGTTTGAGCAGGTAGTGCAGAACGGGCATAAGAACAGACAAGGGCAGATCAGGTTACGCAAGGAGAAACAATCCATTTACACGTACCCGGCTCCTGATTGCATGTGCCAGGCTTAAAAAAATCTCATCCCTGGACAATTGGTGGTGGTTTCTGTACCCGGGTTGTGGAGTTCGTGCTGAATCAGGTAATCGTATGTGTGATATCCTATTTTGTTATTCCACTGGAGACAGTCGTAGAATTGATCATCGTTTTCTTTCTTTTCTTTTCCCAGATTCAGGCATAACACTTATGATTGTACCGGGCGTTCCGGAGAAGCTGATAAAAACGTTTTTGTAGCTGCGATGTGTGCTTCTTAGATGATTGCAAACTATGTGTATCCATAAATGTCGGATTATCTTTTGTAAAACCCTTAGTTATGATTCGAGTAATTTCATGTATTTTTTAGTTGAGCTGTCAAAATCAGGCCAACCCATTTGCTTCCCGTGCCCGCAATCTTTAAATGGACTGAAATTCACCTATTTATTTAAATAGGTATATAGTGTCCTGCCCGTTTATACCGTCATATAAACGGGCGGGTGTGGTCGGGTTCACGAGCTCCCCTAAAATCAAAATTATCTCTCCCCTCTTTCTAGGTTCTATCTACAATAACCAACTCTCCCCCTCTCTCATTCCTTTGTCCTCGATCTCTCTCAACCTGCCTCTCAATCTATTCTCCTCTCTTTAGATATCCACAATTTCAGACAAAGGAAGATAAGGTATGTCTGATTCCATAGCAAAATTCATAAACAAAGATTAGGGGTGCAACTTGAACGGGCTAGAGTCGTTCGACCCAAGCACAACCCTTGTAGGGTTTTGATTCATGGATGCGCAACGGAAACAATAATTAACCATGCAAAACCCTCCAAGGATCACATATTTGCCCCCGTTATGTGGGAGGGACAAATTCTATGTACGTCCACTACGATCTCTAAGCTTGCTTCTTATTGTATCCGGTACACGCCTTTATAACTACCCAGTTACGGTGTAGCGTTTAACGCTACCAAAATCACAATAATCCACAACTAGAATATCTAGTGACTTCAAGTCTAAGGATGACAATACCATTGCACCGCGAGAAGCACTTGTGACTTAACATAACATGTATGTAGCCTTCTCGGAGATTGGTCAATCCAGTGCGTCATTACCCTTAATGCACACCTATGTGTTGGATCATGATATCTCCATATCAATCCAACCAAATACTAGTCTATAGATGATTGTCCCATTAATCATTATACTGGACTAGGGATATTTAAGATAAACAATTGTAAATCTAAGGACTTCATTATATTAAATATCCAATAAATAATAAATGAATTTCTAGCCAAAAATAAATTCATACTAAACTAGATTGCCCCTAGGGCATCTATTCCAACAGTCTCCCGCTTGCACTAGAGCCAATCTGGCGCATCTCGTATGCCCATACTCCTAGTGTGTCCTTCATGCTTCCATGTAAGCGGCTTTGTAAGCGGGTCTGACAGATTCTCATCTGTAGGAATCTTGCATATCCGAACGTCTCCTCTATCGATAATATCTCGAATCAGATGAAACTTCCTGAGCACGTGCTTGGATTTCTGGTGCGACCTGGGTTCCTTTGATTGCGCGATCGCACCAGTGTTGTCACAGTACAACTCAACTGGATCCGCAATGCTAGGAACCACACCAAGTTCAGAAACAAACTTTCTGATCCAAACAGCTTCCTTTGCTGCGCGGTTTGCAGCAATGTACTCAGCCTCTGTTGTAAAATCAACCACCGTCTCTTGCTTGGAACTCTTCCAGCTCACCGCTGCTCCATTCAGGCAAGACACATATCCCGATTGTGATCTAAAGTCATCTCTGTCGGTTTGGAAGCTTGCATCAGTGTAACCCCTTACACGCAACTCTTCCTCACCGCCAAACATCAAGAAAGCATCCTTAGTTCTTCTCAAGTACTTTAGGATGTTCTTGACTGCAATCCAGTGACTCTCACCCGGATTCGATTGGTATCTGCTTGTCATACTCAAGGCATATGACACATCTGGTCTAGTACATAACATGGCGTACATGATAGATCCTATGGACGAGGCATAGAGAATTCTACTCATGCGTTCCTTCTCAATCTCATTGGAAGGACAACCACTCTTTGAAAGAGTGATTCCATGCGACATGGGCAAGAATCCCTTCTTGGAATCTTGCATGTTGAACCGTTTCAACACCTTGTCAATATATGTAGTTTGACTTAGGCCTAGCAGTCTCTTAGATCTATCTCTATAGATCTTTATACCGAGTATATAGACTGCTTCCCCTAAGTCCTTCATTGAGAAACACTTCCCTAGCCAATCTTTAACAGATTGCAGCATGGGACGTCGTTTCTAATGAGTAGTATGTCATCCACATACAAGACCAGAAAAGCTACAGAGCTCCCACTAACCTTCTTGTAGACACAAGACTCATCTTCGTTCCTGATGAAGCCAAACTCTTTGACTACTTCATCAAAACGTCGATTCCAACTCCTAGAAGCTTGCTTTAATCCATAAATGGGTCGTTGTAGTTCACAGACTTTGTTGGCTTGATTTGGATCCTCAAAACCCTATGGTTGTATCATATACACGTCCTCGAGGAGATTCCCATAAAGGAATGTTGTTTTGACATCCATCTGCCAAATCTCATAGTCGTGGTATGCTGCAATTGCAAGTAGGATTCGGATGAATTTGGTCATAGCGACTGGTGAAAAGGTTTCATCATAGTCAATACCATGAATCTGTCTGAATCCTTTAGCCACCAATCGGCCCTTATAGGTAATCACATTACCATCCATGTCGATCTTCTTCTTGAAGACCCACTTGCACCCTATGGGCCGCGCCCCTTCGGGTGGTTCCACCAAAGTCCATACTTTGTTGGTATACGTGGATTCCATCTCGGATCTCATGGCTTCTAGCCACTTCTGAGAGTCTGGGCCCTTCATGGTCTCTTCATAGGTAGTAGGCTCATCATCTATGAGCATCGTGTCACCGGAATCGGTCACGAGAAGTCCATACCTCTCGGATTCATGGCGCACTCTACTAGATCTACGAAGCTCTTGTGTTACCTGAACAGGCTGCTCCACAACTGTTTGTGGTTCCTGTTCATGTTCCATAATCGGTTCAGTGATTTGTGGTTCTTGAACCTCTTCCTCACACTTGCTTCTTTAGAGACAAACTGTCTTTCTAGAAACACGCCGATCCGAGCAACAAACACTTTGTTCTCGGTTGGATTGTAGAAGTAGTAACCCTTAGTTTCCTTAGGGTACCCCACAAACTTATACTTATCCGATTTTGGCCCTAGCTTGTCTGATTGTAAACGTTTTACATAGACATGGCAGCCCCAAATCCTCATGAACGACAGTGTGGGACGCCTCCCACTCCACATCTCATATGGTGTCTTCATGACTGACTTAGATGAAGCACGGTTAATGGTGAAAGCTGCACTTAATAGAGCGTGGCTCCAAAACGATAATGGAAGATCGGTTTGACACATCATAGATCGAACCATATCCAATAAGGTTCGATTCCTCCTCTCAGACACGCCATTCCATTGTGGCGTTCCGGGTGGAGTGAGTTGGGACACGATCCCACACTCTCTAAGATAGTCGTCAAACTGTTGGCTCAAGTATTCTCCTCCACGATCCGATCGTAGAGCCTTGATACTTTTGCCAAGTTGCTTCTCTACTTCATTCTTGAATTCTTTGAACACTTCAAAGGATTCAGATTTTGCCCTCATGAGGTACACAAATCCATATCTACTGTAGTCATCAGTAAATGTAATGAAGTAGACATAACCACCCCTGGCTGGCGTGGCAAATGGCCCACACACATCAGTATGTATGAGCGCCAATTGCTCACTAGTCCTCTCACATTTCTTATTGAAAGGGGAATTTGTCATTTTTTCCAATAAACAAGTCTCACATGTCTCATATGATTTAAAATCAAATGAGCCTAGTAGTCCATCCGTATGGAGTCTAGATACATGTTTCTCGTTTATGTGGCCTAAACGACAGTGCCATAAATAAGCAGGATTTAAATCATTTATTTTAAATCGCTTGGTATTAATGTTGTAGACAGGATTGCTTAGATCAAGGACATACAGTCCATTAAATAATTGCGCACTAAAATAGTGAATATTATTCAAATAAAAGGAACAACAATTGTTCTTTATTGAAATAATAAAACCTTCCTTGTCCAAACAAGAAATAGAAATAATGTTTATGCTCATAGCAGACACAAAATAGCAATTATTTAATTATAAAATTAATCCTGAAGGCAGAGATAGCTCGTACACGCCCACGACCAACACAACAACTTTTGCTCCATTCCCAACGCGCAGATCTATCTCCCCTTTAGCCAATCTTCTACTTCTCTTTAGATCCTGCACATTTCGAAAAATGTGAGATCCACATCCAGTATCTAATACCCATGATGTAGAGACAGTTAAATTGACATCTACAACAAAAATACCTGGTGGTGGTGGAATCACTATTCCAAGCCTCTTGTCCTCCAGATATTTTGAGCATTTCCTCCTCCAGTGTCCAAGATGACTGCAGTAGTGACACTCACCTTTAGTCACACCTTTGGCAATGCCACCAACAGGCTTAAGGGCAGGTTCCTTGGACTTGACAACTGACTTGCCTTTGCCCTTGGAGGATGAGGCAAACCTTCTGCCCTTTCCTTTCTGCACCATCATAATGGCTTTGCCCTTTCCCTTGTTGATACTCTGTTCAGCTGTCCTCAACATATTGAGCAAACCTGGCAGTGGTTTCACGATCTCGTTCATGATCAAGTGTCCATAACTCTCGGGCAACGATTGCAACACGAGATCGGTTGCCAACTCTTGGCCGACCGGGAACCCTAGCCGAGCGAGATTCTCCAAATACCCGATCATACGGAGTACATGGGGTCCCACCGGGTTCACTTCTACCAGATGACACTTGATTAGTGTAACACCCCTCGATTCCCGAGCCTTCCGTTCCGGACCGGAGAGCCCGGGAGGGTGCTACTCAAAATGAAGCGGTGAGAATCAAGAACAACACATTCCATAATTATATATTACAACTCTTAAGTGTCTCAAACGTAATTTACAACATACTATTACAAAAGGTGAAATTAAAATAGAGTTCAGCTTATTTAAACTACTATTAAACACTACGTGATACCGCGATCCCCTTACGCTGAGCTCCCTTCTCCTAGACCTGCGGGGGAAATAAAACAAAGACCGCAGTTTTTCCAAAGTCAGCAAGAAATGCTGAGTAAGTAAACACCCAAACACGTAAACCGGATAAGAGGCTATTTTGTTTAATAAACAAGGATGACATTCACGAAGTAAGCAAATATGTTACCACCGTTAACCATGTGTGAAAAGAGATAAATTTTCCAACTCTGTATTTAATTTTGCAATCCCAAGTTGTCACAAAGTGAATATAACCAAGAGGATCATTTCCAACCATAACATTTTTCCAATTAAGGAATTTCCAAAATCCAAATAATCCTTTTTATTTCCTCATAAAAATCCATATTGATTATTTAGTTGTAGCGGGGAACGAACCAATCCATATCCATAATCCATGATCCATAATCCATAATCCATCTCATAAGTATCCAACCATATCCCATGCATCCAAGACCTTAAGTGCCGGCACCCCCCTAAGACTTCTCGCGGCCAGAGGGGTGAGTACATGGAGCAGGACGGGGCTAATTGCAACCGAGCAAAATATATAATAATCCAAATCCAAATAATGTTCCGCCGCACAACTGTTTCCACTTTACGTTATTACGCATTATTATTTTCCATGTGATAAGTTTGAAAGAAAACACTTGGACACATAATTGAAATCTCACATGAACAAGTATATCACAAATTGCATTTTGAGACATAAAATTGTAAAAATATTTAGACACGAAAGGAGGACGGGCACATTAGGTAAGGCAAGTTTACTCACCTCAAATAGCAACCGTAAATAGCACGGAACAACTTCTAGAAGTAGACGTAGCCCTCGTCTATGAATTTGTCGCCTACAAATTATAATTTCCTAATCAATCACCATTTCGACTAACACATATGATGCAAGCAAGCGACAAGTGTTATATTTATTGATATTTTATTTATTTATTATTGTTATTATTATTATTATTATTAATTTCAAGACAACCCAAAATCCCCAAATAAGTTTCAAGCTATTTACAAGAAATACGTATTTATTTTCTACAAATAAAGTGGATGTTTACAATATTTAAATAAATGTGCGCTAAATACTTTTATGTAGAAAACTTGTATTCAATTAAGCATATAATTTGCCATAAACTCTCAAATTTGGAATTTACTAAATAGTATTTACTTTACAAAATAATTTAGTAAACTTTGATCTAACAAAAGTATAGATATTTCAAGAGGGTATTAATTCCAGCTTTATTTAATACTTAAGAAAATAATTAAAATCACATTTTCTTTTACAATAAACTTTTCCAGAAACGATTTGTAGCTATTTAATCGTGGCAAACCTCTAAGTTGTAAAAACAATGTTCTTTATTCATTTTACTAGTGTAGTGATACATATTTATTAATTAGTAGCTAAAAATCTCTTTTATTAAATACATATATTTAGTTTTAGAGTTTTGTAAATAAAAAGATTAGCTCGTATAGCATAGCTAAAATATAAGTATTATTCTTAAAATATTGCTTATATGTATTACAAATAAAAATCTTAGTTGATTTAAACAAATATAACATTTATTTATAAAAAATCAGATTGTGCAAACTACAATAAGATCCCCAAATGCTTTATATGTACACAAAATTAGTCACCCTCCACCATATTATTAGTTTCAGATCTTTCAATTAGCACCCCCCACTTTCCGTTAAATGACAAAACCAACCCCCATTCAACATCATCTTCTTCACCAAAAACCCAACCATGAATCTTGTCATACATTTATACCCATACGAAATTGATGTTATAGAACTATAATTTAGGTTAAAACAAGTAGATTGAGACCAAGAATTTCTGAAATTGGTTACCGATTGGTAGAGAAATCGACTGCCGAAGTTTCGGGTCGTAGCTTGCCGGGATTAATGGTGTTCCGGCTGTTGGGTGGCCGGAACTCGGACTCCCTGGGTTTGGTCGGCCCTCTAGGACCTTGGGGGATTCACTGGAAGTGGAGGAGAGAGACGGAGGAGGTGTTCTCCGTCGGGTCGGGTTACGGGTCGTGGTGGCTATGGCCGCCGCTGCTTCGGTTGCTCCGGATGTCTCTAGTTCCGGCGAACAGAGAGGAAGGGGGAGAGATTGAAGGGAGAAAGAGAGAGAAGGGAGCACAGGGATGGGTGTGCAGGGGGTCTCCGGTGGTGATTGCGGTGGTGGTGATGAGGAGGTCGTTGGTGAGGGTGGTCGGGGTGTTGTTGATGTTGCTGCTGCTGTGGGTTGTGGGGAAGAGAGAGAGAGAGAGAACAGAGGTGGGGGAGAGGGAGTGAGCAGAGAGGAAGGTGGGGGTGATGGCGGGCTGGTGGTGATGGCGGCAGATGGTGGTGATGTTGATGGTTGTGGTGTTGGGGTCTGTTATGATGGGTTTGTGAGAAAGAGAGAGAACAGAGGTCGGGGGGCAGAGAGGGGCAGAGGAGGATGGTGGTGATGGTGGTTTTGTCGGAGGTGGGGATGGGTGATGATCATGACGATGTTGATGGCGGTGGCAGTGGTGGTGACGATGTAGGTGGTGGTGGCAGTGGTGGTGACGATGGTGGTGACGATGTAGGTGGTGGTGGCAGTGGAGTGTGGGTGGTTGTTGGGGTCCTGGTGGCTTTACGGAGAGGGAGGTGGTGGGAGATGGGTGGTGTGGTGATGAAGGGGGTGGTGGTTGGGTGTTTGCCGAAGGAAAGAAGAAGGAGGAGGAGGTGGTGTGTGATGAAAATGACAAGGGGGAGGGCTGAATTTATAGATGAGTTTGGAGAGTAGGATGATTAAAATATTGAGGATGGAGATTTTGTAAGAGGAGGAAGGAGGAGGAAGGTGATGTGTGTTGTTGTTGTTGTGGGTGTTGTGTTTGTGAGGGTGTGTGTGTTTGCCAAGAGGGAGGAGGAGAGAGAGAGATGTTTTTGTGGGTGAAGAGAGAATAATGAGGGAGTGTGTGTGTGTGTGTCCCGTGAGAGAAGAGAAAAAAAAGAAACAAGGGAAGAGAGAGAGAGATAGTGACGGGTGAGAGAGATAGGGAGGGAGATGGTGATGTGTGAGGGAGAAGTGGAGATGTGAGAGAGATGAGGGAGGAGTGTTGGCCGGGTGAGAGAAAAGAGAGAGAGAGAGAGAGAGAGAGAGAGAAAAAGAAGAGAGGATAAAATATTGGATGGATGATAAAACAATTAAACTATTCAAAAGTTATAAATTAATAGAATAATTAACATTACAAATTAAATAATAACTTAATAAAATTAATAAACAAATAAAATACGGGTTGTACAAAAATACGGGTCGGGTTACGTAAAATACGGGTCGTAGACAAGTATTTAATACGTATAAACATACTATTATTTATGTAAAATACAATTACCTCCCCAACTTTAGTGAATTTAGTTTTAAACTTATTTAAACTACAACTACCTCCCCAATTTTGTTTATCAAGTTAGTTTTTAACTTTTCCAAACTACAATTTTCTCCCCATTCATCAAATTAACCAATTATAACTTCCAAAAACTACAATTAGAACCCCAAAATTATATCCAACTACTTTAAAACTACAATTACTCACAAATTCCATGTTTCAATTAATTTATAACTTTTGAATACTACAATTTCGACCCCCAAACATATCAAAATAATTAATTTATCCTTTTCATATCAAATCAGGGTATTACATCCTTCCCCCCTTAAACACTGCTTCGTCCTCGAATCTTAAACCAGATACACACCAAACGTTTAGTGTCATTATTTATAACCTGCATATAAGGTATGATGTAATATGATATGCATTCTAATATGGTATGCGGCAGTGTTAGTACCTACGCGATATAATGTGGGAATACTTAATGACGGTTCATGGTACGAAAATTCAAAGGGTTACATCCTCTCCCCCTTAGAAGAGTGACGTCCCCGGAACTCAAATTACCTCATCGAAAAGGTATGGATATTTCTTTCGCATCTCATCCTCGGCTTCCCAAGTAGCCTCTTCTGTCTGGTGGTTCGTCCACAGGACTTTTACCAGTTTGATGCTCTTGGTACGCGTGTCCCTCGTCTTGGTGTCTAGGATCTTCACAGGATGCTCCTCGTAAGTCAACGATGGGTCTAACTCCACGGGTTCGGGATCCAATATATGGGATGAGTCAGGCACATACTTCTTCAATTGTGAGACGTGAAAGACATTGTGTACTCTCCCCAAGTTGGACGGTAGATCTAGTCGGTATGCAACTTCTCCAATTCTCTCAAGAATTTTGTATGGTCCAATAAACTTCGGGATCAGCTTTCCCTTTTGATTGAATCTTGTTACTCCCTTGGTTGGCGAAGCCTTGAGAAACGCCTTTTCACCTACTTGGAACTCTAACGGTCTTATCTTCTGATCTGCATAAGACTTTTGTCGGTCCTGAGCTGCCTTCATTCGTTGTTGGATAAGCCTCACTTGATCTGTCATCTCTTCGATAATCTGCGGGCCAATAACCACTGTTTCGCTGATGTCGCTCCAGCATAACGGTGTTCGACACTTCCTTCCATAAAATGCCGCGTGCGGTGCCATGCCAATACTAGCGTGATAGCTGTTGTTATACGAGAACTCTATCAGCGGCAATCTGTCGACCCATGATCCTTGGAAGTCCATAGCGCAAGCCCTAAGCATGTCTTCCAACGTTTGTATTGTCCGCTCTGTCTGCCCATCTGTAGCTGGGTGGAAAGCTGTACTAAATCTTAGTTGGGTCCCCAATGCTTCTTGTAAGGCCTTCCAAAAATGAGAGAGGAAGTTAGGGTCCCGGTCCCAAATGATCGATCTTGGAACCCCATGATACCTTACTATATTCTTGATATATGCATCAGCTCTCTGCTCCATGTTCCACGTATCCTTCATCGGGATGAACCTTGCTGTCTTCGTCAATCTGTCTACTACCACCCAAATCTGGTTGAGTCCGTTCTTCGATGTTGGCAAGGCAGTCACGAAATCCATCGAAAAGGAATCCCACTTCCAAACTGGTACGTCCAATGGTTGAACTAGACCTCCCATTCTCTTATGCTCAAACTTCACCTTCTGACATGTCAAACATCGGGCCACGAATTCCGCTACTTCCTTCTTCATGTTTGGACACCAAAATGTCTTCTTCAAGTCTTTGTAAAGCTTGTCGCCTCCAGGGTGTACTGAGTAAGGTGTGTTGTGTGCTTCACGCATCAGCTTTTCCTTCGTTTCTGCACATTTCTGTGGAACGCACCACCTTCCTTTGTAGCGAATGCTTCCATCCTCATGGATCAGGAATCCTATGGCTTGTCCTGCTGCGATCTTCTTCTTGATCCTTTCTAGTTTCACATCTCCTTCCTGGTTACTTCTTATCTCTTCAAAGAAGTATGGCACGGCTGTCATACTCCCAAGCAGGTTCTTCACTTTTCCTTGATCCACTACTTCAATTTCGAGTTTTCTGAACTCCAGGCATAGCCAGTCTGGCAAGTCTAGTAGGGCGTTCACTACATGGCTCGACTTTCGACTTAATGCGTCAGCAACCACGTTTGCCTTTCCTTCGTGGTACTGGATATGCAAGTCATAGTCTTTGATGACTTCTAGCCATCGTCGTTGCCTGTTGTTCAGTTCCTTCTGTGTGAAGATGTACTTTAGGCTGCGGTGGTCCGTGTAGAGCTTGCAAACGGCTCCATACAAATGATGCCTCCATATTTTTAAGGCGAAGACTACTGCTGCCAACTCCAAGTCGTGGGTGGCATAGTTCTCCTCGTGGGGTTTCAGCTGCCTTGACGCGTAGGCAATCACCCTTCTTTCCTGCATAAGTACACATCCTAGCCCTTTCTTCGATGCATCGTTGTACACCTCAAACTCGCCTGAATTATTTGGAAGCGCCAATACTGGTGTTGTAGTTAATTTCTCCTTCAGGGTCTGGAACGCCTCTTCATAGCTTTCGCTCCACTGGTACTTGACTGCTTTCTTTGTCAATGCGGTCAATGGCCTAGCAATTTTGGAGAAGTCCTTCACGAATCGCCTGTAATAGCCTGCTAAGCCAAGGAAACTCCTTATTTCAGACACATTCTTCGGTGTTAGCCAGTCCTTGACTGCTGAAATCTTTCCTGGGTCCACTGATATTCCCTCCTTCGAGATGATGTGACCCAGAAATGGAACGCGATCCAGCCAAAATTCGCATTTGGACAGCTTAGCATATAGCTGTTCTTGCCTCAGAGTCTGCAAAACTTCTCTGAGATGTTCCTCATGATTTTCCTCGCTCTTCGAGTACACAAGGATGTCATCAATGAAGACGACTACAAATTTGTCCAGAAATGGCCTCATGACTCGATTCATCAGGTCCATAAACACTGCATGTGCGTTGGTCAAACCAAACGGCATCACAGTGAACTCATAATGGCCATACCTTGTCCTAAAGGCCGTCTTCGGGATATCCTTCTCGGCTACCCGAAGTTGATGGTACCCTGATATCAAATCAATCTTAGAGAAGACACTAGCCCCTTGTAATTGATCGAACAAATCGTCAATCCGGGGTAGAGGGTACTTATTTCTGATGGTTGCACTGTTCAACTCACGGTAGTCAATGCATAGCCTTAAGCTTCCATCTTTCTTCTTCACGAAAAGCACTGGTGCTCCCCAAGGTGAAACACTTGGTCGTATGTATCCCTTCTCCAGAATTTCTTGCAATTGATCCTTCAACTCCTTCAGTTCTGCTGGCGCCATCCGATACGGTGCTTTTGAGATAGGCGCGGTTCCTGGTACTAAGTCCAAGGTAAACTCCAATTCTCTTCTTGGTGGCATTCCTGGTATCTCGTCTGGGGATACGTCAGGAAACTCCTTCACAACGGGTATCTCTTCCAGTACGTTCTCCTTCTTGGATTCATCCTGGATGTAACACAAGTAGGCAGAATTCCCTTTCCGTACTTGGTTGACTATGGTCATTGCTGACACTAGTCTAATGCAGGGTTCCTTTGTGACTCCGCGATAAGAGATCTTTTCCTCATTGGGTCCTTTTAATCGGACCTTCTGATCATAACAATCAATGACAGCCCGATATTTACTAAGCCAATCCATCCCTAGGATGACATCTATGCCTCTAAGGTCAAACCTTATCAAGTTCGCAGGCAAGGTAGAAGATAGGATTTTCACTCCTACTCCTTCAAACACGGTGTCGCATATTGCTATTTGGCCAGTGGGTGTCGCAACAGGGGTGGATATGCTATATGACTTATGCATTCCCAATTTTTTAGCAAATGATGATGATATAAAAGAGTAGGATGCGCCTGAATCGGATAACACAAAAGCTGGTTGCTCATGGATAAGGAATGTACCCGTAACAACTCCATGATCAGCATCAGCCTCAGTCTTAGTCATGACTGCAATCCTTCCAACATTGGCATTCTGAGCCCTAGCTCCTCCTGCACCAGCTCCGTTGTTGAGGTTAGCCCCCTGACCAGCATTGTTGTTGCGGTTCTGGGCTCCATACTGTCCTGCATTCCCCTGGACGTAGTTCTGCTGCCTTCCATAGCCATTTCCTCCGTTGTTCTGGTTGTTGCGGTTGTCATAGTTCATGTTTCCATACTGCGGGCGATTCCCCTGGTAGCTGTTCTGGGGTTGCCTTTGATAGTTTCCTCCTTGGTTCCTTGGCTGGTTCCTGGCTGTTGGAGCTAAACACTCATAAGCTCGATGCCCTTTTCTGCCACAGTTGTGGCATACAACCAAGTTCCCCATACAGTCAGCTCCTGGGTGGTTTTGCTGGCATCTCTTGCAGATGTAGCGGCGAACTTGTTGAGCTACCCGATTCTGCTGGTTACCCTGAGTCTGATAGTTTCCGCCATGGTTGAGCTTAAACCTCTTGTCCCTTGTCGCACTGCCTCCTGCCTCATTCGCCTTGCGTTTCCCACGGACCTCATCCTGAATCTTCTGGATTTGCCACATGTCAGCTGCTCGGTCATACGCATAGTGCAAGCTGTCGTAAGTCCTGCTGCGCATAATTTTCTGCAGCTGAAGGTGCAACCCTCCAATGAACTTTGCGACCTTGCTATCTTCATCTGGTACCGTGTTTCCCGCAAATCTGGATAGCTCCACAAATTTGTCGAAATAGTCCGTCACTGAGCCGTTCCCCTGCTTCAGGTTTTGGAACTCATTGCACTTCCTATTCTTCACATGACTTGGATAGAACCTCAATCTTAGAGCAGTCTTGAAAGCTTCCCAACCAAAGTTGGGTCGAGCTAGTAAGACCTCATGATTGGTTGTCCACCTTGCTGGCCAAATAAAGGACAGCACAGTTGACTTTCTGGTCGTTAGGGCATTGGACAGCCCTAAATATCTTCTCGAAGCTCCTGATCCAGTCCTCCAACTCGGTGGGGTCTTCCCTTCCAGCAAATTCGCGAGGGTTATGATCGGCTATCTTCTTGGAATAGCTTCGTTCCTCACGCTCCTCGTTCCTAGCAATGATCCTGGCCATTTGGGTGACCAGTTGAGCCATCTCTGGCTGGTTATCTCCTCCAGCTGCCATTTGTTCTCGGTTGACCCTCCTGGTGTAGTATCGTAGTGGTCTATCAGTCATATTCCTACACTATCACCTATTGTATCAATGCTTATTCTAACCCAGGGTGATGAACTGTAACGATTATATAGTGCACACATATTTCTTCTTATATCCAAATATTACCAACTTAAAATATTCCCTAACAAGTAGAGATAAAAGCATGCCTCATTTAGCAGTTAATGCACATAATCATTTATCATTTCTATTCCTTTCTCAATATCTCAAATTAACCAATATTTTTCCCTATCAGGGTACTGATACAAGTCCAATGGACAATTAAGATGAGTATCCCAAAATTAATCCAATCATGCCATAAGTCATTCCAGAAAACTATAATAAATGTTGCGGGTGGGTGGGACTTAGTAAGACTCAGACTACCCATAACCCAATCGGCTTTTCAAATTTTAATTTTTCTTGCCCTAAATTCATTTTATATAACCCTACAGGTTTTAATTCCTTTTTGGATTGCCTGCTCTGATACCACCTGTAACACCCCTCGATTCCCGAGCCTTCCGTTCCGGACCGGAGAGCCCGGGAGGGTGCTACTCAAAATGAAGCGGTGAGAATCAAGAACAACACATTCCATAATTATATATTACAACTCTTAAGTGTCTCAAACGTAATTTACAACATACTATTACACAAGGTGAAATTAAACTAGAGTTCAGCTTATTTAAACTACTATTAAACACTACGTGATACCGCGATCCCCTTACGCTGAGCTCCCTTCTCCTAGACCTGCGGGGGAAATAAAACAAAGACCGCAGTTTTTCCAAAGTCAGCAAGAAATGCTGAGTAAGTAAACACCCAAACACGTAAACCGGATAAGAGGCAATTTTGTTTAATAAACAAGGATGACATTCACGAAGTAAGCAAATATGTTACCACCGTTAACCATGTGTGAAAAGAGATAAATTTTCCAACTCTGTATTTAATTTTGCAATCCCAAGTTGTCACAAAGTGAATATAACCAAGAGGATCATTTCCAACCATAACATTTTTTCAATTAAGGAATTTCCAAAATCCAAATAATCCTTTTTATTTCCTCATAAAAATCCATATTGATTATTTAGTTGTAGCGGGGAACGAACCAATCCATATCCATAATCCATGATCCATAATCCATAATCCATAATCCATCTCATAAGTATCCAACCATATTCCATGCATCCAAGACCTTAAGTGCCGGCACCCCCTAAGACTTCTCGCGGCCAGAGGGGTGAGTACATGGAGCAGCTCGGGGCTAATCGCAACCGAGCAAAATATATAATAATCCAAATCCAAATAATGTTCCGCCGCACAACTGTTTCCACTTTACGTTATTACGCATTATTATTTTCCATGTGATAAGTTTGAAAGAAAACACTTGGACACATAATTGAAATCTCACATGAACAAGCATATCACAAATTGCATTTTGAGACATAAAATCGTAAAAATATTTAGACACGAAAGGAGGACGGGCACATTAGGTAAGGCATGTTTACTCACCTCAAATAGCAACCGTAAATAGCACGGAACAACTTCTAGAAGTAGACGTAGCCCTCGTCTATGAATTTGTCGCCTACAAATTATAATTTCCTAATCAATCACCATTTCGACTAACACATATGATGCAAGCAAGCGACAAGTGTTATATTTATTGATATTTTATTTATTTATTATTTTTATTATTATTATTATTATTAATTTCAAGACAACCCAAAATCCCCAAATAAGTTTCAAGCTATTTACAAGAAATACGTATTTATTTTCTACAAATAAAGTGGATGTTTACAATATTTAAATAAATGTGCGCTAAATACTTTTATGTAGAAAACTCGTATTAAATTAAGCATATAATTTGCCATAAACTCTCAAATTTGGAATTTACTAAATAGTATTTACTTTACAAAATAATTTAGTTAACTTTGATCTAACAAAAGTATAGATATTTCAAGAGGGTATTAATTCCAGCTTTATTTAATACTTAAGAAAATAATTAAAATCGCATTTTCTTTTACAATAAACTTTTCCAGAAACGATTTGTAGCTATTTAATCGTGGCAAACCTCTAAGTTGTAAAAACAATGTTCTTTATTCATTTTACTAGTGTAGTGATACATATTTATTAATTAGTAGCTAAAAATCTCTTTTATTAAATACATATATTTAGTTTTAGAGTTTTGTAAATAAAAAGATTAGCTCGTATAGCATAGCTAAAATATAAGTATTATTCTTAAAATATTGCTTATATGTATTACAAATAAAAATCTTAGTTGATTTAAACAAATATAACATTTATTTATAAAAAATCAGATTGTACAAACTACAATAAGATCCCCAAATGCTTTATATGTACACAAAATTAGTCACCCTCCACCATATTATTAGTTTCAGATCTTTCAATTAGCACCCCCCACTTTCCGTTAAATGACAAAACCAACCCCCATTCAACATCATCTTCTTCACCAAAAACCCAACCATGAATCTTGTCATACATTTATACCCATACGAAATTGATGTTATAGAACTCTAATTTAGGTTAAAACAAGTAGATTGAGACCAAGAATTTCTGAAATTGGTTACCGATTGGTAGAGAAATCGACTGCCGAAGTTTCGGGTCGTAGCTTGCCGAGATTAATGGTGTACCGGCTGTTGGGTGGCCGGAACTCGGACTCCCTGGGTTTGGTCGGCCCTCTAGGACCTTGGGGGAGTCACTGGAAGTGGAGGAGAGAGACGGAGGAGGTGTTCTCCGTCGGGTCGGGTTACGGGTCGCGGTGGCTATGGCCGCCGCTGCTTCGGTTGCTCCGGCTGTATCTGGTTCCGGCGAACAGAGAGGAAGGGGGAGAGATTGAAGGGAGAAATAGAGAGAAGGGAGCAGAGGGATGGGTGTGCAGGGGGTCTCCGGTGGTGATTGCGGTGGTGGTGATGAGGAGGTCGTTGGTGAGGGTGGTCGGGGTGTTGTTGGTGTTGCTGCTGCTGTGGGTTGTGGGGAAGAGAGAGAGAGAGAGAACAGAGGTGGGGAGAGGGGGTGAGCAGAGAGGAAGGTGGGGCTGATGGCGGGCTGGTGGTGATGGCGGCAGATGGTGGTGATGTTGATGGTTGTGGTGTTGGGGTCTGTTATGATGGGTTTGTGAGAAAGAGAGAGAACAGAGGTCGGGGGGCAGAGAGGGGCAGAGGAGGATGGTGGTGATGGTGGTTTTGCCGGAGGTGGGCATGGGTGATGATCGTGACGATGTTGATGGCGGTGGCAGTGGTGGTGACGATGTAGGTGGTGGTGGCAGTGGTGGTGACGATGGTGGTGACGATGTAGGTGGTGGTGGCAGTGGAGTGTGGGTGGTTGTTGGGTTCCTAGTGGCTTTACGGAGAGGGAGGTGGTGGGAGATGGGTGGTGTGGTGATGAAGGGGGTGGTGGTTGGGTGTTTGCCGAAGGAAAGAAGAAGGAGGAGGAGGTGGTGTGTGATGAAAATGACAAGGGGGAGACTTGAATTTATAGATGAGTTTGGAGAGTAGGATGATTAAAATATTGAGGATGGAGATTTTGTAAGAGGAGGAAGGAGGAGGAAGGTGATGTGTGTTGTTGTTGTTGTGGGTGTTGTGTTTGTGAGGGTGTGTGTGTTTGCCAAGAGGGAGGAGGAGAGAGAGAGATGTTTTTGTGGGTGAAGAGAGAATAATGAGGGAGTGTGTGTGTGTGTGTCCCGTGAGAGAAGAGAAAAAAAAGAAACAAGGGAAGAGAGAGAGAGATAGTGACGGGTGAGAGAGATATGGAGGGAGATGGTGATGTGTGAGGGAGAAGTGGAGATGTGAGAGAGATGAGGGAGGAGTGTTGGCCGGGTGAGAGAAAAGAGAGAGAGAGAGAGAGAGAGAGAGAGAGAGAAAAGAAGAGAGGATAAAATATTGGATGGATAATAAAACAATTAAACTATTCAAAAGTTATAAATTAATAGAATAATTAACATTACAAATTAAATAATAACTTAATAAAATTAATAAACAAATAAAATACGGGTTGTACAAAAATACGGGTCGGGTTACGTAAAATACGGGTCGTAGACAAGTATTTAATACGTATAAACATACTATTATTTATGTAAAATACAATTACCTCCCCAACTTTAGTGAATTTAGTTTTAAACTTATTTAAACTACAACTACCTCCCCAATTTTGTTTATCAAGTTAGTTTTTAACTTTTCCAAACTACAATTTTCTCCCCATTCATCAAATTAACCAATTATAACTTCCAAAAACTACAATTAGAACCCCAAAATTATATCCAACTACTTTAAAACTACAATTACTCACAAATTCCATGTTTCAATTAATTTATAACTTTTGAATACTACAATTTCGACCCCCAAACATATCAAAATAATTAATTTATCATTTTCATATCAAATCAGGGTATTACAAACAGTGCCTTAGAGACCTCATACCTCTCAACCCTGGCCTGCTCTTGAAAGAGCTGCTTCAGATGCTCGATCATATCGACGACATTCATGTTTTCGTGTTGCTTCTGAAGCTCAGAAGTCATGGTGCATAGCGTAAGGCAGGCCGCATCATTAGCGTCATCAACACGCTTCTGATACGCCTTTAGGGCAGCAGGTGTTTGGTTCTCTGGACCTGCTGGAACATGCTCCTCTATTGCGTACAGTTTCTTTTCTTGCTTGAGAACTATTCTCAAGTTTCTATACCAATCAAGGAAGTTGGTTCCAGAGAGCTTGTCCTTCTCAAGGACAGATCGTAGGGAATGTTGTGAACTCGATGAGTTGTTTGCCATTTGGAATTCTACAAAAGGAACGCAAGTTTTAGTATTTGCGAATTTTTGACTATATTCAATAATGGCTAGTTTATCAAATATAGCTCCCACTATTTTTCTACGGATTAATAACCCTCAAGATATTAATGCCGAAAATATCCTTATATTTTCTAGTGGGCCAAGATCCATGTTTCATCTCCATATGAGCTTGCTTTGGCAAGTAACCCATAATTTGACTACTTTAGGTAGGAACAATTCCAATTGCATCCTTTATGCAACTCTTGGTTCAATTGGGCAAATAACTCCTTATTTATCCATCCATATGGATAATCCCAATTGATTGCCTCTAAGTTTCTTAATCACATTAATAGCCTAGTTGTGTTCAACCTCTTATTTAAACAATTGCACATTACTAGCTTGTGCCATCGCATTCCATCATTATGAATCAAGTCGCCATGCTTTGGCACGCACGAACTTGATAAATCATGATGATAATGAGTGTTTAAATAACGAGAAGGCAAGAATCACAATATTTGAATTTTGAGGGATTTTAAATTCAATTTTAATTGTTTTGTTGATCAATATCAACTAATCTATCTATTTGAGTTTGGGCACAACTCCAAATAATAGATCCGGGTTGTCTAATTATCTTATTATCCTAATTGCATGCAACATCCATACACCAACCACAAAATAATAAGACAATAAAATAAACAACCACAAAACATAAATAAAACGTGATGTGGATATGGCCTTTTCTAGACTAAGATAATTCCAAGCCAATGGAATTATCTATGAACCCTAAAAGCTAACACATCTCCATGCGTCTTGATCTTTTGGTCCATCCTTCATAGTCATGTGGAATGCTCCATGCTCCATCTTTTGTTGCTCCTTTTGGCTTTGGGCTTCTTTTCTTCAATCTTGGCTAATCAATCTACTTTATCTAGCACTAACTAACTTCTATACTAAATAAAATAAATCTCACAAGTTGAGAAAAAAAATGGCTCGCAGGCCATAAAACCCTAATTAATTATTACAATTAATTGATCAGCTCGCAGGCCGTAAACCAAAACACAAAAATTAAACATCCACATCAAACCACATCCTAAGGCCATATCCAATCACCATGCGAATTGCACATAAACAGTTAAAATCTAATTTTAACGCGCTTGGTCAATTTTAATTGATTTTAGGATATTCTAGGGTTAAAACGGTCCATAGGGCCCAACAATCCAATTGCCCGGGCCCAAAAAGTGAACCGCAAGGCCCTAGGGCCGGCCGGCCCCTAGGCCGCGGGCTAGGGCTGCCCCGGCCCCTAGGGCGGCCTTGCTTGGGCGGCAAGCAAGGAGGGGCGGTCCCCTAGGGGGCCGGAACTCCTTTGGGAGTTGTTTCCAAAACAACTCCCTTGCTTGGTGCCCAAGTTTGGTTGTTTCCTTGTTTCGGAAGAACTTCTTCTTCACCAAGGATGCCCAAACCCTAGATCTAAGATCCTAAACTCACTAATTCATGCATCTAATTCAAAAACTAGGTCTTGTTATGATAGATTATTGACAAATTGCATCACATGCTTGATTTGTCTTGTTTTACGCGATAAACAACAAATTTAAGGTGTAAAACTATCAAAACGTAACACATAAACCACATTTATGCTCTACGACCCTAAGCTCTGATACCACTGTAGGGTTTTGATTCATGGATGCGCAACGGAAACAATAATTAACCATGCAAAACCCTCCAAGGATCACAAGTCAAGAGACATAACGATGGTAAAGGAAGAAATCAATTAACACACCTTAGGGTTCTCCTTTGATGACTTCAAACGCGAATTGTGTCACGTTCTCTATATTTGATCCACGCCTAGAGTTGATTTCTAGATCTCCCACTCCTTGGTGCTAGCCCGGAAAAAGAGGAATAGGAAGAAGAATCACGCAAAACGAGACCAACAAGGGAGGTCTCGGCCTCCTTGTGGCCGACGGGGACGGGCGGCGGGCTAGGGGGCGGCGAGCTCCTTAGTTTGCTTGCTTTCTCTCCTTTTTGTTTTCTCTCACTCAAGTTATGATCTAATGAATCATAAGTGTGGGAAGGAAGGAAGGAAGGTCCTTTATATAGTCCAACAAATCCTTGCCAACTACCTAAAGGACTTATTCTAGTCCTACTAGAATTCAATTTAGTCCATTCCTTGCAAATTAGTCCCTACTAAGTTTGCAAGGTTTTGCAAAGTGATCCTTCTAATTAATTAATCCAATTAATTAATTCCCAAATCTAGTTCAACTCTATATAGCGTGTGACCCCATAGGTTCTATCTAGTTGGTAGCAATTTGCTAATATGGAGCGGTTTCTAGCAAAATTCCATTCTAGCCAACTAATAGAATAGTCATCTTGACAACCTTTATACAAGTAATTGTCTCATCCCTTTGTCTCTATATCCGGATTGGACACAAGACATACAAGTCACACTCGTATATCCAATCCGCAGTTTCTCGATCCATGGGAATAGCCTTATTCGTGCAAATAACATCAATATCCTATATTGATTTATTTGAGTCCGGCCAGACATTCTATAAGCACTATCCCTCGAGTGGCCTAGGATATTTGCTCCCGTTATGTGGAAGGGACAAATTCTATCTACGTCCACTATGATCTCTAAGCTTGCTTCTTATTGTATCCGGTACACGCCTTTATAACTACCCAGTTACGGTGTAGCGTTTAACGCTACCAAAATCACAATAATTCACAACTATAATATCTAGTGACTTCAAGTCTAAAGATGACAATACCATTGCACCGCGAGAAGCACTTGTGAATTAACATAACGTGTATGTAGCCTTCTCGGAGATGGGTCAATCCAGTGCGTCATTACCCTTAATGCACACCTATGTGTTGGATCATGATATCTCCATATCAATCCAACCCCATACTAGTCTATAGATGATTGTCTCTTTAATCATTATACTTGACTAGGGATATTTAAGATAAACAACATAATTGTAAATCTAAGGACTTCATTATATTAAATATCCAATAAATACTAAATGAATTTATAGCCACAAATAAATTCATACTAAAGTAGATTGCCTCTAGGGCATCTATTCCAACAACCCTGACTAAAACAGTGCTTACCAAATGTTTTTAGTAATTTGAATGGGCGTTAGTAGAAATTCTCAGCTTGAATTTGTATGTAGGGTCGAGTTTGGATATAAATACTAAACGACATACTAGCCCAAATGACTCGATTTGCATAATCATTACCAATAAATATTGTAGCTTGAGATTATTATATAGCATATTCAGTCTGAATTATTATTTTTTATTAGCGATGTTTTATTTTTGAATAGTAGATGGTTTTATTAAATCTCAACATGGGATTGAGAGGCCCAATACATGAGAATTTAGAGCTATCGATGTCGAAGTGGGCTCACAACCAGACCATCATCGCTCCTTATAAATTGAAAGCCCATGCTTAGCATGAAGATGGGCCACTGTGTTTGTAGAGCGCCTATTGTAGCATTCAGTGCTCATTCTTTCTATGAGTTTCTTCAATAGAATGATCAAAGTTATGAGAAATTTTTGGTGGGGAAATGATCCAAGAGAGAAGAAACTAGCTTCGGTTGCTTGGGAAAGAATGATGAAGAGGAAAGATGAAGGGAGAATGGGCTTTAAAAACATGAAAAGCTTTAATGAGGTTATGGTGGCTAAACAAGGATGGAGGCTAAGTCAACAGCCAGATAGCTTATGTGCCAAGATCATTAAGACCTTGTACCACCCTAATCACAACTTCTGGAATGAAGCGTGGAGGTAACTATTGTATCTGGAATAGCATTTTCAAAGCTAGAGTCATTATTGAAGAATATATGAGACTAGAGTAAAACCCGTCCTGTTGGCACTAATTTTTTTATAAGACTGATGACATTAATTTAAAATGACATAACAATATATTCTTGTGGAATAACATTTCAATATGATAATTTCTTCCCTTCTCATAAACTTAAAAAATTCAAGAAAAAGAGAAACAAAAATTTATTGTAGTGACTGTGAAAGAAATGTTAGGAAAATTTGATGGTTTGTTACTGCTGCGGGCCCAAGTGGGATGATGACAAATAGAATGAGACCATTCCCATAGAAACAATCTCAGCCTTCGGATATGAAACAATCTAATGGTATTAAAGGAGGACAACAACACTTGAATGAACAGTAAAAATGCTACCTCCCTTAGTATATAGATGGTCTATAGGTGATGGGAGAAAAGTGGACTTCTATAAGGACAAATGGGTGATCACTAAAGATCATGGGAAGATTCACAGCCAAGGTACCACTCCTAGCTGCACAGTTAGTAGTTTCATTAATGCCTACTTGAAGAGTTGGAATATTTCCCCCCTACGAAATATTTTGTCAAGAGAAGATTTGAAAGTTGTTTTCCAAATCCCAGGAGTTTACACTGTAAAGTCTGGCTACAGAAAATTGCTACAGATAAAAGGAAAAAGAGAAAAAGTGTTGGTGTAGGGTGTGGTTCTAGCCAAACAGATAATGTTGAGAAAACTCTCATTTGGAAGCTTCAACACCCCCCAAAACTTCACATTTTATGGTGGAGGATTATGTCTTGTGCTCTCCCTTGCAGTGCAAATCTCAGCAAAATGAAGAATAGTAGAACTGCAAAGTGCCGAATTTGTGAGGCTAATATTGAAAATGAAGCTCATGTGTTGTTCGGATGTGAGTGGACATAGGCAGTGTGGTTTGGAGCTAGCTTTCTTAGAAGAAGTGACACAATGTCTATCACCTCTGTGAAGGGGTGGACTGTAAGTGTTGTGAAGGACATAAAAGGAGTGCTCCCTAAAGAATTATCGAAAAGAGTATTTTTGTTGCACCGGGCATATGGAATCAGAGAAACAATTATTGTTTCAATTATGGAAGAATTGATCATGTGGGAGTTTTGCATAGTGCTATGAATCGGAGAATGGAGTTTGTGAAGGTACAGTTAGAGGAGATGAGTGCAGAACCCAAAAAGAGGATTGTCAAGCCCAAAATTAAGAAGTGGGTGTTACCTCAAAGTGAAACAGTTAAAATTAATTGTAATGCCTTTTGGGATAGTTTCTCAGGTTGTATGCCAGCTCGTTGGGTGGTGAGAGACCAGAATGTAGAGCTTATCAGTGGGGGATGTTGTAAAGGAGTGGCCACTAATGCCCTTCAAGCTGAGAGTATAGCTTTAAGGTCTGCAGTTTGGAAATAGAAGGAGATTTCAAGTAAGATGTTCTTTGAAGTTGATTACTAGAAACTTGCTAAGATGGTGAATGGGATGGACTTTCCTCCCATATAAGTAGTGAAAGCTATCTCTTACATTAAACTAGCTCTTAGAGAATATTGAGGAAAGATAAGTTGGTTTGATAGAAATGCAAATAGAGTAGCAGATTTGTAGCTAGAGAAGTTGTTGGTAGAAGCCTTAGAACAAACTGGGGGTATCACCCTCCTGACTCTCTGAGAAAGCTCCTATTAGAGGATGCTGCAGTTTGAGTTTGTATATTTGGTTCCTTTCCTTTTCTATAATATTCATTCTTTGGCCAAAAAAAGAAAGAAAGAAGAAGACCACATTCCGAAACATCTTTCCTCTCAATTGGCGTTCTTACTCCTTCACCACAACCATTGCATGTGTATACCTCAAGGTTCATGTAGCCTCCTCCAATGGTGAACCTAATTCTATTTCGTAAGACTAAGACCTCTGCAAATTTGGATATTTCGCCAAAAGGGCTCGGCTTCGTGAAGCCGGCGACATAGTTGTCAGAGTCGTCCCTGATGACACTGCCTGCACCGGCCTTTTGCAATCGTTAGTCCAAAACACCATGATTTTTTTTTTCCGAATATACTAACTCCGTTTATCTGGAATCTTTCACCCGCATCCATGTCATTTTGATCTAGTGGATAGCAAAACGATGCTATTTTCCATTAATTTCTACATCGTGTTGAACACCATGAAAGTTACTAAGAAATTGCATTATTTTTACTAATGAAATTACCTTGTCAAAGTGACAAGGATACCGGATCCGACCTGCTGCCATCCCTAGATACAGGTAAAAAAGTCAACTGAGAAAGAGATAAAATATTTGATGGCACGTGACAGTCACGAGAGAGTGAGTTGGTGGGTCCCGTGTTTTGAAATCGGACCTGTGCGCCTTCTTCCGTTCAATTCCAATTCAATTGATTTTGAATTCGCTTTTTGGGGTTTCCTTTCTCTTCCTCCTTCGTCATCTCTCTCTCTCTTTCTCCCAACCCCTCCGTTCAAAATCAAACGGCCATCTCTCTCTCTCTCTCTCTCTCTCTCTCTCTCTCTCGCTGTAACAACAACAAGGTTAGTTTCGTTTTGCAAGCAATCGACTACGCATTTCACCAACATTCTCCCTTCAATCAGATCGATCCGGTTTTTACCAGCTCAATTCCCTTTAAAATCATCATTTTCATGTAATATTCACATATACAGACACCGCATGCATAGTTTTGATTTGTTTCTCTCATCATGATCGCAATTGAACCCTAGGAAAACAAAAAAACAAAATAAGCATCTGATCACAATTCAATTTTTGATTTATCTCGTTTAATTGTTTTTTTTTTTTGATTAATATCAGGACTGGTGTTCGTGTGGTCGTTTTCCGAGACTGTTGTGGAGATGGACAATTCAGAGGGCAAGGAGTCCTCTCAATGTGTGAGAGTAGCTGTTAATGTCAGGCCCTTGGTCACCTCAGAGCTTGTACTTGGTTGCACCGACTGCGTAACCCTTGTCCCTGGTGAACCACAGGTGCCACTTTTAATTTTGCTTTTTGATTGATTTCTATTTTGTACTCTAGCAATTTTAGGGTTTTGAATTCTTGTTCAATGTACAAACAGGTTCAAATCGGGTCACATGCATTTACATTCGACTATGTTTTCACCAAAGACGATCGTCCTTCCACTCGAATTTTCAATGAATGCGTTGCTCCACTTGTTGATGCACTCTTTCACGGTTATAATGCTACTGTCTTAGCTTATGGTCAGGTATATATATATTTTCGTGCTTTTCATTTGCAATTACGCTGAAAATACACCTAATCAATCAAGAATTGTCTAATCTTGGCATATGAAGTAAGTATAATGGGGAAAGAAACTATTACCTTTCCAGCATACACCGTGTTCTTCTTCATTCTTCACTTACTGAGTCATGTTATTTGGTGATGCAAGACTGGGTCTGGGAAAACATATACTATGGGGACAAACTACAACGGACAAGACGAAAGTGAAGGGATTATTCCTAAGGTGATGGAGACTATATTTTCCAAAGTAGAGACAACCAGAGGCTCCACCGAATACCTCATTAGAGTGTCTTTTATAGAGGTATTTTATCAAAGCCGTGCTATGTGTTATTCATTTTGATTTTTTTGCTTTTGGTAAAGCTTTGAAATGGTTTATAAGTATTTTGCTGGCAACACAGATATTCAAGGAGGAGGTATTTGATCTACTGGATCAATCTCCACCCGCTCTGTGCCGTGGTGAAGGGACGTCTCTAGCAAAGACTTCTGCACCCGCAAGAGTACCTATTCAAATTAGAGAAACTATGAATGGGGGAATAACACTTGCTGGTGTGACAGAGGCAGAGGTTAGAACAAAAGAGGAGATGGCTTCATTTTTGTTACGCGGTTCATTAACTCGTGCAACTGGGAGCACAAATATGAATAGTCAATCAAGGTATGTAATTTCTAAAAGCTGACCTTATTTGACATAATTGTTTGCAGATGGAGCTATTTGTTATTTCTGCTTCAGCTGTGATTTCTGATTTTTGTGCCGCTGTTTTGTGTAACTTCTAATTCACCACGCCCTTACGTACTTTCAGTTGGCACGGGAAGCATAATTCTATTTGTCTCAACACAGCGGCACAAAAATCTTTTATACAATTTCATTTACTTTCTTCTGCTCATTTTCATTTTTGGAGAGCCGAGCATTTTCCCATTTTCATCACAATGTACTCTAACATTCTAAAGAAATGGAGTAAGATGTACGCATTGTGGTGTTTGGTAGTTTATTATTTTACAATCTGTATTGCATGAAACAAATTAGGCTATCGAACTTTCTTGAAGCATCAAGATCAAGTTTTATTCCTTGTCAACATGCTTTTAGCTCAAAGATGCATTTCCAATGGCACGGTGTTAGTCTGCTTATTGCATCTATAAGGTTTAGAGTTAAAATGTTAAGTAATAAATTCTGACATCTCACATTCTTCAGATTGGAGCATTCCAATTATTATTTTTCTATGCTATTCTTGTAGCACCAACTCACCAGTATGCAATCTTTCCAATATTTGTACTACAAAACCCATCAACGGATAACATATCCTACCCTATTTGTGAGACAAATAATATTCTTACTGGTTGCTCACTTTGTATTTTAGACGACAAAATCTTTTAGTTGTCAACTCTTAGATCATGCCCAATTATAGTGGATAAAATAAAATAAAAATAATACCTAACCAACCACTACCTGTATGAAGGGTCTTTTAGACCAACTATAGGCTATAGCAAATAATTGTCTAGAAGTTCTTAAGAACCTATGGACTGTGCATGTGGAGTTACTCTTAATATCAACTCATAGGCATAGAACGATGCAATACTCAACATACACGTTACAGCATATACTATTTGTATTGATTAGATGTATAATGTTTATACGTGATTAGATATATCTTACATATTCCACTATGCATGCACTTTCAGGTTATTTGCTTTAATATCTGAACAAAGGAAAATGAGAGAAAATAAAGAAAAATATAGAAATAAACCTGTGAAATATGGTGTCTCTAGATTCATATAAGAGGTAGAGAAGACCATAATCAAAATTTCATGTTGCTTAAGTCTACATCAACCTTGTGTTATCTAAGTTATGATACTTACAGCTGCCAGCCGGTGTGTATTTTTCACAGTTTTACTTATGACAAGTGGCGTTATTATGACTTAACCTGAAGATGAACTTGGTATGTTTACCTTGCATTAGCGCGGACATCCTAGCATAACTATTTCACATTATTTTTCATTTTTGCAGTCGTTCACATGCCATATTTACAATCACCATGGAGCAAAAGAAGAATTGTCCAGTTGGTGTAAATCATGACGATGGTGGTGCTGATATTTTATGTGCAAAACTTCATTTAGTAGACCTAGCGGGGTCTGAACGAGCGAAGAGAACAGGTGCAGATGGGGTACGTCTCCGGGAAGGTAAACGAGACAAAGCTTTATGCATTTTCAGTTAGGTTGGAAATTTCATGCAAGAGTCGGTGCAAGGCTTGCACTGTTTGATAAAGAAAGCTTTTTTCCTTAGCCCTTTTGTCTATACAGAGAAAGTTGGTACCCGCTATTGCTAGTTGTTTTTTCGGTTCTTTCGAATTTGACAAGTTTCTCCTTCATGTTATTTCTGTATTCCAGGTATTCATATTAACAAAGGATTGCTGGCCCTAGGCAACGTGATAAGTGCCTTGGGAGATGAGAAGAAGCGAAAAGAAGGAGGCCATGTTCCCTATCGAGATAGCAAGCTAACTCGCTTGTTACAGGCAAGTGAAAACCTTTTCTGCCTACTACAACCAATCACCACCATCAACAATGTCTTTTTCACTTTTAATGATCGCAAAATTATTTACGTTACATAGCTCAACCTACCATAACTTCTGGGGATTATCCTATATTGTTTCTGTATAAAACACACCATTTTGTGTGATCGGCTTTAACACGGGCCATCTGCTAGTCAATCTGAACTGGTAAAACACAGTACTACTTTTAATACTTGCATATCTATGATTGTTTTACTGTTGCTTTTGGTGGTGGTGTTTCAATACTAGCTGCTATTGGATTTGAAGATATCAATGGCCATGATTCTCCCAATCTTTTAAAATGTTTGTTACACTTGTCCGAATCTCTTTGCACCCTCACTCCTCTGTTAATGGTCCCAAAGGGAAGGGTCTTTTCCTAGTATATATTATTCACACTTGTCAATGTTGACATGCTATCATCGTTGCAGGTAACTAGCTTATATCCAGGTTGAATAGTTAAGAGTTTTGATCCTTTCTTCATTCATAATACTGGATTGCGCTACGTAGGCCATTGCGCAGAACACAAAAGAATGCCAAAGTTCTGATTACTATATGCGTGATAGTTAATACTTAGAATAGATGCAAGCTGGAAATGGATTTTTTAAGGGAGACTTAAGCTAATCTGATGTAAGTCAGTGATATTCTTTTAAGCTTCTGTACATAATTGAAGGGTTAAAGCATTCGTGCTGGATATGCCACAACACTCTCAAAAGTTTCAGTTGATCAAATGGTTTGGGTTTTGGGTTTCGTGGTTTTATGACTTAATCAAACTTTACTGCTTAAATGTAGTTCACGCAATGAGCCATCTATTTTCCATTTCGTTTCATTTGGAGAATAATATGTAACTCTCCTTGGTCCTTGGTTTTCTTCTTCATTTGAATATAATTGCATGATAATTCAAGTATATGATTTTGTAGGATTCTCTTGGAGGAAACAGCAAAACAGTAATGATAGGTACGCTGATCATATAGCTGATAATTACATAACATGAATTATGAGCTCAAATTACCTTAGTCATTTCCTGCTCTGCCTCCTCACATACTGTCAACTTTTTGCTCTCTTCTCTTTGTTCATGGACGTGTCATGAATTATGAGCTCAAATTACCCTAGTCATTTCCTGCTCTACCTCCTCACATACTGTCAACTTTTTGCTTTCTTCTCTTTGTTATGGATGTAGCCTGTGTAAGTCCTGCTGACACAAACGCAGAGGAGACATTGAACACCTTAAAGTATGCGAACCGTGCTCGCAACATCCAGAATAAAGCAATTGTAAGTATACTTATATATTTCCTACTATATTCAAGCATGCTAAGCAGTTGCTTAAATCTCAGTGGCTCATTATATCACTTCTCTAGGTCAACCGTGATCCAATGGCAGCGCAGATGCAAATGATGCGAAGTCAAATTGAAGCTTTGCAGGCTGAATTAGATTTTTTTCGAGGGGACTCTGGTGCGTCATTTGAGGAACTTCAGGTAAAGTAAGCTAGAGAAATGTCAGTACTCCCTGGTCCACTAGTTCCGCTAGTAAATTTGTTTTATGTTTCTCAGATTCTCAAGCACAAGATCAATCTGCTGGAAGCCAGCAATGCAGAGCTACAGCGGGAGCTTCAAGAAAATAGGATGGCTTCTGAGCATCTCAGACAGCGAGCTCTAGATGCACAGGTGATCTCATCTTAGTGTCAGACCATATGACCAGTTTCTTTTAATCGTTTTACAGCTCTTTTAGACCCACGTGAGATGTGTGATGTGTTAACTAAATATTTCAGGTTGAAAAGGATAAATTGCTAATGAAAATTGAATCAGCCCGCAAAGGTAACTCTTGGGATGAATTTGACTCCAATTCAGATCAGGTACAGTGTTTGTTTTTTTTGTTTTTTTGTTTTCTGATCTGTGGTTCTTGTATCTTGTGTTGCTTACTCTCATGTGCTTGGAGGAGCTGAGTTCCAAATTTACGATGCCTCTTGTTTCTCAGGATTTTGATATGGTGAAGGCATACGTGTCAAAAATTCAAGAATTAGAAGGAGAGCTGTTACGCTTACAAAACCTGAATAATTCGAAAGAATTAAAACATAGAGAATTTGTTGTCGATTGCCTTGAATTGGATGGCGATGGACTCCGAAGTAATCTCTGCGAGCTATCCGATATGAAAGATGTCGGCATAATTGGTACGCTACCATGGTCTGTTTACAGCTCAATTTTTGTACTTTGAGACTGGAATGTAGTTTGTTAATACTGCAATATGTCATTCCCAACTTTTCTTGCTGTTGAATTTAGCCCCTAAGATTATAACCTACGTCACATGCACTGGCCTGTCTTAGCTTAATTTTTGGTGTAGTTCATTGTATTCCTCATGGTACACATCTGAAAATTAAATATTGTGTGAATTTAAGAAAAATGAAATTTTGTGTGGCACGCGTAGGTGAGGCTGAAGTTGAGGTCAAGGAGCTCGAACATTCTTCCCTTCAAGAGAAATTGGATAGGGAGCTTAAAGAATTGGACAAAAGGCTTGAACAGAAGGAGGTTTGTGATTTTTCGTTCAGTTGAAAACTTATGAAATATTTCTGTTGCCTTCATATCGTCTTAGTTCACCTCATTGACACTCTCAATCATATTCGGTGCATTTAAATATCTACAGTTTTCATGTTTCATTGGTTTTCTCATGAGTAGAACCTGCTCCAGTTAAAGTACTGACTGAAAGTAACAGAAAGTTATGACGTCTTCTGGATGAGCATACAAATACTGCTCAATTAATGATACTAATTGATTAATGGACATATTTTTCTGTGCATTAAGACCCCCTGTTTCATGCTAGACGTTGTGAGTCAGAAAAGATGCAATACTGTGTAAGGAACTTTTTGATCAATTTTCTCTTTGGTCGAGTCACATAATTTTTTATTTAACAGTGGAACTAAGAATTCGTATAGGAATATGGAATATGAAGGAAGAAGTGTTATGAGGGCTCTATCAGAGCAGGGACTTAAAAGTTGTAAACCAGTATCTTGGCTAGAAACATATGATGATTTGAGTTTAATTTATTATTATTTATCTTATTATTTTTTTTTTTACTTTCTATCTTCACATTTTTAAGCTTTTATTGTTGTTTCTTGATTCATATCTTAACTATAGGCTGAAATGAAGCGGTTCGGTGGTGCTGATACCTCAGTTCTTAAACAACACTACGAGAAGAAAGTGCATGAATTAGAGCTTGAAAAGAGGGCTTTACAGGTTAGTTTTCTATATACAATGATTGTGCAGTATTTATCTATTTCCATTATTTATATTGGTATTGAATTGGCAGAAAGAAATTGAAGATTTGAGGCACAATCTTTCAAATATATCATCCAATTCTGACGAAGGTGCTCAAAAGCTGAAGGAAAACTATCTTCAAAAGTTAAACGCCCTTGAAGCACAGGTGGAACTCCATTCCGTAGCTGCTTATAGTATTAGTCAGTCCAATTTGCTGCCCAGTGCCTTGTTTCACGAAGTTTTACACATTTTGTTTATGACTGTGTTTTGCGATCGTTTTCTGTATGCAGGTTACAGAATTACGGAAGAAGCAAGATGCTCAAGCTCAACTCCTGAGACAGAAACAGAAAAGCGATGAGGCTGCAAAACGACTACAAGAGGAGATCCACAGAATAAAGACACAAAAGGCACTACTTCGTTATTTTAAGATTTTAAAGACACAAAAGCCCTTCCCATGGTCTCATTTCTGATGCACTTTTCAATTGTTTAGGTTCAACTGCAAAACAAGATTAAGCAAGAGTCTGAGCAGTTTAGACAGTGGAAGGCTTCACGAGAAAAAGAAGTTCTTCAGGTACATTATTATGTGGATATCCTGCAGAAATATCTGAAATAGTGAAGTCCATACCGAATGGAGATTTTAAAACTATGTTTGAATTAATGGCCTAGTTTGGGAAAGATAGATTATTGGATAGATTATTGAATGTGTGGTTGAGATGAGGAGAGAGACAAAAAGACTTCATCTCGAACACTCATTCAATAATCTATCTTTGCCAAACTAAGCCAATGACCGGAGTCTGATATACATGCAATGGGGATATGTCCGTATGAATCCAGATGTGCCACTTTAGTAACGTATACTTGATCTGACATGACTCCAGCTATTTTGGTGATTTTAATAGTACCAATATGAATTGTATTGAGTTCGAATTTGTCCCAGCTTGTGCAACATTTCATTTGGAATTAAGAATCTATGGGATCTGGAAACATGATACATCATACAATCCACTCCCAACATCTTCTCTGACTTTTTATCCCTGGCTATGTAGTTATCCTGAAGTCCCTTCCACCCCATGATACATCACCTTAGTTTTCTTTATCTGCTTGTTTTGGATTCATTTTCTGATTTTTTTTGGCATTTTCATTGTCTTCGATTTATCAACAGCTTAAGAAAGAGGGAAGAAGGAATGAGTACGAGATGCACAAGCTATTAGCTTTGAACCAGAGGCAAAAGATGGTAATAATAATCTTAGATTCTTTACCATTTATATTTGCAGAAGGGTTTCTTCATATTCTCTCCCCTTCAATTCCAGGTCTTGCAACGTAAGACGGAAGAAGCTGCTTTGGCTACAAAACGGCTGAAAGAACTGCTAGAATCTCGAAGGGCTTCATCACGTGATACATTTGGTTAGGAAGATATGAACTTCATGCTTTTCGTGTTTATTCTGGTTGCCATTTTTCTGACGTCTTTTGTTCGTCAAGCAGGTGCTGGGAACGGTCATGGATCTCAGGTATCATAGTCTGAACTATAGGATAGGACTAGCTTCTTTTGGTGCTTGTAGTCCAGTGTAGATGTGTTTTTCTTGGTGGGCCTTTATGGGGTGTGGTTGTGTTGTATGCTAATTGATGCTGTACATAAATGGTTACGAGACAATTCATTGGTCATATGCTTAATATTTCGAATTCCTGGCCTCTATGTGTGGTTACAGGCACTGATGCAAGCAATTGAACATGATCTTGAAGTTACTGTACGGGTACATGAAGTGCGTTCAGAATATGAGCGTCAACTTGAAGAGTGAGTTAGATGATTCATTCTTTTGTTTGAGTAATCACATAGATAAATCTCCAGATTTTGACTTTTGCTCATCTTCTCGCAATTCTGTTATTGGTTTCTGTCTGACATAAGCATCAGTGTTCAGATGATCCATCATGTTGGCTTTCAGATTTTGTCGATTTACTCATGTTTACCTATCTGTTTTTATGGAACAGTTGAAATTTTCAAAGTTTGTCTCATCTAGTCTATATAAAAATACATATCCTCTCACTTTGCTTTATATTTGGAGGACAAAATGATAAAGTTGATGAGCAGGCAAAGCGTCAGTGGCAGGGTTTAAGCCCCAGCAGGCCGTTGATGGATTAAAACTCATATAACTTTTCGCTATTGTTAATTCTCTCTTATACTATGGGATCTTGGAATCGAATCGAGTTGATTGTCTTTCTGATTCTAGGAGGGCAAGAATGGCAAAGGAGTTGGCAGAGCTGAAGGAAATCGCTCAAAACTTGAGGCAAACAAATTTAAGGTCAGAATCATTTCTTTCAGTTAATTTAAAGCGAATAGGTCATCTCTTAATTTTTCACACTTGATTATTGTATGGTGTTATAATTGCTTATACATAAATGGTCTCAAATTGGTGATCGCAGTGGTGGCCCTCATGCCATGTCACCTGGTGCAAGAAATTCAAGGATCTATGCACTTGAAAACATGCTTGCTACTTCCTCCAGTAACCTGGTTTCAATGGCATCACACTTATCAGAAGCAGAAGAGCGAGAACGGGCTTTTAGTGGCAGAGGACGCTGGAACCAAGTCCGTTCTTTAGCTGAAGCAAAGAATATTATGAACTTTCTATTTAATTTAGCGTCATCCTCCAGGTATATATTGCAATACTCTTAGCTGGTCAAGACAACCCCCGCAAATGAGATTTTTTAAATCTAATTCGTTCCATACATTTTGAAGATGCCATTTGTGGGATAAAGAAGTGGACTGTAAAGAAAAAGATCTGGAAATCAAGGAACTGAAAGAGAAGATAGTCAATATGGTTAGGCAATCAGATCTGCAAAAAGCTGCATTGAATCATCTGGAACAACTGCAGGTTAGTACATAATCATCATACATTCTTTTAGCCGCCTTGTTTCGAAAAAAAAAAAAAACAAAAAATGTTGAATTCTGTTAGTACTAAAGGCGACACTTTCAAATCCCTGTCACAGACATTAAACATGAAGGAAGGGCGTGTCTACGATCTACGTCCCAAGGTAAGCCAGACCTAGTTGCTGCAGTACTTGGCAGTTCCAAACTTTTTCTCGCGAAACAATGCAACAGCTCATGAAAAGTTCTGTTGATTTATTTGCTTATAGGGTATGCGAAGCTCCATAGCTTATAATAATGGAGGAAATAACGCTCAGCCAATGGAAGACATGGATACATCTGATTCTGAACATTCAGACATGGACGCAGCTGATGAGTGGGTTAATTCCGACACAGATCCTGAGTGGGAGGCTTCAAGAAAGCGACAACCTAGGAGAAGGAACCAGAAAACTGATGGTCGCTCAGGAACATCAATGGACAGTAATGGTTCTGAAAATATGAAATTAGAGCCTGGTGACATGATGATCATAGATGCTGCCCAGAAAACCGCATCTGGAAATTGCTGTTCGTGCAGCAAGAGCTCGTCGTGCAAGACAATGAGATGTGAATGCAGAGCTGGTGGCGCGAGTTGTGGAACTTTGTGTGGCTGCGTATCCTCAAAATGTAGCAATAGGGATCCAGCTCCTCCACTTACAGCTTTTGAGCAGCTACTGCAGCAACAAGAACATGTGGAGAGCACAAATGAAAATGAAAAGAACCTTGCTACTCACGGAGCTTCGCTACTTCAGAGTGCACTAGCTGAGAGAACTAGCGAGACAAATAGCGAGTCAAGAAGGAAGCCTTTATCCGACATTGGCAATGTGGTAAGCATTACTTTACTATGTTTCTGTCGTATATTGACCATGGTATTGTTGAGAAGTCCCACATCGAACATCCAAGTAGAACAAAAAGAAAGTAATAAGTGTCCTGAGCTAATGCCACACGTGAGGGGATGTGTTGAGAAGTCCAACATCGGACATTCAAGAAGAACAAAAAGAATTAATATAAGTGTCCTGGGCTACTCCCTTCATTGCCAAATGGTTTTTGAGGTGGAACCCCATGAATTTCTATAGGTATATCGGATTTCTAGTGTCTGATTTTTTCAACACGTGATTGAAGACGAAGACATGTTTCTCTCTAATTTCAAACACATGTTTTAAATTCTAATTCTAAAAAAGATGAGATATCTCCGTTCCTCAAACATATTGGTGTCTGATTTTTTCAACACGTGATTGAAGATGAAGACATGTTTCTCTTTCATTTCAACCACATGTTGGAAATTATAATTAAACAAAAATGAGATATCTCCTTTCCTCAAACATACCCATTCGTGCTCGGCATTTGTCTCGCTATTCCTCTTTTAAGCATACCCATTCGTATTAGTTGACCCTTTAATGCATGATTTTTTAGACTTACCCGTTTATCGTCTACTGGGTTCGAACCCAGGACATCATGCAGGCGCTTTTAAATGCTCTACCACTTGAGCTAGCATCCATTTGTCTTTAATACATATTGGTATCAACGTTTTCATGTGTGTTTAAACAATAAAACACTAGAAAGACACGTGTTTAGAAAAAGCCACTTTTAATGTACTTTTTGGTGATGTTAGACTTATGGTGTTTAAACACATTTACACCCTAATGAATTAATATAAATAATAATTACATGCTGTTGGATTTATACAAGGACATAAGAGAAAGCACGAATTAGTAGTGTTGTCAAATGTGTTTTTTATTTTATCTGGTTATTTTATGCACTATTTTATTTTGCTTTTCAACATGCTTTTTAGCATGTTCTTTTGAACTGCTTTTTTATGGGTTTTAAATGAATACCAACCAAAGATTTAGGGCCATTTTGGGAATGATGTGGATGTGTTTGAAGCTGCTGTGGAGAATCAATGTGTGAAAGTTGTTGCAAATTTAAGATAAATGTTGTTTGGTAAATACTATGTGAAAGCTACAGTGAAATATTAATATATTTCATGTTGGTAAGAAATGATAGAAATGTGACATGGGTCAATCCCGTAAAGATAAATATTGAATTTTTTTAAATCAATAAGATTAAAAGCAGTTGTAGATAAATTTATCAAAAGCACGTTACGGAAAAGCATCTTCCCCCTTTACTTCCTGAAAGCTGCTATGTTACAGTAGAAACAGTCTGATAAGTCAAATTTATTTCCACCAAACGCGCTAAAATCTGCTTTTGCTGTCCAAAATAATTTGTGCTCACAACAGAAGCATTCCCAAACTATTGCTACAGGTTAGTCAAATGACGGGTTTTGAGCGGGTCAACTCGATTTCTCTTGTAGACTCGTAAACTCGTGGGTCAACCCGCCTTGCTTAGTCTTCCCTTAGGTTTTGTTCTTCTTCGAACAGGTCTAACCCAATGTTCTAATGCAATACAAACAGGCAAAATCGAATGCACCGAAACCTACCCAGAGAAAGAAATGGAGGAAATCAGTGATTCAACTTGTTCCAATGGCTCCAACTCAGGCAGAAAACAATGAGGCCCCTCCAAGACCGGAGAATACTCCTATGGGGACTGAGATCCCTCTACAGTTACCAAGAGCTATGCGGTCCGCAGCAGCAGCTTCTTCAAACGGCAACCTCTTGCGAGAGAGAAATTCTGGGCATGCTGCTGCAGATGTTTCTGTTGTAAATAAAGAGAACAGCAGCAGTAGTAGCACACAGGCTTCATCAAGGAGTTCATCGGTGCAGCAACAAGGAAGAGACGAGAAGGAGAACCGAGGATTATAGTGATTGGAATATGGTTTGATTAATTTGATCTTTGGCGATGGCTTGTTGCCTAAGTTGATTTTGAATGTATTTTTCTTCTTCTTCACTTGTGTGTGTTTCTTTTGGAACTGTTTATAGATGTCTGATGTATGGTTGGTTTGAGAGGAAAACTGCACGTTTAATTGATTTCTTAGGTTATATATTAATATTGACGAATCGTGATTCTGTGATGGAATGCTCTGAGATATAGCAGTTCTCAGGGAAATTCATTCTGGGTTTATATGAAGGTCATGAATTGAGTTCCTTGTTCGAACTTGAAAATAAGTTTCATCAAAGAAAATTTCAAGGCTTTGCAATACTGACTAGAGAAGGTCATACTTGCTGTTGCAACAGCTACACATGCTTGAAATAAATGGGACATGTGACACTCGTTGTTGCAACAGCTACACATGCTTGAAAAGTCCATGCTCAGGTCCTCACTCCTCAACAATGAATACTCTTGAAACAGAGAAAATTATTCGTTTGGCCAGGTTATATAACATTCATTTAACTCCTTTGTCAAGTAGGGACCGGGGAAAAATATTCATTTGGCACAGTTATTCGTTTAATAAACATCTATTTATTAAGGTTTTACCGTAGTTCAATTTGTGTCACTTGACACTCAATAGTATCTAAATGCAACAACACATTCCAAATCCCTAACATCATTATTGAGAGTTTGTTTGGTATCCGTTTAAAAAAGAAAAACAGTTGAGAAAAACGTGATGAAAAAACATATTTAAAAACAGAATCAAAAAACTATTTGGTATCCATTTAAAAACAGTGTTTAAAATCAAAAACACATTTGGCAACTTTACTAAGTGCATGTTTGGCATCCCTGTTTTTAATCAACTTTGATTAAAAACAGGGTTGTTTTTTTAAACGCATTTGGTATGCATGTTTTTCTGTCTGTTTAAAAACAAAAACATGCTGAAAAACAGCTGTTTAAAAAAACAGCAAATGTGGTGTTTTTTTGGTGTTTTTTTTTTCATACTATTGGTGTTGAAAGACATTTCAACTATGATTAGATGCAACAAATATCAAATATATGTTGGTATTGTACGTAAAAATGATTTTCAAGCAAATTAATATTGAAATTTGGTAATATTGCCAAACGTGTTTTTGATTTTAAACATTGTTTTTGAACGGATACCAAACAGTTTTTTGATTCTGTTTTTAAACGTGTTTTTTTGGTACGTTTTTTTTCCACTGTTTTTCTTGTTTTTAAACGGATACCAAACAAGCTCCTAGTTTCAATGTTAATTTGCTTGAATATTTTTACGTACAATAGCAACATATATTTGATATTTTTGCATTTAATCATAGCTGAAATATCTTTAAACACCACTAATATGAAAAAAAACACCAAAAAACATCACAGTTGCTGTGTTTTTAAACAGTTGTTTTCAGCATGTTTTTATTTTTAAACAGGCAAAAAAAAAAAACATACCAAATGAGTTTAAATAAAATACCCTATTTTTAATCAATGTTGATTAAAAACAGGATGTCAAACATGCACTTAACAGAGATAGGGTATGTGAATCAATTTGTTCCCACATCCACCACTCCAGACATGTGTTCACCATCACCATGACTTCACATTTATTAAGACATTTTTTTTAAACTATTTATTATAAAGACAGTTTCGGTAATAGGAGGGAGAGTAATAACGAATTGAGCATACTTAAAATACTGCTTAAAGTTGCCAAAATTATTTACGTGTTTCTTGTCTAACAACTCCTAAAAAATGCTTATGCAAACACTTTATGTAAGTCCCTAAGAACCGACAAAATCTACTCAAAAATTATTTACGTGTTTCTTCCGTTTAAAAGACGCGAAAATGCCCTAGCAAGAAGTTAAATATTAACAGTTATATTACGAAACATAATTAAATAAATTGAAAACTTAAATGTAAAACTTGTATGAATGGAAGCCTAAATTGCACTGCAGGTACCCATATTTTACAAATACGCGCAAGTGGGTACCCGAATTTCAAAATCGAGCACTAGGCGTCCCAAATTTTTTATTTTCGAACAAGTAGGTACCCTTCCGTTAACATTGGACGGGAAAATATGAAAGACTATTATACTCATTATTTTCATCTTCAACTTTTTTTAAATACAATTTTCAGTAAGAAATCTAAAAAATAAAAAAATAATAAAATTTGAATTTAATAATTTAATATGTAAAATAATGCAATATATTTCATCAAAATTACATATTGTTACATTATTTTAAGATATGAAATATGAAATATGCAGTATATTTCATCAAACTTTTGACCTTGAAATGATGTAAAAATATGTAATTTTGACGAAATATATTGCATTATCTTACATATTAAAATTTTAAAATAAAAGAAAATAAAAATTTAGGTTTCTTTATTTTAGATGTCCAATGCTCTACCACTTGAGCTACCACCCTAACCGTTTTTTTTTTTAGATTTCTTAGTAAAACTTGTATTTACAAAAAAATTGAAAAGGTGAAAATAAGGAATAAAATAGTTTTTTTTTTTTTTTTAATATTTTTCGTCTAATATTAACGGAAAATTAACGGAATGTTATTTACTTGCTCGAAAATCAAAAATTTAGGATCCCAGCTACTCGATTTTAAAATTTAAATACCCACTTATCCGTTTTTACAAAATCTAAATACTTGCGGTGCAATTTAGCCTGAATGGAATGATTCAAACTTGAAAGCATACGCAACGTAAGCTCAAACACATGGTAGACAACTAATCAATCACTTGTCTCATTTTTAAATTGCACCGGAGGTACCCAAAGTTTGCCAAAACGAGCAAGTAGGTACCCAAATTTCAAAATCGAGCACCACAAGTCTCAAATTTTGGATTTTTGAGCAAGTAGGTACCCTTCCGTTAACTTTCCGTTAAAATTGGACGGAAAATTACAAAAAGACTATTTTACCCCTTATTTTCACCTCCTACTGTTTTTAAAATACAAGTTTTACTAAAAATCTAAGAAATAATTTTGAAAATACAAGTTTTACTAGAAATCTAAAAAATAATTCAAAAAAATAATTTAATAATTTTATATATGTAAGTTAATGCAATATATTTCATCAAAATTACATATTTTTACATCATTTCAAGATATGAAAATATATTTTCATTAACATATATCCGTCAATCTTAAAGTCTTTAACTTTTTTTAACAGTTTTTTAAGAAAAATATTAAAACTTCATAATTTCACATGTATTTTTTTAATAAAACAATAACATACAAGAATCTTTGTTCATTTTAAAAACTTACATTAAAGTTGACACCAAACATTCTTGAGTAGCTTTTATTGTAACGATTTGTAAAAGAGACTATTGTATAAAATGCATAAAGATACTTGTATGTTATTGTTTCTTCAAAAATACATGGGAAATTATGAAATTTGAGATTTTTTTTAACACTGTTAAAAAAATTAAAGACTTTAAAATTGACAAATATGTGTTAATAAAAACATATTTTATATCTTGAAATGATGTAAAAATATGTAATTTAGATAATATATTGCATTATCTTACATATATCAAATTATTAAATTAAAATTTTATTTTTTTTTTTAACTTTTTTAGAATTTTAGTAAAACTTGTATTTAAAAAAAAGGTTGGAGCTGAAAATAAGGGGTAAAAAAGTTATTTTATAATTTTCTGTCCAATTTTAACGGAAAGTTAACGGAAGGGTACCTACTTGCTTGAAAATCCAAAATTTGAGACATGTGGTGCTCGATTTTAAAATTTGGATACCTACTTGCTCGTTTTGACAAAGTTTGGGTACCTCCGATGCAATTTAGCCTTGTTCTTATCTACCTCTACAGGTATAGGACTATCCACGTGTTACACAGATATTCATCTTGAACAATTATCTGGGGTTCCATTACCAACTTGGGCCAACTCGTGTCTCCATCAATGATGCTGCTACTTTACAGGTTGTTTTGAAGATTTTTCGTTAATATATTTCCAACAACATGGCTATAAGAGCTTGCTTGGTATCCGTTTAAAAACAAGAAAAATAGTGTGAAAAACAAATGTGCTGGAAAACACGTTTGAAAACAGAATCAAAATATTGTCTGGTATTCGTTTAAAAATAGTATTTAAATCAGAAACACATTTGGTAATGTTATTAAATTTCAATGGTAATTTGCATGAATATTTAATACTGACATATAATTAATATTTTTTGCATCTAATCATAGTTGAAATGTATTTCAACACAAATAGTATGAAAAAATACCAAAAAGATGTCACATTTACTTTTTTATAAACAACTATTTTCAGTATGTTTTTGTTTTTAAACAAGCAAAAATAAGCATGCCAAATGTGTTTAAGAAAATCCTTGATAAAAAACAGGGATGCCAAACATGCACTAAACAACCTATTTCAAGTCGCCACAACGCATACTCTTGTAAAAACAACCAAGGAAGAAGTTTGCTTTTTTCCCTAACATAGACAATTCTTCCTCTCTATGTTTTAGGTCACGTTCCTACATGTATGCTAGTTTAGATGGAAGCTGAGATATGTCCCCAAAATCTCATTTATAATGTGAGATTACGCAACCGACGTCCTATGAGTGCGAACTAAGTAAACTCTCGTTCTAATATTCTGCAAACTATGTTACAGAACTAAACCAACTTGAAAATATGTCAGGTTGACAGACTCGTAATTAAAAAGGTCGATAACAACATTTGAATTACCACGAAATTTAAGCTCAAAACCTTTTAGCAAATAAACTTGAGAATACAAACCCACTAACTCAACTTTTTTTTCCAAAGAGAGAACTGTTGTATTAGGAAGAAGCAAAACTGTCACAACTGTCTTTTGCCAAGATTGGCTCCAGCAAAGAGCTGATGTTTTGCAAGTCTACTCTACTACAAACTTTTAACTATCTATCTATCAACTTAACAAAACCATCAGCTAGCTTATTAGCCATTCTAGGAACCCAGCAAAACATTACTCTGTGAGCAGCAACCAAAAATTTTGCATCCGAAGTGAGACTCTGCATTCTCCATAAGCCACAACCATCACTAATTTGGATCTTTTAGCACCATTTGGTTATCCCCTTCAATAATTACATTCCTATCTCCTCATTGGCTCAGAATACTACAAGCAAGCCTAACTGGTGCTGCTTCTGCTACTGTAGGAGAGCTAGCCCATAGTTTTTGCCAGCCGTCCCCAATCCAGACACCACTGTGATTTCTCCCAATCCACCCAATAATTGAGTATTGCTCTTTCTTGTTCCAGCTGGCATCCACATTCAAATTAATGCGATGCTGTGAAGGTCTCTCCCGCTCTCCTCTTCTATGAGGTATGAAAGTTTGTAATGTAAGTAAAATAGCATGATCTAAATACTCTAGAAGGGGAGGAGGGGTTGAATAGAGTATGCTAACTTTTTCTAAAAACAATATTTTTAAAACTCGAGTAGAGTATGCAGTTGATATCTCAAAGCTTTGAGAAAGATTTGAGAAACTGTAAATATAACTGCAGAACACTGAGGTTTCAAAGCTTTGATATTTGGAAAACTCCAAAGTTTTGGAACTTCCTGTTTAGACTGTAATGAAAATATAAATGAAGTAAGCAGCAAGAGCACAAGGATTTTACAGAGTTCAGTCACAATTGGACCTAGTCTCTTCCAGAGGGATCTTATCCCTCCAGGATTATAACACAACTTCTTATTAATCACCCAGATTTATCCCTAGATATCAAGCCTAAGTGAGGTACCTTTCACCTATACCGCTTGTGGTTCCCAACCTATCTAGTTCCAGCTACAACCTGTTGAAACAATAAGCACCTCTTTGTTGTTCACTTGAACAACTAAACTCCTAAGTTTCTGAGGTTTAAGAACACAGAATGATAATACAAGTTTAGTACAAGTGTGAAGAACACATAATAGAGATAAGCAGTAAAGCTTGGAAGTGTTCATCAATATATGATGAGTGATCTTGCTTCTCCAGTGTCAATGTCTTGATGAATCTGAAGAGTTGAATGATCTGATCTCTTCTGTTTGTAGCACTCTTCAAATCCCACGATGATCAGTCTCAGTCTCTGTGTGTCTCTCTCCAAATTCAAAGCACTAATCTCTTTAAATAACATCCTGCAACAACCTGAGTGATTTTAGGAACTGAATGCCTAAAAATTCTCTTCCCTGATATGCTTCTTTAAATAGCTATGCTTGGATAGCTATTTGATTGGTTTATGGACCTTGGAACGCCAAACAACCCTGCATAAACTCAACAAACAAGATCAAACAATATCCAGACAAACTAGCATTAAGATCTGATTAGCAACATGCCAACAATTCATGAGAAAAGCTGGGCTAGATTTTGTCTGAAAATAAACTCAGCTAATACATCCAATCTGATGATTATATCATCAACACATTATAGAACAAAAAGTAATAAACAATAATAGATCCGTAACAAGTTATGAAACTCAAAGAAATAGCCTGCAAACATATATTTAATAAGATAAACTTAGCAGTGAAGAGTACTCAGTGAATCTCAAAGCTTTGAAGCTTTGTCTGCTAGTTCATCAGAATGAACTTTGATTCCAATCCAACGCAATCCTGCATTTAATGTTAATCCATACTAAACATGAATTACTAGTGCCTGTATAATGTTATATATGGAGTTGTATAACTCAGTTCATTTCAAAAACAAATGCCTGCACAAAACAATTAGTCAAATGTGTATGTATATATATGTATATGTGTGTGTGTGCATAGCTACAGTGCCTCAAAGTTTTGAAACTTTTGCACTTAGAATTATATCCAATATGTCCAGTCTGTGTTTCTGGCTTTCATCATCAAGGAACCTAAGAAGTTTCCGCATATTCATCCATATATCAATATCAAAGAGCTTCAGGTCTATCAATCTCCCCCTTGATGAAACACAAAACATATTACTGAAATCCATATTATGAATAAATTTTCTGCAACTCAAAAACAACAGTGATTGACCAATACCAGTAACAATATTAAACTAAAGATCACATTTAAACATAATATAGCACCATATAGAGTCTTAAAAAAACCTGCATATAGCAATAACAAACCAACATCCTACAAAATTATCCAGCATCCTACTCAAAAACTATTACAAGTCTTAACACAAAAACATATAATCTTCTCCCCCTTTTGTCTTTAAACAAAAGAGTAGAAGAAATGTATGATCTAGTTCAGAGTGGTTTGAAAATAAAAATCAAAATTAAACAAACTTCAGGACTTGAAAGAAAAAGAAAGGCATAAATAATAAGAAGGGTGGACTTCAAGGCTTTGAAGATTCAACTTCAGGATCCTTCTTTGCAGACTTCTTTTCAGGCTTAGCTTTTCCCTTTCCCTTGTCATGAGCTTCTTCTTGAACCTCTTCAACTGTTTCAGCCTCTGAATCTTCTTCAGCTTCAGCTGGTTCTTCTCTTTTCTCACCTAGTTCAGCACCTTCTTCACTCTGTGCTTTCTCAGTTTCAGCTTGCAATTTTTCAACTACTTCATCAACAAGCTTATCCAAATCAGCAACTTCCTTTTCAGCAGTTTCTGCAACTGTTTCCTCATCACCAACCTCATCCTCAGATTGATCAAAAAGATCCTTAGAAGTAAGAACAATAAGAACTGGTTTCTTCTTCTTCTGATTCTTTAGAGCTTTTCCAAGTACTTCTTTTGAATCAATGCTAGTTTCTCTGCTTTCTGGAAAAGGTATATTCTCTAGGTTCAATCTTTTGATAATAATGTCTAGCTTATTGTTCACCAAACCTTTGAACTTGGTGAAATTAATAGATATGTCAAACAACCCTTGTCTCAGATCTTCCACTCCATCTTCCAAAACTTTAACCATATCTAGTATTTGAGAAAAATTCAATTACCAGACACTTTAGGGGTTGTAGCAGCTCTAGGTTTGATAAACTCCTTCTCTTTAAGCTCTTTAGCACTCAATTCAGAATAAAATTTCCACTTTCCTTTTACAGTGTGAACTATCCCAATCCTTTGAAGAGATGCCTCATCCACCAACCCAAAACCAGTAGTAATCTTATCCTCATGCTCCAAAGAGACTCCAAAGTGTTTGAAAAACAAAGGTAAAACATTGGCATAAGGCATGGAATGGTTCCTAGTCCTAGTGCCACAGTAAACCATATGTTCCATCACAACAGTAGGTAGATCAACTTCAAACCCTTGACATATTAGATACATCAAAATCAACACCTTATCTGTCGCCAATTCTTTGGAATACTCCCCGGGAACTACACATCTCATAATGATAGAAAAGAAGATTTTAGCTTCACAAGTAAACACAAAGTGTGTTAACGGTTTTGGTTCAGTAGGGGTTTGTAGGGTTTTGAACATGGAATCGAACCGGAAGAAGATAATTATTCCGTTCAAATCCCTCCAAGGATCACAAGTCAAGAACACATAACGATAGTAAAGGATTAATATGTGTTTACCTTTGGGTTCTCCTTTGATGACTTCAAACGCGAATAATGTCACGTTCTCTACGGTTGATCCACGCCTAGGATAGAGAATTGGACCTTCCATCCTTCCTGTGCTAGCTAGAACGGAGGAAGGAGACAACGAATCACGCAACAAAGCCACAAAGGAGGGATTCGGCCTCCTTGTGGGCCGACGGGTTGGGGCGGCGGGTAAGGGGCGGCGGCCTCTTACTTGCTTGCTCTCAACTCTTTTCTATCCTCTCAATATGTGTTATGAATAACATGTATTGAGAGGGAAGGAAGGATTTCCTTTATATAGTCGAACTATTCCTAGTTGTTTCCATAAAGGGCCCAATACTAATCATATCCATATATGGACTAGTATTATTTGCTAATTAGTCCTACTAAGTTAGCAACTTGTTGTAATATGATCCTTTTAATTAATCCTTATTAATTAAGTCTCTTGTCCAATTATATCCATATGGCGTGTGACTCCATAGGTTTCTACTTAATTGGTAGTAACTATATAAATACATGGAGCCGTGTCTAGCAGCACATCCATGCCACCCAATTAATAGAAATAGTCATCTTGACAAACCTTGTGATCTTATTATCTCATCCCTTTATTTCATTATCCGGATTGGACACGAGACATACAACTCACACTCGTATATCCAATCCATGTTTCTCGATCCTGGGAATAGCCTTATCCATGCATATGACATCAATATCCCCATATTGATTCATATGAGTCTGGCCAGACATTCCATAGGCGCCATCCCTCGAGTGGCCTCGGATATTTGCTCCCGTTATGTGGGAGGGACAAATCCTATCTACATCACTCACCATCTCTAAGCTTGCTTCCTATTATGCCTAACAAGCGCTTTTATAACTACCCAGTTACGGAGTAGCGTTTGACGTTGTCAAAGCACAATATTCCACAACTAGAGGATCTAGTGACTTCAAGTCTAAGGATGATAATATCCTATCACCGCGAGAAGCGCTTGTAACTTTACATAACTTGTATGTAGCCTTCTCGGATTTGGCTCAATCCAGTATGTCATTACCCTTAATACATACCCATGTGTTGGATCGTGATATCTCCATATCAATCCAACCACATACTAGTCTATAGATGATCGTCCTGTTAATCATTATATTTGACTAGGGATATTTAAGATAAACAACACGATTTGTAAATCTAAAGAATTCATTATATTAAATATCTCCATATATAATACAATGATTATTCTAGCCAATTCATATTAAAATTAGATTGCCTCTAGGACATCTATTCCAACAGTCTCCCACTTGCACTAGAGCCAATCTGGTGCATCGCGTATGCCAATCGCCCTAGTGTGCTCTTCATGCTTGCGCTGAACAAGCGGCTTCGTGAATGGATCTGCCAGATTATCATCTGTAAGAATCTTGCATATCTTCACATCTCCTCTATCGATAATCTCTCGAATAAGATGGAACTTCCGGAGTACGTGTTTGGATTTCTGGTGTGATCTTGGTTCTTTAGATTGAGCGATCGCGCCTGTGTTGTCACAATACAACACTGTGGCATCCTCAATGCTAGGAACTACACCAAGCTCAGAAACAAACTTTCTAATCCAAACAGCTTCTTTTGCTGCACCACTTGCAGCAATATACTCGGCCTCTGTTGTAGAATCAGCAACCGTCTCTTGCTTGGAACTCTTCCATCTCACAGCTCCTCCATTTAGGCTATACACAAATCCCGACTGCGATCTGAAATCATCTATGTCGGTTTGGAAGCTTGAATCCATGTAACCAGTTACACGCAACTCTTCCTCACCTCCAAATATCAAGAACGCGTCCTTAGTTCTTCTCAAGTACTTGAGGATGTTCTTGAATACTATCCAGTGACTCTCACCCGGATTAGACTGATATCTGCTCGCCATACTCAACGCGTATGATACGTCCGGTCTAGTACATAACATGGCGTACATGATAGATCCTATGGCCGAGGCATAGGGGATCTTAATCATGTGGTCCATCTCAATCTTATTGGATGGACAATCACTCTTCGAAAGAGTAATTCCATGTGACATGGGCAATAATCCCTTCTTGGAATCTTGCATGTTGAACTATTTCAACACCTTGTCTATGTATGTACTTTGACTCAGGCCTAGAAACCTCTTAGATCTATCCCTATAGATATTTATACCGAGTATATAGGCCGCTTCCCCTAAGTCTTAAATTGAGAAACACTTTCCTAGCCAATCCTTAACTGATTGCAACATAGGAATGTAGTTTCCAATGAGTAGTATGTCATCCACATACAAGACCAGGAACGCTACGGAGCTCCCACTAACCTTCTTGTAGACACAAGACTCATCTTTGTTCTTAACGAAGTCAAACTCTTTGACGGCTTCATCAAAACGTCGATTCCAACTCCTAGAAGCTTGCTTCAATCCATAAATGGATCGTTGAAGCTTACAGACTTTATTTGCATGCTATGGATCTACAAAACCTTTAGGTTGTGTCATGTACACATCCTCGAGAAGATTCCCATAAAGGAATGATGTTTTGACATCCATCTTCCAAATCTCATAGTCATAGTAAGCCGCAATTGCAAGTAGGATTTGGATGGATTTGGTCATAGCGACTTGGGAAAAAGTTTCATCATAGTCTATACCATGAACCTGTCTGAATCCTTTAGCCACCAATCGGCCCTTATAGGTAACTACATTACCGTCCATGTCGGTCTTCTTCTTGAAGACCCATTTGCACCCTATGGGGCGTACCCCTTGGGGTAGTTCCACCAAAGTCCACACTTGGTTTGTGTACATGGATTCCATCTCGGATCTCATGGCTTTTAACCACTTCTGAGAGTTCGGACCTTGCATGGCCTCTCCATAGGTAGTAGGCTCATCTCCTATGAGCATAGTGTCACCAGTTTCCGTCACGAGAAGTCCATACCTCTCTGGCTCCTGGCGCACTCTACTCGACCTACGAAGCTCTTGTGTTACTTGAACAGGTTGCTCCACAACTTGTTGTGGTTCCTGTTCATGGCCATAACCGAATCAGTAATTTGTGGTTCTTGAACTTCTTCAAGTTCTACAGTCCTCCCACTTGCTTCTTTAGAGACAAATTCTCTTTCTAGAAACACGCCGGTCCGAGAAACAAACACTTTGTTATAGGTTGGATTGTAGAAGTAATAGCCCTTAGTTTCCTTAGGGTATCCCACAAACTTACACTTATCCGATTCCGGCCCGAGTTTGTCTGGCTGTAAACATTTTACATAAACATCGCAGCCCCATAGTCTCATAAACGACACTATGGGACGGCTCCCACTCCACATCTCATGTGGTGTCTTCATGACTGATTTGGATGGAACACGGTTAATGGTGAAAGCTGCACACATTAAAGCGTAGGCCCAAAACGATAACGGAAGATATGTTTGACACATCATAGATCTCACCATGTCCAACAAGGTTCAATTACTACTCTCGGATACGCCATTCCATTGTGGAGTTCCGGGTGGAGTGAGTTGAGATAATATCCCACACTCTCTAAGATAATCATCAAACTCTTGGCTGAAGTACTCACCTCCTCGATCTGATCGTAGAGCTTTGATACTTTTGCCAAGTTGCTTCTCTACTTCATTCTTAAATTCCTTAAATTTCTCAAAAGATTCAGATTTACCCTTCATAAGGTATACAAATCCATATCTTCTGAAATCATCAGGAATGTAATGAAGTAGACATAACCACCTCTGGAAAGTGTAGCAAACGGCCCACACACATCAGTAGGTATGAGTGCTAATTTCTCACTAGTCCTTTCACCTTTCTTGTTAAAAGGGGACTTTTTCATCTTTCCTAATAAACAAGCCTCACATGTCTCATATGATTCAAAATTAAATGAGTCTAGAAATCCATCCTTATGGAGTCTAGATACACGTTTCTCATTTATTTGACCTAGACGACAATGCCATAGATAAGCAGGATTTAAATCATTCGTTTTAATCCTCTTAGTATTTATGTTATAGATTGGATAGCTTAGATCAAGGATATATAATCCATTAAATAATTGCGCACTACAATAGTGAATACTATCAAAATAAATGGACCAACAATTGTTCTTTATTGAAATAGTAAAACCTTTCTTGTCCAAACAAGATACGGAAATAATGTTCTTACTCATAGCAGGAACATAAAAGCAATTATCTAATTCTAATACTAATACAGAAGGCAGAGACAACCTATACACGCCTATAGCCAATGCAGCAACTCTTGCTCCATTCCCAACGCGCAAGTCCACATCTCCTTTTGCTAATCTTCTACTTCTACTTAGATCCTGCATATTTCGACAAATATGAGATCCACATCCAGTATCTAATACCCATGATGAAGAATTAGTTAAATTAACATCTATAACAAAAATACCTAGTGGTTGTGGGATCACTATCCCAAGCCTTTTATCCTCCAGATACTTTGGGCAATTCCTTTTCTAGTGTCCAGGCTGACTGCAGTAGTGACAATCACCCTTGATCACGCCTTTGGCCACGCCACCAGCAGGTTTAAGAGCAGTGTCCTTAGGTTTAGCAACTACCTTTCCTTTACCCTTGGAGGTAGAGGCAAACCTTTTACCCTTTCCTTTCTGCACCATCATTATGGCCTTGCCCTTTCCCTTGTTGATGGATTGTTCAGCTGTCCTCAACATATTGAGTAGCTCTGGCAGAGGCTTGGCGATCTCATTCATGTTATAGTTCATGATGAACTGTCCATAACTATCCGGCAACGATTGTAGAATGAGATCTGTGGCAAACTCTTGACCAATCGGGGACCCTAGGCGATCGAGATTTTCAAGATACCCGATCATCCGCAACACATGCGGTCCTACTGGGTTCCATTCTGTCAAGTGACTCTTGAACAATGCCCGAGAAACTTCATACCATTCAACCCTTGCCTGCTCTTGGAAGAGCTACTTCAAGTCTTCGATCATATCGACTGCATTCATGTTCTCATGTTGCTTCTGAAGCTCAGGAGACATGGTGCAAAGCATAAGGCAGACCGCATCATTAGCATCGTCAACACGTTTCTGATACGCCTTTAGGGCTGCTGGGGTATTGTTCTCTGGACCCTCTGGATCGTCTTCTTCTAGTGCGTACAATTTCTTTTCTTGTTTAAGAACAATTCTTAAATTTCTGTACCAGTCCAGAAAGTTGGTTCCAGAAAGCTTGTCCTTCTCAAGAACAGCCCGTAGGGAGTGTGATGAATTCGATGAATTGTTTGCCATTGGAATTCTTCAAAAACGAGAAATATACAAGATTTTAATATGATTTTACTATACTCAATAATGGCTAGATTATTAAATATAGCTCCTACTATTTTTCTCAGATTAATAACCCTCCATATTAATGCGGAAAATATCCTTATATTTTCTAGTGGGCCAAGATCCATATTTCGACTTTTCCGAGCTTGTTTTGGAAAGTCACCCGGAATTGGTTATTTAAGTAGGAACCATTCCAATTACATCATATACAACTCTTGCTTCAATTCGGAAAATAACCATTATTTATCCATTCCCATGAATAATCCCAATTGTATGCCTCTAGGTTCTTTTAATCTTATTAAATCTACCTAGTTGTGTCCAACCTATTACTTAAAAAATTGCACATTGTTACGTGCCATCGCATCTGATCACGATAAACCATGTTACCATGCTTTGGCACGCACAATCATGGGATATAGTGATCATGATGAGTGTTTAAATAACGAGAAGGCATAAAAACAATATTTTGATTGAGGGATTTGCCTTTCAATTTTAATTTGTATTGTTGATCTATATCAACATGATCTATGTGTTTTGAGTTTTGGGCAAAACTCCAAATCATAGATCCGGGTTGTCTAACTTTCTTATTATCTTAATCGCATGCATCAACCATACACCAATCACAAAATAATAAGACAATAAAATAAACAACCACAACAAAATAAACGTGATGTGGATATGGCCTTTCTAGACTAAGATATTCCTAAGCCAATGAGAATATCTATAAACCCTAAAATAGATCACATCGCTTCATCCTTCATAGTTTTGTGGAATGCTTCGTGCTCCATCTCCATGGTTCCAATGTCTTTGGGCTTCTTTTCTTCAATCTTGGCTAACAATCTATTTTATCTAGCTACACCTATACTAAATAAAATAAATCTCACAAGTTGAGAAGAAAAAAGACTTGCAGGTCGTAAACCTTAATTAATTATTACATTAATTGATCAGCTCGCAGGCCGTAAAACAAACCACAAAATAAACATTCACACGCAAACCACAACCTAGGGCCATATCCAACCACCATGTGAATAGCACATAAACAGATAAAACCAATTTTAACGCGCTTGTTCAATTTTAATTGTTTTGGAAGAAGTAGGGTAAAAAACAATCCAAAAAGAACTTCCCAAAGTCCTATTGGATCACACACGGCCCTAGGGCCCGGCCTAGCCCAAGCCGCCGGTCCCCCCGGTCGCGCCTAGGCCCGGCCGGCCCTTAGGCCGTGCGTGGCTTAGGAGGCAAGGCACATGGGCGGTTCCCTATGGGGGGCCGAACTCTTGTAGGAGTTGTTTCCAAAAACAACTCCTTCCTTGTTGTTCAATCCAAGTTGTTTCCATGTTGAAAAACCCTTTTTTCAAACATGTGCCCAAACCCTAATCTTCAAACCAAGAAACTCACTAATTTGTTGCATCCAATGTACAATCAGATCTTGTTAGATTTAATCTCTATTCAATTGCATCTACTATGCTTAATTTGTCGTTTTACGCGATAAACATGAATTTAAAGTGTTAAAACAACAAAATCGTAACTTATAAACTACGTTATGCTTCTACAACCTGGCTCTGATACCACTATAGGGTTTTGAACATGGAATCGAAGCGGAAGAAGATAATTATTCCGTTCAAATCCCTCCAAGGATCACAAGTCAAGAACACATAACGATAGTAAAGGATTAATATGTGTTTACCTTTGGGTTCTCCTTTGATGACTTCAAACGCGAATAATGTCACGTTCTCTACGGTTGATCCACGCCTAGGATAGAGAATTGGACCTTCCAACCTTCCCGTGCTAGCTAGAACGGAGGAAGGAGACAACGAAATCACGCAACAAAGCCACAAAGGAGGGATTCGGCCTCCTTGTGTGGCCGACGGGTTGGGGCGGCGGGTAAGGGGCTGCGGCCTCTTACTTGCTTGCTCTCAACTCTTTTCTCTCCTCTCAATATGTGTTATGAATAACATGTATTGAGAGGGAAGGAAGGATTTCCTTTATATAGTCGAACTATTCCTAGTTGTTTCCATAAAGGGCCCAATACTAATCATATCCATATATGGACTAGTATTATTTGCTAATTAGTCCTACTAAGTTAGCAACTTGTTGTAATATGATCCTTTTAATTAATCCTTATTAATTAAGTCTCTTGTCCAATTATATCCATATGGCGTGTGACCCCCTAAGTTTCTACTTAATTGGTAGTAACTATATACAAACATGGAGCGGTGTCTAGCAACACATCCATGCCACCCAATTAATAGAAATAGTCATCTTGACAAACCTTGTGATCTTATTATCGCATCCCTTTGTCTCATTATCCGGATTGGACACGAGACATACAAGTCACACTCGTATATCCAATCCATGTTTCTCGATCCTGGGAATAGCCCTATCCATGCATATGACATCAATATCCCCACATTGATTCATATGAGTCTGGCCAGACATTCCATATGCGCCATCCCTCGAGTGGCCTTGGATATTTTCTCCCGTTATGTGGGAGGGACAAATCCTATATACATCACTCACCATCTCTAAGCTTTCTTCCTATTGTGCCCAACAAGCGCTTTTATAACTACCCAGTTACGGAGTAGCGTTTGACGTTGTCAAAGCACAATATTCCACAACTAGAGGATCTAGTGACTTCAAGTCTAAGGATGATAATATCATATCACCGCGAGAAGCGCTTGTGACTTTACATAACTTGTATGTAGCCTTCTCGGATTTGGGTCAATCCAGTATGTCATACATACCCATGTGTTGGATCGTGATATCTCCATATCAATCCAACCCCATACTAGTCTATAGATGATCGTCCTGTTAATCATTATATTTGACTAGGGATATTTAAGATAAACAACACGATTTGTAAATCTAAGGACTTCCTTATATTAAATATCTCCATAAATAATACAATAATTATTCTAGCCAATTCATACTAAAATTAGATTGTCTCTAGGGCATCTATTCCAACAGGTTTCCCTCCAAGAAAAACAAGGATTTGGCTTTCTCCGAAATCTCCTTCCTATCAGGGTGATCACTAACCCTATACTTTCTAGGTACTCCCAAAACTTTGGAAAACACCCTTTGATCCAACTTAATATCAACACCAGCCACTTTTGATGTGAGAATGTACTTGTCACTATCATCCAATTATTGAACTAAGTTCAGATAGAAAAGTCTGGTCAGCTGATAACTCTCATTTATGAGTTATCTGTGAGTTTATATTAGAATTTAATAAGTTGAGTTTCCATAAGACTGAGCACGTTTTAGCCGACAAAGCCTCTGTAGTATGAAAAAGATGAGTTTGAGCTTAATTGTGAAATCCGGGCGTTTTCATGCATAAATAGATATTAAATGACATATATAATCGCTTGGTATAGTTGTTCATGTTGTTTTTACAGGAATGGATGCTTAGCGGTTGATTTGAGGCATGAAACGAACTTTGGAAGCAACGGGAGCTCAAACAGAGTAAAGAGACGCAAAGTTGGAGAAGCTAGAATGACCAGTCTCCACTATTTTGATCATATCTTGATTTCTACAATGAATTTTGGAGTGAGACCGGTGGAAAATGAAAGTATACTTCAAGAGCTTTCCAACGATAGGTCACGGAGCTAAATCGGAGATCGGAAGAAGAAGTTACGACGTTTTGAAGTTGGAGCTGTCGCTGATGTGCGTTCAGACGCACATGTTCTGAACGCACATGTTCTGCGTTCAGACGCACATGTGCGTTCAAACGCAGCCCCGAAGTCAAAAATAACTTATGTCCGCATGCATGATTGATGGCCAAACGCAAAAAATGAGTCCCGGAGGCCGAAAAAGGGCGAAAATTGGCTAAGTATGTGCGTTCAGACGCACATTGTGCGTTCAAACGCACAACACAGTGCAGCAACAGACAGGGAAAACTGGCCAGAAAATGACTAAGTATGTGCGTTCAAACGCACATCCTGCGTTCATACGCAGGAAACTTCAAATTTCAGAAAGGTCAGAATCAGGCAGAAGTCAACCAGAAGACCAAGTATGTGCGTTCAAGCGCACATTGTGCGTTCAAACGCACACCCAAAAAGTCAACGGAAGTCAAAGTCAAAAAGTCAACTCTCAAAATGTGCGTTCAAACGCAGCCTTTGTGCGTTCAAACGCAGGTCAAGATTTTCAGAATTTCTGAAGACGGAGGAAAAAGTCAAACTTCGTCAGAAAAATCAAAGTCAGCAGGAAGGTGTGTTCAGACGCAGGACAGGATTTCCAGAAGCTTCCCAGGGCGGTTTAGACAGGGGCAGAATAGGAATTTCAGCACAGGATTAGGGAAACTTCAGCAGTATATAAAGCAGCTCTGCCCAGCAGTTTCAGAATACACAACACAGAATACAGGACAGACAGACACAGAATCAGAGTTAGACACAGCAGAGACATGGAGCATCGGAGCAGTCCCGGAAATTGCCAGATTTCCGTCACCTGATTGATTCTCTTCTCTTCTTTATGTTAGTTTTTAGTAACTAGACAATTTACCTAGGTTCTCGGTGAACCTAGGGTTTATGATTTCAGTACTTCAGATTCTGATTCCAGATTCATGATTGGTTAAAGTCTTAATACAGTAGAGGTTTTGTTTATTATTCTGTCTTTGGTTTTTACTTTTATGCATGAACGGAGTCATGAACCTGGAGTGTTACAGACAGGATCTGGTGCGCGAGAGTGGCCAGTGAGAGTTAGGAAGAGAAGACAGGATTTAGTACTCTGCCTTGATGGACCGAGAGGTGAAGAGAATCAGGGGACTAGCCCAGAAGCATTAGACCAACTGCTAGACGTTTAGGGGGAGACCGAGAGGAGAACCTGTAACCCTAGCAGACTTAGAACAAACCTACAGATCTAGGTGAACCAAGGGGATCCGAAAATCTGCAGGAGAGTGATAGATGCATGAGACTGAGAGGAGATTGTATCAATGGTATGCTGGCATAAACAAAACTACTGTGTGTTTCTGAATCGGAAAAACTGAAAAGCTGAATAGTAACCCTAGGGGATCCTGGAAACCTAGGTACCCGAAACCCTAGTTTTTACAGTCAGACTTTATTACCAGAAAATTACAAAAAATACTGTTTAATTCTGTTTTTACTCCTTTTACTTTTTATGTTTTTTCTCTTCAAGCCTAGTTTCTGATTAAGCAGTAAAACTGTCCTCGTGGGATCGATAACTCGGGGTTGAAATACCAGCCCTATATTACTTGAACCGTGCACTTGCGGTAACACGTAAGAAATCGTGTCAAGTTTTTGGCGCCGTTGCCGGGGACAGATTTATTGTTACTCAGGAACTAGATTAGAGAGTTAAAAAAAAACGTCTAAAAAAAAACAAAAAAAAAAACAAAACAAAAAAACAAAAATTGAAAAAAAAAATCGGAAAAATATATATATATATATATATATATATATTTATACCTAGTTACCTCACAGGTATTTCTGGAGCTTTGTTTTCTCAGGAACGCAAGGGGCCAGAGAAATTATAGGCATGTGGAGCGGCAATCTTGAGTCGGGGCAACTCAGTTCCTGAGTCCTCCCTACTGTGAATACTGCCACAATTGGCACAGAAAAGAGGATGCACACCGTCCAGTTTATTGCTTTCAGTGCAAAAATTATCATGAGTATGAAGAGGCGTGCATATTGCACTCACCCCAGCTTTATCAGCACTATTACCCCTACTGCATCCAGTGTGGGGGTGGTTGCGGGGCTGGGGCATGCAGAACTTATCAGCCGTGGAACTTTCAGCACTACCAATGAGGGGCGCATCTTGAGACTGCTCTGTACTATCCAGATCCACCTCAATTTGTACCTCCGCCACCTTTTGAACCGCTCACTCAAGAAGTTTTCTTCTCATGGATGTCTAAATTGGAGTGCGTGCTGGAGAAATTTTTTTCAGCACGCCTTGACCAGATTGCAGAGGAGATGAGAGACCTCAACAGTGACATATTGCGATTGGCAAACAAGTATCACAGACTTTCTCAGTCATGGATCTCAGCAGATACGCCAGAACCAGAAACAGAGTTCACGCCACCAGAAATTGAAGAAGTGCAGACAGTGACATCATCATGTCCAGTTGAGCCAGAAATTGATCCAGTACCCGCACCACAGGAAACAGACTCATATATTCCTCACTGGCTTCCAGCAGTGCTGGAGATGCAGAAGGGCTTCTTTGCAAAGATGGCGCAGGAACAACAAGAAACTGCATCACAGGTTGCTGTCATGGAAGAAGAGGTGCCCGAGCCAAGAGAAGTGTGCACTATTCAAGAGCCATCTCAGGTATTTCATTATTATGAGGACTCAGATTCTGAATCAGATTTGGAAGAAACAGTGCCTGCATGGATGGAACCACAACCAATTTCAAATTCTAGGCATGATTTGAAAGACACTGATATTGAGCAATGGGGGTGTACTGAGGAGGAAACTGTGTTCGAGAATGTGTCCACTGATATGGATGAGCTTGAGGTAGGAATACCAACTCAGCCTGCTGAAGAAATCACCATGTCGTATGTTTATCAAGTATGTGAGGAGTTGGAAAGACGGCTGTGTGAGGACTCTGACACGGAAGCTGATCATGACCATTCCCCTGATCCTTGTTCTATGGACTGTTCTAGTGACGTTGCACAGAACATAGAAAAGGGATTGGAAATTACACAGTGTGGGGGTACTGATAAAATTCCTGCATGGGTTGTTCAGCATCAAGTGTCAACTGGGTATGAGCTGAAATTCCAGGGTCCAACGCAAGCATCGAGGGATGAAGTTCATCGGCAGGATTTCGTGAAAATATTTGCAGACAAGCGGGGGAATAATGAGTGAAAGTGATCAAGAAGAAAAAGTGCAAGATCAAAGAAATCATCTTCAACAACTTTTCATCTCTTGAAAAGAGTGAGTGTGCACGTGAGATGAGAATCATTGAGAAGAGATGGTGGAAGAAGAAGAAGTGGAGAGATAAAGAAGCCTTCAAATTTCTCAAATGTTGAGGTAACAGGGTCGGGCCGTCGACCGTAAATTACAAGAACTTGTTGGGAGGTAACCCAATCTAGGAGTTAGTTTCAATTATTAAATTATTTACTGTTTAAATAATTTTGAGATGAGAGATGAGGGTGAGCTAATGTTTAGCTGCAGAAAGTTTCAGGAAACAGGTTACAGGAAGCTGAAGTACAGAAAATGGCTCGCTTTCAGCATCCAGATGCAGACTGACGTTCAGTGGAAGCCTGCCAGAAAAAGGCAGATTGAAAAAATCCTGAAGAATCTACCCCGGTGCACCGGATGCACTCGACCTTCACAGGGACTCGTATGAGTTGGGGATTTTTTAGAAAAAAAAAAATTTTCAGTAGGAAAAGAGCAATCGACCCCGGTGTACGAAAATACACTCGACCATATGGGAGCACATTGTCACACACGATGGTGCTTGGGGATTGCACACTTGAAGAGCGTAACAGAGCCCGGAAGGTTGACAACTTCCGTTGAGAAATTTTCCGGCGACCGGTCAACGGTCCTTCTCTGCCGGAATCTGCAGAAAATTCAGCACCTGTACGAACTGACTCCGGGTGAACAGGTTTAATTTATGTCTCTTGCTTTATTTTTCTGAGTATACTACCAGCTGGTTGACTGACGGCCAGTCTCGAGCCAGCAAGCCAGTGGCTCTATCAGGCCAAAATTCAGGCGGTCGGTCTAGCATTAGGTCGTCCCGATCCCAGTATATGAGGCATGCCAGCTCATCAATCCAGATTATGTGCCTGATGAATAGTACCATGAGGGCATGACGCCATCCAGTGTGGGGGTGGTGGCGTTGTAACTGCATTAGTTTTATTATACTGAAAAAAAATGAATTGAAAAAATTAAAAATTTAAAATTTTGAGAATGGGCAACAGATTTAGCTTAAAACTGGAGAGAGCTTAATGATAGAAAATTTCCCGAAAATTGATGGACTGAAGTGAGGAAGAGCTGCGAGAATCTGTCTAGGGGAGTCATAGAGCCAATGCACGTCCGAAAATGCAAGTAGCTGTCTCCCGAGCCATGTATCCTACTAGCTGCCAGACCACCGTCACCAGGTAGTCGTCAACCCGCCATCACGGTCACCACATCATTTGGTGGAGTGATAGGCCATAGGGGACCTCACGTCCTGTCTCGCGCCTTAGGTCCACTAGTGAGCCCCATTGATCCGTTATCCCATTTCTTGGTACCCTTTTTGACCTAGGAAGCCGTTTTTTGATACTCGCATCATTTTTAGTATTTTCAACTTTCCTACGCGTCACGGCACGAGGGAGTTAAGTTGAGGGGGATTTTCTGGGGTAGAGCAGATTGTTATATTTGATAGTGGATGAGCTTCATTGTTATATCTGAGGGTGTGTAAGGGTGAGATAGTGACGGCAGCACACTTCGGTGTGGCGGTGACTCACGACATTACATCGTGAGCACAGGAGGAGAGCCTTAGTGCGTGACATTTTTCCGCACGACATGGGGGACTTGGGCTGATAGGATTATTTGGATTATGCGCTGTGCTAGTTAGAAAACCTTGGAGTGAGGAGGTTCGGTTGGAAAAGCGCAATTATTTTAAAGATTGACTACGTGGTTTGGATCAGTGTGGGGGTGGTCGTTTCAGAGTTTATTTACAGTATTTTTCTGCCATCCAATATTTTTGGTTTAGTGCAGAACTGGTCTGGTTTATATTATTGTTATTTACTTTGTTGCCCCGCATTGAAAAAAAAAAGAATGAAAAGAAATCGAAAAAAAGAAAAAAAAAAGAAAAAGAAATGAAAAAAACCCAGCAAAGGCAGAGTTTCAGGGTGCTTAATTGATTATTTCAAAACGCCAGGCCAGGGAAATTTTATAAATAGTTCGCATTCTTTCACAGGTGTGGCCGCGAGAACGGCATTTACACCAGGATTGGGAAAATTGAGTGTCTAGAATCTTAGATGATTTGGGTCAGTTTCTGTCTTCTTGGTGAGGGAGTGTGAGATTTGGGTACTTGTGAGTGTGCCGTGACGTTTAGGACTTCGCTTCTAAATGACTTATCCTACCGTCCTAAAGCCGGCAGATTTACATTACACCCAGGGTAAAAGCACGGAAGGTGTGCGTTAGGGATACGTTCGGATTGCATGTAAAAGCAAAAGTAAGTTGTGTTCGTGCTTGTTCCTAACCTAGGCTGGCCGCGAGTTCTTCCGATCACTGCAGTTTCAGAAGTTTAGGGAAATATGAGAGATTAATGATGTCCAGTTTGAGTTAAAGAGGTTGCCCAGTCTCATCAAAAACAGTTTTTAAATAAATGCAGTTACAACGCTCTGGATTGATTCGGGATAGTATGCAGTGGTAGTATATAGCTGGAGTTTGCTCGGGGCGAGCAAAGTTCAGTGTGGGGGTATTTGATAACTCTCATTTATGAGTTATCTGTGATATTAGAATTTAATAAGTTGAGTTTCCATAAGACTGCGCACGTTTTAGCCGACAAAGCCTCTGTAGTATGAAAAAGATGAGTTTGAGCTTAATTGTGAAATCCGGGCGTTTTCATGCATAAATAGATATTAAATGACATATATAATCGCTTGGTATAGTTGTTCATGTTGTTTTTACAGGAATGGATGCTTAGCGGTTGATTTGAGGCATGAAACGAACTTTGGAAGCAACGGGAGCTAAAACAGAGTAAAGAGACGCAAAGTTGGAGAAGCTAGAATGACCAGTCTCCACTATTTTGATCATATCTTTATTTCTACAATGAATTTTGGAGTGAGACTGGTGGCAAATGAAATTATACTTCAAGAGATTTCCAACGATAGGTCACGGAGCTAAATCGGAGATCGGACGAAGAAGTTACGACGTTTTGAAATTGGAGCTGTCGCTGATGTGCGTTCAGACGCACAGGTTCTGCGGTCAGACGCACATGTGCGTTCAAACGCACATTGTGCGTTCAAACGCAGCCCCGAAGTCAAAAATAACTTATGTCCGCATGCATGATTGATGGCCAAACGCAAAAACTGAGTCCCGGAGGCCGAAAAAGGGCGAAAATTGGCTAAGTATGTGCGTTCTGACGCACATTGTGCGTTCAAACGCACAACACAGTGCAGCAACAGACAGGGAAAGCTGGCCAGAAAATGACTAAGTATGTGCGTTCAAACGCACATCCTGCGTTCATACGCAGGAAACTTCAAATTTCTGAAAGGTCAGAATCAGGCAGAAGTCAACCAGAAGACCAAGTATGTGCGTTCAAACGCACATTGTGCGTTCAAACGCACACCCAAAAAGTCAACGGAAGTCAAAGTCAAAAAGTCAACTCTCAAAATGTGCGTTCAAACGCAGCCTTTGTGCGTTCAAACGCAGGTCAAGATTTTCAGAATTTCTGAAGACGGAGGAAAAAGTCAAAATTCGTCAGAAAAATCAAAGTCAGCAGGAAGGTGTGTTCAGACGCAGGACAGGATTTCCAGAAGCTTCCCAGGGCGGTTTAGACAGGGGCAGAATAGGAATTTCAGCACAGGATTAGGGAAACTTCAGCAGTATATAAAGCAGCTCTGCCCAGCAGTTTCAGAATACACAACACAGAACACAGGACAGACAGACACAGAATCAGAGTTAGACACAGCAGAGACAGGGAGCATCGGAGCAGTCCCGGAAATTGCCAGATTTCCGTCACCCGATTGATTCTCTTCTCTTCTTTATGTTAGTTTTTAGTAACTAGACAATTTACCTAGGTTCTCGGTGAACCTAGGGTTTATGATTTCAGTACTTCAGATTCTGATTCCAGATTCATGATTGGTTAAAGTCTTAATACAGTAGAGGTTTTGTTTATTATTCTGTCTTTGGTTTTTTACTTTTATGCATGAACGGAGTCATGAACCTGGAGTGTTACAGACAGGATCTGGTGCGCGAGAGTGGCCAGTGAGAGTTAGGAAGAGAAGACAGGATTTAGTACTCTGCCTTGATGGACCGAGAGGTGAAGAGAATCAGGGGACTAGCCCAGAAGCATTAGACCAACTGCTAGACGTTTAGGGGGAGACCGAGAGGAGAACCTGTAACCCTAGCAGACTTAGAACAAACCTGCAGATCTAGGTGAACCAAGGGGATCCGAAAATCTGCAGGAGAGTGATAGATGCATGAGACCGAGAGGAGATTGTATCAATGGTATGCTGGCATAAACAAAACTGCTGTGTGTTTCTGAATCGGAAAAACTGAAAAGCGGAATAGTTACCCTAGGAGATCCTGGAAACCTAGGTACCCGAAACCCTAGTTTTTACAGTCAGACTTTATTACCAGAAAAATACCAAAAATACTGTTTAATTCTGTTTTTACTCCTTTTACTTTTTATGTTTTTTCTCTTCAAGCCTAGTTTCTGATTAAGCAGTAAAACTGTCCTCGTGGGATCGATAACTCGGGGTTGAAATACCAGCCCTATATTACTTGAACCGTGCACTTGCGGTAACACGTAAGAAATCGTGTCATCAGCCTAGGGTAAGCCTCAGATGGTGGATTTAACAAACTCCCAACAGATGATTTCCTCAAGTTCTTAATGTAGTATAAGTCCAATAAATCCAATAATTCGGTACCTATTGGACTACAGAAAGATACTTTGGATGATGCATACCCATCCATCCATACAGTCTTAACTTCTGAATTAACAAACCAAGAATAAGGCAACAAGTTCTCACCAAAATTTGTAGTCTTCTTAGTCTTTATTGCACTGTGTTTTACTCTTTTCTTCTCTGGAATTGCTTCACCCTTCTTCTCATCAGCTTTCTTATCCTTTGAAGATGCCACACTCTTCTTTTCACCTTTCTAAACAACACCTTCTTTCTTTTTCTTGCCTGATTCTTCTCCCTGATCCTTACTTCTCTGTTCTTTGTTCTTCACAACTTTTTCTGTAGCAGACTCAGATTCTGACTCTGCCATTGGTTCTACTTTAACTTCCTTTCCATTTTTGACCTTCTTTGAGGGAGGTGAAGTCTCATGAACACTGCATGTATCTTCTGAATTAGATCCATGAATGGTAATCTTCCTGTTAGCCTTCCTCTTTGTCCTCTTGTTGGAAGTCTGACCTTGCTGCTTGATCCTTTCAGACTTGCGCTCCATTGATTAGGGTTTGCGAGGGTTGAGAGAGAGATACGAAGAGATAGACGTTGAGAATGATAGAAATAAGCCCTGAAGTTATCTTAAGTAGGTAGAAGAGTTTGGTTTGAAAAAAAAAAGATTTGCATGCAAAAGAGATTGCAAAAGATTTCCTGAGATATTTTAGATATTTGTCAAAATCTCTGAACTTTTGAAATATTCTGTTATTATCTAAAAATATATTACAAAATAATCCGCGATCCAATTTTTAAAATAATGTATATCCACTTAATCAAAGCAGTGTAACAGTGGTTCAAAGCTTTGAGAAGTTTGAGACCAACACATAAACCTTCAAAGCTTTGAGCCATACTTTCAAGGCTTAAGAAAGTATGATCTCAAGGCTTTGAAATTAACACATATAATACATATAGAAACTAATACTCCCTCTAAACCAATGCATCCTTGTTTAACATACCCAATTCAAGACTTAGGGATGCAAACCTCTCATCTGGCAATGGTTTAGTGAAAATATCAGCTATTTTCTTAGAAGTAGAAATAAAAGATAGAAAATATCACCCTTTTCAGCATGATCTCTAAGAAAATGATTTCTCACATCTATGTGCTTTGTCCTTGGATGCTGAACTGGATTCTTTGATATAGAAATGACACTTTTATTGTCACAGTTGATATGAACATTTCTGAACTCATATCCAAGATCTCTTAGATGTTGAGCAATCCATAAAACCTGAGAGCAACAAGCTCCAACTATTGAATTTTGTTTCTTTGAATGCCAACTGATCAGTGATGAACCATGAAACTGGCAACATTTTGAAGTGCTCTTTCTGTCTATTTTGTATCCTGCAAAGTCTGTATCTGAATAACCACTCAACATAAAATTAGATCTTCTTGGATACCAAATCCCCAATTCTTTGGTTCCATTCAAATATCTAAAAATTCTTTTTACAGTAATAAAATGACTTTCTTTAGGATCTGCTTGAAATCTAGCACACATACAAAAATAAAAAACATAATATTTGGTCTACTATCAGTTAGATTCAGAAGTGAACCAATCATACCTCTATAATCCTTTTGATTCACACTCTTACCATTTGTATCCTTCTCCAAAGATAATGATGAGCTCATTGGGGTCTTAACTACCTTGGACCGTGAAATGTTATATTTATATAACAAGTCCTTGGTGTATGTCCCTTGATGCACAAAAATTCCTTTCTTCATTTGATGCACATGAAGTACAAGAAAGAAATTTAGTTCTCCCATCAGGCTCATCTCAAATTCCCTGCACATTAGACTTGAATTGAAAGAGAATCATTAGTGGCACCAAATAGAATATCATCAACATATATATGTACTATTAACAAATCATTTTCATGATTCTGATAAAAAGAGTTTTGTCTACAAGTCCTCTCTTGAAACCATTTTCCAGTAAAAACTTAGAGAGTCTGTCATACCAAGCCCTTGGAACTTGCTTAAGTCCATACAAGGCTTTGTCTAATTTGTAAACATGATCTGGAAAGGTGTCATTTTCAAAACCTGGTGGTTGAGCAACATATACTTCTTCTTGTAAATATCCATTTAGAAAAGCACATTTGACATCCATTTGATAAAGCTTTATGTGATGCAAATGCAAGAAGTATTCTGATAGCTTCTTACCTTGCAATAGGGGCAAAAGTTTCCTCATAGTAAATTCCTTCTTCTTGATTATATCCCTGTGCAACCAGTCTTGCTTTATTTCTCACAACCTTACCTTTTTCATCAAGTTTGTTTCTGAACACCCATCTTGTTCCAATCACAGATTGATTCTTTGATCTAGGAACCAAATTCAAAAAGTTGTTCCTTTCAAACTCATTCAGCTCATTCTGCATTGCAATGATCCAATCTGCATCTTCTAGTGCTTCTTTTGCATTTTGGGCTCAATAAGTGATACAAAAGCACTGAAAGCAAACAGATTCCTTAATTGACCTCTTGTCTGAGTTCAAGTGGTTGGATCTGATATGATGTTCTCTACAGGATGATCTGACAAGTATTTGAATTTCTTTTCGGGTGTCCAAGTGTATGATCCTTCAAGGCTTTGAGTTCTTGACACAGTAGAAGGAGCATCATATATCCTGTCAGTTTCAGTCTCAATGCTTTGAGATTTTGGCTCAGCAGGAGGTTCAAGGCCTTGAGATTCTTCTGAATGTTTCTGCTACTTAGTTTTGCTTCTGTTGACTTTCTCATTGTCATCATCAGCCTCATACTTGTTCAAATTGAGATCTACGAAACTTTTACTCAGAGAATCATCAGTACTTTCATCAAAATCACATGAATACTCAATTATTCAATCTTATTTCTCTTATTGTAAACTCTGTAAGCCTTGCTAGTCTGAGAATAACCAAGAAAAATACCTTCGTCAGCTCTAGCATCAAACTTACCAAGATTATATTTGCCATTGTTATGCACAAAACAAGTACAGCCAAAAGGTTTAAAATAAGCAACACTAGGCTTTCTGCCTTTGAATAATTCATAAGGAGTTTTCTTTAAAATAGGTCTGACCAAACATCTATTGAGCACATAATTGACAGTATTAACAGCTTCTGACTACTTATACTTTGACAGATTGCTTTCAAGTAACATAGTCTTGGACATATCTTCAAGAGTCATATTTTTCCTCTCAACTACACCATTCTGCTGAGGAGATCTTGGTGCAGAGAAGTTGTGTGGGATGCCATGCTTTGCACAAAATAAATCAGAATCAAGCTAATCAAAAATTCCCTACCACGATCACTCATAATAGATGCAACAGGTAAATTTTTCAAAGTCTGAAGCTCTCTACAAAGCTACGAAAATTCAGATAATGCTTCAGACTTATCTATAATAAGCATAACCCCAGTAAATCTGGAATAATCATAAACCACAACAAGCATATATCTCTTACCTTTGGGTGTTTGAACCCTCAAAGGACCACACAAGTCTAAGTGCATCAATTCTAAAGGTCTAGAAGTGCTTACAAAGTTATTTGGTTTGAATGAACTCTTGGTCTGTTTACCTTGAGTACATGCCTTGAAAATCTCATCATCTTTGAATTTCAAGATTGGTAATCCCCTTACCAGATCTTTTGAGATGAGTTTTTTCATAGTGTGCATGCTTATATGACCAAGCTTTCTATGCCAAAGCTTTGAGTCATCCTTCAAAGCTTTGAGACATTTCAGATTTTCACCTGCATCTTTGTCAGTACTTAGAGCATAAACATTATGTGACCTGAAAGCAGTGAGTATGCAATTGCCTGATTTTTCATCTTGCACCACACATTTCTACTTGCCAAAAACTACCTTATGTCCTTTATCACAAAGCGTAGAAATACTCAATAAATTATACTTAAGACCATCAACTAGATAAACATCTGAAATTGACCATGCAGAATTATTACCAATACTACCTATACCAATTATGTTGCACCTTGCTTTGTCACCAAGTGTGATTATTCCCTCTGATTGCTCTTTAAGCTCAGTGAGTAAAGATTTCTTTCCACTCATGTGTCTGGAACATCCACTATCCAAAATCCATTTATGATCTTTCAAAGCTTTGGTGACATCCTGCAAAATTCAATCAATGCCTCAACAGGCTATTAGACCAAGTGTAGAATTTGAATTCATACTCGGAATCAACCATGTTAGGTGGTCTAATTCCTTCTGAAACCCAAATATGTTTCACTTGTCCCTTATGGTGTTCCTCATTATATGAGGTTCTGTCCTTCTAAAGGGGCAAGTTAATTTCACATGTCCAATTTTACCACAATAATGACATTTTGGAAAATGTCTACTTCCTGATTTTACAAATGTGGTTTGGTTTATTTTTGGAAAATTTGGATTATAACCAATTCCACTTTTGTATACAAAATGCATACTCCTCCAAGCATAAGATTTAACTTATGTTCTGAGCCAACAAAGGTTGAATGAATTTTCTTAGATTCTTGAAGCTCACTAGTCAATGAAGTGTTCTGTTGTTCTAAATCATACGAATGACTCTTTAGATCAACATATATATCAGTTAAAAGAGAGTTTTGATCAACAACTTCTTTAACTTGTGATTTCAAAGCTTTGAATCTACTGTCCAAGGCTTTGAAGTCACTATCAATCTTCAACTTAGTAGCTTCAAGATATTTGTTTTGAAAAACCAAATCTAGTTCCTTTTCTTGCTCATGAACTTTTACTTTCAAGGAATCAATCTCATTCCTGTAACTTTCCTCATTCAAAAACATGCTTTTGAGAATTTTAGGTAAAACATCAAATGGATTAGATAAAAGATTCTTTACCATATCTTCAATTTGCTTCTCAGTAGAGTTATCTTCTTAATTTCCATCCATCAAACAGAGATTGACTTGCTCTTCATGAGAATCTGAGTCTAAAGAGTCTGAATCACTCCATGAGGCTACAATTTCCTTCTTTCTTCTATTGTCATTTTTCTTCTTAGGAAATTGCATGCCTTTCTTTTTTTGAGGGAAATATCTTACTAGATGATTTGCATATCCACATTCATAGCAATTTATAACTTTAGGTTTATATGAATGTGTAGTAGATTTACCTTTTTGATCATTGCTGGTAGAGGATCTAAATTTCTCTTTGCAGTAGTCCTTGTTTCCAAAGTTTTTCTTCGTTTTCATAATTCTGGCCAAGGATTTGGAAATCAAGGCTAAGACTTCTTCATCATCATCCTCCTGTTCAAGGCTTTGAGATTTTTCATTGTCCTTTTCCTTGAGTGCCAGATTCTTGATGTTGTCACTCAGGTCACCATCTACCTCCTTCATAGAGATCTCATGAGTGAGAAATTTTCCTTGTAGATCATCAAGTTCCAGAATGCTTAAGTCCTGAGCATCCTCAATTGCAGTTGTCTTAGGCTCCCATTTTGCCTCTGGCAAACTTCTGAGTATCTTCCTGATATTTTCCTCATTTGAGAAAGCTTTTCCCAAGGATTCCAAGTTGTTCACAATATCTGTAAACCTTTGAACATATCCTTGATGGATTCCTCAGAATTCATCTTAAACAGTTCATACTGTCTCAAAAGGATATTGATCTTTGTCTGCTTGACTTGGCTAGTTCCTTCATAAGTGACAGTTAGCTTATCCCATATCTCTTTTTCACTTTTGCAGTTGGATATCCTGTTAAACTCATCTGCACTAAGAGCACAATATAATAAGTTCAAATCTTTTTAATTATTTGATACCTTTTCTAGCTCAGTGACTGAGAGATCTTCACGAGGTTTGGCAGTCCTGACTCCACTGGTAGTAGTATAGAATAAATTTGGGCCATTCACAACAATATACCATAGCTCCATGTCTTGGTCTACGATGAACATCTTCATAAATGCCTTCCAATGCACAAATTTATCACCACAAAACAGTGGAGGTCTATTAGCTGCTCTTCCCTGTGAGAATCCTCCATCACCTACATTACTCACTGTCACAAGATTGTTAGATCCTTAAACAGTGAACCAAGCTCTAATACCAATTGAAAGTTTGTAATGTAAGTAAAATAGCAGGATCTAAATAATCTAGAAGGGTGGTTGAATAGAGTATGCCAACTTTTTCTAAAAAAGTCTTTTTAAAAATTGAGTAGAGTATGCAGTTGATATCTCAAGCTTTGAGACAGATTTGAGAAACTGGAAATATAACTGCAAAACACAGAGGCTTCAAAGTTTGAGATTCGAAAAACTCCAAAGCTTTGGAACTTCTTGTTTAGACTGTAATGAAAATATAAATGAAGTAAGCAGCAAGAACACAAGGATTTTACAGAGTTCAGTCACAATTGGACCAAGTCTCTTCCAGAGGGATCTTATCCCTCCAGGATTATAACATAACTTCTTATTAATCACCCAAATTTAGCCCTAGATATCAAGCCTAAGTGAGTTACCTTTCACCTATACCGCTTGTGGTTCCCAACCTATCTAGTTCCAGCTACAACCTGTTGAAACAATAAGCACCTCTTTGTTGTTCACTTGAACAACTAAACTCCTAAGTTTCTGAGGTTTAAGAACACAGAATGATAATACAAGTTTAGTACAAGTGTGAAGAACACATAATAGAGATAAGCAGTAAAGCTTGGAAGTGTTCATCAATATATGATGAGTGATCTTGCTTCTCCAGTGTCAATGTCTTGATGAATCTGAAGAGTTGAATGATCTGATCTCTTCTGTTTTTAGCACTCTTCAAATCCCACGATGATCAGTCTCAGTCTCTGTGTGTGTCTCTCCAAATTCAAAGCACTGATCTCTTTAAATAACAGCCTGGAACAACCAGAGTGATTTTAGGAACTGAATGCCTAAAAATCATCTTCCCTGATATGCTTCTTTCAACAGCTATGCGTGGATAGCTATTTGATTGGTTTATGGACGTTGGAAGGCCCAACAACCCTGCATACACTCAACAAACCAGATCTAACAATATCCAGACAAACTAGCATCAAGATGTGATTAGCAATATGTCAACAGTTCATGAGAAAAGCTGAGCTATATTTTGTCTGAAATAACTCAGCTAATACATCCAATCTGATGAATATATCATCAACATATTAAAGAACAAAAATTAATAGAAAATAATAGATCAATAACAAGTTATGAAACCCAAAGAAATAGCCCGCAAACATATATTTAATCCGTTAAACTTAGCAGTGAAGAGTACTCAGTGAATCTCAAAGCTTTTAAACTTTGTGTGCTAGTTTATCAGAATGAACTTAATCCTGCATATAGTGTTAATCCATCCTAAACAAGAACTACTAATGCCTGCATAATGTTATATATAGAGTTGTATAACTCAGTTCACTTCAAAAACAAAGACTTTGACAAAATAGTTAGTCAAATGTATATACATATGTGTGTGTGTGTGTGTGTGTGTGTGTTCATAGCTACAGTGCCTCAAATCTTTGAAGCTTTGGCACTTAGAAATATATGTCTAGTCTGTGTTTCTGGCTTTCATCATCAAGGAACCTAAGAAGCTTCTGCATATTCATCCATATATCAATATCAAAGAGCTTCAGGTCTATCAAGGTATATTGGTCTTTCTCTCCTTATACTTAATGTACAAAATATGCAAATCACTCCACCCACTATGAACTTTGTTCAAGGTATTTCTGGGATGAGGTTCTTTGTGGTGAAAGATGTATTCATTTCTGGTAAGCCAAATAGACCATAACACATAAATGATCTCTTCTATATGAAGATTAGATCACATGTAATGATCTCTTCACATATAGGACACTTTGGACTCTGATTGCTCAACCTCTTGTGAAGATTAACTCTTGTGGACAAAGATTTATTTATCAATCTATAATAAAGAATTTCAACTTCAGGAATATAGGACAATTTCGTAACCAGTACCATAATTTCTTGTGATTACCAAAGAAGATGAGGGGCTATTATTTGGATTTCTTTGGACATTTTCTTCCTTCAATATAGATAGAGCAGTTTTAGTGTCTAATTTCACCTCATGTGTTCCTTTAGCTGACCAAGGTCATCTAAGGACATCCTTCTGATATAACCATGGAATGGGATATGCAAGATAGATTTCTTGTCTCTGTCATTGAACCAATAATTGAGCTGGTTATTTTTCCAAGATTTGTAGCAAGGTGTATGAGTTCAACAACTTTTAGGTTGATATTCACCATATGAGCTCCTCCACTAGGTTTCTTTGTTGATCCATATGTTAAAAAAATGTCTTCAAACACATCATTCATCTTCCCATTACCAACTTGCCATATAGCACCTCTCTTCAAAATATGCCTCCCAGCCAATCTGATTCCAAGAAGTTCTTAATCAGGGGCCAAGCTGATTTAACCAAGAGAGCAAGATTAAAAGCTCTCCAATTCCTAAAAACTATACCACCTTCCCTCTTAGGAGTAGTCAATTCGTCCCAAGCAACCCAACAATTTTTTTGAGCTTCAGCTTGTCCACTCCACTAGAAATTTCTGATAAGAGACGCCAGTTTCTTGCACAAATATTTAGGTAATAGGAAAATGGACATTGCATAAGATGGGACAGCTTGTGCAATAGCTTTGATAAAGACTTCTCTCCAGCAAAGTTAAAAGCTTAGCTTTTCCAACCTTTGAGTTTGCATAAAACTCTTTGGTAGATATACTCAAAGACTTTACCAATAGCTCTGCCCCCACATGGATGGAATACCAAGATAAAATTCATTTGGATCAATAGAAGGGGCCTCAAGAATCTAAGAGATAGTAACCTTCAATTGATCATCAAGAAGGGGTGAAAACAAAACCCCTGATTTCTGCAGATTGGTTCTCATACCACTAGCTTCCTCAAAAACTTGGAGAGTCTTCATGAAGTTACATGTCTCGTTCTTGGAGGCTTGAAGGAATATGAGTGATTCATCTGCAAACAACAAATGACTAGGACTAGGAAACTTCCTTTTGAGCTTGATACTTCTAATATCCCCTCTCCTCATAGCATTTTCCATCATAGTAGAGAAGCTTTCCATCACAATAACAAATAGATAAGGCGATAAGGGATCCCCCTATCTCAATCCTCTGGAGGGGGTCACTTCCCCTCTTATAGCACTATCAATCTTTATTATGTACTTCACATTAGTGATGCAATGGACAATAAGCTGAACCCACTTCTGGTCAAACCCCATCTTAGTCATCAGGGTCTGTAGGAAGTGTTGGAATAGATGCCCTAGAGGCAATCGTATATGTAGTATGAAAATTGTTTTGGCTAGAATATTCATTTATTATATATTGTGATAATTAATATAATGAAGTCCTTATATACAATGTGTTGTTTATCTTAAATATTCCTAGTCCACTATATTGATTAATAGGACGATCAAATATAGACTAGTATGTGGGTAGATTGATATGGGGATATCAAGTCTAACACATGTGTATGCATTAAGGATAATGGCATACTGGATTGACCCACGACGAGAAGGATACATTAGATTATGTTAAAGTCACAATCGCTTCTCGTAGTGCTAATATAATTGCAATCCTTAGACTTGGAGTCAATAGATACTGTAGTTTTGGAATATTGTTCTTTGATGTTATCAAACGTTACACCGTAACTGGGTAATTATAAAGATAGCTATCGGGCATGATAGGAAGCAAGCTTAGAGATCGTAGTGATGTAGATAGGATTTTTCCCTCCCACATAATGGGAGTAATATCCACGGCCACTCGAGGGATGAGGCTTATTGAATGTCTGGCCAGACTCAGATAAATCAATATGGAGATATTGATGTTATCTGTTCGCATAAGCATATTCCCAGGATCGAGGAACTATGGATTGGATATACGAGTGTGACTATTATGTCTCATGTCCAATCCGGATATAGAGACAAACGGAAAGTGCAATATAAGATATTGGGCACAAAAGGTTTGTCGGGACCACTGACTATTTCTATTAGTTCGGTGGCATGGATGTGTTGCTTGACACCGCTCCATGTTAGTAATAAGTTACTACAAACTAAGTAGAAACCTATGTGGTCACACGTCAAATAGAGTAGAGCTAGATTTGGGATTAATTAATATGATTAATTAATAAGAAGGATCATTATGCAACGCCTTGCAAACTTAGCAGGACTAATTTGCAAGGAAGGGACTAATCCAAGTTCATGGAGAACTAGGAAGGACCTTTATGGAAACAACAAGGAGTTGTTGTAGTATATAAAAGAGGCTCTAGCATCCTTCCCACTAAGTGAATGTTATTAATGTAGGGTTTTGATTCATGGATCGCACAACGGAAGCATAATCAAACATAAAACCATGCAAAACCCTCCAAGGATCACAAGTCTAGAGACATAACGATAGTGAAGGTTAGAAATCATAAACACACCTTTGGGTTCTCTTTGATGACTTCAAACGCGAATAATGTTACGTTCTCTATAGTTGATCCACGCCTAGAGTTGATCCTAGATCTCCCAAACTCCTTGGTGCTAGCCCGGAATAGGAAGAGGAAGAAGGAATCACGCAAAACGAGACAAAAAGAGGGCTTCGGCCTCTTTTTGGCAGACGGGGACGAGGGCGGCGGCAAGGGGCGGCGTCGGGCTCCTTGTTGCTTGCTCTCTCTCCTTTGTTCTCTCCCACTCTTGTTATGTTCACTAATGAGCATAAGTTATGAGGAAGGAAGGAAGGAGGGTCCTTTATATAGTCCAACAACTCCTTGTTAACTACCTAAAGGACTTATTCTAGTCCAACTAGAATTCAATTTAGTCCCTTCCTTGCAAATTAGTCCCTACTAAGTTTGCAAGGGTTTGCAAAGTGATTCTTCTAATTAATTAATCCAATTAATTAATTCCCAAATCTAGTTCAACTCTATATAGCGTGTGACCCCATAGGTTCTATCTAGTTGGTAGCAACTATTTGCTAATATGGAGCGGTCTCTAGCAAAACATCCATTCTAGCCAACTAATAGAATAGTCATCTTGACAACCTTTGTACAAGTAATTGTCTCATCCCTTTGCCTCCATATCCGGATTGGACACGAGACATACAAGTCACACTCGTATATCCAATCAATAGTTTCTCGATCCATGGGAATAGCCTTATTCGTGCAAATAACATCAATATCCCATATTGATTTATTTGAGTCTGGCCAGACATTCTATAAGCACTACCCCTCGAGTGGCCTAGGATATTTGCTCCCGTTATGTGGGAGGGGCAAATCCTCTCTACGTCCACTACGATCTCTAAGCTTGCTTCTCATTGTATCCAGTACACGCCTTTATAACTACCCAGTTACGGTGTAGCGTTTAACGCTACCAAGATCACAACAATCCACAACTAGAATATCTAGTGACTTCAAGTCTAAGGATGACAATACCATTGCACCGCGAGAAGCGCTTGTGACTCAACATAACGTGTATGTAGCCTTCTCGGAGATGGGTCAATCCAGTGCAACATTCCGTAATGCACACCTATGTGTTGGATCGTGATATCTCCATATCAATCCAACCCCATACTAGTCTATAGATGATTGTCCCATTTAATCATTATACTTGACTAGGGATATTTAAGATAAACAACACAATTGTAAATCTAAGGACTTCATTATATTAAATATCCAATAAATAATAAATGAATTTTCTAGCCATATACAAATTCATACTAAACTAGATTGCCCCTAGGGCATCTATTCCAACAGTCTCCCACTTGCACTAGAGCCAATCTGGCGCATCTCGTATGCCCATACTCCTAGTGTGCCCTTCATTCTTCCACTGCGTGAGAGGCTTCGTAAGCGGGTCTGACAGATTATCATCTGTAGGAATCTTGCATATCCGAACGTCTCCTCTATCGATAATATCTCAAATCAGATGAAACTTCCTGAGCACGTGCTTGGACTTCTGGTGCGATCTGGGTTCCTTTGATTGCGCGATCGCCCCAGTGTTGTTACAGAACAACTCCACTGGATCCGCAATGCTAGGGACCACACCAAGTTCAGAAACAAACTTTCTGATCAAAACAGCCTCCTTTGCTGCGCCATTTGCAGCAATGTACTCAGCCTCTGTTGTAGAATCAGCTACCGTCTCTTGCTTGGAACTCTTCCAGCTCACCGCTGCTCCATTCAGGCAAAACACATATCCCGACTGTGATCTAAAGTCATCTCTATCGGTTTGGAAGCTTGCATCAGTGTAACCCCTTACACGCAACTCTTCCTCACCGCCAAATATCAAGAAAGCATCCTTAGTTCTTCTCAAGTACTTTAGGATGTTCTTGACTGCAATCCAGTGACTCTCATCTGGATTGGATTGGTATCTGCTTATCATACTCAAGGCATATGACACATCTGGTCTAGTACATAACATGGCGTACATGATAGATCCTATGGCCGAGGCATAGGGGATCCTACTCATGCGTTCCTTCTCAATCACATTGGAAGGACAACCACTCTTCGAAAGAGTGATTCCATGTGACATGGGCAAGAATCCCTTCTTGGAATCTTGCATGTTGAACCGCTTCAACACCTTGTCAATATATGTACTTTGACTTAGGCCTAGCAACCTCTTAGATCTATCTCTATAGATCTTTATACCGAGTATATAGGCTGCTTCCCCTAAGTCCTTCATTGAGAAACACTTTCCTAGCCAATCTTTCACAGATTGCAGCATGGGAATGTCGTTTCCAATGAGTAGTATGTCATCCACATACAAGACCAGAAAAGCTACAGAGCTCCCACTAACCTTCTTGTAGACACAAGACTCATCTTCGTTTCTGATGAAGCCAAACTCTTTGACCACTTCATCAAAACGTCGATTCCAACTCCTAGAAACTTGCTTCAATCTATAAATGGACCGTTGCAGCTTACAGACTTTGTTGGCTTGCTTTGGATCCTCAAAACCCTCCGGCTGTATCATATACACGTCCTCGAGGAGATTCCCATAAAGGAATGCCGTTTTGACATCCATCTGCCAAATCTCATAGTCGTGGTATGCTGCAATCGCAAGTAGGATTCGGATGGATTTGGTCATTGCGACTGGTGAAAAGGTTTCATCATAGTCAATACCATGAATCTGTCTGAATTCTTTAGCCACCAATCGGCCCTTATAGGTAATCACATTACCATCCATGTCGATCTTCTTCTTGAAGACCCACTTGCACCCTATGGGCCGCACCCCATCGGGTGGTTCCACCAAATTCCATACTTTGTTGGTATACATGGATTCCATCTCGGATCTCATGGCTTCCAGCCACTTCTGAGAGTCTGGGCCACTCATGGCCTCCTCATAGGTAGTAGGCTCATCATCTATGAGCATCGTGTCACCGGAATCGGTTACGAGAAGTCCATACCTCTCGGGTTCCTGGCGCACTCTACTAGATCTACGAAGCTCTTGTGTTACCTGAACAGGTGGCTCCACAACTGTTTGTGGTTCCTGTTCATGTTCCATAATCGGTTCAGTGATTTGTGGTTCTTGAACCTCTTGAAGTTCTACATTCCTCCCACTTGCTTCTTTAGAGACAAATTCTCTTTCTAGAAACACGCCGGTCCGAGCAACAAACACTTTGTTCTCGATTGGATTGTAGAAGTAGTATCCCTTAGTTTCCTTAGGGTACCCCACAAATTTACACTTATCCGATTTAGGCCCTAGCTTGTCTGATTGTAAACGTTTTACATAGACATCGCAGCCCCAAATCCTCATGAACGACAGTGTGGGACGCCTCCCACTCCACATCTCATATGGTGTCTTCATGACTGATTTAGATGGAACACGGTTAATGGTGAAAGCTGCACTTAATAGAGCGTAGCCCCAAAATAACAATGGAAGATCGGTTTGACACATCATAGATCGAACCATATCCAATAGGGTTCGATTTCTCCTCTCGGACACGCCATTCCATTGTGGCGTTCCGGGTGGAGTGAGTTGGGACACGATCCCACACTCTCTAAGTGTAATACCCCAGAATTTCAGGGGTATTTTTCCTAGTTTATTGAATGTTTTCGATCGTTATTATGATTTATAAAAGTAATTTTGTTTTATTACATAGTCTTTATAATTATATATATATATATATTATATTTTGTTAGAGGAAAAAAAAACACTTCTTTTTATATTTTTAGGTAAAAGTTATAGTAGTAGCGTAAATGTTACGTTGTTAAAATTTAACAGGGCATATAATTTTTAACGTGACCAAAAATGAATTTTAGTTAATATTAAGTGACCTGCCACCGCGTACTCCGTACACCTGCCACACCCAAAAATAATTTCCACTTCATCTTCTTCTTTTCCACCTGCGAGCAGGAGATGAACTCCATCTCCGCCTCTAACACAACCACCTCCATTGCCGCCTCCAATCACCACCAGATTACCCAAATTTCGTCCCAATTCGATGCCAACTTGCTAGAGCCCGATTCTTCCTCATCAAGATACCCAATCTCGCCCAAATTCATGTCTCGATTCGAAATCGAAAATCAACCCGGAAAGTCTCCGATTGCTTGTCGGGTTCCTCTCTCTCCGTCTATATAAACCCACTTCGCGTTCAGATTTTCCACACCAAATCACCAACCTTTCTCTCCTTCGAGCTTTCTCTCTCCCGTTCGAATTGCCGAGCAACCCGCCGACGAAATCGGCCGGAGCCTAGCCTCGACGAGGCCGAACCCAGGTCCGTTCCGCCAATCCGACGCCGCGACCGCTCCCTCCGACGTCCCTCTGCCCCGACGAAGCTGCAGTAGCAGCGGTAGCACCAAGAACCCCCATCGCCGCCGAGCTTCCCGATCGGTAACGCCTCTCTTCGTTTCTTTCTTTGCATATGTGTGGGTCTATCTGTGTATGTGAGAACGAGAGTGTGTGCGTGTTTGTGTGTGTTGTGCAAGTGTGTGTGTCGAGTGTGTGGTGTCGAGGGAGTGAAGAAGGAGAAGAGGGAGCAGAGAAGTTTGGGTGTGATATATGTGGTCTGATGGTGTTAGAGAAAGTAGTAGTAGTAGCAGTAGTTAGTAGTAGTAGTAGTAGTAGTAGTAGTAGTAGTAGTAGTATAGTATTTAATATACTATAATGATAGTCATAGTTATCATTGTAATGTTATTGTAATTGTGTAGTAGTTATACATATGTATTGTTGTTTTAAGAATAATTAAAATAATTGAAGGATTATTAACTTTTATTTTATTTTATTTTATTTAATTATTCATTTATTTTGTATTATATGTGTATATATAAATATCATATTATATCATATGATATTTTGAAGTTTCATATTTTTGAAATAAAATGATATTGTCGTAAATAGTAACTTTTCAAGCCGAACCAATCTAGAGAATAATACACGAGCTTTTATAACTTTTAATATTTTCCAAACATGTATAGTTTTTTATTTCCAATATTTATTTTCATATAACAAAATTAAGTAATTTTCTATATTATTAGATAAAGATTTCTTTATTTTAGTTTTAGTATTTATATTTATAAACAGTTGTTCTCTTAAACAAATTAATTTTTAAATTTATGTTTATAACTAGTATATCTCAGTTTTGGGCATAAGTGGGGGTTACACTTGCATTTGCATCTAGGACTTTGCGTGCACTATTGTCGTGTTAGCAGTATTTTGATTAAGAACGATTGCTATTGTAGATTCCGAGTTCGTAGGAGGCGAGTTCATTGAGGATCCGTACTACGAGTAATTCCATACTTGCTTTCGTGTGACGATCTCTCTTTCAATCCAAGTAAGTTTATATGCACAACACCTTCAACTATCAAAATGTGTTTGGCGTGTGTTACTTGTGTATCGTGCAACTGTTTTAAACTTTGAATTTTGAAATCACTCTTGCAATATATCTTTGAAAAGTATGCGGTTACTTGTGGCCATGTGATATATTAATGAACGATAAATGATATGGGGCGATGTACAGAGGATGTGTGTGAAGGCTACGGCCGGAGGCGCACGTGAGACGAACCTCCTAGGGTTTCATACCCTACCCTATATGGGTCTTTGTATTGTGAAAGCTATAGAGTACTACCTATGCATGTGTGGGTCACAACTGTATAGGGGTGTCGACACTTAAGGTCTCATAGTTAGTTCAGGGGTGAATTGGGATGGACTGTGATATCCCGAGAGGTACTCTAATTATTATTTATTGCATCGTGACCTCTCTGTGGGCATTCGTTACCCGCTGGGCTCTAATATGCCTCAGCTCAACTAATGATTAAATGTGAAGTTACTTCAGTTATATTGTGATCCAGTCTTTTAGCCAAAACTCTGTTTTACATGTTGTGGTATATGCTTACTCAGTTTTTACTGACAAACTTTTACTGCGGTCAGCTGTTGCTATTTGAAAACCCGCAGGTTACGAATAAAGTGGGGGACGCGCGCACGTGAACTGAAGATTAGGATTAGGCAACTAGGAAACTATTTCATTTATCTAGGAAGCTTTTAATTCAGATTTTAGATTTGAACAATGTCATTTATTTCTTTCAAAAATATTGTTGGAGGATTTCTCCGGTTTTCATTAATGAATTCACTTTTGGATTATCGTTTGGTTGTACTAGCAGGGAACCGTAGGTTCCAGGGTTGTTCCAGTTGGTATCAGAGCCGACGGTCCCAACGCTAGTGCGACCTTTCGATTTCCATTAAATAAAGATAAAACATAAAATTAAAAAAAATTTTTTTTGAAAATTAAAATGGACAAAGGTTAACTAAAATTGGAATAAAATTTAAACAAGTCGGGGTTGTGGGTTAGTCTAGCAGCTTTTGTGTTGGATATTTGAGATTTATTGGAGATTGTTATGTGCCATATTGCGTGCCTCAATGTGCTAATATTATTGTGATAATCGCCTGGAACTTGTTATTTGAATATTTAGATTGATTTCGTGGAAATTATGAGTGTATATGTGGTTTAGAATGCTTCTAAGACTTGTCTTATCTCTCCTCATATGGTTTCCCTACCCGCACCTGCTCCACCAACCTTTGGACTTGTAGATTCTTCATATAGCATGGCATGATTATTTAAGCCTATATTTTGTGTGTGAATACCTTAGGATTGTATTAAGTAAAGTCACATTTATAAGGTACAATGCGATTTGCCAACCCTCCTCAATATTATACCAGGAGTCGTGCAAGACAAGTAGGAACAATGAATCAAGGAAACCAAGGAAACCAACAAGCTCAGCCTCCTCAACAATATGACCCAATTCGGTTCCAGAATCTGGAACAAGCGACCATAGCCTTAACCCAACTCCTTCACAACCAGCAGGCTGGAGGAGGCGACATCATGAGTAAGATGGCGAAACTCCGACCCGACTTCTTTTACGGGACGGACGACCCGACCATCCTGGAGAATTGGATTCGCGACTTTCACAAGGCGCTGATTTCGGTGTGTTGCCCAGAGGATCGACGCATAGAAGTGGCGGTCTACTATTTTAAGAAAGAAGCTGATAACTGGTGGACTTCCGCATCAGCTACTTTGCTCGCCCAAGAAGGCTTTGGATGGGAGCAACTAAAGGAAGCTATGCGTGAAAGGTTCTACCCCAATCATGTGAAGTCTAGGAAGTTTAACGAGTTCTTGCACCTGAAGCAAGAGGGAGATACCCTGACTGATTACTACGACAAGTTTATGGAACTTATGAGGTTTGGACAAGCAATTGCCCCGACTGAGGCAAGCAAGATCCGCAAGTTTGTCGAAGGATTGAACTTTCAAGTTCGAAAGGCCATGGGGCCTACACGTTTTGCCACACTATTGGAGGCCTATGGAGCAGCTCAGGATATGCAGCGCATGCTGGATGAGGACATAGAAGCTAACAAGAAAAGAAAGACCGAGGCACCAGCAGCAACTAGTTTCCAGAACCGTGGTACAGGAAATAATGGTGGGGATAAAAGGTTTCGCCCCAACCCAACCCCCACCAACCAGTTTGGAAACCATGGCCAAGGTGGACAAGGCCATGTGCGAGTCTTCAACTGTAGGCAATGCGACAGAAACCACCCAGGAGAGGACTGCCGAGGGAATAAAGTTAACTGCCTCAATTGTGGTAGGCTGGGCCATCGAAGGTATGAATGTCGTGTCAAACCCTCAGGAAGCAACAATGGTGGATTCAAACGTGGAGGCAACAACTACGGTGGAAATAATAATGGATATAACCAAGGAGGCAATAACCGTGGTAACCAGTATGGAGGAAACCAGCGCAACTATCAGCAAGGTGGAAGCTATAGGAACAACAATAACTGGAGGAACAACTGTTGGAATAGATGCCCTAGAGGCAATCTAGTTTAGTATGAATTTGTATATGGCTAGAAAATTCATTTATTATTTATTGGATATTTAATATAATGAAGTCCTTAGATTTACAATCGTGTTGTTTATCTTAAATATCCCTAGTCAAGTATAATGATTAAATGGGACAATCATCTATAGACTAGTATGAGGTTGGATTGATATGGAGATATCACGATCCAACACATAGGTGTGCATTACGGAATGTTGCACTGGATTGACCCATCACCGAGAAGGCTACATACATGTTATGTTGAGTCACAAGTGCTTCTCGGGTACAATGGTATTGTCATCCTTAGACTTGAAGTCACTAGATATTCTAGTTGTGGATCATTGTGATCTTGGTAGCGTTAAACGCTACACCGTAACTGGGTAGTTATAAAGGCGTGTACTGGATACAATGAGAAGCAAGCTTAGAGATCGTAGTGGACGTAGAGAGGATTTGCCCCTCCCACATAACGGGAGCAAATATCCTAGGCCACTCGAAGGATAGTGCTTATAGAATGTCTGGCCAGACTCAAATAAATCAAAATGGGATATTGATGTTATTTGCACGAATAAGGCTATTCCATGGATCGAGAAACTATGGATTGGATATACGAGTGTGACTTGTATGTCTCGTGTCCAATCCGGATATGGAGGCAAAGGGATGAGACAATTACTTGTACAAGGTTGTCTAGATGACTATTCTATTAGTTGGCTAGAATGGATGTTTTGCTAGAAACCGCTCCATATTAACAAATAGTTGCTACCAACTAGATAGAACCTATGGGGTCACACGCTATATAGAGTTGTACTAGATTTGGAATTAATTAATTGGATTAATTAATTAGAAGGATCACTTTGCAAACCCTTGCAAACTTAGTAGGGACTAATTTGCAAGGAAGGGACTAAATTGAATTCTAGTAGGACTAGAATAAGTCCTTTAGGTAGTTAACACGGAGTTGTTGGACTATATAAAGAACCCTCCTTCCTTCCTTCCTCATAACTTATGCTCTTTAGAGAACATAACAAGAGTGAGAGAGAACAAAGGAGAGAGAGAGCAAGCAAAAAGGAGCCGACGCCGCCCCTTGTCGCCGCCCCCTCACCCCGTCGGCCAAAAAGAGGGCCGAGCCCCTTCTTTTTGTCTCGTTTTCCGTGATTCCTTCACCCTCCTCTCATTCCGGGCTAGCACCAAGGAGATTGGAGATCTAGGAGCAACTCTAGGCGTGGATCAACTATAGAGAACGTGACACTATTCGCGTTTGAAGTCATCAAGGAGAACCCAAAGGTGTGTTCATGATTTCTTACCTTCACTATCGTTATGCATCTAGACTTGTGATCCTTGGAGGGTTTTGCATGGTTATTTGTTTGATTATGCTTCCGTTTGCACGATCCATGAATCAAAGCCCAACAGTGGTATCAGAGCCACAGGTCATAGAGCATAAACGTAGTTTATGTGTTACATTCTTGTTGTTTTACACCTTAATTTGTTGTTTATCGCGTAAAACAAGACAAATCAATCATGGGATGCAATTTGTCAATAATCAGATCATAACAAGACCCAATTTTGCATTAGATGCATGAATTGGTGAGTTTGAGAAATTTTAGGATCTTAGATCTGGGGTTTGGGCATCCTTGGGGAAGAAGGAGTTCTCCCAAAACAAGGAAACAACCAAACTTGGGCTCCAAGCAAGGAGGTTGTTTTGGAAACAACCTCCATGAGGAGGTTCGGCCCCCTAGGGGACCGCCCCCTTGCTTGCCGCCCAAGATTGGCCGCCCTAAGGGGCCGGGCGGCCCTAACCCGCGGGCCTAGCTTGCAGGTTTTGGGCCGGGCCGGCCCTAGGGCCTTATGGTTCACTTAGTTGGGCCCGGGCAATTGGATTGTTGGGCCCATGGACCGTTTTAACCCTAGAAATCCTAAAATCAATTAAAATTGACCAAGCGCGTTAAAATTGGATTTTAACTGTTTATGTGCAAATCGCATGGTGATTGGATATGGCCTTAGGATGTGGTTTGATGTGGATGTTTAATTTTGTGGTTTGGTTTTACGGCCTGCGAGCTGATCAATTAATTGTAATAATTAATTAGGGTTTTATGGCCTGCGTGCCATTTTTTTTCTCAACTTGTGAGATTTATTTTATTTAGTATAGATATTAGCTAGTGCTAGATAAAGTAGATTGTTAGCCAAGATTGAAGAAAAGAAGCCCAAAGCCAAAGAAGCCACAAAAGATGGAGCATGGAGCATGGAGCATACCACATGACTATGAAGGATGGACCAAAAGAACAAGACGCAAGGAGATGTGTTTGCTTAAGGTTCATAGATAATTCCATTGGCTTGGAATTATCTTAGTCTAGAAAAAGGCCATATCCACATCACGTTTAATTTCTGTTTTGTGGTTGTTTACTTATTGTCTTATTATTTGTGTGGTTGGTGTATGGATGATGCATGCAATTAGGATAATAAGATAATTAGACAACCCGGATCTATTATTTGGAGTTGTGCTCAAACTCAAGTAGATAGATTAGTTGATATTGATCAACAAAAACAATTAAAATTGAATTGAAAATCCCTCAAAAATTCAATATTGTGTTCTTGCCTTCTCGTTATTTAAACACTCATTATCATCATTATTTATCAAGTTCGTGCGTGCCAAAGCATGGCGACTTGGTTCATAATGATGGAATGCGATGGCACGTAACAATGTTCAATTGTTTAGATAAGAGGTTGAACACAACTTGGCTATTAATTTGATTAAGAAACCTAGAGGCAATCAATTGGGATTATCCATATGGATGGATAAATAAGGAGTTATTTGCCCGATTGAACCAAGAGTTGCTTATGGGATGCAATTGGAATTGTTCCTACCTAGAAGTAGTCAAATTATGGGTGACTTGCCAAAGCAAGCTCATAAGGAGATGAAAAGATGGATCTTGGCCCACTAGAAAATATAAGGATATTTTCCGCATTAATATCTTGAGGGTTATTAATCCGTAGAAAAATAGTGGGAGCTATATTTAATAAACTAGCCATTATTAAATATAGTCAAAATTCACAAATACTAAAACTTGCGTATTTTCCTTTTGTAGAATTCCAAATGGCAAACAACTCATCGAGTTCACAACATTCCCTACGATCTGTCCTTGAGAAGGACAAGCTCTCTGGAACCAACTTTCTTGATTGGTACAGAAACTTGAGAATTGTTCTCAAGCAAGAGAAGAAACTGTACGCAATAGAGGAGCAGGTTCCAGAAGGTCCAGAGAACCAGACACTTGTTGCCTTGAAGGCGTATCAAAAGCGTGTTGATGACGCTAATGATGCGGCCTGCCTAATGCTTTGCACCATGACCTCTAAGCTACAGAAGCAACATGAGAACATGAATGCTGTCGATATGATCGAACATCTAAAAGCAGATCTTCCAAGAGCAGGCGAGGGTAGATTGGTATGAGGTCTCAAAGGCACTGTTCAAATGTCATCTGGCAGAAGGGAACCCGGTGGGACCCCATGTACTCCGAATGATCGGGTACTTGGAGAATCTCGCCCGGCTTGGGTTCCCTGTCGGCCAAGAGTTGGCAACCGATCTCGTGTTGCAATCGTTGCCCGAGAGTTATGGACAGTTCATTATGAACTATAACATGAACGAGATCGTTAAACCACTGCCAGATTTGCTCAACATGTTGAGGACGGCTGAACAGAGCATCAACAAGGGTAAGGGCAAGGACATTATGATGGTGCATAAAGGAAAGGGCAAAAAGTTTGCCTCTTCCTCCAAGGGCAAAGGAAAGTCAGTTGCCAAGTCCAAGGAGCAAGCCCTTAAGCCTGTTGGTGGGATTGCCAAGGTCGTGACTAAGGGTGAGTGTCACTACTGCAGTCAACCTGGACACTGGAGGAGGAACTGCCCAAAATATCTGGAGGACAAGCGGCTTGGAATAGTGATTCCACCACCACCAGGTATTTTTGTTGTGGATGTCAATTTAACTGTCTCTACATCATGGGTATTAGATACTGGATGTGGATCTCATATTTGTCGAAATATGCAGGATCTAAAGAGAAGTAAAAGATTGGCTAAAGGGGAGGTAGATCTGCGCGTTGGGAATGGAGCAAAGGTTGCTGCGTTGGCCATAGGCGTGTGCGAGCTATCTCTGCCTTCAGGATTAGTTTTAGAATTAAATAATTGCTATTTTGTGCCTGCTATGAGCAGAAACATTATTTCTATTTCTTGTTTGGACAAGGAAGGTTTTATTATTTCAATAAAGAACAATTGTTGTTCCTTTTATTTGAATAATATTCACTATTTTAGTGCGCAATTATTTAATGGACTTTATGTCCTTGATCTAAGCAATCCTATCTACAACATTAATACCAAGCGGATTAAAATAAATGATTTAAATCCTGCTTATTTATGGCATTGTCGTTTAGGCCACATAAATGAGAAACGTGTATCTAGACTCCATAAGGATGGATTACTAGACTCATTTGATTTTGAATCATATGAGACACGTGAGGCTTGTTTATTGGGAAAAATGACAAAGTCCCCTTTCAATAAGAAAGGAGAGAGGACTAGTGAGCAATTGGCACTCATACATACCGATGTGTGTGGGCCATTTGCCACACCTGCCAGGGGTGGTTATGTCTACTTCATTACATTTACTGATGATTACAGTAGATATGGATTTGTGTACCTTATGAGGGCAAAATCCGAATCCTTTGAAGTATTCAAAGAATTCAAGAATGAAGTAGAGAAGCAACTTGGCAAAAGTATCAAGGCTCTACGATCGGATCGTGGAGGAGAATACTTGAGCCAAGAGTTTGACGACTATCTTAGAGAGTGTGGGATCGTGTCCCAACTCACTCCACCCGGAACGCCACAATGGAATGGCGTGTCCGAGAGGAGGAATCGAAGCCTATTGGATATGGTTCGATCTATGATGTGTCAAACCGATCTTCCATTATCATTTTGGGGCTACGCTCTATTAAGTGCAGCTTTCACCATTAACCGTGTTCCATCTAAATCAGTCATGAAGACACCATATGAGATGTGGAGTGGGAGGCGTCCCACACTGTCGTTCATGAGGATTTGGGGCTGCGATGTCTATGTAAAACGTTTACAATCAGACAAGCTAGGGCCTAAATCGGATAAGTGTAAATTTGTGGGGTACCCTAAGGAAACTAAGGGATACTACTTCTACAATCCAACCGAGAACAAAGTGTTTGTTGCTCGGACCGGCGTGTTTCTAGAAAGAGAGTTTGTCTCTAAAGAAGCAAGTGGGAGGAATGTAGAACTTGAAGAAGTTCAAGAACCACAAATCACTGAACCGATTATGGAACATGAACAGGAATCACAAGCAGTTGTGGATCCACCTGTTCAGGTAACACAAAAGCTTCGTAGATCTAGTAGAGTGCGCCAGGAACCCGAGAGGTACGGATTTCTCGTAACTGATTCCGGCGACACGATGCTCATAGATGATGAGCCTACTACCTATGAGGAGGCCATGAGTGGCCCAGACTCACAGAAGTGGCTTGAGGCCATGAGATCCGAGATGGAATCCATGTATACCAACAAAGTATGGACTTTGGTGGAACCACCTGATGGGGCGCGGCCCATAGGGTGCAAGTGGGTCTTCAAGAAGAAGATCGACATGGATGGTAATGTGATTACCTATAAGGGCCGATTGGTGGCTAAAGGATTCAGACAGATTCATGGTATTGACTATGATGAAACCTTTTCACCAGTCGCTATGACCAAATCCATCCGAATCCTACTTGCAATTGCAGCATACTACGACTATGAGATTTGGCAGATGGATGTCAAAACAGCATTCCTTTATGGGAATCTCCTCGAGGACGTGTATATGATACAGCCGGAGGGTTTTGAGGATCCAAAGCAAGCCAACAAAGTCTGTAAACTGCAACGATCCATTTATGGATTGAAGCAAGCTTCTAGGAGTTGGAATCGACGTTTTGATGAAGTAGTCAAAGAGTTTGGCTTCATCAGAAACGAAGATGAGTCTTGCGTTTACAAGAAGGTTAGTGGGAGCTCTGTAGCTTTTCTGGTCTTGTATGTGGATGACATACTACTCATTGGAAACGACATTCCCATGCTGCAATCTGTGAAAGATTGGCTAGGAAAGTGTTTCTCAATGAAGGACTTAGGGGAAGCAGCCTATATACTCGGTATAAAGATCTATAGAGATAGATCTAAGAGGTTGCTAGGCCTAAGTCAAAGTACATATATTGACAAGGTGTTGAAACGGTTCAACATGCAAGATTCCAAGAAGGGATTCTTGCCCATGTTACATGGAATCACTCTTTCGAAGAGTGGTTGTCCTTCCAATGAGATTGAGAAGGAACGCATGAGTAGAATTCCCTATGCCTCGGCCATAGGATCTATCATGTACGCCATGTTATGTACTAGACCAGATGTGTCATATGCCTTGAGTATGACAAGCAGATACCAATCCAATCCGGGTGAGAGTCACTGGATTGCTGTCAAGAACATCCTAAAGTACTTGAGAAGAACTAAGGTTGCTTTCTTGATGTTTGGCGGTGAGGAAGAGTTGCGTGTAAGGGGTTACACTGATGCAAGCTTCCAAACCGACAGAGATGACTTTAGATCACAATCGGGATATGTGTTTTGCCTGAATGGAGCAGCGGTGAGCTGGAAGAGTTCCAAGCAAGAGACGGTAGCTGATTCTACAACAGAGGCTGATTACATTGCTGCAAATGGCGCAGCAAAGGAGGCTGTTTGGATCAGAAAGTTTGTTTCTGAACTTGGTGTGGTCCCTAGCATTGCGGATCCAGTGGATTTGTTCTGTGACAACACTGGGGCGATCGCGCAATCAAAGGAACCCAGATCGCACCAGAAGTCCAAGCATGTGCTCAGGAAGTTTCATCTGATTCGAGATATTATCGATAGAGGAGACGTTCGGATATGCAAGATTCCTACAGATGATAATCTGTCAGACCCGCTTACGAAGCCTCTCACGCAGAGGAAGCATGAAGGGCACACTAGGAGTATGGGCATACGAGATGCGCCAGATTGGCTCTAGTGAAAGTGGGAGACTGTTGGAATAGATGCCCTAGAGGCAATCTAGTTTAGTATGAATTTGTATATGGCTAGAAAATTCATTTATTATTTATTGGATATTTAATATAATGAAGTCCTTAGATTTACAATCGTGTTGTTTATCTTAAATATCCCTAGTCAAGTATAATGATTAAATGGGACAATCATCTATAGACTAGTATGGGGTTGGATTGATATGGAGATATCACGATCCAACACATAGGTGTGCATTACGGAATGTTGCACTGGATTGACCCATCACCGAGAAGGCTACATACATGTTATGTTGAGTCACAAGTGCTTCTCGGGTACAATGGTATTGTCATCCTTAGACTTGAAGTCACTAGATATTCTAGTTGTGGATCATTGTGATCTTGGTAGCGTTAAACGCTACACCGTAACTGGGTAGTTATAAAGGCGTGTACTGGATACAATGAGAAGCAAGCTTAGAGATCGTAGTGGACGTAGAGAGGATTTGCCCCTCCCACATAACGGGAGCAAATATCCTAGGCCACTCGAAGGATAGTGCTTATAGAATGTCTGGCCAGACTCAAATAAATCAATATGGGATATTGATGTTATTTGCACGAATAAGGCTATTCCATGGATCGAGAAACTATGGATTGGATATACGAGTGTGACTTGTATGTCTCGTGTCCAATCCGGATATGGAGGCAAAGGGATGAGACAATTACTTGTACAAGGTTGTCTAGATGACTATTCTATTAGTTGGCTAGAATGGATGTTTTGCTAGAAACCGCTCCATATTAGCAAATAGTTGCTACCAACTAGATAGAACCTATGGGGTCACACGCTATATAGAGTTGTACTAGATTTGGAATTAATTAATTGAATTAATTAATTAGAAGGATCACTTTGCAAACCCTTGCAAACTTAGTAGGGACTAATTTGCAAGGAAGGGACTAAATTGAATTCTAGTAGGACTAGAATAAGTCCTTTAGGTAGTTAACAAGGAGTTGTTGGACTATATAAAGGACCCTCCTTCCTTCCTTCCTCATAACTTATGCTCTTTAGAGAACATAACAAGAGTGGGAGAGAACAAAGGAGAGAGAGAGCAAGCAACAAGGAGCCGACGCCGCCCCTTGCCGCCGCCCCCTCACCCCGTCGGCCAAAAAGAGGGCCGAGCCCCTTCTTTTTGTCTCGTTTTGCGTGATTCCTTCACCCTCCTCTCATTCCGGGCTAGCACCAAGGAGATTGGAGATCTAGGAGCAACTCTAGGCGTGGATCAACTATAGAGAACGTGACACTATTTGCGTTTGAAGTCATCAAGGAGAACCCAAAGGTGTGTTCATGATTTCTTACCTTCACTATCGTTATGCATCTAGACTTGTGATCCTTGGAGGGTTTTGCATGGTTATTTGTTTGATTATGCTTCCGTTTGCGCGATCCATGAATCAAAACCGAACAACAACAATGGGCAAGGAGGAAACAACTACAACAACAGGCCACAAGGAAGTGTTGCTGGATCCGTGACGGCAACAACAACAGCTCCTACAGCACCAGCTGCCACAACCCGTAGCGCAGCTGGAACTATCAATGTTATGAATCAGACTCAAGCGGAACAAGCCAACGTGGTGACTGGTACATTCCTAATCCATTCCACCCCTGCTTTAGTCTTATTTGATTCTGGAGCCACATTTTCTTTCATATCATCTACTTTTGCTAAGAAGTTAGACTTGCCAACTCCTACCCCAATTTCTATTACCATCTCTACCCCTAGTGGAGAAGCCATATCTTGTAAAGCCATGTATCCTGGAGTCAATTTAGAAATCTTAGGAGCCAAGCTACCTTCTGACCTGATTCTTTTCGATCTAGGCAACCTAGACGTCATCTTAGGTATGGACTGGCTTAGCAAATATAAAGCAACCATAGAGTGTGCGAACCAAAAAGTTAGATTCCGAGGCCCGAAAGGCGAACGTCTATCCTATAGAGGTATAACTAATGGACCCAAAATCCAAATCGTATCAGCCTTATCCATCCTATCCTATGTGAAGAAAGGGCATAAGGCATACCTCTGTACGATCCACGACCAGGAGAAAGAAGGGGAAAAGTTAGAAGATATTCCAGTGGTAAGAGAATTTCCTGATATTTTTCCGGAAGAGCTTCCAGGGATGCCACCAAAGAGAGCCGTAGACTTTGCAATTGATTTAGTACCTGGGGACCAATCTCGAAGGCACCATATAGGATGGCACCAGCCGAGCTAAAGGAGTTACAAGAACAACTTAAGGAGCTATTAGATAAGGGTTTCATCAGACCTAGTGTATCACCTTGGGGAGCACCAGATTTGTTCGTAAAGAAGAAGGATGGAAGTCTAAGACTTTGCATAGATTACCGGGAGTTAAATGGTGTAACCGTTAAGAATAGATACCCACTTCCAAGGATCGACGACTTGTTCGATCAGTTACAAGGAGCCGATACCTTTTCGAAGATCGATTTAAGGTCAGGATATCACCAGCTTAGGATAGCTGAACAGGATATTCCTAAAACGGCATTTCGGAGTCGATATGGCCACTATGAATTTACAGTCATGCCATTCGGTCTAACCAATGCTCCAGCAGCATTTATGGAGCTGATGAACCGAGTCCTTCAGAAGTACCTAGATAAATTTGTTGTCGTTTTCATTGATGACATTCTAATCTACTCAAAAGGGAAAGAAGAACACGAACAACATTTGAGAGAAGTATTGGAAACCCTAAGGGAAGAGAAATTGTTCGGAAAGTTATCGAAGTGTGAATTTTGGTTGGATAGAGTGCCTTTCTTAGGGCATATCATATCCAAGGAAGGTGTGTCAGTGGACCCAAGAAAGATTTCGGCAGTAAAGGACTGGCCCACACCAAAGAGCGTGACGGAGATAAGAAGTTTCTTAGGATTGGCGGGTTACTATCGGAGATTTGTGAAGGATTTCTCTAAGATAGCGAAACCCATGACGACGTTAATGAAGAAGTCGAGTAAGTATGTGTGGGATAGCAAGTGTGAGGAAGCGTTTCAAACTCTTAAGGATAGGTTAACGTCAGCACCTGTGTTGACCTTACCTACTGAAGGAGGAGAATTCGAGGTATACAGTGATGCCTCGAAGCATGGCCTAGGATGTGTTCTGATGCAAGATGGCAAGGTGATTGCCTATGCTTCCAGGCAACTAAAGCCTTACGAAGAGAACTACCCCACTCACGATTTAGAGTTGGCAGCTATCGTTTTTGCACTGAAAATTTGGAGACATTACCTTTACGGTACGACTTGCAAGATTTTCACGGATCACAAGAGTTTGAAGTACATATTCACGCAAAAGGAGCTTAATATGCGACAAATAAGGTAGTTAGAGTTAGTGAAGGATTATGATATTAAGATCCAATACCACGAAGGAAAAGCCAACGTGGTAGCGGATGCGTTGAGCCGAAAAACGGATCATACGGTGAATGCAATGTGGGTATTGCCACCTAAGCTCTACGAGGAGTTCCGGAGGTTGGAGATTGAGGTTTGCACAAGTGGATCCACGACTAATATGTTGTGCAATTTGACAATAGTACCGGATATCTTCGTGGAAATAAAGGATGCTCAAAAAGAGGATGCTTTTCTACAAAAGATTAAGGAGAAGATCAGTAAAGGCGAAGCACCCGACTTCAAAGTAGAGGAAGACGGAAGCATAAAGTTCAAAGGACGGTGGTGTGTACCAATGAAATGTGCGGAAGTGAAGGAGAAGATTATGAAGGAGGCTCATAACACGCCCTATTCGGTACACCCAGGAGGAGATAAGCTATACAAGGATCTAAAGAAGAACTTTTGGTGGAAGGGTATGAAGAAGGAAGTAGCGGACTTTGTATCTCGGTGTTTGACTTGTCAAAAGGTCAAATTCGAGCACAAGAGACCAGGAGGGATGTTGCAACCTTTAGAAATACCAGTATGGAAATGGGATTCCATCTCGATGGATTTTGTTACGGCCTTGCCCGTTTCGACAAATGGTCTGAATCAGATTTGGGTGGTAGTCGATCGATTGACAAAGACAGCAAGATTCATTCCCATGAAGGACACATGGGATATGGAGAAGAGAGCGGATGCTTACATTAAGAACGTTGTAAGGTTACATGGAGTACCGAGTTCAATCATTTCTGATAGGGACCCGAATTTCTTGTCACACTTTTGGAAAGAGTTGCAGAAAGCTATGGGAACAGAGTTGCGATTTAGCACAGCTTTTCACCCAGCAACGGATGGACAATCCGAAAGGACGATTCAAACACTCGAAGACATGCTAAGAGCTTGCATTCTGGACTTTGGAGGTTCATGGGTGGACAAGTTACCACTTATAGAATTCTCTTACAACAACAGCTATCATGCTAGCATAGGCATGGCACCCTATGAAGCGTTTTATGGAAGGAAGTGTAGGACACCTTTGTGTTGGAGCGACATTAGCGAGACGGTCATTCTAGGACCTCAAATGATAGAGGAGTCGACGAACCAGATTCGGATGATTCAGCAAAGGATGAAAGCGGCGCAGGATCGACAGAAGTCTTACGCGGATACGAAGAGAAGACCACTTGAATTTAAGGTTGGTGATAAGGTGTTCTTAAAGGTCTCTCCGACGAAGGGGGTTATGCGTTTTAATCAGAAAGGAAAGCTAAGTCCTAAATTCATTGGACCCTACGAAGTTTTGGATCGGATCGGAGAAGTAGCCTATCGCCTTAATCTTCCTAATAACTTAGGTCGAGTCCATAATGTTTTCCATGTCTCTCAACTCAAACCTTATATTCATGACCCGAACCATATCCTTGATCCCGAACCAGTTGAACTTGATCCATCCCTCACTTATGAAGAGCAGCCAATCAAAATATTAGATCGGAAGACTAGGGAAACCCGTACCAAGTCAACTACGTTGGTTAAGGTTCTTTGGTCGAACCATCTTACTGAGGAAGCGACGTGGGAAGCCGAGGCAGACATGCAAAAGCGTTACCCACACCTTTTCGACCAGGTACGATTCGAGTGACGGGGACGTCACTCCTTTTAAGGGAGATGTGATTTAACAGTCGTACATTTAATTACCCGTCCTGTTTCGTATTACATGTCTTGCTATCACTTGTGCATTAGAACTACATGCATTACATTGGGGCATTACATTGGGGAGTTAGTTTAAGCTTCGAAGACGAAGCTTTGTTTTAAGGGAGATGTGATGTAATACCCCAGAATTTCAGGGGTATTTTTCCTAGTTTATTGAATGTTTTCGATCGTTATTATGATTTATAAAAGTAATTTTGTTTTATTACATAGTCTTTATAATTATATATATATATATTATATTTTGTTAGAGGAAAAAAAAACACTTCTTTTTATATTTTTAGGTAAAAGTTATAGTAGTAGCGTAAATGTTACGTTGTTAAAATTTAACGGGTCATATAATTTTTAACGTGACCAAAAATGAATTTTAGTTAATATTAAGTGACCTGCCACCGCGTACTTCGTACACCTGCCACACCCAAAAACAATTTCCACTTCATCTTCTTCTTTTCCACCTGCGAGCAGGAGATGAACTCCATCTCCGCCTCTAACACAACCACCTCCATTGCCGCCTCCAATCACCACCAGATTACCCAAATTTCGTCCCAATTCGATGCCAACTTGCTAGAGTCCGATTCTTCCTCATCAAGATACCCAATCTCGCCCAAATTCATGTCTCGATTCGAAATCAAAAATCAACCCGGAAAGTCTCCGATTGCCTGTCGGGTTCCTCTCTCTCCGTCTATATAAACCCACTTCGCGTTCAGATTTTCCACACCAAATCACCAACCTTTCTCTCCTTCGAGCTCTCTCTCTCCCGTTCGAATTGCCGAGCAACCCGCCGACGAAATCGACCGGAGCCCAGCCTCGACGAGGCCGAACCCAGGTCCGTTCCGCCAATCCGACGCCGCGACCGCTCCCTCCGACGTCCCTCTGCCCCGACGAAGCTGCAGTAGCAGCGGTAGCACCAAGAACCCCCATCGCCGCCGAGCTTCCCGATCGGTAACGCCTCTCTTCGTTTCTTTCTTTGCATATGTGTGGGTCTATCTGTGTGTGTGAGAACGAGAGTGTGTGCGTGTTTGTGTGTGTTGTGCAAGTGTGTGTGTCGAGTGTGTGGTGTCGAGGGAGTGAAGAAGGAGAAGAGGGAGCAGAGAAGTTTGGGTGTGATATATGTGGTCTGATGGTGTTAGAGAAAGTAGTAGTAGTAGCAGTAGTTAGTAGTAGTAGTAGTAGTATAGTATAGTATTTAATATACTATAATGATAGTCATAGTTATCATTGTAATGTTATTGTAATTGTGTAGTAGTTATACATATGTATTGTTGTTTTAAGAATAATTAAAATAATTGAAGGATTATTAACTTTTATTTTATTTTATTTTATTTAATTATTCATTTATTTTGTATTATATGTGTATATATAAATATCATATTATATCATATGATATTTTGAAGTTTCATATTTTTGAAATAAAATGATATTGTCGTAAATAGTAACTTTTCAAGCCGAACCAATCTAGAGAATAATACACGAGCTTTTATAACTTTTAATATTTTCCAAACATGTATAGTTGTTTATTTCCAATATTTATTTTCATATAACAAAATTAAGTAATTTTCTATATTATTAGATAAAGATTTCTTTATTTTAGTTTTAGTATTTATATTTATAAACAGTTGTTCTCTTAAACAAATTAATTTCTAAATTTATGTTTATAACTAGTATATCTCAGTTTTGGGCATAAGTGGGGGTTACACTTGCATTTGCATCTAGGACTTTGCGTGCACTATTGTCGTGTTAGCAGTATTTTGATTAGGAACGATTGCTATTGTAGATTCCGAGTTCGTAGGAGGCGAGTTCATTGAGGATCCGTACTACGAGTAATTCCGTACTTGCTTTCGTGTGACGATCTCTCTTTCAATCCAAGTAAGTTTATATGCACAACACCTTCAACTATCAAAATGTGTTTGGCGTGTGTTACTTGTGTATCGTGCAACTGTTTTAAACTTTGAATTTTGAAATCACTCTTGCAATATATCTTTGAAAAGTATGCGGTTACTTGTGGCCATGTGATATATTAATGAACGATAAATGATATGGGGCGATGTACAGAGGATGTGTGTGAAGGCTACGGCCGGAGGCGCACGTGATACGAACCTCCTAGGGTTTCATACCCTACCCTATATGGGTCTTTATATTGTGAAAGCTATAGAGTACCACCTATGCATGTGTGGGTCACAACTGTATAGGGGTGTCGACACTTAAGGTCTCATAGTTAGTTCAGGGGTGAATTGGGATGGACTGTGATATCCCGAGAGGTACTCTAATTATTATTTATTGCATCGCGACCTCTCTGTGGGCATTCGTTACCCGCTGGGCTCTAATATGCCTCAGCTCAACTAATGATTAAATGTGAAGTTACTTCAGTTATATTGTGATCCAGTCTTTTAGCCAAAACTCTGTTTTACATGTTGTGGTATATGCTTACTCAGTTTTTACTGACAAACTTTTACTGCGGTCGGCTGTTGCTATTTGAAAACCCGCAGGTTACGAATAAAGTGGGGGACGCGCGCACGTGAACTGAAGATTAGGATCAGGCAGCTAGGAAACTATTTCATTTATCTAGGAAGCTTTTAATTCAGATTTTAGATTTGAACAATGTCATTTATTTCTTTCAAAACTATTGTTGGAGGATTTCTCCGGTTTTCATTAATGAATTCACTTTTGGATTATCGTTTGGTTGTACTAGCAGGGAACCGTAGGTTCCAGGATTGTTTCACTAAGATAGTCGTCAAACTCTTGGCTCAAGTATTCTCCTCCACGATCCGATCGTAGAGCCTTTATACTTTTACCAAGTTGCTTTTCTACTTCATTCTTGAATTCCTTGAACACTTCAAAGGATTCGGATTTTGCCCTCATAAGGTACACAAATCCATATCTACTGTAATCATCAGTAAATGTAATGAAGTAGACATAACCACCCCTGGCAGGCGTGGCAAATGGCCCACACACATCGGTATGTATGAGCGCCAATTGCTCACTAGTCCTCTAACCTTTCTTATTGAAAGGGGACTTTGTCATTTTTCCCAATAAACAAGCCTCACATGTCTCATATGATTCAAAATCAAATGAGTCTAGTAATCCATCCTTATGGAGTCTAGATACACGTTTCTCATTTATGTGGCCTAAACGACAGTGCCATAAATAAGCAGGATTTAAATCATTTTTTTTAATCCGCTTGGTATTAATGTTGTAGACAGGATTGCTTAGATCAAGGACATAAAGTCCATTAAATAATTGCGCACTAAAGTAGTGAATATTATTTAAATAAAAGGAACAACAATTGTTCTTTATTGAAATAATAAAACCATCCTTGTCCAAACAAGAAATAGAAATAATGTTTCTGCTCATAGCAGGCACAAAATAGCAATTATTTAATTCTAAAACTAATCCTGAAGGCAGAGATAGCTCGCACACGCCTATGGCCAACGCAACAACCTTTGCTCCATTCCCAACGCGCAGATCTACCTCCCCTTTAGCCAATCTTTTACTTCTCTTTAGATCCTGCATATTTCGACAAATATGAGATCCACATCCAGTATCTAATACCCATGATGTAGAGACAGTTAAATTGACATCTACAACAAAAATACCTGGTGGTGGTGGAATCACTATTCCAAGCCTCTTGTCCTCCAGATATTTTGGGCAGTTCCTCCTCCAGTGTTCAGGCTGACTGCAGTAGTGACACTCACCTTTAGTCACGGCCTTGGCAATGCCACCAACAGGCTTAAGGGAAGGTTCCTTGGACTTGGCAACTGACTTGCCCTTGCCCTTGGAGGAAGAGGCAAACCTTTTGCCCTTTCCTTTATGCACCATCATAATGGCCTTGCCCTTACCCTTGTTGATGCTCTGTTCAGCCGTCCTCAACATGTTGAGCAAATCTAGCAGTGGTTTAACGATCTCGTTCATGTTATAGTTCATAATGAACTGTCCATAACTCTCGGGCAACGATTGCAACACGAGATCGGTTGCCAACTCTTGGCCGACCGGGAACCCCAGTCGGGCGAGATTCTCCAAGTACCCGATCATTCGGAGTACATGGGATCCCACCGGGTTCCCTTCTGCCAGATGACATTTGAACAGTGCCTTTGAGACCTCATACCTCTCTACCCTCGCCTGCTCTTGGAAGAGCTGCTTTAGATGTTCGATCATATCGACAGCATTCATGTTTTCGTGTTGCTTCTGAAGCTCAGAAGTCATGGTGCAAAGCATAAGGCAGGCCGCATCATTAGCGTCGTCAACACGCTTTTGATACGCCTTTAAGGCAGCAGGTGTTTGGTTCTCTGGACCTTCTGGAACATGCTCCTCTATTGCGTACAGTTTCTTCTCTTGCTTGAGAACAATTCTCAAGTTTCTGTACCAATCAAGAAAGTTGGTTCCAGAGAGCTTGTCCTTCTCAAGGACAGATCGTAGGGAATGTTGTGAACTCGATGAGTTGTTTGCCATTTGAAATTCTACAAAAAGGAAAATACGCAAGTTTTAGTATTTGTGAATTTTTGACTATATTTAATAATGGCTAGTTTATTAAATATAGCTCCCACTATTTTTCTACGGATTAATAACCCTCAAGATATTAATGCGGAAAATATCCTTATATTTTCTAGTGGGCCAAGATCCATCTTTCATCTCCTTATGAGCTTGCTTTGGCAAGTCACCCATAATTTGACTACTTTAGGTAGAAACAATTCCAATTGCATCCCATATGCAACTCTTGGTTCAATCGGGCAAATAACTCCTTATTTATCCATCCATATGGATAATCCCAATTGATTGCCTCTAGGTTTCTTAATCAAATTAATAGCCTAGTTGTGTTCAACCTCTTATCTAAACAATTGCACATTGTTACGTGACATCGCATTCCATCATTATGAACCAAGTCGCCATGCTTTGGCACGCACGAGCTCGGTAAATAATGATGATAATGAGTGTTTAAATAACGAGAAGGCAAGAACACAATATTTGAATTTTTGAGGGATTTTAAATTCAATTCTTTAATTGTTTTGTTGATCAATATCAACTAATCTATCTATTTGAGTTTGGGCACAACTCCAAATAATAGATCTGGGTTGTCTAATAATCTTATTATCCTAATTGCATGCATCATCCATACACCAACCACACAAATAATAAGACAATAAATAAACAACCACAAAACTGAAAATTAAACGTGATGTGGATATGGCCTTTTTCTAGACTAAGATAATTCCAAGCCAATGGAATTATCTATGAACCCTAAAGCAAACACATCTCCATGCGTCTTGATCTTTTGGTCCATCCTTCATAGTCTTGTGGATTGCTCCATGCTCCATCTTTTGTGGCTTCTTTGGCTTTGGGCTTCTTTTCTCCAATCTTGGCTAACAATCTACTTTATCTAGCACTAGCTAAAATCTATACTAAATAAAATAAATCTCACAAGTTGAGAAAAAAAATGGCACGCAGGCCATAAAACCCTAATTAATTATTACAATTAATTGATCAGCTCGCAGGTCGTAAAACCAAACCACAAAATTAAACATCCACATCAAACCACATCCTAAGGCCATATCCAATCACCATGCGATTTACACATAAACAGTTAAAATCCAATTTTAACGCGCTTGGTCAATTTTAATTGATTTTAGGATTTCTAGGGTTAAAACGGTCCATGGGACCAACAATCCAATTGCCCGGGCCCATTAAAGTGAACCATAAGGCCCTAGGGCCGGCCCGGCCCAAAACCCGCAAGCTAGGCCCGCGGGTTAGGGCCGCCCGGCCCCTTAGGGCTCCCAAGCTTGGGCGGCAAGCAAGGGGGGCGGTCCCTAGGGGGGCCGAACCCTTCTATGGGAGTTGTTTCCAAAGCAACTTCCTTGCTTGGTGCCCAAGTTTGGTTGTTTCCTTGTTTTGGGAGAACTCCTTCTTCCCCAAGGATGCCCAAACCCTAGATCTCAAACTCACCAATTCATGCATCCAATGCAAAAATTGGATCTTGTTATGCTTAGTTATTGACAAATTGCATCCCATGCTTGATTTGTCTTGTTTTACGCGATAAACAATCAAATTAAGGTGTAAAACAACTAAAACGTAACACATAAACTACGTTTATGCTCTATGACCTGTGGCTCTGATACCACTGTAGGGTTTTGATTCATGGATCACACAACGGAAGCATAATCAAACATAAAACCATGCAAAACCCTCCAAGGATCACAAGTCTAGAGACATAACGATAGTGAAGGTTAGAAATCATAAACACACCTTTGGGTTCTCCTTGATGACTTCAAACGCGAATAATGTCACGTTCTCTATAGTTGATCCACGCCTAGAGTTGATCCTAGATCTCCCAAACTCCTTGGTGCTAGCCCGGAATAGGAAGAGGAAGAAGGAATCACGCAAAACGAGACAAAAAGAGGGCTTTGGCATCTTTTTGGCCGACGGGGACGAGGGCGGCGGCAAGGGGCGGCGTCGGGCTCCTTGTTGCTTGCTCTCTCTCCTTTGTTCTCTCCCACTCTTGTTATGTTCACTAATGAGCATAAGTTATGAGGAAGGAAGGAAGGAGGGTCCTTTATATAGTCCAACAACTCCTTGTTAACTACCTAAAGGACTTATTCTAGTCCAACTAGAATTCAATTTAGTCCCTTCCTTGCAAATTAGTCCCTACTAAGTTTGCAAGGGTTTGCAAAGTGATCCTTCTAATTAATTAATCCAATTAATTAATTCCCAAATCTAGTTCAACTCTATATAGCGTGTGACCCCATAGTTTCTATCTAGTTGGTAGCAACTATTTGCTAATATGGAGCGGTCTCTAGCAAAACATCCATTCTAGCCAACTAATAGAATAGTCATCTTGACAACCTTTTTACAAGTAATTGTCTCATCCCTTTGCCTCCATATCCGGATTGGATACGAGAAATACAAGTCACACTCGTATATCCAATCCATAGTTTCTCGATCCATGGGAATAGCCTTATTCGTGCAAATAACATCAATATCCCATTTTGATTTATTTGAGTCTGGCCAGACATTCTATAAGCACTACCCCTCGAGTGGCCTAGGATATTTGCTCCCGTTATGTGGGAGGGGCAAATCCTCTCTACGTCCACTACGATCTCTAAGCTTGCTTCTCATTGTATCCAGTACACGCCTTTATAACTACCCAGTTACGGTGTAGCGTTTAACGCTACCAAGATCACAACAATCCACAACTAGAATATCTAGTGACTTCAAGTCTAAGGATGACAATACCATTGCACCGCGAGAAGCGCTTGTGACTCAACATACGTGTATGTAGCCTTCTCGGAGATGGGTCAATCCAGTGCAACATTCCGTAATGCACACCTATGTGTTGGATCGTGATATCTCCATATCAATCCAACCCCATACTAGTCTATAGATGATTGTCTCATTTAATCATTATACTTGACTAGGGATATTTAAGATAAACAACACAATTGTAAATCTAAGGACTTCATTATATTAAATATCCAATAAATAATAAATGAATTTTCTAGCCATATACAAATTCATACTAAACTAGATTGCCTCTAGGGAATCTATTCCAACAATTAAGACATAACACAAGAGGGTGGGAGAGAACAAAAGAGAAAGAGAGCAAGACAAGCTAGGGCCGACCGCCCCTAGCCGTCCGCCCTTCCCATCGGCGCCAAATAGGAGGTCGAACCCTCCTCTTGTCACCTTATTGCTTGATCCTTCTTCCCTCTTCCTCCGGTTCAAGCTAGCACTTATTAAGAAAGAATCTAGATCTCACCTCTAGACGTGGATCAACCGTAGAGACGAGGACATCATTCGTCGTGTGATCTCTCAAACTAAAAGGTAAACAATACTATGTCCCTTATCATGTTATGATATCTCCTCCTGACGATCCGTGTTGGGCTTTGAGTAGGATTAAATTCTTGTTATTCCGCTACGTTACCTACGTCAAAACCCAACATGAAGTCCCATTCAAGCTTGTCATAGGATTTACTTAGGTCTAGTTTCAATGCCATCCACCCCTTTTCTTGACCTTGTGGTGTGAGATACCATGAAAGTACTCTTGGGTTATCAAAATGCTGTCCTGAATAAATGTAGAAGGCACAAAGGCTGACTATACCGGAGAAATGATTTGAGGGAGGATTAACTTAAGCCTCTTAGCTAACACTTTAGAAATGATCTTGTAGAGGACATTGCTCAAAGAGATAGGCCTGGAGTGTGTCACTTCATATGTGAATTTAACTTTTGGAATAAACACTAAGTCGAAATGATTCTGAGCATGTGGCCCTTTCTGAAGAAGTCTTTAACTGCAATACTAACCTATTTCTTGATGATACCCCATTGGGAGTGGTAGAAAAACCCAGTGGATCCATCATAGCCTGGTGCTTTTTGAGCTCCAATTTGTTTGGAAGCTTCTTCAATCTCTCCATCCTCAGGGATTTTCAATAGAAACTCATTTTGGCTAGTGGTTACTTTACCATCAATGGTGTTTAACACTTCTGACCATTCCCTTTCACCCGTGGTGGTATACATGTCCTTATAATGGTATGTGAAAAGCTTGCAAATTTCAGCTTCTTTAGTGCGCCATCTACCCAGTTGATTTTTTTTATAATGACATTCCTTCTTCTTTGAACTGTAGAGAGGTGGAAAAACCTTGCATTTCTATCCCATTCCTTAGATAATTGATTCCAGATTTTTGTTTCCGGAACATCTCCTCCTTACCCCGCCATTTACCCAGATTAGATTGCAAATCTTTGATTCTTTTTTGTCTTTCTGTAGTTGTAGATAGAGCTTGAGCTTGTCTTAGCTGTTGTTCTATATCTTCTATCTTCGTCCTGTTGTTCACAGTATGTTTCTTACTCCATTGAACCATAAGGTGTCTACAAGACTTGATTTTCTGCACCACTTTGTACATTGGAGACCCAGAACTCTATTGTTGCCAACCCTTAATGACTGTTTCTGCAAAACCTTCTGTTCTGGTCCAATTTGGATCAAACTTGAAATTATACCTTCTTTTAGTATTGGTAGGTATCAACATGGGAGCATGATCAAACCCCACCACATAGTCAAAGAACACCTTTGTATTCTCATTTTGTTCAATCCAGTGGAAGGAAACAAAAGCTCTATCAATCATTTCCCTTCATGTTCCTTGGTCTCTATTGTTTGACCAAGAATAGCCAGACCCTAGGTTCGTGATCTCAATGAGAGCATAAGAAGAGACTAAGATTCTAAACATAATTCATTCTCCAAGAAAGTGCCTGCCCTCCACCTTGTTTCTCATCTTCATGGAGATAATCATTCAAATCCCCTAGCATTATGACTGGGGATGAAATTTGTGAACAAACCTGTTTTAATTCCTGCCATACTCTATATCTTTTGGTAGCATCACTGTCCCCATAAACCCACAACCAACTTTCTTTCTTATTACTGTCCACTTCCACAGATGTGAGTATGTAATTCTTGCAACTGATCTCAATATCCACCAGTAGATCTTCCACCCACCAAATTTCTAGCCCTCCTACTCTCCCATCTGGTTCCTCAGCTATTCTTTTCTTCACCGTTCTTACGTAATCCACCACCTCGCTAATTTGTCTCCGTCGTATTTGTTGCCTCTTGATTATTCAGCAATCATCTTCTCTTATCTTGATACTCTATGTAATTTAGGGTTTTTCTTTTGAGAGAAACAAAAACAATTAAAGACTTTAGCTAACCCGATATCAACTATCGAATTACCCAGTTTCTCCTTCGGGTCATCTTTTTCTGGCAAGATAGCTTTGGGCTTGCGATAAATTCTTTTAAATCTTCGGGCCTTGTCTCTGTAAAGCCCACAGATGGTTACTGGGTGATCAACTGGATTATCTTCCTGTGACAACCCACTCCCACTTTTACCCATTGGGCTAATGGGTCTTCAACATAATAGGCCGGTTCGTCCAAATTGGTACGAACCCTAGTGTCCTTAGATATGAATTTCTTAACCTCCTCTTTTTCTCAAGCCTTTCGAATTAGCGTAGTGGTTTGTACCATTTCTAGAAGATTTCTGAGGTATTCATCCATTGGCCATCCCTGATTGGTCCACCTGTTAGAATCTTCTTCGCCCGCCGTTATTTGTCCTTCTCGTATCTTCGAATTCGTACGATGAGCTTTCCTGTCTGCCCACCCGGTATCGTCCTTTCGATGAGTCAGCAAATTCTCTGGATCTTGTGAATTGTATGTTGGAATAGATGCCCTAGAGGCAATCTAGTTTAGTATGAATTTGTATATGGCTAGAAAATTCATTTATTATTTATTGGATATTTAATATAATGAAGTCCTTAGATTTACAATCGTGTTGTTTATCTTAAATATCCCTAGTCAAGTATAATGATTAATGGGACAATCATCTATAGACTAGTATGGGGTTGGATTGATATGGAGATATCACGATCCAACACATAGGTGTGCATTACGGAATGTTGCACTGGATTGACCCATCACCGAGAAGGCTACATACACGTTATGTTGAGTCACAAGTGCTTCTCGGGTACAATGGTATTGTCATCCTTAGACTTGAAGTCACTAGATATTCTAGTTGTAGATCATTGTGATCTTGGTAGCGTTAAACGCTACACCGTAACTGGGTAGTTATAAAGGCGTGTACTGGATACGATGAGAAGCAAGCTTAGAGATCGTAGTGGACGTAGAGAGGATTTGCCCCTCCCACATAACGGGAGCAAATATCCAAGGCCACTCGAAGGATAGTGCTTATAGAATGTCTGGCCAGACTCAAATAAATCAATATATGAGATATTGATGTTATTTGCACGAGTAAGGCTATTCCATGGATCGAGAAACTAGGGATTGGATATACGAGTGTGACTTGTATGTCTCGTCTCCAATCCGGATATGGAGGCAAAGGGATGAGACAATTACTTGTACGAGGTTGTCTAGAAGACTATTCTATTAGTTGGCTAGAATGGATGTTTTGCTAGAAACCGCTCCATATTAGCAAATAGTTGCTACCAACTAGATAGAACCTATGGGGTCACACGCTATATAGAGTTGTACTAGATTTGGGAATTAATTAATTGGATTAATTAATTAGAAGGATCACTTTGCAAACCCTTGCAAACTTAGTAGGGACTAATTTGCAAGGAAGGGACTAAATTGAATTCTAGTTGGACTAGAATAAGTCCTTTAGGTAGTTAACAAGGAGTTTTTGGACTATATAAAGGACCCTCCTTCCTTCCTTCCTCATAACTTATGCTCTAAAGAGAACATAACAAGAGTGGGAGAGAACAAAGGAGAGAGAGAGCAAGCAACAAGGAGGACGCCGCCCCCTTGCCGCCGCCCCCTCGTCCCCGACGCCAAAAAGGAGGCCGAGCCCTTCTTTTTGCCTCGTTTTGCGTGATTCCTTCACCCTCCTCTCATTCCGGGCTAGCACCAAGGAGATTGGAGATCTAGGATCAACTCTAGGCGTGGATCAACTATAGAGAACGTGACACTATTCGTGTTTGAAGTCATCAAGGAGAACCCAAAGGTGTGTTTATGATTTCTTACCTTCACTATCGTTATGCATCTAGACTTGTGATCCTTGGAGGGTTTTGCATGGTTGTTTGTTTGATTATGCTTCCGTTTGCGCGATCCATGAATCAAAACCCTACAGTGGTATCAGAGCCACAGGTCATAGAGCATAAACGTAGTTTATGTGTTACATTCTTGTTGTTTTACACCTTAATTTGTTGTTTATCGCGTAAAACAAGACAAATCAAGCATTGGATGCAATTTTTCAAAGAATTAATCATAACAAGACCCAATTTTGCATTGGATGCATGAATTGGTGAGTTTGAGAAATTTTAGGATCTTAGATCTAGGGTTTGGGCATCCTTGGGGAAGAAGGAGTTCTCCCAAAACAAGGAAACAACCAAACTTGGGCTCCAAGCAAGGAGGTTGTTTTGGAAACAACCTCCACAAGGAGGTTCGGCCCCCTAGGGGACCGCCCCCTTGCTTGCCGCCCAAGATTGGCGCCCTAAGGGGCCGGGCGGCCCTAACCCGCGGGCCTAGCTTGCGGGTTTTGGGCCGGGCCGGCCCTAGGGCCTTATGGTTCACTTTGTTGGGCCCGGGCAATTGGATTGTTGGGCCCATGGACCGTTTTAACCCTAGAAATCCTAAAATCAATTAAAATTGACCAAGCGCGTTAAAATTGGATTTTAACTGTTTATGTGCAAATCGCATGGTGATTGAATATGGCCTTAGGATGTGGTTTGATGTGGATGTTTAATTTTGTGGTTTGGTTTTACGGCCTGCGAGCTGATCAATTAATTGTAATAATTAATTAGGGTTTTATGGCCTGCGTGCCATTTTTTTTCTCAACTTGTGAGATTTATTTTATTTAGTATAGATATTAGCTAGTACTAGATAAAGTAGATTGTTAGCCAAGATTGGAGAAAAGAAGCCCAAAGCCAAAGAAGCCACAAAAGATGGAGCATGGAGCATGGAGCACACCACATGACTATGAAGGATGGACCAAAAGATCAAGACGCATGGATATGTGTTTGTTTAGGGTTCATAGATAATTCCATTGGCTTGGAATTATCTTAGTCTAGAAAAAGGCCATATCCACATCACGTTTAATTTCTGTTTTGTGGTTGTTTATTTATTGTCTTATTATTTGTGTGATTGGTGTATGGATGATGCATGCAATTAGGATAATAAGATAATTAGACAACCCGGATCTATTATTTGGAGTTGTGCCCAAACTCAAATAGATAGATTAGTTGATATTGATCAACAAGATAATTAAAATTGAATTGAAAATCCCTCAAAATTCAATATTGTGTTCTTGCCTTCTCGTTATTTAAACACTCATTATCATCATTATTTATCAAGTACGTGCGTGCCAAAGCATGGCGACTTGGTTCATAATGATGGAATGCGATGGCACGTAACAATGTGCAATTGTTTAGATAAAAGGTTGAACACAACTAGGCTATTAATTTGATTAAGAAACCTAGAGGAAATCAATTGGGATTATCCATATGGATGGATAAATAAGGAGTTATTTGCCCGATTGAACCAAGAGTTGCATATGGGATGCAATTGGAATTGTTCCTACCTAAGAAGTAGTCGAATTATGGGTGACTTGCCAAAGCAAGCTCATAAGGAGATGAAAAAGATGGATCTTGGCCCACTAGAAAATATAAGGATATTTTCCGCATTAATATCTTGAGGGTTATTAATCCGTAGAAAAATAGTGGGAGCTATATTTAATAAACTAGCCATTATTAAATATAGTCAAAAATTCACAAATACTAAAACTTGCGTATTTTCCTTTTGTAGAATTCCAAATGGCAAACAACTCATCGAGTTCACAACATTCCCTACGATCTGTCCTTGAGAAGGACAAGCTCTCTGGAACCAACTTTCTTGATTGGTACAGAAACTTGAGAATTGTTCTCAAGCAAGAGAAGAAACTGTACGCAATAGAGGAGCATGTTCCAGAAGGTCCAGAGAATCAGACACCTGCTGCCTTAAAGGCGTATCAAAAGCGTGTTGATGACGCTAATGATGCGGCCTGCCTAATGCTTTGCACCATGACCTCTGAGCTTCAGAAGCAACATGAGAACATGAATGCTGTCGATATGATCGAACATCTAAAGCAGCTCTTCCAAGAGCAGGCGAGGGTAGAGAGGTATGAGGTCTCAAAGGCACTGTTCAAATGTCATCTGGCAGAAGGGAACCCGGTGGGACCCCATGTACTCCGAATGATCGGGTACTTGGAGAATCTCGCCCGGCTTGGGTTCCCGGTCGGCCAAGAGTTGGCAACCGATCTCGTGTTGCAATCGTTGCCTGAAAGTTATGGACAGTTCATTATGAACTATAACATGAACGAGATCGTTAAACCACTGCCAGATTTGCTCAACATGTTGAGGACGGCTGAACAGAGCATCAACAAGGGTAAGGGCAAGGCCATTATGATGGTGCATAAAGGAAAGGGTAAAAAGTTTGCCTCTTCCTCCAAGGGCAAAGGCAAATCAGTTGCCAAGACCAAGGAACAAGCCCTTAAGCCTGTTGGTGGCATTGCCAAGGTCGTGACTAAGGGTGAATGTCACTACTGTAGTCAACCTGGACACTGGAGGAGGAACTGCCCAAAATATCTGGAGGACAAGAGGCTTGGAATAGTGATTCCACCACCACCAGGTATTTTTGTTGTAGATGTCAATTTAACTGTCTCTACATCATGGGTATTAGATACTGGATGTGGATCTCATATTTGTCGAAATATGCAGGATCTAAAGAGAAGTAAAAGATTGGCTAAAGGGGAGGTAGATCTGCGCGTTGGGAATGGAGCAAAGGTTGCTGCGTTGGCCATAGGCGTGTGCGAGCTATCTCTGCCTTCAGGATTAGTTTTAGAATTAAATAATTGCTATTTTGTGCCTGCTATGAGCAGAAACATTATTTCTATTTCTTGTTTGGACAAGGAAGGTTTTATTATTTCAATAAAGAACAATTGTTGTTCCTTTTATTTGAATAATATTCACTATTTTAGTGCGCAATTATTTAATGGACTTTATGTCCTTGATCTAAGCAATCCTGTCTACAACATTAATACCAAGCGGATTAAAATAAATGATTTAAATCCTGCTTATTTATGGCATTGTCCTTTAGGCCACATAAATGAGAAACGTGTATCTAGACTCCATAAGGATGGATTACTAGACTCATTTGATTTTGAATCATATGAGACATGTGAGGCTTGTTTATTGGGAAAAATGACAAAGTCCCCTTTCAATAAGAAAGGTGAGAGGACTAGTGAGCAATTGGCGCTCATACATACCGATGTGTGTGGGCCATTTGCCACGCCAGCCAGGGGTGGTTATGTCTACTTCATTACATTTACTGATGATTACAGTAGATATGGATTTGTGTACCTTATGAGGGCAAAATCCGAATCCTTTGAAGTGTTCAAAGAATTCAAGAATGAAGTAGAGAAGCAACTTGGCAAAAGTATCAAGGCTCTACGATCGGATCGTGGAGGAGAATACTTGAGCCAAGAGTTTGACGACTATCTTAGAGAGTGTGGGATCGTGTCCCAACTCACTCCACCCGGAACGCCACAATGGAATGGCGTGTCCGAGAGGAGGAATCGAACCCTATTGGATATGGTTCGGTCTATGATGTGTCAAACCGATCTTCCATTATCATTTTGGGGCTACGCTCTATTAAGTGCAGCTTTCACCATTAACCGTGTTCCATCTAAATCAGTCATGAAGACACCATATGAGATGTGGAGTGGGAGGCGTCCCACACTGTCGTTCATGAGGATTTGGGGCTGTGATGTCTATGTAAAACGTTTAAAATCAGACAAGCTGGGGCCTAAATCGGATAAGTGTAAATTTGTGGGGTATCCTAAGGAAACTAAGGGATACTATTTCTACAATCCAACCGAGAACAAAGTGTTTGTTGCTCGGACCGGCGTGTTTCTAGAAAGAGAATTTGTCTCTAAAGAAGCAAGTGGAGGAATGTAGAACTTGAAGAAGTTCAAGAACCACAAATCACTGAACCGATTATGGAACATGAACAGGAATCACAAGCAGTTGTGGATCCACCTGTTCAGGTAACACAAGAGCTTCGTAGATCTAGTAGAGTGCGCCAGGAACCCGAGAGGTACGGACTTCTTGTAACTGATTCCGGTGACACGATGCTCATAGATGATGAGCCTACTACCTATGAGGAGTCCATGAATGGCCCACACTCGCAGAAGTGGCTTGAAGCCATGAGATCCGAGATGGAATCCATGTATACCAACAAAGTATGGACTTTGGTGGAACCACCTGATGGGGCGCGGCCCATAGGGTGCAAGTGGGTCTTCAAGAAGAAGATCGACATGGATGGTAATGTGATTACCTATAAGGGCCGATTGGTGGCTAAAGGATTCAGACAGATTCATGGTATTGACTATGATGAAACCTTTTCACCAGTCGCAATGACCAAATCCATCCGAATCCTACTTGCGATTGCAGCATACTACGACTATGAGATTTGGCAGATGGATGTCAAAACAGCATTCCTTTATGGGAATCTCCTCGAGGACGTGTATATGATACAGCCGGAGGGTTTTGAGGATCCAAAGCAAGCCAACAAAGTCTGTAAGCTGCAACGATCCATTTATGGATTGAAGCAAGCTTCTAGGAGTTGGAATCGACGTTTTGATGAAGTAGTCAAAGAGTTTGGCTTCATCAGAAACGAAGATGAGTCTTGTGTTTACAAGAAGGTTAGTGGGAGCTCTGTAGCTTTTCTGGTCTTGTATGTGGATGACATACTACTCATTGGAAACGACATTCCCATGCTGCAATCTGTGAAAGATTGGCTAGGAAAGTGTTTCTCAATGAAGGACTTAGGGGAAGCAGCCTATATACTCGGTATAAAGATCTATAGAGATAGATCTAAGAGGTTGCTAGGCCTAAGTCAAAGTACATATATTGACAAGGTGTTGAAACGGTTCAACATGCAAGACTCCAAGAAGGGGTTCTTGCCCATGTCACATGGAATCACTCTGTCGAAGAGTGGTTGTCCTTCCAATGAGATTGAGAAGGAATGCATGAGTAGGATTCCCTATGCCTCGGCCATAGGGTCTATCATGTACGCCATGTTATGTACTAGACCAGATGTGTCATATGCCTTGAGTATGACAAGCAGATACCAATCCAATCCAGGTGAGAGTCACTGGATTGCTGTCAAGAACATCCTAAAGTACTTGAGAAGAACTAAGGATGCTTTCTTGATGTTTGGCGGTGAGGAAGAGTTGCGTGTAAGGGGTTACACTGATGCAAGCTTCCAAACCGATAGAGATGACTTTAGATCACAATCGGGATATGTGTTTTGCCTGAATGGAGCAGCGGTGAGCTGGAAGAGTTCCAAGCAAGAGACGGTAGCTGATTTTACAACAGAGGCTGAGTACATTGCTGCAAATGGCGCAACAAAGGAGGCTGTTTGGATCAGAAAGTTTGTTTCTGAACTTGGTGTGGTCCCTAGCATTGCGGATCCAGTGGAGTTGTTCTGTGACAACACTGGGGCGATCGCGCAATCAAAGGAACCCAGATCACACCAGAAGTCCAAGCATGTGCTCAGGAAGTTTCATCTGATTCGAGATATTATCGATAGAGGAGACGTTCGAATATGCAAGATTCCTACAGATGATAATCTGTCAGACCCGCTTACGAAGCCTCTCACGCAGTGGAAGCATGAAGGGCACACTAGGAGTATGGGCATACGAGATGCGCCAGATTGGCTCTAGTGCAAGTGGGAGACTGTTGGAATAGATGCCCTAGAGGCAATCTAGTTTAGTATGAATTTGTATATGGCTAGAAAATTCATTTATTATTTATTGGATATTTAATATAATGAAGTCCTTAGATTTACAATCGTGTTGTTTATATTAAATATCCCTAGTCAAGTATAATGATTAATAAGACAATCATCTATAGACTAGTATGGGGTTGGATTGATATGGAGATATCACGATCCAACACATAGGTGTGCATTACGGAATGTTGCACTGGATTGACCCATCACCGAGAAGGCTACATACACGTTATGTTGAGTCACAAGTGCTTCTCGGGTACAATGGTATTGTCATCCTTAGACTTGAAGTCACTAGATATTCTAGTTGTAGATCATTGTGATCTTGGTAGCGTTAAACGCTACACCGTAACTGGGTAGTTATAAAGGCGTGTACTGGATACGATGAGAAGCAAGCTTAGAGATCGTAGTGGACGTAGAGAGGATTTGCCCCTCCCACATAACGGGAGCAAATGTCCAAGGCCACTCGAAGGATAGTGCTTATAGAATGTCTGGCCAGACTCAAATAAATCAATATATGGGATATTGATGTTATTTGCACGAATAAGGCTATTCCATGGATCGAGAAACTAGGGATTGGATATACGAGTGTGACTTGTATGTCTCGTGTCCAATCCGGATATGGAGGCAAAGGGATGAGACAATTACTTGTACGAGGTTGTCTAGATGACTATTCTATTAGTTGGCTAGAATGGATGTTTTGCTAGAAACCGCTCCATATTAGCAAATAGTTGCTACCAACTAGATAGAACCTATGGGGTCACACGCTATATAGAGTTGTACTAGATTTGGGAATTAATTAATTGGATTAATTAATTAGAAGGATCACTTTGCAAACCCTTGCAAACTTAGTAGGGACTAATTTGCAAGGAAGGGACTAAATTGAATTCTAGTTGGACTAGAATAAGTCCTTTAGGTAGTTAACAAGGAGTTGTTGGACTATATAAAGGACCCTCCTTCCTTCCTTCCTCATAACTTATGCTCTAAAGAGAACATAACAAGAGTGGGAGAGAACAAAGGAGAGAGAGAGCAAGCAACAAGGAGGACGCCGCCCCCTTGCCGCCGCCCCCTCGTCCCCGACGCCAAAAAGGAGGCCGAGCCCTTCTTTTTGCCTCGTTTTGCGTGATTCCTTCACCCTCCTCTCATTCCGGGCTAGCACCAAGGAGATTGGAGATCTAGGATCAACTCTAGGCGTGGATCAACTATAGAGAACGTGACACTATTCGCGTTTGAAGTCATCAAGGAGAACCCAAATGTGTGTTTATGATTTCTTACCTTCACTATCGTTATGCATCTAGACTTGTGATCCTTGGAGGGTTTTGCATGGTTGTTTGTTTGATTATGCTTCCGTTTGCGCGATCCATGAATCAAAACCCTACATTGTATACCACTTTTCCCGCTAGGCGCGTAGGACTCACGCGCCCATCTTTCCGTCATTTTTGCACAGACCCAGATATCGATGATGATGAGAAAGATTCAGACGAGCTTTCTTGGATTGTGCCTTCCCAACATACATACCCTCCTTTTCTTGATTTGTTCCTTCTTTTTCTTCCTCTTTCTGGTATCTTTCGATCTTTTTGATTTTGTTAAGGGGTTAAAGAGTCTTCTTCCACCTCTCGAATTTGGACTCCCCGTATTCGTATGAAATCTTTTCTCTTCTTATCTTGCAACCAGCTTTGAATCTCACTTTGGAACATAATTTTTATCGGAACTCCCCTCAATTCTGAATCGGATGAGTTTTACGATGGATTACATGAGCTTGTCCGATTGCATCCTCCGAAATCATGCCCTATTCTTCCACACCTGTAACCAAAGATACCCAGTTTCTCGTACTTTAGAGTGATTCTTGTTCGCTTACCCTCAATAAAGCTGATGAAGCTTTTCCACCTTCATCGCCACTATGATACGCATGAATGAGCACATTTGGCCTTCATCCACTGTTTATATATCAATCCCTTCTAGGCGTCCGAAGGCCACTCCAATCTTGATAGTGTTTCTGGTCGTCAGTCTGTTCGGAGCAAGTCCGTGATCTTGACCCAAATCGAGATCTCCGAGAAGTCGATGCTCCCCAGAGCCCTAACACTCGGCCATCTTTTTAGGAGGGCTACATGCTCTGGGGTAATCCAAGGGGAGCCCTTCATCGCTCTAGAGCAGTCATTTTCTTCTTTGAATAAAAGAACAAATTGGTTTTTCCCCAGGCCACCACCTGTATTTTCTCCTTAAGATTCCAAATTCTGGCCACGATCGTGTGAATCGTCTTTGCCGAGAAAGGTTTCCGTGAATATTTTTCCACAAGATTAGATCCTGTAGTCTCTGTCCAAGAGACTTATCTTCTTACAGGTCCAGGACCAACTCATCCTCCATTATGAATCAAGAAGAGCAACAGAGACTACGCAAGCAAAGTCTTGTGGAAAAGGTTAAGAATAAAAAAGATATGAGAAAAGGGAAAACAGAGGAACGCCAAGTTTATGGGAGGGTTAGCTTCTACCCGAGTCTCACTGAATCTCAGGAAAACTCTACTGTGAAAGAAAACGTCGCTAGGCAACAAAATATCTCATCTCTGTCTTTTGCAAGAGCAAGTTTCTAGAGAGAGAAAATCCTCCCTTGTGAAACTGATTGCACTCGTTCCCACTAACTCAACTACACTACAAATAATTCGTCCATATAACTTACATTTCGTCTTCCAAATAAATAAAATGAATCCTCATTCGAATACGACCCACAGTATGCACAAACAAAACAAGCAGTTTTTGAACAGGCTTTGGGAAACTGCCTAGAGTCTTGAGTTCGAACTTTGGAATATATGATCATTTGGCCTTCTTAATGGCGAGTATGTCAGTCTGGGTTTTTCAGACTGTTTACTTCTTTGGTGTGGCTCGCAAAGTATTGCACTAGAACGGGGATTTACCTAGTGCACAGCCAAAGGGTAGCGAGTGCATGTTCCCACTTCTTTAAAAAAATGGAACAAGTTGAGTATAATATATTATTCCAAAATACTTCATCCTTTAAATCTTCCCAGTGCACTATTCTCCGGGTCACTTTGACCCTGTGTTTGGTTAGTAAGACGATGCAACAATTTGATACATTTTGACCCCACAAAAGGATTGTCGAATTTTTACATCGTTGCGCTAAACCAAATCACCGCCTCAAAGGGACTCTGAACGTGGTATGTTTCAGAAGAAACATAGTACCGCCATTTCTTCTCTATGTCACAAGTTTGACTTTTTGGCTCGTATCTAGGTCACTTTGACCATATGATTTGGATAACAAAACGATGTGATTTTCTTATACTTTTTTAATGTGTTATAGAAAAAGTTTTCTTCTAGAACACAATGAAAAAACTATCAAAAATTTGTTTAATTTAGCTACCCAGGTCACTAGGTTAAAGTTGTTGAGAAGTCCCACATCGGACATTCAAGAAGAAGAAACATAATTAACAAGTTTCTTGGGTTACTCCCCTCATTGCCAATTGGCAATGAGAGGAGTAGCCCATGACACTTATTAATTCTTTTTATTCTTCTTGAATGTTCGATGTGGGACTTCTCAACACGCCCCCTCACGTGTGACATTCTTGGCTACACGTGGATCTTTTTGTCATTTTTTTTGTCCTCGCCGACGGTGGAGGGAACGACATGGTTGATCCTCTTGGAAGACATGGGATCGATAACCTGCTCTGATACCATGTAAGAATTCATGGGATAGGCAAAAAACTCACGTGTAGACCAAAGAATGCCACACGTGAGGGGGCGTGTTGAGAAGTCCCACATCGGACATTCAAGAAGAAGAAGCATAATTAACAAGTTTCTTGGGATACTCCTCTCATTGCCAATTGGTTTTGAGGTGGAACTCCATGAATTCTTACATGGTATCAGAGTCTCGGCTCACACACATGTGAATGGTCTAACAACCAACGTGCTCACCGCCACCCGCAGACAAAAATATCCACGTGTAGGCCAAATAATGTCACACGTGAGGAGGCGTGTTGAGAAGTCCCACATCGGACATTCAAGAAGAACAAAAAGAAATAATAAGTGTCCTGGACTACTCCGCCCATTGCCAATTGGGTTTGAGATTGAACTCCATAAATTCTTACAAAAGTGACCCACCCAATGAATAGTGCTAAAAGTTAAACTAATGACTGAAGGGCAAAAAGAATTAATAATTGTTTTTGCCCGAACACGTTCAGTTTATGGACGGAATTAAGGGCATTTCTATCTATCTGTTACAAATATTTGTTTTTTTTTTCTTTTTTTTAGAAAACTAATTGTTGTTAATATTTCCAACAAGTTGGTTTCTTGTACGTCAAGGGCAAGTGGTAAGTTGACGAGTTTGGGTCAAAAGCGAAGCCCCCACGTCAACTCTTGCGGCCCACACTTTTCTAACAAGCTGCTGCCGCCTCAGCACCTCAACTCTGACATGGCTTTGACTATTTTGTCTTATCCTATTTTTTTCACGCAAAATAACTATTCTCCCGTTTGAAATTAGCGCGTGAAATGACATTTTTCTTTTAATTTGTCGTGAAATGACATGAGAGTAGAAGTTAGTTTAAATAAAATATGTTCAAACAAAATAACAGAGTAAAAATATCAGTTGTTTAGTAAATTTTGATTCACATTTTTTTTTTAAATAAATTAAACTGTTCTTAAGTTCAGATTCTATATTTTTAATATTGTTTTTCTAACCACGACATGTTGAAATATCAAACTTATCATTTTTTTATGTATAGATCGTTAATTTGATCCAAATGAATCAAATTTCGGTGTGATGTAAGTTCAAATATGACATTGATCATAAATTTAATGACAAAAATTACAAGTGCTGCTAAATTTATGTGATTAAATTGTAATTTCAAATTTCAGCGTATACCAAACATGTTAGAGGTTATAATTTACGTTAGATTGTTCACCATATTTTTTCCATCATATTCTTGAGATTTCAAGGTATAACCTAACAGGTTCTGATTATTTCAGTGCAGTCTTAACTGAAAAAATTATCTCTTATTAGTTAAATTGGTTCTTTCTTTTTATTTTCTTAAGAGTACAATATATTTTTCGAGTTATCTAATGATGGAAATCACTAGTCATGTATTCGTGGGTGAATTGAACATCTTAAGAGAGATAATAAAGTATTAAGAACATAATAAAAAATACAAGTATATATATATATATTCACTTAACTCAACATACACCCTCACGCAATTAAGTCATTATAAAATGAACGAAATTACAATTAAAAGAACATAAAACACATTGGTACACGGAGATTGATTGGTCACCTAATTGGTAGAGACTACGAATTCCCATGTCATTAAGTAAAAAAAAGAGTTTAGAACTAGATTATCTTGATGGCGGACAGAGAGGCACAAGTTTCAACAATTTTACTTACACACTCCTAATATTTAAGATTTTTATATAAATATAATACATTTGGCCTCCCAGAATTTAAAAATTTCACATTAAGACTCCTATTCTAAAAAAAAATCATGTGTCTGTTAGTTGTGGCAGAGAGGGGCGACTTTCAAAAAGTTAGTTCGAGAACTTAAGACCCGCATATGCCAAATATTTACGTTTGATGATCAATAACTAACCTCGTAAGTAACAAAAATAAAAAAGTGAAGTCTCCAATTCGAACATTTTCTAAATACTAGTTATGAGCACGTGCGTTGCACGTGAATTTTTATTTGCTACAGTATTAACACTTAAATGGTGTTATTTAATAAACGAATTTTAACAAATATGGCCAATAACGAATATAATCCAAACTGAAGAAAAAATCAAGACAAGAAGCACATATTTCATGGCTAATGTCGATGCGTTATATACTTAACTTGGCAAATAAGTTGTAAATGAAATGTGTGTAAAATAATTTGACATATTAAAAAATATGCTTAAAGACTTATATGCCCCTCAACGATGCAATTGGGTTTGGAAAAACGTGTCCGATGATACCTGTTTTACTCTCCCTTTAAGTCACATAGAGCTTGTTTGGTACCAACTTAAAGTCTCAATAATCAGCTGAAAATAATCTGAAAAAAAATCCAACTTAACTGAGAATCACAATCTGTTTGGTATGAGCTGAAATTATAGATAACTAGCTTGATCCATTTTACAAAATTTAAAGAGCTCTAAAGTCAAGTAATTGAATACACATATTTGTAACTGAAATGTGGTCATGCTAATGTAAAAAAAATCTAAATTATTTTTTTTAGAGATTTTAAGCTGCATAATCCCCAATTTTGGAGATTCTACAATTGCACACAGATTATTTTAATCTGCAGATTATCAGATTAAAATCTGCAAGCATAACAAACGAAATTGTTGAATAGAGGGCGATTTTAATCCAATTGGATTAAAATCTAGGATACCAAACATGCACATAGTGCGGTCCAATTAGGCTTTGCGAAGCCTCCAATGTATGGTACAATCTCGAAAATAATTATCAAATATGACAAAGGAAACAACAAATATTTAGGAATGGCAACGGATCGGATTCACCTGTATCCATATCCATATCCGAATAAGAATGGTAGATTCATATCCGATCAAGATCCAATCGGATCTTCACCGGATTCGGATCGAATTCGAGTCGGATCTAAACTACAAGATCCATATCCAATTCGAAGCTCCATGTGGGGCAAATCGGATCGGATCCGGGTCAGATTTCAAAAAGAATAAAAAAATAAAAAATATGAAAATAACGACAATGTCAAAACAAGATTTAGTTCGATATCAACAAGACCTTCACAACTTCAAATTCACCAATAAAAAATATAGTGTCTCACAAAACATTAATACACCACTTCATGCACAAATTTAACAAAATTTAACACACACAAAAATTGTCATAACTCATTGTTCATTGCTCATAAGTCAGTACTTTATGTGTGGCTAGGGTTAGTATCACTATGGAGGAAATGAATTGGAATTTGAAACAGTAGTATATATATTTATTATTAAATATAACTCTTTAATGATTTTTTTTTTAATATATAGTATTCAGATTGAATTGGATAGGATATCTAACGGATATGTACTACTATGATCCAAATCCGGATCCATATCTGTTCGGATCCCGCTTTCATAATCCATATCCGATCCATTTTAAATTGTATTGGATTTTGACTTGATCCATTTGGACCGGATCACTCGGATCTCAGATCGGACCGGATAAAATCTAAGTCACCTGGAGCGGGAGGGGAAACGGGAGCGGGAGCGCCGAAGCGACAAATTCTAAATATACAGCATTTGAGAGCGTCATGAGAGCGCGTATATAAATTATATGTTTTATATAATTTTAAATATAAACATACTACATTTTAAATTTCTTTGTAAACCAGATCCGGGGACAATAATTACAAAGTTTATATATGAGATCAAGATTGAAGAATGTAATGAAAGTACAACTTGACTGAGTCTGGCTATGTTATTTTAGTTGAAATTGTCGTATGACTTAGTTTGAAATAGGCTTGGTAACTAAGTACTGATGCGAATTGCTAAGAAAGTACAGAGCGTTGGTAAAAGCGCGTTCTAGAATTTTGGGAGCGAGAATTATAGGTAAATTCGAGCTGACAGCGCCGGAGCGAGGATTGGGAGCGAAGCCCCTCCTAGGAGTTTTAGGTGATCTAGGATAAAATTGCCATCCCTACAAATACTGTATGAAAATGAGGGAGATAGTTGGCGATATATGGTGAAAATTTTTATAATAGTGAAGGTACCCATTCGAAAAGACACAAACCGAATAGTCACAACTATACAAAAATGACATGACTTGAAAAGTCAGAACAATTAAGGTTTAAATCCATCAAAATTTGTATTTTTAAATTATATCTCTTATTTGAATAGTCACAACTCTTCGAATTTGATTTTATTATAAATTTATTAATTTTTAAAGACAAAATAACTGTTAAAACACTAAAACACCTTCACACTTTTTAGAGAGTACTAATATACATAAGTGACTTTAGAGGTAAAAATTCAACAAGTCTCTTTTCAAAAGCTGTCTAACCCCGTGGTGAACTTGGACATATTTCAGGGACAAAGTCGCATTAACAAAACGACTAAATTCATTCACGTCATTCACATCTCTTTTATCTTGCTCAGCACGTGATGAATCCACATCATCCCGTAACTGAAGCGCGCACCCGACGCAGACTATAAAACCTCAAACGCTCCCATAATAAAGTAAATTAAAAAATATTCATTCCAATCGCTGTTTCATTGTTCTTGGTTAATCATTGGTGAAGCTTGGAAGGAAGTATACATTGAATATTACAGGACAAGCATCGTATAAGAAACCCTGCTCGTCTCTCTCTCATCACAATTGAAATCCAGGTCCTCCGTCTCAAATTGAAGAAAAACCCCCAGTTTCGTGTGCTGCGATTCGTTCTATTTGGGCAATCTTAAAGGTAATTTCAATCCCCCTCAATATACCTTATCCAAATCTTTGTAGCTTTTGAATCTGGGTTATACCTGGTTTTGAATCTTTGATTGTTATTCCAAGTTTGACAGACAAGTTGGGAATCAAGATGGGTTTTATTTCAAAACCCTTTTTCAGATACCTTGTCTAGAGCTGTTCAGTTTGTGGGTTTTCTCGTATTTCTCCTGGTTTTAGCAGAAACCCATGACTGTTAGCTTGTTTGATTGAATCAGATGTTCAATACAGTACATATTTTTAGTTGTCTGTGGTAGATTTAGATTATGCATGAGCTTGATTCTTGTGGGTCAATTTTGGGGTTCAGTTTATCTTTCCTGGTATTGAGCTACATAAAAAAAAAAAAAAAAGAAAAGAAAAAAACACACTTTGAATTTGATTATTTTGGTGTGTTTGGATCAATTTATCTAGTATGTCTTAGTTCAATGGAAAATATACTGATTTCTTTCATTCTCACAGAAACTTGGCAATTCTTGGACCACAGGGACATTGAGTTTGTCTGCACCTACACTGTGCGGCTAAGTTTTGATTACAGCTTTTGTGGGGGGATATAACATATATGGCTGTGGCGTTCACCGGGTTGTCATGGTGGCTATGGAGCGGAAAACAGCAACAGCCTAAAATATCCAACACCACGTCTTTGAATCTTTCTTCTGATGCAGCTTTGTTGGAATTGGATTCTGTGAAGTTCCCCTTGGTTAACTCTAACAAAATAGGCTCCTCATCAAGAAGAATCAAAAGAAAAAGGCATAGCCGAGAAGATAGAAAAGTGGTGGACCGCGAATATGATGTGGTGGTGGTGCCGTCGGACGGCGGTTGTGTCTCCGGGTCCGAATCCGATGACTCTGATTGGTCAATTGGATGGTTAGAGCCTCATGGTTCAGCATTCCAGAGCGATGATGATTCGGACGACAGCTTTGCTGTTTTAGTTCCTTGTTATGGCCGCGGACGTGTAGCTGTGGAGGGGAATCACAACAAGTTTCTGGACACTGTTGCGAATGCCCCGGATTTGTATGCTGCAGGTATGTGTTGCCATCTTAAAACATATATGTCTTGTCTTAGTTCTTTATGCAATTCGCTCTTTTTAGTAATCTCTATTATCTTTGCATTGGTTTCAAACCCCGTTAGATGATAGAATTTGTGTGTTGAACTCGTCATATGGGCAACCCTTGGGGGAGATTAGCACTATGTTTGGATTACATGATTTGGTGAGAAAGGAAAAGAATTGGTGAGAAAATGTTTTATCATTCGTGTTTGGGTTACTTTTTAGGTGAGAATCCATGGGAATTCGTGAGAAAGCATGAGAAAAGAAATCTCACATAACCAAAATTTTCTTTCTCACCAAAAGTGATGAGATTTGGTGAGAGAAAAAAACTAGATGAGTGTCAATATTTTCATTGTGACAGAATTAGCCATAAAAAATAAACATTGTCTTATCATAATATTAATGAATGTTATTTAGGTAATATCTTTAAAATAGTTTCTTTTCCTTTCCATTAATATGCTAACCAAACAAGGTAGGTGAGATAGTATAACATTTTCTTATCATTTCTCAGCTAAGTAATCCAAACAAGTATGTGAGAGATCTAAATCATTTCTTATCATTTCTTTTCTCACATAAATTAAAGTCTCTCATAATTTCTTTTCTCACCTGATTCCCAAACATAGTGTAGATGAAATTTGGAACGAAGCAGATAAGTAGTTATACGAGCAACCATTTTCCCCAAAAGCAATTACTTCCAATTTTTTTTTTTTTGGGGGGGGGGATTCTATACTGTTTAGATACACTCCTTTCCTATCACCAGTTATTCAACAAACCACATAATGGGACCTGATTGGTCTTCAGCCAACCTCGTAGGATGTTGATAGCTTCTGTGGCAAATAAGCAAAGACCTGAACATCAAAGTATATTTCGTCACTCATCACCCCCACCCTCTTTTTTCTCTTAAACCAGCTGACTCAGAATCTCGTAACTCCTGTTATTAGGACAAGTTGCAGTTTCTATAAGTTGAGATGGTGGTCATCAGTCATCATTTTGAATTCTACTTTTGTAATGGTTGAGCTCAGATCAATTTTGAAGAAATTATTCCTTTTTCGTTCTCTTTTATTTGGACGTCTTCCATCAAATTTTTAGCTCTGGTTGGTTGATCACAGATTAGTGAAAACTTGGTTCCTTTCTAGTATTTTTGGAGTTCAAGCGAAATGTGGTCTGGTGATAGAATTAGTACTTTCCTGGGGTACTAAGGGCTAGTTTGGGAATGCTATGCTGGCGCGAGAAGGTTCTGTGTGAGAATCACTGTGGGAAAGCTGCTCTGGATTTTAGATAAAGAGTTGTTTGGTAAATATGACGTGGAAGCTGCTGTGGAATATTAATATAACAATTTTGTGATTGGTAAAAGCAACTGTGAACCTGCTGTGAGGGAGTACAATGACAGAAATATATGAAATGGACAAGTTCCGTAAAAATAAATATTGAAAATGTCAAAAAATGTAAGGTTAAATCGGTTGTAGATAAATTAACCAAAAGCAGGATCCAGAAAAGCATCTCCTCCTTGCTTCCTGAAAACTGCTGTGGGACAGCAAAATTTGTCCGTTTTTTTTTCAAACGCACTACTTCTGCTGTCGGAAAGCAATTGTGCTGGCAGCAGAAGCATTCCCAAACTGGACCTAATTAGCATTGCAGCTATAGCTTGTGTCTTCTGTGGGAGATGCCATTGCAGCTATAGCTTGTGCCTTTTAGTGTAAACTTGGTTCCTTCACACTATTCGTTAACTTACAGAACTACCCTCTTATGTAAAACCAGCACTGCCGTTTTCTTCCTCTCTCCATCGTCTGCATCTCCTCCATAACCGTCAAGCGCCGCTAGTGACCCACCATCGTCTCACTCTTCCGCGCTCTTTTGTCTCCCTCATTTCAGCCAGACCCACCAGACGTCTTCCCGCATTTTTCGTCAACAGCATGTAACACATAATGCACCACAAAGACGATAGCCAGAAACCCGACACCCGATCTGTCTAGTCCTGTCCTAGTTTGTCTGATTTCTCTCTCACAAACTCAATTTCAAAAATCTTAGAAAGCTTAATTTGTCCAGTCACGAAAGAAATCCTACTCAGCCGACAACAATCAAACTCAATTCGTTCAATTTTTGCTATTAGGGTTTTGATTTTCGATTGGAAGAAGATAAAGTGTCAAAAAACGTGCTCGACTCCAAACCTTTTTGAAGTATAATCTGTCCAATCGGAACAGAAACCTAAAGAAACCGAACCGACCACACTCTGGCTCAATTTGTCTAAGTCGTGCAATTAGGGTTCGGGTTTTGGCCTGGAAAAAGATAAAAGGGTCGAAGAACATAGTAATAAGTAGTTCACCACAGCTTCTAGTGGTCTTAGATGAGTGTCAGGGATCTGGGTATTGGGTGAATTCTGTTGGTGTTGCTGGATTTACAAGTTGTGAATACATACTTCCCGAAAAGAGAGGCGATAGAATAACTTAACTGTTATGAAAACCAAAAAACAAACAATTACAAGCGACATCAGAAAAGCGCTCTGTACTTGCTACGAACCTTAACTGCTCTATGAAATACACTGACTCATTAACTTTAAACCGTAGTGGGTCCAAGCCCAAAATAGGTCACCCAAAACCACGAATCATTTTTTGTTCCTGTTTCAGCTCATGTTTTTGCGACGTATAACAACTTGCCGTTTCCATTGTCTTGATGTTGCAGACAGCAAGAAGTACATGGAACAATGGCTCTCTTCACTCAAAACGAGCTGATTCAGTGGACTCTCCGGGGAGAACTTGCTCCTGTTTCCTTCGCAAACTCAAAAATTCACAAAAAGAAAAAGTGTGAGGAGAATCCAATTATCATCTAGTAATAAAAATAATATAATTAAAGAAAAAGTGTATTCTGAAGAAAAAGAAATATTATTTTGTTCTTGGTGGAGTATCAAGGTTGGGGTTTGAGCAGCTATCTATTCTTGAGGAAAGGAACCACATATGTAAAGGTAACGAATTAGCTCATCGCCTCCTGATAAATGATGGAAAGCCCAATGTGAATATCATGAAAACAATGAAAAAGAAGGGGAGAAAATGGAATTTGCAAGAAGGAAGAGTGTGTGCTTTTGTGTAGTGGGATATTCCTATATGTAAATATGACTCTGTACATTTCTTGTAATTGTTGTAAATGACCCAAGTCTCTTCAGCTGTTTGAACATATTGAAAATGGAAAAAGAAAAAGAAATTCAAGTGTTTTGTAGATAAACTTCTGTTGTGAATGGAGACTCTTTTCTGTACTGGTTGCTAGTGAATCAACATGGTCTGCTTGATTATCAACTGTTTACGCTTGATTAGGCTTTCTGGTTTGCTTCAGCTTTATTTTCGCGTTGAAAGAAGCTTATTTTTCGCGTTGAAAGATGTTTTATTTTTGTCCTAACAAAAGGCTATTCACATTATATTACACCCAAAGTGTACAAGAGGCAAATGCCTCGGTAAACAGTACAGTTGAGATCAAAAGATAAGCACCAAGAGGAACTATTTGAGGTGTTGTAACACTCCAAAAAACAAAAGATACAATGACCACTTAGATTATCTGAAGGAGCTGAATTGTTGAAGTGGTCAAGGCTTGTTAGAAACTTTGCGAAGGTAAGAGGTGTAGTTAGATCCAAAAGTAGCTGCAGTTGAATATCATCATGTGGTGCCCATAAGAACTCAAAAGAAACAGATTGCCTTCTTCCTCTGTTGGCAAGCATGTCGGCATGCTTATTTACATCCCGGAACGCGTGGTGGATGCTCCACTGAGGGTGGTGCTGGAGTAGCCATCTGCAGTCAAGTTAGCCATGGAGACACCGGAGAAGTAGATTTAACAAAAGAGATCGCAGTTTGCAAATCAGTTTTGCCAAAAGCAAAGAAATATTCATGTAGCTAATGATTGGTAAACCGTCCCAAATAGCTGATAATTCTGTGAAAAAAAAACGTTATATGTGTTTATTTTCCGGGAATAGCCACCTAACTAGTTTCATGTTTCATGTACTGTCCCGGACCATCGCTTCCCGTTGTATGATCAATCGGAGGAGGTTTGTCTTGGAAGGTTGAATATTCCAAGGCTAAGTTGCGGGCTGTGTTAATTATTGAAAATCAAAGTGAATAGTTTGATTAAACTATTATTCATTCATTCATATAGAGGAATAATACAAATGTCCTATTTATATACTATATTAAGTATATACAAAAGGAAATTAACTCGGTCAAACAATCATATATGGAACTGTCATGATATATGCAATTCCCAAATTTTAGCAATCAATTCTTAATCTCCAAATCACAGAATCAGTCTCAGCATTGTATGCTCAATGTTCCAGCCAAGAAATTCCTAGAGTTTGGGAATTAATAACAGAATATTCTAGTTTCCAACACTCCCCCTCAAGTTGGTTTGTAAATATACTCCATTGCCAGATTGCCGATTAGTTTCTCAAACTGGTTCTTGGACAATCCCTTTGTAAGAAAATCAGCAACTTGTTCACCACTTGGTATATAGGTCATGCTGATTTGCTGGTTGTCCATTTTCTCCTTCATGAAATGCTTGTCTATCTAAACATGTTTGGTTCTGTCATGAAGAACAGGAATGTGAGCTATTGAGATTGCTGCATTATTAACACAATATGCCTTTATTGGAGAAGGACTGGGGACCTTTAATTCATCTAAGAGTCGCTTAATCCACAAGACTTCACAAAATCCATGAGCACCTGATCTGAGCTCAGCTTCTGCACTACTTCTTGCAACCACATTTTGCTTTTTGCTTCTCCAAGTAACGAAATTTCCTCCAACAAATGTACAGTAACCAGAAGTTGACCTTCTGTCAGTTACGCTCCCTGCCCAGTCTGCATCTGTATACAACTCAATCTGCAAGTGATTGTGTTTCTCAAATAGTAGTCCTTTTTCCGGTGATCCTTTCAAGTACCGAAGAATTCTATATATTGCCCCAAAGTAAAGTGGACATGGTGAATGCATAAATGGGCTTACCAAGCTCACTGCAAAAGAAATATCTGGGCACGTATGCGACAAGTATATTAATCTGCCGACAAGTCTCTGATATTGTTCCTTGTTCTTTACGTCTTCGGGTTTAGTCGGTTGAAGTTTCAACTTTGGTTCAATTGGAGTCTCCGCTGCCTTGCAACCAAGCATACCTATTTCTCCAAGAAGATCAAGAACATACTTCCTTTGAGACACGAAAATACCTCTTCTAGACTTCGCAAACTTCATTCCAAGAAAATACCTTAAGGCTCCCAAGTCCTTAATCTCAATGTCGTACGAAAGAACCTTTTTCAGCTTTCCAAGCTCAAGATGATCATAATATAATATCATCAACAATATAAAATTAAGATGGAGATCTTTCCTTCTCTCGAATGTTTATAGAACAAAGTGTGATATGCCTCGCTCTGTGTATACCCATGGCCTTTTACAACTTTACCGAATCGCTCAAACCATGCCCTAGGAGATTGTTTAAGGCCATACAAAGTTTTTTTAGTCGACACACTTCTCCTTCACCAAATTGATGTTCAAACCCTGGTGGTGGATTCATAAAGACTTCTCCTTCCGAGTCCCCGTTTAAGAAAGCATTTTTCACATCTAATTGATGCAGGGCCCAACCATTGTTGACAGCCAAAGATAGTAAGATACGAACAAAATTGATCTTTGCAACAGGAGCGAAAGTTTCTTGGTAATCAATACCATGAGTCTGTGTAAAACATTTTGCCACTAAGCGTGCCTTGTACCTCTCTATACTTCCATCAGCTTTACACTTAATTGTAAATACCCACTTACATCCTACCGTTTTCTTCTCCCTCGGTAAGTAGCTATACCCCACGCCCCATTCTTTTTAAGAGCATTCATCTCTTCTAAAACTGCTGATTTCCAATCCGGATTATCTAAATCTTCCTGGATGGTTCTAGGAATAAATTAGTGGGAGATTTTGGAAGCGAAAGCTTTATAGGATTTAGAAAGCTTATGGTATGACATATAATTACAAATAGGATATTTAGTGCAAGTACGAACTCCCTTTCTAAGAGTTATAGGTATATCAAGAACTGGTTCAACAAGAATGGAATTTGTCAAAGGTTTAGAGTTACCTGAATTTTCAGAAAGATCTTTGCTTAGAGACAATGATTGGCTTTGTGCTAGTGTTGTACGAAGGGCCTTTTCCTTTCGATGAACACCCTTTCAAGTATAAACACGAAGCTCTGAGATAGGACTTCGGAGATCATGTGATAGTATTTCTCCCCATGTTTGCAATTCATCTAAGTTTGGCAACAAGGGACTAGAATCTTGGTTTTTCTCATTCTCAGAGCTACTAACCTCTTAATTTGGCGAGGGGAAGGTTTCTTGATTTTTCTCGTTATCAGAACTATTAACTTCTTGACTTGGGGAAGTAAAATGTTCATGAATAATTTGAGGAAATAATGTTTTAGGCAAAGTCACTGATGTTTCCCAAAAATGGACATCGTTATTTTTCTCCTCCACCTGCGAAGGGTTTTGTTCAAAATAGGGCTGACTTTCAACAAATGAAACATTCATGCTCACAAATGTTTTTTTGGTTCTAGGGTTATAGCACTTGTACCCCCTTTTGTTTGGTGCATAGCCTATGAACACACATTTTTCAGCCCTAACATCAAGTTTGGATAGAAATCTGCTAGGTATGTGCACAAAAGCAGTGCATCCAAAGACTTTTAAGGGTAACTCGGAGAAAAGTTGACATCCAGGATAGGAACTTTTGAAATGCTCCAAAGGTGTATTATATTTCAAAATACGAGTAGGCATTTTGTTTATCAAATAGCATACCGTCAAAACTGCATCACCCCATAAGTAATTTGGAACATGCATTGAGAGAATAATGACTCGTGCAACTTCAAGTAAATGCCGGTTCTTTCTCTCAGCAATACCATTTTGCTGAGGAGTATCAATGCAAATAGACTGATGAACAATCCCTTTCCCTTCTAAATTTTTTTCCAAAAAACGATTGAAATACTCTGTTCCATTATCTGAATGAAGTAATTTAATCTTGGTTTCAAACTGGTTTTCAATCATATTTGAAAAGTGTTTGAAAATACTTTCAACGTCTGATTTATCCTTCATAAAAAAAACCCAGCATAATCGGGTATGATCATCTATGAAAGTTACAAACCACTTTTTCCCAGATGATGTGGTAATTCTAGAAGGACCCCAAACGTCACTATGAACAAAGTTAAAAGGTTTGGACGCACAATAAGGTTTTGGTTGAAAGTTGTGCGATGATTCTTTGATATATGGCAACTCTCACATTCAAGGGATGGACAATTGAAATTTTTAAAAAGGTCGGGAAAAAGATACTTCAAATAAGAAAAACTAGGATGTCCTAGTCTAAGATGCCAAATCATTATTTGTTCACGAACAAGGAGATAACTGATATTAGCGCTGAAACTTTGAGCTTGTTTATTACTAATTGAGTTCTCATTGAAATAGTAAAGACCGTCCACCAATCTAGCATTGCCAATCATCGTCCATGTGCTTTGATCATGAAACCCACACTGAGACTTAGAGAAAATGACTTCACAATTGGAATCTTTGAGAGAGTTTGCTTACCGATAAGAGATTGCAAGCAAGATTGGGGACATGAAGAACTGAGTGTAGAGTGATTTTGTCAGAAATTTATGGAACCTTGTCCTGCTATATAAGCGAAATTTCCATATGCAACTCTAACCTTTTTGTCACCAATAACAGAGGAATAAGACTAAAATTTGTGTGGAATACTTGTCATGTGATCAGAAACACCTGAATCAATTGTCCATGGTAACTAAGAAGGGAGATATGTCGGCATAGATTAAATTTAAGTATGAGCGCCTCCCACTAATGAAACTTTTGTGGAGTTCTAGGGCATGAAGAACTTTGGTGCTCTTGCAAGAAAGCCATGGAGGAAAAATGGTTAACTAAGAAGGGAGATTACGTTGAAGCTCTGAAATAAAATTCTACAATGGAGATTTTGGTCCCGAACGTTACCAGGCCTCTTATTGTTAAACCGGAGAGACCTCCTTCAACACCGTCAGATTCTTTGCCGGCGCCAAAAAAAATCGCTTTACTTAGGAAGGGCAACGAACGTGTATTTTGGGCGAGAAAAAGGGTGGCGTAACCATCGATGAGGAGTCCCCATACAAGATTATCGGAAATATGAAAACATTAATCCCGATTTCTCAAAATGTAGTTGAATTCGAAGAGGCGCAACAAATAACTATGTATTCAAAAATTGCGGAGCGGGAAATTCAATTTGACCATATTGAAATGAAGAAATGTTTGGGGCAACTCATCGGCCACGAAAGTAATAGCATAGCTGCTTCAAGTAATAATCCAAGCCCAATATCATCTGCTCATGTCCCAAGCCCAAGCTCTGGTAATACCAAGAAATCAAGCACAACCCAGAAGTTTGGGGAGGCTGCGAAAAATTATCCCACTATCCCTGTTACTTTTGAGGAAGCCTCAAAGTTAATCACATAAAAACTGAATGAAGGAGATACAAACCCTAACGGACCTGTCAATGGAGCTTCTTCTCGTCCTTAGGATTGTTTTACCTCAATTGGTAGAAATTGGAAAAAGCTCGCCAGAGGAAGGATCTCAGAAAAATCAGAAATCCCCATCAAATTGCAGGAAAGGAAGGAAAATTCTATGGAGATGAAGATTTTCCAAGGGTTTCAGCAGAAGGTAAAAAGGTCATATTAAAGTTTGAAGATTCTGAATTGTGTCGCGTGGAGGCCACTAGCCTTAAATCGTCCAACCGGTCCAACGAAGCTTACTGCATGGAATTGTCAGTTAAACTAAGAAAAGAGCAGTTTCATGATCAGAAGATACATGTCCAAGCATCTCTCTAATAGCATGTGAATTGATGCATATGGTTTATCTGGTGGTATGAGTATTCTCCAGACTTCTTCTTATAGCATTAAAATCATCAAAATTTCGCAAGTTTCGTATCCATGCTTGTGTTATGAAGCTTCTCTAATTTCGGAAATTATTTATTTATCTAAGTACTGATAATGGATTGGGGGATTAGTAACTTTTCTTTTCTGCATTCTTATATGAGATCTTGTTCTTCTAGAACAATTATTTGGAGAGATTTTAATGGCATTGCAAATACAAGTGAAAAGAGGGGAGGTAATGCCAGAGATCATAATAGGCACAATAGCTGCTCATCACTAAGAAATTTCATACTTCAAGTAACCTCCTTGATTTGGGATTCAGTGACTATCCCTGCACATGGTGGAATAGAAGGCCTGCCCTTTTGGTATAGAAGAAAGGTTGGACAAATGCCTCTCAACCTTTGAATGGGCCTCATCCTTTTGTAGAGCTACAGTCAAGCACATCTTGTGTTCTGGCTCTGACCACGTTGCTCTCTTGCTAGATACCGAAGCTCCTCAATTAAGCTGCTCATTTTACTCCTTCTGTTTGATCTTAGATGGGTGAAGCATGATGGTATTAATGAGGTAATATCTAAAGCTTGGACTGCCAACTATGAAGGGGTACCAATGTTCAATTAAAGTCCAAGCAAAAAGCTTGCATGCAAGAGCTTAGAGAATGGAGCAATGAATTCTGAAAGGGATGCCTAATGTAATCAAGGAAAAGGAAAATGACGTAAAAACATTAAAAGTCAAGGGGTGGATGCAGACACTAAACTCCTTCAAGTGCTTGAGCTTGATTTGGACAAACTCTGGGCCGAAGAGAAGGTTTTTTAGAAAGCTAAAGCTGGAAATGATTGTCTAGCAGCAGGAAACAAGAACACTTTTTTTCATGCCTCGATTATGCACAAGAAAAGGAGGAATCAAAGAGGGGTAATGGATATTGATGGCGACGGGAGAAATGATAAGGATTTGATCACTAATGAATTATTTGACTTATACTGCAAGTTATTTACTGGAATTAATGATGACCCCAATCCAATCATCACAAATGTCCCAGTGAAGGCAACACGATAGATGAATAATTTTTGACTCAACAAGTCACATATGAGGAAATCAAGCATGCTTTCTTTGAGTCCCAAGAATTTAGAACCCTTAATTTTATACTCAAAAGAAATCCAACCATTTAGTGTCCAGCACCAAATTTTAAGCGTTTTTTAAAATATCTTTAATTGAACCGCCAAAAAACACGATAACGCGCGTATACAGGCCCCACTCACATCTACAACCCATGAAAATCGACATCTCTTCCTATCAGTCAAATCAGAAAACTAAATGGTTATGTATATTAGTGGGTCTTCCCAATACTCTATCATAACTGCTAGACAATCATGAGCTACTAGTAGGGTTGAGTCATATGCTGACTCATTTTGACTAGCGGGCTTCAAGTCCTCATAGAGTTCAACTAATTCTAATGAGACAAGTTCCCTCCGCAGTTAGCATCACACACTGGAACAAGGTGATTGAGTTGTTTAGAGGATAAAGTAAGGCTCGTTGCAGGTGGTTGTTGTCCCATCTGCGACCCTTGTATGTCATATAGAAGACTTCTGAACCCTCCTTTATATGCAGGTTGGGTATTAATGGTGAAAGACAGTAATGTAGGTGGTATAACAGGATCAATACTCTAGAAGGGGGGGGGGGGGTTGAATAGAGTATGGCAACTTTTTGCAATTTATGTCAAAAAAGTAGCTTCAAAGAAAGTTGTGTAAAGCTGTAAGTATTTGGAAAGAAAACAAATGACAAAAATAAAGCTGAGAGTTTTCAAGGCCTTGAAATGCCTTTCAAACCCTTGAACTGAAACATGTTTTAAGCTGCTAATTGTCTAAGTATAGAACAACAAAACGAATGCAAGAGACGCATAGATTTATAGTGTTCAGACCACTTGGACCTACGTCTCTACCTCAGGGACTTAATCCCTGCATGATTTTCAACTCAATTCTTATTAATCAAAAGCTAAGCCCTAGATCTCAAGCACAGAGAGTTCCCTTACTCTGTCACAGCTTGTGGTTCTCACTAACCTATCTAGTACCTGCTCTACCTAACTGATTCAATAAGAATTCTCTATTGTTCACATTGAACAATTCACGAGAAGACAATGTAACAAGTATTATCTGAATGATATACAAATAGAGTTCAGAAAGAAGAAAACTGAGAACTAAGTCTTCAGTGAGAATGCAGTGCTCTTCAGATGATTGGATTGAGTGATGTAAATATGCTTCTTGGTTGCTTTTAAATCCTCTGTACTGCTGTGTCGAAATTATTCAACAATTCCCTCTTTTAAGCAGCCAGTTTGAACTGAAGATCTTCAGGATCTTCTTAACAAACTTTCCTAAAAGATAGCTTCAAATCTTGACTCTTCCAACAGCTTCCTCCAACGGCTACTTGCTCAGTGTCTTCAAGGATTTTCAACTCAATTCTTATTAATCAAAATCTAAGCCCTAGATCTCAAGCACAGAGAGTTCCCTTACTCTGTTATAGCTTGTGGTTCTCACTAACCAATCTAGTACATGCTTTAGCTAACTGATTCAACAAGAATTCTCTATAGTTCACTTTGAACAATTCACGAGAAGACAATGTAACAAATATTATCCGAATGATATACAAATAGAGTTCAGAAAGAAGAACACTGAGAGCTTTATCTTCAGTGAGAATGCGGTGCTCTTCTGATGATTGGATTGAGTGATGTAGATCTGCTTCTTGGTTGCTTGTCAATCCTCTGTAGTGTATGAATTTCTCTATGTATTGCTTTGTCGAAATTCTTCAGCAATTCCCTCTTTTAAGCAGCCAGTTTGAATTGAAGATCTTCAAGATCTTCTTAACAAACTTTTCTAAAAGATAGCTTCAAATATTGACTCTTCTAACAGCTTCCTCCAACGGCTAGTTGCTCAGTATCTTCAAGGATATTGTCTTTTACTTTGTGTAAGAGTATATTAGGAAGGTCCAGGTCAGATTGAGCCATCACATAATAAGATCAACAACTTAGTTTCCTTTTCTGCAACATTCAATTTAGGAACTAATTCCTGCAAAATATGTAACTGAATATCCCTTCAAAAGCTTAGTCAAACAGATAGATTAATCACAAATTAGAGTAATAGAATGATTTTTCTTTCATCATCAAGGTGCATCTAATAAAGCATAGAGAAGTGGGAATCACATTAAACAGATAAGCTCCCCCTAAGTTTAAGCTGTATACTGCTTAGTATGTTTCAAACCTTTGAAAACAGTTTCAAGGCCTTGAAACATACAAGCTCTTTCAAGCCTTTGAAACTAGCTGAACTTACAATCTCCCCCCTTGAAAAGGAAACATAAATATTTCCAAATCTTTTAAGATTATGCAGAATCAGTGAGATTCAAATTTGTGTAAGTGTGTGACGTGGAAAAGGATATAACATAATACCGATTTTAATGAAATAAGTTTTAAAGGGTAAAAATAATATTGAGCAAATATCTACAGAGATAACACCCAATATTGAAAGATCCAGTTTATTGACTAAATAGTATATGGTCTTGTTTTCAAGGGTTTAAAAAAGGTTTCAAGGCCTTGAAAAACTATACCACTGAAACAGATAACATTAAGAATTTGAAAGGATTTCCAAGGCTTTGAAAATCATTTCAAACCTTTGAACCACATAATACTTACCTTGTAACTTACCTGATACTCCCCCTAAACCAATGCTTCTTTATTTAGCATGCCCAGTTCTAATCTCAGGGCTGAGAATCTATCTTCTGGCAGTGGTTTAGTGAAGATATCTTCCAATTGCATGTTAGTAGAAACAAATTAAAGAGTAACATCACCCACCTTTATCAGCTTGATCTATGATGAAGTGATGTCTAACATCTACGTGTTTGGTCCTTGAGTGCTGAGCTGGGTTCTTTGTGATAGATATTGCACTAGTATTGTCACATTTGATAGGAATATCTCTAAAATTAAATCCAAAATCTCTCATTTGTTGAGCTATCCATAAAACTTGAGAGCAGCATGCACCTGTTGCTATGTATCCAGCTTTTGCTGTTGATAGAGCCACATAGTTCTGTTTCTTTGAATGCCAGCTTATCAGTGACGTTTCAAGAAATTGGCAACACCACGGTGTGCTTTTTCTATCCACTTTGTAGCCTGCAAAGTCAACATCTGAATAGCCTCACAAAGAAAAATTAGATTGTTAAGGATACCAAAGTGTGATTCCTTATAATCAGCTTGAAATCTAGCACACATACAAACACTGAACATGATATCTGGTCTACTAGCAGTAAGATACAAAAATGATCCAATCATACCTATGTATTCCTTCACATTCACACTCTTACCATTTTGATCTTTGTCTAATGACAGTGAGGAGCTCATACGAGTTTTCGCTACCTTGGACTGAAACATGTTGTACTTTTTCAACAAGTTCTTGGTGTACTTGTTATGATGCAGAAAGATTCCTTTCTTCAATTGATGTATATGAATTCCAAGAAAGAAATTGAGCTCTCCCATCAAACTCATTTCATATTCCCTGCTCATAAGACTTGAGAAGTCCTTACAAAGAGAGTCAATAATAGCTCCAAAAAGAATTTCATCAACATATACTTGAACTACTAGATATCTTTCTCACGATTCTTTATGAAAAGGATTTTGTCTATTAATCCTCTTTTGAAATCATTTTCAAGTAAAAACTTTGACAGTCTTTCATACCAATCCCTTGGGAGCTTGTTTCAAACTATAAAGAGCTTTGTCAAGTTTCTAAACATGATCCGGAAACTCATCATTTTCAAAACCATGTGTTTGAGCAACATAAAATTCTTCTTGCAAATAACCATCTGAAAATGCACACTTCACATCCTTTTGAAATAGTTTCATGTTTTTGTGAGATGCAAATGCAAGTAAAATTCTAATTTCTTCTAAACTTGCAACATGAGCAAAAGTCTCCTCATAATCAATACCTTCGTCATTATTATAACATTGAGCTACCAGTCTTGCTTTGTTTCTGATTACCTTACCATTCTCATCTAACTTGTTTCTGAATACCCACCTTGTACCAATGAGAGACTGATCTTGTGATGGAGGAACCAGATTCCAAACCTCGTTCCTCTCAAATTCATTGAGTTCACTTTGCATAACAATGATCCAGTCTGCTTCTTGTAATGCTTCTTTCACATTCTTAGGCTCCATAAGAGACATAAAAGCATTGAAAGCACACAGATTCTTTAACTGTGATCTTGTTTGTGTACTAGTGGATGGATAAGATATAATGTTGTAAACTGGATGAGATGAAAGATATTTGAATCTTTTCCTTGGTGTCCATGGTTCAGGTTCTCCAGGAATCTTCTCATGTCTATGAGAGCTTGAAGTAGTGGCTTGTCCACTTTGATTCTCTTGCTGTACTTTTTCAAGGCTTTGAGACTCATTTTCTAGGCCTTGAAAATTGTCATTTTTTTTCTGCAAGTTTTCCTTGGAATCATTTGAAGGCTCTGCTTCATCTTCTGACTCATGCTTGTTTAAGTTCAAGTCTGCAAAACTTTCACTCAAAGAACCATCATGGCTTTCATAAAAAATAACATGAATACTTTCTTCAACAAGCTTGGTTTTCTTGTTATAGATTCTATAAGGTTTGCTAGTCAGTGAATAACAAAAAAAAATACATTCATCACTCCTGGCATCAAACTTACCAAGATTGTCCTTCTCATTATTGTGGACATAACAAGTACAACCAAATGGTCTGAAGTAAGAGATATCCGACTTTCTTCCTTTGAACAACTCATAAGGAGTCTTCTTCAGAATAGGTTTAATCAAGCACATGTTTAGAATAGTATTTGCAGTGTTCACAGCTTCTGCCCGGAAGGATTTTGGCAATTTGTTCTTTAGAAGCATTGTCCTTGACATGTCCTCAAGAGTCCTGTTCTTTCTTTCAACAACACCATTATGTTGAGGAGTTATAAGAGCAGAGAAGTTGTGAGATATTCCATGCTTAGCACAAAATAAATCAAACTCAAGTTGATCAAATTCTCTACCATGATCACTTATAATAGAAGCAATAGGCAGGTTTTTCAAAGTTTGAAGTTCCTTACAAAGTTTTGAAAATTCAGAAAATGCTTCAGACTTATCTCTAAGAAACATAACCCAAGTCAATCTAGAAAAGTCATCAACAATAGCTAACATGTATTTCTTACCTTTTGGAGTTGGAGTTCTCATAGGACCATAGAGATCCATATGCAGTAGTTCAATGGGTCTAGTAGTACTTACAAAGTTCTTAGGCTTGAATGAGTTTCTTGTCTGTTTACCTTGAGTACAAGCTTTGCATACTTCTTCATCTTTGAACTTGATAGGGGGTAGACCACTTACTAGTTCTTTAGAAACCAGCTTGTTCAAAGTATGTAAACTAATGTGTCCAACATTTCTGTGCCAAAACTTTGAATCCCCTTTCAAGCCCTTGAGACACTTCAGACTTTCTCCTGCAACTTTGTTAGTGTGCACAGTATAAACATTGTTTGACCTTGAGGCAGTGAGGATGCAAACTCCAGATTTCTCCTTTTGCACCACACATTTCTCTTTTTCAAAGATAACTTTGTTACCATTGTCACATAACTGAGATACACTAAGCAGGTTGAACTTCAAGCCATAAACTAAATAAACATCAGAAATAGAGTTTTCAGAGTCTTTACCAACTTTACCAATACCTAATATATTGCATTTTTCTTTGTCACCAAGCGTGATTGAACCTTCAGAATGGTCTTTTAGTTATGAGAATAAAGATCTCTTTCCACTCATATGTCTGGAGCAACCACTTTCCATAGACCATTTCCGTTCTTTGCTCTTGGTGACAGCCTGCAAACACCATTCACTGCCTTACCCAGCTGTTAGACCAAGTGTGGAATTTAGATTCATATTCAGGGTCAACCATGTTAGGTGGTCTAACCCCTTTAGGAACCCAAATTTGTTTAACTTGTCCTTAAAGTTGAACTGGAAAAGTGTTCCTCATTATGTGATCATCTCTTCTTCTCAAAGGACAAGTCATCTTACCATGACAAATTCTGTTGCAGTAACGACATTTAGGAGAACTTCTGTTTCCAGCCTTCACAAATCTGGTATTGTTCTTTCTGGGAAAATTTGGATTGTAACCAATACCAGTTTTGTGAACAGAATTCAAACTCCCTCAAAGAGCCAGTTTAGATTGTGTTCTGAGCCGGCAAGCTTTGTAATAACTTTCTTAGATTCTTGAAGTTTCTCAGTTAGAGTAGTTCTTTGTTCCTCCAATTCATCAAACTGATGTCTTAGAGCAACAACATTGTCGCTCAAAATAGAGTTCTCCGTGACTACTTCCTTGACTTGAGTTTTCAAGGCTTTGAAATTGGTTTCCAAGGCCTTGAAATCTCTGTTAGACTTTTTCTGAGAAATTTCAAGATTCTGATTTTGACAAACAAGTTGTAAGTTTTCTTTTGCTTGCTCATGAACCTTTTCTTTCAAAGTCCTGATTTCTTTCAGATAGTCCTCTTCATTTAAAAGTATTGTTCTAAGATAGTCAGAGAGGACATCTGTAAGTTTTGAAATCAAACAGTTCACCATTACCTCAATGTTCTTTTCAGAACTTTCATCATGCTTGGACATAAGGCAGAGATTGGCTTGTTCTTTTTCAGATACTGAATCGCTTGAGGAATCAGATTCACTCCAAGATGCTATCATAGCTCTTTTTCTCCTGTCATGGTCTTTCTTCTGAAAGTGTTTGCTTTTCTTGTGTGGACAGTCTCTAATCAAGTGTCCTGCATCACCAGACTCAAATCGATTCATTACCTTAGAATTATTACCATGGGAAGAAGTTTTTACCTTTGTAGTCTTTGCTACTGGAGAATTTGTGTGTATCTCTGCAGAAATTTTTGTTTCCAAAGTTCTTTTTCATCTTTAGGATTTTGTTCAAGTCTTTGGAAACGAGAGCAAAGAGATCCTCATCATCATCTTCTTCATTTTCAAGTCTTTGAGATGGTACAGTTTCTTTAGCCTTGAGAGCTAGACTCTTGACACTATCTGGCAGTCTCCATCAACTTCATTTATGGAGACATGTGTAATTAGCTTTCCCTGCAAGTCATCAAATTGAAGTGATGAAAGATCTTGAGATTATTCAATAGCAGTAGTCTTTGGTTCCTATTTGCATTTGGGAAGACTTCTCAATATCTTCCTGACTTCATTGGAAAAAGGATTTTCTTAGAGAGTCCAGATTGTTGAAAATGTCAGTGAACCTCTTGAACATGTCTTTGATTGACTCATCTCCATTCATCTTAAACAGTTCATAATGCCTAAGAAAAATGTTGATTTTTCTCTGCTTGACTTGACTGGTTCCTTCAAAGGTTATAACCAATTTGTCACATATCTCTTTAGCAGTCTTGCAGCCTGAAATCCTATTGAATTTATCTGCACTCAAAGCACAATATAAGAGATTCATAGCTTTATAATTTTAGAATATTGTTCTAACTCAGAAGAAGAAATCGAATCCTCTGTCTTGAGAGTTCTAATCCCATAATTATCTGTGTCGAATGTGTGAGGACCATTATGAATGATAGTCCACAACTCCATATCTTGATCAAAGATGAACATTTTCATCAGGGCTTCCCAGTGCACAAAGTTTTCACCACAAAATAGAGGATGTCTGTTAGCCGCTCTTCCTTGAGAGAAACCACCATCACCTACAGTACTCATAATCACCAGATGGTTAAATCTATGCAGTGATACAAGCTCTGATGCAACTGAAAGACAGTAATGTAGGTGGGAAAACAGGATCGATACTCTTGAAGGAGGGGGGGGGGGGTTGAATAGAGTATGGCAACTTTTTGCAATTTATGTCAAAATAGTAGCTTCAAAGAAATTTGTGTAAGGCTGTGAGTATTTCAAGGCCTTGAACTGAGTTTCAAGTTCTTGGAAGGAAAACAAATGACAAAAATAAAGCTGAGAGTTTCAAGGCCTTGAAATGCCTTTCAAACCCTTGAACTGAAACCTGTATTGTGCAGTTGATTTGTCTAAGTATAGAACAACAAAATGAATGCAAGAGACACATAGATTTTTAGTATTCAGTCCACTTGGACCTACGTCTCTACCTCAGGGACTTAATCCTTGCAGGATTTTCAACTCAATTCTTATTAATCAAAAGCTAAGACCTAGATCTCAAGCACAGAGAGTTCCCTTACTCTGTTACAGCTCGTGGTTCTCACTAACCTATCTAGTACCTGTAACAAGTATTACCTGAATGATATACAAATAGAGTTGAGAAAGAAGAACACTGAGAACTAAGTCTTCAGTGAGAATGCAGTGCTCTTTAGATGATTGGATTGAGTGATGTAGATATGCTTATTGGTTGCTTTTAAATCTTCTGTATTGCTGTGTTGAAGTTCTTCAACAATTCCCTCTTTTAAGCAGCCAGCTTGAATTGAAGATCTTCAGGATCTTCTTAACAAACTTTCCTAAAAGATAGCTTCAAATCTGACTCTTCTAACAGCTTCCTCCAACGGCTAGTTGCTCAGTATCTTCAAGGATACTGTCTTAGACTTTGTTTAAGAGTGTATTAGGAAGGTTCAATCCAGATTGAGCCATCACAGAATAAGATCAACAACTTAGTTTTATTTTCTGCAACATTCAGTTTAGGAACTAATTCCTGCAAAATAGGTAATTGTATATCCCTGCAAAAGCTTAGTCAAATAAATAGATTAATCACAGTTTAGAGTAATAGAATGATTTGTCTTTCATCATGAATGTGCATCTAATCAAGCATAGAGAAGTGAGAATCAGATTAAACATATAAGCTCCCCCTAAGTTCAAGCTGTATACTGCTCAGTATGTTTCAAACCTTTGAAAACAGTTTCAAGGCCACTGTTTCAAGCCTTTGAAACTAGCTGAACTTACAAATGGTAATGGTCTCCCGAGATATATGCTTTGACCACTAAATGTGGGGCGTGATTGACACCTTAACCCCCATGGTCGTGGCTTTGTATATATAGAAATGTCATCTTCTTCATAGAGTCATCATAGAGGCTCGACATAGTCATCATTCTAAATTCTAGAAAGTTGTCTCTCATCTCTGTGACATACATTCCTTATTCCCACTCCCCACCATTACACATCTCTGGGTGTTCCATAAGTTGATCACTTGTATTGTTCTAGCATTGTTCTCTATTGCAGGAACACATTGTCAACATTTCAATCAACAATCTCCGTCCAAAATGTGCAACACACATGCTCATAACCAATGATTTGAAAAGAAACATGGAAGGAAGTAAAATGAAAATGTAAATAACTTTTTAATAGGTGGACACTCATTTTGAGACAATCATTTCAGGAAAGGAAGACACTTAAATCGGGACATAGGGAGTACAGATCTATACTGCAACTTATATTATGACTTGCAAACTTATAAATCAACGGTATGATTCAAAACATCTATCACTATAAAATATGACTTGCATATTTGTAAACAATACAATGTAACCCATAAACTTAATATAATTTATGTTATGACACATAAACTTTTCAAATAGTGCCTTTAAGTACAAACAATACACCATTTACCTTCTATAGACGAATACAAGAAAATTAAAAATTGAACAATGAAGCTACAAGCTTCAATTTATTCCAAGATACAGCACAAGGAACATGTTAAGCTGTTCAATAAGTTGGCCATATTGAACTTCAATAAATACCCCATTCTTTCGCGAGCTCGTTCTTAAGATCGATTATCTTGTTTTCAGGCATCGTGACGGTGACCGTCCTTCCACCCCCGTCGCCTTCTTTGCCACCTCCCGACCCTGGAAGCACCACCACCAACCCTTCTTCGCCAACACCACTTACCGTATAGTTTGCAAAAACAGGCCTTTTCCCTTTTAGTCGAAGGCCATAGATATCTTCCTCTTCCAAATTCACAAACGTTAGGTTGGCACCATACAATATGAAGTCCTCTTTTTGCACATTCTCTTCGATTGCATTACTCTCCTCCACCACCCCCTCACTAATCAACTTCACCAATTCGAGTACATCGGCTTCCCCAACATTGAAATCCGCTTCAACTGAGCCAATCAACTGACTATTCGTTAACGCTGTCTTATTTCCACTTTTAGATGAGATGTCGCTGCATAAAGTCACTACCCGCTGCTCATTTCCTCTTGTTTTGGCCACGGATTTCCAGACAATCGCCGCAATCAGGTTAAAATATTTTGGTTTTTTGACATATTTGGAAAGTTCAGAGGTCGATGATAGAATCTGGTCAAGCTTTGTGTCCGTCAGATGATACGATTGGGTTTTCATTTTACAGTCATTGGTGGGAGCGAGCCAATAGTCACCAACGGGTTCAACCCTTTTGATGGAATTTGGCTTCTTGGGAATTGAATGTGGGAACTGGGCATTGGTGGTGTTTGGCAAGTAGTGGTGGTGGTGGTTGAGAGGTTGATCATGAACATGACTACCTTCCATGATGGGTCCCAACATGTTGATGAATCTTGCTAGTGAAAATGCATCCCCAAGGATGTGGGCCCAGCTGAGTCCGATTGATAACCCTCCACATTTGAAGAAGGTGTACTGAAAAAAATGAAAGTTTAAAATTAAAATTTGAGAAGAATGCTTTAGTTTTCTTGAATAATGCAGTAGGGAAATCATATTGCTTGTGCATCAATGTTTAGGTGATTAGCAACCGAAGAGTGTTTTTAATCAAAACAATTGAATTTGTGGTTGTTCTGGAATTTTGTTTTGACCGTTCATTTATGAAAACATTGAAGTTAATAAACGAAAAGTTAGACAATTCCAAAAAAAAAAATGGTCCTAATCTCTTGAATAATGAATTGGGAATAGATTGTCCTTGTGCCAGTGCTTACGTGATGGTTCAACTTCTGTGTAGCACTAGAACAGTGTTTTTAATCAAAATATGTCAAAATTGACAATTTCTTTGTTTCTTTTAGGCCCCATTCGTTTCTAAAAACACTTCAAGACTTTGAATGTGTGTCGCATACATGGTTATATTATTTCTGATTGATGATGTATATTATACATATTTGAAATCTAGTTTATTTAGTGTAAATGCATATTTACTTTTCTTGATGGATCAAGTCTATACATAGTTACTGATATGTTCTCCAATAAAAATCTACACAAGTTATTCAAGACCTGCATGTGTTTCACATAGTAGTAAATAATTGGTCTTGTAATGAAGGTTGTCTGACATATTGGCCTAGTTTGAAAAAACTATATTATCTATAGATTATTGAATGTAGTTGAGATAAGAAAATATAGACAAAAAACTTTATCTCAACCATTTATTCAATAATTTATCTAATAATATATTTTTGTCAAACTAATTCATTACTATTATCACGGAGGGCTCCAGGAATACATAAACTCCAACTCTGAAGGCCATTTCCTCTACTATGGGATGGTGAGGTCAAGATTCGAACTCCCATTTTCTAAGTCGTCAGTGCGACAACTTCTACAATTCTCACCGTGACAATCACTATATATCAAAGTTGAATTTCAACTCTGATGGTCCTTCTCTCCTATCAGCTATCAGATGTTGTGAGTATGGTTTGAACTCCCACTTTTTAGGCTGTGTGTGTGACAACTACACAATACTCAAATTGTGACAACTACTACAGTATCCAAGTTGAACTTCAACTTTGAATGTCCTCTCCTGCTTGCTTAGGATGCTGAGAGCCGGGTTGGAACTCTCACTTTCTAGGTTGTCACATTCACAAGAGTAATTGTCGTTGCTTGCTCCAAAAGCAAATTTGACATGATGCTCTGATCAATAGTAGTACATCACATGACACGTTAAGACATGTAAAAAATTGACTTTCTTTTGTCTGACACCCATTCTCTGTCTTCAACACGTGTTTTGTGTAGCTAGTCTATTAGACTTAGACTGTGACAACCTTTACAGTAACCAAACTATTTGCCTGCTAAGCTATGGGCCCGGGACACGAGTGCCTATATTGGTGAGCATTGAAGTGTGGTTGGGCGTTATTGGTTGGTCTCGTCTATATCACACATGTGCAGTATCTTCAATGTTTCTGTCTCTATGACTTGTTTCACTTTTAGAAATTTACTTTGTTTTAGTACCATCATCATAAAAACAGATGACAAAATTTTACTCGGACAAAACATCCATGCACCCCCACCTATCAAAAATTGATGAAAACCCCCTTAATTTTAAATATTAGTAACATCTCCCCGTCTTCCATATTTAGTTACTTAGCACGATATTTGGAGGCAAAATCCTCTACTCGCACTTGTAATGTCTGTTAACTCAAATTAGGGTTATTAAATTTACAAAATATTGCAGCTAAGGTGGTAATTCAAGTGGTAGAGCGTTGGAAGTCCCTGTATGACGTTCCGGATTCGAACCCGTTTGATGACAAAACATTTTGTAAAAAGAAATTACAAAAATAATAATCCGTTATATTAATGTGTGGATTGAACATATTTTATTTATAATAACTATCAATTACTATAAATTAATGCGCAGATTGAACATATTTTATTTATAATTATTATCAATTACTATAAAAAATACCCATAAAATGTTTAATATGAAATATAGTTTACTTATACCAGTTCACATTAACCTATTTGAGGTTGTAATTAACTAAAAAAATGCTGTCAAAATGCTAATGAAATAAAATTAGCATGAATACCTTATAGTAGTACGTTTGGAACTTTTTGTATACTTCCAAATTCAAAGTAGTTCTGCTAAAATACATTTTGATTAGTTAAGTGGTCAACTGTTCATTCTAGAGGTTAACTGACGACACGTCCCAAACAAAAAAAAAAAAAAAAAAGAAAAAAAAAAACCCCTCAAGTGGTATAAATGTAATTTATGCAAAACTTTTTCTAGACTGGACTACCTTTATCATGAGTTAAATATCACGTTTAATCAGAGGATTTATAGCGAATCATTCAAATATCTAATCTTCACTATTCCACTCTCGGCCACTCTCGTACACAACCATTAGTACGCGTCTTTATCACTGGCCATGTGTTATCGCAATCAACACATTCATAACATATGCCCTACCTTGCTTCAGAAAAAGAAAATACATATGCCCTACCTTATGTATTGTCATATCCTTGTGCGTTGTGTTGTTATTCAACTATTGATCTTTCATTATATAAGATTAGACAATTACGTAACTGTATGCGCTCTAGGATACACTCATGCAAACAACATTTAGTGTTCACCACAACCTAACAATCTACATGTCGGGCTTAAGATGGTTCTTGAGAGCAACGAACCAGATTTGTGGTACTTCATTTATCTCCACCTAACACTTATTGAAGAGACTTGGAGATTGTATATGACGGAAAAATAATACCAAGGTTGTATTCCGTCCGTCTAAAAATTCTGAAGAGGCAGTTTGAATTATTAAACGATAATATATTAACCTTTTCATAATATCGGAAGACTATATATCTCAAGTTCTCAACATTACGATATTATTATTAAGTTCTCTTTCATCGCTTTGTGGCATTATTAGTTGGGTAAAGGCACTTTCATCCTTTTAAATTTGATGGAAAGACACTTTCACCCCTTCTAGTTTGCGAAATGACACTCTTACCACTTCTCTCGGGAAAATTGTAGAATATGTGCACTCTTTAATTGTGATATTGTTAGTTTGGGGGCGGTTGTTCGTCACGGTAGTACTTTCGAAAACATTCATTCTCCTAGAATATGATTGTCCGAGTATAATTGTTTTGAAATTCGGAATCGAACTTGAAAGGGTGAAAGTGTCTTTTACCGTCTCCCTGAAATGCGTGGGAAATTCAAACACATTAATCCGTTTTTATTTTTAAACAGAGGGAGGAGTACACAACTCTACCATCATCTTAAATTTCACCTGTAACTATCTGGTACTTGCCACTCTTGTAAACTAAATTACCTAAGTAAACATGAATAATATGAACTCGCGTGTTAGAAAACGCTATAATTTGAATAGTACTTTTCAACTGTCCATTACTATTTCTGTTTCTTCTATTTCAGCTTACTTCACTTGTTGACACTATTCACTTGTCACTTTGTCCCGATGATTTTGTTAGCAAAATGAAACACGAATTTTGTAATCTTTGCATAATGTTGTAGACTAAACTTTACCCTACAATACTATGAAAAAATTACCAAAAGATTACATCGGTTTACTATCCAAATCACCGTGTCAAAGTAACTCAGATACGGATAAAAAGATCAACCTAAATTGAAAGAGAAGAAACGGAGGTAGTACGATTCTCTATTTTAAGAAGGGTTATACTATAATAAGAGAGAGCGCGTAATACTTTACCTTTTGTTTTTGGAAAAGTCTAGGTAAAACCGCTTATTTATTGAATGGATTTTATTTTCGATTTCTTTCATCTCTAACAACAATTTAGATAAATTTATGGATCCGACCCTGCTGTCTATGTAGCACGAGTATTCAAATATGTTAATAAATTTGTTGAAGTATGTACCTGGATGTAAACAAGTGGAGAGTAACCCAAATCAGGGCCAAGCACATGAGAGGGAACAAGTTGGTCATTCATTGCAAAATGGTCCTTCTTGGCCAATGCCAGCCACTCCCCAACCGTTTTGTCACAGTTAGCTTCCACTATCCTCACGCCGCTGTCGTTGCACTTAATGAACGGCCTTCCGTCTTCCTCGGACCGGCGGATCCTGCCGGAGGCCGGCTTGTAGGTGTCTAGCAAATCAAACAAGAACCTCTTGAGGTAGAAAATGTCTATTCCTCTAGCGGTGTCGCTGTCAAAGAAGTAGAGTGCTTTGATGTAGTGAAGCTTCACGGCCATGGCCATTGGCGTGAGCTCGAAGACATTGGTGTCTCCGTTGGCCACCGTTGCCGGAACGACGGTGGAGAGCTTCAAGTCATGGACTAGTTGCGTTTCTCCGTCCATTGACCCCATAGAGAGAGAGAGAGAGAGAGATTTGTGTGGTTTTCAAGAGAGAATGTAGGGGAGGGGTTAAGTGGTGAAAGGAGATCTAATGTGCATGGTTTTATAATGAAAAAGACACTGGGGGTTGAGTTTGGTACACGTTTAAAATTAGGAAAAACAGTGTAAGAAATATTAGAATCGGAGTTCTAGATTGGTTGTAAAACAGGTAAAATAGCGCGCAAACATGTTTTGAAGAGCATGTTTAGTTCTAGCTTAAAATCTCAATAATCTGCTAAAAATTTAAAGTGAATAAGCATACTGAAATTATAATCTGTAAACTCTATTTGACAAAACTTGTAATTTTACTATCAAATTGAAGAAAAAATCTTTATTTGAACTTATGATACATATATAATGTTATACATTTGGGAAAATTGATAATTCATACATAAAACATATGTTAAAGTATGATATTTCAGAAGTTATACATAAAAAAATCTCTAAAATAAGAGATTATACAATTAGATGATTAAGAGTTAAACTGAGATTTAAATCTGAGAAATACACGAAACGAATAAGATTAATTTTTTTGTCAAATTTTAAACTCAATCTCCAACCGAACATGCAGAGTAGAAATAATGATTTTAAACTAACTGTTTTGAAATACAGTCGCCAAACAGGCGCTAACAGAGGTTTGAATAATTGAATGCGTATCCGACAACTAGGACCTAAACTTTAATTTTACCAAGTCATATACTGTGGCGGTATTGTGGGTATAACGAGCAAAACGTTGTAGTTCGGTTCCCACAGTATCTTTTATTTTATTTTATTTTTTTGAGAAAAAAACAATTTATTAAAAAGAACTAGGGCGGAAACTGGTCATCAATTATTACTTAAGCCGGATCCAGAAATTTGTTACAGTGAGAGTTCAAACATAAAAAAAATTAACAAACTTGTATAAATTTTAATTTTTAATTTTAAAGTTGACGGGGGACTACAATGCAACACTTATAGGGCTCAAACTAAAAAATTTTAGACAAATAAGGATACAATTTCGATTTCGAAAAGTTGAGTGAGGACTATATTCTTCATGTAGATCCGCCCTTGATTGTTACATCTTCCCGTGCTAAATTTACCAACCAATAGGAAAATCATATACCCATTCAATTGATACATTGGAGTCTCTAGAAAAAGTCGCAAGATTGTGTGTGTTGGTTACATTCACTAAAATTTTCAATTTTAGACAGGCATACATATTTAACAGAGCATGTTCAAGGAAACGCAGGCAACAAAACATGAACGTAAAGAAAGTTCATATCAGAAACTGATAAATATAAAGCAAATTAGAAGGAATACCTCTAATTCACGCTTTAAAAGAAAGTAGATAAACAAAGCTGAGTCGTCAGGTCTTGCGAGAAGGCCTGTCTGTTCTTGAAGAGATGATCGCCCCCACTTACACTGTGTTGGGATGCCGGCGATGATTCTTCCAGGATAAAACAGCTCTGATCTTCGTCGTCACAGCAACGTCGAAAATCAACAACGATCAGTACCTCAGTTCGCCAAGAATTCCACAAGCAGTTCAATTTTTTGGGAGAGAGAGAGAGTCAGAAGCAAAACGTTGCAGAAGAATGGAATCACATCAAAAATGTTTTTTCATTCCAAAATCAATATGGAAAAACTGATGTTATTATCTCCTAATTAATCCCCCATTAAAGTGGTCAAAACCCGTTTGATTCCATTACTAAATCACCCATTAATTAAAATTGAACTGGTGTGTAATGGACCAAAACTGATTTATACTCTCACGCCAGGTCGCGTCCGCGAGACTCTTAGACATTTTGCCCAAATCGCCCTTTGACCCGACCCGACCCGAGTCAAGGCAAGGCGGCGGCGCACGTGTGTGTGCGCGAGGCACACACGAACATTCATGGTCCTCCACACACCTTAGTACTTTTACACTACCCTTGTGTGTGAAACCATATAAAGCCACCACCTCCTTTGTGAGTAATAATGTGGGACTAAGTGCATCACCAGCAGGCAATGCAAATCAATTTATTATTTAAAATATAAAGAACTTGGGTGAAAAATGCGATCCAGCAGAACATGCATCCCTTCATGCAAAATGGATGTCATGCATATTGATCGTCAAGTTTGGCGATAATCATCACTCGCCATCTTATTTGTTTTCCTATTTTGTCGGTGTATTCCTATTTTTTTGTTTTGTTCCTACTTTTGAGTAGACTTGTCTTAATATCATAATAATAATAAATAATTTTACAAAACTAATATGCTTATTTTTTAGCTTGCATTGCTGGAGTTGGATATAAAATTTGTGGAGATGCAAAATGCAAAAATGTGATTTTATGTATAATTTGCATTTCTTTTACATAACATTGCTGGAGATGCTCAATAATCATTTTGGTTTCAAGCTTCTTAAAGCTACTAAGTATTACTTCATTTCTCCATGGATTAACTATCCATTTTCTAACATTGTGCCACTTTATTTCCATCCCTATCTATGAAGTTGGCTTTCCAAACATCAAAGGAGCTCATCTTTAGGCCAACCGCAGCAAGGTGGGCTGCGAGAAACACAATTAGGAGGATTAGCTCGTCCAGAAGGAGGTCTGGGCGTGGGGTCGGGGCTTCATGAAGCTAATCGTGCTTCCCAGCGAGCTTTGTCGAGCCCTCCCCCTCCACCTGCTGTATTAAAGTTGTGATATACAGTTGTCTTGTTGTTGTGTTTACTTGTGAATGTTTTCTTTTTCTCTTTTATGTAGTGTAGTGATGAAATTGTCCTTCCTCCAAATCTTTTGATAGGCTTTGTTTTCTTTTGTTTTTTCTTTCACCCTTTTGTTTGTTAAGTAAACGAAAGTTTCACCCCTTGCAAATAAAAATTTCTCAGAGTATTGGGGTGTAGAAAAATATGAAAGTGGTTAACTGTGTAGCAAAACCCAATCTATTTGGGACCGCCAACAATGTGTCATTTCTGTCACCCGGTCCTGGTTTAGGACCTTATTAATTTATCGACCTCAAAACCTCCGTTGTTAGGGACTTCGTTTACGAATTTTATTGTTTCAGTATGTTTGTTTTCTTTCATTCGATAACATAGTGTAAGATAAAATCTCATTTGAGTGCTTATCAGTAGTATATGTTTTTAATTTGATTTATGATTTTATTTTACTTTTTTATTATGATAAATTCGTTTAATTTAAATTTAAATGTATTTAGATTAAATATAACTGAAAGTTTAATAAACAAATCGTATTAAATGTGTATATGGAATTTTTTGTAATAAAATAGTAGAAGAGGGCTTGGAGAAGAATTTTCATTGCTGGGTTGAATATGTCAGTTCTCTAATAATTAAGATGTTAGGTGGGGTCCAAATGAAGATAATTGTGCTTCGCGGAGCCCTCTTACTGCGGATGGCCTTAATAGTAGAAGATTTATCTCATCTTCGGTCTCTGTAATATATGATGTAACAATACCAGTGATTACGATCCAAAATCTCCTTAACAAGAAGCTTAGCATCCCCTTCAAGTACTATAATGTTCTTGTGTCCCTGCTCAATAGCTAGATCAATCACACAATTAGCGGCTCTTTCTTCCGTTTGTTTAGTTGTAAAATAGTAACCTGTAGGGTAGGATCCCTCAGCCAAGACCGAGCCATCTTCCTTCCGAATGACCACTCCGGCACTTGAAAGACCTGTAGTAAGATCCCATGCGCCGTCAAAATTAATTTGCTTTCACTGTTGAACCCGTTAGAGCTACCCAATTAGTCCCTGTTCCTTGTCTTGAGACCGAAGAGGCATTTATGTCACTGCCAAGCTTATCAAGCTCCTCCACCCTCGGTCAAATTCCATAGGCAACATTTGCAGGTTCACTTTGTTTGTTTTAAAAAATCAGAGTGTGGCGTGCAAGCCACACCGCATGTAATGCCAAGAAAATGAGCCTCGGCTCATTTAACCCCTTTCACTGAACCTGAGGGGTGTTTGTTATCTTGCTTAATTTGGTGTTGGATTAATAGTGAAGCATTCTGGTGTTTGTTTACAAAATTGATAAATTCTTCACTATCCTGACTCCACTGATAAGCTTTGAAACACAGGACTATTCAATACCTCAACCCCCAGGTATTGAAACCTTTTGTAAGTGGAATGACTATATTGCCCTATCACCTAAGCTTCATATCTGGTATGTGCTTCCAAATGCTTTACTTCAGATTAAATTTATGGTGGGTTTGTCTCTCTTTCGAGAGCCAATGAAGATGAGCACCGACAGCTTTAAATTTCGAATAGATTGATGCAAGTGAAGTATAAATTTAGCAATGAGTTGAAATGGTAATGGATTGCTTGGTGGTTCAGTTTGTTTATTTAATATGGTTGTTAGGTGTGGGTGAGGTGCAGTTCAGTTTGTGAGCAGTTCGATTGTTCATCAATGGAGGTTATTTTTTGTTTTTGATCGTGGAAAACAGAGAATAAAGTGGATATGAATTTTTGGAGGGCAAATTTGTCATATCAAAGTTAATACTACTACAATCCAATCATCAACCAAACACGGGTCAATTGGCCATCTAACCTCACCCGAAATCGAAATTGGACTTCTAACTTTGGAAAAAAAAGACAAACAACATTGTCCTCTCACAAATAAAGGGCAGATGTCCAATTTCGAATTGTGGCAAGGTTATAAAACCAAAAGGCATTTCGGGGAAGTTTTTAGTACCAATTTAGTTACCAAATACTTTTTTTTTTTTTTTTTTTTTTTTTTTTTCAGAATAAAATTTCACTAAATACTTCCAACACCCCAGATCTTACAATATTAACACAACCATTACCACCATTCCTATCCTTCTCTACTGCTAACTGAAACAAATAACTAACATTCTCTAATCTGTTACTTTCAAAAAGAACAACATTTCCAAGAGCATCAGCAGCTGTATTAGCTTCTTTAGAAATTCAACTAAATGACCAATTCTGATTTCCTTGAGCCACCTTCATGTCTAGAACTATGTTTTGAATTTCCCAACACATTTTGTCATCCTTGATATGAGAAACCAACATTTGATTGTCAAATTCAAACCATATCTTTCCCCAATTTGAATTCTGCAACTTCCAGACTGCCTGTCTTAATGCTAATGCTTCAGCAACCAGTACTGAGTCAGCTTCATCAAAACTCCACCCTTTATCCAACACATAACCGCCACTGTCCCTTAAAATTCAAGCTGAACAACTCTTTCTTGTGGTTGAGCACCAGGTTGCATCAGTATTGTGAATTCCATCACTATCAATTTCGTCACTAATAGTTTCAGGCTCCTGACATTACCAATTTGACTCATTTAAGACGAAAAACAAACAAGCCCAGTAGTCTCTCTATCGTATTACTAGTCAGTTCCCTCTCTTCCTACCCATTAGAACTTTTGTCACTATTCATCAGGTCACTTTGACTTGGTGATTTAGATAGCAATATGATACAATTTTTTGATAATTTTTTCATGGTGTCGTAGAGTAAAAGTTGTTCTATAATACGGTGAAAAATTTATCAAAAAATTATATCGTTTTGCGATCCAAATCACTTGGTGAAAGTGACCCAGATACGAGTCAAAAAGTCACAATGGGTAGGAAGAGAGGGAACGAATGTGGAACTACGTTTCCCTTAAGCCCAAACAAAGAGATAATAATAATAATAATAATAATAATAATAATAATAATAATAATAATAATAATAATAATAATAATAATAATAATAATAATAATAATAATAATAATAATATCTAACTTGGTGGTTAAATAATTAATCAATCATGGAACTACGTTTCCCTTAAGCCCAAACAAAGAGATAATAATAATAATAATAATAATAATAATAATAATAATAATAATAATAATAATAATAATAATAATAATAATAATAATAATAATAATATCTAACTTGGTGGTTGAATAATTAATCAATCATCACATAGCAGTTTATAGCATTACAACTTCATTAATTGCAAACCTAACCGTAAGCTAGCAAATGAACCAACCAATTGGCAAGTAGATCCTACATCTTAATTACCTAGCTTAGTGGCGGTGGGTGTGGTCATTATGAAAAGAGGTGACGGTTAATGGTTGGGAACTCGAACTACTTCTATATTTTAATGGTTGGGAACTCGAACTATTTCTATATTTCTAAGAACTGCTCTCACCATTGCTTAAAAAAGAGGTACCACTAGAATTAAATTATTCTTTTACGTTAGCATTATATGCGCTCATATGGGGTACACAATGCAATTATCACAATCTTATGAAGTTGGCTGCAATATACAAATTCTAAAAGGTTATGGTGCAAACTAGGTACCAGTCTGTCTATATAAAGAGAGTCTCATACATATTATAATACAAAAACTGTAGAGATCATGTGCTGATCAGACAAAGTTCTAGGAACTCTAGCCTTTCTCTCTAACTTTTGCATCAAAAAAGGTGGAACGTGAGGGGTGAATCATAGTGTTCGTCCTCGAGATTCACACTAGACCGATGAGAGCAAGATCAAGACAAAGGAACGGGAAAGCAAGCATCCTCAAAGATCATCTTCTGTTGTGCTAGGAGTTTAGGAAAAGAGGTAACACATAAATCTTCCGCTTTATTATGTGTTTAAATCTATACATGATTAGATCACCCTAGTTCTTCATTGGTATCAGGTTCATAGGGGTTGTTTTTCGTGCCTCGTAGTTTGTACCGAATCTGACACGCTGTAAAAAATCGAGTTTATGAATTTCATAATCAGTAGGTGAATCCTATGTGGATGGATAGAGTTTTTCACGAGGATACCAGAAATAGAAAGATTATCTTTTTTGGGAAAACGTGGAAAAGTTATGCCCTTTTGAAGATTCGTAACTATTAATCTGGACTGTTTGATCCAAATATTATATCGGATTTTTTTCAAAGTTGTTAAAATTTGACTTTGAATACATAATCGGGATCAGGACGAAAAGACGATTCCAATGGTATAAGAATCATGGGAAACAGAGCACGGGAAAGCGGCGCGTGGGCTTCACGCCGCACTTACGCCGGCACCACACGCAGCCAAGCGCCACCACGCGCCAAAGGGCAACGGCGGCTGCTGACGTGGCCCTAGGGCTGACGTGGCATTGACACGTCAGCAAGCGATGACATGGCGATGTCGTGGCAAGCCACATTACAGATGACATGGCAGCTGTCGTCATCATATGTGCTGCCATGGCGTGTCACATGGCACGCTGACGTGGCAACGTCCGACGGACAGCGCATGACAGAAGCGGGCGCGGCGGTGCGTGCGGCCTCCTCCCGCCGTCAAATTTTGTCCAGTTTTTCCTAGGGTACTACAAATTAATTTTCCTATTTTCAGGGATATTTTTCATAATTTTTGGAAATAAAGAAAATTCTATTAATTTCCAGATTAATTAATTTGTGTTTAGCACACTTCCCGAGGCAATTACGCAACCTTGAACACGCTGTTTTCAAACCAAATTTTTTCTGGAGACAAAGGTCATTTTTTTCCTACTGTCTACCATAGGTGGTGAGACCCTAGGAGGTTTGGAGAAATATTTGATTATTTAGAGTAATTAGATTATTGCTTATTGATTTCTGGTAATTTGTATTTAATTTTGGAAATTTTCAGAAAATTCCAGTATGCTTATTTTACTGGTCTACATACTGTTGTGGGTAGAATTGATGTGTTTGGTGCATGGATGTGGCATAGATGTTTTTATTTTTGGTTTTGGTTTTGAATTTGTAATCAATTAAAATACGGCTTGTGTGTCGTGCCTCTCTACATACTCTAGTGTATTTTCTTCTCATCTAAATTGCCTCTCTAGAGGTTACTTCTTATTAGAAATAAGATAGTTAGTGAAGATAGAATCTTCAAGAGAGGTGGTCAAACGAAAAGACATGGCGCAAGGTGCATGGAGCAAATAGACGAACTAAAGAACTCAAGAATAGGCGCCCTCGAGATAGGCGAGATGGCGAGAGACGAAATTCAAGATTTGGTCAAGAAGTATTCCCATTACTGGGAGTGCACCTTAAGGGTCACATCCATTGCATATTTATTTATGTTGTGCTTGTTTTAAGATATAATTGTGTATGATTGGATATAACTGTATAACCTCGCATGCTAAAGAACTAAAACAAAAGAGCTCACATGAGTAGACATGATTAAAATTGATGGGAAATCACAAGTGATGAGATTTGATTCCTAGGATATACACTAGGTTTTGATGGAGTCCTTGTGAGGAACTATTAAATTTTAATCAACGTCTCATGTTATTTTGGAGCTAAGTAAATGCTATTATTAATTTCCTAAGCAATGTCTCAAATCAATCGTGTCTACTTCGAAACTGTAAGGCTAATTGGTGACAAACTACGATATGACGAGTCGTCGCACTATGTAACCGTGCGTCAGACATAGTTTGTCAAACCACCTACAAAAATGGATTAACATGTGATGAATAGTTGTCACATCAGCACATAGACATTTTTTTAAGGCTCACCACTAGTGGGAGGAGCATTCAAGATAATGTCATAGAGCGTGCTATGCCAAGGTGGGAAAATGACCTCATCAGACAAGTTCTAGACCACCTTGCAATTCAAGGATTGTAGGAATTGACCAAAAAATAGAATACTACAAGATATGGTTTGATGTATGATAGCACATGCAAAAAAAAAATAAAATAAAATAAAATAAAAATATGTGTCCCTATTTGGAGGAGACTCTTTGCTAAATGGATATCGACATACTCAACCCACCAAGTCTGTAGTCACTACGCCGTACGAAATGTGGACCAAAAGGCAACCTAAGTAAGGTCACGTTAGGCCATGAGGATCGGCAACTTATGTACTAACTAAAATTTCAAGTCATGAAGAGGTTCGTGGAGAAGTAAGTCTCTACGAAACAAATGTTTCACTGGATGACACACCATCCCTGACTGATCAACAGGAAACAGTTTCCATGAATCTTCACGACTGTAAGAGTGACTTTCCTAGTGAACAGCCCATCATAGATTATAACTTTGCGGAGGAACCCTCTTTGCGTAGGAGTGTGTAGATAGTGCTTTCTGAGCTGACAGATCTTGGCCACGTGGCAACCATCTAGCACACCATATTGTGCTCGACACACACTGGATCACCAGCCGCGCTGATCCATGTGGGGGCTGCGAGACAGGGCCCTCGCATACCACTGCACGGGACTTGTAGGGACTTAGTGGTTTGGAGGCTAGAGTAAGTCCTGTCGCGTGCGAGCCAAGCCCGCGCGCGACCTTTAGTAACTGTTTTGAGAGATTTATGGCACGAGCTCCATAAACCCGGTCAATCCGGTCAAACCCGGTCAACCCCATAACGGTTCCGGTATTCGCGCATAACGTGCTGTAACGGTCCCTATATACGCGGACGAACGTGCCGTTGTGGTTAAGCTAATTAAGCCGCCATTGATGGGCGCATTAACCACACTGCAACGGTCACATTCTCCGTTATATATAGGACGTTAACCTTTCCATACAAAGGAGGACACACTGGCCATACGCGGAAGCTCTGCCAAACCTCTGTCTCTCTCTCAGACATTACTACTGCCTTACTCTCTCCCTACACACAACCCAACTCTTCCTGTGCCATCTCTGATCCTCTACTTACGGTGTACACGTAGGTCTCCCTGCCGGAATCTCTTGTGCACGTTTTGGTGAACCCGACGTGAACTTACCATCAAAAGCAACCATGTCTCAGGAGGATGATGTCAGCAACAGATCGCCTTCCACCGAAGCCGCCTCTGGAGAGGAGACCCGCCGCACTCCTACGACCACCGGTGAGGCCCCGACGCTAGAATCCTTGGACACCACCATCCAAGGTCAGGCGAAAGCTCTCAAAGGTCAATCTGCGCAGCTAGAACGGATTATGGCTGTCTTGGGGACTCTTGCACCGAACCCTACACAAGCCACCGCCGTTTCTCAGGGAGGAGGAGCCCCTACCGCTCAAGGACTGGGAGTGTCGACCACACCCCCCAACCCTAATCTGCAGACTCCACCAGCAACTACGCAGCTTCCCTCGATTCAAGGGTCAACAGCTCAAAATGTTGCCCCTCACTGCTCACACCCCTCCGCCTCCGGCCTTGGTACCTAATCCGGCCTCGCAATATCCCTTGCCTCCTCCAACGGCAATCTGGGGTAATGCGAACGCTCAATACGTCCCCAATCCTCCTGCGGCATATGTGTCGCCTCCGCCTTCGGCAACCCCTCCACCTGCTACTGAGGGAAACACCCCAGAGTGTATGACGTCTCTGCAGAAGCGCATAGATACCATTCTTGCTCACCAATCGTTCGCGGATACCATCATTCCGAAGCTAGACAACGATCCACCTATCCCGCGAGAGATCTATCTCATGCCTAACCCGGTTGGGTACAAGGCTCCCAAATGGGACAAGTTCGAAGATGTCAATGGAAACGCTCATGAACATGTCATGCGTTTCATCGATGTCATGGGGCCGTATGGAGCTGATCCCAAACTGCTGATGCGAGAATTCCCGAAGTCTTTGGGAAACGTGGCGTACAAGTGGTACAGGACGTTGGAAGCTGGGTCCGTCAAGACTTGGGACGACATGGTCCAAAAGTTCTACACCAAGTTCTTCCAGATGGAGGAAAAGGTGACAATGATCCACCTCTCGCGGATGTATCAGAAGCGCGAGGAGGACGGGATAACTTTCATTAAGAAGTTGAGGGCGAAGTCCTTGGAATGCAAAGATCCGATGCTCGAAAGTCGGCTTGTAGAAATATGCCTGCAGTGCATGCGAGATGAATACAAAGGTATGCTCATCAACCTGCAAACGCCCACGTTTTCAAAACTAATCGAATGCACGAAGAACATCGAGCCTATAGTGGAGAGGCAGAAAAAGAAAAACGCTCCGGAGCGATCCTCGAGCGGTACTACCTACAAGATCGGGAGATTCAGTTACAAGAGGGGACACGAAGCTGAGGTCAATACAGTTTCACCCCAGAAACAGGCGAAGATTGTGAACTTCGATGCACCACCTCTGCCATGTTCGGTGGAAGAAGCAAGCGACCTCTGCAGGCAATGGCGCAAGGACGGTGTCCTACCGCCACTCGAGAGGGCACCCTCCACGAAGATGGTGAGGGACCCGAAGTGGTGCGAGTACCACGGCAAGGTCATGCATCCCACAGCAGACTGTAAGAAGCTCAGGATTGTATTCAAGCAAAAGATGAAGAATGGCGAACTGATCGTCAGCGATCACAGGAAGGATGTGCGCAACAATCCACTTCCTGCCCATGCGGAGCAAGACTCGAAAGGTAAAGAGGTCGCCATGATCTCGATTGTGGATCTGGAAGAAGTCGCAGAGGATGGTCTACCCATCATTGCCGAAGTCCATAATGATGAGGACTACAGCGTAGACACGGAAGACGAACGTGCCGACCGGATGAAGGGGTCGCACGGCTTCAGCAGATTCTTCGACGAGATGAACTTCTCAGAGAAATGCCGGACTGAAATGACGAAAGCTATCTTGAGAATAGCAGAGGACTACGAGGAGGATCTTGTAGTCTCCAATGGGAAAGTCATTAGGGCGTCTCGCTCTACAGAAAAGATTATGACCTTTTCTGCCAGCGACAAGAAGACAGATGCGAGCCACCAGAGGCCTCTGTATGTGACAGCCATCATCAATGGCGTCGATTTCAAAAGAGCATTCGTCGATGGAGGAGCAGCGGTCAACGTCGTTTCGCTCCACACACTGAAGCTAGCAGGGATCCCCGAGAACAAGATTGTCAGGCGTCCATCTTAGCTGATGGGATTTGGAAGCGACTCCAGAATGACGATAGGATGGATCCGCCTAGGCGTCCAGATCGGCAAAATAAAGTGCTCAGCGAAGTTCTATGTCATAGATGCGAACACTACGTATCACATGATCATAGGTCGAGCCTGGATTCATCGCTTTGGCGCGGTCCCTTCAACAGCTCACCAAGTCATGAAAGCTATCTGGAATGACAGAATAGTCGAGATACCGGCTTCAACGAATCCATTCAACATGGATGAAGCACATCTCAGCGAGGCGGTGTGGTTCACCGAGATGGCGGACGAGCAAACACCGGGACCATTCAACCCTACTCCTTTACCCCTATGGGAAGATATCAAGGATCAGTCGCCTGCGGGAGTGATGGTGACAAGGGAGGATGCCAAGGAAAAGCCGCCCACGCGGGAAGAGGCACCGCGAATCGCTTACCAACAAAAGAACGTATATACTCTGAAGAGAATAGCAAAGCATGACCCCGAAGGCAAGGAGATAGAGAGTTTCTACGCCAACGGGAAAAATTTCTATCGCATATGAAGGTGCGCGGGGATGTCCTCACACGGGCATGGGGATATCCCTGAGCAAATCTACCAAATCGAGCAGGTTGCGGTAACGGAAAAACCAATGCAGAGCACTCCAGATGAGAAGCTCAAGGAAGCACCCGAATGCATGGAAGACAAACCCAGACCGCAAAAGCAAGAGCTAAAGAAGGTGTTCCTCAGCCCAAACGAGGAAAAGAAGAGGCCAGTCTTTCTAAGTGCGGACCTCACAAGCGAGGAGGAGAAAGGACTGCTGCAGCTCCTGACTGAATACAAGGACGTGTTCGCATGGGAGTACGATGAGATGCCCGGACTTGACACAAGCATCACCACGCACCGTTTAGACATCATCCCGGGGTCTAAGCCGGTAAAGCAGAGCACAAGAAGCTTCAGGCCGGAGCTTAACGTATCGGGATGCTTTCCGCTTCAATTTCTCAGCTTCTTTTCTCGATTCGGGTATGGTGGCCTGGGTGAGATAATCGAAGAGTGGTTTCCTCCAATCCGCATCATCATCGGTTAGAGCGATGAGTAAAGAATCCTTGATCAGTGCGCAACTCTCGCACTTTCCCTGTATTAGTGCTGCGGCTGTTGACATGTCTGGCCAGTGAATGCCATATCTCTGAGCCTTCCGATAGATTGACACTTCGCTTTCTCCGCAAGCATGTTGGTGAATCTTCTCTAGCAGCAGCTGTCCCTCTTGTAGTAAAGGGTGTTGTCATGTATGCAATACCCCTTTGTGAGTGCCCAGCTCTCGCTGCTTGTGCCCTCTGCGATGGCTCGTAAGATTGCCTTTCTCCAGTCCGCATCGTCCATGTGTTCATCGTTGCACGCGTCTTCTGTTAACACCGGCGATGTTCGTACTTCGATCGAGATTCTTGCGGGACATTTGTCGGTACTAACCTTGGATCCCAAGGTGGCCAAAGCGTCTGCATGCCTGTTGTCCGCTCGGGGCTTGTGCTCGTACCTAACGTCGCAGAATTGCTGCACCAACTTTTGTACCAAAGTTCGGTAGGACAGAAGTGAGGTATTATCTGCATATTCTCCATGAAGGTTACAAAGATCAGTAAGCCTCATAAAGCGGATCTTGGAAACTATTTCTATAGCACAAAGCGCAAACTCATGTTTCATGACTTGAAGTTGCCATGAATCAACGGAAAATAAGCGTTGAAGCCAGCAGTCGTAAGGACTCACGGCAAAGCACATTTTTGGGATGAAGAACCCAAATGGCAAAAGGCAGGGTTTATATAGACCTTGTGGAGACTCTTCAGTTGCCAAGATGAGTCAGCAGAATTTGAAAAGAGGGTAAGGTCAATCACTTACGCCTTGAAAAGCGGTAACGATCAATTACCCTACTAAAGGCTACGACGATTCAGTTGCGTATCCTAATTAATGACGGATGGTCATGATTCGGATGGACTTCCCAAGGAAAGCGTGCTTATCTAATGAGCAATTAGCGCGAAAATCAAGGCAGAATATCAATTGCTGACGTCATAATTAGATATGCACAGAGATATTCGAGCAAATCCCGAACAGGGCAAAACGGGCACTTCGATTCTTTTGTTTTTGAAAAAAAAAAGGGGGAGAAACCCTAGCAACATTACATTAATGTCTCAGCTATTTATTTGCTACTTTTCAAATTCAAAAATCAAAGTAAACCCTTGATCAAGGAGTCATGAGGGGTGAACTGACGGCTCAGATTCTCTACCTGCTCCACTTCCTGCTTCAATTGCTCGCACTTGGCATTCATCTCATGATAGAGCTTCATAGCCTCTTCAACCTTTTGCTTTTGCTGCTCTACCTTCTGCTTCTCAGCTGCGAGGTTTTGGTGGCCGAGTTTCAAAGTTACGGCTGCGCGAATCAGGGTAACTCTTTTCATAAGAAACTTGAAACCCAGCCTGCCTTTAACTCTGGCGAGAAGATTTTGGCACATGCCAAAAAGCAATTCGGCACTCTGAGGAGAAATGGTCGCAGGCGTGGCCGCAGACAGCTGCTCCAAAATCCAAATGGCCTCGGTAAGAAACAGCCTACTGTCAAAGGGCCCTATCTCCAGAGATCTCGCAAATGATTGGGGGTAGGTGAGGCGCATCCGAACTAGCCAGTCCACATCGGCTTGCTTCAAACCTGAAGCAATGTCAAAACCAAGTTATACTATCAAATTTGCGAATGAAGGATGCGAAATGCGGACAGCAAATCACGACATACCAGTTCCTTCAAGGATCTCGCGCAGAGAAGGAATGCGCATCACTGGGGTAGTTGAAGATTGCCCTCGCTCCATTGCCCTTCTATCAGCTGCGAGCTCTAACTCCTCGTAGTTGGGGGGAAGAGTATAAGCCGCACCAGTTGCGATTGCAGCCCCGACCTGCGAGCCCCAAAAGCTCCAAGCAGGAAGAGGTGCAGCCGACTCAGTCATCGCTGGAGGCGTAGCAGCAGCCGAAGTTGCTTGGCGAGGGACACTCTCAGATGCGGTAGCATCAACAGCACTTGTTCTCATTTCCTCAGCACTAGCATGGACATCGTCTTCCATTAGCACAGTGTCAGCCTCGGCATCATCAGAAAGTTCGATGATGTCCTCAAAGGGCTCTCCTGCATATTCAGCAGTTGCGACAGGCTTCTCGGTATGAGAACTCGGAACCTGGACATAGGACGCGGAAGGTTGACTCCTTTGCTCCAACACGGGTTCATCAGCATTGCCTGTGATACAAAATGCGATAGTATGAGGTAACTTGTATCGTATGATATTTTATTATATTTGCTAAGCTAAGAGCAAGCACCTCCACGCGAAGGTGGGATTGCAGTATCCTTGTCATACGCTAAGGACGTGGAACCTTGCCCTATTAATGTGTCTTCATTAAGCATGTCTTTAAGATGAGCGTGACCTGGGGCGCAAAGAAACCAGTCATGATTATGTTTTGAGTTGCTAAGCCTAGTTCATGCATATCGTTCAAGTGATTACCTGAGGGTTCACCGCACTTGCCTACTAGCCAACGGCGAATGTCATCTTTTGACACACCATGCTTTAATGCACCCACAATAACATCTCGATAAGTTACTGCGAGATTAAAAATCTCACCTTCATTGCCGCCTGCGATTTCTTCAAAATCTGCTTGGGCTTGCTCCAAGGCTGTCGCATCGTCTTCTGGAGCCACGTCCTCCTCCTCAACTCGGGGAGCCACCTCTTCGGGAAGTGCATCTTCCTCATCAGTTGGACGCACTAGGTCGTCGACATGTTGTTCTTCAAGGCTCCTCTGCTTCACGCGCTCGAGCTCTTCCTCTTCTCGCTTTCTTCTCCTTTCAGCAGCTTCCGCAGCTGACTTCCTGGACTCCGCGAGAATGTCCTCACTAATGGGTTCATCAGAAACGCCAGAATGAGCACTCCTCTTCTGCCTCTTGGCCAAAAGGCCGCCGATGGTATCATCATCATCTGCGAAGAAACAATTTGTTCAAATCAAATTGCAAAATAACTAAGATAATGAGGACACAAGTGCGATTGAGATACCTCCCGATTCTTCCTCATGCATCGCATCTTCAACTCTTTCTTCTTCTTCTTCATCTCCTTCTCTTGGCTCCTGCCTCTCCTCTTCTTCCTCCTGGCCGAATGGAACAAAGGTCTCCACTGCGAGCTCCTTCCGCGTCTTACTGGTCATGCGACCTTTGCCTTTGTCCTTGGCAGAAAGGGATCTCGCAGGAGGGGAAGTTGGAGCGCTTCTGGGGGAAGAAATTGTAATTCCTCTTTGCCTAGGCCTCTTCGCTCTTGGAACAACAGTTGCTGGGGGGCGGATCATCTCTAGAGGGAGACAAGGCCGGAGCGTTGTCTATCAGCGAGTCAGCAAAAGCATTCATGACCTCGCGAATCTTGGCTTCGACCTCAGGGTCCATCCTCGATGCTAGCCGAAAAGACTGTCCTTGTCTTCTTGTGGTAACAATAGTGTTAACCAGCGATTTGGAACGCTCGCCAGACGCAAACCTCCCACATGGCACTACAGCAAGCAGTGTAGAATGAGTTGTCAATATATTGAAGTAAAAAAGCTTAAATGCATGCGAAATAAGTTTCTTACCTTAGCAAAAGTTTCGCTATATCTGATGACATGCGAGTCGCCTTTTCTAACTGCGGCGGTCTTCTCGTCTAGAATGATGGCAGGACACAAGTGGTTCTCGTGATCCAGCAAAGAGTAGCAACAATATTCAGACTCGTCCAGACTGCAATTAGGACGAAATGGAAAAGTGTTTCTTTTGATCAGAGGAGCTCTGCTTGGCTGGGGGGCCGACTGCGTCTCGAATCTTGTGTGCTGGGCGATCCAGTATGTGAGCCAGTTTTTGGAATAACCGCCTTCACGGTTACCTGCAGGTTGCTCAAAGGGAAGGTTGCTCAGCAAGACCGTTTTGCACTCCTTTGTCAACAAACGCTTATAGCAGCCTCTGACAATAGACGGTGGCCAGATTGATGGCGCCACTGCATCAAAACCGAATTGAGGAGAAACGCGAGTGGGATCAACATCCACAGTAAGCCTCTCGTACCTTGGCGCGAGCTCGCGAACATGTTCTGCGAGAGCAGGAAGGGAGCCTCGCAGGCACCAGCAAAAGAATTCACGATAGCGCTCGTGGAAGTGCTCTCCATCTTCGAAGAGGAGCTCTTCTGAAAACACAACACCCTTAGAAGGATACAACTTTGGAAACCATTGCACGTTTTCAATACGCATGGCATAGGGCCTGGCTATGAACTCTCGCCGATTTTCGCATATCAGACTCCAAACGCACTTGGTATTGTTTGTTCCGAACCACCTCGCAGCTCTGCCGCTATTACGCTCCTCCATCGCGCCTGGGGGACACCACTTGTTGGGCTTAGAAGCAGTTGGGGCATAGGAAGGCCATCGCTCAAAGACCCACATCGTCAAAAAGGCAATGTTAACGAAAGTCAGTATGTCGAGGCGGCCACGCGATTCTTTCATGGCCACAACTAGCTGATCCAGTCTGTAGTACAGCGTGCCCAAGACCAAGGGTCCGAGTGCGACTTTCTGGCCAAGGGCCAGTTTCACAGCAAGCGGCAGAACGTGATAGAAGACCCCATCGTGCGGGTGACCATCGATTAAGTACCTCGACAGCCAGGCACAGAGGAAAGCACAAAGGGTCAAGTGATAGCCTTTACCTTCCACGTAGTTCTTGGCCTCTGGGTCTTGACTCAGAAGCTTCTTGGTAATGCTGCTGTTCGCGTAATCACGGAAGAAGTACTGCACCCATTTATTCTAAGTATTCTTCGCAGATGTGTCAACCAACTGCCAGTCAGGAAGGGCTTTTGTAGTGGTTCACCGGGTGGAGATTTTCTTTACCTCTGACAAGCATTCCTCCATCTGCGTGTACAAAGCAATCTCCGCATTCGTCCTCAAGGGACTCAAAGGTTCCACCTCGCCCATGGGAGACAGATCATACAGCATGTGCACGTCCTTGAGCGTGGGAGCAGCCTCGAACTTAGCAAAGTGAAAAGTGTGAGTCGCAGGCGAGTAGCGGGAAAGAAGGTTTAGAAGCATGGACTGGTCCAGCTTCACGGCACCACCCTTCATAGCACGAACGGCGAAGTATACGCCGGCCTCATTGAGAGTCACAGCATGATTGTTCAACACATGGTCAATCCATTCATCCATGTAGTCCAATTTCTGAACAAAAGCTTGGGTGGAAATCGCGGTATACGGGAAGTACCCATTTTCGATTCCCAATCGAACCACGTCCTCGGAGCCAATCAAATCAAGCAAGGCCGAGTTAACTGGAGGGGTTAATGTTAGCAATCCCTCATTAGGGACAGAAGCAGGCAGTTTCTTTGCCTTAACCCTCGCATGGTAGAAGTCCTTGCCACCTAGGTAGGGGGATTTTCGCCATAGAGCTTGTGGAAGATCAGGTATTTCTTCGTCCTCCTTGGTGGGTCTAGTTCTTTGCCATTCCTGCGGAAAAGCAAGAAAAAAAGGGGGGAGAAATATGCCACACTTCAGTTTGAATTTCGAGATTCAGGATCTATGGGAAGAAAGATGAACAGTTTCTGGTATCAATTTCAGAAATTAGGGATTGGAAATTGTTTGCATTATCAGGGATTTCAAAACCCTACATCCAAGGTCCTTATCATTGAAGGATTAAATCAAAATTGGGTTCAAAGATTGGAGCTTCTTCACAAGTTTTCAGCAGATAATATGTCATGGGTTTGCAGATCCAACACAGTTCAAAGCATACATTGGTATGTTAAACAAAATTAAACAAGGCCAACCTTGTTTTGGTAAAGCTTGCTTGGATGCGCACAGTTGAAGAAGACGATTGACAAGAGTGAACTGGTGATTAATTATTTGAATCTTCTCTCGAATACTTCCGGGTATCATTCACTTTAAGAGAAAGAAGTGATGCTTTGCAACAATGGAGAGTACAGAGTATTTATCCAAAAACAATGAAGGGTTGCGTCCTTTCAGTAGTCGAATCGCAACCGTCACCATCGAATCGCGCAATCACAGGACAAGCTGACGTCACCTCTAAAACCCTAAGGGCCAGACGGCACGACTCTAGGGGTTTTAGGTCATAATGGCACGCACGGGAGCTGAATTAACTCGTATTAGAATTGGTGCGTGGCGGCGACGCGTATGTTGGTTTCCGCGCATGGAAGTCTATCCAGCTATGAGTCTTCACGCGCAGAAAGGGGGCTAATGTAGATAGTGCTTTCTGAGCTGACAGATCTTGGCCACGTGGCAACCATCTAGCACACCATATTGTGCTCCACACACACTAGATCACCAGCCGCGCTGATCCATGTGGGGGCTGCGAGACAGGGCCCTCGCATACCACTGCACGGGACTTGTAGGGACTTAGTGGTTTGGAGGCTAGAGTAAGTCCTGTCGCGTGCGAGCCAAGCCCGCGCGCGACCTTTAGTAACTGTTTTGAGAGATTTATGGCACGAGCTCCATAAACCCGGTCAATCCGGTCAAACCCGGTCAACCCTATAACGGTTCCGGTATTCGCGCATAACGTGCTGTAACGGTCCCTATATACGCGGACGAACGTGCCTTTGTGGTTAAGCTAATTAAGCCTCCATTGATGGGCGCATTAACCACACTGCAAAGGTCACATTCTCCGTTATATATAGGACGTTAACCTTTCCATACAAAGGAGGACACACTGGCCATACGCGGAAGCTCTGCCAAACCTCTGTCTCTCTCTCAGACATTACTACTGCCTTATTCTCTCCCTACACACAACCCAACTCTTCCTGTGCCATCTCTGATCCTCTACTTACGGTGTAAACGGAGGTCTCCCTGCCGAAATCTCTTGTGCACAGAGTGCTCTTTCGAGCGTGCCCCGTCGACGATTTGACATCAAAGGGGAAGACATGATGGTCACCACGCAAGACGATGATGAACTTAGGACATTGTCCCAGAATCTTTTATCACATGACAAGAAGGAATTGGAAGTTGGACCCTAGATGGAAGAAACGTATCTTCATGGAGTACGTATCTTCTTGTGCTATTCAGGGCACTCTAGGGATTGCGTTTTCGTAACACAAGCCGGTATGTAGTGTAATGTAAATGTGTTCATGAGATATATGATTTCTCATAGGAGATGACCATAATTAAGAGAAATATTCTTAGAGATGATGATCTCCGCGAGCATGGAGGAACCGCTGGAAGACACCCGTTCCTTAGTTGATTATGAGGAAGTAGTTCTCAGGGATCCTTTGGACAGTAGGAGTGCTTTTCCAAGCGAGGTGCTCATCCATAGGGATGTGAGCAATTGACGACCCTCCTATGCAAAGCATTGCTCATAGGAGCATACCCCATCGATTACTTAAGATCGAAGGGATCACCTTGCATAAACGCGATGATAGAATACTAGGCCTCATCGCCCCCTAATTATGAAGAATGAAAAGTAATATTTAGAGGAAGAGTTATAGTCTATAAGGATCCAACCAAGTCTGAGACTAGGTTAACTTCATGACTGGAAGAGTATTGGAGATCGATGGATTTCCGAGGTCAATCAGAGTCCCAGATGGAAGCATGGTAAGGCATTCGACTTGCATAGAAGCGGATAAGCCTATACTCATTCTAAGTGTAGACATTGAGGAGAAATTCTCCCAACGGGTAGTGAGAGTTTGCGTTGATCCGACGAGGTATTCTCCCATGGGTAGCGAGAATTGCGTTGGTTCAACGGGGTATCCTCCCCAAATCATTGGGTGGTGAGGATTACGTTGATTCGCTTGATAGCATCAATAGTTGTGATAATAGAATTAAGGATCCATTCTCGATAGACGTGACGACCGAATTTCTCTATGGAGAAATCACAGAGGTGATCTGCATGACTCGACCACAGGGTTTCGAGACTTAAGATCAAATGCACGAATGAGTGCAAACTAAATAAGTCCATGTGTGGTCTTATCTAGTCCTCCGGACAGTATTATTTCATCAGGGATCGTTTACTTTATGTTTATGACAACAAATGAAAGCCGATGTGTATCACTCTTTCTAGTAAAGAGTCGATGATCATGTCACTTAACATCAATGACATACTATTGACCGGTAGAGCTTAAGGACAATACGTGTCCTATAAGGATTAAATTTCCTCTCGATTTATGACGAAGGATAATGGTGGGGCGAGATGCATTCTCGTTCGTTCAAAAGGACTTCTTATATTTTCACGAAAGGCGCACACCAAGAAGATACTTTGAACGATTCCATATTTTGGACCCAAATCCATGATGTAATCCTGTAGCTCAACGCAAGACTTTACGAGCCTAAATATGTGCCCTAAAAGTCACCATATGAGATTGACCAGATGACCAGAGTGCCCGATGCATGTGCAGTAGGCGTCTTCCACACACTATGGTGTATACTCTGACCCAACAAACGCTATGTAGCCCGATGAGTGGACTTCAGGAAATCCAATTTAGGACACTAGATTGCAGTCACGAGAATACTCAGATAACTCTATACGATGGACCACGTGATATGACTATCGAAGATAGACGGTTCAACTAGTTAGCTATACATGCTAACTGTTGGAATAGATGCCCTAGAGGCAATCTAGTTTAGTATGAATTTATTTGTGGCTAGAAATTCATTTATTATTTATTGGATATTTAATATAATGAAGTCCTTAGATTTACAATTATGTTGTTTATCTTAAATGTCACTAGTCCAGTATAATGATTAATGGGACAATCATCTATAGACTAGTATGGGGTTGGATTGATATGGAGATATCACGATCCAACACATAGGTGTGCATTATGGAATGTTGCACTGGATTGACCCATCTCCGAGAAGGCTACATACACGTTATGTTGAGTCACAAGCGCTTCTCGCGGTGCAATGGTATTGTCATCCTTAGACTTGAAGTCACTAGATATTCTAGTTGTGGATTATTGTGATTTTGGTAGCGTCAAACGCTACACCGTAACTGGGTAGTTATAAAGGCGTGTACTGGATACAATAAGAAGGAAGCTTAGAGATCGTAGTGGACGTAGATAGAATTTGTCCCTCCCACATAACGGGAGCAAATATCCTAGGCCACTCGAGGGATAGTGCTTATAGAATGTCTGGCCAGACTCAAATAAATCAATATAGGATATTGATGTTATTTGCACGAATAAGGCTATTCTCATGGATCGAGAAACTATAGATTGGATATACGAGTGTGACTTGTATGTCTCGTGTCCAATCCGGATACAGAGACAAAGGGATGAGACAATTACTTGTACAAAGGTTGTCAAGATGACTATTCTATTAGTTGGCTTGAATGGATGTTTTGCTAGAAACCGCTCCATATTAGAAAATAGTTGCTACCAACTAGATAGAACCTATGGGGTCACACGCTATATAGAGTTGAACTAGATTTGGGAATTAATTAATTGGATTAATTAATTAGAAGGATCACTTTGCAAAACCTTGCAAACTTAGTAGGGACTAATTTGCAAGGAAGGGACTAAATTGAATTCTAGTAGGACTAGAATAAGTCCTTTAGGTAGTTGGCAAGGAGTTCTTGGACTATATAAGTGACCTTCCTTCCTTCCTTCCCACAACTTATGCTCATTATTGAAAATAAAAAGAGTGGGAGAGAACAAAAAGGAGAGAGAGCAAGCAACAAGAGGAGCCCGACCGCCCCTCTTGTCGCCGCCCGTCCCGTCGGCCACAAGGAGGCCGAGAGCCCCCTTTTTGGTCTCGTTTTAAGTGATCTTTTCTTCCTCTTCCTCTTCCGGGCTAGCACCAAGGACTTGGGAGATCTAGGATCAACTCCAGGTGTGGATCAACCATAGAGAACGTGACATAATTCGCGTTTGAAGTCATCAAAGGAGAACCCTAAGGTGTGTTATTGATTTCTTCCGTTACCATCGTTATGTTTCTTGACTTGTGATCCTTGGAGGGTTTTGCATGGTTATTTTTGTTTCCGTTGCACATCCATGAATCAAAACCCTACAGTGGTATCAGAGCCACAGGTCGTAGAGCATAAACGTGGTTTATGTGTTACGTTTTAGTTGTTTTACACCTTAATTTGATTGTTTATCGCGTAAAACAAGACAAATCAAGAATGGGATGCAATTTGTCAATAATCTATCATAACAAGATCTAATTTTTGCATTGGATGCATGAATTGGTGAGTTTGAGAAATTTTAGGATCTTAGATCTTGGGTTTGGGCATCCTTGGGGAAGAAGGAGTGCTTACAAAACAAGGAAACAACCAAACTTGGGCACCAAGCAAGGGAGTTGTTTTGGAAACAACTCCCTCAAGGAGGTTCGGCCCCCTAGGGGACCGCCCCTCTTGCTTGCCGCCCAAGATTGGCCGCCCTAGGGGCCGGGCGGCCCTAACCCGCGGCCTAGGCGTGTGGGTTTTTGGCCGGGCCGGGCCTAGGGCCTTGTGGTTCATCTTATTGGGCCCGGGCAATTTGATTGTTGGGCCCATGGACCGTTTTAACCCTAGAAATCTTAAAATCAATTAAAATTGACCAAGCGCGTTAAAATTGGATTTTAACAGTTTATGTGCGATTCGCATGGTGATTGGATATGGCCTTAGGATGTGGTTTGATGTGGATGTTTAATTTTGTGGTTTGGTTTTACGGCCTGCGAGCTGATTAATTAATTGTAATAATTAATTAGGGTTTTATGGCCTGCGTGCCAATTTTTTTCCTCAACTTGTGAGATTTATTTTATTTAGTATAGAAGTTAGCTAGTGCTAGATAAAGTAGATTGTTAGCCAAGATTGAAGAAAAGAATCCCAAAGCCAAAAGAAGCCACAAAAGATGGAGCATGGAGCATAGAGCATTCCACATGACTATGAAGGATGGACCAAAAGATCAAGACGCATGGAGATGTGTTTGCTTTTAGGGTTCATAGATAATTCCATTGGCTTGGAATTATCTTAGTTATAAAAGGCCATATCCACATCACGTTTAATTTCTGTTTTGTGGTTGTTTACTTTATTGTCTTATTATTGTGTGGTTGGTGTAATAAGATAATTAGACAACCCGGATCTATTATTTGGAGTTTTGCCCAAACTCAAATAGATAGATTAGTTGATATTGATCAACAAAACAATTAAAATTGAATTTAAAATCCCTCAAAATTCAAATATTGTGTTCTTGCCTTCTCGTTATTTAAACACTCATTATCATCATTATTTATCAAGTTCGTGCGTTCCAAAGCATGGCGACTTGGTTCATAATGATGGAATGCGATGGCACGTAACAATGTGCAATTGTTTAGATAAGAGGTTGAACACAACTGGGCTATTAATATGATTAAGAAACCTAGAGGCAACCAATTGGGATTATCCATATGGATGGATAAATAAGGAGTTATTTGCCCAATTGAACCAAGAGTTGCATATGGGATGCAATTGGAATTGTTCCTACCTAAAGTAGCCAAATTATGTGTGACTTGCCAAAGCAAGCTCATAAGGAGGTAAAACATGGATCTTGGCCCACTAGAAAATATGAGGATATTTTCCGCATTAATATCTCGAGGGTTATGAATCCGTATAAAAATAGTGGGAGCTATATTTGATAAACTAGCCATTATTGAATATAGTCAAAAATTCACAAATACTAAAACTTGCGTTTTTCCTTTTGTAGAATTCCAAATGGCAAACAACTCATCGAGTTCACAACATTCCCTACGATCTGTCCTTGAGAAGGACAAGCTCTCTGGAACCAACTTTCTTGATTGGTACAGAAACTTAAGATTTGTTCTCAAGAAAGAGAAGAAACTGTACGCAATAGAGAAGCATGTTCCAGAAGGTCCAGAGAATCAAACACATGCTGCCCTAAAGGCGTATCAAAAGCGTGTTGATGACGCCAATGATGCGGCCTGCCTTATGCTATGCACCATGACTTCTGAGCTTCGGAAGCAACACAAAAACATGAATGCTGTCGATATGATCGAGCATCTGAAGCAGCTCTTCCAAGATCAGGCAAGGGTAGAGAGGTATGAGGTCTCTAAGGCACTGTTCAAGTGTCATCTGGCAGAAGGGAACCCGGTGGGACCCCATGTACTCCGTATGATCGGGTACTTGGAGAATCTCGCCCGACTAGGGTTCCCGGTCGGCCAAGAGTTGGCAACCGATCTCATGTTGCAATCGTTGCCCGAGAGTTATGGACAGTTCATCATGAACTATAACATGAACGAGATCGTGAAACCACTTCCAGATTTACTCAATATGTTGAGGACAGCTGAACAGAGCATCAACAAGGGTAAGGGCAAGGCCATTATGATGGTGCAGAAAGGAAAGGGCAAAAGGTTTGCCTCGTCCTCCAAGGGCAAAGGCAAGTCAGTTTCCAAGTCCAAGGAACCTGCCCTTAAGCCTGTTGGTGGCATTGCCAAAGGTGTGACTAAAGGTGAGTGTCACTATTGCAGTCAGCCTGGACACTGGAGGAGGAACTGCCCAAAATATCTGGAGGACAAGAGGCTTTGAATAGTGATTCCACCATTAAATAATTCACTATTTTAGTGCGCAATTATTTAATGGACTTTATGTCCTTGATCTAAGCAATCCTGTCTACAACATTAATACCAAGCGGATTAAAATAAATGATTTAAATCCTGCTTATTTATGGCATTGTCGTTTAGGCCATATAAATGAGAAACGTGTATCTAGACTCCATAAAGATGGATTACTAGACTCATTTGATTTTGAATCATATGAGACATGTGAGGCTTGTTTATTGGGAAAAATGACTAAGTTCCCTTTCAATAAGAAAGGTGAGAGGACTAGTGAGCAATTGGCGTTCATACATACCGATGTGTGTGGGCCATTTGCCACGCCTGCCAGGGGTGGTTATGTCTACTTCATTACATATACTGATGACTACAGTAGATATGGATTTGTGTAACTTATGAGGGAAAATCCGAATCCTTTGAAGTGTTCAAAGAATTCAAGAATGAAGTAGAGAAGCAACTTGGCAAAAGTATCAAGGCTCTACGATCGGATCGTGGAGGAGAATACTTAAGCCAAGAGTTTGAAGACTATCTTAGAGAGTGTGGGATCGTGTCCCAACTCACTCCACCCGGAACGCCACAATGGAATGGCGCGTCCGAGAGGAGGAATCGAACCCTATTGGATATGGTTCGATCTATGATGTGTCAAACTGATCTTCCATTGTCATTTTGGGGCTTCGCTCTATTAAGTGCAGCTTTCACCATTAACCGTGTTCCATCTAAATCAGTCATGAAGACACCATATGATATGTGGAGTGGGAGGCGTCCCACATTGTCGTTCATGAGGATTTGGGGCTGCGATGTCTATGTAAAATGTTTACAATCAGACAAGCTAGGGCCGAAATCGGATAAGTGTAAATTTGTGGGTTACCCTAAGGAAACTAAGGGTTACTATTTCTACAATCCAACCGAGAACAAAGTGTTTGTTGCTCGGACCGGCGTGTTTCTAGAAAGAGAACTTGTCTCTAAAGAAGCAAGTGGGAGGAATGTAGAACATGAAGAGGTTCAAGAACCACAAATCACTGAACCGATTATGGAACATGAACAGGAACCACAAGAAGTTGTGGAGCAACCTGTTCAGGTAATACAAGAGCTTCGTAGATCTAGTAGAGTGTGCCAGGAATCCGAGAGGTATGGACTTCTCGTGACCGATTCTGGTGATTCGATGCTCATAGATGATGAGCCTACTACCTATGAGGAGGCCATGAATGGCCCAGACTCTCAGAAGTGGCTAGAAGCCATGAGATCCGAGATGGAATCCATGTACACCAACAAAGTATGGACTTTGGTGGAACCACCTGATGGGGCGCGACCCATAGGGTGCAGGTGGGTCTTCAAGAAGAAGATCGACATGGATGGTAATGTGATTACCTATAAGGGCCGATTGGTGGCTAAAGGATTCAGAAAGATTCATGGTATTGACTATGATGAAACCTTTTCACCAGTCGCTATGACCAAATCCATCTGAATCCTACTTGCGATTGCAGCATACCATGACTATGATATTTGGCAGATGGATGTCAAAACAGCATTCCTTTATGGGAATCTCCTCGAGTACATGTATATGATACAGCCGGAGGGTTTTGAGGATCCAAAGCAAGCCAACAAATTCTGTACGCTGCAACGATCCATTTATGGATTGAAGCAAGCTTCTAGGATTTGGAATCGACGTTTTGATGAAGTAGTCAAAGAGTTTGGCTTCATCAGGAACGAAGATGAGTCTTGTATCTACAAGAAGGTTAGTGGGAGCGCTGTAGCTTTTCTGATCTTGTATGTGGATGATATACTACTCATTGGAAAAAACATTCCCATGCTACAATATGTTAAAGATTGGCTAGGGAAGTGTTTCTCAATGAAAGACTTAGGGGAAGCAGCCTATATACTCGGTATAAAGATCTATAGAGATAGATCTAAAAGGTTGCTAGGCCTAAGTCAAAGTACATATATTGACAAGGTGTTGAAACGGTTCAACATGCAAGATTCCAAGAAGGGATTCTTGCCCATGTCACATGGAATCACTCTTTCGAAGAGTGGTTGTCCTTCCAATGAGATTGAGAAGGAACGCATGAGTAGAATCCCCTACGCCTCGGCCATAGGATCTATCATGTACGCCATGTTATGTACTAGACCAGATGTGTCATATGCCTTGAGTATGACAAGCAGATACCAATCCAATCCGGGTGAGAGTCACTGGATTGCATTCAAGAACATCCTAAAGTACTTGAGAAGAACTAAGGATGCTTTCTTGATATTTGGCGGTGAGGAAGAATTGCGTGTAAGGGGTTACACTGATGCAAGCTTCCAAACCGACAGAGATGACTTTAGATCACAATCGGGTTATGTGTTTTGCCTGAATGGAGCAGCGGTGAGCTGGAAGAGTTCCAAGCAAGAGACGGTGGCTGATTCTACAACAGAGGCTGAATACATTGCTGCAAATGGCGCAGCAAAGGAAGCTGTTTGGATCAGAAAGTTTGTTTCTGAACTTGGTGTGGTCCCTAGCATTGCGGATCCAGTCGAGTTGTTTTGTGAAAACACTCACTACAACAAATATGACATTTGTTGACAGTTTTTTTGTCGACACACAGTTTTATGTCGATGGTTACGCGATTAATCGACAATATCAGAATTTGTCGATGCACATGATATTTTTTGTCGACCTTTTAGTTTTTATTTTGTTCTTCCCAATAATGTGGTCAATATATTGGGAGTATTTATTTGATTTTGACATCTACTTACATAGTGACATATCTTTTTGTCAACTCCTGCTTTAAAAAATTGGAGGGTAAATTATTGATGTTTCCCGCACTCCCAAATTGTAAGGAGGGAATAAAAAATTAATCTATATCTATATCAATACTGCAACGTTTACGACCCACATATCAATCCTCGCCCGAATTAGGGCTTACCTCCCACGGTGGTTCATCTCTCGACGCACCAGTCGCACGGTTACAGGTACGCCTTCTTCTTCCTTCGATTTATCTTCTTCCTCTTCTTCTTCGACGATTTATCTTATTCATATACAATTTTCGTCTGGGGTTTTTTTGTTTCTCTCCTTCTTCTCCGGTTTGAACAAGTATCGGCGTCGAACTGTGCTATCGGAAACCACGATAGGCTACTTCTCCCCATCGCTGCCTGTTATCTCCGATACCACGATAGTAGATCTGGGACGAACGCCCATTCACCATTCCAGTTCAGGTTTGTTTTCATCATCATTCTTCTTCTTTCATTCTTGGGTTCTTCTACAATTCTGAAGGCTTGAAATTGTTCATCTCAACTGGGAATTGTCTTCTCTGCTAGGTAAAATCAAAGGAGCTCGGATCTGCGAATCCTCTCTCTCTCCAATCAAACAATTGCAGACAATCGAAATTGATATATGTGTGTTGTCTATATAGCTGTCTCATCTTATTTGTGTTCCTGATTTTCTATTTAGGGTTCAATTTAGAGTGGAGAGAAATCAAGAGGACCGAAGCAAAGAGGAGTTTTATGATCTGGAACTGAAAGTACGATTTTTTGGGTGTGGTACGATCTCTCTTCCCCTCACTCTCTCCCTTTACATCTTCTCTGATATCCCCAAACTAGGTATTTTACAGCTTCTCTGATATCCCCCTTCTCTGGTATGATTATGGGGTTTTAAGCTGTTGTAATTTGAAATGGACTTTTAAACTGTTCTGAACAACAACAAGAAAACAAGGTGATATCTGAGCCTCTTCCCCTCAGCCTAAGCTATTTACGGTTGCATTTTAGGCTGTTGGCGAATGACTTGTGTTGGCAAGACTGTTAAACAATTGAATTCTTCTTCTTTGCTCATGAAATGCATTTAAGCATCAAAAGTTAACTGCTGGCTTGCTTGTGAGAAGAGTTCTTATATATGCTATCCAGGATAGCGCCAACTTGCCTTTTGCAAATTGGTTGGTTATGATTAAGCCTTAATGTCTATTTTTGTCTTACCCTAATTTCATTTTCCAAACTGGGAATCTCATGTATTTGATTTGAATCCGATGACGGACCCTTTGCATCTAGTAAGGGTTGGAACGGCTCGTATGTTATTTAGGTTTTGCCCATTAGCTCTCAGAGTTTTATAATGTCATGACTTGGCGTTTCGATATTTATGGTTTGTATCTTACTCCATTATTTGCTTTTTTATTCGCACTGGTCCTGAAACCCAAGTAATGCATTCCTTTTAGTGGGCCTAAGCACATTAAACCGAAAGAGTGATTGGCTAGATAACCTCCAGTTTAATAACTGAAGATAATAAAGCTGCTATTGGGATCTGTTTCTTATCTTTCTTCTCCACTAGATTGACTGCTTCAGATGGCTAGGACTAAAGCTGTTATAAGTCCTTTTTAGATTGACTGCTTCGTAGTCTTTGCCGTTTGTGATCAGGCTATGAGGGGTCAGTGTGTATCAATGGACTTCTATGTTGTTCAATGAATTTCTTCGACCCCTATGTTACTGGTGTTCCATTGTTGATTTGTAGTGGGTAAGCTCTATAACTCAAATGGTTCAAATTATCTGTAATTGGTTGGACTTAATGGTTTTACTGCAGAAAGTGAATTTCATTGGACTTCTCAATAACCCACTGATCATTCAAGTTTGATATATTCAAGTTTGATACTCAAAGTTATGGCTTCAGGTTTGGTTTTGGCTTGGCTTTGGGTTTGAATTAACTTTTTCCCAATAGCTTAACAGGTAGGAGATTGCCACTGGTATGTGTTTGGTGAATCAGTCAATTTTGATTGACTTCCATACGCTATAACACACTCATCAGTCAAGTTTGATACTCAGATTATAGCTTTAACAGGTAAGAGATTGTCACTGGTATAGGTTTGTTCCCACGTTAGCAAGTTGGCCAGGGAGTTATAGTAGGATGAGGGAATGGATATTTGAACACCATTCCATGGTGCTTACGAATGATGCTCAGGTGCAACACGTAGCTGGATTGCCGAGGGATTGGGAAGAGAAAGGCCACAAGGTTCAGCAGCTCTACTCGATAATCCCACATTGCAACAATGTAAGATCAACGGATACGTTTGGGGGACTTGAGATATCTCAGATTTTTAGAATTCGATTTTTCAAAAGTGGTTTGTAATGAAAAGAGAAGTATATGATTTCATTTCAACCACGTGCATGGCGGATCTCGAATTTCGCTACAGTGGGGGCTCAATTCCAAAAAGATGACATTTTTGATGAATGAATCTACTTATATGCAGTGGGGCTAAAGTGAACTTAATGTTTAAATTGTACTCTAATTTCAAAAAATCAAGTGAGGTCTACAGGCGTTGGAATAATAGAGATGCCAAAATATCAGAGATATCTTTGTCCCCCAATAATGCCAATGTTGAACAAGATGATGTACGCGAAAATAGGTTTTTGATTTGTTTGTGTTGGTTATGCAGGTATAGAAACAATACGAGTTGGACTTTAGAGACAGAGCGGGCAGGACTTAAGATCCAGAGCTCAGTGAAGAACTTTCAGTTGATTCTGGAGGTATATATGTATGCATATGAACTGAACATCATCCTTTTTCCCCGCTTTCTCAAGTTCTTTGTAGTAGAGATAGATATCATCAATGAGAGGTCTACTAACTTGATCAGAGATGGATTTCTGGCTACAGTGAAGACGTTTTCATAGAGAGAATCTTGAAAATCAATATTTAGTAACTAATTAGGAGCCTTGCATTTGCTGCTTTTGTTTTCATGTACTCTACAATTAATTAGAAGTCATATTTTTAGTTAGATTAGTCTTTTGTCTGATATTTTGAAACACTGCCAAGGGAAACGACATACCCACTAATTTGGTTTTTCTCAAAATTTTGCCCAATAATCTCAAAACTATGTGATGCTTACTGAGATAAGTCAGTGTGTTCTATGTTCTGAAAAAAACCGAGCACCCCCCCCCCCCCATAACAGGAAGAAGTACTTTTTTACATGAGTCACATAAACTCAGCTTTTGATGCTAATGTCTTTTTATATATCTTCAGATGATGTTATTTCGGCCCTGGTTAAATGCCTTGGTAGTGAGCATAGGGTATTGAAGAAGGTGTGTTTCTCAGTCTAGTTTACTCTTGTGTAGCCCTTTTGTTGATCAGCATTTCCATTTGACATCTTCAATTTTTGTAGGAAGCAGCTTGGGTGTTATCTAATATGGCAGCTGGTTCTGTCGAACACAAACAGGTAATACATTCAAGTGAAGCTGTGCCATTGTTATTGCAGTTACTTTTGACAGCACCTTTCGATATAAAAAAGGAAGTTGCATATGTTCTTGGTAATCTCTGTGTCACTCCATCAGAAGGTGCTGGAAGTCCTACTTTGATCCTGGAGCACTTGGTGTCCCTTGTTGGTAAAGGCTGCCTTCCTGGTTTTATAGATTTAATCAGGTCAGCTGATATTGAGGATGCAAGACTAGGACTGCAGTTCATGCTTCCTAGATCTGACCCAATAAAGCAAATATTGGTATGGGAAACTTTTGTTATCGTTTATTATATTCTGATTTAATTATGTCTTACTTACTCGCAGGAATTCGGACACTAACAATGCTACTAATGGTGTTCACTGAACGGCGGAATTGAATATTGGTATGGGATGGATGTCAAGTGCTAGAAGCTTTTCTGCTCATCCATCGTACAGACAATATTCTTAAAGTATGTGTTGAGGATCCATAGATTCGATCGGCCGTACAGACAATATTCTTAGTTGATGCAAAACACCAATTATGTAATCCATTTAGTTTTTTTATGTAAAACACCAAGTTATGGCTTGTTGATTATGGCTTGAAGAACAATTGTGCATGTTTATGATTCATGTTTGGAATTTTGGTGCATGTATTTTTTTTTATTTCGTCGTGATACTGGCGACAAACATGTGTGTCGCCAGGAAGATGTAAAAGTGAGAAACTGGTGACAAACAGAATTTGTCACCTATGTACATAAACTACCAAATTTACTTGTCGGTAGTTGTACTAGCGACATAAAAGGTTTGTTGTTAGATTTAAACTGTCGACATAAACTAATGTCGCATTTTTTTTTTCTGCCTACGTAATTGAGATTTGTCGGCCTTAATACTAACGACCGACTTGTAGTGACCATTTTCCGTCAAAAAATTATTTGTCGATAGAATTTCTACCGACATATTTGGCCTTTCTAGCGACAATTTTTGCTGTCAACGGAGGCAGAATTTGTTGTAGTGACTGGGGCGATCGCGCAATCAAAGGAACCAAGATCGCACCAGAAGTTCAAGCACATGCTCAGGAAGTTTCATCTGACTCGAGATATTATCGATAGAGGAGACGTTCGGATATGCAAGATTCCTACAGATGAGAATCTGTCAGACCCGCTTACAAAGCCGCTCACGCAGTGGAAGCATGAAGGGCACACTAGGAGTATAGGCATACGAGATGCGCCAGATTGGCTCTAGTGCAAGTGGGAGACTGTAGGAATAGATGCCCTAGAGGCAATCTAGTTTAGTATGAATTTATTTGTGGCTAGAAATTCATTTATTATTTATTGGATATTTAATATAATGAAGTCCTTAGATTTATGATAACGCCCAAATAGGGGTTATTTTATAGCCTGAAAAGATGTGTATGTGTGCTGGAAAGCCGCGTTTTAGCCAGAATTCATCCTCGGAAAGCCTCGGTTTTAGGAACGAGACGTTTATTTGCTCTTCGTGAATTTCTGCATGTTTCGTACTTTTATTGGATATGATCGCAGGTTTTTTCATATTTTTACAGGAACAGGTTTGGAAAGTGCATTGGGATGCGTGCCGAGACAGAACCGGGATCGCCTCGGGAAACGTGCAGAAAATGCTCGGAGCAGGATTTGACCGAGACTGGTACAAGGGAGAGCGGAATGGAAAACGGAAAGACTGGAGGAAAAACGAGCAGTGAAAACCGACCGAGGAAGCTGAAAACGCCAAAACCGGGAATCACCGGGATGCGCTCGGTTGACAATATCTTGAGCTTGACTTGGAATTTTGAAGTGAAACCAAGGGCAAAAGAACGGAGGCGTCAAGGGCTTTCCGAAAACAGGTTATAATACTGAAACGAAGTCCGGCCGAAAACCGACTCCCGTCACGTGTGGGTCCCAGTCAGGCCACGCCCGAGTAAGGGGTCTCGGGTCCTGGTGTCCAGAGTCAGGAGCAACTATTTCATGTTCGTCACAATTTCAGGGACAGTTTTGGCCTAGGGGTATTTTGGTCATTTTGGCACCGGGCCCGGGTTTCCGGAGTCAAGTTCAGATTTTGTCTCCCAAATTCAGTTAGCAGTTTCCCTATGTCCAGAGTCAGGATTGGACAGAATTTGGAGCGGTTTTGACCCAGGGGTATTTTGGTAATTTTGACAAGTTTTCGGGTCAAAACGCAAGACGGGAACACGGGAAAGCAGGAAGACACCAAGGGAGTCAAACCGGGAGCGTCAGGCAGAAGAGTGGGACCCAGGGGACCCAACCAGGCCCACCAAAGGACCAAGCAGGGCCTCCTCTCCACCCCCCTGCCTGCGTATATACGCAGGCCTGCGTATATACGCAGGCAGGAGGGGGAGAGGGGGAGGTGGTTATATGCTCTGGTTGCGTATATACGCAACCCTGCGTATATACGCAGCCAGTTTGACTTTTTTTCCCGAGTCGGTGGACGAATGGCAGTTTTCGTAATTTCTGGCGTAAGCGTTTTCGGGGAAAACAGCACTATTTAAAGACTCGTCCAGACTCTTTTTGGATCATCAACACAAGACAGCACAACCGAAGGAGAAGACGGAGCATCCCCGGAGAGCACGGAAACGTGAATCCAGATTCAAGACACCTGTTTGCTCTTCTTCTCTCTCATTCAAAAACTGTGTTATTTACGTTATGAATTTTAGTAGCTAAACTTTTACCTAGGTTCTCGGTGAACCTAGGGTTTCGTTTTCAGATTAGTTCTGCGTTTTGACTATGAATTCATGATTACGTTATCTTAATATCAGCAGCTTTATTCGTTATTCTGTCTTTGAATTTTACTATTTATGCATGATCGGAGTAGCTAACCAGAATTGCTGCAGACCCGAGCCGGTAGGTGAAAACGTCCGGTTAGGGTTAGGAAGAAAAGACAGAATTTAGCACCTTACCCCGATGGGCCGACTAGCGAAGGGGAGTTAGGACTAGCCTGAAATCGTTGAGACCAACTGTTAGAGAATCTGACCCGGGCCATCAGGACAGGTTAGAAACCCTAGCAGCCTTAGAACGAGACTGCAGATTTAGGCAGCTTAACAGGAATCCGACAGTCTGCAGGATTGTGATAACGTGCAGGAAAAGAAAAGATACTACACAATTGGTACGTGGCACGGATAACGAGACTGCTGTGTGTTTTCATGTCAAACAAAGAACGAAAATCTGAAGAACCCTAGGGGATCCCGGGACCTAGTATCTCAAACCCTAGATTTACAAGCTTAAGATTATTCAGAAAACTTTCACAAAAATATTTACGTTTCAGTTATTTATGTTCAAACTCTCAAAATATTCCTCCTTTTTACACTCTGTTCGTTAAAACTGATTACTAGAAAAACCTGCAAAGTCCCTGTGGGATCGATAAACCGAGTCGAAAATACTCTCTATATTACTTGATTCGTATACTTGCGAATAGCACGCTAAATTGCGCATCAAGTTTTTGGCGCCGTTGCCGGGGACTTTTTAGGGTCTATTTAGTAGTCCGAATTAATTTTCAGAGTTTTTATTTTTATTTTATTTTTTATTTTTCGTTATCTCATTGCTCTTGAGATCTCTACTTTTGCAGGATGGGCGACAATACCGAGAGAACGCCAGAACTGCCCGAGACACGTACTCCAGCCGAGATGGCTCGGTACATCGAGGATCTGATCGATGCAGGATTCGCTGCCCGGAGCAACCAGAGGACATACAACCGGTCTGGGAAGGCGTTGGTGGAGAATTTCGAAGTCCCCACGGGGGGGCATGAGCGAGCTATCGTGGTGCCCGAGATCACCGCAGAACACTTTGACATCAAACCCTCCACCATCCAGACTGTGCAGACCCTCTGCCCGTTCCATGGCAAAGCTGACGAAGACCCGAACGACTTTATCGGGAAGTTCGAGGATTACTGCAACAAGGTCCGGTATAAGGGAGTTGGCGCAGAGGCACTTATGCTAATTCTTTTCCCATACTGCCTATACGGAGTGGCCAACGACTGGCTCGAATCCCAACCACCCAGATCGATCACTACATGGGAGGGGTGTGTCACCGATTTTCTGGCCAAATTTTACCCCGCCTCCCGGGTCATTCAATTACAAAGCGAGATTTTGTCGTTCAAACAGAAGACGGGAGAGACGGTGGTAGACGCATGGGACAGATTGATGAGACTTGTGAAAAGATGCCCGAACCACGGTTTCGGAGACCCGAAGATCCTGCAGGTATTCTACCATGCCCTAGACAGGGAGAGTGCTGACAGGATTGACCGAGAAGCCGGAGGAAATTTTCTGTACCATGTGGACAAGGACGGTGCCTATGAGCTGATGAAGCAATTAGCCAAACAGGATACTCGCCTGTTTGACGATCGCAGGATCACGGCCCGAGCCGAGCCAGTGGAAGACGAACGGATAGACAATCTGGTCAAGATCGTTCAAGATTTGGTCAAGAAGGTTTACTCAGAAAAGAAGACTGTTGCGGCAGTAGACAGACCAAATTTGGACACAGCCATTGAGGGGCTCGGAAACGAAGATTCCAATTACGTACAGCAGCAGTGGGACCCGAGCCGGTACAGACCGGGTACGAGAGACCATCCCGGGTTCCGGTACGGAAACCCGAACGCAGCAGTTTATGCACCGGGGTTCCAGCACAGGCCACCAGCCCAGCAGGCTGCACCGACGCAGCAGGCTCAGTCGGGCCCATATGCATAGCAGTACGACGCTCAGATGAAGGAGATCAAGTCCATGTTCCAGACGATGGAGTCCCGGTTCAAGCACATGGACGCCCTGACAGCCGACGTGCAGATGACCAAAACGTCACTGCGCGCTTTGGAGGTACAAGTGGGGCAGTTAGCACAGCAGCTAACAGAGAGACAGCCAGGAAATCTACCCTCGAATACAATAAACAATCCACGGGCTCAGATCAATGCTATCTCCACTCGGAGTGGATTGGCACTGCAGGATCCACCGTATCCCAGCCACGCACGTGCAGAAAATTCGAAAGAAGTAGAACGCAACTTGTCGGGCCAGGATAACAGCACAGTCGACCGCCCCCAGCCGAAGGGCTCGGTTGAGCAGGATGCAGTGCAGAACAAGACAGATGCAGAAACGGTACCTGTCTCCAAGGAGGTGCCATACCCCTTGCGAACACGAAAGAGGGACGATAGCAAGGACTACGCCAGATTTCTCGAGATTTTCAAACAGCTGAAGATCAACATACCCTTTGCGGAGGCGTTGGCAAAGATGCCCACTTATGCCAAGTTCCTCAAAGATATTTTGTAAGGACGGAAACGTATGAGCGATTTCGAGACAATAAATCTGACGGCAGAAGTGAGCAATTGTGTGAAGAATGGGCTACCGAGGAAGAGGAAGGACCCTGGCAGTTTTGTCATCCCGGTGACCCTAGGTAATGCTTACACAGGAAAGGCTCTGTGTGACCTAGGGGCCAGTATCAATCTGATGCCTTTGTCGATTTTCAAAACTTTGAAAATCGGTGAACTCAGGCCCACCAGAATCAAGCTGCAGATGGCGGACAGATCCGTGAAGCAGGCTTACGGAGTTATTGAAGATGTTCTGGTGAAAGTCGGAGAACTGATTTTTCCGGCAGATTTTGTAATTCTAGACATGGAGGCAGGAGACGTACCACTCATTCTGGGCAGACCATTTTTGGCCACTGGAGAAGCCATGATAAACTGTAAGAGCGGAGAACTGACCATGCAGATCAATGAAGACAAGGTGAAGTTCAATGTTTTCAAAAATCTGCAACTACCAAACTATTACGAGCATGAAGACATCTTCGCAGTAGAGGTAGTCGAAGAAGGCTGGGAAAACGAAGAGATGGATGAGCTATGGGCAGAGATTGACAGAGTGGACAGAGAGAACGAGGAGAGATTCCAGGAGGAGCAGGCCATGCAAGCCGAAAACCGGACCACTTTACAGCTGGACGGACAAGGTGTTGGAATAGATGCCCTAGAGGCAATCTAGTTTAGTATGAATTTGTAATTGGCTAGAAATTCATTTATTATTTATTGGATATTTAATATAATGAAGTCCTTAGATTTACAATTGTGTTGTTTATCTTAAATATCCCTAGTCAAGTATAATGATTAAATGGGACAATCATCTATAGACTAGTATGGGGTTGGATTGATATGGAGATATCACGATCCAACACATAGGTGTGCATTACGGAATGTTGCACTGGATTGACCCATTACCGAGAAGGCTACATATACGTTATGTTGAGTCACAAGTGCTTCTCGGGTACAATGGTATTGTCATCCTTAGACTTGAAGTCACTAGATATTCTAGTTGTGGATCATTGTGATCTTGGTAGCGTTAAACGCTACACCGTAACTGGGTAGTTATAAAGGCGTGTACTGGATACAATGAGAAGCAAGCTTAGAGATCGTAGTGGACGTAGAGAGGATTTGCCCCTCCCACATAACGGGAGCAAATATCCAAGGCCACTCGAGGATAGTGCTTATAGAATGTCTGGCCAGACTCAAATAAATCAATATATGGGATATTGATGTTATTTGCACGAATAAGGCTATTCCATGGATCGAGAAACTAGGGATTGGATATACGAGTGTGACTTGTATGTCTCGTGTCCAATCCGGATATGGAGGCAAAGGGATGAGACAATTACTTGTACAAGGTTGTCTAGATGACTATTCTATTAGTTGGCTAGAATGGATGTTTTGCTAGAAACCGCTCCATATTAGCAAAGAGTTGCTACCAACTAGATAGAACCTATGGGGTCACACGCTATATAGAGTTGTACTAGATTGTGGAATTAATTAATTGGATTAATTAATTAGAAGGATCACTTTGCAAACCCTTGCAAACTTAGTGGGGACTAATTTGCAAGGAAGGGACTAAATTGAATTCTAGTAGGACTAGAATAAGTCCTTTAGGTAGTTAACAAGGAGTTGTTGGACTATATAAAGGACCCTCCTCCTTCCTTCCCTAGACACACTTTATGCTCTAGAGAGAGAACATAACAAGAGTAGGAGAGAACAAAGGAGAGAGAGAGCAAGCCACAAAGAGGGACGCCGCCCCCTTTGCCGCCGCCCCCTTGTCCCCGACGCCACAAAGGGCCGAGCCCCTTTTGGTGCCTCGTTTTGCGTGATTTCTTCACCCTCCTTTCAATCCGGGCTAGCACCAAGGTGATTGGAGATCTAGGAACAACTCTAGGCGTGGATCAACTATAGAGAACGTGACACTATTCGCGTTTGAAGTCATCAAGGAGAACCCAAAGGTGTGTTTATGATTTCTTACCTTTACTATCGTTATGCATCTAGACTTGTGATCCTTGGAGGGTTTTGCATGGTTGTTTGTTTGATTATGCTTCCGTTTGCGCGATCCATGAATCAAAACCCTACAGTGGTATCAGAGCCTGGTTATAGAGCATAAACGTAGTTTATGTGTTACATTCTTGTTGTTTTACACCTTAATTTGTTGTTTATCGCGTAAAACAAGACAAATCAAGCATTGGATGCAATTTGTCAAAGAATTAATCATAACAAGACCCAATTATTGCATTGGATGCATGAATTGGTGAGTTTGAGAAATTTTAGGATCTTAGATCTAGGGTTTGGGCATCCTTGGGGAAGAAGGAGTTCTCCCACAACAAGGAAACAACCAAACTTGGGCTCCAAGCAAGGAGGTTGTTTTGGAAACAACCTCCACAAGGAAGGTTCGGCCCCTAGGGAGCCGCCCCCCTTGCTTGCCGCCCAAGCTTGGCGCCCTAAGGGGGCGGGCGGCCCTAACCCGCGGGCCTAGCTTGCGGGTTTTGGGCCGGGCCGGCCCTAGGGCTTTATGGTTCACTTATTTGGGCCCGGGCAATTGGATTGTTGGGCCCATGGACCGTTTTAACCCTAGAAATCCTAAAATCAATTAAAATTGACCAAGCGCGTTAAAATTGGATTTTAACTGTTTATGTGCAAATCGCATGGTGATTGGATATGGCCTTAGGATGTGGTTTGATGTGGATGTTTAATTTTGTGGTTTGGTTTTACGGCCTGCGAGCTGATCAATTAATTGTAATAATTAATTAGGGTTTTATGGCCTGCGTGCCATTTTTTTCTCAACTTGTGAGATTTATTTTATTTAGTATAGATATTAGATAGTGCTAGATAAAGTAGATTGTTAGCCAAGATTGAAGAAAAGAAGCCCAAAGCCAAAGGAGCCACAAAAGATGGAGCATGGAGCATGGAGCACACCACATGACTATGAAGGATGGACCAAAAGATCAAGACGCATGGAGATGTGTTTGTTTAGGGTTCATAGATAATTCCATTGGCTTGGAATTATCTTAGTCTAGAAAAGGCCATATCCACATCACGTTTAATTTCTGTTTTGTGGTTGTTTATTTATTGTCTTATTATTTGTGTGGTTGGTGTATGGATGATGCATGCAATTAGGATAATAAGATAATTAGACAACCCGGATCTATTATTTGGAGTTGTGCCCAAACTCAAATAGATAGATTAGTTGATATTGATCAACAAAATAATTAAAATTGAATTGAAAATCCCTCAAATTTTAAAATATTGTGTTCTTGCCTTCTCGTTATTTAAACACTCATTATCATCATTATTTATCAAGTTCGTGCGTGCCAAAGCATGGTGACTTGGTTCATAATGATGGAATGCGATGGCACGTAACAATGTGCAATTGTTTAGATAAGAGGTTGAACACAACTAGGCTATTAATTTGATTAAGAAACCTAGAGGCAACCAATTGGGATTATCCATATGGATGGATAAATAAGGAGTTATTTGCCCGATTGAACCAAGAGTTGCATATGGGATGCAATTGGAATTGTTCCTACCTAAGAAGTAATCGAATTATGGGTGACTTGCCAAAGCAAGCTCATAAGGAGATGAAAAGATGGATCTTGGCCCACTAGAAAATATAAGGATATTTTCCGCATTAATATCTTGAGGGTTATTAATCCGTAGTAAAATAGTGGGAGCTATATTTAATAAACTAGCCATTATTAAATATAGTCAAAAATTCACAAATACTAAAACTTGCGTATTTTCCTTTTTGTAGAATTCCAAATGGCAAACAACTCATCGAGTTCACAACATTCCCTACGATCTGTCCTTGAGAAGGACAAGCTCTCAGGAACCAACTTTCTCGATTGGTACAGAAACTTGAGAATTGTTCTCAAGCAAGAGAAGAAGCTGTACGCAATAGAGGAGCAAGTTCCAGAAGGTCCAGAGAATCAGACACCTGCTGCCTTAAAGGCGTATCAAAAGCGTGTTGATGACGCTAATGATGCGGCCTGCCTAATGCTTTGCACCATGACCTCTGAGCTTCAGAAGCAACATGAGAACATGAATGCTGTCGATATGATCGAACATCTAAAGCAGCTCTTCCAAGAGCAGGCGAGGGTAGAGAGGTATGAGGTCTCAAAGGCACTATTCAAATGTCATCTGGCAGAAGGGAACCCGGTGGGACCCCATGTACTCCGAATGATCGGGTACTTGGAGAATCTCGCCCGGCTTGGGTTCCCGGTCGGCCAAGAGTTGGCAACCGATCTCGTGTTGCAATCGTTGCCCGAGAGTTATGGACAGTTCATTATGAACTATAACATGAACGAGATCGTTGAACCACTGCCAGATTTGCTCAACATGTTGAGGACGGCTGAACAGAGCATCAACAAGGGTAAGGGCAAGGCCATTATGATGGTGCATAAAGGAAAGGGTAAAAAGTTTGCCTCTTCCTCCAAGGGCAAAGGCAAGTCAGTTGCTAAGTCCAAGGAACTAGCCCTTAAGCCTGTTGGTGGGATTGCCAAGGTCGTGACTAAGGGTGAATGTCACTACTGTAGTCAACCTGGACACTGGAGGAGGAACTGCCCAAGATATCTGGAGGACAAACGGCTTGGAATAGTGATTCCACCACCACCAGGTATTTTTGTTGTAGATGTCAATTTAACTGTCTCTACATCATGGGTATTAGATACTGGATGTGGATCTCATATTTGTCGAAATATGCAGGATCTAAAGAGAAGTAAAAGATTGGCTAAAGGGGAGGTAGATCTGCGCGTTGGGAATGGAGCAAAGGTTGCTGCGTTGGCCATAGGCGTTTGCGAGCTATCTCTGCCTTCAGGATTAGTTTTAGAATTAAATAATTGCTATTTTGTGCCTGCTATGAGCAGAAACATTATTTCTATTTCTTGTTTGGACAAGGAAGGTTTTATTATTTCAATAAAGAACAATTGTTGTTCCTTTTATTTGAATAATATTCACTATTTTAGTGCGCAATTATTTAATGGACTTTATGTCCTTGATCTAAGTAATCCTGTCTACAACATTAATACCAAGCGGATTAAAATAAATGATTTAAATCCTGCTTATTTATGGCATTGTCGTTTAGGCCACATAAATGAGAAACGTGTATCTAGACTCCATAAGGATGGATTGCTAGACTCATTTGATTTTGAATCATATGAGACATGTGAAGCTTGTTTATTGGGAAAAATGACAAAGTCCCCTTTCAATAAGAAAGGTGAAAGGACTAGTGAGCAATTGGCGCTCATACATACCGATGTGTGTGGGCCATTTGCCACGCCTGCCAGGGGTGGTTATGTCTACTTCATTACGTTTACTGATGATTACAGTAGATATGGATTTGTGTACCTTATGAGGGCAAAATCCGAATCCTTTGAAGTGTTCAAGGAATTCAAGAATGAAGTAGAGAAGCAACTTGGCAAAAGTATCAAGGCTCTACGATCGGATCGTGGAGGAGAATACTTGAGCCAAGAGTTTGACGACTATCTTAGAGAGTGTGGGATCGTGTCCCAACTCACTCCACCCGGAACGCCACAATGGAATGGCGTGTCCGAGAGGAGGAATCGAACCCTATTGGATATGGTTCGGTCTATGATGTGTCAAACCAATCTTCCATTATCATTTTGGGGCTACGCTCTATTAAGTGCAGCTTTTACCATTAACCGTGTTCCATCTAAATCAGTCATGAAGACACCATATGAGATGTGGAGTGGGAGGCGTCCCACACTGTCGTTCATGAGGATTTGGGGCTGCGATGTCTATGTAAAACGTTTACAATCAGACAAGCTAGGGCCTAAATCGGATAAGTGTAAATTTGTGGGGTACCCTAAGGAAACTAAGGGATACTATTTCTACAATCCAACCGAGAACAAAGTGTTTGTTGCTCGGACCGGCGTGTTTCTAGAAAGAGAGTTTGTCTCTAAAGAAGCAAGTGGGAGGAATGTAGAACTTGAAGAAGTTCAAGAACCACAAATCACAGAACCGATTATGGAACATGAACAGGAATCACAAGCAGTTGTGGATCCACCTGTTCAGGTAACACAAGAGCTTCGTAGATCTAGTAGAGTGCGCCAGGAACCCGAGAGGTACGGACTTCTCGTAACTGATTCCGGTGACACGATGCTCATAGATGATGAGCCTACTACCTATGAGGAGGCCATGAATGGCCCAGACTCGCAGAAGTGGCTTGAAGCCATGAGATCCGAGATGGAATCCATGTATGCCAACAAAGTATGGACTTTGGTGGAACCACCTGATGGGGCGCGGCCCATAGGGTGCAAGTGGGTCTTCAAGAAGAAGATCGACATGGATGGTAATGTGATTACCTATAAGGGCCGATTGGTGGCTAAAGGATTCAGACAGATTCATGGTATTGACTATGATGAAACCTTTTCACCAGTCGCTATGACCAAATCCATCCGAATCCTACTTGCAATTGCAGCATACTACGACTATGAGATTTGGCAGATGGATGTCAAAACAGCATTCCTTTATGGGAATCTCCTCGAGGACGTGTATATGATACAGCCGGAGGGTTTTGAGGATCCAAAGCAAGCCAACAAAGTGTGTAAGCTGCAACGATCCATTTATGGATTGAAGCAAGCTTCTAGGAGTTGGAATCGACGTTTTGATGAAGTGGTCAAAGAGTTTGGCTTCATCAGAAACGAAGATGAGTCTTGTGTCTACAAGAAGGTTAGTGGGAGCTCTGTAGCTTTTCTGGTCTTGTATGTGGATGACATACTACTCATTGGAAACGACATTCCCATGCTGCAATCTGTGAAAGATTGGCTAGGAAAGTGTTTCTCAATGAAAGACTTAGGGGAAGCAGCCTATATACTCGGTATAAAGATCTATAGAGATAGATCTAAGAGGTTGCTAGGCCTAAGTCAAGGTACATATATTGACAAGGTGTTGAAACGGTTCAACATGCAAGATTCCAAGAAGGGATTCTTGCCCATGTCACATGGAATCACTCTTTCGAAGAGTGGTTGTCCTTCCAATGAGATTGAGAAGGAACGCATGAGTAGGATTCCCTATGCCTCGGCCATAGGATCCATCATGTACGCCATGTTATGTACTAGACCAGATGTGTCATATGCCTTGAGTATGACAAGCAGATACCAATCCAATCCGGGTGAGAGTCACTGGATTGCTGTCAAGAACATCCTAAAGTACTTGAGAAGAACTAAGGATGCTTTCTTGATGTTTGGCGGTGAGGAAGAGTTGCGTGTAAGGGGTTACACTGATGCAAGCTTCCAAACCGATAGAGATGACTTTAGATCACAGTCGGGATATGTGATTTGCCTGAATGGAGCAGCGGTGAGCTAGAAGAGTTCCAAGCAAGAGACGGTAGCTGATTCTACAACAGAGGCTGAGTACATTGCTGCAAATGGCGCAGCAAAGGAGGCTGTTTGGATCAGAAAGTTTGTTTCTGAACTTGGTGTGGTCCCTAGCATTGCGGATCCAGTGGAGTTGTTCTGTGACAACACTGGGGCGATCGCGCAATCAAAGGAACCCAGGTCGCACCAGAAGTCCAAGCACGTGCTCAGGAAGTTCCATCTGATTCGAGATATTATCGATAGAGAAGACGTTCGGATATGCAAGATTCCTACAGATGATAATCTGTCAGACCCGCTTACGAAGCCTCTCACGCAGTGGAAGCATGAAGGGCACACTAGGAGTATGGGCATACGAGATGCGCCAGATTGGCTCTAGTGCAAGTGGGAGACTGTTGGAATAGATGCCCTAGAGGCAATCTAGTTTAGTATGAATTTGTAATTGGCTAGAAATTCATTTATTATTTATTGGATATTTAATATAATGAAGTCCTTAGATTTACAATTGTGTTGTTTATCTTAAATATCCCTAGTCAAGTATAATGATTAAATGGGACAATCATCTATAGACTAGTATGGGGTTGGATTGATATGGAGATATCACGATCCAACACATAGGTGTGCATTACGGAATGTTGCACTGGATTGACCCATTACCGAGAAGGCTACATATACGTTATGTTGAGTCACAAGTGCTTCTCGGGTACAATGGTATTGTCATCCTTAGACTTGAAGTCACTAGATATTCTAGTTGTGGATCATTGTGATCTTGGTAGCGTTAAACGCTACACCGTAACTGGGTAGTTATAAAGGCGTGTACTGGATACAATGAGAAGCAAGCTTAGAGATCGTAGTGGACGTAGAGAGGATTTGCCCCTCCCACATAACGGGAGCAAATATCCAAGGCCACTCGAGGATAGTGCTTATAGAATGTCTGGCCAGACTCAAATAAATCAATATATGGGATATTGATGTTATTTGCACGAATAAGGCTATTCCATGGATCGAGAAACTAGGGATTGGATATACGAGTGTGACTTGTATGTCTCGTGTCCAATCCGGATATGGAGGCAAAGGGATGAGACAATTACTTGTACAAGGTTGTCTAGATGACTATTCTATTAGTTGGCTAGAATGGATGTTTTGCTAGAAACCGCTCCATATTAGCAAAGAGTTGCTACCAACTAGATAGAACCTATGGGGTCACACGCTATATAGAGTTGTACTAGATTGTGGAATTAATTAATTGGATTAATTAATTAGAAGGATCACTTTGCAAACCCTTGCAAACTTAGTGGGGACTAATTTGCAAGGAAGGGACTAAATTGAATTCTAGTAGGACTAGAATAAGTCCTTTAGGTAGTTAACAAGGAGTTGTTGGACTATATAAAGGACCCTCCTCCTTCCTTCCCTAGACACACTTTATGCTCTAGAGAGAGAACATAACAAGAGTAGGAGAGAACAAAGGAGAGAGAGAGCAAGCCACAAAGAGGGACGCCGCCCCCTTTGCCGCCGCCCCCTTGTCCCCGACGCCACAAAGGGCCGAGCCCCTTTTGGTGCCTCGTTTTGCGTGATTTCTTCACCCTCCTTTCAATCCGGGCTAGCACCAAGGTGATTGGAGATCTAGGAACAACTCTAGGCGTGGATCAACTATAGAGAACGTGACACTATTCGCGTTTGAAGTCATCAAGGAGAACCCAAAGGTGTGTTTATGATTTCTTACCTTTACTATCGTTATGCATCTAGACTTGTGATCCTTGGAGGGTTTTGCATGGTTGTTTGTTTGATTATGCTTCCGTTTGCGCGATCCATGAATCAAAACCCTACACAAGGTGGGCAGAAAGTGGCCCTGGTCCCGTCACTCAAAGAGCCACGGACCCGAGAACTTAAACCGCTCCCGAGCCATCAAAGTTCAGCACAGCCAAAACAGTTTCAAGAAGGGCAGAAAGCACTTCTCGGCGAGTCTCGGAACCAGCTTGTCCCGGGAAAATTGAGATCCCGGTGGTCAGGACCGTTTATCATCAAAGAAGTACTTTCATGGGATGCGGTCGAATTGAAGAATCCGCATGACAGTACAACTTGCAGGGTGAGCGGAAACCGGGTCAAGCCATATCTCGGCCCGGAAGCGGACGTCAGGCCTGGCGATTTTGACGTCCCTTGAGCAAACATGAGGTAACTGGGTCGGGCCGTCGACCGTAAATTACAAGCGCTGGTTGGGAGGCAACCCAACGTAGTAAGTTAGTTTAAATTATTTCAAGTTTTATTTTCAGTTTTGAATTTTGAGAGAGGTAAGATGAGTGGGTATTGACTTTGAATTGAGCATGTGCAGATACAGCAGAGCAGAAAACGAGAACAAAAATGAGTAGAGAGAGAAAAAAAAAATTTATGTTTGAAAAAAAAAATTTGCCTGCTATATACGCAGGCTGCTGCGTATATTCGCAGCCTGCAGTAAAATTTCAGAATTTTGAAAAAAAAAATATATATTTTTTTTTACCTGCTGGTTGCGTATATACGCAGACCTGCGTATATACGCAGTCAGCAGCGAAAATTTCAGGATTTTGAAAAAAAAAAAAAAAAAAAAAAATTGTTGCTGACTGCGTATATATACGCAGCCAGCAGTGAAAATACGGAAATTTTTTTTTTTGTAAAAAAAAAAAAGAAAAAAAAAACTTTTTCAAAATGCTCCCTGTCTGCGTATATACGCAGGCAGAAGAAGAAAAAAAAATATTTTTTTTCGGACAGCAGCATGTTTTTGCCCCATTTTTCTCTCTCTTCCTCTATACACAGATCCGTGGAGTTTGAAGCGAATTCAGAAAATTTCGTAGAAGGAAAGGCAGATTTTCAAAATCTTGAAGAATCGACCCCGGTGTGTTCTGGCACACTCGACCGTCACAGGGACTCGTACGAGTTGGGGATTTTTCAGGAACGGTTTTTCTGTCGAATAGAGCAATCGACCCCGGTGTACGGAAGTATACTTGACCATAAGGGAGCACATTGTCAAACACAATGGTGCTCGGGGATTGCACATTTGAAGAGCGCACATAGAGCCCGGAAGGTTGACAACTTCCGGCGAGAAATTTTCTGGCGACCGGTCAACGGTCCTGCTCCACCGGAATCTGCGAGAAATTCCGCACCTGTAAGAACTGACTCCGGGTGCACAGGTTCAATTTCTGTCTCTCGCTTTATTTTTCTGCGTATGCTACCAGTTGTTCCCATTCGATGAGGCAAGCCAGCTCATCCAATCCAGATTATATGCCTGAAGATTAGTACCATGAGGGCATGGCACCATCCAGTGTGGGGGTGGTGGCGTTGTAACTGCATTACGTTTTATTAAAAAAAAATAAAAAAAATAATTAAAAAATTGAAAATTTTGAGACTGGGTGAACTATTTAGCTTAAAACTGGAGAGAGCTTAATGATATAAAATTTCCTGAAGTGGACGAACTTAGGTGAGGAAGAGCTGCGAGAATCTGTCTAGGGGAGTTAATAGAGCCAATGCACGTCAGAAAACGCAAGTAGCTGTCTCCCGAGCAATGTATCCGACTAGCTGCCAGACCACCGTCACCAGGTAGTCGTCAACCCGCCATCACGGTCACCACATCATTTGGTGGAGTGATAGGCCATAGGGGACCTCACGTCCTGTCTCGCGCCTTAGGTCCACTAGTGAGCCCCATTGATCCATTAATCCTTTTCTTGGTAACCGTTTTTTGACCTAGGAAGCCGTTTTTTTGATACTCGCATCATTGTTAGTATTTTTACCTTTCCTACGCGTCATGGCACGAGGGAGTTGAGTTGAGGGGGATTCTGGGGTAGAGCATAATTGTCATATTTGATAGTGGATGAACTTTATTTTTATATTTGAGGGTGTGTAAGGGTGAGATAGTGACGGCAGCACACTTCGGTGTGGCGGTGACTCACGACATTACACCGTGAGCACAGGAGGAGAGCTGTAGTGCGTAAATTTTCTGCACGACATGGGGGACTTTGGGTTGACAGGGTTACTGGAGGACGCGCTGTGCTATGTAGACATCCTTGGAGTGAGGAGGATCGGTTGGAAAAGCGCGAATATTTTACAGATTGACAACATGGTTCGAAATTAGTGTGGGGGTGGTCGTTTCAGATTTTATTTCAGTATTTTTTTCTGCCACCCCACGTTTTTAGTTTATCATAGAGTTGGCCTGGTTTATATTGTTTATTGTGTTGCCCCGTAAAAAAAAAAACGATAAAGATAAAAAAAACAGAGAAAAAAAAAACGAAGAAGAAAAAAAGTATCAAAGGCAGAAAATTCAGGGTGCTTGATTGATTCTATTTCAAAACGTCAGGCCGGCAATTTTTATCACAGTTTCACATTTGTTCACAGTTGTGGCCGCGAGAACGGCAGTTACACCGGGACTCGGGAAATTGAGTGTCTAGAATCTTAGGTGATTTGGGTAAGTTTCCGTCTTCTTGGTGAGGGAGTGTGAGATTGGGGTATGTGTGAGTGTGCTGTGACGTTTAGGACATCGCTTCTAAATGACTTATCCTACCGTCCCAAAGCCGGCAGATTTACAGTACACCCGGAGTAAAAGCACGGAAGGTGTGCGTTAGGGATACGTTCGGTTTGCGTGCAAAAGCGGAAGTAAGTGGTGTTCGTGCTTGTTCCTAACCTAGGCTGGCCGCGAGTTCTTCCGATCACCGCAGTTTCTGAAATTTAGGGGAATATGAGAACTTGATGATGTTCAGTTTGAGTTGAAGAGATTGCCCAGTCTCACAAAAAAAAAAAAAAAAAAAAAAAAAAATTATAAACTGTTTTTATAAATACTGTTTTTAAATAAGTGCAGTTACACCGCTCTGGATTGATTCGGGATAGTATGCATTGGTAGTATATTGCTGGAGTTTGCTCGGGACGAGCAAAGTTTAGTGTGGGGGTATTTGATAACGCCCAAATAGGGGTTATTTTATAGCCTGAAAAGATGTGTATGTGTGCTGGAAAGCCGCGTTTTAGCCAGAATTCACCCTCGGAAAGCCTCGGTTTTAGGAACGAGACGTTTATTTGCTCTTCGTGAATTTCTGCATGTTTCGTACTTTTATTGGATATGATCGCGGGTTTTTTCATATTTTTACAGGAACAGGTTCGGAAAGTGCATTGGGATGCGTGCCGAGACAGAACCGGGATCGCCTCGGGAAACGTGCAGAAAATGCTCGGAGCAGGATTTGACCGAGACTGGTACAAGGGAGAGCGGAATGGAAAACGGAAAGACTGGAGGAAAAACGAGCAGTGAAAACCGACCGAGGAAGCTGAAAACGCCAAAACCGGGAATCACCGGGATGCGCTCGGTTGACAATATCTTGAGCTTGACTTGGAATTTTGAAGTGAAACCAAGGGCAAAAGAACGGAGGCGTCAAGGGCTTTCCGAAAACAGGTTATAATGCTGAAACGGAGTCCGGCCGAAAAACCGACTCCCGTCACGTGTGGGTCCCAGTCAGGCCACGCCCGAGTAAGGGGTCTTGGGTCCTGGTGTCCAGAGTCAGGAGCAACTATTTCATGTTCGTGACAATTTCTGGGACAGTTTTGGCCTAGGGGTATTTTGGTCATTTTGGCACCGGGCCCGGGTTTCCGGAGTCAAGTTCAGATTTTGTCTCCCAAATTCAGTCAGCAGTTTCCCTATGTCCAGAGTCAGGATTGGACAGAATTTGGAGCGGTTTTGACCCAGGGGTATTTTGGTAATTTTGACAAGTTTCGGTCAACACGCAAGACGGGAACACGGGTAAGCAGGAAGACACCAAGGGAGTCAAACCGGGAGCGTCAGGCAGAAGAGTGGGACCCAGGGGACCCAACCAGGCCCACCAAAGGACCAAGCAGGGCCTCCTCTCCACCCCCCTGCCTGCGTATATACGCAGGCAGGAGGGGGAGAGGGGGAGGTGGTTATATGCTCTGGTTGCGTATATACGCAACCCTGCGTATATACGCAGCCAGTTTGACTTTTTTTCCCGAGTCGGTGGACGAATGGCAGTTTTCGTAATTTCTGGCGTAAGCGTTTTCGGGGAAAACAGCACTATTTAAAGACTCGTCCAGACTCTTTTTGGATCATCAACACAAGACAGCACAACCGAAGGAGAAGACGGAGCATCCCCGGAGAGCACGGAAACGTGAATCCAGATTCAAGACACCTGTTTGCTCTTCTTCTCTCTCATTCAAAAATTGTGTTATTTACGTTATGAATTTTAGTAGCTAAACTTTTACCTAGGTTCTCGGTGAACCTAGGGTTTCGTTTTCAGATTAGTTCTGCGTTTTGACTATGAATTCATGATTACTTTATCTTAATATCAGCAGCTTTATTCGTTATTCTGTCTTTGAATTTTACTATTTATGCATGATCGGAGTAGCTAACCAGAATTGCTACAGACCCGAGCCGGTAGGTGAAAACGTCCGGTTAGGGTTAGGAAGAAAAGACAGAATTTAGAACCTTACCCCGATGGGCCGACTAGCGAAGGGGAGTTAGGACTAGCCTGAAATCGTTGAGACCAACTGTTAGAGAATCTGACCCGGGCCATCAGGACAGGTTAGAAACCCTAGCAGCCTTAGAACGAGACTGCAGATTTAGGCAGCTTAACAGGAATCCGACAGTCTGCAGGATTGTGATAACGTGCAGGAAAAGAAAAGATACTACACAATTGGTACGTGGCACGGATAACGAGACTTCTGTGTGTTTTCATGTCAAACAAAGAACGAAAATCTGAAGAACCCTAGGGGATCCCGGGACCTAGTATCTCAAACCCTAGATTTACAAGCTTAAGATTATTCAGAAAACTTTCACAAAAATATTTACGTTTCAGTTATTTATGTTCAAACTCTCAAAATATTCCTCCTTTTTACACTCTGTTCGTTAAAACTGATTACTAGAAAAACCTGCAAAGTCCCTGTGGGATCGATAAACCGAGTCGAAAATACTCTCTATATTACTTGATTCGTATACTTGCGAATAGCACGCTAAATTGCGCATCAATTTACAATTATGTTGTTTATCTTAAATATCCCTAGTCCAGTATAATGATTAATGGGACAATCATCTATAGACTAGTATGTGGTTGGATTGATATGGAGATATCACTATCCAACACATAGGTGTGCATTATGGAATGTTGCACTGGATTGACCCATCTCTGAGAAGGCTACATACACGTTATGTTGAGTCACAAGCGCTTCTCGCGGTGCAATGGTATTGTCATCCTTAGACTTGAAGTCACTAGATATTCTAGTTGTGGATTATTGTGATTTTGTTGGCGTCAAACGCTACACCGTAACTGGGTAGTTATAAAGGCGTGTACTGGATAAAATAAGAAGCAAGCTTAGAGATCGTAGTGGACGTAGATGGAATTCGTCCCTCCCACATAACAGGAGCAAATATCCTAGGCCACTCGAGGGATAGTGCTTATAGAATGTCTGGTCAGACTCAAATAAATCAATATAGGATATTGATGTTATTTGCACGAATAAGGCTATTCCCATGGATCGAGAAACTATGGATTGGATATACGAGTGTGACTTGTATGTCTCGTGTCCAATCCGGATATAGAGACAAAGGGATGAGACAATTACTTGTACAAAGGTTGTCAAGATGACTATTCTATTAGTTGGCTAGAATGGATGTTTTGCTAGAAACCGCTCCATATTAGCAAATAGTTGCTACCAACTAGATAGAACCTATGGGGTCACACGCTATATAGAGTTGAACTAGATTTGGGAATTAATTAATTGGATTAATTAATTAGAAGGATCACTTTGCAAAACCTTGCAAACTTAGTAGGGACTAATTTGCAAGGAAGGGACTAAATTGAATTCTAGTAGGACTAGAATAAGTCCTTTAGGTAGTTGGCAAGGAGTTGTTGGACTATATAAAGGACCTTCCTTCCTTCCTTCCCACAACTTATGCTCATTATTGAACATAGTAGGAGAGAACAAAAAGGAGAGAGAGCAAGCAACAAAAGGAGCCCGACCGCCCCTCTTGTCGCCGCCCGTCCCGTCGGCCACAAGGAGGCCGAGAGCCCCCTTTTTGGTCTCGTTTTGCGTGATCTTTTCTTCCTCTTCCTCTTCCGGGCTAGCACCAAGGAATTGGGAGATCTAGGATCAACTCTAGGTGTGGATCAACCATAGAGAACGTGACACAATTCGCGTTTGAAGTCATCAAAGGAGAACCCTAAGGTGTGTTATTGATTTCTTCCTTTACCATCGTTATGTTTCTTGACTTGTGATCCTTGGAGGGTTTTGCATGGTTATTTTTGTTTCCGTTGCGCATCCATGAATCAAAACCCTACACTAACTAGGGTGGGGACCTGGATGCACGTAGATCCAACTCAGCCTGTCCTCCATGCTCGATGATAGACTCGCATGTAACAATAATACATGAAATTGCACGATCGTATTGGACCACTCCATTGACTATGGATGCGAAGCACGATTGCATGTTCTGTCACCGGGCGAAAATGTGTTTTGATGAGAAGGTTTCTAATAAGCTAATGAGCTATCGACAATCCTATTGCCATGAGTTGTGCTAGCGTACGGCTATAGCACTGCGGTAAAGTCAAAACACATAGAAAAGGATACCATTTCACATAAGGTGAAATGACTACTTGAAGAGTAATCTTGGAACGGATCGGCTACGGGCCTAAGTGTTAGCTTATGTCATCCCTAAACCACTTAAGAGTCGTCTTTGTGGATCATTTAGAGAATTGGAACTTGGTATTCGATAACTGGCAATATGATTGATGAGAATACAAGACATTGATGATTGGATTTTTAATTGGATTTGTTTGATTATGTTGCACGATGTTTGATACTTGCATGATACGTTACATTTCATGTACTAGCATAGAGCATTTCACGCAGACATGAGGTCGGCTCCCTCACACGAGCAACCGCCTTTGCGATATCCTGGATAGTCTAGGTGAGCAGAAGATGAGACAGATTCCTGATAAGTGCTAGAAGCCTATGATATGAGTTAGACATCTATCATCAGTTCAAGACACCTGTTAGACGGATTTCATTGTCGCATTAGAATAAATTCCAATGTGAGACTGGTATATGTGTCATTTGAACATGGTTAATTCCCCAAAACCATGTATTGTCTGCGGAGGAAAGCCAGAAGAGAGAACTGATTTTGTGCGGAGCAAGTGTGACATTTTAATACTCGGGTTGGTGATCACAAGGGCTAATGGACTTACATCTGCATATGGTCCTTATGTGATAAGACATGCGCTCTGATCAGAGTTCAAACACTATGGCGCATATTTTCCCAATCATAATGTGTGATGTTGAGTGACATGAGATGGCGAGTAGAACTAGTCTCTGAGATTCCTCTCCGTGTGAGCCTCGTCGATCATACAGACATGATTGACATTGTATACCCTTTGTACTTTTATCTGTGCATGAGGAGACAGGTTGGTGGTGCTACTTTGGCATGACATCTTACGACTATGGATGATTTCGGTCTTTCGGACACTGCTGGGAAAGCAGCCGAGTCGAATCTAAGTGGCACATGGATGAAAGGAAGATTCTCATTGCATCACTCTTTATTATTTTCATTGGGCCCACCTACAAGATCCATTGGGGTCATGCAGGATATGAATATTATAAAGGAGATGTAGACTTATTGGAGCACGACCTACGGGACTAGGTAGGTGCTCATGATCTACGAGATGAAAATTGATTGAATCTAAGGGATACGAGAGTGATGGAGTGCATTATGTTTTAAAGGGTTGAGCCTTCATGTGCTGGCTATACGACTTTGGTGTACGGATCTCCCGAAATGCAGTTACTCTCATCGGTTACACGCCGCGGCCACAAAATACTTTTTTTTATTTTTGAGAAGAAACAGAGGTATAATGATATCAGGATAAAGATCGCAGGGTTTGTTGGGCTATGTTGTGAGCCCTTATTACATCGCCATGTTTTACATGAAAAATGACAAGTCTGTAAAAGAAAGAACCCAGCGCTTGTATGTCTGAATTTATGTTGACGATGTCTCTGTCAGTCCCGGAGCTTGCCACGTTTTGAACCGTGATAAGACTGTCGGTAAGAATTTCAATATTCGATATCCGTGAGACATAAGTCATTTCATAAGATCGAGGATTTCCCTTGATTAGGCCGCAAGAGGTGTGGCTGCATAGAACATTGAGCTTCCTCTGGTAAGGGCACAATCATTACGGGTCCAACCGGCAACACTAAAATTGTTATCCGAGATGCTGGTTGACTCCAAACTCATCCTGACCCATTGAAATTGATGGAATTATCTAAAATTTCAACTTCATTCCAAAGTCTTGTCCAAAAATCAGATATGTTATATTGGTTAGAAAGTTTGTGGGCATGACACAGACAATACACAATTTACAAATTTGTGGGCATGACAATTGACCCTTAACTTTCTGGTGGGAAGAGTAGTTAATTGTTACTAGACAACTATTTTTAATTTATAAGAAATATGTCTATGCTTCATAGTCTCTTCATTCAAAGGCAATCAACTAATAACAGGTGCATGAGGATGTGAATTTACTAAGATTTATGAGTCACGACGCCTCGAATTGTTTGTGTATGGGGTGCGAACAGTTTGTGTAAGGGACGAGAAATTATTAATTGCTACTCCACGAATATTTTTATCTGATATTTAAGAATTATGGTTATACTTCATAGTCTCCTCATTCAAACGCAATCAACCAATAAGATACTCATGAGGGCACAAGTTCATGTGAATTTACTGGGATTTATGAGTCAAGATGCCGCGAGCAGTTTGTGTAATGTTAATGTCACAGACTGGTCGATCATGACAATATTATTGTAAGCATCAACTGATATACTATGGTAATCCTATTTTTAGAAAAAGCAATTTAATAGGCATAGTTCAAGACGTGTATAAGTGTATTCCACTTTAATAGAGGATGATTGTATAGAACTTTGTAATTGTATAGAACTTTGTAAGTCGTAATAACATAAGCTATTACAAGAGCCCATATATAGGCAACCAATACTTGGTCAACAAGAAACATAAACTGAACTTGATAACTAAATAATCTAAACTAGGAAACATAATAATATAAACGCATAATATGGAAACTGAATATCCTAACAATAATCTGCTATAGTAATAATATCTCTGACAGATTTTACCCGATACCCTTCTGATTTGGATTAAAAATTCTAGTTAGCCTATTGGTTTGTGATATTACATTTTGTACCCTTTATCGTAATATATGAAATCTACCTATAAACCTCGTTATATTCTAGAATTTATCAGCCCTGGCATCAACTTCGTGTTCACCATCAGGCACCCCAACCCCTCTCAATAAAAGTTAGTAGTCTCATGTTATCATTACAGTACAAGAAATGTGCACTGTTTGCATTGCATAATTTTCAGTTTTTTTCGTAATTAAAAATTATCTTATTTTATACTGGCTGATGTGTCTTGCGACTATGACATCATATATATTTCTTTACAATAATTTATTACTTGAAATTGCCAACCATAACGGATGCCCTGGTGACCAACTTAGCAGACCGAATATTTTTTACAAGGAAAAAAAATGGATTTCTTGTGAAATGTCCACATGCAAGTATTTTCTTTGCCAATTAAGCAATCCCTGGGCACCGATATTCACCTACCGGAGCACAGGTTTAGTAAAAACAATCTTTATCCATTTTAAACCCCAATACTAGTTTTAGATTTTATAAAGAATAAGAAAAGTCAGTCCGTACAAACAGCCTTATTATAAATATTCAAATAAACGTCTAGAGAACAATAACAACACAAAAACACCACTAATAAGACCGTAAGCTGCAAATTCATTCGAGATTTACTTATAAGTATATATTTGTGTAATTTGTGTAGCTACATTTATTTTATTAAATATATGTCTAGGATGATTTTTTCTTAGTGTATTATTATTTACAATTGTATAATACATAAGTATCTATGCGTTACGTATAACATTTTTTTTTTTTTTTTTGTTTTAGGTTAGTTTTGAGTTGACTGGTCAGTAGATTCATACAATAGGAGCTTTTGAACCTAACAATTTTGGGAAGTCGAGTCTCATTCATAATGTTTGGGAGCAAGTTCGATCCGAGCTCAATCGCATTTAAATGTTGGTGCATTTTTGAGATCCTTACATGCATTCTGACAACCCATAATAAGTTTAGCTAACACCTCCTCACCCACCACATTCTCTTGCACTTGGTTAACGATGTCCACTAACCAAAATTTAGTATTAGTGGAGCAACATTTACTCCCAAACTAAACCAGTATGGCTTAGTCGAAGAGCGTCTCCACATCAAGTGATTAAACTTTGTTGCCAAGTGAGTGGCCGTTTTTTCAGTAAAAGAGATATTTCAAGTTACGGCATTTCGAATAGATCATGTAAATCAATATATTTTGCAAAATATAAAGGAATCTGTAAAAAATAGGACTCCAATAGTACATTCATATATATTGTGAGGCAAAAATATGCAAAATCCTCATTAAAATTGACAAGTCAATTGGTTTCGCAAAATATTTTAAACATGTTTTCTGTTTTTCTGAATCTATTCTTCTACATTTTCTACATGATAATAACTATGTTCTTAAAATTTTGATTTCTCTCTCATCCAGAGTTCATTAGTTGCACGTTTTGTGAGTGGAGACGGAATATAAAAATATATTTCCATAACTTTTGCAAAGTATTGCTGGAGTAGGACCCTCTTTGGAAAATGAAAAATAACTTTTTTAAGGTATAGTTTGCATTAGAATTACATATTAGCATCTCCATGCTGTGATGCAAAATAGTTTTTTATGAAAAATATAAAAAGACTTGGGCAAAAAATACAGCCCAACAGAGCATTCCGCAAGTGCAAAATAGATGTCATGCATCTACCTTGCCAAATGTGCTGATAAAATTACCCCTCCATGCTGTTTTCCTATTTTTTAGGTTTGTTGCTATTTTTTAGGATTGTTGAGATATTGTTGAAAAAACTAAAATTTGACCGATATGCATGTTTGTGCATGTCCCAGAGACAATCTATTTTAGAGTGAACATTATTTTGGATAAACTATCATTTCATTAGATATGGAGATATTGATATAATGAAGTCCTTAAGTTGCTTTGAAAAACAGTAATGTAGTTAGTAATGCAGGATCAATACTCTAGAGGGGGGGGGGGGTTGAATAGAGTATGGCAACTTTTGCTAAAAGAGTGGTTTCAAAGAAGTTTGTAGCAAGCAGTGATTTTTTGAAGGCCTGAAATGAATTTGAAGTCCTTGGAATCAAAAGAGATAGTAAAAAAGAATACTGAGAGTTTTCAAGGCATTGAAATGGCTTTCAAGCCCTTGAATAGAAAACCTGTTTTGTGCAGCAAATAAGCTAAGTATAGAACGGCAAGATAAATGCAAGAGACACAGAGATTTATAAAGTTCAGTACACTGGGACCCACGTCTCTACCTCAGGGACTTGATCCCTGCAGGATTTTCAACTCAATTCTTATTAATCAAAAGTTAAGTCCTAGATCTCAAGCACAGAGAGTTCCCTTACTCTTTTACAGCTTGTGGTTCTCACTAACCTATCTAGTACCTGTTCTAGCTAACTGATTCAACAAGAATTCTCTATTGTTCACTTGAACAACTCACGAGTATAATATCTAAGAAGTATTATCTAAATGGTATACAAATATAGATCAGAAAGAAGAACACTGAGAACTGATGAAGCAATTGAATGCAATGATCTTCTGATGAGTGGATTGAGTAAAATGAATCTCCTTATGTGTTGCTTGTCAATCCTGAAAAATGTACGAGTATCTCTATGTTCGTTCTCTTAAAATTTCTTCAGTCATTTCCTCTGTCATGCAGTTAGTTTGAATTGCAGATCTTCAGGATCTTCTCAAAACAAACTTCCCAAAAATCAGCAGCATATCTTGACTTATCTAACAGCTCTTCCTAACGGCTAGTTGTTCAATATCTTCTAGGATATTGACTTGATCTTGTATCTGAGTATGTTAGGAAGGTCCAGACATGTTTGCATAATAACAGAATCAATTTGTCAATCCAATTTCCTTTTCTGCAAGAACACAGTTTAGAAAATAGTCCCTGCAAAATAGGTAACTACTTATCCATGTAAAAACTTGTTCAAACAAATAGATTAGCCACAATTTAGAATACCAAAATGTTTTGTCTTGCATCATCAAATAACAAATAATCAAGCATAGGGGATCATGAGTCATATTAGAATCAAAAGCTCCCCCTAAGTTCATGTTGTATATTGCAGTGTATATTTCAAACCTTTGAAAACAGTTTCAAGGCCTTGAAGCAGACAAGCTTTTTCAAGCCTTTGAAACAAGCTGAATTTACAATCTCCTCCTTGATGAAAGACAAAACTACAATCCTCTTAAGAACTGATTCTCTGCAAGAAATATTCATTAGAGCATAGCAGAGTAACCATGATGATAAACTGTAACACAAATTATCCAAATAATCCAACTTATTAAGCAGTAAAATCCAGCAAATTCTACTGATCTAAACCAGTTCTCTAAGCCAACTAAAAGTTCCAAAAAAACCTAAACTTCTCCCCCTTTTTGACTTTAATAAAAAAAGAATGAGAAAATGTTGGATCAAAGTTTGAAAAGCTTAAAGAAAAATGTTTTAAAATAAGAATATTTCAAGACTTTAAAAAGGGATTCAAGGCCTTGAAAAAGATAGAAAGAAGAGGCAAGAATTATGGGTTTTGGTATCCATCTCCCTTTAGCTCTGCATCTTCTTCTGCACTGTCGTCTTCATCATCCTCATCATCTTTTTGTTCTTCTTCTTGAGCAGCTTTACCACCAGCATTACCAACCACTTCATCATCAAAAAGGTCTGCCTCAGTCACTATCTATGGAATGGATGTCTTCTTTTTCTTCTTCTTAATATCCTTGAACAACATCCATGTGTCTGGACTGTCATCATCACCTTGTTCATGTTCTTCACCACCCTATTCTTGAACCACTTGTTTTCCTGTGTCCACTACCCATGCAGCCTCATCTTGAGTAATATGTTTTGGACAGCCTTCTTGGATCCTTCTGCAGCCTGAGAGACTTCTTCTTCCACATGAATCACATTGATGCTTTCGAAGATGCTTTCAACCATGTACCTCACTTGCTTAAACTCAGTGCCAAACTCATGCTGATTTTCTTTCAACTCATCCATATCCTTATCCAGAACATCAAGTATTTGAAATACCAAGAAAAGTTCTTGAGATTCAGAGGGTAGGTTTGAAGGAGAGGTCAAGGCCTTGGGTTTTGAAAACTTCTTAGATTGCAGCTCTTCTTCAGACAGATCAGAGTATAACTTCCAATTCCCCTCACTGGTTTTTATGATTCTAATCCTCTCAAAGGCTTTTTCATCAAGCATACCCAAACAAGTGGTAACAGTTTGTTCTCTCATTTTTGGAATCTCAATATGTTGAAAGAAAGTAGATAGCAGGTTGGCATAAAGCATAGGGTGCTTTCTTTCCTTGGTCTGGGAACAAAACTTGTGTTCCATCACAATTGAAGGAATATTAGTCTCATACCCATGCATGATTAAATACATCAAGTATAACACCCTGTCAGTCAGCAACTCTTTTGAATTATCATTAGGTACTACACACCTCATTAAGATGGTAAACAAGACTTTGGCTTCAACAGTTAGCACATAGTGTGTTAACTGTTTAGAGGAGGTAGCAATATTGGGTAAAAAGAATTTTTCCCTAGCCAATTTCAAGGCTTCACTTTTGTTGGGATAGTTTTCTATGTTATACCTCTTGGGACAACCAAAAATATTGACGAATTCTGAGTGATCTAACTCCATGTTAATACCAGCCGCTTTGGTTTGAATCACCAGGCTTACAATCCTCATTTGCTTCATGTTCAGGTAGAAAAACCTAGTGAGCCTAGGATAGGCAACTTCTGGAGGATTTAGATTTTTCCAAATAGCACTTTTCTTCAACCTCTTAATACACTCCATATTCTTTCAACATGCTTACACTGATCATACTGCAATAGGCTACTGGTCTAGAGAAAAATCCATCTAACCACAATCCTCTAGCAACATTAGTAACAAACCACTTGTTGTTAATGCCAGATTTCTTACCAGGGGATTGTTGCTTCTATGAGTAAATCTGCAGTTCCGTTCCAGTGTTCTTTTCTAGTTCTTTCTCTGTTGCTTTTCCATTTCCTTTTTCAGCTTTTGTAGGCTTCTTCTTCTTCTTCTTCACCTCCTTAGGACAAGCAATCTGTTCCTCTGGCTGTTTCTCTGGAGCAGACTGATCTGTCTTCTTCTTCTTGCTAGAAGTTGGAGTTTGATCCTTCTTGATCTTCTTCTTTGGAGGAGAAGGAGCATTTTCTGCACTTGGGGTTCTGGAACTTGAGTCATCACTGAGAGTTTGAACCTCTTCCTCTAAAGTCTTCCTATTCTTTTCTGAAATTTTCTTTGAATCTTCTGCCATCTTGATTCTATCATAAGTTCTTCTCGTGCTCATTAGGGTTTGAGGGTATAGAAAAGATAGGTGGGAGTGATACGAGAGAGAGAGAGAGAGAGAGAGAGAGAGAGAGAGAGAGAGAAGGAAATAGATAAGTACTGAAGAGTTTGAGTTTGAAAAGGAAACAGAATATTTCCAAATCTTTTAAGATGTGCAAAATCAGTTAAATTCAAAGTTGTGTGTGTGCCGTGGGAAAGGAAATAATAAAATACTAATTTCGAAAGGAAAATAATTTTAAAAATTAAATGAAATATTGAGAAATTATCTACAGAGTTAACACCCAACATTGAAAGATCCAATTTATTGAGTAAATAGCATACATACTTATTTCAAGGAGTTGGAAAGGATTTCAAGGCCTTGAAAAGCTATACAACTGAAGCAAATAAATTCAAGGCTTTGAAAAGACTATAAAGGATTTGAAAATATACTCAAAACTTTGAAACACATAATACTTACATGATACTTACCTAATACTTTTCCTAAACCAATGCTTTTTTATTTAGCATGCCCAATTCTAATCTCAGTGCTGAGAATCTATCCTCTGGAAATGGTTTAGTAATGATATTTGCGAATTGCATGTTTGTAGACACAAATTCAATAGTAACATCACCTTTCTCAGCATAATCTCTGATGAAGTGATGTCTAACATTTATGTGTTTGGTCCTTGAGTGTTGAACTGGATTCTTTGTAATTGATATTGAAAGATTTTGTCACATTTGGTAGGTATATCTATGAAATAAAATCCAAGATATCTCATTTGCTGAGCTATCCATAAAACTTGTGAACAGCAAGCTCCAGCTTCTATGTATTCAGCTTCTGGTGTTGATAGATCTACGAAATTTTGCTTCTTTGAATGCCAGCTGATCAGAGATATTCCAAGAAATTGGCATCATCCTGATGTGCTTTTTCTATCCCATGTGTATCCTGCAAAGTCAGCATCTGAATAGCCACAAAAAGATAAATTAGATATTTTAGGATACCAAAGCCCTAAGTCTTTGGTACCATTGAAATACCTGAAAATTCATTTGACAGCAACCAAGTGTGATTCATTAGGAATAGCTTGAAATCTAGCACACATACAAACAATAAACATGATATCTGGTCTACTTGCAGTGAGATATAGAAATGATCCAATCATACCTCTGTACTCTTTCACATTCACACTCTTACAGTTTGATCCTTGTCTAGATACAGTGTAGAGCTCATATGGGGTTTTGTTACCTTGGATCGAGAAATACTGTACTTGTTTAACAATTCATTGGTACACTTGTTTTGATGCAGAAAGATTCCTTTCTTCATATGATGTATATGAAGTCCAAGAAAGAAGTTAAGCTCTCCCATCAAACTCATTTCAAGTTCCCTGCTCATAAGACTTGAGAAATCCTTACAAAGAGAATCATTAGTAGCTAAAAATAGAATATCATCAACATATACTTGAACTGAAAGAATATCTTTCTCATGAGTCTTGGGTTTTATCAACTAATCCTCTTTTGAAATTATTTTTAAGTAGAAACTTTGATAGTCTTTCATACCACGTCATGGGAGCTTGTTTCAAACCAAAAAGAGCTTTGTAAAGTTTGTAAACATGATCTGGAAACTCATCATTTTCAAAACCAGGAGGTTGAGAAATATAAACTTTTTCTTGTAAATATCCATTTAGAAAGGCACATTTCACATCCATTTGAAAAAGTTTTATATTTTTGTGAGATGCAAATGCATGTAACATTCTAATTGCTTCTAACCTTGCAACAGGAGAAAAATTCTCCTCACCTTCTTCCTGGTTGTAGCCTTGAGCTACCAGTCTTGATTTGTTTCTAATTACCTTACCATTCTCATCTAACTTGTTTCTGAATGCCCACTGGTACCATTGACAAACTGATCTTCAGGTGGAGGAACCAGATTTCAAACCTTGTTCCTCTCAAATGCATTGAGTTCACACTGCTATGAAATAACCCAGTATGCTTCTTGTAATGCATCTTTCACATTCGTAGGCTCCATAAGAAAGACAAAAGCATTTAAAGCACAAAGGTTCTTCAATTGTGATCTTGTCTGTGTACCAGTGGATGGATCAGATATAATGTTTTCAACTTGATGAGATGAAAGATATTTGAATCTTTTCCTTGTTTTCCATGGCTCCGGTTCTCTAGGAAGCTTCTCAAGTCTTTGTGAACTTGAAGTAGTGGCTTGTTCACTTTGATTCTCTTGATGTTCTTTTTCAAGGCTTTGAGACTCATTTTCAAGGCCTTGAAAATTCTTCTTGTTTTCTTGCAAGCTTTCCTTGGAATCATTTGAAGGCTCTGCTTCATCTTCTGAGTCATTATTGTTTTAATTTAAGTATGCAAAACTTTCACTCATAGAACCATCATAGCTTTAACCATCATAGCTTTCATAAAAAATAACATGAATACTTTATCGTAAACTCTATAAGCTTTTATAGTCTGTGAATAACCAAGAAAAATACCTTCATCACTTCTGGCATCGAACTTACCAAGATTGTCCTTATCATTGTTGTGAATATAACAAGTGCAACCAAAAAAATTGAAGTAAGAGATGTTTAGGTTTCTTCCTTTGAAAAGCTGATAAGGAGTCTTCTTCGGGATAGGCCTAATCAAGCACCTATTAAGTATATAGTTGGCAGTGTTCACAACTTCTGCCCAAAAGTATCTTGGCAATTTCTTCTCTAGAAGTATTGTCCTTGACATGTCTTCAAGAGTCATGTTCTTTCTTTAAACAACAACATTATGTTGAGGAGTTCTAGGAGCAGAGAAGTTGTGAGAGATGACATGCTTAGAAAAAAAAAACAAACTTAAGTTGATCAAATTCTCTACCATGATCACTTCTAATAGAAGCAATATACATGTTTTTCAGTGTTTGAACTTCTTTACAAAGCTTTGAAAATTTAGAAAGAGCTTCAAATTGTCTCTAAGAAACATCACCCAAGTAAATCTAGAGAAACCATCTACAATGACCAACATGTACTTCTTACCCTTTGGAGTTGTAGTTCTCATAGGACCACAGAGATCCATATGCAATAATTCAGTGGGTCTAGTAGTAATTACAAACTTCTTTGGCTTGAATGAGTTTCTTATCTGTTAACTTGAGCACAAGCTTTGCATACTTATTCATCCTTGAACTTGATAGAGGGTATACCTATTACTAGGTCTTTAGCAACTAACTTGTTCAAAGTGTGCAAGCTAATGTGTCCAAGCTTTCTGTGCCAAAGCTTTGAATCCCCTTTCAAGACCTTGATACTTTCAGACTTTCTCCTGCAAATTTGTTACTGTGCAAAGTATAAACTTTGTTTGACCTTGAGGCAGTGAGGATGCAAATTCTAGATTTCTCATTTTGCACAACATTCTCTTTGTCAAAAATTATTTCGTTTTCGTTGTCACGTAATTGAGATACACTAAGCAAATTGAATTTCAAGCCATCAACTGAATAGACATCAAAAAACTGAATTTTCAGAATATGTACCAACTTTACCAATATGTTGCATTTTCCTCTGTCACCAAGTGTGATCAAACCTTCAGATTACTCTTTCAGTTCTGAGAATAAAGATCTCTTTCCACTGATATGCCTGGAGCAACCACTTTTCATAAACTATTTATGTTCTTTGCTCTTGGTGACAGCCTGCAAACACCATTCACTGTCTTACCCACCTATTATACCATGTGTGGAAGTTAGATATATATCCAGGGTCAACCATGTTAGGTGGTCTAACTCCTTTAGGAACCCAAATATGTCTAACTTGTCCTTTAAGTTGAACTGGAAAAGTGTTCTTCATTATGTGAGGGTCTCTTCTTTCAAAAGGACAAGTCGTCTTAACATGACCAATTCTGTTGCAGTAATGGCACTTAGGAGAAATTCTGCTACCATCCTTCACAAATTTGGTGTTGTTCTTTCTGGGAAAATTTGGATTGTAACCAATACCAGTTTTGTGAAGAGACTTTATGCTTCCTCCAAGAATCAGGTTTAAAAAGTGTTCTGAGCCAGCAAGTTTGGAAATAAATTTATTGGATTCTTAAATTTTCTCAGTTAGAGTAGTCATTTGTTCCTCTAATTTATCAAACTGAAGTCTTAGAGAAACAATGTTGTCACTCAAAAGTGAGTTCACAGTGACTACTTCATTGACTTGAGTTTTCAAGGCTTTGAAATTGGTTTCCAAGGCCTTGAAATCCCTACCAGATTTCTTCTGAGAAATTTCAAGATTCTGGTTTTGACAAACAAGATGCAAATTCTATTTTGCTTTCTCATGAACTTTTCCTTCAAATTCCTGATTTCTTTCAGATAATCCTCTTCATTTAAAATCATTGTTCTAAGATAATCAGGGAGGACATCAGTTGGTTTTGAAATCAAATAGTTTACCATTACCTCAATGTTCTTTTCAGAACTTTCATCATGCTTGGCCATAAGGCAGAGGTTGGCCTATTCTTCCTCAGATTCAGAATCACCTGAGGAGTCTGAGTCACTGAAAGAAGCTATCATAGCCTTCTTTATTCTGTCACGGTCTTTCTTCTGAAAGTGTTTCCTTTTCTTGTGTGGACAGTCTCTAATCAAATGTCCTGCATCACCACACTCAAATCATTCATTAATTTAGACTTATTACCATGGGAAGAAGATTTACCGTTGTAGTCTTTGCTACTGAAGGATTTGTGTCTATCCCTGCTGAATTATTTGTTTCCAAAGTTCTTCTTCATCTTGAGAATTCTTGTCAAGGCTTTGGAAATTAGAGAAAATGGATCTTTATCATCATCTTCTTCATTTTCAAAGGATTTGAGAAGGCACATTCTCCTTAGCCTTGAGAGCTATATTCTTGACACTATCTTACAGTTCTCCGTCATATTCATTCATGGAAATATCATGTGTAAGCAGCTTTCCTTGCAAGTCATCAAGTTGAAGTGATGATAGATCTTGATCCTCTTCAACAGCAGTAGTCTTTGGTTCCCATTTGGCTTTGGGAAGGCTTCGAAAAATCTTTCTGACTTTCTTTTCATTGAAAAAAGACTTTCCCAAGGATTCCAGATTTTTGACAATGTCAGCGAACCTCTTTAGCATGTCCTTGATGGACTCATATCCATTCATTTTGAACAGTACATATTGTCTAAGAGATATGTTGATCTTTGTCTGCTTGACTTGACCAGTTCATTCAAAGGTTACCATCAGTTTGTCCCGTATTTCTTTTGAAAAAACCCGAAATTTAATTACATATTTTAAGAATAAATATGCATGTTTTATGGTACTATAGCGTGTAAACTGACATCTTGACCTTAATATTTTGTGGTACTATTTTTATGTGGCTAAGTTCTAATAAAAATTACACGGTACTATATGTCTACCACATTAACATTTGATAACATGTACACTATTATAGTATCACATATTTTACGTGGCGACTTTTATCGCGCTATGTCTATTATTATGGTACAATCATCACACCTAATTATTTACAACACGTCGGTAAGATTTTTCATACGTACCCAACAGCATCAAAGAAAATTGTAGTCAAAAATTTAATTCCCTAAAAATGTGATCTTGCCTAGGTGAAAACCAATTCACCTTTCACCCTCCTGATAACTTGTTGCCTTTGTTACTATTCTTTTCATCATTGTCCTTCCTATAAATAGCACACAAACTCCATGACTTCTCCACGGCAACTTCAAACTCCATAGCCACCGCCACCATCATCCTCACTGCCAACACCAACTCTTCTATCTCCAACACCAACACCTCATCCACCAACACAACTCCTTCACCTCGCTAAGAAAACACCATAGCCACCAAGTTTGTTACCTTCCCGAGAGCTTCACGTAACCGCCACATTCACCAATACCACCAACGACCACCATTTGAGTCACGGCTACTACCAATCATTCTGTGACACTCCAAAGACTCCTTCTCAACCATCCGTAGAGACTCACGAGGTCCCAAAATCTCATTCCATTTCACCACCTACTTTAACGAAAAATCGGTACAACTTCCTTACCTTACTTCGCATTCAACATATCTTGCATATTCTTGCTCACACATGTCTCTAGAGTCATCCATGTTAATTTGGTATAAAACAGAACGTTAGAAATTGTCATAGTTAATTATTTCATGTTTTGGGGTAGTAGTTGTCTTTACAATTACTTTCAGTCAAATTTTTAGGAATTAAACATTCTAAAAAGAGCAGTGTTTGAAACTACCGTCCATATGATTTTACATAAAAATGATAATTAGTGTCCAGGGAACCACCCACGTTATTTTCGTCGAAATCGGAAAAGTTGAAAAATAATGTTTTGTAATGGCGGTAAAAGTATCTTTTAGCAACAACTAACTTTTGAGAATTTGACCACTTTAAGGTAAATGTGCAATTCTTACCCTACCCATGCTTTACTATATTTGCAAATGACTACCCTTGTTTTATGTTAGTAAGTTAATACTTGATTAGTAAACTATAGTTAATTAAAAATTAGGATTAGTAGTTAGTATATAAATAATTAGAATTTGTTAAACTTAGATTAGGATGTGTAGATTAGTATTAATTTAGTAATTTAATAGATAATTAAAGATTAACTATTTTGGACAACTAAAAAAATGTCCGAAGAGTTTAATTAAAGGAATACCGTTAAGACTTAAGTAGGTCACGTACCTAATCACCGCCGGATAATTAACTAGGATCAACACGCATAGCATACATATTATATTAGACACTTGCATATTAAACGATTAAGTGTTAATTAGGGTTTATCCTTATTTGTGGACACCGAGTTTACCGACGAAGGCTACGTCGAGTAAATTTAAACCACAATCGGATGTGTAGGTGAGTTCGTAGGCTCAACCCTTACTCTTCAAAACGCGTGTTTAACTATAATGCCTCAACCTGCTTTGATTTGAATATTAAATATTTAAATGCACGCTTACTCATTACTCGTGTTTACTATATATGTTATTCCGATAATTGTTCTACATACTTTCACATGTTCAAATTCATAATTTTGGAAACTTTATATGGATTGACCAAGAAAAGCTTGGGACTTAATATGGTTTGACCAAGCAAAGCTTGGGACATGAGTCGAAGGTGACTCTATGAGTACCCCTGGGGCACATTAGCACAGGGTAAGGCTCTAGTACTACTCTCCTGGGACAAAAGCTTCCCTTGTAGGGGTTGCCGACACTTAAGGTCTAGTTGCTGAGGTGGAATCGGTTCGGACAAGCGTATTATTTTGCCGTCCACACTGGATATGGTATTGGTTATGGATCATCCCGATTAAATAATTAAATTGCGTTTCGAAATAAATGAACTTGGAATAACTCGTTATGCCCTATTCTTGTTTACGCGTTGAGATACGTTCTCACTCAGTTTTCACTGACTTTTCAACTGTGGTGTTCATGTTTTGTAAAACCACCACAGGAGAGGCCTACGCCGGGGATGTGAGCGTCGAGTACTAGTGCAAGCATCATCTAGCCTAAATAAAGTAGTAATTTCACTATTTCCGCTGTTGTAAGATATTGGTTTGTAATAGCTCTGAACAAGGTTGTGAACGCTTTTATGTATTAAAGTATGTTTTTCTGAATACGAAGAAAATATCCTTTTCCCGATCATGGTGGGTAACTCTCCATGAGAAGGGCACGCCCAGACTTTCAGTAATGAAAATTTGGGGGTGTTACATCTTCAGCAGTCTTGCAACCTGAAATCTTGTTGAATTCATCTGCACTCAAAGCACAATATAAGAGATTCATGGCCCTGTAATTATCAGAATATTGTTCTAACTCAGAAGCAGAAAGTGAATCCTCGGTCTTGGGAGTTTTGATCCCATCTTTCTCTGTGTAAAATGTATGAGGACCATTCTGTATGATAGTCCACAATTCCATATCTTGATCAATGATGTACATTTTCATCAGGGCTTACCAGTGCACAAAATTATCACCACATAATAGAGGAGGTCTGTTATCAGCTCTTCCCTGAGAGAAACCACAATCACCTACAGTACTCATAATCACCAGATGGTTAAATCTATGCAGTGATAAAAGCTCTGATACTAATTGAAAGACAGTAATGTATGTAGTAATGCATGATTAATACTCTAGAAGGGGGGGTGAATAGAGTATGACTGCTTTTTCTAAAAGAGTGTTTTCAAAGAAGTTTGTAGCAAGCAGTGAGTATTTCAAGGCCTTCAAATGAATTTCAAGTCCTTGGAATCAAAACATGTAGTAGAAGACTTTTGAAGGCCTTGAAATGGATTCAAGCCCTTGTACAGAAAACTCGTTTTGTGTTGCAAATAAGCTAAGTATAGAACAATAAGATAAATGCAAGAGACTCAGAAATTTATAGAGTTCAGTCCACTTGGACCTACGTATCTACCTCAGGGACTTGATCCCTGCAGGATTTTCAACTCAATTCTTATTAATCAAAAGCTAAGCCCTAGATCTCAAGCACAGAGAGTTCGCTTACTCTGTTACAGCTTGTGGTTCTCACTAACCTATCTAGTACCTTCTCTAGCTAACTGATTCAAAAAGAATTATCTATTCTTCACTAGAAAACCTCACGAGAATAAGATATAAGAAGTACTATCTAAATGATATACATATATAGATCAGAAAGAAGAACACTAAGATCTGATGAAGCAGTTGAATGTGCAGTGATCTTCTGATGAGTGGATTGAGTGAAATGAATATCCTTCTGTGTTGCTTGTCAATCCTAAAAAATGTCTGAGTATCTCTGTGTTCGTTCTCTTCAAATTTCTTCAGTCGTTTCCTCTCTCATGCAGCTAGTTTGAATTGCAGATCTTCAGGATCTTCTCAAAACAAACTTCCTAAAAATCAGCAGCATATCTTGACTTGTCCAACAGCTCTTCCCAACGGCTAGTAGCTTAATATCTTCAAGGATATTGACTTGATCTTATATCTGAGTATGTTAGAAAGGTCCAGACATGTTTGCATAATCACATAATCAATTTTTCAATCCAATTTCCTTTTCTGCAAGAACACAGTTTAGGAAATAGTCCCTGCAAAATAGGTAACTACATATTCCTGCAAAAACTTGTTCAAACAAATAGATTTTCCACAGCTTATAATACCAAAATGTTTTGTCTTTTACCATCAAATAACACATAATCAAGCATAGGGGATCAAAAGTCAGATTAGAATCAAAAGCTCCTCCTAAGTTCATGTTGTATATTGCAGTGTATATTTCGAACCGTTGAAAACAGTTTCAATGCAATTATTATTATCTTAAATTATCCCTTGTCAAGTATAATTGTTATTAGGAGAATCACTATACATAGAGACTAGTATGTGGGTAGATTAATATGGGGATATCAAGTCAAACACATGGGCATGCATTAGGAGTAATAGCATAATGGATTGACCCGCCTTGAGAAGGCTACATGGGAGTTATGTGAATGTCAAAAAGGCTTCTCGTAGTGACAATGGTGTTGTGTTCCTTTGACTTGAAGTCACTAGATACTCTAGTTGTGAATTTTCATGTTTTGATATAGTCAAACGTTTCACCATAACTGGGTAACTATAAAGGCAACAATCGGACATGATATGAAGAAACCTGCGAGATAGTGATGTAGAGACGATTTGTTGCTCCCACATAATGGGAGTATGTATCCACGGCCACTCGATGAGTAAGACTTAACAAATGCCTTACCATGCTCAGGTAGATCGATATAAGATATTGATGCTATATGTTCCGGCAAGTCTACTCTCAGGATCGAGAAACTATGGATTGGATAAATGAGTGCGGCATCTGTGTCTCGTGTCCAATTCAGATATTGTGACAAAGGGACTATACAGCACGGTAAATTGGTCACAGAGGTTTATCAAATCACCGACTATTCCTATTGCTTAGGTAGCATTGATGTGTTGCTAGACACTGCTCAATGTTTGTTATTATTACTGCCAACGTAATAGGAACCTGTAGACACCAAAGGATTAAACTGGATGTCGATGTTAATTAGTTGGACTAATCAACAGTAAAGAATCAGGGATTAAAGTGCAACAACGTGCATATTTAGTTGGATTAATAGCAAACTTGATTGAAACAAAAGTTGATCCAAACTGTTAGGGTCTAATTAGTAGTGGGGAAATTTTGTAATTAATAAAGAGTTATTAATTATAAAATATTAGTCCATCCCTAATTATTTATTATATGAAAAGTAGAGAAAGAGAGATACAGATAGAGAGAGAGAGAGGCGCGGCCCCACTACCCGACGACCAAAAGGGTTGCCCACCCCCCCCCCCCTTATCCTCCTCCATTGTTGTTACAGCTTGACTTGATCAAGCTCCTGATTGCTCCTTCTCCCACACTGTTAGCACAAATAGTAGAGGAAATTTCAGTTGTAGATCCTACGGTGTGGATACTAGCAGATGCGTGTACACTACTTCTGCGCAGTGATTAGTCAGATTAACAAGGTAACCCTCATCCTTCATCATGTTATGATGCTTCACATGTAATCCTTGGAGAGTTTGGGCAGGAACATTTTTGTATTTTCGCTACGTAACATGCACCAAAACCCTATAGTGGTATCACAGCCACGAGTTGATAGCGGATAATATGATTTATGTGGTTATCTATTTTATCAGCTTTGACCGTATCTGTCAGTTTGACCGTTTGACCCAATTATCCCAATTCAATTAAAATTGACACAGCGCAATAAAGTTGAGTTTTACCTGTTTTATGTATTTTATCGTATGGTGGGTGGATGTGGCCTTACTTGTGTGGATGTTTTATTTTGTGTGTATTGGTTTTGATGTAATTAATTAGATTAATTTTACGGGATGCGTGTCGTCTTCTTCCTCGCCTATGAGGTTCGTCTATTTAGTTTATAGATGTTAGCTAAAACTAGATAGATAGGGAATAGCTAGCAGCATGGAGAGAAGACCAAAGACCAAAGAGACCACAAGACGATGAAGACACACAAGCTAGGACGCATGGACTAAAGACGAAATCACATGGAGATGAGCTTCCTGTTTAAGACTTATAGATATTCTCATTGGCTTGGAAATATCTTAGTTTTAGGGGCTACATCTACACCACGTTTATTTAATGATTTACCTTGTTTTATTTTGATGTATGGATGATGCATGCAAACAATAACAAGATAATAATAAAACTGTTTGGATCTTTCATTTGATATTGCCCAATTCGAATGAGTAGATCAGTTGATATGATCAACAAATATAAAAAAAGAAAACCCCCAACGATAATATTGCGTTTAGTCTTATTTTGCTGAGCACTCGTCATGATCAAGATGTATTGAGTTTGGTCTTGCCAATGCAGGGCGACTTGATTCATCATGATGTGACGCGAATGTAAGAAAATTGCTTTTAACTAATTATTTAGACTGCCAATAATTGTATTTTAGTATTTATAAAACGGGTTGAGACTGGTTCAAGTAATTCACCGGTACGAGCCCAATGCGTTAGTGATCTTGTGTTTGAGCCAGGGTTCCTCTTAGTGTTGTTATTTAGTGTGGTATGAAAGTGTGGGCTGATTGGTCATTGGGCTTCTTGATAGGAGGGCCCAATGACTGTTTATTATTATTAGGACCTGTCCCCTCTCCGCTCCCAAAAACCCTAGCCAGCTCTTATAAATAAGACTAGTTGGGGATTGTTAGCCCTATCCAAAAAACAACAAGTGTGGGAGTTGGAGGAGAAGATTCGGTGCACCTCTTCCAAATTCGTGGAGATTCGACGACCACGAACATGCCTGGATCAGACGGATCAGACGGTATGTCTTATAGTTATTGTAATATAATTGGTGTTTTAATTTCTTGTATGAGATCCTGCAAATTAATCTAAGTAGTGGTATCAGAGCCAACATACGTTAGAAATTAAACCCTTAAAATGAATAGTTTCATGTCGTCAATGATACTATACCCATTATTTAATAACGATAAAGTCTTCGTTGATTCTCCTCTGTTTGTTCTCATGGAGCAATACCGCACCACCAACTTACGCATGTGCGAATAGCCCGGGGTATTCTCGGTTGCATAGTTTTTACTTGAACGTATGGAATTAAAATCTGTTGGGCACTTACAAGTTAGACATGGGCTTTCACTTTGTCTTCTTGATGTTGCTATTCTATTCTTATTGAAAATGTATTGTTGCTATTCTAGAATCATGTATGGCACATGGCTTGATAGACCTAGTAACCTACTGTTAACATCCCTACAATTTTTAATGTCTAGATAGAGATCAAATCTCTTTTAATAATTTTGTTTGAATGAGAAGGTTTAGTTAATTGCTTGTAATTTTGAGGCACCAATATGGTCAAGATCCAATTTACTGCTTTTAGTTGTAGTAATAGTAAATTTTCTTTTTTTTTTTTGTTTGTTTTGTTTTTGGTAGTAATTTCTTTATTTCAATTATGACAAGATTCCATCTACTATATAGAGCTCCATGTTTTAATTTAGTAAGAAAGATTCCTTATTATTTTCTCGTTTCACTGTATTCTCTCGGATCTTTGAAGTTTGTACTACTATACTGATAGTCGGTCGTATTGTGAAATGAAGAAAAAATATGAACAAGAAGGAATCAGTTGTAATAAAAATAAAAAAATGTCAATAATAGAATAATATTTTGACACATATTTTTGGTATTTGATGTCAATGTACCCCAGCTGAATATTTTGGATTTGTACATATGGTACTACCAAAGTGGTATGTATGTATAGAATCAATATGTTTCGATAAAAAATCATGGATTGCTTCTCTTAAATTTATGTATTCAATTACCTATCCAAATGGGGTCGATTAAATACATCGATTTTAGAGGTAGTGTGAGTCATTAGTTAGGGGATATTTTTGATTCCAATGAAAATTATTTGCCCAAAGGAATTTAGTTCTTCGGAGGAATTGTTCTTACTGAGTGGCTTGATTGTGATCTTGGATGTGTCTAATATATTATGCCCAGAGGTGTTTATATGATGACACATTGTATGATCATGTGAGAATACTGTTTGGTTTATATTTAGCACGTTCTTAAGAATACCCATATATTGTTGTTGATGTTAAAACTGCATTGAATCCTTGAATCCTTATTGCAGTTGTTAGCAATGTTGCTGTGAATAATCAGATTTGTACTATTGAGACTCTCTCTGCTAATAAATTTGAGAGGTGGAAACGTGATGTTGAGTTAGCCTTGGACTTGCTGATTTAGACATTGCCATGATTGACAATGAGCCCTCAAAACTTACTGACTCTAGTACTACTGAACAAAAGGCCTAATACCAGAAAGGGGAGAGAGCTAATAGGCTTAGCATTATGATTATGAAGAAATTCATATCAGAGAGCTTTCAAAGTGTGGTTCCAAATGAGATAAATGCCAAGAAGTTCCTAAATGCAATTGGAAACAAACTTCAAGAATATGAGAACGCTGAAACTGGTGAGCTTTTGGAGACTTTTGCAACCATGAGATACGATGGGGTGAGTGGAGTTAGGACCTATCTTATGAGGATGCAGGAAATATCAAACAAGTTAACCAACCTCAAAGTCCCCATAGCCGATACCTTTCTGGTCCACCAAGCCCTTAATTCTCTTCCACCACTATTTGATAACCTCTAAACCACTTACAATGTTTACAAGGAGTCTGGTCTGTGAATGAGTTGATTGCCCTTTGTGTTCAAGTGGAAGAGAGGAATAAGAGGGCCAAGTCTAAGAGTGTGAATATGGTGTATCAGCCACACCATTTGGATGGAGGGGCATAGCAATAGCAGTTCTCAGCCCAAGAATCATAAGCATCAGAAAGGCCAACACTGTAAGAGTAAGCACGGTCAGCCTAAACAGCCACATGGCCCTACCATTGAAAAGGTGTTCTCTTGATGGTTTTGCAAGTTGAGTGGTCATAAGAAGTCAGAGTGTCCCAAGCTCCAGTATTTGTCACATAAGAAGAAGGCACAAGGTGAGTTTTTCGTCTGATTTAAGTCTTCCTTGGTCGATGTCCCGCCTAATTCCTGGTGGCTTGATAGTGGAACCTCTATTCATGTTTCTAATTCCTTGCAGGGATTCCTAAGCAAACACAATCCTATAGAAGGAGAGCATCGCATCTTCGTAGGAAATGGAGTCAGCGTTCCCATAGTCTTCCTTGGTAGCGTTTGGTTATTCTTTGATTCCAATTCTAACATTGTGTTAGAAAATGTTGCTTATGTACCGTTTATAAGATGAAATTTGATTTCCGTGTCAAAAATCGATGTTTCTGGTTACACTTCCACTTTTTCCAATAATAAGTTTGAGTTATTCTTGAAGTCATCTCTTATCGGCAATGGATTCTTGTGTGAAGGATTGTATCGTTTGAATCTGTCATCTACTCTTCCTCCTTGAACGTCGAGTGTAGTGGGACCAAAAGACCTTTAAATAAAGACAAATATCATGCTCTTTTATATAGGAGACTTGCTCACATTTCTAATGAGAGAGTTCAGAGATTGGTTAAGAAAAATATTCTTCCTGAACTTGAACATGATGGAGGTGAACATTGTGTCGATTGCATAAGAGGCAAGATGACAAAAACAAGGAAGCTTGGGTCCACCCATAGTATGAACCTTTTAGAGATCATCCGCACTGATATTTCTGGGCCATTCTCTTCAACTTTGTGTGGAAAAAAGAATTTCATCATCTTCATTGATGATTACTCTGGTTATGGGTTTGTTTACCTGATTCAACATAAGTCAGAGTCTTTAGAGAAATTCAAAATTTTCAATACCTATGTGAAAAAACAAACTGGGAAGTCAATTATAGTGGTTAGGTCTGACTGTGGGGATGAGTATTATGGAAAGCACGATGATGTGGGCCAACACAAGGGTCCTTTTACCGAATTCCTAGAGAACTATGGAATTTGTGACCAATATACTATTCGCGGTACCCCTGAACAAAATGGTGTGTCTGATCGTCGTAATCGCACTCTAGATGAGATGATGGGGTGTATGTTGAGCTTATCTAAATTACCTGATTCTCTCTGGGGTGAACCCATTCCAACCGTCATGTATATCCTAAACCGTGTACCCTCAAAATCTGTTCCGAAAACACCCTTTGAGTTGTGGACTGGAAGAAAACCTGGCTTAAACCATTTTCGCATACGGGGCTGTCCTGCTGAAGTTAAACTCTACAATCCTGCTGAATCCAAGTTGGTACCTAGAACCACTCGCTGCTATTTCGTAGGGTACCCAGAGGGGTCAAAGGATTATCATTTCTATCGTACTGGTCATAGGTGAAGAATTGTAGAATCTGGTAATGCAAAATTCTTTGATGAAAATGTGAGTGATTATGCTTCCCCTAGTATCCAGTCTGAAGTGTCCAATGGTAAACCACCTTTTGTGCCATTTCCGATTGTGATAGAAAAATTAAGTGCTCTAATTTGATAGACAATAGATGGGGTGATGGATGCACCAGTCGTCCTTGTTAACTTGCGACCACAAGGTGAGATGTTCAACGAAATCCACCCCATGCGCGTAGATCTGAAAGGGTAAGGAGACCTACAACTTCTGAGGGTTTTTTTTTTTATCTTAGAGAGCATAATACAGTTTATCCCATAAATTATAGCGACGCCATTACCATTGTACAAGCTGATAAGTGGATTGAAGCAATGAAGGTGGAAATGAACTCAATGTCCAATATTGAGATGTGGGAGTTAGTTAAGCTTCCTCGGGGTTCTAAATCCATCGGGTGTAAATGGGTTTTCAAGACCAAGAAAGACTCCAAGGTAAATGTTGAAATGTGTAAAGCTAGACTTGTGGCGAAGGGTTTTACTCAGAGAGAGGGTGTTGGTTACACTGAAACTTTTTCCCCTGTTTCCTCGAAGGATGCTTTCCGCACAATTATGGCACTGACAACACATTTTGATTTAAAACTTCACCAAATGGATGTCAAAACAACCGTCTTGAATGGAAACCTTTATGAGGAGGTGTATACAAAGCAACCCGAAAGGTTGATATCATCTGAAACTGAGAACGTGGTTTGCAAGTTAAAGAAATCGATTTATGGCCTTAAGCAAGCATCACGGTAATGACACTTAAAGTTTCACCAGGTGATAGTATATCTTGGTTTCATTGAGAATACAGTTGATTCTTGCATATATCTCAAGATCAGTGGGAGCAAGTTTATATTCTTGATTTTGTTTGTGGATGACATATTGCTTGCCAGTAGCGATTTGGAATTATTGTATGAAGTCAAGAAAATTTTGTCTGATAGCTTTGACATGAAAGACCTTGTTGAAGCCTCTTTTGTCTGGGGATTGAAATTAAGAGAGATTGAGGTTGGAAGCTTCTAGGGTTGTCCCTGATAGCTTACATTGATCCTGGCCTCACAAGATTTGGCATCCAGAATCGTAAACCAAATATTGCACCTATTTACAAAGGGGATAAACTTAATAACACCCAATGTCCACTAGATGATTTTCAGAGACAGTCTATGGAAAATGTGCCTTATGCAAGTGTTGTTGGTGGCCTTATGTATGCTACTGTTTGCACTAGTCTTGATATAGCTTATGCTACTAGTGTGTTGGGTAGATATTCTTCAAATCCAGGCCATGATCATTGGGTGGGAGCTAAGAAAGTTCCAAGGTATTTGAAGAAAACCAAGAATTACATGCTTGTTTATAAGAATGTTGATCCTCTTGATATTGTTGGTTACCCTGATGTGGATTTGCTCGTTGTTCTGATGATAGAAAATCCACGACGGGCACATATTCATGCTGGCAGGTGGAGCGGTATTGTGGAAATGCTCTAAGCAGTCTCTTATATCATCTTCCACTATGAGGCAGAGATTATGGCATGTTTTGATGGTGAAGCACAGGCTATATGACTAATGAATTTCATCGTAGGGTTAAATATTTTCAACTCCATCTCTAAGCCTATGAAGATGTACTGTGATAATATGGCTGCAGTGTTCTTCTCCAAGAACAACAAAATTCAAGAGGGTCTAGGTTTATGGACAAGTATTTCAAAGTTAGAGAATGGGTTGAAAAGGGGGAAGTATTCTACGAGTACATAGTCCTGATATAGCTTATGCTACTAGTGTGTTAGGTAGATATTCTTCAAATCCAGGCCATGATCATTGGGTGGGAGCTAAGAAAGTTCTAAGGTATTTGAAGAAAACCAAGAATTACATGCTTGTTTATAAGAATGTTGATCCTCTTGATATTGTTGGTTACACCGATGTGGATTTGCTGGTTGTTCTGATGATAGAAAATCCACCACAGGCACATATTCATGCTGGCAGGTGGAGCGGTATTATGGAAAAGCTCTAAGCAGTCTCTTATATCATCTACCACTATGAGGCAGAGATTGTGGCATGTTTTGATGGTGGGGCACAGGCTATATGACTAATGAATTTCATCGCAGGGTTAAATATTTTCAACTCCATCTCTAAGCCTATGAAGATGCACTGTGATAATATGGCTGCAGTGTTCTTCTCCAAGAACAACAAAATTCAAGGGGGTCTAGGTTTATGGACAAGTATTTCAAAGTTAGAGAATGGGTTGAAAAGGGGGAAGTATTCTAGGAGTACATTGGTACAACAGACATGTTAGCTGATTTACTCACAAAAGGCTCAGACCTGTAGAGTTTGCTAAACCTGTTGAGCATATGAACTTAGTTGATTCTTTGGATGTGTTTGGTTAGTGGGAGTTTATGTAACTCTTTATTAAAAATCCTGAGATGATATTATTTGATGTCTTTATCAAATTTATTCTCATTCTTGGACTTCCTTAAAGCAAATTTTATATCATTATTGCAAGTTGTGCTCCTTTTTACATTGAGTTTATGCAGGTTAAGCTGTCTCGATATGAAAAGATTGCTTCAATTTTGAAGTGTTGATGGATCCATGGTAACTAGTGTCTTGCTTTAAAACATGAGTGCTTTGGTATAAAAGCATGTTGTCTCAGTTTAGAGATGTGTTAGCTTCCCCTTTTTGGAAGTATGATGGGGTATATTCCTATGTGTGACCTTCAATGGTCATGTAGGACTTGAAGTAGAATTTGCATGGTATATTATTGGATCACATGTGCATATATTCTACACTGCACTTTACCACACTTTTGGGTCTATGTTGGCAACATGTTGGAATTTGTAATTATGGAAGGTCTTATGTTGATAAATATTATAATTGCCGCCATAGTTTGGTTTTAATATGATTGTTGAACGAGATCCTGTGCTAAGATGAAGTTTTCTTGAACCATGTTTATGGCCACTCAGTTGTTCAACCCGAGAGTCGTTTTATAAAATTAAATATTTCTCAAATCCAAAATTATTGTTGCACAAGTGAGAGAATGAAAGAAAATTGGTTTTAACTAATTATTTGGTATGTCAATAATTGTATTCTAGTATTTATAAAACGGGTTGAAAGTGGTTCAAGTAATTCACCGGTACGAGCCAGTGCGTTATTCATCCTGTGTTTGGGCCATGGTGCATCTTAGTGTTATTATTTAGTGTGGTATGAAAGTGTGGGCTGGTTGGTCATTGGGCTTCTTGATAGGAGGGCCCAATGACTGTTTATTTTTATTAGGCCCGATCCCCTCTCCGCTCTCAAAAACCCTAGCTAGATCTTATAAATTAGACTAGTTGGGGAGGGGGTTTGTTAACCCTATCGAAAAACAACAAGATTGGGAGTAGGAGGGGAAGATCCGGTGCACTATCTCTTCCAAATTCGTGGAGATTCGACGACTACGAACATGGCTGGATCAGACAGATCAGACGGTATGTCTTATAGTTGTTGTAATATAATTGGTGTTTTAATTTCTAGTATGAGATGCTTCAAATTAATCTAACGGTGACGACACTAGAAAGTAATGTGCAACTGCTGAAGTAAGGGTCAAACACAACTAAGCTATTTCAATAGGATTGAAAGATTAGAGACAAGATAATTGAGAGTTACATATGAGATAGATAAGGAATAAGGAGTTATTCACCCAATTGAACCAAGAGTTGCATTGGATGAAATTGGAATCTTTTCCTACCAAAATAACCAAATCTTGGATGACCTACCAAATCAGACTCAAGAGGAGGTGAAATATGGATCTTGGCTCACTAGAAGATATATGATATTTTCTGCATTAATAGTGAGGGTTGTTAATCCGAGAAAAATAGCGGGAGCTTTATTTAATAGTCTAGACATTGTTAAGTATAGTATAATTAATCACGATACTAAAATTGTATATTTCTCATTCTTTGTAGATTTTCAATGGCAAACAATCAACAAACATCGACACTATCATTGCGTTTGGCCTTTGAGAAGGACAAACTGTCTGGAATGAATTTCCTAGACTGGTAAGAAACTTGATAATTGTTCTCAAGCAAGAAAATAAGTTGTACATTCTTGAGCAACCAATTCCAGAAGCACCACCTGCTAATGCTACTGCTGCTGTAAGGAAAGCACATCAGAAGATTGTCGATGATTCTACTGATGTGACTTGCCTAATGCTGTGCACCATGAACTCTGAGCTTCAGAAGCAACATGAGAGCATGGAGGCGTATAATATGATCATACATTTGAAATAACTATTCCAAGAAAAAGCAAGGCATGAGCGGTATGAAGTATCAAAAGCACTGTTCAAGTGTAGTCTGCTAGAGGAAAACCCAGTAGGACCTCATGTACTCCCTATGATAGGGTACATTAAGAATCTCGACAGGTTGGGGTTTTCATTCAGCCAAGAGTTTGCTACTGATCTCATCCTGCAATCGTTTTCGGACAGTTATTGTTAGTTCATTATGAACTACAATATGAATGAGATCAACAGGATTCTTTCAGACTTGCTCAATATGTTGAGGACCGCTAAACACAGTATTAGGAAAGGTAAAGGCAAGGCCATAATGATGGTCAATAAGGGGAAATGAAAGAAAGTTGCCCAGAACTCTAAAGGAAAGAGCAAGGTAGTTTCAAAGCTGATAACTCTCTATTAGAGTTATTTTTCTTGCACGTTTTATATCGTTTTGCGTTCTTTCCGGGTTGATAATCTTAGTTTTACACTATGATTGGAGATAAAACGTAGAAGTTGAGCTTTGAGCACTAATTTGTTAATCCAAGTGTTTCTTGCAATATTTTATGGATTTTTGTCACGTTTGATCGCACGGGTGTGTTTCGTGTTGTTTTGACAGGAAACGGAGCTTGAGAGATGAAGTGGAGAGGAGAAACAAGCTTTGGAGATTTTTCGGGAGCTTAAACGAAGAAGAAATCGTGAATAAACTTGAAAATACATGAAGAGGGGAGGCAAATGCAATTTAATGGAGTTTCTCTAATGGCACTTTGACCACCTAGATGAAAAATATCCAAACACTTAGTGAAAATTCCGTGGCCAACGTGAGAGAAACTTACTGGAAGTTTAGGATCACAAATTGTGATCACAAGATCACCCACAAGACCACAATGTGATCCTATAATCACAAAAGGTGATCCTATGAACACAAGATCAGCCGCAAGACCACAAAATGTGATCCTATGATCACAAAAGGTTATCACAAGACCACAAAGTAAATTTGACGTGTGATTAAAAGAAGGAAAATAAAAAGAACGCACGGGGAAAAAAAGGAGAAACACTCACGCAAGCAGAAAGAAAGAAGAATCACGCAAGGAGAAGGAAGAGGAGGCTAGGGTTCAAGAGGAGGTCTCCTCCATTGAAGATATAGGTTTTTCTTCTTCTCCTTCCTCTCTCAATCTTTGTATGGAGAAACTTGTAAGTTTTGTTTGGTTGATTACTATTAGCTAAACTCCATTGCTAGGCTTCTCTAGAGAGCCTAGGGTTTATGTAGACGAATGATTTCCCGGGTTTAGACTTTGTCTCATGCGTTTAAACTTTGATCTATTGAATGAATATTTAGTTTCTTGAACTTGTTAGTAAGTCTCGCCTATTGACACGACGTGATCATGATTTAATCTTCATGAAAACTAGGGTTTGTTCATAGTTCATCGTTATGCTTAATGTTAATGATTATTTTAGTTACATGTTCCTGTTCTATACTTAATCCTTAGTGTGAAAGGAGTGATCAACCGGACGCGCTAGCTAATTAGATGAGTGCACGACAATGATTTAGCCTAATTGTGATGAGAACTTGAACACAATCCCGAATCACCGTGACCGAAACGGAGACGTGTTAGGATTGGCCTTAGTGTGGGTAGATTCGGTAGGATTATTTAGCTGTTCCGTGAAACGGTGGGCCGACAGAACCCGTTATCGTACCTGTAAATGACCTGCTAGAACGGACCGGTAGACAACATGAGACCGAGAGGAGATTGTAGTTAACCGAGACGTAAAATGACATGAGACCGACAGGATATTGTCATAGCGTATTACCCGGCTGAACTAAAATACGATTGACGTGTTACATAGCTGAACCGGAATTCGTCTACAGCCCTAGGTGATCTAGAGATCGCCTAGTTTCTCCATATCTATTTATTAAAAATAAAAAATAAAAAAATATTAGATTAGTTGTTATTTCAATTCTTAAATCAATCAACTCTTTCCTCCTGCACCGTACTCTAAATTAAATAACTAATTAAATAATCTCAAGCATGTCCTCGTGGGATCGATAACTCGGGGTTGAAATACCACCCTATATTACTTGACCGTGCACTTGCGTATACGCGTTAGTAAATCGCGTCAAAAGCCCAAGTAAGTTGCCTTGGAGCCTACTCGTGGAATTGCTAAGGGCCCATGTCACTATTGTAGTCAACAAGGCCACTGGAAGAGGAACCGCCCAAAATATCTGAAAGATAAGAAGCTTGGAATAACGATGCCAAATCCATGTATTTTTGTTATAGATGTCAATTTGTATATCTTCTTCATGGGTATTGGATACCAGACGTGGATCTCACATTTGTCGAAATGTGCAGGATCTAAGGAGAAGCAGACGATTGACTAAAGGGGAGATTGACCTTCGCATTGGGAATGGAGCAAGAGTTGCTGCATTAGCCGTAGGATCTGATGAGTTATCTTTACCTTCTGGACTTATTTTATAATTAGACAGTTATTTTTATGTGACAACTATGAGTAGGAACATTATTCTTATTTCGTGTTTGGTCAAGAAAGGTTTTTCTGTCACTATAAATGACGAGTGTTGCTCCGTTTATTTTAATAGTACGCATTATTTTAATGCACTTTTTTCTAATGGGTTTATATCCTTGATCCAGATAATTCCATCTATAACATAAATACTAAGAGGATTAAATCTGACAATTTAAATCCCACATACCTTTGGCATTGTCGTTTAGGCCATATAAACGATAAGCGCATTTCTAGGCTCCATAAAGATGGATTTCTAGACTCATTTGATTATGAATCATATGAGACATGTGAAGCTTGTTTATTAGGAAAAAATACTAAGTTCCCTTTCACGAAGAAAGGGGAGAGGGCGAGTGAGCCATGGAAACTCATACATACATATGTGTGTGGGCCATTCGCCACAAGCGCCATAGGAGATTATTATTACTTCATTACATTTACTGACGACTTCAGTAGATATGGATTTGTGTATCTTATGAAGAACAACTCCGAATCCTTTGAAAAGTTCAAAGAATTCAAGAATAAAGTAGAGAACCAACTTGGCAAAAGTATTAAGTCTCTATGATAACTCCTTATTTGGAGTCATATTTTGTATGTAATACATTGCTATTTGTATGCGTTTCGGTGCAAAGTGACGGAATTTAGGCCAATTCTTGTGAAGAATGAGCTTGTTGTGATTTATTGCTAGTCCGGTCGTTTCTATGCATTTTTACATATTATTTGTCAAATATAATCGCTTGGTATGCTTGTTTATATTGTCATGATAGGAAAGTATGCTAAACAGTTTCTAGGAGGCATGAAACGAACTTCGGAAGATGAGAAAAGCTCGGGAATGGCCAATAAGAATGAGGAGAAGCAAAGTTAGAGTAGCAAAAGGGACCAGCCTTCACTATTTTGATGATATCTTGAGTTTTACAAAACCTGCTATAGTGAGACCTGTTGAAAATGAAATTCGACTCAAAGAGATTTCCAACGGTACGTCACAGAGCTCAATCAAAGGTCGGAATAGAAAGTTATGGTCCGACAAAGAAGACGCAAAAACGTAGAGAAGCTGGTAAAGTTTCACTGGACCAGTGTGCACTCTTCGGATTGTATCTGGAGTAACATAGTTAATTTTGAGCAAATCATGCGCCATTAGAAAGTATACATTCAGGGATTTCCAACTATATAAGATAGGCCCAAACCGGAGTTCGGATGAGGGAGAAAAGGCCCGCGCAAGATCAGCTTATGAATTATGTCAGAGAATTGCAAACTGGAGGGGTTGAATTGCAAATTCGGCCAAAATACTTAAAAAATCGTTCCCAGGCTATATATCACGACTTTTAGGACCTATAACACAGGTTAGAACAGAGGGAGATGCAGTGGGAGACGAGAATTTGAGCTAGAGTTGGTTGTGGAAGCGAGAATTCATTCGTTTGATCTCTTTATTCTTTATCTTTTCGTTATTTCACTCATTATCATGAAAACTCTTGTCGTTGATCCTGAGCAGTAGCTAAATTATTACTCCTTAAGAAGAGTTATCCTACGTACGTTTCACATTGTTATTTGTGTGCGTTTTGGTGCAGAGTGCCGAGATTTTAGCCAAAATAAGAAGAAAATACACTTTTGGATGTTTTTGAGCTTTAAAGTACAATCCGGGCGTTTCTTAATGGTTTTGAGTATGATTTTGATATTTTATCACATTAGATCTCCGCGGTAGTGTTCGTGTTGTTGTTTGACAGGGATTACGTATGCGGGAGTCAAGGGATAGAAGAAATGAGATTCGGAATAGAAGAAATGAGATTCGGAATAGAAGAAAAAGGCGTTTTGGATGTTTTCGCCAAGTTTGGGCAATAATTGAGAAAAAACGAGAAATTGGTCCGGAAACAGAGATTTCTCTACATGGGCGAATTCTACATCGCAAAAGGTAACCAAAGCTGCAAAAATCTCATTCATCGGAGTTCGGGATCAAAATCCAGGTCCTTATTTGCTTTTCAAAAAGCTTAGTTGCTTTTTCAGGATGTTTTAGAGCAAATTAAAGATGTTTTGAGGATATTTTACATTCTACAATGAAGATGGAGGTGAGACTGGTGGAAATTGAAAGTAGACTCGAAGAGCTTTCCAACGGCGGGTCACGGATCTAAAACGGAAGTCGGACGAGAAAGTTATGGCACGGAGAAAGTCGGAGAAAAAAAGCTGAAAATTGGCTAAGGCAAACAAGTCGCACGACTTGTTAGCTGAGGTCGCACGACCTCATGAGAGGAGGACAGAATGCTGGATATATCACAACAAGTCGCACGACTTGTTATCAGAGGTCGCAAGACTTGTCGAGATATGCTGAAATTTTCTAAGTGTTGGAAACAAGTCGCACGACTTGTTCAAACAGGTCGCACGACTTGTCCGTCAGCAGCAGATTTTGGAACGTTTTGGGCTTACTTTGTAATTACTCCTAAGTTGTTCTAAACACTTATAGAACGTATTAGACCTATTTAAGGCTCGTTTTTTGGGGAGAAGACATTGTTTTGGACGTGCTTGGAGCTAAGGAGCAATCGTGGGAGCTTGGAGCTCCGTTTGGATCTTTTCTCTTCTCTTTTTCTCTAGTTTTTGCTTATGATCATGAAAACTTGTATTGTGATCATGTTTATGAGTAGCTAAACTTATTTATTTGGGATATTTCATAGGGAGCTGGGTTTGAACACCACGTTTGGTGACTTTTTAGCCTAATTAAATGTGTTATGCTTAGCTATGCTTGATTTATGTACTTAATTCTATCGTTTCTATTGTTTGAGCTCGCAATAGGATGATTATAGGTAGGGGATGTTATAGAAATCAATATTTGCTATCCGAAAACTTGAATCAAGCACTAGTCGTATCTAGGGTTGAGAAATCTTGCTAGTTAGCTAGAACTGAAAGTAGACCATAAGAACATAATGCTTATTTGAACTTGAGTAGGCTAGAGAAATCAGGCACAAGAGTTCGAATTTAGGCTTTGGTTGAGAAATCTTCAAAGCATAGGTGCTCATTTGGCTAAGCAGAAGACATTCGTGTTGCTTGAACATAAATCTGAATTGGTGTGAAATCCTTAGTGACCCGTAGAGATATCCTGAACTTTTCCTCATATTAACTAAATCAATTTTAATAATTAGTTTGTAATTTTTTTTAGATTAGTTCAACAAACTCAACGCGCTTTGCCCACATAAGGTTAATAAGTCTTAACTAGTTTACGAGAAGTCCCTTGGGTTCGACAAACCCGGATTTACCGGAATATTACTACACTAACAGCCGTACACTTGCGGTTGGATCGTGTCAAGTTTTTGGCGCCGTTGCCGGGGACAGTGGTTTATTTGTTAATTAGAAATTAGTTTAGAGAGTTTACTTTTTTTGTTATTTTTGTTATTTTCTGTTCTTATTACCTCACGCTATTACTTGAGATTTTATGTGTGCAGGCATTCAACTCTAAGCATGGAGGATGAGAAATATCGCCTTTTGCGAGCATATTTGAAGCATGCAACCTTGCATATGGGCAATTCGTGAAAGAGTGCCATGTGAATGGCATTAGAGACAGGGTAGCCATGGAGATACAACGTTATACATTTCGTCCTAATGACTCAACCCCTCCCACTAAGTTACTCTTCTTCCTTGGTTGCATGCTTGAGGAGATGATTCCTAATGTGGAAGAACGGAGACAACGAGCAACAAGAATGGGAATGGAGACAACACACATGGACGCACAATATGTTCTCCATTCAAAGCAAGAGGATTCTCCAACCTTTCCTGTGACACCCCCTGATTCCGAGCCTTCCGTTCCGGACCGGAGAGCTCGGGAGGGCGTCGTTCAAATGAATGAATCGGCGGAAATCGTGAAACAAAACATCCATACTTAATATATTACATAAACGTGATTGTCTCAACATGAAACATGACATACTATTAAACAAGATGAGCATCGTCTAGGCGAATTATTTATTTATTACTAACATAACTAGGTGAGTCCGTGTTTCCCTTAATCCGAGCTTCCTTCACCTAGACCTGCGGGGGAAAGAAATAAGACCGCAGTTTTTCCAAAGTCAGCACAAAATGCTGAGTAAGTAAACACCCAAACGTGTAAACAGGAAAGAGACACGTTTTCATTTTAAATAAAGAGGAATAATATGGTAGTAAATCGTCTTGTATTGCGAAAGCGTAGATATGAATATTCCAACTCTTTACTTAGCATTCTCAAATCATTCCACCATTTCAAAGCAACAGTTGCTTTTATTTCTCATATGAAAAATCCACGTTTATTATTTTAGTTGTAGCGGGGAACGAACCAATCCAATAATATAGAACCAACCATCTCGCATGCATCCAAGACCTTAAGTGCCGGCACCCCTCTAAGACTCTAGCGGCCAGAGAGGTGAGTACAGGGAGCAGCCCGGGGCAAATCGCAACCGAGCAAAAATATCATAATAAGCCGGGTGGCTGTGCCATCCCAATAATCATAACCACAATGTATATAAGGTTCCACCGCACAACTATTTCCACTTTACGTTATTACGTGTTATTAATCTCATGTGACAGTTTCCAAATAATCATTTCGACAAGTATTTGAAATCTCAAATCGAGCACGTATATCACAAATCACATTTTGAGACGTAAAATCATAAAAACATTTAGACACGAATGGAGGACGGGCACATTAGGTAAGGCATATTTACTCACCTCGACAATTAGCACAACAAAGCTTCTACGGATAAACGAAGCCCTCGTCTACGAACTCGTCACCTACAATTTATAATTCCCTAAATTAATTACAAATCCAAAGTGTGCAAGTATGCTATGTAAAATTTCTCTAAGTCTTATTTGAAATTACTCCCCATTATCCCCGTTAATTATTAGCATATAATATTTATATAATAAACCGACGACGTAGACGAATCGTATTTTTCTCATAAAAATCACTATTTATATAAATACTAACTCTTAAAATTTATTAAGTAATAATTCGCATATTAAATTTATACACTCTAATATTTAGAAAATAAAATAATAACACATTTATTTGTAAGTGACCACAAAAATTTAATTCCAACTAATTCAACTATTGCTAATTATTTATTATAAAATACATATACTATTAAAGAATTAAACTCATAAATAAAACTCACAAAAATGTTTATTCAAATAAAATAAGTGTCTAGTCTCACATAATTTATAACTTAATTTTGGAGAAACAATTTCTAATATAAATAATATTCAACTTTTATCTATTTATAAATAGAGGGATTATTTTCCTATTTAAATTTCTAATTTATTTTATTTGGCAATATTAAGCAAATAACATATTTTCTTAAAACACTAATTTATAAGTACTTGCAATATTTATTTAAGCACACTAAATTATATGATTATATCTACTATATATTTAATCTTGCTTATTTTTTTCAAAATACTAACAATATTTCGTATTAAATAATACATATACATAACTTTAAATAGCAAAAACATCTTTTATTTAATTAAAACAATTACTAGAAAGATTATAAATTAATTCTACTACAAAATTGTATTTTAAATTTTATATTATAGCTGCAGTTTATATAAATACTAAATAGATCCCCTAACTTTTCATTAATGACATGAAATAACCTCCCAATAACCAAAAACAGTTTTATTATGCTTCACTAGCCACCCATAACTTTTCAGAAAGTACAAGAACAACCCCCCAACATGAACAAGTGTAAATCCGACAACCCGATTCGATCTAAAGCTATTTAAAATCATGTTTTGATGATCACAAATGAATCAGAGGGTGATTTAGGGGTTACCCAAGCGAAAAATCGCGAGAAACGGTCAAGATTTGGGTCTGATTGGGTTCGCCGTCGATGGTGGCCGGCGGTGATGGTTGAATCCGACGATTAAGGTGTTGTTGGCTCCGATTGTTGATACCAGTGAGTTCCTCGGACCTCTAGGAGTGATTTGGTATTTATTAGAGGGAATGGGTATCGCCAGAGGGTTTGGGCGAGCTTCTCGCCGGCGTCAATGGCGCCCGGCGGTCGGCGGCGGTCTCTGGGTCGTCTCTGCAGCGATTAGCTGCTGCAATTGCTTCGTCTCGGCTCGGAACAGGGAGGGGAGGATGATTACGGGGTTAAATCAGAGGGTTGGGGAGAGATGCAGGTGGTGGTGGCGACGGTTTTGCCGTAGGGGTCTTCGCCGGAGGCGGCAGCGGCTTGAGCCGCTGCTCTGTTTCTGCTGGTTTTCGTCGGGGAGAACAGAGAGGCAGGGAGAGAGTGAGAAAGATGGTCGAAACTGAGGGAGAGAGGGAGCTGTGGTCGCGGTGGCGACTGGGTTGCCGTCGGGGAAGGCAGCGGCACCAAGCCGCTGCTCTGTTTCCGTCGGGAGAGACAGGGGCAGGGAGAGAGAGTGAGGCAGAGGGGAAGGTTGAGAGGTGGAGAGGAAAGGGGAGGAGAGGTGATGGTGGTGCAGGTGGTAGGCTGCCGGTGATGGAGGTGGTGGCAGCGTATGGTGGTGGTGGTGGTGGTTGTGGTCTGTGAAGAAGAGAAGAAGGAGAAGGTGTGGTATTTGAGGGGAGAATTCAACAGGAGAGAAAGAGAGAGAGAGAGGGACGTTGGGGAGTGGGAAAAATTCACCAAAAAAATGGGAAAATTCATCTTCAGCTGCTGCCCTTTTTTTTTTGTATGTGTTAGTAATGTTAGGGTGTGTTGGGTGCACCAATTGGTAGACTAATCCAGTGGGTCGGGTACATACTAGGCTATACTAGTTATTACTTAGTATAAAATAATAAATTGCTAAAAATAATTTCTCAATAACGGTATCGTTTTCTAAGAATATAAATTAACCGTCTCGACTATAATTTGAATCTAACAATTACCCAATTGCGTAACTCGCAAATAAAATTAAATTCCTAGCACAAATTACCATTTTACCCTTGTATTTAAAACGGGGTATTACATCCTTCCCCCCCTTAAAGAGAGCTTCGTCCTCGAAGCTAAAGCTACTCAAAGTTCAAATAGTTTCTATACGATGCAAGGGTATAACTATATGATGATGCATAAATATATTATGAAACTAACCATAGATAACATGAAAAGTCATGATTTATTTTAGGATCGTAAGGGTACTAAATACTAAAGCGAAAGGTTACATCCTCTCCCCCTTACGAGAGTGACGTCCCCGGAACTCAATTTACCTCATTAAACAGATGAGGGTACTTCTTTCTCATGTCATCTTCTGCTTCCCAAGTAGCCTCTACCGTATGGTTGTTCGTCCACAAAACTTTCACTAGCTTAACACTCTTGGTATGCGTGTCGCTTGTCTTAGTATCTAGGATCTTGACAGGGTGCTCCTCGTATGTCAAAGATGGGTCTAACTCAATTGGTTCCGGATCTAGCACATGAGATGGGTCTGGTACGTACTTCTTCAGCTGTGAAACGTGAAAGACGTTGTGTACTCGTCCCAAATTCGAAGGTAAGTCCAGTCGATAAGCAACTTCTCCAATTCTCTCCAGAATGTCATATGGGCCGATAAACTTTGGGCTCAGTTTCCCATTCTGATTGAATCTCGTCACTCCCTTCGTAGGTGAAACTTTGAGAAACGCTTTTTCACCCACTTGGAATTCTAATGGTCTCCTTTTCTGATCTACATAGGACTTCTGTCTGTCTTGTGCTGCCCTCATTCTCTGCTGGATAAGACTTACTTGGTCGGTCATTTCTTCGATCATTTGTGGTCCTATAACCACTGTCTCGCTGATGTCACTCCAACATAAAGGTGTTCGACACTTCCTCCCATACAAAGCCTCGTGTGGTGCCATGCCGATGCTGGCGTGGTAGTTGTTGTTGTATGAGAACTCTATTAGTGGTAGCTTGTCAACCCATGAACCTTGAAAGTCCATGACACAAGCCCTTAGCATGTCCTCCAATGTCTGAATTGTTCTTTCTGTCTGTCCATCTGTGGCTGGGTGGAATGCCGTACTGAATCGTAACTGGGTCCCCATTGCCTCCTGAAGCGCCTTCCAGAAATGAGAGAGAAAGTTAGGGTCTCTGTCAGAAATTATCGAGCTCGGAACTCCATGATATCTCACTATGTTCTTGACATACGCGTCTGCCCTCTGCTCCATGTTCCACGTATCCTTCATCGGAATGAACCTTGCTGTCTTGGTCAATCGGTCTACTACTACCCAAATCTGATTAAGTCCGTACTTTGACGTTGGCAGTGCCGTCACAAAATCCATGGAAATGGAATCCCACTTCCAAACTGGTACGTCTAAAGGCTGAACTAGGCCTCCCATCCGCTTGTGTTCAAACTTCACTTTCTGGCACGTTAAACATCGAGCTACGAATTCTGCTACTTCCTTCTTCATGTTTGGCCACCAAAATGTCTTCTTCAAATCTTTGTAGAGTTTGTCGCCTCCAGGGTGTACTGAGTATGGCGTGTTGTGCGCTTCACGCATCAATTTCTCTTTGGTTTCTGCACACTTCTGTGGTACACACCATCTTCCTTTGTAGCGTATGTTCCCATCTTCGTGAATTTTAAAGTCTTTGGCTTGTCCTTCTGCAATCTTCTTCTTGATTCTCTCCAGTTTGACATCTCCTGCTTGATTACTTCTTATTTCCTCAAAGTAATCTGGTACTGCTGTCATACTGCCAAGTAAGTTTTGTACGTTCGATCTCGAGCTTTCTGAATTCGTGGCATAGCCATTCTGGTAAAATTACCATTGCATTCAAGACATGGCTCGCCTTTCGACTCAATGCGTCTGCGACTACGTTTGCCTTCCCTTCGTGGTACTGGATGCGCAAGTCGTAGTCCTTGATGATTTCTAGCCATCTCCGTTGTCTATTGTTCAGCTCCTTCTGCGTGAAAATGTACTTTAGGCTGCGGTGATCTGTGTAAAGCTTGCAAACTGCTCCGTACAGATGATGTCTCCATATCTTCAGCGCGAAAACAATTGCTGCCAACTCCAAGTCGTGAGTAGCGTAGTTCTCCTCGTGAGGTTTTAGCTGTCTTGATGCATATGCAATCACCCTTCTGTCTTTCATGAGTACGCATCCTAGACCCTTCTTTGATGCGTCGCTGTATATCTCGAACTCGCCTGAATCATTTGGTAGGGCCAAAACTGGTGCGGTAGTTAGCTTTTCCTTCAGTGTCTGAAACGCTTCTTCACAACTTTCGCTCCACTGATATTTTACGGCCTTCTTCGTTAGGGCTGTTAGTGGCCTGGCGATCTTGGAGAAGTCTTTCACAAAACGCCTATAGTAACCTGCTAAGCCAAGGAAACTCCTTATCTCGGACACATTCTTCGGTGTTGGCCAATCCTTGACTGCTGAAATATTTCCGGGGTCCACTGATATTCCTTCATTCGAGATGATTTGACCCAGAAATGGAACACGATCCAGCCAAAATTCACATTTGGACAGCTTAGCATACAGTCGTTCTTGTCTCAAAGTCTGCAATACTTCTCTGAGATGCTCCTCGTGATCTTCCTCGCTCTTCGAGTACACAAGGATGTCATCAATAAAGACAACGACGAATCGATCTAGAAATGGCCTCATTACTCGGTTCATCAAATCCATGAATACTGCAGGTGCATTGGTCAAACCAAAAGGCATCACAGTAAACTCATAGTGGCCATATCTCGTTCTAAAGGCTGTCTTCGGGATATCCTGCTCGGCTACCCGAAGTTGATGGTACCCTGATCTCAAATCAATCTTGGAGAAGACACTAGCCCCTTGTAATTGGTCGAAAAGATCGTCAATCCGTGGTAGAGGGTACTTATTCTTGATGGTTGCACTGTTCAAGTCACGGTAATCAATGCATAGCCTTAAGCTTCCATCTTTCTTCTTCACGAAAAGCACTGGTGCTCCCCAGGGTGACACACTTGGTCGTATGTACCCCTTATCGAGGAGTTCTTGTAATTGCTCCTTTAGCTCCTTTAGTTCCGCTGGTGCCATCCGGTACGGTGCTTTTGAGATTGGTGCGGTTCCTGGAGCTAAGTCCAGAGTGAACTCCAACTCTCTTCTTGGTGGCATTCCTGGAATCTCGTCTGGGAATACGTCAGGAAACTCCTTCACAACTCGTATCTCCTCTAGCACATTCTCCTTCTTGGAAACGTCTTGGATGTAACATAAGTAGGCAGAGTTCCCTTTCTTCACTTGGTTGACTATGGTCAGTGCTGAAACTAGTCTGATACAAGGCTCCTTCGTGATTCCACGGTAAGAGATTCTCTAACCGTTGGGTCCTCTTAACCGAACCTTCTGATCATGACAATCAATGACGGCTCGATATTTACTAAGCCAATCCATCCCTAGGATGACATCTAGGCCTCTAAGATCAAACTTAATCAAGTCTGCAGGAAAGGTGCATGCTAGGATTTTCACTCCTACTCCATCAAATACGGTGTCACATACTGTTATTTGGCCGGTGGGAGTTGCTACTGGGATAGATTTCTTAGAGCACTTATCCAAACCCAATTTATCAGCAAATGATGATGATATGAATGAGTATGATGCACCAGAATCAAATAATATAAAAGCTGGGTGCTCATGGATAAGGAAGGTACCCGTGACGACTCCATAAGCAGCGTCAGCCTCTGCCTTAGTCATGACAGCAATCCTTCCCACATTCTGAGCTCCAGTCCCTCCAGTCCCAGCAACATTGTTGTTGTTGCCTCCATGACCAGCATTGGTTGTTGCGGTTCTGAGCTCCATGCTGTCCCGCATTCCCCTGGTTGTAGTTCGGCTGTCTTCCATAGCCTCCTCCCTGGTTGTTGCGGTTTCCAGGGTTCCTGTTCCCATATTCGAGCTGTAGGATCGCAGGTTGCTGGTTCACATACTGTGGGTGGTTTCCCAGATAGTGGTTTTGCGGCTGCCCCTGATAATTTCCTCCACGGTACACGTGCTGGTTCCCGGCTGGTCGAGCTCTACATTCATAAGCACGATGCCCCTTTCTACCACAGTTGTGGCACACGACTAGGTTCCCCATGCAGTCTCTTCCAGGGTGGTTCTGCTGACAACGGTTGCAGTTGTAGCGACGAACTGGCTGCGCTACCTGATTCTGCTGGTTCTGGTTGTTTCCTCCATTGTTTGACTTCAATTTCTTGTTGCTGCTACTTCCTCCCGCCTCAAGTGCCTTGCGCTTCCCACGAAACTCGTCTTGTACCTCCTGAACTTGCCACATGTCAGCTGCTCGATCATATGCCTCGTGTAAAGTGTCGTAAGTCCTACTGCGCATGATCTTCTGCAGCTGGAAGTGCAGTCCCGAAATGAACTTGTTGATCCTGTCATCCTCGCCAGGTACCGTGTGGCCTGCAAACCTTAGTAGCTCCACGAACTTCTTGAAGTAGTTTGTCACTGAGCCGTTCCCTTGTGTCAAGTTGTTGAACTCATTGCACTTCCCTCTCTTAACATGAGCTGGATAGAACCGCGTCCTTATAGCAGTCTTAAAGGCTTCCCAAGTGAAATTGGGTCGAGCTAGCAAGGCTTCTTGGCTGATTCTCCACCAATCATCTGCGTCTTCTGCCAGATGGATGATTGCGCAGTTGATCTTCTCATCGTCAGGGTAATGCACAACCTTGAGTAGCTTCTCGAAATGCCTTATCCAGTTCTCTAGTTCAACGGGATCCTCCTTGCCGGTGAATTGGCGAGGGTTCAAATCAGCTATCTGCTTAGCATAGCTTTGCCTTCCTCGCTCCTCATTACCCACTACTCGGTCCATGAGTTGGGTCATCTGTGCCATCTGGGCAGCTAGCAGTTCCATTGATGGTTGGTTGCTTCCTTCAGATGCCATTTGCTCTCGGTTGACTCTCCTGGTGTAGTATCGTAGTGGTCTATCAGTCATATCCCTACACTATCACCTATTGTATTATTGTCTATTCTACGAGGAATAAATGATTAAAATGAATTATCTCATGAAACACAAGTATATCCTATTCAAATAGGACAAGTATTGCACATAACGGCCGAAGCATATAACTCTTCTCCACATAATCATGTGAAACTGTATCAACACATATATCTCATATTCCAAATCAACCAATCAACTCATATATCATAAGGCCCAAAACGTCATTCCGAAGAGGAAAAGGACGTGGGTGGGTGGGACTTAGCAAAAATCATACTACCCTTAACCCCCAAGCGGCTTGTCAAATTTTAAATTTCTTACCCTAAATTCATTTTAAATTACCCTACAGGTTTTAATTCCTTTTTGGATTGCCTGCTCTGATACCACCTGTGACACCCCCTGATTCCGAGCCTTCCGTTCCGGACCGGAGAGCTCGGGAGGGCGTCGTTCAAATGAATGAATCGGCGGAAATCGTGAAACAAAACATCCATACTTAATATATTACATAAACGTGATTGTATCAACATGAAACATGACATACTATTAAACAAGATGAGCATCGTCTAGGCGAATTATTTATTTATTACTAACATAACTAGGTGAGTCCGCGTTTCCCTTAATCCGAGCTTCCTTCACCAAGACCTGCGGGGGGAAAAAACAAGACCGCAGTTTTTCCAAAGTCAGCACAAAATGCTGAGTAAGTAAACACCCAAACGTGTAAACAGGAAAGAGACACGTTTTCATTTTAAATTAAAGAGGAATAATATGGTAGTAAATCATCTTGTATTGCGAAAGCGTAGATATGAATATTCCAACTCTTTACTTAGCATTCTCAAATCATTCCACCATTTCAAAGCAACAGTTGCTTTTATTTCTCATATGAAAAATCCACGTTTATTATTTTAGTTGTAGCGGGGAACGAACCAATCCAATAATATAGAACCAACCATCTCGCATGCATCCAAGACCTTAAGTGCCGGCACCCCTCTAAGACTCTAGCGGCCAGAAAGGTGAGTACAGGGAGCAGCCCGGGGCAAATCGCAACCGAGCAAAAATATCATAATAAGCCGGGTGGCTGTGCCATCCCAATAATCATAACCACAATGTATATAAGGTTCCACCGCACAACTGTTTCCACTTTACGTTATTACGTGTTATTAATCTCATGTGACAGTTTCCAAATAATCATTTCGACAAGTATTTGAAATCTCAAATCGAGCACGTATATCACAAATCACATTTTGAGACGTAAAATCATAAAAACATTTAGACACGAATGGAGGACGGGCACATTAGGTAAGGCATATTTACTCACCTCGACAATTAGCACAACAAAGCTTCTACGGATAAACGAAGCCCTCGTCTACGAACTCGTCACCTACAATTTATAATTCCCTAAATTAATTACAAATCAAAAGTGTGCAAGTATGCTATGTAAAATTTCTCTAAGTCTTATTTGAAATTACTCCCCATTATCCCCATTAATTATTAGCATATAATATTTATATAATAAACCGACGACGTAGACGAATCGTATTTTTCTCATAAAAATCACTATTTATATAAATACTAACTCTTAAAATTTATTAAGTAATAATTCGCATATTAAATTTATACACTCTAATATTTAGAAAATAAAATAATAACACATTTATTTGTAAGTGACCACAAAAATTTAATTCTAACTAATTCAACTATTGCTAATTATTTATTATAAAATACATATACTATTAAAGAATTAAACTCATAAATAAAACTCACAAAAATGTTTATTCAAATAAAATAAGTGTCTAGTCTCACATAATTTATAACTTAATTTTGGAGAAACAATTTCTAATATAAATAATATTCAACTTTAATCTATTTATAAATAGAGGGATTATTTTCCTATTTAAATTTCTAATTTATTTTATTTAGCAATATTAATTAAATAACATATTTTCTTAAAACACTAATTTATAAGTACTTGCAATATTTATTTAAGCACACTAAATTATATGATTATATCTACTATATATTTAATCTTGCTTATTTTTTTCAAAATACTAACAATATTTTGTATTAAATAATACATATACATAACTTTAAATAGCAAAAACATCTTTTATTTAATTAAAACAATTACTAGAAAGATTATAAATTAATTCTACTACAAAATTGTATTTTAAATTTTTATATTATAGCTGCAGTTTATATAAATACTAAATAGATCCCCTAACTTTTCATTAATGACATGAAATAACCTCCCAATAACCAAAAACAGTTTTATTATGCTTCACTAGCCACCCATAACTTTTCAGAAAGTACAAGAACAACCCCCCAACATGAAGTGTAAATCCGACAACCCGATTCGATCTAAAGCTATTTAAAATCATGTTTTGATGATCACAAATGAATCAGAGGGTGATTTAGGGGTTACCCAAGCGAAAAATCGCGAGAAACGGTCAAGATTTGGGTCTGATTGGGTTCGCCGTCGATGGTGGCCGGCGGTGATGGTTGAATCCGACGATTAAGGTGTTGTTGGCTCCGATTGTTGATACCAGTGAGTTCCTCGGACCTCTAGAAGTGATTTGGTATTTATTAGAGGGAATGGGTATCGCCAGAGGGTTTGGGCGAGCTTCTCGCCGGCGTCTATGGCGCCCGGCGGTCGGCGGCGGTCTCTGGGTCGTCTCTGCAGCGATTAGCTGCTGCAGTTGCTTCGTCTCGGCTCGGAACAGGGAGGGGAGGATGATTACGGGGTTAAATCAGAGGGTTGGGGAGAGATGCAGGTGGTGGTGGCGACGGTTTTGCCGTCGGGGTCTTCGCCGGAGGCGGCAGCGGCTTGAGCCGCTGCTCTGTTTCTGCTGGTTTTCGTCGGGGAGAACAGAGAGGCAGGGAGAGAGTGAGAAAGATGGTCAAAACTGAGGGAGAGAGGGAGCTGTGTTCGCGGTGGCGACTGGGTTGCCGTCGGGGAAGGCAGCGGCACCAAGCCGCTGCTCTGTTTTCGTCGGGAGAGACAGGGGCAGGGAGAGAGAGTGAGGCAGAGGGGAAGGTTGAGAGGTGGAGAGGAAAGGGGAGGAGAGGTGATGGTGGTGCAGGTGGTAGGCTGCCGGTGATGGAGGTGGTGGCAGCGTATGGTGGTGGTGGTGGTGGTTGTGGTCTGTGAAGAAGAGAAGAAGGAGAAGGTGTGGTATTTGAGGGGAGAATTCAACATGAGAGAAAGAGAGAGAGAGGGACGTTGGGGAGTGGGAAAAATTCACCAAAAAAATGGGAAAAATTCATCTTCAGCTGCTGCCCTTTTTTTTTTGTATGTGTTAGTAATGTTAGGGTGTGTTGGGTGCACCAATTGGTAGACTAATCCAGTGGGTCGGGTACATACTAGGCTATACTAGTTATTACTTAGTATAAAATAATAAATTGCTAAAAATAATTTCTCAATAACGGTATCGTTTTCTAAGAATATAGATTAACCGTCTCGACTATAATTTGAATCTAACAGTTACCCAATTGCGTAACTCGCAAATAAAATTAAATTTCTCACACAAATTACCATTTTACCCTTGTATTTAAAACGGGGTATTACATTTCCAACGCTTAAAGAAGAGGATGATGAGTCATTGTGCATCCCTAAGATGTCCAAACATAGATTCATTGCTTGAGTCAAGTATGAGGGAGAAGCATGATAATTTTTTTGGTGAGATTGAAAGACTTCTCCATAAAATCAATACTGATGAGTTTGACTCTCCGGTAGTGAATTTGATGGATCATCTCACGTGTGGGATCAACGAAGATGCCGAGATTGATTTTGTTGAAGATCCGGTTGTTGCATATGAAAGCAAAGAAATGAAGGCGTTCATACTTTATGAGTTGTCGCTGAAACGTCAACGAAGACATCGCAAATTGAGAATTTGGTCAAGGAGCACATTGATATCTTTCCACCACATGGGAGACTTGATGTCCGTGAAATCGTTATGAGGTCGATTCTTATGAATTCGAAGAAGAAAAAAAAAAGTTTCGGGAGAACATTCGTTTTTGCAACACTTGTTCATCGTTGATGAGATTCGCGGTTCTTATGATAAGTTGTTTCGTTCTGAGAAGAGAAACATCGAGAAAAGGTGGTGGAAGAAGAAAAGGTGGCGAGAAAAGCTTGTTTTCAAGCAGGGGGCTGCTGTGACAGTTTCAGAATGTTACTCGGAATGTCAGACTTACGGGTGTTATGTGAAACCCATCTGTTTAAGCATTGGGGGGAGGTGAGTGCAAATAAGATAACTCTGAAAAATGCAACTGGGTACCCCAATGTGAGTTGCAGCGTTAATCAGTATCTCAGATCAGATCAAGCACACACAAACTCAGCTGCGAAACCACGGCCTCTCCCTGTGTTGTTTGGCATATGAAACAAAGCAGAACCCAACCGCCTCTGAATCCCCTGTTCGACAAGCCATTGTCCTCCGCCCTTCTTCTCCGAGCAAAACAACCCACCATTAAAACCGGTTGCTGAGCTTTTCCGACCACCGCCTTTTCCGACCTACCATCGTTCCCATCCTTCTCTTTCGTCGACGTCAATACCGAACCCAGTAACCCCAACCAAAAACAAACTTCGTCCCCATCTGTAGGGTTTTGATTCATGGATCGCGCAAACGGAAGCATAATCAAATAAACAACCATGCAAAACCCTCCAAGGATCACAAGTCTAGATGCATAACGATAGTAAAGGTAAGAAATCATAAACACACCTTTGGGTTCTCCTTGATGACTTCAAACGCGAATAGTGTCACGTTCTCTATAGTTGATCCACGCCTAGAGTTGATCCTAGATCTCCAATCACCTTGGTGCTAGCCCGGAATGAAAGGAGGGTGAAGGAATCACGCAAAACGAGGCACAAAAAAAGGGGTTCGGCCCCTTTGTGGCGTCGGGGACGAGTGGGCGGCGGCAAGGGGGCGGCGTCCCTCTTGTTGCTTGCTCTCTCTCTCCTTTGTTCTCTCCTACTCTTGTTATGTTCTCTTTAGAGCATAAGTTGTGTAGGGAAGGAAGGAGGAGGGTCCTTTATATAGTCCAACAACTCCTTGTTAACTACCTAAAGGACTTATTCTAGTCCTACTAGAATTCAATTTAGTCCCTTCCTTGCAAATTAGTCCCTACTAAGTTTGCAAGGGTTTGCAAAGTGATCCTTCTAATTAATTAATCCTATTAATTAATTCCCAAATCTAGTACAACTCTATATAGCGTGTGACCCCATAGGTTCTATCTAGTTGGTAGCAACTCTTTGCTAATATGGAGCGGTTTCTAGCAAAACATCCATTCTAGCCAACTAATAGAATAGTCATCTAGACAACCTTGTACAAGTAATTGTCTCATCCCTTTGCCTCCATATCCGGATTGGACACGAGACATACAAGTCACACTCGTATATCCAATCCCTAGTTTCTCGATCCATGGAATAGCCTTATTCGTGCAAATAATATCAATATCTCATATATTGATTTATTTGAGTCTGGCCAGACATTCTATAAGCACTATCCTCGAGTGGCCTTGGATATTTGTTCCCGTTATGTGGGAGGGGCAAATCCTCTCTACGTCCACTACGATCCCTAAGCTTGCTTCTCATTGTATCCAGTACACGCCTTTATAACTACCCAGTTACGGTGTAGCGTTTAACGCTACCAAGATCACAATGATCCACAACTAGAATATCTAGTGACTTCAAGTCTAAGGATGACAATACCATTGTACCCGAGAAGCACTTGTGACTCAACATAACGTGTATGTAGCCTTCTCGGTAATGGGTCAATCCAGTGCAACATTCCGTAATGCACACCCATGTGTTGGATCATGATATCTCCATATCAATCCAACCCCATACTAGTCTATAGATGATTGTCCCATTTAATCATTATACTCGACTAGGGATATTTAAGATAAACAACACGATTGTAAATCTAAGGACTTCATTATATTAAATATCCAATAAATAATAAATGAATTTCTAGCCAATTACAAATTCATACTAAACTAGATTGCCTCTAGGGCATCTATTCCAACAGTCTCCCACTTGCACTAGAGCCAATCTGGCGCATCTCGTATGCCCATACTCCTAGTGTGCCCTTCATGCTTCCACTGCGTGAGAGGCTTTGTAAGCGGGTCTGACAGATTATCATCTGTAGGAATCTTGCATATCCGAACGTCTCCTCTATCGATAATATCTCGAATCAGATGAAACTTCCTGAGCACGTGCTTGGACTTCTGGTGCGATCTTGGTTCCTTTGATTGCGCGATCGCCCCAGTGTTGTCACAGAACAACTCCACTGGATCCGCAATGCTAGGGACCACACCAAGTTCAGAAACAAACTTTCTGATCCAAACAGCCTCCTTTGCTGCGCCATTTGCAGCAATGTACTCAGCCTCTGTTGTAGAATCAGCTACCGTCTCTTGCTTGGAACTCTTCCAGCTCACCGCTGCTCCATTCAGGCAAAACACATATCCCGACTGTGATCTGAAGTCATCTCTATCGGTTTGGAAGCTTGCATCAGTGTAACCCCTTACACGCAACTCTTCCTCACCGCCAAATATCAAGAAAGCATCCTTAGTTCTTCTCAAGTACTTTAGGATGTTCTTGACAGCAATCCAGTGACTCTCACCCGGATTGGATTGGTATCTGCTTGTCATACTCAAGGCATATGACACATCTGGTCTAGTACATAACATGGCGTACATGATAGATCCTATGGCCGAGGCATAGGGAATCCTACTCATGCGTTCCTTCTCAATCTCATTGGAAGGACATCCACTCTTCGAAAGAGTGATTCCATGTGACATGGGCAAGAATCCCTTCTTGGAATCTTGCATGTTGAACCGTTTCAACACCTTGTCAATATATGTACTTTGACTTAGGCCTAGCAACCTCTTAGATCTATCTCTATAGATTTTTATACCGAGTATATAGGCCGCTTCCCCTAAGTCCTTCATTGAGAAACACTTTCCTAGCCAATCTTTCACAGATTGCAGCATGGGAATGTCGTTTCCAATGAGTAGTATGTCATCCACATACAAGACCAGAAAAGCTACAGAGCTCCCACTAACCTTCTTGTAAACACAAGACTCATCTTCGTTTCTGATGAAGCCAAACTCTTTGACCACTTCATCAAAACGTCGATTCCAACTCCTAGAAGCTTGCTTCAATCCATAAATGGATCGTTGCAGCTTACAGACTTTGTTGGCTTGCTTTGGATCCTCAAAACCCTCCGGCTGTATCATATACACGTCCTCGAGGATATTCCCATAAAGGAATGTTGTTTTGACATCCATCTGCCAAATCTCATAGTCGTAGTATGCTGCAATCGCAAGTAGGATTCGGATGGATTTGGTCATAGCGACTGGTGAAAATGTTTCATCATAGTCAATACCATGAATCTGTCTGAATCCTTTAGCCACCAATCGGCCCTTATAGGTAATCACATTACCATCCATGTCGATCTTCTTCTTGAAGACCCACTTGCACCCTATGGGCCGCGCCCCATCAGGTGGTTCCACCAAAGTCCATACTTTGTTGGTATACATGGACTCCATCTCGGATCTCATGGCTTCAAGCCACTTCTGCGAGTCTGGGCCATTCATGGCCTCCTCATAGGTAGTAGGCTCATCATCTATGAGCATCGTGTCACCGGAATCAGTTACGAGAAGTCCGTACCTCTCGAGTTCCTGGCGCACTCTACTAGATCTACGAAGCTCTTGTGTTACCTGAACAGGTGGATCCACAACTGCTTGTGCTTCCTGTTCATGTTCCATAATCGGTTCAGTGATTTGTGGTTCTTGAACTTCTTCAAGTTCTACATTCCTCCCACTTGCTTCTTTAGAGACAAACTCTCTTTCTAGAAACACGCCGGTTCGAGCAACAAACACTTTGTTCTCGGTTGGATTGTAGAAGTAGTATCCCTTAGTTTCCTTAGGGTACCCCACAAATTTACACTTATCCGATTTAGGCCCTAGCTTGTCTGATTGTAAACGTTTTACATAGACATCGCAGCCCCAAATCCTCATGAACGACAGTGTGGGACGCCTCCCACTCCACATCTCATATGGTGTCTTCATGACTGATTTAGATGGAACACGGTTAATGGTGAAAGCTGCACTTAATAGAGCGTAGCCCCAAAACGATAATAGAAGATCGGTTTGACACATCATAGACCGAACCATATCCAATAGGGTTCGATTCCTCCTCTCGGACACGCCATTCCATTGTGGCGTTCCGGGTGGAGTGAGTTGGGACACGATCCCACACTCTCTAAGATAGTCGTCAAACTCTTGGCTCAAGTATTCTCCTCCACGATCCGATCGTAGAGCCTTGATACTTTTGCCAAGTTGCTTCTCTACTTCATTCTTGAATTCCTTGAACACTTCAAAGGATTCGGATTTTGCCCTCATAAGGTACACAAATCCATATCTACTGTAATCATCAGTAAACGTAATGAAGTAGACATAACCACCCCTGGCAGGCGTGGCAAATGGCCCACACACATCGGTATGTATGAGTGCCAATTGCTCACTAGTCCTCTCACCTTTCTTATTGAAAGGGGACTTTGTCATTTTTCCCAATAAACAAGCCTCACATGTCTCATATGATTCGAAATCAAATGAGTCTAGTAATCCATCCTTATGGAGTCTAGATACACGTTTCTCATTTATGTGGCCTAAACGACAATGCCATAAATAAGCAGGATTTAAATCATTTATTTTAATCCGCTTGGTATTAATGTTGTAGACAGGATTACTTAGATCAAGGACATAAAGTCCATTAAATAATTGCGCACTAAAATAGTGAATATTATTCAAATAAAAGGAACAACAATTGTTCTTTATTGAAATAATAAAACCTTCCTTGTCCAAACAAGAAATAGAAATAATGTTTCTGCTCATAGCAGGCACAAAATAGCAATTATTTAATTCTAAAACTAATCCTGAAGGCAGAGATAGCTCGCACACGCCTATGGCCAACGCAGCAACCTTTGCTCCATTCCCAACGCGCAGATCTACCTCCCCTTTAGCCAATCTTTTACTTCTCTTTAGATCCTGCATATTTCGACAAATATGAGATCCACATCCAGTATCTAATACCCATGATGTAGAGACAGTTAAATTGACATCTACAACAAAAATACCTGGTGGTGGTGGAATCACTATTCCAAGCCTCTTGTCCTCCAGATATTTTGGGCAGTTCCTCCTCCAGTGTCCAGGTTGACTACAGTAGTGACATTCACCCTTAGTCACGACCTTGGCAATGCCACCAACAGGCTTAAGGGCTTGTTCCTTGGACTTAGCAACTGACTTGCCTTTGCCCTTGGAGGAAGAGGCAAACCTTTTACCCTTTCCTTTATGCACCATCATTATGGCCTTGCCCTTACCCTTGTTGATGCTCTGTTCAGCCGTCCTCAACATGTTGAGCAAATCTGGCAGTGGTTTAACGATCTCGTTCATGTTATAGTTCATAATGAACTGTCCATAACTCTCGGGCAACGATTGCAACACGAGATCGGTTGCCAACTCTTGGCCGACCGGGAACCCAAGCCGGGCGAGATTCTCCAAGTACCCGATCATTCGGAGTACATGGGGTCCCACCGGGTTCCCTTCTGCCAGATGACATTTGAACAGTGCCTTTGAGACCTCATACCTCTCTACCCTCGCCTGCTCTTGGAAGAGCTGCTTTAGATGTTCGATCATATCGACAGCATTCATGTTCTCATGTTGCTTCTGAAGCTCAGAGGTCATGGTGCAAAGCATTAGGCAGGCCGCATCATTAGCGTCATCAACACGCTTTTGATACGCCTTTAAGGCAGCAGGTGTCTGATTCTCTGGACCTTCTGGAACTTGCTCCTCTATTGCGTACAACTTCTTCTCTTGCTTGAGAACAATTCTCAAGTTTCTGTACCAATCAAGGAAGTTGGTTCCAGAGAGCTTGTCCTTCTCAAGGACAGATCGTAGGGAATGTTGTGAACTCGATGAGTTGTTTGCCATTTGGAATTCTACAAAAAGGAAAATACGCAAGTTTTAGTATTTGTGAATTTTTGACTATATTTAATAATGGCTAGTTTATTAAATATAGCTCCCACTATTTTTCTACGGATTAATAACCCTCAAGATATTAATGCGGAAAATATCCTTATATTTTCTAGTGGGCCAAGATCCATCTTTTTCATCTCCTTATGAGCTTGCTTTGGCAAGTCACCCATAATTCGATTACTTCTTAGGTAGGAACGATTCCAATTGCATCCCATATGCAACTCTTGGTTCAGTCGGGCAAATAACTCCTTATTTATCCATCCTTATGGATAATCCCAATTGATTGCCTCTAGGTTTCTTAATCAAATTAATAGCCTAGTTGTGTCCATCCTCTTATCTAAACAATTGCACATTGTTACGTGCCATCGCATTCCATCATTATGAACCAAGTCGCCATGCTTTGGCACGCACGAACTTGATAAATAATGATGATAATGAGTGTTTAAATAACGAGAAGGCAAGAACACAATATTTTAAAATTTGAGGGATTTTTCAATTTTAATTATTTTTGTTGATCAATATCAACTAATCTATCTATTTGAGTTTGGGCACAACTCCAAATAATAGATCCGGGTTGTCTAATTATCTTATTATCCTAATTGCATGCATCATCCATACACCAACCACACAAATAATAAGACAATAAATAAACAACCACAAAACAGAAATTAAACGTGATGTGGATATGGCCTTTTCTAGACTAAGATAATTCCAAGCCAATGGAATTATCTATGAACCCTAAACAAACACATCTCCATGCGTCTTGATCTTTTGGTCCATCCTTCATAGTCTTGTGGAATGCTCCATGCTCCATCTTTTGTGGCTCCTTTGGCTTTGGGCTTCTTTTCTCCAATCTTGGCTAACAATCTACTTTATCTAGCACTAGCTAATATCTATACTAAATAAAATAAATCTCACAAGTTGAGAAAAAAATGGCACGCAGGCCATAAAACCCTAATTAATTATTACAATTAATTGATCAGCTCGCAGGCCGTAAAACCAAACCACAAAATTAAACATCCACATCAAACCACATCCTAAGGCCATATCCAATCACCATGCGATTTGCACATAAACAGTTAAAATCCAATTTTAACGCGCTTGGTCAATTTTAATTGATTTTAGGATTTCTAGGGTTAAAACGGTCCATGGGCCCAACAATCCAATTGCCCGGGCCCAAATAAGTGAACCATAAAGCCCTAGGGCCGGCCCGGCCCAAAACCCGCAAGCTAGGCCCGCGGGTTAGGGCCGCCCGGCCCCTTAGGGCGCCAAGCTTGGGCGGCAAGCAAGGGGGGGGGCGGTCCCCTAGGGGGCCGAACCTCCTTGTGGAGGTTGTTTCCAAAACAACCTCCTTGCTTGGAGCCCAAGTTTGGTTGTTTCCTTGTTGTGGGAGAACTCCTTCTTCCCCAAGGATGCCCAAACCCTAGATCTAAGATCCTAAAATTTCTCAAACTCACCAATTCATGCATCCAATGCAATAATTGGGTTTTGTTATGATTAATTCTTTGACAAATTGCATCCAATGCTTGATTTGTCTTGTTTTACGCGATAAACAACAAATTAAGGTGTAAAACAACAAGAATGTAACACATAAACTACGTTTATGCTCTATAACCAGGCTCTGATACCACTGTAGGGTTTTGATTCATGGATCGCGCAAACGGAAGCATAATCAAATAAACAACCATGCAAAACCCTCCAAGGATCACAAGTCTAGATGCATAACGATAGTAAAGGTAAGAAATCATAAACACACCTTTGGGTTCTCCTTGATGACTTCAAACGCGAATAGTGTCACGTTCTCTATAGTTGATCCACGCCTAGAGTTGATCCTAGATCTCCAATCACCTTGGTGCTAGCCCGGAATGAAAGGAGGGTGAAGGAATCACGCAAAACGAGGCACAAAAAAAGGGGTTCGGCCCCTTTGTGGCGTCGGGGACGAGTGGGCGGCGGCAAGGGGGCGGCGTCCCTCTTGTTGCTTGCTCTCTCTCTCCTTTGTTCTCTCCTACTCTTGTTATGTTCTCTTTAGAGCATAAGTTGTGTAGGGAAGGAAGGAGGAGGGTCCTTTATATAGTCCAACAACTCCTTGTTAACTACCTAAAGGACTTATTCTAGTCCTACTAGAATTCAATTTAGTCCCTTCCTTGCAAATTAGTCCCTACTAAGTTTGCAAGGGTTTGCAAAGTGATCCTTCTAATTAATTAATCCTATTAATTAATTCCCAAATCTAGTACAACTCTATATAGCGTGTGACCCCATAGGTTCTATCTAGTTGGTAGCAACTCTTTGCTAATATGGAGCGGTTTCTAGCAAAACATCCATTCTAGCCAACTAATAGAATAGTCATCTAGACAACCTTGTACAAGTAATTGTCTCATCCCTTTGCCTCCATATCCGGATTGGACACGAGACATACAAGTCACACTCGTATATCCAATCCCTAGTTTCTCGATCCATGGAATAGCCTTATTCGTGCAAATAATATCAATATCTCATATATTGATTTATTTGAGTCTGGCCAGACATTCTATAAGCACTATCCTCGAGTGGCCTTGGATATTTGTTCCCGTTATGTGGGAGGGGCAAATCCTCTCTACGTCCACTACGATCCCTAAGCTTGCTTCTCATTGTATCCAGTACACGCCTTTATAACTACCCAGTTACGGTGTAGCGTTTAACGCTACCAAGATCACAATGATCCACAACTAGAATATCTAGTGACTTCAAGTCTAAGGATGACAATACCATTGTACCCGAGAAGCACTTGTGACTCAACATAACGTGTATGTAGCCTTCTCGGTAATGGGTCAATCCAGTGCAACATTCCGTAATGCACACCCATGTGTTGGATCATGATATCTCCATATCAATCCAACCCCATACTAGTCTATAGATGATTGTCCCATTTAATCATTATACTCGACTAGGGATATTTAAGATAAACAACACGATTGTAAATCTAAGGACTTCATTATATTAAATATCCAATAAATAATAAATGAATTTCTAGCCAATTACAAATTCATACTAAACTAGATTGCCTCTAGGGCATCTATTCCAACAGTCTCCCACTTGCACTAGAGCCAATCTGGCGCATCTCGTATGCCCATACTCCTAGTGTGCCCTTCATGCTTCCACTGCGTGAGAGGCTTTGTAAGCGGGTCTGACAGATTATCATCTGTAGGAATCTTGCATATCCGAACGTCTCCTCTATCGATAATATCTCGAATCAGATGAAACTTCCTGAGCACGTGCTTGGACTTCTGGTGCGATCTTGGTTCCTTTGATTGCGCGATCGCCCCAGTGTTGTCACAGAACAACTCCACTGGATCCGCAATGCTAGGGACCACACCAAGTTCAGAAACAAACTTTCTGATCCAAACAGCCTCCTTTGCTGCGCCATTTGCAGCAATGTACTCAGCCTCTGTTGTAGAATCAGCTACCGTCTCTTGCTTGGAACTCTTCCAGCTCACCGCTGCTCCATTCAGGCAAAACACATATCCCGACTGTGATCTGAAGTCATCTCTATCGGTTTGGAAGCTTGCATCAGTGTAACCCCTTACACGCAACTCTTCCTCACCGCCAAATATCAAGAAAGCATCCTTAGTTCTTCTCAAGTACTTTAGGATGTTCTTGACAGCAATCCAGTGACTCTCACCCGGATTGGATTGGTATCTGCTTGTCATACTCAAGGCATATGACACATCTGGTCTAGTACATAACATGGCGTACATGATAGATCCTATGGCCGAGGCATAGGGAATCCTACTCATGCGTTCCTTCTCAATCTCATTGGAAGGACATCCACTCTTCGAAAGAGTGATTCCATGTGACATGGGCAAGAATCCCTTCTTGGAATCTTGCATGTTGAACCGTTTCAACACCTTGTCAATATATGTACTTTGACTTAGGCCTAGCAACCTCTTAGATCTATCTCTATAGATTTTTATACCGAGTATATAGGCCGCTTCCCCTAAGTCCTTCATTGAGAAACACTTTCCTAGCCAATCTTTCACAGATTGCAGCATGGGAATGTCGTTTCCAATGAGTAGTATGTCATCCACATACAAGACCAGAAAAGCTACAGAGCTCCCACTAACCTTCTTGTAAACACAAGACTCATCTTCGTTTCTGATGAAGCCAAACTCTTTGACCACTTCATCAAAACGTCGATTCCAACTCCTAGAAGCTTGCTTCAATCCATAAATGGATCGTTGCAGCTTACAGACTTTGTTGGCTTGCTTTGGATCCTCAAAACCCTCCGGCTGTATCATATACACGTCCTCGAGGATATTCCCATAAAGGAATGTTGTTTTGACATCCATCTGCCAAATCTCATAGTCGTAGTATGCTGCAATCGCAAGTAGGATTCGGATGGATTTGGTCATAGCGACTGGTGAAAATGTTTCATCATAGTCAATACCATGAATCTGTCTGAATCCTTTAGCCACCAATCGGCCCTTATAGGTAATCACATTACCATCCATGTCGATCTTCTTCTTGAAGACCCACTTGCACCCTATGGGCCGCGCCCCATCAGGTGGTTCCACCAAAGTCCATACTTTGTTGGTATACATGGACTCCATCTCGGATCTCATGGCTTCAAGCCACTTCTGCGAGTCTGGGCCATTCATGGCCTCCTCATAGGTAGTAGGCTCATCATCTATGAGCATCGTGTCACCGGAATCAGTTACGAGAAGTCCGTACCTCTCGAGTTCCTGGCGCACTCTACTAGATCTACGAAGCTCTTGTGTTACCTGAACAGGTGGATCCACAACTGCTTGTGCTTCCTGTTCATGTTCCATAATCGGTTCAGTGATTTGTGGTTCTTGAACTTCTTCAAGTTCTACATTCCTCCCACTTGCTTCTTTAGAGACAAACTCTCTTTCTAGAAACACGCCGGTTCGAGCAACAAACACTTTGTTCTCGGTTGGATTGTAGAAGTAGTATCCCTTAGTTTCCTTAGGGTACCCCACAAATTTACACTTATCCGATTTAGGCCCTAGCTTGTCTGATTGTAAACGTTTTACATAGACATCGCAGCCCCAAATCCTCATGAACGACAGTGTGGGACGCCTCCCACTCCACATCTCATATGGTGTCTTCATGACTGATTTAGATGGAACACGGTTAATGGTGAAAGCTGCACTTAATAGAGCGTAGCCCCAAAACGATAATAGAAGATCGGTTTGACACATCATAGACCGAACCATATCCAATAGGGTTCGATTCCTCCTCTCGGACACGCCATTCCATTGTGGCGTTCCGGGTGGAGTGAGTTGGGACACGATCCCACACTCTCTAAGATAGTCGTCAAACTCTTGGCTCAAGTATTCTCCTCCACGATCCGATCGTAGAGCCTTGATACTTTTGCCAAGTTGCTTCTCTACTTCATTCTTGAATTCCTTGAACACTTCAAAGGATTCGGATTTTGCCCTCATAAGGTACACAAATCCATATCTACTGTAATCATCAGTAAACGTAATGAAGTAGACATAACCACCCCTGGCAGGCGTGGCAAATGGCCCACACACATCGGTATGTATGAGTGCCAATTGCTCACTAGTCCTCTCACCTTTCTTATTGAAAGGGGACTTTGTCATTTTTCCCAATAAACAAGCCTCACATGTCTCATATGATTCGAAATCAAATGAGTCTAGTAATCCATCCTTATGGAGTCTAGATACACGTTTCTCATTTATGTGGCCTAAACGACAATGCCATAAATAAGCAGGATTTAAATCATTTATTTTAATCCGCTTGGTATTAATGTTGTAGACAGGATTACTTAGATCAAGGACATAAAGTCCATTAAATAATTGCGCACTAAAATAGTGAATATTATTCAAATAAAAGGAACAACAATTGTTCTTTATTGAAATAATAAAACCTTCCTTGTCCAAACAAGAAATAGAAATAATGTTTCTGCTCATAGCAGGCACAAAATAGCAATTATTTAATTCTAAAACTAATCCTGAAGGCAGAGATAGCTCGCACACGCCTATGGCCAACGCAGCAACCTTTGCTCCATTCCCAACGCGCAGATCTACCTCCCCTTTAGCCAATCTTTTACTTCTCTTTAGATCCTGCATATTTCGACAAATATGAGATCCACATCCAGTATCTAATACCCATGATGTAGAGACAGTTAAATTGACATCTACAACAAAAATACCTGGTGGTGGTGGAATCACTATTCCAAGCCTCTTGTCCTCCAGATATTTTGGGCAGTTCCTCCTCCAGTGTCCAGGTTGACTACAGTAGTGACATTCACCCTTAGTCACGACCTTGGCAATGCCACCAACAGGCTTAAGGGCTTGTTCCTTGGACTTAGCAACTGACTTGCCTTTGCCCTTGGAGGAAGAGGCAAACCTTTTACCCTTTCCTTTATGCACCATCATTATGGCCTTGCCCTTACCCTTGTTGATGCTCTGTTCAGCCGTCCTCAACATGTTGAGCAAATCTGGCAGTGGTTTAACGATCTCGTTCATGTTATAGTTCATAATGAACTGTCCATAACTCTCGGGCAACGATTGCAACACGAGATCGGTTGCCAACTCTTGGCCGACCGGGAACCCAAGCCGGGCGAGATTCTCCAAGTACCCGATCATTCGGAGTACATGGGGTCCCACCGGGTTCCCTTCTGCCAGATGACATTTGAACAGTGCCTTTGAGACCTCATACCTCTCTACCCTCGCCTGCTCTTGGAAGAGCTGCTTTAGATGTTCGATCATATCGACAGCATTCATGTTCTCATGTTGCTTCTGAAGCTCAGAGGTCATGGTGCAAAGCATTAGGCAGGCCGCATCATTAGCGTCATCAACACGCTTTTGATACGCCTTTAAGGCAGCAGGTGTCTGATTCTCTGGACCTTCTGGAACTTGCTCCTCTATTGCGTACAGCTTCTTCTCTTGCTTGAGAACAATTCTCAAGTTTCTGTACCAATCAAGGAAGTTGGTTCCAGAGAGCTTGTCCTTCTCAAGGACAGATCGTAGGGAATGTTGTGAACTCGATGAGTTGTTTGCCATTTGGAATTCTACAAAAAGGAAAATACGCAAGTTTTAGTATTTGTGAATTTTTGACTATATTTAATAATGGCTAGTTTATTAAATATAGCTCCCACTATTTTTCTACGGATTAATAACCCTCAAGATATTAATGCGGAAAATATCCTTATATTTTCTAGTGGGCCAAGATCCATCTTTTTCATCTCCTTATGAGCTTGCTTTGGCAAGTCACCCATAATTCGATTACTTCTTAGGTAGGAACGATTCCAATTGCATCCCATATGCAACTCTTGGTTCAATCGGGCAAATAACTCCTTATTTATCCATCCTTATGGATAATCCCAATTGATTGCCTCTAGGTTTCTTAATCAAATTAATAGCCTAGTTGTGTCCATCCTCTTATCTAAACAATTGCACATTGTTACGTGCCATCGCATTCCATCATTATGAACCAAGTCGCCATGCTTTGGCACGCACGAACTTGATAAATAATGATGATAATGAGTGTTTAAATAACGAGAAGGCAAGAACACAATATTTTAAAATTTGAGGGATTTTTCAATTTTAATTATTTTTGTTGATCAATATCAACTAATCTATCTATTTGAGTTTGGGCACAACTCCAAATAATAGATCCGGGTTGTCTAATTATCTTATTATCCTAATTGCATGCATCATCCATACACCAACCACACAAATAATAAGACAATAAATAAACAACCACAAAACAGAAATTAAACGTGATGTGGATATGGCCTTTTCTAGACTAAGATAATTCCAAGCCAATGGAATTATCTATGAACCCTAAACAAACACATCTCCATGCGTCTTGATCTTTTGGTCCATCCTTCATAGTCTTGTGGAATGCTCCATGCTCCATCTTTTGTGGCTCCTTTGGCTTTGGGCTTCTTTTCTCCAATCTTGGCTAACAATCTACTTTATCTAGCACTAGCTAATATCTATACTAAATAAAATAAATCTCACAAGTTGAGAAAAAAATGGCACGCAGGCCATAAAACCCTAATTAATTATTACAATTAATTGATCAGCTCGCAGGCCGTAAAACCAAACCACAAAATTAAACATCCACATCAAACCACATCCTAAGGCCATATCCAATCACCATGCGATTTGCACATAAACAGTTAAAATCCAATTTTAACGCGCTTGGTCAATTTTAATTGATTTTAGGATTTCTAGGGTTAAAACGGTCCATGGGCCCAACAATCCAATTGCCCGGGCCCAAATAAGTGAACCATAAAGCCCTAGGGCCGGGCCGGCCCAAAACCCGCAAGCTAGGCCCGCGGGTTAGGGCCGCCCGGCCCCTTAGGGCGCCAAGCTTGGGCGGCAAGCAAGGGGGGGGCGGTCCCCTAGGGGGCCGAACCTCCTTGTGGAGGTTGTTTCCAAAACAACCTCCTTGCTTGGAGCCCAAGTTTGGTTGTTTCCTTGTTGTGGGAGAACTCCTTCTTCCCCAAGGATGCCCAAACCCTAGATCTAAGATCCTAAAATTTCTCAAACTCACCAATTCATGCATCCAATGCAATAATTGGGTTTTGTTATGATTAATTCTTTGACAAATTGCATCCAATGCTTGATTTGTCTTGTTTTACGCGATAAACAACAAATTAAGGTGTAAAACAACAAGAATGTAACACATAAACTACGTTTATGCTCTATAACCAGGCTCTGATACCACTGTAGGGTTTTGATTCATGGATCGCGCAAACGGAAGCATAATCAAATAAACAACCATGCAAAACCCTCCAAGGATCACAAGTCTAGATGCATAACGATAGTAAAGGTAAGAAATCATAAACACACCTTTGGGTTCTCCTTGATGACTTCAAACGCGAATAGTGTCACGTTCTCTATAGTTGATCCACGCCTAGAGTTGATCCTAGATCTCCAATCACCTTGGTGCTAGCCCGGAATGAAAGGAGGGTGAAGGAATCACGCAAAACAAGGCACAAAAAAAGGGGTTCGGCCCCTTTGTGGCGTCGGGGACGAGTGGGCGGCGGCAAGGGGGCGGCGTCCCTCTTGTTGCTTGCTCTCTCTCTCCTTTGTTCTCTCCTACTCTTGTTATGTTCTCTTTAGAGCATAAGTTGTGTAGGGAAGGAAGGAGGAGGGTCCTTTATATAGTCCAACAACTCCTTGTTAACTACCTAAAGGACTTATTCTAGTCCTACTAGAATTCAATTTAGTCCCTTCCTTGCAAATTAGTCCCTACTAAGTTTGCAAGGGTTTGCAAAGTGATCCTTCTAATTAATTAATCCTATTAATTAATTCCCAAATCTAGTACAACTCTATATAGCGTGTGACCCCATAGGTTCTATCTAGTTGGTAGCAACTCTTTGCTAATATGGAGCGGTTTCTAGCAAAACATCCATTCTAGCCAACTAATAGAATAGTCATCTAGACAACCTTGTACAAGTAATTGTCTCATCCCTTTGCCGCCATATCCGGATTGGACACGAGACATACAAGTCACACTCGTATATCCAATCCCTAGTTTCTCGATCCATGGAATAGCCTTATTCGTGCAAATAATATCAATATCTCATATATTGATTTATTTGAGTCTGGCCAGACATTCTATAAGCACTATCCTCGAGTGGCCTTGGATATTTGTTCCCGTTATGTGGGAGGGGCAAATCCTCTCTACGTCCACTACGATCCCTAAGCTTGCTTCTCATTGTATCCAGTACACGCCTTTATAACTACCCAGTTACGGTGTAGCGTTTAACGCTACCAAGATCACAATGATCCACAACTAGAATATCTAGTGACTTCAAGTCTAAGGATGACAATACCATTGTACCCGAGAAGCACTTGTGACTCAACATAACGTGTATGTAGCCTTCTCGGTAATGGGTCAATCCAGTGCAACATTCCGTAATGCACACCCATGTGTTGGATCATGATATCTCCATATCAATCCAACCCCATACTAGTCTATAGATGATTGTCCCATTTAATCATTATACTCGACTAGGGATATTTAAGATAAACAACACGATTGTAAATCTAAGGAATTCATTATATTAAATATCCAATAAATAATAAATGAATTTCTAGCCAATTACAAATTCATACTAAACTAGATTGCCTCTAGGGCATCTATTCCAACACCATCATCATATCCTTCGAATCAAAAGCCACCGCCCTTCTCTGCAACAACCCAGACAGCAACCTAAACCGCTGTCAACAGCAGACCCACAGAACCAGTAAACCCAGTTTCAATTCTCACAATCATCGCCTCCACCATAGCCGACCACCATCGAAGTCTAAAACCCATATATCCATCAGACCCTTCTCTGCCGTTCAATTCAAAACCCAATCAGCCATTAACTCCGACCGAATCCGAGTGGGCCAAAGATGTTGAAACCGAACCCGAATTTTGAATAAACAGAGACTCTATGCATCAGAGTTTTGAGGCTGAATTTCACGCTTGAAGGGTTCATTCAAAATTCTACGTGGCGTCTTGACATGTCGGTGGCTAAAGTTGATTAAGTGTGGTGGCTAAAGTTGATTAAGGAGTACATGTGAGCTATTGCTCGGGTGAACACATAGGCTACCACAATTGAAGAAGTGAGTTACATGACTGAAAAACTTGGAGCTGCTGAAATGATTTTCTGAGTTACAAAAAAGAAAAGTTTGACGAAGCAATCGACCCCGGTGTATTAGTTTGCACTCGGCCGTTACGAGAGCTCACATCACGAGTTCGGGGATTCTTCCTTTCTTTTTCGTCAGCAACAACAGATCAAGCGACCCCGGTGTGTTCCAACACACTCGACCGCAAGAGAGCTTGCATTCTTGCGCACAATGTTTGCTTGGGGATTGTTCTTGCTATCTCAATCAGCACCTATCGGATTTCGTCCCCGACCTTGTGTCGGTTGTGAGTACTCTTTTCTCTCTTTCTTTACTTTACCGTTTAGGCACATCGTACTTGCTCTAGGATTTTATTTTGACAACATGGTCACGGTGCATAGTTGCCGCTTGGATTAGCTGTTAGAATCCAAGGGAAGACTTGAGTACTTGCTTAATTTTGGTACACACAACTTGTCACATGCACGTAGCTTGAATTATCTCTAAATTTATTGTAGCTACTTTATTGTGTCGTGGCTTTCACTCCGAGTAGAATCACCGCCCCTCGCATTTGAATGCTGAGTGTTCTTGGTTGATCTCTAAATTCGTTGAGGACAATGAAGCACTCAAGTGTGGGGGGATTTTTACCTATTTACTAGTCAGTTGTTGAGTCTTTGCATCGTCTGTCACATGTAGGTAGGAATTTTGGTTATGTCCTTATTTTCTTCTTTGTTATTTCTAATTTTGTTTGCACGTTTCTTTTTATTGAGTCATCCCACCATATCGAGTCATTAATCGAGTAGACCGTGCATGTAGGATAGTTAAAAAAAATTGAAAAAAATTAAAAATTGAAAGAAAAAACCCTAAAAAAATAAAAATTTCAGAAAGGGCAATCAAAAGAGGCTAAAATTTGATAAATCGAGAAGTATGATACTTTTAGGCATAGGGCGTGATTTGCGAACGAGAGTGACAACGTGAGTCCCCCTTAGTAAGTATAGAGAGACTTTCTTTACAGGAATGCGTGCCTATTTTATACTCGTACTTAATTTTCAAATCTAAAGTGTGTGCCTAGTTTTCTTACAAGAGTTGAGCTAGGTGTGAGCTAAACAAGCCGAACGTTTTTGTGTACGTCTTAGGTAGTCGCCAGCCCGCCTCGTAGTGGCACACAGAACAGCTGTGAGAAGATGTGTATTACTGTATTAGAGCACTCACTGCTTTTTAGATCTTACCTGGTAGGACCACTAGTAAACCCTGACTGATCCTTAGTTTGTTTGTTAGCCTCTTTGACCTAGGGAGACCATTCTTGGCACATCATATATCGTTTAGAATTAACTTCCTAGAGCGTCACGACGGAGTTGTAGTTGAAGGGGTTCGATGTGGGAGTGCTTCATGATACATTCTTGTGAGTCTTATACATCGCTTATGCTTCATTTTCTATTTACGAGGGGATGTGAGGGTGAGTGTGCAAGCTTGCGCACTTTGATGTGGCGGTGTTCCATGTTGTTACACCATGGAGACAGTTGCAGAGAGCCGTGAGTGCGTGACATCTAATCCGCACAAAATTGGGTTGGGTGAATTTCATTGGTGGATCGTGCTAGGTACCGGATTTCATTCATCATGGTGTAGGAGGTCCAGTTGGATTAGGCACGAGACATACATCTGATTGACTACTTGAGAGGGGACATGATTACATTCGAGTGTGGGGGTGTCGACTTTTGACTGCTGACATCGAGATTGAGCTTGCGACGATTCCATTCCCACACATGTGCTTTGATTTGTATGCGGTTTAGTTTGTGACACCATTGATTTTCTCGAGTTAGGGGGAGATGAATTTACTTGTGATACGTATTCGTTGAATTGATTATTTCCTCCCCCTTTAATCTTATTTTTTTTGTCTTGACTCTTGGAAGACCACTCGGGATTTGTGTTGCGGAATTTTTGGGAAATTTGAGAGAGGTAAGTAAAGAAAAAAAAAAAATCAAAAAGAAAGAAAAAAAATCAGAAAAAAAAAAAAAATCAGAAAAAAAAAGAAAGGAGAGAAAAAATAGGAGAGTTGAAATAAAGGAATAATTGGGAGCTTATTCGAAGAACGAGTGGAGGAGCAACTAGTTCATCAACGGGAAGTTTCATTTTGTGCACGATTCACGACGGTGGCCACGGAGATCGTATTGTACCGGGGTTTGAGGGGATCGAGGGCCGGAGATGGTGAGTTTCGGGTTCGGTTTCTATCATAGTGGTGAGGGTGTGTGAGATGTGGATTTATTGTGAGAATGTGACGCTTTAGGATTTATACATAATTTTTATCCTTTTGTCTGAAAGCCTCATCATTCTAACCTGTTAACGGATTAGGAGCTCGGACCTTTAACGTGGCTTAGCCTAGCGTAGCCTCTTATTTTGTTGGCACACACGAAGAGGTAGTGCATTCTTGTACGTAGTAAAGCTAGGCTCTATAGACTAGCTTGGGGAGATTCTCGTTGTCGAATTTGGTTTCCACTCATGCCTTGTATCTAGATTTCTCATCGCTTCATGATAACCGATTTAAGCTAATAGAGATTGCCCGATCTTGCAAAAATAAAAGGAAAAAAAATTGTTATTTCAATACCCGCATTGTGAATATTGCATTTGAATATAGGTGCATTGTGTATAATCGAGTCGTGTCGGCTAGTAAACAGTGATTTGCTCGGGACGAGCAAAAGGTAAGTGTGGGGTATTTGATAACTCTCTTTTAGGAGTTATTAATAAACTTTATTATTACTTGTATTAGTCTTATTTCACATGATTGATATGATATATATGCACTCATATGTGAAATTAATGACTTATAAGCCTAAGAGTCAAAAGTTGTGTTTATAGCTTATTTGCGCATGTTTTCTCTCATATTTGCGATGATAATTGCACGGGTAGTATTTTCTTGTGTTTCTCAGGTAAAATAGGTGAAATGGATCTTATGAGAGGCTTGGATATGATTGGTATGGAGCTAGATGAAGAGGAGAAACGGACGAGACAGAAAAAAAAAAAAAAAAAAAAAAAAAAAAGACGCAGAGACTACTGGAAAAGAAAAAAAAAGAAGAATGCAGAAGTTGAGGCTGAGGTTGAAGCTTTGGAGGCTCGAGAGCGCGGAAAAGTCGTTTGATTCTGCTAAACTCTCGATATCTCTCTCGTCTATCATGAAATCTATGGATTTTTGTATTGCTTTTGTTACGACGAGTAGCTAAACTACGTATTCAGGACCCGAGTTTGGGGTTAGGGTTTTCACGTTGATTGCGCGTTTTATGATTTGAGATTCATGTTTTGATAAACCTTATTGATGATTTTAGTTTTGCTATGATTGTTTTGTGATCTTCATCCTATCTAGTTAATTGGAGACGCCTTGTTAGCTAGAACTTAGTTTGCAATTATTTGGTAACTCGGTAATTGTTAGCTAGATCTTCATCCTATCTACATCACTACGATCTCTAAGCTTGCTTCCTACCACGCCCGATAGCCATCTATATGATTACCCAGTTACGGTGTAACGTTTGATAACATCAAAGCGCAATATTCCACAACTAGAGTATCTAGTGACTTCAAGTCTAAGGATTGCAATTATATTAGCACTACGAAAAGAGATTGTGACTTGACATAATCTAATGTATCCTTTTCGGTGTGGGTCAATCCAGTATGCCATTACTCTATGCATACCCATGTGTTAGACTTGATATCTCCATATCAATCTACCCACATACTAGTCTATATTTGATCGTCCTATTAATCAATATAGTGGACTAGAGATATTTAAGATAAACAACACATTTTATCTAAGGACGTCATTATATTAAATATCACAATATATAATAAATGAATATTCTAGCCAAAAACAATGTTCATACTAAATCTATGATTGCCTCTAGGGCATCTATTCCAACAGTCCCCCACTTGCACTAGAGCCAATCTGGCGCATCACGTATGCCTATAGATCTGGCGTGCCCTTCATGCTTTCGCTGCGCAAGAGGTTTTGTGAGCGGATCTGAAACATTGTCATCCGTTGGAATCTTGCACATCTTCACATTTCCTCGATCGATCATATCACGAATAAGATAGAATCTCCTAAGTACATGATTTGATTTCTGGTGTGATCTTGGTTCCTTTGCCTGTGCGATTGCCCCAGAGTTGTCACAGCACAACTCTATGGGATCCACGATGCTAGGGACCACATCGAGCTCAGTGATAAACTTTTTTATCCAAACTGCCTCTTTTGCTGCTTCCGCAGTAGCAATGTACTTAGCTTCTGTTGTAGAATCAGCAACTGTCCCTTGCTTGGAACTCTTCCAGCTTACAGCTCCTCCATTCAGGCAAAAAACGTACCTAGACTGCGATCTGTAGTCATTTTTGTCGGTTTGGAAGCTTGCATCAGTGTAAACCGTTACACTTAGCTCTTCCTTACCTCCAAATATCAAGAACACATCCTTAGTTCTTCTCAAGTACTTTAGGATGTTCTTGACAGCAATCCAGTGACTCTCACTCGGATTGGACTGGTATCTGCTCACCATACTCAGCGCGTATGATACGTCTGGTCTAGTACATAGCATGGCGTACATGATGGATCCTATGGCCGAAGCACAGGGTATCCTACTCATGAGGTCATTCTCAATCTCATTGGAGGGACAGTCATTCTTAGAAAGAGTGACTCCATGTGACATGGGCAAGAATCTCTTCTTGGAATCTTGCATGTTGAACCTCTTCAACACCTTGTCTATATATGTACTTTGACTTAGGCCTAGCAACCTCCTAGATCTATCCCTATAGACCTTTATACCAAGTATATAGGCTGCGTCTCCTAAGTCCTTCATTGCAAATCACTTTCCTAGCCAATCTTTAACAGATTGCAAAGTAGGAATATCATTGCCAATGATTAGTATGTCATCCACATACAAGACCAGAAATACTACAGAGCTCCCACTAACCTTCTTGTAAACACAAGGCTCATCTTCGTTCTTGATGAAGCCAAACTCTTTGGCTGCGTCATCAAAACGTCGATTCCAACTCCTAGAAGCTTGCTTTAATCCATAAATGGATCTTTGCAGCTTACAGACTTTATTGGCATTTTCTGGATCCTCAAAACCCTCCGGTTGTGTCATGTACACATCCTCAAGGAGGTTCCCATAAAGGAACGCTGTTTTGACATCCATTTGCCAAATTTCATAGTCGTAGTATGTTGCAACAGCAAGTAGGATTCGAATGGATTTAGTCATGGCGCCTGATGAAAAGGTCTCATCATAGTCAATACCATGAATCTGTCTATACCCTTTGGCTACCAATCGCCACTTATAGGCAACTACCTTGCCATCCATGTCGGTCTTCTTCTTGAAGACCCATTTTCACCCTATGGGCCGAGCCCCTTCGGGTGGTTCCACCAAAGTCCATACTTTGTTGGTGTACATGGAATCCATTTAGGATCTCATGGCCTCTAGCCACTTCTTAGAGTCTGGGCCTTTCATGGCCTCTCCATAGGTTGCAGGCTCATCATCTATGAGTGGTACGTCATCGGGCTCAGTCACGAGAAGTCCATACCTCTCTTGCTCATGACACACTCTTCCTGATCTACGGAGTTCCTGTGTTACCTGAACAGGTTCTTCCACAACTACTTGCAGTTCCTACTCATGTTCCATCATCGATTCAGTGATTTGTGGTTCTTGAATCTCTTAAAGTTCTACAGCCCTCCCACTTGCTTCTTTAGAGACAAACTCTCTTTCTAGAAACACGCCGGTCCGAGCAACAAACACTTTGTTCTCGATGGGATTGTAGAAATAATATCCTTTAGTTTCCTTAGGATATCCCACAAATTTACACTTATCCGCTTTGGGCCCGAGCTTGTTTGTTTGTAAACGTTTTCATAGACATCGCAGCCCCAAATCCTCATAAACGACACTATGGGACGCTTCCCAATCCATATCTCATATGGTGTCTTCATGACTGACTTGGATGGAACGTGGTTAATGGTAAAAGCTGTCGTCATTGGAGCATGTCCCCAAAAGGATATCGGAAGATCTGTTTGAGACATCATAGATCGCACCATATCTAATAGAATGCGATTCCTCCTCTCGGACACGCCATTCCATTGTGGCGTTCCGGGTGGAGTGAGATGGGATACTATCACACACTCCCTAAGATACTCATCAATTCTCCTCCACGATCTGATCGTAAAGCCTTAATAATTTTGCCAAGTTGCTTCTCTACTTCATTCTTGAATTCCTTGAACAATTCAAAGGATTCGTATTTGGCCTTCATAAGGTATACAAATCCATATCTACTGAAATCATCAGTGAATGTGATGAAGTAGGTATAACCACCTCTGGCAGGCGTGGGGAATGGTCCACATACATCAGTATGTATGAGTGCCAATAACTCACTAGTCCTTTCATATTTATTATTGAAAGGGGACTTTGTCATTTTTCCTAATAAACAAGATTCACATGTCTCATATGATTCCAAATCAAATGAGTCTAGAAGTCCATCCTTATGGAGTCTAGATATGCGTTTCTCATTTATATAGCCTAAACGACAGTGCCATAGATATGTAGGATTTAAATCATCAGCTTTAATCCTTTTAGTATTTATGTTATAGATTGGACTATTTAGATCAAGGATATACAATCCATTAGACAAATGCGCACTACAATAGTGCATACTATCAAAATAAATGGAGCAACACTTGTCCTTTATTGAAATAGAACAACCCTTCTCGTCCAAACAAGAAACGGAAATAATGTTTCTGCTCATAGCAGGCACATTATAGCAATTGTCTAATTCTAAAATAAGTCCATAAGGCAAAGATAGCTCATAAACGCCTACAGCTAGTGCAGCAACTTTTGCTCCATTCCCGACGCGCGGGTCTATCTCCCCTTTACTCAATCTTCTACTTCTTTTCAAATCCTGCACATTACGAAAAATGTGAGAACCACATCCGGTATCCAATACCCAAGATGAAAATAGAAAGATTGACGTCTATAACATAAATACCTGGTGGTGGTGGAATCACTATTCCAAGCTTCTTATCCTACAGATATTTAGGGCAATTCCTCCTCCAGTGACCCGGCTGGCTGTAGTAGTGACACTCACCTTTAGCCACGCCTCCACTAGGCTTTAGGGTTTCCTTGGATTTCGCAACTTTCTTGCGCTTTCCTTTTGAATTAGAGGAAACTGACTTGCCCTTCTTCTTATGCACCATCATTATGGCTTTGCCCTTGCCTTTGTTGACGCTCTGTTCCGCTGTCTTTAGCATGTTCAATAAGTCAGACAGAGTTTTACTGATCTCGTTCATATTATAGTTCATGATGAACTAAATTATAATTGTCAGGCAACGATTGCAAGACAAGACCAGTAGCCAAATCTTGGCCCACTGGGAACCCCAGTCTTTCAAGGTTCTCTATGTACCCGATCATTCGAAGTACATGAGGCCTTACTGGATTCCCCTCTGCAAGACTACTCTTGAATAATGCTTTAGACACCTCATAGCGCTCATGCCTAGCCTGTTCCTGAAACAATTGTTTCAAGTGTATGATCATATCATAGGCTTCCATATTCTCATGCTGATTCTGAAGCTCAGGAGTCATGGTACACAGCATGAGGCAAGTCACATCATTAGAATCATCAATATGTTTCTGATGTGCCCTTACTTCCGCTAGAAGAGACTCGTCTTGTGGTGGTTCTGAAATTTGAGTGTCCAAGACGTACAACTTTTTTTCTTGCTTGAGGACAATCCTTAAGTTTCTGTACCAGTCAAGGAAATTTGTTCCAGACAGTTTATCCTTCTCAAGGGCAGATCGTAGGGATGAAGTCGATGCGTTGTTGTTTGCCATTTGGAATTCTACAAAACGAGAAATGTGCAATTTTAGTATTTTGAACAATTTAACTATATTTAATAATGGCTAGATCATCAAATATAGCTCCCACTATTTTCTCGGATTAATAGTCCTCACCATTAATGCGGAAAATATCATTATATTTTCTAGTGGGTCCAAGATCCCTTTTTCACTTCTTCTTGAGCTTGCTTTGGCAAGTCACCCAAGAATAGGTTATTTAGGTAGGAACCGTTCCAATTGCATCATATGCAACTCTTGGTCCAATTAGGTGAATAACTATTTTAATCCCATGGATAATCCCTAATTGTCATGCCTCTAGGCTCATCAATCCAATTGATTCTTGCCCAGTTGCGTCCAACCTTTTGCTTCAATATACACACATTACTAGCTTGTGTCGTCTGCAACACACATGGTAAATTAAAATCGCCTTGCTTTGGCAAGCCCGAATTTTAATAAACCATGATCATGAATGGTGTTTTGGCAAAAGAAGATAAAACGCAATATTTAATTGAGGGATTTTTCTTTTAATTCGTTTGGTTGATCTCATCAACATGGTCTACTTATTTGGATTGGGCAATCCACAATAAAAGACCAACCTTGTTTATTATTATTTTGTTATTGTTTTCGCTAGCATCGCCATACACACAAAATAAATAACAAGGCATGAATAATAAACATCCACAAACATAAAAGAAACGTGGCATGGATATGGCCCATAGACTAATGATATTATCAAGCCAATGATAATATCCAATTTCCCTAAAGCGCTGAGTTCATCTCCATGTGCTCCACCATAGCTGCGCGCCAGTCTTCTTCTCCATGTTCTTGGCTATCATCTAAATATATCTAATTCTAGCCTAACATCTAGTCGATCGTAAGGACGACTCGCAGGCCGTAAAACCTAATTAATTATTACATTAATTTGATCAGCTCGCAGGTCGTAAACCAAACCACAAAGCAATAATAAACATCCACAATCCTAGGCCATATCCATCCACCATGCAATAAAGCACATAGTACAGTTAAAACCAATTTTTAACGCGCTTGTTTAATTTTAATGAATTTGGGTAATTAGGGTTACAACGGTCCAAGGGGTTCAAGCCAACAAGGGGCCCGAACCCCTAGGACCGCCGTCGCCACAAGGCCCGGCCCTAGGTCGGCGCCCCATTGGCCCGCGGCCTTTGCTTGGCGCGCAAGGGAGGGGGCGGACGGCTAGGGTTTCGGCCCTAGTCTTCCTTCCCTCTTTCTTGTTGCCCAAGCAAGGTTGTTTCCTTATGGATTTATTTCCATAAATTTATTTCCATAATTGAAAACCCCTTTTCAATCATGTGCCCATGAACCCTAATTTTTCAAGAACCCAACTATACACATATTATGTGATTAAACTTCACCAATTCTAACATCCAATGTTAAATTGGGTCTTGTTCAATTGAATCAAATTCAATTTTGCATCTACTATGCCAATTAATTTCAGTTTTCGCGTAATAAACTATAAAACGGTGTTTAAACTGAAATCGTAACACAAACATCATGTTATGCTCTACGATCTGTGGCTCTGATACCACTGTTGGTTTTTGAAGTAGGTAACGCAGCGGAATGACAAATTTAATTCCTACTTCAATGCCCACCACGGATCGTCAGGAGGAGATATCATAACATGATAAGAGACATAGTATTGTGTACCTTTTGATTTGTGAGATCACACGAAGAATGATATCCTCGTCTCTACGGTTGATCCACGTCTAGAGGTGAGATCTATATTCTTCCTTCAAACAAGTGCTAGCTTGAACCCGGAGGAAGAGGGAAGAAGATCAAAGCAACAAAGGAACAAGAGGAGGGGCGGCCTCCTCTTTGAGCCGACGGGGCTAGGATTTCGGCCCTAGCTATTAACTTGCTCTCTCTTTGATCTCTCCCACTCTCTTTGTTATGTCTAATAACATTAGTGTGGGAAGGAAGCTAAAGCCTATTTATATACTCCAACAACTCCTTGTTGTTTCCATAAAAAGAGTTTCCTAATTCTAGATGAACTAGAACTATTCCCTTCCTTGCATTTTAGTCCTACTAAGTTTGCAAGGTGTTGCACAATGATCCTTCTATTAATTAATCAATATTAATTAATCACAAATCTAGCTCTACTCTATTTGACGTGTGACCCCATAGGTTTCTATATAGTTGGTAGCAACTCTTACTAACATGGAGCGGTGTCTAGCAACACATCCATGCTACCCAACCAATAGAAATAGTCAGTGATCCCGACAAACCTCTTGTGCCCAATATGTCATATTGCACTATCCCTTTGTCTCCATATCCGGATTGGAAACGAGACATAAATAGTCACACTCGTATATCCAATCCATAGTTCCTCGATCCTGGGAATATGCTTATGCTAGCAGATAACATCAATCTCTATATTGATTTATCTGAGTCTGGCCAGACATTCAATAAGCCTCATCCCTCGAGTGTCCGTGGATATTTACCCCCATTATGTGGGAGGGACAAATCCTATCTACATCACTACGATCTCTAAGATTGCTTCCTACCACGCCCGATAGCCATATTTATGATTACCCAGTTACGGTGTAACGTTTGATAACATCAAAGCGCAATATTCCACAACTAGAGTATCTAGTGACTTCAAGTCTAAGGATTGCAATTATATTAGCACTTCGAAAGCGATTGTGACTTGACATAATCTAATGTATCCTTTTCGTTGTGGGTCAATCCAGTATGCCATTACTCCTAATGCATACCCATGTGTTAGACTTGATATCTCCATATCAACCTACCCACATACTAGTCTATATTTGATCGTCCTATTAATCAATATAGTGGACTAGGGATATTTAAGATAAACAACACATTTTATCTAAGGACTTCATTATATTAAATATCACAATAGCCAAAAACAATGTTCATACTAAATCTATGATTGCCTCTAGGGCATCTATTACAACACTAAGGATGCATTCTTAATATATGGAGGGGAGGAAGAACTCAATATAAAGGGTTATACTGATGCGAGCTTCCAAACCAACAAGGTTGATTTCAGATCGCAGCCGAGTTATGCGTTTTGCCTAAATGGAGTGAGTTGGAAGAGTTTTAAGCAAGAGACAGCTAGTTGATTCTACAACAGAAGCTGAGTACATTGTTCCATCGAGTGCATCAAAGGAAGTTGTTTGGATTAAGAAGTTCATCACTGAACTGGGTGCGGTTCCCAGCATAGTGGATCCCATAGCGTTGTAATGTGAACATACTGGGGCGATCTCACAAGCTAAGGAACCCAGGTCACACCAAAGTCCAAACATATACTCAGGAGATTCCATCTCTTTCGAGAGATTGTCGATATAGGAGATGTGAAGATATGCAAGATACCAACAGATGATAATCTTTCACATCCACTCACTAAACTCCTTGCTAAGCGTAAGCATGAGGGCCATACTAGATCGATAGGCATACGTGATGCACTAGATTGACTCTAGTGCAGGTGGGAGACTATTGGTGTATGCCATAGAGGCAATCTATTTTATTATGAATATTGTTTTGGCTAAACTATTCAATATATTAGATGTGGAGATACTGATATAATGAAGTTCTTAGATTGTAATTTTGGTTATCTTGTATTATCCATAGTCAAGTATAACGGTTACTAGGACGATCAGACTATGCATAGAGACTAGTATGTGGATAGATTGATATCGAGATATCAAATCTAACACATGGGTATGTACTAGGAGTAATAGCATACTGGATTGACCTGCCACGAGAAGGCTGCATGGGAGTTATGTGAATGTCACAAGTGCTTCTCGTAGTAACAATGGTGTCGTGGTCCTTTTACTTGAATTCACTAGATACTCTAGTTGTGAATTAGCATGTTTTGATATCATTAAACGTTTCGCAATAACTGGAAAACTATAAAGGCAAAAATCGGACATGATATGAAGCAAGCTGAGAGATGGTAATGATGTAGAGATTATATTTGCCTCCCACGTAACAGGAGTATGTTTCCATGGCCACTCGATGTGTAGGATTTAACAAATTTCTAGCTAGGCTCAGGTATATCGATATACGATATTGATGTTATCTGTGCAGATAAGTCTACTCCCAGGATCGAGAAACTATGAATTGGATAAACGAGTGTGGCATCTGTGTCTCGTTTCCAATCCGCATATTGTGACAAAGAGTCTATATATCACGGTAACACTCGTCATATAGGTTTGTCATATCACCGACTATTCCTATTGCTTGGGTAGCATTGATGTGTTGCTAAACACCGGTCAATGTTTGTAATTGTTACTGCCAACGTTATAGGAACTTGCAGGGGCACACACCAAATGATTAGACTTGATGTAGATATTAATTAGTTTTACTAATTAATAGTAAATAATCAGGGATTAAAGTACAACAACGTGCACATTTAGTTGGACTAAATAGCAAACTGGACTGAAATAAAAATTAGTAGTGGGACAGTTTTGTAATTAATAAAGAGTTATTATTAGTTTATCAAAAAAATAAATAATCATTAATTATAAAAGACTAGTCCAGCCCTAATTATTCATTAGATGAAAATTAGACCATGCGAGAGAGAGAGTGAGAGTGGCGTGCCCCCCTACCCGACGGCAAGAAGGCTCGGCCACCCTTTCTCATCCTCTATAGTTGTTGCTGCTTGATTGGATCAAGCTTCCTGATTGTTCCTTCCCTACACTGCTAGCACGAACAGTAGAGGAAGTCCCAGTAGTTCATCCTACAGTGTGGATACCAGTAGAGGCGTGGACACTACTTATGCGCAGTTGTCAGTCAGATTAACAAGGTAACCATTCTCCTTCATTATGTTATGATGTTTCACCTGTGATCCGTGGAGAATTTTTGGGCAGGCTTTTTTTGTATTTTCGCTGCGTAACCTGCACCTTAACCCTACAATGCCTATCTTTTAGATACCACTACTGGCATTGGTGTTTAATTTAATGACATGCAAAATGCAAAATTGTGATTTTATGTAAAATTTGCATTAGTTTTTCATGACATTGTTGAAGATGCTCTTAATGCCCAAATAATTCCATTCTCTCTATCTAATCAAGGAATGTGAAAAAGAAGAAATAGCTTCAAACATCTTGAGAAGTGAAAACATTTCGAAGAGCAAACATTTATAGGTTTTGGGGAGGGGCTACCCTTTCTATAATTAGGGATCCACTTCATTCTATTTGCATCTATGAAATTGCCATTACCAACCTTCCACAACCAGCCCTTCTTGATTAATTCCCTCCCTTCAATCAAACTCCTCCAATGTCAGGAATTAATGCAACCCAGATTAGCTGTGAACAATCTTTTTTTGGGAAGTGTTTGTCTTTTAGACCTTTGGTCATCAAGCTTCTATATGGCTACTTGATGATTCTTAAGCCCTGTTTAGCCAAGAGTGAGACATTAAAACTGTGCAAGTGTTTGAAACCGATTCCACCTTTGAAAATAGGATCAGAAACCACATCCCAGTAACTTGATCCATCTTCAAACAACTTATGATGTTATTTTATAAAAAATAAACGACAACAGTTATTTGGGGCCATTTGACACCGAAAAGAGTAAATTAAGTGTCAACGAACATTTTGATTTATTTATTTGATTTAGTTATTGGCTAAAAAATCTAAAAAAAAAAACATAATTCAATTATATTTTTGGATGTCGTTAGCTAGTAGAGTTTAATTGTCACGAGAGGAAACTGTGCGGGGTTGTGGTGGAAAATAAAAAATGTGAGGAATTTAGTGTCATAAAGTGCATACATAGTACATGTATATTTAGTGTCAATAACTACACACACATATATATGATTCACTTTTGAAATGACTTTTATGCTTTCGAACTTTTAGGTCACAACCATCAAACTGTAACTACTTGAAGAAAGCTTTTCAAAAATAAAGCTGAGGAGAAATATTTTAAGAAAGTTTTCAATGATTGTAACATTGGTTGAATGTAATTTATATAATAAAGTAGCATTGTTTTTTATTAAAATTAACTTACTTTCTCTCGCTAGAAAGTTTTCAATTTGACTTGTTTCAGATTGACTTCGACCCAAAGAATAATGTAAAAATTCAAAATGGAAACTTTCTAAGAGATGAAGGAAGCATATATTTTTGGTACTTATAGAAATGTATTTTATGGCTTAGTATATGTTTTATGAAAAAATTTTGGTTTTGCAAGGCGGTTACATATTTCGTAATAATTAATTGCTTACACGTGGAGATATCTTGATTCTATTTGGGATAGTAGCCTAAGGGCACGAGCAATCTCCTAACATATTAATATATAACTTCTATGAGGAGGCGAATAATAGATACAAACATCAGCTATGAACACTCTATCCACCCACTTAGAGATCGCTGGTTTAACACCGCCTTCGACGAAGATCTTATCTAGCAGAATCCACCTCTTTTTGTCGTTGACTTCGTTAGCCCTTCCAAAGCCTGGAATGAAACCAAACTCCAGGAATTCTTCTTTCCCCATAAAAATAAAATGATTATGGCCATCTACAACCCAATAATGATCAAATGTGAATTCAGTTCTAGTGGCCAGAATTCAGTGGCAGCTTCTCGTTTAAATCAGCGAACAAACTTTAAAGAACCTTCAAGTCTCAGCTTTCCAATAACCAGGCTTCTCAAGATACTTGGTGAATCTGGAACTATTTCCACAAACTCAACATGCTTAAAAAGATTACAATGTTCCTCTTCAAGGCTTTCTTTAACCTTCTTCCATCTCGAGCTAATCTAGTGTGTCGAAATATCCCCATTCCTGACAAGTCTTGTCCCAGCTGCCAAGAATAATGAAAAAATTTTGACAATATTTTTTTCGGATGCCCGGTATCTAATATCATTTGGTCCGTCTCTGATCTAGGTCTTATATTTACTCCTGTGACCCATAACTCCTTAATCTCTGTCATTAAATCCCTTATTGACCTTGTGTTTCCAAATAATTATCGTGTCAAGAAATCCCTCATCCTTTGGCACATATGGCTCCACCAAAACGCAACGGTGATGGAAAATAAAAAAATCCACCTACGTCTCTTTTAGCCATCTCTAGACTCTTGGCCGCCATCTGCAAGATCGATAGTCGCAAAAACCCTCCTATTACTTTAGACTCACCCCCACCAAACTTCCCGCCAACCGCCAACTTGTATCACTTGGAACCCATACCCATTCATAAATATCCATTCAAACCAGTTCAACTCATTACTGTTCAAGTGGATGCAGTTTGGACCGCCAACAAATACCCGACAATGAATGACCATTTGTTTTAGGGCAAGAAGTGCCAACCAGGCAGAGGCTAGAGGGGTCTCAAAGCAATTTACTGGGTCTTCTCCAATGGATTCAGGAACATAAAAATTCTTACAGACTCTCGAAATCTTGTTTTGGCACTCCGTAAAGAAAGGACATCATCGGCATTAAAGGAGTGACCACTGAAATAAGGAGAATCGTATATTCAAATTTTATTATTTTACAATTACTTTTATTGGGAGATCTAGCATCTCTTCTGCCGACGATCTCGCCAAAATAACTTCTCTGAATGTAATCATTAGTTTTATTAAAATCAAATGTAATTTCTCAACAAAAAACTGTTATGAGACAATTTTTGTTTGAGAAGCAGATAAATTCTCGTCTATTAACACATCTAGAAGCTACTTTTCGCTACTCAAAGGGCTTTGACGAAATAAAAGAAATATCAAACAAAATTTAACCGAGCTTTAGCAAATGAGACTGCTTGGATACCCCTGTGTTTCTTAAGAATATGGTTTTTGTCCAAAAATTAAGAAAAAGTCCCCACACGGTTTGATGACTGTGTCAAATGGGTATATCATTTTTACTAACCGGTGCACCGGATGAGTCCTATCTTTGATCTCTTTGTAATCTGTCTTTATATAAGGGGTTTTGATGTGACCAAAAATTGGGCTCCTAATTCAAACTTTTGGATGTAAAGATTAATAAAGTATTTTTTGGAAGGAGTTGTAAACTTTTAATCAGCTAGCCACCTCCAAATTTACCGTTTGTAAACTGCCTTGTCAAAAGTAACTTTTGTCTCTCCTGTAATACCCTGTGTTTTGTTTAGGGGCAATTTGGTAATTTGTGACGCGAGAATTCAATTTTAGGATTCAGGTATTAAATTGGATAATTTTCGCTAATTTTACTTGACAAGTAACTTGTGTGATAATTTATAATTTTTGCACGATTTATTTAATTTTTTCTAGACGTTGTCGCGATAGTGACCACCGCGCTACCCTATACATCCGCCATACCCGAACATTTCCAACTAACTACTTAAAAAAAGTTTGAGAAAACCCACCTGTTAATTTGTTCTTTCCTTTGTCTTCACGACCACGGCAGCGATCACCGCCCTCACCAGCATCACCGCCTCCCTCTTCCACCGCCCTCCCCTTCTCTATTTAAACCCAGCATTCCTACCCCCCGGCACCACCAGCAGCCGCCACCACACACACTCTCTCTCTCTCTCTCGTCTCTGTCTTCTCCGGCGAACAACCACCGTCAACCACCATCACAACCACCAACACCTTCACCCAACTGTCTCTGCCCCGTCTCTCCACCCATTCCCCTCTCTGCGTTGCTGGAAATCAGAAGCAATAGCAGCAGCGGCGAAGCAACCCAGCCACCGCCGCTGCCACCGTCGTAGGTCACCACCGAGGAAACCCACCGGGTTGTCTTTCACCTCCCTTCCCCCTGTATCGAACTCTTTCTCTCTCTTTTGATTGCGAACCCAGCAACAGTCAGAGAACATAGCAGCAGTAGCCGGAGTTGCAGAGGACGCCGCCACCAACGCCAACACGCCATACTTTTCGGCGAAAATTCGACCCAAGCAAAGTTGTTATGCCACTTAGTTTTATTAACTAATGAATTTCAATTACTTATTTAATCGTTTATTAAAAAGTATATTTTTTTAAATATTCTTTTTAGCCGAACTAATTCCTTCTAAATATAACAATTGCTCTTTCTTACTAGTTATAGTAATATTATTTGTTCACTTTAAATGAATATTGCTTCAGTTATTAAATATCAATTAAATTTTGAAAATACTTCTTTTATTATTTATTAGTACATGACTTAAAAACGGGTTTTATTAGTAATTCTGAGAGCTGAACTTAGCAACCGACCTAGAAGAGAATTGCTTTATTTAGTAATATTGTCGTTGTGACTAAAGAATTGGTAATTGTGGACGACAGGTTAGCAGACAAGGACTCCGACCATCCGTAAAAGCTATATGTGATAATTGCTGTTGAATAAGGTGAGATTACATGCTTAGCCTAGCGTGCCTAGCTCTTTTCGTGTCAGATTGCGATCTCTATTTTCTGTCGCAAGATATACTTGTTATTATTTGTTTATACCTGTCAAATATATTTGAACTGTTGGCTACTGTTCTTGATAACTTTCACGCGATGATTAATAATCCGTTGATGATGTAAAGTGGAAAGGATTCGCATGTACCGGAACCAGTTCGGGTTTAATCCCCTGGGCACAGGTCCCTAAAATCATTACGGGTGATGATTCCCTGGGCTTAGGTCCCTAAAGATATGGCACTACGTGCACCCCGACTCCTTTCGCCGTAGGATGGAGTACTGCTTCTAGATACCACTCCTTTGATTGACGCTCTTAGGAGGGTGTTGCAACACTTAAGGTCTAGAATGTCTGATTGTGGTCACTGGTCTAACCGGGTACTGTGAAATGAATAAGTGATGATCTGACTGCCTGGCTGGCTTTATTATTATTGGGGTGCCCTTTGTTGACAATACTATATCCGATTACTCTGCATCACGATTGGATTATTGATTTCTATATTGAGACAGTTCTTAATTGGCGCTGATGTTTATACCGTTGCGAACTCTGAAATTGTTTTCATTCATACTCTGTCACTTTCATTTATTTAACTTGTGTCCAACAGTTTATATTCTCTTCCATGTTTTACATGCTAAGGTGTAGCTCACTCAGTATTTATTGCTGACTTTGAAAACTGCGGTTCCTGTTGTTTTTCTTCCCACCGCAGGTCTAGGAGCTGGAGAATTATGAATAGAAGGGGCGCGAGACTCACGTAGACTGATAACGTCACGTTTAGTATCTAGTGTTGTTAAGTTATTGTGTAATAATAAGAACCTTTTGTATAAAACTCTTTGTTTAATGTTTAATATTATAAATTTTTGTTGTGGATTGTATTGCTGTTGATTTCCGCCACTTCTATTAAGCATCGCCCTCGCGGTCTCGTCCCGAGCCGGATAAGGGGGTTGTTGCGTCTCCAGTCATTACCAAATCATTCAGGGGCGTTACTGTAAAAGACAATGATTTCTTAATACCCGTGTCTATAGTAACACATAAGGGAGAGGAGGAACGGAGGAATTACAATTCAAGCAATAATTGCCCGGTCAAACCAGTATACTGGTTTACCGTGCCCATGCATGCCCTATCGGTGCTTTAGTTTTGGTCCACCGTCCACCGACCCCACTAAAAAAACCCCACCTAAACAACAAATATTTTAGATTGATGTGTTATGCACCTTACATACACGATCTCCGCTTACAAACCAGGCTAGAGGGGCGACCGCTTTTTCCTGAGCCCTATAAAGAAAGAAAACGAAAAGCTAAGTAGTTGTTGTTCCAGCCGGGTTTAAGGGTGGCTGAAAAACCTTAAGATCTTCTCCTCGAGACAGGAAGAGGTAATTAGACTCATGGGCGCCCGGTGCTTGTGACTGGCATACCCAACATAGATGGCTTCCGTCGCTCCGAAAGAGAAACAAAAAATAAGAGTAGGAGGTAGTCCAACATAACTTGGACCATTCAAGTAGGATAGAAAACTAAAAACCATACCACCCAAACATGGTAGGAGAGCCGGGCCGCATTGTGCCCAAGCCCAAGCCAGCCCAATACAATCTTGTACAATGTAAAGTGGGTTGGGCTTTTGAGCAAAATCTTCCTTCAAACATCCACGAGCGAAACAAATTGATGATCCCCAGTTTTCTGCACACAAATTGCTGAATTTTCTCCCTCTATTGGAAGGACAGTTGATGAACTCGATTCACTTGGCTTGCTTGAACGGTGAAGATGTCCAACAGCGAACGCTTTCAAGGTCTCTCTCTCTCTCTATACATGTTCGCGTCTTTATGCATATACACACAAACCCTAATCATCTTCCCTTTTTTACCAGTAGACTCGCTTATTTGACGAATTAGGTCTAGTTCACCTCTCGCTATTGAAGCACATTTGTAGCTGTTTCGATGGAATTAGTTGGAATTCATACATTTGTCTGTTCCATGTGTTGTTAGTTTTGCTTCTTTTTATTTTGTTCTTAGTTATGAATTCATGCTTTTGATTTCATGTAAGAGTGTGATTTTAATTTTGTTGGATCTTCTGTGTTGTGGGGAATTAAGGGGAAATGAAGTAGCAGCTGGATGTCTGTAGATGGATTAAGGCGAAATGAAAGCTCAGTTTCAGTGGGTTTAAATGTCTTTGTATTCAAGGTCAATCAATTCTTGCCTGGATATAATCAGACGGTCAATTGATTCTGCTTCTGTTGACCAAAACGAAAAGCTGTCAGCTTCTAATAAAGGTGTTTTTATGATACAATATCATTCGTGAAATTAATCCAGAAGTGAAAATAGAAAAAGTATCAGGGCCGTCCGACAGACTCTCGGCAAGTGCGCCACGTCGTCTTAGTTTTACCGGTAATGCCTACTTTATGTCGTATACCGAAGGGCTCGCTGGATACTTGAATTAATGAGTTTGAGGTTTGCATTATTCAACTAACGGTGATAGAATAAAAAATTCAATGTAAAATGAGTAACTACGGAAACAAGTTGTGCAGGAGCTTTTACCAAATTGTTGGCGGGCATTGAGGATTAACTTAGCTTTCATGGATTTATATTAGATTTGCATTCTATTTCTAAGTAAACACAATTGAATAGGTCTTCTAGAGCATGGTATTTGTCCTAAGTAATCTTTCTCCAGCAATACAAAAGGCTCATGACCACGAGTGGCAAGGTTTCTCAAATCAATACCGGTCAAGTAGTCATGGCTTCAAGCACTATTTCTACCATAGCTCATTTGCGTTGTGATAGTTTCTCAACTCATGCACATAATGAAATCTACTTGAACGTTTTGCAACTTTCAAGCATGACATGAGAGTAAACCAACAATCACAAATTGATCATTTAAGTGAAATGTTAAGCAGAATTAGAAGTAGTAGAACAAACCCGAATCTATTCAATAAGAGAAATACCCATGAATCCATACATTTCAATTACAAATCAATCGTGAATCTTTGAAAATTAAAAGTTTCCCAACTATAGTATAAGCTAGAAGCATCATGTAGCAAGAACACATAAGGGAAGACTAAGACTGTTGATGAAGAATCCACATTCGTTCCGGGAAAAATGAAACGTCTGACGTGATGCGGCTAAGAGAGATGGGTCTCCGGTACAAGGTTGCTAGGGATTCCACCACCCTCTGATGCCGCCTCTGCCGTCGTTCAGGTCTAGGCAGTGCGTTTATTGTTTCACTCGTCGGCAGCAGCAAGGCGTCGGCCTTCCAGATCTGTTATGGATCACTTTCCTGTTGTGGTGCTGGAGTTGCGTCGGCGTCCATCCTTGTGTTCGTGGGCGTGGTGCTTTCTGGCGGCCAAGGGTTTCAGCTGTGTTTTTCTGTATCTCTCTCTTCCAGATTCCCATGACTGTAAGTGGTCTTTTGAGGTACGTTTGTGTGATGGAACTCTGTTGTTGAGTATGGTTATTGAGTATTTGAGGTATGTTGGTCCAGTGGCAGTGCCAGTTGGGTGAGGCGGACGTGCTGCTGTCAAGAGTAGTGGTGGATGGAGTTCTAGGTTGTTGTATCTCCGTCTCTACCTTGTTGTCTTAGAGTCTTTATGGGTAGGGTTTGAACATGTTCGTGGTTAGCGGGTGCGGTGCAAAAGGCTTCTTCGCGGGTGTTTGCCAAGTCTGTGGGTTGGCGACTCTGGATGAGATGGGCATCTATTGGTGTAAAAGACTTAAATTTAGTGTTGAAGAATGATGTGGGTGGTAGAATATGTGCTGTAGCTAGTGTTAAAGGATAGGGTTGAAGAATGATGTGGGTCTTCATTTGTTCCATGTTGGCACTTGTTTGTCTGATTTTGCTTGAGTTTGTTCTGAGGCTAAGTCTGCATCTTAGACTTCCACTTTCTCTCTTGTTGGGGAAGCCATTACAAAGCTCGGAGCCTCTAAAGAGGAGGCTTCTTCTTTTTCTCGCAGTGTGCTTATGGTGGTGTCGTTCAAGGTAAGGGTGGATTAGGAGTTCAGGAGTGGGCTGTGAGGTGTGGGGTGAGAAGTTATTCGTGCAGGCCTTCACGTTGAATCACGGTATGTTTCAGTTCATGTTTCTGGACGTGGAGCAGGCTCTACGTGCTTCTGTTGATCTTTACATGTGCAAAAACGTTATGTGTGTCTGCTTCGGCGCCACCTGCTATGAAGAAGACTGTTTGCGGTGGTCAAGGATCTTCTTCGGTTCCTTGTCAGGGTTGTCCTCGTTGTGGAAGTCGCAAACCTGGAATTTTTCAAGTCTATCGGCATCGTGTTAATTCGTCGCTTGTACTTTATCCAGTGTTCCAGCAGAATATCGGAGCTACACAGGTTACTGGAGCTGTGGTTGATAAGGAGTCTGATGATTGGATTAGTGTTGTTCACAAGTCAACGACTAAGACGAGCCAAGGAGTGGATGGTTCTTTTAATTGTAGCGTTCAGCTTAAGATCAGTTTTGAGCCGCTGAAAGCTGTCAGGGGTACTTGGATCTTCCGTAGCTTTGAGACTCTGCAGTATTCATCGGGGGCTCTCGACATTGGTAAAAGAAGTTGAGCCAGAAGACTGCAAAAAATAACTGTATATAAGTTAATCACTTGACTATCTTAATACCTTTTAGGAAAATAAACTTTTGGTAATAAATTCCAAAAGCAGCCAATTAAAATTGAAATCAACCATAAAAAGAGTGAGAAGTGTTAGGCTACTAAACAGCTTCCGTACCCGACTAATATGACTCGAGTCGGGTGCAGGATTGGGATGTGTGGCGACGGCGAGTCCTTGGAGGAGCGGGTCCGACGCTGTTGGGGAGGTGGAGCTGGAGATGCCCTTCACAGGCGCCGGAGAAGAAGGCTGTTGGAGTTGGTTGTCGGGTCAAACTCTGCGTAGTTGAATGTTGATAATTTGTTTGGTAATATTAACAAATCTGGACCATTGGTTGGATAATAAATCGCGAGTCTAAATGAGATTAGGTAAATGGAGTCCATCTGGTCTTTTTCTTGAGCCTTGTGCCCTGTTGTCAATTTTTGACACATGGCTGTCACTCAATCAAATTATTTCAGATATTATTTTTTTCTCCAAAATGTATAATCATTTCAACTGCTTTTTGGAGAAAGTATGCCATAAGCCCATAACTATTTAATTCAATTATTTTTACCAAACAACAATTGTAATTGTATAATTTTGTTCGAAATATTATTATTGTATTTGGTGATTGAATTTAGATAATAGTAGTAGACTGTGTTTGTATATACCATACCATATCCCCCGTATCCAAATTTTGGCTGCTCATGTGCCAAGTGCCTGGATCCTAATTGTAGATGATGTGTAAATCCGATCTCCGGATACATACTGGAATACGACACCCGAATCTGGGAAGGGTAACTAGAAAATGAGTTAAGCATGAGTATAATGCAGTGAGATTGTTAGAGTGCCAATCAATAGAAAATTTGATTGCCTAAAACTATCTATGAAGTGATAGAAGTATCTTGTGTTGATAAAAATAATGTGGCCCGTTCCATTTTGTGGCGCTGAAAAGAACTGTTTACCCTTTAAGCCCGTGCCATTTTGTGGCGCTGAAAAGAACTGTTTACCCTTTAAGCCTGCCTTGGAAAGTATTCAAGAGAACACATGTTTTGGTGGTGGACTGGTGGTGGTGGGTGGGTGTGTGTGTGTGTGTGGGGGGGGGGGGGGGGGGGGACTGGGCGTCGTGCTAACATCATTAGGAAAACTCAGTATCTGGTACATTTAACCTCACAACAGGATCCGAAATCAGAACTCATTTTAAATCCTTGAGTCAGCGTCGTAAACTAAGTTTCACATTGCATGTCTATTTCATTTTTTTAATCTCGAGCACTATAGGAATATGGAGGTGATTCTTACAAAGCAGAAATTGATTCTTACAAAGGCAGTAGCTAAATTCACGTTTGTAAAGACAATTTTAACCTTGTCATTTATTTTGTAATTCACCACTTTGACTTATTCCTTCCTCTCTCTGCAAGTTTATTCTTTCAAAACCTAGTCCCTCCGCAAACTCCACTCCAACATTATCCCCCAAACCACCACCAACACCATTAGATACGCAAAACCTCAATCAAAGGCCAATTTCAAAGTGTTAAGAAGTGTTAAGAAATAATATTGAGGCCACCACTACAAAGTGTTGACAAGTAGTAGTCAATACTGAGGCCACCACTGACCCTACTCGTAAACTATCAACGCCGTCGCCAACATCCTCTCTCACCGTCGAACTTCGTAAAGACCGGCGATGCAACCAAAAACAACCAACCGCGCCACTGAATCACCCAACCTCCATTGATTCCGCATAGTTCATCAAACCACCACGGTTCTGACACTAAAACTCCGCCCCCTCCAAAGCAAACAACCGCAACCACCACCATCAACCCCTGGATCTCCCTTTCATCATTCGAATATTCAATCACCCAAATCCGTACTCAAAACGCCAACACCCATCCCTCTGCAAAACACCCAACCGACTCAATCTCAATCGAACCCAAAACCCAGATTCACCTAACCCCAAACCCAGAGTCACCAAACCCCATTTCTATGCCTCCTTCTCACCAATTTGATCCACAATACCCTCAAATAAGCGACTGAAACCTAATGACCTCACATCCACCTGCAACTGAGCCCAATAAAGAAAGAAATTCAGTGAGAGCATGAAATTGGTGGTGAGGGCTCAGATTCAAGCAATGAACTTTTAGTAGGGGAAGTTGAAATTGGCCATTGATTTAGGTTCTGTGGGTATATGAGTATCTAATGGTGTTGGTGGTGGTTTGGGGGATAATGTTGGAGTGGAGTCTGCAGAGGGACTAGGTTTTGGAAGAATGAACTTGCAGAGAGAGAGGGGGGAAGGAATAAGACAAAGTGGTTAACTACATAATAAATGAGAAGGTTTAACATTGTCCTTACAAACGGGAATTCAGCTAGTGATATTTCTTTACAATAATTTTGCGGTGGTCAAGGATCTTCTTCGGTTCCTTGTCAGGGACGTCGTCATTGTGGAAGTCGCAAACCTGAAATTTCTCAAGTCTATTTGTGTCGTGTTAATTCGTCGCTTGTACGTCATCCAGTTTCCAGCAGAAATATTGGAGCTACACAGGTTAATGGAGCTGTGGTTGATAAGGAGTCTGGTGATTGGATTAGTGTTGTTCACAAGTCAACGACTAAGACGAGCCAAGGAGTGGATGGTTCTTTTAATTGTAGCGTCAGGATAAACAGCCGCCATACCCGGCTAATATGACTTGAGTCGGGTGCAGGATTGGGATGTGCGGCGGGTCCTTGGAGGACTGGGTCCGACGCTGTTGGGGAGGTGGAGCTGGAGATGGCCTTCACAGGCGCCGGAGAAGAAGGCTGTTGGAGTGGGTTGTCTGGTCAAACTGTGTAGTTGAATGTTGATAAGTTGTTTTGTGATATTAAACAAATCTGGACCATTGGTTGGATATTAAATTGTAAGTCTAAATGAGATAAGGTAAATGGAACCCATCTGGTCTTTTTCTTGAGCCTTGTGCTCTGTTGTCAATTTTGATACACGGCTGTCACTCAATCAAATTATTTCAGTATAAACTTTTTCTCCAGAATGTAAAATCATTTCAATTACTTTTAGGAGAAAGTATGCCAAAACTATTTAATTCAATTATTATTACAAAACGACACTTGTAATTGTATAATTTTGTTTGAAAGAGTGTCATTGTATATGGTGACTGAATTTAGATAGTTTTAGTGGACTTTGTTTGTATATACCATATCCCCCGTATCCAAAGTTTGGTTACTTATGTGCCAAGTGCCTGGATCCTGATAGTAGATGATGTGCGAATCCGACCTCCGGATACATACTGGTTAAGACACCCGAGTCCGGGTAGCTAGAAAATGAGTTAAGCATGAGTATTATGCAGTGAGATTGTTAAGAGTGCCAATCAATAGAAAATTAGGTTGCCTAAAACTCAGTGGCGGAGCCAGGAGTCCGATTAAATGAGGGGAGAAAAATTATATTGAAATCAGCTCTGATGTATATTACATGGTGGTGCCTAGAGCTCCAATGGGTAATTTATGTATTTTTCAACAACTTGTGAGCTAATTCTTCTTTTCTATAAAGGGGCGAAGTTGAATATTGAGGCACAAGTGGTCGAGTGTCAATAATGTGGGGCTTTTCTTTTTTTTTTTTGTGTAGGGGCACAATTGAATTTATATTACAAACATATGGGTTTTTATTGTACCTCTGAAAAATTCTGGAGGGGAGGTTAAGCTACCCCCCTTGCCCCTCTACAGCTCCGCCCCTCCCAAATTATCTATGAAGTGATAGAAGTATCTTGTTTTGTCAAAAAATGTGGCCGTTGCCATTTTATGGCGCTGAAATGAACTGCACCCTTTAAGCCGGCCCTGGAAAGTATACAATAGAACACACGTTTCAGTTGGGTTTGGGGTGGGGGGGGGGGGGGGGTGTCGTGCTTTTATTTACGAAATGGATGCGGTAACTTTCAATTTTCATGTTAACCCTGTAAACATCAGTAGGGAGACTCAGTAGCTGGTACATTTATCCTCACAACAGGATTGGAAATCAGAACTCATTTTAAATCCTTCGGTCCATGTCGTAAACTATGTTTCACATTGCAGGTCTATTTCATTTTTCTTCTTCTTGGGAGCCTTATAGAACCTTTAACTGTACCTGGTCCTTCATGGGTCTGCTCCTGCTCTAAACTTTCACTTGCAAACATGCATTTGACTTTAAGCCATCTGTGATGCCTTTGTTGATGTGAAAAGATTTCATACTTAATCTTGAAGCTATTATATCTCAAACTTTTCAAGCGGCAATATAACAAGTCACTTAGCCATCTGGTCATCTGTTACTCAACTTGTTACTGGCAATATTTATCAACATAGTTTACCCACCGTGTTTCACATTTCTGGTCTATTAGGAATAATATTCTGATGCCGTTGATTCATGTTCTCTTAAAATATTGCAGGTTGTTATGTTTTCAAGAGTAGGCTGCAAGAATACGCTCAAAAAGTTGGACTGACAATTCCTGTGTATGAGACTATTAAGGAAGGCCCTTCTCACGAGCCTAAGTTTAGGTCAACGGTGATAGTGAATGACGTTCGATATGATTCTCTGCCTGGTTTCTTCAACCGTAAGGCTGCTGAACATTCCGCTGCAGAAGTAGCCCTCATCGAACTAGCTAAATTAGATGAAGGCGATAAAAGCATCACTATGCCAGTGGTAAGTTTATACTTCTTTTTTCTTAGCTGGTTCACATTTTTGCATGTAGTTCTGCAAGCATGGATTCTTCTTTCCAGCTGTTCGTTTTTTCTGGAAATGAGCCATGGATGAGATCAATAATGTAGGAACCACCAGACCTGGTACAAGAGTTGTAGAGACAAAAAGAAGACCATGTTTGTCAACTTAAGCCTCTTATCTGTGGATGTGTTGCTACTTTACCAACTCTTCAATGTGTGACCTGAAAAATTCCATTGGGTTGATGACATGATATGCTTCAGACTCCTGCTAGCAGTAGCAGGATTTTGGTAAAAATGTCACTGCATGTAGGATAAGGCTCATACAATAAGTTTAAACCAACTAATAATCTCTCCAAAAAGGATGCTGCATTTTAGAAATCGTGTAGATCCTAATAAGACAAGCTCAAGAAAGTGCATACGAATATTGTTAGCAGTTGCGTATTTAGATTCTTATGATGTGCCGAGTGCCGTAAAGGTTTCTGTAAATTTTTACCTCTATTTGGTGAATTTAGTTAGTGCGAATGGAGAGAATAGTATTACTAATGACACGTTTGTTTGTTTAGTATTAGCCATACCAGCTGGGATTGGTCTAATTATAGTCCAGATAATAGTTAATACTGTGTTTGGACTTTGGTATCTTTGAAGTATTATGTGTGTGTGTGTGTGTGTGTGTGTAGATATATATTAAAATTGTGAAAGGTACTCCAGTGTTTAGTACCCTATATTAGTACCCTGTACATGAGTGGATTAGCTGGGTTTGACTATTTATAGTGTAATACCGACTTAACACTGTACACAACTAAACACGTTATTAAATAGGGTAAAAGACACTTTCCACCCCTATCTTTTGATGAAATTCCACTTTGCACCCCTGACATTTTCGCACCCCTGAAACGGAATATTCTGTGGACACTTAGCACCCTTCCGTCATGTTCTGTTAGAAAAGTGGGTGATAGAATCTTTTCGGAGTATATTGCCCCTGTATTTTTTTTTTTTTTTTTTTAATTTAATACCCCTGTCTATCATGAAGAACACCACAAACATCACTAACCTTTAGAGTGTTCACCAGCACAATCATCACAAAATCATAATCCAAGTAGCTAAATCTGAAAATAAAGACTGAATCTTCGAGAAATGTGTGACAGTTCTTCATGAAACTGATGATGAAGACCAACCATTAACATCTTAACTCCAGAAACACAGTAAGTAAAGATGTTGTTGCTGTTAAAGGAAGATAGTTTCATATACCCATCTCAATTAAAAATCAAGAACAAAACTCATGAGTTCCCAGAAAGTGAAAAGTCTGCCTTTGATTTCGATGATCTCCTCCGAAAGCGAACTTGAAGCCAAACACGTTTTGGAGAGACAGCAAGTCCATTATCAAACTGGGTATCTCTCCAATTAGCAATTTCGGCTATCCAACATATATCTAACCCACAAGATCAGACCTAAAGAGAGAATGCAGAGAGATGACACAGATAGCAATTGGATGTGGTTGTGTTATTGGGAGCTTAGCGCTTTACAACCGTTGGTTGCCGACTTACCAACAAAAAAACGACCCCAATCTAACCCAGAAATCAATACAGTGAAGATTTGTGTTCTGTAAGCAGAAAACCCCCAAATCAAACCCAGACCCGGTTCAGATTCCAGGAAACCCCAAATACACATTCGACCTCTGATCTTCCAATTGAACCCGAGACTGAACTCACCGGACCTTCCAACTGAACCCCATCTCCCAGGGTCTAGACTACTCACTTGCCTTTGCGAAATGCTAGAAGATCGGGAAAGAGGAAGAAGAAGAAGGAAGACGAAGAAGAGGAGGAAGAAGACGAAGAATCAGCTGCCGAAGCGGCGGCGACCGCCACCGGCGACAGCGATGTCGTCCTCAAAGGCAGCGTTCTCCCCTGCCCCCTCCTCCTCGTCCTTCCTCCACCGGTGAACAGGATGGCTGCGGTGGTGGCGTCTGGCTAGAGCTTCGGCAGATGTCGAGGCTGCTACTGCCGCTACCGTTGCCGCTATTGTTGACTCTGTCGAGCAGGAGGAGAAGAGACAGATTGGGGTGGGTGTTTTCTTCTGGGTTCACAGCAAGAGGAGGGGAAGAGGGAAAGGGGGAAGAGAGAGAAAGAAATTAGGGTTAGAAATGGGTGAGGAGGTGAAGAGAAGCCCGTAAGATCCCACAATTTTTCTTTTATGGCATGTTTGGTTTTTCGGACTAACCAGGTTGGATTAGACTTGATTGGATTAGCCAGTTTGGACTTGATTGGACTGGCTTGATTATATTTAATAGGTAAAAGACACTTTCCACCCCTATCATTTCTGAGTTAGCCAGTATGTTGGTTACAAGGGTGCGAAATGGAATTGTTCAAACGTCAGGGGACCAAAGTGGAATTTTATCAAAAAATAGGGGTGGAAAGTGTCTTTTACCTATTAAATATAATCAAGCCAGTCCAATCAAGTCCATACTGGCTAATCCAATCAAGTCTAATCCAACCTGGTTAGTCCGAAAAACCAAACATGCCATAAAAGAAAAATTGTGGGATCTTACGGGCTTCTCTTTCTGATCCTTTAACTTTGTATTCCAACTAAGTAATCAAGCTTTCTTTCATTTGCTTTGCTTCAACAAAATGGACCGATTTTCTCAATTGATCCTTTCATAGCTCATTTCTGAGTTATGTTCAAGCCTATGGAAGTCATATATTGTTGCTTCAGGACCTTGATGTCTAACAACTCCAGACGGTTTCTCTCTAGTTCCAGTATGTAACACCCTCAAATAGGAGCGAAGAGTGGGATATAAAATTTATAATGGTCCATATAAATTACTCAGTGAGGCCTCGTTTGGGTAAGGTACAGAAATGATGGGGATAAGAGCTGTACTGGTATAAGAGGTAGGATATGATTGTACTGGTATAAGACAGGATAAAATTGTACTGGTTCATAGTGATTGGGTAGAGCAGGATATGAGATAGGATAAGCTGCAGGGATATGTGTTAACATGTTTGGGTAGTGCAGGATAAGAGGTAGGATATGTGTGTAAATGACCACATTGTCCTACTTGTTTAAAACTTACCTTTTTATTTATTTTGTCTTCTAAAGTAGACTGTAAACAAAAAAATAATAAAACACACACATTTTGACATGTTCTAAAAAAATAAAATACACACATTTTGAAAAAAAAAATCCCAAAAGATGTCCAAAAAATTACACCTGACCATTCAAGAGTAAGGTTACCCACACATTCTCCTCCTCATTTTGTTCGAAATTCATACTTCGACTCACCCCATTTAACAAGACTACACGGTCATCCTTACTATATTCAATTCGTAAACGGCTTACATTATTCATCTTATTGTTGCAACTCTACAAGGGTTATAAAACCTACGGATACCAAGTACCATCACCAAAATACTTGATTTTTTCCTCGCTCTTTAACTCGTCCTCACAGCATCTTCAACATAGTGCTTAAATATGGTCTAGATGCAGATTACCAGCTTCAGCACCAGCGAAAATCAGAAAATTTAGCCTACTCTTAACTAATTGGGAGAAAGACATGGATAGTCATCAATGAAGAAGAAGAACATGAAAACCCAAAGGACTGGGTTTTATATTTTATCATTTTAAATTTTTCATAAACTAACCAATGAGGTAACTGAGAGAAAGTCTCAACCCTAGTGTCTTTGGTTTGGGATTGGGGGCAATGAAGTCATTTCCGAAATACCCACATTGTACCCGTCATCCCTAGGTGGTATAAGTTTCTAGGCAAAAAAATATGGGAGGTACAATAAAGTAAGATTTATCCTTGCTCCTTATATCGTACCCAATCACGGTATAAGGAGCAGGTGGTACTATTATATCCCTATCCCCCTCCCTTTTACCTTACCCAAACGAGGCCTGATAGTCCAATATTATAAATGTGAAATTTACATTTTTTTTTTCCATCGGTGATTATGTGAGAGGCTGCCATATCTTTTGACATAGAAGTCAGTTTCTTTCACTTTTGTATGAACTTGGTGTGACACTGGCTTAATGGTAAAGATTGCCTAGGCACCTTTAGGTTCAAGCTTGAAATCTTGGAAACAACCTGTGGTGACCGTGTGCAGGTACTTATTCTCATATGTATTTTCTAACTAAGAAAAAGGTTTCCAGAAGGTCTGAATTGCTTGAGTAGGTTAAATTTAAATAAACATACCTTAAGTTGGCAAGGAACTTTGATATGAAATCATAAAAATATTTATATATGGGCAAAAAGTTGTCAAGAATATTAATTAGACATTCGAGATATATTGGTAACTGGATGAGACAAATTCTCATCATTGACACTTTTACATTTTTCTAGTTTTTATAGATGGTCAAAATTTCATAAAATAAACAAGGAAAGGTTGCAGAGGAGCTGAAATTATTGTACTCTCATAACCTACACTGCAAAAGAAGAAGCATAAACAGCAGAGACTAATACTAGACCAATAAATCCAGAAAAGGTCCATCGAATTATCTCTCGCGAGCTGTGTGCTGCAGCGCTGCTCCAAACACATATGAATAAAACCTCTGAGAAAACTATTAGACATATGAATCCCCTCAATAGTATGTTTTCGCACCCTCAAAATAAGAGTCTGTATTGTCTCGTACCGTAGAGGAGCATAAACTCTATTACCAATTAACCGGTCACTTGTCATTTGTCAATGATAAAATCGTAGGATTGTGACACATCAAAGGAGTCAATCGCCAAACTTTCTGCCGCTCGCTATCTACCTGAACACCACCATTCTGTCAAGATCTTTGGCACCATACCAGGGGCAACCCCAAAAAATGCCAAAAGGCGATAGGACCAGATTCCAAAAGGATCCGCAGGACATTGAGTTAGCGGATTCTGAGCAAGACTTGCACAAACAACACCAATGAAAATATCTATGCTCCTGAGCCTACATATATGTATGTTGTGGTATTTGCTTTATTTCAACAATGGAATTTTGATTCATACTTTTTGTTTCCAAATTGAAAAGTGGAAGTGCGTATTCTTGCCATTTTATTTGGGAGGTTAAAAGGGGAAGTGATTGAAACCCTTGTCACTTGTAACATAAAATTTCCCTGCCATGATCTTGGGATACAAATCCCGGTACTTAAGATACTTTTATGGGGATTTGGAGAATACTAGAGTGGAAAATCTGGACCACCCAGATCATATCACATCTGGTTTCTGAAAAGAGCAATGTTATGAGTTTTAAAGTCCTTGGACCTCATTCCTCCTTCCTTTTCTGTTTTCAATAAGCTGTCCCAAGCCACCCAACTTAATTTTGTCTCTGTATAATTTCCTCCCCACCAGAAACGTGTTACTGCATTTGTGAGAGTGACAGAAAGACTCAGACAAGACATGGCATAACAAGGAATAACCATAAGTCCATAACCACTGGCTTGCTTCTCTAAGATAAGGTCCAGGCTTGTTAGAATTTATCTGTCTGCTCATTGCAGCTACAGATATTGCACTGTTTACGTAATTCTTCGGTCGCTTTTCCTTTTTACATGCTTGAGATGATTTTGTCAGTGCCCGGATAATAAAACCTGACCAGTGTTTTTCTCCTTTTATTCCAGCATCAAACAGGTTTGTGCAAAAATTTACTTCAGGAATATGCACAGAAGATGAATTTTGCCGTGCCAAATTATGAGTGCCGTAAGGAAGAGAAATCGGGTGTGAGGCATCTATTTTCTTGCACAGTTGATGTCGGAGGGATCAAATATATTGGGGCCACCGCGGGTACAAAAAAAGAGGCAGAGATCAAAGCTGCCAGAACTGCTTTACTAGCCATAAGATCAACTGATTCTGGCCCAAATGAGAATCTCAATAGCAACTCCACATACACAGTTGTTCCCGGTAGAAAGACTGGGACAGCTAGTACCCAAGAAGCTGCAGCAGCAGCTCTGAAACCCAAGAAAGGAAAATTCAAGAAGAACCCGCGTAGAAACAGAAGGGTTGGAGCACGTGGTTTAATCCAAGCGAACAATGTGCCTGATTCGTTGCTTTCTGTAGATGGTAATGGTGGACAACCATCAGCACAAGCCAGTGAGGTTGTGGTCCAAACATCTGATCCTGCTGTTTTATCTCAGGAAGCCATAATGAAGGTAGAATATCAGAGACCAACTGTAAATGGAAACGACCAAGCGCACAATGTGCCTGATTCGTTGCTCTCTGTAGATGGTAATGGTGGACAACCATCAGCACAAGCCAATGTGGTCGTGGTCCAAACATCTGATCCTGCTGTTGTATCTCAGGAAGCCATAATGAAGTTAGATGATCAGAGACCAACTGTTAATGGAAATGAAGGATTCGCTTATTCTACTGATGATGCTTTTGCTTCCCATCACAACATTGATTATGATCCTTCGGGTGGACAATTAACAGTCTTTAATCACAATCAAGACATTGCTGCGAGTCACGGTGAAATCTCTTTGTCAAATATTGGGGATGACCAAGGTTATGGAGTTGAACAGGCGGCGTGCTTGGTAAATAACCCGCCCATGTGTCTGGGAGAAGTTCCAAGGGTTGTGGATGGCATGAACTAGAAGACATCATGTAGGGGTGCGAGATCTAATCAAAGAGTAGGGGCATCTATGGGTTTGTGTATCCAATTTGTTTCATCGTCTTTAAACATGTGTCTGTTCTAGGATATGCAGACTTAAATATTTCACCAAAGAAACGACATGTTATAAGTAGGCTGGAAAAAGCAAGGGAAGACGATAAACTCAGTGGATTCTGTGTTTGAACTTTGAACATGGTTTCTGGACCTATTTAACTTGATTTGATGATAATTCATCTGCACAGGTTTGAACTCCATTCGTTCTTCAATTGCATTATTGACATGGTATTTATCTGTTCAGTAGTTGATTACAGTGTAAGATTTGTCTAGCTGTGTGTCATGATACCCAGTAAAGTGGATCATTTTTCTGTTATAATTCCAGTTTCCGGCAGGTTGACATGAAATGGGTACTCCGGTGACCAAAATTTGGCCGGGAATTACCAAATTTAGGAAAATGTCGTCGTTCTACTTATTTTATGTATTACGAGTTGATTTGGGGTAGAGATTAGTAGAATAGTCAAAGGGTTTTGGGGTAGAGATTAGTAGAACAGTTAAAGGGTATGTTACTACCGAAATTGCCTTCGTGGTGAGTGTATTTTAGTAAATTAGCATGTACAATTTTTTAGCATGTACATGGCTCTCTCTCTCTCTCTCTCTCCATTTACAGTTAGAAATTTTGTCGCAAAATTGCACCACTGGTACCCATATTATACGTTTTGTTTCACTTTCATACCCACATTTTCAATTTTAGCACCCGTAGTACCCATATTTACGACTTTGTTACAGTTTGGTACTCATACTTTATTTCCACAACAATAATACTCGAAATTTTATTTTATTACAAGACAAAATTGCACGAAAGGTACCCAAACTTTGGACAAACTGTGGATTTAATATCCGACTTTTCAGATCGTGCACCGGTGGTACCCGAATTTTGAATTGTTGCAACTTTAGTACCCATTTACTTCGAGTTTACCATTATACCCTCATTTTTATAATTCTTAATGCCCATATATATCATTATACTATGTTTCGGTCTAATTTTTTTAAATTTCCCTACAACGACCACCACCACCACCTATCTCAACCACCACAATTTTTACTACCACAACCACCGCCACCCACAACCACAACCACCAACAGCCACAACAACCACCTACTGCCACCATCTCTACCATCCACCACCAGTGCCACAACCTCCCCCATGCCATCGCCCGCTGCCACGACATCAACAACCACTTGCTACCACCCCTCCTACCAACTGTCTCAGCCTCCACCACTTCCACCTACAACCACCACCACCCACAACCTGAAACCCTTGCCTCCATCACCATCCAACCTCTGCCATTGCACAACTGCAGTGAACCACAATGACGCACAACTCTAAATTGAATCATAGTAGGAATCCCTAATTGAAACCAAAATCATGACTAGATTTTATAAAATTAAATTCAAACATGGGTTAAAAGAGCCCATAGGAGGTCGAAATAAATAATAAAAAAAAAGGCAAAGGAAAAATTCTAGTATGCTGAAAATACGTGGTGGCGGCAGGATAGTTTCGTTAGAGATGAGAAGAAATGAAGTAACCGCAAAAGAAGATGATGAGTCCCATTCATCCTCCTCTCATCTTGCCCTGACATGTTACTCTTCGCTTCTCATTCTTCTCTCATTTTCTTGATCGGAACATGTCGTTCGATTTTTCTTTTTTTATTTAATTAGTTATTCTCAGTATTTGGTAATTTTGTAGGGGAATATTTAATTAATTATTTTATTTGTCAACATAATTCTTTTTGGGATGGTGTTGGTTGTCAGTGGTGGTTGTGAATTGTGATGACTTAATTTTTTTAAGATAGTGGTGGTTGTGGTAGCACCGTAGAGGTGGTAATGGGTGGTGGTGGAAAGTGGGGGCGGTGATGGTGAGTAGTGAGTGGCAATGATGGTGGTTGTAGTAAAATATGAAGGGAGGCGAATCCCAGGACCAGTTCGATTGCATGTCTGCTATACCGATTAAAATTTATTTCAGCATGAACGCTAGAAACCCTACTAGGCGGAATTAGGGTTCATACCTGCGTCCAAGCTATTTGATGTAGGTCTGAAACACTCAGGATCTTCTCCCGTAGTCCTGAAGTTCCACCTGGATGCAAGTGTGGGCTTGCTGCTTCCAGAATCCTTCTTGGCCTTCAGACGTATTGCTCTCACTCTAGAAACCCAAGATTTCAGTGTGTATCTAAAGCATACAATTCTGAAGACTAAGGAAACTTATATAGGCTACGGGAGGGACCTGGTGGATCAGACTCCTAAATTTATTAGGACTTCTGATTCCACTCGAACCTAGCCCGAATAAAGTTAATAACAGTTAGTTCCACTAAATAACTGTTATTGCACTCCTGTCTATATTCTCAAAAAATAATATTTCGAGCTCCTGTTATTAAATACTTATTATCTCTCCATGTTAAGATTATAGATATATGTCGATTAATTACTGACTAATTCATTTAATCGACCTCTTCCCAATTCCTTGATCCTTACCACTTAACTTATTTGATATGTCCAGATTACCAAGTAATCTACCTACAGGGTTTGACATAATCAAAACTTATAAGCTTCACGAGGGGATATCATCAATCCCATAACCGGGACATGGATTCCTTCGATATATCAATATACACCATGGACTCAATAGTATCACCCAACTCATCGAGATTATTGACTCCATAGAAATCTCACTCACTTGACTTGTCAAAGTAATAACTACTAAATACATGTGCACATTGACTATCTAAGGATTAAGAGCATAAGTAATCATAATAACCATGAGACATAGATTGTCTTGTTATGTCAGTACAAAGACAATGTGCTACAATCATTCCGATGGTTTGTCTAATTCCATCTAGATTGTGAACTCACAACTTTCATTCCACAAGAACCGAAGATAAGATCTTCTGTGTCTAAGCTATACTCTACACACCAGATCTTCTACTATGCAGAACAATAGACAACTATGCACAATAATAATATAATGCAAAAACATTTCCCAAAACCATTCTCATAAATATCAAATTCATGTAATCCAATACAGAAAGAATGGATTTTAGTATTCAATCCAACAATCTCCCACTAAGACTCAAAGCCATGCAGCAATATACCTCAAACCCATTCCCTCTACGTGACTATCAAAAGCCTTAGCTGTCAAACACTTCGTAAATGGGTCTGCCATGTTATCCGCTGATGTAATCTTCATCACTGCCACATCACCTCTGTGCACGAATCTCTAATCAAATGATACTTACGCTCTATGTGTTTTTCTTTCTTGTGAGTTCTTGGTTCCCTTGAGTTTTCAACTGCACCGCTATTATCGCAATAAAGCGTCATAGTCGGTTGTGCACTCGGTACCACTCCAAGATCCATTAGAAAGCCAAACAACTTCTTTAGCAGCTTCTGAAGCAGCCACATATTCAGGTTCCATGGTGGAATCAGCAATGCAAGATTGCTTGATGCTCCTCCAACTAATGGCTCCACCTCCTAAAGTGAAAACATATCCAGAGGTAGACTTCCTAGAATCCCTATCTGACTGAAAATCTGAGTCTGTGTACCCAACGGGTACAAGACTATTTTCGTGGTAAACCAACATATAGTCTCGAGTCCTTTTCAGGTACTTCAATATATGTTTTACCGCAGTCTAATATTCTCTTCCAGGGTTAGACTGATATCTACTAACCATGCCGACGGCAAAGCAAATATCTGGTCTAGTACATAACATTGCATACATGACGCTTCCTACTGCAGAAGCGTAAGGAACTGCCTTCATGCTTTCTATCTCATCATGTGTTTTAGGACACTGATCCTTAGATAGACCGATTCCATGTCTGAAAGGGATTAACCCTTTCTTGGAATCCTGCATGCTAAACCTTGCAAGAGCAGTATCAATATAATTGGCTTGTGACAAGCCCAACATCCTATTTTTCCGATCTCGGATAAGCTTGATCCCTAGAATGTATGTTGCTTCTCCCAAGTCTTTCATATCAAATTGACTTGATAACCATACCCGCACACTAGATAATACACCCACATTGTTTCCAATGAGCAATATATCATCAACGTAAAGTATCATGAATACCACCACGTTTTTCTTACACTTCTTGTACACACACGGCTCATCCGGAAATTGATAAAAACCAAAAGATTTTATTGCCTGATCAAAACGGATGTTCCATGATCAAGATGCATGCTTAAGTCCATAAATAGACCTCTTAAGCTTGCACAACTTGTGCTCCTGGCCCTTAGCTACGAATCCTTCTGGTTGCATCATATAAATGCACTCATCAATACTTCCATAAAGGAAAGCTGTCTTGACATCCATTTTCCAAATTTCGTAATCGAAATATGCTGCAATGGACAAGAGAATCCTGATAGACTTAATCATGGCTACTGGAGAAAAAGTTTCCTCATAGTCGATCCCTTCTTTCTGAGTAAAACCTTTCGCAACAAGCCTTTCTTTAAAGGTTTCAACCTTCCCGTCAACCCCTCTCTTTTTCTTGTAAATCCACTTACACCCGATGGGTTTTACCCCATCTGTTGTGTCATACCCCGATTTTATAAAAGAAGCTAATTTGATAATTTTACATAAAGTTTGGGAGTATAATTGTGATTTATAGAAGTTATGAATGAATTAAATCAAAGAAAAGGGTTGTAATTGTAGTTTTGAAAAAGTTATAAAGTAGTTGGATATTATTTAGAAGGTTATAATTATAGTTTCAAGAATATAAAGTTGATAATTTAAAGAATAGGGAGGTAGTTGTATTTTAAAGAAGTTAGACATGTTAACCAAACTAGGTGAAGGGCCTTAATTGTAGTTTTTAAGAAGTTGCAAATTAACTAAATTAAAGAATGAGATTATATTTGTAGTTTAGAGAAGTAATAAATTAGCTGAAATGAAGTTTAGGGGAGGTGACTGTAGTTTAGAAGAGTTAATATTGAATTTAATTAAAAGTTGGGGAGTTAATTGTATTTTAGAAGAATATTTGTATGTATATACGTATAGTATAATTATCTTTAACCCGTATTTTCCATGACCCGACCCGTATATTCGTATAACCCGGTGATGTATACCGTATTGCCCATATTTCCTCTATTGACCCGACCCAAAGCCCGTATTTTTAATTAAAAATTATTATTATTATTATTATTTTTTTCTCTCCCAACCTCTTCCCATATTTTTCTCTCTTATTATTTTTCTCCCTTATTTCTCTCTTTCTCTCCCTCTCTCACAGCACACCCTCCTCCCTCACACATCACCATCCCTCCTCCCACCTTTTTCTCAACCTCCTCCCTCTAGTTTCTATTTCTTCACCCGAACACACACACACCCACACCCATAACTCTTCTATTAAAAAACTCATCATCTCCCTCCTCCCTCACACATCACCATCCTTTCTCCCACCTTTTTCTCTTCCCCCTCCTATTAAATTAATTCTCCTCCTTCCTCCATCACCCTCACCTCTCTCTCATCTCCCTCCCTATCTCTCTCTCTCACAGTCACTCTCTCTCTCTCTCTCCTCCTCCCTCTCTCGGCAAACACACAACCCCTCACATAACACCTGAAATACCCCATTTTGTGACTAAGGGTATTTTGGGTATTTGTGATATTCGACTATGGATACTTTGGGTATTCGTGACATGTGACTATGGATATTTTGGGTGTTTGTGATATTATTTCATGTGTTGGGAGTGAAATCTAAATGTTGGGAGTCATTTGTAAAGCTTTGATAACAATTGGGGGTCTTTGTGTCTTTTATCTAAAGTTGTTAGTGCCTTTAATTAAGTAGGGAGTGGTGGTTGTCTTTTTGCCTAAACTAGTGGTGTGAAAGTGTCTTTTCTATCAGATTGATATCATATTTTGACCCAAAAAAATCTCAACTGACGTGAGTTTCAAAATCTTTCAAAATTCATCATCATCATCATCTCAATCCCTCTCTATATCTCATGATCTCTCTCTCTCTCCCTCTTCTTCTCTTTTCTTCTTTGATTCCATAAAAGTGTTGGGTTGTTACTGACCCGATTGATTCCGACAGATTTATCGTCATCATCTCCGCTAGCAAGCTTCAATCTCCGCCTCTCAATCATTTCGATTTATCTCCTCCTATTGTAAGTCTTGATCAATTAGTAATTTCGGTTATTTATCGCGAATTTTCAGATTTATATCGTTAGTTTCATCATTCATGAAATTGTAGGATTAGTAATCAAGTTTTAGGGTTTATCATGTTCATGGGTGATGGGAAAAACCCTAGTTTGGAGGAGAAGTTTGATTAAGCAATTTGGGTGATTGGATGATCATAGTATGTGGGTAACAATCTGATTTGATGTTGGGAATCATGTTATATTAGGTTTAGTATGAATGTAAGATGAACTAGATGCTTGGGAGAAAAGTTTCATGGAAATTGATAATTCCCGTATGGGTATTTTGAGTGAAATTGGAAACTTGAAACTAGTGTAACTTTTGATTCAGGAATCGAAATTAAGATCCGTTTGAAGCTAAACTTATTATTTCAAATGTTTTGAATCTAATGAAACTGTTTTTGAGCCATGATATGTTTGGAAAACTGGAGTAATAAATTGGTGGAGTTATGATAGCTTATGTATGCTTTAGGTTTGAGGATTTTGAAGTAAGGTTTTGAGTTTTGTTTGAAGTATGAATTAAGTGGGATGTTAGGTTGGTGTTAGAAACCTAAACCATTGACTATCATATGCATGTAGCTAGTATAGCAAGTGTATTGCTAGAATATTGTAATTTAATTAGAGTATTGTTAACTTGAAGGCGACGAATTCACCGACGACGCGTACGTTGAGTACTACGATTGAGTCGCCGTAATCGCTTGCAAACGAGGTGAGTAAACATGTCAGGCCTAGTGTGCCTAACTCCCTTCGTGTCAAATGATTTCTTTTTACATGTCTCAAAATGGATTACGTGCTATGTGTTTATGTGTCATTTGAACATCCGATGTTACTTGTAAATGTTTTTCTTGAAAATAACATAATAAGTTAACAATTAACGATAACGTAAAAGTGGAAGAGTTGTGCGGGATTGTCTCATGGTTACTATTGGGCTTGGTCGGGTTATACCCGGCCAATTAATTGTATTTAATCCGGTTGCAAGGCCCCGGATCGCTCCTAGTACTCACCCTTCTGACCGCAAGAAGTCTGTAAGGGGGTGTCGACACTTAAGGTCTTGGATGCTTGCGAAGTGATTGGTTCTTCCCCGTATCAACTAATTGAAATTGTGATGTTTAGGAATTAATGGTTATTAATGGAAAAAAAGAATGAGTATGAAATTTGGGATTTCCCAACTTGAGTATTGAACTCTAATTTGCGAACTGTAAACTCTCGTGTTTTCTTACAAGTGTCAAATTCAAACTTCCGCTGTGTTTAAAGTTAAACTCCTACTCGCAAAAATGGTCATTGTTTTTATAACTGCCTCATCATCATTTTACATGCTTGGGTGTTTGCTTGCCAGTATTTTTATGCTGATTTTTTTACTGTGGTGTTTCTTTTCATTTCTGCACCACAGGTCCAGGTGGTGAGTATTTGGCTTAGCAGGGGACGCGGATCATCACCTAGAAAATTAGTAATTTTCATTTCAATAAAAGTAGAACTCATTTGTTAGTTAATAACATACTAGTTTGTTAAGCGCCCATGTTTGAGGCAGCTTTTGAGTTGTAATAAAGTTTTATTGTTTAACTTTTAATTTAGTTTGATTGAGATCCACTTTTAAATGTCCTTGTATCCGGGCTTTGTCTCGGGTACGGAGTGACACCCCCGGGCCTCCGGCTTGGTCATTTTGGGGTGTTACAGGTGGTATCAGAGCACTTAATCCAAAAGGGAAATGAAAACCTGTAGGGTAACTAAAATGAACACAGGAAAAGTAATTAAAATTTTACAAGCCGTTGGGGATTTGGGTAGCCTTGAATAGTTTCTACTATGTGTTTAAGCTTTAGAAAATAGCGATTGGAGGCAAGTATACCCACCCACCCCCACCTAGCTAGAGTTTTTAGAAGCTATGTGTTTTGTTCTACGCGGCTAGCTAAATATTTGAATTGGAGATTTGCTTTGCAATTTGGTTAGATAGATATTGTTTGGGTGACTGATAATTTGAGAGTTCATGTTCGGAGTTCATTGAGGGTTCTTGATGTTATTTTATTCTCTGGGATATTAAAGTATTATTGGAGTCATGTTTCTGAAGCTTCGATGTCTTGTGTGTTTTGGGAGTATGATACTTATTTTTTTTATGATAGTCGTCTCAATTACAATTTGTAATGTATACTTTGTGGAATAAGAGGCTTATGAAGACTATCTTTACCATGATGAATGGAAGGTGGATGCTAATTTTATGTGCAAATTGCTAATGGGATGTCCATGGTGAGTGACAAAAATTATATTGTGGTCGAGGAAGAACCTAAAGACATGGAGTTGGAGGCAAGTGAGAATGATGACGAGGAGTAGGCGTATTAGGCTTATTCAATTTTCTTAGACTTTTAATGCATTTTGAGTTTTACGTTTGAATAAGGCCATGATACCAAACAATACCTTGAGGATTCTTGAAGTGATTTTTGCATAGCCACTTTTGGGCTAGAGTGGAATTTTTGTCGATTTGCTTTAAGGATGAAGGGTAATGCTCATGTTTTGAGGACCCTTTTTGGGAGTTTAATAAATTATGTTTATTTGATTTAGAGTATGAGTTGATGAATTAATATTGTCTTGTATTTTTTTTATCATTGATTTAGTGAATAGAAAGCGTTCATGGAGTTAGAAAGCGAGAACTTTGATTTTTGGTGGTACTTGAATCTGCGCAGCAGTTGGCATTTTGCGTAGCAGACATGTTTAAATGTGGATTTATTTTTCCCTGAATTTTTCCCAGAAATTAGACATACCCAGGTATCTTCCATTAAATTTTTAGCCCCAGATGAGGTTTAGAGACTTATATACGAATTTTCAAAGTTCGTTTTGCAGTAGCAGAATTGCAAAGTGACTAGTTGTAGCATTTTTGATATTTACTTATCTTCCAGATTTTTTTTGGTTCTGAAATTTTTATGGAAGTTAGTAGACACGTATGGCTAATTATGGGTGAAATCCTAGCTCATGTTTAGGAGTTTAAAGTCAGTTTAAGACCTTGCAAAGTCAAAGTTTCTGTTCTGGTGGTCTGTGACAGCAGCTATAGTATTCTCTGTGCAACTTGAGTTCTATAATTTATTTTAAGTTGATTCTTCTTGATTATGAAAGTAGACTCAGAGAAGTTGTTTCCCGCCAAAATTCAAAATTTTACTTGCCGGATTGATTCCAATTTTTGAGGAAGGATGAAAAATGAGACGTGATCAGCCTATGTGAAAATTGTATGTGTAAATGATTGTTTGATGATCAATGTGTGATATTACATGCTTAATTGCGGATGATGTGTAATTTATTCCCTTTTTATTTTTATTGTACTATAATAGGAAATGATACAATAGGTTATATAGTATAGGACAATAGACCACATCCATACAACACTAGAAATGGTTCTTTTTCACAAAGAATGTTGAAACTACTACCCTAGTCGACTTAGGTACGAAGTTGTTAAGCAGATAACATTCAAGAAAAGTTTGTACGAGTGGACAATGAAGAGAATGGACCTCAGAGCGAGGAATTGTGAAGGACTAGCGAGTTATATTGGCGATGAGTTTTGCAATAATGTTAGAGTAAGGAAGAGCAAAGTGTACTTATATTATATTCAATACGAAGGTTAGAAGAACAGTGTGTTTGAGAGATGTTTGGGACGTGAGTTCATTTTGTGGTTTGAGATACTTCTTAGCTAGTTTGTCGAAGTGTAGACTTCTGGGTGTTTAGATGGAATCCTATTGTTGTTGAGTTGGCTACCTCGGGAGTTTCGGCATGTTAATTTGTTATGGTGATGGTTCGAGAGTTAATGTGGTGGGAAATACTAAAATATTAGCATTATACTTGAGAATTTTAATTTTCTCTCATTGATGAAAGCTTGTCACAAACATCTAATAGAGACTTGTTATCAGGGCTATAGTTTTGAAGGTCTTACCATTTATGGTTGTTTTATTCGGGCTTTTAATTTTCGTTGTTGTAGAACCAATTTTGAGATTTTAATAAACTGCTCAGAATTTGGTCTCTAGTATTGTGCTTTCTTTGATTACACGTCGCATAGCTTCTGGAATTCTGGGTCGAATTTGTTTTTAAAGTAGATGGCCGTGTAAGAGTAAAGGAAAGGGGGCTCACACATGGGAAACCGCATTTTGAGAGTCGGGGGCTAAGTTTTGTTGGTTATATCTCAGACTATTTGATTCACAAAATACAGTGTTCTGGGTCGCTAGGACGTTGTCAATGTTTACATTGGAGGTATATGTTTGGATCTTTATCACTCGTATATAGTTGGGCGAATAGAACATGTTCTCGTTAATAGTTTGTCCTTGGTGTTATGTAAGCTGTCGGGTTGTGTCATCTTTCATGGGTAAGGCGTAATATAGTTGGTTTAATTGTTTATTCTTAATCTGACTGAGAGTTCCGATGTTCAGCCTTGGACGATCTGAAGACCTTGTTCCTTGTGACAAATAGTTTTTGATGTGGTGGCAGTTATCATCTGAGTTATTGATTGAGATTTTGGGATGCTTTCTCTTACCTTAGTACTAGAAACCAGACAAATGTTTGTTGTAGCCTAACTTACTATGGTATAGTCTCATGTTTGTGGTAGTTAGCATATTGTCGTTTGGCATGTATGATTGGAGCATTGTCACTAAACTACTGTTTGGACAATGGGATGGTTATTCACCTCTGAAGTACTTGTCGAGTTTTATACTTATATTGGATTGCTTAGAGTTATATAAATCGTTGGTGTACCTGGGTAGTTGAGTCTCTTAATTGCAGTGATCTTCACAGATTTTTTGTTTGGAGTTTTTTTAATAGAGTTATGGTTTTCAGGATTTATCACTAAAGGTTCATTTGGATGTTAGTTTGCGAGTCTCGTTATTGTAGAACCTATTTGAAAAGGGACCACCGGGTAACATGAAATATCATGAGCTATGGTTAAGTGCCTAATAGTAGGAGGAACCATGTCACTATGGGGTCCTGTACACTATCTCTTCGATTCTCTGTCTTGTTAGATGAGACGTTTTGTACCATTAAGAGAACGAGATATTTCCTTGTATACGAATCGGCCTTAGAGTTATATAATTCGTTTGGACGCATCTTCGTTGTCGAGGGATTGTAATCTAGAATCTTTTATTGGTTTATGCTCACGTTCACTAAGAGTACTTACTTTCAAACTTGGGAGATTTTATGACCTTACTCTCTGTGGAAAGCATATTATGAATCAATAGCAATTGTTAGTTGGGTAGATGTCTGAAGCAATGGGGGTACTTTCTTTGGCACTGATCAGGTTGTGGGCGTGATCTCGCTAGTTATGGTATAATCTAAATCTTGATGTAATTGAGACACTTTATCGTTGGATGTGTATGATTAGAATCCTGTCACCAAAATCATTGTTTGGGTCATGGGATGGTTGTTCACGGATGAGCTAATCTGAGAGTTGTATACTTTTATTGGTCTGCTACGGGTTCTACCTCTTGTTGAGTAGAGGATCTTATACTAGAGTGAGTGGTTGGTCAACCCGAATTTCATATGTAAGAGGGTACTTGTAATCATTAGGAAGGGGGATTATAATGAAGGCTTTCTATATGTCGCCCAAGACCGTGAATCGATGGTTAGCACCAACAACTAAAAGACGCATCGGCATGTGAGCTTCTTCTTGTCTTTAACGTTGTTGACTTATACTTGGAACACTTGAACGAATAAAGTTGTAAAATAACTTTGACTCTGAGTCAGATTATTGTGGTTGCGCGTTTTGGACTAACGATATACTCTTATGTGGAGAACACTAATATCTATGTGAGACCTACTATTGGAATAAATGCCTCCGAGCAAAATTATTCTTTGAAAGCTGGTTTTGAATGGTCAATAAAGACCCAAGTTGCTAATCTGGATTGTATGATATATGTGACATTATTGCATCGTCGTAGTGCTACATGATAATATATAAAATAATCAATAGGCGATAGTGAAGGAATCGCGACTAATTAGCCACACCACAACGGTAGTACCAAGAAAAATCGACAAGAGAGAACGGTAGAACTTGTTGGACTACCAGGAGCACCATTTTCACTCTCGAAATCGTCAATTGTTGAAGGAGTTGTGTTGGAACAATCATCTATGATCCCTAACCCATACATACGCCAGCTGATCAGGTGATCACGTACGACTTTGTCTTGAAGAGAGAAGTGAAGATTTTGGACAACCTTGTTCCATGACCTAAAGTTATATACATTAATATCATAGGATACCACTAAGCAACCATTAAACCCTAGTGAAAGATCATGACATGTTCCATGTGTTACAACTCAAGAAGAGTGTTCCATATCCATCTTATGTATTCTACCCCGAACCAGTAGAATTGGACCCTTTGTTGAGTTATGAGGAGCATCATGTTAAGATTCTAGACTCAAAGACAAGGGACACCCACAACAAGAATGTCAAGCTTGTAAAGGTCTTATAGACAAATCACCTCGCTGAAGAGGCAACTTGGGAATCGGAGGATGATATGAGGAAGAAGTATCCTCACCTTGTTGACGAGGTATTTTGAGTTCCGAGGACGTCACTCCTCTAAGGGGGAGAGGATGTAATCCTTCGGTTTTTAATACAGTACTCCGTATAGTATATTGCATATCATTCATGACCTTAGGTTTGCATTTAGTAGTTGTACCCTTGAGTGGAGATTCGTAGGGTAGTAGAGATTCGTACTTTAGTGGTTTTGAAGATTTGGTTCAAGCTTCGAGGACGAAGCTCTTTCTAAGTTGGGAAGGATGAAATACCCCATTTTGTGACTAAGGGTATTTTGGGTATTTGTGATATTCGACTATGGATACTTTGGGTATTCGTGACATGTGACTATGGATATTTTGGGTATTTGTGATATTATTACATGTGTTGGGAGTGAAATCTAAATGTTGGGAGTCATTTGTAAAGCTTTGATAACAATTGGGGGTCTTTGTGTCTTTTATCTAAAGTTGTTAGTGCCTTTAATTAAGTAGAAGGTGGTGGTTGTCTTTTTGCCTAAAATAGTGGTGTGAAAGTGTCTTTTCTATCAGATTGATATCATATTTTGACCCAAAAAAATCTCAACTGACGTGAGTTTCAAAATCTTTCAAAATTCATCATCATCATCATCTCAATCCCTCTCTATATCTCACGATCTCTCTCTCTCTCCCTCTTCTTCTCTTTTCTTCTTTGATTCCATAAAAGTGTTGGGTTGTTACTGACCCGATTGATTCCGACAGATTTATCGTCATCATCTCCGCTAGGAAGCTTCAATCTCCGCCTCTCAATCATTTCGATTTATCTCCTCCTATTGTAAGTCTTGATCAATTAGTAATTTCGGTTCTTTATCGCGAATTTTCAGATTTATATCGTTAGTTTCATCATTCATGAAATTGTAGGATTAGTAATCAAGTTTTAGGGTTTATCATGTTCATGGGTGATGGGAAAAACCCTAGTTTGGAGGAGAAGTTTGATTAAGCAATTTGGGTGATTGGATGATCATAGTATGTGGGTAACAATCTGATTTGATGTTGGGAATCATGTTATATTAGGTTTAGTATGAATGTAAGATGACTAGATGCTTGGGAGAAAAGTTTCATGGAAATTGATAATTCCCGTATGGGTATTTTGAGTGAAATTGGAAACTTGAAACTAGTGTAACTTTTGATTCAGGAATCGAAATTAAGATCCGTTTGAGGCTAAAATTATTATTTCAAATGTTTTGAATCTAATGAAACTGTTTTTGAGCCATGATATGTTTGGGAAACTGGATTAATAAATTGGTGGAGTTATGATAGGTTATGTATGCTTTAGGTTTGAGGATTTTGAAGTAAGGTTTTGAGTTTTGTTTGAAGTATGAATTAAGTGGGATGTTAGGTTGGTGTTAGAAACCTAAACCATTGACTATCATATGCATGTAGCTAGTATAGCAAGTGTATTGCTAGAATATTGTAATTTAATTAGAGTATTGTTAACTTGTAGGCGACGAATTCACCGACGACGCGTACGTTGAGTACTACGATTGAGTCGCCGTAATCGCTTGCAAACGAGGTGAGTAAACATGCCAGGCCTAGTGTGCCTAACTCCCTTCGTGTCAAATGATTTCTTTTTACATGTCTCAAAATGGATTACGTGCTATGTGTTTATGTGTCATTTGAACATCCGATGTTACTTGTAAATGTTTTTCTTGAAAATAACATAATAAGTTAACAATTAACGATAACGTAAAAGTGGAAGAGTTGTGCGGGATTGTCTCATGGTTACTATTGGGCTTGGTCGGGTTATACCCGGCCAATTAATTGTATTTAATCCGGTTGCAAGGCCCCGTATCGCTCCTAGTACTCACCCTTCTGACCGCAAGAAGTCTGTAAGGGGGTGTCGACACTTAAGGTCTTGGATGCTTGCGAAGTGATTGGTTCTTCCCCGTATCAACTAATTGAAATTGTGATGTTTTGGAATTAATGGTTATTAATGGAAAAAAGAATGAGTATGAAATTTGGGATTTCCCAACTTGAGTATTGAACTCTAATTTGCGAACTGTAAACTCTCGTGTTTTCTTACAAGTGTCAAATTCAAACTTCCGCTGTGTTTAAAGTTAAACTCCTACTCGCAAAAATGGTCATTGTTTTTATAACTGCCTCATCATCATTTTACATGCTTGGGTGTTTGCTTGTCAGTATTTTTATGCTGATTTTTGTACTGTGGTGTTTCTTTTCATTTCTGCACCACAGGTCCAGGTGGTGAGTATTTGGCTTAGCGGGGGACGCGGATCATCACCTAGAAAATTAGTAATTTTCATTTCAATAAAAGTAGAACTCATTTGTTAGTTAATAAAATACTAGTTTGTTAAGCGCCCATGTTTGAGGCAGCTTTTGAGTTGTAATAAAGTTTTATTGTTTAACTTTTAATTTAGTTTGCTTGAGATCCACTTTTAAATGTCCTTGTATCCGGGCTTTGTCTCGGGTACGGAGTGACACCCCCCGGGCCTCCGGCTTGGTCATTTGGGGGTGTTACAACACCTCCCTCAATTTTTACTCCCCCTCACAACACAAATACATCCCCCTCTTCCTCCCTCTCACAATCACACAAAAACACACACCCTCCTCAATTCTCCATACTCCCTCCTCTATATAAACCCTACCTCCTCACCATCATCACCAACAACACTCACCCCCTCACCACTCTCTGTCCAGCCCTCACAATCTCACCCTCTCTCCCTCTCGGCAAAACCCAGCAGCCACCACACCACCAAAAACCAACTGCCACCATCACCAAAAATCACCACCACCACACCACCTCCATCTCCATCCTCGTCACCACCACCATCACCACCATGCCTCCCAATCTCCCTCCATAACTCTCTGCCCCCACCTCTGTTTTTCTCTCTCCTAAACCCAGCAACAACAACAACAACAACAACAACAACCCCAACACCACCATAGCACCACCCGCATCTCCACCATCGACACCATCACCGTCACCACCATCCCTTCCCACCTCCCTCTCTTCTATGTCCCTCTCACCCTCTGTTCTATCCCTCTCTCTCACACAACGACATCACCAACACCCCATCATCGCCATCGTCACCACCATCCACGACGCCGCCACCACTGCCGCCATCTCCACCGGCAGCCATCACCTCCACCTCCCTCCATCCTCTCTCTCACCCCTCGGTCTCTCTCTCTCACTCCCTTGCTCTGTTCGCCGGAGCCATAAACAGAGGAAGAAGGCGGCCAAGCCGAACCAGACCCGAAGGCCGACCCGACGGGAGCCTGGCGCCCCGCTTCACTCCGCCTCTCTTCCCCCACTTTCAGACCGTCCTCCATCCTCCTAGAGGTCTGACCAGACTCTAGGACGCCAGAAACCGCCACCCCAATCGCCCGGAAGCCATATTTTCCGGCGAGTTTCCGGGTCAAGTTCGGCGATCGATATCTCCTACATTCGGTAACCAAATCGGTTAATTTTTGACTTAAATATTATTAATTGGAATTGAATTAGAGTTTTGCATCATTAAAATGGAATGGGTATCCTTGAATTTAAAGATTCATGTTTGGATTTTGAGAAGAGGAAGAAGATGAAGGAGATGGGCTGATTTTGTCATTTAACTAAAAGTTAGGGGGTGCTAAGTGTGAAGTCAGAAACTAGTTATGCTAGTAGGGGGTGACTAAGTGTGTTATTCATGAAAGTTGGGGATCTTGTTATAATTAGTACAATCTGATTTTATAAATAAACCTAATAATTTCTTAAATCAACTAAAAGAGATTATTTATAATTTCTCATATATATAAAATATATAATCTTGTATAAAAATATAAGAAGAGAATACTTGTGTGTATTTGACCATTACTATAATCTTCTACTTACAAGTTTATGAACTAAACATAAATAAATATTTTTTTTGAATTAGACTTTTAGCTACTATTTAATAAAATTTCTGATTTAAATAAATAAATATATATAACTACCCAAGTAATATAAGCAAAAGGTAATATATTTATAACTTAGAAAATTATCACAATTAAATAACTATAAAACATTTCATGGGAGATTTTATTCAAAATATATATGTACATATATTGTATGGAAAAATAGGTGTTTTAATTATTTTCTAAGCATTGGATAAAAGCTAAGAATTTACTTTGTCTTGAAATTTATATGCTATTATTGTATTAAAGTTAACCAAATTATTTGTGAAATAATAATAAAATTTACAATTTGAAATGGAGGCTTATGCCTAATTATGTGTTTAATTAAATATGAGTTTATTTAATAATTCTCTAGCTAATTATAAGTTTGCCACTTAGTTTGCTAAATAAAAAAAAATAAAAAATAAAATAAAACAATATTTATTCTACATAAATAAATAGGGATTTTGGTTGGCACGAAAGTTTAAAATAAGAAGATAACTAATATTTAGAACACACATCGCATTACTTGCATTATACATGATAATTGAAACTTAGATTTGATTAGGGATTATAATTTGTAGGCGACGAGTTCGTAGACGAAGGCTACGTCTACCTGTAGGAGCTATTTCGTGATATTTGCTGTTGCTACGGGAGGTAAGTAAATATGCCAGGCTTAGAGCCCTATCTTCATTCGTGTCGAAAACATGCTTTTATTATATTTCGTTTCAAAATGAATATTTGCTTTGCGTCCTTGAAAACTTGCTTTGCTTATCGATAAATGATTTTTGAAACTCTTACATGAAAAAGTTATAATGCGTTATAACGTAAAGTGGAAAGAGTTGTGCGGGTGAACAGCATTTGGTTACTTATATATTTAACTCGGTCGCAACCTGCCGAGTCGCTCCATGTACTTACCCTTCTGGCCGCGAGGAGTCTTTAGGGGGTGTCGACACTTATGGTCATGGTTGCTAGTGAAAGAAAAGGAAAAGAAAAGAAAGGAAAGGAAAGGAAAGGAAATGATAGATTATCCCCGTATCAACAAGATGATTTAATGAGTTTTTGAGAAAGGATGTTTATAACTAAGACAAGGAAAGTTTGGGGAAAATATCTCCCGTTTTGAGATACAAAGGAAAGTTGAAAGACTCATATTTCAAGCAAGAAATCTTATTATGTTTCTTCACTACGTGAGATCATGCTAAGTTACTTTATTAAAGTGGATTACTATTCCTCATTATTTTTTTCAAAAAGAAAATATGCCTCATAATCTGTTTACGCGTTTGGGTGTTTGCTTACTCAGCATTTCTCGCTGACTTTTGAAAAACTGCGGTCTTTGTTTTATTCCCCCGCAGGTCTAGGAGAAGGGAGCTCGGCGTAAGGGAGTCATCGTATCATATGATGTCTAGTAGTAATTTAAATAAGGCGAACTCTTAGTCAAATCTCACCTTGTGTAATAGTAAGTTGAATATTGTGTTAAGACAATTTGTGAGTTGTAATATATGATTATGTTGGTGTTTGTTTCAGTTACCATTGTTCCTAGCATCCGGGAGCAATCTCGGGTGCGGAGTGGCATTCTCGTATTTCCTCCCCGGCGGGAATATGGGGGTGCCACAGGTGGTATCAGAGCAGGTTATCCAAAAAGGAATTAAAACCTGTAGGGCTATATAAAATGAATTTAGGGCAAGAAAGTCTGAAATTTGTCAAGCCGATTGGGGTATGGGTAGTCCGAGTCTTACTAAGTCCCACCCACCCGCAACCTTTATTTTAGTTGCCAGAGGTAATTTATTGTTTGATAATACATGCATTGACTGATTGATCATGAGATATTTTATTAGAATTGATCGTCTTTTGGACGTATATCACTCCCTTGATGGTGAAAAGAATAGAATAATTTGGGATTATGAGAAGGAAATAGAAAGAATAAAGTTATGTGTAATATTTGCTAAATGATGCATGCTTCAACTTTACTTGTTAGGGAATACTCTATGAGTAATATTCGTGTGATAAGAAGAGATAAGTGTGCATTTCATCATATAATGTTCATTACCCCGCGATAGAATACACAATAATACAATAGGGTGATAGTGTAGGAATATGACTGATAGACCACTGCGATACTACACCAGGAGAGCTCAACAAGAACAGATGGCACAAAACAACAGCATGGAGCAATTTTTCACCCAGATGACTCAAGTGATGAATATTAATGAAGCCCAGGGAGGACCTAACTGGGCCAAGAAGGTGGCAGACATGAAACCGCCGAGTTTCATGGGGAATGAAGATCCCGTCGAGCTAGAAGACTGGATCATGGAGATGGACAAAGTCCTAGAATATGTGGAATGCCCAGAAGACCGAAAGGTCAACTGTGCAGTATTCTATCTGAAAAGTACGGCCAATCTCTGGTGGAGAACCTCACGAGAAACCCTGTTGGCCCAACCCAACTTCAATTGGGAAGCCCTCCAGTCTGCCCTCAGATCTCGCTTCTATCCTTCTCACGTGAAGAGCAATAAGAGGCGAGAGTTTCAGAACTTACAACAGGGAAGTGACTCTGTGACCGAGTATTTCCGGAAGTTTATGGAACTAGCTCGGTTTGCAGGCAACATGGTGCCTGACGAGGAGGAAAAGGTTGACAAATTTATGTCAGGGCTACACCTGCACTTGCAAAAAGATATGTCCAACAGGACCTACCCCACTCTGCAGGAGGCCTATGATAGGGCAGCAAACCTTTGGCGAATTCAGGAGATCCAAGACAACATACGAGGAAAGCGCAAGATGGAAGGTTCAGGAAGCAACACTAACGCTTCTAGAGGCAACCAGAGCGGTCAAGACAAGAGGCTTAGGCCAAACAACGGCGGAGGCAATCAAGTACAATATCGAGGAAACGAGCAAAACCAGGCAACTCAGCGAGTTCGCCGCTATTTCTGCAAGAAGTGCCCAAGGAATCATCCAGGAGAAGACTGTGCGGGAAACGTAGTCACTTGCAACAACTGTGGCAGGAAGGGACATCGAGCATATGAATGCAGAGCGCAACCAGTGGGGAACCAGCAACCCAGGACCCTACAAATTGGATATGGGAACTTTGGAAACCCCCAGAACAATGGAGGAAATGGCTATGGAAGGCAGAACTTTAACCAAGGGAACGCTAGGCAGAATGGAGCCCAGAACCGCAACAACAACGCTGGTCAGGGGGCTAACATCAACAATGGAGCTGGTGTAGCAGGAGGAGCTGGAGCCCATAATGCCAATGTGGGAAGAATTGCAGTCATGACCAAGACTGAGGCTGATGCTGCACATGGAGTTGTCACGGGTACATTCCTTGTCCATGAGCACCCAGCTTTCGTATTATTTGATTCCGGTGCATCATACTCTTTTATATCATCATCATTTGTTGAGAAATTGGGATTGGAAAAGTCATCTAGCATATTCACCCCTATAGCAACACCCACTTTCCAAATAGAAGTATGTGACACCGTATTTGAAGGAGTAGGAGTGAAAATTCTAGCCTGTACCTTGCCCGCGGATTTGATTAAGTTCGATCTTAAAGGCATAGATGTCATCCTAGGGATGGATTGGCTTAGTAAATACCGGGCCGTCATTGATTGTTATGGTCAAAAGGTTCGATTAAGAGGACCGAACGGGGAGAAGATATCGTATCGTGGGATCAAGAAGGAGCCCTGCATTAGACTAGTGTCAGCAATGACCATAGTCAACCAAGTGAAGAAGGGGAACTCTGCCTACTTGTGTTACATCTAGGATGTATCCAAGAAGGAAAACGTGTTGGAAGAGATACCAGTCGTGAGGGAATTTCCTGACGTATTCCCAGATGAGATTCCAGGAATGCCACCTAAAAGAGAATTGGAGTTTACCCTAGACTTGGCGCCTGGAACCGCACCTATCTCGAAAGCACCGTACCGGATGGCGCCAGCAGAGTTGAAGGAGCTGAAAGAACAATTACAAGAACTTCTGGAGAAGGGATATATACGACCAAGTATTTCACCTTGGGGAGCACCAGTGCTTTTCGTGAAGAAGAAAGATGGAAGCTTGAGGCTATGCATTGACTACCGCGAATTAAACAGTGCAACCATCAAGAACAAGTACCCTCTACCCCGGATTGACGATTTGTTCGATCAATTACAAGGGGCTAGTGTCTTCTCGAAGATTGATTTGAGATCAGGGTACCATCAGCTTCGGGTAGCCGAGAAGGGTATCCCGAAGATAGCCTTTAGGACGAGGTATGGCCATTATGAGTTCACTGTGATGCCGTTTGGTTTGACCAACGCACCTGCAGTGTTTATGGACTTGATGAATCGAGTCATGAGGCCATTTCTAGACAAATTTGTAGTCTTCTTCATTGATGACATCCTCGTGTACTCGAAGAGCAAGGAAAACCACGAGGAACATCTCAGAGAAGTTTTGCAGACTCTGAGACAAGAACAGCTGTATGCTAAGCTGTCCAAGTGCGAGTTTTGGCTGGATCGCGTTCCATTTCTGGGACACATCATCTCGAAGGAGGGGATATCAGTGGATCCAGGAAAGATTTCAGCAGTCAAGGATTGGCCAACACCGAAGAACGTATCCGAGATTAGGAGTTTCCTTGGCTTAGGAGGATACTACAGGCGTTTTGTGAAGGACTTCTCCAAAATTTCTTGGCCATTAACTGCGTTGACAAAGAAAGCAGTCAAGTACCAGTGGAGCGAAAGCTGTGAGGAGGCGTTCCAGACCCTCAAGGAGAAATTAACTAAAGCACCAGTATTGGCTCTTCCAAATGAGCCAGGCGAGTTTGAGGTGTACAGTGATGCATCGAAGAAGGGGCTAGGATGTGTGCTTATGCACGAAAGAAGGGTGATTGCCTATGCGTCAAGGCAGATGAAACCCCACGAGGAGAATTATTCCACTCACGACTTGGAGTTGGCAGCAGTAGTCTTCGCCTTAAAGATATGGAGACATCACTTGTATGGAGCTGTTTGCAAGATCTACACAGATCACCGCAGCCTAAAGTACATATTCACTCAGAAGGAGTTGAACAACAGGCAGCGACGTTGGCTAGAGGTCATCAAAGACTATGACTTGCGAATACAGTACCACGAAGGGAAAGCAAATGTGGTTGCTGACGCATTGAGTCGAAAATCGAGCCATGTAGTGAACTCCATGCTAGACTTGCCAGGCTGGCTATGCCACGAGTTCAGGAAGCTCGAAATCGAAGTAGTAGGTCAAGGAGGAGTAAAGAACCTGCTCGGGAGTATGACACTCGTACCAGACTTCTTGGAAGAGATAAGAAGCAACCAGGCAGGAGATGTGAAGCTGGAGAGAATCAAGAAGAAGATCGCCGCAGGACAAGCTATAGGATTCCAGATTCATGAGGATGGAAGCATTCGCTACAAAGGAAGGTGGTGTGTTCCACAGCAATGTGCAGAGACGAAGGAAAAGCTGATGCGTGAAGCACACAACACACCTTACTCAGTACACCCCGGAGGCGACAAGCTCTACAAAGACTTGAAGAAGACATTTTGGTGGCCAAACATGAAGAAGGAAGTAGCAGAGTTCGTGGCTAGATGTTTGACATGCCAGAAGGTGAAGTTCGAGCACAAGAGAATGGGAGGACTCGTTCAACCTTTGGACGTACCAGTTTGGAAGTGGGATTCCATTTCGATGGATTTTGTGACTGCCTTGCCAACGACGAAGAATGGATTCAATCAGATTTGGGTTGTAGTAGACAGACTAACGAAGACAGCAAGGTTCATCCCGATGAAGGACACGTGGAACATGGAACAGAGAGCTGACGCGTATGTCAAGAATATAGTAAGGTATCATGGGGTTCCAAGCTCGATCATTTCGGACCGGGACCCTAATTTCCTCTCTCATTTCTGGAAAGCGCTTCAAGAAGCATTGGGAACTCAATTGAGATTTAGTACAACTTTCCACCCAGCTACGGATGGACAGACAGAAAGGACGATTCAAATGTTAGAAGACATGCTTAGGGCTTGCGTAATGGACTTCCAAGGATCATGGGTCGACAGGCTGCCACTGATAGAGTTCTCGTATAACAACAGCTATCACGCTAGTATTGGCATGGCACCGCATGAGGCTTTGTATGGAAGGAAGTGTCGAACGCCCTTGTGCTGGAGCGACATAAGCGAAACGGTGGTTATTGGTCCACAAATTATCGAGGAGATGACGGATCAAGTGAGGCTTATCCAACAAAGAATGAAGGCAGCTCAAGACAGGCAAAAGTCTTATGCAGATCAGAAGAGAAGGCCGTTGGAATTTCAAGTGGGTGAAAAGGCGTTTCTTAAGGTTTCGCCAACAAAAGGAGTAACAAGATTCAATCAGAAGTGGAAGCTTAGCCCAAAGTTCATTGGACCATACAACATTCTGGAGAGAATTGGGGAAGTCGCTTACCGACTAGATCTACCATCCAACTTGGGGCGAGTACACAATGTTTTTCACGTTTCACAGCTGAAGAAGTATGTACCTGACTCATCCCATGTTTTGGATCCTGAACCAGTAGAGTTAGACCCGTCTTTGTCATACGAGGAGCATCCAGTCAAGATCCTAGATACCACGACGAGGGACACACGTACCAAGAGCATTAAACTGGTGAAAGTCCTATGGACAAACCATCAGATAGAAGAAGCTACTTGGGAAGCTGAGGATGAGATGCGAAAGAAATACCCACACCTATTTGACAAGGTAATTTGAGTTCCGGGGACGTCACTCTCCTAAGGGGGAGAGGATGTAACCCTTTGAATTTTCATACCACAACCCGACATGCCATCACACTATATATTCACACCCGACATGCCATCACACTAAGTATTCACACATTACATCACAAAATTAGTAACACGATTGCATGCCATATTAGATTTGCATATCATACTCCACTATATCTTATATGCTAGTTAAACATAAAATGGTTTCACTCCCGTCAAGTATTTGATTTAAGCTTCGAGGACGAAGCTCAGTTTAAGGGGGGAAGGATGTAATACCCCGATTTTATACAAGAAGCTAATTTGATAATTTTACATAAAGTTTGGGAGTATAATTGTGATTTATAGAAGTTATGAATGAATTAAATCAAAGAAAAGGGTTGTAATTGTAGTTTTGAGAAAGTTATAAAGTAGTTGGATATTATTTAGAAGGTTATAATTATAGTTTCAAGAATATAAAGTTGATAATTTAAAGAATAGGGAGGTAGTTGTATTTTAAAGAAGTTAGACATATTAACCAAACTAGGTGAAGGGCCTTAATTGTAGTTTTTAAGAAGTTGCAAATTAACTAAAATAAAGAATGGGGTTATATTTGTAGTTTAGAGAAATAATAAATTAGCTGAAATGAAGTTTAGGGGAGGTGACTGTAGTTTAGAAGAGTTAATATTGAATTTAATTAAAAGTTGGGGAGTTAGTTGTATTTTAGAAGAATATTTGTATGTATATACGTGTAGTATAATTATCTTTAACCCGTATTTTCCATGACCCGACCCGTATATTCGTATAACCCGGTGATATATACCGTATTACCCGTATTTCCTCTATTGACCCGACCCAAAACCCGTATTTTTAATTAAAAATTATTATTATTATTATTATATATTTTTTCTCTCCCAACCTCTTCCCATATTTTTCTCTCTTATTATTTTTCTCCCTTATTTCTCTCTTTCTCTCTCTCTCTCACGGCACACCCTCCTCCCTCACACATCACCATCCCTCCTCCCACCTTTTTCTCAACCTCCTCCCTCTAGTTTCTATTTCTTCACCCGAACACACACACACCCACACCCATAACTCCTCTATTAAAAAACTCATCATCTCCCTCCCCCCTCACACATCACCATCCCTCCTCCCACCTTTTTCTCTTCCCCCTCCTATTAAATTAATTCTCCTCCTTCCTCCATCACCCTCACCTCTCTCTCATCTCCCTCCCTATCTCTCTCTCTCACCGTCACTGTCTCTCTCTCTCTCCTCCTCCCTCTCTCGGCAAACACACAACCCCTCACATAACACCTCCCTCAATTTTTACTCCCCCTCACAACACAAATACATCCCCCTCTTCCTCCCTCTCACAATCACACAAAAACACACACCCTCCTCAATTCTCCATACTCCCTCCTCTATATAAACCCTACCTCCTCACCATCATCACCAACAACACTTACCCCCTCACCACTCTCTGTCCAGCCCTCACAATCTCACCCTCTCTCCCTCTCGACAAAACCCAGCAGCCACCACACCACCAAAAACCCACTGCCACCATCACCAAAAATCACCACCACCACACCACCTCCATCTCCATACTCGTCACCACCACCATCACCACCATGCCTCCCAATCTCCCTCCATAAATCTCTTCCCCCACCTCTGTTTTTCTCTCTCCTAAACCCAGCAACAACAACAACCCCAACACCACCATAGCACCACCCGCATCTCCACCATCGACACCATCACCGTCACCACCATCCCTTCCCACCTCCGTCTCTTCTATGTCCCTCTCACCGTCTGTTCTCTCCCTCTCTCTCACACAACGACATCACCAACACCCCATCATCGCCATCGTCACCACCATCCACGACGCCACCACCACTGCCGCCATCTCCATCGGCAGCCATCACCTCCACCTCCCTCCATCCTCTCTCTCACCCCTCGGTCTCTCTCTCTCACTCCCTTGCTCTGTTCGCCGGAGCCATAAACAGAGGAAGAAGGCGGCCAAGCCGAACCAGACCCGAAGGCCGACCCGACGGGAGCCCGGCGCCCCGCTTCACTCCGCCTCTCTTCCCCCACTTTCAGACAGTCCTCCATCCTCCTAGAGGTCCGACCAGACTCTAGGACGCCAGAAACCGCCACCCCAATCGCCGGGAAGCCATATTTTCCGGCGAGTTTCCGGGTCAAGTTCGGCGATCGATATCTCCTACATTCGGTAACCAAATCGGTTAATTTTTGACTTAAATATTGTTAATTGGAATTGAATTAGAGTTTTGCATCATTAAAATGGAATGGGTATCCTTGAATTTAAAGATTCATGTTTGGATTTTGAGAAGAGGAAGAAGATGAAGGAGATGGGCTGATTTTGTCATTTAACTAAAAGTTAGGGGGTGCTAAGTGTGAAGTCAGAAACTAGTTATGCTAGTAGGGGGTGACTAAGTGTGTTATTCATGAAAGTTGGGGATCTTGTTATAATTAGTACAATCTGATTTTATAAATAAACCTAATAATTTCTTAAATCAACTAAAAGAGATTATTTATAATTTCTCATATATATAAAATATATAATCTTGTATAAAAATATAAGAAGAGAATACTTGTGTGTATTTGACCATTACTATAATCTTCTACTTACAAGTTTATGAACTAAACATAAATAAATATTTTTTTTGAATTAGACTTTTAGCTACTATTTAATAAAATTTTTGATTTAAATAAATAAATATATATAACTACCCAAGTAATATAAGCAAAAGGTAATATATTTATAACTTAGAAAATTATCACAATTAAATAACTATAAAACATTTCATGGGAGATTTTATTCAAAATATATATGTACATATATTGTATGGAAAAATAGGTGTTTTAATTATTTTCTAAGCATTGGATAAAAGCTAAGAATTTACTTTGTCTTGAAATTTATATGCTATTATTGTATTAAAGTTAACCAAATTATTTGTGAAATAATAATAAAATTTACAATTTGAAATGGAGGCTTATGCCTAATTATGTGTTTAATTAAATATGAGTTTATTTAATAATTCTCTAACTAATTATAAGTTTGCCACTTAGTTTGCTAAATAAAAAAAATAAAAAATAAAACAGTATTTATTCTACATAAATAAATAGGGAGTTTGGTTGGCACGAAAGTTTAAAATAAGAAGATAACTAATATTTAGAACACACATCGCATTACTTGCATTATACATGATAGTTGAAACTTAGATTTGATTAGGGATTATAATTTGTAGGCGACGAGTTCGTAGACGAAGGCTACGTCTACCTGTAGGAGCTATTTCGTGATATTTGATGTTGCTACGGGAGGTAAGTAAATATGCCAGGCTTAGAGCCCTATCTTCATTCGTGTCGAAAACATGCTTTTATTATATCTCGTCTCAAAATGAATATTTGCTTTGCGTCTTACTTGAAAACTTGCTTTGCTTATCGATAAATGATTTTTGAAACTCTTACATGAAAAAGTTATAATGCGTAATAACGTAAAGTGGAAAGAGTTGTGCGGGTGAACAGTATTTGGTTACTTATATATTTAACTCGGTCGCAACCTGCCGAGTCGCTCCATGTACTTACCCTTCTGGCCGCGAGGAGTCTTTAGGGGGTGTCGACACTTATGGTCATGGTTGCTAGTGAAAGAAAAGGAAAAGAAAAGAAAGGAAAGGAAAGGAAAGGAAATGATAGATTATCCCCGTATCAACAAGATGATTTAATGAGTTTTTGAGAAAGGATGTTTATAACTAAGACAAGGAAAGTTTGGGGAAAATATCCCCCGTTTTGAGATACAAAGGAAAGTTGAAAGACTCATATTTCGAGCAAGAAATCTTATTATGTTTCTTCACTACGTGAGATCATGCTAAGTTACTTTTTTAAAGTGGATTACTATTCCTCATTATTTTTTTCAAAAAGAAAATATGCCTCATAATCTGTTTACACGTTTGGGTGTTTGCTTACTCAGCATTTCTCGCTGACTTTGGAAAAACTGCGGTCTTTGTTTTATTCCCCCGCAGGTCTAGGAGAAGGGAGCTCGGCGTAAGGGAGTCATCGTATCATATGATTTCTAGTAGTAATTTAAATAAGGCGAACTCTTAGTCAAATCTCACCTTGTGTAATAGTAAGTTGAATATTGTGTTAAGACAATTTGTGAGTTGTAATATATGATTATGTTGGTGTTTGTTTCAGTTACCATTGTTCCTAGCATCCGGGAGCAATCTCGGGTGCGGAGTGGCATTCTCGTATTTCCTCCCCGGCGGGAATATGGGGGTGCCACATGTTGGGTCTACAAGATCCCAGACCTGATTGGAGTACATCGACTCCATCTCAAAAATCATAGCCTTTTTCCACTTTTCTGCATCCGTACTTCCAACAGCTTCATTATAGTTACTGGGATCAGTATAATGTTCATCAGAGACCTTGTCAAAAGACTCTCCCAAGTACATGTATCCGTCTGGTTTACGAGAAACCCTCCCACTATGACGAGGTTGTACTTGTGGTTCACTAGCAGTAACATTTTCGCCACTGCTCGGTTGTGGCGGAATGTCACTACTATCTTGTGGATCACTAGTATTGTCATTACCCCCACTGCCGTCTTGCGGTGGGATGTCAACAATATTTTGTTGTGTATCACGAGTATCTACATTTTTCCAACCACCCAAAGGTAGTTGAATGTCGATATCATTTTCTTGTGGTATTTCCTCTTGTACAGTTGGTATATCATGACCTTGGACTACTTGATTTCCTCACATTTCTTCCAGAACAACTTTACTTTTAGGCTTGTCATCCATAATATAGTCTTCCTCTAAGAATCTCGCATTGGTACTAACAATGACTTTCTGATCCTTAGGACTATTAAATAAACCATCCTTTGTTCCTTTCGGGTATCCTACAAAGACACATACTTATGTCCTTGATTCCAACTTACTTGCGTTCCCCTTCAGCACATGCGCTGGACTGCCCCTAATCCGAACATGTCGTAGACTGGGCTTGTGCCCAGTCCAAAGTTCTGTGGGTGTAGTTGGTACTGACTTAGACGGAACCAAGTTCAGAATATATGCGGCTGTCTCTAAAGCATGCCCCCAAAAGGAAGTTGGTAAATCTGAATAACTAATCATGGATCTCACCATTTCTAAAAGAGTCCTATTCATTCGCTCTGCCACACCATTCTGTTGTGGCGTACCTGGAGCAGACAACTGGGATTCAATCCCTTGTTCCTCCAAGTAATCCCTGAATTATCCCAAGAGGTATTCGCCACCTCGATCAGATCGAAATGACTTGATATATTTTCCTAGATGCTTCTCTGATTCTGCCTTAAAAATTTTAAATTTCTCAAATGCCTCAAACTTACGCCGCATCAAATAAATATATCCATATCTTGAGTAATCATCAATAAAAGTAATGAAATACTCAAAACCTCCCCTTGCTTGGACATTCATTGGTCCACAACCATCTGAATGGATAAGCTCCAACAGTTCTTTGGCCCTATTATCCTTTCCCAAAAATGGCCTCCTGTTCATCTTACTTTCTAAACATGACTCACATGCTGGTAGTGCCTCCACTTTTAATGAACCTAATGGTCCATTCTGAACAAGCCTTTGTATTCTGTTTAAATTGATATGAGCAAGTCGTAAATGCCAAAGATATGTTTGGTTTATCTCACAAGGTTGATTTCTCTTTCTAGGTGAGCTATCCGAGTTACTCAGTTCATATAGCTGCGCTATGGGAGTCTCAGGATTTATTATGTAAAGACCATCCACCAATGTACCAGTACAAATAAAACGTTTATTTTTCTTAATAACCACAGAGTCATTAAAATAAACTGCATATTCATTCTTAAACAACTTAGAAACTGAAATCAAATTCCTTCTAATGGAAGGTACATAAAGACAATCTTTCAAAACTAAAATCCTATCATTCCCAAAATTTTAGAAACAAATTCCTATTGCAACTGCAACTACTTTATTGGTGCTGCCCAAGTGTAAATAAATCTCGCCACCACTAAGTTTTCAGGTTTCCTGGAACCCCTGCAATGAATTGCAGACATGGTCAGTGACTCCCGAATCTACACACCAGGTTCTAGTAGATCGAACCGCTAAACATGATTCAACTATTCGTGAAAAATATATACCTGATTTGTTCTGGATTGGACGAGTCAGGAACTTTAGACATTGCTTCTTCCAATTCCCTCTCTGGTTACATAGGAAACACTTGCCTTTCGTCTTTCCCAATGTCCCCTGAGGAGAAAGTACTTGCTGTGGCCCACGAGCTATTCCTTGAGGTGCCGGAGCAACCTTCGGAACTACTGCTTGTGCAACTTTCTTCTTCTTCTTAGCCCTAGGGTTAGAAGTAGAAGCCTTTTCAGCCACCATTACATTAACCGGTTTATGTAGGAGTCCCTCTGCTGCTTGAAGTTCCTTTAACAATTCGGCTAAAGAATAAGTCTTTTTGTTCATATTATAATTTAGCCGAAAACTGTTAAATGAATCAGACAACGTCATGAGCACGATATCGACCTGAGTTTCCTCATCGACTACCGCTCCAAGGATCTCTAGTTCACCTAGAAGACTTATCATCTTCAGAACATGATCCCTTATAGAGGATCCTTCAACCATTTTTGTGTTCAAGAGGTTTTTCATAGCAACCTGCATGGCATCACGATCATGATCCCCAAACATCTCTTTGAGGTTCTCCATGATCTCAAGGGCAGAGCCCATGTTCTCATGCTGATCGGATTTCTGCCACCTCTTATGAGGCTTGGCTTCTTCCTCATGAGCCCTTTCTAGAGGTTCTGCAAGACATTCCTCAAGAAGCACAAATTTGTAATCCTCAGCAGTTAGCACAATATTCAAATTCCTCTTCCAACCAATATAGTTTGATCCAGTGAGTTTGTTTTGATTCAAGAGAATAGATAGTGGGTTGAATGAGTTCGACATTTTGTACCTGAGAATCATGTAAATAAAACATATAAGGGCAATGTAACCACCAGTAGTCTAATACACAAAAAATAGTATGCCACGGTGGGTGGACGTCTACCATTCATTCTATAGTTAGACATGGTACATTTGGTCCTGCAAGCCATAGCAATGACTCCGATGGGGAGGATACTATAACTTACATCTAAGTGTATACCATCATTTTAATTCTAAACCCCTTACCCTATTACATGCCTCTCAGATGGAGAGATGACACATAAATAGTAGTTGATAGAAGTATCCTTATAGGAATTTATACCAGTGATACTATAGTGGTTATGTTCGATAAGAAGGTTAACTCCAAGGCTAACACGCACAACCAACTACATCACTTATAAATCAATGATGGAGATCGCGGGATCTAGCAGCACTAGACTCCCTCTCCCACTTACTTGTTTGAACAATTTAATAAAAATTAAATTAATTTATCCATGTTATCCATGATTAACATGAAAATATCCACAATAATCATACACACAGATACAAGAAAGAACATAATAAGCATTCAAACACACACAACCCTGCTATTATGGTCCAAGCTTATTATCTGCGCTATCATGCTCCGGTCCCAGCTTTTGCGAGATCGGCTTCAAAGTTTCCCGCTGATCCAACTCGGCGCTGAGTTGGCTGGGGGTTTGCAGGGCGCAACGCGCCCCTGCTAGGGTTCAGGGGGAACCCTAACTTTATTAGGACTTCTGATTCCACCCGAACCTAGCCCGAATAAAGTTAATAACAGTTAGTACCACTAAATAACTGTTATTGCACTCCTGTCCATATTCTCAAAAAATAATATTTCGAACTCCTGTTATTAAATACTTATTATCTCCCCATGTTAAGATTATAGATATATGTCGATTAAATTAATTACTGACTAATTCATTTAATCGACCTCTTCCCAATTCCTTGATCCTTACCACTTAACTTAATGGTAAGGTACATAAAGACAATCTTTCAAAACTATAATCCTATCATTCCCAAAATTTTAGAAACAAATTCCTATTGCAACTGCAACTACTTTATTGGTGCTGCCCAAGTGTAAATAAATCTCGCCACCACTAAGTTTTCAGGTTTCCTGGAACCCCTGCAATGAATTGCAGACATGGTCAGTGACTCCCGAATCTACACACCAGGTTCTAGTAGATCGAACCGCTAAACATGATTCAACTATTCGTGAAAAAGATATACCTGATTTGTTCTGGATTGGACGAGTCAGGAACTTTAGACATTGCTTCTTCCAATTCCCTCTCTGGTTACAGAGGAAACACTTGCCTTTCGGCTTTCCCAATGTCCCCTGAGGAGAAAGTGCTTGCTGTGGCCCACGAGCTATTCCTTGAGGTGCCGGAGCAACCTTCGGAACTACTGCTTGTGCAACTTTCTTCTTCTTCTTAGCCCTAGGGTTAGAAGTAGAAGCCTTTTCAGCCACCATTACATTAACCGGTTTATGTAGGAGTCCCTCTGCTGCTTGAAGTTCCTTTAACAATTCGGCTAAAGAATAAGTCTTTTTGTTCATATTATAATTTAGCCGAAAACTGTTAAATGAATCAGACAACGTCATGAGCACGATATCGACCTGAGTTTCCTCATCGACTACCGCTCCAAGGATCTCTAGTTCACCTAGAAGACTTATCATCTTCAGAACATGATCCCTTATAGAGGATCCTTCAACCATTTTTGTGTTCAAGAGGTTTTTCATAGCAACCTGCATGGCATCACGATCATGATCCCCAAACATCTCTTTGAGGTTCTCCATGATATCAAGGGCAGAGCCCATGTTCTAATGCTGATGCTGAAACACATTAGACATGGACCCTAATATGTCGCATTTAGCCATCTGATCGGCTTTCTGCCACCTCTTATGAGGCTTGGCTTCTTCCTCAGGAGCCCTTTCTAGAGGTTCTGCAAGACATTCCTCAAGAAGCACAAATTTGTAATCCTCAGCAGTTAGCACAATATTCAAATTCCTCTTCCAACCAATATAGTTTGATCCAGTGAGTTTGTTTTGATTCAAGAGAATAGATAGTGGGTTGAATGAGTTCGACATTTTGTACCTGAGAATCATGTAAATAAAACATATAAGGGCAATGTAACCACCAGTAGTCTAATACACAAAAAATAGTATGCCACGGTGGGTGGACGTCTACCATTCATTCTATAGTTAGACATGGTACATTTGGTCCTGCAAGCCATAGCAATGACTCCGATGGGGAGGATACTATAACTTACATCTAAGTGTATACCATCATTTTAATTCTAAACCCCTTACCCTATTACATGCCTCTCAGATGGAGAGATGACACATAAATAGTAGTTGATAGAAGTATCCTTATAGGAATTTATACTAGTGATACTATAGTGGTTATGTTCGATAAGAAGGTTAACTCCAAGGCTAACACGCACAACCAACTACATCACTTATAAATCAATGATGGAGATCGCGGGATCTAGCAGCACTAGACTCCCTCTCCCACTTAGTTGTTTGAACAATTTAATAAAAATTAAATTAATTTATCCATGTTATCCATGATTAACATGAAAATATCCACAATAATCATACACACAGATACAAGAAAGAACATAATAAGCATTCAACCACACACAACCCTGCTATTATGGTCCAAGCTTATTATCTGCGCTATCATGCTCCGGTCCCAGCTTTTGCGAGATCGGCTTCAAAGTTTCCCGCTGATCCAACTCGGCGCTGAGTTGGCTGGGGGTTTGCAGGGCGCAACGCGCCCCTGCTAGGGTTCAGGGGGAACCCTAACTTTATTAGGACTTCTGATTCCACCCGAACCTAGCCCTAATAAAGTTAATAACAGTTAGTACCACTAAATAACTGTTATTGCACTCCTGTCCATATTCTCAAAAAATAATATTTCGAACTCCTGTTATTAAATACTTATTATCTCCCCATGTTAAGATTATAGATATATGTCGATTAAATTAATTACTGACTAATTCATTTAATCGACCTCTTCCCAATTCCTTGATCCTTACCACTTAACTTATTTGATATGTCCAGATTACCAAGTAATCTACCTGCAGGGTTTGACATAATCAAAACTTATAAGCTTCATCGAGGGGACATCATCAATCCCATAACCGGGACATGGATTCCTTCGATATTTCAATATACACCATGGACTCAATAGTATCACCCAACTCATCGAGATTATTGACTCCATAGGAATCTCACTCACTTGACTTATCAAAGTAATAACTACTAAATACATGTGCACATTGACTATCTAAGGATTAAGAGCATAAGTAATCATAATAACCATGAGACATAGATTGTCTTGTTATATCAGTACAAAGACAATGATCTCAACTTGGTCTTGTTCAATATACACAAAGTATACTAGCACATTGAGTTGAAACTATAGTATGAACTATACCGTTTCCTGTAGCCAAGACAGACCTACTAAAACAATGTGCTAAAATCGTTCCGATGGTTTGTCTAATTCCATCTAGATTGTGAACTCACAACTTTCATTCCACAAGAACCGAAGATAAGATCTTCTGTGTGTAAGCTATACTCTACACACCAGGTCTTCTACTATGCAGAACAATAGACAACTATGCACAGTAATAATATAATGCAAAAACATTACCCAAAACCATTCTCATAAATATCAATTCATGTAATCCAATACAGAAAGCATGGCTTTTAGTATTCAATCCAACAATATAAACTTTAGGGGTGTTGGTGATGGTGGTTGTACTAAATTTTAGATACTGAGATGGTGGTTGTTGTGGGTGTGGTACAAAAAAATGACTAAAATCATAATATACATACTTATGGGACAACAAGAATAGAGAAATAATGATACAATAGTTAATTCGATCTGAATGAGTATTGAAGTTGCAACAATTCAAAGTTCAAGTACCACCGGTTCATGATTTGAAAAAGTCATGTATTAAATCCACGGTTTGTTCAAAGTTTGGGTATCTGTGGTGCAAGTTTGCCTTATTACAAATTTGTTACTCTTAATTGCTAAAATATCATAATATCCTTCAACATAAATTTTATTTTTAAAAGATGATTTTTCAAAAAAATATAAAGGGCAATGATGTTTACATGAGCGCTATAATTTTGTATTCCTTTTATATTTATAATAAAAAAAATATTTTTGAGTGTAAATTATCTTGCATCATGAAATTACTAAATGTGTGTGGTGTCTATTGTGTGATGTCGTCGTAGCGGCCAATTGGCTGGCCATTAACCTAAATTGCTTACCCAATCAACTCACAGTTGAATGCAAAAGCTCTTATCATTAACATTTTAATTTGAATTCTTTCCTTCTACTCTACCAAACAGATGAATAATACATATCTAAACATTACAATTTCACTAGTGCAACAATATCAAAATGGGTACCGCGGATACCAAAATTGAAAATGTGAATATGAAAATATTACAAAGTGTATAATATGGGTACCACAGGTGCAATTTGACAAACAATTTAAACCCATTTTCTTCTTTATCTGCAGTTTAGCTAGTTTTTTCCAAACAGATTAGCACATTCCAACTTACAAAGGAATCACATTTTTCCAGTGTCCGATTCTTATACCGGGAGACGAACAACATTTTACATTGTCTAATAATATATTCGGTAGACAATAACACGCAAATAAATAAATAAATAATAATTGTTGTTACAGAGACTGTTCCGGATAATCCAACATACAAAAAGACCGAAAAAGTTTGGCTAGTAGCTTTAATATCACACATGTAAAGCCAAACAACCTTCAACCCATCTTGAATCCTAGCACTGAGAGGGGTAGGTAAATTTAACAGTTAATTTGCATATCGTAAGCGCGTACTCTTGGTGGTGAAAGGATCTTCTCGCACTCACAACAACGAGAAAATGGAAGCCATAAGAGACGAACAGAGCACAATGATGGTAGGCGTATGGTTCTAGAGCTCTATGAGACCCTTGATGAAGGGTTAGAGATGAACAATCATCCAGGAGGCAAAGAAAAGCTTTTCAAAATGCGGATCTCACAATTGGGTTACCCTTGTTGATGGCGTAAGAGTATGGCTGTCAATGGGATGGGTCCAGGTATACCCGAGTCGTACTTGACCCAGAATAGAGGTGATTAGAGGCGATTCCAGAACCACCATAGACCCAAATCTGGCGGTTCTGAACCATAGACCCGATATGTCATATATAGACCCGCGACTAAGAAATATGTAAGACAATTGTTCATTGTACTAGTTTCTTTCGCCTAATATTCCGTCACACATCGAGATATTATGGATTAGATGTGTGATATATAGTAAAATTTTGTGGATTACTACCAGCACCTTCAAGACTTGCATTTTATCCCGTGGTACAGATAAAGAAGTTGTTGGGACATCAATTCGCTCGTTTGTTACCAATGATATCAGAGCCAACCCTGGTTCAATAAGGGCTCCATGGTGGGCGAACCCGCTAGCCATAGGTTGCGTGACTGGGCACACTCAGCGAGGACGTCGAGTATATAAGGTGGGGGGATTGTAACAACCCATCTCACATCGATATATTATGGATTGAATGTGGGGTATATAGTAAACCTTATGAATTACTAGTAGCAAATTCAAGTCTTAAACATTTTAATCCCGTGAGACGGATAAATAAGTTGCCGAGATAGTAATTCGCTCGGCTGTTACAGGTTTCCTTTGTGTCGTCGACTCTCTTTGCTGGCGGTCATAATGGTGAATGAAGATAGAGAAAATAAAGGATTGAGAGAGAGAGAGATTTCATGAACTGAAAGCGAGTGAGGGAGAAAGATATAGGGAAAGAGAGTGAGAGATTTAAGGAACTAAATAAGAAGAATTATGATAAGGAAAGAGAAAAATAGTTAACGGTAATAGAGAGGCATTTAGTCAAACTATGAGAGATGGCGTGGGAGATAGCACAATTGATGATGATTTTGGAAAGAGAGAGAGATAAATTGAGTCAATGCTCACCAGCCATTGTCCCACAGTTTCCTCCATGCACTCCAGATATTTCTTATGGAATGCCTTGATAAAAGAAACTTTACTCTCGCCTTACTTCTAAGGCAGGTGCGACATGTTAGTAGTTGTGACTTTCTCCTCAACTTGAAAGAACTTTGTGTAGAATTTTCTAACCATGTCATCCCATGTTTTGATTGATCTAGACTCAAGGAGTCTGTATCAATTGTATGCAACTTTTCCAAGTGACTTTGGGAACTCTCGCCTCCTGAAATTCTTGTCTATCCCGTAATGTCCCAATAGGTAGATGAATCTCATCACATGGTCATGTGCATAATGGACTCGTCGAATATGGGCTATACTTTGTCATCTCATCTATTGATGTAGCACATGCCACATCACTTTTTTTTCAAACTTTTGTTTGACTTTTTGTCCATCTAGCATGGCTCTTAGCAAAAACGACGTGATTGGATTGGTGTTTTCGGAATATATAATATATTTTTTTAAGGTTAGACATTTAATCATTCTTAGAGTAAATGCAAGTTATGTTTTACAAATAAGTAAATGATTACAAGTTAAATAAGGGGTTATTGATAAATATGGCAATAAAGTTAAGAAAAATAAAATTCGGTGTAAACATCAAAATGCACGGGTGTAAGTATCAATTCCTAAATGGAAATCTAATTTCCTTTTTTGAAAGATATGGAAATCTAATTTTAAAATAGACTGAAACAAACAAAGTTAATTTTTCCCTCAAAGAAAAACAAAGTTATTGTGAAACGATAATCGAGAGAGACAAGAAATAAAGAGAGAGAAAACATGTAGGGAGAATAGTTTTGAGATGTGTATTATTCTCCAACTCTAAGCCTCCTTATATAGGCATTAGGGTGGGCTAATGGACCAATAACAATGGGCTTATAATATGTGGTGGAAATTCACTAATAGTCCAACTCATATTTCATAACACTCCCCCTTGAATATTCACCACTACGATGCCTCGTTAAAACCTTGTCATGAAAAACCCAATGGGAAAAAAATCAATGACTAAGGAAAAAGAGTACATCGGTGAACTCTATTTGCTCAGCATTGGTGATGACATTCTTCTGGAGCGCATCTTAATAATCTCTGCAGCCTCGTTGAAATCTTGCTTGGAAAAATCCTATGGGACAAAAACCATAGCGAAGGAAAAAGAGTGCCGCACGACTTAGAATTTCATTTGATATCCCCCTCATTGGAGCATCCTTTTACCTGACAAACAAAATTCATTGCAAAAACAACTATCTAAAAGAAATATTACAATCATAATTGAAAAAATGCATATGCACCTAAAACTACTCGCGAGTCTACACTTTTCATTTGCTTTAGGCAAATATTATTTCTCATTGGAACCAACCTCCATGGAATTTCACAAATTTGTGATTCATACGACCGTATTGTAACTAGTTACATTTCAACTCATCTTTTGTTGTTCCTTAGTCCCCGAGACTAATACAACATTATCATCATTCTCACCACGAGATGATTATAGTTATGAGAATTTATCATGATCCATATCATATCATGTTTCTCATTTTATAAGTCCAACGCTCAAAAGCGGACATAAACCTCAATATGAGTCCCACGCATTACAGCAGACATATAACCTTAACATGAGTCCCACGCCTAACGGCGGACATAAAATATCTACATGTATCCCACACGTACCAGCGGATATGTAGTCTCTGTTGACTCAAAGATCTCTAAGTGTGTTTTGAGAAGTAACTGTTTTGAGTGATGAAAGACAAAGAATTTATGAGGCTCCAATGCCTTGAGATACTGATCAGAGCTTCAAAGCCTTGAGAGTTGCTTTATTATACTGTATGCTCTAATAATCTTGTGTTGTAGGTTGTATATCTGATGTTTAAGATCTGAGATTTGCTGCAAATATCTATGTTATATATTCTTTATACATCTAACATAATTGCAGATATCCTGATCAGAGAGAATCAAAGATTTCTGGTCTCAACATTGAAAGACTGTGAAGCATGTTTTGAGTTTCAAAGCCTTGAGATGTGCCTTAGCTGCTGACAGTTTTTACAGAGTAAATTTGATTCTTTCTTGCAGGGTTTGATCTTTATTATTATGATTGTTTAATGACTTCTAAAAGTATTAAACTAGTTTATCATGAGTTATATGTTTCAGAAGTTAATCAGATTATTGTTTTATTCACTCATCCAATTTTTTATTCAGAAACTGGAAATCCAAACAGACTTAGTGTTGTTATATTTATGGATTTTGTTGTTGATGTGTTTTAATATTGTTGCACGTTTGTTAAATGTGCAAGTGCAATCTCAAAAAACTCCAACAGATATCTACTCAAAGCTGTTTCAAATTGCAGTTAGAAAGGATGAGGATTTGCAGGAACTGAGATCCTAAATTTTCTCATTCAGTAGCAGAGAGTGGATAAAAGACTGGTTTGAATTTTAAAAGATTCAGAAGCTTGAAGAGAACTGAGAGAGGTGTGGAAAATTCGTGGAAGACCAGACATTCAAACACACACATATTCAGGCTTCAATTACAGCTTTCAGAAGATCAATCATTCCAGTTTCCTGTAGAACACATCCAAACCTTCACAAGCTTATTTTTCTACTGTGTTCTGTTTTGTAATATGCTTATCTTTTGTGTATCTAAAACCTCACTAAACCTAGTGTTTGGTTGCTCAAGTGAAAAACAAGAGGTTCTTGTTAGCTCAACAGTTAGTAGCTGGTACTAGATAGGTTTGGAACCACAAGCTGTATAGGTGTAAGGGAATTCACTTAGGCTTGAAGATCTAGGGCTGTTTCTGTGTGAGTAATAAGAAGTGTTTGCCCAATCCTAGTGGGATTAGATCCCTCAGGCAGAGATTAGGTCCATTGGGACTGAACTCTTTAAAGTGTCTTGTGTTCTTTACTTTACGGTTTTGTTATTCTCTGTTGCAAAAAACTCAATCAAATTAGGGTTAATAAACTGTTTAGAACTGGTGGTAGTTCAAGACCTTGAAGCTTTCTGTTTGCCTTAGAAAGTTTCTGACTAGTTTTCTAAAATCTCAAGGCCTTAAGATTTGAGTTTCTCACATATTTACTTGGTTAAAATTTGTGTTTAGCAAAAAGTTTCCATACTCTATTCACCCCCCCTTGTAGAGTATTTTGGTCCTGTATTTAGTCTACATTACATACTTTCAATTGGTATAAGAGCTTGAGTCACTAATATAGATCTAACAATCTTGTGACTATGAGTAATGTAGGAGATGGTGGATTCTCACAAGGAAGGGCAGCAAACAGACCTCCATTGTTCTGTGGTGATAACTTCATGCACTGGAAGACATTGATGAAGATGTTCATCATAGATCAAGACATGGAACTGTGATCAATAGTTCAGAATGATCCTCATGAGTATTACACTACCATAGATGGAGTTAGATGCATCAAGTCTGAGGAAAATATCTCAATTACTTAACTGGAAAAGGTATCAAAAAATTACAATGTTATGAATCTGTTATACTGTGCTCTTAATGCAGATGAGTTCAACAGAGTATCAAATTGCAAAAGTGACAAAGAAGTATGGGACAAACTGGTCGTGACATATGAAGGAACAAGTCAGGTTAAACAGACCAAGATCAACATACTTATGAGGCAATATGAGCTGTTCTAGATGATCTCAGATGAGACCATCAAGGAGATTTTCAAAAGATTCACCGATGTGGTGAATAATCTGGAGTCATTGGGAAAGAAGTTTTCAAATGAAGAAAAGGTCAGGAAAATTCTGAGGAGCTTGCCAAAAGCCAAGTGGGAGCCAAAGACAACAGCTATTGAGGAAGCTCAGGACTTAAGTCTTCTTCAGCTAGATGATCTACAAGGAAAGCTGCTCACTCATGAAATGTCTATGAAAGATGTAGAAGTTTATCTGAGTGAAAACATCAAGAACTTAGCATTCAAGGCTAAAGACAATGAAAAATCTCAAATCCTTGATACTGAAGATGAGCATGATGATGACGAGGCTTTAGCATTGATCTCCAAGGCCTTGGTCAGGATTCTCAAAAAGAAAAGAAACTCTGGTAACAGAGACTACAACAGGGAGAGATCAAGACCTTCAAGCAGCAAGGACTACAAAGGTAAGTCTTCATCACAGTCACATAAAACTAAAGTAACGATTTTTTTTGAATGTGGTGATGCAGATCATTTAGTAAGGGATTGTCCACAAAAGAAGAAGAACAGGAACTTTCAAAATAAAGACAGTGACAACAGAAGGAAGAAAGCCATGATGGCCTCTTGGAGTGATTCTGATTCATCAAGTGACTCAGAACAGAAGAAGATCAAGAAAATTTGTGTTTCATGGCTAAACATGATGAAGAAAAGTCATCAGACATACATATTGAGGAAATGGTAAAATATCTTCTTGCTTCCTTCTGGTGTACTTCCTGAAATTCTCAAGAGTATGTTTTTAAATGAGGAAAGTTATAGAAGTGAGATTTCTTCTTTAAAGATTAAGATTCATGAGCAGGTAAAAGAAAACCTGGACCTAGCTTTTGCCAACAAAACTGTTGAAGTTTCTAAGACAAAAATTGAAAAGGACTTCAAGGCCTTGGACAGCAGGTTCAAAGCCTTGAAGGCACAGATAAAAGAGATTGTTGATCAAAACACTCTCTTAACTGAAAGATATGCTGATCTAAAGACTCATTCAGAGGATTTAGAACAACAAATCTGTACCTTGACTGAGAAACTTCAAGAGTCTAAAAAGGTCCTAGCCAGTTTTACAGGCTCAAAACATAATCTAAATCTCATTCTTGGAGGAAGTCTGAAATCAATGCATAAAAGTGGGACTGACTATAATCCAAATTTTCCAAAGAAAAGCCAAACTACTTTTGTCAAATCTGGTAGCAGACATTCTTCAAAATGTCATTACAGTGGAAAAATTGGTCATATCAGATTAACTTGTCCCTTCAGAAGATCAGAACCTCATATTATGAGGAATACTTATCCTTATCAGCTTAAGGGACATGTTAGGCAGATTTGGGTTCCAAAAGGAATTAGACCACCAAACATGGCTGATACTGAGTATGACTCAAAGTTCTGCACTTGGTCTAACAGCCTGTTAAGGCAACGATTTACTTTTGCAGGATGTCACCAAGGCCTTGAAAGATCAGAAATGGATATTAGACAGTGGCTGTTCCAAACATATGAGTGGAACACATCCAGGCCTTCACAAGCTTTGGGTGAAATGGATATAATGGGTATTATTCTTCAACCCTAAGCCTTCTTATATAGACATTAGAGTGGGATAATGGACCAATAACAATATACAAATGGGCTTATAATATGTAGTGGATATTCACTAATAGCCCAGCCCATATTTCATAACAAAAGTTAATTTTTTTTGGCATATTAAAATTTCTAACCTAACGTGCATTAAAATTTTATAAATCCGGTGTTCCTAAAAAGGCAAACTGCACAAAAGGTACCCACAATTTACTTTTTTAGCAAGTGAGTACCCAAATTTTATAGCCGTGCACTATAGGTCCTAAATTTTTGAAATTCGTTCAGCGAGGTACCCCTCCGTTAACTTTCAATTCATAGTGGACGGAATAATGTAAACAAACTATTGTACCATTCATTTTCACTCCTAAATTTGTTGAAAATTACAAGTTTTACAAACGAATCAAAAAAAGGTATTAAGAATAATAAAATTTTAACTTGAAAATTCACATATGTGTAAACATAATATATATTTTAATAACATAACAAGCTTACATATATTTGCATGAAAAATACAACTAATTACAATACAAACCGATCAACTGTGACGACCCGTCACAATTTTTAATAATATAATTTATCGATTTACGATAAAAATCACTGTTTACCGTCAACCCGTCTGACACTTTCAGACATCCAAACCTCAACCAGCAGGACACATAGTCCTCTGAAACAACATTTTAATAATACTTCTGAAAATCTGGTACGTGACTGAGTTTAATAAATAATTACACCAGCTTGTCAAAATGACAGTTTTTATAAATATCTGACCGAAACAATAAAATTACAGTTTTCACTAAAAATGGTTAAAAACAACATAGTTAACTGAAAATACAAATTTTAGCAACTACGCCGCGATCCGGTCGCGCTCCGGCTCAACCTGTAAAACAGTGGGGTGAGCCAAAACAGCCTAGCAGGTACCGCCTAACCACTGGCGTAGAAATCTAAAATCTACTTAACACAACAGCCAGTTATTACACAGCAGCATGCAACACCAAATTCACAAACAACATGATTTATCAATCACCAGACAGTCTAATAGATAACTGGAAAACTGTAAAATTCACACCAGAAATTTTTACAGATATAGACTGTAACTGCAGAAACTTAGAAGTTAGATTTTCCCTACCTGATTCGAGCCAAAGTAACACACCAAAGGAACTAATTTTGAAGCAAAATCACGACTCCTAAACTCTCTGGTTGAAACAGTGAACTACCCACGCATACAGTTTCTAATGTGTTGTTGTCCTTGAAATCTATGAAGAAAAATCACACACCACTTTTTTTTAATGACTTTCGCTCTCATATATGATATCTCAAATCATTCAAATACATCACAAATGGTTACTCCTCCAAAGTGGCCCTTACTGTCCGAAGTCATTAGGATATATTTCTTTTATTAATTCTTCCTCACATGCTACTAAGTGGTGACTTATGCCACAAACATTATACCAAAAGATGACACATGGAAAGTAGGATTGGGATGAGAAGTTATTTACTAATTAGGTACCCACAATTAAGACTACACTTCATAACCAAATGACTTAGTTTTGATTCTATCCAATATATGCATACACACAAAGTACGTACTGTATATTTACATTCGAAACATGCAGTCACAATTTTTTATAGGAAACAGAAGAAAGATGACTACTGTAGATAGTGCTTTCTGAGCTAGCAGATCTTGGCCACGTGGCAACCATCCAGCACACCATATTGTGCTCCACACACACTGGATCACCAGCCGAGCTGATCCACGTGGGGGCTGCGAGACAGAGCCCTCGCATACCACTGCACGGGACTTGTAGGGACTTAGTGGTTTGGAGGCTAGAGTAAGTCCTGTCGCGTGCGAGCCAAGCCCGCGCGCGACTTTTAGTAACTGCTTTTGAGAGATTTATGACACGAGCTCCATAAACCCGGTCAATCCGGTCAAACCCGGTCAATCCGGTCAAACCCGGTCAACCTCGTAACGGTTCCGGTATTCGCGCATAACGTGCTGTAACGGTCCCTATATATAAGGACGAACGTGCCGTTGTGGTTAAGCTAATTAAGCCGCCATTGATGGGCGCATTAACCACACTGCAACGGTCACATTCTCTGTTATATATAGGATGTTAACCTTTCCATACAAAGGAGAACACATTAGCCATACGCGGAAGCTCTGCCAAACCTCTGTCTCTCTCTCTCTCAGACATTACTACTGCCTTACTCTCTCCCTACACACAACCCAACTCTTCCTGTGCTATTTCTTATCCTCTACATACGGTGTACACGAAGGTCTCCCCGCCGGAATCTCTTGTGCACATTTTGGTGAACCCGACGTGAACTTACCAACAAAAGCAACCATGTCTCAGGAGGATGATGTTAGCAACAGATCGCCTTCCACCGAAGCTGCCTCTGGAGAGGAGACCCGCCGTACTCCTGCGACCCCCGGCGAGGCACCGGCGCTAGAATCCTTGGACGCCACCGTCCAAGGTCAGGCGAAAGCTCTAAAAGCTCAGTCTGCGCAGCTAGAACGGATCCTGGCCGTTCTGGGCACCCTTGCACCAAACCCTTCACCAGCCACCGCTATCTCTCAAGGAGGAGGAGCTCCTACCGCTTCAGGATTGGGAGTGTCGACCACACCTCCCAACCCTAATCTGCAGACACCACCGGCTACTACGCAGTTGCCTTCAATTCAGGGGTCAACAGCTCAGATGTTGCCTCTCACTGCTCATACTCCTCAGCCTCCGGCTTTGGCTTCTAATCCGGCTTCGCAGTATCCCTTGCCTCCGCCAACGACGATCTGGGGCAATGCGAATGGCCAATATGTCCCCAATCCTCCGGCGGCATACGTGTCGCCTCCGTCTGCGGCAACCCCTCCTCCTATTACCGAGGGAAGCATTCCAGAATGTATGACGTCTCTGCAGAAGCGCATGGACACTATTCTGGCTCATCAATCATTCGCGGATACCATCATCCCGAAGCTAGACAACGATCCACCCATCCCGCGGGAGATCTATCTCATTCCTAACCCGGTGGGGTATAAGGCTCCTAAATGGGACAAGTTCGAGGATGTCAATGGGAACGCTCATGAGCATGTCATGCGTTTCATTGATGTCATGGGGCCATACGAAGCCGATTCCAAACTACTGATGCGAGAGTTCCCAAAATCCTTGGGAAACGTAGCGTATAAGTGGTACCGAACGTTGGAGGCTGGATCCGTGAAAACTTGGGACGACATGGTCCAGAAGTTCTATACCAAGTTCTTCCAGATGGAAGAGAAGGTGACGATGATCCACCTCTCGCGGATGTATCAGAAGCGCGAGGAGGATGGGATAACGTTCATCAAGAAGTTCAGGGCGAAGTCATTGGAATGCAAAGATCCAATGCTCGAAAGTCGGCTTGTAGAGATATGCCTGCAGTGCATGCGAGACGAATACAAAGGTATGCTCATCAATTTGCAAACACCTACGTTTTCAAAGCTAATCGAATGCACGAAGAACATCGAGCCTATAGTTGAGAGGCAGAAAAAGAAGAACGCTCCGGAGCGATCTTCGAGCGGCACCACCTACAAGATCGGGAGATTCAGTTACAAGAGGGGACGCGAAGCTGAGGTCAATACAGTTTCACCCCAGAAGCAAGCGAAGGTTGTGAACTTCGACGTACCACCTCTGCCATGCTCGGTGGAGGAGGCAAGCGACCACTGCAGGCAGTGGCGCAAGGACGGTGTCCTACCGCCGCTCGAGAAGATACCCTCCAAGGAGATGGTGAGGGACCCGAAGTGGTGCGAGTACCACGGCAAGGTCATGCACCCCACAGCGGAATGTAAGAAGCTCAGGATTGCATTCAACCAGAAGATGAAGAACGGCGAGCTGATTGTCAGTGATCACAGGAAGGATGTGCGCAACAATCCACTTCCTGCCCATGCGGAGCAAGACTCAAAAGGCAAAGAGGTCACCATGATCTCGATTGTGGACTTGGAAGAAGTCGCAGAGGATGGTTTGCCCATCATTGCCGAAGTCCATGATGACGAGGACTACAGTGTAGACACAGAGGATGAACGTGCCGATCGGATGAAGGGGTCGCACGGCTTTAGCAGATTCTTCGACGAGATGAACTTCTCCGAGAAGTGCCGGACAGAAATGACGAAAGTAATATTGAGGATAGCAGAGGACTACGAGGAGGATCTTGTAGTCTCCAACGGGAAAGTCATCAGGGCGTCTCGCTCTACAGAAAAGATTATGACCTTTTCTGCCAGCGACAAAAAGACAGATGCGAGCTACCAGAGGCCTCTGTACGTGACGGCCATCATCAATGGCGTCGAATTCAAACGAGCATTCGTCGATGGAGGAGCAGCGGTCAACGTCGTTTCGCTCCACACACTGAAGCTAGCAGGGATCCCCGAGCATAAGATTGTCAGGCGTCCATCTCCGCTGATGGGATTTGGAAGCGACTCTAGAATGGCGATCGGGTGGATCCGCCTGGGCGTGCAGATCGGCAAAATCAAGTGCTCAGCGAAGTTCTATGTCATAGATTCGAACACTACGTATCACATGATCATAGGTCGAGCCTAGATTCATCGCTTTGACGCGGTCCCTTCAACAGCTCACCAAGTCATGAAAGCCATCTGGAACGACAGAATAGTCGAGATACCGGCTTCAACGAATCCATTCAACATGGATGAAGCACATCTCAGCGAGGCGGTGTGGTTCACCGAGATGGCGGACGAGCAAACACCGGGGCCGTTCAACCCTACTCCTTTACCTCTTTGGGAAGATATCAAGGATCAGTCGCCTGCGGGAGTAATGGTGACAAGGGAGGATGCCAAGGAAAAGCCGCCCACACGCAAAGAGGCGCCACGAATCGCTTACCAGCGAAAGAACGTGTACACTTTGAATAGAATAGCAAAGCATGACCCTGAGGGCAAGGAGATAGAGTGCTTCTACGCCAATGGGAAGAAGTGCTATCGCATATGAAGGTGCGCGGGGATGTCCTCACACGGGCATGGGGATATCCCTGGGCAAATCAACCAAATCGAGCAGATTGCGCTCACAGAAAGGCCAATGCAGAGCACTCCAGATGAGAAGCTCAAAGAAGCACCCGAATGCATGGAAGACAGACCAAGACCACAGAAGCAAGAGTTAAAGGAAGTGTTCCTCAGCCCGAACGAGGAAAAGAAAAGGCCAGTCTTTCTAAGCGCGGACCTCACAAGCGAGGAGGAGAAAGGACTGCTACAGCTCCTAACTGAGTACAAAGACGTGTTCGCATGGGAGTATGATGAGATGCCCGGACTGGACACAAGCATCACTATGCATCGTTTAGACATCATCCCGGGTTCTAAACCGATAAAGCAGAGCACAAGAAGCTTCAGGCCGGAGCTTAATGTGAAGATCAAACAGGAGATCGTCAAACTCCTGGATGCCAAGTTCATAGAGCCGAATCATCATCCGACATGGCTGACCAACATTGTGCCAGTGGTAAAGAAGAACGGACAGCTTCGCATCTGTGTGGACTTCCGAGATCTCAATCGTTTCTACCCCAAGGACGATTTTCCGCTCCCAAACATCGATTTGCTAATCGATTCGACAGCGGGTCATCGCATGTTCAGTTTCATGGACGGATTCAGTGGGTAAAACCAAATCAAGATGGACCCCGAAGATGCACGAAAGACTGCCTTCATCACCCCTGTGGGAGTGTTCAACTACACGGTGATGCCCTTTGGTCTCAAGAACGCAGGTGCCACCTACCAGCGAGCCATGATGGCCCTATTCCACGACATGATGCACAAGGAAGTGGAGTTTTACGTGGACGACCTCGTGGTTAAATCCAAGCAAGAGGCAGACCACCTGGCAGATTTGCGGAAGGTGTTCAACAGATGCAGACGCTTCCAGCTGAAGATGAACCCTATGAAATGCGCATTCGGGGTAACATCAGGAAAATTCTTGGGATGCGTGGTACATCGCCAAGGAATAGAGCCTGACCCTGCGAAGGTTTCAGCAATTGTCAGCATGACCCCGCCGCACGACCAGAGTGCCTTGAAAACATTCTTGGGGAAGCTATCATATCTGCGAAGATTCATCCCTGCGATTGCCGAGATTACTTTCTGCTTCAGTAATCTCCTCAAGAAAGATGCCGCATACAACTGGACCCCGGAGCACGAAGCTGCGTTCGGGAAGCTGAAAGAACTGTTGACGTCTTCAAAAGTAATGATCGCACCTCAGTTGGGGTCACCGCTTTTACTGTATCTGACGTCAACCAGGAAATCCATAGGAGCGCTTTTAGCTCAGGAGTACGAAGGTCAGGAAAGGCCCATCTACAACATCTCTCGCATTGTGCAGCCCGCAGAATCAAGGTACACAGACATCGAGCGTCATTGCCTTGCTTTATTCTTCATAATAGAGAAGTTGAGACATTACTTTGCGTCGCACAAAGTGGTGGTGGTTACGAAAAGTGATCCCATACGATATCTGTTAACTCACACTACTCCTGGAGGAAGATTGGCGAAATGGTACATGACCATTTCTCAATACGATATCACATGCGTGAGACCGCGAGCGATCAAGTCGCAGGCGGTAGCGGATTTGTTGGCACAATTCCCCGACAACAGTCATGAGCCCGTGATCGAAGAAGAACTCGAGGGACCTGAGATCTATGCGATCGATGTACCCTATTGGACGCTCCATTTCGACGGGTCGTCAACAAGGAAATGCGGAGGCATTGGGATAGTCTTTACCAAGCCAGATGGGGAGGTCATACAGATGTCCGCAAAGCTCGACTTCGCAGTCACCAACAACGAGGCAGAATATGAAGCCCTCATAGCGGGGCTGCGTGCAGCAAAAGCTTTGGAAGTAAGCAATTTGACGGTCATGGGAGACTCCAAGTTGATCGTCAAGCAAGCCTCGGGCGAGTACGGTTTGAAGGAGATTAACCTTCTGTCCTACCGCACTCTGGTACAAAAGCTAGTGCAGCAATTCTGCGATGTGAGGTACGAGCACAAGCCCCGAGCAGACAACAGACATGCAGATGCTTTGGCCACCTTGGGATCCAAGGTTAGTACAGACAAATTTCCCGCAAGGATCTCCATTGAGGTGCGAACATCGTCGGCGTTGACAGAAGACGCGTGCGACGATGAACACATGGATGATACGGACTGGAGAAAAAAAATTTTGCGAGCTATTGCGGAAGGCACAAGCAGCGAAAGCTGGGCACTCACAAGAGGGTATTGCATACATGACAACACCCTTTACTACAAGGGCGCTGGCGGAATACTCATGCGATGTGTTTCCGAGCAAGAGGGACAATTGCTGCTGGAGAAGATTCACCAACATGCTTGTGGAGAAAGCCAGGTGTCAATCTACCGGAAGGCTCAGAGATATGGCATTCATTGGCCGAATATGTCAACAGCCGCCGCCATAATACAAGGAAAGTGCGAGAGTTGCGCACTGATCAAGGATTCCTTACTCATCGCTCTAACCGACGATGATGCGGATTGGAGAAAACCACTCTTTGATTTTCTCACCCAGGGTACCGTACCCGAATCGAGAAAAGAGGCGGAGAAGTTGAAAAGGAAGGCATCCCGGTATGTGGTGCAAGAGAACCTACTTTGGCGAAGAGGTCATGAAGGCAACTTGCTGCGATGTCTAGACGACAGGGAAGCACAAGAAGTCATGGACCTTTCCCATCAGGTAGAACACCAAGGAGGTACGAAACTATGCAGGCAGCTCCTCTCAATCGGATATTTCTGGCCCACGATGGAAGCCGATTGCCGCACCAAAGTACGACGCTGCCAAGAGTGTCAGTTCAAAGGAAACCTAGTGCATGCTCCTGCTATGGACCTACATGCATTAGGAACGCCATGGCCATTTCACACATGGGCGCTGGATTTCATTGGTCCCATCCGACCAACTTCGCACGGGAATCATTTTATTCTCACCGCAACTGAGCTGTTCACCAAATGGGTGGAGGCGATACCATTAAAGACGGCAAATGCGCTAGCTGTGGTCAATTTCATCCAAGAAAACATTATATGCAGGTTCGGAATTCCCAACACCATCCTTTCGGATAATGGTACTCCTTTTGTTAATCGCCAGGTGGCTGCAAAGCTAGCAGAGTACAATATCAGGCAAATATGTTCCACCCCTACTACCCGAAGGGGAACGGGCAAGCCGAAGCGACCAACAAAACGCTGTTGAGGATTTTGAGCAAGATGGTCGCAAATGACCACAAGAAGTGGGCTGATTCTCTAAACATAGCCCTGTGGGCTTACCGGACTTCTCCAAGGACACCCACGGGGGTCTCACCATTCCTCCTATGCTATGGAGCTGAGGCCGTGGTACCTGCGGAGGTGAGAGTCAATTCGGCGAGATTGGCCTTCCATGCATTATACGACAATCAACGCGATCATGACTTAATCTTGCTAGAGGAAAAGCGAGAGCAAGCCAAAAGGACCAACAAGCGGTATCAAGAAAGGATCGCTCGTGCTTACAATAAGACGGTCCAGCGAAGAGATTTCGCAGTTGGAGATTTGGTCCTGCGCGCATCTGATCATTGCATGCGAGAAGCGGCTCACCCAAAGTTCGCAGCTAATTGGGTAGGACCCTTCGAAGTCACAGAAGTCTTAGACAGTGGTTACTGCAGCATACGGAGGTTGCACGGAACGACCTCAACCCCAAGCTCAGTCAACATGCGCTGGATTAAGAAGTACTATCCTTGACTTCTCTCATTTTATGCGTTTTACTATAACGTTGCCTCATGTATCGTATGGCTATGATTCACACAATCTTCTCTCCCAAATGAGAGAATTGTAAGCTCATCTATCCCATATGAGAGCGCTATAATAAAAGGATTCTCCCAAATGATAATTTCGTATTTCTAGCTGTTAATATTGCTTTATTTAGTTTGTTATTACTGTTAACAATGGGCTATCTGCCACAATAGCAATCTACGCGAAATGCGATCTTAATTGATCATCTAAGCCTATCTGTCACGATAGCAGCTCATGCAAATGCGATCTTAACCGATCTTCTAAGCCTATCTGTCACGATAGCAGCCTATGCAAATGCGATCTTAACCGATCTTCTAAGCCTATCTGTCACGATAGCAGTCTATGCAAATGCGATCTTAACTGATCTCCTAAGCCTATCTGCCACGATAGCAACCTGTGCAAATGCGATCTTAATCGATCTTCTAAGCCTATCTGTCACGATAGCAGCCTATGCAAATGCAATCTTAACTGATCTCCTAAGCCTATCTGTCACGATAGCAGCCTATGCAAATGTGATCTTAATCGATCTTCTAAGCCTATCTGTCACGATAGCAGTCTATGCGAATGCGATCTTAGTTGATCATCTAAGCCTATCTGCCACGATAGCAGCTCATGCGAAAAATGATCTTAATTGATCTTCTAAGCCTATCTGCCACGATAGCAGTTCATGTGAAAGCAGTATTAAGTGATCTTTCAAGCCTATCTATTGTGATAGCAACGTATGCGAACGTGATCTTAAATGATTCTTCAAGCCTATCTAATGTGATAGCGGCGTTATACGAATGCGATTTAAGAAATTCGTATCTAAATCGGTCATAATCTTAAGTGATCACCAAAAGGTCTATCTAATGACATAACACCTGCACTTGAATCTAAACATGAATCACAAGCCCATCTGCAAAGATGGCACAGCTACGCAAGTACGATCTCGAACAATCCAATAGTACATCTGCGAATCTATGCAACGGATAGCAGATACGAAGTGTGCATATGGCACTACAAAAGGCGAGATATACCGATACGCATGCGAAATTGTATTTTGTTGTAACAAGACAGCAGATAATACAAAGCTATTTATCATTATGAGTCGAAAAGACTTATAATTTATCTGTCTAGATAGCAGCTTACAAACGAAAAAGCTCAAATCTAACTACGCAGCCAACATGGCTTACAATGCATTCGAAAAGTAACTTACGAGCTTGAAGTAACACATCGAGGGAATCCTAGCTGAAAAAGGATGAACCTAACGGTCCTAACACCGGCTATGCAATGCACAGATCTGCGGCATGAAGATCTGTTGCAAGTAGGATCTTGCTATAAAAGGAACGTCCTACGAGAGCCACAAGAAGCCATACGTTCAAGATCCCAGTATTTGACAAAGCCCTTGTCAGATCAACATCCCATGAGGGATGCTGGAGGAGAATTCTGCCGTTCATTACGAGTCGGTAGCAAGGTCACTACGGCGCTGCACCTCACCGGGAGGCGGCCGGAAACATGACCTGCAAACATAATAGAAGAAGAAAATTCTTCGGATACACATGAGATATCATCTCCATTTTCTTTATGAAGGTTACAAAGATTAGTAAGCCTCATAAAGCGGATCTTGGAAACTATTTCTATGGCACAAAGCGCAAACTCAGGTCTCATGACTATGAGTTGCCATGAATCAACGAAAAACAAGCGTTGAAGCCAGCAGTCGTAAGGACTCACGGCAAAGCACATTTTTTGGGATGAAGAACTTAAATGGCAAAGACAGGGTTTATATAGACCTTGTGGAGACTCTTCAGTTGCCAAGATGAGTCAGCAGAATTCGAAAAGAGGGTAAGGTCAATCACTTACGCCTTGAAAAGCGGTAACGATCAATTACCCTACTAAAGGCTACTACGATTCAGTTGCGTATCCTAATAAATGACGGGTGGTCATGATTCGGATGGACTTCCCAAGGAAAGCGTGCTTATCTTATGAGAAATTAGCGCGAAAATCAAGCAGAATATCAATTGCTGATGTCATAATTAGATATGCACAGAGATATTCCATCAAATCCCGGAAAGGGCAAAACGGGAATGTCGATTCTTTTTTTTAAAAAAAGGGGGGAGAAACCCTAGCAACATTACATTAATGTTTCTAGTAACATTACATTAATGTTTCTGCTATTTGTTTGCTACTTTTCAAATTCAAAAGTCAAAGTAAATTCTTGATCAAGGAGTCATTAAGGGCGAACTGACGGCTCAGCTTCTCTACCTGCTCCACTTCTTGCTTCAATTGCTCGCACTTGGCGTTCATCTCATGATAGAGCTTCAGAGCTTCGTCAACCTTTCGCTTTTGCTGCTCCACCTTCTGCTTCTCAGCTGCGAGGTTTTGGTGGCCGAGTTTCAAAGTTACGGCTGCGCGAATCAAAGTAACTCTTTTCATAAGAAACTTGAAACCTAGCCTGCCTTGAACTTTAGTCAGAAGATTTTGGCACATGCCGAAAAGAAATTCGGCACTCTGAACAGAAATGGTCGCAGGCGTGGCCGCAGACAGCTGCTCCAAAATCCAAATGGCTTCGGTCAGAAACAGCCTTCTGTCAAAAGGCCCTATCTCCAGAGATCTCACAAATGACTGGGGATAAGTGAGGCGCATCCGAACTAGCCAGTCCACATCGGCTTGCTTCAAACCTAAAGAAATGTCAAGGCTAAGTTATGATATCAAACTCGCAAATAAATAATGCGAGCTGTAAACAGCAAGCCACGACATACCAGTTCCTTCAAGGATCTCACGAAGAGAAGGAATGCGCATTGCTGGAGTGGTCGAAGACTGTCCACGCTCCATAGCTCTCCTGTCAGCTGCGAGCTCTAACTCTTCATAGTTAGAAGGAAGAGTATAAGCTGCACCAGTTGCGATTGCAGCCCCGACCTGCGAGCCCCAAAAGCTCCACGCAGGAAGTGGCGTCACAGACTCAGTCATCGCTGGAGGCATAGTGGCAGCCGAAGTTGCTTGGCGAGGGACACTTTCAGATGCGGTAGCATCAACAGTACTTGTTCTTACTTCCTCAGCGCCAGCATGGGCATCTTCCTCCATTAACACAGCGTCAGCTTCGGCATCATCAGAAAGTTCGATGATGTCCTCAAAAGGCTCTCCTGCATATTCAGCAGCTGCGACGGGCTTCTCGGTATGAGAACTCAGCACTGGGACATAGGATGCAGAAGTTTGACTTCTTTGCTCCAACACGGGTTCATCAGCAGTACCTGCGATACAAAATGCGATGATGTGAGGTAAAATGTATCATACGTTATTTTACTATCTTTTGCTAAAGCTAAGAGCAAGCACCTCCACGCGAAGGTGGGATTGCAGTGTCTTCGTCATACACTAAAGATGTGGAACCATGCCCTATTAGTGTGTCCTCATTAAGCATGTCTTTAAAAGGAGCATGACCTGGGGCGCGAAGAAGCTAGTCATGATTATGCTTCGAGTTGCTAATCTTAGTTCATGCATATCGATCAAGTGATTACCTGAGGGTTCACCGCACTTTCCTACTAGCCAACGGCGAATGTCGGCCTTTGACACACCATGCTTTAACGCACCCACAATAACATCCCGATAAGTTACTGCGAGATTAAAAATCTCACCTTTATTGCCGCCTTCGATTTCTTCAAAATCTGCCTGGGCTTGCTCCAAAGCTGCTGCATCCTCTTCAATAGCCGCATCCTCCTCCTCAGCTTGAGGAGTCACCTCTTCGGGAAGCACATCTTCCTCATCAGCTGGACGCACTAAGTCGTCGACATGTTGCTCTTTGAGGCTCCGCTGCCTCACAAGCTCGAGCTCCTCCTCTTCTCGTTGCCTCCTCCTTTCAGCAGCTTCCGCGGCTGTCTTCCTAGACTCGGCGAGAACGTCCTCGCTTATGGGTTTGTCCGAAATGCCAGAATGAGCATCCCTCTTCTGTCTCTTGGCCAAAAGGCCACCGATGGTCTCATCATCATCATCATCATCATCTCCGAAGAAACGATTGGTTCAAGATCAAGTTGCAAAAGAATTATGATAATGAGAAGGGAAACGCGGTGGAGGTACCTCCCGATTCTTCCTCATGTATCACAATTGTTCTTTCTTCTTCTTCTTCATCACCTTCTCTGGGCTCCTGCCTATCCTCTTCTTCCTCCTGGTTGAATGGGACGAAGGTCTCAACTGCGAGCTCCTTCCGCGCTTTACTGGGCATGCGACCTTTGCCTTTGTCCTTGGCAGAAAGGGACTTAGCTGGAGGGGAAGTTGGAGCGCTCCTAGGGGAAGATATTGTGATTCCCTTTTGCCTGGGTCTCTTCGCTCTCGGCGCTGCAGTCGCTGGAGGAGACGGATTATCTCTGGGCGGAGACGAGGCCGGAGCATTATCTATCAGCGAGTCAGCAAAAGCATTCATGACTGCGCGAATCCTGGTTTCGACTTCGGGGTCCATCCTCGATGCTAGCAGGAACGACTGTCCTTGTCTTCTGGTGGCAACCATGGTGTTAACCAGCGACTTGGAACGATCACCAGATGCGAATCTCCGCACATGACACTACAGCAAACAGTGTAGAATAAAGGCATCAACATGTGGAAATCAAGAAGCTCAACGCATGCGGAAAAAAAGTTGCTTACCTTAGCAAATGTCTCGCTATATCTAATGACATGCGAGTCGCCTTTCTTAACTGCGGCGATCTTTTCATTCAGAATGACGTCAGGGCACAAATGGTTCTCATGATCCAACAATGAGTAGCAACCATATTCAGACTCGCTCAGACTGCAATTGGGACGAAACGGAAAAGAGTTTCTTTTGATCAAAGGAGCTCTGCTTGGCTGAGGAGCCGACTGCGTCTCAAACCTGACATGCTGGGCGATCCAGTATGCGAGCGAGTTCTTGGAACAACCACCCTCGCGGTTACCTGCAGGCTGCTCAAAAGGGAGATTGTTCATAAAGACTGTTTTGCACTCCTTTGTCAGCAAGCGCCTATAGCAACCTCTGATAATGGACTGTGGCCAGATCGAGGGTGCCACTGCATCAAAGCCAAACTGGGGAGAAACTCGAGTGGGGTCAACATCCACGGTAATCCTCTCATACCTTGGTGCGAGCTCACGAATGTGCTCGGCGAGAGCAGGAAGGGAACCTCGCAGGCACCAGCAAAAGAATTCGCGATAGCGCTCATGGAAATGCGATCCCTCTTCGAAGAGGAGCTCTTCTGAGAAGACAATACCCTTAGAAGGGTACAGCTTTGGAAACCACCGAACGTTCTCAATACGCACGGCATAGGGCCTGGCAACGAACTCTTTCCGGTTGTCGCATATCAGGCTCCAAACGCACTTGGTATTGTTCGCTCCGAACCACCTTGCAGCTCTGCCGCAGTTACGCTCCTCCACCTCACCTGGGGGACACCACTTGTTGGGCTTGGAGGCAGTTGGGGCATAAGAAGGCCACCGCTCAAAGACCCACATCGTCAAGAAGGCAATATTGACAAAGGTCAGTATGTCGAGGCGGCCACGCGACTCCTTCATGGCCACAACCAGCTGATCCAATCTATATTAAAATGTGCCCAAGACCAGGGGTCCGAGTGCGACCCTCTGGCCAAGGGTCAGTTTCACAGCGAGCGGCAGAACATGGTAGAAGACCCCATCGTGCGGGTGACCATCGATTAAGTACCTTGACAGCCAGGCACAGAGGAAAGCACAAAGGGTCAAGTGATAACCCTTACCCTCCACGTAATTCTTGGCCTCCGGGTCTTAACTCAGAAGCTTCTTGGTGATGCTGCTGTTCGCGTAGTCACGAAAGAAGTACTGCACCCATTTATTCCAAGTATTCTTCGCAGACGTGTCAACCAACTGCCAATTGGGAAGGGCTTTGGTAGTGGTCCACCAGGTGGAGATTTTCTTTACCTCTGATAGGCACTCCTCCATCTGCGTGTACAAAGCAATCTCCTCATCCATCCTCAGGGGACTCAAAGGGTCCACTTCACCCATGGGAGACAGATCGTACAGCATATGCACGTCCTCGAGTGTGGGGTGTAGGGTTTTGATTCATGGATCGCGCAAACGGAAGCATAATCAAACAAATAACCATGCAAAACCCTCCAAGGATCACAAGTCTAGATGCATAACGATAGTGAAGGTAAGAAATCATAAACACACCTTTGGGTTCTCCTTGATGACTTCAAACGCGAATAGTGTCACGTTCTCTATAGTTGATCCACGCCTAGAGTTGTTTCTAGATCTCCAATCTCCTTGGTGCTAGCCTGGAATGAGAGGAGGGTGAAGGAATCACGCAAAACGAGACAAAAAGAAAGGGGCTCGGCCCTCTTTTTGGCCGACGGGGACGAGGGCGGCGGCAAGGGGGGCGTCGGCCTCCTTTGTTGCTTGCTCTCTCTCCTTTGTTCTCTCCCACTCTTGTTATGTTCTCTCTAGAGCATAAGTTATGAGGAAGGAAGGAAGGAAGGAGGGTCCTTTATATAGTCCAACAATTCCTTGTTAACTACCTAAAGGACTTATTCTAGTCCTACTAGAATTCAATTTAGTCCCTTCCTTGCAAATTAGTCCCTACTAAGTTTGCAAGGGTTTGCAAAGTGATCCTTCTAATTAATTAATCCAATTAATTAATTCCCAAATCTAGTACAACTCTATATAGCGTGTGACCCCATAGGTTCTATCTAGTTGGTAGCAACTCTTTGCTAATATGGAGCGGTTTCTAGCAAAACATCCATTCTAGCCAACTAATAGAATAGTCATCTAGACAACCTTGTACAAGCAATTGTCTCATCCCTTTGCCTCCATATCCGGATTGGACACGAGACATACAAGTCACACTCGTATATCCAATCCATAGTTTCTCGATCCATGGAATAGCCTTATTCGTGAAAATAACATCAATATCCCATATTGATTTATTTGAGTCTGGCCAGACATTCTATAAGCACTATCCTTCGAGTGGCCTAGGATATTTGCTCCCGTTATGTGGGAGGGGCAAATCCTCTCTACGTCCACTACGATCTCTAAGCTTGCTTCTCATTGTATCCAGTTCACGCCTTTATAACTACCCAGTTACGGTGTAGCGTTTAACGCTACCAAGATCACAATGATCCACAACTAGAATATCTAGTGACTTCAAGTCTAAGGATGACAATACCATTGTACCCGAGAAGCACTTGTGACTCAACATAACATGTATGTAGCCTTCTCGGTGATGGGTCAATCCAGTGCAACATTCCGTAATGCACACCTATGTGTTGGATCGTGATATCTCCATATCAATCCAACCCCATACTAGTCTATAGATGATTGTCCCATTAATCATTATACTTGACTAGGGATATTTAAGATAAACAACACAATTGTAAATCTAAGGACTTCATTATATTAAATATCCAATAAATAATAAATGAATTTTCTAGCCATATAAAAATTCATACTAAACTAGATTGCCTCTAGGGCATCTATTCCAACAGTCTCCCACTTGCACTAGAGCCAATCTGGCGCATCTCGTATGCCCATACTCCTAGTGTGCCCTTCATGCTTCCACTGCGTGAGAGGTTTTGTAAGCGGGTCTGACAGATTATCATCTGTAGGAATCTTGCATATCCGAACGTCTCCTCTATCGATAATATCTCGAATCAGATGAAACTTCCTGAGCACATGCTTGGACTTCTGGTGCGATCTGGGTTCCTTTGATTGCGCGATCGCCCCAGTGTTGTCACAAAACAACTCCACTGGATCCGCAATGCTAGGGACCACACCAAGTTCAGAAACAAACTTTCTGATCCAAACAGCCTCCTTTGCTGCGCCATTTGCAGCAATGTACTCAGCCTCTGTTGTAGAATCAGCTACCGTCTCTTGCTTGGAACTTTTCCAGCTCACCGCTGCTCCATTCAGGCAAAACACATATCCCGACTGTGATCTAAAGTCATCTCTATCGGTTTGGAAGCTTGCATCAGTGTAACCCCTTACACGCAACTCTTCCTCACCGCCAAACATCAAGAAAGCATCCTTAGTTCTTCTCAAGTACTTTAGGATGTTCTTGACAGCAATCCAGTGACTCTCACCCGGATTGGATTGGTATCTGCTTGTCATACTCAAGGCATATGACACATCTGGTCTGGTACATAACATGGCGTACATGATAGATCCTATGGCCGAGGCATAGGGAATCCTACTCATGCGTTCCCTCTCAATCTCATTGGAAGGACAACCACTCTTCGAAAGAGTGATTCCATGTGACATGGGCAAGAATCCCTTCTTGGAATCTTGCATGTTGAACCGTTTCAACACCTTGTCAATATATGTACTTTGACTTAGGCCTAGCAACCTTTTAGATCTATCTCTATAGATCTTTATACCGAGTATATAGGCTGCTTCCCCTAAGTCTTTCATTGAGAAACACTTTCCTAGCCAATCTTTCACAGATTGCAGCATGGGAATGTTGTTTCCAATGAGTAGTATGTCATCCACATACAAGACCAGAAAAGCTACAGAGCTCCCACTAACCTTCTTGTAGACACAAGACTCATCTTCGTTTCTGATGAACCCAAACTCTTTGACCACTTTATCAAAACGTCGATTCCAACTCCTAGAAGCTTGCTTCAATCCATAAATGGATCGTTGCAGCTTACAGACTTTGTTGGCTTGCTTTGGATCCTCAAAACCCTCCGGCTGTATCATATACACGTCCTCGAGGAGATTCCCATAAAGGAATGCTGTTTTGACATCCATCTGCCAAATCTCATAGTCGTAGTATGCTGCAATTGCAAGTAGGATTCGGATGGATTTGGTCATAGCGACTGGTGAAAAGGTTTCATCATAGTCAATACCATGAATCTGTTTGAATCCTTTAGCCACCAATCGGCCCTTATAGTTAATCACATTACCATCCATGTTGATCTTCTTCTTGAAGACCCACTTGCACCCTATGGGTCGCGCCCCATCAGGTGGTTCCACCAAAGTCCATACTTTGTTGGTATACATGGATTCCATCTCGGATCTCATGGCCTCAAGCCACTTCTGCGAGTCTGGGCCACTCATGGCCTCCTCATAGGTAGTAGGCTCATCATCTATGAGCATCGTGTCACCGGAATCAGTTACGAGAAGTCCGTACCTCTCGGGTTCCTGGCGCACTCTACTAGATCTACGAAGCTCTTGTGTTACCTGAACAGGTGGATCCACAACTGCTTGTGATTCCTGTTCATGTTCCATAATCGGTTCAGTGATTTGTGGTTCTTGAACTTCTTCAAGTTCTACATTCCTCCCACTTGCTTCTTTAGAGACAAACTCTCTTTCTAGAAACACACCGGTCCGAGCAACAAACACTTTGTTCTCGGTTGGATTGTAGAAGTAGTATCCCTTAGTTTCCTTAGGGTACCCCACAAATTTACACTTATCCGATTTAGGCCCCAGCTTGTCTGATTGTAAACGCTTTACATAGACATCGCAGCCCCAAATCCTCATGAACGACAGTGTGGGACGCCTCCCACTCCACATCTCATATGGTGTCTTCATGACTGATTTAGATGGAACACGGTTAATGGTGAAAGCTGCACTTAATAGAGCGTAGCCCCAAAATGATAATGGAAGATCGGTTTGACACATCATAGACCGAACCATATCCAATAGGGTTCGATTCCTCCTCTCGGACACGCCATTCCATTGTGGCGTTCCGGGTGGAGTGAGTTGGGACACGATCCCACACTCTCTAAGATAGTCGTCAAACTCTTGGCTCAAGTATTCTCCTCCACGATCCGATCGTAGAGCCTTGATACTTTTGCCAAGTTGCTTCTCTACTTCATTCTTGAATTCTTTGAACACTTCAAAGGATTCGGATTTTGCCCTCATAAGGTACACAAATCCATATCTACTGTAATCATCAGTAAATGTAATGAAGTAGACATAACCACCCCTGGCAGGCGTGGCAAATGGCCCACACACATCGGTATGTATGAGCGCCAATTGCTCACTAGTCCTCTCACCTTTCTTATTGAAAGGGGACTTTGTCATTTTTCCCAATAAACAAGCCTCACATGTCTCATATGATTCAAAATCAAATGAGTCTAGTAATCCATCCTTTATGGAGTCTAGATACACGTTTCTCATTTATGTGGCCTAAACGACAATGCCATAAATAAGCAGGATTTAAATCATTTATTTTAATCCGCTTGGTATTAATGTTGTAGACAGGATTGCTTAGATCAAGGACATAAAGTCCATTAAATAATTGCGCACTAAAATAGTGAATATTATTCAAATAAAAGGAACAACAATTGTTCTTTATTGAAATAATAAAACCTTCCTTGTCCAAACAAGAAATAGAAATAATGTTTCTGCTCATAGCAGGCACAAAATAGCAATTATTTAATTCTAAAACTAATCCTGAAGGCAGAGATAGCTCGCACACGCCTATGGCCAACGCAGCAACCTTTGCTCCATTCCCAACGCGCAGATCTACCTCCCCTTTAGCCAATCTTTTACTTCTCTTTAGATCCTGCATATTTCGACAAATATGAGATCCACATCCAGTATCTAATACCCATGATGTAGAGACAGTTAAATTGACATCTACAACAAAAATACCTGGTGGTGGTGGAATCACTATTCCAAGCCGCTTGTCCTCCAGATATTTTGGGCAGTTCCTCCTCCAGTGTCCAGGTTGACTACAGTAGTGACATTCACCCTTAGTCACGACCTTGGCAATCCCACCAACAGGCTTAAGGGCTTGTTCCTTGGACTTGGCAACTGACTTGCCTTTGCCCTTGGAGGAAGATGCAAACTTTTTGCCCTTTCCTTTATGCACCATCATAATGGCCTTGCCCTTACCCTTGTTGATGCTCTGTTCAGCCGTCCTCAACATGTTGAGCAAATCTGGCAGTGGTTTAACGATCTCGTTCATGTTATAGTTCATAATGAACTGTCCATAACTCTCGGGCAACGATTGCAACACGAGATCGGTTGCCAACTCTTGGCCGACCGGGAACCCAAGCCGGGCGAGATTCTCCAAGTACCCGATCATTCGGAGTACATGGGGTCCCACCGGGTTCCCTTCTGCCAGATGACATTTGAACAGTGCCTTTGAGACCTCATACCTCTCTACCCTCGCCTGCTCTTGGAAGAGCTGCTTTAGATGTTCGATCATATCGACAGCATTCATGTTCTCATGTTGCTTCTGAAGCTCAGAGGTCATGGTGCAAAGCATTAGGCAGGCCGCATCATTAGCATCATCAACACGCTTTTGATACGCCTTTAAGGCAACTGGTGTCTGATTCTCTGGACCTTCTGGAACATGCTCCTCTATTGCGTACAGTTTCTTCTCTTGCTTGAGAACAATTCTCAAGTTTCTGTACCAATCAAGAAAGTTGGTTCCAGAGAGCTTGTCCTTCTCAAGGACAGATCGTAGGGAATGTTGTGAACTCGATGAGTTGTTTGCCATTTGGAATTCTACAAAAGGAAAATACGCAAGTTTTAGTATTTGTGAATTTTTGACTATATTTAATAATGGCTAGTTTATTAAATATAGCTCCCACTATTTTTCTACGGATTAATAACCCTCAAGATATTAATGCGGAAAATATCCTTATATTTTCTAGTGGGCCAAGATCCATCTTTTCATCTCCTTATGAGCTTGCTTTGGCAAGTCACCCATAATTCAACTACTTCTAGGTAGGAACAATTTCCAATTGCATCCCATATGCAACTCTTGGTTCAATCGGGCAAATAACTCCTTATTTATCCATCCATATGGATAATCCCAATTGATTGCCTCTAGGTTTCTTAATCAAATTAATAGCCTAGTTGTGTTCAACCTCTTATCTAAACAATTGCACATTGTTACGTGCCATCGCATTCCATCATTATGAACCAAGTCGCCATGCTTTGGCACGCACGAACTTGATAAATAATGATGATAATGAGTGTTTAAACAACGAGAAGGCAAGAACACAATATTTGAATTTGAGGGATTTTTAATTCAATTTTAATTATTTTGTTGATCAATATCAACTAATCTATCTATTTGAGTTTGGGCACAACTCAAAATAATAGATCCGGGTTGTCTAATTATCTTATTATCCTAATTGCATGCATCATTCATACACCAACCACACAAATAATAAGACAATAAATAAACAACCACAAAACAGAAATTAAACGTGATGTGGATATGGCCTTTTCTAGACTAAGATAATTCCAAGCCAATGGAATTATCTATGAACCCTAAGCAAACACACATCTCCATGCGTCTTGATCTTTTGGTCCATCCTTCATAGTCATGTGGTATGCTCCATGCTCCATGCTCCATCTTTTGTGGCTTCTTTGGCTTTGGGCTTCTTTTCTTCAATCTTGGCTAACAATCTACTTTATCTAGCACTAGCTAATATCTATACTAAATAAAATAAATCTCACAAGTTGAGAAAAAAAATGGCACGCAAGCCATAAAACCCTAATTAATTATTACAATTAATTGATCAGCTCGCAGGCCGTAAAACCAAACCACAAAATTAAACATCCACATCAAACCACATCCTAAGGCCATATCCAATCACCATGCGATTTGCACATAAACAGTTAAAATCCAATTTTAACGCGCTTGGTCAATTTTAATTGATTTTAGGATTTCTAGGGTTAAAACGGTCCATGGGCCCAACAATCCAATTGCCCGGGCCCAAACTAAGTGAACCATAAGGCCCTAGGGCCGGCCCGGCCCAAAACCCGCAAGCTAGGCCCGCGGGTTAGGGCCGCCCAGCCCCTTAGGGCGCCAATCTTGGGCGGCAAGCAAGGGGGGCGGTCCCCTAGGGGGCCGAACCTCCTTATGGAGGTTGTTTCCAAAACAACCTCCTAGCTTGGAGCCCAAGTTTGGTTGTTTCCTTGTTTTGGGAGAACTCCTTCTTCCCCAAGGATGCCCAAACCCTAGATCTTAGATCCTAAAATTTCTCAAACTCACCAATTCATGCATCCAATGCAAAATTTGGGTCTTGTTATGATCTAATTATTAACAAATTGCATCCCCATGCTTGATTTGTCTTGTTTTACGCGATAAACAACAATTTAAGGTGTAAAACAACGAGAATGTAACACATAAACTACGTTTATGCTCTATGACCTGTGGCTCTGATACCACTGTAGGGTTTTGATTCATGGATCGCGCAAACGGAAGCATAATCAAACAAATAACCATGCAAAACCCTCCAAGGATCACAAGTCTAGATGCATAACGATAGTGAAGGTAAGAAATCATAAACACACCTTTGGGTTCTCCTTGATGACTTCAAACGCGAATAGTGTCACGTTCTCTATAGTTGATCCACGCCTAGAGTTGTTTCTAGATCTCCAATCTCCTTGGTGCTAGCCCGGAATGAGAGGAGGGTGAAGGAATCACGCAAAACGAGACAAAAAGAAAGGGGCTCGGCCCTCTTTTTGGCCGACGGGGACGAGGGCGGCGGCAAGGGGGGCGTCGGCCTCCTTTGTTGCTTGCTCTCTCTCCTTTGTTCTCTCCCACTCTTGTTATGTTCTCTCTAGAGCATAAGTTATGAGGAAGGAAGGAAGGAAGGAGGGTCCTTTATATAGTCCAACAACTCCTTGTTAACTACCTAAAGGACTTATTCTAGTCCTACTAGAATTCAATTTAGTCCCTTCCTTGCAAATTAGTCCCTACTAAGTTTGCAAGGGTTTGCAAAGTGATCCTTCTAATTAATTAATCCAATTAATTAATTCCCAAATCTAGTACAACTCTATATAGCGTGTGACCCCATAGGTTCTATCTAGTTGGTAGCAACTCTTTGCTAATATGGAGCGGTTTCTAGCAAAACATCCATTCTAGCCAACTAATAGAATAGTCATCTAGACAACCTTGTGCAAGCAATTGTCTCATCCCTTTGCCTCCATATCCGGATTGGACACGAGACATACAAGTCACACTCGTATATCCAATCCATAGTTTCTCGATCCATGGAATAGCCTTATTCGTGCAAATAACATCAATATCCCATATTGATTTATTTGAGTCTGGCCAGACATTCTATAAGCACTATCCTTCGAGTGGCCTAGGATATTTGCTCCCGTTATGTGGGAGGGGCAAATCCTCTCTACGTCCACTACGATCTCTAAGCTTGCTTCTCATTGTATCCAGTACACGCCTTTATAACTACCCAGTTACGGTGTAGCGTTTAACGCTACCAAGATCACAATGATCCACAACTAGAATATCTAGTGACTTCAAGTCTAAGGATGACAATACCATTGTACCCGAGAAGCACTTGTGACTCAACATAACATGTATGTAGCCTTCTCGGTGATGGGTCAATCCAGTACAACATTCCGTAATGCACACCTATGTGTTGGATCGTGATATCTCCATATCAATCCAACCCCATACTAGTCTATAGATGATTGTCCCATTAATCATTATACTTGACTAGGGATATTTAAGATAAACAACACAATTGTAAATCTAAGGACTTCATTATATTAAATATCCAATAAATAATAAATGAATTTTCTAGCCATATACAAATTCATACTAAACTAGATTGCCTCTAGGGCATCTATTCCAACATGGGGGCAGCCTCGAACTCAGCAAAGTGAAAAGTGTGAGTCGCAGGCGAGTAGCGGGAAAGAAGGTTTAGAAGCATGGACTGGTCCAGCTTCACGGCAGCACCCTTCATAGCACGAACAACAAAGTATACGCCGGCCTCATTGAGGGTCGCAGCATGATCGGTCAACACATGGTCAATCCACTCATCCATGTAGTCCAATTTCTGGACAAAAGCTTGGGTGGAAATCGCAGCATAGGGGAAGTACCCATTTTCGATTCCCAATCGAACCACATCCTCGCAGCCAATCAACTCGAGCAAGGCTGAGTTAACTGGGGGAGTCAACGTTAGCAATCCCTCATTGGGGACAGAAGCAGGCATTCTCTTTGCCTTAACCCTTGCGTGGTAGAAATCTTGGCCACCCAGATAGGGGGCTTTTCGCCACAAAGCTTGTGGAAGATCAGGGATCTCTTCGTCCTCCTTGGTGGGTTTGGTTCCTTTTGTTTTGGCCATTCCTGCGGAAGAGCAAGAAAAAAAGGGAGAGAAATATGCCACACTTCAGTTTGAATTTCGAGATTCAAGATCTATGGAAAGAAAGATGAACAGTTTCTGGTATCAATTTCAGAAATTAGAAGTTGGAAATTGTTTGCATTATCGAGGATTTCAAAAACCCTACATCCAAGATTCTTATCATCGAAGGATTAAGCCAAAATTGGGTCCAAAGCTTGAAGCTCCTTTACAAGTTTCAACAGATTATATGTCATGGGTTTACAGATTCAACGCAGTATGAAGCATATAAATCAAAATCGAACAAGGCCAACCTTGTTTTCGTGAAGCCTGCTTGGATACACACAGTTGAAGAAGACGATTTGCAGTTCCGAACTGGTGATTGATTATCTGAATCTGCTCTCGAAGACTTCCGGGTACCATTCACTTTAAGAGGAAGAAGTGATGCTTTGCAACAATGGAAGAGTACAAAGTATTTATCCAAAAACAATGAAGGGTTGCGTCCTTTCAGTAGTCGAATCGCAACCGTCACCGTCGAATCGCGCAATCACATGACAAGCTGACGTCACGCCTAAAACCCTAAAGGCCAGACGGCACGACTCTAGGGGTTTTAGGTCATAATGGCACGCACGGGGGCTGAATTTGCTCGTGTTTGAATTGGTGCGTGGCGGCGACGCGCATGTTGGTTTCCGCGCATGGAAGTCTATACAGCTATGAGCCTTCACGCGCAGAAAGGGGGCTAATGTAGATAGTGCTTTCTGAGCTAGCAGATCTTGGCCACGTGGCAACCATCCAGCACACCATATTGTGCTCCACACACACTGGATCACCAGCCGAGCTGATCCACGTGGGGGCTGCGAGACAGAGCCCTCGCATACCACTGCACGGGACTTGTAGGGACTTAGTGGTTTGGAGGCTAGAGTAAGTCCTTTCGCGTGCGAGCCAAGCCCGCGCGCGACCTTTAGTAACTGCTTTTGAGAGATTTATGGCACGAGCTCCATAAACCCGGTCAATCCGGTCAAACCCGGTCAATCCGGTCAAACCCGGTCAACCTCGTAACGGTTCCGGTATTCGCGCATAACGTGCTGTAACGGTCCCTATATATAAGGACGAACGTGCCGTTGTGGTTAAGCTAATTAAGCCGCCATTGATGGGCGCATTAACCACACTGCAACGGTCACATTCTCTGTTATATATAGGACGTTAACCTTTCCATACAAAGGAGAACACATTAGCCATACGCGGAAGCTCTGCCAAACCTCTGTCTCTCTCTCAGACATTACTACTGCCTTACTCTCTCCCTACACACAACCCAACTCTTCCTGTGCTATTTCTTATCCTCTACATACGGTGTACACGGAGGTCTCCCCGCCGGAATCTCTTGTGCACAACTACAAATAAAACAAATTTTTTTTTATTTACGTGAACTCGGGTTCCCACATCAACTCTTTTGCCTGTTCCTTAAAATGTACAAACATACTTGTACGTTATTGTTTTATTAAAAAAGTACACGTGAAATTATGAAATTTTGAGAAATAAATTTTTTTAATATTTTTTTAAAAAAGACGGAAGACTTTAAGATTGTCGGATATTTGTTAATAAAAACGTATTTCATATATTGAAATGGTGTAAAGTCATGTAATTTAGATGAAAACATATGACACTTATCTTACATATATCTAATTATTAAATTAACGTATTATTATTTTATATTTTTTAGATTTTGTTACTACAATTTGTGGTTTTAGAAAAAATTAGAGGTGAAAATGAGAGGTACAATAATATTTTTAAATTATTCTGTCTAATATGGATGGAAAATTAACAAAAGGGTACCTAGCTGAACAAATTTCAAAAATTTTGAACATGTTGTGCATGATTTTAAAGTTTAGGTACCCAATTGCCGAAAAAACAAACTTTGGGGTAGCTGTGGTGCAATTTTACCTTTGTAAAATTTACAAAATTAAAAAAGTGCAAAAGACAAAAATCACCCTCCATTTATGGAAAAAATACACTCTGCCCCCTGATTTATGGGAAAAATACCTTTTGCACCCCTGTCAGTGGATGGAGGGTGGACATATACCACCCTTCTGTTACAATTCGTTAGTGGAGGGGTGCAAACTGACTTTTTGTGACCATTTTATCCTTACAAATTATGGACAAATACCACCCTTAAGTGTTCATGTTCTTGAGGTTTTTGGTGTTCTTGAGCACCACCTCTACTACCACCAAATCACCACCACCACCATCACCACCGCAACAACAATAATTTGAAATTGTAGCAACCCAACCAATTCCTGTAAACAGCCACCATCACCACAATCTACAATACCAAATTCATCACTATCACCCTTCCATACAACCATCCTCCTGCTCAACTATCATCATTCAACAACCAAACTGCCAATTCAACTCAACCTAACCTCCAACTCCATGCCACCAACCTCCATTGCCACACAACAACCACATGTTACTACTACAACCAACACCTCCATTCACAGCCACACAACACCATCAGACAACCATTACATCACCATCACCTAAACCCACCTGAACCAGCAACCGCCATCTTCTCCTAACCTCCAATACACCGAACCTGCGAACACTCCAAACAACCTGCCTCAACCTGCAAACTCCAAACCCGCCAACTCCTCAATTGAAGCTTCTCCAATTTCTTTCAGCTCCTCCAGATCCAATTGAAGCCGTAATCGCCGTAACGAATACCCGAGAGACAGGCTCTCCAATTGCAATCCAAAATCAAAACCCCAAAATTGGGAAGTGGGTGTTGTCCGACGGGAACCGAATTCGCCGACGACGACGGTGAAACTGACGGAGAGGTCATTGAAAAAGCAGAAGCGGACGAACCAGTTGAAAAAGAATTGAGAGGGTGATGGTGAGTGAAGTCAGGGAAGAAAATTGATAGGGAGAGAAGAGGGTGGGGAGAGACTGGGTCGGTGATGAGAGAGACTTTAATCCTTTGGGCCTCTGTTTGGAGATCGGTGATCAATTTCTCTGTAAATGCGTCGATTCCTTCATCATCGTTGTCCTCGACCTTCGATTTCCGGCTGAAAGACCTAACACCGGACGGCGGCGACTTCTTCAAAGTTGCCTTTCGCTCGAGCCAACCCCCGGTCAGAAAAGAGAGAACAATGGTGGGTTGTTTCAATCACAGGGGGTTCGGCTTCAATCCATGAAACCCACCACCCCCGCTGCTGTAACCCAGAAGCGGTGGTGGGTTTCATGGAACAAATCTCATAAATATCTCCACCCAATTGAATCCAGAACATGAAACCCAGAAAGAAACTAACCGAACCTCTTGACGTTGGGTGATCGGCGATTGGAGAAATGGAAATTCGACGGGAAGGAGAGCTTGTTTAGGTCGGAGCGTGGTAGATACGCCGCGAAATCGGAAGACGACGGAGCACCTCCAAGGAGCTGTTTGGTAGAGAGAAGACGCCATTATTTCTCTTCCTACTAGTTGGTTTGATGTTTGACTTCACCAAACTAGAAAACCTAGTGGGTGTAGGTGGTAGATTTTAAGAGATTTAAGAAGATAGTGTGTGGGGGTTGGTGGACGAATGGAATAAGTGTGTGGGGAGTGAGAGATAGGGCTGGAGAAGAAGAGATGCGGAAGAGAAAGGGGAAGAAATAAAGGTTATGGTTTGGAAATGGGGAGGAGAAGGAAGGAAAGGGTATTTATAAAGGAGTAATTTCTCGACGTTTCAGGGGTAATTTTGTCCTTTCATCCCTCCGTTAGTCACCGTTAGTCTTTAACTCTAATAGGGGTGCAAAAAGTATTTTCTCCATAAATCAGGGGGTAAAAGGTATTTTCTCTATAAAATGGAGGGTGGTTTTTGTCTTTTACCCAATTAAAAAAGAAAAAAAAAAAAAACTTACGAGCTTCAATTTTTCATCACGACAACTCGCGTCTCCTCTCTCTCTCTGTCAGTCTCTCTTCATCTCCGACGCCACCGAGATCTACACCGCCGGCGGTGGTCACCAACAATATATCAATCAAGCCATCCGCCGGGGAGGTTTATTCTATACGGCACGCAAACGTACCAATTTCTGATTGTCAATGCTCTAAAAAACCGAGCAATTTTCACTTAGCCCAGATCAAACTTCTCTCTCTATTCTATCATCATGCACGGTCGTCCTCGCAGAGCCGCGACTGCAGATGAATCCAAAGCTGCTGGTGTCAAAGCTACTAAGCTGCGTTCTCTCCAGTCTCAATTCCTCCAATTTCATCACCACAACATGTGAGCCTTCCTGATCTATTAATGTGAACTCCCATCCTTCTTCAATTTTAACCTTTTTTTTTTATGATTGAATTTGTCAGTTACACGAAAGAAGCCCTAGAAGTGAACGCCAAGCTTCTCGAGAACAATCCCGAGTACCTCACTGCTTGGAATTACCGCAAACTCTCCGTCGATTACCGTCTCACTCAACCTCAGGCGGAGAGCGATCCGGAGGCGATCAAATCAATTTACAGCGATGAATTGAAAGTTGTAAGTTCTCCTCAACTACTCCCCCAAAAACAATTGATTTCAATAGTATAATTTTTTCCCTTTCCTGGTGATGTTTGGTAGCTAAGGAAACTTATAGAGTAGGCTAATTGAAAGATTTCTTGTCTTCTGGTTGAACATTAAATTTAGTATGCTAATTTTAGATATGTTCGAAACCCTGTTGAAGTTGCTCTTCAAGCATCTCTGGTGCTAGGGTCAATGCTAAAGTGTGACACATGAATCCTAAACTGTCATTGGCCTACATGCTCCATTGTACTAATGCTAACTTGCATATCTAAAATCTACTATAATTGATAGCAGAGCGTAGCAATTTAGAGACATAAACGCTTAAAACATGAAGTACTACTATAATTGATAGCAGATTGTAGCAATTTAGAGACATAAACGCTTAAAACATGACGTTTATGTGCTTTATTGGTACCAAATTTGGAACATGGCACTGCTTAATACTACTATAGCGCAAGATGGGGAAACCCGTCGGAGAAGGTGAAATGATGTTTTTCCCTAATTGGCACCGACCTAGTTGCCCTCTATAGCCTTGAAAACTTGTGTTTGAAATTGCTTCCATTATTTGACATTTATGGAAGAATTTTGATATGTTGTACAGACAGAGAGAGCATTGGCGAAGAACTATAAGTCTTATGGAGCCTGGTATCATCGTAAGTGGGTGATAAGCAAGGGGCACTCGTCTCTAGATAGAGAATTGGACCTTCTGAAGGTGTTCCTGTCGCAGGATTCAAGGAACTTCCATGCATGGAACTATCGGAGGTGAATGCTCTTCTATCAGCTTACTTCAATAGTTCAGTAGATCGTGGGACGTGGTGACTTTAGTCCATGACCTAATTCAGTTGCTGTTTCCAGATTTGTCTCGGCATTAAAGAACAGGTCGAATGAGGAGGAACTACAGTTTACTACTGTTGTGATAAAGGAAAACTTCAGTAACTATTCTGCTTGGCATAATCGCAGGTTTTGTTGTCTTTCCCTTCATGTCTTAATATTTCAATCATTACGGACAGTATGAAAAAAAGAACATTGCCATTTTCTGATTTTGAGCTCTATCCTTCATGCTAATACTATTAATGCATTTCTTGTGTCTGGCTTCATGTTTCAGTAGACATTTAATTTGTAAAGTTCACGTTATTTCTGCGACATGAGAGTTAATTGGCCACGTGAGTCACTTTCATGCAAACTTGCTTTTAGGGTGAAGCTATTGGTACTTCGAGAAAGACTTGAAAATTTGTTCTTTTCAGAACAAGATACTTCTCCATAGTAACTAAGTAGAAAACATAACTAATTATACCCATCTTACGCGTGAGGATACAAGCTAGTAATCATATTCACCCTAGAAAGAGAAACAGACAAAGCAAGTGATGGTATGTGTAAATCCTTACTTGGAGTTCAATTACAGGCATACTCATTTATCTCGCTCCTTATTTATCTAATGATCTAGTAGCCCCGCGGTTTGTCTCAGAGTTACCAGAAATCGCTCAACGGGTTGCGATCTGCGATCCAGATCGCGCGGTCCCAATTCGGGATCGTTCACGATCCAGATCGCTGATTTTGGCGATCCCTAAGGTTTTTACACATAGACCAAAGTATTTTGATATCATCACTCTCTGACTCAAAATTTCATCGCCTAATTTACATCTTTACAGCTACCTTTTCTTATGTATGATGGAAGTCCCTACAAAATTTTACCTTATAATGGATATATTACTAGGCTATGCTAACATGAGTATATATCGTTCCAACTAATCGCTCCGGAGAAGCCTACCCCTGGCGAACCGCATCCTGGTAACCTTGGTTTGTCTTGCTTCTGCAAGATAACACAATTTTCCCGTATTGCCTCTTCCCGGTCCTAACTATCTAAAAGCAGAAAAAATGGGAAAGAAAGGATATTTCATTGAATGTACGTGATTTTACTATTGTTTCATTTTTTTTTTTTTTTTTTTTTTTTTTCTGGTTTGGGTGGGGGGGGGGGGGGGGGGGCTAGGGAGCTGGGAGCAGGTGGTTTCTATGTGCAGCCTGTTAGAAGGATAGGAAGAGGAGGGAATTAGTAGGATGGCTATTTTCCGTTGCAGGTTCTAGAAATCATTGGTTACAGAACAAGTGGTCATAGCAATTAAAGAATGCATAGACGATTGTGAATAAATCTCTCAAGGTCATGCCCCTATACTTGCTCTTGGTAAGAGAACGGACATCTTAAACCTATGTAGCACTGAAATGGGAACGTGGCGAGAAGAAACAGGGACGTGGACGCGGAGACGAAATGTCGAGAGAACGGCATATATAGATGTAATGTAATTGACAACTATATACACCCTTATAAAATATAAGATGAAATTGAAAGGCAATAATTAAGATAAATACAAAATTAAAATCAATACAAGAACACGTTTACTCAATACTTGAGAAACTGGAGGTCATCAAAGTTTTTGAGGTCGTCCGGGAGTGTTGAAAGTATCCATATTGTTTTTTCTGTGTTGAAGTATAAGCTGCTACGGTTTAGATTGGAGTTGGGTATCTTGATAGGATTAGTAATATACATCATATTATATTTACTAGTAACACCAATTATCTTATTTAATATATTAAAAGACACCTGAGGGTTGTTTTTAACCCAGGGACATTCCCGAAACCTTTCAGAAAGGGGAACGTGTGCCCGAGAAGTTCCTCATAAGTTCCGCACTCATTACTTGTACGGGAGCGCCGTGTGGCGTCGTGGGAGCTTTCCTGTGGAGTTCCGGAGTTCGAGACGTTACCCTGCATGGAGTTCCTGTGCATCGTAGTCTTAAACACGACTCCGTATCTAACATGGACGAGTTAAACTAACAGAAAGTTCACTTGGATCCCTAATTGACAACCAAGTCAAACTTGAAGGAGCTAAATTAACATTTTTCTTACAGCTACCAACTCTAAATAGATTTCTGATTACCAGGATAAACATGTGCGAACATAAATTTATGTCTAATTTTTTCTTTTTGCACTGATGCCAAACTGAAATGCCAATGCACTCTTCATCGTCTAATTCTCTTTATGCATTTCACTTTATAGTTTCTCTATTTACTTGTCATTTTCTGTTATACAGAAGTCACAAGTTCGTAGACATCTTCTGTAGTGTTTAAAGTTCCTCATATTTTGGAGTGAATAATTGAACATCAAATCCTGCGTTGCTCTCTTCTTTTGGTCAAACATTATTCTAATTTCAGAAGCTAAACTCACTATGAAAATTCTGCAGTGCACTTCTGTCCCATTTATTGAAAAACAAGGTTCAAGGATTTTCCCCAAAGGAGAAGGTTCTCTCGGAGGAGTACGATTTTGTGCACAATGCTCTTTTCACCGATCCAGATGATCAAAGCGGATGGTTTTATCATCTCTGGCTTCTCAATGAAACAGTTAAAGTGGAGAATCCTGTGTTGCTTTCTACCTGGCCACCACACGGTTGTAATCTTAATGTGGGAGTGGATGATTTCTTGGTTACCTGCGACTCCTCTCCTTTCTCAAGTTTCAATCTTAAAGGTGGTACAATCCCATTGATTCTTTACTTTAGTGAAGCAGTTGGAGGTGTGAACTCATCCACTATTATAGTGGAATCTGTATACAGTCTAGCCAATCGTCTCACGTGGATACCTCTGTCGACAAATAACTCTGGAAGTGCCCAAGTTTGGGTAGCTTATCTGAATGTTCTTGGGAAAGATCTCATACCCTCACAAGCTCATTCAGTAAAAGTCAGCCTTGGACATTCTGTTGGGGTCGTCTCCTTGAACGGATTTCCCTATGACGGTCCTACTTGTTTTGAATTTAGTGTAACCGTACAACCTCGTAGTTCTCAAATTGCTGAAAGAAAGAGCACGGATATGATTTCTTGGAAGGACGAAAATTTCCGTAGTTGTGAAACACATCTTCAGGACTCGAGTCAAGTGAAATTATTCGGTCAACTGAAGATTGGGGAAGACTCTGAATCAATAGCTTACAAGTGGAGCTTAGAGACTATTGCAAATGAGATAGAACTCTTCAGAGAATTCCTATCAGAGAGGTACTGGTACCTGGATTCTTTTCATGAGAGCGTAGTATTGTCAAGATAATGTTATGGTCTGTATGATTTTTTCTTACTTTTTCTTTCTGGATATTCCAGTAAAATTGGAAAGCTTGTGCTTGCAAGACTGTTGACTGCACAAGATAAGATGGTTTCCCATGGCGAAAGTGCGGATACAAGCCTGATGGTCCGTTTTAAAGAAGTCTTGGAACTGTATAAAGATCTGATCACATTGGATCCATCACATTCCCAGTACTACAAAGACGAGTACAGCTTAGTCTTGTTACGAGAGGTGAACATCTATTTTTCTAGTGTTATTAAGTACATGTCGTTCCTTTTGCATTCCGTTTGAGTATTCTGGTTGGAGATTTGCTAATTGGTTACTTGACTTATCTGGAGAGATCTTATATGAACTTTTACCTTCTGAATCGGTAGACATGCATGCTGTACTAAAGTATTCTGTTTCAACTCGGATCCACTATAAAAGAGACAGTCTTAGGGCGAGGCTTAATATGACTCCTTTGGACTTTTAAGTCGTTTAAGTTGTGAAAAAGGGTGATGAAAAAGATGCGTTTGGTGAAAAAAGTTGGTGCTGTTAAAGAGTTAATGATGCAGCAGTTTTGTTGGTTAGTGAAGATGACCACTTTACCCTTCGGTCAAATAATTGTGGTAGTATGTAAATACAAAAAAAGAGTATGGGTAGATTAGTCTTGTTCTTTAAGAAGAAAAAAGTCAAAAAAAAATAAGGCCGGTGAAAGCCAACTTCTTTCAAAGTCAATTTTTTCACTAAAATCCAGCATCCAAATTCTAGAACCTGGTACAAAAAAGTCCATACCAAACACCTCAAAAACGTTTAAACCAGATTAAATTTCGAACGTGTGGGTTAGCAGCTGAAAAAAAGCCATACCAAACCCACCCTCAGTCTTGTCAAAGGAAACCGAGTTTCCATGTATCTTACCCTGGCGCGGGACTATGTGTACCTAATATGTGTTGAAATGATAGATTGATCATCTGCTAGACTTTTTTTCAATTTTCCGCAGTACTATTTGCTATTTTTTTTACCCAATAGGTTCTCTTCCATGTCTACATTTATCTGTCTGTATTAACTTCTTTGCTAGTTGTATTGTATTACGGAGTATGACTTTAGTAGAATATATTCATCACATACTTCCTCTTTGTCAATTACTGGGGGTCTCTTAGGCAAAGTAGAAGAGTTCATTCCAAGATATTCATGTTTCTGACACTGCCCTTATTTGAAGTTCTCATGTGTTGTACGCTTCTGCAGATGACTTATAGTCCTGAGTCTTTGTGGAAGAATTGCCGTCAACATATAAATTCAACTAGTTGCCTCTTTCTACGACTTAGTGGCTTGTCACTATCAAAAGTTGGGGCTGTCGATAAGTTGTTGTGGGTCCAACGCCTGGACCTCAGTCACAATGAACTCCGCTCCATCGAAGGTATATAATAGATTTCTTTTTTCGGTAGTCACTTAAGAGTGCATCTGTTAGCCATCATTTCATTTCATGTTTCTTTGTTTTCTTTGATGTATTCTAGGGTTGCAGGCTCTGCAGCTTCTGTCTTGCTTGAACTTGAGTAACAACAAAATTGGTTCCTTCTCTGCCCTGGAGCCTTTAAAATTGTTGAAGTCATTAGAAGTCTTGAACATATCTTATAACGAAATCGGTGCGCACACCGTCGACACGAGAAGGTACCTGTGCGCTTCTCCCCTCTCCCACACGGGAGGAGTCGGATTTGATTCTGCCGAAGTTTCCATCAGCGACTTGAATCTGACTAATTACTTGCAAGCTTCTTCTATTTTGAAAGACTCGAAGTTAATACAAATAGACATTACTGGGAATGCAGTTGCAGACGAAAAGTTCAAATTGTTTCTGGTGAAAATATTGCCTGCGCTGAAGTGGCTTGATGGAGTACAGATTCATTGACTTCGAGTACTTCTAAACCACTTCTCTTTCTTGTCTCATACAGTAAGTTGTAGGTTTCTTCCTTAGATTTCTCAAGGATTTTTCTTTCATATTACTAATTAGGTTTTTAGGTCGTAGGAGATCAACCTATGAATCACCATTTTTATTATGTATACGTGTATTTTATCAGGAGACGAAGGTATAGTCAACACTGTTAAGTTTTATTTTCGGACAAGGATGCTTTCTGAATTGTTATTGTGTGAATTCTTAACGAACGTAATGGAATTTCATAATGCTGTAATCCGAGATTCTTGAAAACAATTGCAGGGATCGGTCAACACTGTTAAGCTATGTACTATCCGATGTCTCCAACCATGGTAATGTCATAGGTCAATAGGGATACAAAGCCTTACCACTCCGTCCCAGCTCTTTCTTCCCATCTGACTTTTTTGACTCGTATCTGGGTCACTTTGACCGGGTGATTTGGACAGCAAAATAATACGATTTTTTGATAATTTTTTCACCATATTATAGAGCACCTTTTACTGTACAACACCATGAAAAAATTATCAAAAAATTACATCGGTTTGCTATTCAAATCACCGGGTCAAAGTGACCTAGTGAATAGTGACAAAAGTCAAATTGGGAAGAAAGAGCTGGGATGGAGTGGTATATCTCATTTTTCCCTTGCATTGGTATTGGAAAACCATCAATCCCTTTTGCCCATTGCTAGTACGTCGGCCTAAGCCAGGGGCAGGGCAGTACCTTCTTTTACTGCGTCAGGCAGGCCTGGCAAAATTCGACCTGGCATGATGATATGACACGAATCCGACACAAAAGTTAGCGGGTTTTGGTCGACAAGAACCAGCATAGAGTCGATAACCTGTTGACTTGAAAGTGACACAGGATTAAACGGGTTGGGGTAGTGTCGATCAGAACAACCCAAAACGACACAGTTTAACCTGTCTCATACAACCATCATTTTCACTGTTAGTCATTCTCTCATAAAAATGCATAGACACAATCGTAACAATATGCTGGTCAATACATCACGAACTCGCACCGGGTCAGAAACAGTTTGGCTTCAAAATGAAAACAAAACTTGAATAATCGAATGAGTTGGGGTTGACACGTCTTTGACGGACTTGACACAGTTTGACACAATCTGCAACCGATGCGTTGACCTCAATTGTCAGGCCTATCGATAGGTGTGGTATCATTGGAATAGATTTCAATCTCATAAGCTGGATTGATTGTTGTGGTTGGATTGGAGATGAAAGAATGCGTTTCAAGTTGATTCGATTGCCCGTGAATCTGTGAATGCCATAGCCACTCTAACTGACAACTCTTGCTCAGCCACTCGAACTAAGTGCATATCTGGGAGACCGGATTTTAATCATATTTGATTCAAATCGATCATTTTGATTTAATTCCGCTTGTCTCAGATTTAAAATCTGATTTGGGCCAATAATATGCAGATTTTTAATCTCAAATCAAACATATTTAAAATGTTTCAAGTACATTATATTTTTAGCCAGCTTATTTTCTTCAAATTTTTTCAACTAATTATTTAGAATCCAGTTGGTACCAAACAGGTCCTAACAACTCTCAGAGTAACCCAATGAAAACAAAGTCACCCCGGTAAAACTAATTTACTTGAAAGAAGAAAAATTAGACGTAATTGTCTTAGAAATACAAAAATGAGTTGCCCCAATGGGCGGTCTATGTAGTGGTACTACTCAACCGGGCCAAAGCATCTCGGGCCAGACCCGACTTGGGCCCGACCCTAACAACTTCCTCGAAACAATTCCTCGCTTCCTCCATCAACCCCTTCCTCTCGTAACAACTTCCCAAAACATAATGCGCCTTGACGTTATCCCCCTTCAGACTCACCGACTCAACCAGGTCAACAATCGCCGAGTCGACTCGGTCCTGTCCCGCTCCCGACTCGCTCATCTTAACCTTCATCTCCGCCCTCTTGAACAGCGCGTCCGCCCTCTCCTCCGCCGACAGCGACTTCGCCGACAGCGGAGACAGCGCGGCGTCGAGCGAGTCGAGAGCGGAGGTCCTGAAGCCCTGCAGATCCAGAGCGAGGGCTTTGAGGATGTGAGAGGCGGCGTCCTTGGGGTCGAGTGCGATGGCGAGATCGGCCTCGGCGGCGGCGGATTTGGCGAGGGCGGCGGATTCGAAGGCGGTGGCGGAGGGGGATTGGGCTCGGGTGAGGAACTGGGCGCCGATGACGAAGTGGCGCTTGGACTGGGCGGAGGTGCGGGTGCGGTAGGCGCGGAGCTTGGAGAAGGCGGTCTGGGGGATGTTGTGCATGTAGAGGAACATGAAGAGGGTGGCTAGAGCCATGGCGATCTGGAGAAGGATGTCCATCACCATGTTTTGGTTTGCGCTGGATTGGAAATGGTGGTTTGTTGATTGAGAGAGATTTGGATGTGATTTTTTGTTTTTGGATGGGGGTTTCAGTGTAGCGCGTGAGAGCAGAGAAAGTTGTTGGTTAGGGTCAATAAGAGACGAATAGAGCTATTTATGGGGTAGGCAGACACAAAATAATGGCGCCACCGGGTTTTACCGGTAGAAGTTCAATAGTGTGAAGGAAAGAGCTGTCCACCTAGGGAGATGGTTTTTGACTTGTTGGGGCTCGGGCTGTAATTTATCTACCTATTTAACTATTCAAAATGCAAGAATTTTGTAATATTCTCATGTATTACAAAAATGATTGTGGAATTCTTATGAACCAAAATACCGAATCAAAAATGAAGAGAGGTGGAATGGAGGAAGTGATATACTACTCTGTCCCAGCTCTTGCCCATCATTGGAAATATTTGACTCGTATATGGGTCACTTTGACCGGGTGATTTCGATAGCAAAATAATGCGATTTTTCGATAATTTTTTCACGGTGTTATAGAAGAACTTATACTCTACGACACCATGAAAAAATTATCAAAAAATTAAATTACTTTGCTATCTAAATCACCGAGTCAAAGTGACCCAGTGAAAAGTGGTAAAAGTCAAAATGATGGGGAAGAGCTGGGACAGAGGTGTAAATTGCATCAGTTAAATTGCTTTGTCCCTACTCTTTCTTTTCATGTTGACTTATTGCATCATTTTGCTATCCAAGTCACCGGATGTGACCCAGTACATAGCGATCAAAGTTAAATTGGGAAGAAAGAGCAGAGACATATGTGAAAAGTTGAGGGTTGTGGCTTCTAGGGGCAAACAAGACTGAGTTCCATCGGCATCAAACTTACCACTATGTCCCATCTCTTCCTCCTCAATTTGACTTTGACCACTATTCACATGGTCACTTTGACGCGGTGAGTTTGATAGCAAAATGATGCAATTTTTGGATAAATTTTTAATGGTGTTGTAGAGTAAAAGTTGCTCTATAACACAATAAAAAAAATTATCAAAAAATCGCATCATTTTGCTATCAAAATCACCCAGTCAATGTGACTCAGATACGAGTCAAAAATTCAGAATAGGGAGGAAGATGTGGGACGGAGTGGTACTGAAGGGCAGGAAGGATCTAACATGTTCAGATCTACAACATGAATTAAAGCGGAATATTCATGTGTTTACCTTGTCTTCCTAAGCTCCTTAATGCAGCGGATAATCGTTGTGTTGCTTGCTTTCACGCGCCTCCTCTTTGATCTTGCTCCCACCAATCTAGTGTGAATCTCGAGGACGAACACTGATTTCCACACCACGTTCCACCTCCTTGGATGAAGTTGGAGAGAGACTAGGGTTCTCTACAACTAGTATGAATCTAGACAGAATAACTTTATTCTCTAGAATAGCATATAAAATATGTAGGAGGCTGCCTCCTTATATAGGCAAAACTTCTCCTAAGTTTGCACATAAACCCCTAGGGTTTGAGCCTTAGCTACTAACCCCTCTAGTTTGTGCATTAGTGCAACTAACCCCATAAGGTTACGATAATTACATTGGGCACCCCACATGGGCGCACCAATTGCTAACATCTCCCACTCGCACAGTGGGGTTGCACAATTCATCTAGTTTCCATCAATCTCCAACTTTCTATCATCTACAAAAGAGTATTGTGTGGCCGTGGCGTGTGACCGGTGAGAGTACCTGCATTTCGGGAGATCCGTACACCAAACTCGTATAGCCAGCATGGGAAGGCACCCTCTCGGGAGATCCACATACCAAACTCGTATAGCCAGCGCAGGAAGGCACCCTTAAAACATAAAACAGTGATAATGCTCTCCGTAACTCTCGTATTCCCCAGATTCCTCCGATTGTCATCTCGTGGATCATGAGCACCTGCCATGTCCCGAAGGCCATGCTCCAATGAGTCCACATCTCCTTTATATTTTCATATCCTACATGATCCCATAAGATCTTGCAGGTGGGCCCAATGAAGATAATAAAGAGCGATGCAACGAGAATCTTTCCTTACATACATGTGTCACTCAGATTCGGCTCAGCTGCTTTCCCAGCAGTGTCCGGAAGGCCGAATCATCCATAGCCGTAAGGTGTCACGCCAAAGTAGCACCACCGACCCGTCTCCTCATGACACAGACGTAAGTACAAAGGGTATACAGTGTCAATCATCTTTCTATGATCGACGAGGCTCACACGATGAGGAATCCCAGGGACTAATTCTACTCATCACCTCATGGTCACTCATAAGCGCGCGTTATTCAGGGGGGAATATGCGCCATAGTGTTTAGACTCTGATCAGAGCGCATGTCTTATCCTTGCGAAGGACCACTATGCAGATGTCTATCCGGTAGCCCTTATGGCCACCAGCCCGAGTGCTGCGACGTCACACTATTGTGAACAATTATCAGCTCTCGCATCTGGCTTTCTCTTCTACACAGACTATACATGGTTCGGGGTAATAACCATGTTCGATTGGCCATAACCAACCTCACCTTGGAACTTATTTCCAATGCGACAGTTGAATCCGTCTGACAGGCTCCTAGCTTTACAGATAGACATCTAGCTCTTATCATAGGCCATATGCTCGTATGATAGGCATCTCTTATCATATCGTAGGCTTTCAGCGCTTATCGGGATTCTGTCTCATCTTCCGCCACACCCAGACATATCCAGGATATTGCGAAGGCGGTCGCTCGTGTGAGTGAGCCGACCTAGTGTCTGCGTGACATGCTCTATGCTAGTACCGGAAATGTAACATATCATACATGTATCAAAACAACATGCTGCTTAAAACAAATCCAATTAAAATCCAGTCAATCAATGTCTCGTGTGCTCATCAATCATATTGATAGTTATCGACAACCAAGTCCCAATTCTCTAAAAAGATCCACAAGGACGACTCTCATGTGGTTTAGGAATGGAATGAGCCAACATCCTGGCTCATAGTCGATCCACTCCAGGATTACTCTCTAGGTAGTTATTTCACCTTTTGTAAAATAGTACCCTCGACTATGTCTTTACCGCAATGTTATAGCCATATGCTAACACTACTCATGGTAATAGGTTTGTTGATAGCTCATAAGCTTACAAGAAACCTTCTCAGTTAAACACATTTCTGCCCTATGGTAGAACAGGCAATCGTGCTTCGCTTCCATGGTCAATGGAGCGGTCTTATACGATCATGCAACACTTATATTGCATATGTTCCATGCGAGTCTATCATCGAGCATGGACGATAGCCTGAGTCGGATCCAAGTGCATCTAGGTCCCCACCCTAGTTAGCATATGTGGCAAACTAGTCGAAGCATCTTCTTCGATAGTCATAGCACGTGATCCATCATATAGAGTATCCGGGTTACAATCTTGTGTCTTAAATTGGAATATCCTGAAAACCAATTCTTCCGATTGCATAGCGTTCGCTAGGTCTGAGTATACACGATAGTGCATATAAGACTCCTTCTGCATCAGGCACTCTGGTTATCTGGTCATTCTAATTATGGTGTCTTTTAGGGCACATGCCTAGGCTCGTAAAGTCTTGCGCTGAGCTACAGGAGTACAATTACTCCTTAGAGGACTCGAACAATCCCTAAGCTCCACTAGCCAATAGTGTGTCATCGATATTAAGTGACGTGATCTTTAACTCTCTACCAGTGAGAGTGATACACAGCGGTTTCCATTTGTTATCGTAAACATATAGTAAACGATCCCTGATGAAATACCAATGTCCAGAGGACTAGCTAAGATCCCATATGGACTTAGTTAGCTTGCACACATTTTGTGCATTTGACCTTAGTCACCTCTAGGATTTCTCCATTGAGAAATTCAGTCGTCACGTCTTTCGAGAATGGATCCACAACTATTGATGCTACCAAGCGAATCAACGTAATCCTTACCACCCAAAGCCTTGGGAGGGATCCTCGTTGAACCAACGCAAATTCGTCGGATCGACTCAAAACCGTCGATGTCTACTCTCAAAATGAGTGTAGCCTTTTTCGCTTCTACGCAAGTCATATGCCTTACCACGCTTCCGTCTGGGTCTCTGATTGACCTTGGAAATCCATTAATCTCCAATAGTCTTCCATCCAGTTGGAAATCCAGCCTAGCCTTAAACTCGGTTGGCCCTTTATAGACTTTAATTTATCCTGTAAAGCTTACTATTCATTCTTCATAATTAGGGAACGATAAGGCCTAGGATTCTATCCTATCGTTTATGCAAGGTGATCCTTAAGATCATCCCTTCGATCTCAAGTAGTCGATGGGGTATGCTCCTATGAGCAATTCCTATGCATAGGAGGATCATCATTTGCTCTCATCCCTTATGGATGGAGCATCCTGCTTGGAAAGTCACTCCCACTGTCCAAAGGATCCTTGAGGGACTAATTCCTCATAATCGATTTAATGAACGGGTATCTTCCAGCGGTATCCTCCATGCTCGTGGAGATCATCATCTCTACGAACATATCCCTTAATTATGGACATCTCCTATGAGAAAACATATATCTCATGAATCCATTTATGTTACACTACTTATCGGCTATTGCGTTTCAAATACGCAACCCCTAGGATGCTCCGAATAGCATGAGAAGATATGTTACTCCATGGAGATACGTTTCTTCTTTCTAGGGTCTAACTTCAAATTCCTTCTTGTCAGGTGATGAAATATCCTGGGACAATATCCTAGGTTCATCATTGTCTTGCGTGGTGACCCTTATGGTCTTCCTTTCGATGTCAATTCATCGACGAGATATGCTCCAAAGAGCGCTCCTACGCAAAGATGGTTCCTCCACATAGTCATAATCTATGATGGGCTGTTCACTAGGCACGTTACTCCCACTGTCCTGAAGATCTTTGGGAACTATTTCCTGTTGATCATTCTGGGATGGGGTATCTTCCAGTGAAACTTCTGTTTCGTAGAGACTTACTTCTCAACGAACCTCTACCTGACTTGAAATTTAGTTAGTACATAATCTGCCGATCCCCCATGGCCTAAGGTGACCTCATATAGGTTGCCTATTGGTCCATATCTCGTAGGGTGCAGTGGCTACAGACTTGGTGGTCTTATGGTTGCGTATGTTGATAGTCGTTTAGCAAAGTGTCTCCTCCGAATAGGGAACTTGTACTTTGCACGCTCTATCATACATCAGACCATCTCTTACAGTAACCTATTCCTCTTATTCTCTACAGCCTTTTGCTGGAGCGTGGGAATAGCCAACTGCCTTACTATTTCTCTCCATCACATAGCTCTTGCTAAGATAGATACTTCCAGTCTTATTCTGGCCAAGGACATATCCTTTTATCCAGACGGCTTTCTACCTTTTGTAGAGACCTGTCTGAAGCAATCTTGTGCCTCAGACTTATGTGGCCCAAGCACACATAGTTGAGACGTGGACAATGATCTACGAATGTGATGGAACAGTACGCACCATGTCTTAGCTTTAACAAATAATGGAACATAACAACAGAATGAATAATGTATAAAGACTCATTAGTCCTTAATGCTCTACTGGATGATTTGCGCTTTGCCTTTCATGTCCGGCAAGAACTACACACAGGGAAGGGTACCTTGGGCAAAATCCAAGCAGGCCTGCCCTAGCTAGCCTGAACATCCTTTCCTATCATCGTGTGTCTTAATCTAGCGCGCCACATATCAGAATCTTAAGTCATACTCATAAGTTGACATCCAAGAATACTGAGGCGTTACTCATGCTAGAATCTTAAGAACGCAAACACCATGATATAACCATATCCAAAGTTAAAACTGTGACCAAAACAAATTTTGGCGGCTACTCCCTCAAAGATAATCACACGGATCCTTAGACGAGAATTTATTTGCCAGATCTGGCCCTTTCTCTTGTCTTAGGAAAATTCCTTTGCCCTTTTGCATTTGCCAGTCTTGGGCTATTTGGTCTTATACCAATATTGCCCCTAAATTTCCTTATCCTTGCCCCACCTGTTGCCTTGGTCCTAATACCGGGCTAGGGACTATATCTGCCTATCATACTTCATTAAGTATGATCATACTTCTCCAATAGCCTTTAGCAATCATATATTGCTTAGACATCCGAAGTATGCTGGACTAGTATTCTTAGCAAACTCTTTTTGCTTAGATCCTAGAACAGTGTGATGTTTGGCCTTATCCAAAACATCTTGACACTTGCAAAAATGTGTCATATAACGTTTCATGAAACGTGGCAGAGATTGCAACAAATTGCAAATCGGATAGCTTGTACCTGACAACCCTTAACTCTCTCATCATACATGGCATCAATCTCAGACGTTAAAGTCGAGTGCTCAAAATTATGACATGAGCCATAACTCATAGTTAAGGAAGATTTATTATGAGTCACTACTCACAATTTATGTACGCAAATGGCTAAGGTGGATCCAAGATTCCTCTTTGGCTTCCTACAAATTTTAAAAGTGGTCATGAACATGCTGATGAGGTCATTTCCCCACCTTTTCATAGCATGCTCTATGACATTATCTTGACTGCTGCCTCCCACTAATGGTGAGCCTAAAGATAATGTCCATGTGCTGCTGTGACAACTTATTCATCACAGGTTCGACCATGTTTGTAGGTGGTTCCACAACCTATGTCCAACTGATGGTTACATAGTGCGACGACTTATCATGTCGTTGTTGTCACCATTTAGCCTTTACAGTTTATATTTAGACACGATTGATAGAGACATTGTGGAAGTTAATCACTAGCATTTACTTAGCTCCAAAATAACATGTGACATCGATTAATCTCAATAGTTCCTCACAAGGACTCCACCAAAACCTAGCGTATATCCTAGGAATCAAATCTCATCACTTGTGATTTCCTATCAATTTTAATCATGTCATCATGTGAGCTCTTTTGTTTTAGTTCTTTAGCATGCGAGGTTAAACATATATATCCAATCACACGCAGTTATAACATAAAACAAGCATAAGCATAAATAAATATGCAATGGATGTGGCCCCTAAGGTGCACTCCCACTATTGAGAGCACTTCTTGAGCAAGTCTTGGACTCCATCTCATGCCATCTCGCCTACTTGAGGACTCCAAGCTTGAGGCTCCATTAGACCGTCTAATTGCTCCATGCACCTTGTGCCATAGCTTTTGGTTTGGCCACCTCTCTTGAAGCTTCAATCTTCAATCTCTACTAACTATCTTATTTCTAATAAGAAGTAACCTCATAGAGGCGAGTGGATGAGAAGAGAAGACACTAGAGTATAGAGAGGCACGACACGCAGGCCGTATTTTGATTACATATTCAAAAACCAAAACCAAAACCAAAATATAAAACATCTATGCCACATCCATGCACCAAACACATCCATTCATCCCACAACAGCATGTATAACAACATAATAAACATACTGGAATTTTCTGGAAATTTCCGGAATTAAGCAATAATTACTGGAAATTAATAAGCAATAATCTAATCAACTAAAAAGATCGAAATTGCTCCCTACCACTTAGAGTCTCACCACCTATGGCAAAACGTAGGGAAAAATGACCTAAGTCTCCAGAAAAAATTTGGGCTCAAAACAGTGTGTTTAAGGTCGTCAAACTGCCTCGGGAAGTGTGCTAAACACTAATTAATTAATCTGGAAATTACTAAAATTTTCCGTCGCTCCAAAAATTATGAAAAAATACCCACAAAATAGGAAATTTAATTTGGAGTCCCTAGGAAAAAACCGGACGAAAAATGACGGCGGGAGGAGGCCGCACGCGCCCTCACGCGCCGCCGCGCGTGGGCGCGTCCGCCTCCGCCACGCGCCGACGTCGGCCATGTGCCACGTCAGCACCTATGTTGACGTCAGCTGCCACGTCATCCCGCCACGTCATCGCCACGTCAGCTACCACGTCAGTTGACACGTGGCTGCCACGTCATCGCCACGTCAGCCACTTGCTGACGTGGCACTGCCACGTCATCTGCCACGTTAGCCCTAGGGCCACGTCAGCAGCCGCCGCCAGCCCTTGGGCGCGTGCGGCGCGTGGCGGCGCGTGGCCGCGCGTGGGGGCGGCGTCGGTGGCGCGTGAAGCCCACGCGCCGCCTTCCCGTGCTCCGTTCGCGACGAAACTAATTTTGCCGTGATCATCTCTTCGTCCTTGTCCCGATTATGTGGTCAAAATCCAATTTTAACAAGTTTTTGAAAAACGTGTTCTAATTATTGGATCTAGCAGTCCAGATTAATACAGTTCCGAAACTTTGAAAATTCATAACTAATTCACCGTAAATCCAAAAAATATAAAATTTATATATCTGGAATCCTCGTGAAAAACCCTACCTAACCATATAGGTTTCGTCTACTGGTTATGAAATTTCAGAAACGCGATTTTTAAATCAAGTTCGGGAACGCTTATCGAGGCACGAAAAACAAGCCTATGGCTCTGATACCAATGAAGGGCAGGAAGGATCTAACATGTTCAGATCTACAACATGAATTAAAGCGGAATATTCATGTGTTTACCTTGTCTTCCTAAGCTTCTTAATGCAGCGGATAATCGTTGTGTTGCTTGCTTTCACGCGCCTCCTCTTTGATCTTGCTCCCACCAATCTAGTGTGAATCTCGAGGACGAACACTGATTTCCACACCACGTTCCACCTCCTTGGATGAAGTTGGAGAGAGACTAGGGTTCTCTACAACTAGTATGAATCTAGACAGAATAACTTTATTCTCTAGAATAGCATATAAAATATGTAGAGATACTTCTCCTAAGTTTGCACATAAACCCCTAGGGTTTGAGCCTTAGCTACTAACCCCTCTAGTTTGTGCATTAGTGCAACTAACCCCATAAGGTTACGATAATTACATTGGGCACCCCACATGGGCGCACCAATTGCTAACAGGTACAATCTAAAGGGCAACAAATACTTGAGTTCAATTGGGCATTTAGTGTGTTGCTAAGCCCCTGTGAGGCATGACTGATTCACCATGTTATAGAACAACTTTTACTCTACAACACCATGAAAAAATTGTCAAAATATTAGATCGTCTTGCTATTCAAATCACCGGGTCAACGTGACTCTGTGAATAGTGACAAAAGTGTGAACGTAGAGAAAGAGAAGAAGCGGAGAAAGTATTCAGTTATATCCCAACATCCAAATAAACATGAGATATATTAGGGGCATATTGAACAGATTAGTCAATTACAAATCGTTGAACTTGTCGAGTGATATGCCCTTGCTATCTGCAACTTTAGCCAAGTTTTTAGGCTAAACATAAAATATTAATGATTTTTAGGAATATTGTTAAGAGTATTTTAGGTCATCCTCCTCATCTTTTTCTTCCTCCACCTTCACTCAAGCTGGCTTAATCCTCTGGTGTTGATTCTATATCTTCTCTACATCTGTCAGAACTTTCACTATTTACAATTTCTTCTTCTTCGCTTGATTGAACAATGAATATTGCTCCTGACAGTTGAAAACTCAAGGTTCACCCAGTTTGCAATATGTAGCTGACTTGCATGGGTTATGCTCCTGAATGTATTTATCTTTAGGACTTTACTTTGCTATCTAAATCACCGAGTCAAAGTGATATGATTACGAGTTAAAAAGTCAAATCACGAAAAACCAGGTGAAACAGAAGTAATACTAATTATGGATCTTGCTGACATGTATATGAAGCTTGTGCGCTCAATGAAAATGATATCTTCTTCTTCTTCTTCTTCATTCTAATTTTTTAAGATGGTATGTACAAATAGCGTGGGAACTGTCTTGAACTTGTCCGACAGCGAAATGAAATTTCGAGAGCCTGGTATGGCTTCTGACCATTCATTACTTAGAGAGCCTACATCCTGAGAATTCAACTCGATATCCGACACATGACCGTACAATAATGTCAAAGAGATATTAGCATTCAGAATCAAGAAAAAGTCTTTTAATCTAAACAAAGGAACCTTATAAAATAGCCAACCTCATCATGTTCTTTCGCTTGACAAGATACAACCTGGACATTTGTGGAAGTAAAAAACGCATGCCCTCCCTAACCTTATTAATCCAACATATAGCTTGTGGGAGTACTAAAAAACGCTTTCCCCACCTCAATCCAAGACACACCACCCCCATCCACAGACGACCGAAACCTAACACATTGCTCTAGCTGCTCCATCTACAGGTCCAAAATCCAGGAGAGTTGCCTCCTTTAGCATCGGTGACGTGGAACACACAGCCAGTTTATCAAATTAGTGTAAGAAACTAGCTATAGCCTGCTGCTACCTCCTACTCGTACAGTGTTGTGTATAATTGGGTTAGATCCTCCAAAATAAAAGCTTTCTAGGGACCCATCGCCATAATCTGCAGTGGTGACTTCAGCACTTTCTTCAGTGTGTCTACAATGTCGTGAAATGAAGGTCGCTCTGCAGGATCGCTGCACCAGAACAAAGCAAGGACACTTTTCAGACAATTAAATGACAGAAACAATGCACATTAAAACTACACTACCAAAACAATCAACTCTTGCTAGTGTCGGCGGCTCAAGCCAAGGTTATCACATGCCATGAAGGGAGATGGAACACGTGAGATAATGCAATGGAAAACTTTGATCTTTTATCTTTGAAAGAAAAGGGCATGAGGATTCTTCTAAGCTCACAGTATAATTAATATTATAGAGACTTGAGTTACTGTAGTACAATACATGACTTTGTAGCACTTTGTTAGTATACCTAAATCATTTCTTCTTCTGACGTACATTTAACGCGGATATCATTTTTTTTTTATGATTTGGTAAAAGATAGATATTTGAATGTTATATTCTGCTGAATAACCATCCAGAGTCAGTGAATGATTTAGTCATTTGACAATATATTTCTGTACATCTTTTTAGAAATTGCAGCTAGAGTGGAAGTACTTACGTTTCCCAACAAGACTCCATGAGAGAAGCCAATATCGGCGAGGTATTCTGTGGAATTTCAAGCCTTCTGTTCTGGAAAGCAACAGCTCCAACAACCTGAAATTTAGCAGTTCCTGTGAAACTCGAAAGGAGAAGGTACCACAACAATGACAGCAATAATTAACTCAGACTCAGTTATTATGCCTCATCGTGAAATATAGACCAACACCCACAATTGGTGTATAGCATTAACAAAATGTATTTTCCTCAAGTGAACTGTAGATCAGAATTTTTCTAGGGTCAACTCTCGTCATCATCATCCAATTTGTGAACCATGAACCAAACACGATGAACATAAGGAAACAAGAGAAGGTCTATGTTATGCAAGTGTGTACCTGACCAGGGCCAAGTCCACCCCAAGGCTGTTTCATGGTTACGAGCTCCCATAAAACCACTCCAAAGCTGTAAACATCTGACTTCTCATTCGAAGGCTCTCCTCTTAGAAATTCAGGAGCCATCCACTCGGGCTGAAACAAAAAAGCATCAGAGTTACATGGTGTGTGTTGATGCACCTCAAGAAAAATCCAACATGTTGATCAAGAGGTTATATAAGCAGTCGAGGGGTCATTCACTAGCCAAACCTCCAGGTAAATATATTAAAATAACATATGACGCGAAAAAATAAGATACTACCAATACTCCATAGTCAACCAACATCAATTAGTACAAGTTCTAACCAAATTGAGCAAAATGAAATCGGAACATTTTGTTGCCTTTATCTTTCTCTTGGATTCAAAATAAAACTTGTATGAAGTGGAACAACCACACATGAGCAGCACCAGGCGTTTGGATTAGACGTTTATTCCAAACACTTATGTCGAAAGTCTATTTGTTGCTTCAATCACGCAGCTAAAGTTACTTTTAGATAAGAATTGTAACTCATTTAAAACTAACTTAACAACTTCAGGTTGAACAACAAAGACAATGCACTGCTTGGGTTGAATGCATATTTGTGATCAAGATACAGATAAAAAGAAATACAAATGTGTTACATAAGTAGTTTTTTAAGGAAATTACCCACTTCTATGTGTTCTAAAAATACACAAAGTATCACATGGACCCAAAACAAAACTCCTTCATGGTTTTCAGATGCCAACTCTTTATTAAAACTCGAAATTCAACTAATTATGGTGTACACTGCAACATCTAACAATCTTGAAACTTCTTCAACCTCCACATTGTTTGAGCAAGAAAGGCGCAAATTTGAATATATAGAGTACTGCTTTTGTCTTTTAACATAGAAACGAATGGATTTCCGACTCATGGCTACCAACTTATATGTTGAGCTTCTATCTTTTCCCCCCTTTATCAAGTTTGAGGGCGGGGAAAGAGGTGCGGTAACTTAAACTATGTTAGCATAACATTTGCATCTTATTCTTTTTTTGTTATCTTTTTGAAAAACGATGAGCCTTCTTCCCTCAAGAGTCGGGATATAAAAGGAATCCAGAGCTCAAACTCAGATGGCAATGACTTAGTACCTGTTTAGTAACCCTGTTTCTAAAAAGATATGTTTACAAACAGTTCTTAATCAAACGCGTCGTTCTCTTTTAGTAAAAAGAGCTGTCCTTAGAAACACCTACTTTGGGCTTTTTGTTCCTAGTTGTTTCTCCTGTTTTTAAACAGGTACCCACAGGCTCTAGTCTCTACCAACTGAGAACCCTCACATGCTGTAGACTTGAACTGCTGTTTCCAATACAATATGGCTACAGTTAGTAGTTACGACTACCAAAATGCAGATGTTGAATGGAAGTTCAGCTCATGCACAGGGAAAGAACCGAGAGTTTTACTTCGTGATGATAATGTGAGAGATATAAAAACGGCTTACCGTTCCAGCAACAGATTTTGACGATATGAAAGTACTTGCTTTGAACCTGGACAGTCCAAAATCGCATACCTGAAGATAACCAATATTTTTTCAGTAAGTTATAAACACTCCAACATATGATACATTTGGTTATATATGCAACTGTACCTTCACGTTCCAATTTTTATCAACCAGAAGGTTTGGAGACTTAAGATCCCAATGAAGTACTGGCGGGCTAAGGCAATGTAGATAGTTAATGCCCTTGGCCTGAAACAAAATCACATCACAAATTAGCACAGAAGCAATCTCAAGTTTCCGTATAATGTTTAACAAACGACACCAAATAGTACGAACCACATCCAGAGCCATTCGTAACCGCCTCCTTTGGTCCATAGTTTCTCCGACTGACGGCTTATGTATGAGCCGGTATAAACTACCCCTGAAAAGAGTTCAGACTACGGTGAGTTAACTTACCCCGGATAGAAACAGTAAGAACTGGGAACTCGAAGCAGGTTTGCTAAAACCAGGTGGGGAGAACAGGAACAACTTATGGAATGAGATTGTGCCGTTCCTTTTGGGTGTGTTTGAAACTTGGAAGTGAGATGGAAAATACTATAATATTTCTAACTAGATGGGCATCATTGTAATACTACAAAACAAATTCAGTTTATTTTCCTGGAATTTTCATTGAAGTTTACAGACACAGGAAAGTAAGAAAAATTCTCCACTTTTCTATCAATTTCTTTTCCTTTTCCTTTTCCTTTCCCTTCCATTTTCAAAGTTTCAAACACACCCTTCCATAACAAAAAAATGGAGTTTACCTAGGAAGGAATTCAGTTACAATGGACAAATGTGGACGTTCTGTAACCGCACCCATGAAGAGCACCACATTAGGATGACGAACACGCTTCATTATTGCAACCTACAAAACATAATCATTTACAGAAAATCAAAACAGTAATAATCAAGACATGTTAGACCACTTCAGCCCCAATCATTGTGGGAGTTACTGGTTCACAAGGATACAAACAATGGGAAGCCTATAACTCCTCAAGAAACAATTTTGAATGGTTTGGCTCAGGCACCGAGATGAGTGAGCATACCTCCCTCAAGAACTCCTTCAACATTTCATCACGAAAATCTTGAATTGTCAGAACCTTGACGGCAACATCCTGCAACAATCAGTGTAATTTTTCTTACTGACGAGTTCAGTACTACTTTACAATCATCAGAAGTGAAAAAAGCAGAATAATAATACTGCAACACAGAACCGCTATAAAAGATAAAACTATCACAACACCGAACCCTTCAATTTATATTCCGCTCTATTAGAACTTTTCCCGCTATTTTCCCCTTAATTTTCCTTTCCAACGATTTCTATAACATCCAAAACAAAAAATAAAGTTTCCTGGAAAAGCATTTTCTTTTATTTTGCATGTTTCAAACATGCCCCATGACAACAGATAACAGGAAGAGAAGTAATGAGGTACAGGTACTAACCGAGCCGTGCCATTCAGCACGATGAACAGTCCCAAAAGAACCTGCAGGAAGTAGAAGTTATTAACTGCCTTTAAACTTTCTAACAGCACCAAGTGGCTTAAGGTAAACAAAAGTACCTGCACCAATGCGCTCCTTGATGCGCAAATCGTCCCATGAAATCTCAAGCCAGTCCATTGCGAGGGAAGGCTCAATGTTCACGTATCTCGATTTAGGAACAGATATGCCCTGGTTTTCACAATCGCACTTAACCTCCACGCGATCTAACTGGTCAGCAAACTTTACTTTGTGTTGTCCAGGCGCTGGGCTTATAGTTGGAGCTCCAGCGGAAACATTGAAAATCTGTTGTATTCCTAGTTTGTCTCTTCCTGCCCCAGAATCTTCATTCCATAATACTGCAGATACAACAGCATCTTGAATTTCAGGGAATTGGTTATCTGCACAACCTTCGTTCTTTTGACTAAGCATGGCCCCTTTTTTATTTTCGGGCATGCAAAAACCAAATATTTGTTGATCATTCATGCCTCCTGCAAAAGTTTAGAGATCTGTCAATCTCGATTGATGACGTTAGCACTTTTCGAGAGATCCAGATCCCATTTCAAGCTGTAGGCTTTTGTCTCAATTTGAGATCAACGTGATTTCAGTCAGGGGACTCAGTTGTTTATGAAGCTGACAAGGGAGAACCAGGTCAGGTGTCTTTTTTAATAAATAAGTGACGATATACAAGCTTCAATATTTTCTTAACACTGGCTGCAGATGACATCTCACAGCTCTCAGGTCTTCAGTACCTGGATAACTACTGGTCATTCATTTATCATGTTTTTATTGATACATAAAAAAACGCTTTATAACCTCAAGTTGGCCTTTCCTGAAAACCTGCTCTAGCTGTCCTAATCGTCATGTATAACTGCATTTCTTGAGCAAGGCCAAGTTCTCTAATATTTCACAATGTAAATTGGTAATTGACTCCACTATCGATTAAGAATACATGAAGTTAGTCGCCGTTCATCAAGGTAGTAATTTACTCATCAGATGTTAATTATTTCTTTTAAAGGCTTTTCTACACTCTTTCATCTTGAAGGAAATTGACGCCGGCCAATGGTCCAAACTTTCAGTTTATATTAACTTAACCCTTAACCACATGGTAGATTTAGCAATTCTTGCAAAAGAATGATTGAACTCCCCCCCCCCCCCCCCCAACCAAAAAAAAAAAAAACACAAAAAGATACCAAATCTAGGTCCAAAGGTGATGGTCAAAGATTTCCTGGGTAATCTGACGCTATTTATTTTCTGAGTAGACAGGATCACAGTTGATGTTTTTATGCAGTTCACCCTTTTTTCTTTAACTCGCGCATATATAGAACACGTATTTTAGTAGCAATGAACACTGTACCTACTGTTCCTGCAGAAAATTTTATTCGGGTCTTTTCAACGCCACTAAGATAGATATATGTTATGTCCTGATATTTATAACCTCAGTTCAATGTACAAATGTGAGAACCGTACCTTATTGTTTTACTTCTTCCTTGTCGTTTTTTTTTTAAAAAAAACCTCCCTTCTCTGTTTCTTCCTTCTACTTTTTTATCTGCTTTTACCACCTCTCTATTTCTTCTCTTGCTACTGTAGCAACTATGCTACGGGGATTCACATTCTCTGCTTGATACATTATTCAAGAAATTCAGGCAGGTATGAGTACGAGAAGTATATTCTCATTTTTATCGTACGTCTTTGAGGGAGAAGCTCGCATCTACATGGCCAGAGAAAATTACATAGTGCAGCCAGAAATCACATCTTATATTGCTTACTCAAAACAGATGGTAATGAGTTTTCACTACAAAGGAAAGATGGTTACTGGCCCACTAAGATCCTCCTATGGACTTAACTAATGCACTGTAACCACAGGTCATTAGTTGCCATTTTGCTCAACTCACTTCTCTGAAACATGGCTAAGTTTTCTAATATACATTATTGCCCCGTGGGAACCCTACTTATTCTATTCTAAATAGGGCATGAAGATGTTCCGAGACAGACATTGACGCTGATGTGACATCAGTAGCCACTGATGATGAAGAGATTTGCATGACTGACACAATCAATATGAAACAAGACATACCTGACTGAAGATGATTATCAGGAGCAGCGTATTCGTGGTTTAAGTTTGCTAGCTGAGGGTCTGAAGCATCATCCTTATCATTTTGAGAACATTCTCTTAATCGAGAAGTCTGAAATGGTGATGACACTGAGGGAACCTGACCTCCGTTGATGGAAGAGTCTGGATTACGGACATTTCCTGGTTCTCCAACTAGATCAACCACATATTCCCTGTTGAGAAAAATGACAACAGTTAAAAAAAATGCATATCGACAGAAACAAACTGAATCTCGTCATTGCAGACATTGGACGTGCAATAAGATCAAACATTATTATCATCTACAAAGAACCGATGACTTTGTACAACCCTAAATTGGCGTTCGACCTCTAATCTGCTACTTCAGGGTGCTATAGCCCAGTAAGTTAGTAACCCATTATTCTCTAGTGTTTCGAAGTCCAGATTAACTGCGTAAACATTGAACATCCTGGGAAAAACACCATGTGCTAGACACATAATGTACATGACTATCTACCGAGCCATGTAAAAGCCATAATTCTGCAGGGTTTCCGAGGATACTTGAAATATGACATAGGAGGGCTATCATCCAAAGAAAGAAATACCCATAAAGAAATTACTCATATGGGTCATCAGTAGATAATTCAGAGAAAGGTGCACTTAGAGTCTGGATGAATGAAATCACCTCGAGTTTTTCATATCGTCCTCAATCTGCACAAGACAGGAAGACTGATGGTCTAAGTCACAGTACTTGCAACCTCGAGCTATCCTGCAGCGCAGACCGATATGATCTGCCAATCTCTGAAAATGAATATGCATTAATTTCTCAATATTATTCAGTCTGCATCCAATTGTTAGTATAGGAACTTTAACATGCAAAACAAGACACAGTCACACTAACAACAAGAAACTATTCATTCCATACAAACAGATACATGTGTTCTTTACAGTTGCAATGCCTATTCTTTTAGTTCTGTGCAGCTGTCAATTCACTTTCCAGTGAACACCAACGATGCTCAAAACTTCAGAAAAGTAAGAAGTGTATATATATATATATATATATATATATATATATCATTCAAGGAGCAACGGTATTACCATTGGAGAAGGCTGCTAAGTCAAATGGAACAACGCCAAAGGAGAGCCAACATGTCCGTAAATGTCTTTGTAAGCTCTATTATGGTCCTTGTTTGGATGAGATAGATTATTAAATGTCTTAGTGAATGAACCCAATCTACCTCCTATGAACTAATTGCAGATTCCTGTTGATACCTACAGTTGGTTGCTTAGGTTCTTCTGGATGTGTCCGACCTACAGCAGGTCATGTGTTTATTATGCTTTCCAAAATCGCTAGAACAAACTATCCATCAAAAGATGCAACCTTGATGTTCAAGTTCAAAGACAAATCCCGGTAAGGAACGTCCTAAAAGTATTTATCCCATATTGTTGTGCCAGTTCACCAATATAAGTTTGTAACAGATAGCAGCTATCATCTTTACACACACATTAAAAGTCTAAACACTACTTCAGTTGTTGTCACTTCGACACCAGTCATTACAGATCCAAAACACGTATTCGTCTTCAAAGTAATGAGTATTTTGCTTCACCAATCTACAGAAATATTATTACTTACCCTTCCTATGAGATTGTGAGATTTTATTTGATTTCTTTCCATTCTCAATAAGTGCAATAAATATAAAGCCTAACAGGCAGTTTCATGAAATATGAGACGAAGGCATATGACGCATTGCAATAGTAGGAAGTTACAAACTGAGCTTAATTTTCCCAAATCATACTCAACAGTCGACAAGTAGTATAGATCCTTATCCTATTTATTTTTAAAATATGTAGTTTAGTGTGCACCTTGAAGAGAATAGCGCGATGTCTACAGAGTCCTGCAGACAGGCTACCAATAGGAACCACAATGCACTGCTGGCACTCCTTTAGTCTTTGGCTACCCAATTTCCAACGCCTGCATAAGTCGCCTTGCTCAACAGGAAAAATACCCCTGAACTTCCAACAAACTTCAATCAGAAATGGGGGAAAAAGAAGCTTTAGGTTCAAATGATGATGGCACTTGCACGTACCCCATGTTTAAAGCAACCAGTTTGCCAAGCTTTTCCACAAACACCATAGCATTTTCTGAAGTCAAGTACAGCTGTTCCGCTTTCTGCTCCAGCTCCTTAAGTCGTGTGTCCTCACGTTGATCAATCAGAATCACCTCCATTGATGTATCAGTGGGCTGAACAGCTCTTAGTGCCGTTAAAGATGGTAACTTTTTACCTTCCTCCGAATCATTACAAGCAAGCCACATATACGGATTCATCCCCATAATGTTGTAAAACCCATCAGAGATCTTATCTGTATATGACAAGCAACCACTAACCTGAGAAATGGATGGTTTAATGATTAGGAACGTTAATGTAGATCTAAGACCAGATAAACAGAACACAGATGAAGTTTACTATACTCATAATCCCCAATCAAATTTCCATGTTCTTGTGGCTGTATCTAAGAGAATGTTCTCAATAGTCAATACTAAACAGTCTCAACAAGTTCCTTCTATTTCAATAACATTGTGGCAGGAAAACAAAATCACTAGCTTACAAAAAAATAGTGCATAACAATGAAGAGGGAACCAAACAGGGAAAGACACCTATATAGTACAAAAATAACGAGTACAATTCATGAGGTAGACGCATGTAGACCACAGATCAAAGAAAGGGAAGGGCAACACCGATCCATAAAATGAATCCACTGTCCGAAATCTTTTAGAAAAACTGATCCACAAAGAAAATATAGGGAATTGCCTAACCCTATGGTCAATGGTCTCGACGAATCCCTTTCATAGTATTTCAAAAACATGAGGGCAGTAAACCAGATTCACTTAGCTTATGCTACTGTATATGACTAAATATAAGATGCACCAATGATTCAGGTATGTAATTCGTGAATAAACGCATGAGACAAACAAGAGATGGCAACACTGATTCATTGGCACCAGGCAACTAGAACTGCAATTAGATACATGAATGGAAGAAAACCAAAAAAAAATTGGTTTGCTGGTGAGTAAGAGATTGTACCCAGAGTCTGTACGAAACGGTTTCTGCATCAGCCGTTGATGCTGGACCCAGAGCCGCCACGTTCCCACCACCACAACACCCTAGCAGAAGTGGCTCAGTCGCTAGAGACGCTTGATCCGTTAACCGTCTAGCTAATGTCAGCTGCAAACAATAGCTTTCTCGCGATTTCTCAGCGAAACTTTCTCTTCTACTGGCCTCTTCTTTCTCTTCCTCCTCTATCGTCGTCGACAACTGAGAAATTGTATTCCTCGAGTAAGTGCGATCTAGTGTCGTCCCGGAGAATAAATCGCTCCCGGCGTAACTACCACAGCTGGACAACCTCTGCAGCGACATTTGCCGGTCAAGAGTACTTGGCTTCGTTCCCTCCGATGTCACGCCGTCGTTGCTGACCTCGCTCGACGATAGCGGAACTTTCTCCGGCGGAAGCAAGAGTTGACTATCGTCGCCATCGCCGTCGTTCACGGATTTCTCGGACTTTTTCTTCTCTGCCAGCCAATTGATGAAAGCAGCTAACTGCTTCCCGTGAATCTTATCCCCCGTGGAAGAAGGACGATTTGCTTTCTTATTCCGATGGATCTCCGAACCTTTTTTCCCGTCGCTGTCTCTCTCGTTCTCAATCCTCTCGTGATCCGCCAATTCCTTCGTCGTCGGACTAAATCCCCGGTCTGGAAATTGCCTCGGGAAGAAGTAAGTCGCCCGGTGCGGCATTTTCACACACACCACGTGAACATCAACGACAAAATCTCAATTTCACGCTACAGTCGTCGCTTTCCTCCAACTCTTAACAAACGATTTTCCGGCTAATCAATCACATTCCTCTCCTCCGTCAGCCGGAGAATATAATCAACGGAAAAATCCTCCCGAAACGGCTCAATCTTTTAAGTATATTTTCTTTCCTGTTTTTGGCTTTCAGAATGAAGTAGCTATAACTATCGTCGATTCAGAAACACTATCAGAGCTACGGCAAACGATTCTTCTCACGCCATGAACAACAAATCAAACAACGCATTCAACGAAATTGAGTTCGTCTCCTCTCCTCTCCTCGCTATCAGCAGGCGATAACCACTCCTCCGAGGAAATTGAGTTCGTCTCCGATCAAAAACTCAACAGTTACAGAAAGCTCATTCAAAGAAGTGAACGAGTCAATTCTCAGAGAGATCGGAAAAAGAGACTGAGAGAGAAGGAGAGAGTTGGTACTGGTTCATTCATAGATAAATAAACAAAACAAGCATAGAGCAGAGAGCAGATGGAAGATAATATAAACAAAACAAATTAACAAATCGCATGGAGAGAGAAGGCGGTGGCAAGAGAAGGAGACAAAACGAGGAAGGTGAAAAACAGTTTTGGGTGCGTACTATAACCACGAGACTCGGGTGGCGCCAGAAACTGAAAAACCGGGCCGTTGAAGCTAACGTGCGCGGGGAGGGTGAAAACGCACCTCCTCTCTGCAGAGCACACGTGAGACACCCGTGAGCTACAGCCGTGACACGTCGGCAAAAAGTGCACCAAGTGCACACTGCGCGACCCGTGAATGTTAGCAGCCGGATGGGGGTTTTCATTTCGCGGGTTCTGGAGGTTACGTGAGGGAAGGGCCGTTTGTGGATTGACTTGAATGCCCCTGAAGTTTGTGTAGAGTGACGATATGGTCCGGTGGCAATATTATAACGGTGGGAGGTTGGTGGTTAGAGGGTGTCAGTGTGGGCTGGTTTGTTTATAGGTCAGATTTGGCTTTGGTTGCCAAGGCTGTGCCCTAGTTGGGAATCAGTACCCACTGTCTCTTACTTGATTTGCGTGATTGTGTCAGGCCGTCGACATATATAATATATTTTAGTAAATTACTACTAATAATATTTACGAGTATGGGTCATTTTACTGTCTGTGTCATTGAACTCTTGAAAAACGACGTTTAGAATGCGCTTAGGGTCAATATGAGGTTAATTAGCATGTCGGAACACGGTCAAAAGAAGTGCTAATTCAAGAGTAGTTGCTTCCGAACAATAATTATACTGAAATTGTGTTATTATAAACGAAATCCAACAACTGAAACTAATGAAGGATTTATATAATCAAATCGAAAAAAAAAAAATTAGAACAAGAAACACCGTGATAATTTAAAGCCGATGAGTAATATAACAACTCTGCAAATAAATGAGAAATGAAATGAGTGTAAAACATTTTGACATACTAAAAGTATTCTTAAGACTCATATGCCCGTCAACGATGCAAATAAGTTTGGAATAACGTCTTGATACCAACTTCATTCTCCACTTAAGTCGTATAGTGTGGTCCACTTAGGCCTTGCTAAGCCTCCAATGTATGCTACAATTTAAAAATGATCGCCAAATTCTTGAAAGAAGATAACACATATTGAGAGAGAGAGAGAGAGAGAGAGAGAGAGAGAGAGAGGCAAGGTATGGTGACATTTTGGGTACTAGAGACCTTCTTTTACAACGTTGAAGGTACCCTTTCGAAGAGGCACAAACTGAATAGTCACAACTATCCGGGTATGATGAAGATAAGCGTCAGAAATGGCTGGAACTGAATAGTCACAACTGTTGGTGTTTAAACTCAGTTAAAACTAAATTTAAATTACATTTGTAACTTGAATAATCACAACTCTTCGGAAATAGTTTTATTGTAAATTTTTTATTTTACAAGGGCAAAAAAACTGTTCAAACACTAAACACTAAAATGCCTTCACATTTGTAGAGAGTAGTATATATTATTGATGTTGCTGGTTAGAGTTTCTTGCACTACTTGATCATTTATCATGTAACATAGTTTGTATGTTATTTAAGGTTGTATTGTTGTGCAATATGTCTTCATATGTTGTATCATCTTCATCCTACCTACCCTATTTAAAAGAAGGAGTTGCCCATTTTCATGTGTTAATTTGATGATTTTTCCCTCTGGAGTTATTGGAATTACAAGGGCTTTGTGAGTTAGTGGCGGTGTAATTTGTGATGAAATTGGGGGGATTCCGTCAGTGGGTGGTGTTTCCTTAATTTGACGATTTTGTCCCTGCAGTGGCTTCTAATTGCAACATCCAAGACAGTGAGTTCAGTGCCATTAACAGTCTAACAACGGCATTTTTTGGTGTTGCCCATTTTCATTTGTTAATTTGATGATTTTGCCCTGTGGAGTTGTTAGAATTACATGGGTTTGTGAGTCAGTGGCAGTGAGGTTGGTTGTGTTTTTGTGGGTGATTATTTGCACCTGTCTGTGGTGCCTTCTCAGCTGGGTGGTTAACCGTTAATTTGACTATTTTGCCCTTATTAGTTGTTGAATTTACGAATGGTTGTCAGCCATTGGTGGTGAGGTTTGTTGTGTTTTCGTGGGTGATTATTTGCCCCTGTCTTCTGCCGTCGACATTCATCGGAGGTTGAGTGGGTTTCTTTCTGGCGAAATAGGGAGCTGCCATGTGTGGCTCCATCGCTTCCGTAGGTATATATTTGTTGTCGTTTGATTAGGATTGAGGTTTAGAGAGAGACTGTGGCTTCGTATCGGCAGAGCTGAGAGGAGTTCTTCGGTGAGTTCATGCGTTTAGCTTGGATTTTTATTCATGCAAGTCAATAGCTTGGTGGGTTTTTCCCAATTGAGCAACGGTGTTATTTCTGGTTTTGGGTTTGCACTCCGTATTTTCCCTTTCTGGGTTTTGAATTTGGGTATGGTGTTATCAGGCTTCCCGCTATCAATTTCTGAAATTGCATGTGTCTGTGTGTGCTTTTGGGCGGTATTAAGTGACTTTGCCGTTGAATGAGGTTGGGTTTTTGCTTAGATGTTGGTGGGTCCCCAATTGGTTTGTTTTCCACAACTGAGCAACAGTGTTATTGCTGGTTTTGGGTTTATGTGATTTGTATGAGTAGGGTTTATTTTCTTTGTACTATGGTGTCCTATTTGGTTTGTAGTTTTGTCTTACTGTTTTCATGTGGTATTTATACCTCTGAGGTGAAATTGTATGTGTGTGTGTGTGTGTGTGTGTGTGTAATTTGTGATAATATCCAGGGACTTTGGTGGTTGAATAGGGTTGGGTATTTATGTGTTTAGATGCTGTGTCCTTGGAGATGACATAATTTTTTTTGAATAATTATAATAAAGAATGTCAATTTTCATTAAATTATACATTATTTTTAACTGCTAGATTTTAGTTGTCAATTTATGAAATTGCATGTGTGTGTGTGTGATTTATGATACTATCCAGGGGCTTCCCAATTGCATTCTTTGGGATTTTCTAAGTTGAGCAGTGTTCTGTTGCAGGTATCTTCGAGTTGCTTACGTTGCTGTTTGTATTCCTGTGACTTGGTTTCTCTACGCTGTGTCCGGCTACGGTATTTCTCTACCCTGATAATTTTTCGGGCAAGTGCACAACGTTTAGTCGCTGTTTGTATTCATGCAACTTGGTTTGTCTGAGTAGTGTCTTTTTTACGGTATTTCCCCGCTTGTGGTAATTTTTCAAGTAAATGAATTATGTATACTTGCTTATTCTGCATTATGTCTTTTTCTGCTAATGTGAATGTCTGTGTTGGACTTATTGATCTAATGGAGCTATGAATTGATTGTGCAATAACTATTTTTTTCCCGCATAAATATGAACATTTATGTTTGTATGATGTTAGTAAAGTATTTGAGATTTCGTTCGTTTCGTGGGATTCGATATGTGTGTAGTACGTTAGCTATGTCTTCCAGTAGACCTGCAAAGTGCCGAAAATGTGATGGACCTCCTTCGGCTGATGTTCGTGGAGGTGTACTATTTTTTTTAGAGAGCAGCTGGAACGTTGTTCTGGGATATCATCTCGTCCTCTGAATGGGGCTTCTGGTTCTACACCGGTGTCTTCTGATGTTATGGAAGGATTGACGAATTCAACAGCCAATGTTGTTGATATACTATCAATGAATACTGCTGCACAGTCATCTGCTAAATCATCTGGAGTGACAACTGGTCTCCGTGTTCCGCCGTCTACCGGTGCTAATGCTCCGCCTAATTCGGTGTCCCAGGTTTCGAGTATTACTCCTGTTCCAATGCAGGTGCTGCCAAATATGACAACTGTTACATGTAGTAATAGTGATGTGGCATCATCTTCTGCAAATGTCCGCAATTATGGGTCGAGCTTCGTGGGTCAGTGCAGCCGTGAAATTGGTGAATCCAGTGCGCCCAAGAAACCACCACGTAACTACCTATGCTTTGTTATATGTTTCTGATTATGGTGTTATGCTTTGCACTATTTTTTTGGTTTGACAGTATTCTTCTGTGCTTGCAGGGCAGCGGCGTTCAAAAAGTTGGGAGCGGGATCTTCCGCCTCCTCCAACTGAGCCAAGCATTCTTCCTCCACCTAGGAGATGTCGATACTGCAATGCGAAGTTATTTGCTTATGAACCTGACAGATTCTGTTGCAGTGACGGCCATATTGTTCTGGCGTTGCATGAAATTCCTGATTCACTTATCAGGTTGCTCTTATCTGATGATGAAGCCAACCAAGATTTCCGTACTAATGTTCGTGCATATAACTCGATGTTTTCATTTACCTCTATGGGTGTGAAGTCAGATCCGGACACAAAGTATTTACACGTTCCGTGTTCAGGGTCAGATATATCACTACATTAATGATTTAGAGCCTGGTGTTGAAACTCCGAGATATTTGCAGCTTTATTTCTATGATCCTGAGTACCAATTGCAATGCCGGGTTAAAGCTTTTGACAATCTTGACCCCGCTGTAATTGCCCAGCTGACTCAAATATTGGATATCAATCCTTATCGGAAGCGTTTCAGGTCGCTATACGAGAGCAGTGAGTTTGCATAGTACGACGTCCGCATTAAATGTGATCCAGGTCTAGATCAGCGAACATATAACTTGCCAACTTCTGATCAAGTTGCCGGTATCTGGATTGAAGACGAATCGCCTGCTGGTAGGTATACGCGCGACATCTTAGTTCGTCGTCAAGGTAGTGAAATCAAGAAAATACAATATCACATAGGTTGTTTTGATCCGCTTCAGTATCCTATAATGTTCCCGCAAGGTCAACCAGGATGGCAAACAGGAATTAAGAAGATACCTTGCAAACGGAAGAAGCGATCAAGTATTTAAATTCATGATTATGTATTATCGGTTAATAGAGGTTGATGTGTGTATTTCTCCCATTATACAATGTTTCTATTTTTTGCTGACTTTTGGTCTGCTATGGATAGATCCAAAGGATGCGGAGTCTCAAAGTGACACTGTTAGCAGTCGGCAATACTACTGTTACAGGTTGCAAATTAGAAGCGTCGGGAAATCATCGTTGCTGCTTTTTGGTCGGCTTCTGCAGCAATATATTGTTGATATGTATATCAAGCTGGAGACCAGCCGGCTAGATTATGTGCGTAATCACCAGCATATCATTCGGTCCGAATTGTATCAGGGAATATTGGACAGTATAGCTGCCGGGGAAACTGATCCTGCTAATGTTGGCCGGCATGTGGTGTTGCCGCCATCGTTCGTCGGTGGCCCACGAGATATGAAGCGTCGCTATCAGGATGCAATGGCCTTAGTCCGGAAGTTTGGCAAGCCGGATTATTTTGTTACAATGACATGTAACCCCAACTGGGCTGAGATACAGGCAGAGCTTTTGCCCCATGAGCATGCTCAGAATAGGCCATATTTAGTAGCCCGTATTTTCCATGCCAAAACTTTGAGCTTAAGCATGACTTGATCGACGGGGAGATCCTCGGTCCCATAGCTGCATATACTTATGTTATTGAATAGTATAAGCGGGGTTTTCCACACGTACATTTTCTTCTGATATTGAAAAAGTTTGCTAAGTTGATGCGGCCCGATCAATACGACAGATATATATCCGCTGAAATTCCGGATCCGAAGGCAAATCCTCATCTTCACAATGCTGTGAGGAGGCATATGATGTATGGTCCTTGCGGGCATCTTAATCGTCAGAGTCCTTGCATGCGCCCTAGGACTGGTTGGAAGAACAAGTATCCGTGAGACTTTGCTGATGTGACTAAATCTGGTGATGATGCATTTTCCATATATCAGCGTCAAAATAACGGACGTACTGTTGAAGTGAGAGGGCACACATTAGATGCAACAACCCCCTTTATCCAGCTCGGGACGAGACCGGGAGGGCGATGCTTAATAGGATTGGCGGAGATCAAAAACAATATAATCCACAACACATACTTATATTATTAAACAACTACATGAAATTTTAAGTCTTACACACTAGCTGATTACTATTACACACAAAAATTAACTAACATTTCTATATCAACTACTGGTGGCGTTCATAGTCTAAGTGAGTCTCGCGTCCTTCTATTCCAAAATACTCAGCTCCTAGACCTGCGGTGGGAAGGAAAACAAGAACCGCAGTTTCGAAAATCAGAGTGAGATACATCTTAGCATGTAAAAACGGGAAATACGAGATATGTTGCTGAATCACGAGTTATATAAAATAACAGTAACAGAGTATAAGTAAAATAATATAAGAGTTTGCAACGGCGATAACCAATTATGAATGTCGCAAGAGTTAAACCACTTATTTAAATTCTAACCCGTCTTACTTTTCCAACATTGGGGCAAAGAAGTTCAATGTGTCGCACCGTAACCCGGGTAGACCAGAACAAAATAAAAGATGGTACTGGTGTATAGGGGGTTTAAGAACCCAAACCTCTCTAACAAGCGTTGTGGATCGCATTCCACGTCCCGCTAGCCATCATGACCACATCAGACATTCTAGACCTTAAGTGTTGCAACACCCTCCTAAGAGCGTCAATCAAAGGAGTGGTATCTAGAAAGAAGTACTCCAGCCTACTGCTAAAGGAGTCGGGGGCACACGGAGTCCCGCATTTTAGGGTATAAAACCCAAGGGATCAAAACCCGTGATAAGTAACATAACTGGTTCCGGTACATGCGAATTCTTCCACTTCACGTTATTAACGATTTATTATTTATCGTTTGATAGTTTCAAAACAACATTCCAAAACGTAAAAAAAACTCAAGTAAAACATGTGAATCACAAATACATTTTGAGACAATTTATAAAATCAACTTTCGACACGAAAGAAGCTAGGAACACAAGGCTAAGCACGTAAACTCACCTTAAGTTGAGTTAGCAATTCACAATCTTCACGGATAGTTGAAGTAGCCAATATCTAAGAATCCGTCGCCTACAATTTACAAGTATCTAGTCACAATGATGCTACTTCCAAGTAAACTAATGCAGGGATGTTTGTCTAGGTCGGGTACTAAGTCCATCCCAAATTATCCTAATAAATCGGTTTCAAGTGGTGTATTCATGTGTCGGATACAAACTCTACATTAATATCATTCTAAGTTTCACTAATGCACATATAATGATGCTCACATATCAAAATAAGTCCAACAAAGCATTTAGAATTCAAAATTTCAAGTTTTCTAGAACATTTGAAGCTACAATTCTGGACAGAATTGTAGCTCTGACTTTAGAGCCACATTTATTATATCAAAATATCTCCTAAAATTGTGAAATTAGTGTATGATGAACCTACTTGTGTCTAATTTCATAAACACCAAGAAAATCATGCATAGCTATTATAAAACTCAATTTACAAAAATGACAAAAACTGTTACGCAGAGAAGAGTTTGGCAAAAAGTTACAACTTGACAAGGGGATTACTACAACTTGCAGAATAGCAATAAAGCTCATCTTCTCCAGAATGAATCCCCTATGTGTCTAGTTTCACCACAAAAAAGATTGGGTGCTATAAGTTACTGAAAATGAGGGTTTCAATAAAAATGAAAAGATTGGTCCAGAAACACATTTTCAGAAAACATGCAACTTAAAATGAGCATATCTCCCTAACCAAAATAGCTATGGAGTTGATTTGTTTCTCAAAATGACCCCCTATGAGTCTAGTTTTATAAATGTAAGATTTAAAATTTTTACAGAGACAAAATTTGAATTTATACTACGTTTTTGACAAACTGGTCAGATTGTAACAACATGTAATTTTGCCAATAACACTCAAAACATGATCAAAACAATCCTTTGGTACATGCAACTAAAAGATAACTTGATGTATACCTAGATACTACCAATTAGACAAGAAAGAAGAGATTCACATAAAGTATTTGAAGGATCATGTGAGGGATTTTAAGAATTCATGCTCAAAAGTTACAATTCAAGACACAAAACACACATGCAAACAAAGATCAAGTAATTTCCTATCATGAATATGAACTATCTAAATGATCTAAGCATGAAAATGAAGAATCAAGTATGGGAGTGAAGAAATCTAAGATGAAATGTCATTAATCTAAGCTAAACATGGACATGCAAACATGCATTCAAAACTAGAAGAAACTTTACCCCAAGATTCAAGAAATGGTGGAGGAAAATAGTGAAATTGGCCTTCAATCCTTGAGGAGAATGATGAACTAACTCCCCTCCATGGTTATACCAAGCTTGGAATCAAATTTTTCATACTTGGGAGACTTGAAAATAGAGTTTTGGTGGAGTTTTATGGAGGTCAAGCTCCAAAAACGGGAATGGAGTTGGAAGATAGATGAGAGAGCTTCTTTGAGTGTTCATGAAGAGGAAAACCATGTGAATAAATGAGAGAAAGAAATGGGTTGATGGAGATGGATGGAATGAGTGATTGGATGTATAACATATTTATATAGAGATACAAGCAAGCCATGGGTACTACTATTTTATTAGAGTTGACTTAGAAAGGGGAGGAGGGAGTTGAAGAGAATTATAAATATCCCAACTAATTAGTTGTGGTAGAAATTAAAATATCAAGAAAACGAGGGTTGAGATGAAATACTAAAAATTGATGGTAAGTACAATATTACACAAACAAGAGGGTAAAAATGCAATTATCAATTACCATTTAGCACATAAGAAGATAAAATTTATATTAAAAGGAAATTACAAAATAACTCCAAATAAACTATTATGTCCTTACATGTCAAAAATGCACTTTAATAAAATTAAAGGAAATACGTCAAGAGTAAATTTGTAATAGTACTATTATCATTTTTTTTTCAAACTCAAGTATTTGTTTTATCGAAATTACAAAATAACCCTTAGCGAAAATACGGGGTATTACATTAGATAACAGGTGGGTTGTACCTTACAATCCTTATCTTCTAGCTAAATATGACTGCCACTTGAATGTCGAGATTTGCTCAACCGTCAAAGCTGTGAAGTACTTGTACAAGTATATCTACAAAGGTCATGATAAGGTTGCATTTCAAGTGGTGTCCAACCAAAGCTCGGGTATTGATGAAATTGTAGCTTTTCGGGCTGCTAGATGGATCTCTCCTCCCGAAACTGCTTGGCGTCTCTTCAAATTTCCCATGAATGAGATATATCCGGCTGTGATATCTTTACCACTTCATCTTCCAGGAATGCAATCGATTTCGTTTAATCAGCACAGCAACCTTACATATATTGCCACATATAGGAAGCATACGAAAGCAATGCTGACAGAATACTTTGAGATGAAGAAGCGTGAAAAGAGTGCGAAACGCTTTCTTTATAGTGAGTTTCCGCAACATTATGTGCGGGATTCGAATGCGTCATGTTGGAATTCACGTAAACAAAGGCAGTGTATTGGTCGTATTGTTGCTGCTAATCCTGGTGAGGGTTTTTCTCCGAATTCTGCTTATGCATGTACGCGAAGCAGAGTCATTTGAACATATTCGTACAGTCAACAATCATGTGTGCAGTACATTTCGCGAGGCTTGTGAAAGATTAGGTTTGCTGGAAAAAGATACTGCTTTGGAGGATTCATTAGTGGAGGCTGCTTCTTTCCAGATGCCACAAACATTGCAACGTTTGTTTGCTACTCTCCTCGTATTTTGCCAGCCAAAGAACCCTCGATTCTTGTGGGATCGATTTTACAATGATCTTAGTGAATATTATCGGCGTGGGAGCCATCGGGTTGAGTCGGAGATATTATCGAAGACCATCAAAGGGGTTGGTCAATTCCTGGAGTCGATGGGCAAACATCTAAGTGATTTTGATTTTCCAGCATGTGTGGAGTTCATCAATAGTGCAGGTCCTGCTAATCGTGAAATTGATGAAGAGTTATCGATTCCTATGCCTACGGAAGATATTTCCGCGGCAAAGAAACTCAATCGGGAGCAGAAGGCAGCGCATGATATCATTATTGATCATATTGAAAATTATAGAGGGCAATGCTTCTTCATCGATGGTCGTGGTGGAACGGGGAAAACATTCTTGTATAAAGCTATTTTAGCACATGTTCGATCTTCCGGAGATATTGGATTGGCAACAGCTAGCACCGATTGCAGCGTCTAATCTACATGGTGGACGTACAACACATTAGCGCTTTAAGCTTCCTCTAGATACAAGGGAAAAAAATACCTGCAATATTGGCAAGCAAACTGCTCTTGTGCATCTTATCAGAAAAGCAAAGGTAATCATATGGGATGAGGTTACTATGGCGAAGAAGCAGAACATAGAAGCTTTTGAAAGTATGCTTCGTGATATTTGCTCCAGTGAAGATGACTTTGGTTGAAAAGTAGTAGTCTTTGGTGGTGATTTCAGGCGAGTTCTGCCAATAACAGTGCGTGCAACCAAGGAGGAGTGCATATCAAATAGTGTTGTTGATTCTCATATGTGGAGTAAATGCGCAAATTACGTCTGACAGAAAACATGAGAGCGCTTTACGATCAATCTTTTTCTCGCTTCCTTCTTTCAGTTGGTGAAGGGACTCTTCAGCCGAAAGATGAATCATTGATAGATCTCCCACGATCTATGATCGTACCATTTATAGATGAAAGTTCATCAATTGATGCGCTGATAAACTCTGTTTATCCTAATTTTCAGAAAGAATGTCACAATCATGACTATCTCATTGGCCGATCTATCCTTACTCCCAGAAATGATTATGTTGATGCGATTAATGACATTTTGTTAAGTAGATTTCCTGCTCAAGCGCACATTTATAGTTGTTTTGATAGTTTTCTACCTGATAGTCAGGAAAATCATCCTTTAGAATTTTTGTATTCTCTAACTCCAAATGGATTGCCACCGCATCAGTTAGTCCTTAAACCTGGTTGTCCTTTAATGCTACTCCGAAACTTGGATCCATCAGCGGTCTTTCAAATGGTGTTAAACTTATTTGTAAAAAAATTGTTGCCTAATATTATCCGTGTTGAGATAGCAGTAGGCCCTAACAAGGGGAAATCAGTTTTCATTCCTACAATACCTCTCAGGACTTCCCAAACAGATAATTTTCCTATTGAGTTTGAAAGGAAGCAATTCCCTGTACGACCATGTTTTGCTATGACAATTAACAAGTCGCAGGGACAGACACTAGACTATGTTGGTATCTATCTTCCCCAACCAGTGTTCTCCCATGGTCAACTTTATGTTGAGCTTTCCCGAGCTAAATTCTCAGCAACAGTTAAAGTTTTGATACATCCTATTCCGCGTGCCCAAACTTCATGTAGCACGCAAAATGTTGTGTTTAAAGATTTTTTACGTAGAGCATCATATTCCCAACTATAGTATTATGGCTTCCTCGCGGTTAATATTCCTGTCTTGAAGTTATTATTGATTGATTATATGATTGCTGATCAAGTATTTGTTTTGTTCATAATTGCATTCAATACATTCTGTTAGATAGTTTTGTTCAAGAAAATATTACAATTCTGTGAATATCTACCTGCCTTACCTTTCGTTACATTTGATTGTGGCATTAAACTGCACGATATTCTTATTGCTACGATGTTCTTTAAATCCTGCTTTCTGTAAACTTATGTAGGAAAGTTGAGATTCCGGCTTTTGATGCAAAACTTCAGCCATACAGTTCGTATTGGTTTAGCGATGGCATCGTCCGTCCTGTGAATCCGCAGTACCGTTATATTGATCATGATTTTGTACTCGTGCTTGACCAGCGAATGAAAGTTGTATCTGATGATGATGTTGAAGGTGCTATAGGAAGTAGTAAATTCAGCTTCAAATGTTTGAAAGATGCACAAGCATGTGTTGACAACCGTGAAATTTTTTGTAATAAGCCTTTGCTGATTTCATTTATCTCATTGGGGTTTGCTGAGATTATATGCTGTGGCATAACTGCCAATATGTATTTGTTGTCTACCAGATGTAGCTGTAGTGGTAATTGCCGTTATGTCGACCAGGACTATAAGCCGCAAGGATTCAGCAGACCGTGCAACTGTCCGCGACATTGTTGTCGTTGATGACTCGTAAGGCTCTTTATTCATCAGTTATTATTCCTCACACATAGGAGTTACATGTTGTATTAGTGTTGAGGATCAAAGAGAGATAAATGTTTGTATTGTTATCCGCAGTCTTACTCCTACCTGCTTGTCCGCATGGGATGACGCCGCAACCAGTGACGCTGAAAGTTGGCAGCCATAGCGCGTTCACAACCTGTTGTTGTTGTCACCAGTGTTGCTGCAACAAAGTATCTAGGTAGAATGCACCTAAGTTCTGCCTACTGAATTTGTGTTTACAAATAAGTTAATCTACTGGTATAACTTGACGTTCAATTAAATCTTTTATTTGTGCAGATTTTTCCTTAAACACAACAAAGTCTTCCATGTTCATGTACAATGTTAAAGACGCACAGGTTGAGGAACTATCTAATTGGTATGGTTAGAATAGCTTTTTCTTATATGAGATTATAAGCACCGCTAACTACCTACATTTTTTCCCGCAGGCGTGATGCCAACTATGATAAAATTGATGAAAGGGTTCTGAGTTTTTGCTAACAAGAAAGAGTTCCAAAAATCCAAAACCAGATTTTAAGCTATCTAAAATTGCAGATTTTCCCACTACTCCGGTACTATTTGAACTTCTAATTTTCTTGAATGAGCTTTTTTGGTATATCGTATCATACTATATAAACATGTAGCATACTATTTACCTACAGACTGGAGATGCTGAAGTTTGGGTGAAAGCCTCTATCCTCGTATCGCCACCAAATCAGCGACCGTGGTACCATGCGTGCAATCGCTGCAACCGTTCTACAGGGCATATAATGGGGGAAGTATTCGACTGTAGTAGTTGTGGCAATACTGGATGCATTTGCATAGCCTGGTAATAATGCACACTCAATTGTATTTGTCTACTTCCTAAATCTTTTTGGTCTCTCTGTTGATGGTTGAAATTTATATTTATGCTCTGCCCATTGTCTTGCTCTATTTTGGGCATCGATCCCTCGATCTCACCCCGTACATGTGGGGAGTTTCGGTATTTTGTTTATTTTTTTGGCACCGTGTAGTTCAAATCTACTTCCACCTAAATTAAACAAAATGTGTTAGATATATTGTTTTGAAAGGTATGTGTTTTTAATACTTTGAGAGTGCACACATTGTTCAAATCAGAAGACTAAACTAACATGTAATAAAATACTATAAAAAGATCCTCAAAACGTCTGAATATTTTAAACATCTACTGGGCTTTGGTCTTGCATTACTTGATAATTTTTTGAGTTTAGGGTTTAAAGAAGTTACAGATGTGTATCTGCAATGAAAATGTCTGCTCACCTACGTTTGGCGGAGACTACATCCTAGAATCAAGTGGTTTTGCTTTTTTTAAGGCTGATATATTCATGTATCGTATTCTTTCTGATGCTTTCAAAATGGCACAGCCCCAAGTAGCAAATAAAATAGGAGTTTGACTTGTTTCAAAGCAACTGTGAGGCTTCAGTATACGAATTTCCTGCTATTTTTGAACTAATGTGCACAACTTTGTATATGGATCTCCATGCACATGGCATAATAATAGAAGTAAATATGTTCTTACGCTTGGTTTATTGAACTATGATATTGCGATTGATATAAGAAGAACCTATCACAACCCTGTTGGCGATTGTAGTAGTGGGTTTCTCTTTCCAGGTTGAATTGATCTGATCTGATTTTGTTTCTCATGCATATGCGAGTATATTAGATGAATGGGTAAGGTTAGATTTTTCACCCCAAAGGTCTTCTTAACTTTGGTATAATGAAAATACGGTAGTGGACTCTTGTTTTCTTACACAGTTCATCCTACTAGCTACTGAAAATTAAAGAAACAAGTAGTTTGTTAGTTAGGTTCCATGAAATGAGGCGCTCAATTGTATTTGTCTACTTCCCAAATCTTTTTGGTCTCTTTTTTGATGCTTGAAATTTAGATTTATGCTCTGCCAATTTCTTGCTCTGTTTTTAAATTGACTTAGTTGACGTTTTGCAACTGAAAGAAACAATTCTCAGCTTGCCAGGGGTCGCCTAAATGTTCGAATCACTGATGGCAGTAGTGAGCTTGAAATCACACTTTTCGGACATGATGTGAACACTGTGTTGCAGAAAACTTCAGTAATTCTATCTGCAATGACTGAAAATGTAAGTACTGGTGTGTCATATCATTGTAATTTAAAATTTAAAATTCATGCGCGTGTTTGGTGTTCAGTACGTAAAGTGCTGAGTAACATATACATTTTTCGTCTATTGCTTGCAGGAACAAAGTGATGTGATATCGAAGGCAAATGAAAACAGCTCAAACAGAAAATACTACTTCCGTATTGCTGTATCAAAGAGTAAAAATGAACGCTGGGTGAACAAGTGGACCGTGCGTCAGGTGGAATGTGCTTAGAAATGAATTATGTGTTAACTCCCATGGAAGCTGCCATGTTGTTAGCTGCTACATATGTACATAGAAGCAGTGTAGTTAGTAATCATTTTTGGTGAAAGAAAATGTGTGTAAATGGTGTCGTCCATCACTGTGGCTATCATCTACATGCTTTTTCTGGGCTACTCAACTTCAGAAATCTCGACTCAATATCGAGAATCTGTGCTTACAGTTAGCAATGATTTTTGTAGTATGATATGTACATAGATGCCATTTTGTGCGTCGATAGCATCTAGCTCCGCACGCCACTATGTGGTGCCGAACTCCACATATGTAAATAGTATATCAATTGTACTGGGTTCTATTTTGTCCAGCTTCCTATGCTGAGAATATGTGTATATATATTATGTTTCTTTTGCATATCGTAGTTTGTTTACTGTTGAAAGTATGCAGTTTCCAGATTTAGAGATATTGTTTTATCAGCTCACCGTTATTACGGTTTATCCATATGCATATGACAATTAGAAATATAAGACATTGAAGTATCTGATGTACACACCACACCACTTGCAACTTGTATGTGTGTTGATATGATCTTCACTTTTGTTGCTGCTGTTTAAGATTTTCATCATATGATAAGCTCTTTGTTTGCTGCAGTATCTTCAGAAAATGTTGATTTGAAATGAATTAACTGGCATAATGTCATTATTAGGATTTGGGTCATAGATTAAACTTATTCTGTCGGCCCATAGTGTGCGGGTTCATATAAGACGGGTCAAATATTCGTATTTTTTCCAGGCACAGTTGGACTAAGAATATTGTATCTTAAGTCCATCCTAAAAAAAATGTCACTTGAAATACTAATGTAATTTAGATCAACTGCATATATTTATATATACTAGTGCATGACCCGTGCCCTCAGGGCACTACCCCTCACCAGTCAGTACAACGGAACAAACTGATAATCATCTAGTGAAAGCAACACCGAAGGAGTGACACTTCTAGAAAAGCAACTACATGCAAATCGTATTTGTTTAACTAATTTAGATGAGATATGAGAAAACTAAACAGTGCTAGTTTAATGAACTTGTAAATAGAAACATGTTAAGTCAAATCTCATTAAATTGAGGAGCATCGACTATTTTTACATAAAAACGACAAAAGACAGTGTAAATATAACATGATAAGCCAAACCAAGATGCAAATAACCTACCCGAACCAAATTTTAAACAACTTAGATTGCAACCGTAGCTTAACTAAACCAAGCAAAATAAACATAAAGTTACTCCTACATATGAGCCATCAGTTGACTCAACCTTGGTGTGCGCTCTGGCCAATTATCCATCCAGGAAGAATTGTTCTTCAGGTTCTCCAGTACATGGCATAGGCTTGGTGGTGTTACTCTACCAACACAAATATAATATAGTTGTTTCCCACTTCCCATATCATGGCTAATATCTTTTAACTCACATTCAAATGTAGAAAATTGTCGTCGACTTCTCTTTTAATTAAAGTAACACTGGTGCCACTAAGATCTTTTAACTGACCCCGAACTGCACATAAAAGCAAGACATGAAGGACATATTTGTTCATTCCACATCTGTTGGAGAAATAAATTATATAGTTAACACAATATTAGGAAATGCATAAATGATAGATGGAAGCCCAATAGTGAAGGCAGAGAAGAATAACTGCTGCTCATTTTCCAAAACAGAACTCAATTGTTAAATATAGAATTAGAAGAAGAAAAAAAATGAATACTGAACCAGAGGAAGGCACGTTTGCTAAAATTATAGAAGTACGAACATAAACGGAAGTAAGAAAATGAAATTTGTCCAGGGAATAAAAAGTGAAGCTATGGGAGGGTAAAGCTGATTTGTGCGTCTATAAAAAAGAAACTATCCTTATCAAGAAAAAAATTGGATGGAATACAACGTTATTTTCTATTAGGATTTGGGAAGATAACCTGAGAGTAAGTGAAGGAATAAAGGGAAACTAAGCAGGGAACATTCAGATAAATGCTTCTCAGTTTATAAGCTGTTGATTTTACAATTCCAGTTGCTTAATCTTGAATCTACAGCGGAATGCTATGTCTTCACAAGTTGTAAGCTATCAATCCTTTATGTTCTTTGTTAGTGTTGCAACTTGCAAGTAATATGGAGTCACATTAATAAAACAAAACCACCAACCTAACAGGTTCATAAGTATAGATATAGTTTTCACTGAAAGTAGTATCAAGTTTCGAAATGACATATAGGTCAATAAGTCGCTTTCCAATAACTCTATACCCTAGACTACCTGAGTGACTATAAGTTCAGTTGGTAGATGTCCAAATGTTTCCCCTTTCTTCTAATATCTCTACTCAAACAAAATAGTCGTAGGGTTTATTGAAATAATAAGGGAGAATATACGACAAATAGTCAAATTAAGTCCATACATCTTACTAATAGGAGCATACTTCACCTTGAAACTAATTGCAGCGGCCCCAGTCACCTAGAAGGAACTGATATTAAATAGAAGAGATGTACTAAGATAACAGACATATAGAAGAAAGAATACTAAATCAGTTCATGGTTCTTTATTACAAAGCAGTGAAAATTGATGTATCCTGCTTCAAGGTCATGGGTTTGTTCATGAAATTTCCTAAAGAAAGATCTAGGAAGTAAAACAATTAAGTTCAGACAAATGCCAAGTAAACAGGAGTTGGTCGAGTTTGCAACTGAACACAACCATAGTTTGTAATTGATTTAAGGACCCTGCAAGCAAATAAAGATCCTGCCTTAAGAAATTCATTCGTAACTGTCCCAGAAAGTTCTATCAAGTTAGACAATCACTTCCTCTGCCACAAATTCACATAAAACTAATTAACAATTAGCTAGCCGCAGAAAGGGCGAAAATAACAAAATGCGTACAAACAGTAGTCAGGTAGGTACACTTCAAGTTAATATGTACAGTTCAAACTTCAAAGTGCGTGAACAGAGACAAAATACATACTCTAAACCGTTCGATCCAAATGTATTGAATAAATAATTCAGCATACAGTATCAAGTGACTACAATCTGAGTTCAAATGTGATAAATGGAACTTACCTTGCCATAGGTCCTTGTTAAGTTCTCCTAAATAGCAAGTCTGCACATATAAAAAAAAGGAGATCAAATAGTTCCTTGGTGTAGGTACAAATTTGTGAGCAGAGAGAACTGGAAACTGGAAAATGAATTACTCCCATACCCTGTGGGAGATACAACATAAATCCAAAAGCACCATCGGCTCATGCATACCAGCCTACACCAAGCCGAAACCTTTCTCAACAGCCAAAATAACCAAACGTATTGAATCCATATGAACCAAAGTTCCACAGTCAGACGATACAAATCATCAATTGCCTCTCCATATCCAACTCCCGAAGAACCATAGATACAGTAAAAAAGAAAAAGGTAAAAAGAAATTTCATATTCAAAGAAAGATGATGTGTAATTACCTGCTTTAGATGAAATAGGTTCCAAGTCTCCCAAGTCTTGGTACTTGTGCCGCCTGGAGAATAACACGACGTTCTACTGTTACAGAGCGAGGGGATTCAGAAGTTTAAACCGTGATGAAGAAGAATAAGTGAAACATATGGAGTTCAGAGTTCGGAGTTCAGATTTCAGACGACATACCTGTTAGTTGTCCGGCAACACTCGCGGCGAAACAGGCTCGACCTAGTGTTGTTCGCAACAGAGAGAAAGAGATGCAGGGAGAGAGAGAGAGAGGAAGTGTAAAAAAAACATCGTGGTTTTTGAAATTCAAACTGACCTAGGTTGAGGACGGGGTGAACTTTTTTCTTTTTTGAGGAAAGGACGGGGTAAACTTTTGGATAGACTTGAAATCCATCCTACGGTCAAAAATATCTCTTTACTCAATTTCTCACATCTAACGGTTGAGAATGTCTTTTATGAAAACACTATTCAAAAACTCTTCCTAAATTGTTATATATATATATTTTAGAATCTCTAGCTTGGATGAATCCAATATAGGAGAGCATGTTAACGACATGCTATTCTTTAACACACTCCAATTTTCATAAATGAACATATGAAACAATTCTCTGTTGTACAGTGAACATAACAAAGTATAATTCTCGGCTTTAGTCACATGAAATTCACATTTTCTACCGGTCTTATTTACTAATTAATCTGTTACTAATGATTTCTTAAAGAAATTCCAACCAAAAATATGCAGAATAGTAAAGAGTTGCATATAAGAGGACTTGTACTGCAATTGTCCTTAAACAACCATAAAGTAATATCCCACTAACTTCACTCGGTATTCATAACACCCACTGCTCCACTGCTCTGCACTCCTAACTCTTCAGCTAACAAATCAGGAGTATCTCCGCCGAGCTTATCTGCTACCAGGTAAAATCTGTTGATAGTCTTTCTTTGATTCTGCGGCCTGTGTCTATTTTTCTACACAAATAATCTCTCCTCTGTGTGGGCTCTGTGAAATTTGGTATTAAGATCACTAAACTGATGGAAAAAAACGATTTCTATACATTCCCCGAATTCTATGGTTATTTCTGTAGCTACATCTGATGTAATCCATCCCAGGTTTTGATGTAGTTATGTTGGAAACTTTAATTTACAGGATCTGTAAATGCAGGTCTACGATGGCAGTTTATTGAACAAATTTGATGTTCTATACATTGGCTTAGTTGTATTGTTAGAAACAAGAATGCATTCACCAATTGAGTAGTGTCAGGTCATTTAAATCAACAGATGTATGTTAATCAACATTTTTGATTTAGTAAGACTTGTTTTTGGAAGCTCATCTATATTTCCGATTCCCAATATAGAATGCAATATTGTACTAGAGTTGTAACTAGCCCCGTAGAAGTTTGCTTCAGTTGATGAAGTTGAACGGAAGTTTATACTTTATATGTCGGATTGCGTAAAGATATGCTGGACAGAGTTGTTTTCTATTACTACTTTGAATCTGTATTCACTATTCGATAGCTTGATGTGTGAGTACATGAAAGCATGTCCGATCTTTGTTCTTTTCTTTTCCCAAAGTCTAAGTTGAATATGTGTTCATGGCTAACATAACAACATATTTTTTTGGGATTAAGCTTTCCAATTTTTAACAAAATTTACACTAACTGCTAGTTAGTTATTGATGCTTCATTTTGCACTGCATAGTTTTCGGGTCGTGAAAAATCCGGCTATATTTAGATTGAATAGCTTCGCCCTGGTACAAGGTTGTGTTTCTCATAATTAGGATTGAATCTTAGGAATATACTCGGTGGCTCACGTGGTGGTTAGTTTGTCGATTTACCTTAATCAGGTAGAGCATTCTGTTATTTGGATGTACTCTGCCAATAAGTATACTTGGCTTACTTCATTACTGGCGATTTTGAGAAGTTCCTCCGCACTTGGCTTTACTTAGACAGGCCTATAATGCTCGAGTCCGTTTAATAAACTTTCAGCTCTTTGATTTTGATGTTCACGTGTTAACTTCTTCTCGTTTGAACATATGTAACATGTATAATGATTTAAAGAATGAAATAAAAGGAAGCTCTACTGTGATTGATGTAGTAGCTTCAACTTCTAGCGTATTCTGGTTGAAGTTTTAAGTTGTAACATATCACTTCAGTAACCCTGCTTATTAAAAATCTGTATTATTAAGTTCTACATATGGTTTTCTTTTAGCTACACGAGCAAGTCTTGACTTAAGTGGTACCTGAGAAGACAAGAGTTGCCTTACGGTATAAATTTCAACTCTGCTAACTGTTGTACATCTCAAATAGTATTGTTTGTTTGTTATTGTAACTCTACAATACTATGACTCGTTGTTTTACATATCTGATGATTGAATATGAATTTCTCTGACCATCGATGTGCTTTTCAAATGTAAATACACTTTAAACTCTTTGATCTTACAAGAGCAGTGAATACTTCAGCACCGGAATTGCTATGAATTTCTTCAAATTTATCATGTGCAGTGCTACAGAAAATGATAAGCTGGTAAGCGTCTGTTGGATACCATAGTTTCGCCTGAATGACAAACAATTTATCAGAACAACTGTAAACTACACATGAAATATATAAGCAATCAAGCTATTTCTCATAGATATTGTTGTGCTCACAGCTCTTGCCTCGGATGTTTGTTGATGTGTACAAGAAATATGTTGGAAAGGTATTACATTTGAGGACTCCCGACGGATCGACATTCAGCACAACGATCTATTCGGAGGACAATGACTTATACCTTATCAATGGATGGAAAAATGTCGTTAGATACAACTCCAGCACCTTGGGATATTTTATTTTCTTCAAGTTCCGGGGCAATATCTGTTATGATATGAGGATAATGGATCCCACTTGCACTGAAATCATTATCATAGAAATATCAAGCAAGAAGGACATGCGTCTACAAGCAGGAAACAATTATCACTTCACTTCTTCAAGCTCTACGACCCATTCGATTCTCAAGACACTACGCTGGTAACAGTTTTTTACAACTTATATATGAATTTACCTGTTTTCTAATTTATCAAGTATACATATTTGTTAAACCACCATGTCATGGTACATAAAATTCCTCCAAAATTTGTGCCTTGCCACCACAACAAAATCAGACCAACTATCTGCCTTCATGTGCCAAATGGGCCATCCTGGAATATATGCATCGAACAAGTGAACGAGGATTTCTACTTTGGCACGGGATGGATTCAATTTATTAGAATGCATCACATTCCCCCTAAAGCTGTACTCATGTTCAAATATGAAGGTCAATCGAGTTTTAAGCTCCGCATCATGGACGAGTCTGCCGTTGACATCAATTACAGGATAAATGCTTGTGGATTTTCGTTGGCTCAGTAGGAATATCATGCTTTGGCCCGTGCCCATGCTTTTAGAACAAGAAACCCATTCTTTGCATTTCGCACCATTCATTCTCATACTACCAAGAAGGGTGGAGTGGTAAGTACCTATACTAGGACTCCCATAATCTTTTGTATTCGTATATGATAACGATTTATTTCAAAGTGTGTAGTATACCTGCATATTTCATGAGGGAGCACTTGATTGGCATTCCAAAAGATGTATGGCTTGAAACAGCTGAGAATGGTTATATGAGGTGGAAAACTCGCGGTGGCTTCCCGCATGTGGGCAATGATTTCCAGTGGCGCCTCACTTGGTTTGACTTCGTGGTGCACGCTCAAGTGGCTCTCAACGATGCATGCATGGTCGAATTGACAGATCCAGCGATGCCAATGTTTCGAGCAACATTCTTCCGCCAATAACTTTTCCTGCACAACTACTTTTCGTACCATGTTTGTATGCTAAGGTTTATGTTACATTAGTATGTTGTTTTATGGATTTGAATTGCTGATGTCTGTAGACTACTGCTGACTTCTGTATGTTTTGTTTAACTTGTGTAATTGAATGTTAGATAGTATGTATGCTATGCAATACCATGTTTTGGATGAAATTGCTTGCCTCTCACGCATTAGCATACATACTTTTGCGCAAGCTTTTTATTGTGGCCTTAATTGTTTACTGTCATTTTACCTTATCCACACCACTGCTTCCTCGGTAGCTCTGAGTACTATGCTACTACCAGGTTAGCGAACTCAAAATCAATAACATGACCTGAGATCAATATAATCTTCTTTTCATTCGCTCTCGGTATGTAATGCTATCCTGAAATTGTTCAGCACCATATATATGTATTCATTGAGAATTGTTTGTAAGCTTATATATATATCAAAATTATATTGGTATACAGGAATGAACATATTTACTGATCTTCCTCCATGGCATCTATAGAGATTGATTTTTCCGGCAATATGAAACCCGTAACTCCCACTTGTTTGAGATATTAACCAGCCACTGTCATTTCTTGTGAATTCGAAATCAGCGACAATAGACAATGGTATATCCAAATTATATGTTATTAGAATTCATCACGATATACCCAAATGGCAGCTTACCGATAGATTCGGGATTATATTTTGAGTGACAGAATGCAAGCTATCCACTAATGTCCTGATAGATGTTACAGACATCATCGTCAAAATCCATTGATTGGTGTTTGCCTCAACTATAGTGAATATGAATTTTGCTTTAGCTCAATCGATAAATTAATTTAATATAATAAGTGCACTAATATTAAACGTTTAAAATGAGAAACGAACAAATTAGCGCAACCAATACTATTCAGAATTGATAGTAACAAATAAGTACGTCTTACATATTATCTGTTAAATACTACTACAAAATTAGAATTTCGGCTTCTTCTTACTCACGGACTCCTGAGTTTTTCCGGCTTTCCTCTTTCCCTGCATATCCCGCCGCTGAGTAAAAAAATTTCTTCCTAGCTTAGCATATGCTGAGTATGAATTTGCCGTATCACTTTCCCACCCATCATCTCCATCTTCTTCTTCTGTGTAGATTGTCGTTTCGAAGCCCTTACCCACAACATATCCGTGCTCGTGCCAGCTTTCTAATTCAGACTCGCTTTCATTATCAGTTCCTCCCATATCTTTAGTCTCTATATCCACATCCTCATCTTGATCTTCACTAGGCTGCTTTGCCCTGGCCTTTGACTCATCTTCTGGAACTTTGCCGCGATTCCTGGAAACAAACTTTTTTTGTCCATTGTCCTGCTCAGACTATGGCATTCAAACTATTTTACATGCTTTTATAGCCACAAAAATATAATGGAATACAAACAGACCATCAAATTCAAATGTCTTTTTTCAAGGGATTTCTGCAAAAACGGCTTCCCTACAACGTATACAAATCTTCATATCAATGTATCAAATTCCAAACAACAACAACATTAAATGCTCCATTCATGACATACAATGTATCATACAGAATTCCAGCAATTTGAGATTGGAAGATGAAGCAATTCTTCTGGGCATGCTTGGTAGAAAATTCCCAGATCACAATCTTTTGTTACACTATTATCCAGCAACAATCTACGACAACTTATCAAATTACACCTTCAAAATAGTAAACAAGTGCCATTAAGTAATAATCGATACAAGTGGCATGACTACAACGACATCTATACACCAAACTAAATGCATAAATAAGAAAAATTCCATGTTTTTGGCAATGAAATCTATTGTCATAATTCTCTCCACTTCAGAACATTGTTATACAAAATCACACTAAAACTTCAATGGACCAGGCAATCACAAATAGCTAAATTACGATTTCAAATTTAATCACTATCCAGAAACACAGCTACTGAAGTAAAACACAAATAAAAGCGAGAAAAAGGAAAATCAGAAATCGAAAAGAACAATGACTTGCATTTTCTAATCTTCTACATCTCTTCTGAAATAACATCTGAACACAATTACGGTGTCTTCAGGAGAGAAAGATGTAGCCGTATTGAATCCCCAACCATCATCATCTTCATCCCCGTCTGTGTATATCGTTGTTTCTAAACCCTTTCCCAATACACAGGGACTTCCATATGTACTTCCCTCCTCCGATATCTCTTTATCCTCACTGAATTCTTCTTCCACCGTTTCAATTACTTCATTTTTTGCTTCCAACTTCTCTTTCTGCACTTCCTGCTGTTCCTCGTCACTTGATGCCATTTCTAGCTCCGTCGACTCACTGGTTTCCGCCATCGAATACAATAGTGTAGCTTGCATAGTTATGCACAGTATGTACTTTTAACCTTCTTAATAGCAGGCATAGATAGCTACATAAAGTAACAGTATGTATCTTATATTTAGTACACTATGATTTTATTTGGTATAATGCATTCAAATCAGGCTACCGCAAATAACTACTCAGAATAGCGAAATATAACATATGAATAACATACTGATACATAATAGTTGAATAGTGTGCCCATACGCGGGAGAACACGTCGTACGTCAAGTATCGCTACTGATATGTTGCAGATATAATTAGCGGAAAAAAAAAACACAACTGTCCAATATAGTGGGTAGCTTCCCAACGCAATTAAAATGTGTGCCAACATCTGCATGGCTTTGATTCTCCCAGGCTGACAATTCAACTGCAAATACTATTAGCTGGTCTTACTGTTTGACAACTCAATAGGATCACATATAATGCATCAGTCTTGCAAAACTGTCATCTAACATGCAAGGCAAACACTTGGCATTGAACAATATTGTATCCGCACATTTGGCACTTAGAATCTACCAGCTGCTGATACTATTTCTGAAACCAAGGGAGTTATGAATTCGCACTAAATTTAAATGTCATTACTTCACAGGCACAAATTTACAAATCAAAATGTTCTACCTCTACCTAGCAATAATATTAGATATTCGAAGCTAAGAAGCTATGCAAACACAATTTTATGGATAGTTATAACTCAGTTGCATGAATTAAACAACAGCAATACCATGAGCATTTTAAGTCCAGACTTTCATGTTAGAATCAACGGTATTACTAACATATAAGCAACATTTCAATAATGCTCACAGTACGCTGAATTTGTTCACGAACAACATATTAGTAACATGACATGTCTGACATAATTAATAACCTCAACTCATTCAGCCAACTCATTATAATAAAAACTCATGACCCGCGAATACATACACGTAGGATAACTTCAACAGCTTCTATAGCACCCCACCACACTATATAAAGCGATAGTTCTCCGAACAACACCAGCATCAAATTTCAGTCAATACATCTTGCAGCCCTGTTTACATTTCCACCGACACTAACTAGGCACCAACACATAAAGGATGACACCCTCCAGCATTACAGAAATCCGTGCATCACTGGTAACATTTTCAAATATAGCATCGTATTTATATACATTTCACATGTTACGGCAGATGTATTTATATTTACAATAATGTCAGAACAGCCTCAATTTCTGCTATCATCACTTGCAGGCCATGCACCATGACGCCTGGATAGCAGTACGCATTTGCATTATCCCAACGACCCAGCGTGCATGGTTCAGTGCTTGTGCATCTACCAACGAGAGCGCATTCGTTCAACGTGTTCTCAGTGTGACAACTCTGAAACAAAGAGTAGTACCAGGTTAAATAAAGCCTCAACATATAGAAATATAATGAACCTAATATTTTTATTGTTGCTCTCTGAAAACAAAACTCAAACATGCATAAATTATATGTGGGCAATATATACATGCAGGTGCCGTCTCATGGTTGAGCTCAGAGATGACACTGGTATCATGGATGTAATCCTGTTCGGCCAAGCTGGAGAATTATTGCTCAATACAACAGCAGCAACTCTAGCAGGAATGACTGCAGAGGTATCAATGTATTTCTCGCATATTGCAGCTATATATTTACTCACATATAATATATTTATGATGAATTTACTTTTTCACATGAACCTGTCAATGTAACCCCAGGAATAGCAAGCTCTCCTCATCAATTTCAATGCAAACAGTGCAACAAAACTGTTTTTTGTCCGCGTGCTAAAGTGCACTCAACGAAACAATCGCAGGATAACTAGATGGGTTGTCCGCCAAGTTGAAAATGCATAGCTGGAAATGGATAACAGGAAAGTTAATGAATAAGATCTCATCACGTATGCATCCAAAAATGAAGTTCAGTCAACGTCCACGTACTTTATTATGTTTCACTATTTTCTATTATCTGTCAAGTAATCTTGTGCTCGCTCCACTTTGTAATATTAAATAAATTTTGCTATACAGTCTATTAAAACATTCTTATTGCACAATGTTCGCAACATACTATACAAAAGGTCAATGAAGCAACCTACAACAATTAAATCTAACTACAATTGCTGACTATGCCAACAGTATACATAATTGCAATATAAAACTGTTTACAGCCATGAAAAATCCTACCGTCTATTGTAATGACTACTCACCAATCAATTGCCCAAGACAGAAATTCCCAAACAAATAAAACAAAATTCAAACAAACAGACAATGAATGCAAAATAGAAACATACTAACACAACACTGATACACATATAATGCCTATTTCTATCCCTCCACCTAAATAAGCTGAATATCATAGATTATGTGACGTCAATACAAGGTTAAGTTTCTCCAGATAAAATATCACGCCACATTAACACCTGCAATTACAGAGAAATAGCTTGAAGTGCGTGCCAGCATACAACCAAATGAAAACACGAACTACCTGCCAAGTTATCACGGTAGTAATCTTGTTATGTGTGCCAACCTTCACTCAGTTTATTAAGGCATGTTGTTCACGGAAAAAATACCAAATCAACAAAGAGCAGCAAACTAAGGCAACCACGTACAAAAAAAAATTTGCAATGTCGACACCCAAGAAATTAGCTTCCAATGAAGAATTATCCAACAACCTCAATATCGGAAGCTCATTAGGTTCATCTCACCCATCTCCAAGTTTGGTAAGTGCAGCAAATCTCCTGGGTGAAACGCCACCCATGCCTCTTCACAGGTTACAAAGTAAGTCTGAATGAATTTTCCACGTTCTATTCTCCAGTAAAACTTAGAGAAATATGTTCGGTATACCATCTTCCCATAATACACATACTTAACTACATACTATTCTGGATGATTTACAAACACTACAGGAGTGGCAAGAATAAGTGTACACGGTTTCCCATCTACTGCAACCATCAGTGGTGGTATTGGAGCAGTGTGCCGAGACAGTGAAGATAACTGGCAGCTTCGTTTCATTGGAAAAATTGAGGTAACCAACAAATTGGAGAGCGAACTTTGGGCAATATACCACAGCACTCACTTAGCTTTCGATAACGACTGGAAGAATATAGAACTGCAAAGTTCATGCTACGAAGCAATTCAGGTCTTCCATTTGGTCAAAAATTATCCACCCACGATGAGAAACGAAATCAATAGAGGATATATTCTACTGCGAGATATGCGTATAGAACTAAACCATATTGACTATATTGAAAACAGTGTAGCTAAGAAGCTTGCAAGCATGGGAGCAGAGCAACCAGAAGAATGCAAGATATTGTACAATGTCCCAGAAATAATACATGATCTAATAATGGAAGACAAATTAGAAAGTTGTAGCCGTTACATATCATCCAGTGATACAGAGTAGCTATATGTTTTTAGGCACATGTTTTCCAGATAAATAATGACTCATCTTTCGTTGTATTCAATAGAATCCTCAATTCCTGTAGAACGAAATAACTAAATGTATCAATAATATTTCCAAAAATGCCTACAAGCTGCAACTATGACACCGGTGCCTCGCGCGCAACGCGCGCGAGGCTTACCTAGTTGTCTTTTAAATAAAAAGAGTATCCTTTTTTCTTCTTTGAATAATTATTTCACAAAGATTAGTACTATTTTGTATCCATGAACCTTTTTGGTGGATAGATAGATTATGAGTGGTTAATTTCACTTTTTTAGATTGGTCATGTACGACAAGATAAATCACACTACCAGCGTCCCTCTCTTTCGCGATTTCACCTGTAACTGAGCAGTGATTTTATAACAAAATTATGAAGTTTTTTAATAATTTTTGCAAGATGTTGTAGAGAAAAATAAGTGAGCCCATGAAGAAAGAGAGGGAACGAAGGAAGTAACTGTTTTATTGTTTGAATGAAGGAAATATCATATACATCTTTGTACCAACTAGCTGCAAACCTAGCAGAATTGAAAATATAGCCGTCTTTTAATGCTAACCGAGTACTTCACCCTCAATCTCATTTTAGTTATCTTCCTTTCCTTTTTGTTGGATATTCTCAAGTTAAATTTTCTAGCATCAAAACGCTACACACGACCCCATATCCTTACTTTTTTTTAGGGAATATCCTTACTTATTCTTACTGGTGAAGGGAAGGAAAATCTATAAAAATCAAAATAAATAAATGACAGCGCATTATATATTTTGTCATTAAGACGAAATCAAGTAAGAGTGAGATGGAGAAGGTAAGGTGCAAGTTGGGGCATGCAAGCTGCTTAAGTGTGGTAAGTAGAGGAAAAAGTGGTGGCCTCGCCTTATTGTGGAAGGACAACATCGATGTCCGACTCCATAGGTAAAATCACCGCTTTATTGATGTTACAATCACTGAGAACGAGTTTACATGGAGATTTATAGGATTTTATGGAGATCCGAATAGAGAGGACATACATCATTCTCGGGAATTGCTCAGACGTTTAGCTCCTCGACCAGCTTGTCCGTGGTGTGTTGCCGATGACTTCAACGCAGTGACTACTTTTGCGGAAAAGAAGGACGTTTGAGTGTAAGCTATAGTCAATTATCCCAATTTCGTTCAGCTCTTTACGATTTAGATCTTCTTGATTTACGGTTCTCCGGGAATCCTTTCACATGGACAAATAATCAGGCTGAGGAACATAATATCAAAGAGAGATTGGATAGAGTTGTTGCCAATTCTCTCTGGATGGACAGATTTCAAGGTGCTCGAGTTCGGCACTTATTTGACCCAAACAGACCATAGTCCGATACTCACAGAATGGTCTCACAGGGCTGTTACTGGAAAGCGCATATTTATTTTTGAGAAGATGTGGACGAACCATAGTAGTTTTGAAGACTTAATTAGGAGTAATTGGAGTCACATTCGAGCTGCTTCTACGGCTCAGGCACTCAAATATACGACTGGACAGTGCTCTGGATGGGACAAAAGTGATTTTGGTAGTGTGAAGTGTCGATCCACCCGGATCAGGCAGAGGTTGGAGATCATTCAGCAAATTTATCAATCAAGAGAAGTTTTGAGAGAAAAGAAGAGCTTGAAGAAAGAACTTAATGACTTGCTAGAAAAATAAGAGATTATGTGGTCTCAAAGATCTAGAACTGAGTGTCTTAAGCATGGGGATCAGAATACGAGTTTTTTTCATCAAAAAGAAACTATTAGGCGAGCAAGAAATAACTTTAAGGGAATCGAAGATACTAATGGAGTGTGGATCACTGAATCCGAAGAGGTCACAAAGGTACTAGAAGATCACTTTTCAGCTCTATTTACTTCGTCCAACCCTAATTTGCAGGATATTGAAGCTACTTTGAGTTGTATGAGCTCAAAGATCTCTTCGGCGGATAGAGATTTTAAGTACAGCCCCTATTCGGCTGAGAAGGTGAAATTTGCCTTATTTCAGATGGCTACTGATAAGGCGCCGGGACCGGATGGGTTCAATGCGAGGTTTTATCAGAAATACTGGGATGTTGTGGGCGAAAGTTTCACCAACACAGTCTTAAATATTCTCAACGATGGTGCAGATTTGACAGAGTTTAATTCAACTATGATTGCCCTTATCCCAAAGACTAAACATTCGCAAAAATCGAGTGAGTATCGCCCTATTAGTCTTTGATCAGTTATTTATAAAATCATTTCAAAAATAGTTGCGAACAGGCTTAAGAAATTATTTCCTGAGTTAATTATGGAAAATCAGAGTGCCTTTGTCCCAGGCCGTCTGATAACAAATAACATTCTCACTGCTTTTGAGGTTATTCACTCTCTGAAAACCAGATTGAAGGGAAAGAAATGTTGTGTTGCATTAAAAGTTGATATGAGCAAGGCTTACGACAGAGTTGAGTGGAACTTCATAAAGAAGGCTCTCAAACATACGGGGTTTGGTCCCAAGTTTACTGCACTGATCTCAAACTGTATCTCCACGGTTTCATACTCATTTATTCGTAATGGGGCTTCGGTTGGCAATGTTATTCCTGAAAGAGGGCTTAGGCAAGGATGCCCAATATCGCCCTATTTGTTCTTGATTTGTAGTGAGTTCCTATCTCGGGCTATTACCAGGGCAGTTATGGAGGGTCGTTGGAGGGTGTATCGGCGTCTAAGGGAGGACCAGTGGTCTCCCATCTCTTTTTTGCTGACGATACGTTGCTTTTTTACAGGTGCTTCTTTGGAGAATATCAATCTATTGCTAAAGATTATTGATGACTTTGGCAAGGCTATGGGCCAACAGATTAATCTAGGTAAATCAGCAATGATTTTTTCATCAGGAGTACCATTGAACAAAAGAAGCTCGCTGTTGGAGATTATAGGCGTCAATGAAGTTGATAAGTATGACCGCTATTTCGGACTCCCTACAACAATGGGGCGTAACAAATCAATTACTTTCAATTCTCTTATTAACAAACTTTGCAGCAAGCTTAAAGGATGGAAGGAGAAAACTCTCTCAGTTGCAGGAAAGGAAGTGTTAGTGAAAGTCGTTGCTCGAGGCATGCCAACTTATGTTATGAGTTGCTTCATGCTGCCAGACGGGATTTGTGAGAAGATGGAAGCTCTTATTAGACATTTTTGGTGGTCAAAGAAGGATAAAGATAGAGGAATCAATTGGCGCGCATGGAAAAAATGCAGGAAGCAAAAACTAATGGTGGACTTGGTTTTAAGAAGATGAAGGAGTTTAATCAAGCTCTCTTGGCCAAACAAGGATGGATGACTTTTCAAAATCCTAATTCCTTACTTAGTAGAGTACTCAAAGAGAAATATTTTGCGAACCCTGTCTTTTGGACTTCGGAGCTCGGTAATCCGCCTTCGTTTGTGTGGAGAAGCATTCTTTTTGGCCGGGAACTATTGCAGAAAGGAATAAGGTGGAGCATTGCTGATGGCAGCTCGGTTTCTATCTTTAACCCATGGATACCTTCTCAAGCAAATTTCAAGGTAATTACTCCCAACTATGGTATTGACCCGTTTGTAGGTAATTTCATAAACCCGGATCGTTCATGGAACTTGGCTTATTTGAAAAAAATTCTATGGCATGTTGATGTTCATGCAATTGAAAATATCCCAATTCCGGTATGTCCACGACCTGATAGGATTGTTTGGCATTTTGAGGAAAAAGGAATTTATACAGTGAAGTCCGGGTATAATCTTGCCATGTCTTTGTTAGGCCAACATGTTTCAAGAAGCTATAATGATCAATGTGCTCCATTCTTCGAGATTCTTTGGAAGGTAAAGGTTCCAAAGAAAATTCGCCATTTTATATGGCGTAGTTACCACGAATCTTTACCAACGGCCACAAATTTGTTCCCAAGAGGGATTAATGTGCAAATTGTTGTGCTTTGTGTGGAGATTATGGAGAAACTAAATATCATCTTTTCTCTCAATGTGCGAGAACTAGAAGAATCTGGACTATGATGGGGTTGAACCAAGAGCTTCTGAATATTGATATGGGCTTCCAATTTTGGTTAGCAGATTTATTCCAGAAAGCTTCGGCAAACGATAGGGTCAAGTATTGTGTCTTGTTTTGGGAGTTGTGGACAATAGGAACGCTACGATTTTCAGAGGAGATTTAAAGAATGAAGACAAAGCCTGCAATGACATAGAATGGAGATTCAAAGAGATGCAGAATGTTTGTGATGGAGAAATTTCGGTGCATCAAGTCGAATCAGCGGCAGTTTGTTGGGTTCGGTCTCCATTGAACTTTCCTAAATTAAATGTTGATGGTAGTTTTGGATTACGGATCAAATATGGAAGGGGTTGGTGTGATCTTAAGAGATGGAAACAGTATATGTCTAGGTGCTAGAGCATCAACTCTCGGTCAGGTCCAGAATGCCCGTGAAGCCGAAGTGAAAGCACAGTTAATTAGAGTACCACTAGCAAGTACACTGGGCATTAGTAAACTCACTACTAGAAATGGACCAAAATACGGCGACAAATTAACGCCGTTTATAGGTTTTTTCTCGCCATTTAGCGGTTAAACGGAGAAAAATGGGTCGGTCGCGAGGTCCGTTGACGTTAATACCCTACGGCCAGAAAAACTGTCGCCGTTAATGCCCTCTCGTCGTATTTGATTATCAAATATGACAATACTGTCGCCGCAAATGACAAGGTCAAATACGGCGACATGCTTTATTCTCGCAGTGTTTGGCGTGATATATACGACAATATTTTTGCCGTCTAAGGATTGATTGTGCAGTTTGTGTGCTATGTAATGCGGAAAAAAATAGGGCCATATTAAGTTATTCTTGCCGTATTTGATTGGTATTTTTTACGGCAATCAAATAAACATTCGTCATTTTTTTGATAAGTAATACATCAAACTTAAATTCTCGCCTTATTTGAGGTATTTCCTGCAACACTATCCAGATCACAGCTGGAGTTTTCCAACCTGTAGCTATTTTTCAGGCACAACCAACACAACACACAACACATAAACTTGAAAGTAATTGAAACACATTTCGAAAACATCAATATATATATATATAGATATATGTCCTTACAAAATTTACATTGCCAAGGTTCTACCCCAAATGTACAAGTCCAATAGAGTATACGAAAACCAATACTCTGCGCATTATACGAAACCTATACTAGCTATCTATCTTAAACTTGCAAAATTAGACGAAAACCTATACTCTGCAGCTACCTTTACCTCTACCTCTATCTCCCTAAGTGCGTCAAAATGGCTTCGAAGCCGCAGGCTCAGCCTTGACATTTTTGCGGTGCGCCAAAATGGTCACGATATTGTGAAGTTGCCAAAAACTGCATAAACCTGAACAAGATAACAATACATAACAATGTTCGTCTTCGCTGTTTGTCTTCACTGTTCGTCCATCGAGATGCTAGCATCAACAAAGCAGAGGGGGGTATAGCTATACGGCTTGCCGTCAATGTCCAAAGTAAGGTCAAATTTATTGACCTGCCTCCACTGGGTGGTGCATAGCAAACCGGTGCAACTACAAACGAACACCATTGAATTGACAATTCCATGAGTATTGTTTTGTGGTTGCACCGATTTTTCGGGCAGCCACCCAAATGGGGCAGGTCATCGACTTTGAGGATCGGTTGGGACAGTCATTACCTGACAACAAAAATTAAAAACCAACTAGAATAAGACAATATTTAGAAAATGATAAATATCAAGCTAAGACTAAAACATTAAAATAATTGAACAACTAGTACAAAACAGTATCTTACACATGAACAAATTTCTGAAATTACAAGACGTTTACAATAAGAGCTATGGGCAACTTCATGCATGCATATGTAACTGATGCACTTTCATGCATCTGTAACTGTAGTCCCTTTGGCTTCTATGATGCATGCCAATTCAAATTCATCATGTGTACCATTAATGATGCCTTAATTCAGCAATTGGACTGTTACGTAGGATGAACACTATAAAACCCCCTACCTCAGTTCTATTTTGCCACAAATCCACACCCAATTACAGTGTCTTTCTCTTATCTCCCCCCCAAATCCCCAACTGGTGATATGAGGCAACTTTCCACGACTTTCAAGATATTGGGGCATCCAAGTTTTGTTATGAAAGCCCCTGATAAGAAAGTGAAAAGGAAAACAAGAAAATGAAAAATGACAAAGAAGATTCAACCTGGTGGAAAGAAAGTGAACGTTAAGAAAAGGGTTGCACGAGTTGAAACAGTCTATGATGTCATGCCCTTAACAGTGCTCCCTCCTGTGGAAGGCACTCCTGTGTCCACTGAAGTTATTTTTTCCCTGCCTGCTCCTTATGTTTAGACCATGTTTTCAGTTCTTTTATTTTAGTTAGTATTTTCGGGTTTTTTTTTTTAAAAAAAAAAATCTTAATGTAATTTTGGGAGTGACAGTTTCTATATATAAACCATGCACTTTTGTTATTTTCCAATTTGTTTATTGACCTTTAACATCCATTTTTCTGTGCTTCACTTGTTCTTCATGTATTAACATGCTCGGAAGTCGGTAATTATCACAACAAAAGTAGAAAACCAATCACTCAACAACAGATTACCAGTTTCATGAAGATGTGAACTATAATTTAAAAACAAACATGTTTTTACTATAATTCAACAACCAGTTTGAACACATTGCAACTATAATTGAAAATAGATTACCAATTTCATGCAAGCTCAACTACAATATAAGAATAAATTAATAATTTCATTCAATTTCAGCAATAATCAATAGATTACTGTTGATTATTAAAGCTCCCAAAAGAGGGTTACATAAAGCCCTAATTCTGGAACAAGTAAATAGATTACCAATTTCATGCAAGCTCAACTACAATATAAGAATAAATTAATAATTTCATTCAATTTCAGCAATAATCAATAGATTACTGTTGATTATTAAAGCTCCCAAAAGAGGGTTACATGAAGCCCTAATTCTGGAACAACTTGTTCCAGAATTAGGGCTTCATGTAACCCTCTTTTGGGAACTTCAATAACCAACAGAAATCAACCAACCATCTCCATCGACGATTGAGATGGTTGATTTCGAAATCAAAATACATAATCAAAAAAAATTTAAACATGAACTTACAGTTCCACAGAAGGGTCGACGATGGTGTACTGGGTTTGAAGGCGATTCCTATTTGTTGTGGCTTCTGAGTTTGATGGCGATTCCTCTCTCCATTCTCTCTTCTATTCTCTTTCTGTTCTTCCTTCTCTATTTGTTCTCCCTTCTCTCTCTGTTCTCCCTTCTCTCTTTGTTCTGTTCTCTGGTCTCTTCTCTCGTGGCTTCTCTCCTCTTTAGACTTCTCTTCTCCTCTCTTCTCTCGTCTCTCTGTTCTTCTCAAACGATGTGAAGAAGAAAGAGTCAAATTTTCATTCCCCAGAGACCTAGCTAGGGTTTCTGTCTCTTACGGCGCGGGCTATCCAAATTTTCGCCCCAAAATTTTGGGGATTGTTGATTCAAAGACCCTTGAATGTGTTTTGGATGGTAATTGTTTTGAGTGATGAAAGACAAAGACAAAGACATAAGCAGCAAAGAATTTCAGATACTCCAAGGCCTTGAGATACTGACAGAGCTTCAAAGCCTTGAGAGTTGTTTTATCCTGCTATATGTTCTAACAGTTTTGTGTTGCAAATTGGATATCTGATTATACAGATCAGGGATTTACTGCATATAATTATAGTTTACACTATTTACATATCTAACACAATTTCAGATGATCTGAACAGGAAGAATCAAAAGTTTTCTAGGTTTAACTTTGAATATCTGTGAAGCAGGTTCCGAGCTCCAAGGCCTTGAGATGTGCCTTGAGCTGCTGACAGTTTTTACTGAGCTAAGTTGATTCTTTCTTGCAGGTTTTGATTCTTATTATTGTGATTATTTATTGACTTCTAAGAGTCTTAAACTTGTTTTTCATGATTTATATGTATTAGAAGTTAAACAGGTTACTGTTCTAATCTTTTAACCAGTTTTATCAGAAACTGGATAACCAAACAGTCATAGCACTGTTATCTTTTTGGATTTTGTTGTTGCTGTGTTTCAATGCTGTTGCAGGGCTGTTAAACGTTCAAGAGCAATCTCAACGAACTCCAACGGATATCCACTTAGAGTTGTGCTCTTAATGCAGATGAGTTCAACAGAGTGTCAAATTGCAAGAGTGCCAAAGAAGTATGGGATAAACTGGTGGTGACATATGAAGGAACTAGCCAGGTTAAGCAGACCAAAATCAACATACTTCTGAGGCAATATGAGTTGTTCAAGATGAATTCAGATGAAACCATCAAGGAGATGTTCAAAAGATTCACCGATGTGGTGAACAATCTGGAGTCATTGGGAAAGAAGTTCTCAAATGAGGAGAAGGTCAGAAAGATTCTGAGAAGCTTGCCAAAAGCCAAGTGGGAGCCAAAGACAACAGCCATTGAGGAAGCTCAGGACTTGAGTCTTCTTCAGCTAGATGATCTACAAGGAAAGCTGCTTACTCATGAAATGTCTATGAAGGATGTGGAAGGTGATTTGAGTGAAAACATCAGGAACTTAGCACTTAAGGCAAAAGACAGTGAAAAATCTCAAAGCCTTGAGACTGAAGATGAGACTGATGATGAAGAAGATTTAGCATTGATCTCCAAGGCCTTGGCCATGATTCTCAAGAAGAAAAAAAACTCTGGTAACAGGGATTACAACAGAGAGAGTTCAAGACTTTCAGGCAGCAAGGACTACAAAGGTAAACCTTCATCACAGTCACATAAAACTAAAGTAATGAATTGTTTTGAGTGTGGTGATGCAGATCATTTAGTAAGGGACTGTCCACAAAAGAAGAAGAACATGAACTTTCAGAAGAAAGACAGTGACAACAGAAGGAAGAAAGCCATGATGGCTTCCTGGAGTGATTCTGATTCATCAAGTGACTCAGACACAGAAGAAGATCAAGCAAACTTCTGCTTCATGGCAAAGCACGATGAGGAAAAATCATCAGACAGACATATTGAAGATATGGTAAAAAATCTACTTGCTAGTCCTTCTGATGTACTTCCTAAAATTCTTAAAAGTATGTTTTAAATGAGGAAAGTTATAGAAATGAGATTTCTGCTTTAAAGATTAAGATTCATGAGCAGGTAAAAGAAATCCTGGACCTAGTTTTTTCAAACAAAACTGTTGAAGTTTCTAAGACAAAGCTTGAAAAGGACTTCAAGGCCTTGGACAGCAGGTTCAAAGCTTGAAAAGGACTTCAAGGCGGCACAGATAAAAGAGGTTGTTGATCAAAACACTCTTTTGACTGAAAGATATGTTGATCTAAAGACTCATTCTGAGAATTTAGAACAACAGATCTGTTCTTTGACTGAAAAACTTCAAGAGTCCAAGAAGGTCCTAGCTAGTTTTACAGACTCAGAACATAATCTGAATCTCATTCTTGGAGGAAGTCTGAAATCAATGCATAAAAGTGGGATTGGCTATAATCCAAATTTTCCAAAGAAAGGCCAAACTACTTTTGTCAAATCTGGTAGCAGACATTCTCCAAAATGTCATTACTGTGGAAAAATTAGTCATGTCAGATTAACTTGTCCCTTCAGAAGATCAGAACCTCACATTATGAGGAATACTTATCATTATCATCTTAAGGGACATGTTAGGCAGATTTGGGTTCCAAAAGGAATTAGGCCACCAAACATGGCTGATTCTGAGTATGACTCAAAGTTCTGCACTTGGTCTAACAGCCTGTTGAGGAAATGATTTGTTTTCTGCAGGATGTCACCAAGGCCTTGAAAGATCAGAAATGAATATTAGACAGTGAATGTTCCAGACATATGAGTGGAAAGAAGTCTCTCTTTACTGAACTTACAGAAAAATTTGGAGGAACAATCACACTTGGTGACAAAGCAAAATGCAATATCATTGGTATAGGTAGTATTGGTAATAGTTCTACTAATTCTATATCTGATGTTTATCTGGTAGATGGACTTAAGTATAATCTGCTTAGTATCTCTCAGTTATGTGATGAAGGTTATAAGGCTATATTTGACAAGGAGAAATGTGTGGTGCAAGATGAGAAATCTGGTGATTGCATACACACTGCTCCTAGATCATATAATCTATATGCTATGAGTACTAACAGTGTTGCAGGTGACAAGCTAAAATGCCTCAAGGCCTTGAAGGAAGATTCAAAGCTTTGGCACAGAAAGCTTGGGCATATTAGTATACACACCTTGAACAAACTCATATCAAAGGACTTGGTAAGAGGTTTACCATCACAGAAATTTTCAGATGATGAGGTTTACAAGGCATGTGTACAAGGTAAGCAAACCAGAAGCTCAATCAAGCCAAAGAACTTTGTAAGTACTTCTAGACCCTTAGAACTGCTGCGTATGGACTTGTGTGGTCCTATGAGATTTCAAACTCCAAAACGTAAGAGGTATATGCTTGTTATAATAGATGATTACTCTAGATTTACTTGGGTGATGTTTATTAGAGACAAAACTGAAGCTTTATGTGAATTTTCTAGATTGTGCAAAGAGCTTCAAACTTTGAAAAATTTACCTGTTGCATCTATTATAAGTGATCATGGTAGGGAGTTTGATCAACTTGACTTTGACTTGTTTTGTGCAAAGCATGGAATTTCACACAAATTTTCTGCACCTAGAATTTCACAGCAAAATGGAGTACGTGAAAGGAAAAATATGACACTTGAGGATATGTCTAGAACCATGCTTCTTGAAAGTAATTTTCCAAAGTTCTTACGGGCAGAAGCTGATAACACTGCCAATTATGTGCTGAATAGATGCTTGTTAGACCTATTTTTAAAAAGACCCCTTATGAACTGTTTAAAGGTAGAAAGCCTACTGTTTCTTATTTTAAACCTTTTGGTTGTATCTGTTTTGCGCATAATAATGGTAGAGACAATCTTGGTAAGTTTGATGCTAGAAGTGATGAAAGTGTATTTCTTGGATATTCTCAATCTAGCAAAGCTTATAGAGTTCATAATAGAAAAACCAAGATTGTGGAAGAGAGTATTCATGTAATTTTTGATGAAAGTACTAAGGATTCTCTGAGTGAAAGTTTTGCAGATCTAGATTTGAACAAGCATGAATCAGATGATGATGCTGTGAAAGAAGACAAAGGCAAAACTAATGTGCAGAATCAATCAGCAGAATCTCAAGGCCTTGAACCTCCTGCTGAACCAAAATCTCAAAGCCTTGAGACAGAAGCTGGAACTTTTTATGATGCTCCCTCTACTGTTTCAAGGACTCAAAGCCTTGAAGGAGAATATTCCTGGATACCAAGAAAGAAGTTTAAGTACATTGCAGATCATCCAGCTGATAACATTATATCAGATCCATCAACTGGAACTCAGACAAGAAGACAGTTGAAGAACTTGTGTGCTTTTAGTGCATTTGTATCTTTGATTGAGCCTAAAAATACCAAGGAAGCAGTAGAAGATGCAGAATGGATCATTGCAATGCAGAGTGAGCTGAATAAACAAGGTATGGAATCTGGTTCCAAGACCTAAAGAGAAATCAGTTATTGGAACCAGATGGGTATTCAGAAACAAGCTTGATGAGAATGGCAAAGTGGTAAGAAATAAAGCAAGACTGGTAGCTCAAGGATATAATCAGGAAGAAGGTATAGATTATGAGGAGACTTTTGCTTCTGTTTCCAGGTTAGAAGCTATTAGAATACTTCTTGCATTTGCATCTCACAATCACATAAAGCTTGATCAAATGGATGTTAAATGTGCTTTTCTGAATGGATATTTACAAGAAGATGTTTTTGTAGCACAACCACCTGGTTTTGAAGATGAAAACTTTCCTGATCATGTTTGTAAACTGGAAAAAGCACTTTATGGGTTAAAACAAGCTCCAAGGGCTTGGTATGACATGATTTCAAAATTTCTACTTGAAAATAATTTCAAAAGAGGCCTAGTTGACAAAACTCTTTCCATTAAACATCATCAAAGTGATTTGTTAGTAGTTCAGATTTACGTAGATGATATTTTATTTGGTGCTACTAATGATGCTCTTTCAAAAGAGTTTTCTCGTCTAATGTGCAGGGAGTTTGAGATGAGCTTAATGGGTGATGTGAATTTCTTTCTTGGACTTCATATCTTACAAATGAAGAAAGGAATTTTTGTACATCAAGGAAAGTATACCAAGGACTTATTGAATAAGTACAATATGTCACAGTCCAAGGTGCTTAAGACCCCTATGAGTTCATCACTCTCTTTAGACAATGATTCAAATGGTAACAGTGTGAATCAAAAGGAATACAGAGGTATGATTGGATCACTGTTGTATTCAACTGCTAGAAGACCTGATATTATGTTCAGTGTCTATATGTATGCTAGATTCCAAGCAGATCCTAAGGAAAGTCATTTAACTGCAGTCAAAAGAATTTTTAGATATTTGAATGGAACCAGAGACTTAGGTCTTTGGTATCCAAGAAGATCTAATTTTATGTTGAGTGGCTATTCAGATGCAGATTTTGCAGGATATAAAGTATTCAGGAAAAGTACTTCTGGATGTTGTCAATTTCTTGGATCTTCATTGATCAGTTGGCATTCCAAAAAACAAAACTTTGTAGCATTATCAACTGCAGAAGCTGAATATATTGCCGCTGGTGCTTGCTGTTCACAAGTGTTATGGATTGCTCAGCAACTTAGTGATCTTGTCTACAATTTCAGAAATGTGCCTATTCATTGTGACAACACAAGTGCTATTTCAATCTCTAAGAACCCAGTCCAGCACTCAAGGACTAAGCACATAGATGTGAGACATCACTTCCTTAGAGATCATGCAGAACAAGGTGATGTTGTTTTAAAATTTATTTCTTCTTCAATGCAAATTGCTGATATTTTCACTAAACCTTTGCCAGATGATAGGTTTTCATCTCTAAGGCTTGAATTGGGGATGTTAAACAATGATGCATTGGTTTAGGGGGAGTATTAGTACTTATATGTAATTATGTGCTGAAATCTCAAAGCCTTGAGATTATACTTTCCAAAGCCTTGAAAGTATAGCTCAAAGCTTTGAAGTTTCTAAAACTGCAGAAAATCTCAAGGCCTTGAGATTGTTCTCCAGGTCTTGAAAATATCTGTAATATTTTTTTTTTTAAAATGGATCATCAAATATTATATCTTATCTTTTTAGATAACTGTATAATATTTGAATTACTCAGAGAATTTTCTAAAATATCCAAAAATATTTGTCAAGATTCTATTTTGCATGTTGATTTAGCAGAGTCCTTTTATGATTCATCCTTTTCAACCTACTTAAGCTGAAAGTCAGGGCTTTTTCTTCTCATTCTCTCTCAATTCTGTACGACTCTCCTCCTGAAAAGAAGTCCAGAACAGATAAGGGAGATGAAGGCTCAAGCATTGATCCACAGCAGGAGACACAAACACAGGGTGGTGATCAACCTAGGTCAGAAAAGAAGAAAGGGGGAGAAAAGAAAAAGACTGGTGAAAAGGAAAAGGGGAAATCTGCTCAAGAAAGCAAGAAGAAACCATCTGAAGGAGAACAAGAAAAGAGCAAACCCTCAGAGAAGAAAACTAGGGTTAAGCAGGTTGATGCTGCAACCAAGAAAGGTTATCAAGGTAATAATGTACTTCCTACAGATTGGTTTGTTATCTCTGAGGTTAGAACTATATGGATGCAAGGTTATGCTTCATCTAAGGTAGCTTTCTGTAGTATGGTTTCTGAAGAATTGTTGGATAAATTGGATATTGACTGCATGAGAAAGTTAAGAGAAATTGTTGTTTGAAAAGTGTTAAATCCTAGTTCAAAGGCCTATCCTAGGTAAACTATGTTGTTTTATCTGAATTTGGTTTCTGAAGGTGATGATAAAATGGTGTTAACTTCAAAAGTGGCTGGAGTAGATTTGAGGTTAGATCATAGGACTTTTGCCAAAGTCTTGGGCATTCCTAGGAAGTATAATGTTGGAGATTACCCTGATAGGAAGGAGTGTCTGGATAAGGCAAATGAGATGTTTTTTATTGAAGGTGTACCCCATGGTCCAAAGCAGTTGACACACTCTGTGCTCAACTGTGAAGCCAAAATCTTGTTTACAATTCCGATGAGAAGTGTAGTTCCTAGGGAGAACTCAAGGGAGTTAGTGACTGATAAGGTTCTTATTTTGATGTATCTGATATCTCAAGGGTTTGAGATAGACTTGCCAACAGTTGTTATGGAGCATATGATTTATTATGCAACCAGAACTAGAAACCATCCTCTTCCATATGCCAACCTGTTACCTATTTTCTATGAATACTTTGATATAACTGTGAAAGGAGAGGAAAAGATTACTGGAGGTTTTGGGTTGATTGATGAAACTGCACTTCAGAGGATTGGGGTTGTTCAGACTGGAAAAGGACATTATAAGTTTTATTCAGATTTGTCAAAGGAGGAACTTGCAGAGAAGGAGTTTGTGAAGCCAAAGGGGCTACATCAGGGAAAGGAAAATCCAATGAGGATTACTCTTTGTTGGTTGAGAAGTTAGAAGATCAGCAGGTTGAGATTGAAGATCTCAGACAAAGGTTATTAGACCTGTTAGCTGAATTCAACCAGTTCAAGGGCTTGATAAATGTTATGACTGGAAAGCTGGATGTTGTCATCAAGTGTTTGAATTTGGAGAAGATACCTTCTTCTACTAGTCATGACATCAGTGTGGATTTAGATGAAAGGCTGGGAGATTTTCTGAAGAAGAAAAAGAAGCCAATACCAGTGGTGCTTACTTCAAAGGATCTGTATGAAAAAACTGATGAAGAAGATGCTGGTGAAGACACAGGTGTTGATGCAGCTACAAAGGGGGATTCAGTACAGGTTATGAAGAAAGTGGATGAGATAATTCAAGAAGTTTTTGCAGAAGTGGAAGCTGAACAAGAAGGTAATCAGTCTGCTGAATATGCTGCAAGTGAAGAAGAAGTTGGAGAAGGCTCAGAGAAAGGCCAGACATCAAAGAAGAAGTGAAGATCAGAGAATGCCAAAGCCTTGACCTTTTATTTCTTTCTTTTCTTCTTTTCTGTTCTCAAGGCCTTGACTTTTTAGCAATAAATTTGTTTAAGTTTTTTTAAGACTCTGAGTAATGATCCAACATTTCTTCATCCTTATTTGATGAAAGTCAAAAAGGGGGAGAAATTATGTGTTTTTTGTGTGTTTGCAGTATTTGAATAATAATAATAATACTTAGTTGTTTTGTGGTTTAATCAGTTGTGTTTATATTAGTGTGGTTATATGTAAATTTTTGCTGATTATCTGTGGTATACTAGTTATCTATCTGGTATTATTGTCTATTGTATCTGCATTTTGTGGTTATCTAATTTTCATAATGAGTGGCAGGAAAATCCATACAAGACTGTAGGTTTTGTCTTTCATCAAGGGGGGGATTGTTGATTCAAAGACCCATGAATGTGTTTTGGATGGTAATTTTTTTGAGTGATGAAAGACAAAGACAAAGACATAAGCAGCAAAGCATTTCAGATACTCCAAGGCCTTGAGATACTGACAGAGCTTCAAAGCCTTGAGTGTTGTTTTATCCTGCTATATGTTCTAACCGTTCTGTGTTGCAGATTGGATATCTGATTATACAGATCAGGTATTTAATACATATACTTATAGTTTACACTATTTACATATCTAACACAATTTCAGATGATCAGAACAGGAAGAATCAAAAGTTTTCTGGGTTTAACTTTGAATATCTGTGAAGCAGGTTCAGAGCTCCAAGGCCTTGAGATGTGCCTTGAGCTGCTGACAGTTTTTACAGAACTAAGTTGATTCTTTCTTGCAGGTTGTGATTCTTATTATTGTGATTATTCATTGACTTCTAGGATTCTTAAACTTGTTTTTCATGATTTATATGTATTAGAAGTTAAACAGGTTACTGTTCTAATCTTTTAACCAGTTTTATCAGAAACTGGATAACCAAAAAGTCATAGCACTGTTATCTTTTTGGACTTTGTTGTTGCTGTGTTTCAATGCTGTTGCAGGGCTGTTAAACGTGCAAGAGCAATCTCAACAAACTCCAACGGATATCCACTTAGAGCTGTTTGAATTTCAGTTGAAAACAGAAAGAGGATTTGTAGGAACTGAGATCCTAAAATCTCTCAATCAGTTGCAGCTGTGGATAAAAGAGACTGGGTTGAATTTGAAGATAGAGAGGCTTGCTGAATACTCAGAAAGGTGTGACAAATTCGTGGGAGATCATTCATTCAAACACACAAGGATCCAAGCTTCAATCCATATTGCAAAAGATCAAATCAATCCAGTTTCCAGATGAACACATCCAGGCTTCAATAGCTAATTTCTTCTACTGTGTTCTTCACTTGTTCTGTAATCTGTGTATCTTTTGATTATCTTAAACCTCACTTAACCTAGTGGTTGGTTGTTCAAGTGAACAACAAGAGGTTCTTGTTAGCTCAACACTTAGTAGCTGGAACTAGATAGGTTTGGAACCACAAGCTCTATAGGTGTAAGGGAAATCACTTAGGCTTGAAGATCTAGGGCTGTTTCTGTGTGAGTAATAAGAAGTGTTTTCCCAATCCTAGTGGGATTAGATCCCTCAGGCAGAGATTAGGTCCATTGGGACTGAACTCTGTAAATTGCTTTGTGTTCTTTACTTTACAGTTTGATTATTATCTGCTGCATACAACTCAAATCAAACTAGGGTTCATAAGCTGTTTAGAATTGATAATAGTTCAAGGCCTTGAAGCTTTCTATTTTGCCTTTGAAAGTTTCAGACAGTTTACTAAAATCTCAAGGCCTTCAGATTTGAGTTTCACACAAAGTTATTCTGTTAAACTTTGAGTTTTGCAAAAAGTTTCCAAACTCTATTCAACCCCCCCCCCCCCCCCTCTAGAGTATTTAGGTCCTGTATTTAGTCTACATTACACACTTTCACGGATAAGTCAAAGTAATTTGGACACCTGTTAAGGTGACCATATACGGCGAGAAATCTCGTCGTATAAGACAACAACTAACGTCGTTAGGAAACTCTCGCCATTTATATTAAAGGGTTTTTACCGGGATAATAAAACGTCGCCGTTACTAATTATTACTCGCCGTTTATAATATCAGTATTAACGAAGAACTTATATCTCGTCTTATTAAATACAAATCTTGCTGTTTATGCTGAATTAAATACAGGCTCATGATTCTATCGCCGTATAAGATAAATTTAAGCGAGAATATGAATAATCGTCGTTACTGATTCAATGAATGGCGATATATTGTCTTGCCGCGCGAATTTTTGTTCATGTTTGTCAGTTTTGTGTTCATTTCTAGTAGTGACTCCATGTAGAAGGTGACTCCAAGCTATTAATTGAAAATCTCAGGGCCTTGGCGAGTGGAAAAGCTATTGAAGATTTGTCTGCTACCTTTGATATCCTCTCCCAAATTAAAGGAAAGCTTGCTTTGTTTGAAGAAGTACATCTCCGATGGGTTCCTAGAAGCGCAAATAAGGTCACGCGTGTCCTAGCGGCAAGAGCTAAAGGAATGCTTTTTTCCCAGCAATGGTTAGTGTGTACAGGAGAATCCTTTGAGGAAGATTCAAACGTATACCAAGAGTAGAGAATAGGAAACACAGAGAAGTATAGGGTAGTGAGTAGGGAGAGAGTAAGACTATAGCAACTGTGAGAGAGAGAGAGACAATATTTGGTCAGAGCTTTCGCGTAGTTCAGAAGATCAGATCGTAGCAATGAAGGGTTAACGATCCTATATATAGTGGAGAATGTGACCGTTGTAGTGGGTTAATGCGCCCATTAATGGAGGCTTAATTACCTTAACCATAACGGCACGTTCGTCCGCATATATAGGGACCGTTACGCACTTCGCCCGCGTATACCGGAACCGTTATGAGGTTGACCGGGATTATGGAGCTCGTGGCCATAAATCTCTCAAAGCAGTTACTAAGGGTCACCCGCGGGCTTGGTTGTCGCTCGCGGGCGACAGGTCTTACTCTAGCCTCCAAACTACTAAGTCCCTACAAGTCCCGTGTTGGTGGGCGAGGGCCCTGTCTCGCAGCCCCCACGTGGATCAGCATGGGTAGTGATCCTGTGTGTGTGGAGCACAGCTAGGTGTGCTCGATGACTGCCACGTGGCTATGATCTGTCTGTCTGGAAAGTACCATCTACATTAGCCCCCTTTTTGCGCGTGGAGACACTGATCGGATAGACTTCAATGCGCAAAAACCAGCGCGCGCGTTGCTGCTACGCACCAATTCAAATACACGAGAAATCAGCCCCTGTGCGTGTCATTATGACCTAGAATCCCTAGAGTCGTGCTTTCTGTTCCTCTAGGTTTTAAGCCGTGACGTCAGCATAGGCCTGTGATTGCGCGATTCGGCGGTGACGGTTGCGATTCGACCACTGAAAGGACACGACTCTTCAGTGGATTTGAATAAATACTCATCATCTTCCATTGTTGCAAGCTACTTATTCTCTCTAGAGTGGATGTTTTCTGAGAACCTCCTATAGCAAATCCAGATAGTCAACCACCAGCTCTTCCTTGCAAATCAACTTCTTCAAATCGCTTCAAAACACAAGGTTGGCTTGCTCAATTTAAATTAATGCTTCTCGTAAATGTACCTTTCTCTTGAGATGTTTTGAATCTTGAAACCCAAAACACTTGAAATCCACCATTGTTTGAAATTGTGGAAGGGGTTCCTTTAAAACCCTAAAAGATTGAAACTTTTAAAACAATAGTTTTCTGGAATTCTGAACCCAGAACTGTTCATTCCCCAAAATTGACGTTCATATCGGTCATCTTGAAACCCAGAAACTTGGCCTTCTTTATAACCAGATAATTCTACAAAAACTTGTAAGATTTGTTCTTGAATTTGAAAACTGAAGGTGGATATATTTCTCCCCCCTTTTCTTGTTTTATTGTAGAAATGGCCAGAACAAAGGTAAAAAAATATGTGAAGGAGGCTGAGGAAATCCCTGACCTTCCCAAGTCTTTGTGGAAGAAAGCTCCTTATCTTGGTGGTGAAGACTATTACCATGCCAGAGCCCGATTAAAGAATCTACCAGACCCTGCTACCGAAGATTTGTTGTTGTTAACTCCCTCACCGAGTCGAGCAGAATTGGAATTGATCGACGCCAAAAATGTGGTGAGGTTAGGTCTCGAAAATGGGTTCTACCCCTATACTGATATCTCACTCCAGGCCTTTGTGAACAAAATTGAAGTAGTGGATGAGTGGATCGATCACATGCTGACCCATCACGCTGTTAGACTGGATCAAGCGGAGATTTACTATGCTCTTAGGGCTACGAAAGGTACTGATGTGAAGCTGGATCAGACTATGCTTCTGAACCTCTTTTCTCGATACTCGCCTGTAACCCACACCTTTCACTTTGCTTAGTTTGAGGCAGCCCCCACCTTGGAGGATGTGCATATACTATATGATCTTTCTCCCATGGGTGAAGTCGATCCCTTGGCTGCGCTAGAGTCTGATGAAGAACTCTCTTTATATGCGCAGATGGTGGAGTGCATGGCAGAGGTAAAGAAAATTTTCACTCGTTGGACATCTGCGGAAGCTCTTCCAAAATACCAATTGGTTGATACATCTGCGAAGAACACCTGGGTCAAGTGGGTGCAGTACTTATTTCGTGACTATACGAATAGCAATCTTACTAAATAAATACTGCAGAAGGATCCCAAAGCAAAGAACTATGTCAAAGGGAAAGGGTATAGCTTGACCTTGGGTGGCTTTCTTTGTGCTGGGCTCTCACGGTATTTGATCGATGGCCATCCTCATGACGGGGTCTTTTATCCCGTCCTGCCCCTTGCAGTCAAGTTATCTTTAGGTCAGAATGTCGCGCTCGGGCCTCTTGTTTTGGGAACCCTCTACCATCCATTGGACCAGCTTGTAGTTGCGATCGAATAGTTGCACGGGCGTCTTGATGTGCTGACTTTTGTCAACATTTCCTTCCTCACTATGTGGGTGTTTGAAAGGTGGCCTTCTTATGCTCCTATCCCTTCAAGCCCAAAGCCTGGAATATCCCTGGTGCTTCGAACGTACTTCGGTGTGGGATAGCCGCTCGATGGTATAAGACCAAAGAGCCTAATTGTTCATGGAGTTTGGTTTGCGACGATCGAGCGAAATTTACTGCCAAACCTTACACCACTGCTGTTGAAAATGTGCGATTCTTCGGGCGTATGTACCCAACTAAAGGTGGCCCCATTACCAAGGAAACTCTTATCAAAGGAGCTCATTGCTTCAGAGAGTTTTTTTGCTGGGGCTTGAGAGGCTCATTGCCTTCTCTTGCTGAGTCTGTCCCTGAGATATCGCACTAGTACGAGCGTATTACGGTCGATGTTGACCCCACTCGCGTCTCCCCTAAATGTGGCTATGACGCAGTGGCACCTTCTGTTTGGCCTAGATCAATGAACCGGGATTGCTACAAGCGACTGCTGTTAAAGAGGTGAAAATCTATTCTGATTGGTAGTCTACTTTTCGATCAGCGTTCAGGGAAACGCGAAGGTCGCCCCACTAAAAGTTGGATTACCTTCTGGAATATTCAGCAAACCAGATTTGCTTCTTCTGCTCCTCCGCGCCTCAGCAAGGCTCCTTCCATTAAGAGGAATACCTTCTCGTTCCGTCAAATATGTGGTTTGAACGACTCTGAATATGGATTTTATTCCTTGCTTGATAATGAAAACCACTTATGTCCTGACGTGATCCTTTCCGAGAAGATGACTGTTGTCAGGGGAGGGGTTTGATGCATGATCGAGTACAGTGAATCTTTTGCTAAGGTAAATAACACCTCTCTGTCTTCCTTGAAACTCATCCTTTTTGAAATGTGATGCCTTACGTGAGTTTTCCTTTTTTCAGTGTTGCTTGAGGAGGTTCGCATCTGGAGACCGCTGTCCAGCGCTTGTTGACTCCATTCTTCAGGAAAAGAGACAAAAGAAGATTATTCCCTTGGCCATGGAAATGGATCCCAAAGTGGAGGCTCTTGTGCGCGAGGAGATGGATGTATTCGCTCGCTCCCTGATTAACGACGATACTGAAGTGGAAGCAGAAGTTGCTCCGAAGGCCAAAAGGCAGAAGCGAAAGGAAATTGTGATCTCTTCTCCACCCAGAGAAGCTCCGGCTTCACCGCCTACGGAGGCTCCTGCTCCCAAAGGAAAAGGCAAAGGTCGCATGCGCAACAAGCCCCGAAAGGATCTTGAAGTTGAAGATTTCATCCCATATGATCAGGAGGAAGAAGTTGAAGAAGAAAGAGAGGAAGAAAGAGTAGAAGAAAGAGAAGAGGAAGAACAAGAAGAAGAAGCAAGAGAAGAAAGTTCGGAAGGTAACCAAACGAACTTAATCTTCTTTGAGTTGAAATTTTCAACAATAATGCTAAAACAAATCCTTTCTTCGCAGATGATGATACTAAAACCACCAGTGACTTTCTGGCCAAGGAACGTCGAAAGACAAAGAGCCTAGCTCAGATGCGTCTAGTGAACCCATAGACGAGGCCATAATCGCAGAGTCCAAGAGGATGGCTGTTGAGGCAGAAGAGAGGAGGAGGAAGCGCGAGGAAGATGATATATAATCTGTGAAAAGAAGAAGTTTGGAAGAGCAACATGCTGGAAATATGAGCGTGGCTGCCTTAAAACGAGGTCAACACGATTTCGAGGAAATCGCAGGTGATGAAGAAGGAACAATTTTTAATCTTGCCGTAAGCTACCAAGAAGTAATATATTTTTTGTTTCTTAAAAAAAAAGAAGTAATCTTTGGTGAATTAAAGCACGGTGTGTCTAAACATGACATGCGCCGATGGTTAGTGGGAAAATGTGGCGAACCCTCAGGTAAACATTTGAACAATGTTTATAAGCGAAGCTAGCAAAATATTCCATATTGTAACCAGTGTTTATATAACATCAGGTCACGCACACCTTAAGGATGTTATAGATGAGGGAACATCTATAGGATATGGTGTCGCATCTATATCATATGATGTTGGAGCTGCAATACCACATAACTGTGGAGGTTCTCCCTTTTGATCTGAACAAAGAACATAATGTAATAAATAGTTCATGACTCTAATTACCTCAATGACTTGTCCAAATTTGTCATGCAGGTGGTACTGCTTCGAATGAGCCTGCTGCTGCTACAAGTGAGCCTGCTGCTGCGCGAGGTGTGATTGCTGATGCTCTAGCTGCGAGTTTGGCCATGGATGAGGCAAGTGTTGGTGGCCTTGCTGTTGATCCTTGTGACCCTCGGTCGTGCGAGGTTCAGCTCATCTCTCCTCCTAGAAGTTATGCAACCAGGCCTGAGTTCTTAAGAAGTGCCATCGTTCCTGCTGCGGAGGTCATCGCTCAGAGTAGCTCTGATGATGTTATGGTGCTTGAGCAGAGAAGTCAATCTCCCGTATCTCGCGTTCCAAAGCGAAGCTCAAACATAGAAAAAACAGCTAAAGCTACAGAAGATGCTGGAGAGCCTTTGGAAGATGTAATCGAGGTATCTGAAGATGACGAGCTTGACACTGAGATGCGAGAGCGGGATGTTGAAGATGAGTATGCGTATGAGGATGGCATGGGTGAAGAGATGGAAATAGAGGGTACTGGAGTTGAAGTTCACAGAAGTGAACGAGCCGTCGAAGACCAGACATCTCATGAAAATGTTGATGCCCCCATGAACGCTCCTGAGCCACAGGAATTTCCTGATAATGAACAAGTCCCTTTTCAATCAGAAACTGGACAAGTTAGTCTGCATCCATCGCATATGAATGTGGATGCCTCAGCAGGGACTCTTGAAACAGGCCCACCTGGAGAGACTGCAGTTGGTGATAACAGTGGTGTTCTTCCGCCATAAACTGTTACTCCTGTCGCTGAGGTTAGTGATGCCAAAGCTCCACAATCACTCCAATTTCAACTGCCGCGGTTGGCGTTTCAAGTCCTCCTCAGCAGAGCCCAGCCATACCTTCTGTTGAAATGGACTTATTGCAAGTGCATGCTGCGTGAAGTCTGTGGGGTTCGCAGGCTACAGCGACAATTGCGCGTGCTGATAATTACTGTACTTCTTTGTTAATGTTCGCACACCTAAACTTGTTATTTCTTCAGGTTTGAGGCATTCTGATGTAGTCTGGCTCATAAAGATGCGTATGTCGTATCCGTGGTCGTTTGCAAGAGATATGGAGCTAGGTCCCTTGGATAGGAAAATTTATTTGACTGAGGCCATCTGGATTGTGGAGCAACTATCTACGACAACTCAAGTTACTATTTCTGCTGAAAATGCGCGGACGATCTTTGAGGCAGGCAAAAGGCTTCAAATTAATGCCCAAGGGAAGCTGGATTTTGGGTTCCTTCTTAAGAGGCTTACCCAAATTCTCAACTCTGATATGCTGAAGTATGGCCACCGCAACCTTGCCCTTGAGAAGAGAAAGGTGGAGGATCAAAAGAAAAAGGCTGAAGAGGCTGCCATGCTTTTCCATGCGATGAAAGCTAGTTATGAAAAGTTAAAGCAAGACGTTGCCAAGACGGAGAAGGCTTCACTCCTTTTATCACCAGAATACCCCTTAGACAAGGATTTGTTTTGAGAGTTGCATGCGTTGTAATGATATTTTTTTCCGAACACTTGAACTCTATGCTGGCCTTTGTTTTCTGAATAATCTTCTTTTCGCATTTCAATGACACTAATTATCACTTCATGTTTTGCCGTGATCTGTTGGATTACCGTGCCGTTATAGCATTAAATAAGGCGTGCTTCTCACCAAGTGGGCCCAGCCTTCATCATGACCTAGGGTCATTAAATAAGGTGTGCTACTGTATCGTCGTAGCCTTTAACAGGATCATTGATTCTTGCTTGTTTCCGAGGCGTTGCTGACTCATCAAGGAAACTGAAGGGTCTCCTCTGAGTCCTATATAAGCCCTCTTTCTTGCTAGTTTGATATTCATCCAAACTCCCATGATTGACAAAATGTTATTTCCAGTGAGCCCTCACGATTGTTTATTTTGCTCCTTGACCTTTGTTGATTCATATCAGGTCTGGTCTTCCAAGTTTGAATTTGTGCGTTGTGCTATAGAAATGGCTCCCAATAAATTCTCCGAAAAGGCCTCTGATTCACCTGGTCTTTTTGAAGACCAATTGTGTAGGCTTTTCTGTTGGGACGAAGATATTTTCTTCTTCATTATGTTTGCAAGGATCGTCTCCGGTGACTTTCCGGCAAGGCATAACTTTGTACCGATTCTACTACCAGCAAGTAATGAGCGGTGTGCATCTTTGCCGGTTCTCCGGCGGAGAACTATTTGCCACCATTGTTTCAATCAGGGTGTAACAAGTGATTGTGTTTATTCCTTGCACACAATCAACTTCCTACCCCATGAGCTGTTCTCCCATTTTTTCTTCGCATCAGCAGTCTTCATGGCATGAATTTTGTCTGGCATCTCGCCATGGCAAGGGTACAAGCAAGAGCCCTGTTCTGGTCGAGAACGTCGACGACAGCGTCACGTTTCGTAGCTTTAGTGTTCGTAGCTTTGGACTTTTGATTGGAAACTTTTCCTCGTTGTAAGCTTTGCTTTTAAGCTGCTATCTAGACAGATAAATTGTAAGCCGCACTTGACTGTTATGAAAGTATGCTTTTTCATTTGCTGTTTTGTCTGCTACAATAGATTGTAACTTCGCGTATTGACTTGCTATATGATGAAACAAGCTTTGTATTTCTGCTGCAGTTTAGCCAGATAATCTTTGAATGATTTGCTATCTGAGCAGATAGACTTCGGATCGCATAGGATCATTTTTATTATTGCTGCTATCTACGCAGATAGGCTTTAGATCGCATATGATCATATTTTGTTATGGCTGCTATCTAGGCAGATAGGCTTTGGATCGCATAGGATCATTTTTGTTATTGCTGCTATCTAGACAGATAGGCTTTGGATCGCATAGGATCGCATTTTGTTATGGCTGCTATCTAGGCAGATAGGCTTTGAATGAATTGGAAGATATATGAACAAATAAGTAAATGAAGCAACAAGACAATAATTTAATAAAGTTATCTCATATGGTAGAGTTATTATTATTAAGGCATCCTCATATGGGAGGAGCATGAGAACAGATTCCTCGTATGGGAGGAAGCAATGCAAAATACATAAGAGCTTTCAGAAAGCAACATAACTTTTGAATCGAAAGTAATGAAAGAAAACAGAACTTTTGAAATGAAAGTAAAGAGATGAGCTAGGGATAATACTTTTTAATCCATCGCATGTTGATTGGGCTTGGAGTTGTTGCGTTTCCATGAAGTCTTTGAATGGTGCAGTAACCACTATCGAAGACTTCTTTGACTTCAAATGGTCCCTCCCAATTAGATGCGAACTTAGGATGGGCTGCTTCTCGCATAGAGTGATCTGAAGCTCGTAAGACCAAGTCTCCAACCGCAAAGTCTCGGTGCTGAACAGTTTTGTTGTATGCGCGAGCGATCCTTTCCTTGTACCTTTTTTTGGCACTCTTAGCCTCTTCGCGCCTTTCTTCTAGCAGAATTAGATCATGGTCACGCTGATTCTCGTACAAGGCGTGAAAGGCTATCCTTGCAGAGTTAACTTTGATCTCAGTTGGGACAGCAGCCTCAGCCCCATAGCATAGAAGGAAAGGGGAAACTCCTGTAGGAGTCCTTGGTGAGGTGCGATATTCCCATAGAGCCAGACTTGAGTAATTTGCCCACTTCTTGTGATCATCTGCGACCATTTTGCTCAGGATCCTCAGCAATGTCTTGTTTGTTGCTTCTGCTTGTCCGTTTCCCTTTGGGTAATAAGGTGTAGAACATATCTGCCTTATGTTGTACTCTGCGAGCTTTTCAGCCACTTGTCTATTGACAAAAGGAGTGTCGTTGTCAGAGAGAATGGTATTGGGAATACCGAATCGGTACATGATGTTTTCCTGGACGAAGTTAACAACCGCAAGTGCATTTTTTGTCTTGAGTGGCACCGCTTCCACCCATTTGGTGAATTGCTCAGTTGCAGTTAAGATGAACTGATTCCCATGAGAGGCTGGTCGAATGGGGCCAATAAAATCCAAGGCCCGTGTGTGAAATGGCCAAGGCATTCCCAATGCATGCAAGTCTACAGCGGGAGAGTATACAAGGTTGCCTTTGAACTGGAATTCTTGACCTTTTGACCTTGGTGCGACAGTCTGCTTCCCTTGTAGGCCAGAAATAACCAACATTGAGGAGCTGTCTGCATAACTTTGCACCTCCTTGATGCTCCACTTGATGGGACAGATCCATTACTTCTTGCGCTTCTTGGCTATCCAGACATCTGAGAAAATTCCCCCCGTGACCTCTTCGCCAGAGTATGTTTTCCTTTACAACATATCAGGTTGCCTTTCTTTTAAGCTTTTCAGCTTCTTTTCTCTGAGTTGGTTCAATTCCTTCTGTCAAGTATTCAAATAGTGGCTTTCTCCAATCTGTGTCCTCATCGATTGCAGCAATCTACAAAGAATCCTTGACCAACGTGCAATTCTCGTAGTTCCCTTGAATGATTGCAGCATATGTCGACATTTCTAGCCAATGGATCCCATATCTCTGAGCTTTTCTGTAGACAGACACTTCATTTTCTCCACAGGAATGTTGGTGAATTTTCTCTAATAGTGCATGCCCTTCCTGTTGTGAAACACATCGCATGAGTACTCCTCCTGGTCCCTTAAAGTAAAGGGAGTTGTCATGCACACAGTGCCCCTTTGCGGATGCCCAATTTTCTTTGCTCGTTCCTTCAGCAACCGCATGCAATATTGGCTTCCTCCAACCTTCAGTTTTTGTGGGCTCCTCTTCGCACACCTCTTGTGTTAAAGCTGGAGTGGTTCCAACTTCCATCAAAATTCTTGTTGGACATTTGTCTCTGATTTTTGATCCCAAGGTGGCCAAAGCATCTGCGTGCCGATTATCAGCTCTGGGAGTATGCTCATACTTAACATCATGGAATTGTTTCACCAGTTTCTGAACCATAGTCCTGTAAGGCAGCAAGTTGATCTCCTTCAAGCCATACTCGCTTGAAGCTTGTTTAACAATGAGCTTCGAATCCCCCATGACCATCAAATTGTTTACTTCCAATGTCTTGGCCGCGAGGAGCCCTGCGATCAGAGCCTCGTATTCTGCCTCATTGTTGGTGACTGGGAAATCCAACTTTGTTGACATTTGGATGACTTCTCCATCTGGCTTAGTCAGTACAATTCCAATTCCTCCTCCTTCCTTTTCGATGACCCATCAAAATGCAGCTTCCAATATAATGACTCGATTGCATAAATCTCGGGCCCTTCTAGCTCCTCCTCTATCATTGGCTCATAATTATTATCTGGAAACTGTGCTAACAAGTCTGCCACTGCCTGAGACTTAACTGCCTTTGGATGAGCACACGTAATATCGTACTGCGAGATAGTCATGTACCACTTCGCTAGCCTTCCACAGGGAGAGGAATGGCTCAACAAGTACCGGATGGGGTCACTCTTTGTGATCACCACAAATTTGTGAGAAGCGAAATAATGTGTTTACTTTCATGTTACGAAAAATAAAGCAAGGCAATGGCTCTCTATATCAGTGTACCTGGATTTGGCTGGTTGTACCACGCGAGAGATGTAATAGATTGGTCTTTCCTGCCCCTCATGCTCTTGAGCTAGCAGTGCCCCTATAGATTTCCTAGTCGATGTCAAATACAGCAAGAGTGGTGACCCCAGTTGAGGCGCAATCATTACACGTTCATTACACGTGGTGATGTCAATAAGTCCTTCAACATCCGGAATGCGGCTTGATGCTCCTCCGTCCAGTTATACACAAAATTTTTCTTGAGAAGATCACCGAGACAGAAAGTCAGTTCTACAATTGCTGGAACAAATCTTCGCAGATAGGATAGCTTTCCCAAGAATGTCTTCAAATTGCTCTGATTGTGGGGTGCCGCCATGCTCGTGATAGCTGAGATTTTCGCAGGGTCAGGCTCAATCCCATGGCGGTGGATCACACACCCCAAAAACTTTCCATAAGTTACCACAAATGCGCACTTCATCGGATTCATCTTCAGTTGAAAGCTCATGCACCTTTCAAACACTTTCCTCAAGTCTCCCAGATGATCTGCTTCTTCTCTTGACTTGATGACCAAATCATAAACATAGAATTCCACTTCCTGATGCATCGTATCATGGAAGAGGGCCATCATAGCACGTTGATAAGTTGCGCCCGCATTCTTCAATCCAAAGGGTATAACTGTGTAGTTGAAGACCCCAACTAGCGTGATGAACGCAGTTTTCCTCACGTCCTCGGGGTCCATCTTGATTTCATTATACTCGCTAAACCCATCCATGAAGCTGAACATCCGATGTCCTGCGGTAGAGTCAATGAGCAGGTCTATATTTGGCAGTGGGAAGTCGTCTTTTGGGAAGAATCGATTGAGATCTCTGAAATCCACGCAGATGCGAAGCTGCCCATTCTTCTTGACTACTGGCACAATGTTGGCCAACCAGGTAGGATGAAGATTGGGTTCAAAGAATTTGGCATTCAGCATCTTAACTATTTCTTCCTTAATCTTCACATTAATCTCTGGTCTGAAGCTTCTCGCACTTTGCTTTACTGGTTTGGACCCCTAGACAACATCCAACCTATGCATCATTACACCTGTGTCAAGACCGGGCATTTCATCATACTCCCAGTCAAACACATCTTCGTACTCAGTGAGCAGTGCTAGCAATTTTGCTTCCTGTTCGCCCTTGAGATCCGCTCTCAATAAGACGGGCCTTTTCTTTTCTTCATATGGACTTAGGAATACCTCCTTTAGCTCCACCTTCTGTGGCTTGGGCTTGTCCTCCATGCATTCGGGCGCTTATTTCAACTTTTCCTCTGGTGGATACGGCTTCATTTTGTCCTCCTCTGGTGCTCGTTCTAGTTGATTGATTTGCCTAGGGATATCCCCATGTTGAGGTGGGGGTACCCCCGCGCACCTTCATATGCGGTAGCATTTCCTTCCAATGGAGTAGAAGCTTTCTATCTCCTTGCCTGTGTTATCATGCTTCACCACCCTTTTTAGGGTGTATACATTCTTCTTCTGATAAGCAACATGTGGTACCTCTTCGCATGCGGGCACCTTCCCCTTGGTGTCTTCCCACGTCACCATCACTCCTGCAGGTGACTGATCCTTGATATCCTCCCATCGGGGCAGAGGATTTGGATGGAATGGCTCTAGTGTCTGTTCATCCTCCATCTCGGTGAACCATACTGCCTCAGTGAGGTGCGCTTTGTTCAGATTAAATGGGTTTGTCGAGGCTGGTATCTCAACCACCCTTCAATTCCAAATGGCCTTCATCATTTGGTGAGCTGTCGAGGGAACTGCATCAAAGCGATGGATCCACGCCCGGCCTATGATCATGTGGTACGTAGTGTTCGCATCAATGACATAGAACTTGGAAGAACATTTTTATCTTTCCTATCTGGAGACCTAGGCGGATCCAACCCACTGTCATTCGGGAATCGCTTCCAAATCCCATCAACGAGGATGGGAGCCTGACAATCTTCTTCTCAGAAATCCCTGCCAATTTCAGGGTGTTGAGCGAGCCCACGTTGAGGGTCGCTCCTCCATCAACGAATGCCCTCTTGAACTCAACATCGTTGATCACTGTTGTTACGTACAAGGGCTTCTGATGGCTCGCATCTGTCTTCTTATCACTTTCGGAGAAGGTCATTATCATCTCTGTTGAGCGAGAGGCCCTGACACCTCTTCCGTTGGAGACAACAATGTCTTCCTCAAAGTCTTCTACTACCCTGAGGATCGCCTTTGTCATTTCTTTCCTGCACTTTTCTGAAAAGCCCATGTCGTCAAAGAACCTTCTGAAGCCATGAGACCCCTTCATCCATTCGACACGCGAGTCCTCGGTATGCATGCTATAATCTTCCTCGTCATGGACTTCGACTACGACAGACAGCCCATCTTCTGCGATTTCTTTGAGGTCCATGATCGCGATCATGGCTACCTCCATATCTTTTGGCTCCTGCTCTACATGGGCTGGGAGGGGATTATTGCGCACGTCCTGCCTTTGGTCGCTGATGATCAGCTCCCCTTCATTTTTCTGCTCACAAGGTACCTGAGCTTCTTGCAGTTAGCCGTTGGGTGCATAAATTTGCCGTGGCATTCACACCATTTCGGGTCCCTTAGCTGCTCCCTAGAGGGTGCCCTTTCAAGTTGAGGTAGGACCCCATCTTTACGCCACAGTTTTCATAGATTGATCACTTCCTCAAGGGAGCATGGCAAGGGCGAGGCATCCGAGGTCGAAACCTTGTGCTGTTTGTGTGGCGAAACTGTGTTGACTTCAGCCTCGCGCCCCCTCTTGTAGCTAAATCTTCCAATCTTGAAATTCGGTCCTCCTGGGGATCGCTCAGGGGCATGTTTCTTCTTCTGCCTCTCAACTATAGGCTTCTACATTCTTGATACATTCGATTAAATTTGAAAAAGTAGGCATTTTTAAGTTAATCAACATACCCTTGTATTCGTCTCGCATTCCTTGGAGACATATCTCGACGAGCCGGCTTTCAACCACCTCATCTCTGCATTCCAATGATTTCGCTCTGAACTTTTTGATGAACGTGACTCCATCTTCAGCACGCTTCTGATACATACGCGACAGGTGGATCATCTTAACCTTCTCCTCCACCTGAAAGAACTTGGTATCGAATTTCTTGACCATGTCCTCCCATGTTTTTATGGAGCCAGCTTCCAGCGTTCTGTACCATTTATATGCGACGTTCCCCAAAGACTTAGGGAACTCACGAATCAACAGGTTGGAATCAACCCCATGTGGCCCCATCATATCAATGAAGCGCATGACGTGCTCCTGGGCATTCCCATTGACGTCGTCGAATTTTTCCCACTTAGGGGCTTTGTACCCCGCGGGGTCGGGCATCAAGTAAATCTCGCGCGGGATAGGAGGCGCGTTATCAACTTTCAGGATGATGGTGTCCGTGAAGCACTGATTGGCAAGAAAATTGTCTATACGCTGCTCCAGGGCCGTCATGCTTGTTGATACACTCCCTCCCGCATCCGGAAGAGGGGTTGCAGCTGGGGGAGACACATATGCAGCAGTTGGATTGGGAGTGTAACCAACATTATTTATAGTTGCAGGTGGGGAAAGCAAGGGATACTGTGGTGGTTGGATATTGATGGGAATGCCCGGTAATTGGGGAGCAGGCGTGACAAGGGATGGCTGGGAAATTTGTCCCTGGTTAAGAGACGGATGGACAACTACTGGTGGACTTTGTAAACTGGAGCTGGGCGGCGTGGGCGTTACCTCTATTCCCTGGGAGACAGGGGTTCCAGTTCCTTAAGAGACAGCGGTTCCCACTGTCGGATTCTGGGAAAGGGCTCCCAAAATTGACATAATCTGGGCCATCTGTGCAGATTGAGCCTGAAGAGCCATCGTCTGGTTCTGAAGGGTTGCATTCAACGTCTCCAGGGTTGGAGTACCACCGGCTGCCGTTGAATTATGGCGGGTTTCCTCCCCTTAAGTCGTCTCTGTTGAGGGAGATCGGTTGCTAGCATCTTCATCGTGAGACATGGTTGCTTGCTGAAGTAAGATTCACGTCGGGTTCACCAAATGTGTACAGGAGAATCCTTTGAGGAAGATTCAAACATACACCAAGAGTAGAGAATAGGAAACACAGGGAAGTATAGGGTAGTGAGTAGGGAGAGAGTAAGACGATAGCAACTGTGAGAGAGAGAGACATTATTTGGTCAGAGCTTCCGCGTAGTTCAGAAGATCAGATCGTAGCAATGAAGGGTTAACGATCCTATATATAGTGGAGAATGTGACTGTTGTAGTGGGTTAATGCGCCCATTAATGCCGCTTAATTACCTTAACCATAACGGCACGTTCGTCCGCATATATAGGGACCGTTACGCACTTTGCCCGCGTATACCGAAACCGTTATGAGGTTGACCGGGATTATGGAGCTCGTGGCCATAAATCTCTCAAAGCAGTTACTAAGGGTCGCGCGCGGGCTTGGTTGTCGCTCGCGCGCGACAACTCTTACTCTATCCTCCAAACCACTAAGTCCATACAAGTCCCGTGTTGGTGCGCGAGGGCCCTGTCTCGCAGCCCCCACGTGGATCAGCATGGGAAGTGATCCTGTGTGTGTGGAGCACAGCTAGGTGTGCTGGATGACTGCCACGTGGCTATGATCTTTCTGTCTGGAAAGCACCATCTACAGTTAAGAAATAGCCCAAGGTGGATTGAGAACGATCTTTTAACTGATGTAATGGGTATTTCTTGACCTTTTATGAAATCTTTTTCCCTCAAAAAAAAAACAAAAAAAACCCCTTGTATATTAGCTCTTAAAAAAAACCCTGCTTTATTTTACCCAAAAGAATCATCTTTAACAAATATATGGGACAAAAGTGGTTAATATGAAGGAAGAGAAGTAGCGCGGTTATGGATGAACATGGTTTAGCTGTGTCAAATGAGAAGATGACCAAATGGTAGCAAATAGGTATAGATATGGAATCACATTCCTATTTAAATTAGTAGGTTGGTGTGCATTCAGATTATGATCCATCTACAAACAAAACAGCAAATAACAATAAAATCATTATTTAGCTTAGTTTTAACTAGTGTGAATTCTAACTAAAATGACTTCTTAGTCTTTGCTCCAATGATGTTATGTATTTTACATAACTTTGTGTGCATTGAATTATAAAAAATATATATATTAAATTAAAGTAGGAAAGAGATAGACACTAAAAATTTAACTACCTACTTTCTAGCTAGCTACTTGTAGAGAGTGGGATGCATAATATGTAAAGTATTGAGTCATTTACCTAACCCATTGGAGCTTGTTATTTCTTCTAGTTATGTATATTATAACTAAACCAATTTTTTTACCCAACCATTGGAGATGATGAAGTACATAATCTTTCATTTATTATGTAAACATTTCAGAACAAAAATTCAAAATAAGTAACAACGGGGAGAATAATACTAGATATCCAGGATGTTTCCTGGAGGTCAGACGACCTAGGACGGCCCCAGGTTGGTTCTAAGCACTATAAATAGGCTCCTGAGTGTTTAGAACGTGTATGCATTGTATCAGACTCGCTCCTCTTGATAAATAAAGGTCTCTATGGACGTAGTTAGCTTCACTTGAGCTAGCTAACCAAGTGAACGTGTGTGTTTTGTCGTTCTTACATCGTTCGTGAGGCGTGAGTGTCATAACAAAAACTCTTATCAATTCTTTCTTTCACATTATCAGACCGTCTCTGACAAGATCATGTGAAGTTTGATCCTTGGTAAGATAGATCAAGAAGTCCACATTTAGAAATCCCATCTCCAAATCTAATCATTTGTTTAAGTGTTAATTAGCTTAGTTAATAATGTTTAGTACGTAATTACATGTAGTATGTTAGCTTGTATATGTGTTAATTGTATGAGTGACACATAGGGTGACATGTGTCACTGCCTTAGCCACTGTCCCAGATGGTTGAGACACGCCCCTTCTGCGTGTCATCATGTGGAAACCTCTCTTTGCATGTGATTAGTTCATCAAACTACGAAAACGATAGAACGAATTGCCAGTGATTAGTTGATCAAACTACGGAAACAAGAGAGCATATTGACCCTCTCCCCTATAGGTTCATCGTTAAACACTTCAAATCTGATCAATCTCCCCAAAACTTGCTCAACCAACTTCCCGACATCCTCGTTCCTGATGTTAGTCGGAAGGCCTTGAACATGTACCCACACCACGATCTCACTGAACACGTACCGCAAGGATGGTATAGCTGTAGGGTTTTGATCCAGGTTGCGTAGCGGAATTACAAAAATTTAATCTTGCTCAAACCCCTCCAAGGATCACAGGAAAACAATCATAACATGATTAGGGTAGAAACATGTGTACCTTAGTTTGTGTGATCACTACGAAGAATTGTGTCTTCGTCTCTATGAGTATCCACACCTTGGATATTTGACTAGAATCCTTCTCCACGTGTAGTGCTAGCAACGGAAGAAGGAAGGAAGAGATCACGCCAAAGGAGCAACCACCGCGCCACAAGGAGTGGCCGACGGTGAAAGGGGCAGACGAACTAGGGGGGGGCGATCCTCTCCTTGTCAATCTCCTTGATTTGTTATGTTCTCTCAATAATGACTTGTCTTGAGAAAATAACAAGCTAAAGTTCCTTTATATAGTTAAGAACTCTTTACTAACTACATAATTGACCCAATACTAATCATGTCCTTACATGGATTAGTCCACTTGCAAATTAGTCCCACTAACTTTGCTTGTGGTTGTGTTATGATCCTTTTAATTAATTAGTCAAACTAATTAAGTGGCCCCATAGGTTTCTACTTGGTAGTAACTATTACAAACATAAAGCGGTGTCGAGCAACACATATATGCCACCCACTAATATAAATAGTTAGTGATCCCGACAAATCTTGTGCCTAATGTTACCGTGTTACGTTATCCCTTTGCCTCTATATCCGGATTGGACACGAGACATAATTTTCACGCTCGTATATCCAATCTATAGTTTCTCGCTCCTGGGAATAGGCTTATCCATGCAGATAACATCAATATCTCCATATTGATTTATCTGAGTCTGGCCAGACATTCCATAAGCTCTACCCCTTGAGTGGACGTGGATATTTACCCCTATGATGTAGGAGGGACAAATCCTATCTACACCACTGCCATCTCTAATCTTGCTTCCTATCATGCCCGATAGCTATTTTTATAGTTACCCAGTTACGGTGTAACTTTTGATAATATCAAAGCATGATATTTCACTAGAGTATCCAGTGATTCAAGTCTAAGGATTAGAACACCATTAGCACTACGAGAAGCACTTGTGACGTTGACATAATCTAATGTAGCCTTCTCGCGGTGTGTCTATCCAGTATGCCATTACTCCTAATGCGTACCCATGTGTTAGACTTAATATCTCCATATCAATCTACCCACATACTAGTCTATAGTTGCTTGTCCTGTTAATCAATATAATGGACTAGGGATATTTAAGAAAAACAACACAATTGAAATCTAAGGACTTCATTATAGTAAATATCTCCATAAATAATACGCTGATTTATTCTTGCAAATAAAGTTCATACTAAATAGATTGCCTCTAGGGCATCCAAAACCAACAGTCTCCCACTTGCACTAAAGCCAATCTGGTGCATCACGTATGCCTATAGCCCTAGTGTGCCCTTCATGCTTTCGCTGAACCAACGACTTTGTGAGAGGATCAGACAGACTATCATCTGTTGGAATCTTGCATATCTTCACATCTCCTCGATCGAATATCTCTCGAACTAGATGGAATCTCCTAAGTACATGCTTTATCCTCTGGTGTGACCTGGGTTCCTTGGCTTGTGCGATCGCCCCAGTGTTGTCGCAACACAACGTAATGGGATCCGAAATCCTAGGAACCACACCAAGCTCAGTGATAAACTTCTTTATCCAAACAGCCTCCTTTTTTGAGCCTGAAGCAGCAATGTACTCAGCTTCAGTTGTGGAATCAGCAACTGTCTCTTGCTTAGAACTCTTCCAGCTCACAGTTCCTCCATTTAGGCAAAACACATAACTCGATTGCGATCTGTAGTCATCTTTTGTCGGTTTGGAAGCTTGCATCAGTGTAACCAATTAAACTTAGCTCTTCATTACCTCCAAGTCCAATAATGCATCCTTAGTTCTTCTCAAGTATTTAAGAATGTTCTTGACAGCAATCCAGCGACTCTCACCCAGATTGGACTGATATCTGCTTGCCATACTTAACGCGTATGACACATATGGTTGTGCACAAGAGATTCTGGCGGGGAGACCTCCGTGTGCACCGTGTGTAGTGGATCAAGGATCGCACAGGAAGAGTGGGGTTGTGTGTAGGGAGAGAGTAAGGCAGTAGCAATGTCTGAGAGAGAGACAGAGGTTTGGCAGAGCTTCCGCGTATGGCAGTGTGTGTTCTCCTTTGTATGGAAAGGTTGACGATCTATATATACTGGAGAACGTGACCGTTGTAGTGTGGTTAATGCGCCCATTGATGGCGGCTTAATTAGCTTAACCATAACGGCACGTTCGTCCGAGTATATAGGGACCGTTACAGCACGTGGTGCGCGAATACCGGAACCGTTACGAGGTTGACCGGGTTTGACCGGATTGACCGGGTTTATGGAGCTCGTGCCATATATCTCTCAAAACAGTTACTAAAGGTCGCGTGCGGGCTTGGCTCGCACGCGACAGGGCTTACTCTAGCCTCCAAACCACAAGATCCCTACAAGTCCCGTGCGGTGGTATGCGAGGGCTCTGTCTCGCAGCCCCCACATGGATCAGCTCGGCTGGTGATCCAGTGTGTGTGGAGCACAATATGGTGTGCTGGATGGCTGCCACGTGGCGAAGATCTGTCAGCTCAGAAAGCAGTATCTACATTAGCCCCCTTTCTGCGCGTGAAGACTCATAGCCGTATAGACTTCCATGCGCGGAAACCAACATACGCGTCTCCGCCACGCACCAATTCAAATACGGGTAGATTCAGCCCCCGTGCGTGTCATTATGACCTAAAACCCCTAGATTCGTGCCGTCTGACCTTTAGGGTTTTAGGCGTGACGTCAGCTTGTCCTGTGATTGCGCGATTCGACGGTGACGGTTGCGATTCGACTATCGAAAGGACACAACCCTTCATTGTTTTGGATAAATACCTTGTATCCCCCATTATTGCAAAGCATCACTTCTTTCTCTTAAAGTGAATGGTACCCGGAGATCTTCGAGAGCAGATCCAGATAATCAATCACCAGTTCAGAACTGCAAATCGTATTCTTCAATTGTGCATATCCAAGCAGGCTTCAAGAAAACAAGGTTGGCCTCGTTTACTTTTGATTTAAGATACCAGTGTTTGCCTTGAACTGCGTTGAATCTGTAAACCCATGAAATTTGTGAAGAGGCTTTGATCTTTGAACCCGCTTCGTTTTAATCTTTCAACAATATTGGATCTTGCAACTCCCCAATTTCTGAAATCGATACCGGAACTGTTCGTCTTCCTTTGCATAGATCTTGAATTCCAAAATTCAAACTGAAGTGTGGTATTTCTCCCCCCTTTTTCTTGCTCTTCCGCAGGAATGGCCAAGACAAGAGTAACTAGACCCGTCAAGGAAGATGAAGAGATACCCGACCTTCCGTAGGCCTTGTGGCGAAAAGCCCCCTTTTTAGGCGGCAAAGATTTCTACCATGCGAGGGTAAAGGCGAAGAGGATGCCTGATCCTGTTCCAGTTGAGCGATTGCTGACGCTGACTCGCCCAGTTAACTCAGCCTTGCTCGAGTTGGTTGGTTCCGAGGATGTAGTTCGATTGGGGATCGAGAACGGGCACTTCCCATATACTGCGATTTCTACTCAGGCGTTCGTCCAGAAATCGGACTATATGGATGAGTGGATTGACCACGTGTTGGATCATCACGCCGTGACTCTTAATGAAGCCGGCGTATACTTTGCTATCCATGCTATGAAGGGTGCTGCCGTGAAGTTGGATCAGTCCATGCTTCTAGACCTTCTGTCCCGTTACTCGCCTGCGACTCATACGTTCCATTTTGCGGAGTTCGAGGCTGCCCCGACACTCGAGGACGTTCAAATGCTATACGAGCTTTCCCCCATGGGCGAGGTGGACCCTCTGAGTCCCTTGAGGACATCTGCGGAGATTGCCTTGTACACGCAGATGGAGGAATGCCTAGCAGAGGTGAAGAAAATCTCCACTCGGTGGACCACTACGAAGCCTCTTCCGAACTGGCAGCTGGTTGATACATCCGCGAAGAATACCTGGAACAAATGGTTGCAGTACTTCTTTCGAGATTATGCGAACAGCAGCACTACTAAGAAACTTCTAAGTGAAGATCCAAAGGCCGAGAATTACGTAGAGGGCAAGGGTTATCACTTGACCCTTTGTGCTTTTCTCTGTGCCTGGCTGTCGAGGTACTTGATTGATGGTCACCCCCATGACGGAGTCTTCTACCATGTGTTGCCACTTGCTGTGAGGCTTGCTCTTGGCCAGAGGGTCGCACTCGGACCCCTGGTGTTGGGCACGCTGTACTATAGGCTTGATCAGCTGGTTCTGGCTATGAGGGAGTCGCGTGGCCGCCTCGATGTGCTGACTTTTGTCAATATTTCCTTTTTGACAATGTGGGTTTTCGAGCGCTGGCCGTCTTATGCTCCAACTGCTCTCCAACTTGACAAGTGGTGTCCCCCGGGCGAGACAGAAGCGCGCAACAGCGGAAGAGCTGCGAGATGGTTCGGAACAGGGAACACCAAGTGCGTTTGGAGTTTGATATGCGACAAACGGAAGGAGTTTACTTCCAGGCCCTATGCCACGCGCATTGAGAATGTGCGATGGTTTCCAAAGCTGTACCCCTCTAAAGGCATGGTCTTTTCAGAATAGCTTCTCTTTGAAGGGAGACCTCATTTTCATGAGCGCTACCGCGAGTTCTTTTGCTGGTGTCTGCGAGGTTCCCTTCCTGCCCTTGCAGAGCATATTCGTGAGCTCGTGCCGAGGTATGAAAAGCTTACCGTGGACGTTGACCCCACTCGAGTTTCTCCTCAGTTTGGTTTTGATGCGGTGGCACCCATCAATCTGGCCCCAGTCCATTGTCAGAGGATGCTACAAGCGCTTGCTAACAAAGGAGTGCAAGACGGTTTTCATGAACAACCTTCCTTTTGAGCAGCCTGCGGGAACCCGCGAGGGTGGTTGTTCCCAGAACTGGCTCGCATACTGGGTTGCCCAGCAAACGAGGATTGAGACGGAGTCGGCCGCGCAGCCAGGTAGATCTCCCTTGATCAAAAGGAACTCTTTTCCGTTTCGCCCCACTTGCAGTCTGAGCGAGTCTGAGTATGGCTGCTACTCACTGTGGGATCGTGAGAACCATTTGTGCCCTGATGTCATTCTGAAGGAGCAAGTCGCCGCAATTAAGAAGGGCGATACGCATGTCGTCAGATATAGCAAGGCATTTGCTGAGGTAAGCGATTTCTCCGCGTGCATTAAGCTTCTTGATTTCCTTATGCTGACATCTTTATTCTTTTCGGTTGTAGTGTCATGTGCGGCGATTCGCATCTGGTGATCGCTCCAAGTCATTGGTTAACGCCATTGTTGCCACCAGAAGACAAAGGCAGTCGTTCCGGCTATCGTGGAGGATGGAACCTGAGCTCGCAACGAAGATTCGCGCAGTCATGAATGCTTTTGCTGACTCGCTGATAGACAATCCTCCGGCTCCGTCTCCTTCTGGAGATGACCCGTCTCCTCCAGCGACTGCGGCGCCAAGAGTGAAGAGACCTAGGCAAAAGGGAATTACGATTTCTTCCCCTAGGAATGCCCCAGCTTCTCCCCCAGTGAGGTCCCTTTCTATCAAGGACAAAGGCAAAGGTCGCATGCCCAGCAAAGTGCGGAAAGATCTCGCAGTTGAGACCTTTGTTCCATTCAATCAAGAGGAAGAGGAAGAGAGGCAGGAGCCCCAAGCAAGTGATGAAGAAGAAGTAACAGTTGTGATGCATGAGGAAGAATCAGGAGGTACCTCCATCGCATTTCCTTTCCCGTTATCGTAACTTCTTTGCACTTCTTTTCTTTAAACCAATTGGGTATTCGCAGATGATGATGATGAAACCATTGGTGGCCTTGTGGCCAAGAGACAAAAGAGAGATGCCCATTCTGGCATTCCAGATGAGCCCATAAGCGAGGACGTTCTTGCTGAGTCCCGGAAGACAGCCGCGGAGGCTGCTGAAAGAAGAAGGCGGCGAGAGGAAGAGGAGCTCGAGCGCGTGAAACAGCGGAGTCTCGAAGAGCAGCATGTTGACGACTTAGTGCGTCCAGTTGGCGAGGAAGACGAGCTTCCCGAAGAAGTGGCTCCTCATGCGGAAGAGGAAGATGAGGTTCCCGGAGAGGATGCAGCGGCCTTGGAGCAAGTCCAAGCAGACTTCGAAGAGATCGCAGGTGGCGATAAAGGTGAGATCTTCAATCTCGCAGTAACTTATAGAGATGTTATCGTGGGTGCGTTAAAGCATGGTGTGTCAAAGGCTGACATTCGCCGTTGGTTAGTAGGCAAATGCGGAGAACCCTCAGGTAACTATTTGAGTGATACGCACGTACTAGGCTTTAGCAACTTAAGGTAGAATCATGACTGGTTTATTCGCATCCCAGGTCACGCTTCTCTTAAAGACTTGCTTAGTGAGGACACACTGATAGGGCATGGTTCCACGTCCTTAGTTTATGATGAGGATACCTCAATCCCACCTTCGTGTGGAGGTGCTTTCTCTTAGCTTTAGCAAATATAGCAAAATAACTTATAACGCAAGTTACCTCATGTCATCGCATTTAATGTCGCAGGCTATAATGAGGAACCTGAGCTGGAGCAGAGAAGTCAGCCTTCTGCGTCCTATGTTCCAATTCCGAGCTCCTATACCGAGAAGCCCGTCGCAGCTGCTGACCACGCGGGTGAGCCTCTTGAGGACATCATCGAGCTTTCCGACGATGCTGGAGCTGATACTGTGCTGATGGATGAAGATGTCCATGCTAGTGCTGAGGAAGTAAGGACAAGTGCTGCTAATGCGTTCGCATCTGAGAGTGTCCTTCGCCAAGCGACTTCGGCTGTCCCTTCGCCTCCGGCGACGACTGAGCCCGAGGCACCTATTCCTGCGTGGAGCATTTGGGGCTCGCAGGTTGGGAATGCAGTCGCAGCTGGTGCGGCCTACACTCTTCCTCCCGACTACGAGAGATTGGAGCTCGCAGCTGATAGGAGAGCTATGGAGCGAGGGCAATCTTCGAACAACCCGGCAGCCCGCATTCCTTCCCTTCATGAGATTCTGGAAGGAACTGGTAAGTAGAGCTTTACTGTTCGCACGTCGCATTATTCGCTTGCGAGTTTTGACATCATAACTTATTTTTGACGTCTCCTCAGGTTTGAAGCAAACCGATGTAGACTGGGTGGTTCGAATGCGTCTGACCTACCCGCAGTCGTTTGTGAGATCTCTGGAGATAGGGCCCTTCGACAGGAGGCTGTTTCTTACTGAAGCCATCTGGATTTTGGAGCAGCTATCTGCGGCTACGCCCGCGACCATTTCGGTCCAGAGTGCTTAATTGTTATGCGGCATGTGCCAAAATCTCGTGACCAAAGTTCAAGGCAGAATGGGCTTCAAGTTTCTTAAGGACAGAGTCACGCTGATTCGCGCGGCCGTAACTTTGAAACTCGGTCACCAGAATCTCGCAGCTGAGATGCAGAAGGTGGAGCAGCAGAAGCAAAAGGTTGATGAAGCTCTGAAGCTGTATCATGAGATGAATGCTAGGTGCGAGCTACTGAAGCAAGAAGTGGAACAGGTAGAGAAGCTGAGCGAGCAGTTCGCGCCCCAAGACTCCTTAATCAAGAATTTGCTTTGATTTTTCGAATTTTGCAAAAATAGCAAAAAAAATAGCTGAAACATTAATGTAATGTCTTGAACATTAATGTAATGTTGCTAGGGTTTCTCCCCCTTTTTTTTAACAACAATGAAATTTCCCGTTTTGCCCTTTTCCGGGATTTGATTGGATATTTCTGTGCATATCCAATTATGACATCAGCAATTGATACTCTGCTTGATTTTCGCGCTAATTTCTCGGCAGATAAGCACGCTTTCGTTGGGAAGTCCATCCGAATCATGACCATCCGTCATTTATTAGGATACGCAACTGAATCGTCGTAGCCTTTAGTAGGGTAATTGATTGTTACCGCTTTTCAAGGCGTAAGTGATTGAACTCACCCTCTTTTTGAATTTTGCTGACTCATCTTAGGCAACCGAAGAGTCTGTACAGGGTCTATATAAACCCTGTCTTTGCTATTTGGGTTCTTCATCCCAAACATGTGCTTTGCCGTGAGTCCTTACGACTGCTGGCTTCAACGCTTGTTTTTCGTTGATTCATGGCAACTTCAAGTTTTGAATCCTGAGTTTGCGCTTTGTGCTATAGAAATAGTTTCCAAGATCCACTTTATGAGGCTTATTGGTCTTTATAACCATCATAAAGAAGATGCAGATAATATCTCATGTGTGTTCGAAGAAATTTCTTCGTGTATTATGTGTGCAGGTCATGTTTCCGGCCGCCTCGTGGTGAGGTGCAGCGCCGAAGTGACCGTGCTACCGTCTCGTAATGAACGCCGGAATTCTTCTTCAGCATCCCTGGAGAAGAATCCGTCACCTTCACGTTTGTGGGCTCGGGGTGACGAACTGTCGCGTTCATCCCCGTCTACAAGGAGCCCTTGCCCTTTGGAGCTTCTGCTTGCCTGTAGATCGCCGGAACCGGTGGTTCCTTGGGCAAATGTTATGGGGTGCAGATCTGACAACGGTCTTGTCGAAAACCGGGATCTTGAACGTATGGCTTCATGTGGCTCGTTTAGAGCAAGATCCCCCCCGCTACAGATGTTCACCCGCAGACCTGCGTGTTGCGTAGCCGGTGTTGAAACCGGTGGGTTCATCCTTTTCTAGTCGGAATTCCGTAGTGTGTTTCTGGCTTGTCAGCCACTTTTCGAATGTATTGTAAGCCATGTTGGCTGCGTAGTTAGATTCGAGCTTTTCGCTTGTAAGCTGCTATCTAGACAGATAAATTGTAAGTCATTTGACTCGTAATGATAAATAGCCTTTTGTATTATCTGCTGTCTCTTTACAACAAAAATACAATTTCGCATGCGTTTCGGCATATTTCGCCTTGCATAATGCTATGTAATGGTTTCGCATTTGCGATATATTAATTCGCTGATGCTTCGCTAGATCGTTCGAGATCAGATTTTCGCAGCTGTGCCATCCTGACAGATGGGCTTGTGGTTGGCCGTTGTGGATCATTCAAGATCATCTTCACAATGTTGCAATCGTAGTAGATAGTCTTTAGCAGATCAATTAAGATCGTTAAGTGGTGCGAATTGCTATCATGGCAGATAGGCTTTATTAGAGAATCGATTGAGATCATTTCTCACATAAACTGCTATCGCAACAGATAGACTTTTAGAAGATCTAATAAGATCATTTTGCGCATGCGTTGCCATCGTAACAGATAGGCTTGGGCGATCAACTAAAATCGCTTTGCATATAAGTTGCTATCGTAACAAATAGGCTTAGATGATTAACTAAAATCACTTTGCATATAAGTTGCTATCGTAGCAGATAGGCTTGGGTGATCAATTAAGATCGCATTTAGACAGGCTGCTATCGTAAGAGATAGGCTTATATGATCAATTAAGATCGCATTTGTACAGGCTGCTATCGTAAGAGATAGGCTTATATGATCAATTAAGATCGCATTTGTATAGGCTGCTATCGTAAGAGATAGGCTTAAAGGATCAATTATGATCGCATAGGTTGCTATCATAACAGATAGGCTTTTATGATCAATTAAGATCGCACTTGTATAGGCTGCTATCGTAACAGATAGGCTTTTATGATCGATTAAGATCGCATTTGCATTGGCTGCTATCGCGAGAGATAGGCTTTTATGATCAATTAAGATCGCATTGCATTGGCTGCTATCGTGAGAGATAGGCTTAGATGATCACTTAAGATCGCATTTGCATTGGCTGCTATCGTTAGAGATAGGCTTAGATGATCACTTAAGATCGCATATGCATTGATTGCTATCGTTAGAGATAGGCTTAGATGATCACTTAAGATCGCATTTGCATTGATTGCTATGGCGGCGAATAAACCATTGTTAACAGTAATAACAAACTGAATAGAGCAACATAAACAGCTAGAAATGTGAACTTCTCATTTGGGAGAATTCTTTTATTACAACGCTCTCATATGGGAGAGATGAGATTACAATCCTCTCATATGGGAGAGGAGATTGCGTAAATCGTAGCCACATGAGACATTAAACAACGTTATCATAGAACGTATGAAATGAGAGAAGTCAGGGATAGTACTTCTTGATCCAGCGCATGTTGACTGAACTCGGAGTTGAGGTTGTGCCGTGCAACCTTCGTATGCTGCAGTAGCCACTATCGAAGACTTCTGTGACTTCGAAGGGTCCTTCCCAATTAGCTGCGAACTTTGGGTGAGTTGCTTCTCGCATACAGTGGTCAGATGCGCGCAAGACCAAGTCTCCGACTGCGAAATCTCTTCGCTGGACTGTCTTGTTGTAGGAGCGAGCGATTCTTTCCTGGTACCGCTTGTTGGTCCTTTTGGCTTGTTCTCGCTTTTCTTCCAGCAAGACTAAGTCATGATCGCGTTGATTTTCATAGAGTGCATGGAAGGCCAGCCTTGCCGAATTGACTCTAACCTCCGCAGGTACTACAGCTTCGGCCCCATAACATAGTAGAAATGGCGAGGCCCCTGTGGGTGTCCTTGGAGAAGTTCTGTAGGCCCACAGAGCTATGCTTAGAGAGTCGGCCCACTTCTTGTGGTCATCTGCGACCATCTTGCTCAATATTCTCAACAGCGTCTTGTTAGTCGCTTCGGCTTGTCCGTTTCCCTTTGGGTAATAAGGGGTAGAACATATCTGCCTGATATTGTACTCCGCTAATTTCGCAGCTACCTGGCGATTGACAAAAGGAGTACCGTTATCTGAAAGAATGGTGTTTGGGATTCCGAACCTGCATACGATGCTTTCCTGGATAAAGTTGACCACAGCCAGCGCATTTGCCGTCTTTAGTGGTATTGCTTCCACCCACTTGGTGAACAGCTCGGTTGCGGTGAGAATGAAATGGTTCCCGTGCGACGTCGGTCGGATGGGACCGATGAAGTCCAGAGCCCATGTATGAAATGGCCATGGCGTCCCTAGTGCATGTAGATCCACAGCGGAAGCGTGCACTAGGTTCCCTTTGAATTGACATTCCTGGCAGCGTCGTACTTTGGTGCGGCAATCGACCTCCATTGTGGGCCAGAAATACCCGATTGAGAGGAGCTGCCTGCATAATTTCGCACCTCCTTGGTGTTCCACCTGATGAGAAAGGTCCATGACTTCTTGTGCTTCTCTGTCGTCTAGACATCGCAGCAAGTTGCCCTCGTGACCTCTTCGCCAAAGTAGGTTTTCCTGTACCACATATCGAGACGCTTTCCTTTTCAATTTTTCGGCTTCCTTTCTCGATTCGGGCACGGTGCCCTGGGTGAGGAAATCGAACAGTGGCTTCCTCCAGTCCGTGTCGTCATCGGTTAGGGCGACGAGTAGAGAATCTTTGATTAGTGCGCAACTTTCGCACTTCCCTTGTATCAGGGCTGCAGCTGTTGACATGTCTGGCCAATGAATGCCATATCTCTGAGCCTTTCTGTAGATTGACACCTCGCTTTCTCCGCAAGCGTGTTGGTGAATCTTTTCTAACAGCTGTTGTCCCTCTTGCTCGGAGACACATCGCATGAGTATTCCCCCAGGACCCTTGTAGTAAAGGGTGTTTTCGTGGATGCAGTATCCTTTTGTGAGTGCCCAGCTTTCGTTGCTGGTGCCCTTCGCAATAGCTTGCAAGATTGGTTTTCGCCAGTCTGCGTCATCCATGTATTCGTCGTCGCACGCATCTTCTGTCAATGCCGACGATGTTCGCACTTCGATGGAAATCCTTGCGGGGCACTTGTCTATGCTGACCTTAGATCCCAAGGTTGCTAAGGCGTCTGCGTGCCTGTTGTCTGCTCGGGGCTTGTGCTCGTACTTCACATCGCAGAATTGTTGCATCAACTTCTGTACTAAGGTGCGATAAGACAGGAGGTTGATCTCCTTCAAACCATATTCGCCCGAGGCTTGCTTAACAATCAGCTTGGAATCTCCCATGACTGTTAAGTTGCTCACTTCCAAAGCTTTCGCCGCACGGAGCCCCACAATGAGAGCCTCGTATTCCGCTTCGTTGTTTGTGACTGCGAAGTTGAGCTTTGCGGACATCTGTATGACTTCCCCATCTGGCTTTGTCAAGACTATCCCAATGCCTCCGCCTTTCCGGGTTGACGAACCGTCGAAGTGGAGAGTCCAATAGGGCACGTCGATTGCGTAGATCTCAGGGCCTTCGAGCTCTTCTTCGATCACGGGCTCATGGCTGTTATCGAGGAACTGTGCCAACAGATCTGCTACCGCCTGCGACTTGATCGCTCGTGGTCGCACGCATGTGATATCGTATTGGGAAATGGTCATGTACCATTTCGCCAGTCTTCCTCCCGGAGTAGTGTGAGTTAGCAAGTATCTTATGGGGTCGCTCTTGGTGACCACTACTACTTTGTGTGATGCAAAATAGTGCTTCAACTTTTCTATCACAAAGGATAAGGCAAGGCAATGACGTTCGATGTCTGTGTACCTCGATTCAGCAGGCTGCACGATGCGGGAGATGTAGTAGATAGGCCTCTCTTGGCCTTCATACTCTTGAGCCAAGAGCGCTCCTATAGATCTCCTTGTAGATGTCAGGTATAGCAGAAGCGGTGATCCCAGTTGAGGCGCGATCATTATCTTTGAGGACGTGAGTAAATCCTTCAGCTTTTCGAATGCGGTTTCGTGCTCCGGAGCCCAGTTGTACGCGGCGTCCTTCTTGAGAAGAGTGCTGAAACAGCATGTGATTTCGGCAATTGCTGGGATGAATCTCCGCAGATAGGATAGCTTTCCTAAAAATGTCTTCAATGCACTCTGATTATGGGGCGGCGTCATGCCAGTGATAGCTGATACTTTCGCGGGGTCGGGCTCTATCCCTTGGCGATGAACCACGCATCCCAAGAATTTCCCTGATGTCACCCCGAACGCGCATTTCATGGGATTCATCTTCAGTTGAAAGCGCCTGCATCTATTGAACACCTTTCGCAGATCTGCAAGGTGGTCTGCCTCGTGCTTGGATTTAACCACCAGGTCATCCACATAGAATTCCACCTCTTTGTGCATCATGTCGTGGAATAGAGCCATCATGGCCCGCTGATAGGTCGCGCCCGCGTTCTTAAGACCGAACGGCATCACCGTGTAGTTGAATACCCCTACAGGAGTGATGAATGCTGTTTTCCGCGCATCTTCGGGATCCATCTTGATTTGATTGTATCCGCTGAAGCCGCCCATGAAACTGAACATGCGATGACCCGCTGTCGAATCGATAAGCAAATCGATGTTGGGCAGTGGGAAATCGTCCTTAGGGCAGAAGCGATTGAGATCTCGGAAGTCCACGCAGATGCGGAGCTGTCCGTTCTTCTTCACCACTGGCACGATGTTGGCCAGCCATGTGGGATGATGATTCGGCTCTATGAACTTGGCATCTAGGAGTTTGACAATCTCCTGCTTGATCTTGACGTTAAGCTCCGGCCTGAAGCTCCTCGTGCTCTGCTTGACCGGTTTAGACCCGGGGATGATGTTTAAACGGTGCATGGTGATGCTTGTATCCAGAACTGGCATCTCATCATACTCCCATGCGAACACGTCCTTGTATTCAGTTAGGAGCTGTAGCAGCCCTCGTTCTTCTTCGCTTGTGAGATCTGCGCTCAGGAAGACTGGCCTTTTCTTTTCCTCGTCCGGGCTGAGGAATACTTCCTTTAGCTCTTGCTTTTGCGGTCTTGGCCTGTCTTCCATGCATTCAGGCGCTTCTTTGAGTTTCTCGTCTGGAGCGCCCTGTGTTGGCTCTTCCGTCAGCGCAATTTGCTCGATTTGATTGATTTGCCCAGGGATATCCCCATGCCCGCGTGAGGACATCCCCGCGCACCTTCATATGCGGTAGCATTTCTTCCCATTGGCGTAGAAGCTCTCTATCTCCTTGCCCTCGGGGTCATGCTTTGCGATTCTCTTCAGAGTATACACGTTCTTTCGATGATATGCGATACGCGGCGCCTCCTCGCGTGTAGGCGGCTTTTCCTTGGCATCTTCCCTTGTCACCATTACTCCTGCAGGCGACTGGTCCTTGATGTCCTCCCAGAGAGGCAAAGGAGTAGGGTTGAATGGCCCGGGTGTTTTCTCGTCTGCCATCTCGGTGAACCACACCGCCTCGCTGAGATGTGCTTCGTCCAAGTTGAACGGGTTTGTCGAAGCCGGTATCTCGACTATTCTGTCGTTCCAGATAGCTTTCATAACCTGGTGAGCCGTCGAAGGGACTGCGTCGAAGCGATGAATCCAGGCTCGACCTATAATCATGTGGTATGTGGTGTTCGCGTCTATAACATAGAACTTTGCTGAGCACTTGATTTTGCCAATCTGAACGCCCAGGCGGATCCATCCGATCGTCATTCTAGAGTCGCTGCCGAATCCACCCAGCGGAGATGGACGCCTGACTACCTTATGTTCGGGGATCCCTGCTAGCCTCAGTGTGTGGAGCGGAACGACGTTGACCGCTGCTCCTCCATCGACGAACGCTCGTTTGAACTCGACGCCATTGATGATGGCGGTCACGTACAGAGGTCTCTGGTGACTCGCATCCGTCTTCTTGTCGCTGGCAGAAAAGGTCATAATCTTTTTCGTAGAGCGGGATGCCCTGATGACTTTCCCGTTGGAGATTACAAGGTCCTCCTCGTAGTCCTCTGCTATTCTCAAAATCGCTTTCGTCATATCAGTCCGGCACTTCTCGGAGAAATTCATCTCATCGAAGAATTTGCTGAAGCCGTGCGACCCTTTCATGCGGTCGGCACGTTCATCCTCTGTGTCTATGCTATAGTCTTCGTCCTCATGGACCTCAGCGACGATGGGCAAGCCATCCTCTGCGACTTCTTCCAAGTCGACGATCGAGATCATGGCGACCTCTTTGCCCTTCGAGCCCGATTCCGCATGCGCGGGAAGCGGGTTGTTGCGCACGTCCTTCCGGTGATCGCTGACGATGAGCTCGCCGTTCTTCATCTTCTGATCGAACGCGAACCTGAGTTTCTTGCACTCGGCGGTGGGATGCATGACCTTGCCGTGGTACTCGCACCACTTAGGGTCCCTCACCATCTCCTTGGAGGGTGTTTTCTCGAGCGGTGGCAGGACGCCGTCCTTACGCCACTGTCTGCAGAGGTCGCTTGCTTCCTCTACCGAGCATGGCAGAGGCGTTACATCAAAGTTCGCGACCTTTGCTTGTTTTTGGGGCGAAACTGTATTGACCTCAGCTTCGCGTCCCCGCTTGTAGCTAAACCTCCCGATCTTGTAAGTGGTGCCGCTCGCAGGTCGCTCTGGAGCGCTCTTCTTTTTCTGTCTCTCGACTATGGGCTCGATGTTCTTCGTGCATTCGATTAGCTTTGAAAACGTAGGTGTTTGCAAATTGATGAGCATACCTTTGTATTCATCTCGCATGCACTGCAGGCATATCTCTACGAGCCGGCTTTCGGGCATTGGATCTTTGCACTCCAAGGATTTCGCCCTGAATTTCTTGATGAAAGTGATTCCGTCCTCTTCGCGCTTCTGGTACATCCGCGAGAGATGGATCATCGTCACCTTTTCTTCCATCTGGAAGAACTTGGTATAGAACTTCTGGACCATGTCGTCCCATGTCTTCACGGACCCGGCCTCCAATTTTCAGTACCACTTGTATGCTACGTTCCCCAGAGACTTTGGGAACTCTCGCATCAGCAGTTTGGGATCAGCTCCGTACGGACCCATGACATCAATGAAACGCATGACATGCTCATGAGCGTTTCCGTTGACATCCTCGAACTTATCCCATTTAGGAGCCTTGTACCCCGCCGGGTTAGGCATGAGATAGATTTCCCGTGGAATGGGTGGATCGTTGTCTAGCTTTGGGATAATGGTATCCGTGAATGACTGATGAGCCAGAATAGTGTCCACGCGCTTCTGCAGAGACGTCATGCATTCTGGAATGCTCCCCTCGGTAGTTGACGCAGGGGTTGCCGTAGGCGGTGGCGACACATACACCGCTGGAGGATTGGGAGCATACTGACTGCCCGCATTTCCCCAGATCATCGTCGGGGGAGGCAAAGGGTACTGCAGAGTTGGGTTGGACGCCAAAGCCGAGGGCTGGGGAGCGTGAGCGGCAGGAGGCAACATCTGTTCCGTTGACCCCTGAACCGAAGGCACCTGCGTAGCCGACGGTGGAGTCTGCAGATGAGGGTTGGGAGGTGCGGTTGACACTCCCAATCCTGGAGCGGTAGGGGTTCCTCCTCCCTGAGAGATAGCGGCGGCAGATGAAGGGTTTGGCGCGAGGGTACCCAGAACGGCCAAGATTTGTTCTAATTGCGCAGATTGAGTCTTGAGAGCTTTCGCCTGACTTTGGACAGTGGCGTCCAAAGACTCTAACGTCGGTGCCTCGCCGGGAGTCGTTGGAGTACGGCGGGTCTCGTCTCCCGAGGGAGTTTCGGTGGAAGGCGATCGGTTGCTGACATCATCCTCCTGAGACATGGTTGCTTTTGTTGGTAAGTTCACGTCGGGTTCACCAAAATGTGCACAAGAGATTCCGGCGGGGAGACCTCCGTGTGCACCGTGTGTAGTGGATCAAGGATCGCACAGGAAGAGTGGGGTTGTGTGTAGGGAGAGAGTAAGGCAGTAGCAATGTCTGAGAGAGAGACAGAGGTTTGGCAGAGCTTCCGCGTATGGCAGTGTGTGTTCTCCTTTGTATGGAAAGGTTGACGATCTATATATACTGGAGAACGTGACCGTTGTAGTGTGGTTAATGCGCCCATTGATGGCGGCTTAATTAGCTTAACCATAACGGCACGTTCGTCCGAGTATATAGGGACCGTTACAGCACGTGGTGCGCGAATACCGGAACCGTTACGAGGTTGACCGGGTTTGACCGGATTGACCGGGTTTATGGAGCTCGTGCCATATATCTCTCAAAACAGTTACTAAAGGTCGCGTGCGGGCTTGGCTCGCACGCGACAGGGCTTACTCTAGCCTCCAAACCACAAGATCCCTACAAGTCCGGTGCGGTGGTATGCGAGGGCTCTGTCTCGCAGCCCCCACATGGATCAGCTCGGCTGGTGATCCAGTGTGTGTGGAGCACAATATGGTGTGCTGGATGGCTGCCACGTGGCCAAGATCTGTCAGCTCAGAAAGCAGTATCTACAATGGTCTAGTACACAACATGGCATACATGATAGATCCTATGGCCGGCGCATATGGGATCTTACTCATGCGGTCCTTCTCAATTTGATTGGAAGAACAATCATCGAAAGGATGATACCATACGACATGGGCAAGAATCCTTTCTTTGATTCTTGCATGTTGAACCGCTTCAACACCTTGTCTATATATGTACTTTGGCTTAGGCCAAGCAGCTTCATCGATCTATCCCTATAGATCTTGATACCCAGTATATAAGCTGCACCCCCTAAGTCCATCATTGCGAAACACTTCCCCAGCCAATCTTTGACAGCTAGCAGCATAGGAATGTTGTTTCTAATGAGTAGTATGTCATCCACATAGAAGACCAGAAACCCAAAAGAACTCCCACTAACCTTCTTGTAAACACAAGGCTCATCTTCGTTTTTGATGAAGCAAAACTCTTTGACCGCGTCATCAAAACGTCGATTCCAACTCTTAGAAGCTTGCTTCAATTAATAAATGGATCGTTGTAGCTTACAGACTTTATTTGCATGCTCTAGATCCTCAAAACCCTTAGGTTGTGTCATATACATATCCTCGAGGAGGTTTCCATGCAGGAACGCTGTTTTGACATCCATATGCCAAATCTCATAGTCGTAGTAAGCTGCAATCGCAAGTAGGATTCAAATAGACTTGGTCATCGCAACTGGAGAAAAGGTTTCATCATAGTCAACTACATTTCCATCCATGTCAGCCTTCTTCTTAAAGACCCACTTTCACCCCATGGGCCGAACCCCATCAGGCGGTTCCACCAAAGTCCATACTTGGTTGGAATACATGGATTCCATTTCGGATCTCATGGCCTCAAGCCACTTATTTGAGTTTGGCCCTTTCATGGCCTCTCCATAAGTAGTAGGCTCATCTCCTATGAGTAATACGTCACCGGGCTCAGTAACGAGAAGTCCATACCTATCTGGCTCATGGCGTACCCGACTCAACCTACAGAGTTCTTGTGTTATTTGAACATGTTGCTCCACAACCGTTTGTGGTTCCTGTTCATGTTTCATTATCAAATTAGTGCTTTGTGGTTCTTGAATTTCTTCAAGTTCTACAGGTCTCCCACAGGCTCCTTTAGAGATGAACTCTCTTTCTAGGAACACGCCATTCCGAGCAACAAACACTTTGTTCTCTTTCGGTTTGTAGAAATAATATCCTTTAGTTTCCTTAGGATATCCCACAAATTTACACTTATCTGAATTGGGTCCGAGCTTGTCACTCTGTAAACGTTTTACATAGACGTCGCAACCCGAAATCTTCATAACGACACTATGGGACGCTTCCCAGTCCATATGTCATATGGTGTCTTCATGACCTACTTTGATGGAACACGGTTAATGGTAAAAGCAGCCGTCATTAGAGCATGTCCCCAAAACGATATCGAAAGATCTGCTTGACACATCATAGACCGCACCATGTCTAACAAGGTGCGATACCTCCTCTCGGACATGCCATTCCATTGTGGTGTTTCTGGTGGAGTTAGTTGGGACAAGATCCCACACTCTCTAAGATATTCGTAAAACTCTTGGCTTAAGTATTCTCCTCCACGATCAGATTAAAGAGCCTTGATACTTTTGCCAAGTTTCTTCTCTATTTCATTCTTGAATTCTTTGAACAATTCAAAGGATTCGGATCTGGCCTTCATAAGGTACACAAATCCATATCTGCTGAAATCATCAGTAAATGTAATGAAGTAGACGTAACCACCTCTGGCATGCGTCGGAAACGGTCCACATACATCGGTATGTATGAGTGCCAATAACTCACTAGTCTTCTCACCTTTCTTATTGAAAGAGGACTTTGTCATTTTTCCCATCAAACAAGATTCACATGTCTCATATGATTCATAATCAAATGAGTCTCGTAGTCCTTCCTTATGGAGTCTAGATATGCGTTTCTCATTTATATGGCCTAAACGACAGTGCTATAGATAAGTAGGATTTAATTCATTAACTTTAATTCTCTTAGTCTTAATGTTATATATGGGATTATTTAGATAAATGATATACAATCCACTAGACAAATGCCCACTACAATAGTGGATACTATAAAAATAAATAGAACAATTATTGTTCTTTATTGAAATAGTAAAGCCTTTCTCGTCCAAACAACAAATAAAAATAATGTTTCTGCTCATAGCAGGCACATAATAGCAATTGTCTAATTATATAATAAACCATGAACGTAGAGATAACTCATACACGCCTATAGCTAATGCAGCAACTCTTGTTCCATTCCCGACGCGCAAGTCTATCTCCCCTTTAGCCAATCTTCTACTTCTTTTCAAAGCCTGCACATTTCGACAAATGTGAGATCTACATATAGTATCCAATACCCAAGATGAAGAAATAGAAGATTGACAACTATAACAAAAATACCTGGTGGTGGTGGAATAACTATTCCAAGCCTTTTTCCTCCAGATACTTGGGGCAATTCCTTTTTCAGTGTCCAGACTGACTAGAGTAGTGACATTCACCCTTAGTCACGCCTCCACCTGGCTTTAAGGCAGTTTCCTTGGATTTTGCAACTTTATTTCTCTTTCCTTTGGAGGTAGAAGCAACAAACTTTCTCTTCCTCTTGTTGACCATCATTATAGCCTTTCAATTGCGCTTGTTAATACTCTATTCAGCGGTCCTCAACATATTGAATAATTCTGGCCGAGTCTTGTTGATCTCGTTCATGCTATAGTTCATGATGAACTGACTATAACTATCTGGCAACAATTGCAGGATGAGATCAGTGGCCAACTCTTGGCCGAACGGGAATCCTAATCTTTGGAGATTCTCTATGTATCCGATCATACGGAGTATGAGGCCCGACTGGGTTCCCCTCTCCGAGACTACACTTGAATAATGCTTTGGATACTTCATACCTGGCATGTCGGGTCTGCTCTTGGAAGAGCTGCCTCAAATGTACGATCATATCGTATGCCTCCATTTTCTCATGTTGCTTCTGAAGCTCTGGTGCACAACATGAGACATGTCACATCATTATTGTGGTCCATAATTTTTTGATGTGCCCTTATGACAGTCTCGGCTGCATCCTCAGCTGGTGGAGCTGGAACATGTGCATCTAAGATGTACAACTTCTTTTCTTGCTTAAGGACAATCCTTAAGTTTCTGTACCAGTCTAGGAAGTTGTTCCCTGACAACTTGTCCTTCTCAAGGACATAACGCGTGGATAGTGTCGATGTTTGATTGTTGTTTTCCATTGGAATTATACAAGATGAGAAACATACAATTTTTGTATTTTGAACAATTAACTACATTCAATAATTGCTAAATTATCAAATATATCTCCCACTATTTTCTCGGATTAATTGCCCTCACCATTAATGCAGAAAATATCATATATTTTCTAGTGGGTCCAAGATCCATCTTTCACTTCTTCTTGAGCTTGCTTTGGCAAGTCACCCAAGAATAAGTTATTTAGGTAGGAACATCCTTCCAATTGCATCCTTATGCAACTTTTGGTGCAACCGGGCAAATAACTCCTTATTTATCTATCTCATAGAAAATCCCAATTGTCATGCCTCTAAGTAATCAATCCAATTGAAATTACTTAGTTACGTTTAACCTCTTATTTCAACAACCATACATTACTTGCTTGTGTCACCGCATCACACCATAGTAAATTAAAATTGTCTTGCTTTGGCAAGCCCAAAATTAATAGACCCTGATCATGAAGGGTGTCAAAATAAGAGAAGGCAAAAACGTAATATTTCCTTTGAGGGACTTAAATGTCATTCCTTAATTTATTTGGTTGATCCCATCAACATGATCTACGTATTTGGATTGGGCAATTCACAATAAAAGACCATTCTTGTTTATTATAATCTTGCTACGTTTTGCTTGTATCATCCATACACAAAATAAATAACAAGACATAAATTATAAACATCCACAAAAAAAATGTGGCATGGATATGGCCCCTAAGACTAAGATATTACCAAGCTGATGATAATATCTATATGCCCTAAAGTGACAAGATCGTCTCCATGTGCCTCCACCATAAACGCGCGTCTTAGGTGTGCGAGTTCCTCCATCGTCTTTGTGGCTTCTTGGTTCTTTGGTCTTCTTCTCCATACTCTTGGCTATCATCTAATTATCTAATTCTAGCTAGCATGTAAATTAAAAAAAATAAATAAAACCTCACATGTTGAGAAGATGATCAGCTTGAAGGTGGTAAAAATTAACTATTACATTGATTTGATCAGCTCGTATGCCGTAAACCAATCCACAAAGTGAACATCCACAACATTGGCCATATACATCCACCATGCAACAAAGCACATAATACAGTTAAAAACAATTTTTAACGCGCTTGTTCAATTTTAGTTGAAATTGGGTAAATAGGGTCAAAACGGTCCAAGAGGTCCACCATCATCATGGCCGACCACCCAAAAGACCAACACACGGGCTTGGGCCGGTCGGCCTAGCCCCTCGCACGGCCAAGCCGCAAGCTAGGTCGGCCTGAGCCCTTGGCCATGCCCTATCTTGGGCGGCAAGGCAATGGGGCGGTCCCTAAGGGGGGCCGAACCTCCTATGGAGTTGTTTCCAAAAAAAACTCCTTGCCTTGTTGCCCAAGTTTAGTTGTTCCTAAGTTTCAAAAACACCTTTTCCAACTTGTGCCCAAACTCTAGTTACTAGATTCAAAATTCTTCACATCCTATGTGATCCAAACTCCTTAATTCCTACATCTTATGTAAAATTAGGTATTGCTTGGTTAAATCATATTCAATTTGCATCTCATATTCTAATTAATTTCAGTTTTAGCGTAAAATAACATATACGGTGTAAAAACTAAAAAAAACACATAATATCATGTTATGCGCTACGACATGTGGCTCTGATACCATTGTAGGGTTTGATGCAGGTTACACAGCGGAATAACAAAAATTTAATCCTGCTCAAACCTCTCCAAGGATCACAGGCAAGCAATCATAACATGATTAGGGTAGAAACATATGTACCTTAGTTTGTGTGATCACTACGAAGAATTTTGTCTTCGTCTATACGAGTATCTACACCTTGGATCTTTGACTGGAATCCTTCTCCACGTGTAATGCTAGCAACGGAATAAGGAAGGAATATATCACGCAAAAGGAGAAACCACCGCGCCACAAGGGGTGGCTGACGGCGAAAGGGGTGGACGGACTAGGGGTGATCCTCTCCTTGTCTCTCTCCTTGTTTTGTTATGTTCTCTCAATAATGACTTGTCTTGAGAAAATAAAAAGCTGGAGTTCCTTTATATAGTTAATAACTCTTTATTAACAACATAATTTCCCCAATATTAATCATGTCCTTACATGGATTAGTTCACTTGCAAATTAGTCCCACTAACTTTGCTCGTGGTTGTGTTATGATCCTTTTTAATTAATTAGCCCAACTAATTAAGTGACCCCATAGGTTTCTACTTAGTTGGTAGTACTGCTACAAATATAAAACGGCGTCGAGCAACACATCTATGCCACCCAACTAATAGAAATAGTCAGTGATCCCGACAAACCTTGTGCGTAATGTTAACGTGTTGCGTTATCCCTTTGTCTCTATATCCGCATTAGACACGAGACATAATTGTGACACTCGTATATCCAATCTATAGTTTCTCGATACTGGGAATAGGCTTATCCATGCAGATAACATCAATATCTCCATATTGACTTATTTGAGTTTGGTCAGACATTCCATAAGCTCTACCCCTCGAGTGGTCGTGGATATTTACCCCTATTATGTAGGAGGGACAAATCATCTCTACATCACTGCCATCTCTGGCTTGCTTCCTATCATGCCAGATAGCTATCTTTATAGTTACTCAGTTACAGTGTAACGTTTGATAATATCAAAGCATGATATTTCACAACTAGAGTATCCAGTGACTTCAAGTCTAAGGATTACAACACCATTAGCACTATGAGAAGCACTTGTGACGTTGACATAATCTAATGTAGTCTTCTCGCGGTGGGTCTATCCAGTATGCCATTACTCCTAATGCATACCCTTGTGTTAGACTTATATCTTCATATCAATCTACTTATATACTATTCTATAGTTGCTCGTCCGGTTAATCAATAAAATGGACTAGGGATATTTAAGATAAACAACACAATTGCAATCCAAGAACTTCATTGTATTAAATATCTCCATAAATAATACAATGATTTATTCTAGCAAATAAATTTCATACTAAACAGATTGCCTCTAGGACATCCAAAACCAACAATTGCCTAATCCCACTTCTGCACTACAAGGACCACATCATCGAAAGACCACGACCCCCCTTCCTGGACTCGCTCTGAAAGCTATGGAGTCGAACTTGAAGAGGAATAAGTTTTCTCCTTCTTTAGTTATGGACTCCGAACGGTTCATCTTCTAGACTTTTTTTGAAGAACTCCATCATAGGCTTCTCCTTGATCGGTTGATCAGAGAGGAATCTCCCCACAAGACTCGCCGCATATGCTTCTTCCGCTTTCTGGCATATTAACTCTCCAATCTCAATCTGAAACTCAGTTACCTCCTCATGAAAGTGATTGGTGGTGGATGAGGAAGCCATTTCGAAAACACAATCAGGCTTGTTGATCCAAGCTTGTCCCATCCGGCTTAAAAAGCAATTGGAAAATCTCCAACCTTGATAATCTTGATTCGCAAATCGCACCCAATCAATTAGGGTCATGCACTAGATGATCACATCCAGCAAAATCAGCTCCATCATTGTCAATCACGAAATCTTTAATTCGAAAAAACTCTCATGAGAAAACAACTCAAGGAGACTCTTTATATTCCATTTAGACTCCTTCGTTCCATTGTTATTATCATATTTTTTTAAAGGATATCGTAAAAAGGTAATTCACTTTTATATCTTCATTTCCCTATTACCCTTTACTCTATTTCCCTTTTTCACTTTTTAAAAATCAGTAGTTACATCTATATAACAATCTGCTATGGGGATTAGTGTATCCCAAAAATATGACACATCCTACCAAACAACAAATAGATCATCTAAACAATAAATATGAACTCTCTCACTTCCTTATCCCAAAAGATAAGTGGAAATAGGATATCCATATATCCTTTCTCCATGTGGACCCAACAACTAATACTACACATCCAATCACACTTTATGTTTTAAAATTTCATAACTCCCTCTTAATCTCTTTCTCATGTTTCTCTTTTCAGTTAGGTCTTCAAATGTGCTAAAATTATTTGATGAAATTGTACCTCATAATTCGTTAAAATATCCAAGCTTCTAGACAATGAAAATGGTCCACCGTTGTTACGGGTTGATAGTGCCATCTTAATACACTAGAACATAACAAATGAGAACGCTTCTATGGATATAGTTGGGTCCCTTGATAAATGCTGGTATAGTCGAAAATATGAACTCCATGGTCCCATTAGTATTGTCACGCTTTCTCAAAAATTGAATTGTTGAAAAAGTAACTCTTTCAAGACACTTCTTTGAACATTTTTTTTTTTACTTCTCACTTTTCAGAAAAAGTAGTCACATACAATATAAATAAATATATTATAAAAAAAAAGGTTAAAAATATATCTTCAAATTGTTTTAAAAAAAAAAAGAATTCACGTTATAATTTTGAGACAGGAGGAGTACATGAAAAATAGTAGAGAATTTTTGAAGGGTGTGAGTCTAGAACCCCAGGGTCTCTAGTGACTAGGGCTTCCCCTTCTCTCAAACCTAGCGAGAATTTAAACTACAATTTTCATTCACATGACTCTCAACTCTCAAGACGAGCTCTAGCCATAACCCACACCTGATATTTTCCTCAGACCTACCTCCAGTTTGTCATAGCAAACTCTAATAGAATTCGAGCCAAACTAAAATTGCATGTTAGTTGTCTGCATCGTAACCTATTCAGATAGAAAATGTTATGCTCATCTTAGCTTGTTTTACACCTTAGAGCATCTCCAACAGACCATGCAAATCAATTTTTTATGCAAAATATAAAGGATTTTGTAAAAAACAGGGCTCCAACAGTACATGCATGTTGAGAGGCAAAATGCAGAACATGCAAAACTCTCGCCAAACTTGGCGAGGGTAATTGGTTCTGCAAAATATTTTGAACATGTTTCCTATTTTTTGTCAACCCATGTTCCTACAATTACTACATAATGAAATATGTGTTCCTACAATTTAGTTTTCTCTCTCATCCACAATTCATCATCTGCACGTGTTGTTAGTGAAAAATTAAATAGAAAATTATATTTTGCATAACTTTTACAAATCATTGTTGGAGTAGGACACCTTTTTCAAAATGCAAAACAATATTATTATGTACAATTTGCATTACAAATACATATCACTGCTGGAGATGCTCTAACAACAACGAAAATTCAAAAATGTATAAGGCATAATCAACCGATCAGCTCCATGTTAGAGCCTTGTGACAGTTTCAATGAGATCTCGAGTTCGAATTTTAGAGTGAAGCAAACAAAGAAAAGGTGATCAGTTTTTCTACGTCCATGGTTGATTCTTCCAAACCACCGATCATAATTGAGATAACTGAACGCTCTGTAAGTGGAGGACAACTTCTAAAAATAGCATGCACCCAACAAAAAGAAGTATTAAAATATTTACAAATAGGTCCCCATAATAGAGAATTAGAGATATTAGGGCCTGTAAATCCACCCACGAATTCATTTGATCATTGGTTGCTCTTTCCCTAGTTACCATAATTTTTAAATCCACCCTTTTTCCAAGGTTGCACATGAAGTGAGTAGCTTTTACAAGACAACAAAAGCATGGGGAGGTACACTTCTAATTGAAGAAAGGCATACCAACTATTACTGCAAAAAATTTAGTATAGATCTCACTTAGCTAGATGCTTTTTCTTGGGATAAAAAATAACTAACACTTTTGGTTTTGAACATGTTCGACCTCTCATCATGTCATCACTTGGGTCGCTTTACAGTAGATTATATTTTAGATTCTTGAGAGCCGGTCCTGTGAGAATATCATTGACATTTTGATACTTGTTCTAGCCTTCTTCTTTGGTTGACACACGGTATTATTTTAATAAATTGTATCTCTCTTATAATTTTTGGTTATATGAAAGTGCATAATAAACCAGTCAATGTACCACTCTGTCTCACTTTTGTCCTCCCATCTTTTTTTTTTGAGAGAACTTTCTCCTCCCATCTTGACTTTTTGATTAGTATATGGTCACTTTGATCGGGTGATCTTAATTGTAAAATAATACGATTTTTTGATAATTTTTTCGCCGTGTTATAAAGCAACTTTTACTCTACAACACCGTGGAAAAATTAGTCAAAAATTGTATCATTTTGATATCCAAATCACCAAATTAAAGTGACCCACTAAACAGGGTGAAAGTCAAGATGAGAAGGAAGAGATGAGACAGAGTGATATTATTGAGTATATTGAGACATACCATAATGCATACCACAGTACATGAAAGTAGGTGCAACAGTACGGATGAGAGATGTCTCCATTTGGTATCCGTTCTCTCTCTTTCTTCATGATTTGACTTTTCTACTCATAGCTGCGCCATTTTGACTCGGTAATTTGGATAACAAGACGATGCAGTTTTTTTATAATTTTTTCATCAAAAAATTGCATCGTATTGTTATCTAAATCACCAGGTCAAAATGACCCATTAAATAGTGGCAGAAGTGGGTCCAAAAAAAGTAAGGGAAGGGAGGAAGTATTTTTTGCTTTTATATTTGTGGCGACTTAGATGTCGATTGCTAAGCTTTTCGGGTAATTCATTACGCAGCGTCACCCGATGACAATAGTTACGTTGACAGTGTTACAAATCTGAAAGAGAAGAATAATCTCATATTCAACTTGAGTAAAGAAATGTACAAATGATCCTATTTATAGGCAATACAAGAAGTAAAAATAGCTGGTTAGGGCGATGTGGGACAAATGCACTTTATACATATATCATAGCAGCTCCCCTCAAACTGAAGCTGTTGTGATAAGCGAAAGTCCCGAGACCAAGTTATGAAGGCGTTTAGCCAGATGATATTTTGTATGAAGGTTCATATGAAGTGAGCCCGTACGGAGATGATGGCGGGTAAAGTGACGATCAACCAAACTCTAGAAACTAATTACAGAGATAACCTTTTTTACAAAATATATTTTACATGTGGAATATTTTCATTTGTAAAACATTTTATTGTCAACCAAACATAGCCTTATTTCACCACTACAAAACCAGACAGTTTCTCTCACCTTTAGAAGAATATGCTAGTAGTAGGTTTTCAATCCGTAGTAAAGAAAAGGAACGTAGAACATTTCTGCGTAGCCAGGCTATATCTCAATATCGTCTACTAATAGCCATTACGTGTCAGGGGAAAAATTATTACAAGTTGTATAATCATCCCAATATACAAATTGCATTTAGAGAAAGATGAAAATAAATAATTAACAAGTTGGAAATTTGTTGTCAAATAATTAGCTACATCTTAGAAATATTATATAAAATCTCATACACCATTGGCCGTGGTTGACAAATGCGACTGTAGAAAGGAGGGTAAAATGTACATTTTCAGGCTTTGACCCAACTGAAGGGGCATAGCTAGGAAAGTAAACCTACCATGCCACTATTGTAATTATGTTGGGGCATATTCGAAATAATACAATTTTAAATGAGCAAATGTAATATTTTTATAGTACCAAGCACTGAAACAACAATTCAAAATCGAACAAAGACACTACTGCAATTATGACAATGGCACTTTGAAATAAATCTTGGCAACATAGGGACAAAATTACATTTTTTTCTAAATCGGGTAAAACAGTTGCCTATACCCGTGCCGAGGGCTAGCTCTGCCCCTGCCCTTAATCCCTTAGTCTAGGGACTTCAATAGTATCAGGCTTAAGCCTTAAGCATGGACTAGGACATCAACATTCTCCACAAATAAATTATATATATATATAATTGTATTTATTATAAATAAACTGCATTTGTTACCGCTAGGGTAACTTGAAATGAATCGGACCAAAGGAAAAAACAGTGAGGAGAGAGAGAGAAGGTAAAAAAGATCTCATTAAGTTGTAAGAAAATTCACAACCCTTTTTTATACTCTAGACCCTCACGGTTCGACCTAGTCCTAAGCCGAGCAAAAGAACCGTTTAGAAAATTCCGGGTATAACTAAAATTACTACCACTCTCACCAAAACAAACATTACGCAATAATTAACAAATGTTTAAATAAAATATTAATAAATAAACTAAATGAAATGATTAATGTCTCTTTTGGGCTGCACATAATCCTTCAAGTATGTGGGTGGCACCACGTTCCTCATAGCTCGCTCAACGGTCTGCTCGCCCGGAGAAGCTGACTGCTCCGTCAAGACATCCTCCTCTGTAGCCAGTGGACAAATACTCGTATCAACTCCCCCATCCTCGTAAAGTAGCTTGTCCTCAAGCTGTAAATCAGGAAATGAGGCCTGAATCGCATCGGCCGGCTCCCAAGTATGAGTAGCACCGTCAGACCAAGAGACCAACCACTGACGTTGGGCCGTTCCCGAGACCACCACTGTGCGTGATCGAGTAGCAGCAATTGGGGACAGACAGCGACCGACCCTTGAAGAACTGGGTAGGCAATGTAGAGACAGCTACTCCAATACCGAACTGGACGAAAGGCCGTAGTAGAGACACATGGAACACATCATGTAAACGACAACCGTCTGGTAGCTGGAGCCGATAGGCAACCTCTCCAATCCGTTCAAGCACGGCAAAAGGACCATAAAAGCGCCGAGCCAGCTTGGTCGAAAGAGTCTTAGCCAATGAATGTTGGCGATATGGCTGGATTTGAAGTAGCACGAGATCCCCCACGGCAAAGACAACATCACGATGATGTTTATTGGCCTGAAGATGCATGTGGTGCTGCATCTTGGCAAGATGCGCCGTCAAATCATACAATAGCTCAATATGTTCTGACACTAATTCATCAATGGATGGGGACTTACCAGCAACCGGAACAGATGGGAACAGCGAAGGCGGCTCACGACCATAAAAAACACGAAACGAAGACATATTAATACCCTCTTGATGGCGGAAATTCATTGCCAACTGGGCCCAAGGCAAATACGAAACCCAACAGCTAGGTCGTTCTGAGGTAAGAGCACGCAAATACTGTTTCAACCCTCAATTCATAACCTCGGTCTGGCCATCTGTATGTGGATGATAAGCCATACTGAATTTGATTGATGTTCCACTGAGCTTTAACAATTCCTACCAAAAGGTACTCATAAAAACAGGTTCACGATCAGACACCAAAGACTCCGGAAATCCATGATGTTTGACAACGACATCAACAAACAACTGTGCCACACGTGGAGCATCGAAGTCTGTCGGCAAGGCGCCACAGTGAACATATTTGGATAATCAATCCACCACCACCATCACTGTCGTGGATCCTTGCGACGTGGGCAAGCCGGGGAAAAAGTCTAATGAAGCAGCTGCCCTAACCCGATCGGGTATCGGCAACGGATGCAACAAACCCCTAGGCTTCTGGGTCGAGTACTTCATGGTTTGACAAACCACCCAAGTGCAAAAATTGCTGGACATCAGAACGCATAGCAGGCCAATGGAATAAAGACGCCAATCAGCGAAACTTACGATCAATGCCAGGATGGCCAGCAGTCGACGAGCTATGAAACTTCTGGAGCTGGAGAAACATCTCCTTTACCGAAGACTCGCTCCCAATGTAGATACGAGTCTTGTAGTAAAAAATTCCATCAACAAAGGTGAAGTGAGGAGGTTTGTCGTCAGGCTGTAATGCCGCCAATAATGCCTGTAAATCAGCCAAAAGGGTAGTCTCGCGCTGAATCACCTCCAAGACGGACGGCAAGGGTCGGATAGGAGACACCAACAAGCTGGCCGGATCCCCATCCTCATCACTATCCCTGCGTGACAATGCATCTGCAACCCGATTTGCAGTCCCCGACTTGTACTCAATACGGAATTGAAAACCCATCAATTTGCGAACATGAAACTGCTGATTTAGAGTCTGGATGATCTGTGATAGGAACTCTGTCAAACTGCGCCGGTCGCTACGAATAACAAACTCTCGCCCCCAACAAATACTTCCTCCATTTTTGAACGGCCTCAACCACGGCATAGAGTTCCTTATGATAAGTGAACCCTGCATGTAGACAAGGGCCTAATTTCTTACTGAAAAAAGCAAGATGGTGCCCCTGCTGAAGAAGAATGGCACCCACACCAGTAGCCGAGGCATCGGTCTCAAGAACAAACGTCCCCCGATAATTGGGCAAACGCAAGGGGAAGACGACATAGCGTTCTTCAAGGCTCTGAAACTCGTGTCAGCGGCTGGTTTCCAGGAAAAAACATCTTCTTCAGAAGATCAGTCAAGGGGGCCGCAATGGTGGCGTAATCTCGAATAAAACGACGATAGTACCCAGTCAAAAACCACGAAGCTGCTTGACAGACGTCGAGGCCGGCCATTCAACCATGGCATGAATCTTCGGCAAATCTGCGCGAACCTGACCTTCGGTGATAATATGCCCGAAGTACTCGACACTGGTCCTGCTGAAAGTGCACTTAGACAGTTTAACAGAAAAATGATGACCAGACAGTAATGCAAGTACCTGATGTAAATGTTGCGCATGGAGCTCCAACGTAGTGCTATAAATCAGAATATCATCGAAGAAGACGATAACACATGAACGAAGTAATGGCCAAAACACCGAGTTCATGGCTGCCTGAAACGTAGATGGAGCATTGGTGAGGTCGAACGGCATAACTAGGAACTCAAAGTAGCCATCGTGCATCCAACAAGATATTTTTTGGACATCCTAGCATGCATCCGAATCTGGTGATACCCATAATGCAAATCGAGTTTTGTGAAATAGCGGGCTGCCCCTAGCTCATCAAACAATTCAATGGTCGTCGGTGTGGGAAAAGGATTTGGAACGGTCGCCGCATTGAGGGCCCGATAATCAACACAAAACCGATACGTACCATCTTTCTTGCGAACCAATAGCACCGGAGACGAAAATGTAGGGTTTTGTAACGGACTACGCAGCGAAAAAATAATAAATAATCAGCACAAGACCCTCCAAGGATCACAGTAAGAGACATCATGACGATAGTGAAGGTTCTAGTAACAATTACCTTGTTTGTCTCCTTCGATGACTTCAAACGCAAAATAGTGTCTGCGCCTCTACGGTTAGTCCACGCCTAGGATCAAGATATATATTCCTCCACGTCTTGTGCTAGCAACCGGTGGAAGAAGGAAGAATAAGTATCACGCAACGGAGACCAAAAGAGGCTCGGCCTCTTCTTGGCCGACGGGTAGAGGGGGGCGGACGGGTCTAGGCTTCGGCCTAGGCTTGTCTTGCTCTCTCCTTGCTTTGTTCTCTCTCACTCAATGTATGTTATGAGCATTAGTGAGAAAAATAAGCTAGGAGTGTCCCTTATATAGTCCAAAACTCTTTGTTAACTACGTAAAGACCCTGAAAGTGTGAGTATGCAGATGTATAAGCAACTAAGATACTCTAGAAGGGGGGTTGAATAGAGTATGCCAACTTTTTGCAGAACTTGCTAACAAGTAGAAAAACTTGTGCAGACAATGAATTTCAAGGCCTTGAACACAGGTTCAAGCCTTTGAAGAGATGCAGAGAGTTTAGAACAAGTATGCCTTTTTCAAGGCCTTGAAAACAAGTTCAAACCCTTTAAAATAAATAGTTTTTGTATGTTGCAAAAGCTTTGAAAGGAAATGAACTGAAAATTCACAAGACAAGTGATTTATAGAGTTCAGTCCACTTGGACCTACGTCTCTACCTCAGGAATTAGGTCCCTGCAGGATTTTCAACTCAATTCTTATTAATCAAAAGCTAAGCCCTAGACTCAAGCACAGAGAGTTCCCTCACTCTGTTACAACTTGTGGTTTTGCCTAACCTGTCTAGTACCTGCTCTAGCTAACTGATTAACTAAGAATTCTCTATTGTTCACTTTGAACAATCCTTGATAATGAATGTAGAAATAATACAGAAATGATCTACCAATATAGCTCTATACAGAAGATTACTTAAGAGTGGAAAACTACAGTGAAATGCAGTGAACTTCTGTGAATGGACTGGAAGAGATGAAGAAATTATTTGATGCTTGTCAATCCAGAATGCTTTCTCTGTATTTTCCCGTTGAGAATTGTGTACTCAGTTGCTTCAAATTTGATCTCTTTAAATACTTCAAACAGCTCTGCAAATCTCTCTAGATTTTCAGCAACAGCCTTCCTATTTTGTAGGCAAAAGAGTTTGACTACTTTGAGATCTTCTCCAACGGTTGAATGATCATAATATTCAGTGATATTGTTGTAACCCTTCATTTAACCATCATGAGAAGCTGTCAAACACGTCTGATTGATCACAGGATCAAAGTATTCAAGTTTTTCCAAATCTGCAGCAATCCAGTTTAGGAAACAATCCTGCAAAACTTAGAAACAATATTTCCTGCATTATTATGGTCAAACAGTTGATATAGTATAATTCAAAACATGTTCAGCAGTTTGTCTTTCGTCATCTAATAGCAGATAATCAAACATATTAAGGAGAGCAAGTAAATCAAATCAGAGAGTTAGCATAAAAACTCCCCCTGAGAATATGCTTTCAGGTTTAACAGTTTCAAGGCTTTGAATCAAGTTTCAAGGCCTTGAAAATAGTCAAACTATTTTCAATCCTCTGAAGCTGATTCAAGGCTTTGAAAGCTGTTTCAAGGCATTGAAATAGCCAAGCTATTTCAAGTCTTGAACAACCTGAGCTTTCAATCTCCCCCATGATGAAAGACAAAACCAAATTTTGTTTGAGCCTTAGTCTCTGCAAAACAAACTGATTAGTCCACAAAGTATTTCCAAAAAAAATCCAACTTATTCAAATACCAATAAAACCAAATAATCCTAAGAACTAGAAACTAAAACCTATAATTTTCTCCCCCTTTTTGACTTTCATCAAAAAGATATAAGATGTTGGATCAAGTGTCTGGAAAATTTTGAAAACATAAAGAAAAACTTAAAGCAGAGAGAGCGTGGAAGAAAGAATATGCAAGATTAAGGGGTTTGATCTCCATCTTCATCCTGATCTTCTTCCTCTTTCTACTTGTCTTCTTCATCAGTATTGTCCTGCTCTTCCTGTTCCTCTGCAATTCCATCTGCAACAGTTGCCTCTTCAATCTTGTCCTTTTCAGCAGCTTTTGGAGATTTCTTCTTCTTCTTCAAAGTGATCAGCAGCTCATCTGAATCAGGGCTATTGGCTTCATCCTCTGCCTGTTCTGCTGGATGCTTTCCCTTATCTGAAAATGGATTAGCTTCTTCCTGGTCTGAATGCTCACTAGGCAGATCCTTGTCTGATTCTCCTTTCTTTGTTACTTCAGGATCCTCAGGAACATCAAGCAAGGTCATGCTTCTGAAGATACTTTCCACCATATACTTGACTTGTACCATATCACTTTCTAGTCCAAAAACAGTAGCTTTGACATCCTCCATGTCCAGTTTCAAACCATCAAGTTTTTGATTGTCTGTAGGCTGAGAGGTCTGACTTGAAGTGGGAGTCAAGGTCTTGGGCTTAGAAAATTTCTTTGCACCTAGTTCTGCTTCACTCAGTTCTGAGTAAAGTTTCTAAAAAAAATCTCTTTGGTTTTCACAACTCCAATTTTCTCAAAGGCGTTCTCATGGAGTTCCCCGAAACCAGATGTGACTGATTCTTCTCCAGTAAATGGGATCTCAAAATGCTCAAAGAACATGGTGAGGAGGTTTGCATATGGTAGAGGGTGAATCCTCTTGCTGGTTAGACTGAAGAGCATGTGTTCAAGAACTAGTTTTGGGAGATCAATCTCATAGCCATGCATAACCAGGTACATGATGTGCAGCATTCTCTCAGTCACCAACTCTCTTGAGTGCTCTCTAGGAAAGACACATCTCACCAGTATAGTGTGAAGGACTTTGGCTTCAACATTCAACACCGAGTGTGTCAACTGTTTGGCTGAGGTTGAGATATTTGGAAGAAAGAATTCTTCTTTGGCTAGATTCAAAGTTTCTGACGTTGGTGGATGGTTGCTAGTGTCATACCTCTTTGGACATCCTAACAGAGCGGAAAACTCAGAGTGATCTAGGTCAATTATTATCCCAGCAAGTTTAGATTTGATCACCAAGTGTGCAGATCTCTTGACTTGGGTTAAGTTCAGATAGAAAAGTCTGGTGAGTCTGGGGTAGGCTATTTCTCTAGTATTCAGCATACACCACAAAGAACTCTTATTTAACATAGAGATGAACTCGAGTTTCATATGTTCCAACATATATTTATTAACCAAGCTGCAGAAACCAATAGACCTTGAAGCAAAACCATCTAACCACTGACCTTTAGAGATGTTTGAGACAAACCATGTCTCATCTGGAGCTGTGTTCTTTGTTGAGACTTGAGAATAGATCTGCAATGCCTTCTCCAATTGAATTTCTGGTTGTGCTTCTGTCACCTTCGCTTTCACTTTTTCTGCCTGAGTTGCCTTCTTCTTCACCTTCTTTGAACTGGTAGGCTCTTTATCTGGTTGATTTTCTGTAATGGCCTTCTGCTTCTTCTGCTTTTATGAAGAGGAGGTGGTAGCCTTCTTGATCTTCTTCTTTGGTGGAGGAGGATCTTTGACTGCCTCTGCACTGGGAGTTCTGGAGCTAGAGTCTCTACTGACTTCTTGAACCTCTTCCACTGCTGCTTTTCTCTTCTTCTCTGAGATAGGTTTCGAACCTCCAGCCATCTTGATTCTGTCTGAGGCTCTCCTTGTGCTCATTAGGGTTAGGGAGAAGAAAAGAGAGAGAGATGGAATGATACAGAATGAAGGAGAAGAGAATAGGATAAATACTGAAAGAATTTGAGTTTCAAAAGGAAACTAGTATCTCTCTGGTTCTAAAAAGGTTTGCCAAGATCAGAGAAATTTCAAACTATTATGCCATTGAAAAATAGAATATACTAATACTATTTTTGGCTAAATCAAATTCTTTGAAAAGGGTAGGGACTATATTAGGCAAATATCTACAGAGATATCACCTAGTATAGAATGATCCAAGTTTATTGACTATTAGTGTAACCGATTCATTTTCAAGGCTTTGAAAAGGCTTTCAAGGTCTTGAAATACTGTAACACAGCAATAGGTAAAAACCAAAGCTTTGAACTGATTTTCAAGGCTTTGAAACTCAGTTCAAACCTTTGTAAACATAAAAAACTTACCTTTCTTACCTAATGCTCCCCCTAAACCAATCCAGTCTTATTTAGCATTTCCAATTCCAATCTTAGAGCTGAAAACCTTTCATCTGCTAATGGTTTGGTGAAGATATCTGCAATTTGCATGTTAGTAGCAACAAATTCAAGAACAATGTCACCTTTCTCAGCATGGTATCTGATGAAGTGGTGTCTGATATCAATGTGCTTGGTTCTTGAGTGTTGTACTGGATTCTTTGTTATTGAAATTTCACTAGTGTTGTCACACTTAATAGGTATGCCTCTGAAGTCAAATCCAAGGTCTCTTAGCTGTTGAGAAATCCATAGTACTTGTGAGCAACATGCTCCTGCAGCTATATATTCAGCTTCAGCTGTTGATAGAGCAACTGAATTCTGTTTCTTGGAATGCCAACTAATCAAGGATGATCCAATGAATTGACAGGTTCCAGAAGTGCTTTTTCTATCAACCTTGTAGCCTGCAAAGTCAGCATCTGAAAAACCACTTAAAGAGAAGTTAGAATGTCTTGGATACCAAAGCCCTAAGTCTTTGGTACCATTGAGATATCTGAATATTCTCTTCACAGCAGTTAAGTGTGATTCTTTTGGATCATCTTGAAATCTAGCACACATGCATACACTAAACATAATATCTGGTCTGCTTGCTGTCAGATAGAGTAATAATCCAATCATGCCTCTATACTCTTTTACATTGACACTCTTACTAGATTCATCCTTGTCTAAGGATAGTGTAGAGCTCATTGGGGTCTTGGCTTCCTTGCATTGAGCCATGCTGTATTTATTTAGCAAGTCTCTTGTGTACTTGCTTTGATTCAGAAAGATACCCTTCTTCAATTGATGTATTTTAATTCCTAGGAAGAAGTTTAATTCTCCCATCATGCTCATCTCAAATTCCCTGCTCGTAAGACTTGAGAATTCTCGGCATAAGTGATCATTAGTAGCTCCAAACAGTATATCATCAACATATATCTGGACTACAAGTAAATCGTTTTCATGAGTCTTAATGAAAAGAGTTTTGTCTACTAAACCTCTTTTGAAATCATTTTCAAGTAAAAAATTTGACAGTCTTTCATACCAAGCCCTTGGAGCTTGTTTCAAACCATAAAGAACTTTGTCAAGTTTGTAAACATGATCTGGAAAATTGTCATTTTCAAAACCAGGTGGTTGTGCAACATAAACTTCTTATTGTAGATAGCCATTCAAGAAAGCACACTTTACATCCATTTGAAATAGTTTCATGTTCTTGTAGGATGCAAATGCAAGTAAGATTCTAATTGCTTCTAACCTGGCAACTGGAGCAAAGGTTTCTTCATAATCTATACCTCTTCTTGATTATAACCTTGAGAAACTAACATTGCTTTGTTTCTCATTACATTGCCACTTTCATCCAACTTGTTTTTGAATACCCATCTGGTACCAATGACAGACTGGTTTGTTGGTGTACCTTATTCCTCTCAAACTCATAAGAGTTCAGTTTGCATAGCAATGATCCAGTCTGCTTCTTGTAAAGCTTCCTTCACTGTTTTTGGTTCTACAAGAGAAATAAAAGCATTAAAAGCACATAATTTCTTCAACTGTGATATAGTTTGTGTACCAATGGTTGGATCTGATATGATATTATCAGCTGGATGGGATGAGAGATATTTGAATCTCTTTCTTTGAGACCATGGTTCAGTTTCACCATAGATCTTCTCTGTTCTTGAAGTAGTGGCTTCGTCACTTGAATCCTTCAGGTCATCTTTTTCAAGGCTTTGAGCTGTATTTTCAAGGTCTTGAAAATGTCTTCTATTTTCTCCTGAGCCTTTCTTGAATCCAAGTGGATTCTCAGTCTCTTTCTCTGATTCATGCTTGTTAAAATTCAAATCTGCAAAACTTTCTCTCAAAGAACCATCATAGCTTTCATCAGAAATAACATGAATGCTCTCTTCGACCAGTTTGGTTCTTTTATTGTAAACTCTATAAACTTTGCTATTCAGAGAGTAACCAAGAAATATATCCCTACATCACTTCTTGCATCAAACTTACCAAGATTGTCTTTTCCATTGTTACGGATAAAACAGGTACATCCAAAGGGTCTGAAGTAAGAGATGTTTGGCTTCCTTCCTTTGAATAGTTCATAGGGGGGTCTTCTTTAGAATATGTCTGATCAAGCACAAACTTCTTTGGCTTGAAGGAGCTTCTGGTCTGCTTTCCTTGTGCACAGACTTTGCATAACTCATCTTCTTTGAACTTGGTGGATGGCAATCCTCTTATCAAGTCTTTGGAAATCAATTTGTTTAGAGTATGCAAACTGATATGACCAATTTTCCTACGCCAAAGCTTTGAATCCTCTTTCAAGGCCTTGAGACACTTCAAACTTTCACCTGCAACTTTGTTAGTCTGAAAAGTATAAACATTGTTTGATCTAGAGGCTGTGAGAATGCAATCTCCTGATTTCTCATTTTGAACCACACACTTCTCTTTATCAAATATAACTTTGTTACCGTTATCACAAAGCTGAGATACACTAAGTAAATTAAACTTCAAACCTTCAACCAGATAACCATCATAAATAGAGTTTTCAGAATTTGTACCAACTTTTCGAATACCAAGAATATTGCATTTCCCTTTGTCACCAAGTGTTATTGAAACTTTTGATTGCTCCTTTAATTCTGAGAATAGAGATCTCTTTCCACTCATGTTTCTTGAGCAACCACTGTCCATAAACCATTTCTGTTCTTTGGTGACAACCTGCAAGCACCAATCACTGCCTTACCCAGCTGTTAGACCAAGTGTGGAATTTAGATTCATATTCAGGATCAACCATGTTAGGTGGTCTAACCCCTTTAGGAACCCAAATCTGCTTAACATGTACTTTAAGTTGAAAAGGAAAAGTGTTCCTCATTATGTGAGGGTCTCTTCTTCTAAAAGGACAAGTTATTTTAACATGACCAGTTTTACAGCAGTAATGAAAAGTAGGAGAGGTTTTGTTTACAGCTTTCACAAACATGGTATTATTTCTTCTTGGAAAGTTGGGATTGAATCCAATACCAGCTTTGTGAATAGACTGTGAACTTCCTCCAAGAATCAGGTTCAACTTATGTTCTGATCCAGCAAGCTTGATTTTGACCAATTTAGATTCTTGAAGTTTCTCAGTAAGAGTAATCTTTTGTTTCTCTAAATCATCAACCTGATGTCTTAGATTAACAAGACAGTCACTCACAGAGGATTTTTCAGTGACTACTTCCTTGACTTGTGTTTTCAAGTCTTTGAAACTGGTTTTCAAGGCCTTGAAATCACTGTCAGTTTTCTTCTGAGAGATTTCAAGATTCTGATTTAGGCAAACAAGTTCTATATTTTCTTTTGCTTGCTCATGAACTTTTTCTTTCAAAAGCCTGATCTCTTTCAGATAATCTTCTTCATTTAAAAGCATTGTTCTGAGATATTCTGAAAGAGCTTCTTTTGGCTATGAGATTAAAAGTTTACCATTACCTCAATGTTCTTATCAGAACTTTCATCATGCTTGGCCCTGAAGCATAGGTTGGCATGTTCTTCTTCAGATTCAAATTCATTGGAGCTATCTGAATCACTCCATGAAGCTATCATGGATTTCTTTCTTCTGTCAAGATCTTTCTTCTGAAAGTTCTTGATCTTTTTGTGTGGACAATCTCTTATCAAGTGTCTTCCATCACCACACTCAAAGCAGTTCATAACTTTTGACTTGTTCTTTGAAGAGGACTTACCTTTGTAATCCTTGCTGCTGGATGGTCTATGTCTTTCTCTGTTGAATTCTTTGTTTCCAGAGTTTCTCTTCATTTTGAGAATCCTTGTCAAGGCTTTGGAAATCAAGGCAATTGGATCTTCATCATCACCATCCTCAGTTTCAAGGCTTTGAATTCTCTCATTCTCTTTGGCTTTGAGAGCTAGATTTTTGACACCTTCTGGGATTCTCCATCAACTTCATTCATAGATATCTCATGTGTCAGGAGCTTCCCTTGTAGGTCATCAAGTTGTAAAGTTGAGAGATTCTGAACTTATTCAATACCTGTGGTTTTTGGCTCCCATTTAGCCTTTGGAGGACTTATGAGAATCTTCCTCATCTTTTCTTCATTAGAAAAGTGTTTTCCCAGTGAGTCAAGGTTGTTGACAATATCAGTGAATCTCTTGAACATATCTCTGATGGACTCATCTGTATTCATCTTGAGCAGCTCATATTGTCTGAGATAAATGTTGATCTTGGTCTGCTTGACTTGACTGGTTCCTTCAAAGGTAACTACCAGTTTATCCCAGATTTCTTTAGCAGTTGTACATCCAAAGATCCTATTGAATTCATCTGTACTCAAAGCACAATACAAAATGTTAATAGCCTTGTAGTTCTTAGAAAATTGCTCTAATTCAGAAGAGGAGAGTGAGTCTTCTGTTTTGGGAGTTCTAATCCCATCTTTCTCTGTGTAGAAAGTATGAGGTCCATTTTGGATAATGGTCCAAAGCTCCAGATCTTGATCAATGATAAATATTTTCATGAGAGCTTTCCAGTGGGCAAAATTTTCTCCACAGAATAGAGGAGGTCTCTTAGCGGCTCTTCCTTGTGAGAAGCCACCATCACCTGCAGTACTCATGATCACCAGATGGTTAAATCTTATACAGTGATACAAACTCTGAAACCAATTGGAAGTGTGAGTATGAAGATGTATAAGCAACTAAGATACTCTAGAAGGGGGTTTTGAATAGAGTATGCCAACTTTTTGCAGAACTTGCTAACAAGTAAAAAAACTTGTGCAGACAGTGAATTTCAAGGCCTTGAACACAGGTTCAAGCCTTGAAGAGATGCGGAGAGTTTAGAACAAGTATGTATTTTTCAAGGCCTTGAAAACAAGTTCAAAAACTTGAAAATAAACAGTTTTTGTATGCTGCAAAATCTTTGAAAGTAAATGAAATGAAAATGCACAAGACAAGTGATTTATACAGTTCAGTCCATTTGGACCTACGTCTCTACCACAGAGAGTTCCCTTACTCTAGTACAGCTTGTGGTTTTGCCTGACCTGTCTAGTACCTTCTCTAGCTAACTGATTAACTAAGAATTCTCTATTGTTCACTTTGAACAATCCTTGAGAATGAATGTAGAAATAATACAGAAATGATCTACCAATATAGCTCTATACAGAAGATCACTTAAGAGTAGAAAACTGCAGTGAAATGCAGTGAACTTCTGTGAATGGATTGGAAGAGATGAAGAACTTCTTTGATGCTTGTCAATCCATAATGCTTTCTCTGTATTTTCCCATTGAGAATTGTGTATTCAGTTTCATAGAATTTGAGCTCTTTAAATACTTCAAACAGCTCAGCAAATCTCTCCAGATTTTCAGCAACAACCTTCCTATTTTGTAGGCAACAGAGTTTGACTACTTTGAGATCTTCTCCAACGGTGAATGATCATAATCTTCAGAGATATTGTTGTAACATTTCATTTAACAATCATGAGAAGCTGTCAAACACGTCTGATTGATCACATGATCAAAGTATTCAAGTGTTTCCAAATCTGCAGCAATTCAGTTTAGGAAACAATCCTAAAAAACTTAGAAACAATATTTCCTGCATTATTATGGTCAAACAGTTGATATAGTATAATTCAAAACATGTTCAGCAGTTTTTCTTTCATCATCTAATAGAAGATAATCAAACATATGAAGGAGAGAACGTAATTCAAATCAGAGAGTTAGCATAAAAACTCCCCCAGAGAATATGCTTTCAGGTTTAACAGTTTCAAGGCTTTGAATCCAGTTTCAAGGCCTTGAAAATAGTCAAGTCTCTGAAGCTGATTCAAGGCTTTGAAAGCTGTTTCAAGGCCTTGAAATAGCCAAGCTATTTCAAGTCTTGAACAACCTGAGGTTTCAGACCCCTATCCTAATCCTGTCCATACACGGATTAGTCCAACTTGCAAGTTAGTCCTACTAAGTTTGCAAGTGGTTGCCCATTGATCCTTCTATTTAATTAGTCATATAAATTAATTCCCAAGTCTAGTTTAATCCATATGGCGTGTGACCACATAGATTTCTACTTAGTTGGTAGTAATGATTACTAACATGGAGCGGTGTCTAGCAACACATCCATGCCACCAACTAATCGAAATAAGTCATTACTTTGACAAAATTTGTGCATGTATTGTCTCATCCCTTTGTCTCTATATCTGGATTGGACACGAGACATACTAGTCACACACGTATATTCAATCCATAGTTTCCTGATCCTGGTGTCTTATCCATGCAGATAACATTAGCATCCTATATTAATTTATTTGAGTATGGCCAGACATTCTATAAGCACCATCCCCCGAGTGGCCGTGGATATTTGCTCCTGTTATGTGGGAGGGGCAAACTCTATCTACATCACTACCATCTCTAAGCTTACTTCCTATTGTGTCCGATTAGCACCTTTATTACTACCCAGTTACGTTGTAGTGTTTGACGATGTCAAAACACAATACTCCATAACTATAGGATCTAGTAAATTCAAGTCTAAGGATGACAATACCGTTGTCACTATGAGAAGCACTTGTGACTTTACATAACTCGTATGTAGCCTCCTCGTTGTGGGTCAATCCAGTATGATATTACCCTTAATGCATGCCCATGTGTTGGATCGTGATATCTCCATATCAAGGTTGTCAAACCCGCGGGTTGACCCGCGGGTTTAACGAGTTTACGAGTCCACATGGGCGATCGGGTTGACCCGCTCGAAAACCCGGTGACTGACAAACCCGCAGCAAACCCGTGCAAACCCGTCAAACCCATTGACCCGCGAGTTGACCCGCGGGTTTACCGAGTCAAATCATTGTGAAAATAGTGCAACTTTATCAAGTTTTTGATCTTCTAGTGCACGAAAAATAGGGTATATACTCACCCACCTTCAAACAAATCTAGACCATTGGAATTATCACAAGCTTAAGAGATAAACTAGAACGACCGATATCCAATCAACCACATCGATGACTGTGTAAATATCAAACGGAAAACACTGATTAAGATTATATGTAAGTTTACTTATTTAAGAGATTGTATATAGAATTTAGCTTAGCAAATTTCAGTTACACCCTTAGTTCAAATAAGTTGCTCGGGGCAAGGAAGAAATATAAATGAATGAATAAATAAATAAATAAATCAATAAATAAATTGGGCTTAATTCCAAAACTTTTAAATCTAAATCCTGTATAATTGAAATAATTTTATATACATAAAGATAAATATAGTATTTAATCATCAAATATTCAAAAAATTCGAACTTTTCGTAGGTGAAAAGTCACGTGTACGTAAAAAATTGAAGATTTAAAGTAAAACGTGACCCGGGCGAGTCTCGAGTCACGGGTCACGAGTCGAGTCTACCCACCCTATACGGGTTTATGCTGACCCACGGGTTTGAAAACCTTGCTCCATATCAATCCAACCCCATACTAGTCTATAGGTGATCGTCCTATCAATCAGTATAATTGACTATGGATATTTAAGATAAACAAACAAATCTGCAATCTAAGGACTTCATTATATTCAATATCTCCATAAATAATACAATGAATATTTTAGCCAAAAGTAATGTTCATACTAAATAAGATTGCCTCTAGGGCATCTATTCCAACTGTCTCCCACTTACACTAGAGCCAATCTTGTGCATCTCATATGCCAATAGATCTTGTGTGTCATTCATACTTGCGCTGAACAAGCGGTTTCGTGAGAGGATCTGGCAGATTCTCATCTGTAGGAATCTTGCATATCTTCACATCTCCTCTATCGATGATATCTCAAATAAGATGGAACTTCCTGAGCACGTGTTTGGATTTCTGGTGTGACCTGGGTTCCTTTGATTTTGCTATCGCTCCAGTGTTGTCACAATACAACTCTATTGGATCCACAATGCTAGGAACCACACCAAACTCAGTAATGAACTTCCTAATACAAACAACTTCCTTTGCTGCGCCACTCGCAGCAATGTACTCAGCCTCAGTTGCAGAATTAGCAACTGTCTCTTGCTTGGAACTCTTCCAGCTCACAGCTCCTCCATTCAGGCAATACACGAATCCCGACTGCAATCTGAAATCATCTTTGTCGATTTGGAAGCTTACATCTGTGTAACCCCTTACACACAACTCTTCCTCCCCTCCATAGATCAAGAATGCATTCTTAGTTCTTCTCAAGTACTTGAGGATGTTCTTAGCCGCTATCAAGTTACTCTCACCAAGATTAGATTAATATATTCTTGTCATACTCAATAAGTATGACAAATCTGGTCTAGTACACAACATGGCGTACATGATGGACCCTATGTCCGAAGCATATGGAACCCGAATCATGCGGTCCTTCTCAATCTCATTGGAAGGACAATCATTCTTCGAAAGAGTGATTCCATGAGACATGGGCAAGAATCCCTTCTTGGAATCTTGTATGTTGAATCAACTCAACACCTTGTCTATATATGTACTTTGACTTAGGCCCAACAACTTCCTCGATCTATCTCAATATATCTTGATACCAAGTATATAAGTTGCATCCCCTAATTTATTCATTGAGAAACACTTTCCTAGCCAATCTTTCACAGATTGTAGCATGGGAATGTCTTTTCCAATGAGTAGTATGTCATCCACATACAAGACCAAAAATACAACAGAGCTCCCACTAACCTTCTTGTAGACACAAGATTCATCTTGGTTCTGGATGAAGTCAAACTCTTTGATTGCTTCATCAAAACGTCGATTTCAACTCCTTGAAGCTTTCTTTAATCCATAAATGGATCTTTGCAACTTACAGACCTTATTTGCATGCTCTGGATCCACAAAACCCTCAGGTTGTTTCATATACACATCCTCGAGGAGGTTTACATACAGAAATGCTGTTTTGACATCCATCTGCCAAATCCCAGAGTCGTAGTAAGTTGCAATAGCAAGTAGAATTCGGATGGATTTGGTCATCACGACTGGTGAAAAGGTTTCATCATACTATGCCATGAATCTGTCTGAATACTTTTTGCCACCAATTGACCCTTATATGTAATCACATTACCATCCATTTCAGTCTTCTTCTTGAAGACCCATTTGCAGTCTATGGGCCGCTCCCCTTGGGGGTGGTTCCACCAAAGTCCATACTTTGTTGGTATACATGGATTCCATCTCGGATTCCATGGCTTTATGCCACTTCTGAGAGTCCGGTCCTTTCATGGCCTCTCCATAGGTAGTAGGCTCATCATATATGAGCAACGCGTCACCAGGCTTAGTCACTAGACGTCCATACCTCTCAGGCTCCTAGCGCACTCTACTCGGCCTACGAAGCTCTTGTGTTACTTGAACATGTTCACCCACATCAACTTGTGATTCATGTTCATGTTCCTTAGTAGGATCGGTGGTTTGTGGTTCTTGAATTTCTTCAAGTTCTACAGTCCTCCCACTTGATTCTTTGCAGACAAACTCTCTTTCTAGAAACACGTCGGACCGGGCAACAAACACTTTGTTCTTGGTTGGATTTTATAAGTAATATCCCTTAGTTTCCTTTGGGTATCCCTCAAACTTACACTTATCTGACTTAGGCCCGAGCTTGTCTGATTGTAAACATTTTACATAGACATCGCAGCCCCAAATCCTCATGAAGGACACTGTGGGACGCCTCCCACTTCACATCTCATATGGAGTCTTCATGACCGATTTTGATGGACCACGGTTAATGGTGAAAGCTGCACACAATAGAGCATAGCCCCAAAATGATAATGGAAGATCAATTTGACACATCATAGATAGAACCATGCCTAACAGTGTTCGATTCCTCCTCTCGGACACACAATTCCATTGTGGCGTTCCGGGTGGAGTGATTTGGGACAAGATCCCACACTCTCTAAGATAGTAGTCAAACTCTTGGCTCAAGTATTCTCCTCCACAATCCGATCGTAGAGCCTTCATAATTTTGCCAAGCTGCTTTTCTACTTCATTCTTGAATTCTTTGAAATTTTCAAAGGATTCAGATTTGGCCTTCATAAGGTATGCTGAATGAGATTAATGTAGGAATAACTACAGGATCAATACTCTATAAGGGAGGGGTGAATAGAGTATGCCAACTTTTCCTTAAAGAGTAGTTTCAAAGATGTTTATGAAGTGCAGCAAGTATTTCAAGGCCTTGAAATGAGTTTCAAGTCCTTGGAATCAAAACAGAAAGTAAAGATAAAGCTGATAGCTTTAAGGCCTTGAAATGAGTTTCAAGACCTTGAATGAAACCTGTTTTGAGCAGTGTATAAGCTAAGTAAAGAGCAGTAAAGTATAAGCAGGAGACACAGAGATTTATAGAGTTAAGTCCACTTGGACCTACGTCTCTACCTCAGGGACTTAATCCCTGCAGGATTTTCAACTCAATTCTTATTCATCAAAAGCTAATCCCTAGATCTCTAGTACATAGAGATACCTTACTCTGTTACAGCTTGTGGTTCTCACTAACCTATCTAGTACCTGCTCTAGCTAATTGATTAATCAAGAATTCTCTATAGTTCACCTTGAACAATCCACGAGAATAAGAACTAGAAGTATTATCTAAGTTATATACAAATAATGATCAGAAGAGAAGAACACTGAGAACTAAGTCTTCAGTGAGAATGTCGTGTTCTTCAGATGATTGGAATGAGTGGTTTAGATCTGCCTCTTTTTTCTTGTCAATCCTCTGTAGTGTATGAATGTCTCTGTATGTTGCTCTCTATTGTGTCCACGGAATTCTTCAACAATTCCGTCTTTTAAGCAGCATGTTTGAATTGAAGATCTTCATGATCTTCTTAACAAACTTTCATAAAAAGTAGCTTCAAATCTTGACTCTTCTAACAACTCTTCCAACGGCTAGTTGCTCAGTATCTTAAAAGATACTGTCTTTGATCTTGTTTAGGAAGGTGTTAGGAAGGTCCAGGTCAGATTGAACCAGCACAGAATCATATCAACAGCTTCAGTTGCCTTTTCTGCAACATACAGTTTAGGAACTAATTCCTGCAAAATAGGTAATTGTATATCCCTGTAAAAGCTTAGTAAAAAATATAGATTAATCACAATTTAGGGTTAAAAAATAATTTATCTTTCATCATCAAATAACATATAATCAATTATAGGAGATCAGGAGTTAGAATAGAATCAAATGCTCCCCCTAATTTTATGTTGTATTCTGCAGTGCTTGTTTCAAACCCTTGAAAGAAGTTTCAAGGCCTTGAAACAGACAAGTTTTTACAAGCCTTTGAAACAGGTGAAATTACATATAAAAATCCATATCTACTGAAATCATCAGTAAACTTAATGAAATAGATGTAACCACCCCTGGCAGGCGTGGCAGATGGCTCACATACATCGGTATGCACGAGCGCCAATTGCTCACTAGTCCTCTCACCTTTCTTATTGAAAGGGAACTTTGACATATTTCCTAATAAACAAGCTTCACATGTCTGATATGATTCAAAATCAAATGAGTCCAGAAATCCATCCTTATGGAGTCTAGATACATGTTTCTCGTTTATTTGGCCTAGACGACAGTGCCATAGGTAAGCAGGATTTAAAATTCATTTTAATCCTCTTGATATTTATGTTATAGACAGGATTTCTTAGATCAAGGATATACAATCCATTAAATAATTGCGCACTACAATAGTGAATACTATCAAAATAAATGGAGCAAAAATTGTCCTTTTTTGAAATATTAAAACCTTCCTTGTCCAAACAAGAAATAGAAATAATATTTCTGCTCATAGCAGGCACAAAATAGAAATTATTTAATTCTCAAACTAATCTTGAAGGAAAAGTTAGCTCGTACACGCCCACGGCCAATGCAGCAACCTTTGCTCCATTCCCAACGCGCAGATCTATCTCCCCTTTAGCCAATCTTCTACTTCTCTTTAGATCTTGCACATTTCGACAAATGTGAGATCCAGATCCAGTATCCAATACCCAAGATGAAGAGATAGTTAAATTGACATCTATAACAAAAATATCTTGTGTTGGTGGAATCACTATTCCAAGCCTCTTATCCCCGGATACTTTGGACAGTTCCTCTTCCAGTGTCCAGGCTGACTGCAGTAGTGACAATCACCCTTAGTCACGCCCTTGGCAACGCCACCAGCCGGTTTAAGGGCAGCTTCCTTAGGTTTGGAATTTGACTTGCCTTTCCCTTTGGAGGTACAAGCAAACATTTTTCTCTTTCCTTTGCTAACCATCATTATGGCATTGCCCTTTCCCTTGTTGATTCTTTGTTCAACGGTACTCAACATATTGAGTAGATCTCGAAGAGGCTTGACGATCTCATTCATGTTATAGTTCATAATGAACTGTCCATAACTGTCACGCAACGATTTTAAGATGAGATCAGTTGCCAACTCTTGGCCCTCGGGAAACCCTAGGCGTGTGAGGCTCTCTAGGTACCCGATCGTACGGAGCACGTGAGGCCCCGCAGGGTTTTCCTATGACAGATGACATTTGAACAATGCCTTGGAAACTTCATTCCGCTCAATCCTTGTCTTCTCTTCAAAGAGCTGCTTTAAGTGAATGATCATATCAAACGCAGCCATGTTCTCATGTTGGTTCTGAAGCTTATAGTTCATGGTGCAAAGGATAAGGCATGCCACATCATTAGTGTCGTTAACGAACTTCTGATGCGCCTTTAGGGCTGCAGGCGTATTATTTTCTGGACCCGCAAGAACTTCTTCCTCTATAGTGTACATTTTCTTTTCTTGCTTGAGAAAGATTCTCAAGTTCCTGTACCATTCTAGAAAATTTGCTCCAGAAAACTTGTTCTTCTCACGGAGGGCTCGTCGAAAATGTGATGAATTCGATGAATTGTTTGCCATTGGAATTCTACAAAATTATAAATATACACGTTTTAGTATTTTGAGAACAAATAACTACATTTAATATGGCTAGATTATTAAACATACATCCCACTAATTTTCTCGAACTAATAACCCTCAATATTAATGCAGAAAATATCATTATAATTTCTAGTGGGGCCAAGATCCATATTTCATTTCTTTTTTAGCTTGCTTTGGCAAGTCACCCGAAAATTAGTTATTTAGGTACGAACAATTCCAATTGCATCCTTATGAAACTCTTGGTTCAATTGGTCAAATAACTCCTTATTTATCTATCCCATAGATGACCCCAATTTGTTTTCTCTAGGCTTTTAATCTTATTAAAATCACCCAGTCGCGTCCAAGATCTTACTCAAACAGTTGCACATTACTTGCTTGTGCCCTCGCATCACAGCATGATGAACCAAGTCACCCTACTTTGGCACGCGCGAGCTTAGTAAATCATGATCATGACGAGTGTTTAAGTAACGAGAAGGCAAAACACAATATTTACATTTGAGGGATTTTTCTTTTCAATTTTAATTGTTTTGTTGATCCATATCAATTGATCTACTTATTTTGAGTTGGGCAAACTCACAATTAAAAAATTCGGGTTGTTAAATTATCTTGTTATCAATTTTGCATGCATCATCCATAAACCAACAATAAATAATAAGACAATAAATAAACAACCACAAACAATTCCCAAGCCAATGAGAATATCTATGAACCCTAAAAAATAGCAAGCTCATCTCCATGTTCCTCCAACTTGTGGTCCATGCTCCTTAGCTTGGTGGAATGCTCCATGCTCCTTAGCCTTGTGGAATGCTCCATCTTGTGGTCCTTTAATTCTTTAGGCTTCTTCTCCATGTCTTGACTATCATCTATTATATCTAATACTAGCTAGCATCTATACTAAATAGAAAGATCTCACAAGTTCAGAAGAAGACCAGCTCGCAGGCCGTAAAACCTAATTAACTATTACATTAATTTTACCGGCTCGCAGGCCTTAAAACAAACCACAAAAATTAAACATTTACAACATCCACATCTAAGCCCATATCCAATCACCATTCAAATAGCACATAAACAGTTAAAATCCAATTTTAACGACTTGGTCAATTTTAGTTGATTTTGGATGAACAGGGGTTAAAATGGTCCAAATAGGGCCCACCATCACTATGGCCGAACCCCTAAAGGACCGCCACAAGCCTTGGGGCCGTCCGGCCCCTAGCCCACACGGCTAGGTCGTGCACTAGTGAGGCCCGGCCCTTGGTCGTGGCTACCTTGGGGGGAAAGGAAGAGAGGGGTGGTCCCCTAGGGTGGCCGAACCTCTTTGGGAGTTGTTTCCAAAACAAATCCTTCTTCCTTGTTTCCCAAGTTTAGTCGTTTTCAAATTAAAAAACCCCTATACCAATTTGTGCCCAAACCCTAGTTTTTCAAGATCCAAAATTACACATCATATGTGATCCAAATTCACTAATCCTTACATCCCAAGTAACATTAGGTCTTGTTTGGATGAATCAATATACAAATTGCATGTATTATGCTTGATTTGTCCGTTTTACGCGATAAACAATAATTAAAGTGTAAAATAGACATATTCGTAACACATAAACTACGTTGTGCTCTACGACATGTGGCTTAAATACCACTGTAGGGTTTTGTAACGGATTACGTAGCGGAAAAACAATAATTAAGATCCGCACAAGACCCCCCAAGGATCACTGGAAGAGAAATCATAACGATAGTGAAGGTTCTAGTAGCAATTACCTTGTTTGTCTCATTGGATGACTTCAAACGCAAAATAGTGTTTGCGCCTCTACGGTTAGTCCACGCCTAGGAACAAGATCTAGATTCCTCCACATCTTGTGCTAGAAATCGGTGGAAGAATGAAGAAGAAGTATCACGCAACGGTGACCAAAACCGGCTCGGCCTCTTCTTGTCCGACGGGTAGGGGAGAGGGGGACGGGTCTAGGCTTCGGCCAAGGCTTGTCTTTTTCTCTTATTGCTTTGTTCTCTCTCACTCAACGTATGTTATGAGCATTAGTGAGGAAATAAGCTAGGAGTGTCCTTTATATAGTCCAACAACTCCTTGTTAACTACATAAAGACCCCTATCACAATCCTGTCCATATACGGATTACTCCAACTTGCAAATTAGTCCTACTAAGTTTGCAAGTGGTTGTTCATTGATCCTTCTATTTAATTAACCATATTAATTAATTCTCAAGTCTAGTTTAATCCATATGTTGTGTGAACCCATAGGTTTCTACTTAGTTGGTAGTAACGATTACTAACATGGAGCGGTGTCTAGCAACACATCCATGCCACCCAACTAATAGAAATAGTCATTACTTTGACAAACCTTGTGAAAGTATTGTCTCATCCCTTTGTCTCTATATCCGGATTGGACACGAGACATACTAGTCACACTCGTATATCCAATCCATAGTTTCTCGATCCTAGGAATAGTCTTATCCATGCAGATAATATCAGTATCATATATTGATTTATATGAGTCTGGTCTGGCATTCTATAAGCACCATCCCTCGAGTAGCCGTGGATATTAGCTCCCGTTATGTGGGAGGGAAAAATTATATCTACATCACTACCATCTCTAAGCTTGCTTCCTATTGTGTCCGATTAGCGCCTTTATTACTACCCAGTTACGATGTAGCGTTTGGCGATGTCAAAACACAATATTCCACAACTAGAGGATATAGTGACTTCAAGTCTAAGGATGATATACCGTTGTCACTACAAGAAGCCCTTTTGACTTTACGTGACTCGTATATACCCTCCTCGTTGTGGGTCAATCCAGTATGCTATTGCCCTTAATGCATACCCATGTGTTGGATCGTGATATCTCCATATCAATCCAACCCCATACTAGTCTATAGTTGATCGTCCTATCAATCAGTATAATTGACTAGGGATATTTAAGATAAACAAACACATTTTCAATCTAAGGACTTCATTATATTAAATATCTCCATAAATAATATAATGAATATTCTAGCCAAAAATAATGTCCATACTAAATAAGATTGCCTCTAGGGCATCTATTCCAACAGAAAAAGCACTGGAACTGGGCTGAATAATTCCCTGATCAAGCATCTCACGAACCAGTCGCTCAATTTCTGCCTTCTGAAAGTAAGGGAGCAGTAGGGCCGCACATTCACCGCTTTGGTACCCGGCGGCAAGTGAATCTGATGATCTTATAAACGAGACGACGGCAAAGCTGTAGGGAATGAGAAAATTGACTGATGCTGTTGGAGGACGGCCAAAATCTCGGGTGGAAAGTCGGGTGGAAAATCCATGGTAGAAATCTCTGTGTCGGTCCGAGCTTGGACGAAAAACAATTCAAAGCATTCCATATCACGCCGTGGTAGACAAAGTGCAGTTAACGCATGGTATGAAATAGGACGCGGTCCATGATCAGTACCTGTCAATATAATCTGATGCCCTTCCCTATTGAACTTCATGGTCAATTTACTGTAGTCATGTGAGATCTCCCTTAATGTCTGTAACCACTTCACCCCTAATATTGCATCCAGTGCATGAATAGCATGAACATATAAATCCACCTCAAAGACAATGCCCTGAACAGTCAATGGTGTTTTCGGACAATAATACGCACAACGGCGAGATTTGCCGTTTCCCACATAGACACGGAAGGGCAAAATCAGATGTAAAAGCAGCTACAAATGCTCGGCCATAGCCGGGTGAATAAAATTGTGGGTACTCCCACTATCTACAAGCATATGTACGGTAACATCCGCAATAGTGCCCGTAATCTTAAGATAACGAGGGTGAGGGTTACCTGCTAAAGAGTGCAAGTGGTTCAGGTTGTCCAAGATGATGCCTGCACTACCATCTTCATCAACCCCTAACAAGTAGAATTTGAACTTGCAACGATGTCCTCTGTAATAATTCTCGTCACAATTAAAAAAAAAAGACTATGTCGAGTGCGTTCCTCACGTTCCTCCGGCGTTAGACGCTTGGGAGGCATAGAAGCATCTGAACCCGGAGATATCGAGGCCGAGATCGCTGGCGGCTGTAGCGGTGTGGCAGGTGTACGGTTGGCAGCCGACGACCAGGTTCGTTTGGGCACATAATTCTGTATTAAATCCTCCAGTCTAGCTGATAGTTCCCGAGCAAGGGCAAAGGCTTCGGCTAGCGGGGTTGGATTACGCAGATTCAATTCACGCTTAAGGGGCTATTTCAAACCAGCGCGGAATAGAGACAATAAAACAGACTCCTCAACACCCAAGATTTTGTTAAGTGTTGTCTCAAACTCGGTCTGATAGGCCATGATCGTGGTCTTATGTTGCAGTTTAGAGAGAAAACCTAAGTAGTCTTCGTAGCGACCGAGATCGAAACGCTGTTTGACTGCGCTCAAGAATTGCATCCAGGTTGCGGTTGGATTGTTGGACACGTAATACCGGAACCACTAGCAGTTCGCGAGGGACGTGGATGACACACGGGTTGGTTGGTTGTGGCGGTAAGGGTACGGGCTGGGGGCGGCAGCGGTGCTAGGGCCGGTGTTGCAGGTCCCCGATTCAACAACTGGCGCAGTGAGTCGCGAATTTCTGCAATTTCAGTGTCGCGTTTGCGTTCCCGTTCAGCGAGATCGGCCTCACGACGAAGTTCTCTCTCAACGGCCTCAGTGTCGCGACGTTTTTCATGCTCGTTCATATGGAACTTTAAATTTTTGAAGGCCTTGATGGTGTCTTCGAGGGAAATCGGCGGCTTTGTCGTTTGGGTGGCCGGCGTGATTTCAACCATGGTGCGGGGGTGTTCTTCTCCGACCGGCGGAAGAATGAAAGCACCAATGTTACCGCTAGGGTAACTGGGAATCAATCGGACCAAAGGAAAAAACAGGGAGGACCGGGAGAGAGAGAGAGAGAGAGAGAGAGAGAGAGAGAGAGTTCGGGTAAAAAAAATCTCATTAAGTTGTAAGAAAATTCACATCCCCTTTTTATACTCTAGACCCTCACGGTTCAACCTAGTCCTAACCCGAGCAAAAGAACCGTTTAGAAAATCCCGGGTTTGGTTAAAAGTACTACGACCGTCACCAAAACAGACATTACGCAATAATTAACAAATGTTTAAGTAAAATACTACTAAATAAACTAAACGAAATAATTAACGTCTCTTCTTGGGCTGTACATAATCCTTCAAGTATGTGGGTGGCACCACGTTCCTCCTAGCTCGCTCAACGATCTGCTCGCTCGCAGAAGCTGACTGCTCTGTCAAGACATCCTCCTCTGTAGCTTGTGGACCAATATCCGTATCAGCCTTACTACACCATTATTATAGGACTTAATTGACAAATTCTTGTACTTCTTCTTCTTAAAACTTGATGTGTTTGCGCTGCATATAAAATTGCCGTCTTAGGAGAACGTACGTGACCAAACTGCAACATAATTACGCCAGGCATATGAAATATGACCGGTTCTAAATTACCAATTACTTATTTATTATTCATAATATTTAATATTGTAAATTAATTATACTTTTAGAGGAATAATATTGTACACTATACACAATATGAAGAATCTATACGTAGTATGAAGAATATGCTTGTTATTATACCTCTCCATGCTCTCTCTGAAATAGCATAAATAAATAAACAATGATGCATTTTATAATAATACTAGTAGTTTATAAAAAGTTTGATATCAAAAAGTTTGATATCTACGCCACCGTAGTTATGTTGTTCTAAGTGCTCCTCCCACAATTTTTTATTAGTTTTATTTATTGTTGAGAGATTTCTGGTTTTCTCCATACATTGGCCCCCATGTGGAGAAGCTTTTTGTCCCCAAACTTGCATACGCTACCACATGCCTGACATTTTTACTATAGTTTAGACAAAATATCAACGAACTAGATAATTATTTCCATGTCTTATTAATTCAACAATGTGTATTCTATTTTGCAATAATTTAACTGATATAACGAGCTCCTGCAAACTATGGCATAATAAAGTTATTTATGTTAAATGGTTATTCATTACTTTCTTATTCCATCGAAGCCAGATGAAATTTGATGCATTTTTTGGAACCGTGCTCTTCTGATTATTATTAAACATATGAAGCAGTTCATAGAACATGAATGAGCTCATTTTTAACATGTTCAAGTCCGGCCCATATTTCAAGTATTCTTACCCTGCGACTCGCGACTCTCATCAACTTCGGCAGTAAACTCAAACTTTCAGCTAGTTACGTGAAATATTGTACAACACCGCTAAAATTACGTTAAAAATCTCAAACAACACTAAAACTGATAGTTCCCGTCAAGCAGTGAGTGTAATAAATCCCAACTGATCAAAAAAAAGTAATAAATCCCAACCTTCCGCGGCTACGTAACGTTGCCCATAAAAAACGTTATTCTCTTGCATTGCAGATCGGCTAGAATAGTTGTGAACTTGGTGCTTCTGAAGTGGCTTGTTGTAGGAAGTAATGTGGTTGGTTGATCTGGTCTTGTACTGGGCTCAAGTGTTATGTACGACATGGACTGGTTTAAGGGCTTGGGTCAACAATGAGGAACCTCAAACTTAGCCCATGAATTGGAATAGATTAACGTAAAAAGCCTCAACTCATGGCCATTTTATAGAATATTAGAATGCGGTGAGGAATGGCATTTTTGTGGCTAAATTGCAACAGAGGTACCTATACTTTACAAAAACATGCACGTAGGTACCCAAAAATTTGAAATTACGCACCAGGGGTCCTAAATTTTGGATTTTCTTGCAAGTGGGTACCCTTCCGTTAACTTTCTGTCCATATTGGACGGAAAAATATACAAAGACTATTGTACCCCTTATTTTCACCTCCAAATATTTTTTAAATACAAATTTTACTAACAAATCTAAAAAAAAATTAATAATTTGATATATGTAAGATTATGCAATATATTTCAACAAAATTACATATTTTTACATCATTTCAAGATATGAAATAAGTTCTTATTAACATATATCCATCAATCTGAAAGGTTTTAACTTTTTTTAAAGGTTTTTAAAAAAATCTCAAAATTTCACAGTTTCACATGTATTTTTAACGTTTTGTTTTTTTTACTTTTTACATGTGTAATTATGAAGTTTTGAAAAGATAAAAAAAGTTAAAGACTTTAAAATTGACGGATATATACTAATAAAAACTTATTTCATATCTTGAAATGACGTAAAAATATGTAATTTTGATTAAATATATTACATTAACTTATATCAAATTTTTAAATTAAATTTTTATTTTTTTTTAATTTTTTCAGATTTGTTAGTAAAACTTGTATTTTAAAATAATTTGGAGGTGAAAATAAGGGGTAGAATAGTCTTTTTATATTTTTAAGTCCAATATGAACGGAAAGTTAACGGAAGGGTACCCACTGGCACGAAAATCCAAAGTGCGTTGGGGGTTATTAACGGAAGGGTACCCACTGGCTAGTGGGGAGGTTGTTGTAGTTTTAGACAATGTTAAATAGTTATGTTGGGGGTTATTTATAAACAAAGTGCGTTTGCAACCACCCCGTTAAGTATTTCTCTAATGTTCGAATCATCTGCTTTGTTATTGGACTAAGTAAAGGTGTTCCCAGAGAAACCCAAATTAAGTAAATGTACTTCACTAAGAGCATCTTTGAACTATGAGAGTTGGTTGTAATTAGTACCCATACTACCTTCTTTCTCCGTATAAGATGTATTCGCATTGAAATCACCTGCCACACAGCATGGATACTCGAAATGCAGTGCTAATCTCCTCAGTAACTCCTACGAGTTCTTCCTTTCTTATGTGAGTGGGTCCTCGTAAAACCAGATGAATCTCCAACACTTGTTGCCACTCCCATCATCGATTTGAACATCAATATGTCGGTACGAGTACCCCCTGAATAATGACTTGCATAATACTTCTCCATAGTAAATTAAGACCACAGTTCCTGCCAATTATCAATAAAGAAGTTCTCGTAGCCTAGCTTGTATACAACTTTCTCCATCTCCACTGTTTTACGTTTGGTTCCCATAAAAAACACGAATTTGGGTGCTTCTTTCTTCACGAGGTCGCGAAGCGATAGAAACTTACATGAGTTCCCAAGCCCGCGTACGTTGCATCTAATTAGATTCATCGTCCTGTGGTGAAATATGTAAACCAAAAACTCGAGTCTTCTTATCCTTAATTCCTCAAAAAGTTGTTGTACCAATGCATTTATCCTTGGATTGTGAGCTAGCATTCACAACCTTGAGACGCCTGACACAATTTCCGCAAGTGTACGGTTATCGCTCTAGTAATAAATGTGGAAGATAGGATTATCGAATCCCAGAGGACTTGTAGTGAATTAATTAGGACTCTTAACTTTGTGTGGGCTAGCAATTGGATTTGTTTACTAACTAAGAAATTGAAATAACAAAGCCATTATTAAAAGGGTAAAATCCACTTTGCACCCCCATGTTTAGGCAAATTAACACCCGACACCCCTGTGTTTTGGACAATGCACTTAACCACCCCTGTAACTAACGGAACATGAACGGCGACATGATATGATGTTTTTACCCTCGGTCATTTGGATAATGACCCACTATATATATCTCAAACTTCTCCTCTCTCCCCGTTCTTCTTCTTCCTAACCCTACTATGCACCTCTCTCTCTCTCTCTCTCTCTCTCTCTCTCTCTCTCTCTCTCTCTCTCTCTCTCTCTCTCCTACATTAGATCTGCAACAGCCCCACCCAAAACCCAATCGACCACAACTCCACCGTCGCCGCCAGCGCTCTCTCTTCTCCATCTTTGTGTCTTTCCTTCCCTCGTTCGTTACAATGTAGGTCGATTGGAGAGGATTATGGGTTTGGTGTTTAGATTGTGTTAATGCTTGGGTTGATTTGTGTCTCGGTGCACTTTGCCCGCCCTAATCAGTCGATGGGGTTGGGTGTTGTAGTTTTGGGCTTGAGTGTCGATAGTGGAGGTTGGGGAAGAGGAGGAGAAGAAGAATGTGGTCGAGGAAGAGAAGTAGAAGGCTGAGACGTCGTCTTCATCCTCGAAGTTGGTTCGGTGGAACAATTGTGTGAAAACAATTTTCTGGAGTTAACTGTGTGCATTGGGATACTAGATGTGTTTTTTGCGATGCTGAAAAACCAAGACCAATTCTTCAATTTGGTGGTCATCTATATGATTTCAAATTCCTGACCTTTTTTTCTTGATTTTGTTGTTACTAGCCGGTGATGTGAGATAAAACTCTGGTTTATTGTTCTTGTTCCTGATTTTCTTTGTTCTTAAGGTGAAAAAAAATATCCAATCTTTGTTCTTGTTACTAAAAGTTTTGGATGGTGACCAAGTGAATTTAACCCATCTGTGGGTTATTCACAGTACAAAGTCATGTTTAGAGGTTTTATTGGATCTTTAATTGGCCTGTTCTTTATGTTCTTGGGTTTTCTAGCAAATTTAGTCTCTGGAATTTTGTTTCGGATCGTTGTTGCAGATCTTTAAATAGCATGTGTTCTTGATGTTCTTGTCTATAGGCAATGATGATTGATTCTGAACAATTGAATTAATATGCAGAGAAATTGTTACTTATGTGGCGAGGCAAATGTTTTTGCAGCCATAGTAGGTTCAGTCGGATTGTTTTCATTTAAGAATCTGCGCCTCGTAATATTTACTTTCTATTGTTGTTGATGGTGATTGTGTTGGTGGGCTGTATTGTAGAACAAGGCACTAATGTTGGTGGTAGTTTGTTCTTCATTTGTTCTTCTTCTTCTTCTTCACAGGTAAATAATTAAATGAAGTGAGGGCACTAATGACCATTCGCCCACTTAAGGGCAAAATGGTCACAAAAAAGATGATTGGACATGATTCGGACGGAATATAACAGAGGGGTGGAAATTGTCATCAGTTTTTTCCGTTACAGGGGTGGTAAAGTGCATTGTCCGAAACACAGGGGTGTCGGGTGACAATTTGCCTAAACATAGGGGTGCAAAGTGGATTTTACCCTTATTAAAATTAGGAGTAAAGTGATGAGACGTGTATAAGGATTTTCTCTAGGTTTGTTAGGTATCCACGTTCACGAAATATGTTCTGAAACATAGATGATGACTTGATTTTCCAAACGAGCAAGGGTACTTTGAAGATTCCTCAACCAAAGTCTATATTTAGAGGTTCCTCTAGCCTATGTACACCTAAATAGCATTATGTTCTTGTGTTCTACTCTTAATTCTAGTTAACTAGAAAGATACCTCAACTCTAGATACGACTAGTGCAAGATTAAAGTTTCTGGGTAGTGAATATTGATTCCCTTAACATCCTCTACCTATGATCATCCTATTGCGACGTCAAACAATAGAAACGATAGTATTAAGTACATAAATCAAGCATAGCATAAACATTCATCATCAACTAAGTTTAGGCAAAACGTGAATCAAATTCATAATTTGCCAAAACGGCTTCAAACCCTAGCTACCATTGAGAAATCCCAATATTTAAATAAGCTACTGAGATTCATGATCAACACGATGAATTTTATGTTCATAATGATAAAAAAACAATGGAAAAGATAGAGAAGAGAGATCAAACGATGGAATCCTCTCTCTCTCTCACAACGAACTCCAAGCCTTCAACGCGTTCTCCTGTGTTTCCAGCAGGCCCTCTAGGCCTAAAAAATCGTGATGTATAGAGCTGGGCATGATTTTAAATGTATTTTGGCCGAATTTGCAATTCACCCCATCTAGTTTGCAATTCTCGTACAGATTTCATAATCTGATCTTGCGCGGGCCTTTTCTCCCTCATATGGACTCCGTTTGGGGCCTATCTTATATCGTTGGAAATACATGGATGTCTATTTTCCAATGGCGTAGGCCTTGCTCCACAATTTTATATGTAACTCCAGATATACCCCGAAGAGTGCACACTGGTCCAGTGAGCTTTTCCAACTTTACTTCGTTTTTACATTGTCTTTGCCGGACCATAACTTTCTCGTACAGCCTTTGAAACACCCCTTGTTCCCAAGATTTCCATTCCGGACCGTCGAGCCAAGGAGGGTGCTACTAAAAATGAAGCGGCAGAAATCAAGAACGACATATCTCATGATTATATATTACAAACCCCTAATTGTCTTAACATAATATATTATTACACAATATGAAGTAATACTAAGAGTTCGTCTTATTCTAATACTAACAAATACTAGCTGAGTGTCGAATCCCGCTACCCCATAATCCAGCTCTTAAGACCTACGGGGGAAAGAAACAAAGACTGCACTTTTTCTAAAGTCAGCAATGAAATACTGAGTAAGTAAACATCCATGCTTGTAAACAGATTATGAGGCATATCCTTTCAAAAACAATCATAAAAATGAGTATGAACAATAACTGAGTAAATGCTTGAAGAATAAACTATGAATACTGGAACACATATTAAATTCTCTTTCTTTTTACCTTGCATCTCAATCCTTCTCTTATATCTCAAACGGGTAATATTATTCCCAATCTATCTCTTCTTTCTTTTATATCTCAAACGGGGAATATCATTCCCAATCTATCTCTTCTTTATTTTCATAAAAATCTCTTTCTCAAAGAACTTCATATTATTAACTTGTTGATACGGGGAAGATCTACTTTCACTAAGCTACCATGACCTTAAGTGTCGGCACCCCCCTAAGACTCCTCGGGGCCAGAGAGGGTAGTACATGGAGCACCCGGTAGGTCGCGACCGGGTTAAAATAATACGGGTCGAGTGATCGAAGTCAACACGACCAATCTATCAATAATATAACGATCCCCGCACAACTCTTTCCACTTTACATTATTATCATATTATTATTCCCGTGTGACATTCTCAAAACATCCATCTCAAAACATAGTAAATCCCAAGTAAAGCATGTGAGTCATAAAACACACAGATTATAAAATCATATTTCGACACGAAACAAGCTAGGCACGCTAGACTTGGCATGTTTACTCACCTCAATAATATGACAAATAGCACGTAAGCTTTTACGGGTAGACGTAACCCTCGTCTACGAACTCGTCACCTACAAATTTATAATTCCAAATCAACTTTAATTCTAATTCCAACTAGCATGTATAATGCAAGTAGGCGATGTGACTTGCTATGAACTCTAGTGTCGTCGTAAGAGAGTCCAACTCGATTTAATACAAAGTCTAAATCTCTCTTGTCGTTATATTCATCAATGGTGTACTAGTTTAGTAATTATATCCTCAAATTATAATTATTTAACATTATATCAATTTTATACTAGCATATTTTAAATAGTGAGAAAATAAATTTAGATTTGAATATTCTTAACTATCTTAGCCTTCATTTTACAAACACTTTTTAGTCTCAATATTCTTACAGTTATAATTTACCTTTCTAAAATAATTTCTCCATAGGAGATATATTGTTAGGTTTAGAATGTTAATTATTGGAGATATGTTCTTAATAGTGACATAAACAGACTATATACTAACTTGTTTAGGAGATGCTACCATGAAAATATCTATTGGGAAAATAAGTACTATTTAACATCTATTTATAAGCATGAGAGATAATTAATTTTTATTTATTTTTTAATTTAGAGAAAGATAAGTATTAATTAAAGAAACTATTCATAAATATTTCTCAAATTACTTCATAACTTCATCATTCCAAAAGTAATATTTATGTAACCAACCTATTCAAAATATCAAATTACAATCCTTTGAGATTAACTAGTTAACTAAAACCGAAGTTTATTGATGAACAAATAGGCACCACGTATTTTAAATTCTTAAGGAAACAACTCTAGTTTATTTCATGGCAACTACTTATTATGAAATCTAGCTTCCCAAGTTATTATTTTTATATGATTAGAAAGTTTAGAAATAAATTTTAATCTAAGTTTCCCAACGTATCTTGTAATACCCCGTTTAAAACGAAGGGTAAATTGGTAATTTGTGCGAGGAATTTAATTTTATTTGCGAGTTATGCAATTGGGTAATTGTTAGATTCAAATTATAGTTGAGACGGTTAATCTATATTCTTAGAAAACGATACCGTTATTGAGAAATTATTTTTAACAATTTATTATTTTATACTAAGTAATAAATAGTATAGCCTAGTGTGTACCCGACCCACTAGATTAGTCTACCAATTGGTGCACCCAACACACCCAAACATTACTAATACAAAAAAAAAAAAAAAAAAAAAAAAAAGGAAACAAAGCTGAAGATAATAAATTATTTCTTTATTCCCATTTTTTGGTGAATTCTTCCCACTCCCCAACGTCCCTCTATCTCTCTTTCTCTCCTGTTGATTTCTCTCCTCAAATACAACACCCTCTCCTTCTTCTCTTCTTCACAGACCACAACCACCACCACCATACGCCACCACCACCTCCATCACCGGCAGCCACGCCACCACAGCCACCACTCCCCCCCCCCCTTCCTCCTCCACCTACGAGCCTCCCTCTGCCTCACCCTCTCTCCCTGCCTCTGTCCCTCCCGACGAAAACAGAGCAGCGGCTTGGTGCCGCTGCCTTACCCGACGGCAACCAAGCCGCCACCGTAACCACAGCTCCCTCTCTCCCTGAGTTTCAACCGTCTGTCTCACTCTCTCTCTGCCTCTCTGTTCTCCCCGACGAAAACCAGCAGAAACAGAGCAGCGGCTCAAGCCGCTGCCGCTTCCGGCGAAGACCCCGACGGCAAAACCGTCGCCACCACCACCTGCAACTCTCCCCAACCCTCTGCTTTAACCCCGTAATCACCTCCCCTCTCTGTCTCGACCTGAAAGGAGGCAGCAGCAGCAGCAAGTTGCTGCAGAACCCACCCGAAGCCACCACAACCGTCGGCGGCGCCATTAGCGCCGGCGAAAGCTAGGCCCGAGCTATTTGACGCAACCCAATCCTTCAAATCAATCCCAAACGACTCTCTGAGTCCCGAGGAGGCTATAGCCGGCGCCAATCAAAGCAGAGGACGGCAGAATCGTCGGATTCAACCATCACCGCCGGCCACCATCGACGGCGAAGCCGATCGGACCCAAATCTTGACCGTTTCTCGGGATTTTTCGCTTGGGTAACCCCTAAATCGCCCTCTTATTCATTTGTGATCATCGAAACATGATTTTAATAGCTCTATATCGAATCGGGTTGTTCGATTTAAGCTTGTTCATGTTTGGGGGTTGTTTTGTACTTTCTGAAAAGTTGAGGGTATGAACTGTCACATGTTGAAACTGCTTTTGGTTATTGGGAGGTTATTTCATGTCATTAATGGAAAGTTGGGGGATCTATTTAGTATTTACATAAACTGCAAATATAATATAAAAAATTAAAAATGCATTTTTGCGTTATAATTAATTTATAATATTTCTAGTAATTGTTTTAATTAAATAAAAGATGTTTTTGCTATTTAAAGTTATGTATATGTATTATTTAATATGAAATATTGTTAGTATTTTGAAAAATAAGCAAGATTAAATATATAGTAGATATAATCATATAATTTAGTGTGTTTAAATAAATATTGCAAGTACTTATAAATTAGTGTTTTAAGAAAATATGTTATTTGCTTAATGTTGCCAAATAAAATAAGTTAGAAATTTAAATAGGAAAATAATCCCTCTATTATAAATAGATAAAACTTGAATATTATTTATATTAGAAATTGTTTCTCCAGAATTAAGTTATAAATTATGTGAGACTGGACACTTATTTTATTTGAATAAACATTTTTGTGAAGTTTTATTTATGAGTTTAATTCTTTAATAGTATATGTATTTTACAATAAATAATTATCAATAGTTGAATTAGTTGGAATTAAATTTTGTAGTCACTTACAAATAAATGTGTTGTAAAATAGATTGTTATTTTCTAAATATTAGAGTGTATAAATTTAATATGCGATTTATTACTTAATAAATTTCAAGAGTTAGTATTTATATATAAATAGTAATTTCTATGAGAAAAATACAATTGTCTACGTCGTCGGATTATTATATAAATATTATATGCTAATAATTAATGGGGATAATGGGGAGTAATTTCAAATAAGACTTAGAGAAATTTTGCATAGCATACTTGCACACTTTGGATTTGTAATTAATTTAGGAAATTATAAATTGTAGGTGACGAGTTCGTAGACGAGGGCTTCGTTTATCCGTAGAAGCTTTATTGTGCTAATTGTCGAGGTGAGTAAATATGCCTTACCTAATGTGTCCGTCCTCCATTCGTGTCTAAATGTTTTTATGATTTTTACGTCTCAAAATGTGATTTGTGATATACGTGCTCGAGTTGAGATTTCAAATACTTGTTGCAATGATTATTTGGAAACTATCACGTGAAATTAATAACACGTAATAACGTAAAGTGTAAACAGTTGTGCGGCGGAACCTTATATACATTGTGGTTATAATTATTGGGATGGCACGGCCACCCGGATTATTATGATATTTTTGCTCGGTTGCGATTTGCCTCGGGCTGCTCCCTGTACTCACCTCTCTGGCCGCTAGAGTCTTAGAGGGGTGCCGGCACTTAAGGTCTTGGATGCATGCGAGATGGTTGGTTCTATATTATTGGATTGGTTCGTTCCCCGCTACAACTAAAATAATAAATGTGGATTTTCATATGAGAAATAAAAGCAACTGTTGCTTTGAAATGGTGGAATGATTTGAGAATGCTAAGTAAAGAGTTGGAATATTCATATCTACGCTTTCGCAATACAAGATGATTTACTACCATATTATTCCTCTTTATTTAAAATGAAAACGTGTCTCTTTCGTGTTTACACGTTTGGGTGTTTACTTACTCAGCATTTTGTGCTGACTTTGGAAAACTGCGGTCTTGTTTCTTTCCCCCGCAGGTCTAGGTGAAGGAAGCTCAGATTAAGGGAAACGCGGACTCACCTAGTTATGTTAGTAATAAATAAATAATTCGCCTAGACGATTCTCATCTTGTCTAATAGTATGTCATGTTTTATGTTGAGACTATCACGTTTATGTAATATATTAAGTATGGATGTTTTGTTTCACGATTTCCGCCGATTCATTCATTTGAGAACGACGCCCTCCCGAGCTCTCCGGTCCCGAACGGAAGGCTCGGAATCAGGGGGTGTCGCAGGTGGTATCAGAGCAATCAATCCAAAAAGGAATTAAAACCTGTAGGGTAATTTAAAATGAATTTTGGGTAAGAAATTTAAAATTTGACAAGCCGCTTGGGGGTTAAGGGTAGTATGATTTTTACTAAGTCCCACCCACCCACGTCCTTTTCCTCTTCGGAATGACGTTTTGAGACTCATGATATATGAGTTGATTGGTTGATTTGGTATATGAGATATATGTGTTGATATAGTTTCACATGATTATGTGGAGAAGAGTTATATGCTTTGGCTGTTATGTGCAATACTTGTCCTATTTGAATAGGATATACTTGTGTTTCATGAGATAATTCATTTTAAACGTATATTCCTCATACAATAGGCAATAATACAATAGGTGATAGTGTAGGAATATAACTGATAGACCACTACGATACTACACCAGGAGGGTCAACCGAGAACAAATGGCATCTGAAGGAAGCAACCAACCACCAATGGAGCTGCTAGTTGCCCAGATGGCACAGATGACCCAGCTCATGGACCGAGTAGTGGGTAATGAGGAGCGGGGAAGGCAAAGTTATGCCAAACAGATAGCTGATTTGAACCCTCGCCAATTCACTGGCAAGGAGGACCCCGTGGAACTAGAGAACTGGATAAGGCATTTCGAGAAGCTACTCAAGGTTGTGCATTGCCCTGATGATGAGAAGATCAACTGCGCCATCATCCATCTGGAAGAAGACGCAGATGATTGGTGGACAACCAGCCAAGAAGCCTTGCTAGCTCGACCCAATTTCACTTGGGAAGCCTTTAAGACCGCTCTAAGGACGCGGTTCTATCCAGCTCATGTTAAGAGAGGGAAGTGCAATGAGTTCAACAACTTGACACAAGGGAACGGCTCAGTGACAAACTACTTCAAGAAGTTCGTGGAGCTACTAAGGTTTGCAGGCCACACAGTACCTGGTGAGGATGATAAGATCAACAAGTTCATTTCGGGACTACACTTCCAGCTGCAGAAGATCATGCGTAGTAGGACTTACGACACTTTGCACGAGGCATATGATCGAGCAGCTGACATGTGGCAAGTTCAGGAGGTACAAGACGAGTTTCGTGGGAAGCGTAAGGCACTTGAGGCAGGAGGAAGTAGCAGCAACAAGAAGTTGAAGCCAAACAATGGAGGAAACAACCAGAACCAGCAAAATCAGGTAGCGCAGCCAGTTCGTCGCTACAACGGCAACCGTTGTCATCAAAACCACCCTGGAAGAGACTGCATGGGGAACCTAGTCGTGTGCCACAACTGTGGTAGAAAGGGGCATCGTGCTTATGAATGTAGAGCTCGACCAGCCGGGAACCAGCACGTGTACCGTGGAGGAAATTATCAGGGGCAACCGCAGAACCACTATCTTGGAAACCAACCACAGTATGTGAACCAGCAACCTGCGCTCCTGCAGCTCGAATATGGGAACAGGAACCCTGGAAACCGCAACAACCAGGGAGGAGGCTATGGAAGACAGCCGAACTACAACCAGGGGAATGCAGGACAGCATGGAGCTCAGAACCGCAACAACAATGCTGGTCATGGAGGCAACAACAACAATGTAGCTGGGACTGGAGGAACTGGAGCTCAGAATGTGGGAAGGATTGCTGTCATGACTAAGGCAGAGGCTGATGCTGCTTATGGAGTCGTCACGGGTACCTTCCTTATCCATGAGCACCCAGCTTTTATATTATTTGATTCTGGTGCATCATACTCATTCATATCATCATCATTTGCTGATAAATTGGGTTTGGATAAGTGCTCTAAGAAATCTATCCCAGTAGCAACTCCCACCGGCCAAATAACAGTATGTGACACCGTATTTGATGGAGTAGGAGTGAAAATCCTAGCATGCACCTTTCCTGCAGACTTGATTAAGTTTGATCTTGGAGGCCTAGATGTCATCCTAGGGATGGATTGGCTCAGTAAATGTCGAGCCGTCATTGATTGTCATGATCAGAAGGTTCAGTTAAGAGGACCCAACGGTGAGAGAATCTCTTACCGTGGAATCACGAAGGAGCCTTGTATCAGACTAGTTTCAGCACTGACCATAGTCAACCAAGTGAAGAAAGGGAACTCGGCCTATTTATGCTACATCCAAGACGTTTCCAAGAAGGAGAATGTGCTAGAGGAGATACGAGTTGTAAAGGAGTTTCCTGACGTATTCCCAGACGAGATTCCAGGAATGCCACAAAGAAGAGAGTTGGAATTTACTCTGGACTTAGTTCCTGGAACCGCACCAATCTCAAAAGCACCGTACCGGATGGCACCAGCAGAACTGAAGGAGCTAAAGGAGCAATTACAAGAACTCCTGGATAAGGGGTACATACGACCAAGTATGTCACCCTGGGGAGCACCAGTGCTTTTGGTGAAGAAGAAAGATGGAAGCTTAAGGCTATGCATTGACTACCGTGAGTTGAACAATGCAACCATCAAGAATAAGTACCCTCTACCCCGGATTGACGATCTCTTCGATCAATTACAAGGGGCTAGTGTCTTCTCCAAGATTGATTTGAGATCAGGGTACCATCAGCTTCGGGTAACCGAGCAGGATATCCCGAAGACAGCCTTTAGAACGAGATATGGCCACTATGAGTTCACTGTGATGCCTTTTGGTTTGACCAATGCATCTGAAGTATTCATGGATTTGATGAACCGAGTAATGAGGCCATTTCTAGATCGATTCGTCGTCATCTTTATTGATGACATCCTTGTGTACTCGAAGAGCGAGGAAGATCACGAGGAGCATCTCAGAGAAGTATTGCAGACTTTGAGACAAGAATGATTGTATGCTAAGCTATCAAAGTGCGAGTTTTGGCTGGATCGTGTTCCATTTCTGGGTCACATCATCTCGAAGGAAGGAATATCAGTGGACCCAGGAAAGATTTCAGCAGTCAAGGATTGGCCAACACCGAAGAATGTGTCCGAGATAAGGAGTTTCCTTGGCTTAGCAGGTTACTACATGCGTTTTGTGAGGGCTTCTCCAAGATCGCCAGGCCACTAACAGCACTAACGAAGAAGGCCGTAAAATATCAGTGGAGCGGAAGTTGTGAAGAAGCGTTTCAGACACTGAAGGAAAAGCTAACTACCGCACCAGTTTTGGCCCTACCAAATGATTCAGGCGAGTTCGAGATATACAGCGACGCATCAAAGAAGGGGCTAGGATGCGTACTCATGCAAGACAGAAGGGTGATTGCATATGCATCAAGACAGCTAAAACCTCACGAGGCAAACTACGCTACTCACGACTTGGAGTTGGCAGCAATTGTTTTCGCGCTGAAGATATGGAGCAATCATCTGTACGGAGCAGTTTACAAGCTTTACACAGATCACCGCAGCCTAAAGTACATTTTCACGCAGAAGGAGCTGAACAACAGACAGCGGGGATGGCTAGAAATCATCAAGGACTACGACTTGCGCATCCAGTACCACGAAGGGAAGGCAAACGTAGTCGCAGACGCATTGAGTCGAAAGGCGAGCCATGTCTTGAATGCAATGGTAATTTTACCAGAATGGCTATGCCACGAATTCAGAAAGCTCGAAATCGAAGTCGTGGAACAAGGAGGAGTACAAAACTTACTTGGCAGTATGACAACAGTACCAGATTACTTTGAGGAAATAAGGAGTAATCAAGCAGGAGATGTCAAACTGGAGAGAATCAAGAAAAAGATTGCAGCAGGACAAGCCAAAGACTTTCAAATTCACGAAGATGGGAGCATACGCTACAAAGGAAGATGGTGCGTACCGCAGAAGTGTGCAGAAACCAAAGAGAACTTAATGCGTGAAGCGCACAACACGCCTTACTCAATACACCCTGAAGGCGACAAACTCTACAAAGATTTGAAGAAGAAATTTTGGTGGCCAAACATGAAGAAGGAAGTAGCAGAATTCGTAGCTCGATGTTTAACGTGCCAGAAAGTGAAGTTTGAACACAAGCGGATGGGAGGCCTAGTTCAGCCTTTAGACGTACCAGTTTGGAAGTGGGATTCCATTTCCATGGATTTTGTGACGGCACTGCCAACATCAAAGAACGGACTTAATCAGATTTGGGTAGTAGTAGACCGATTGACCAAGACGGCAAGGTTCATTCCGATGAAGGATACCTGGAACATGGAGCAGAGGGCAGACGCGTATGTCAAAAACATAGTGAGATATCATGGAGTTCCAAGCTAGATAATTTCTGACAGAGACCTTAACTTTCTCTCTCATTTCTAGAAGGCGCTTCAGGAAGCAATGGGGACCCAATTACGCTTCAGCACGGCATTCCACCAAGCCACGGATGGACAGACAGAAAGAACGATTCAGACATTGGAAGACATGCTAAGGGCTTGTGTCATGGACTTCCAAGGTTCACGGGTTGACAAGCTACCACTGATAGAGTTCTCATACAACAACAGCTACCACGCCAGCATCGGCATGGCACCACACGAGGCTTTGTATGGGAGGAAGTGTCGAACACCTTTATGTTGGAGTGACATCAGCGAGACAGTGGTTATAGGACCACAAATGATCGAAGAAATGACCGACCAAGTAAGACTTATCCAGCAGAGAATGAGGGCAGCACAAGACAGACAGAAGTCCTATGTAGATCAGAAAAGGAGACCATTAGAATTCCAAGTGGGTGAAAAAGCGTTTCTCAAAGTTTCACCTACAAAGGGAGTGACAAGATTTAATCAGAAAGGGAAACAGAGCCAAGATTTTATCGGCCCATATGACATTCTGGAGAAAATTGGAGAAGTTGCTTATCGACTGGACCTACCTTCGAATTTGGGACGAGTACACAACGTCTTTCACGTTTCACAGCTGAAGAAGTACGTACCAGACCCATATCATGTACTAGATCCTGAAACAATTGAGTTAGACCCATCTTTGACATACGAGGAGCACCCTGTCAAGATTCTGGATACTAAGACGAGAGACACGCGTACCAAGAGTGTTAAGCTAGTGAAAGTTTTATGGACGAACAACCATACGGAAGAGGCTACTTGGGAAGCGGAAGATGACATGAGAAAGAAGTACCCTCATCTGTTTAATGAGTTAAATTGAGTTCCGGGGACGTCACTCTCCTAAGGGGGAGAGGATGTAACCTTTCGCTTTAGTATTTAGTACCCTTACGATCCTAAAATAAATCTTAACATTTCCTGTTATCTCTGGTTAGTTTCACAATATACTTTATGCATCATCATATAGATATACCCTTGCATCGTAGAAACTATTTTCTCTTTGAGTAGCTTTAGCTTCGAGGACGAAGCTCTCTTTAAGGGGGGAAGGATGTAATACCCCGTTTAAAACGAAGGGTAAATTGGTAATTTGTGCGAGGAATTTAATTTTATTTGCGAGTTATGCAATTGGGTAGTTGTTAGATTCAAATTATAGTCGAGACGGTTAATCTATATTCTTAGAAAACGATACCGTTATTGAGAAATTATTTTTAACAATTTATTATTTTATACTAAGTAATAAATAGTATAGCCTAGTGTGTACCCGACCCACTAGATTAGTCTACCAATTGGTGCACCCAACACACCCTAACATTACTAATACAAAAAAAAGGAAAAAAAGCTGAAGATAATAAATTATTTCTTTATTCCCATTTTTTGGTGAATTCTTCCCACTCCCCAACGTCCCTCTCTCACTCTTTCTCTCCTGTTGATTTCTCTCCTCAAATACAACACCCTCTCCTTCTTCTCTTCTTCACAGACCACAACCACCACCACCATACGCCACCACCACCTCCATCACCGGCAGCCACGCCACCACAGCCACCACTCCCCCCTTCCTCCTCCACCTACGAGCCTCCCTCTGCCTCACCCTCTCTCCCTGCCTCTGTCCCTCCCGACGAAAACAGAGCAGCGGCTTGGTGCCGCTGCCTTACCCGACGGCAACCAAGCCGCCACCGCAACCACAGCTCCCTCTCTCCCTCAGTTTCGACCGTCTGTCTCACTCTCTCTCTGCCTCTCTGTTCTCCCCGACGAAAACCAGCAGAAACAGAGCAGCGGCTCAAGCCGCTGTCACCTCCGGCGAAGACCCCGACGGCAAAACCGTCGCCACCACCACCTGCAACTCTCCCCAACCCTCTGCTTTAACCCCGTAATCACCTCCCCTCTCTGTCTCAACCTGAAAGGAGGCAGCAGCAGCAGCAAGTTGCTGCAGAACCCACCCGAAGCCACCACAACCGTCGGCGGCGCCATTAGCGCCGGCGAAAGCTAGGCCCGAGCTATTTGACGCAACCCAATCCTTCAAATCAATCCCAAACGACTCTCTGAGTCCCGAGGAGGCTATAGCCGGCGCCAATCGAAGCAGAGGACGGCAGAATCGTCGGATTCAACCATCACCGTCGGCCACCATCGACGGCGAAGCCGATCGGACCCAAATCTTGACCGTTTCTCGCGATTTTTCGCTTGGGTAACCCCTAAATCGCCCTCTTATTCATTTGTGATCATCGAAACATGATTTTAATAGCTCTATATCGAATTGGGTTGTTGGATTTAAGCTTGTTCATGTTTGGGGGTTGTTTTGTACTTTCTGAAAAGTTGAGGGTATGAATTGTCACATGTTGAAACTGCTTTTGGTTATTGGGAGGTTATTTCATGTCATTAATGGAAAGTGGGGGGATCTATTTAGTATTTACATAAACTGCAAATATAATATAAAATTAAAAATGCATTTTTGTGTTATAATTAATTTATAATATTTCTAGTAATTGTTTTAATTAAATAAAAGATGTTTTTGCTATTTAAAGTTATGTATATGTATTATTTAATATGAAATATTGTTAGTATTTTGAAAAATAAGCAAGATTAAATATATAGTAGATATAATCATATAATTTAGTGTGCTTAAATAAATATTGCAAGTACTTATAAAATTAGTGTTTTAAGAAAATATGTTATTTGCTTAATGTTGCCAAATAAAATAAGTTAGAAGTTTAAATAGGAAAATAATCCCTCTATTTATAAATAGATAAAACTTGAATATTATTTATATTAGAAATTGTTTCTCCAAAATTAAGTTATAAATTATGTGAGACTAAACACTTATTTTATTTGAATAAACATTTTTGTGAAGTTTTATTTATGAGTTTAATTCTTTAATAGTATATGTATTTTACAATAAATAATTATCAATAGTTGAATTAGTTGGAAGTAAATTTTGTAGTCACTTACAAATAAATGTGTTGTAAAATAGATTGTTATTTTCTAAATATTAGAGTGTATAAATTTAATATGCGATTTATTACTTAATAAATTTCAAGAGTTAGTATTTATATATAAATAGTAATTTCTATGAGAAAAATACAATTGTCTACGTCGTCGGATTATTATATAAATATTATATGCTAATAATTAATGGGGATAATGGGGAGTAATTTCAAATAAGACTTAGAGAAATTTTGCATAGCATACTTGCACACTTTGGATTTGTAATTAATTTAGGAAATTATAAATTGTAGGTGACGAGTTCGTAGACGAGGGCTTCGTTTATCCGTAGAAGCTTTGTTGTGCTAATTGTCGAGGTGAGTAAATATGCCTTACCTAATGTGCCCGTACTCCATTCGTGTCTAAATATTTTTATGATTTTTACGTCTCAAAATGTGATTTGTGATATACGTGCTCGAGTTGAGATTTCAAATACTTGTTGAAATGATTATTTGGAAACTATCACGTGAAATTAATAACACGTAATAACGTAAAGTGGAAACAGTTGTGCGGCGGAACCTTATATACATTGTGGTTATGATTATTGGGATGGCACGGCCACCCGACTTATTATGATATTTTTGCTCGGTTGCGATTTGCCCCGGGCTGCTCCCTGTACTCACCTCTCTGGCCGCTAGAGTCTTAGAGGGGTGCCGGCACTTAAGGTCTTGGATGCATGCGAGATGGTTGGTTCTATATTATTGGATTGGTTCGTTCCCCGCTACAACTAAAATAATAAATGTGGATTTTCATATGAGAAATAAAAGCATCTGTTGCTTTGAAATGGTGGAATGATTTGAGAATGCTAAGTAAAGAGTTGGAATATTCATATCTACGCTTTCGCAATACAAGATGATTTACTACCATATTATTCCTCTTTATTTAAAATGAAAACGTGTCTCTTTCCTGTTTACACGTTTGGGTGTTTACTTACTCAGCATTTTGTGCTGACTTTGGAAAAACTGCGGTCTTGTTTCTTTCCCCCGCGGGTCTAGGTGAAGGAAGCTCGGATTAAGGGAAACGCGGACTCACCTAGTTATGTTAGTAATAAATAAATAATTCGCCTAGAGGATTCTCATCTTGTCTAATAGTATGTCATGTTTTATGTTGAGACTATCACGTTTATGTAATATATTAAGTATGGATGTTTTGTTTCACGATTTCCGCCGATTCATTCAATTGAGAACGACGCCCTCCCGAGCTCTCCGGTCCCGAACGGAAGGCTCGGAATCAGGGGGTGTCGCATATCTTCTTAAAACAATGAGTCTATTTTTAAAACGCTATTAAGTTTATGTTTTGAAAATTGATCAAACACACTATTTGCTTAGTTTTATAATAATACACTTCTAGTTTATTTTCTAACGAACAAGTCTTGAACTATTTCAGTACCCGGAATACATTTATACGATAAGGACGAAAACTAATATTTTTAGAAAGTAAATTTATTTCAAAATATTCATTTTTATTTTTACGTAAAGTGTAAATTATAAATAAAAGACAAATAGAACCCTTAAGTTATTTTAAAAGACAACAGGCACCCCCCCCTACACTCACAAGACAAGTTTAGTTAAATGACACTTTAACCCCCCCAAGTTACTGAAAAGACACTTTTTCAAAAACGTAAACACGAATGATCTTCTCATCCTAAGTTCGATTCTAGCTAGCAAAAATGTATTTTGATTGACTAAAACTTAAAATTGGATGATTTAGAGTTTACCCAAGCCAAAAACCGCGAGAAACGGTCAAGTAACGGAACGGGTCAAGTGTGTTACGGTGGCGGCCGGCGGTGGAGCTCGATGGTGGCGTTAATGGCCTTCTTGGCTGCGATCGAGCCTTCTATTATACTGGTCGGGCCTCTGGGAGTCCCCTGGAAGGGACGTGAGCGAGTGGGTGGCCTTGGCTTGAATTGGCCGGAGCTCTCGCCGGAAACCATGGAGGTTTGCCGGTGGGTTTGCTTCCATCGCTGTTGTTGCTGCCTTTTTTCTGCAGAGAGCTCTCCTTCTGGTCGAGCAGAGAAAGGGAGGGAGAGATAGTGGTGGATTGGCGAGTGTGGTGGTGGTGGTGCTCTTCGGGTGGGTCTCCCGACGATGGCAGCGGCGGTGGTGGCTTGGCCGCAGCCTACTGCTGCTGCTGCTGTGCTATGGCAGAGAGAAAAAAGAGAGGAGACAGAGAGGGAGAGAAGAGATGGAGGAGGTGGTGATGGTGTTGGTGGCGTCGGGGGGTGGTGTGTTGTGAAGAGAAGAAGAATAAGAATTAAATAGAAGAAGGGGACGAGAGAGAGAGAGAGAGAGAGAGAGAGAGAGAGAGAGAGAAATGTTGGGGAACACAAAACATGCTCAGACCGTTAGAGAATGATAATTTTTTTCTTGTTTGTTTTGTTTTTTCTTTATTATTATTACCATTTACCTACTAGACTTTATTGTTCTTGTCAAATACAACTACCACACCAACTATTAACTACTTAATAACATCTAGAATTACAAAAACCTCCGTACAAGACATGTAATTCAAAAATATTTGTTTAAATTTACAAAAAAAAATAATTAATTATATACTAAAAATACGGGGTATTACAGTCTTTGATTGAGCTCCGTGACCTACCGTTGGAAATCTCTTTGAGTCTACTTTCATTAGGAACTGGTCTCACTATAGGAGGTCTTGTAGAACTCAAGAAATCATCAAAATAGTCAAGGTTGATCACTTTTGCTCCTCTAACTTTGCTTCTGTTGCTTCCTCTTGACTTCCGAAGCTCGTTTCTTCTCTCCACTTGCTCTCCTCATGCAATGTTCCTGTAAATCACAACACGAACACTACCGCGAAGATCAAATATGAAAAAATCATGCAAATAATGCGTAAACTATTCAAAAATGCCCGGATTGGACGTATAAACTTTAAAACATCATAAAACTCGTTTTGTTCTCAAATAAGACCGAAATTCATCACTTTGCACCGAAACGCACATAAATAAAAATGTAGAAAGCATGTAGGATAACTCTTATTAACCAGTTATCAAATACCCCCACACTTGTCATTTGCGCGTCCCGAGCAAAGTATCATCTACTGCATCTAACTGTCTACTAGACAACAAGACTCAGACGACTCTAACATGACTCACGACATTCTAATGCAGCAATATGATGCAAATACAAATCTAGACTCGATCTTAAAATAAGTATTTAACACAAAATATTCATTTTTTCTCTTTTTGACAAGAACAGGCAATCTCCCTATCATTAACTGAAAATCATCAAGCTTTCACTAATCCTTTTTGACATTCACATACACGTAGTAAGAATTTGAAATAAGAATTATTATGTGAAAAAGCTCACTAAAGCGTTCCCTTTCTTCCACCAATTCAAACCAAGACACAACCACATCCTAAGCTTCATTGGGCCCAATTCAGCTTAAATTTCACTGTAGTCTTTCTTCGCTGAATCATCTGAGGTTTTCAGACTCTCTTAGCCTTTATTGCGGTTGAATGCAAATTGTCCCGGTGAAGGAATTCACAACTCCTGTGAAATAAGGCTTGACTCTAATTTTTCTCTTTAAGCTCTACTTGGATGTAATCCAAATTTTCCGTGTGACCGGAAGTACATTAGGTTGTTTCTCCTTGAAACACAATTTATTTTTTCTTTCAGATTTTTATCGTTTTCTTTTCTTTCCTCCTCTGTTTTTACAACCGTGTAGTAGAGCATAAAGAGCGTGAGCTTTTTCGGTTAACTCTTGTGACCACCATAAGGGATGGTGGTGTACGCCCCCCAACTTCACTTAGGTTGAGGCAACCGTACCGCATAAAACCAACTCAACACGAAGGTCCACCCCGGATCAACAAGAGACCACAAGTTTTCACTTGAAAACAGAATATTCAGCTACAATAAAACTCAATCTAATTAGCACACTATAGGAATCCTAGGTATGCCTTAGTGTGTCATTCTTTCCACAACTTACATAAATTCCCGAGACATTCTTAGTGAAACCTCTACACAAAATATTAAAGAATAATTTTTTTTTCTACTACTGCAATTCCTACTCAAAAGGATTCATTCACTAAGCTCTCTTCAGTTTCAAGATCTTCAATTTCCTTTTCTTAAATTTTCAAAATTTTCTACTTTTTATGGATTTTTTGATTTTCTCATTTTTTATTCTTTTTCTTTTTTGTATGTTTCATAATATCCTAACTATATATGCAAGAATTTTGACACAAAAAAAATTGACACTACACAATTCAACTCTTTAGTGAGTATACTCAATTATTTAAAAGTGCAAAAAATATATAAACTACTCAACACAATACGGAAATATAAGTAAAAACTCGGCAAAAACCACAATACTGACTCACCATACAATCTAAACACATCCTACATGTAACTGGCTATGCAAGACAACTATCAGCTAATAAACAGTTAAACCACCCCCACACTGAATGCTTCGTTGTCTTCAATGAATTTAGAGATCATGCAAGAGAACTCAGCATTCAATGCGTAGGCCAGTAGATGAGTTTAAGGTCGACGACGCGACCCAATTACCTCAAAATGTCAAGGAGGTTTTTCTCTCCACTTTTTCTTCTTCCACCATTGCCTCTCTCTTTGTCGCTTCTCAAGTGAGCATGCATGATATGCATATGGTAAGAATAAAGAGAAGTTGTTAGCCACCACATGGCTCATTCTACTTTTTCTCTTCTTCTTCCAATTCTTCGAAACTACAGTCGTCGAGGATTGGACATTTGAATATAGCATCTCAGGTGGAACATCTTCAACAACGAAATCTGTATTTCCTACTTCCTTTCCTAGCTCTTCTCTTAGAATCGTGGGCGGAAATTCATGAATTGCATAGAATTGGGGTCCTTCTTCATCTCCCTGCAATAATTCCCTATGCTCAAGGCATGCTTCATTTAGGAACATATCCTCAACGAGTGTAAATATTACATCCTTGGCGCACTGATGAGCTTGTTCTTCAATAAAGGCAGCTTCAATATCATTAGGCCATAAACTTGCGATTTCAACACTCTCCCACTCATGCCATGGCTCCGTAATTATGCGAGGCTCAAGTTGTATAGGCTTCACAATATCATCCCAATCTGAGTCCGAATCTGAGGCTGAATCTGAGTCTGAAGAAGCCCGAGGATCTATTACTTCATGATGAATAGTATTATAGACATAGACCTCTGGGGGTTCTTCATCTTCCTCTTTGCACTCCCCAACTAAGTTAGAAATTATGCTGCTTAGTCCATTGTCATTGTACGCCAATGCCAACTCATCTAGTTGCTGTTGATGACACATGACAGTTTCCTCCATCACTGTTATCCCTTCCTCCATTCTATCCATTTTAGCTATCATGAGCTTCAATATTTCTCTCATCTGCTCAACTTCTTGATTGTAAGGAGGAGGGGTGTACATAACTCCATAAAAGTAGTACGGTGAATAGCCTGGAGCTTGCCCATAAAAATTCTGCCCCCACATGATCACAAAGATACATGCACAATAATTTGCTAGAAAGCAGGTGAGATAAACAAATAAAAAAACAAAAGCAAAAAAATAAAATTCTCTAAAGTTAATAATTCTAACTAATTCAACCGAAGTCCCCGGCAACGGCGCCAAAAACTTCACACGATTTCCGCAAGTGTACGGTTATCGCTCTAGTAGTAAATGTGGAAGATAGGGTTATCGAATCCCAGAGGATTTGTCGTGAATTAATTAGGACTCTTAACTTTGTGTGGGCTACCAATTGGATTTGTTTACTAACTAAGAAATTGAAATAACAAAACAATTATTAAAATTAGGAGTAAAGTGATGAGAGGTGTATCGGGATTTTCTCTAGGTTTGTTAGGTATCCACCGTTCACGAATTATGTTCTGAAACACAGATGATGACTTGATTTGCCAAACGAGCAAGGGTACTTTGAAGATTCCTCAATCAAAGTCTATATTTAGAGGCACACACCTGATTCCTCTAGCATATGTACATCTAAGTAGCATTATGTTTTTGTGTTCTACTCTTAGTTCTAGTTAACTAGAAAGATTCCTCAACTCTAGATACGACTAGTGTAAGATTAAAGTTTTCGGGTAGTGAATATTGATTTCTTTAACATCATATACCTATGATCATCCTATTGCGACGTCAAACAAAAGAAACGATAGTATTAAGTACATAAATCAAGCATAGCATAAACATTCATCATCAATTAAGTTTAGGCAAAACGTGAATCAAATTCATAATTCGCCAATACGACTTCAAACCCTATCTACCATTGTGAAATCCCGATGTTTAACTTAGCTACTGAGATTCATGATCAACACGATGAGATTCATGTAATCATGATAAAAAACAATGAAAAAGATAGAGAAGAGAGATCAAGCGATGTAATCCCCGCTCTCACGACGAACTCCAAGCCCGTTCTCCTGTGTTTCCAGCAGCCTAGCCTGCCCTGTAGGTCTAAAAAATCGTGATGTATAGGGTTGGGCACGATTTTAATGTATTTTGGCCGAATGTAATTCAACCCATCTAGTTTGCAGTTCTCGTACATATTTCATAAGCTGATCTTGCGCGGGCATTTTTCTACCTCTCTGGACTCCGTTTGGGGCCTATCTTATATCGTTGGAAATTCCTGGATGTCTATTTTCTAATGGCATAGGCCTTGATCCAAAATTGTATATGTAACTCCAGATAGAGCCTGAAGAGTGCACACTGGTCCAACGACCTTTTCCAACTTTTCTTCGTTTTTGTGTCGTCTTTGCCGGACCATAACTTTCTCGTACGGCCTTTGATTGAGCTCCATGACCTACCGTTGGGTATATCTTTGAGTATACATTCATTTGGAACCGGCCTCACTATAGCAGGTCTTGCATAACTCAATATATCATCAAAATAGTGAAGGTTGGTCACTTTTTTTCCTCTAACTTTGCTTCTCTTGCTTCCTTTTGACTTCCTAAGCTCATTTCTTCTCTCCACTTGCTCTCCTCATGCAATGTTCCTGTAAATAACACAAAAACTACCGCGAAGATAAAATATGACAAAATCATGCAAATAATGCGTAAAACTATTCAAGAAACGCCAGGATTGTACTTAAGCTCTAAAACACCATAAAACTCATTTTCTTCTCAAATAAGCCCGAAATTCATCACTTTGCACCAAAACGCACATAAATAACAATGTAGAATGCACGTAAGATACTCTTATTAAGGAGTTATCAACGCCCTATCTTTTCTTTCGTATTTGGTTTCGAATTGGATTCTCGCCTTTCTCTTTTGACAGTATCTTTTGGCTTCCTTGTTATCTCCCCGGCTTGCTGCAAGCTCCTTCCAGCTATGACACTGTATTTAATTTTTTCGTCCACGCTAGTTTGACTACTCTCATCCGTCTCATTCATTCCTCCATGAGGGTTTGGATCGACGTTTTCAGCCTGCTTGTCCTTAGATATTATGTTCATGTAACAGTGTCGACCTTTGCATGATTACTTGTTAACGATTCACCAACGAAAGTAGGTTTCCTCTAACTAGAAAATTGAAATAAGAACAGACCCGAATAAATTACCTTAGAAATATGGGTTGTTAGGTGCGAACTTATAGTAACAATCGAGTTAGTGATTAACTAGGGTTATTGATTCACCAATGAATCAGGGGTTTGATAACTCAAGGAAAAAGTTTGTTTACTTAAGAAATATGGACCGTCATTTAAACTCATTTGTTTTTAGATTATTCATTGACGTTTCATAAATCATTGGTCATTTTGTAATTATCCCTGGTGTACTAGCGAGGAGTCATAGTACCTTCCACTATCGAGTTTTCTCATATTTTTAGCGGTTAATTTTGAGTCATTATAACTATATTATAAATTTCTTACAATTTTAGTAGTTAGAACAAATCAAACTCAATTGCCACACTTTGATTATCAATTTAGATAGCTGATACTGAGTCCTGTGAGTTCATCATATCCATAGCATTCTGGATTATTACTAAACCGAAAACCGTGCACTTGCGATTGGAACTTGTTCGTAGCATACCATGATTCCAGTTGAAAAATTGGGGGTGTTACAATATAAGTGGAAAATTGCTGGAACTATTATTGAGATATATTATTTCCTCTAAAGACAATTAAGTTATTGGTGAACATCCCCTGATCCTTACATGTACCACCAATAAATAGGACAATTATTTTAGTTTGTAGAACAAGGTTGTGTGATATATTAAACAACGGATATTCCTAAAATATTCACCACAATTCCATACCTTCCTCCATAGCCCCACCCGCTTTCCAACATTTCTAAAAATGTTAATATAGTCTGCTCGTCACATCAATCTAGTATTTGCGAGTATTATTTATTTATATGTCCACTGATTACTTAAGTACCGAATAAAAAGTTCATGCGAGCACCTTACATGCGTTTAGTGTCCGTAGACCAACCCATAGTCTTACGTGACACTAAGTTGTATCCATTGAATAATTGTTGAGACTAAATTTTAATTAACATTTGATTTGCAATAGTCATAAATTTAGAAACTATGCAATCTTAAGAAAAAAAAACTATATTAATATTTTTTCAATTTGATACATAACAATTTATACTTCATCGAGTATTCAAGTATGATTAGGCGTTATTATTTTCAACAATATATTTTATCTATTAAAAATAAGTAAATAAGGTTATACATATATAAATATTTATTAATATGAGTATTATTTTTGTACGGTGCCTGAAGTTCAAACGGGCAAAAAAATTATAACAAAGTGATTGAACTAACATCTACTCAGAGCACCAGAGTCCCTCCCCATTCTGCGACTGGAGCTTAGAAGGTGGTATGTATGCTCTTTCACGTGCCTCAAGAAAGGATTTCATGCACTTCTGGGGATCTAAATGCATTATTGGTCATGCCATTCATAATAATTATTTTTCACCAATCTGAAATTCATACTTTGGCACAATACTGTGACGTTAGAACATTACTGTGCTCTTAACAATGAGTACTTGATACTCAATTATAAGTTTTTAATCATGGGAGCCAGATAGAATTCTAGGTTGGTATTCGAAGACGGAGGTACAATATGAAGTGTTCGGGACACTTCTTCCCCAATATCACCAATCAATTAAATATTGGTACGTTTAATTGATTAGTGAACATGTAAATACTTTTTTTTTACAACTTCATGTTGATTTAAAGCATAAACGGGTTAGACTAAAGTATGTTCAATAGAACGAACCATGTCATTTCAGCATTAAAATTGTCAAAATTCCTTTATTCACCACCTACAAATGGTAAAGCACCTAGATACAAAGTGTCCCAATGACACGAACTGGCCCTCAAGTGCCCTCCAAAGTGAGGCACTTCAAAGTATCACGTTATTTTATCTTACATATTTGTAAACCAGTGAAATGAACTCTAAGGCTCCGTTGTTTTGCTTATATATGAGAGATGGGTAGTACTCCGATTAGTAGTGATTAAGTTGATAGTACTGAGATTGATAGTGATGCATTGAGTATAAGCCAATGTTTGCTTTTTAAGACTATATGTGGGACTGTGGCATAAATGACAAATGCGCCACCGGTTATGATAATATGAGTGACGTGACTTTATACCGAGCTTTTGTGGAGGTCTGCAGTACAATTGTCAACAAGAAAAAAGTACAATTAATACATGGATATGTTAGGTATGAAATAAGCCACCATTTGAAGACTTGGTGGTGGGCCACACATGAAACACATTTTCTTATTTTTTCAGACAAACATGAAACATTTGTTAATTGAGGTTATTTTTTATAACAAACACGAAACTTTTGACGAACATGAAACTTTTGTTAGGCTAGAATCGCTCCCGAATTTGGAGAAGTGTTGTGACTGGCTTAGATGTCATTAAAAAGGGTGATTGTTGGAGTATAGGTGATGGTGAAAATGTCCACATTTTTTAAGATTTCTGGCTGCCAAAGAATGAAAGATTCAGATATCAAAGAAGATACCTTAATTGTGGGCTTCAAAAAGTCAGCGAACTGATCAACAAAGAAGCCATGTGCTAGAAAGAAGATGTTATTTCAGATTGCTTCTCCCCTGCAGAAGTGAATGGCATTTTGTATATTCCCATTAGTTGGATTTCTATGGAAGGTAGATTTATATGGACTGCTACTAAGATGGGGGTGTATACTGTTAAAACATGAATTAAAATTACTTAATAGTGGTTTGAGTGTGCTGCTTCTCAAGGAGTTCCGGGTTTCAAGGAGTACAAGACTGACAAAGCTTCTTCTTCATCCAATATTTAAAGAATATTGGATGAGATGTTGGAATCTTAGTTTGCATCTAAACTCATAGTGCTTTGGTGGATACTTAGACTCAAAGCTCTAGCATCCAGATCACATTTATTGAAAAGATACCGTGATTTTTCATCTTTCTTCCCTATGTGTGATCAACATAATGAAGATGAGTAGCAAATTTTTACTGAATGTGAACGGGTTAAACCTTTGTGGTTGGCAGTGGGTTTGAATCTGGCAAACTCGGGACATTGTGAGAATAATTTCCATAAATGGCAGTTGGCTATGTGGGAATTGGATGATTCTGTGCCAAATAAAGAAGGCTTCTTAAGAAAAGTTGTGGTCACTTGTTGGCTGGTTTGGAAAGTCAAGAGTACTTTCATTTTCAATATGCGAGTTCCTAATCTAATGCATGTCTCTAAATTGTGCAAGCATTATTTTGTCCTTATACTGCTTCCTTACAAAAGCAGGAAAGAGCCGTTCTCCTTCAGAAATCTTCTTTGGGTGATGTGAAATGGTGTAGATAGTGCATATTATGTATATCGATCATCGTCCACGTGGCAGTCAGTGATGTAGCTTTATGGTACTCCACTATCACTACATACTTATCTCTTTGTTCGCGTTTATCTATATGGGGACTGTGAGACAGAGTCACCTCGCATGTAAACCATACAGAAGTCAAGGGGTCTAAGTGGCTTGGAGGCTAGAGTAAGGATCTTCGCACGTGAGTAACGGTTGAACTTGCGCGTGATCTTTGTCTGTTATCTGGGAGAATTGCGAATCACGCGCCTATATATGCGGTCGACCGTACACGTTCAAGGCAGTTATATAACCGTCACATGCAGTTATATAACTCCTTGTAACTGTTGTCCTAAGACACGTATATATAGGAGTGTTGTCTTCCATTCTTGGTTCAGATATTTTGGATATCACCATACACACTGTCTCTCTCTCAGCTCACTACCAAGGCTTACTCTTATCCTTGCTTGCTTAACCCTTTTCTTCTTCATCTGTGTTATTTGTTTGTCTTTTACAGGTACACGTCCAGATCTATCCGTCTCTACCCCTTGCATACAAATGGTATCCTCCTAATCAGGAAGATGGAAATGCAATGCTTCTTGTGATAGAGCAAGCCATCTCATGACAGCTGCTTGAGTCATAAGAAATGAAAATGGATTTATGATTAGCAGTGGATGGTTGAAACATGCTGCTTTTTTGCAGTTGCTGCTGAGTCCCTGGCTTTGAGAGAAGATGTATTTCAGAATGTGAAATTTCTCCATAAGATAAGTTTTGAAAGTGATTGCAAGTTGCTGGTGGATATGGTCTTGAAGAATACTGCAACAAGTTGGGAGGTTTTTGATATTTTGAGTGATATTGCTGCCTTGGACAGTCATAGAGAATTAAAGATTTCTTGGATTAGGAGACAAGAAAATGTAGTAGCAAACCTTTTAGCTGGGAAGCTTCATGTTTGTGAGGAGTCTGGTAGTGAAGTGCTAGTGGATGGAAATTTTGTAAGAGCTTTGGCTTAAGATAAACTTTTTTGTTCTTCTTAATGAAATCTTCTATTTGGACAAAAAAAAAATGCCTGTTAATCCTATACCGGGTTCATAATCACAAAATCAAACAAGCTACAAGAATATACATGGACATTGTTGTTTTTGAGAATTACATAATATAGCCGAGTTCGAACCAGGGACCTCATACAGGGCTTCGAATGTTCTACCACTGAGCTATGATCCATTTGCACATGGACATTGTTTTGGCCATAACGAGTGTGAATGATCATAGCATTAGTGGCATGCTTTTTAAGTCGGTTTACATTTTCTGCTTGAGGTCCTATGTTCGAACCCATTAGACGAGAAAACAAGCCTAAAAGAAATTGACTAGGGGCGATGTCTGCTATTAACGAAAACCTATGGGCCCATTAACAACTCTCCTGGACTTTCTATTCTCCTTTTGCTTCATCTCGTCGTCGTCTCTCTCGCTCCCGATATCTCTCTGTACCTTTCCGTGATTGGTCGCTATTGAAATTGGAACTTTCGCAGTTCAAATAACAATACACAGTTCCAGATCTTGCTCGCTAAAACCCTAAGCTTACTCTTCAGCGATCGACTCGACACAGGTTCGCACGGTTTTCACTCGCATAATGTCTTCATTTACTCGGATGAACTTTGCTATCGTTGATCGCTCAATCAATTTTTTCCAGTTCTGATATGGTTTTCTGTTAAATTCACTTCCGACTCTGTGGAGTTCAAGTCTCATAAGAATTCGAAAGTTGTTTCAGTCTAGAGTTAGTAGATTCTACATGTTTGATTTTTCTTCTTTCTGGAGCTGCATGTTGAATGTTTCTCTCGCCTGAATTTAACTGTTTTAGGTGGTTTTAGTTGGTCTAAACTAATGAAATTATCCATGTATTAGCATCATTTATTATTTTCGCTAATTCCATCAAATTGCTTGTCTAGTGGAGCATTGTTATGGATCCAATTACTAGCTCTTTTTTGCATGTTGTGAAAACAGAAAATCTTGTCCGTCTGAGGTTATGCATTCGTGTATGGAGTCATGGCTATTGGAGTCTTGATTGTGTGAAAAGTCCTTTGTGGGGGCAGCATGAACATCGTCAAGGGTGTTGCTGATCTTATTCGGAGGACATCTAGTGGCCACGGTGCAGAGGCTGGTTTAAGCTCTCCATCGGAACACTTCAATCCTACACCAAGTATCCATTTCAGGTACTTCCTTCATAATCGCGAAATTTAATCACTAATGTATCCTGGTAATTGCGTTCCTCTTTAGGAGTGTGTGCACCCGACTGTTGCCATTTCATAGTTCCACGGAGTAATTATTCACATGATGTTGTTTGTTTTGAGTCATGAGAATGATACCCCATAATTGTGTGGAATGACAACCGCATATGTTATTGAGGACCATGCTTAGGTACTGTCAAAACATTATGACATATGTTCGAGAGGGTGAAATTCGAGATGCGGGCCATCACTAATGAACTTCCATTAGAATGATTCAATCTGCTGGACTTGTTCTTTGACTGGGAGGTCCAAGAACCAAGACTTGTTAACTTTTCTCAGTTATCTTTATCATATCGGAATTCCTCAAGGGGGATCAGATTCTTCGGAGTGGCGCTTGTCTTTGACTGGTTTGTATGTTATTCCTCTTTGTGCGGGGCGCATGTATTGTGGATCCAACTCATTTGATCTGGAAAGTAAGGACTTCGAGGGTCTGTTTCTTGCGTGGTGTGCAGCTCGCGATAGGATCTTGACAAGTGACAACTTGGTTCAGTGTGGTCAGGTCTGGTGTTACTCAATTGTTGCTGTATGTGTAACTCCAGGTAAAAATAGTTAGCAACCTCTTGCTTCATTATCCTGCTGCGAGGTCCTTCTGGGTCTGGTTCCATGAATTTGGCATTTGTTTGGCTGCTCCTGCCATTGTTTGAGTTTTTGATTGTCTGAGGAGGTGTTAAGGTGGATAGAGAGACAATAGGTTAGGAGGTTGGCTCCTTGGTTGTAATGTGGACCATTTGGATTATAGAGAAACCTGACGGATTCGTACTCCAAATGCTTTTGTTAAATAGATTATTCTTCAGTTGTTGATGGGACGGTGATCTTGGGTGCTACTGAGTTCAATTGACCATCTGTTGGATTTTATGGTTTTCCGACCATAGTTGATTGGAGTATTTAGATTTCACTCACTGTGTAGGTTAGGAGAGTATGACCTATCAGTTTCTCTGTGAATGTTCTTTTTCAGTTCAATACATTTTTGTGTATATATATGTGTGTGTGTGTGTGTTACTTACCTTTTCATTCTCATATACTTCACTTTCAGTGATGCTGGTGATGAGGCTATCCTAAAGACACTATGGGAAAGATATGAGAGTGCGACGGATAAGGTATGTTGGATAATATTATGTGTGTGTTTGGTTTATAATGTGAGGCTGATCATGTGCAGAATGCTTGGATGGCTGCTTATTTTTATCTTATAATTATTGGTCTAATAGATATCTCATTGTACTTTTCCTTTACGTGTCTCTGTTCTGGGGGGAAAAATGATGAAGATCCTTTCTCCGTTATCTTTTGTCCAATTTCTATTTGCTCTGTTCTCAGCAGCCTAAAATAGTTTTAGATTCTTTTGATGTCATGAGATCTTCAAACATATTACAGTACTCGACAAATAATGACAGAAGACATTAGCAAGAATAATAAAGAACTTATTGAAGGTAAAGATTGCTGTAAGTTCATGCGGGGTGCATATCATTTTAGTATTGAAGCCCATGGCTGCTCACAAATGGGATTTATGTAGGGTTTGGGCTATATGAGGTTGTCAGTGTTTAAGTAGAAGGGTATTAAGTTTCTAAAAGTAAGCAGAGCAAAGACATGAATCAAATGTTTCTCAGCTGATGATTGATGACAAGAGGAGAGGTATTTTATAAACAGTCTTCGATCAATGATACAAGATGAGAGGTATAGTTAGGACTGCAACTTGGGCGGGCTGGACGGGTTAACATCCTTGTCCAAGCCCGAGCCCGAGTTATGATCTGACAAGCCCGCCCGAGCCCAGATTAGGAACACAGTCAGCCCGTCCAAGCCCAATTTCATCTGGGCAATTCGGGCTCGGGCTGAATTTGGCCTAGCCAGTCGAACTTGCTACACTTGACATAGTTATAATTTTTAACTAAATAAAATTTGATCCAGTTCATAAAACTAACTCAATTACGATATCAGAGTTTCGAAACTATGCAGAAGAAAATTAGTTATTTAAAGTTCACATTAGAAATTGCTCCCAAATGGTATTATAGAAGTTGTTATTGAATAAAAATAATAACAATAATAGAAAAAATAATAATTACAATATATGTTGTGTAAAACAAAAGTAATCAACCGTTCAAGAGCAAAAGAAAAATAAAAATGTCAACAATTTGGCAAGTAGATTCACTTCAAAGATGTTTTATAATTATGTAAACATATTATATTTGTAGATAGTAGTAGTACAAATCGGCAAATCAGGCTAGCCCGACAGCAAAAATTAATTACAAATTGGGTTGAGAATTCTTGTCCAGGTTTGTCCAAATAATTGATAATATGTGCCCGAGCCCTACTTGAGTTCGGATTGGGTTCGGGTTGCTGGGGTCAACTCGTCCAAGTTGCACCCCTAAGTATGGTAAGGCGTGGCTGTAGATTGATGGTAGATAGGAGTAGAGCATTATAAATGTTTGGGACAAGTGATATGTGTTCATAGGATTTGCATGTAAGATGGAATTGGATTTTTGTACGATAATCATTGGACCTGTAGGTGATGTATAAACGTAGTGTAGGGTAGTTATTTTTTTTTTTTGAATCAATAAAGAAATTTCATTCAACAAAGGGGGGGGGGGGATAATTATAACCATAGATCAAAATAGGTATTGATCAAATCTAGAAAGCCTAGCAGTGAAAAGGCAGAGTTGGAATAATTTACTTTGAATGAAGACCATAAAGTCTGTGCGAAATGGGCCCTTGATTGGTAAGTAAACATCTACTGGCCATCGAAAATACGGAAATTCCGCTCCCCTCGAAGGCCCGAACTTGCCAAATTATACATAACAGAGCAACTCGCCAAATCTGTCATCTACGAGAACCTTTGCAACCTGCCGGCCAGCATTGAGACTGGGTCATTGCCAGCTGATTGGACCCACTGAATTCCGAACAAACCCTAAACAGTTTCCGAAAGTGCTCTAGCAACTGAACATCGTAGCAACCAACGTGACACTGTTCCTTCCGAGTATTTGCACGTGACACACCAATTAGGTAGCCTGAACCCTCTTCGTTGTAGATTGGCCAATGTTAAAAGTAGCTTTTTTCGCAATCATCCACACAAAGAAACATACTTTCAAAGGAGTGCCTGATTTCCAATTTGCCTTATATGAAAAATTATTCTCAGAAGAAACAGATTTAGAATAGAAACCACTCACGGAGAAATTGTCTTGACCCCAGCCCAACAAACCTTGTCACCTTTGCCCACATCCACTCGAACAACACACAAGTTTTGTAAAAACTATTGCAGAGTATGAACCTCCCAGTCGTGCAAGTTACGAATGAACACAGGATCCCGAACACAATTCCATCTGTGATTTTCAAGAATTCTGCAACCTTGGCATTTTTATTAGTAGAAAGGTTTAATAGGACATGTTAAGATGTAGATAGTGACTTGATTCCACACCATTATTCTCCCAAAAGCTTACCCGAGTACCAGCACCAAACTGGAAGGGTTTTTCCTTGAGAAATCAGACCACTTTTGGCGAATAATCTCCCAGACACCAACCCCATAACTCTCTCTCTCTCTCTCTCTCTCTCTCTCTCTCTCTCTCTCTCTCTCTTCCCTTCCGTAGTTATTCATCCTCCCACTAAGACACCAAACTTGGTTGCAATAACTCTTCCCCACAGACAAAAATTCTTCACACATAAACCCCCATAATCGTTTTACCAACAATGCATGGTTAAAACATCTAAGTTGTGAGTCCCCACCCCTCCACTTGAAAGCCGAGTGCAAACAGATTTCCAAGATACTAGCGATATCTTCCTTTCCCCATCTGCACCTTCCCGCAACTTATTTTCTCTCTTCTTGGATGATGTTGGCAGCGGGAATAAAGATAGGTAGTAGGTGGGTAAGGAAGATAATGTACTTCTTAGCGATGTAATCTTCCCACCTTTCGACAACTGTTGTTTTCTCCATGTTGCCAATCGTTTCTCCATACGTTCGATTATCAGGTCCCATATGGAAATAGTTTTAAATGCCGCTCCAAGTGGCATACCCAAATACTTCATTGGAAACGACCCCACGTTGACCATTGTCATTCCAATCAGCTGCAGATTTGGAACATTATCGATAGGAATCAACTCACACTTAGCAATGCTCACCTTCAATCCTGAAACTCCTTCAAACGGCATCAACACACATTGTAGCCATTGCAATTGTTCTTGATCATCATCACAAAAGAATAGAGTGCTGTCAGCGAATAACAAGTGAGAAATTCGGACAGAAACACCATCCCTCCCGATCACCCGGAAACCTGTTAGAAACTTAGAATATCAGCTTCCACCAACTTCTTAACCATTTTTACTAGAGTTTCCATTACGAGAATAAATAATAATGGAGAAATAGGGTCTCCTTGCCATAACCAAGAAGTGGAGAAGAAATCTGCTGGTGCACCATTTAAAAAAACAGAGAATCTGACTTTTGTAATACACCAAAAGCACCATTTTTCACCAAACCTCGTCTGCTGTAGAAGAAAAATTAAGAACTTTTAATTTACATTGTCGCAAGCTTTATGGATACGATATCCAATTTGCAAATTACCACACCGTTGCCTTGCTTCAAGAGTGAGTCAACTAACAAGAACTGCATCTAGAATCTGACGGCCCCCAACAAAAGCTTTGGTTCATAACAACTTTTTTAAGCTGCAATGCCAAAACTTAAGCAAGCAGCTCATATACACATCCCACTAGACTGATAGGACGAAAATCGGTCATGTGAACAGCTCCCAGCTTATTTGGAATCAAAGCAATAAAAGACGCATTAAAACTTCGTTTGAAGTCATGTTTTAAAAATTGCTCAAACATTGCCATAACACCAGATTTAACAGTCCCAAGCGGAAGTAGAAAAAGCCGTAGTGAACCCATCAGGATCCGGTACTTTATCCCCGTCGCGCAATTGTAAAGTTTTCCAAACCTCCTCCTCTGAGAATAATGCATCCAACACCTCTTTATCGAATTCTGAAATCTGATCAAAGAAAAACTTTCTGGGAGCGGTCTGTGCTCATGAGTTTCCTTGTACAAATCTTTTTGTAAAATAATGCAATGTCATCAGTAATCAGTTGTGTATCATCGATAACAATTTCCTCCGCTTATAACTATAGAATTGTATTATAGCGGTGATATGCATTAGCCATATGATGAAGAAATCTAGTGTTATTGTCACCCTCTTTAAGACATAAAGATCGTGATTTGATGGCAACTAATTTCTTGCATTAGGACTGTATTCCCATAGCTAGATTTTGCTTCCTCTCGTTTTAAAAAGAATTCCTCAGTCATTTGTCCTTTACTTTCAAGATCACCGACTTCCTGAATATCCCTTAACAACTTATCATAGCGAGTCTTAAGATCTCTAAATTCATCTCTCTTCCATTTCTTCAAATGACACTTCAATAACTGCAAATTCTTGCACAGACTATCTCCAGAATTGCCATCAAAATTATAACCTTGCCACCAATTTGAAACCTTCTGTTTTCAGCCACATATTCTCAAAACAAAAAGGTCGTATCCACCACATTCTCCACAACAATCCAGTAGAATCGGCACATGATGGGAGACAGGGCAAGGCAATGGTCGCTGGACTACTGACTGGACATGTTATTCCCAATCCGAACTTCCTATAAGTCTGTTAGTGTGTGAAGCTTCTGAATGTGAAGATCCTTTGGTCGGTAAAATCCACCCGTACTAATGGAAAATTAATCAAGTTATGATTCAGAACAAAATCTGAAAAATCCTGCATTCTCCTCCACAATCCTACATTCTCCACTACAATCCAGTAAAATCGGCACATGGTGCGAGGCAGTGCAAGGCAATGATCGCTGGACTACTGACTGGACATGTTATTCCCAATCCGAACTTCCTTTATTCTGTCAGTGTGTGATGCTTCTGAATATGAAGATCCTTTGGTCCAGGTAAAATTCTCCCCTACTAATGGAAAATCAATCAAGTTATGATCCAGTACAAAATCTGAAAATTCCTGCATCGCACTATCAGTATGAGTACACCCCTGTCTTTCAGCCGGAAAACGGATACAATCGAAGTCAACTCCAATAGACCAGGCAGGTTCCATAAACAGCAGCTAGCTCTTTCCATTATTCTTGTTTAACTCTGCTCTGGTAAGGACCATATTCTCCCAAGAAAATTCAGTCAAATCCATCACTAGTAGACCTAAACAAGCAAGATATGGTATACGTACCCAACAAGGTGTCGGCTTTCTCCATGACTTGACTCTTCCACACAAGAATAATCCTTCCTGAAGCTCCAACTGTGTCCAGGACTTCCCATTCAACAAATCTAGAACCCCACAGACTCCTCAAAATCTTTAGTGGCTTATGATATTTTAATTTTCTGTAGACAAACAATATCCACTCTCCGATCTTTAATGCAAACTTTAACCAGGTCTCTTCTATCTGGATCGTTTAATCCTCTCATATTCCAGGACAAAATCTTCAGCTTCATCATATAATGAGATTGTTGAAATATAATCACCCTCTCCCTTCTCCTTAATCAACACTCTATCAAAGGCCAAATCAAATTTCAATCTATTCAGTTCCCTTCGTATTATATTGATGATCACAGACGGGTTAGTTCTGCGTTGACCAGCACCTTGTTGGACGCACGCTACACTTTCGGTTTGTCATTCTCAAAGCCTTGAAAGTATAAACTCAACATGTTTCTAGGCCCCTCCATTTTGCTCCTTGTCCATTCAGATCAATCATTCTGATTTCTGACACTAAACTTCTGAGTTCCTTGATGTGAGTGAATAGCTACTAACGGCAGAACTCAGAACTCCTTCAATTCCATCTTCCAATGCTTAATTATCTCTACTATCGCTAGCATCAGAAAGTAGAGCCATATCGCTCCAGTTTAGGGGGTCTTCACTCGGAGATGATCGGTCGATGTTTTCCTAACAATAGTTGATGCTTTGAAAACCTTCACCATTTATCTCTGACCATGGAATCAAAGCTGACCTCTCCTCTGATGCAGCCAGCTTGCCTTGCTGTCGACGTCTGTACACTTCAGTAGGAGCTGGAACCGAGTCATGAACCAAAGTGGAAATGACCTCTCCTCTGATGCAGGCAGCTGAAGGTTTTGTTACCAAGCTGGACGCAGCGTGCCTTAGGCGGCCACTTCATCAGAAACCGCACTCTCCCCTCATAAAACATAAAACATGTGGATCTGAAATAAGAACCATTAGACAAATGAGGCAGAATCTTTCATTGTTTGGTGATGTCTGTTGTTGGGCCCTCACATAAGAGGACTGCAAAGAGATCATTTAGAAGCTGGTATAGGCAGTAAGAATGATTTGTATCTAACCAATTTGGGAACATCAAATATCTTTTATAAGAAGAAATGGATCTATGCAGCTGATTCCAGTTGAGTTGTTAAGTAAGGAGTGCAGTTCTTCTGGTTCGTTCTAACTATTAATCTCAGGATATTTCTGCTCGGAAAAATCGAGATAGGTCGAGATAGGTCATGTCATTTGGGCAATTTTTCGGTAGAACTGAATATTATTGCTAGGGGTAGTCTGCCTATTCTATCAAAGGGAAGATTCTGCTCCTTTTCCTAGCTGAAGAATTACATATCTCCTGTTTATTTATGATATGATGGCTCTAAAAAATCATATCTAATTTTTCTTGGGTTTGTAATTGGTGCCTTCTAGTCAATATAAAAAATCCAGAGAATAGGGGGGGGGGGAGATGGTAATATGTAACTGTAAGTAATAGGTTTGAGATGTTAGGAAAAATATATGCAATTTTTTTGTTCTATTAGCAATCAACTTGTTTATCCTGGCAGTCAATTATACGGTTCCTTTATGAAATCTTTTTGCAACTTCTAGAAAATTATGAAAGTCTGTTAGGTCAGTCATCATCCATATGCTGCACTATCCATTGGAAATCATCATCTACTTACAGCCGTAGGTTTTAGTTTCTTATCTTTGCACTCTTCCCATTTTCTCGATCTTCCTTTATATAACTAATCGTATTTTCATCGCAGGCCGAGAAAAGAAAGTTGTTTTACATCTTTCTGAAGCATTTTATAGGTGTATACAAAAACTGGGAGCCTGTATATTCTTACCAGATTACTGATGTGGCTGTGGCTCTGTCTGGTGCGCCACCCGTGGAATGTGAAAATGTTAATGATACAGTGGTTGGGTGCTCTACGGGACATCCTGCTGAAATTATACTGACCTTAATTGAAGAAATCAAACATTTAACTACTTCAGTAGCTGAATGTAAGTTGGGTTTTCTTGTGTTACATGGTGAACCATTCTGATTAGCCGTTGAATTGATATATCTGGTCCCGATAAATAGATTTGCGTGGTATCTTTCTTATTATTCTCTATTTGAGTCCTCTGTCGAAATTATAGGTTAGTTCAGTTTGCTTTTGGTTCTTAGACAACTAAAAATTTTCTCCTAGATTCTTACTTCTCGTTTTCTTCCATTTTGTAATATGTTACTGGTGATGTAGTAATTGAATCATTCGCCATCTGTTTGTGTTCTGTGAAGTGCATATTTAGAAAAGTTGATCACCTGAATAGTTTATTGGATCATGTCCTACACACAATCAGATTAAGGGGGCCCACAAAAATTCTAAAGTGGCATAATTTAAGTAGTAAAGATTAAGCTTGTAGTGCTCGTACACCTTGTCTGCTCAATATTTAATATAAAACCAAGCTATTAGAAAACATGTCTAATAGTTTCTTGGGAATATGAGCACATCAACGAGTTGGCTTCTCCATGTCGATATCAATACTCTTCTATACGTTTCCAAATGGCAAGATTTTCTAGCGTGGTCGAGTGTAGACTCATGGGATACCCGAAGGATACATGTGTCCAATAAATAAACCTCCCCAACATGTGTTGGTTTTCTCCTTTTCTCCTTATTCTTGTGCAATGTAGGCGATGTAGCTGTTATATTTTGTGAATGGAATGTTGATTATGAAATTAGTAACCTCTGGATTTTTATGCTATTCAATATTCTTGTGAAGTTTAGTTTTCTTTTATTTTCATTTTTCTTTTGATGGAAACAGCTGTGTTTTTCATATATATATATATATATATATATATTTTGTTTTTGTTTTACTTCTTACTGTTGTTTGTTTGTTTTCTGTCTGTCCTTTTGTATTGTTCCCTTGATATTTCTAATCTACGTGCTGACCTCATTTTCATTTTATGTTTTGCCGTTTGTGCACTTACATAAGCTCTTATATCACACTACCTCCACAGCAGTGTAAGTTGAGCGGCTCATTTTTTAAAAGAGTTTTTATTGGGTTTAAATTGTTTTTATAGTTCAGCAGTGCCCTCCGTGGCACTTATTTATTAAATGTTTCTTTGATAAGTAATGGCTTGTCTGAAATATTGTTGATTCATCAGTGAGCACAATGAAACCTTTGTATACTGAATCTAAAACAGTCGTCTAACGAATTCATCAACGTGTAAACTGACAGGTTTGCTTACATGCAATTAGTAAGTACATAGACATCACCAGTTTGGTGTAAAAAGGAAAAACAAAACTTTGCCACTCTTGTTAAACAAATAGTACTTTCAACTACTTCTTTCATCAGTGAAAGAAAAATGGCCATCCATATATCTCTTCTTTTATTTATTTTTTCAATTAAGTGTTTGAATAACTTAATAAATTTCTTTTCCTCTATTTATTAGAGATCCTGCAACACGTCTACTTTGCCAATAAATAACTTATTCTCCACTTATTCTTCCGATGGTTTTTGTGGCGTAAGCAAAACCTACTTATGTTCTTTGGCAATGCATGTATGTTCCCATTCTATTGGACAAATTCTCTGATCTTTTGATCAAATAGTTGGCTAATATCCCATCCAAAATGCAAATCATTATCATCTGATAAACCCGCAGCTTCTCATTTCTCCAGTAAACATACATGGAGTTGGGGGAGGGGCATTATCAAGCATCTTATGCAGATGCTTTTTTTCCATCACTGACAAACATCTGAATAAGCTTCACAAGAGACAGAAAAAATGATTTTGAATGTGAATGTTAACATGCCTTTTCACTTCTTTCACGATACCTTTATGAAGGGCCTTTGATAACATCGCATTTATATTTGTTTGATTTGCATTAACATTGCGTTGTTGACCTTGTCTATATAAAGATCTAAAATAACATGCTATTAAAATGTTTTTTTTTTCTCTTCTTTAATCACCATCATTCAGTAGGCACCGGCACAATGCGAGCAACAACAGGTCAAGTAGGAAGTATGATGAGCCCGACTATAACTTCCGAGGGTATTCCTGTGTTGGATGCACTGACTGTTATCTCCCGGGCAATGCATAATCGTAGAGTTTTTGCCTCCTATGGTGGGATCCAAAAAATTGCTGCACTAATGAAAGGTAGAACAATCAACCTCCCGGTGATATGTTTTCATGTTGCTTATATAACTATACCAGTACCTTATGTTTGTATACGTTGATTTTACTCGGGGTGTTGATAGAGGCAGCTGAATATGTGGTAGTTTACTGCTAAGACTTCTGAAATGGCAGTGATACTAGAGTTTCTGTTGAAACCTAGGGTTATCAATGGATTCGCACACCGTAGTATTTATACACCGTGGGAATGTGAGCTCTGGGGTCCTCCATTGGACCGTGTTGATTACTTGTTAGATCTTTGACTTTGCATTTCTCGGGGGATTTTAAATATGTACAGTTGTAGGGTTTTTTCTCTCTTGAGGTTATGAGAGTTTTACCTCTTCAGACTTTCTGCTGATTGCTCCTTTTTAAAAAACGCGTTGTGTTTAACTAACATAGAAGCGTGTGCAGGTGTTCACACGCTGCCGATTTGATCGCAACTATGTTGTGAATATAGAGAATAGCTCACACTACCTACCACTCCGCCAACACTTGTCCACAAGCACTCAAAAACGGTCAATCCACCCATAAAGGACAATATGGATTGTGCTTGAACGAACAATTAGGGTTATGCCTTTAAACTATTGGTGGGCCTGTGTTAATTGTGACTTAAAGTTTGATGAATAGCTAGGTGCTTGTGAAACTTGAGTAGGGTTAGCGTCTTGATGCGCAGAGCATATATTCTTTCTTTGCCATTGTAAACATCACTCGTTGATCTTTTACCTGAGGGCTGAGGCCATCCACAGCTTCTGGATAAAGTTGAGTTGTCAAGTCCTGTTTCTCTTTTTTAGGCCATCCACATTTCCTGGATGAAGTCTAAGTTGGCCGTATTGACTCGAGAGTTTATGTATCCTTAGGAAATGTGCTACTAGTTCTTAGGCATCGGTAAGTTCTCATAAATCTGCATTTGCAACTGCATGCTATCCTGAGTGGGCACACAGCCCTTGAGTCCTTCAGGGATTTGTCTCATAATTCTTTTAGCTTGTTGGTTTATCACAAATTACTCAGGAAGTCAAGGATGTGTTACTTCAAAATGAGTGGATATGGTCTTATGTTGCATAGAAGAACTATAATGTTGGGCTCATGCATTTTGGGAAAGTGAATTTGCCGAGTCTCCTGGCTGCTTTTGCTGTTATGAAAGTTGTCCGATGTTGTGTGTTTCCTTTATGGTCCATCACGAGGATTTTACCTTGCAAACCTGAGTGTCTAAGTTTTGGAAAACCTCTCATAAAGGATAAGACTGTGTTCTGTAGACGTTAATTCGTGTTCCTGCAAAGAGGAAAAGCCAGATTAGAGCACGACTTCAGCTGCAAATATCCATGGTTTTGGACTAAAATCTGTAGTCTTTAATAATGAAGCTGCTAGCAGATTTCATATTTGTTTTATACCCTTGGCTTGTACTAAGCATTTTAACTTTATTTTTCTGTCTATATTTTCTCCAGCGGCTGTAATCCAACTTAAAACAATTACTGGTGCCCTTTCAGCTGATGAAAATGTATCAAATTGTCTTCTGGAGAATTCAAAAGTCTTGCAACAGTTACTTGTATATGTGGTGTCTGTAATATGCAGCTTTGTTGTCGTGCATGTTGACTCTTCTGTACCAAGGAGTAGTGCAATCCCCACTGAGCCTTTTGCTAGCTCGGAGAGTTTTCTTTCTGAGACGGTGCATTGGCATCGGAAGGCGGTTGTGTCAGTAATGGAAGCTGGTGGACTTAATTGGTTAGTAGGTAAAGAACACAATTCGTTTTCGAGTTTTTGTTACATTTGCTAGTTTATCTGTTCATTTCTGTATGACCAGTATTACAAATCATAATGATAGGTTGATGATGGTTATTGTTTTTATTTATTTAATTTGAAATGGTATTTTGATTGCTTTTAATTTGTTGCATAAAGATAATATGCCCCCTCCCCTTTCTAAAAAATAAAAAAAATAAAAAAATACACATGATTTTATCACAAAATAGCCTATAATAGGAAATAACTAAGCTGCTGGTTTACTCAGGGGAGAGAGACTAAAATGCCACTGAGCTTCAGAGTTACCTAACATGTCAATATCAGACAAAGGGTGATATAGAGTATGTGTTTTGTCGTTTCAAATATGTTTGTCTATGCATTACATGTTCCCGTCTACTGTCTTTTATGATTGAAGGTTAGGGTCTCGATGTTAATTGCTAGAAACTGAGGCAAGAACATGATTCTTACAGTAAGGCCCTGTTTGGTCAGCTCAAAATATAAATAATCGGTTGACTAAATTATGGGTGAAAAATCCAGCTGAACTGAATGAAAATTTCGTTTGGTATGAGCTGAAATTGTAGATTGTTAATTTGATCCATTTGACAAAAATTAAAGAGGTATATAGTCAATTACTTAAATACACCCACATTTAAATGAACTATGATTAGGGTAGAGTCAAAAACACATTAAAATTATCTTTAGAGATTTTCAGTTTCATATTCCCCAATTTTGGAGATTCTACAATTGCACTGAGATTATTTTAATCTGCTGATTGTCAGCTTAAATTTTGTTTCATAACAAACAGAATTAAATTAAAAGGACCGATTTTAATCAAAACTGGTTAGAATCCGATTTCCCAAACATGCACTAAATATGAAGTTGATCTTCGATGAAATGATAAAGGAAGACTTTGCACGCATTAGAATGAAATGTATCCTTTTCCCATTCAGTTATTTCAAGTGTTGCATTTCAGAGTTGTTGCGAGTTATGAGAAGGCTTACTCTGAAAGAACAATGGACGGAGATATCACTTCAGTTTTTGACAATGAGAGCCCTTCGGTCAGCATTATCTGATAATCCACGTGGTCAAAATCATTTCCGAAGTATTGGAGGGCTTGAAGTTCTATTGGATGGATTTGGTGTTTCATCAAATAATGCTTTGAGCTCAAAAAATTATGCTCTTCTGGATAAAGAGAGGTTAGTTTCTTTCTTCTTACTTTTGTGATCTTCTGCCGTTGGGCGTATGCTAGCTTCTCTGTTAAGATAAAATTTGAAGTTTGCTAATGGAAAAAGTCAATTGCCTCATTAATTTCCTTAAATGTGCTATTTTCTAAATTGCTTGTCTTGAGCCCTCATGTTTTGATATTCAGGGGAATGATAATTTTATTCAGCTTGATTCAACCCTCTTAGCATTTGCATTAGTGTTCAAGTTCTTCAAAATAATGTAATTTCCTAACTCAGAAACACAAAACCTGACATGGCCGGCATGTGGAAAGTAATATATTCTTTATTTAGATACGTCGTTTACAAGATTTTCATGTTGATAGATGTTGTAAAATTGCGAAATTACAAAAGCTTGCACTTAAAATTCTTTTAGGTAGTATACCAAAAAAAATCCTTTCTGCTGGTTAACTTAATTAGCAGTATAATACGACATTCACCAATGGGATTTGGTCCAAGTGGTAAGCAGCTTGGTTCCACTTAAGCAGGTATCGGGTTTGAAACCTTGTGTATGCAGAAAAGTCCCACTGGGACACTCACCTGTCAAACCCAGGCACGTGACCCGGGTCGGACCGGAACCGATCGGGACACCAAAAGTATAATGCGACATTCTGAAAATTTAATAGCAAATTCACTTCACAAGAACTAGGTAAAGGAAGAAGAAATCAGCAAAGCATTCATGGTGACTTGTAAGTTGATAATTGATACACGTGCTCTCCTAGTGTTTCTATGTAAAGGTTTGAACATAATTGGAATTAGTTTGAAGGTGTTGGCACACTAATACTAATGCTCGGGGATGGTCCTTGTTCTAGTTAAGTATGAGTAAAGGTGGCTGCTCCTTTCAGTTTTCAAGCTTAGCTCACTTGAGTATGATCCTTTGACAGTATAATAAAGTTTATTGTTGCAACCCGTATAACTTTAGTATAAAGAAGCTTGGAAGTGATGAGTAAAACAATGTAACTTCTCTATTTGTTGTTTGGCTTGGAGGCTAAAAAAGGGTGATTGGTGTTGAAAGTTTTTTCATCTGTTAGCTAATTCTCATAGAAAGCCAATTTCATTGCTCGAGTTGAGGTGGAAGAATTAGCTTTTGTGGAAGAGAATGAGGCGGGGAACACGATTATGAACTTTTGTAAGAGTCTTTCCAGGAGAGTGGGGCAGTTTGACCCTATGTTACCAGAAACGTGGAGCACCGCTGTACGTGGTACGGGAACGGGTACGGGAAACGTGGTAGGTTGCCGTACAGGGTACGCTGGGGGTAGGCTTCTCCGAAACGCTCTCCGGAATGAAATACGATTTCCAGGAACGAGGAACACTAATTGGGACGATTCGTTCTACATTTATCTAGAAAGTCTCCTAATATTATATTAGTATATAGGGCTAAATTTTCTGTTTCTGGATATGGTAAAAATATAGGGCCAAATTTTTGCAAATAAGTAATGGTAAAAAAGAAATTCTGGCTGTGAATTTTAAGTATTTTTTCGGTAATGGTAAATATAGGGCCAAATTTTGCAATTTAATAATGGTAAAAAGAATTCTGGCTGTGAACTGTAAATATTTTTCTGGATATAATCCGTTGGAGTCTCATATAGACAGACTTTAGTTATTGTACTAATCGAAGACTCTTGGAAAATTGTGATTTTGTTTCCTTAAAGAAAAATTAACTTTTATAATTATTGATTTAGTTTACCAACTAGCTGGCAGTTTTTAGGAACATGGATCTAATTTTAATATAGTAATAAATAATATCATAGAATCCTATCACAACTCTTCCTATTCCAGCACATATTATTCCCTAACCTAGACTATAGACCACAGATAAACCAAGAGAGTGAGAAAACAGAGCTAACAACGAATGAAAATAATAGAGCAAACTAGAGAAGATGAAAGAGAAGATGAATCTGATGGATAAACAGGTAAGTTCTTCCCTAACTGTCTGAACTTAACTGTCTGAAAATTTTGGGACGCTGTGTTTAACGATCTGGGTCGAAAAGTACTGCGTTTCAGTACGAATGACCCCAATCGAAAAACACGACTATTTCTACGTTTCTGCTAACTTAGGTTTGACCCATATTGGATGGGTAGCATTTGGGGTTTTATAGGAGGGGGTCGGTTGAGATGTTTCTTTTGAGGAGGATGAAGTGAAACAAGCCTTGTTATTTTTGGGTATCATGTGTGAGCAGTTGTCCCACATCGGGATGGTGGATATGAAGTTCATGGTTAATATAATATGATTTGGGTCCTAACTCATAAGGTTGACTTTTTGGGTAAGTGGGTGCCCCAGATCATACTATGGTGCTCCTCTCTCGAGGTGCTTAATCTCCCAACAAGTGGTATCAGAGCCGATGGTTCGTGCGCGCTGCCGTGGTGAATCAAGGGTGAGATGTGCAGTGTTCTCATGGATGGGTCTTCCATGAATGCTGGACTAGGTGTTTCTGCAGACGGTTAAATTCCTGTGTTGCTCCAGCAGGTGGTCTGGCAAATGGTGGTCCGGTGCACTCTCACAAAGGCGATTCCAAGAAATTCGGCGAATGCTTCCGGGCAAGGGGGAGCATGTTGAAGGGCTCACACATGAAGGGGGAGATTGTTGGGTATCACGTGCTAGCAGTTTGTCCCACATCGGGATGGTGGACATGAAGTTCATGGTTAATATAGTATGATTTGGGCTTAATCTCCCAACAATATCAGAGCTTGGTTCGTGCACGCTGCCGTGGTGAATCAAGGGTGAGATGTGCGGTGTTCTCATGGATGGGTCTTCCATGAATGGTGGATCAGGTGTTCCTGCAGACTGTTAAATTCCTGTGTTGCTCCAGCAGGTGTTTTGGCAGATGGTGATCCGATGCACTCTCACAAAGGCGATTCCAAGAAATTCGACGAATGCTTCCGGGCGAGGGGGAGCATGTTGAGGGGCTCACACATGAAGGGAGAGATTGTTGGGTATCATGTGTGAGCAGTTTGTCCCGGGATGGTGGACATGAAGTTCATGGCCCTAACTCATAAGGTTGACCTTTTGGGTAAGTAGGTGTCCCAGATCATACTATGGTGCTCCTCTCGCGGTGCTTAATCTCCCAAAAAGTTACGTCCGTAATGCAGGAGTTCCATGAGACAGAAAAGTTTGTGAAGAGCATGTCAGTGAATTGTGTTGCTTTACTCCCAAAAAGGTGGGGGCGGTGAACATTCGAGACTCATGCACATCAGTTTGTTGGATACCTCATATAAGGTTCTTTACTCCCAAAAAGGTGGGGGCGGTGAACATTCGAGACTCATGCACATCAGTTTGTTGGATACCTCATATAAGGTTCTAGCTAAGGTGCATGCTTTGAGGTTGAAATGCGCTCCCCCTTCTCTCATTTTGGGGGTCTCAGAATGCTTTTGTGACGGGGAGGCAAATTCTAGATGCAGTTTTTGTGGCAAACGAGTGAGTGTGTGGTTCATAGGTTAAAAGGAGGTGAGATGGGGATTCTCTGGCAAATGGACATTGAGAAGTCCTATGATCTTGTGAATTTGCAGTTTCTGTTGTATCTGCTTGGGAGAATGGGTTTCAGTCATCCTTGGATAGGTTGGGTTAAGGCTTGTATCTTTTCTGTTGGGCTTTCCAAATGCTTCATTCAGCGGCCAAAGGCATGTGGATAATCGTTCGCCCTCACTTTATAGCATTGTGATGGATGCCCTTGGTAGGATGCTAGAGAGAGCAGTTCATGGTGGCTTTATAAGTGGTTTCAGGTCGGCCTGGCTAGCAGTTCCCATATCACATTTGCTTTCTGCAGACGACACTCTCTTTTTACTGAGGCGAGAGTGAGTCGTTTGGGGTTTCTTCTGCGTGTTCTTGATTGCTGCCAAGTAGTGTCGGCTTTGTGGGTTAATCTGAGGTGATTCTGATTGGTGATGTGCCTAGGATATCTGCGTAAGCTAATATTCTAGGGTGTCAGGTTGCGCACCTGCCGATCAAGTACTTGGGTTGCTTTGGGAGGCTATGTAATAACCTGAGTGGAATACTGACCCAACAACTTCTTTATCCGTACCACCGGATAAAAATGCTCAAGCCTTGAAGGTGCTAGTAGTAATCCACAAGGTTTACCATAAATCATATGTGAAACTCACAAATCTCCAATATGGGACATGATATCACAATCTCCCAACCACATATACATCCAATCCTCAATATCAATCCACAATATCTCGATGTGGGAAGGGATATTACAATTCCCTCACCTTTATATTCGACGTCCTCGCTGAGTGTGCCCAGTCACCTATCCCCTTGGCTGGTTGCGAACCGCCATGGGTCCCTTGCGGGACCAGGGTTGGCTCTGATACCATTTGTAACAACCCGAGTGGATTACTGTGCCAACAACTTCTTTATCTTTACTACCGGATAAAAATGCTTATGCCTTGAAGGTGCTAGTAGTAATCCACGAGGTTTACCATATATCAGGTGTCAAACTTACAAATCTCCAATGTGGGACATGATATCACAATCTCCCAACCATATATACATCCAATCATCAATATCAATCAACAATATCTCGTTGTGGGCCGGGATATTACAGGCTAGGTATAAGGATACTATTGTGTGGCCTAAAATAGTAAAGCCTTATAACCGAAGGTTGGCTGGTTGGAAGAGGCATTATTTTCTTTGTCATGCTAGTTTATTTAGCTAGTCGATTGGAGAAGATTCAGCGGGACCTTTTGTGGGGGGCGATGGGGGATTAGTTCAATTATCATTTGGTAGATTGCAGTACAGTGTCTCTCCCTGTAGAGAGTGGAGGGTTGGGTGTCTGTTAGTTGATCCTTTTTAGTCAGTCCTTGTTGAGGAAGTGGTTGTGGAGGTTTGGGATAGAGCAGGAGAGTTTTTGGACGAGAGTTATTGATGCGAAGTTTGGCTCAGTGAGAGAAGGTTGGCGGTCTAACTAGATAATATGGCAACAAGACTAGTAAATTTAAGTGGGAATTACCGAAACTCCGGGTTTCTTTGGTTATAAACCAAGAGAACTCTAAAGTTTTATTCTCTTAACAAGTTCAATACAAAATCAGCTTCCGTAGGCACAGTACAGAAGTTCTAGTTATACGGAAACTACTAGTTGTTGCCCTATCAAATCAAAAAACAAATACAACCTTCCCTCTAGGCTAAGTAAGACCTTACTTCGGGGAAAATAAGAACTACTTACTGAAATAACAAAAGGTAAAAGCTGCAGAGGCCACTAACCTGCTCTCGTACTTTCTACAAGATTTAATTAGATGCCATTGCCTTGTGTAACTTGCCATTTTACAATATCAGACTCTTAGGGATCCAGTGATTAAAATCTAAGTACCAGTAAACCACAAATATGTTGGTTGGATCGCAATGCATCACTGGTTTAGGGGACCATGTCCGTTTTTGGGAGGATTGGTGGGTGCGGGAGATTTTGTTGGCCTGCCACTCTCCGTCTCTCTATATCGTTTGACTGAAGATCCCTTAGCTCTTGTTAGTCGGTGTTCGAGCCAGGGTGAGTACCAGGAAAAAGGGTCGGAATATGGTGTGGGAGATGTTCGGTTTAGGCGAGACTTGAATGATTTGAAAGAGCTGTAGCACTACTATAAACGGAGAGCTAGAAAAGGACTGAGTTGAACTATACTATCTCCTTCGATGCAGAACGGCGAGTCTTTGACTGCTCTTATTGCATGTCCTTGTATGTTTTGATAGATTGTTTTATTTACATTTTTGTATTTCCAGTGTCCTGACATTCAATTAGTCTGAAAACAAAATCTTCTGTCATTTGGTCTTTTGGAGTTGTTCATGATCTCAATTAAACATTTTAAAGTTGGCATTTTCAGGAATTTGTAGCGATGTTGTTATCTTCATATGCTCACTAGGTGTTGTTCCTCAGGAAATATGTGTCTGTACCATCTCTGCTCAAACTTAATCGTGTATTTGTAACAGAAAGTAATCATAATTTTTTTTTCAACTTTTCGGATTATTAATATCTTGATTTTAATTTGCAGGGCTGAACATCCTTTACTGGATATTTGCCAGCTCCATGTTCTGTCCTTGGAGGTTCTTAGGGAGGCTGTGTATCCTACGTGCTTGTGCATTTTGTTCACACACACACACACACGCCTTGCAAGCGAACAGACGTTCTCGACATAAGCAACTATACGTTGAATTCCCATTACCTTAGGTCTACAGTTCAGGAATTACGTTTTCTGTGAGTGCTGTTATCTATTCAACTTTTGAGGTTACCAGATGGTCTCCAGGAAATCAATTACTAACTTATACACCTGGTACTAATTTGTGTATGAATTTAAAATGTTGTTCATGTATGTGGCAACTAGTTGCGCCACTCTTCTACTAAAAGCAAGCTCTCTTACTCTCCATAAGCAACTAGAAACATGGAATCTCGGTTCCCTTAGATCGATGGTTGAAGTGATATTTCTTTTGTTAGAGCTTTTGTGATTGTCACATATGGTGTTCTCCACGTGACTAGTTCTGAATTAGTATACCTGGACCTCAACTAAATGAGTTTCACGTGTTCTCTTTTGACCACCATAAAGTATCTTTCTATCTGGGCGTATCCTTTCTCTCATCCCTAATCTTGCGTCCTTGAACATTGTAGATACTTCTGTAAGTATTGATCCAGGGATTCTTTCTGTCTCGCCATTGTTCATTCCTGGTCTGATGGTAGTGTTGGTCAGGCAAGTGTTAGGTTCAGTGACAGTATTCTAGCAATTGATTTAATGGTCATAAAATTTCCGGCAAGAGAACTTTTATCTGCAAGGGCTCCTTTGGTACTTTTTCAGGAGGTTAATGAGGAGTTGTGGGGACTGCTGGGATCTCCATCTTTATGATGGTAGATGATGAATGGTCAAGTCAGGGGAAGGTCCACTGCTAGGATTGCTAACAATGACAGATTATAAAAAATCTTCAAAGCATATGTAATTGTATGGACCTTTACGATTTATTTTTTACTGTTTTAAACGTTTGCTACAGTGTCTCACAGTTACAGGAGCAGACTGAAGAATACGCGGTGCTTAGTCTTTTAATCTAGCATTTGAATTGTTGAAACTTGATGCCGGGGAAATTTTGGCTTGTGCTGAAACCTAATCTTACTCGTCAGCATCTTTATCTTTATGGGCATACAACAAATGCCAATTTCTGTTTGTATCTTGGTTATCTGGATGGCGGTTTTTCCTGAGTACACACCAGTTGAGGGTATGAGATCTGGGCCGGATCTGGTAGCTTTCTTTCAGACTCAGCTTACAGACGAACATCCTCGTAAGCAGAGGCGCTCTCTTCTATGATGCCCTTGCCGTTGCAAGCAGAACTTTTCCAGCTGTGTTCATAGCATCGTTAACGTCTCCCCCTCTAACATTTTCTGGTCGAAGACCATCTTTTTCAGGACAAGAGACTGGAAACCCTGTTTTAGGTTTTGAGTCTTCACTACTAGTTGGATTGGGCTATCTGACAAACAATAATAGACTATCTCCAATGGGATGTGTATAATTATTATTATTACAAATCCCAGTCTGCTATCATTTATAGTACATCCCAATCCAAAAACACAAACTTATTTGTGAAAAGATGTTCAAATATTTTAAAATCAATCACGGTAAGATAAAAAAAGACCATACTTGTACAAGAAAATAAGCTACACTTACATGTTTCATATATAATGAGAGAACCCATAGTAAACATATACACAGTTTCCCGGCAGCCATGTCCATAATTTGGACACTTATTTCGGATCCTAAATTTTGGGGAGTAGGCAAATCCGACTCTCGGAACCATACCGGATATGACATCCTCACAAAATGTAGGAACTTTATTTAGCATACTTGTTGTTCTTTATGCGAAGTGCTAGTTGCTGTAGTTGTCCTTGACCATCATTCAGCTTTGGAAATTTGAATAACCTGCAGTTTCTGTGTGAGAATGGAAGGATACACAAATTTGCCAATAGTTTCTGTTCGCTTTTATTCATCCTTCAAGAATACGAGCAGCCATCCCAGAATTTGTCTCCGGAAGAGGACTTCCAGTTTCAGATGCTTGTTTCTGATTCGAAAAGGAAAAATATCATATTCGATGATTCTGAATCTTCTGTACAACTTCCTTGCAACTTTTACATGAAAAATTGGATTGACTATGCTACCAAGGTAAGCCGAGTTCTTTCTTCATTCCTTGTTACACCCGAGGATATTAACTCTCAGCATGTCCAAGTATCAGCTGGTAGAAGTGCCACTCCAGTTTCTTCACTATATGGGGAACTCTCCGTTAAGTGGTTTTTAAGGGCTCTTCTTCAATTATTTCCCTGCATCAAGGCTTGTTCAAGTCAAAATGAACTGTCAAGTCATGCAAGGTACCTTGTGTCTTTTCCGTTGTGTTTCCTCACTTAAGTAGAATATATTGCACAACTTGCTCTGGTACGATTTCTAGTTTTTCTACTATCTATTTCAATTCTTTCACTCCTTTCAACCTTGTTTGTTCTGTTTCTGCAGGATCTTTTCCTACACACTTCAGCACTATGTTCTCTTTACATTGAGGAAAATTCTTGTTATGTCACCTTCACTACTAGATATGTACAGGGCTGAGGGTGGATGGAACCTTATTTTCTCTGAGAACTTTTTCTATTTTGCGCCAGTGTCAGCTGAATATTATGCAGAATACTTCAATGATAATGATCTTCCCCGCTGGAACGTAGAAAAACATTCCACTCCAGACACTTCAAGTAGTAAAGTAGATCGCGGCGAGGTTGATGTTCTTCAAATTGAAGTGATATCTTTTGTGGAATGTGCAGCAACTCTAAATGGTATCTCTCATAATCTGGTGGGTTTCCAACTTCTTTTTTCTTTGCGTCAATGTGTGTTGAGACTTAAGAATGTTTTTGCTCTTAGATCTTTTGAGTTTTTTCCGAGCTTGACCAAATCAGAGGAAACTTGTAATTACATGAGTTCCAGCTTAAGTTAGGAGAGTTAAATATGCGATGACAGTCCTACTTATGTGCACTCACCTTTACGCAAACCTGAGTAGGCACCCGGCTGGTTTTCGTAATATGTATTTGATAGCATGGTGAACTTAACCACTGTTTATCTTCTTTATTTTTTTCTTGTGTAGTTGTCAACAGCTTTGATGGAATCCCCTAAAAGCTGGCAAATAATGAAAGGACGAAACGTGTGCACATTAACTTTATATTACCGCCTCCCCACCACCACCAAGGCATAAGACTTAATTAAGAAAAAAGAACAAAAAAGAACAATAAGGATCCCATGCAACAGTCAACAGTATCTGTTAGTTCTTACGTACACAAAACGCTAATAGCATGCTTTGCAGCTTCATGAGGTACGATCATCTCTTTTCCACTAAATTTCACAATAAAACAGAAATCAAAAGCATGAGCGGAACCCTGACATTGCTCCAAAAGGAGTTGGGGGGAGGGGGGCGTTTCCTTCTGGGGATCTAGTTCCCCTAAAAAAAAAGATATACATAATACAACATCCCCAATATCCATATTGCCGATTCCACATTTCCCAACATTTATCAAATATGCAAATTGACTTTCTGATACATGCCCGACATGACAACCGCACCCGAGTCCCGATAACCTAGACTATCAGGACAGGTGATTACAGAATCAAAATTTAAGGTAAAAGCTAGAGTAATCTCCCTTCTGTTAGCTAGAAGCTCGATTGTAGAGCCGAAGAGAAGTAGGAATATTCCCTCCACTAATAACCTGGTTGCCTGTATTATCACGAATTTGAAACCCTGTGCGTCCCATCTCTTTTTCCTCAGACCATTTCCATCAACGTTAATAATAGCATTGGCAGTTGGCCCTCTCGATTTGATTCAAGAATAATCAGAATAGTCGATTCTTCATTCCTCATTCCTAAGATCGTCATTCGTCCCCTGTCATTGTTTTTTTCCTCCCAGAAAGCCCTTTGTATGTGAAGCAGTTTGTTGTTTGCTTCTCCGATTGCCCTGTTAGCCCTGAAAATCCTATTTCAAATATTGCACGATACTGTGGCTTCTATATATTCAAGACAACTGTTAAAAAGGCGAGAGTTTTATCCCAAGCGAGCGATGGGTGGTGAGTGGTGACCCATAGACAAGAATTCTGAAGCCAGTCCTAGACCAATGTTGTGCGCTAATATCCTGAGGTAGAATTGGGGTTTGCCCTGTTAACGTCTAACTATGTCTTATTTCTGTTGAAGATTTTATCGTCCCTGTACAGTTGTCATCATCTTTTAATCATATTTTTCTGTTGTTGCAGCCGGAGTGTTCAACTTTGGTTGATGCCGTTGAACAGTGTGCTTGTTATCCCGAGACTGTCAAATATCTGGGAGAGAGCCTGCTAAGAATTCTACAACTTTCTGCTGAGAAGACTTTTTCCTCGCTGAAAACTATAGATGGAATTCCTCGGGTCCTCAAAGTTGCATGTATCTTGGCCCAAAAATCTGGAAGGACTGAGAATACGAGTTTCTTTGTTGAGAGTGACACCAACATGGATCCTGAAGGTCTAGAAAGAGCTCATCCATCTGAGAGTTGGTACAAAAGCATTAAAACTCTAATGGACCTCTTTGTCGAATATCTCGCTATAGCAGATGATGCAAAATATTCTGTTTTGCACAATCCCACATGTGTTGACAGTTTGTTTGAGCTATTCTGGGAAAGGCGTTTGAGAAGTGATGTGCTCGCTCATATTCTTGATTTGATGAAGGTGCAACATTCACTTGATATGATTGTTTTCTTTATTATCACTGGTAATTGATCGCCTGAATGCAGATCAACTTCTGGTGGGGGGTTTGAGACTGATTTCCTCTATGCTTGCAGATCATTTCGACTTCTGAAGAAGACAGGAAGGCGAAGTTGTATTTATGTTCGAAGTATCTGGAGACATTTACTCATGTGAAGGAACGGGAGAAAGAATTTGCAGAATTGTCCATAGATCTATTGATCGCAATGAGAAAGATGCTTCTCACTGATCAAATGGTAATTTTGTATTTAGAACTGCATGTAACTTCAACTATTCTGATGCACTGACTGCTCTCTAAACGTGTTGTTTCTATTGTTGCCTAATATGGTCGTAGCTTTGTTCTTTCAGTATTACCAGACTTTGTTTCGAGACGGGGAATGCTTTTTACATGTTGTATCTTTGTTGAACGGAACCCTTGATGAGAAGAATGGTGAAAAGTTGGTTCTAAATGTACTTCAAACTCTTACCTGCCTGCTTACAAGCAATGATGTATCGAAGGTTTGCTCTGCCATTTTCTCTTTACTTTCGAGTCTCGTAGTTCATGTGATCCTCTCTCCACTTATTCAAGCAAGGATAAGAAAGTTTCGTATTGTCCAAATACTGGTTCTGGTTTGCATACTTCAAAGCCATGTCAAAAAAAAAAAATCACATTGGATATGCTGTTTCTCACAAGTTGGACATCCGCCATGCTGAGACACATTTTTGCTGTAGTGTTCTCTCATTGACTCATTGCAGACCCTGAGGTTTTCCTTATATTTTATAGGGACCTGGTCGAACTTATAGCTGTAGTATATGAAGTTAGCGAGTTCTGGATTTGTAGTTGGCTAGGAAATGCAAACCAACCGGCACAACCCAGTAGAGTAGGTCTGTTTTGCACCAAACCAGTGACTCTAAACCACTGGTTCCAACAATGGCTGGTGCAGTCTGACATAGAGTAAACCAATTGGCCAAACACCAACTAATATGTAAAGCATTCCAACTATCACACGGTCCCAATTACACCACAAAGTGGCTCATGTTTATAGCGAAGTGGAAAGAAAAATCTAAGCATGTGTAATACATATGTGTGTGTGCACGCGCGCGCGCGTATATAAATGTACGAGTAGATTCTATAACTAAGGGACAATTATTGTTACTGTAAAATCTGGGTATGCAAAGTTGAGTTCAATGGACCAAATTTATATTTATCAATAACGTATACCAGATATAAGTAATTATTTTAGCTTCTAGTGTTTCATTACGTTTTATCCATATACAAATATAATTAATTTTTAGTCATGTACTATCAGTGGTTGTTCTCACTAGTTGAACCAGCCAACAAAGGACCCAAGTCCCTCATTAGCTAGATGTCTGATTCAGTTCTATAATCTATCATGATTTTTATTGGATTGTCTACTATATACCTTGGAAGGTTAACTCCTTGATGGGTAATGCATCCTCTGATGATGCTCCTGCTAGTGCAAACAGCCCCATACGGTACATTACCCACTTGTCTAGACATTATCTTCTAATATGCGCATACTCAATTTTGTTGAGGATGATTTTTTTGTCAAAAATTGTTTACAAATCTGGAACCTCAAGTTATGTGTATGCGAGTGCCGTATTGATTTAAGACAAAAAGGAACCTGGAACTTTGGCTAAGGGTTTAAGAAATGTGTCCGATATGTTTCTACATTCTCTAATGTCTGGAAGAACTTCGCAGCTTTAAATTGGGTTTCCCATGGTACATTTCCGAGTAAATATTTGGTTTGGTGCCACGGATGAATTTTTATCGATTGATGATTAGGCCTAGTCAATAGTTGTTGATTATGGTCATATCATTGCATCAAAAGATATCCAAACCTAATCAATTTTTTAATATTGGCAATCATACATGTGTAACATACCACCGCATGACTCTTCCTGTGGTCCTTGTCACAGTATCACTGTCGTACCACGTCACGGTAACACTGGTATCGAGTATTTATCTGCGCATTGCCTGATACAGTGATACTGATACTAGGTTGTATCCTGAATTATAGCACATCTGAAATTATGTTCTCTTGGAATAAATCTACTTGGATGAATCTATGTAAAGAAGCCGCACACAAATTTATTCTTTTATATTTGTAGGCAAGCGCTTTTTTGTCCGATAAATTAATTATGGTTTTTTGCAGACTGCATTCAGAGCTCTTGTTGGCAAGGGTTATCAGACATTACAAAGTTTGTTGTTGGACTTTTGTCAATGGCAACCAAGTGAAGGAATTCTGAATGCTTTGCTTGACATGCTTGTTGATGGAAAGTTTGACCTAAAATCAGTCCCTGTAATAAAGGTATGTTGAGAATGGACCAATCTTTCAAGAACATGTTATGAGCATATTTGTTTCTGCTTGTGTTGTGTTCATTTTACCCATGAGATTCTGCTGCATCAAAGGCACCATGAAGCCTCTTAATTGTATGCCTACCATATTGGTCAATTGATTTGATGGGGAGGGTTGCTCCTCCACATAATTTTTTGGTATTTTGGTAACAGTACTTCGTTACATTATCATTTGACCATTGAATTGAATATATATCTGACAAATTACTCTTTATGTCTGTAGTTCCATTTTTTCTTTTCTCTTTGTGATGGAGTGTTTTTTGTTTCTGTTTTTTTAATAATTATTATTATTATCATTTTTCCATTAACCTCTCCCATTGATTCTTTTGTAATTGTTTGTTTTTTCTTGTCAAACTGATCCAGAATGAAGATGTGATCTTACTGTATCTGAGTGTTATGATAAAGGTTGGTTATACCTTCGTCTTCTTGTATCGTATTTCCTTTTGTTTCCTATTCTGAAGACACTGTAAATTTTTTGTTGTTTGCATATAATGAATAACAAATTTAATAATCACTTGCCATTTACTATCTGGGCAGAGCAGTGATTCATTGCGGCATCATGGTCTCAATCTCTTTCTTCAGCTTCTCAAGGATTCAATATCTAATCGAGCTTCATGTGTCAGAGCTGGAATGCTTAATTTTCTTTTGGATTGGTTTCCTAAAGAAGAAAATGATAGTATAACTCTGAAAGTTGCACAACTAATTCAGGTTGCTGGTGGACATAGTATATCCGGTAAGGATATTCGTAAAATATTTGCTCTATTGAGGAGTGAGAAAATTGGCACTCGACAGCAGTACTGCTCATTATTACTGACAAGCATGCTGTCCATGCTGAATGAGAAAGGACCAACTGCATTTCTTGATCTCAGTGGAAACGACTGTGTAAGTTTGTTACATTTGTGTTATTTATAAAAGTCAAATATGCAGCTTAATGTTTGCCCGTGTTTGTATTTCCCTCTTATTGTGTTTTTATTTTGGTTCCTTCTCCCCCGGTTCGTTTTATTTTGGTAGTGCCACATTGTTAAAGTGACTTTGTTCTGAAGTATTAAACAGATGCCGTTTCTTGAGTACGAATCTGTTAACACACACACGGGACATGAATATTATGGATGTAACACTCTTGTTAGAAGATGACTCTTATGTGCCATTCTACCTGTACTTTCAACAGTCTCTACCGTTTCTAGTTATTTGATGCCGAGACGATTCTCGGGCTTCCATTATTCTTGTTTAGCATCATTTCTGATTGTCAATATGCTCTATCGCATTGGCACCTTGGATCATTCTTGATTTCCTTTGTTTTGGTTCTTTCTTAAATGAGGCGTCATGTGCTTTGGCCACTAGACATGCAGCAGTACTTATTGATCTTGTCTCAAGTGCTCATTAGGGGATTAGTGATAGGGAGAAGTGACTTTGGTGAGTCTCTCCCATCAATCCAATGGGAAAGATGACTTGTGGAATCATCATGCCATGTAGTTCGTGGTATTGATTTCTGCTAATGCTTAAAATTTTGTACTGAACTATGAAAATGTGTTGTCATAACTGTGCATTTTTGCTTTGTTCCATACACTGCCTTTCATTGACGAGACTGGTACAGTTAATTTCCATTTGGAAATAAAGGAACCTGCTTATGTCGACCTTTATCGGGTAGTGTTTGTTTAGCTGTGGTCATCATGAGACATAGTGGGGTCCCAATTTACATGTGATTTTCTTGTGTTGCTTGGCTTCATGATTTCTTGATGTGGATGACATTTGGAAACAGCTCGATAGCTGTTATTATTGGAGAGTTCAGTAGTGTGATGCCCGAATTAGTTTCGGTTGTTAGATTTTGGGCTGACCTAACTTCAATTCGTTTCTTTACTAGGAATACTTCGTAACTAGGATGAGCAACAAGTCGAAGAAATAGGCATTTTTTTTTGACGCGTGATATTACTTTTGCACCCGCACTCTATTTAACATTATTTTTTATAATTATGCAGGGTATTACGATCAGTACACCAATTCATTGGCCACTTTATAAGGGATTCTCATTTTCTTGTTGGATAAGGATTGAAAGGTTTCCTAGAAGTGGTACCATGGGGCTTTTCAGTTTTCTCTCGGAGAACAGAAGAGGGTGTGTGGCTGTCCTTGAGAAAGACAAACTAATCTATGAGGTAGAAAGGCGCTTGCATGATGGATGGTTATAACCGCCTTGAAAATGATTACAATCCTTATAGAGTTGTAACTTATGTTATTGGATTTGATACACGCCGTGCTTTGTTTTTGTTGTTGTTGTTGTTGTTGTTGTTGTTGTTGTTATTTATTTTTATTTTTTTTGATAGATGTTACTGCTCAGTAATTATCTTTTGTATTTTCTTGCAGACCATTAATCAGAAACGCCAGAGCGTCTCGATGAATGTAAACCTTGTAAAACAGAAGTGGCATTTTCTTTGTTTAGCTCATAGCATAGGCAGAACATTTTCTGGAGGTAGCCTTCTCAAATGTTATGTCGATGGGGTTTTAGTATCATCAGAGAAGTGCAGGTTCACCCTGACTTCCTTAGTAAATTTACCTTCCTCACTCACAAATTTAAACCTATGTAATTGACATAATGTATTCTACTGACTTCATTTCACTCTTTCAGTTATGCCAAAGTTACCGAGTTAATGACAAGTTGCATGATTGGGACCAACATAAGGTTGCCTTCTTATGAAGAAGATAATGTCATGAACAACAACAAGGATTCATCTTCCTTTCTTGGCCAGATCGGTCCTGTCTACATGTTCAATGATGCCATTACTTTGGATCAAGTGCAGGGGATTTTTTCTCTCGGCCCAAGCTACATGTATGCTTTCCTTGACAATGAATTTGCATCTTCTTTGGATACCCCATTGCCTGGAGGAATTCTTGATGCCAAAGATGGCCTTGCATCTAGAGTTATATTTGGACTTAATGCGCAGGTTCTCTTGCTATTGAAGTTCTGATTCTGGCTTATTTTGTTTTGTTGTTGGACACTAATAAATTGATCAAAGTTGGCTTCCATTTCTCAGGCAAGCAATGGAAGAAGTTTATATAATGTTTCTCCGGTGGTGGATCATTCAGTGGATAAGAAATTGTTTGAAGCTATTGTGATTGGTGGGACACAATTATGCTCTAGAAGTTTGCTACAACAAATTCTTTACTGTGTTGGCGGGGTGTCTGTATTCTTTCCTCTTCTCACCCAGTCCAAGTTATATGAGAGTGACGAAGCTACAGAATCCGAACAAGGATTGCTCACACCTATCACAAAAGAGCGTTCATTAGCTGAAGTTTTTGAGCTCATAGCTTCTGTCCTAGATGAAAATTTGGCCAATCAACATCAGATGCTTCATTTGTCTGGATTTTCTGTACTTGGTTTTCTGTTACAATCAATTCCGCCCCGGCAACTGAATATGGAAACACTTTCAGCTTTGAAGCACCTCTTTAATGTTGTTGCCAACTGTGGTGTGATATACATGCTCCTTTCTTTTTGTTTTACTTCTTTTTGTGTCCAAACGAAATTTGATTCTTGTTTTCTGCATTTTTTTAAGAAACTTGAAGAATGATAATACAACATTTCTTGAATAGATGTATCTACCAGTGATCCCACGTCTTTATTTTCTTTCCAGGTTTGTCCGAGCTGCTTGTGCAGGATGCTATATCTCATATATTTCTTAATCCGCTTATCTGGGTGTACACTGTGTACAAGGTGCAACGTGAACTGTACATGTTTCTCAATCAGCAATTTGATAGTGATCCCAGACTCCTTAAGAACCTCTGCCGGCTTCCTCGTGTTCTTGATTTAATCCAACAATTCTATTGGGATAGTGTAAAATGTCGGTATGCTATAGGAGGCCAGCCTCTTTTTCATCCCATAACAAGTCAAGTACTTGGAGAGAGACCTGATCGAGATGAGATACGGAAAATTCGCCTTCTTTTATTGAGTCTTGGGGAGATGAGTCTAAGGTATGTTAATCGTCTCTGCTGTCCCAGAGCAATTACGTAATCTTTCCTATCCATTTAAGTTTGTCGGGTTCTTTTCTTGCACTCTTTCTTGAATATTTCTGTAAAAATCTAAATGCAGGCAGAGCATTACTGTAGCTGATATAAAAGCCCTAATTGCTTTTTTCGAGACAAGCCAGGACATGGCATGCATTGAAGATGTTTTGCATATGGTTATTCGTGCTGTTTCTCAGAAACAGTTGCTCGTGTCATTTCTGGAACAAGTTGATTTACTTGGTGGTTGCCATATATTTATCAATCTTCTCCAGAGGTATGTGCTTATTAGATAAAATGAACGTAATATTCATACAAATATTATTTCCTGCGACATCCTTTCTAAAACTTTCATATCAAAGACTGGTAAAAAGAAGAAGCATACAGACTGCGGAACAGGCTAACACGAGTACGCGACAACCTAATCACACCCAGCATCCTTCACCATAACTTTCTCTGTGGAAATGTTGTCCCTTTCAATCTCGTATATTTTGATTTGATGGTGTCTTGTGAAACTCCCTTAATTCCCCAGATTTGCAGTATGATTATGGTAAATGAATTCAGTTTATTCTGATGCAAGTAAAAAATGGTTACATTAAAAGGAACAATAGTTTGCAAAAAGCTCCAACCATCTAACAATGCATCAGAAGATCGATTAGCTGTACTCCTGTCTGTCTCCATTGTGGTGGACTACACTTTTTCACATACTCCCTCCATCCCATTTTATGTGTTCTGTTGTTTTAACCAACTTCACGAAGCATTTTGAGAAGGTTATTTGATTAGTCAAATGATGTTAGAACTTATAATTCTTTTGATAATGTCGTGGAGTGATTGTAGCTCTACAACATTACAAAAAGATTACTCATTCTTGTATCGCTTGACCAATCAAATAACCTTCTCTAAATGCTTTGTGTACTTGGTTAAAACAACAGGGCATAAAAAATAGGGCGGAAGGAGCATTTTTCTTGGTAAAACTCTATACTGGGTGCTCAAGTTGGAAATTGCTTTTCTTGCACTTTTAGAATATTTGCCCGATGATTAGATAGTGGTACGGTTACATTTTTCAATGGAACTGTCGTATATACGACTTTTTCAATGAAATTGTCATATATGTAAATACAATTGTCTATTCACATTTTGGAAGACATTCGTCTTTATTCCTGAATATATGACAGTTATTTTAGAAGTTGTGCCGTGGACCTACTGAGATCATTGATTCAGGGGTAACTACTCTATGCATTGAGACTAATGGTTGTCTCTTCCAACTTCACAATTCTAGGGAGTTCGAGGCTATCAGATTGCTCAGCTTGCAATTCCTTGGAAGACTTTTGGTTGGAGTTCCATCTGAAAAAAAGGGATCAAAATTTTTTAATATTTCTGTTGGAAGATCCAAATCTCTCTTGGAGGGCCATAGGAAAATCAGCTCAAGGATGCAACCAATTTTTTCTGTTATGTCTGACAGACTCTTCAGATTCCCCCAGACAGATATTTTATGTGTTAGTTTGTTTGATGCTCTCCTTGGTGGTGCTAGCCCGAAGCAGGTATAGGCATCTGGTCCTGTATTCACTCAGTGTTTATTAAGATATCCCTTCCTGGGTACCTATTGGTTCTCCGGATGGCTTTTTTTATAGTTTTGACTTTTCTTCTTGGCAGATTTATTATTTAATTGTTTTGTACAGGTGATACAGAAACATAACCAGCTTGACCAGCAGAAAAGTAGAGGAGGCAACTCTCAGTTTTTCCTGCCTCAGATCTTGGTTCTTTTGTTCAGATTCTTATCTGGATGTGATGATGTTGTCTCAAGAATAAAAATAATTGGAGATTTGCTTGAACTCCTTGATTCAAACCCCTCTAACATTGAAGCCCTAATGGTAAAAACTTTACTAGATTCGTGATGCGATTCGCACCAAAAAGCATAATCTTATGTGACTTGCTTAACAATTGTAGGAATATGGATGGAGTGCGTGGTTAATGGCTTGTACAAGGCTTCAAGTATTGAAGAACTACAAAGGGGAGTCACAAGTGCACAGTGACAGTGACTTAAATGAGTTAAATTTTGTGAGGAATTTGTTTTGTGTTGTTCTTTGTTACTATATGCATTCTGTGAAAGGTGGTTGGCAGCATGTAGAGGAAACAGCAAATTTTCTACTTCTGCAATGTCAGCAGGTATATTGTCCCACGTTCTGTATGATAGCTTGTTCAGTAAAATTAAATGTACACCTGATTTGCCATATGAGCTTTATTTTTGTAGGGTGACATTTCATACCGGTATTTGCTTCGTGATATATACGAAGATCTGATCCAGAGACTTGTAGATTTATCTTCAGAAGACAATGTCTTTCTCTCACAACCATGTCGAGACAACACCCTGTTTCTTCTGAGACTAGTTGATGAGATGCTCATATCTGAGATTAACTATAAACTCCCGGTATGCAACATACTATTTTTTTTTTATTATTTTTTTTTATATATTTTTAATCGTTTGTCTTTCAGTTTATTTATTTCTTTACGTCATTCATGTAGTTTATCTAACCAAGATGCTCACTATGTCTGTATTGCTATTGGGGAAAATGTCACTCTACCACCATGCATTTGTCACCTAATGTCAATTAAATATAGGGTAAAAGACACTTTCCACCCCTATCTTTTGATAAAATTCCACTTTGCTCCCCTTACGTTTGAATAATTCCACTTTGCTCCCCTGAAGCGGAATATTCTGTGGACACTGGGCACCCTTCTGTCATGTTCCGTTAGAAAAGTTGGTGACACAATTTTTCCTGACCATATTGCCCTTGTGTATTTTTTGGATTTTATTTCCAAGAACACTAAGAACAATGATGAATACCAAGAACTATATGAGCATAATGATAATATCAAGAACAAGATGAAGACAATGACGAATGACAACATTTGAGTTCTTCAATGTACAACACTAATTCAGCCTCCATATTATGACTAAAGCTACAGAATAAAGAGCTAAACAGTCAATTTACACCAATATCATCAACAACAACCTTCTATTCCGATTTGATTTCCACATTCGGTAAAGCCAAGTTCAGTAATAATAAACGTAGAAACCTGATTTGGAAGTGTTGTGAAAAAACATTAGCTGATATTCCAGCATAAAACTTGTATAAAACTTGTTCAAGATCAGCATACAACTTCCAGCATAAAACTTGTCTGAAGACTCTAAACATTTGCTAATCTTTGGCACTGCAAACTTCTGCATTTTGAAAGCACTTGCGTTGCATGCATAGAGAAGTTTCATTGTTGTTTAGGCTGTGCATCGTAACAATGTGAAGAAGTGAAGACGAGGAGAAGATTCAGAATCTATTGATGAGTTGTGCTGTGCAGAGTTCGTTGTCCGGGGGAGCCACCGGAACAGCAGCGAAGAAGTCATCGGATTCATCGCAAGAGCTTGAATCTTCATCTTCACTATCAACTGAATATCGAGACACAACTATTAATCTCCTCCTCGTTCCCCCCTTAAAAAAGTAGAGAATTTATCGAAATCGAAACCTAGCTAAGAACTTCCAGTCAGGTTACCTTGACCGAACCAAACATCACTGACAAAGAACACAAAATTCTCAGCATCAACCTCTCATGAATCGAATTATCTCTCAGACAACAGAGCACAATCCAACTCACAAAACCCCAATTTTGGGATATTGGTTCAACACATTTCTTAAATCTGACTCAATTTGTGGAAACCCATAAACCAAGATATACCAAGATATCTTCACATCTAACAAGCTCGTGAGTCCAACTCAAACAGTATAGAATTTTATAGGAAATTCCGCAAGAAACAAAAGATCCCGGGAAATGAGATTTCACAGATTTCATACATGTTCCTTCTCTCGGTTTCAGATCTGAGGGAGGAGAAGAACAAGAAGGTCGTCACCTCTTCTCTCGGCGGCGGCCTCGTTGAAGTGAACCCATAACCGCGACGCTAGTTCTTCTCTTGGCGGGTCGTCCTTGCATCTTCTCTCAGCCTCAGGCCGCAGCAAGTGCTACGGTGGCCTCCGTATTCGTCAACCTCTGTTCTGGGTTTCATCCCCGTTCTTCTTCCTTGCCTTTGATTTCATTATTTGTTTTCTGTTTTGGAACCACAGGGTCTTTTCCCATAAACGGGTAAGTGCATCGAAGAAGAATGAAGAGAGGATGAGAAGAAAGGATGAGAGAGCTGGCTTTGTGGTGGGTGGTGGCGGCTAGGGTTAGTGAGGGGAATGAGCAGATGAGGAGAAGACGGAATATATAGTTGGTATTTTTCCAAAATTATGAGGCTAGAACGGTCTTTTTGAATAGCACTTTAATCTCTGTCAGTTACAGGGGTGTAAAGTGGAATTGTTCAAACGTTAGGGGAGCAAAGTGGAATTTGGTCAAAAGATAGGGGTGGAAAGTGTCTTTTACCCTTAAATATATGGAGCTTCAATTTCCACATACCTACTGGCATAAGTGTGGCAGTTCATGACAATGAACCGTCCATAAAATTTGCTGCATTAGTTCAACCACCTGACTTGCACTAGACTTTAGAATGGGGACAAGTTAGTATTTTTAGCATCCCACTCAAGTTAGAATTCAGATTCCACTTGTTTTAGTTGTGGACATATATATAATGTGACGCTCCGCTTCAATGTGATCGGAGCAATTTATGCTCACATGTGCTTAATGTAGAATTGTTGTTACTCCCTCCGCCCCTTAATTTTGATTGATCCTTCCTGTTTGGGCTCGTAAAGTTTTAGTCCACTCACTCCTGTTATGATATAAAGTAGTGTACATTCTTAAGTTTAACCATGAAAAGCAATCATGATCTTATTGAGAGGTCAAAAAGTAGGAATAACATAGTAAATGACACCCCAAGTAGTTACGTTTACCGCAGTCATTGCATCCCCTGAAATAAGTGCAAGTCCAAACCAGGAATACAATAATGGGTCTGAGTTGAGTACTTAATTGTGTTCCTCTCTCTCTCTCTCTTTATTTATTTATTTATTTATTTATTTATTTATTTATTTATTTATTTATTTATTTATTTATTTATTTATTTATTTATTTATTTATTTATTTATTTATTTATTTATTTATTTATTTATTTATTTATTTATTTGTTTATTTATTTATTTATTTATTTATTTATTTATTTATTTATTTATTTTAATTGGTGTGAACAGTTTCCGACAAGTAGCTCAGATCTTTCTCAAGAATTCATAGAGTTAGAAAGTCACAAGGATCTCACAACTGCCTTATATGAGGCTTTACAAGGCGAATCTGGTGAACATGTTTTCAGGTAACTCCACCATCGACGTGATTTCAATTATCTGAATTTTTTGTATATGTTCTTGTAGAATCCATTGTTAACCTCCATTTTTGGAACTTTCTACTGCTCAATTGGTGTGATATTTTTTCATCCATTTTTGGTGTCTTTGATTTTAAAATCCATTGTTAACCTCCACCTACAGTTATTTGTTTGTGTTCAAAACAATACAAATCATTTTCTTTTGTTTTGACGGTTAATTATCATGGTAGTTAAGTCATTGACTGGCTTATTTCAGTAAGTATTTTTGTGTGTTTTTTTTTATTGAAAATATATTAAGCATGTCATTGATTTGTTTTTGGAAAAAAAAATTCCTTGACATTAAACCTACATGCAACATAGACAATGTGACATCAAACCATCAACACTTTTGATTTTCCACTACAACACCCCACACTTTCGTATACCGTGACACTTGCCCCTAAATCGTTAAAGGTTTCAAAAAAGCCTAACGGAATGAGGGATTTTTCTGTAATTTGCCATCAATAAATAAACTAAACAAAAAATTAAAGAAAAAGAAGAAAAAGAAGAAAAAAGAATAAAAAAACGAAGAAAGAGAAGAAAAAGCACAGGAAGTAGAACAAAAGTTCTTTCGGAAAAAAAAAAAAAAGAACAAAAGACTCTCTCCCTCCCTCAACCTGTGCTCTTAATCTCCCTTCCTTATCTCCATTCCCTCTTTCTCTCTCTCTCAATTCCTCTTGTAAATGTCCATCAATTGCTTGGGTTGCTTAATCGGGAGTTCCAAACTTGATGAACGTGGTGAGTCGGGTATGGGATTGGATCAATTGATGAAGAGTGGTAGATATTATGGTTGTCGTGGCTGGGATTGTAATATCCCGTCCCACATCGAGATATTGTGGATTAGATGAGTGGTATATAGTAAACCTTGTGGATTACTACTAGCACTTCAAGGCTTAAGCATTTTTATCCGGTGGTAAAGAAGGTGCTGGGACAGTAATCGGCTCGGGTGGTTGTTACAGGGCCTGTGATTGAATCTTGCCAGATTCAATTTCCTGAAGCCATGGGTTGGGTTGAATTCAGCGCAGAGAGGTATGGGTCTGGGTCTGGGTCTACGTTACCCGGACTCGTCGATTTCGCCGAAGTACCCGCGTCGATACGACCCGATCCGGGTGCGGGTATGGGATCTGTGGCAGGTGTGCTATGGTTGCTCTCCGACGCGTCTAAATCGACAAGCTCCGGCTTCCATCATCTTCCTTGGAAGCGACCAACCAATCGTCGTCGCGACCTCCACCCTCATCTCTCATGGCGAGAAGTCACGGCGATTGAAGTTCAACCTCTCGTAGCTTTCACCTCTGTACTCCCGTTCATACTTGTCTTTTTCACTTTTTCCTTTCTTGCCCACAACTAGTGTTTAATATACTGGGCCTTATTATTTACAATTAAATAATACTGGGCCTTAGTTTGCTTTGGGCCACTCTTTATTACTAACAAAACTTTGCATATGTGGGCCTATTTAAATCAAGCAAAAGATATAGAGCCCTGTTTTTAGAGTTTTCTTATGAAAAAGCTCTTCCAGCTTGATAAACTATCAAATGCACCCAAAAGTTACAAATTGTTTTTAAAAAAATGCACCTAATGATGTAGGAAACAGAAGTAACAGATAAAGACGCAAGTAATACCTGTATTACGTCTACAAAACTTAGGAGTATAAAATACACTCATATTGTCTTACATATCCCCGTACTCGTATCCAGAATTTTGACACTTTTGAGACGAGTCCGCGTGTCCCAAATTTCAGGAGGCCTGCGAATCTGACCTATGGATACACACCCGATATGACACCCGCACCCGAGTCCGGGTAACATAGGTCTGGGTTTGTTTTCATCGGCGTCCATGGTGGTTTCGGTGGTGAAGGTAGTTGTGCAGGTCGGAGGTGAGAGAGATAAAGGGAGGGGTTCGACGGTGGTTTTGGGCAGCTTGTTCGCCGGTTTCCAGGCGAGAGGTTGGTGGTGGTTCGGTTCACTGTTTGGAGACACATATTTGTGTGACTAGGTTTCAATCGGATTTAGGGAGAGAAAGCGCGATAGATTGAGAGGGTGCCGGTTCTGGGAGCGTTCATATTCTTCTTTATTTATTGATGGACAATTACAGAAAAACCCCTCATCCTGTTAACTTTTTGACACCGTTAACGATTTAGGGTTAAGTGTCACGATATACGATTTAGGGTTAATAACGTCTAGTGAGAATGGCTAAATGCTAGCCTCCTACCTGAACATTGGATTCAAAGATCTCATCTTTCTTTATTAATGTTAGGGCATATCTAAAACATGTCTAGTTTAACTAATACCTAGATTCTTGTACAACAGTAAAAGTGTTTTATTGTTAAATATTGAAGTGTCATCCTGTCATTGCCAATAATATTAAGCAATTTCAACCGTTGATAAAGCCCTGTGTGTTAGTATGGAGTGTAAATTTCCCATGCAGTGCATTCATTGTCCACAAAATTTTCCTTAATAGGCTGAAATGAACTTCGTGCTGTTACCCAATAGCACTAACTGACAGCGAACCCGTGATAATGTCGTCACACCATTTACTCACTAATATAATCTGGTAGGACTCTCTGGAGAAGTTTCATTAATTCCTTCTGTATTTATCCCTTGATGTAAGTCGTCATACTTTTGCTCTACTCTATCCAATAAAAGGCAAGAGAACCATTTGAGAGTTATACCTAAAAGAAACACCTATTTTCCTCTCGTGCATGAAATTAGGTACTATTATCAAGGTATCATCACATTCTCGTACAGGGTAAACTTCAGAAAGCATATCTGTGGTTTGATCCAAGTCTAGAAAGCATATATGTGGTTCATTTTTTTATCAATAAACATACATGTGGTTTGGATCAAGTCCAAAAGGCATGCATGTTGTTTGGGCCAAGTCCAGAAAGCATACATGTGGGTCATTTTTCCATCAATAGGCATAAATGTTACTTGGGCGGAGTCCAAAAAGCATACATGTGGTTCATGTTTTATCAAAAGAAAACATACATGTAGTTAGGACCGAGTACAGAAAGCATACAAGTCCATTTTTTAATCAAAAAGCACACCTGTGGTTACTAGGTATGTTTTCATCCTTTAAATTCCCTTAATAAACAAAATTACCGACATTTTAGAATTTTCACTTATTTAACTTATAACCCCCCCCCCCCCCTCCCCCTTCTTAACCATCATATGCTTTGAACTTAATATCCCAAACAAGGAGGGCACCAGGTGTTTGTAAATAAAACTACAGGGTTACTCAATGTAGCTCTCCCCTATTATTTTAATTGAATAGATTTCTCACAATAATAAAAGAAAATGTATGAACCGTTAAACTTAATGGATTTTGGGCAGAAACATACCTTGTAAGTACACATATAAAAAATAAATGACATGAATGTTTCTTATCCGGTCTAGACCACATGTATGCTTTTCTGGACCTGGCTCGAACCACAGGCTTGCTTATTGTTCAAAAATGAACCACATGTATTTTTTCTGGACTCAATTAAAGCCGCAGCTATGCTTTTCAAAGTTTACCCATAATTAGAAGTGTCAGCAATGTTTGAAAGCTAAGAAGCATGTTTACAGACATGGGTGTTAGATACGATAAGGGAATGGGGACGGATAGTCATTTTCTATAAAAAGTGAGGATACGACTGTAATACCCCGTAATTTTGGGGGTATTGTTAGGAGATTATTGAATATTTTGTGTCGTTAATAGGATTTTAAAAAAAAAAACAGTTTTCTTAAATTTAGGTGTTATATATATTATTTTTTATACATACATATATATATATATATAATTATATGTTAATAAAAATAATATTTTGAACTTTTATTTTATATATTGTTTTTAGTAAAAGTTACAAAAGTTACGTAAGTTTTAGTTATTAAAAGTTGTGGGTCGTGTAACATTATTAATGTGTCCAAACGTCACGTGTTAATTAATCATTACGTGTCAACCACCGCGAACCCGGTGCTCCGCATCACACCGGATCGTTTCTCTTTCTTCTTCCTTCACCAGGAGAGTTGTTTCTCCGGCGATTTCTCCGCCAAGACAACTCCAACCCCGACACTGCCGCCTTCAAAATCACCACCAAACTGTCTCGATTCAGTCCCAACTCGATTTAAACTCGTCAAAGATCGATTCGTTCTCATCACGAAACCCAATTTCGCCCAAATCACGACCCGTTTCGGAATCGAAAAGCAATCCGGAAACTCTCCCATTTGTCGCCGGATTCTTCAATCCGAGTCTATATAAACCCCCCTGTGAAATTAAAGAAAACCCACACCCAACATCAGCTCTCTCGCCTCAATCTCTCGCCCTCTCTAGCTCTTCCGTTCGAATTGCCGGAGACGAACCCAGTCGGAGAAAGCCGAAGCCGACCCCGACGAGGCGAGCCCAGCTCCGACCCAGCGTCGTGCGACGCCATCGTCGCCGTTCGTCCTCGTCACCGTCGCCAATCTCCACCATCATCACCCATCGCCGTCGTCCTGAGCCTTCCCTGTTTGGTAATTCCATTCTTCTACATTTTTTTTTCTCTGCATTCATATATATATGTGGGTGTGTGTGTGTGGCTGAGATTGCACGTGTGTGTGGCTGGGTGTGGCTAACAGAGTGCATGTGTGTGTGGATGTGTGAGTGTAAGGGGTGTGTGTATGTGGGTGATTGTAATAGTACCATCAGTAGTAGTATTATAGTAGTAGCAATATAAGTATAGTAGTAGTAGTAGCTGTTTTGGGTTATTATTATTATTATTATTATTATTATTATTATTATTATTATTATTATTATTCTTTCTTTTACTATATACATTTTTTTTAAAGCTTTTACTATATACTTATGCATATATATATGCTTTATTAAATATAATCGTCAAGTTTAATCTTTTCGGAAATGGTCATATGACTAAATTAAAATAGTTTTATTTTTTTTAATGTATACGAATAAGTTTATAAATATCATTATAGTTATAGTATCTTGTTTTTACATAAGCACTAGCTTTTATAAGCTATATGTATAATCGAATTCATATTTCACTTTAGCAAATCTTGGGGGTTTAGATAAGGGGTCATATACATTGCATATAGGATTTGTATGCGCTATGTCGTGATAATTGAATGATAATTAGGAAATATTTGCTATTGTAGACGCCAACTTCGTAGACGGCGAATTTGTGGAGCATCCGTATTACTAGGATTTCGTTTGCTTTCGTGTGACAAGCTCTCTTCAATTTCCAGGTAAGTTTATATGCACAACACCTTCAACTATCAAAATGTGTTTGGCGTGTGTTACTTGTGTATCGTACAACTGTTTTTAACTCTTAAATTTTGAAAATCTCTTGCAAATATCTCTTTCGAAAGTATGCGGTCATGTGATATATTAATGAACGATAAATGATATGGGGCGATGTACAGAGGATGTGTGTGAAGGCTACGGCCGGAGACGCATGTCGGCGAGTCTCCAATGTATTTCTATATGGCTACGGTCGGAGACGCATGTCGGCGAGTCTCCTTTGTATTATGGCTACGGCCAGGGAAGCATGTCGGCGATTCCCTATGTTTATTGTGAAAGCTATAGAGTACTACCTATGCATGTGTGGGTCACAGCTGTATAGGGGTGTCGACACTTAAGGTCTCATAGTTAGTTCAGGGGTGAATTGGGATGGACTGTGATATCCCGAGAGGTACTCTAATTATTATTTATTGCATCGTGACCTCTCTGTGGGCATTCGTTACCCGCTGGGCTCTAATATGCCTCAGCTCAACTAATGATTAAATGTGAAGCTACTTCAGTTATATTGTGATCCAGTCTTTAAGACAAAACTCTGTTTTACATGTTGTGGTATATGCTTACTCAGTTTTTACTGACAAACTTTTACTGCGGTCGGCTGTTGCTATTTGAAAACCCGCAGGTTATGAATAAAGTGGGGAAACGCGCACACGTGAATTGAAGATTAGGATCAAGCAGCTAGGAAGTATTTCATTTGTCTTAGGAAGATTTTATCTCAGAATTTAAATTTGAACAATGTCATTTGTTTTATTTCAAATTATGGTTGGAGGATTTCTCCGGTTTTTATTAAATAAATGCGCTTGGATTATCGTTTGGTTGTGCTAGCAAGGAACCGTAGGTTCCAGGGTTATTCCAGTTGGTATCAGAGCCGACGGTTCCACCGCTAGTGCGACCTTTCGATTTCCATTAAATAAAGATAAAACATAAATTGTAACTTTTTGAAATTTAAAATGGACATAGGCTATCGAAAATTTGAAATAAAACTAAACAAGCTGGGGTTATGGGATATGTGTGGTCTTTACTCCTTATTACTTGTCTCTATCCTATCCTATCTTGTTGATTTGTTTATGGTTCGATGCCTTGCTGGTTCTCAGCTGTGTGCTTGCTATTCTCCTATTGCATGTTTCGTGAGTGTCGTTGTGGTACTACCTATTATATACATTGCTATTTTACTGTCAAGTGACCCGTCTGCACCTGAAACTTTCTCTGAGACTTCTCTCTCTCTCTCTCTCTCTCTCTCTCTCTCTTGCCTCCCATATGGCCTACCCTTCTATCCTCACCATTGCACCAGATGAGGAGTCCTACTAATTATGAAGTATTGAGAAGGTGAAAGCATCCATAAATTGCTGCGAGCTAGTGGCCGATCGTTGTCAAGATTGGAGTGGGATACGAACTTCCGACTGTCGTTTTCGAAACGCGTTAAGGTGCTGATATTACATTCTTAACGATTTGACCGACGTTCTACCATGGTTATTGAAGCCGAGTACATGAGTGTTCTTGGTGAGCTGTAGAATGTCAAATCCGAGGAGGTCATGACCGAATAAGTTCCCCACTTGTTCGAACATTCACTGAATTGGGATCTGGAGACATCACTCCTCTAAGAGGAAGGGGATGTGACAACCGATCCCATTTCAGGCCTTCTCTCATTGACTTTAGTTTTTGCGTGCATGTATTGTCATCCCCTTTATTACACTTAGGCACATTGGGCGTCACGGTAGTGTCACGTCATCGTGTTACTTATAGGAAGTCGTTGAGAGTAATGGTGCCGGAAGATTAGTTTAAGCTTCGGGGACGAAGCTTTGTTTTAAGGGAGATGTGATGTAATACCCCGTAATTTTGGGGGTATTGTTAGGAGATTATTGAATATTTTGTGTCGTTAATAGGATTTTAAAAAAAAAAACAGTTTTCTTAAATTTAGGTGTTATATATATTATTTTTTATACATACATATATATATATATATAATTATATGTTAATAAAAATAATATTTTGAACTTTTATTTTATATATTGTTTTTAGTAAAAGTTACAAAAGTTACGTAAGTTTTAGTTATTAAAAGTTGTGGGTCGTGTAACATTATTAATGTGTCCAAACGTCACGTGTTAATTAATCATTACGTGTCAACCACCGCGAACCCGGTGCTCCGCATCACACCGGATCGTTTCTCTTTCTTCTTCCTTCACCAGGAGAGTTGTTTCTCCGGCGATTTCTCCGCCAAGACAACTCCAACCCCGACACTGCCGCCTTCAAAATCACCACCAAACTGTCTCGATTCAGTCCCAACTCGATTTAAACTCGTCAAAGATCGATTCGTTCTCATCACGAAACCCAATTTCGCCCAAATCACGACCCGTTTCGGAATCGAAAAGCAATCCGGAAACTCTCCCATTTGTCGCCGGATTCTTCAATCCGAGTCTATATAAACCCCCCTGTGAAATTAAAGAAAACCCACACCCAACATCAGCTCTCTCGCCTCAATCTCTCGCCCTCTCTAGCTCTTCCGTTCGAATTGCCGGAGACGAACCCAGTCGGAGAAAGCCGAAGCCGACCCCGACGAGGCGAGCCCAGCTCCGACCCAGCGTCGTGCGACGCCATCGTCGCCGTTCGTCCTCGTCACCGTCGCCAATCTCCACCATCATCACCCATCGCCGTCGTCCTGAGCCTTCCCTGTTTGGTAATTCCATTCTTCTACATTTTTTTTTCTCTGCATTCATATATATATGTGGGTGTGTGTGTGTGGCTGAGATTGCACGTGTGTGTGGCTGGGTGTGGCTAACAGAGTGCATGTGTGTGTGGATGTGTGAGTGTAAGGGGTGTGTGTATGTGGGTGATTGTAATAGTACCATCAGTAGTAGTATTATAGTAGTAGCAATATAAGTATAGTAGTAGTAGTAGCTGTTTTGGGTTATTATTATTATTATTATTATTATTATTATTATTATTATTATTATTCTTTCTTTTACTATATACATTTTTTTTAAAGCTTTTACTATATACTTATGCATATATATATGCTTTATTAAATATAATCGTCAAGTTTAATCTTTTCGGAAATGGTCATATGACTAAATTAAAATAGTTTTATTTTTTTTAATGTATACGAATAAGTTTATAAATATCATTATAGTTATAGTATCTTGTTTTTACATAAGCACTAGCTTTTATAAGCTATATGTATAATCGAATTCATATTTCACTTTAGCAAATCTTGGGGGTTTAGATAAGGGGTCATATACATTGCATATAGGATTTGTATGCGCTATGTCGTGATAATTGAATGATAATTAGGAAATATTTGCTATTGTAGACGCCAACTTCGTAGACGGCGAATTTGTGGAGCATCCGTATTACTAGGATTTCGTTTGCTTTCGTGTGACAAGCTCTCTTCAATTTCCAGGTAAGTTTATATGCACAACACCTTCAACTATCAAAATGTGTTTGGCGTGTGTTACTTGTGTATCGTACAACTGTTTTTAACTCTTAAATTTTGAAAATCTCTTGCAAATATCTCTTTCGAAAGTATGCGGTCATGTGATATATTAATGAACGATAAATGATATGGGGCGATGTACAGAGGATGTGTGTGAAGGCTACGGCCGGAGACGCATGTCGGCGAGTCTCCAATGTATTTCTATATGGCTACGGTCGGAGACGCATGTCGGCGAGTCTCCTTTGTATTATGGCTACGGCCAGGGAAGCATGTCGGCGATTCCCTATGTTTATTGTGAAAGCTATAGAGTACTACCTATGCATGTGTGGGTCACAGCTGTATAGGGGTGTCGACACTTAAGGTCTCATAGTTAGTTCAGGGGTGAATTGGGATGGACTGTGATATCCCGAGAGGTACTCTAATTATTATTTATTGCATCGTGACCTCTCTGTGGGCATTCGTTACCCGCTGGGCTCTAATATGCCTCAGCTCAACTAATGATTAAATGTGAAGCTACTTCAGTTATATTGTGATCCAGTCTTTAAGACAAAACTCTGTTTTACATGTTGTGGTATATGCTTACTCAGTTTTTACTGACAAACTTTTACTGCGGTCGGCTGTTGCTATTTGAAAACCCGCAGGTTATGAATAAAGTGGGGAAACGCGCACACGTGAATTGAAGATTAGGATCAAGCAGCTAGGAAGTATTTCATTTGTCTTAGGAAGATTTTATCTCAGAATTTAAATTTGAACAATGTCATTTGTTTTATTTCAAATTATGGTTGGAGGATTTCTCCGGTTTTTATTAAATAAATGCGCTTGGATTATCGTTTGGTTGTGCTAGCAAGGAACCGTAGGTTCCAGGGTTATTTCAACGACACTGAAGGGATACATTTAACATTATAATAATAATCTTTTTTTCTATATAAGTGAATTGTTATACTAATAGACAGATGACAACATATTGATTCCAACTTCTTTGATATTTATAGCTTAAATGTCACGGAAAAGTATAGATTAAGTATAAGAATGAGAAGAGAAAGAGGAGTGACTTATGCGGGTTCGAGTTTGGCGAGTTGTGTCAATGAAAAACCCTTGAAATTGTCGCAAGTGAGACCTTATAACCTCACTTAAACTTTTTTGTTCAGAAGGGCATCCTTTTCATACATTGAGCCCTCAATTAATCATCTATATGATACTGACTTTAGCCTAATTATATTTTAACACGTTTAAAGTTGAAGTATTGGGCAACCTTTTCATACTTTGAGCCCTCAATTAATCATATATATTATTGACTTTAGCCTAATTATATTTTAACACACTAAAAGTTAAAGCATTTCATAAGAGAACCAATGTTAAAGTCTAATACACACTAAGGGGTGACCTCTTCTCTCATTAAGTGTCCCTGACGTATATTTTAGTACGAGTCTAACACGTATAATAAAATTCAGAAATACCCGGACACACTAAGTGTCCAGTCTAATAAAATTCTTCAAAATAATCAGGCACGCCAGCCGGAGTGTCTGACACGTATTTTGGAGTGTCTTCCGAGTGTCCCAAGTGTTAGACACGGACACGTCCCCTATTTTGGAGTGTCCATGCTTCCTAGTTTGCAAGCAGGATGTATAACAGAAAATATCATATTCATTTCTTAAAATTGGACAGTAAATGTTACATTAAACCATGCAATAATCCAAGCATGATCAATAATTTTCCTCGTGATTTTAATCGACTTCCCTGATATTGGGTATGTTTGAGGGCCGATGATACCCTTAATTTGTAGAATCTGATCTTTTAACATGTGGTTGAAATGAAGAGAGCGAGACTCCTTTCATCTCAACCACATCTCAAAAACCTGATTCTATTAATTGGAGATACATCTGGTCCCTAAACATGGCCATTATGCTTCTTTCATTGTCTGCATGTTTACTACCTAATTTATGTTCCTGGATGAGACGGTCAGTCCAAAAGGTTTACTAAAATTACATTATCTTTAAGAAAATATCAGGGTTAGGCAGCTGTTTGTGTAAGGCAGCCTTTTTGTCTCTCCTATTGAACACACTTTCTACCTCATATCTCACCTCGAATGTTATGGTGTGACCTTAGAGGGTCGGATATTAATTACCATGACACCTCACATGAAGCCAGTAGAATCAGATTGTGTCTTGGTTAAAACTCAATACACGACCTTGTTATGCGAAGACACTTGGCTATCTCTACACATCAGAACTTAAAACACGCACCTTATAGAAGCTTATATAGCAAGTTCCAAGAATGGATGATCTAAGCTAACAAACTCTTAACAGTCAATTAGCTCAAATTAATCAAAAGTACTAAAATCTTAATCTAGATATTTAAATATACTAAGACCTTGCATGCCTTTTTGACAAGCTTAAATATTTTAGTACCAGTGGGTTCATCACATTATGGCTCTTGAAGAAAACATGATGAACACGTAAAACATGTAGCATCTTTTGGGGTACTATGTTCTCATTGCTTGAATGTCATTGTAGGAATCCATGGATATCTAAAGATTTTGTCACAGTTGAAGAGGAGAAAGGTAATGGCATTTGGTGGGGCTTATATGACAATTTGCTGACAATAATATGTCAGATGAATGGGAAAGGACCAAGCAAGATGTTACCTAAGTCTTCATCAGCTTCGGGACCATCTTTTAGCCAAAGAGCACGTGGGTTAGTGGAATCACTCAATATCCCTGCTGCAGAAATGGCTGCAGTTGTTGTATCGGGGGGTCTGAGTAATGCGTTGGGAGGAAAGTCTAATAAAAACTTTGACAAGGCTATGCTGTTAAGAGCGGAGAAATGTCCCAGAGTTGTTTTCCGACTTGTAATTTTATATCTCTGTAGATCTTCTTTGGGTAGAGCATCCCGGTGTGTCCAGCAGGTTATTCCGCTTCTGCCGTATCTTCTTGCTGCTGAAGACGACCAAAGCAAGAGCAGATTGCAGCTCTTCATTTGGTATTGTAATGCTGCCATTTAATTCTGTTAAATTCTTACACTTGGTTAACTGGTTTGTGATACTTCTTAATGTAGTTGATAGATATATTTAAAGATTTTCATTATCTGTGCATCCTCAGTACGACATGACATAAGCTTTTGTGATTAGGGCTTTGCTTGCTGTTAGATCGCAGTACGGAACGCGGGATGATGGTGCTCGTTTCCATGTTATTTCACATTTAATTCGAGAAACTGTGAACTGTGGGAAATCGATGCTTGCTACCTCTATCCTGGGAATAGACGAGTCATCAGATTCAGGCAGTAACTTTAAAGAAACAGGAACGCTCCACAACCTAATTCAGAAGGAGCGAGTGCTTGCAGCGGTGCCTACCTAACTCTCCTATTATCATAGTTTTACTCCATTACTTAGTTTTCTGTCGCAATTTATTTTAAACCAGTTCTATATTCATCCATGGATTCAACCATATTCTGTATATTGCAGAACCTTCTAGTGAATTACCATGAACCGCATGATAGGTGCCACGTGGTGGCTTGAGTGGTTGTTTATTGTACACGTGGCATAAAGTTATCAGCAGAAGATTTCATTGCATGTCAAATCGTCTTAAAGAGCACTCTTTTATTTCATATGATGATAGTTTTTTAAAGCTTGTACATAGTCTGTGTCGTGTAAAAAGTGTAATCAGTGGCCGGATCCGGGAATTGACCGTAGTGGGGACTAAACTTTAATAATCGAGAATTGAAAAACTAATTTCATTCAGAGAGATGAAACTAGAAACTACACTTAAGTTACCTTAAAAATACATACTAATAGCATTTAAAAGAGAGATACCCCCAAAAAAGAATCAGAGCTTCTAAGTGATGTATTTTAATTACAAATACAACAACCTTTCCAACGATGTACCTTAATTGGTGCATGTGTGAGAGTGGTTTGTAAATGACAATTCTTTTGCGGCAAAAACAGTGTCTTTAGTGAAGGAAATCTATGTAGCTGTGGCCGTGGTATAAATTATGAAGGGGCTAGTATGAGAAAACAAATAAAATATCGAGTATAATTACAAAAGTAAGAATTTGAATGGAGCCCCTGATTGTCATCATCATTCGCTTCTACAATCACATTGCTGATTTGCTTATTTGCATTTAAGAAGCTATATCAAGGAGCTAGACAGAAACTCCTATTCATTTGTTCATTCCTAGAAAGTAGGAGGTATTTAATTCTGACTTAAAAAAGGTGAAGTTGCTGACCCAATTATCTGAAGACAATCTTCGTCATGAAAGTTTTATGTTTCGTGAAACTTGCTAATATATCTCCTGCCTGTGGTTTCTTGTGTACTCCAGATTGCTGATGAGGTCAAGTTCATAAAGACTTTAAAATCAGACCGGGACAGGCAGATGAGTGATCTCGTCAGTAGGATGGATGAAAATTCGTCCACAGATTCTATGCAAAAAAAAGCTTTTGAAGATGAGATACGGAATTGCTTAAACACTGTTCTTTCTTCGGATGCTAGTAGGAGAGCTTCCTTCCAGCTTGCTCATGACGAAGAACAGCAAATTGTTGCTGTAAGCCCATATTGTTTTGTCATTCAATATGTACTAATTCTCGGTATTTTTGGCATCAGCTGAATTCTAAGAATGGACTTCTAACAGGAAAAGTGGATACACATGTTCCGGACACTGATAGATGAGAGGGGTCCGTGGTCTGCTAATCCTTTTCCAAATAGCACTGTAACTTATTGGAAGCTTGACAAGACAGAAGATGCATGGAGGCGTAGGCCAAAGTTAAGGCGGAATTATCATTTTGATGAAAAACTATGTCATCCTCCATCCACTGTATCTAGTTATGAGGTTACTGTTCCGGTTAATGATGCAAAATCTGGTTTTGGGGGACATATCCCTGAGCAAGTAAGGAGATTATTACTGAAAGGGATTAGAAGAATTTCTGACGAGGTATCTTCAGAACCCACAGAAGATGATGCTGATTCAAGTGGACAAAAAAACTCAGACTCTGAGGATATGTCGGGCATGAAAGGCTCCGGCACAGTTATAGATAGCAGCAATCAGAAGGAAATTTTTCAAGAAAGAAAAGATTCTCCTACCACGTCATCAGAGCAGGAAAATAGCGAGGTATTTTCAACATCTTGGTGCGAGGACTGTCTAGCTGTACATATGGTTAAAAATCCATGGGAATCCACCTCATAACCAATCGGTAATGAAGGAAGTAACCCAGGACCTATGAGTTGTGTGTGTCTGTGTATTATGCGGGTGGTGGTGGTGAGCGCTTGGGTGGTTTGGTCATTCACGTGAAGTGAGCTGTGATGTTAACGTAAGAATCCTTGGGTTCCACCTCAAAACCAATTGGCTATGAGGGTAGTAGCCCAGGAAACTTATTAGTTGAAGTTTCTTTTTATGAATGTCCAATGTGGGACATCTCAACACGTCTCCTCACATGTGGCATCTTTTGGCCTACACGTGGATCTTTTCGTCTGCGGGTGGCAGTGAACACGTGGGTTGTTAGACCATTCACGTGTCAGATCCACCTCAAAACCAATTGGCAATTAGGGGAGTAGGTCAGGATACATATTAATTCACTTTCTTCTTCTTCATTGTCCGATGTGGGACTTCTCAACACGCCCGCTCACTTGTGGCATCCTTTTGGCCTACACGCGGATCTTTTGTCTGCGGGTGGCGGTGATCACGTAGGTTGTTTTCACGTGTCTGAGCCGTGGCTGTGGGGGTGGGTAGCCCACGATTTTGTTAGTTGAAGTTTCTTTTATAAATGTCCAGTGTGGGACATCTAAACAGTTAAGAACCTATGAGGTTACACCTCAGAACCAGTTGGCACTGAGGGGAGTGGCCAGTACCTTAATAGTTGTAATAATATTTTGTAAGGACTTTTCAACTCATATCATGTCTGATTTGCAATTTACAGGTTCTTATGTCGGTCCCATGCATATTGGTAACACCAAAGAGAAAATTAGCCGGGCGTTTGGCAGTTATGAAAAGTGTGTTGCATTTCTTCAGTGAGTTCTTGGTGGAAGGTACAGGAGGGTCATCCGTTTTAGAAAAACTCAGTAGTTCAAGCAGCTATGATTCAGCAAAGCCTGATCAACTGGAAGGAGCAGAGAAACAGAAGAGAACTTTGAACATGGATACGGAGAAAGGGAATACTTCTGAAAACTCAGAAGCCTACGATGATAATCTTCTATTGAAGCAACCTAAAAATATTAAGCGTCACCGAAGATGGAAAATTGGCAAGGTAGTGATTTCACTATTGTTTTCTTGTTTGGTAACCCCTGCCCTTCCTTCGATCTTATGGAAAGAATTGATGATTCTATTTGATGTAGATAAAAGCTGTGCACTGGATTCGATATTTGCTTAGATACACTGCAATAGAAATTTTCTTCAGTGATTCAGTTGCTCCGATATTTCTTAATTTTGCGTCGCAAAAGGATGCAAAAGATGTTGGAACCTTAATAGTTGCCACCAGGAATGAAACTATGTTCCAGAAAGGTTACAGGGACAAGACTGGAAATATTTCCCTAGTTGATAGACGCATAGCGCTGGACATGGCAGAAACTGCGAGAGAAAGCTGGAGGAGAAGGGAAATAACAAACTTTGAGTATCTTATGTTGCTGAATACACTTTCAGGAAGGTCTTACAATGATTTAACCCAGTATCCCGTGTTTCCCTGGGTACTGGCTGATTATTCCTCACAGACACTTGATTTCAGTAAATCGTCCACTTTTCGTGATCTCACAAAACCTGTGGGAGCACTGGATCAGAAGCGGTTTGAGGTTAGTTGAGTTGTTTTCTTTACGAGTGTAGTCAATTACTTCATACATGATACCTGTTTTTATTGCACATAAATTATTTTCCTTTTGCAGGCTTTTGAAGATAGATATCGTAATTTCTGTGATCCTGATATTCCCAAGTAATTCTCTAGCCCTGTTTCAACACGCGTTACATTTCCATTTTGTATGTTAATCTATTTTCTGTTGCAGCTTCTACTATGGGTCTCATTACTCAAGCATGGGGATTGTGCTCTTTTATCTTCTAAGATTAGAGCCATTCACTGCTCTTCACCGTAATCTGCAGGTAAACATGTTGTGTAGTTTCCATCATCGCACCCTGATACCTTAGTAATTTATCTTAGTTCTGTGACTTCTGTCTCATGATATTATTGCAAGCAATTTATTTTAGTATAACTGCCAGTCGAGAGAAATGTAGTTCTGAAATGTTTTACTGCATTTAATAGGAGATATTCAAAGTTCTTAATTATTGAGATATCAAACTTATGAGTCACACAATGAAGCTGTGGGATCGTGTTCTCGAGAGGAGATTTAGATGTAAGACAATAGTCACTGAATATCAATTTTGGTTTTATGCCAGAGAGATCTACTGTGGAGGCCACATTATTACTTAGACACTTAATGGAGAAATATAAAGAATGTACGGAAGTCCTATAGAGTGCCTAGAAAGGTAATGTGGAATGTTCTGTTGAAATAGGGTGTACCTATCAATATATTGAGGTTATTGAGGACGTGTATGAGGGGGCAATTACTAGTGCCCCCCACCCCCGCCCCAACCCTGAACACCATTACCTCTCCATACATTCACTTTGGTAATTGGTGAGCTGACGTTGTTTGGCATGGGAATATATTTTCATGTTCGCACACAAATTCTTTGGTTCTCTTTCTCTCTGTATGTTTGTGAGTATGGCTCAACTGGTGAATGAAGCATACTATTTTGGCAAGTCACAATTTTCTTGTCTTGATAGTTTGTTTTACTTGTCAGGGTGGTAAGTTTGACCATGCGGATCGTCTCTTCCAAAGCATCGAGGGTACTTATCGGAACTGTCTTTCCAATACAAGTGATGTGAAGGAGTTGACTCCCGAGTTTTTTTACATGCCAGAGTTTCTTGTCAATTCAAACAGTTACTATTTCGGGAAAAAACAAGATGGTGAACCACTGGGTGATGTTTGCCTTCCTCCTTGGGCCAAGGTATGGAATTACCAGCCAGTTTCAATGCTAATGCCGCAGCACTTCTGTTTCATTCCAGAATGAAGCAGTTTCTTGCTTGAAGCATATATTTCGCGTCTGTTTGTTTGTGACTTGTGATTTATGAAGTCTGTTGTTTACCCGCAATGATTTATGAAGTCTGTTGTTTCAATGCTAATGCCGCAGCACTTCTGTTTCATTCCAGAATGAAGCAGTTTCTTGCTTGAAGCATATATTTCGCGTCTGTTTGTTTGTGACTTGTGATTTATGAAGTCTGTTGTTTACCCGCAATGACGTGTAGTTCTGTTCTCTGTTTTCGGAATATGCCTTTTACTTTCTTTATATTGACACAACCATATATATGCTGACTAGCTGTAGGGGTTGAGTTTGAACCTGTTATATATGTACAGAACCATTATATGTTTGCTACATTTAAAATCAGTGGTGCAATCTAATGAGAAAATGTGGGTAGATGGTTATTGGTGAGTTTACTAAAAGATCAGAAAGAGAAAAGGTGGCTACAGTTGGGTTCCATAACCAAACCACATAGACAATCAACTGCTTTATAATTCTTTTCTGATTTTTTCTAAGCAAAAGAGAGGATTATATTAGCTATTAATTTCGTCTTCGGTAATTGAAAGGGGTTGTTTCGACAGATGGATAAAGGATGGAACAATGGACTGGAAAGAAATCAGTGTCTGAACATAAAAAAACTGTCTTCCATGTCCATTGTTTTTAAGTGTCACTTTGGGTTTCTTTCCCTAGAAGGCACATCTACAGAATAATGTTACAGAGTAAAGGTGCCTGAGGAAATTCTGATATCGAACTAAGGTTGGCCCTGACATAAATTAAGTATAAATATCAAATGCTTTAAAGAAGAAAATTCACAATGCAATAAAAGATGACCGACTCCCGTCCTTCATGCATATAAGTATACCAACATTGTTACATGTTTTGGTAATGCTTCAGAATTGGATTAGCGGTGGGAATAATTGGAACTTGTTTCACATGTGGTCATGTAGCGACGGAGCTACCACCGTCGATTTGGACCGTAGGATATTTAAAATTATCCTTCTTCGGCATCTCTTGCCCACCAATAGTTATTGTCTCTTCTCCAAACTCCGTATGGCTGTTGAAGTTACACTCCAAATACTCTGTCGTGGTCCGACTAATCCGGAGCCCTTTAGATTCTAACCTATCCCCTATCCCCCCCCGAGATGATTTTAACCAACCACTTAGCTTAGCCCACTCCTGGTTTCATCAAGAAAATCTATATCATCTGCAAATAACATGCTCTACGAGATCTCATGTTGATACTCCTAGTAACTGATGCGCAAACTAACGTGCTGTCGCAAGTGTACGAATCTTGTAATACCGGGTGCAATTAGACTCGGGTGATCGTTCCCACGAGGACTATTTCGGGTTTACTTACGTTGTCAGTTTTGGTTAACCGAGTGTAGTAACAAGGAGGAGTAGGTTGTGATTGTAGTGACTAAACTAAAAACAGAAATTAAAACGTAAATATTTTTTGTGCCGTTTTCTAAAATAAGTTGAATTGGTTGTAACGATAATAGATGAGTACTAGGCTCCAGGATCCCCTAGGGTTTCTACAGATTTTACGTTTTTCGGTTTGATATGAAAACACTCAGCAGTCTTGTTATCTGTGCAACGTACCAGTTGTGCAGTGACCTTTCAGATTCCACACGTAATCCCGATCCTGCAGACGTTCGGATTCCTGTTAAGCTGCCTAAGTCTGCAGTCTCGTTCTAAGCCTGTTAGGGTTTCTAACCTGTCCCAATGGCCCGGGTCAGATTCTCCAACAGTTGGTCTCACGTTTTTCAATGCTAGCCCTATCTCCCTTTCTCTGGTCGGTCTATCAGGGTAAGGTACTAAATCCTGTCTTTTCTTCCTAACCCTAACCTGACGTTTTCACCTACAGGCTCGGGTCTATAGCAATTCTGGTTCGCGACTCCGATCATGCATATACGATAACAGTCAAAGACAGAATAACAGATAAAGCTGCTGAATTTAAGATAACAATCATGAATCCATAATCAAACATCTATAATAAAATCTGGATACGAAACCCTAGGTTCACCGAGAACCTAGGTAAAAGGTTTAGCTACTAAGTGACATAATTAAATAACAACGTTTTTGAATAAGAGAGATAGTGAAATCAAACGCGTGCTGTAGATGCTGAATTCCTGCTTCCGTGCTCACCGAGAGTGCTCTGCGATCTCCTTTCGGTTGTGCTGAGAATTGTGTTGTGTTTTTGGTGAACACTGGACGAGTCTTTATATAGTGATGAAGACGTTTCTGGAAACTGCCGAAATTACGAAACTGCCACTGGGCCGAAACCGCCTCGGGAAACGGGCCGACTGTCACCGCCTCGGGAAACGGGCCAACTGCGCAAAATAGCTGCGTAGCTACCTGCGTAGTTGGCTGCGTAGCTGGCTACGTAGGTAACTGCGTAGCTACCTGCGTAGCTACCTGCGTAGCTAGCTGCGTAGGTAGCTGCGTAGCTACCTGCGTAGCTAGCTGCGTAGCTAACTGCGTAGGTAGCTGCGTAGCTACCTGCGTAGCTAGCTGCGTAGCTAGCAGCGTAGGTAGCTGCCTCCTCGGTTTGCGCGCCAACTTCCTCGGGATGTCTCGGGATGCGTACCAGGCTCCTCGGGATGTCTCGGGATGCGTACCAGGCTCCTCGGGATGTCTCGGGATGCCTGCTGATCTTTTCGGAGTGTGTTTCGTCCGTCTCGGGATGCGTGCCAAACTGCTCGGGATACCTCGGGATGCGTGCCAGACTCCTCGGGATGCCTCGGGATGCGTGCCTAGCTCCCCGGGATGCGCGCCAATCTTCCTCGGGAAACGTGCCAATCTTCTCGACTTGCATGCTCGGCTTCTCAGCCTCCTTGGATCCTTCACCCGCATGCCTGCTTCATTTCCGGCTCCTGCACAAGTCCTATCCCTGCATCAACGACACGAAACAAAACCCGTGATCATATCTCGATATGCGTGAAATAAAGCAGTTTATGCGTCTAGGAGATAAAAACAGCAAACCGTGAATTCCCGAGTCAAACGGGGCAGAAATCGACTAAAACGCTCATTTAGGACGAAAATACCCCTCAAATTGGGCAAACTAATAACTCCTAGTGAGGAGCTATCAAATTACCCCCACACTAACCTTTGCTCGTCCCGAGCAAACATCCTGAATACTGCCCTGAAATGCATACATATCTGTCTTGCAAATACCCCCTGCAAATTCGAATCAAGACCTTTTCCTTCCCGTCAGTTTGCATACTCTTCCTACCCGTCCATATAAACCAGACGACTCGATCAGAAACTGACTCAGAAAGAATATACACAGACTCAATACACACGACTCAAAAGTACTAAACAGTTTATTTTTGGTGAGATTGGGCAATCTCAAAAACATAACCGAGTGTCCTCAAAACCTCATCCTTTTTCCAGAAAATACTTCCCTTCAATCGATCGGTAAGTCTGAACAGATTTCTTTGGTGGGGTTAAGCACTGGACCCGAGTACTACTACTTCTGCTATCAACCTGAGCGAATCCCTAATTAACCGACCATCCGAGCTATTTCCGAATCAAGGTTCTAAGTCTAACAGGTGGGATATATAATGTATAAAGGTACGGCATGATCCTTCTTGTTATGACATTCTCACAATTTCCCCAAACTCACACCCCTCACCGAGTTCCCGAAAAACTGCCTGAAACACCTAAGTTCCTGCCATATCAATCTTCCTGTCCCCCGGTGTGTCTTCGCCGTTCTCGCGGCCACAAATGTGAAGCGGTGTAACTGTCTCGAAAACTGTGCTACTCACTCAGCTTTTTGACTCAATAACAAAAACAACATAAATAGCTGAAAAACTGCAAAACTAGATCATTAAATTTTTTTTTTTTTCTTTTTTTTTTTTTTCTTTTTTTTTTTTTTTTTCTTTTCTTTTTTTTTTTCTTTTCATTCATTTTTCTGTTTTTTTTTTTTTTTTTTTTTTTTTTTTTTTTTTTTTACGACTCTATATACACATAAATACACGAATAACAACAAATAAACTGACTAAAGCTGAGTGAGTAAAAATAGCTGTCGTCGTGGGGTATGAAAGATGTCCTCATATGGAATGCCCCCACACTAATCCTGAAGTGCTGATCCTGTAGTCGAAATAATACTGTGCAGTCCCACCGAACCTCCTCATCACCAAAGATGTAGAAACCCGGCACAACCACCAATTAATCTCACAACCCCCCGGACCCCATTGTGTGCGGAAAGATGTCTCGCACGCGACTAACTCCTCCTGTGGTCACTATGTAATGCAGTGATCCACCTCCGCAAGTTAATGCACTGTCGCCTCTCACTCACCCTGTCCTTCCCTCGAAAAACGTGTCAATGTCAAAACTGTCCAAAACCGATATATCATGAAGTGCTCCCATCCAAAACTCTCCCCAACTCACTCCCTCCGTCATAACTCGTAGAATAGCCGACTAACGACTGATGAGGTCTCAAAGAAGGCTTCCTAGGCTATAGTGGTTGAGAATAAAAGGGGTAAATGGCTTCGAACGGGTTTACTAGTTGGACCTAGGGGTAAGAAACAGGACGTGAGGTCCCTTGATAGCCAGTCACTCCACCGAAAGATGCGATGACCGTGACGGCGCCCGTGGGCGGGTTGTCGACTACCTAGATGACGGCGGTGTGGCAACTAGTCGGATCCTTAGCTCAGATGATAACTACTTGCGGTTTCCAAGGGTCACTGGCTCTCACCTATCTACTATACCTCGGTGCAAGCTTTCTTTTCTGTCAAAGGATTTAACCTCGATTTCTTCCAAGTTTCTGTTCTCTTGATTGCCCGTTCTCAAATTTTCTGATTTTTAATTTTTTTTTTTTTTGGATTTTCTGAAAATTTTCGATTTTTTTTTTTTTTTTTTTAGATATACACAATGCAAGGCCAGAAATTTGTGGTGGGTAGACTCAAAAATAAAAACGTGCTGACTCAATTAATAAACTCAAAACTGCAAACGAAGATGAAAAAACGTGCAGACCTGGTTAATGCAGACACGACCACCACCCCCACACTAAAGAGATGGCATGCCCTCATGGCACTCACTCGGACTCGTCTGGAACATAAGGAGGGTCTGACCCGGTCTCGGAAGTACCGGACATGCTACTGACTGAACTGCTGGTAGACCGATACCTAGGACTGCCAGGCCCAGTGGGTCTCGGTCCACGGCCCCCTCGGCGCGCTGGCGCTGGCGGCGTCTGGTATGACTGAGTGTCCGGGGGTGGGCAGTATGGCCCGGAGTCGGACCAACTATCAGAATGTGCCGGGGCCGAAGCCGGGGCATCGTCATGGTGACTCGACTCCGCCTCTCCAGACCAACTAGTATCGAACTCACTGGAGTAAGTCGATGGAAAGAATAACGGTAGCGGGACCTGTCGGCCTGCGCTCCGGGCTGCCTCTCTCTGCTCCTCACGAATCGCGGTAAACGCAGCAGCCTGATCCTTTCCTCTCTTGTCGTTGGTCCGCTGGTTGTGCTTTATCAGTCTCATCATCTTACCAAACTGCTTCTTGCACATGTCCTTAATGGACTTTCTGCCAGTCTCGGCCCTCTCATCAATCTGGGTCAATTTCTGCTCAAAGGCAGTCCACGGAGGAATGGTAGTGTCAGGAGCTCGGGTTGACCGACTACGGTCAGGGGCAGCAGCCCGGGATGGTCTAGAAGGCTCGGGAGCATCGGCCCGAAATGACCTGCTACGCTCAGGGGCAGCTGCCCTCGATGGCCGGGGAGGCTCGGGAACCGCGGTCCGGGGTGGCCGAGTAGGCCGACTAGGCTCAGGCTCCGGAACAGGGATCCTGGTCGGGCGAGTGGGCCGGCTAGGCTCAGGCTCGACAGGCGCACTAGACTGACCGTGCTCATAAGTAGACCGTGATCGATGCAATCGGGTCGGAAACTCTCTCATGACAGGACGCTCCTGTGTGGAACGCCTCGCCGGGACAGGGGTAGGATCTGGAGCCATGTACTCCTGGGGCGGCCGGTAACTAGAGAGTGGGGTAGGGTCATGGACAGGGCCCCCCCTCGGTCGAGCATCGCGCCTTCTGGGCGCGGGGGCGGGGGGCGGTCCAATGTCAGGGTCCGAGGAAGGGGCCTGCCCATCCTCGTCCATCGGGTCATCACCCGGCTCATCCTGGTCTAAGTCCACAAACGCATCAGCTGGCTCGGGTGCCCTACGGTTTCCCATGGCCCGTCTACCTACTCGCCAAAATGGCCGGAAAGAGGCGGGGTCTAAATCTCGCTCACCCTCGATGACAATCTCATTCAGGGCAGCCAATCGGGTAATAAGACTGCAAAACCCGAAACCTCGCCGGCTATGCGTGTTGGCTCTCTCTCTAATGTTCGCCCAAATCCGGGCTGGTAGGTCGACCCGGCGTCGGGTCATGAAGCAGTACACCAGAAGTACCACTTCGTAGGGCAGCTTAGTGATATGCTGAATCCCTACGACCCGGTTCACTCCAAACTCAAACCACCACCGGGCGGGCGGACTCAAAAACGTACCATGCAACCTCCCGTTGGTCTCCCAACGGGCCTCAACCGCCCCCTCACAGAGAGTCCTCAAGAGCTCCTCTTGCGGAGGAGAGTCCTGAACAAGCATATCATATGCACACTGTCCCTCGAATTCGCCAGGTATGCCATACGCCCAGCGGATTGCGAGGGGCGTCAACCAAATAAACCCCCTACGGCAGTATACCCAGTTTGGGTACAACTCTGTCTCCCCGAACTCCTGATAGATTAGGTTACAGAAAAATTCCCTAGTGAGCGCGGAACTAGCCCTCTCGGGGAAGTTCGCTAAGGCACATCCAAAGAGATCGGGACGTCTAGCATAATTTCTCATTGCTAATGGCATCCTCTCATCATCTACCTCGAACCTATATTCCGGTGTCAACCCTCTGTCTAAAGTCTCTAGATAGTGCAGATGGGCCTGGTAACTCACAAACCGGAAACTATCAAAGTTGGTCTCGGTAATCTGTTCATACGGGATGTCGATGGCAAAAGGCAAACGAAAATCAAACGCCACAGGTCTCTCAAGCCAGTCCATAACAGCAGAAAATTCAGAATTTAAAAAAAAAAAACTTAAAAACGCAGAAAACGCTGTCTGAATGCAGGTACGCAGTCCAAACAGTTAATTACGCAATTTTTTTTTTTTATATCGCAGATAACACTGTCAAAATGCAGGTACGCAGTCCAAACAGTCAATTACGCAATTTTTTTTTTTTTTTTTTTTTTTTTTTTTTTTTTTTTTATATCGCAGATAACACTGTCAAAATGCAGGTACGCAGTCCAAACAGTCAATTACGCAGCTTAAACAGTTAATTACGCTACCTTATGCTAATTTGCAGTTTAACGGTCAATTACGTAAAAATTATGTTAACTACGCAAGTAACAGTTAAAAATGCAGAAAAGCAGCTAAAAACGCAGTAACAGTCAAAAATAGTCAAGTATGCAGCATGCTAAACCCGGGTACGGGTTGGTACCGAAAACTGAAAAAATTAGCAAAAGAAGAAATTTGTGAACCTGAGCACTCGGAGTGAGTCAACGAGTGCAAACAATTTGTCGCCGGAAAAAGTCGCCGGAAAATTTTTCTCGCCGGAAAAAATTTCGACTTGGGCACCTTGTAGGCCTCGCCCTCCTCTTCGACGTTTCTCCTTTGTATTTTCTCAAATTTCGACCCGAAGCCAACGAATCTGGAGCTTTTCTTCAAATTTTTCACAAACTTTGACTTGACCCCCTCACCAATTCGGACACTGTTTTGCAGTTTCAACTACACCAAAATGATCAAGTTCTCACGAGGATCCCAAAAACGTGCTCGGTTTTTGATTTGGTGAAATTTGAACTTTTGAAGGTGGAGAGAAAATGAGGAAAGATGAAGCTTCAAAACACCAACAATGGAGGAAATGTGCTGCACCCGTCCATATGTTTTTTGGTGTAATAATGGACCCTTTTTGAAAATTGCAAAAACCTCCCCCCAAGTTTGGTGAAATTGCATTTTGGCCCCCTAAGGTTTCAGAAACTGCACTTGCCTCCCCCTGCTGCGTGGCCTTCTAGCTGGGTTGCGTAACTGGGCCGGCTGCGTGGCTGGGCCGCGTATTTGGGCCGGCTGCGTGGCTGGTCCACTTCAAAAATTTTTTTTTTTTTTTTTTTTTCCTGGCCTGCGTAGCTGGCTGTATGGGCTGCGTAGCTGGCAATTGGGCCAGCGTATCTGGCCTTTTGGGCCAGCGTAGTTAATTTTTTTTTTTTTTTTTTTTTTTTTTTTTTCTTCTGGCCTGCGTAATAGGCCTGCTGGGCTGCGTTTCCTGTACTTCTTTAAATGCGTGTCGGACCTCTCGGTTTTGACCCGCACATTTTTCTGCTTAAAATTTCCTGCACAACCTTGTCTACCCATTAACACACACTCATCTCGCCTCTCTCAAAATTCAGAACGTAAAAATAAAAAACTGTAATAAATAAATAATTAACGTTATCCGATGGGTTGCCTCCCACCAAGCGCTTGTGATTTACGGTCGACGGCCCGACCCGGTTACCTCTCATGGGTCATCAATCTACTTTGGTGACTTCAGCTGTCTCGAGGTATGGCTTGATCCGGTTCCCGTTCACCCTGAAACTGGACTCATCTTTTGGATTCTCCAGCTCAAATGCTCCCCATGCAAATATCTTCTTGATGATGAACGGTCCCGACCATCGAGACCTCAACTTGCCCGGAAAGAAACGCATCCTCGTATTATAGAGAAGCACTTTGTCGCCTTCGTTGAACTGCTTCGGCGTGATCCGCTGATCATGCCACTTTTTCGTCTTCTCTTTGTAGATTTTAGCGCTCTCGAATGCCGTTCTGCGGAATTCCTCTAATTCCAGCAGTGCCATCTTCCTCTTATCTCCTGCTAGATTCTGGTCCATGTTGAGCAGTTTGATGGCCCAGTATGCTTTGTGCTCCAACTCAACCGGCAAGTGGCACGCTTTTCCAAACACGAGCTGGTATGGCGACATTCCAAGTGGTGTCTTGAAAGCTGTCCTGTAGGCCCAGAGTGCATCGTCCAGTCTGATGGACCAATCCTTTCGGCCAAGATTCACCGTTTTCTCGAGTATGCTCTTGATCTCTCTGTTCGAAACCTCGGCTTGCCCGTTCGTTTGAGGGTGGTAAGGCAGTGACACCTTGTGAACCGACACACCGTACTGTTTCAGAACTTTGGCAAAAACTCGATTAATGAAGTGTGATCCCTCGTCACTGATCATCGCCCGGGGCGTCCCGAACCGAGTAAAAATGTTGCGTTTCAGAAAACGCTCAACCGTAGCTGCATCGTTTTTCTGACACGCAATCGCCTCGATCCACTTCGTCACATAATCTACTGCCAGCAGGATGTAAAGATTTCCCATCGAAGACGGGAACGGACCCATGAAGTCAATCCCCCATACATCAAACGGCTCTACCTCCTGCCACACGGTCATCGGCATTTCGTCCCGGTGTGACGTGTTTCCTGTTCTCTGGCATCTATCACATCCCTGCACATAGTCGTGACAGTCCTTGAAGATTGTCGGCCAGAAAAAACCGGACTGCAGTATTTTATGCGCCGTGCGCGTTCCCCCAAAATGACCCCCACACTGTGATGAGTGGCAGTGTCGGATCACGTTCCAGGCCTCGTGGGTCGGGATACACCTTCTCAGGATGTTATCGGCCCCCTGTTTGAATAAGTACGGGTCATCCCAGAAATACTGTCGACTTTCGGAAACGAACCTTTTCCGCTGAGACGGGGTGAGATCCTCGGGAAGCGTGCCAGTTACCAAGTAATTGGCTATGGCATAGTACCACGGTCTCCCGATTTTCACTGCCATGATGTGTTCGTCCGGGAAGTTTTCCTTGATCGGTATCGGGTCCACCTTCACATTCTCGAGTCTGGATAGGTGATCCGCCACCACATTCTCAACTCCCTTCTTGTCCCGGATTTCCACGTCGAATTCCTGCATCAGCAGTACCCACCTCAACAGTCTCGGTTTTGCGTCCTTCTTGTCCAGCAGGTATTTCAGGGCACTATGGTCGGTAAAAACGATAACTTTTGACCCGACCAAATACGGCCTAAATTTGTCCAGGGCATACACCACGGCTAGCAGTTCCTTTTCTGTCGTGCCATAGTTGAGCTGAGCGTCGTTAAGTACCCGACTCGCATAATAAATGACGTGGCAGACTTTATCCTTTCGCTGCCCCAAAACTGCCCCGACTGCGTAGTCGCTGGCGTCACACATCAGCTCAAACGGGAGTGACCAATCAGGCGTGGTTATAACCGGGGCTGTGGTCAGCTTCTCTTTCAAATGGTCAAAAGCCTGCCGACATGCTGCATCGAAATCAAAGGGTACGTCTTTTCCGAGTAAAGTGCAGAGTGGCTTTGTGATCTTGGAAAAGTCTTTGATGAACCTTCGGTAAAATCCTGCATGTCCCAGAAAACTTTTGATCGCCCTTACGTTCGTCGGGTATGGAAGCTGCTTTATCACCTCGATCTTAGCTCGGTCCACCTCGAGTCCCTGGCTGGAAATTCTGTGACCCAGCACGATTCCTTCGGTGACCATAAAGTGACACTTTTCCCAATTGAGCACCAAATTCGCCTTCTTGCATCGGATCAGAAATTGACCCAAATGGAACAGGCAGTCTTCGAAACTGTCCCCGAATAGTGAAAAGTCGTCCATGAAGACCTCCAGATTTTTCTCGATCATGTCGGAAAAAATCGCCATCATACATCTCTGGAATGTGGCAGGAGCATTACACAACCCGAACGGCATGCGCCGAAATGCGAACGTACCGTATGGGCAGGTAAACGTCGTCTTTTCCTGATCTTCCGGGGCTATGCAAATCTGGTTGTACCCGGAGTACCCGTCCAGAAAACAGTAATAAGCGTGGTGGGCGAGCCGGTCCAGCATTTGGTCCATGAATGGTAGCGGGAAGTGGTCTTTCAGTGTTGCGTCGTTTAGCCTCCGATAGTCCATGCAGATCCGCCAGCCTGTAACGGTGCGCTGCGCAATCTGCTCCTGGTCTTTATTCTGCACCACCGTAATACCCCCCTTTTTGGGCACGCACTGGACCGGGCTGATCCATGTGCTGTCCGATATGGGGTATATGATTCCCGCTTCCAGCCACTTCATAACCTCTTTTCGCACAACGTCCTTCATGTTCGGATTCAGTCTCCGCTGGGGCTGAATCACCGGTTTCTTGCCTTCTTCAATTCGGATCTTGTGCATGCAGTAGGAGGGGCTGATCCCCTTGATATCTGCAATCGTCCAGGCGATTGCTTCCTTATGCTCTCGCAATACTTCCAGCAGTTTCTGTTCCTGTTCCTGAGATAAACGTGACGAAATAATTACGGGCAGAGTACTATTTTCACCAATATACGCATACCTGAGATGGCTCGGGAGCGGTTTCAGCTCCAGTGCGGGTGGTTCCTTGAGTGACGGGACCAGAATCATCTTTTGCCCGCCATCTCCGTCCCGGTGCAAAGTGGTCCAGTCCTCGGCTCTCATGGCGTGCTCGCACCGAGTCTTCTCCTTTTCTTCCCCGTACATGCTGTCGATCTCTTCCCATAATTGGTCCATCTCCTCGTTTTCCCAACCTTCGTCAACCACGTCTATAGCAAAGATATCCTCGTGGTCGTAGTAATTTGGCAGTTGCAGATTTTTGAAAACGTTGAATTTCACCTTTTCCTCGTTAATCTGCATGGTCAGCTCCCCGCTCTTGCAGTTAATCATTGCTTCGCCCGTGGCCAAAAACGGCCTGCCAAGTATGAGCGGTACCTCCCCTGCCTCCATGTCCAGGATGACGAAATCTGCCGGAAAAATCAGCTCGCCGACCTTGACTAGAATATCCTCGATAACCCCGTAGGCCTGTTTTACGGACCTGTCTGCCATCTGCAGCATGATTCTGGTGGGTCGGGGTTCACCGACTTTCAAACTTTTGAAAATCGTCAAAGGCATCAGATTGATGCTGGCCCCTATGTCACACAGAGCCTTTCCTGTGTAAGCGTTACCTAGGGTGACCGGTATAACGAAACTGCCAGGATCCTTTCTCTTCCTCGGTAGCCCATTCTTCACACAATTGCTCACTTCTGCCGTCAGGTTTATAGTCTCGAAGTCGCTCATTCGCCTCCTCCCATACAAGATGTCCTTGAGGAATTTGGCGTAAGTGGGCATCTTAGCCAAAGCCTCAGCAAAAGGTATGTTAATCTGCAGCTGTTTGAACATCTCGAGAAACCTGGCGTAGTCTTTGCTGTCATCCCTCTTTCGTGTTCGCAAGGGGTACGGGACCTCCTTGGAAACTGGTACAGTTTCTGCATCTGTCTCGTTCTGCACTGCACCCTGCTCAGCCGAGCCCTTCGGCTGGGGGCGTTCGACTGTGCTGTTATCCTGGCCCGACAAGTTGCGTTCTACTTCCTTCGAATTTTCTGCACGTGCGTGGCTGGGATACGGTGGATCCTGCAGTGCCAATCCACTCCGAGTGGTGATAGCATTGATCTGAGCCCGTGGATTATTTACTGTATTCGAGGGTAGGTTTCCTGGCTGTCTTTCTGTTAGCTGCTGTGCTAACTGCCCCACCTGCACTTCCAAAGCGCGCATTGACGTTTTGGTTGTCTGCATATCTGCCGTCAAGGTGTCCATGTGCTTGAACCGGGACTCCATGGTCTGGAACATGGACTTGATTTCTTTCATCTGAGCGTCGTACTGCTGTGCTGACGGGACTGTCTGAGCCTGCTGGGCCGGGGCAGCCTGCTGAGCTGGTGGCCTGTGCTGGAACCCCGGTGCATAAACTGCTGCGTTCGGGTTTCCGTACCGAAACCCGGGATGGTCTCTCGTACCCGGTCGGTACCGGCTCGGGTCCCACTGCTGCTGTACGTAATTGGTGTCTTCGGTTCTTAGCTCCTCAATGGCTGTGTCCAGATCAGGTTCTTCGACTGCTGCAACAGTCTTCTTGTCCGAGTAGACTTTCGTGACCAAGTCATGAACGATCTTGGCCATATTATCTATCCGGTCATCCTCTGTGGTTTCGGCTCTCGCTGCCATCCTGCGATCGTCAAACAGTCGGGTGTCCTGTTTGGCCAACTGCTTCATCAGGTCATACGCACCTTCTTTGTCCACGTGATACAGGAAGTTTCCCCCGGCCTCTCTGTCAATCCTGTCGGCGTTCTCCCTGTCTAGGGCATGGTAGAAAACCTGCAGAATTTTCGCGTCTCCAAAGCCGTGGTTCGGGCACCGTTTGACCAATCTCATGAGCCTGTCCCATGCGTCCACCACCGTCTCCCCCATCTTCTGTCTGAATGACAGTATTTCACTCTGTAACTGTATGACTCGGGAGGCGGGATAGAACTTGGCCAGAAAATCTGCGACACACTCCTCCCATGTGGTGATGGATCGGGGTGGTCGGGATTCGAGCCAGTCCTTGGCTACTCCATAAAGACAGTACGGAAATAAGATCAACATGAGTGCCTCTGCTTCTACCCCCTTGTATCTGACCTTGTTGCAGTAATCTTCGAATTTCCCGATAAAATCGTTCGGGTCTTCGTCGGCCTTGCCATGAAACGGGCAGAGAGTTTGTACCGTCTGGATGGTGGATGGTTTGATGTCAAAGTGCTCGGCAGTGATCTCGGGCACCACAATAGCTCGCTCATGCCCCCCGGTGGGGACTTCGAAATTTTCCACCAACGCCTTCCCAGATCGGTTATATGTTCTCTGGTTGCTTCGGGCAGCAAGTCCCGCTGTGACAAGTTCCTCAATGTACCGGGCCATCTGGGCTGGGGTACGTGTCTCTCGTTCCTGACCACCGGCTTCGGTGTTCTCGGGTGGATCTCTCTGGTTGGTTGCCATCCTGCTTTCTCGGTTTCTGCGATTCTGTTCGGTATACAGTTTTTCCGGGTTGTCGAGTGGTGACACCAAATCGCGAGGCAATCTGGGCATCAACTAAACAGTCCTGAAAACGCAGATTCAAAAACGCAGTGAGATAAAAAGAAAAATAACAAAACTGAAAATAAATAAAAACTCAGAAAACTAATTCTGACTACTAAATAGACCCTAAAAAGTCCCCGGCAACGGCGCCAAAAACTTGATGCGCAAACTAACGTGCTGTCGCAAGTGTACGAATCTTGTAATACCGGGTGCAATTAGACTCGGGTGATCGTTCCCACGAGGACTATTTCGGGTTTACTTACGTTGTCAGTTTTGGTTAACCGAGTGTAGTAACAAGGAGGAGTAGGTTGTGATTGTAGTGACTAAACTAAAAACAGAAATTAAAACGTAAATATTTTTTGTGCCGTTTTCTAAAATAAGTTGAATTGGTTGTAACGATAATAGATGAGTACTAGGCTCCAGGATCCCCTAGGGTTTCTACAGATTTTACGTTTTTCGGTTTGATATGAAAACACTCAGCAGTCTTGTTATCTGTGCAACGTACCAGTTGTGCAGTGACCTTTCAGATTCCACACGTAATCCCGATCCTGCAGACGTTCGGATTCCTGTTAAGCTGCCTAAGTCTGCAGTCTCGTTCTAAGCCTGTTAGGGTTTCTAACCTGTCCCAATGGCCCGGGTCAGATTCTCCAACAGTTGGTCTCACGTTTTTCAATGCTAGCCCTATCTCCCTTTCTCTGGTCGGTCTATCAGGGTAAGGTACTAAATCCTGTCTTTTCTTCCTAACCCTAACCTGACGTTTTCACCTACAGGCTCGGGTCTATAGCAATTCTGGTTCGCGACTCCGATCATGCATATACGATAACAGTCAAAGACAGAATAACAGATAAAGCTGCTGAATTTAAGATAACAATCATGAATCCATAATCAAACATCTATAATAAAATCTGGATACGAAACCCTAGGTTCACCGAGAACCTAGGTAAAAGGTTTAGCTACTAAGTGACATAATTAAATAACAACGTTTTTGAATAAGAGAGATAGTGAAATCAAACGCGTGCTGTAGATGCTGAATTCCTGCTTCCGTGCTCACCGAGAGTGCTCTGCGATCTCCTTTCGGTTGTGCTGAGAATTGTGTTGTGTTTTTGGTGAACACTGGACGAGTCTTTATATAGTGATGAAGACGTTTCTGGAAACTGCCGAAATTACGAAACTGCCACTGGGCCGAAACCGCCTCGGGAAACGGGCCGACTGTCACCGCCTCGGGAAACGGGCCAACTGCGCAAAATAGCTGCGTAGCTACCTGCGTAGTTGGCTGCGTAGCTGGCTACGTAGGTAACTGCGTAGCTACCTGCGTAGCTACCTGCGTAGCTAGCTGCGTAGGTAGCTGCGTAGCTACCTGCGTAGCTAGCTGCGTAGCTAACTGCGTAGGTAGCTGCGTAGCTACCTGCGTAGCTAGCTGCGTAGCTAGCAGCGTAGGTAGCTGCCTCCTCGGTTTGCGCGCCAACTTCCTCGGGATGTCTCGGGATGCGTACCAGGCTCCTCGGGATGTCTCGGGATGCGTACCAGGCTCCTCGGGATGTCTCGGGATGCCTGCTGATCTTTTCGGAGTGTGTTTCGTCCGTCCCCGGGATGCGCGCCAATCTTCCTCGGGAAACGTGCCAATCTTCTCGACTTGCATGCTCGGCTTCTCAGCCTCCTTGGATCCTTCACCCGCATGCCTGCTTCATTTCCGGCTCCTGCACAAGTCCTATCCCTGCATCAACGACACGAAACAAAACCCGTGATCATATCTCGATATGCGTGAAATAAAGCAGTTTATGCGTCTAGGAGATAAAAACAGCAAACCGTGAATTCCCGAGTCAAACGGGGCAGAAATCGACTAAAACGCTCATTTAGGACGAAAATACCCCTCAAATTGGGCAAACTAATAACTCCTAGTGAGGAGCTATCAGTAACCACGTCCATTATCAAAGTGAACATCTAGGGACTGAGCGCCAGTCCTAGGTGTAAACTCAGTGTTACAAGAATTCTCCCACTGTCCTCACACTAGTCATTGCTGCTGGTACATGTCTATGATCACCTCGGTATACTAAATATCTACCCTTTTTGTCTCAAAGATTCTATATTAACTCTTTAGGTTATTGTACTTCAACTTGCAAAAGACATGTAATCTTTAGTCTCTCTTTGGTTCTGAATACAACTCTGTGTATATTTGTCATGAAAGGGGTAAGAAACCTGCTGATAGTTGTCTGCATAACTGTTAACAGGGATCCCCCGAGGAGTTCATTAGTAAGAACCGTGAGGCCCTCGAAAGTGAATATGTAAGCTCAAATCTCCATCACTGGATTGATTTAGTGTTTGGCTACAAGCAGCGTGGGAAACCAGCCGTGGAGGTAAGTATTTTTTTGTGCCACTCCTCGTGAAGTGACCAGTGATTTTTCCTGAATATGCTGATATATGGGAAGTATTTTTCTGCAGGCAGCGAATATCTTTTACTACTTAACTTATGAGGGTGCTGTTGATCTGGAGACAATGGAAGATGACTTGCAAAGGTCAGCTATTGAAGACCAGATTGCAAACTTTGGGCAGACGCCAATTCAAATATTTCGCAAGAAGCACCCTAGACGAGGACCTCCAATTCCAATTGCTCATCCTCTGCACTTTGCACCTAGTTCTATTAACTTGACTTCAATAGTTACTAGTTCAAGTAATTTTCCATCAGCTGTCATCTATGTTCAAGTGTTTGACTCCAGTATTGTCCTCATCAACCTGGACCTAACCATGTCTGTTAAGATGTGGCTGACAACTCAACTTCAAGGTGGTGGGAACTTTACCTTCTCTGGAGCTCAGGTGGGAATTTGTTCAAGTTCAGCAGATGTTTTGTTTACTGCTTGTGTTTACATATGACTAATGCAAGAGTTTTGCAGGATCCTTTTTTTGGTATTGGCACCGAGGTTGTTTCTCCACGTAAAATTGGAAGTCCCTTGGCTGAAAATATTGAACTTGGGGCACAATGCTTTACGACAATGCAGATATCATCTGAAAGTTTTTTGATTTCATGTGGCAACTGGGAAAATAGCTTTCAGGTCATATCCCTAGCTGATGGTAGAGTGGTGCAGAGCATCAGACAGCATAAAGATGTTGTTAGCTGTGTTGCAGGTACCTTTCACAATCTTGATTGCTGAGATTGACCAGGCTACCTTTTTGGAATGCCCTTAATGTTGTCGACGTGTTGATGAATACTGAAAAGACCCATCTCTACTAAACTTGAAAGCGTAGAAACTGTATATACCTAGTCTTATCATATCAAAGTGCTAGTACATAAAAGTCTTTCAACATAAAACAGACAAAAACCTCTCTGACATTTAAATGTTCTATCACAGTATAAATTAACTCAAAGTTACAAATATTATTACTCTCTCTCTCTCTCTCACTCAAACACACACACATTTGTTCCCTGACCCTCTCTTCAGTTTTAAGGCTACAATTTTGCAGCGCTCATTGGTTATACATGTCTCATTTTGGATCGCTTATGGTCGAACGTTTATATTTCATATCTCTTTATTATTTCCCAGCACATTGCTTTTGTAATAAGAGTTTTCTCATGCATTAAATGTTTTTCAGAGCATCCCGATTTTCCGTGGCGTTGATCCATAGGGCCAAAGTCCATGTCCCAGTATTCTTTTTTTCCAAGATATTTTCTGTAGTAGATATGATACGGGAGCAGACACGGGATTCATTATTTTCTTAAAAATGAGGATACGACATGGCAGGGATACACCGACGTTATTATTTTCTTTTATATAAATATATACACATACATACATACATACATATACATGGCCGGCCTGGGGTGAAAACTGGTCCAGCCCGCCCTCCAGACCACCGGCCCGGCCCCAGCCTTGCCCCTTCCACCCTAGGCCCCGGACAGGCCCCTATGAAGAAGCCCAGTCCCGAAACTGGTCCGGGTAAAGTTTCTGCCCCCCTAAAAACACTTTAATTGACCATTTTGATCCGGCCCGCCCCCCTCCCCAAGGGCTTTTAGCCCGGCCCTCTCCCCTCCCAGCCCTCTTCCAAGCCCGGCCTCCCACTAGCCCAGCCATGCCGGCCCGGCCCTTTGACACCATGAACACATACATATGCATATACATATATATGAATTTTGTATTCGAACTGATGACAAAATATTTGTTCCAACTTCTTTACTCATATTGATAGCTTAAATATTGCGAAAAAGCATAGACTAATTATCAGAATGAGAACAAAAAGAGGAGTTGACGGGTCGTGTCTGGGATAACCTTTTTCATATATCATATATATGGTACATCTACTACTACTTAATTATATTTAACCCATTTACAGTTAAAAGTATTTCATGAAACAACCCGTGTGAAAGCCTAACAAACACCAAGGGGCGACTGTCGTCTCTCATTAAGTGTCCCTAGCGTGTCCCCAAAGTGTCTCCACAAGTTTCCCGGCCAATAAGATTCTCTAAAATACCTGGGTACACCAGGTGGAGTGTCTGACACTTATTTTGGAGTGTCTTCTGAGTGTCCAACACGGATTCAGCTCCTATTTTGGAGGGTCCATGCTTCCTAGATCTTATCTATCTGGTGGTTCACTTAATTACCACTGTTACTTGTGAGAAGTTGAAACAAGACGCAACCGAGATCTCATGGAGGTATCTCAGGGTGGTAGAAATCTGATAATTATGTGTATGATTTCTTTTTAGCTTACCCAGCATGAGTCCATATGATATTTGCGGCAAAAAAACGAGGCCTTTTAATGTAGAAAAACTGCCTCATTAAGAAAGACGTATCTTATATTCTTATTTGCTTCTGTCCAGAAATATAAGTTATCCAATAGCCTCCTGTTAAGCAATTGGCTTTGTCTTCAATTCAAGTTCTTACATTCTAACTAAAGTTTAATGTTTCGTAGTGACATCTGACTGCACTATCCTTGCTACGGGGAGTTATGATACAACAGTTATGGTGTGGGAAGTTTCTCGTGTAAGGACACCCGAAAAGAGGGTTCGAAATACACCAACAGAGATGCGCAAGGACTATGTTATTGCTGAAACTCCCATTCACATTCTTTGTGGGCATGATGATGTAATAACATGCTTATATATTAGCACAGAGCTTGATATAGTTATAAGTGGTTCTAAAGATGGGACGTGTGTTTTCCATACACTACGAGATGGAAGATATGTTAGATCTCTACGTCATCCATCTGGTAGTCCATTGTCAAAGCTTGTTGCAACTCGTCATGGGCGCGTTGTGTTTTATGCTAATGATGATCTCAGTCTGAACTTGTATTCTATTAATGGCAAACACATTGCAACTGCCGAATCCAATGGTCGACTCAATTGTGTTGAACTGAGCAGCTGTGGTGAGTTCTTGGTTTGTGCTGGAGATCAAGGACAGATTGTCGTACGCTCAATGAACTCACTGGAGATTGTGGGGAGGTATAGTGGAGTAGGCAAGGTATTAACTTCACTAACTGTCACTCCAGAAGAATGCTTCTTAGTAGGGACAAGAGATGGAAGCCTTCTTGTGTATTCTATTGAAAATCGTAAAACTAATCTCCCCCGTAATGCGAGATCCAAAGCTTCTCCGACAGGATAGATATAGATTTCATAACGGCAGTGTGTATTGTACAAATTACGCAGATCAATGATGTTAATCAAAGGTATGCTCTATCATCCATATTCTTTTTATTGATTCCTAAGTTTTCCTGAATAATTGAGGAACTTATTACTTTTTATACGAATATCATAAACTGACCAGTTTTATATTATACAAATGCGTGTCGCATTCCTTTTTCTGTGTTCGCTTTATCTGTCCAATAGTTTTGCTAGAAGAGAGCTAGAGAATTTACATACTCGATACTTTACTTGTCAATTCTTGTAAGTAAAAAGCTGCATGAAATTAAAACCAGGTCCAAGAAACGGAGATCTAAATATCTAGACCCAGTAGGATAAAAAGATGGGACAAAGACACTAAACCTATATGCAGTTTGACACTTGTGACACTAAACCTCAAGCACTTTCAATTTCGTAGAAAAACCCCCTGCAGTTTTCCTTTTGAGACAAATAGCCTCTAACCGTTAACAGAGTTAGATTAAATTAGCAAAATTTATGTAATACCCATCATTACAGCCCATCACATGACCTCAAGTGATGGGTATTACAGTAAATTTTGTTAATTTAATCTAAACCTTCTAACAATTGGAGGCTATTTGTCTCAAAATTAGAAAAATGCAGGGGGTTTTCTATGAAATTGAAAGTGCTGGAGGTTTAGTGTCGAAGTGCATATAGGTTTAGTGTCATTTGTCCTAAAAGATAAGACCAAAAAGATAACTGATATCCTGAAGCATGCAAACCCTAAGTAACTTTAGGGTAAATGAAAAATCCTGATTGGTTATCTTTATAACTCCTAAAGAGTACTCAAGGTTTATGTCATCTCGATCACTTTATGGACATATAGCAAGTATATGGCCGACAGCCTCACTTCAGTCTAGTCCTTTTTTTTCTTTTTTTAAGGCCTCACTTCAGTGTCATAGGCTACTTTTGATGTCAAATAACTGGAGAAGGCTTCTTGAAGATCAACTTTTATTGTCCTTAGTAGTTACTACTTTCTTTCAAAGAGGAACAACAATGACCTTGAGAAGGACTTCAAGGAATCGTGAGTAATTGATTGGACATAAAGTATTAAGTCCCTAGATAATGGATTTATTGGACGTGTATCAATAGTTAGCCAAAAGATATTGCTGGCTAATTTTTTCTTATATTTAAGTAGAAGCTATTCTCCTACTGTCACTTGCCCTAGAGTATCATGGCCGTTAGTGCAGAAAAGGAAATACTGTTTGTTACCATCTATGCTGTGTGATGTTTTCATTTAAGATCTTTGAACCTGTCTTCTGATGCTCTTCTCCATGCACGACTCTTTTGTCAGGACTCAGGATGCCAAATGTTGAAGCCCTGATTTTTTGCTTTTGGGAATTTTCGCCATAACAGTTTGCCTTCCATATGGGCATTGGCTGTTAGAGGCTTGTGGCGTCTGGCATGAAGACAGTGAAAGGAGCCACAGTAGCTGTTAGTCATTCTGACCCGACCATGTCTTCGTTACAAGAATGTAATATTAGAGAGAATTCACCTAACCTAGAAAGTAAATGTTTCTTCGTACACAAGATTTGAAGCTCCACACTCTGCTACCAGATTTGGAGTAGATAATTGATACTTGGGTCTTCCCTAACATTGAGCTTCCTCCAAAAGGAAACTAATACGCATCAGAAAAATCTGGCCTCAAAATTCAGTTCGCTTGCCTTTTATCTTATAGCCTACTCTAAGGAAATAGTTCACAGAATATCCTTGTACATTATAATCTTGTAACGTTAGCCAAGAATGTTGTGTATTGATGAGTATAGTGATACTGCAGTGTTTTTCTTTCCATTTATATCAAGGTGCTAAGCAGCGAACACTTTGTATAGAACTAGAGATACACGCTTGAGCACCTTTTTCTCCCGATTGTATGAGATTATCTTATAATTAACCTGACTATGCTTTGGTTAATCAATTAATATCATTGGTTTCTGGATATCATAATTACTGGGGTTACCTTGATGTTTCGTGCTTGTGGTCGTGGTAATTTTTCCCAGAGATAAATTTGTTGTTACTAATTGTGGCAAATGACTTACCAGTAAAGATAATTTTCTGGAAAATGAAAAAATAAAAGAAAATAGTGGTCTCAAAATTCCAGATTTTCTAGAGGTCGGGTCTGGTTTGTCTCGTAGTTTTTGTTTGAAATTTTCTGAAAGATGGCTGGTGGTTTTGTTCGGTTTCCAGATTCTGCCTATTTTAGAGTGAGTTGGGCTATGGGTATTTGGTTCTTCACGAAGGTATGAAAGTAAATATTCAGCGTTCCTCTGTGTACTATTTCAATTTTTCTTCAAGGAACATGTATGATGTTGTAACTGACTCAAATAGAATGCTCTCTCACTTGAAGAGACAAGTTTAGATACAGATCTAAGTGTTGTTCTTTCGACGTTGTTATTGGAGTCTCTTCTTCTCTACAAGGTAATGCACTAAACTGTCGACATAACTGTTATTTATGTCCCTGCTTCCGAAGAGAGCTTTCGCTTTACGAGTGTTAGATCTCAGCAAAGCACTGTCCTCTTCACCAACCATTGCCATTCTAACCGAGTTATTCACTGACTCGGCTGTGAATGACCCGTCTTGCTCATTCCTCGGTATCTCAATCCCTAGTTTCTTCCCTTCCAGCAGCCTAGCATTCAGCCCTTGGTCGTTCATCACCGGAAACAATATCAGAACTCTTCCAAAACTGAGTCCTTCTATAACCGAGTTCCAACCACAGTGCGTCAAGAAACCCCCAACGGCTTGATGGCCCAGTATCTTAACTTGTGGTGCCCAATCCACATAGACAGTCCCTCTGCCCTTGACTCGCTCCACAAACCCATCTGGTAGCCTCTCTAACTCGTCCTGAGTTGACCCAGGTGGCTTCCTGAGTACCCAAAAGAAGGGTAGCTGAGATTGTTCTAACCCATGAGCCAACCCAGCGAGTTCCTCTTCACTCAACGTTGCTTCGGTCCCAAGTGCAACGTAAACCACTGAGTTTGCCGCCTGGTTGTCTAACCAGCCTTTGATTACAACCCATCTCTCATCATCATCATCCTCTTCCTCCTCTGAAGAGATCAGTAGTAGTGATGGTGGTAGAAATCCCACTGGAACTACAGGCTTTAGGTAAAGCTCAGAGATGAGATTGAACCATTCAGGTTCAAACTCAACACATGTCCTAAACAAAACAACATCACTATCAGCTATAGACACAGCAAACCTTTCAGTATCAGGTGTGGTGACCAATTCATTCCCTATTGAACTCTCAAAGCACTTCATAATCTCGTGTAACCTGTACACGATCTCCGATGGCATCGGTATCCACGCCGGTACCACCGTGAAGTCCTCCGCCGTCGTCCGCGCATTCTCTTGGGATGGCGGTCCGATGAAGGCCATATTCGCAGCGTTGAAGAGACTGAAAAAGGCACAGGAGAGACCTATTTTGGCTGCAACTTTGGGTACCCAATGAGAAGCATAGTCATAGACAATCCAATCTGGTTTTGGGCTAGAATTCTCAAGAAATGTCTCAAGTGGTCCTCTTAGCAAGTCAAAGGCCATTTTCAGGAGTGGTGCTGCTTGGTTAAGTATGTCCATTGATGACTCTGCTTGGTCTGGCAAGTTTTCGACACGAGGCAGAGTCAAGCTTACCAAATCTATAAGAGGTGCTAGTTTGAGAGGGATTTTTGGGAGTCTCGATAGGTTTCTGGGAGTGGAAACGAAGGAAACACGGTGACCCTTCGACGCTAAGCATTTCGAAAGATGTAAAAAAGGTATGATATGGCCTGTGGCTAGCCATGGGAACATAACTACATGAAGAACACCATCCTGGTTTTCCATGGTTAAGGCAAGGTTTGTGAAGAACCCAAGTCAAATATTGGAGGAGATGAAAAGATAGATATGTTTGATTATAAAACTTTTTATATCACAAAGAAGATATTTGTAGCTCTCTCTACAAACATATGACATGAATACATAGAAATAGTCCAATAAGAGAGAGATGGATGACAAAGACACTTTTTTTTTAAGGAAACACAAAGGAACTTTGAAATTGGTATGAAAAGGAAAGTTTATAATTTTTTTTTTTTTTTTTGGATAAACATCAAAAAGTACGCCTGTGATTTGCCAATGATCTAATTTGCACAATTGTGATTTGTTTTTCATCAAATAGCACACCTGCGGTTACCAATATTATTTTCATAAAAAAAAAAAACTGAACGTTTGTCAATTAAAAATCCATATCACATACACTTTGATGGGTAAGTGGGTTGTAAATAATCAGATGTTAACAAACTAGACTGACAAGGATATCTATCAAACTAAAGCTCTTAGTCCAGTTCCAAGTCGATTGAATTCATGATGTTTTTGTTTGTACTAACAGTTTTCTGCAATATATATGTAGCACATATGTTAACAAAAAAGAATTTTCAGACCATATAAAATGGTAAAATTATATATCAAAAGTCAAAACAAAACAGTCACCAAGAAAGGAAATAGCATCCCAAAAATGTCTAGAGCTGGACACCGAAAGTCGTACAAGTGTGCTAGTACTAGATATCGCAAGTCAGTAAGATTAGAACTTGCTTACAAAATAAATAATCAGAAGTCATGATGCAAACTAAGCTTACAAAACTGTCATAGTTCAAGTTTACATTCACTCTAACATAAAACCTAATCCTTGCATACTTCATTGTCGTTTCTAGTATTTCTTTGTCTATTTCTAGTTTCAACGCTATTGCCCGTGGAGACAACCCTAGTCATTGCTGAGATTGTGTGTTGTTGACAAAAAGGTATGTCCGCATTTGTGTTAGATGCTAATGAACCTTCGGAGTGGAACCAACTAGCCCTTTGAGCAGGGGGCTGCATGAAATTAAACGGGTTAAAAATTTATCAGCGTAGAATTAAAAATATATATCATCATATTGTATGCATATTAGTAGGGTGTATACAATATCATGTATACCTTAAAAGGTGGATTTAGAACGTTGTTATATTTGTTTTGTCTACTCTTTTTCATTCGAGAACGCCCTTCGTTGTTGAACGCCGTTCTTTTTTTAGGTGCACTCCTCTTTTTTGAATTTTTCTTTATCCCCTTAGCCTTTCCCTTTCTTGAAGAGCTAGCGCCTTCATTCTCGCCTCCGTTATTTGTCTGTCATTGAACATGCCATTTGAAGAAGTATTTTAATTCTACACTAACAAATGACAAACTAACAACCAATATGATAGTGACATACCTCTTTAGCTTTCTGCATCCTAACTCTCCTCTGGCATGGTGTCTCACCAGTTATAGCAGTTGTGCACCTTCTTGAGTTATGGCCCTCTTTGTTGCACTTCCCACACTTTAAAGGTTTGTTCTTCCTGGATAAGGTATTTCCAGAATTTTTTGGCTCATCTTGACCCTTCTTCCTTGCAGATTTTGGTCTTCCCGGAAGCTTCCTGATTATTGGTGGCTGAGGTGGTGCACGTCCCGAGTCTTACCATTCATCCATAGACGGGATTGGATAAATGATCGCTTGATAAGCAGCTACATATACTTTCTTTTAAATAAAAGTTAGTTAGTTTATAACTTATATTCTCTATTAAGGCTTGTTTGGTTGGGTGAAACTAGTATTTGAATTAAAAGTGTTTTTGAGATAAAATAATATGCTTCTCTACCCTAAATAATAGGAGGGATATTTTATCTAATCTTATAAGTTATATTTATATAATTATAGCCTAGTATGTTTTAACAAATAATAAACGTTAGCGTTATAAAGCGTATTTTATTATAAAAGAGGTTGTTCACGTTAGCAAGGCTGAGGAGAGTTAGTAAGGGATTTATTTCTTTTACCTAAAGAAATTTGTGTGCAATGTGTTGATTAGGATATTATTAAATTTGTAGGCGACAATTTCATTGACGAAGGATACGTCGAATACTACGATTGATTTGCTGTGATTGCTATTTGTTGAGGTAAGTAAACATGCCAGGCCTAGCGCCCATATCTTCTTTCGTGTCTAAACAACTTTTGTGATTTATTGTCTCAAAATTTGAATATCTACTTGAACGGTTTATTTGAGAAAGTTTACTGATTTTATAAAGGTGACTCTATCACAACTATCGCATGATTAATAAGACGTAAAGACGTAAAGTGGAATAGTTGTACCGCGGATCAATGTTATGAGATTGGTCGATGTGGACTACGGTCTCTCGACCCACTTTATTTTGCTCGGTCACAACCGCCCCGAGTTCGCTCCAGTACTTACCTCTCTGGCCGCAAGAAGTCTTAGGGGGGTGTCGACACTTATGGTCTGGTAGCCAGTTATTAGTAGATCTTCCCCGTGTCAACATGGTAATATATGTTTTATGAATGATGGACCTTTGTGATTGAGAATTGGAAGTCCCGATTGGACAAATGAGGAAGTTTGGGAATGCCACAAGTGAAGTGATAAAGGAAAAGATTTGTGAATTCTTATTTCATACTTATACTCTTACTCAAATACTTTACTCTTCAAACTCATGTGTCGTTTTTAAACTGCTTCATAATCTATTTACATGCTTGGGTGTTGCTTACTCAGTATTTTCCGCTGACTTTGGAAACTGTGGTGTTTCTTTTTGTTTCTGCACCACAGGTTTAGGTGGAAGCATGGATTTTGGGGAAAATCGAGACACATCACTCTTAGTAATTTAAATTTCACATTTAGATTTATTTCATCAAGTAGTTTTAAGTTTCAGATTGGAATAATGCCCATGTTTGTGGCAAGTTTCAAAGTTTTAATTAAATATTTTAAGGATTTGGTTTGGATATTCTGTTATAAAATCTCCTTGTATCCGGGTTTAATCTCGGGTACGGAGTGACATCCCCGGGCTTCCGGCTTGGCGGTTTTGGGGGTGTTACATCCATACCTATGTCAAATTCATTCTTTGTATGTGTTGAAGCACAATTCCATAGAGCATCTTTTAGATCTTTCCCTCTTAAATCCTTTCTATAGTTGTCATAAATGTGCCTCATGCAATGTCTATGCTCCACGCCTGGGAAAAGATCTCGAATTACTGGTTGGAGGCCCTGCAAAAATAATGTTAGTTTCAAATATGATAAAAAAAAAAGTATACAGAATTCGTTCTTACAAAATTCAACTTTAAAACACATAGTATTAATTTAGGTTTACCTTCTCCCTATCAGATATGAAAACAATATCCAGTTCTTTAAGATCACCAATGTCTTCCGCCATTGTCTGCAAAAACCACTCCCAAGACTCTTTACATTCAGATTCAGCTATGCAAATTGCTAAGGGAAAACAATTTTCGTTTTCGTCTCTTGCTATAGCAGTCAACATTTGTCCTCCAAAACTATCCTTCAAGAAGGTACCATCAAGACTTAATATTGGTCTACATTCTGAAAGGAATCCAACCTTGTGCATTGTACCTCACATATATTCTTTGAAATCTGTCATCGTCATCACAATACACATATTCTTTACTGTCTGGGTTCATTTTCATGATCATATGAGCATAATCCCTCAACTTAGTAAACTGAATGTTATCATCTCCTTCTATGAGAGCCCTGGCCAACTTTTTTGCTCTATAACTCTTTTTCTTACTCACATCAACACATATATCAGATCGTACTGTATTTTTTATGGAACCTACTTCCCACTTTGGGTTATCAACAAAACCAGAGAAGTACCTCTCAGATATGAACTTAGAAGTTACATGCTTATTTTTTAATTTCCTGTCACATTCACAAATATTAGAAAACGTCTTAAGTTGTACTTCATTTTCATCATTCCTTGCTGAAGCATATATGTGCCGACCACAGTAATTAACACAGTAAGCTGACAACTGGCGCCTCCTATTCAAAGCCCACTCAAAGTCAACAGAATGGTTCACACAAGCTTTCCTGAAAACCCTAGAGTCGTCAAATTTAATTCCTACTTCAAGATGTGGAGCATTCTTGTCTGTTTTCTCTTTGAATTATGGAATTTTGTCACCTTCTTCATCAGATCCTTGAAAGTCGCTCAATTCTCTGTCAGGTAGTGGTTGCTCATTCCAGTCCTCTATCCTTACTTCCCTCCCATCTTCTGCATCAGATGAAAAATCGACTTCTTCTTGATCTACCTGTCCACCTTCTTGCTGATTCATACAAAATTGTTGTGAATCTGCTGTAGAATTTAAAGTGTCACCGAATACCTCCCCTTCGTATCTCGTCCATTCAGGAAGTGAATCATTGCTCAAAGTTACCCACATCTCCAGCCATCCCTCTCATATACACATCATCATACTCATCGAAAAAAGGAATATTTTCATGATCATATGGAACAAAGGGTGGTGCATGAGTTGAAATTTACCAACAATGTCACTTGCAAGATCCTTATTTCCTTGAGTTTGTACCATAACAGTTGCATACTCTACTTCTGCACCTTCATTTTCATTGTCATGTTCTAAGTTTCTAAAGTCTCCCTTGTTTGGATCTTCATTGGCGTCACCAACTACAACATTCAGTTCAACTTCAACCTCATTGGCCGGTAAAGGAAACTCCGGATCAATCAAATTGTTGGCAGGTAGGGGGTTGGCTTCACTGTACAATGGAATGGTAAACACACCCCATGTTCGATAAATATCAAACATATGAAGCACATCATAATCTGTCAGTAATAGCTTTAACCCATATCCTAACTATAAATTCTCACTTGGCACAAAATAGCATATATTACCCACAATTGGCTCTCCCACTCCCATGACAATATCTTTCAAATCAAAGATACTCATCCTGTCTGGGTCAACCCCCAATGCGAAGTCAACACATCCACCCACATATTTCATGTTATTGGGTACATGAATGAGCATACCCCCATTAAGTATTTTCAATATAAAATTTACATCATCATGCATATAGAATAGCACATATAGTCAATACGCGCACATATATTGATACTTATATTAAATAGCTTTGTAGTGTATAACTTCATACAAAGTTTAGAAGAATAAAACAGTAGAAACCCAAGCCATTTACATCCATGAAAAAAAAAGCATAATTACGCTGCTATGTTTCATACTATCTCATTAACGTGTGTTTGTATATATTTTTCTTTCTTTCAAATTCTAAAGAGGGAAGGACATGATCATATATGCCTTCGAAGCGTGTCATGATTTAATGTGATTAATCATCTTTCTGGTCTAAACTTAACAAAAACAAACAAACATTATTTTTTACATCTTCTTAATCTACTTTTCAGAAAACAAGTTAGATAAATAAAATGTCTCCATTAAGCAAATAAATTTCTTAAGGACCATGCACGTGTGGTCATGAATGTGATCCAAAAGGTTGTTATGCATCAAAAAGCAAAAGTGATGGGGAGCAGAGGATCTCAAACGGGCAACTAGCTAATATGGACAGACTTTTATACATGTAAGTGGTAGAAACTAGCCATGATCAGAGCTTAGTTAACGTAATAAGAGGATGGCCAATAGCCAGTTGTTCATATACGTGAATGATGCCTACAATTGATTACTTATTACATCCAAATCATCTGTTTAGCTCAAATTTTGTTCATGTAATAAACAAAATCTTGAGAGAATCAGACTTCTACTTTTGTTGAAAGTGTTGATGATTTATTAACAATATAGGTTAGGTATACCTTGTTATCTATAATCTATATGTGTTGAACTTAGGAAAAAAAGCTCCATGATTTGTTTTTTGTCCTTTGCCAGTAAGGAGGTACTTTTGTTTAGATTGTTGTAAAAGTTGCATGCACTCAGAAGACCTTATAGTAGAATATGAGAAAAGAAATTTGACGCTTCAGGTTCCGTTGCCAAATTAAGATATTTTTTTTGCCTTTGCACAATTTTACAGGGAAGAAAACGTAAAAAGTAATTGAGATCAAGAGGAAACCCACTGAAACTTAAAACACTTGGTTTTAGAAGGTTGAAACCAATCTCTTTCGAGAAGAATTGGTAATCATAAACATGGAACATGAGTATGGGAGAGATGAACTAACCACCTTTGAATGGATCACCCACCAGTGTTGAAGTCGTCCGCACTGCATAAACAACACAAATCTTTAATCACGATGAAACAAAACTAGGGTTTCCTTGAATATATCTCTGAACCCCCTCCTTTTGCGTAGAATAGACTTTCAGTAGGTTGGAAATTGTTAAGTAAGATCAAGTTAAACTGATTTTGTGGGTTTTTTTAGATGGATTGGGTATTGGGTTTGATGGGTAAGTGGGTTGTAAATAATTGTTTTTTTCTTTTTCTTGTGAACTAAAATATATGTGAAGTGGGTTTTTTAATTGAAAAACTTTCAGTTGTTTTTATGAAAATAATATTGATAACCACATGTGTGCTATTTGATGAAAATAAAACCACAAGTGTGCAAATTGGATTCTTGGAAAACCACATGTGTGCTTTTTGATGTTTGGCCTTTATTTTTTCTAATTGTAGTAATTATTAGAAAAACTTTCATTTGGCTATGGAATCTTACCACTGAAACGTGTTATCCTCCGGCAGTGGCGGAAAAACCTTAAGACGAGGGGTGGCAAATGGCCATAACTTCTCAAAAATTGTACTAATACCCTTAAAATTATAACACTTGTACCCTTATAAAAAATCATAATTTTTGAAATATAGTGATGCTATTATTTGTTACTACATAATTTTAGTTGTGTTTAGTTGTGCCCCGACTCCGCCATTGTCCTCCAGTGCATGATGCTGTAAAATTATTCAGATTTCTCAAATGAATTGCTACATTTTGTCTCATTCTCTTTCTGAATGCTAAACATATATCATCTCTAATTGATTAGGTACTTGGAATGATAAACTCTAAATAAGAAAATATATTTACAATAGAGCCCAACACATATTGCTATTTTTTTTAATCTTTAAGATCATCATTTTCTCAAAATATATCATCAAATGTTTGCATAAAAAATATATCCTCAAAAATAACATCATCATATAGTTTTTTTGGGCAAATCATACTTATAGTTGTGTTGTTATTCATAGGCTTTTGTTTTAAATAGACGAAATTCATAGGCTTTTAATTTATTCATTATGAGCAACATCATCATTTGCTAAAAAAACACATCATCATATATTTTCGTTTCGATGAAGCTTATAAACTTAATGTGTCTCTACATTGCTATCTCGATTTTAATCAGTATGGAATCGATAGATTGAAGGGGGAAAAAGTTGCGATCCGCTGAATGACCCCACCGGAATTAACTAGAAAAGCTGAATAATCCTATGTTTCAAACTCAATAGATCCGGATTAAGGTGTAGGTCGGTTGAACTTAAACTTGATTTACTCGATCCACCATGCAAGCATTGCAGCATGATGGATCGTGATCATCCTGAAGTTGTCGGGTCATCCCAGATCTGCTAAATATCAGATTAACATATTGTATATAGGCAAATGAGCACCCTACCTTATTAACGTGGTTTCAAAAGTGAGTGACTAACGGGTGATTTTTGGGTGAGTGACTAAGGACCCGATAACTTTCGGCAAGCCAAACGCAAACAAGCAAACAAAAAAGAAAGAGTTATCAGGACATTGAAGGCATTTCTAACTTATCACCGCTACCATCGCCCACCTCTCACGGGCCCACCATGAGATTGGATATTGAGTTGGTAGACGACAAACAAGCACACGAGTACGAGTGTCTCTACTTATCTATACCAATAAATTGCGGCACACGAGTACGAGTGTGTCTACTTATCTATACCAACAAATCGCGAGACAGCAGAAGTCTACAACGAGAGCCAATTTGATCGGTCCTTGCCACGTCTTATAGAATATATAATTGACAACGCAATAAGATCTAATCCAATTTTATCAAGGGCAGCGTAAAAATCCCTTATGATGCAGTCACAATATAAATGTAAAGTAGGTAAACGATAGCGACAATTATGTGTAAAGTAAATAGACACGGCACACACTATTTTTACCGTGGAGAAACCTTCACTGTGTTTTCCGCCTGATGATAGCGCATTTTAGGAGCTACTTCATCCTTTTCTTCTCATTCAACTTCGGTTGACTTTTTTACCCGTAGTCGGTTTACTTTGACTCGGTGATTTGGATAGCTAATCGATGTCATTTTTTTGACAATTTTTTCATAGTATTGTAGAGTTAAGTTTACTCTACAACATCATGCAAAGATTACCAAATTCGTTTATCGTATTGCTAATCAAATAACCGGGCAAAGCGACCCAGTGAATAGTGTCAAAAAGTGAAGTAAGCTGAAAGAGAAGAAACATAGGTAGTATATCATAATCCCCCCCTAAGTTGGTATTTTTTTTGCTTGAATAATTAATCACAAAAATTTGTTAACTAATGTGCAAAGAAATATCATAGGTTTGACTCCAACTAAGTTCTTTCATCACTACTTTGGAAGTCCAAAAAACCTTAATCACTTGTTTTTGCTTTGTCATAAGACAAAAGAGATATGGACTTCCCTTTGGGGAAATCAGTGGTATTCCAGAGATTGTACCTAAACCTCATTTTTAGTGGATTAAGTTCAATCTCATTATGCTAAGTCTAACAGTAGAAATAAGTCTACCACCTTCCTCGTGGCATTTTGGTGGATTTGGAAACGTAGAAATGATGCAATTTTTAATAATTTCACTCCTAACATTTCCAAAGCGGTTAATTTAAATCTCGATTATGCAAATGAGATTAATAATGCTATATCTCCTGAGATTACCAGTGATCTCCTCAATGTTGACGGGTCTACTTAGCAACCTTCTTGTGCAAAGAGACTCGAGCTCAATACGGTAATGATGGACCTATGGGCATTGTGGGTTATGGAGGCATCCTCAGAGATGTGGGATGCAACTGGGTCAAAAGGATACATCGGCCAAATTGGGCATAACATAGTTCTTGAAGCGGAGCTATGGGAAATCCACCAAGGTTTGGTGATCATCCATGAAGACAACCAAAATGATGTTACCATCGAGACAGACTCTCTAGAAGCTTTTAATGTCATAAGTGGGGACATCCTTAGAAATTTCTCATGTGAGAAAAATTTCCTTGACAATCACATCCCACTGAGGGGTGCTAGTGCGACATCATGCACTGATTCCTTGGCCAAGATAGGTAGACAACATAATGAGATGTTGCTGATCCTTCAAGAGCCTCCATCTCAGAATGCTAACATCCTTATCCAGGAAATTATTAGTGCCAATAGGGCTAGTTACTAATATATTTTATTTGTGCTCTTTCTTGGTTCACTTCCTGTTTTAAACTTGTCTGACAAAGAAAACAAATGTACTGTGATCTTCTTGTAGATTTGGGTGATAATTTCTTCGACTCAAAACTTAATGAGTGAGACTTGGGGCTTAAGGGTTTGCTCCCCTTGAAGTGTCCGGTTTGAACCTCACGACAATCAGTACGTATTGGGTCACATAAATTTAGTGTGCGTGCAAACGGTCCCGGACACCACAATCATCTATAAAAATACATTGTTAAATTACGGAAACATGACATGTGGTTTGGGCTCGGTTCCTATAATTGACATGTGGTTTCAAAAGTTTTAGTTATAGCACCTGTGCTTTGCTATGTGTTGCACATAGCTTTTTCGTCCAAGGTTCCGTCTGTCATCCACGTGAAAGTCACACGTGTTGACTGTAAAGTCATTCAGTGGTGAACAACCCAAATCATTCATCACCATTGAAGGAAACCTTGTTCTTGAGCGACTCTTGTGCGATACTGAAGTGAGATCGATTGTAGAAACAATTGTTTGGCAACTCGGACACATGTAATCATGTATTGGACTTCGCAACACCATGGGTAATTGATAACGCCCAATTAGGGGTTATCTTTTAGCCTGATTTCACGAGCGTTTGTGTCAGAAAACAGCGTCTTTTGCCGGGATTTTCCCTAGAATGCCTTGGAAAGTTAGAATGAGATGTTTATATGTACTCTCTGGATTCCTGATTATTTTATACTTCTATTGGATATGACCGCGGGTTCTGTTCGTGTTGTCTTTTCAGGAAAAGGTTTGGAAGGTGCATCGGGAAGCGTGCCGGGACCGGACCGGGTCCGTGTCGGGAAACGTGCACAACATCGGGCCAAGACGGGAACACGGAAAAGCAGGAAGACACCAAGGAAGGCAAAATGGAGATTTCAGGCAGAAGTGTGGGACCCGGAAGACCCAGCCAGGCCCAGCAGAGGACCAAGCTAGGCCAAAGGAAGCCCCTGCCTGCGTATATGCGCAGGGGCTTGCGTATATATGCATCCTCTTGCGTATATACGCAGGCAGGAGAGAGGGGGATGGACTTTTGTGGGCCCTGGTTGTGTATATACGCAGCCTATTGCGCATATACGCAGACAGGTTGACTTTTTTCTGAGTCGGTGGACCGATGGCAGTTTCGTAAATTCTGGCACAGCGTTTCGGGAAAAAAACAACACTATTTAAAGACTCGTCGAGACTCGTTTTGAACACACAATACAACCGAAGGGCAAGACAGAGCATCCCCGAAGAGCACGGTAGAGCAATTCGAGATTCGAAGACTTAGTTTGAATTCATTCTCTCAATTTATATTCAGAAACTGTGTTTAGTATTATGACTATTAGCAGCTAAACTTCTTACCTAGGTTCTCGGTGAACCTAGGGTTTCGTATCCAGATTTTATGACTAGTTTGATTATGGATTCCTGATTGTTATCTTAATTCAGCAGTTGTATCTGTTATTCTGGCTTTGATTATTCTCGTACATGCATGATAGGATTGATCACCCAGGATTGCTATAGACCCGAGCCTGTAGGTGAAAAAGTCAGGTTAGGGTTAGGAAGAAAAGACAGGATTTAGTACCTTACCCTGATAGACCAACCAGAGAAAGGGAGATAGGGCTAGCACCGAAAAACGTGAGACCAACTGTTAGAGAATTTGACCCGGGCCATTCGGACAGGTTAGAAACCCTAACAGGATTAGAACGAGACTGCAGACTTAGGCAGCTTAACAAGAATCCGAAAGTCTGCAGGATCGGGATTACGTGTGGAAGCTGAAAGGTCACTGCACAACCGGTACGTTGCACAGATAACAAAACTGCTGAGTGTTTTCATATCAAACGAGAAACTAAGATCTGTATAAACCCTAGGGGATCCTGGAGTCTAGTTCCCATCAATTATAGTAACAACCAATTAAGCTTATTCCAGAAAAACGTTAGAAAAAATATTTACGTATTCGTCTTTTAAATTTCTGTTTCTAGGATAGTAAACTACAATCACAACCAACTCCTCCTTGTCGTTGCACTCGGTTAACTAAAACTGGTTACTTAAGAACACCCGAAACAGTCTCTGTGGGATCGACAACCCGAGTTGAAATACACCCGGTATTACTTGATTTCGTATACTTGCGAATAGCCTGTAATTTGTGCATCAGTAATCGAATATTCAGATCTACAAGTAATTTCTACTTCATCTCCTTTTTCCTATTCTTGAACTTGTTGAACTTCTGAAATCAATTACTTGTGCATATTACTTGTGGTGTTGTATATATATGTGGGTTATTGTTTAAACACTTCGTTGTGGTGGATTAATGGGGCATTGTAGTTTGATTTAGGGTTCTAGGGTTTATTCTGTAAAAATGAATTTTTCAATTACAATGCATTTGGTCTTCCAAGCTTTGTAAAGAAAAGCTTGTCTATTTAACTGCAATTAATTGTTTTTACATGTAATGAACAAATTGTACTCTTCTTATTAGTGATCCTTTCTATTATTTGTAGATGTAGGAGTTTTTTAATCTCATATTTCATCATGGGGGTGAATTCATCACATTCCCTGAAGTTGCATATGTCGGGGTGAAATTGCAGAGTACAAGAGGGTTGACCCTCATTGCTTAAGTATATTTGAGCTGAACAAGATGGTGTTATCCCTTTGTTATACTTCTGTTTATGAGCTGTTTTATCTTGCACCTGGAAGCACAATACAAATAGGGTTGATATTGATCGAGGAATATGATGGTGTATATTACATGATTGAGATATGCAGGGTGTTTCAGCAATTCACAATTGAGTTTTATTTGGTTGCTGGTACAGGTCCCTTGGCTACACAAATGGTTGGTGAAGAAGTTAGGTTATCTGAAAATGTTACTGTTTTGGGTTAAATCATGAAGACTACAATGATGTGTATGATTTGGCTGATTTAAATGATGGTGAAGAAGGATCCAATTTGCAGATTGTGCCATTTGCAAAAGGCGGAGGAGGTAGTTGTGTGAATGATGCAAATGCAAGCAAATATGGGGATGGCAATGTCAGTTATGCAAATACAAGCATGGATGGGGATGGCAATGTGACTAATGCAAATTCAAGCAAGTATGGGGATAGAAATGTGAATGATGCAAAATCAAGCAAGGATGGGGATGGCAATGTGACTAATGAAAATGCAAGCATGGATGAGGCTGCCACTCTGAGTATTGGTAATACAAGCAAGGATGGGGATAGCAATGTGAATGATGAAGATGGTCATGATGATGGTGGATTAGATTACTATGATTTTCAATATGATGAAGAAGTAGAGGATGATGAATACTTTTCAAGTGATGAAGAAGAAGAGGGTGCTGAGAGGATGAATCAGAATGTCTTAAAGAGGGGTTAGAAGGACCACATGTTTATGATATCTTCATGGCTAGCAATCCACCTGCACCAGAAGAACATGTGGAGCACCACACTTTCACTGTTGAGGATTTCTTAGAAGAACCAATTAGAGATGATGATTTCAGGGCATGCTATGATAGTGATGAAGATGTAGCTGAGGAAGATCATGAGTTTAATGAGGAAGAAAATATGGCTAACCCTAGACTTGTTTTGGGGTTGAATTTCAAGAATGTGTATGTCTTTAGGCAGGCATTGTTAGAGTACTATGTGAGGTAGGTAGTGGACTACAAATTCAGGCTAAACCACAAACAGAATGTGTCTGCAGTGTGTGTTCGTAAGTGGGGATGGTCCATTTATGCATCACAATTGAGCGAAGAGAAGACTTTCCAAATTGAAACTTTCCAGCCGAAGTGTGTATGTGGAAGGTCGTTCCACAACTCTCAAGTCACTCACTCCTACCTTGTCAAGAAATATATACAATAGTTTGGGGATAACAGAAAGTGGGAGCTTGAGGTAATTCAGAAGTTTGTGAGGATAGACTTGTGTTTGATCATTAGTAGAATGCAAGCTTATAGAGCAAGGAGACTGGCTAGGGACATAATTGATGGTGATGAGGGAAAATAATATGCTCTCTTGTGGGATTATGGAGAGACCATAATGAAGAAAAATCCAGGTAGTGTTGTGAAGATTACCAATGAACTGCAAAAAGAAACTAAACAGCTCTTGTTCCAAAGAATGTACATAAGATTTAATGCTCAAAAAGGTTGGATTCTTAAAGGGATGTAGGGGCATCATTGGATTGGATGGTTGTTGGTTGAAGGGAATGTACGGAGGTCACTTATTGGCAGCCACAAGTAGGGTTGGGAATGATAACATCTCCCCACTTGCATTTTCTATTGTAGATTCATAATGCAAGGATTCATGGAAGTGGTTCTTGGACATATTGAGTAATGATGTAGGCAGTCCTAGGGAGTTGGGATACATCTTCATTTCTGACAGACAAAAATGATTGCACAATGTAGTTGCTGAGTTATTTCCAGGTGTGGAACATAGACATTGCATGAGGCACATTTACACCAACTTCCTGGAGGAATACAAGGGCCAGGAGTTGAAATATCAGTTGTGGAGGTGCTCATCTCAAAAAGCTGAAGGTAAATTCATCAGAAATATGGAGGAGGTGAAATGGTTGCATAATTATGCATATGATTGGTTGGTGAAAGTTCTTAAAGAGCAATGGTGTAAGGTATTCTTCAGTCCAAGAGCAAAGACAGATTGTGTGGTAAACAACATGAATGAGTCACTCAATGCTATGATCAAGGAAGCAAGATCTTTAAGAATAATATCCATGATTGAGTGGATAAGGAAGAGGTTCATGGAGAGGTGGGACATTAAGAGAGTTGGTATGGAGAAATATGGTGGTCCTATTTGCCCAAATATTCAAGATAAGTTGGAGAAATTGAAGTATGAGTCAAGGGTTTACCAAGCTATTTGTGCAGGGAGGCTACTGTATGGGGTTGATAATGGTGGAAATGACACAAGACAAGTTGACTTGGTGATAAAAACTTGTGGCTGCAGACTGTGGAAGTTGACAGATTTGCCTTGCAAACATGTTGTAGCTGCAATCATTACAAACAAAGAGAAGCCTGAGAAGTATGTAGACCAATGATGTTGGGTTTTGATAACGGATACGCAGCAGAATAAAGAATAATTAATCCGTTCAAGACCCTCCAAGGATCACAAGTCTAGAATTCATAACGATGGTAAGAGATTAGTATCAAAATACCTTATGGATCTCCTTTGATGACTTCACACGTGAAATAGTATTCACGTCTCTATGGCTAGTCCACTCCTAGGTTTGAATCCGGATATTCCAGCACCTTGTGCTAGCTGAGATTGAAGGAAGTAATGAAGAAGAAGATCGCGATCACGCAAAACGGAACAAGGAGGGGGCGGTTCTCCTTGGTGGCCGACGGGGTGAGTGGCGGCAAAGGGGGACTTCATCCTCCTTTTGTTGCCCTCTCTCTGTCCTTTCTTTTCTCTCCCATACAATGTGTTATGAGCATTAGTTGTGGGAAGGAAGCTAGGAGTGTACTTTATATAGTCCAACATATAAAAGAGGTTGTTCACGTTAGCAAGGTTGGGGAGGGTTAGTAAGGGATTGTTGGCTTTTACCAATGGGACTTCGTTTGCAATATTTTGATTAGGATATCATGAAATTTGTAGGTGAAAATCTCATTTACGAAAGATACGTCAAGTATTTCTAGGACGTGAATTGCTTTTGCTTGAGATTCAAGGTAAGTAAACATGCCAGACCTAGCGCCCATATCTTCTTTCGTGTCTAAACTGCTTTTCTGATTTATTGTCTCAAAATTTGAATATCTACTTGAACTTTTTATTTGAGAAAGTTTACTGATTTTACAAAGGTGATTCTATCACAACCATCACATGAAATGATAATAAGACGTAAAGACGTAAAGTGGAATAGTTGTACCCGGGGATCAATATTTTGAGATTTGGTTGATGTGGACTACGTCTCTCGACCCTTTTATTTTATTTTTCTCGGCCGCAACCGCCCCGAGTTTGCTCCAGTACTTACCTCTCTGGCCGCAAGAAGTCTTAGGGGGGTGTCGACACTTATGGTCTGGTAGCCAGTTATTAGTAGATCTTCCCCGTGTCAACAAGATAAAATATGGATTTCTAAGATTGAACATTTATTGTTTAAAGTTGAAAGTCCCGATTGGACAAGGAAGGAAGTTTGGGAATGTTTCGCCACGTGAAATGCTAAAGTAAAAAGAGTTTGGGAATGTTTCCCCACAAGTGAAGTGATAAAGGAAAATATTGGTGAATTATTATTTCATACATATACTCTTACTCGAATTCTTTACTCTTCAAACTCATGTGTCGTTTTTAAACTGCTTCATAATCCGTTTACATGCTTGGGTGTTGCTAACTCAGTCTGACTTTGGAAACTGTGGTGTTTCTTTTTGTTTCTGCACCACAGGTTTAGGTGGAAGCATGGCTTTTGGGGGAAATCGAGACACATCATTTTAGTAAATTTAAATTTCACATATAGACTTGTTTTATTTAGTAGTTGAATGTTAGACTGGAATAGTGCCCGTGTTTGTGGCGAAACAAGTTTTAAAGTTTCAATTAAACATTTTTATGGATTTGGTTTGGATATTCTGTTATAAAATCTCCTTGTATTCGGGTTTAATCTCGGGTACGGAGTGACATCCCCGGGCTTCCGGCTTGGCGGTTTTGAGGGTGTTACACAACAACTCTTTGTTGACTGCATAAAATCCCCTATCCTAATCATGTCTCTCCCACTTGCACTAGAGCCAATCTGGCGCATCCCGTATGCCCATAGATCTAGTGTTCCCTTCATGCTTGCGCTGAAAAATCGGCTTTGTAAGTGGATCTGACTGATTCTCATCTGTAGGAATCTTGCATATATTCACATCTCTTCTACCGATGATATCGCGAATAAGATGGAACTTCTTTAGCACGTGTTTGGATTTATGGTGTGACCTGGGTTCCTTTGATTGTGCGATCGCCCCAGTGTTGTCACAATACAACTCTACTGGATCCACAATGCTAGGAACCACACCAATCACAGTAACGAACTTCCTAACCCAAACAACTTCCTTTGCTGCACCACTCGCAGTAATGTACTCAGCCTCATTTGTAGAATCAGCAACTGTCTCTTGCTTGGAACTCTTCCAGCTCCCAGTGTAGGGTTTTGTAACAGATTACGCAACGGAAATAAAAGAATAAAATATCCGCACAAGACCCTCCAAGGATCACAGGAAGAGAATTCATAATGATAGTAAAGAATTCACAACAAGTACCTTGTGGGTCTCGTGTGATGACTTCAAACACAAATAATGTTGTGTCTCTACGGTTGATCCACGCCTAGGATTAATTACTAGATCCTCCAAGTCCTTGCGCTAGCGATTGTATAGGAAGAAGAAATCACGCAACGGAGACCAAAAATGCCTCCTCTCTTTGGTCGACGGGTAGGGGGCGAACCAAGGGGTCGGTTCGGCCTCCTTGTGTCTTGCTCCCTCTCCTTGTTTTCTCTCCTACTCAAGTGATAACTCCTTATTTGGAGTCATCTTTAGTATGTAATACATTGCTATTTGTGTGCGTTTCAGTGAAAAGTGATGGAGTTTAGGTCAATTCTTGTGAATATTGAGCTTGTTGTGATTTATTGCTAGTCCGGACGTTTCTATGCGTTTTTAGATTCTATTTGTAAAATATAATCGCTTGGTATGCTTGTTCATGTTCTCATGATATTAAAGGATGCTAAATGATTTCTAGGAGGAATGAAACGAACTTCGGAAGATGAGAAAAGCTCAGGAATGACCAAGAAGAATGAGGAGAAGCAAAGTTAGAGGAGAAAAAGTGACCAACCTTCACTACATTGATGATATCTTGAGTTCTAAAGGACCTGATATAGTGAGACCGGTTCCAAATGAAAGTAGGCTCAATTAGCTTTCCAACGGTAGGTTACGGAGCTCAATCAAAGGCCGGACGAGAAAGATATGATCCGCCGAAGATGACGCAAAAACGAAGAAGAGCTGGAAAAGTTCACTGGACCAGTCTTTATTATTCGGGCCGTATCTGGAGTTACATATACAATTTTGGAGAAATTCCTACTCCATTTGAAAGCATACATCCAGGGCTTTCCAACGATAAAAGATAGGCCCAAAACGGAGTCCGGATGAGGGAGAAAAGGCCCGCGCAAGATCAGCTTATGAAATATGTCCGAGAATTGCAAACTAGAGGGGCTGAATTGCAAATTCGGCCATAATACATTAAAAATCGTGCCCAGCCCTATATAGGACGATTTTTAGGACCTAAAGGCAGAGTAGGCTGCTGGAGACAAAGAAGAACACATTGGAGGAAGGCTTGGAGTTCGTCGTGAGAGCGAGGATTCCATCGTTTGATCTCTCTTCTCTATCTTTTTCATTGTTTTTTATCATGAACAACATAAACTTCATCTTGTTACTCATGAATTCAGTAGCTAAGTTCATTGTCGGGATTTCTCCATGGTAGCTAGGGTTTGAAGCCGTTTTGGCGAATTATGAATTCGATTCACGTTTTGCTTAAACTTAATTGATGACGTTCTTGTTTGCTATGTTTAATTCATACCCTTAATCTATCTTGCTATTGTGAGACGTTCCAGTAGGAAGATCATAGGTAACTGGTTAGTGAAAGCAACGAATTACCCGGATAATTGAATTAAGCACGTAGTCATAGGTTAGAGAAATCAACCACCGACTAAGAACGTTGAGTAGAATTAGATGATCGTCATTATATGTTTTAGGGATAATTGGAACTTGGTAACTCGGTTGTAATTTGACCTAGGCATAGAAAGCTAGCTTGGTAACTCGGTAGAATTATTGCTCGTTTGGCAAATGAAGTCATCATCTGTGTTTAGAACGTAATTCGTTAACGGTGGAAACTTAGTAAACCTAGAGAAAGTCCTGATATTTGTCTCATCACTTTACTCTCTTTATAAATAATTGTGTTTTTATTTATTTTTCATAGTTATTAGAAAACTGAAATTGTTTGCCCATAAGAAGTTAATCATCCTAATTGATTCACAACAAGTCCTCCGGGATTCGACAACCCTATCTTCCACATTTATTACTAGAGCGATAACTGTACACTTGCAGAGATCGTATCATGTTTTTGGCGTCGTTGCCGGGGACTTCGGTTGAATTATTTAGAATTATTAACTTTAGGGAATTTTATTTTTGATTTTTGTTTATTTATTTGTTGATCTCACCTGCTTCCTAGCGAATTATTGTGCAGGTATCTTGGTGATCATGTGGGGGCAGAATTACTATGGGCAATCTCCAGTCTACCAACCGTACTACTCCTTTGGAGATATGTACACCCCTCCTCCCTGCAATCAAGAAGATGAGCACATTAAATAAGTATTGCAGCTCATGATAGCTAAAATGGACAGAATGGAGGAAGGGATTAATAGGATGGATGAAACTCTCCAGCTGAAGGGACAACACTTGACAAAACTTTTGAGTGCATTGGCATATGGTGATAATGACGATGGGCCAAGTATCATCATTCCTGAATTAGTTGAGGAGTGCAAAGAGGAAGACGAAGAACCCCCAGAGGTCTATGTCTACAATGCTGTTCATCATGAAGTAATAGATCCTCGAACTGCTTCAGCCTCGGATTCGGACTCAGATTGGGATGATATTGTGAAGCCTATACAAATTATGCCTGGCATAATTCCGGTGCCATGGCATGAATGGGAGAGTTTGGACATCGCGAGCTTATGGCCCACTGAAGATATTTGCTGTAAGGAAGAAAGCCATGAAGCTAAAAAAATTATTGCATGGAGATGTTCACCTGGACATATATCAAGAAATTCCTGAGTCTAATCAATATCTCTTTGAGATCATAAAATGGGGTGAATCACATGAGGATGACCAAATACCCCAGTTTTATGCAATACATGATTTGACACCAGTTATTCCAAGACAAGAGCTAGGGAAGGAAGCAGTCATGACGGCACTCCTTGCCATTACTGTTCCAACTGAGGTTCTATTTCCACATAACCGATCCTCAATGATACTGATTTTGAATAATTGGAAGAAGAAGAAGAAGAAGAGGAAAGGTATAAGGGGCCATTTATGTGGTGACTGAATTCGCGAAAAATCCGGTGAACAAGGAGTGGAAGCACAGAAAGAAGAAATGTTTTCAGGCCGTCTTCTACAATTTCATCGCACCATTTTGGTATCAGAGCCCTAGACTTGGTTGATTTAGTAAGATGTGAAAACTTTAGGCATAGCGTGTGAATTTTGACCGAGAGTGACACGTTTAGTTCCCCCTAGTAAGTATAGAGAGAATCTCATTACGTGAATACCTACCTATTTTCAAACTAAACTGAATTTTAAAAGCTAAAGTGTGTGTTGTTTTTCTCTACAAGAGTTGAGCTTGGTGTTTGCTAAACAAGCCGATCGTTCATGTTGTCCGTCTTAGGTAGTCGCCAGCCCGCCTCGTAGTGGCACACAGAACAGATGTGCGAGGATGTGTATTAGAGCACTCACTGCTTTTAGATCTTACCTTGTAGGACCACTAGAAAACCCTAATTGATCATTGGATTTATTGTTAGCCTCTTTGACCTAGGAAGACGATTTTTGGCCTTCATCATGCATCGTTAGAATCACCTTTCTAGAGCGTCACGAGGGAGTAGTAGTTGAGGGGGTTAGTTTAGGGAGTGCTTCATTACATATTTTTATGAGTTCTGCATATCGCATATGCTTCATTTGATATATTCGAGGGGATGCGAGGGTGAGTGAGTTGGCTTGCACACTAAGGTGTGGCGGTGTTCCATGCCATTACATCATGGACACATTAGTGGAGAGCCTAAGTGCGTGACGTCTAATCCGCACGAAATGAGTTGGTTGTACTTAGTTGGTGGAACGTGCTAGGTACTGGATTTCTATCATCTTGGTGTAGGAGGTTCTGTTGGATTAGGCACGTGACATATATCTTATTTGACTACTTGAGAGGGGGATATGACTGCACTCTAGTGTGGGGGTGTCGACATTTGACTACGGACATAGAAATTGTGCATTGATGACTCCACCCCCATACAGGCTTTGACTTGGACAGTTTGTGGCATCATGCGCTTCATGGAGTTAGGGGGAGATGAACTATTCTTGTGATACTTATTCAGTGTTTTGTTTCTTTCCTTCCCCTGACATTATTACTGCTGCTTGATTCTTGGAGGAGGACCACTCGTACATTTTTATTGTGTTATTGTTGTTTTATTGAGAGAAAAAGAAAAAAAATGAATGAAAAAAATATATAAAAAAATAAAAGAGAGAAAAAAAAGGGAGAGGAATAAAGAAAGATTACAGTTGTGCTTACTGGAAACCGAGTGATGAAAGTTCTTGTTCCTGTTGAAGATTGATTGAGATCGCGTACGCTTCGCTTTGATGGCCACGGGATTGACATGATACCGGGGTTTGAGGGGATTGAAGGCCGGATTCGGTGAAATTCGGGTTGTGGATTCCTATCATCAAGGTGAGGGTGTGTGAGATATGGGGTTTGGTGAGCTTATGTGACGCTTTAAGACTTGTTGCTTCATACAAGTTATATCCCTTTTGTCCTTAAGCCTCATAATATTTGACCATTAGCGGAATAGGAGCTCGGACTGTGAATGTGGCTTGGCCTTGGTTAGCCTCTTATCTTTATCAGCACACATGAAGAGTTAAGCGGTTCTTTATAGTAAAGTTAAGCTTTCTATACTAACTATGGGGAATTACTTGTTGTCGAGTTTAGTTGCTATTCACACCTCTTGCCTAACTTTTTCATCACTCCAGACGCACCGGTATATTTTGGATTGAAATTGTCTGATCTCCCCAAAACAATATAATTTGTGTTTTATATTTTAAGATAGAGTCCAGATTTGCATTTGCATCATCTTGCTGCATTAGTAGTGTCTAGAGTCATGTAGTGTCGTTTGAGTCTTGTTGGCTAGTAAACAGTTAGATGCAATAGATGAGACTTTGCTCGGGACGCGCAAATGGTAAGTGTGGGGGTATTTTATAACTCCTTAGTTGGAGTCATCTTTCGTATGTAACACATTGCTATTTGTGTGCGTTTTGGTGAAAAGTGATGGAATTTAGGTCAATTCTTGTGAATAATGAGCTTGTTGTGATTTATTGGTAGTCCGGGCGTTTCTATGCGTTTTTAGATTCTATTTGTCAAATATAATCGCTTGGTATGCTTGTTCATGTTGTCATGATAGGAAAGGATGCTAAATGATTTATAGGAGGAATGAAACAAACTTCGGAAGATGAGAAAAGCTCGGGAATGACCAAGAAGAATGAGGAGAAGCAAAGTTAGAGGAGCAAAAGTGACCAACCTTCACTATTTTGATGATATCTTGAGTTCTAAAGGACCTGATATAGTGAGACCAGTTCCAAACGAAAGTAGACTCAATTAGCTTTCCAACGGTAGGTTACCGAGCTCAATCAAATGCCGGACGAGAAAGATATGGTCCGCCGAAGATGACGCGAAAATGAAGAAGAGCTGGAAAAGTTCACTGGACCAGTCTTCAGTATTCGGGCTGTATCTAGAGTTACATATACAATTTTGGAGCAAGGCCTACTCCATTAGAAAGTAGACTTCCAGGGCTTTCCAACGATATAAGATAGGCCCAAAACGGAGTCCGGATGAGGGAGAAAAGGCCCGCGCAAGATCAGCTTATGAAATATGTCCGAGAATTGCAAACTAGAGGGGCTGAATTGCAAATTCGGCCAAAATACATTAGAAATTGTGCCCAGCCCTATACATGACGATTTTTAGGACCTAAAGGCAGAGTAGGCTGCTGGAGACAAAGAATAACACATTGGAGGAAGGCTTGGAGCTTGGAGTTCGTTGTGAGAGCGAGGATTCTATCGTTTGATCTCTCTTCTCTATATTTTTCATTGTGTCTGATCATGAACAACATAAACTTCATCTTGTTACTCATGAATTCAGTAGCTAAGTTCATTATCGAGATTTCTCCATGGTAGCTAGGGTTTGAAGCCGTTTTGGCGAATTGTGAATTTGATTCACGTTTTGCTTAAACTTAATTGATGATGTTCTTGTTTGCTATGTTTAATTCATACCCTTAATTTATCTTGCTATTGTGAGCCGTTCTGGTAGGAAGATCATAGGTAATTGGTTAGTGAAAGCAACGAATTACCCGGATAGTTGAATTAAGCACGTAGTCATAGGTTAGAGAAATCAACCACCGACTAAGAACGTTGAGTAGAATTAGATGATTGTCATTATATGTTTTAGGGATAATTAGAACTTGGTAACTCGGTGGTAATTTGACCTAGGCATAGAAAGCTAGCTTGGTAACTCGGTTAGAATTATTGCTCGTTTGGCAAATTAAGTCATCATCTGTGTTTCAGAACGTAATTCGTTAACGGTGGAAACTTAGTAAACCTAGAGAAAATCCTGATATTTTTCTCATCACTTTACTCTCTTTATAAATAATTGTGTTTTTATTTATTTTTCATAGTTATTAGAAAACTGAAATTGTTTGCCCACAAGAAGTTAATCATCCTAATTGATTCACAACAAGTCCTCTGGGATTCGACAACCCTATCTTCTACATTTATTACTAGAGCGATAATTGTACACTTGCAGAGATCGTATCATCAAGTAATGAGCATTAGTATGTTGGAAGGAAGCTAGGAGCATCCTTTATATAGTCCAACAACTCTTTGTTTACTACATAAAGGCCCTCTCCTAATCCTACTCAAGTTCGAATTATTCCCTCTTGCATATTAGTCCTACTAAGTTAGCAAGTTGTTGCACTTTGATCATTCTAATTAATTAATCATATTAATTAATTCCCAAGTCTAGTTCAATCCATATGGCGTGTCACCCCATAGGTTTCTACTTAATTGGTAGTAATTATTTACTAACATAGAGCGGTGTATAGCATTACATTCATTCTACCCTCTAATAGAAATAGTCATCCGACAAACCTTTGTGCAAGTATTGTCTCATCCCTTTGTCTCTATATCCGGATTGGACACGAGACATACAAGTCACACTCGTATATCCAATTCATAGTTTGTCGATCCTAGGAAATGGCCTTATTCGGGCAGATAACATCAATATCCCATATTGATTTATCTGAGTCTGGTCAGACATCCAGTAAGCACTATCCCTCGAGTGGCCGCGAATATTTTCTCCCGTTATGTGGGAGGGACAAATTCTATCTACATCACTACGATCTCTAAGCTTGCTTCATATTAAGTCTCATACACGCCTTTATGGCTACCCAGTCATGGTGTAGCGTTTGATGCTATCAAAACACAATATTCCACAACTAGATGATCTAATGACTTCAAGTCTAAGGATGGCAATACTGTTGTCACCGCGAGAAGCACTTGTGACTTTACATAACTTGTATGTAGCCTTCTCGGAGATGGGTCAATCCAGTATGCCATTACCCCTAATGCATACCAACGTGTTGGATCGTGGTATCTCTATATCAATCCAACCTCATACTAGTCTATAGATGATTGTCATGCTGATTAGTATAATTGACTAGGGATATTAAGATAAAAAACACAATTGAAAATCTAAGGACTTCATTATATTAAATATCTCCATAAATAATACAATGAATATTCTAGCCAAAAACACTATTCATACTAAACTAGATTGCCTCTAGGGGATCTATTCTAACACACAGCTCCTCCATTCAGGCAATACACGAATTCTGACTGCGATCAGAAATCATCTGTGTCGGTTTGGAAGCTTGCATCCGTGTAACCCCTTACACGCAACTCTTCCTCACCTCCAAATATCAAGAACGCATCTTTAGTTCTTCTCAAGTATTTTAGGATGTTCTTGACTGCAATCCAGTGACTCTCACATGTATTGGACTCTTATCTGCTTGTCATACTCAACGCGTATGACACATTTGTCTAGTACATAAGATGGCGTACATGATGGATCCAATGGCCGAGGCATAGGGAACCCTACTCATGCGTTTATTCTCAATCTCATTGGAAGGACAATCACTCTTCGAAAGAGTGATTCCATGCGACATGGTCAAGAATCCCTTCTTTGAATCTTGCTTGTTGAACCACACCTTGTCTATATATGTACTTTGACTTAGGCCGAGCAGCTTCCTAGATCCATATCTATAGATCTTGATACCGAGTATATAAGCTGCTTCACCTAAGTCTTTCATTTAAAAATGCTTTCCTAGCCAATCTTTAACAAATTTCAACATAGGAATGTCGTTTCCAATGAGTAGTATGTGACACGATCCAACCGCAAGTGTACGACTGTCAGTGTAGTAATAGTGCCGGTAAATCCGGGTTTGTCGAACCTAAAGGACTTCTTGTAAACTAGTTAAAACTTATTAACCTTATGTGGGCTAAGCGAGTTGAGTTTGTTGAAATAATCTAGGAAAGTAAATAACAAGCTAATTATTAAATTTGATTTAATTGCTATGAGGAAAAGGTCAGGATATCTCTGCTCAGCCACACAGGTCGTGTGACCTCTGAAACTAGGTCGTGTGACCTAGTTGTAGAAAATCTGCTCACTGTCTTTTGCACACCAGGTCGTGTGACCTGTTTACAAAGGTCGTGCGACCTACTATGCCTTAGCCAATTTTCAGCTTTTCTTTTCTGACATTCTCTGTGCCATAACTTTCTCATCCGACGTCCGTTTTAGCTTCGTGCCCCGCCGTTGGAAAGATCTTCGAGTCTACTTTCAATTGCCACCGGTATCACTTCCATATTCGTTGTAGAACTCAAAATATCCTCAAAACATCCTTAATTTGCTCTAAACATCCTGGAAAAGCAACTAAGCTTTTTGAAAAGCAAATAAGGACCCGGATTTTGATCCCGAACTCCGATGAATGTGATTTTTTACCTTTGGATTCCTTTTGCGACGTAGAATTCACCCATGTAGAGAAATCTCCATTTCTGTAACGTTTTCTCGTTTTTCTCAATTATTGCCCAAATTTGGCGAAAACATCCAAAATGCGCCCAATTCGCCTTTTTCTTCTATTCCGAAGCTCGTTTCTTTAATCCACTTGATTCGCGAATGCGTAATTCCTGTCAAAAAACAACACGAACACTACCGCGAAGATCAAATGTGATAAATTATGAAAATCATACTCAAAACAATTAAGAAACGCCCGGATTGTACTTTAAAGCTCAAAAACATCCAAAAGTGCATTTTCTTCATTTTTTGGCTCGAATCTCGTCACTTTGCACCGAAATGCACACAAATAACAATGTAAAGCATACTAAATATAAATCTTATAAAGGAGTTATCAAATACCCCCACACTTTCTATTTGCGCGTCCCGGGCAAAGTCTCATCTACTGCATTTATCTGTCTATTGGCCAATAAGACTCAAACGACTCTAACATGACTCACGACACTCTAATGCAGCAAGATGATGCAATGCAAACGTAGACTCGATCTTAAACATATAAAAGCTTTTAAATTATTTCTTTTCGTGAGGTCAGGCAACTTCAATCCACAATAGATCGGTGCTCTTGGAGTGATGAATAAGTTAGGCAAGAGGTGTGAATCACAACCAAACTCGACAACGAGTAATTCCCCATAGTTAGTATAGAAAGCTTAAATTTACTATAAAGAAAAACTTACCTCTTCATGTGTGCCGATAAAAATAAGAGGCTAACCAAGGCTTAGCCACATTCATAGTGCGAGCTCCCATTCCGCTAATGGTCAAATATGATGAAGCTTAGGGATAAAAATGATATAACTATACGAAGCAAAAAATCCTAAAGCATCACATAAGCTCACCAAAACCCATATCTCACACACCTTAACCCTGATGATAGGAATCCACAACCCGAATCTCACCGACTCCGGCCCTCGATCCCCTCAAACCCCTGTACCATGTCAATTCCGTGGCAATCAAAGCGAAAGCTATGCAAAACTCAATCTTTCGACCCTCAAACCCCTGTACCATGTCAATCCTCGCACAGCTGTTCTGTGTGCCACTACGAGGCGGGCTGGCGACTACCTAAGACGGACAACATGAACGTTCGGCTTGTTTAGGAAACACGAAGCTCAACTATTGTAGAGAAATACAACACCCACTTTATCTTTTAAATTTTAAATTTAGTTTGAAAAATAGGTAGGCATTCCTGTAATGAGATTCTCTCTATACTTACTAGGGGGGACTAAAAATGTCATTCTCGGTCAAAATTCACACCCCATGCCTAAAGTTTTCTCATCTCACTAAATCAACCAAATCTAAGCTTCTCTCACTTTCCTCTTCTCAAATTTTTAATTTTTTTTTATGGAATTCCTCTTTTTCTCATTTTTTTTTTTGTATTTTTCATAATATCCTAACTCTATATGCAAGGCTTAAACTCGAAAAAATTTGAATCTACACAATTTACGTTGTTGGTGGGTATACTCAATTATTTAAGTGCAAACCAAATATAAATATATCCTACACAATACGACAATATAAATAAAAACATAACATAAACCACAATACTGAATAACAATATGTTTAAACATCCTACATGTAACTGGCTATGCAAGACACAATTGGCTAGTAGACAGTAAAACCACCCCCGCACTGAATGCTTCATTGTCCTCAACGAATTTAGAGATTATGCAAGAGAACTCAGCAATCAAATGTGTAGCCGGGTAGATGAGATGGAGCTATGACATATATATTAAAAGTGACACAAAATCCAGTAAAAAGAAAAAGATACTCACAACCACCTCAAGGGTGGGGAAGAAATCACGCCAAGCAGTCACCAAGCACAGTAGTGGTGCCACCATGCTCCCATACAGTCAATGTGTTCTCGCACACCGGGGTTGACTGCCTTCCTCTTATGAAACTTGTGTCTAGAGAATCCCCAACTCGCCAATGCGAGCCCCTGTGAAGGCCATGTGTGCCACGGCGCGTTGGGGTAGACTCTCCCATAACCTGCTCATACATGTCACTTGAAAACATCATCAGTCCCTCTCTCACTCTCATCTCTCCACACTAATAACTAAAAACACAAAACATAACTGTATTAAAAACAAACTCCCTAATCTAATGCAAATAAATGGGTTGGGTTGCCTCCCAACAAGCGCCTTGTTATTTAAGGTCGACAACCCGACCCAATTACCTCAAAAAATGTCAAGGAGGTCTAGCACGACGTGCCTCCTCCATCTTTTTCTTGCTCTTGATATTTTGCACCACATCATGCGCACTGATAATAGGTCGTTTCTTTTCTAAATCGGGTGGATCGGGTTGAAAACTGTAGACAACCCAGGTGTAGGATCCACATCTTTCTCTCTAAATTTGATCATCATCAACTTATTATTCCCTTTGCCCGGAACAAATGCCTTAAACACAAGTGATGAATCTAGAGCTTTAATAGTGAGCTCCTCAGTCTCTAAATCCACATTTGGGCGCATTGTCTTCAAAAGCAGTCTTCCAAAGATAAGTGGCACATCGCGATCCTCCTTGATGTCCACTATCACAAAGTCATCTGGAAAGACAAATGCACCCACTTTCACAAGCAAGTTTTCAATAACCCCCTTTGTTGTAACAATAGAATTGTCAGCCAACTTCAGACCCAATTTAACTGGGATTGGCGCACCAATGCCCAATCTCTGAAATAGGGACAATGGCATGAGATTAATACTCGCGCTCAAACAGAGACCATGCGTATGATATCCACCCCCAAGAGTGCATCCTAAGATGACACTGCCTGGATCTCTCATCTTGGGAATATCTCAATGTATCACAGTACTACATGTCTCTGTCAGCTTCACTGTGGCATAAGGGTCTATGCTCTTCTTACCACCATAAAATTTCCTTAAAGAACTTCTTATACTTGGGCATCTGAGCAAGTGCTTCCACAAGAGGGATGCTGATGTGAAGTTGTCTAAATATCTCCGAAAATCTCCCACAATGATCTTCATCATTCCTCTTAATTGCCGTCGGATATGGCACATTTGGCACTAAATTAGACGGATTTAGAGTGTTCTTGGGATCTTCTTTCTTCTCAGCCGTGTCCTTTGATTGGGGACTCACGGTCTTGGGTACCTCTTCACTCAATTCGTTCTCTGTGGCTTTAGTAGCTTCAGCTCTCGCATGGCTAGGATATGGAGGATCCTGAGTAGTAGTGCCAGTACGAGTAGTAATAGCTTTGAGCTGCTCAGTAGAAACAATATAATTAGCAGGAAGCATGCCAGGTGAAGATTTAGTAAGCTGATTGGCATTTTGCTCAATTTGTGTCTCGTGACTCTTAATAGTGGCTTCCATGGCTACAAACTTGTGCTCCATCCTATCCAAATTCTCATTTGTCTGTTGTTGCTGAGTAACCAATTGTCTCAACAAGGCTTTCATTTTCGGATCCTGTTGTTGTTGTGCTTGTGTTTGCGTGGCTTGTCTCTGAGCCTGATATGGAGGATAAGGCTGCTAACCAGGTGCATATAACCCACTGTTTGGGTTGGAATAGCTAAAGTTTGGATGGTTACGGTTGTTGGGATGGTACGTGTTAGGCCATTGCTGCTCTCTCAAGAAATTCACATCCTCAACACCCCAATCATACCCCTGATTCTCATTTTCTAGTAGCTCACCAATGGTTTTACCTGTGACGGAGGCTGCATGCCGTTAAACGCTAAGGTCATGACTGCCATTTGCTGTTCAAATTTATGCTCCACCATTGACTCAATCAAGTTAACTAGAGCTGCATTGGATTCAAAGTATCTACGAGTCTCGGACCTCGTAGACTCACGCTTCGCCACAATGTTTAACAGATCTTGGCATCGCTGCACTCTCAGGCCCATAAAATTGCCTCCAGCTAACATATCTAGTTCATGTGTTGTTTCTCTGTCTAGAGAATTATAGAAATAATGGAGGATTTTATACCGCGGCTCTCCATGAGTAGGCATCTGCAAAGAAGTTGGTTTCCTCCATGTATTTCCTAGAGAGTCATCCTCTTGCTGAGTAAAATTCCTAATATCAGCCATGAGCTGAGCAACTTTGGATGGTGGTAGATACTTTCTCAGAAACTCCTGGCAACACTCTGCCCATGTTGTAATTGATCCCGCTGGTAGTTCCATGAGCCAAGTCTTAGCTTTTCCAAATAAAGAGAAAGGAAACAGCATCAACTTCACTGTTTCATCTGTAACTTGCTCATTATGCAATGTTGAAGTAATTTTCGCAAAGTTAAGCAAGTGGGCATTCGGATCATCTCCCGGAGCTCCTGTAAATAGGCCCTCAGTACGCACCATATCAATCAGCTGCTGGCGCAACTCAAAGTGAGCAGCATTAATATGTGGCCTCACAATGGTAGGTTGGTATCCAGCTGGCGTGGTTCTGAAATAGTCCACCAAAGGACGATCATCTTCCTGTGCCACATTATTCTTTTAACCACTTGCGGAGCTCCATTAGGTGGAATCGGGGGTATAGGAGGGTTAGCAATCTAAAGCCTGTGCAGCAGCTAACTGAGCTCTGAGCAACTCAATTTCCCTAAATGAATTGGCCACTCTGGCCTCGACAGCGACTCTAGCGGTCTCTACATCTTCTGCAAGCTTGCGGAGTCTTTCCAACTCGGTACCCTGTTGGTCACCCATTGAAATGATTCCCTCGAGTCTCTACGCAACAGTGTCTCTGGATTATCAAGCAGTGGGTACAATGGCTCATCTTGAGAACGGGTGATGCACCAAAAGAATCACTTGAAAGCACAGACACAACTAGAACGTAGGTGAGTAACAGATATAAACAGAAAATAAAATCCCTAAAGCTATTAATTCTAACCAATTCAACCGAAGTCCCCGGCAACGGCGCCAAAACTTGACACGATCCAACCGCAAGTGTACGGCTGTCAGTGTAGGAATAATTCCGGTAAATCCGGGTTTGTCGAACCCAAAGGACTTCTTGTAAACTAATTAAAACTTATTAACCTTATGTGGGCTAAGTGAGTTGAGTTTGTTGGAATAATCTAGGAAATTAAATAACAACCTAATTATTAAATTTGATTTAATTGCTATGAGGAAAAGTTCAGGATATCTCTACTCAGCCACACAGGTCGTGTGACCTCTGAAACTAGGTCGTGTGACCTAGCTGTAGAAAATCTGCTCACTGTATTTTGCACACCAGGTCGTGTGACCTGTTTACAGAGGTCGTGCGACCTACTATGCCTTATCCAATTTTCAGCTTTTCTTTTCTGATATTCTCCGTGCCATAACTTTCTCATCTGACTTCCGTTTTAGCTCCGTGACCCGCCGTTGGAAAGCTCTCTGAGTCTACTTTCAATTGCCACTAGTCTCACTTCCATCTTTGTTTTAGAACTCAAAATATCCTCAAAACATCCTTAATTTTCTCTAAAACATCCTGGAAAAGCAACTAAGCTTTTTGAAAAGCATATAAGGACTCGCATTTTGATCCCGAACTCCGATGGATGTGATTTTCGCACGTTTGGATTCCTTTTGCGACGTAGAATTCTCCCATGTAGAGAAATATCCTTTTCCGGACCATTTTATCGTGTTTCTCAGTTATTGCCCAAATTTGGTGAAAACATCCAAAGTGCGCCAAATTTGCCTCTTTCTTCTATTCCAAAGCTCGTTTCTATTATCCACTTGATTCCCGCATGCGTAATTCCTGTCAAACAACAACACGAACACTACAGCGAAGATCAAATGTGATAAATTATCAAAATCATATTCAAAACCATTAAGAAACGCCTTGATTGTACTTTAAAGCTCAAAAACATCCAAAAGTGCATTTTCTTCATTTTTTGGCTCGAATCTCGTCACTTTGCACCGAAATGCACACAAATAACAATGTAAAGCATAATAAAGATAACTCTTATAAAGGAGTTATCAAATACCCCCACACTTTCCATTTGCGCATCCCGAGCAAAGTCTCATCTACTGCATTTATCTGTCTATTAGCCAATAAGACTCAAACGAGTCTAACATGACTCACGACACTGTAATGCAACAAGACGATGCAATGCAAATCTAGACTCGTTCTTAAACATATAAAAGCTTTTAAATTATTTCTTTTCGTGAGATCAGGAAATTTCAATCCATAATAGACCGGTGCTCTTGGAGTGATGAATAAGTTAGGCAAGAGGTGTGAATCACAACTAAACTCGACAACGAGTAATTCCTCATAGTAAGTATAGAAAGCTTAACTTTACTATAAAGAACAACTTACCTCTTCATGTGTGCCGATAAAAATAAGAGGCTAACGAAGACTAAGCCACATTCATAGTCCGAGCTCCTATTCCGCTAATGGTCAACTACGATGAGGCTTAGGGACAAAAAGGATATAACTATACGAAGCAAAAAATCCTGAAGCATCACATAAGCTCATCAAACCCCATATCTCACACACCCTCACCCTGATGAAAGGAATCCACAACCCGAATCTCACCGACTCCGGCCCTCGATCCCCTCAAACCCCGGTACCATGTCAATCTCGGGGTCATCAAAGCGAATGTTATGCAAAACTCAATCTTTGTCTTCAAACGGAATAAAAACTTTCACCACTCGATTTCCAATAAGCACAACTGTATTTCTTTATTCATCTCATTTTTTTTTCTCTCTCTCTTTTTTTTTCTTCTTTTCTTTTTTTATTTTTTTCTCTTTTTTTTCAATAAAACACCAATAATACAATAAAAATATACGAGTGGTCCTCCTCCAAGAATCAAGCAGTATGATAATGTCATGGGAAGGAAATAAATAAATTCGTGAATAAGTATCACAATAATTATTCATCTTCCCCTGAATCCATGAAACGCGCGATGCCATAAATCCATAGTCAACACATGTATGGGGGTGGAGTCGTCAATGCACAATCTCTATGTCCGTAGTCAAATGTCGACACCCCACACTAGAATGTAGTCACGTCCCCCTCTCAAGTAGCCAAATAAGATATGTCACGTGCCTAATCCAACCGAACCTCCTACACCAAGATGATAGAAATTCGATACCTAGCACGATCCACCAATTAAGTACAACCAATCCCATTTTCGTGTGGATTAGACGTCACGCACGTAGGCTCTCCACTAATGTGTCCATGGTGTAATGACATGGAACACCGCCACACCTTAGTGTGCAAGCCAACTCACTCACCCTCGGATCCCCTCGAAGATATCAAATGAAGCATATGTGATCTGTAAAACTCACATAAATATGTGATGAAACACTCCTTCAACTAACCCCCTCAACTACTGCTCACACGTGACACTCTATAAAGGTAATTCTAATGATATATGATGAAGGCCAAAAATCGTCTCCCTAGGTCAAGAGGCTAACAAACAAACCAAGGATCAATCAGGGTTTACTAGTGGTCCTACAAGGTGAGATCTAAAAGCAGTGAGTGCTCTAATACACATCCTCGCGCAGCTGTTCTGTGTGCCACTACGAGGCGGGCGACTACCTAAGACGGACAACATGAACGTTCGGCTTGTTTAGAAAACACCAAGCTCAACTATTGTAGAGAAAAACAACACCCACTTTATCTTTTAAATTTTTAATTTAGTTTGAAAAATGCGTAGGCATTCCCGTAATGAGATTCTCTCTATACTTACTGGGGGGACTAAAAATGTCATTCTCGGTCAAAATTCACACCCCATGCCTAAAGTTTTCACATCTCACTAAATCAACCAAATTTAAGCTTCTCTCAATTGCCTCTTCTCAAATTTTTAATTTTTTTAATGGAATTCCTCTTTTTCTCATTTTTTCGTATTTTTCATATTATCCTAACTCTATATGCAAGGCTTATACTCGAAAAAATTTGAATCTACACAATTTACGTTGTTGGTGGGTATACTCAATTATGTAAAAGTGCAAACCAAATATAAATCTATCCTACATAATACGACAATATAAATAAAAAAACATAAACCACAATACTGAATCACAATACGTCTAAACATCCTACATGTAGCTGGCTATGCAAGACACAATTGGCTAGTAGACAGTAAAACCACCCCAGCACTGAATGCTTCGTTGTCCTCAACGAATTTAGAGATTATGCAAGAGAACTCAGCAATCAAATGTGTAGCCGAGTAGATGAGATGGAGCTATGAAATATATATTAAAAGTGACACAAAATCCAGTAAAAAGAAAAAGATGCTCACAACCACCTCAAGGGTGGGGAAGAAATCACGCCAATCAGTCCCCAAGCACAGTAGTGGTGCCACCATGCTCCCATACAGTCAATGTGTTCTCGCACACCGGGGTCGACTGCCTTCCTCTTCTGAAACCTGTGTCTAGAGAATCCCCAATTTGCCAATGCAAGCCCCTATGAAGGTCATGTGTGCCACGGCGCACCGGGGTAGACTCTCCCATAACCTGCTCATACATGTCACTTGAAAATCATCATCAGTCCCTCTCTCTCTCTCTCTTATCTCTCCACACTAATAACTAAAAACACAAAACATAACTATATTAAAAAAAAATAAAAAAAAGAAACTCCCTAATCTAATGCAAATAAATATGCTGGGTTTCCTCCCAACAAGCGCCTTGTAATTTAAGGTCGAAAATCCGACCCAATTACCTCAAAAAATGTCAAGGAGGTCTAGCACGACGTGCCTCCTCCTTCTGTTTCTTGCTCTTGATATTTTGCACCACATCATGCGCACCGACAATAGTTCGTTTCTTTTCTAAATCGGGTGGATCGAGTTGAAAAACTGCAGACAACCCAGGTGTGGGATCCACATCTTTCTCTCTAAATTTTATCATCGTCAATTTATTCTTCCCTTTGCCCGGAACAAATGCCTTAAACACAAGTGATGAATCTAGAACGTTAATAGTGAGCTCCTCAGTCTCTAAATCCACATTTGCGCGCACTGTCTTCAAAAGCGGTCTTCCAAAGATAAGTGGCACATCGCGATCCTCCTTGATGTCCACTATCACAAAGCCATCTGGAAAATCCGGGTTTGTCGAACCCAAAGGACTTCTTGTAAACTAGTTAAAACTTATAAACCTTATGTGGGCTAAGCGAGTTGAATTTGTTGAAATAATCTAGGAAAGTAAATAAAAAGCTAATTATTAAATTTGATTTAATTGCTATGAGGAAAAGTTCAGGATATTTCTGCTCAGCCACACATGTCGTGTGACCTCTGAAACTAGGTTGTGTGACCTAGTTGTAGAAAATCTGCTCACTGTATTTTGCACAACAGGTTGTGTGACCTGTTTATAGAGGTCGTGCGACCTACTATGCCTTAGCCAATTTTCAGCTTTTCTTTTCTGACATTCTCCGTGCCATAATTTTCTCATCCGACTTCCGTTTTAGCTCCGTGACCCGCCGTTGGAAAGCTCTTCGAGTCTACTTTCAATTACCACCGGTCTCACTTCCATCTTCGTTGTAGAACTCAAAATATCCTCAAACATCCTTAATTTGCTCTAAAACATCCTGGAAAAGCACCTAAGCTTTTTGAAAAGCAAATTAGGACCCGGATTTTGATCCCGAACTCCGATGATTGTGATTTTTGCACATTTGAATTCCTTTCGCGACGTATAATTCACCCATGTAGAGAAATATCCATTTCCGGACCGTTCTCTCGTTTTTCTCAATTATTGCCCAAATTTGGAGAAAACATCCAAAATGCGCCAAATTTGCCTTTTTCTTCTATTCTGAAGCTCGTTTCTTTTATCCACTTGATTCCCGCATGCGTAATTCTTGTCAAACAACAACACGAACACTACCGCGAAGATCAAATGTGATAAATTATCAAAATCATACTCAAAACCATTAAGAAACACCTGGATTGTACTTTAAAGCTCAAAAACATCCAAAAGTGCATTTTCTTCATTTTTGGCTCGAATCTCGTCACTTTGCACCGAAACGCACACAAATAACAATGTAAATCGTACTAAAGATAACTCTTATAAAGGACTTATCAGTATGTCATCCACATACAAGACCAGAAATGCAACAAAGCTCTCGCTAACCTTCTTGTAGACACAAGATTCATCTTCGTTTCGATGAAGCCAAACTCTTTGAATACTTCTTCAAAACGTCGATTCCAACTCCTAGAAGCTTGCTTCAGTCCATAAATGGATCGTTGAAACTTACAGACTTTGTTGGCTTGCTTTGGATCTTCAAAACCCTCAGGTTGTGTCATGTACACATCCTCTAAGAGATTCCCATACATGAATGTTGTTTTGACATCCATCTACCAAATCTCATAGTCATAGTGAGTTGCAATAGCAAGTAAGACTCGGATGGATTTGGTCATTGCGACTGGTGAAAACGTTTCATCATAGTCTATACCATGAATCTTTTAGCTACCAATCGGCCCTTATAGGTAATCACATTACCATACATGTTGATATTCTTCTTGAAGACCCACTTGCACCCTATGGTCCGAGCCCCTTGGGGTGGTTCCACCAAAGTCCATACTTTGTTGGTATACATGGATTCCATCTCGGATCTCATGGCTTCAAGCCACTTCTGAGAGTCCGAACCTTTTATGGCCTCTCTATAGGTAGTAGGCTCATCATCTATGAGCAACGTGTCACCAGACTCAGTCACGAGAAGTCCATACCTCTCTGGCTCCTGGCGCACTCTACTTGATCTACGAAGTTTTCGTGTTACTTGAACAGACTGCTCCACAACCTCTTGTGGTTCCTGTTCAGGTTCCATAGTAGGATCAAAGCTTTGTGGTTCTTGAACTTTTTCAAGTTCTACAGTCCTCCCACTTGCTTCTTTAGGGAAAAACTCTCTTTCTAAAAACACGCTGGACCGAGCAACAAACACTTTGTTCTCAGTTGGATTGTAGAAATAATATCCCTTAGTTTCCTTAGGGTATCCCACAAATTTGCATTTTTTCCGACTTAGGCCGTAACTTGTCTGATTGTAAACGTTTAAAATAGACATCACGGCCCCAAATCTTCATGAACGACACCGGGGGACGACTCCCACTCCACATCTCATGTGGTGTCATCACGACTGATTTAGATGGAACACGGTTAATGGTGAAAGCTGCACACAATAGAGCATAGCCAAAAAATGATAATGCAAGATCCGTTTGACACATCATAGATCGAACCATATCCAATGGAGTTCGATTTCTCCTCTCGGACACGCGATTCCACTATGGCGTTCCGGGTGGAGAGAGTTGGGACAATATCTCACATTCTCTAAGATAGTCGTCAAACTCTTGTCTCAAGTATTCTCCTCCACGATCCGATCTTAGAGCCTTAATACTTTTGCCAAACTACTTCTCTACTTCATTCTTGAATTCTTTGAACTTTCAAAGGACTCGGATTCGGCCTACATAAGGTATAAAAATTCATATCTATTGAAATCATCAGCAGACGTGATTAAGTAGACGTAACCACTCCTGGCAGGCGTGGCAAATGGCCCACACACATCAGTATGAACGAGTGCCAATTGCTCACTAGTCCTCTCACCTTTCTTATTGAAAGGAGACGTCATTTTTTCCAATAAACAAGCCTCACATGTCTCATATGATTCAAAATCAAATAATTCTATGAATCCATCCTTATGGAGTCTAGATACATGTTTCTTGTTTATATGGCGTAAACGACAATGCCATAGATAAGCAGGATTTAAATAATTCGTTTTAATCCTCTTGGTATTAATGTTATAGACAGGATTGCTCAGATCAAGGATATATAATCCATTACAATAGTGAATAATATCAAAATAAATGGAACAACAATTGTTCTTTATTGAAATAGTAAAACCATCCTTGTCCAAACAAGAATAGAAATAATGTTTCTGCTCAAAGCAGGCACAAAATAGCAATTATTTAATTCTAAAACTAATCCTAAAATCAGATACAACTCATACACGCCCACGGCCAATGCAGCAGCTCTTGCTCCATTCCCAACACGTAGGTATATCTCCCATTTAGCCAATCTTCTACTTCTCTTTAGATCCTGCACATTTCAAAAAATGTGAGATCCACATCCAGTATCCAATACCCATGATGAAGAGACAGTTAAGTTGACATCTATAACAAAAATACCTGGTGGTGGTGGAATCACTATTCCAAGCCTCTTATCCTCCATATATTTTGGGCAGTTCATCCTCCAGCGTCCAGGTTGACTGCACTAGTGACATTCACCTTTAGTCACACCTTTGGAAATGCCACCAACAGGCTTAAGGGAATGCTCCTTGGGTTTGGCACTGCTTTGCCTTTTCCCTTGGAGGTAGAGACAAACCTTTTGCCATTTCCTTTCTGCACCATCATTATGGATTTTCCCTTTCCCTTTTTGATGCTTTTTTCAGCTTTCCTCAACATATTGAGTAAATCTGGCAGTGGTTTCACGATCTCGTTCATGTTATAGTTCATGATGAATTTTCCATAACTCTCGGGAAACGATTGCAAAACGAGACTTGTGGCCAACTCTTGACCAACTGGAAACCCTAAACGTGCGAGATTCTCCAAGTACCCGATCATACTAAGTACACGAGGTCCCACATGGCTTCCTTCTTCTAGATGACATTTGAACAATGCCTTGGAAACTTCATGCCTCTCAACCTAGCATGTTCTTGGAAGAGCGGCTTCAAGTGCTCGATCATATCGACTGCATTCATGTTCTCATGTTGCTTCTAAAGCTCAGAGGTCATGGTGCAAAGCATTAGGCAGGCCGCATCATTAGCGTCATCAACACGCTTTTGATACACCTTTAGGGTTGCGTGAGCATTGTTTTCCGGACCTTCAGAAACTTGTTCCTCTTGAGCGTACAGTTTCTTTTCTTGCTTGAGAACGATTCTTAAGTTTCTGTACCAGTCTAGGAAGTTGGTTCCACAAAGATTGTCCTTCTCAAGGACATAGCGTAGGGAGTGTGTTGAACTCGATGAGTTTGTTTGCCATTGGAATTCTTCAAAAGGAAATATGCAAGTTTTAGTATTTTTGAACGGTTAACTATATTTAATAATGACTAGATTATTAAATACAGCTCCCACTAATTTTCTACGGGTTAATAACCCTCAAGATATTAATGCATAAAATATCTTTGTATTTTTTAGTGGGCCAAGATCCATATTTCACTTCCTTTCGAGCTTGCTTTGGAAAGTCACCCAAAAGTTGGTTATTTAGGTAGGAACAATTCCAATTGCATCCCATGTAATTCTTGGTTCAATTGGGCAAATAACTCCTTATTTATCTATCCTATAGATAATCTCAATTGAGTGCCTCTAGGCTTCTAATACTTATTAACATACCTAGTTACGTCCAACCTCTTACTCCAACAATTGCACATTATATGTGACATCGCACCACATAATGATGAATCAAGTCGCCTTGCTTGGGCATGCACGAACTTGATTAATCGATTTGTGATGAGTGTTTAAGTAACGAGAAGGCAAACGTAATATTTCAGTTTTGAGGGATTTTTCTTTTAATTAATTTTAATTATTTTGTTGATCCATATCAACTGATCTACTTACTTTGAGTTGGGCAAAACTCCAAATGAAAGATCCGGATTGTTTATTATCTTATTACCAAATTGCATGCATCATCCATACACCAACAACAATAATAAGACAATAAAGTAAACATCCACAAAATAGTAATTAACGTGATGTGGATATCGCCTTCCAGAATAAGATATTCCCAAGCCAATGAGAATATCTATGAACCCTAAAATAGCAAGCTCATCTCCATGTGCTTTCATCTTTTGGTCCATCCACCAGAGCCTTGTGGAATGTTCCATGTTCCATGTTGTGGCTCCATTAATTCTTTGGGCTTCTTTTCTTCAATCTTGGGTATCATCTAGTCTATATAGTACTAACTAGCATCTATACTAAATAAAATAGATCTCACAAGTTGAGAAAAATACCGGCTCGCATGCCGTAAACTCTAATTAATTATTACATTAAATTGATCACCTCGCATGCCGTAAACAAACCACAAAAATAAACATCCACAACAAAACACATCTAAGGCCATATCGAATTGCAGATAAACAGTTAAAATCCAATTTTAACGTGCTTAGTCAATTTTAATTGATTTTAGGATTACTAGGGTCAAAACGGTCCAAGAGGCCCAACCAAACAAGTGGCTGAACCCCTTGGAGTCGCCTGCCCCGAGCCTAGGCCGGTCGGCCCAACCCGTGGGGTCGGCCGAACCGCCAAGGTCTTTGGCCTCGGTGGCTTGGGCGGCAAGGAAGCATAGGGGCGGTCCCTTGGGGGGCCGATCCTTATGGTAGTTGTTTCCAAAACAACTTCTTCATTGTTCCCCAAGTTTAAAATGTTTCCAAATTGAAAACTCCTTTTCAGTTTGTGCCCAAACCCTAGATCTAAGATTCTAAAATTTCTCAAACTCACTAATTCCTACATCCCATGTAAAATTAGTTCTTATTTGGTTGAATCACATTCAACATGCATCTAATATGCTTAATTTGTCCGTTTTACGCGAGAATCTAACAATTAAGGTGTAAATGACATGAATCGTAACACATAAACTACGTTATGCTCTCCGACCTGTGGCTCTGATACCACTGTAGGGTTTTGTAACGGATTAGGCAGAGGAAATAAATTATAAAAGATCCGCACAAGACCCTCCAAGGATCATATGAAGAGAATTCATAACGATAGTACAGGATTCACAATAAGTACCTTGTGGGTCTCCTGTGATGACTTTAAACAAAGATAATGTTGCATCACTACGGTTGATCCACGCCTAGGATTGATATCTAGATCCTCCAAGTCCTTGTGCTGGCTAGGAACGATGGAAGAGGAAGAAGTAATCACGCAACGGAGACCAAAACGGAGGTTCGGCCTCCTCTCTTTGGCCGACGGGTATGGGGCGGACCAAGGGGTCGGTTCGGCCTCCTTGTATCTTGCTCTCCCTCCTTTCTTTCTCTCATACTCAAGTAATGAGCATTAGTATGTAGGAAGGAATCTAGGAGCATCCTTTATATAGTCCAACAACTCATTGTTTACTACATAAAAGCCCTCTCCTAATCCTACTCAAGTTCGGATTAGTCCCTCTTGAAAATTAGTCCTACTAAGTTAGCAAGTTGTTGCACTTTGATCCTTCTAATTAATTCATATTAATTAATTCCCAAGTCTAGTTCAATCCATATGGCGTGTCACCCCATAGGTTTCTACTTAATTGGTAGTAACTATTTACTAACATGGAGCGGTGTCTAGCAACACATTCATTCTACCCTCTAATAGAAATAGTCATCCGACAAACCTTTGTGCAAGTATTGTCTCATCCATTTGTCTCTATATCTGGATTGGACACGATACATACAAGTCACACTCGTATATCCAATTCATAGTTTGTCGATCCTGGAAAATAGCCTTATTCGGGCAGATAACATCAATATCCCATATTGATTTATCTGAGTCTGGCCAGACATCCAATAAGCACTATCCCTCGAGTGGCCGCGGATATTTGCTTCCGTTATGTGGGAGGGAAAAACTCTATCTACATCATTACGATCTCTAAGCTTGCTTCATATTGGGTCTGATACACGCCTTTATGGCTACCCAGACACGGTGTAGCGTTTGATGCTGTCAAAACACAATATAGCACAACTAGATGATCTAGTGACTTGAAGTCTAAGGATAGCAATACCGTTGTCACCGCGAGAAGCACTTGTGACTTTACATAACTTGTATGTAGCCTTCTCGGAGATGGGTCAATCCAGCATGCCATTACCCCTAATGCATACCAACGTGTTGGATCGTGATATCTCTATATCAATCCAACCCCATACTAGTCTATAGATGATTGGCATGTTAATCAGTATAATTGACTAGGGATATTTAAGATAAAAAAACACAATTTAAAGTCTAAGGACTTCATTATATTAAATATCTCCATAAATAATACAATGAATATTCTAGCCAAAAACACTATTTATACTAAACTAGATTGCCTCTAGGGGATCTATTCCAACACACAGCTCTGCCATTCAGGCAATACACGAATCCCGACTGCAATCTGAAATCATCTCTGTCGGTTTGGAAGCTTGCATCCGTGTAACCCCTTACACGCAACTCTTCCTCACCACCAAATATTAAGAACACATCCTTAGTTCTTATCATGTATTTTAGGATGTTCTTGACTGCAATCAAATGACTCTCACATGTATTGGACTGTTATCAGCTTTTCATACTCAACGCGTATGACACATCTGGTTTAGTACATAAGATGGCGTACATTATGGATCCGATGGCCGAGGCATAGGAAACCCTACTCATGCGTTCCTTCTCAATCTCATTGGAAGGACAATCACTCTTCGAAAGAGTGATTCCATGCGACATGGGCAAGAATCCCTTATTTGAATCTTGCATGTTGAACCGCACCTTGTCTATATATGTACTTTGACTTAGGCCAAGCAGCTTCCTAGATCTATCTCTATAGATCATTATACCGAGTATATAAGCTGATTCACCTAAGTCTTTCATTGAAAAACGCTTTCCTAGCCAATCTTTAACAGATTACAACATAGGAATGTCGTTTCCAATTAGTAGTATGTCATCCACATACAAGACCAGAAAAGAAACAGAGCTCCCACTAACCTTCTTGTAGACACAAGACTCATCTTCGTTATTGATGAAGTCAAACTCTTTGACTGCTTCATCAAAACGTCGATTCCAACTCCTAGAAGCTTGCTTCAATCCATAAATGGATCGTTGTAGCTTACATACTTTATTTGCATGCTCTGGATATACAAAACCTTCAGCTTGTGTCATGTACACATCCTCGAGGAGTTTTCCATACAGAAACGTTATTTTGACATCCATCTGCCAAATCTCGTAGTCGTAGTAAGCTGCATTAGCAAGTAGGATTCGGATGGATTTGGTCATTGCGACTGGTGAAAAGATTTCATCATAGTCTATACCATGAATTTGTCTGAATCCTTTTACCACCAATCGGCCCTTATAGGTAATCACATTACCATCCATGTCAGTCTTCTTCTTGAAGACCCATTTGCACCCTATGGGTCGCGCCCTGTTCGTCAAAAATAATCCCAAGTATAGGATATCGTCTCAAGTAGTAATCCGATAAGACTGGAGTCGAATCCACAAGGAGAGGAGGGTTAGAGAATGACTTGCTAAACTACAATAACGCAACTAAGGAACTAACTAAAGCAAGTAATGTAAATTCTCATAGGCTTTAAAGCTTGCCAAGCTATCAAATCCACCAAAATCAATTGATGGAGCAATTTGAGGTTTGAGTTTAAGAACAAAGTAAACGACTACTAGAGCTACGATCCAAGAAACTAAGTGAAATCACAAGTAGAGAGGGGCTCGGGATCATCGGTTTTTCTATTGACCAATCCTCCTATTATATTCAAGCCGGATTCTCAAATCGCATGTAGCATGTCCACAAGACAAGTATCTCAAGAAGTGATTGCTCATTGCAATCCAACTTGCGACAAGAGAAGTGTGTAAATCCAATATGCTAATCAAGAACTAAAGAGGCTATTCAAATGAGATTTCCTAAATTTCAAGTGTTTCAAGCATCAACCATATGTAAACACACATAGGTGTTTCCACATGAAAGATCAAGCGACAAATGAGATTTGTAAATTCTCACTCAAATCACCTAACTAGAACTCGATTTCTCAAAGTTAGTATTGACGAGTTTCTCTCACTCAAGTGTAACTTCAAATCAAACGTCAAAAGTATTCGCACATCTACCTATTCAATGCATCAAATACTTCAACAAGAGAAATCTAAATATTGCACTAAGCATTCAAGTGAACCCAATTCAACCAATTCATCCTTTAAGTTCAACCTTAAACAATAGGAAGATTTAGACACTACATAGTCCCAAACCACCCAAGCAAACAAACTAGCTACACATTATAAGAAATTCAAGAGTGATTAAGAGAAATAAACATTCAATAATCATTGTTTGATATTCCAATACGTTCATACATATACTAGTTCTTCATCTACTACTTGATTTCATCATCAACCAAGAAGAACAAGAACAACCCACTTCATTCAAACTACAACTAAGCTATGAAAATGAATCAACTACCAAACTTAGCCTTGCTTCTGCTGTTTTAGTACCAAGAATAGCAAGAACAACAGCAGCTTCAACCCAGAGTCATAGCCAAAACAGAGCTGTAACAGTGACCAAAGCAGAGCATCAAGCTCACAAGAACAGCCTCAAAGATGAATCAAATTCGGCCTCCTATCTCCCTCTCTTCCTCTTTCTCTTTTCTTAGCCTCTAGGTAGCTCAAGAACAACCAAAAGGTGGGCGAAATTGGAGAGAGAGAGAGAGAGAGAGAGAGAGAGAGAGGAGAAATAGCGAGACCCGAACAGAGCACAGTAGCCGAAAATGGGTCTGAGAGAGAGACTCAAATTTCTTCAACTTCAGTTTATATAGACGTCTCCAATCCGTTTCTTAGCCTCCAAGGCTTCATCTCCACCGTTGAATTGATCCCTACTTCTCTCAATCGTCGATTTAGGCTTCGTCATTATGAACCCTAAGAATTGGGTCTTTTGTTTGGATTGTTCTTGGGCCGAATTGAGTGAAGATATAGGTAGAGGATGGGCTGGGGAGAGTTTTGATGCCAATTTCGAGTAATTTGGTGAAGGTTTAGGTCGTGTTAGGGTCTGGTTCAAAGCTTCGTTCTTCAACCATGGACTCTCTGGCGTGCCTTCTCTGTTGAACAACGGGGAGAGAGAAGAGAAGACGCGTTTGGCGAGCTGTTGTCCGAAATTTGCAAAAAGACCCCCCCTGAGTTGCTGATATCTTTTAAAACACCCCCGTTTGTCTTTAAACATTTTAGAAAATTGCAAAAAACACCCTAAATCAGTTAAGAACACTGCTTTGTAGCCCTTAAAATGTTTAAAATCTTCCAATTGAGCCCCAACTCCGTTAAAATGACTTCAAATAAGCCCTCCGATGTAACTTTGGCTTGGCGAATTGGTCCCTTGTCTTCTTAAACTTCACTTTTTGGCTTATTTCTTCACTTCTCTTCAAACTTGAACCCTTGAAACTTTAAATTAGCTTGCAAATTTGTCCTCCATCTCGCTTTATCTTCAATTTTAACCTCTTTATCACTTGATTTCTTCAAATTAAGCCTTCAAATTCCTTCTTCGCGTCTCTCGGTCCCTCCAAAGCCTCTCAATTCCTCATTCAAGCTCTCCCAACTAGCCTCTTGCGTTCTAAATTACGTCTTTGCATACAAAATAAGATAAAAACAACCAAAACTACAAAGACAAGCATAAGTCTAGAAAGAGAGATAAAATAGCTAAATTACACATATTAGCAAGTTATGAAGAGTTCATTAACATACTAAATCATGCAATTCTATGTCATTAACACACCCCCAACTAGCATTTTGCTCGTCATCGGGCAAAGAGAGCGATATGAGTAGAAATTTAGTGAAAAAACAATCATGAGAGACACACACTCACTAGACAAGGCTTGACTCAATCCTAAGCTAGACTCAAATATTTACAAACACACTCACACATTATCTATCCTAAGTGAGAACCCAAAAAAAATAAAATCCTAAGAATTACTAGCTAATTTTTTTAATTTTTTTTTTGGTGGGGGAAAAAGAAGAATTCACAAATGTTTCCTCAAATAAATTCTCAAAGTCCAAAAAGATAGAGAAAGAAGCCTATGGACGTCTAAGCATATACTCATACAAATGTGGGCGGTGTTTGGTAGAAGGTGACTCATGCGAACCACAAAACCTGTTAAATTAAGTCCAATTTGCGATAAAGTATGCCTTCAAAAATAAGGATCACATGAAACTAGCCATTCTCATACTTATTCAAAAGCACCCATGTAGGATGGACTTCCAAAGCTTTGAACAAAAATGAGTTTCAGAATGGGGATGTGGTTGTGGGCTTGTATGATCCTTTTGTGGATTTTTGGGAGGTGGTGTGATTTGTCATAATTTCATTTTTTTTCGAGATTTATAGCATTAACACATTTTTATTTTCTTTTTTCACCTCAAATCCAAGGCTCTCCAAGACCCACAACAAAATAGAGGAATATACAAGCGAGTGGACTTTTTAAGCTAAACCAAGGGAGCTATCTAGGTGGTGACGTAACATTATTCCCGGGCACCCCTCTATTTCTTAGACATCGCATGGGGTGTCATTGGTAACCACCACTCCAATGGGCTACAAATTTCCACCGCAAAAACGATTAGAGTTAAATCCTTTTTGTAGAGTTCAAATAGCTTTAGAAATGCACCCTTTATCAAAAGTAGTAAGACGTTAAAGTTTATGTGATCAACTTAGTTTGAAGGACTTAACAATGAAACGTAAATTTAGTATGTCGCTTTGTGAGAACGCGTGATGTCGTGGAATGTGGGATAATGGTGTAGATGTATTGAGTATAAGCAAAGAATTCCTTATTAAAATAAAAATAAAAAGAACATGGACTAAGAGATTTCATTCTTTGAAACCATCTAGTTTCCTAAAATTCTCCCTTTTCATTTTTTCTCATTTTTTTTTCAAATAAGTGACTCAGTTACAACTCTCTAAGACTCAATAAATCTATAAATAAAATCTAGACTCAAGATGAAAGGTTAAAATAAATAAAACTACCAAATAAAGAGAAAAAAATTTAAGGTTTGACACGGGAAAAGAGTGATGCTTCTCATGAAAGGTTCACACGCATTTTTTTCAACATTTTTAACTTTTTAATTTTTTATGATTTTTTCAAATTTTTCATTTTTTTGAATTTTTCATGTAAATCACCAATGAAAGAAAAATCATGCTATAGACCATTTAAACCAAGTAATATCTACTCTCCACCCCCACCCCCAACTAAAATGTCACATTGTTCTCAATGTGTGAGAACAATGGAAGAGCATACAAATTTTAGCACGAATTAAGGGATAGAAGAGACCTCATTTTAGCTTTCTTGGCCACCAAGCTCAAGTCCTCCTCCAAGAGCAACCTACAAAATGGTAATAAAAAATGCAAGAAATAGAGATAAACTAATTTATTTATTTACAACTAGGGAGGTAGAGTAAAGATGATGATGCTATCCTACTCCCAATCTTGGAAATTTCTTTCCATGCCATGCCCCTACTTCATTCTTAGAAAAGTACTTCTCCTTCAAAAAGTTGGATTCATCAATTAGAATAGATAGGAGAAGTAGGGGCAAGACACAAAAGATGAATAAGAGATGCAAGCAAAATCTAACAATAAAGTTAGAGCAAGTTGTTATATCATGCATCAACTTAAGAAAAGGGTTTGAAATCCTCAAATGAATTGAATCATAGAATGGGTATTCATAAGTTGCCAAATTTTTACATGAAATCAAAACTTGAGAGATGGAGGGAACTTGTGAATCCTCAATCTCATCACTTTTTAATAAGTCATATGGATTTGGGGATGGGGCTTCACAAGTGGGAGTTAAAATAATTTGAGAACTTGAAGCCTCATCCAAACCCTTAGGCACATCTTCATAATGATAGAATCCAAGGGAGAATTCAAGTAAAATTCAATTTCGTCACAAATACGAGCATAGCTCCCCGGATCTTTATTAGACATATAAATACTAACCGGAGTACCTCCCAATAAAACTTCAATTTCGTCACAATCAATATCATAGGAACAGCGGTAATTACTAGGCTCTTCTAGAGCACAAGACAAGTATACATTCCCTTCACTACTGGTAGCATCAAATTTGACCTCTAACTCATCACATGAGTGGTTTCCATTTTGAGACTCCTCCTCATAAGTGTCACTATGTGAGTCATCCAAAATGACTTTACTCATGTCATGGTTGAAGAGTCATCATCAAAAATATCAATCTCACTACCAATATCACTATCACATGCTTATTTAGAATGTGCAAATGAGAAATGAATACAATCACCTATCCTAGTAGCAACAACTCCATCATCAAACACATCATCAAAAATTTGGTCATTAATAGGTTCATGATGTGTGCGAATGGGAAGTTGAGATTCGTGTGATGATGAGTCTTGTGAAAAGTGAGAACCATATACAAGAGACTCATTATCATGCGATTGTGAATTTGAGGAAGCGACTCTATCCTCCAAGGGAGAGAATGTTTCTTCAAATTTTCTTTGTGATTCTCTTGATTCTATTAGTGATTCCAAAATTTCTTTATTCTTTTGAATATGCTTTTGAATTTTTTCATATAAAGTATCACTTATAAGCGTATTTAGCTCATCATTCACAAGTGATTCCCTCTCAAAATGATAAACTCCTCTTGATTCACACATCATATCATTATATTGATAAGTGCAAGAATCATGAGAGTTCAAAAACATGTAAGTGTTTGAGGGAGGTGATTGTGCACAAGAAGCATGAGATGTGTAATCTAGTGTCCTACTACCATGCCAAGAATAATCATTCTTAGGAAAATAATCACCATTTTTGTAAGCACACTCACGTTTGGAACACATTGATACCTTATAATGATTTTCATGTCTAGTAAATGCATAGTAGTAAGGATGTGAAGGGACGTTAGGCCTTTTACCAAGTCCAAAATGTTCATGAGACATTTTTTTTCCAAGCAAGTAGATTAGATGTACTTGATGAATTTCACAAGCCCTCTTGAATCTCACAAGCTTAACTAACCACAAGCAACTAAAGAAAATGTCAATAAAAATACTAAGAAAGTAAAGCAAATCAAATCTAACACATAACCTCTCCCCGGCAACGGCGCCAAAAACTTGTTCGACAAAAATAATCCCAAGTATAGGATATCGTCTCAAGTAGTAATCCGGTAAGACCGGAGTCGAATCCACAAGGAGAGGAGGGTTAGAGAATGACTTGCTAAACTAGAATAACGCAACTAAGGAACTAACTAAAGCAAGTAATGTAAATTCTTATAGGCGTTAAAGCTTGCCAAGCTATCAAATCCACCAAAATCAATTGATGGAGCAAGTTGAGGTTTGAGTTTAAGAACAAAGTAAACGATTACTAGAGCTACGATTCAAGAAACTAAGTGAAATGACAAGTAGAGAGGGGCTAGGGATCATCGGTTTCTCTAGTGACCAATCCTCCTATTATATTCAAGCCCGATTCTCAAATCGCATGTAGCATATCCACAAGACAAGTATCTCAAGAAGTGATTGCTCATTGCAATCCAACTTGCGACAAGAGAAGTGTGTAAATCCAACACGCTAATCAAGCACTAAAGAGGCTATTCAAATGAGATTCCCCAAATTTCAAGTGTTTCAAGCATCAACCATATGTAAACACACATAGGTGTTTCCACATGAAAGATCAAGAAACAAATGAGATTAGTAAATTCTTACTCAAATCATCTAACTAGAACTCGATTTCTCAAAGTTAGGATTGACGAGTTTCTCTCACTCAAGTGCAATTTCAAATCAAACACGTCAAAAGTATTCGCACATCTACCTATTCAATGCATCAAATACTTCAACAAGAGAAATCTAAATATTGCACTAAGCATTCAAGTGAACCCAATTCAACCCATTCATCCTTGAAGTTCAACTTGAAACAATAGGAAGATTTAGACACTAGATAGTCCCAAATCACCCAAGCAAACAAACTAGCTACACATTATAAGAAATTCAAGAGTGATTAAGAGAAATAAACATTCAATAATCATTGTTTGATATTCCAATACGTTCATACATATACTAGTTCTTCATCTACTACTTGATTTCATCATCAACCAAGAAGAACAAGAACAACCCACTTCATTCAAACTACAACTAAGCTATGAAAATGAAGCAACTAACAAACTTAGCCTTGCTGCTGCTGTTTCAGTACCAAGAATAGCAAGAACAACAGCAGCTACAACCCAGAATCACAGCCAAAACAGAGTTGTAACAGTGACCAAAACAGAGCATCAAGCTCACAAGAACAGCCTCAAAGATGAATCAAATTGGCCTCCTATCTTCCTCTCTTCCTCTTTCTCTGTTCTTAGCCTCTAGGTAGCTCAAGAACAACCAAAAGGTGGGCGAAATCGGAGAAAGAGAGAGAGGAGAAACAGAGAGACCCGAACAGAGCACCGTAGCCGAAAATGGGTCTGAAAGAGAGAGTCAAATTTCTTCAACTTCAGTTTATATAGACGTCTCCAATCCGTTTCTTAGCCTCCAAGGCTTCATCTCCACAGTTGAATTGATCCCTAGTTCCCTCAATCGTCGATTTAGGCTTCGTCATTATGAACCCTAAGAATTGGGGCTTTTTGTTTGGATTGTTCTTGGGCCGAATTGAGTGAAGATATAGGTAGAGGATGGGCTGGGGAGAGTTTTGATGCCAATTTTGAGCGATTTGGTGAAGGTTTCGGTCGTGTTAGGGGCTGGTTCGAAGCTTCGTTCTTCAACCATGGACTCTCTGGCGTGCCTTCTCTGTTGAACGACGGGGAGAGAGAAGAGAAGACGCGTCTGGCGAGCTGTTGTCTGAATTTGCAAAAAGACCCCCCTGAGTTGCTGATATCTTTTAAAATACCCCCGGTTCATCTTTAAACATTTTGGAAAATTTCAAAAACACCCCAAATCCGTTAAGAACACTGCATTGTAGCCCTTAAAATGTTTAAAATCTTCCAATTGAGCCCCAACTCCGTTAAAATGACTTCAAATAAGCTCTCCGATGTAACTTTGGCTTGGCGAATTAGTCCCTTGTCTTCTTAAACTTCACTTTTTGGCTTATTTCTTCACTTCTCTTCAAACTTGAACCCTTGAAACTTTAAATTAACTTGCAAATTTGTCCTCCATCTCGCTTTATCTTCAATTTTAACCTTTTTATCACTTGATTTCTTCAAATTAAGCCTTCAAATTCCTTCTTCGCGTATCTTGGCCCCTCCAAAGCCTCTCAATTCCTCATTCAAGCTCTCCCAACTAGCCACTTGTGTTCTAACTCAAGTCTTTGCCTATAAAATAAGATAAAAACAACCAAAACTACAAAGACAAGCATAAGTCTAGAAAGAGAGATAAAATAGCAAAATTACACATATTACCAAGTTATGAAGAGTTCATTAACATACTAAATCATGAAATTCTAAGTCATTAACACGCCCCTTGGGGTGGTTCCACTTAGGTCCATAATTTGTTGGTATACATGGATTCTATATCCGATTCCATGGTCTTGCTCCACTTCTGAGATTCAGGCCCTTTCATGAACTCTTCATAAGTAGTAGGCTCATCATCTATGAGCAACGTGTCACCAGACTCAGTCACGAGAAGTCCATACCACTCTGGATCTTAGCGCACTCTACTCGACCCACGAAGTTCTTGTGTCACTTGAACAGGTTCCTCCACAATATTGTGATGTTCATGTTCATGGTCCATAGTAGGATCATAGTTTGTGGTTCTTGAATTTCTTCAAGTTCTACACTCCTCCCAGTTGCTTCTATAATGAAAAATTCTCTTTCTAAAAACTCGTCGACGGACCGAGCAACAAACACTTTGTTCTCAGCTAGATTGTAGAAGTAAATAGCCTTTAGTTTCCTTAGGGCATCCCACAAACTTTCACTTATCCGACTTAGGCCCGAGTTCGTCTGATTGTAAACGTTTTACATAGACATCGCAGCCCCAGATCTTCATGAACAACACTGTGATACGCCTCCCATTCCACATCTCATGTGGTGTCTTCATGACCGATTTAGATGGGACACGATTAATGGTGAAAGCTGCACACAATAGAGCGTAGCCCCAAAACAATAATGGAAGATCAGTTTGACACATCATAGATCGAACCATGTCCAACAGTGTTCGATTCATCCTCTTAGACACGCCATTCCATTGTGGCATTTCGGGTGGACTGAGTTGGGATATTATCCCACACGCTCTAAGATAGTCGTCAAACTCTTCACTCAAGTATTCTCCTCCACGACTCGATCGTAGAGCCTTGATACTTTTGCCAAGTTGATTCTCTATTTCATTCTTGAATTCTTTGAACTTTTCGAATGATTCGGATTGGCCTTCATAAGGTATACAAATCCATATCTACTGAAATCATCAGTAAACGTAATGAAGTAGACATAACCACCACTGGAAGGCGTGGCAAATGGCCCACACATCAGTATGCACGAGCGCCAATTGCTCACTAGTCCTCTCACCTTTCTTATTGAAAGAGGAATTTGTCATTTTCCAATAAACAAGCCCCACGTGTCTCATATGATTCAAAATCAAATGTGTCTAGAAATCCATCCTTATGGAATCTAGATACACGTTTCTCGTTTATATGGCCTAAACGAAAGTGCCATAGATAAGCATGATTTAAATCATTCATTTTAATCCTCTTGGTATTTATGTTATAGATAGGATTATTTAGATCAAAGATATATAATCCATTAAATAATTACGCACTACAATAGTGAATACTATAAAAATAAATTGAGCAACAATTGTCCTTTATTGAAATACTAAACCATTCCTTGTCCAAACAAGAAATAGAAATAATGTTTCTGCTCATAGCAGACACAAAATAGCAGTTATTTAATTCTAAAACTAATCATGAAGGCAGAGACATCTCGTACACGCCTACAGTCAATGCAGCTACATTTGCTTCATTCCCAACGCGCAAATCTATCTCCCCTTTAGCCAATCTTCTACTTCTCTTTAGATCCAGCTCATTTCGACAAATGTGATACCCACATCTAGTATCCAATACCCAAGATTAAGAGCAAGTAATATTGAAATCGATAACAAAAATACCTGGTGGTGGTGGAATCACTATACCAAGCCTTTTATCCTCCACATACTTTGGGCAGTTCCTCTTCCATTGTCCAGGCTGACTGCAGTAGTGACAATCTTATTCATGCCCTTGGTAATGCCACCAACAAGATTAAGAGCAACTTCCTTGGATTTAGAAACTGCCTTGCCGTTTCCTTTGGAGGTAGAGGCAAACCTTTTGCTCTTTCCCTTTTGCACAATCATTATGGGCTTGCCCTTTCCCTTGTTAATGCTTTGTTCAGCTGTCCACAACATATTGAGTAAATCTAGCAGAGGTTTCACGATCTTGTTGATGTTATAGTTCATGATGAGTTGTCCATAACTCTCTGGAAACAATTGAAAAACGAGAAATGTGGCCAACTCTTGACCCACCGGAAACCCTAGACGTGCGAGATTCTCCAAGTACCCGGTCATTCAGAGTACATGAGGTCCCACTGGGTTTCCGTCTGACAGATGACATTTGAAAAATGCGTTGGAGACTTCATACCTCTCAACCCTAGCCTGCTCTTGAAAGAGCTGCTTCAAGTGTGCGATCATATCGTACGCAGCCATGTTCTCATGTTGCTTCTGAAGCTCAGAGGACATGGTGCAAAGCATCAGGCATGTCGCATCATTAGAGTGTACTATTTCTCTGGAGCCTGAGGAACTTCCTCCTCTAGAGTGTACAGTTTCTTTTCCTGTTTGAGAACGATTCTCAAGTTCCTGTACCAATCTAGGAAGTTGGTTCCAGAAAGCTTATCCTTCTCAAGGACAGAGCAAAGGGAGTGTGATGAACTTGATGAGTTGTTTGCCATTGGAATTCTAGAAAATGAGACATATACAAGTTTTAGTATTTAGTGAATTGATAACTATATTTAATAATGGCTAAATTATTAAACATAGCTCTCACTATTTTTCTCGGATTAATAACCCTCAAAAATTAATGCGGAAAATATCATTATATTTTCTAGTGGGTGCCAAGATACATATTTCACTTCTTTTGAGCTTGTTTTGGCAAGTCACCCAAAATCAGTTATTTAGGTAGGAACAATTCCAATTATATTCTTATAAAATTCATGGTTCAATAGGGCTTATAACTCCTTATTTATCCATCACATGGATAATCCCAATTGGTTGCCTCTAGGCTTTTAATCTCATTAAAATCACCTAGTTGCGTCCAACCTCTTACTTAAACAATTGCACATTACTTGTTTGTGCCATCGCAACACAATCATTACAAACCAAGTCGCCCTGCTTTGGCACGCACGAGCTTGGTAATCATGATCATGAAGAATGCTTAAGTAACGAGAAGGAAAAATGCAATATTTAATTGAGGGATTTTGATTTTTCAATTTTAATTGTTTTTTTGATCCATATTAACTGATCCACTTATTTTGAGTTGGGCAAACTCAGAAATAAAAGATCCGGGTTGTTAATTATCTTATTATCAATTTTGCATGCATCATCCATACACCAACAATAAATAATAAGATAATAAAGTAAACAACCACAAAATAAAAATAATGTGATGTGGACCTCTAAACTAAGATACTCTCGAGCCAATGAGAATATCTATGAACCCTAAAAATAGGAAGCTCATCTCCATGTGCCTCCATATTTTGGTCCATGCTCCATAGCTCTTTTGGTTTGTCGCCTTCTTGTGGTCCTTCGTTTCCTTATGCTTCTATTTCTCCATGTCTTGACTATTATCCATTTTATCTAATTCTAACTAGCATCTAGACTAAACAAAATATCTCACAAATTGAGAAAAAAATACCGATTCGCAGACCGTAAAACTTAATTAATTATTACATTAATTTGATCAGCTCGCAGGCCGTAAAACAAACCACAATATAAACATCCACAACAAGCCACAACCTAAGGCCATATCCAATCACCATGCAATAAGTACATAAACAGTTAAAATCCAATTTTAACGCGCTTGGTCAATTTTAATTGTTTTTGGATGTGCTAGGGCGTGCGCTAGGCCGGCTCGAGTCCTAATTTGTGCCCTAGCTTGGGCGGCAAGGCAAGGGGGCGGTCCCAATGTGGGGCCGAACCTCCTTTGGAGTTTTTTCCAAAAAAAATCCTTGCCTTGTTGCCCAAATTTAGTTGTTTCCATACTTGAAAAACCTCTTTTCCAAGCATGTGCCCAAACCCTAGCCACCAAGATCCCAAATTCACATCCTATGTGATTCAGACTCACTAATAATTCACATCATATGTAAAAATAGATCTTGTTTGATTGAATCATATTCAATTGCATCAATTATGCTTAATTTGTCTGTTTTACGCGATAAACAACAATTTAAAGTGTGTAAAACAACATAAATCGTAACACATAAATTGCGTTATGCTCTACGACCTGTGGCTCTTATACCACTGTTAGGTTTTTATAATGGATACGCAGCGGAATAAAGAATAATTAATCCGTTCAAGACCCTCCAAGGGTCACAAGTCTATAATTCATAACGATAGTAAGAGATTAGTATCAAAATACCTTTTGGATCTCCTTTGATGACTTCACACGTGAAACAGTATTCACGTCTCTATTGCTACTCCACTCTTAGGTTAGAAACAGGATCTTCCAACACCTTGTGCTAGCTAGGATTGAAGGAAGAAGAAGAAGATCACAAGCACGCAAAACTTCACACGTGAAACAGTATTCACGTCTCTATTGCTACTCCACTCTTAGGTTATAAATCGGATCTTCCAACACCTTGTGCTAGCTAGGATTGAAGGAAGAAGAAGAAGATCACAAGCACGCAAAAAGGAACAAGGAGGGTGATAGCACCTTTTAGGAGCTATATATATTATTTTAATTTTCCACATTATCATGAGATATTTGAGATTAATTATAGAGAATATGAGGCGTTTTGTCACTTGTTGCTTCATATGCGCTTTATTGTTAGTCCGGGCGTTTCTATGCATATTTTTTTGTTACTTGTCAAATATAATTGCTTGGGATGTTTTTTCATATTTTCTTGACAGGAACGGATGCTAATAGGTTGATAGGAGGCATGGTAAAAACTTCGGAAATAATGGGAGCTCAAGTGGAGTGAAGAGAAGCAAAAGTTGGAGGAGCTAGAATAACTAGCCTTCACTATTTTCTTTGCTCAGGAAAATCTACAACGGATGTTGGAGCAAGGCTTGCTCCATTGGGAAGTAGACATCCAGGGCTTTCCAACGATATATGGTAGGTCCAAAGAAGATTCCGGATGAGAGAATTAAGGCCCGCGTAAGATCAACATACAATTATGTCCAGCAATTACAAACTGGAGAGGCTGAAATGCAATTTTGGCCAAGTTACATTAAAACTCGCCCCATCTGGTAAAAAAACGTGATAGATGAACTAGGAGACATCATACACGCACGGGACACCATTGGAGAGCAGCTTGGAGCTTGGGGATTGCACGGATTCGTCAACGCTTGGGCGATTTCACCGTTTGATCACTTTTCTCCTTCTCTTTCATTATCTATGGAGAAACTCTTGTATCTTTCATAAAATATGAGCAGCTAGATACTTTTCTAGGCTATATGGAGAGCCTAGGGTTATATTGATTCATTTTTTTCTGGATTATTGTGATTGATTCATGTTTTGGATTCATGATTGTGACGATTCTTCAAGTATTTTGGTGTATTGTTGAACTAGGGTTATTGACACACCCTAATTATGATATTAATGACCATTAGATAATGAATTTTGTTCATGATTGCATAATCTTACTTAATGTTTAATCTAGTTGTGTTATTGTTCATGTTCAAAACTTCAACCTTAGCAACAATGGAGTAGCTACCCGAAATCGCTAGTAATTAGGTGGGGTGCTTGCTAAAGACCTAGCTTAGTGTGATAGAGAACGTGAACACAATCTCGAATCAAAGAGACTGAGAGGTGATTTGAATAGGATTGGCCATTTGGGTAGAATCGGTGGGTGTAAAGACTACTCGTGCAACGGTGGGCCGACTGGACCCGTTGTCATGCACGTCGTTAGCCTGCTAGAATTAACCGGTAGACGGAGGTGGACTGAAAGGACCTGAAGTAGACCGAGACATAGAACTGCATGAGATCGACAGAAGATTGCAGTAACTAGTTACCTGGCATAAGAATTAGAATTAGCGTGTTTCAATACAGTATCCGGAACTGTCTAACAGTCCTAGGTGATCCATAGATTGCCTAATTTCTCCGTAATTAATTAAGAACTTCTTAATTCTTTTTTACATTTATTTACGTTATTACTACAGCCACTTGTTTGAGGGTGGCAACCTCACAATTCTCACCACTTTTTACCGGTTACTTAGTGAACGTAACTAATTTGCTAATTATAGCTTGTTACGAGCTTGTCCTCGTGGGGTTCGACAACCCGGGTATTAAATATACTCACACTTTATTACTCGACCGTGCACTTGCGTACACACGTAAGAATACGTGTCAAGTTTTTGGCGCCGTTGCTGGGGACAACGGTTAACAAGTTTTAGTTAGCAATTAGTTTAGTTTACTTTTTAATTTTTTTTTGTTTACTCTTTGTTGCCTCACGAGTTTGCTAGTGTTGTTTTCTTAGGAATCGATGGCAGAGGGACACGCGCCGAGTAACACTACCCGGGAACAGCTTCAAGCTTGGTTAGCTAAGGTTGAAGAGCAAGTATGAGTAGAAACACCCTCAATACCATATAACAGATCTGGGAAGGCAATAATCAAGGAATTTGAGGTGAACCTGGAAGGAACTAAAGCGACAATTGTGTGCCACCAATTCAGGCAGAGAATTTTTGCCTAAAGTTAACGAAATTCTACGTACACTTCACATTGTTATTTGTGTGCGTTTCGGTGCAAAGTGATGAGATTCTGGCCAAAATATGAAGAAAATAATATTTTGGATGTCTTTGAGCTTAAACGTACAATCCGGGCGTTTCTTGAATAATTTACATATTATTCGCATGATTTTGTCACATTTGATCTTCGAGGTAGTTTTCGTGTTGTGGTTTACAGGAACATTGCATGAGGAGAGAAAGTGGAGAGAAGAAACGAGCTTCGGAAGTCAATAGGAAGCAAGAGAAGAAAAATGGGAGGAGAAAAAGTGACCAATCTTTGCTATTTCGATAATATTTTGAGTTCTACACTTAAGATGGAAGTGAGACCGATGGCAATTGAAAGTAGACTCGAAGAGCTTTCCAACGGCGGGTCACGGAGCTAAAACAAAAGTCGGCGAGAAAGTTATGGTCCGTCAAAGATGAAGACTTTATACTTAGTCAAAATTTGGAGCAGCAGAGAAGTCTTCTTGAAACAGAGAACTGCCCCTAACTGAGAAGGCCTTCGCATGAAGAGAAAAATTCTTCGTACGAAGACTCTTCGTGCGAAGATAAAAGTTTTCGCACGAAGACACTGTGCTGAGGCGGCCAAAATTAAGGAAACGATGCCTAAAACTTTCCTAATTGACTGGGGACTCTTAGGGAACATATATTAGACATATTAGGTCATATTTTCAGAGGGGAGACGCAGTATTGAAGGACGAGACATCAACTTGGATCTTGGAGCATATCGTGGAGCTTGGGAAACCTTGTTTGATCTCTTTTCTCCTTCGTTTCTTTGTTTTTGATCATGATCACACAAACTCTTGTCGTTGTGATCATGAATATGCGTAGATAAACTTCTTAGATCAGTACCTGAGTTTGGGGTTAGGGTTTTCACATTGATTATGCGTTTTATGAATTGAGATTCATGTTTTGATAAACCTAATTGATGATTTTACGTTTGCTATGATTGTTTTATGATCTTCATCTCATCTTGTTAATTGGAGACGTCTTTTTAGCTATAACTTAGTTTGCAATTATTTGGTAACTCGGTAATTGTTAAACCGGAAAATCAAACAATCACCCGTTCATAGGCTTGGTAACTCGGCTACGTTGAATGGGATTGTTAGATTAGAATTCATTGTTAATGCATGTTTAGGGATAATTAGAACTTGGTAACTCGGTTTTAATCTAACCTAGGCGCAGGATGCTCACTTGGTAACTCGGTGAGTTAGTATTGCTCGGTTAGCAAAGTGAATTTCGTTTGTGTTTCACAAATCGTAGAACGTCCTCACCAAGAAAATCCTAACAATCCCCCCCCCCCCCAAACGAGGTGTCCTGTGTTCCTCCTATATCAATCTCAATAATTAAATATTTGCGTCGTCTTTTCAATTAATTAGTTTAGAAAATTCTCTCAATTGCTAGGCCACATAAAGTTAATAGTGCTAATTGGTTCACGACAAGTCAGTTGGGATTCGACAATCCTATTTTCCACATTACTAGAACGATAACCGTACACTTGCGGAGATCGTGTCAAGTTTTTGGCGCCGTTTCCGGGGACTTTGGTTGAATTAGTTAGAATATTAACTTTAGGGAATTTTATTTTTTGCTTTTGTTTATTTATTTATTGATCTCACCTGCTTCCTATCGAATAATTTTGCAGGCTTCTTGGTAATCATGTGGGGGCAGAATTACTGTGGCCAATCTTCAGTCTACCAGCCGTACTACTCATAGGGAGATATGTACACCCCTCCTCCTTGCAATCAAGAAGATGAGAAAATTAAAAAGGTACTGGAGCTCGTGTTAACTAAATTAAACAGAATGGAGGAAAGGGTCAGTAAGATTGGGGAATCACTCCAGCTTCATGGACAACAATTGGCAGGACTTTCGAGTGAATTGGCATATGCAGATAATGACGATGGGCCAAGCAACATCATTCCCGACTTATTTGAGGAGTGCGAAGAGTAAGACGAAGAACCCCCAGAGGTCTATGTCTATAATACTGTTCATCGTGAAGTAATAGATCCTCGGGCTGATTCAGACTCAGATTCGGACTCAGATTGGGATGATATTGTGAAGCCTATACAACTTGTGCCTCGCATAATCCCGGAGTCATGGCATGAATGGGAGAATGTAGACATCGCAAGATTATGGCCCACTGAAGATATTTGCTTTGAGGAAGAAATTCATGAAGCTAAGGAATTACTACATGGAGATGTTTGCAAGGACATGTATCATGAAGTTTCTCCACCTAATCCATATCTCTTGCAGATCATAAAATTGATTGAGTCGCATGAGAAAGACCAAAGACCCCAGTTTTATGCAATACATGAATTGCCACATGTGATTCCAAGACAAACACTAGGAAAGAAAGCAGTCAAGACGGCACTCCTTTCCATTACTGTGCCACTTGGGATTCTATTTCCACATGATCAATCCTTGATGATATTTACTTTGAAGAATTGGAATAAGAAGAAGAAGAAGAAGAAGAATAATAATAATAAGAGGAGGAAAAGTACAAGGATTCATGATGTGGTGAATGAATTCTCGAGAAGACCGGTGATCAAGGAGTGGAAGCACAGAAAGAAGAAAATTTGCAAGGCCGTCTTCTACAATTTCTTTGCGCCATATGCATCTCATGCATTCTCACTTGAGAAGAGACAAAGAGAGAAGCGATGGTGGAAGAAGAAAAAGTGGAGAGAAAAACCTCCTTAACATCTTTTGAGGTAACTGGGTCTGGTCGTCGACCATAAATTACACGACGCTTGTTGGGAGGAAACCCAACGTATTTTATGCTTAATTAAGGGAGTGAGTTTTTGATACAGTTGTGTGTGTTTTTAGTTATTTATATGGAGAGATGAGAGAGAAAGGGACTATTGATGTTTTGCTAGTGACATACTTGAGCAGGTTATGGTAGAATCTACCCCGGTGTGCCATGGCACACATGACCTTCACAGGGACTCGTGCATGCGAGTTGGGGATTCTTCATAGGATTTTAGTAGAGGAGGGCAGTCGACCCCGGTGTGCGAGTACACATTGACTTTATAGGAGCATGGTGGCACCACTACTGTGCTCGGGGGCTGCTTGGCGTGATTTCTTCCCCACCCTTGAGGTGGTTGTGAGTATCTTTTTCTCTTTCAATTTTTTTTTTTTATATAAGTATGTCATGCTCCATCTCATCTACTGGCCTACACATTGATTGCTGAGTCTTCTTGCATACTCTCTAAACTCGTTGAGGACAACGAAGCATTCGGTGTGGGGGTGATTTATCTGTTTGCTAGCCATAGAGTCTTGCATAGCCAGTTACATGTAGGATGTGTTTAGGTTGTATTGTGAGTCAGTATTGTAGTTTTTGTTATGTTTTTACTAATATTGGCGTATTGTGTATGATAGATTTACATACTGTTTGCACTTTTACATAATTGGGTATACCCACCAAAATTTTAAATTGTGTAGAGTCAAATTTTTTTTCGTGTCAAAGCCTTGCATATAGAATTAGGATATTATGAAAATCTATAAAAAAAATGAAAAAATTGAAAATATTGAGAAAATGCAATTGAAAGAAGCACAGACTTGGTTGATTTAGTGAGATGTGAAAAATTTAGGCATAGGGTGTGAATTTTTATCGAGAGTGACATTTTTAGCTCCCCCTAGTAAGTATAGAGAGAATTTCATTACGGGAATGTCTACCTATTTTTAAACTAAAATTAAATTTTAAAAGCTAAAGTAAGCGATGTTTTTCTCTTAAAAGAGTTGAGCTTGGTGTTTGCTAAACAAGTCGAATGTTCATGTTGTCCATCTTAGGTAGTCGCCAGCCTGCCTCGTAGTGGCACACAAAACAGCTATACGAATGTGTGTATTAGAGCACTCACTGCTTTTAGATCTTACCTTGTAGGACCACTAGTAAACCCTAATTGATCCTTGGATTTATTGTTAGCTATTTTGACCTAGGGAAACTATTCTTGACATTCATCATATATCGTTTAGAATTACCTTTCTAGAGTGTCACGAGGGAGCAATAGTTGAGGGGGTTAGTTGAGGGAGTGCTTAATTTCATATTTTTGTGAGTTCTGCAGATCGCATATGCTTCATTAGATATCTACGAGGGGATGCGAGGGTGAGTGAGCTGGCTTGCACACTGAGGTGTGGCGGTGCTCCATGTCATTACACCATGGACACGATAGTGGAGATCCTGAGTGCGTGAGATCTAATCCGCATGAAATGGATTGTTTGTACTTAATTGGTGGATCGTGCTAGGTATTTGATTTCTATCATCTTGGTGTAGGAGGTTCGGTTGGACCAGACACGTGACATATTCTATTGACTATTTGAGAGAGGACATGACTGCAGTTTAGTGTGGGGGTGTCGACATTTGACTACGGACATAGAGATTGTGCATTGACGACTCCACCCCTATACACGCTTTGACTTTGACGGTGTGTGGCATCATGCGCTTCATGGAGTTAGGGGAAGATGAATTATTGTGATAATTATTTATGGATTTGTTTATTTCCTTCCCCTGACATTAATATACTGCTTGATTCTTGGAGGAGGACCACTCGTATATTTTTTATAAATTATTGGTGTTTTCTTGAAAAAAAATAGAAAGAAAAGAAAAAAAGAGAGAGAGAGAGAGAGCGAGAGAGAGAGAGAGAGAGAGAGAGAGAGAGAGAAAAGGAGAGGAATAAAGAAAGATTACAATTGTGCTTATTGGAAAACGAGTGGTGAAAGTTCCTAGTTCCAAATTGAAGACAAAGATGAGTTTTTGCTTATCATTCGCTTTGATGGCCACGAGATTGACATGATACCGGGGGTCTCAGGGGATTGAGGGGCGGAGTCGGTGAGATTCGGGTTGTGGATTCCTATCATCAAGGTGAGGGTGTGTGAGATATGGGGTTTGGTGAGTTTATGTGACGCTTTAGGATATGTTGCTTTATACAAGTTATATCATTTTTTCCTTAAGCCTCATCATATTTGACCATTAGCGGAATAGGAGCTCGGACTATGAATGTGGCTTAGCCTTGGTTAGCCTCTTATTTTTATCAGCACATATGAAGAGGTAGGTTGTTCTTTATAGTAAAGTTAAACTTTCTATACTAACTATGGGGAATTCCTTGTTGTCGAGTTTAGCTGTAATACCCCGTCTATTTGTGAAGGGTAAATTGGGCAATTGACAAATATAAAATTTAATTTTTATTTATAAGTGACAAGTTGGGTTATTTTGGGTTGAAAATTATACTCGGGAATTTCATATAATAGTTTTATAGAAAACGGTATTTTTATTGTGTATTTATTTAGCATTTTATGCGATTTATTTGAATATATCCAAGTGTGTACCCAACCCACTAGATGACACACCCATTTGGTACTCCCTAAACATTCTAGCAAAGCTAACTAGAAGAAAAAAAAAGGTTGGGCGGTTGGAGGAAACCAACCTCTCCAAGTATCATTTTTATTATTTAATACCCCACACTCCTTTGTTTCTCTCACTCCAAAAACACATCAGAACACAAATTTCTCTCTCTCTCTCTCTCTCTCTCTCTCTTCTTTGCAAACCCACGGCACCACCACCCTCCATCACCACCACCCGAACCACCACCACAGCAGCCTCTCCTTCCTTCTCTTCTTCTCTCCCTCTCCTCTCCCTCTCTGCTACTCACCATCACCAGCAGCAGCAGCTGCTCCCGCCAACGAGGAGGCAGTCGCCACCACTCCGGCGACCCACCCGACGGGAGAGCCACCGCCATCTCAGCCTCCGTCTTCCCCTCACTCTGTTTGAACACCTGAGACCCCCTCTCCCTCTCTGCTACGCCATGAGCAGCAGCAGCGCCGCCGAGAAGGCCGCCTGACACCTCCGGCGAACCAACCCGACGGGGAAAACGCCGCCACCCGCCTCTGCCTCACTCACTCCCTCACTGTTTTGAACTCCTCAAGCCCTCACCCACTCGGTTTCGACCCAAAGAGAAGCTATAGCAGCAGCAGTTGGCTGCTGAACCCCCGAACCGCCACCATCGCCGCCGCCACCATTAAATCCGGCGAGAAGCTCTTCCGAGCTAACCGGAGCGACCCACTCTCTCCTGTTGGTACCAAAATACTCCTGGAGGTCCGAGGAGTACTCTAGCAACATCAAACAGAGCCCTCAACGCCAGATTCATCGCCGGTGTTCATCACCGCCGACCGCCACCTTCGAGGACGAAACCCACTCCGTTTCTTGACCGTTTCTCGCGATTTTTCGCGTAGGTGAGTCCTAAATCACTCTCTAGTTCATTTCTAATCATCAAAATTGCATCTTGTTAGCTCTAAATCGAATCGGGTATGTTGGGTTTGAGTTGTATGCTTGTGTTCATAAAGGGGGGTAGTTTATGTAATTTCTGAAAAAGTTGAGGGCAAGATGTTAACTGCATGTTTAGTATCTCAAAGATTGGGGGTGATGTGTGTATATTATCAAACTGCATATTTATATAAACTTTAAAGTGTTATTTTTGGATTAATGATATAAGCTAATGTTTATATATATTATTTTGACTAAATAAAAGTAAATAAGTTGTTAAATTACATAGAGTTATATTTATATGAAATATTGTTGTTTTTACAAGCAAGATAAAAATGTACGATTCGGTTTAATTACATAATTTCAGTTTAATTAACTAAATAGTTTAAATTTCTTGAAAATTGTTATTTTGAGTAAAATAAATTATTTTGTTAATATTGATAAAAATAAATAAGTTGGAAGTTAGTTTGTGAAATAATTAATAAAGTAGAATTTTTAAATAAAAATCCATATTACTATTACTTGAATATTTTTCAGAGATATTAGAAATTATTTATCTAACATCAGTTTATAGTTATATATGACTTGTTTTATTGAAATAAGCATTTTTGTGAATTTTATTTGAGTATTTAATTATTATATAGTATATATATTTTCTAATAAATAAATAGGTATAATTGAATTAGTTTGAATTAACTTTTATAGTCACTTATGAATAAATAGTTGTTTATTAAATTGTTATTTTCTATAAAATAAGAAATAAACTTAATATTGGAATTATTTTTCAATAACTTTACAATTTTGCATTTATATAAGTTATAATATTTTTTATGAGGAAAATATAAGTGTTAATTTAAATAATTGTTTTATTGCTATTAATTAATGGGGTTAAGGGGGGATAAATTCAATGAGAAATTAGGAGATATAGCAAATTTTGCATACTTGCATAATTAGACTTGTAAATTAATTTAGGAATTATAAATTGTAGGTGACGAGTTCGTAGACGAGGGCTACGTGTATCTGTAGGAGCTATCGTGATATTTGTCGTGCTACTTGAGGTGAGTAAATATGCCTAACCTAGTGTGCCCGTCCTTCTTTCGTGTCCAATTATTTTTATAATGTTTACGTCTCAAAATGTGATTTGTGATATACGTGCTTGACTTGGGATTTCAAATACTTGTCTAAATGATTCTTTTGGAAAATATCACATGAAGTTAATAATACGTAATAACGTAAAGTGGAAACGGTTGTGCGGTGGAACCATATACAGATTCTTACTTATTGCGGTTATGATATTTTGCTCGGTTGCAACTGCCCCGGGCTGCTCCATGTACTCACCTCTCTGGCCGCAAGAAGTCTTAGAGGGGTGCCGGCACTTAAGGTCTTGGATGCATGGGATATGGTTGGTTCTATATTTTGGATTGTTCCCCGCTACAACTAAATAATAAATGTGAATTTTTCATATGGATGATGGATGGACTTGGTTTATTTTGGAAAATATGGAATTGGATTGAGAATATTAAATGATGAGTTGGATAATTTATATTGGTCATTTGAAATGATATGTTGTTTACTTACTCATTATTCCTCTTTTATTTAAAATAAAATATGCCTCTTTCCGATTTACATGTTGGGGTATTTACTTGCTCAGCGTTTGTGCTGACTTTGGAAAAACTGCGGTCTTGTTTCTTTCCCCCGCAGGTCTAGGTGAAGGGAGCTCGGCTTAAGGGGATATCGCGGACTCATCTAGTTATCTAGTACTTAAATAATTGAAACACCTAGACATTGTTTCATCCTGTTTAATAATATGTAATGTATCACTTTGAAGACTCTTGGTTTGTAATAAATAATTATGCGATGTTTGTTTTGTTTACCATTCGTTCCCCTTGCACCCGGGAGCAATCTCGGGCGCGGGACGGCATTCCCCCACTTCTCCCCACGGCGAGGTGCGGGGTGTCGCATTAGCTGCGCTTCACACCTCTTGTCTAACTTTTTTTATCATCCATGAGCATCAGTCTATGTTATTGAAATTGCCTGATCTCACAAAAAGAAAGAATTTAAAAGCTTTTATGTGTTTACGATCGAGTCTAGATTTGCATTGCATCATCTTGCTGCATTAGTTGTGTCGTGAGTCGTTTTAGAGTCGTTTCAGTCTTGTCGGCTAGTAGACAGTTAGATGCAGTAGATGAGACTTTGCTCGTGACACGCAAATAGAAAGTGTGGAGGTATTTGATAACTCCTTAATAAGATTTATCCTACGGACACTTTACATTGTTATTTGTGTGCGTTTCGGTGCAAAGTGATGAGATTCTGGCCAAAATATGAAGAAAATAAGATTTTGGATGTTTTTGAGCTTAAACGTACAATCTGGGCGTTTCTTGAATAGTTTATATATTATTCGCATGATTTTGTCACATTTGATCTTCGAGGTAGTGTTCGTATTGTGGTTTACAGGAACATTGCATGAGGAGAGCAAGTGGGGAGAAGAAACGAGCTTCGGAAGTCAATAGGAAGCAAGAGAAGCAAAATGGGGGGAGCAAAAGTGACCAATCTTCACTATTTCGATAATATTTCGAGTTCTACACTGAAGATGGAAGCGAGACCGGTAGCAATTGAAAGTAGACTCGAAGATTTTTGCAACGGCGGGTCACGGAGCTAAAACGGAAGTCGGACGAGAAAGTTATGGTCCGTCAAAGATGAAGACTTTATACTTAGTCAAAATTTGGAGCAGCAGAGAAGTCTTCTTGAAACAGAAATCTGCCCCTAACTGAGAAGGCCTTCGCACGAAGAGAAAAAGTCTTCGTACGAAGACTCTTCGTGCGAAGAGAAAAGTGTTCGCACGAAGACACTGTGCTGAGGCGGCCAAAATTAAGGAAACAATGCCTAAAACTTTCCTAATTGACCGGGGACTCTTAGGGAACATATATTAGACATATTAGGTCATATTTTCAGAGGGGAGACGTAGTATTGAAAGACGGGACATCAACTTGGAGCTTGGAGCACATCGTGGAGCTTGGGAAACCTTGTTTGATCTCTTTTCTCCTTCGTTTCTTTGTTTTTGATCATGATCACAAAAATTCTTGTCGTTGTGATCATGAATATGCGTAGCTAAACTTCTTAGATCAGGACCCGAGTTTGGGGTTAGGGTTTTCACATTGATTATGTGTTTTATGAATTGAGATCCATGTTTTGATAAACCTAATTGATGATTTTACGTTTGCTATGATTGTTTTGTGATCTTCATCTCACCTTGTTAATTGCAGACGTCTTGTTAGCTAGAACTTATTTTGCAATTATTTCGTAACTCGGTAATTGTTAAACCGGAAAATCAAACAATCACCCGTTCATAGGCATGGTAACTCGGCTACGTTGAATGGGATTGTTAGAGTAGAATTCATCGCTAATGCATGTTTAGGGATAATTAGAACTTGATAACTCGGTTTTAATCTAACATAGGCGTAGGATGCTCACTCGGTAACTCGGTGAGTTAGTATTGCTCGATTAGCAAAGTGAATTTCGTTTGTGTTTCACAAATCGTAGAACGTCGTCACCAGAAAATCCTAACAATCCCCCTCACCAAACGAGGTGTCCTGGTTTTTCCTCCTATATCAAATCTCAATAATTAAATATTTGTGTCGTCTTTTCAATTAATTAGTTTAGAAAATTCTCTCAATTGCTAGCCCACATAAAGTTAATAGTGCTAATTGGTTCACGACAAGTCCTTTGGGATTCGACAACCCTATTTTCCACATTATTACTAGAACGATAACCGTACACTTGCGGAAATCATGTCAGTATGAGAATATGAGGTGAGCTAGACGCAAGAGATACTGGAGTAGGATGGCTATGGGCTAATGCACTTGAGAATTGTAAGCAGCTGTCTCTCAGACTAGTTATCCTACTAGCGCTACATCACCGTCACATAGGTAGTCGTCAACCCTCCTCGTAGTGGAAACGAAACAACTGTGCGAGTGATGTTTATGGGGACCTCACGTCCCGTCTCCATCTCCTAGGTCCACTAGTTACCCCAATTTGATCCATTTACCCCTTTATTCACAGCCTCTAGCCCATGAAGCCTTTCCTTGTGACTTGCATCACTAGTTAGAATGGTCTCTTCCTATGCGTCATGATAGATGGAGTTGAGTTAGGGAGGTTCGTTGAGGGTGAGCTGATATTATACATCTTGAGTGGATGCTCTTACATGTCGTCTATTGAGGGGATGTGAGGGTGAGCTAGAGACGGCAGCGCATTTCGGTGTGGTGGTGAGTCGTGTCCTTACACCACGATCACCGGTGGAGAGCCGTATGCGTGATATTCTTTCCGCAAGATATGGGGTGGGGGTTGGTTGATCTTATAGGAGGACGTGATGTGCTTCATTTATATCCTCTATATCTTAGGTGATGAGGAGGATCGGTTGGAAAAGCACGAATTACATTTGACTACTGGGTTGCGAGAGATGGTTTACATCGAGTGTGGGGGTGTCGACATCTATTTTATTACATCACTGATTTGACACATTCCACCCCCATGTTATCTATTTTGACATTTGATCTCCTCCAATATTACTATCGTATTGTCGGCTCCATGTCCTTAATGTTATTGTGTGGAAATGGAAATGAAGAAAAAAAAAGAAAGAAAAATAGAAATTGAAAGTGAAAGGGAATAAAGGAGAAAGCTTTGAAGACCGGGGAGATTAGATATTGTTCGAGATCACTTCTTCACGTTCGTGGCCGCGAGAACGGCGTTGCAACAAGATTGTGGGAATGAGGGCCGGAGTAGTTAGATTCGGCGGGGTTCCTTAGATTTTGGTGAGGGAGTGTGAGAATCGGATTTTCTGAGTTGTATCATGACGTCTAGGACTGCGCTTCTAAATATCCTATCCTACCCGTCCTAAGCCGTCAGCAATTTAACCCGTGGATAAATAGCTCGGATGGTAGGTGCTAGGGATATGTTTGATGAGTGTGTGAAAGCAACTTATTTTGTGTTTGTGCCCGTTCTGTTTGACGAAACTGGCCGCAAGCTCTACCGATCACCAAGTTATAGAATCTCCAAGGGAATATGAGAGCCTTATGACATGCCGGTTTGGTTTTCGAGATTGCCCAATCTCTAACTAAATATATATATATATATATGTTATTTGCTTTGTTGCATTGTTTATAACCGAGTTGGATTGTTTAAAGTCATGTAGATTGAATAGTCCGGTGTTTGAGTCATTGTGTCCAAGGCAAAGTAAAGGTATATGTGAACCTTTGAAGTAAGTGTTTCTCGGGACGAGCAAGAAGGTAGTGTGAGGGAATTTGATAGCACATTTTAGGAGCTATATATATAATTGTCATTTTCCACATTATCATGAGATATATGAGCTTAATTGTAGAGAATATGAGGCATTTTTATCACTTGTTGCTTCCTATGCGCTTTATTGTTTGTCCGGGTGTTTCTATGCATATTTGGTTGTTATTTGTCAAATATAATCGCTTGGTATGTTTGTTCATGTTGTCTTGACAGGAACAAATGCTAATCGGTTGATAGGAGGCATGGAACGAACTTCGGAAACAATGGGAGCTCAAGTGGAGTGAAGAGAAGCAAAAGTTGGAGGAGCTAGAATGACCAGCCTTCACTATATTTATTTCTCAGGAAAATATCCAATGAATTTTGGAGCAAGTCATGCGCCATTGTAAAGTACACATCCAAGGCTTTCCAACGATATATGGTAGGCCAAAAGACGAGTTCGGATGAGAGAGTTATGGCCCGCGCAAGATCAACATACAATTATGTCCGGGAATTACAAACTGGAGGGGCTGAAATGCAATTTTGGCCAAGTTACATTAAAACTCGCCCCTGCTGGTAAAAAACGTGATAGACGACCTAGAGAGACATCATACACGCACGGGGCACCATTGGAGAGCAGCTTGGAGCTTGGGGATTGCACGGATTCGTTAACGCTTGGGCAATTTCACCGTTTGATCACTTTTCTACTTCTCTTTCATTATCTATGGAGAAAATTTTGTATCTTTCATCTACTATGAGCAGCTAGATACTTTGCTAAGCTCTATGTTAGATTCATCTTTTCCGGATTATTGTGATTGGTTAATGTTTTGGATTCATGACTGTGACGATTCTTCAAGTATTTTGGTGTATTGTTGAACTAGGATTACTGACACACCATAATTATGAATGACCATTAGATAATGACACACCCGAAAAAGCTATGTGCAGCACGGAGCAAAGCACATATGCTATAAGTGAAATTTTTGAAACCACATGTGAGTCATATGAAGCGAGCCCAAATCACAGTTGATGTTTTTATAATTTACCCAAAATAAAACTAATGGGTCGGATAAGAAGTTCCGAAAAAACGGGTTACACACTCACCCTACATACATGTCAGCACAGCTGTCTCCAGTGAAACGCATTCACAGGCAGTCAGTAGTACTGTATCTACACTCACTATATTTTCGTGCACTCTTGTTCGTCCAAAAGAATTGTCAAAGAAGGGGATTTTTAAAAACTCTTGTCAAAGAAGGGGGCAATATTAAAGGAGAATATAAAAATGTGGGGTTTAATGCTTAACTGAAAATTTTATAACTTAATAACAAAATTAAAAGTTAATCTAAAATTCACTAAACAAAACAAAATTTCAGCCAAAAAAACTGTCCCCGTCTCTCTCCTTATGGCCGAAACCCCAACCCAGAAACAAGCGATCGAAGACCCTATCCCAGACTCCGACGACCGGCCTGCTCCCTCGGGTGACCACGGTAGGAATTTCCGGCGGTTTCCGTACCGTCCTTCTCACAAATCTCTTTCTCCTCCCCGACAAACGAACCCAGAAAAAAGCCCGAACGGGGTATCAAGTCTCGTTGCCATCTCCGACGAAAATTTACTCTCTCGATCTCCTCTCGGACTAAGGTCAAGCTTCCCTCTCCCTCTCCTCACCGATCCCAACAAATTCATGGCCAACTTAATCTCTGTGATGTTTCTCTACACAGACAAATACGGCGGTGAAAAAACGCTGTTAAGAACAAAATTTTATATTTTCAGCGGTTTATTAGTGCCGTTAATTACGAAAAAGTTTCTATTGGAGTACTTTTTTTTTATAAATTTTATCCAATTTGTTGTAATGCTTGGGCACATCCTTAGTGAATGGCTTAGCTTGGAGTATTGGTTGACCAATTCGGTGGTTTAACAATCCGTAAAATTAAGATTTTAACGAAAATATACATTTTGGCAAAAAGATACATGTTTTATTAGTAGTTCAATTGATCACTGAGTAGTTCAATTGATTTAATTAGTGAAAAATGAGAATCCAATTGCATTTTTTCCCGATTGATGGTCAAATTTGGTGATGATGGATGATTCAATTTTGGTCACAATTGAAAATAGCCCTAACATTACCAACTAGTAATTCGATTAGCTCATTATAGAAGATCGATCAACTAATTGGGTCACTTTAACTATACAATACAACGATAACGACAACAACAACAACAATACAATTCAACGACAATGAAAATGGAACAATTACAATAATACAATATAATGATAGGACAACGATAAGAATAACGATACGATAAAATGAAAAATGAAATTATACGATGACAACTAAGTAGCCACTTAGAGGAGAAAAATGTTCTTATTAAAGGATCAAAGTTGATCATCAATCGAACTTGTAGCGATTTTCAATACACCAAACCAAACCAAAGGTCACAATTTATAGCGATTTCATGATATTCAGTTCATAAATAATTAATTTTTTTCACAAACATGTTTAATAGGTCCGCTTATCGTATGTTAACCAGTTAGTGAAGATCGCTAATTATTAGTATGTATGAGTTTATTAGTGAAGATCGCTAATTCAATTTGGTCACAATTGAAATAAATCCTAAAATCTAAACCCTGAACATAACCAACTAAAGATTCGATTTAGTTCATTGGTGACGATCGAGGATCCAACTGGGCTGTGAGTCAAAATTTACATTTCAATATGATCAACTATTATTATAATTGAGTAAATTAGGGAAGATCGATGATCAACTTGGTCACAACTGAAAGTAATCCTAAACTCTACCTTATTCAACTAGTAGATCAATTGAGTTCATTAGTGATGATTGGTGATCCAATTGGGTGGGGAGTCACAATTGACATTTAAATTTGATCAACTATTAGTATTATTGAATTCATTAGTGAAGATCGATGATCCAATTTGATCATAAATGAAAATAGCCATAAAATCTAACTTAGTCAACTAGTAGTTCGGTTATGTTCATTAGTGACGACCGATGATTTAATTTGGTGGTGAGTCACAATCGCACTTCAAATTGATCAACTATTAGAATGATTGAGTTAATTAGTTATGATCGATGATACAATTTGGTTCCAATTGAAACTAATCTAAACCCATAAAATACAAACAATTTTTTTAAATTGAGAAAACACACCTTAAATTCTAAACCCTAAACAAGAAACCCTAAACGGTCCACATTAGACTAAATTGGTGTCATATATTCACAGTTGCAAACCAAAATGGTTGAGTGGTAGACCAAAATGGTTGACGGATATTCACAGTTGTTGACCAAAATGGTCGACATGTCGACCAAAATGGTAGACAACTACCATATTGGTCGACATGTCTACCATTTTGGTAGTTGTCAACCATTTTTGTGTCGACCATTTTTCTTTATAGTTGTCGACCTTTTTGGTCGACATGTTGACCAATTTGGTCGACTGGTAGAGTCCAGGAACACATACGCGTGAAAGAGAGTGGTGGGGCAGTAATTTTTTTAAGTTACGAGGGTATGTTAGTCATTCCACTTATAATCTAACTCATTATATATCTTCCCCTTCTTTGACAAAGGTTAGATATTGCCCACTTAGTTGACAAGAGGGAATAGAAATCCCACTCTTTAGCCAACTTCCCCCTTGTTCGTCTCCGTCTCTGTCTGCAGTCGCTTTCGAATTAACAACGAGCTTGAATTATGTGCCTAGGGTTACGTCCCCGTCTATCGACAATTGCCATAGCGGAACATTGCAGGAAACTCTGAGTTCTTAGGGCTCGCATTTTATGATTATTGCTTTTATTGACGATTTGAGTACATGATATGATATTGCTGTAATGGCGACGGAGAATCCAAAGCCACTTCGATTCCGATGTCCCTTCGACGATTACGTGCGGATTCCGGGTTTCCACAGCGAGGAAGACGTCATCGATGATGAGGCGGAGGACGGCGGCGTAGAGCTTGCAGATGCGTCGGACCACCACGACGGAGGCGGAGGAGGTGGTGTGGCGGCGTCTGGAACCAGTGAGGTCACTCTAGCTTTTAAAGGGGAGGTCTATGTGTTTCCTGCTGTTACCCCACAACAGGTGCGCTTCTTCCAAAACTGGTCAATACGCAGAATCTATGCCTGATCTTTGATTTCATTTTATGTCTATTTCCATTTTTGTGGTGTTGATATTCAGATGATTTGGTATTTGATTGAATGTTACTGTTGATATTCTAGGATCAGTAACAGGTGCATTTGGGGGAAAGTTTCTTCCCACACTCGTGTTGGCACACTTAGAGCAAACCGGGGGGGCTGTAATAGAAGTTCTTTCAGAATTTGGAGATTTTACTTGTTCAGGATGCTTAATGCTTTTAATTATCTGAATGTCTTGCACATATAAAAGGATTTTGAGCTCCATTTGGTTGTTTTTTAATTAGTTTCTATTCTATTAGTACGTGAACTCATGGTGTCTTAATTATTACACCTGACGGCATCGTTTTTGATGTGCCTTATATAATAAACTGATTACGTATTGAATGAATATTACACTCCTGCCTTCATTACTGTCTGGAGTCCCTAATACGTCGATTACAGGTTCATGCAGTTTTCTTACTCCTCGGAGGGTGTGAATTACCAACTGCTGCACCTACGGTAGATGTTCCATTCGATCCAAGTGACAGGGTAATCTTGCAGGTCAATACTGTGTATAGAACTATAGATATGTTCTGTTTTCTATATGTATATTCATTCATGTTTGTACGTCTACAGGGTGTCAATGATAGCCCTAAGCGTCTAAAACTTTCACGAAGGATTGCCTCCCTGGTTAGGTTCCGAGAAAAACGCAAGGAGAGATGCTTCGATAAAAAAATTAGATACAGTGTACGAAAGGAGGTTGCTCAGAGGTACAATGTCATTTTAGATCTAGATTATTGTATATTAGTTAAGTGATTTAATGCATCGACGTGACAGTCTGTTATTGGGTTTTTTGAGGCAACATCTCCGGAGGTTAATGATTCGATTCATAGGTAGAGAAAGTTTATTTCACCTCTCTGACTTTTTATACTGAGGGTATTGTTTCCTGGCCCGCTTCCAGTCCTTACAACGTAAACTTCTACTGTGATATTTTCCAGAATACTTGTGCTTACAAGCCTTTTACTTGTCCTTCTAACTTAAATACTTATCCTTGTTACTTCAATTTTATCAGGATGCACCGCAGAAATGGCCAATTTGCTTCAGTTAAAGAAAACTCAGGGTCTTCTAGTTTGGATTCCGCTAAGAGCGGCGATCAAAGGGATGGGATACATCTGGGAACCGGGTGAGTTCTGAGCTGATTCTAGTCATACTGTTTTACGCGTAAGGAAATATACTTGGCTTTTTGGAACATTTTGTATTTTTGTTCTTATGTTTAAATTTTGCATAGATCAGAGCTTGTAGATGTCAACATTGTGGTGTTGGTGAAGACTCTACTCCTCTCATGCGTCGTGGCCCAGCTGGAGCAAGGACACTCTGCAATGCATGCGGGCTTATGTGGGCAAACAAGGTCTGTCTGGTATTAGATCTCAAAACGTTTACTTTGTTGCTAGGTCAGTCCTCTGATATTCATTTATGACAACCAAGATTCCATTGCTCAGTTGGGATTCAAATGGAACCCCTAGATGTCTTTCTGGGCACTGTTAAACAGTTGAGGTATAGCCATTTCCTCATTTTTCAGTGAATGTTGTTAAGTGAAAAACTGAAAATTGTTTAAACTCCAGGGATAAGTCTTTACTGAACTCGTCATTAGATAATTATCATCAGAATGAACTTAAATGTGTCCTCGGGTAAAGGGAGAATGATGAGATAATTTATGTCACTATCAGGAATATTAGTGTGTGTGTGCGTGTGTGTGTGTGTGTGTGCATAATCATTTTTTGTGACTGGCTGGGCAGGGAACACTGCGGGATTTGAAAAAGGAAGGAGTGGTTTTTACTTTGGACCAACTAGAGCTGGTATGTTTAGCTTGAAATGAACCATAGTACAAATTACTCAACTGCTTCCATTTGAAATCGGAGTTTTAGCTCCCATAGTGGTTCTATCTTCATTGCTCTTTTTCCATGGATGGATTTTCTTTTGGTCCATTCTCCAGGACCAGCTTCAAATTGCATTTGGCGATTTATAGTTAGTAAGAAAATGTTCGTTGACAATTTGATACAAATACTTCTTTGGTGTTTGCAGGTAAAGCCTCTTGACATTAAACCTCCGACCATGGAAGGGGAAAGTTTCTCTGGGAGCCTGGACGATCCTGTATTATTTCTTTCCTTTTAATGAGTTATGATGTGCTTTATGTTTTCATAAAGGAAACACTCCCATTATCTGACCTTTCCACGTTATATGTAGGGAGTCTCTGAAGATCCTTTTATGGCGATTACAGAACCATCAAGCAATCCTTCCATCAATCAAAATGAGGAAGTATGTTATCAATTCTGGATTTAGTTTTACAATAATGTCGGCTTTTTACTTGTCACACGCTCTTTTGTATTATATAGCAATTCAAGCTTAGCTGTGATAATTTAATATTTATTATATTAATAATCTGTGTTGAAACTTAGTAGCTACTAGTACTAGATTAGTGCCAACTTATTGCTCTTGGACGTCAATTGAGTTATGGTCTGCAGACGGGGGCAGACCTAGGGGGTAGGCGGCTCCCATGTAATTTTATTTTAGTACAACCACTCAATCTTGGCCCCTACAGAATTAAAGAAGAACACTTTGGTCCATCTAAGTTTACATGACTTGATCTTTCAAGTATTAAGTGAACACTGGGGTCTTCCCTTAAATTCCTACAATTGTACCCTAGTAAATTTTAGAGTTTCAGAGATATTTTACCCTATTCCGTTACTGAATATTTTCGATTCTCGACCTGGTTAATATATATACCTGAATTTATATAATTTATAGAAGTAAGAACATATAATTTAAATTTATGGTACAATTATGATACGGGTTCATGCTTTATTATTGCTAAAATAATATTATTTGAGTGGTGAAAAGGGTTCTTTGAGTGACCCTTAAGTTCTTAATATAGATTATCTGTGTAAAGATGTAAAGAACTATTAATGGTGAAAAGAGTTCTTTGAGTGAGCCTCGAGGTTTTTCTTAATCACCCAACTCTTCATTCCATACATTCAACGAGGGTATTACAGTGGTTCTATAAAAGTTATCATTCAAGCCAGCCGGACCCTATGGTAATGCAACACTCTACATGCACTCCTCCACTTCATCGACCCTCCTTTTATCCTATAATAATGTCATCATCTATCTCTCTATCATTACGTAAAATCGACCGAATGTATCTAAAATGATTATTCTTTGGCACCTCTTGCCCACCAATAGTTATTGCCTCATACCCCACTGTTTGATGGCCCTCTAAAGTTCAACTTCATATACTCTATCTTGGTCCGACTAATCCTGAATCTTTTAAGTTCTAAATTATTGTTTAGCTCACTCCTCGACTTCATCAAAGAAAACTATATTATCACATCACATGCTCCATGGGATATCATCCTGGATGCTCCTTGTAAACACATCCATGGCCAAAGTGAACCTTTGTGGACTTAACGCCAACGCTTGGTGTAAACCTATTGTTATAGGGAATTCTCTTGTTTTTATCTATGAACACTAATGTAGGTCTTTCTTATTTTCTCTGCACTTCTCCATTAAGCGTTTAAGTCCCTGTCATAAAAAACAAATTGATTTTGGGAGACTATTGTCTTAATCTCCTCTCATTAACACGCTTCCAAAGCTTCATTGTGTGACTCATAAGTTAAATTTCTCAATTATTAGAGCACCTTTTAGTATCTCCCTTGTTCATAAAAAGAGGCACTAATGTACTCTTCTTCCTCCACTCTTCCGACATTTTCTTGCACTTCAAGATTTTATTAATCAAACTACTCAAGCGTATTACCCCCTTGTCACCTAGCGACTTCCAGACTTCTATAGGAATCCCTTTGGGTCCTGGTACTTTCCCCACATTCATCTTCTTCAAAGCATATTTGACGTCAATTTCGCTTATCGTACAAGGGCATATTTATAGTTTGGGAACAAACAAGAGCCACCAAGAACCCCTAAGCTCGAGTCACCAAAATGTTTCCATTGAAGAGTTTCTCAAAATAACTTCCCACATTTCCCTGTCGTTAACTGAAAAGACTATCTTGTAAATCCTTAATAAACTTAACATAACTCAAGTTCTTCCCTTTCCTCTCTCTAATTCTTGAAATTTATATCCCTCTCGCTATCCTTAGAATTTATTATTTAGTCTTTCCTAAAAACCATTGTACGCTCTTGATTTAGCCTCTGACTGTTCTTAGTTTCAACTTTAGTGACTTTATCTCTCTCGAAGTTCTCATTCTCTCCTATTGTTTTAACAGCTATTTGGACCTAGTCATTCCAACTTGTTTCTTTGGTGGCCAACTTCCTTTTGACAACCCCCCCCCCCCCCCCCCCCCACCCCCAAGTGCTTGGTGCTCTAATATACCTAGACATTTCCTCCCACATTCCATTGGTACTCCATATTGCCCCCTCAAACATCCAGTTTCTAGAAACTACCAAGTTTTCGCCTCTGATTGACGAGTTGCAACTAAATAAGATGGGAACCAGTTTTGAATATGTGTCATGGTTCCAGTAAGTAGTGTCTGCCATGAAGTGGTTGTGATGTAATGTTATGTCGACTGTGGGTCAACTGTCATGGGAATTGGAAACAGAAGGTGTCAATGTTTCAAGAAGTTAGTAAATGAGAAGAAACGAAATACTGCCAAGGCTGTTTTGAGCATATTAAACATATATGTAGTTTTACATTAGTTGTTAAAGAACCATTTTAGATTTATTGCTGACTGTTGATTGTAGGAACATGAAAGAAGCGAATATGAGAAGGGGTTTATAGCCTTTGCGCATTATGATCCTTATCCTAGTGTTTTTCTTTGACCTTTTGTTTTCTTTGCATTTATCAATACCCTTGCTTTTGCGCCATTACATTACTGATGTAAAATTGATTCACAGCGCGGATTTTTTTTGTACATATCATGTTGACCAATATTTAAAACCATGAATTGCACGACTAATTCACAGCCATTCGATTCGTCTTTAAGTTAATTATACTCTTATTAAAATTTAATTGCAGTCAAAACAATTTTGTTGTTAAATCAAAGCCTTTTTGGTCCTCCAGGATATGTACGGAATTGCATCAATTCATGCAGTGGCTATGAGTTCAGTAATTGGAGCTCTCAATTCTTCCGGTGACTTTGATGAGCAGGTTTGGAAGTGCAGTAATAATAATATTATTCATGAATTTCTTAGTTACGAATATTACCAGACCAATGTTGGGTGAAGGAGATAGAATGCAACAAACTTACTTGGAGTATTGGGATGAATGCAGCAGGGAGCTTATATTGAGTTTGCAAATACCTCGGAAGAAACTGACATGGACGACATTCACGCTGATTTTATTTAGCAAATGCTGGAATTTTGGGGTGTCCATCCAAACCGGCTGTTTGGGCAGAAAGTGTCTCCTCTCTTTCAGATGGGTCCACCCGAGTCCATTGACGAGAACGAGCAACAGAAAGAAGATTCTCAGGATGAGGCCAGATTGCGGCTCTGTTAGGGCAGAGAGACTAATGTTCATGTTGACTGCTAGGATTTTCCTTTTGTGTAGTGTAATGTCTCCACCTTTTATCATTTTGTAAATATATACTAGGTCTCTTGTTCCCCGGGATGGTGAGTTACACTAAATATATAGCAGAGTATTACTTGACATATTCTATTATTTAGTTAAGCAGGGTTATTGCATCACAGATGGATGAAATACTGATTAAGACAGAGCACATGCCCTGCAGAGTACAGGGGATGCTCAGCAGACAAAGTCCAGTTTTACTACTCATTGACGAATTTCATACTAACCTCTTTTACCTGTGGAGCTAAACACTATAATTAATATCATTCCGCATAGCTACCGCTTGACTTCTGAAAATAGAATTTTAAGAAACATATGATTTCCAATAAGTCAAATTTATTTTGTACTCTATATGTAATTATCAAATACACTACTATGAAGTAGTATATAAGACTAGTTTATAATCCGTTCCCGAGGGCACCACAAAAATACGATAATTCCCAAAGTTTGGTTGCTGCGATTGTCTTATGATGAAGTATTTAGTTGATAGAAAATGGTGGGGCAAGCTATTCCACACGTCACATTTTGAGAGAGAGCTTATTTCCCACAACACCTTATTATGTAGATTTCTCAGTTAGTGACAAACATGTGAATTTCCACTCCAGGGTTACCTTACCCTTCCAATAACAAATAAATATTTCAACTGGGCCTTGCCGAAAGGTCTGATTCGAATAACATGAAAATGTAAAACGAGATGCCGAAAATCTGAATTAAGATGGACAGCGGCTGACTCTTTGCTTATACAAAGAATACTGTACAATCCTTGTCTTTCTTTACAGTTTGTTCTGCAGTGAGAGCAGACAGTGTGAGAGAGCTCACAATAACTGAATTAAATCAGATTAGTTTGCGCCTCGTGTTAGTAACAACAGGAGCGATACAAGTTTGATTCATTTTTATTGACCTATACATACCATTTTCTTTATGCAAAATTGCTCATGGAACTCTGCGAGCCCATCGACTTTTCTAACTCAATTGAGTATATTGACCAAAAAGAAGAAGAAAAAGAAAAAGAAAAAAGCACTGCTCCATGGTGATTCCTCGCACAAAATGGTACAGCTCCGACATTTACTGTTATCTCACATTTTCCGCCGTTACTATATCGCAGTTCCTTCTGCCTTTTATTCAAGAACGCCTCGAGACACCACGAATAGCCCAAGCATGGCAGTCTTGTATCAATTCAATTACAATTGGCTTGCAGCATCCTTGATTCACCTCGGTCACAATTGACATAATATTTGGAAAAAAATATCCTTCATCATCTCATCATATACCTTTTACTCATGAAAATCCTCATATGGCGATGTCCCGCTCGAAGAATCACTTTCAAAAGTTGTCTCCCTCGGTGATGATGGTAGAGATTCTCTTCGCTGGGAAGTCCCACCTGATTCAGGAGACATACAGTCAGTCAATCTAAGCCTAGTTCCAAATGTCAGCCTTCAATATACATGAGCCATCAGAAGTGTTGTGATTAAATAAGGTTCCCAATGGGGTCTAGATGGTTTTAACTATAACAACCCGAGCAGATTACTGTCTCAGCAACTTCTTTATCCGTACCACCGGATAAAAATGCTTAATCCACAAGGTTTTACTATATACCAGACATCTAATCCACAATATCTTGATGTGGGACGAGATATAACATTCGACCCTTGTGTGGTAGCCGGTTCCATCCCTAGTTGGTCCTTAGCAAATGTTAGCAGATTATAAGTTTTGAGTCGAGCGTTTAGTTGAAACTTGCATTAGAAGGAACAACATACAGGAACACTTCATAGGTCCACATAGATGATTTTGGAGGTTAGACTTGCAGGTTATGAAATTTCTCACTTAGATTCTACAATATTTTACTAAGGGTAACTGTCCTCATGCAAGCAACAGGAGGAAGAGGAAAGAGAAAAGGAAAGGGGGGATCAATAACCCGCTGTTGAGATGGAAGAGGTCTACCAACCTTTTTGCCCTCTTGAGCGGAACTTTTTTGTGTGCCGTCTAATAAGTTTCTTTGCTTTTGTTATCGTTAGTTGCCTTGCAAAGGGAGAAAACTCTGCATCACTTTCACTCCATTCGCCACTGTACTCATTGTCTGCTTCACCTCTCATTGTCCGCAGGACAAATGCCTTGGCTTTACGCCGTTGAGAATTAAAGAGTCCCTTTATGGAGGTAACAAACCCATCGCCTGCTCCATCTGCAGGACGCTTAGCCCATGATATTGGATGCTGAACAGATTTCCCAACTGAACCATCACTATCGCTGAGATTTAGATCGCTGTCTGGAACAGTAGAAGGGCTGGGTTCCCTCTGACTATGTGCCTTGTCTTTAAACTTCTTGCCCTGCGTACAACATGAGAAATAAGTAGGGGAGAAATTGGGACCAGATAGATAAATCATGGTAATACTGAATGATTAATGATCAACTTCATTTCCCTTTTCTGGATAAAAAAAAACCCTTGTTGATTGATGTGCAAAAAGTATTAAGGGAAGAGGGATCAGATGTAGTTATTTTACGAGAAAGTTACAAGTACTGGTGTACAAAAATAAGACATTAAATTAATTTAGTTCATGAATCATGATAAGAATTCGATCTCTCTACGGTTTCTTGTTATAGGAAAGAGAGAATAGAAGTTTATCTTTTTTTTTTTTTTTTTTTGTCTTTTCTTTCAGTTTTCTTTTTTCGTTCATCTTCTTCTACTTTCTCAGAAAAAGGTAGACTCAAACAATGTAAAGGATTACTTCGCTATTGACTATCATAGGAAGCCCATCAAATCAAAAAATTTACACAGACAGAATTGGCTGCGAAGGGGCGAATAAAAATTGTATCATAGACCTCCCTTCTTACAACAGGCGGTAAACGTTTCGACAGAAAATAGAAAATTGCAAGTTCAACTTCCATATGGCTTGATGTATCCGGTGTACCAAACCATTTAGTTCTCACTTAGTCAATATATGAATAGCAACTCCTCTAAATATTTATTCTTCTTTCAAAAGTGCATACAGAAGGAATTTGATGCACCCACTGTCCAGCTCCTGCCTACATTCCACCATTATCGTCCATCATTGCTCTCCACATTCCATTCAAGAGTCCTCCATTTCTTAACTTCACCACCAGGTGGTTTGACTTTGTTATGCATGAAGCTTCCAACGGAGGCATAGGTGGGAAGAAGTGGAGTATGGGAGTGTAAGAACCAAAACAGATCAAACAACATTTGAAACCAGCCACATCCTATTGCAACAATTCAAGATAGTTCAATATTTATATCCCTTTCCTTGGGGGTAACAGACGCCTGGCATAAAGACACTGAACCTCTATTTGCCTAACTTGTGGAGCCAAAACACCCTTTCTTGTTGTGACGCTGTTGGGCCGGATGACAAGGTTGGTGGTGTCAGCCTATGATGTTCCACCCTCAGACTTAACTCCACCTCCCTCACCAAACTCCATCTCCACCACCAACATACGCGTGACCCAGCCACCAACACCAACTCCACCGTAAACTCCACCACCACCAAATCTTCACTAATGTCACCGCCAAATTCTCTCTCCCTCTCTCCCTCATACCGACGACCCAATCTCCACCATCACTAAACAAAATCAACAATAATGAACTTTACTATTCCAACAGATATAGAATGAAGAAAATCAGAATTTCTGAGAATTGACAAAATACCAGAAAGTCTCTTCTTCGTCCCTCTACTCGATTCCCATCACAGCTGACCACTACCACCGCTGCCACAAACCTAGCGCCGGTGGCTTCTTGGCCTGCTACTCCACTCACTGGTCACAAACCCACAACCCAGAGTCGCCGTCAACACACATGCAATCAGACGCCGTTCACCAATCCAGCCAAGTGCTGCCAGAAAAACTGTTTTTTTTTTTTTTTTTTTTTTTTTTTTTTTTTTTTTTTTTTTTTTCAAAATGGCACCTCTATGGCTCTATTCTACCATCTGAATTCATTGAGTTAATCTAGGATTTGAGACACATGATTTGGGTTCTTAGGATTCTTTCGGGTGGTGGGCGTTACAACTGCTTAGAAGTGACTTCATACATGGTTAGAGTAAGTGTTAGGATATGGGTTCTTAGGATTCTACCATATGACTTCAATAGCATTTCTTCTAATAGGGTTTTGATTTTCATGTGGCCAAAACGGAGCAACTTGATTTCACTTGTTTATTTGTTAGGGTTTTGTTCTGATTGATTGAACCAAGTGGCATGCAGGGCCGCCATTCCATGAGCGACGGAAGAAAATCAATAAATAAAGATGAAGTCTTATAGAACAAAAGGAGTTTAGAGGGTGAGAGAGTTAAAAAAAGATACAGAGCTTGTTGGTTCTCTTTGTGTGGCTCATAATGGCACAGGAAAAATCAATTAGCTAATTTTGAAATAAAGATAGTGGGTAAAACTTGTTGTTGGATAGACTATAGATACAATTCATATATTTGCTTGTTAGGTTTTGGCTAGATAGCAGAGAGAGGGAGAGAGTTTCTCTTGTGGTGCGTTTAGGCCAGAGAACATAAGGGAGAGCATGTTTTCACTTGTTTTTTATTCATGCAATTTTAGGACATGGAAAGAAAGTGATGATAACTATGTTAGGTTGGTCAATACTGTGTAGTTTGGGGAGGGAGCACCTAATTCTAATTCCAGTGAGTGTCCTATGGAAGACTTCTGCATTTCTTACAAAAAAAAAAAAAAAAAAAAAAAAAAATTGAGTCCACGTTATGAGTTTTTTCTAGTATGGGTTGTTTGGGATTAAGATTCATTTTGCTGTCATGTTCAACAAAAGGGTTCGTTTGCTTCAACAGTCCTTTGACGCAGTTTGATACTTTTATAGAGGTAGTGGTGACACTAAATGCGGTGAATTTTAAATGCATATTTTGCTGCTTTTTAGCTATCTGATGTCATCGATTTCGTTGATGTCGCATGTCAATGTCTTTATAACTGGTGGGTGTTGTTACCAAATAATTGATTCATTAGCTTAAGTTGTGGTTTCTAGCTATTTGTAGAAGTTGATTTTAACGTATTGCTGCGAGACTCGTACTTGCGAGTACAGTATGTCTCAATAAACCAGATTCCCCTTTCGTGTGGTTGATCTTATATAGTCTGGTAGGTTATCACCTTCGACTGAAAGCCTGTATGTGACGCCTCTCTAACCGACAAGTGTTTCTGCTAAAGTGAGGTGTTGGTGGTTGACTAGAGTGTCAATGTTTTTAGTCTGCAATTGGTAGACCGGTTGATAATGTGATTTCACTGTTAACGCTGTGTGTATCAGCAATACGCAGAGGGTTGGTGAAATGCATTGTTTTATCATTAACGAGGGTTGTGTGTTAGGAGTCGGACCAGACGGGTTGAGTTAGTGTAGATTCAACTGTGGTTGAATTATGGAAATCTGTGCCTTGGGAGAAAAGAAACTGGAGAGGGAGAGAATTTAGTGTCTTTTGAAAACTGTCATTAGTGACTGTCAGTTACAAGGGGAGTCAGTGTCTATGACTAAACAAAGGAGTCGAGCTGTCTGTCACCTATGTTGCATGGGTGCTTCTGGGAGGTCGCGCACCCGCACCGGGTGCTTCGTGGGTGCTTTGTGGATAAGGCAGGGTCATTTATAAAGTTTTAGTAGGGAGGTCCTCTAAAATACAACTACAACTTAAACCCAAAAACTGTGCATTTATGTGAGCATTTCTAACCCTTAGATTACTCATCTCTCCACAGCTACGGACAACAACAGGATGAGATCATATTGTTGATATAGTAACTCTGTATCTTTCAATCAGTGTATGAATTTCTGTTTATAAATTGGGTTACTATTTTTGTTGCTTTTGTATTAGTATAATAGTATTACATATAATATAAAATATAAATAAAGTTGCCGCACCCCCAACGCACCCGCACCCATGCTGCATAGTCTGCCACCCTTTTTCTTGAGGAGTCCAAGTTCCAGTGACAGACTGTTGCGCACACAAATACCTGACCCAAACCATCACCACCTCATTAGGTATCTAGGCCTATCATCAGCCCCCGACATTGACCCACAGTCCACCAGTGCACTATAATCACCATTCAGGCTAGAGCAGTAGAAACTCAAATGGACACTACAAATATTATTATTATAAGAGGCTGCACTGCTGAAGTGAGAGAACTGAACGCAGTAGTGGAAGATCAGAATATAGAATAATATTTGGCATCGCTAATTGAGATCTTCCAGGGGCTCAGAACAATGGAGAGAGCACTTAGAGGCCAGATGGGTCAGGTTAAGCGTCGGGTTGGGACAGCCAGTACCACAAGGTGCATATTACCCACCCGGGCCAACCAACAAAAGAGAAAAAGCAAATAATTTCATTTGAATATGAGAGGTTCTGTAAGCTTCCATATCTTTTCGAGACACTAGAAGAATGATAACATATCAGTAACAGATGAGAAGTTGGAGTTTCTCGTTCAAATGCTATTTTGTGTTTAAGTTTAATTAATTTGGAGTCCTTTCCTCAAGCTTGAAGTCCAGTTTATACCTACAAAGTTGGTTGCTTGAAATAACAACGTTCAATTCATTTTGTAGTAAAAGTTAATTATAAGGACCGCTATTTGATATTTTTTCTTTGAAAAACAGTGTCTAGTATTTGGTTTCTTTAAGCATCAAACAAATAAGAATTTCTTTTACTCAAAAATAACAATAAGAAGTTATTCAAAATCTGCGAGTTAATGGGCCTTTCTTATGAGCAGATGTGAAATTTCATTACATAAACTAATGTTGCTCATTTACTCTAATCAAGAAATCACAAAGAGAAAAGGATCACGATCAGCTGGCTAGTGTTGTTCAATAAGTTAATCAAGAGGGGTGAAATTTTACCTTTCTTGTTATTTCCGTAAAAGCTATGACAGGACTTATGAGCTTCTAGAATAATCAGAGGTATGACCTTAGAATGAGTTTTTCTTATAGTATATTCTACTATAAGAAAATTTGGCTTGGGAGTAAGAATTTAACTTCAAACAAAAACAGGAAGATTGGATTGCTGGGATGTGGGAGGTCTTCGGTCTGTTAATGACAGACTATGCTAGTTTTACACCAAACAAAAAGAGAAATAACAGCCACAGGCACTGATAACTTACTTGCATGCCAGTAACAGACTTGAGGACTCCCCATATAACATGCTTTTTAACTCTTGAAAACAGCCGGCTCCAAGTTCCAGTGAAGTCAACTCGGTGAAATGTATCCATCAGCAACCTCAGCTCAGTTACAGACAAAGGTGGTCCTTCATAAGTGACTAGTAGTTCAACCTATTTCATTGTGATCAAGATGATTTAATAGAGAACTTGTAACATCATGATAGGAACTGATAGATAAATTGAAGGGGTCTAAACCAACCTGGCTTATTTTGATATTGTGAAATTCCCTCATCCTTCGAGGCCTAGATCTTTTCTCATCCTGTGTTTTACCAACTTTCTTCTCTTCATGAGAGGAACGGCCAGGTTTACTAGGTTTTGTCTCTTTCGACTTATTTTTGGAGGCTTCATCTAGCTGTTCAAGAGCAAGCGATCCGGATCTTGATGAATTAATGCTTGAAGAGTGAGCCTGCAATACAAGTTCATTAGCCACAGATTCAGCTACAGTTTCTTCCCATGTTCTGTCAAATGAAGATGTTCGTCTCAGCTCATGAGTTGGACCACTGATCACATTGCCTTTCTGCATCTTTGATCCCTGCAAATGTTGATATGGAAACGGTCATATACGTGAGGCTTATATTAGAAAATATCACTGAATGAGAAGACAGTGCGACATTATCAGGATCCTAATAATTATGACGATTGACACGCTTATAAAAAGAACTCAAATGAAAAAAGTTTCCACACCGGTCAAATTTGCATATCTGAACATATAAAGAAGATTAGAAAGATCTAGAAAGAAAAGGTTCAGAAACTCACTTGAGATGAATCAGCATGAAGAGAGGATTGGCTGGTACCAGAAGAAAAAGGTACCGAAGAAGTGCTTGATTTTGAGGAAACCTCAAATTCTTTGGTTGGATGACTGCTTGATGAAGATGATCCTTCAGGCATCAACAAACCTTTTTTTCCACGTTTAGAGCCGGCAGTAGTTGAAACCTTCCAAACTTCCTGGACAATCCCATGTATTCAATAATATCATAAGTTCAAATTTTCTAAAACAGGAAAGACAATTCTCAAGCAAGCAAGGACTAACCTGTCTCCTTTGAGAGTCTTGCTCTTCCTCCGGAAAGAAGTACCCCCATATCATATGGTAAAGTGACTCAGCAAGATGTATCTTTAGGGGATATATTTCGACCTACAAGATAAATGGGTATTTTCCTTTCACTGACTAATTTCACAAACAATAACAAACTGAATATTTTAAATCCGACCAAACACACATAGTAGTTTTTTTCTGGCCAGCTACGTAAGAACATCGTAACACAACCAAATTAGACGCTGAAAAAGAGGGGGGGGGGGGGGGGTGATTTTTGGGGTTGAGAGGTTTTGAACCCCAAGCTTGGGGAGGGATGAATCTGGGGCTCCACCTAAAAATAGTAGGGCCAAGAGCCCGTTAGCACCCACACAGTAATTACTTCCCTAAAGACGGGAAATGTTCTGTAAAATGGGATAACCGGTTTAATGCAACTTATTTAGTGCCATGTAATCCCTCAATCAGACTATCTGCAATGCATCTGCTTAAACTAAAAAGCCTGCAGTGAACCCACTGATAAGTAAACCGGGACCTTTGTATTGTGCCTCTGAACTCTGATTCTGTCTAAATTCCAGAAATCGGGACCTTTATACTGACTATCCTCCCGGTTATAAGGTTCCAAGGGAGAAGAATCTAATTAACACTTCCAAAATTTACAATATGAAGGGATGAGTTCCTTTCACATCAGTAGGTTAATTTACCATGAATTTCAAGAGGTGAGCTCAAAAGAATTTTATAAAATCTCCCAAACAAATCTGAGCATAAAATTTATCTCTTTGATACTGGTATCACTTGCTTTCGGTATAAAGGTAAGTAAGCTTTTAGTCTTTTACAGAGTTATTGGAGTTAGGGACCAACTTTCAGCTCTTCCACGCTGAAAGGGGTTATTTGTTTGTAGCATATATATAGCATTCTCAATTGTTTATTCATAGTCGCCACATTTTAATTAATTTAGCTTAGAGTAAAACCCAAGAAAGGACGTAAAATTTATCAGTAAGTGATCTAGATATTGCTGCACTCAATTTGGGGGGATATCAGGACTAAGGACGCAAATAAAAGACGAGAGAAGTGTTCCTTTCGAAGGACAAAGTGTATAGTATGACGACATTATGTACTCCCTCAGACATATTTTAAATATCTGCATTCCCTTTTGTGGATGTCCCAATTAAGCTACCTTTATTTCTCAACTTTCCTCAACCATTATCCTAAATTCAAACTTGTTAACGTACCAACAGTAAGACAGAATAATCCTGTAAATCTACGAAGTCAAAAGCATCCTCTAAAACTTTGTGACAAGTCAAATGAGAATGGTTTGCCTTTTGCATAAATCTTTCTCCACAAAAAACCATACTATCTTCCATTCATTAATGGAGATAAAAAATAATATGATGTTGAGGTGATACTACGAGACAATGGGAACTGAAATTATAACAGTTCTCAAACAAAATACCTGGAAATTTTCAATGGGTGAGTTCCCATCCTTTGGAGCTCCCTGCTTTGCATCTACTCGGAGCATTACTTTTCTGCAGGGGGACGAGTATACTTTAGTTTCCACTAACAAGAGCCAGTTTGATGAAGTTTCCGACAAGCAGACTAGAAAAAGCTTGGATACACACATCTATTGAAATTTCTCCAAAAACCGAGGTTCTAGTGTGTTTGCTCATGCAAGAGTGTATCTGTACTTAAATATTACCGGCATAGTTGTCAAAATCTTACGATTCACGATTCGTATCCTACTATTCGATTCGATTCACCCATGAAACGATGCGAATCCCTTAGTGAATCTTTAATGGCCCAAAAATTATTTGAATCCCGATTCAAGAGTCCGAATCTTACGATTCAGTTGCGATTCAGACCGATTCTACGATTCACCTTCGATTCATCTGAAGGTCTAATTGAGTTGCAGCATCAGTCTAAGAAATTATACTTCCTACATTACTTCCTACATTTATGTCTATTTTGCAACATGCTTTTGTTTGAAATTACGAGAGCATTTTTCTCAAGATAGTTTTCTATTATTTTCCATCTCCTTGGCATCTTGTAGTTCCTTGCTCCACATGCCTATCTATTTTAGATACTCTTCATCTTTTAGATGTGTGAAACTCCTAATCACTAATTATGGATGCGAGTTTTCAATAATTTGAGCATTCCTTTAGTAAAAATGAATATTTTGTTCAACAACGTTATAGCTTTATGAAATATTTTATTATATCTACATAAAATTATTGCAAGCTGAATCTTTACGATTCACGATTCGATTCGATTTACGATTCAGTGAGGGTGTATTTCGATTCACTATCTGAATCCCGATTTGACAACTATGATTACCGGGAATTAGAAAATGAACTCTTTCTCCAACACTAGTTTCAGTCTTTTATATTTCTTCATAGTTGAACATACCCCCCCCCCCCCCAACCATATTACGAATTTTGCCGAAAAAAAACCCGGTTATATTTAGGAGAAACTGACATTTGATCATTCCCCATCACACTAGCAAACAAAGTGCTCCAAACTTTGCACGAGTCCTGCGGGGTCCTGAAGTTAACAAGCATAACAACCTCCAGTGGCCAGGGGCCTCATGCACCCGGATTCAAAGGTTGGCAAACTATTTCCAAAACTATCCTCTCTTTCTCCTTTCCCAATATTCACTTCGATATATATTATGGGCAGTTGGGCACTGTTGCCACTTCATTATTTTGAAGCATTGAAAGAAGTGGATAACAAATTTCAGACATCCTAGGCAGGAAAAATGGGCAATCTTTGCGGGACAGAGGGAGTATTAATTTCTATTTATCACATTGCCGACCGAAAATCTCTCTCTCTCTCTCTCTCTCTCTCTCTCTCTATATATATATATATATATATATATATAATGGTAAGAGACGGAATTTAGTGCTGATAATCGAAGATGAGAAGACTGTGATTTATGATCAGAAACTATTAAAGTCAGACGGAAGTGCTTACTTTCCCCATTCAGGAGGCGGGTTCCAGGGTGCCAAAATCATGTCAAATTTGGCGTTGGGCAAGCAATTTCTCACTACAAAATACTTTGTTGTAAATCGTGAAACCCCAAAGTCTTTGTAGTCCCTTTCAAAATCAAATATCTATATACACAAAAGAAACAAGTCAGTTAACCACACCCTAGAAAGAATAAACAAAAAAAATGTATGCTCAAACGAACATTCATAATTACGGGTAACTGAGCAAGTTAAATAGCCCTCATACAACAAAGACAACCAAGAGTACAAAATGAATCTTTGTACTAATAAGTCTAAGATTATCTCTGTAGCCAGTTACTTCAATTTTACTTCAGCGGAAAAAAGAGTACATAGGAAGATAACTAAACAAGTAAATGAGAAAGACATATGAGCATTGGAAGCCTTCTCAATTACGTTGATAAATTACATTAACCTCCCTTGACGTCTGCTCTGAATATAACCCCCTCCGTGACCTTCAGAATATCTCCCCCCCCCCCCCCCCCCCAATTGGTAATAATAATTTTGAAGTACATACCCAACCCTACAACTAATTTTCCATAAGGTCTGTTTACACTAGCCTGGTTAGCCAACTCAAGAATATTTTGCACCAACGCCCTTAAATTTGCTAGAAGCTTAGATTATGCTAATGATTCGAGTTTTCAAAAAACTAGTTATGCGTCTCTTTGGATAACTACTCTCTAAAATAAATAAATCAATCATAAAACGTTGCCGAAATCATCAATAAACGATCATGCCTGTCCAGCTGTCCTGAATGTAACAAAGAGCATCAAATTTGTTTTCCAACGTATTACACACTATCAATCATGACTACTCATAGAAACCAAAAAGAGTATGAACAGCTTACAAGTGAAAGTCAATGGTTGAGTGACAAGGTAAAGCACAAGAGAAAATCTGGTTCTATCTATAACTCTTTACTTTTAGCAGTAAGTCTTCGGCAACTATGGCTGAGGAGGAATAATAATGTTTTCAATGATATTTCGATTTACACTAACAAATGTGTGCAGGAGATACTCAGACAAGAAAATCAGATACAGAGCCATTTATCCATTACAACTGAGTTTTAAATGGAGAGGTCTCTTGCTCACTGGACTCCTGCTGCGGCAGGTACAATCAAATTGAAGGTGGATGCATGTTCTAGAGGGAAGTCAGGGCAACCAGGAATACGTGGAATGTTTGGAGACAAAAAGGGAGTGTGGGAGCTGGGATTCAACTGAAAGATTCAAGAGGGTACCCGTGAGGTAGCTGAGGTCTGGAGCATCTACAGAGGCATAACCATAGCCTATGGAAAGAAACAGAGAGGTTGAAATTGAAAATGATTACTAATACGACATTCAAATTGTACAAGGCCAGAGAAGCTAGAGAGCTCAGTTGGAAGCTATAGTGGCTGATGCAAAAAGTTCTTGAAAGAATTAGAGGATAGCTTAAGCATTTCATGAGGGATGGCAATGCTATGGCTGATGTACTTGCTAATCTGGGGGTTGAACAACATGATGCTATGGTAGTGACGGAGAACTCCCCAGATCAAGGAAGGCCTGCTAGTAGCAGCAATCAAGTATGATTGATGGTAAAAGTGAGATGGAATGAAATACATTTAAAAGTTACTAGTAAGTAGAATAGAATAAGAAATCACACATTACCAACTTCTTTTACACTCATCAAAATCAAAATCTTATGCTAATAGTTTGATAAAAATATGAGAAAAGAATTATATAATAGCAGATGCATATATCGTAAAATATATACACCAGTGCCAAGGAAAAATAACATTAAAATATGAAATTTACGTTCCAAATCTAAGTAGTTCCAAAATTTTGTTCTAAGTCAGTCAAGCGGTCAATCAATCACATTATGTGATAATTAACCATATACTGATTTTCACCAGAGGATATAAGATTTCATTGTTTAATACTAACTGCCTTAGTTTGCAAAATGTAAAAAGAGTTTTGGTGATTTTCCAGCCGTAAAGGATGGTGTTCTATTTACACAAAACATCAAGCAAGGCAAAAGGCAACTTATCCTTATGAAACAAATTAAACTTGTAAGAATTTATTCGTTATAATCTTCCATCTAAAGCATAAACTCTGATGATATCTGAGAATTCTTTCCAAGGGTCCAACATGATGTTTTCCACTAAATTAATTCCTGTCACCACCAGATCCAATGTCACTAGTTTTTCATCGGAAATGTGTCACTAGTGGAATGTGCGGCTGATGTCAAAAACACACCAAAAACAGAGCCAAAAAAAAAGGATCCCGCCATCTTATATTAACTTCAGATGTGAGGTTGCTCAATTACTTGATTATTTAAACTTCAGTTGTGAGGTTGCTCAATTATTGTAAAGGGCTGTATATAAACTCTAGGCATACAGCTTAATTTTATTTATTTTTTATTACTTGCCATCTTAGGTATTCCATGAATAAAGAACCTCACCATGTCATTGATCTCAGCTTCAGAAAAAGATTTACCATCTGCAAGCATGCTCCAAACCACCTTATTAATTTGCAAAGAGATACGCATAGCCGAAGATGGAGATTTGTTTTTCTCTTTCTCCAGAAGACGAAGTTGTGCCGCTTTCTGCAAGGCCGTCCTTAACGAAGCAGATGCTGCTTTTCTTGATCTTTTAGCATTTCCTAGCTCTTTCTTTAGATTTTGTACCTACAGATGTAAAGTTTATAGCCTTAGGAGACCATCAAACTGAATATCAACTACAAAAACAAATAAATAGAAGAAGAAAATACACTTTTTTTTAAATAGCAGGAACAATAAGAACGAAACAAACTTAGCCGGGATAAGGTTTGTTGTATGCAATAACTCTAATCTTTATTCATCAACAACAAAAAGATCCTTTCATTTGAAAGATAGCACATGATAAGCACCTTCCCTCCAGCTACATGGATCAGTCTCCTCCAGTTGCGCTTGTCTAATGCCAGTTACTCAGTTATGTTTAATCTGACTAAGTGATCCAGAACTTGCAAAAAAGAAAGTCCAAAATTGAGATTTCAAATCCAAGACGTCTAGGGTTTTTATGACGATGCTCCAGTGAGGATTATGAGGACTTTAGTTTATTATTTAGTTTAATTCTCTATTTATAGGATTGTAATCTTTTCATTAATGAGAGTTTAGAGATGAGTTATTGAGCGAATGCGTTCGTGTGATTAGCCAATCCCTTGCGAGGGTGAAGCACTTTCTGAAACTCTCAGTAGTATTATTCTTCTCATATTCTATCATCTCTTATCCTACCGTCCTATGGCTGCTAAAGTTACACTTAATATACTCCGGCTTTGCCCCACTAACTATAAACTGTTCAGATTCTACACTATCCCTCCATAACTCTAATCTACTGTTTAGCCCACCGGCCCCACCCCCTGCTTCATGAAACAAAGCTATATCATCTGCAGATAACATAGGCCGCAGGATCTCATCTTCGATGCTCATAGTAACCTTAGTTAGAGATATCCTCATTATAGTAGATTATTGTTAGGTTATTTAGTTTCTATAATAGATCGCTTATATGATTGTGTTTCCTAGTTTAGATTATGCTGTTACCTAGTTGAGTTTAATTTCTTGTTGACCAAGTATCAGTCGCCTATTTATAGGCTTGTTGTACTCATGGTATCAGAGCACAATGGGCCTATAAATAGGCAACCAATACTCGGTCAACAAGAAATTAAACTGAACTAGGTAACAAACATAATCTAAACTAGGAAACACCATCATATAAACGATCTATTATAGAAACTAATCAACCCAACAATAATCTATTATAGCGATAACATCTCGAACAATCTCATCCATTACAAAAGTTAACATGACGGACCCAGCGCCGATCTTTGGTGTAAACCTATTCCTATGGGCAATTCCCTTGTCTCTCATCCCACTATCCTCACACCAATAATTGCTTTCTCGTACATGTCCTTAATCCCCTCAATATATTGAATAGGTGTCCCTTTTTTTCCCAACATTAATTCTCTATGCACTCTATCATATGCGTTTACTAAGTCTATAAACACTAAATGAGTGTCTTTCCTATTTTCTCAATACTTCTACACCAAGCACCTGAGTAGGATGATGACCTACCTCCATAGTTAAACTCTAAGGCTGTGTTTGAAACTTGAAAAATGAGATGGAAAAGAAAATGAGAGATTTTCCGTCACAATTCATTTTCTTTTCTGTTGTTTCGCAGCGAAACGAAAGTTGCAAGAAAATAAAATACGATTTTAATATATTAAGGTTAACCCACTATAATTAAGATTAATATAACAACAACCCCCACCAATTAGATGACATTATTTAGTAATTGCAAAGCTAGCCCTTCAATTACTTTAAGGTTGCGTTTGGTAACCATGATTTGAATTTGGATTTGGATTTGAAATCCAAAATTTGAAATTCTAAAATTTCAAATATCGGATTATTTGAAATTTTTCGTTTGGATGGTATAATTAGCTTCGGTATGAATTTTTATTTGATCGTTGTTAATTTTATCTAATGAAGAATAAGAATAACATTTGGCCATGGCCCAGTGGCAAATCTTTAAGCTGAAAGAGTTTCGGCTGTGTTGGGGCTGAAGATCTGGGTTCGAGTCCCATAGTAATCATTTTTTATGCAACCTACAATTGGAAATTTGATTTTATAAGTTGTACGCCGCAAATCTCGGCACCTGGGATTTCAAATGACGCCCTATGGATTGGAATTTCAAATTATTCAAAAAAAGGGGCGTTGGATTTGTTCCAAATCAAATCCAAGACCCTATAATGCATCCAAACATTGGATTTCATCCGAAATCACCCCAAATCCAAATCCATCCTCAAATCCTATGTCATCCAAACAGACCGTAAACTTATTTCAATTAGTCCCTAAAAAAGTTTACCAGAGACCCATGACTCTCCCAACGGCCTCCACCACCACTGCACAACATGGCCACACCGGCAAGACCAAAAACCCACCTCAACACCACGACCGAATTCCCTAACACCACCACCGATTTCCCATCCACCACCAACTCCAAATCTGGATGTTGCCACTGATCAAACACAGTCGTCGTTGCCCTCATCCCTGGCGGGGTTTGATGATTGAACTGGAGAGAGAGAGAGGCAGAAAATAACAGAATCGATGCGATGAAACAATCGAGTTGAGCGTTTCAGCCATCAGTGACATTGGACAGGATTAAGGCAAATGAGTCATCAAAAGTTTCCGTCAATTTCCCCCCCGTTTTGGACGGAAAATTTATTTCAGCTCATCAGGCATAAATTTTCTATTTTCTATTTCCTTTTCTTTTCTTTTCCTTTCTTTATTTTCATTTACTACCAAAAAAAGAGTTTCCATGATTTTGCTTTATTTTCCTTTTCATATTCCTTCTGATTTCCAACCTCCAAACACCCTGAATGAATGCCTTTCCCATTTTCTGAAAATGATTATATCAAACAACAAGAAAAAAAAAGAGTAGACTCAAATGACCAAGCATTGCCTCTATGGAATCTACAAAAAATACATTTAATCCAAAAGATCGACCGAACGCCTCTACAGAATCTACAGACATGCAGAAAATCAAAAAAATCAAACGCCTGTATAATTCTGCAAAGTCCAAAGCAAACCGTAGCTGCCACAACTTAGAAAAAACCTCCTTCCTCCTTTTTATAAATAATTCCAAATCTTATTGCTTTCCCTGTCCGAAAAAGATAGTATTGTTTGCCCTTTTAGAATGTCCTAAAATTATGACCACTTTGGAATTATACTTTTTCCACCGCCTTCTCTAGTTATACCGTATTTAAAGCACTACAAGTTACTATCAACTTGAAGTACTGGTAGGGAAATTTTGGCACTATAAAACATTTTTTTTTTTTTTTGAGAATATCTATTTTGACTACCTGAATCTTTCTGCAAAGGCAACCCGAACCATCATTTGGGACGGAGGGATAAATTACTTTCCATAAACCACAATCATGAGGAATGCTCTGTCCTCAAAACTCATTACTCCACACTCAATGACTGCCTTCTTAGTTGCCACTGTATTTTCAGAAATAGTGAGACGACATCGTTTCATAGTTGTCCGTCATGCTAGTGTCTTTTCTGATTTTTTTACTTCACAATTCGAATCCTACTAAACATAAACATTGTCCCTTGGGCCATCACCAACATTGTAAGATTCATAGACTCAACACTCAGAATATAAGACAGTGCCACCTTCTCAACTTCACTAACAGGACAAATTTCTGGTTCAAACATTTTGACCCCATTTCCACCTTAAAGCACATCCAAACACAACAAGTTAAACTACATCCTCTTCAAAAAAATCTATTGCTGGGTATAATGCTATCTTCATATAGCACACAACAAATGAGTGATACCCTAGTGATATCGTTTGACTTCGTATTAACCACATTGTAAGAATGATAAAAGGTCAAATAAGAACAAGTTATTAGACCTAAAACGATTCAAAGAAAGGCAGCATCCCCTAAATCCCCTCCTCAAGAAAATGTAAAATTGGCTCCCAGAATTTGAAAGAATTTAAAGAAAAGTTAGATCTACTGAATAGAGACGAATGTGGCACCTAAAGAACCCAAAGTTCTGAACAATTATGTTTATCAATGGATTCGGATGGGTTACAGGAAACTAGGGCCATGAACGGGATCAATATTGTTTTTTAAGGAGATGGGAGATTTAGGAAAAAAATATGCTTAAGCAGAGAGAATAAAAAAAATAGATTCAATATAAATGTGGAGATCACTGTCTTGGACACATACATACATCAAATTCATTCTTAAAATGACTAACTAAAGGAGTTCAAATAATAGACTCAAAATTGGTTAGGAACTTTTAGAAGAGCACGAGAGGAAAAGGTTCGAAGTTGTATGAAAATCTCTGCGGATTTGTATGATAATTTCTTTTTAAAATATGAGAACTTTTAGGGAAGAAGAAACTGGAGTAGCCTTGGCGCGATCTGGCAGTACATAATGAACATGGTTGGATGGGTACACTTTTGTCATATTCAGTGAGATAAGAAAATAGTGTAGCCGTATCACCTCCAGTGAGTTTATTGCATGCATCAGTCTAAGAATTATCAAGCAAGCTTAGACTATCATTATAGGAGATATAGAAGCTGAGTAGTGCTAAGAGCATCTCCAACCATGAGGGGGAGGGGCAAAACCATATAAAAAATACGGACCATGTCCAACCATGAGGGGGAGGGGGAAGATGGGGGGAGAATTTCGGCATGGGTGGGGGATGGTTAGGGTGCATTTCCCCCCTAACATCCCCTCCCTCTCCCCCCTCCATTATAGCTAATTAATCCAATTTTGGTATATTAATTACACTTAGTACTATTTTATTATTATAATATGTGTTTTTATTATGATTAATATATTTTTATTATTATTTTTATCATAATTTTTTTTTTTTAGAATTGAACAAAATAATTACGAAATATGTCGTTATTTTATTTTTTTGTCAATTTGATATATCTTATTATTTTTTTATAATTAGAAATTATATTTACTAAATATTTTGGAAACACGGTGAAAAGTATTTTTTGGAAATAAAAGTGTTGTTTGTTATTATTGCTATTATTATTTTATTATTAGTTGGGGGGAGGGGAATGGTTGTAGATGAGTAGTAGTTTGGGGAAGGGAGAGGGGGAGGGGGAGGGGGAAATTGGTTGGCCCGTGGGGGGAGGGGGAGGGGGAGGTGGGGGGAGGGGGAAATGCAACATGGTTGGAGATGCTCTGCTAAGAGGATCCATTAGATAGAGATGATTTTCGGAATAGACACTTAGAAACAGATGGAGTTCAAGAGATAATATGGTGAAATTAGGTGTTTTTTTGCCAATCTAGGATTAAAAGAATAACAACAGGTCAGAACACAAAAGCCCGAAAATGATGTTATGGTGAGAGCGCACACACACCCCAAATAAACGTTAAATATAGATTAAAATATAAACTTCCAGGAGACATACCAAAAACATCAGTAAAGAAAGTCAGCAAAGTGGAAGAGAAGTAGTGACAAGAAAAATTAACACAATTTGGTTCGGAATCCTGCAAAATCCAGTCCCAAAAGGTTACAAGTTAACATGCTACATCATGCTCAAAATCGTCTACACCAAATCATACCATGTAACGACAAAATAAGTTGGGTGGAGTGGAATAATTGCCAGAGAAACTGTATTTTCACAAAAACAATTGCAGTTTCGATCAACACCAGATGACATGGCATGACATGACATGTTAAGACAATAATTAATCAGCACACAAACAGGGTAAGCCAGCTTTAATTCTCACCAGTATTGACCGTCCACTGGTTATCATCCAAAGATCATCTTCCTTATCGAGACCCACATCTACAGAAGTATCACCATAAGAAGACAAATTCCTGATATCACCAAAAATCAGCTTCTGCTCTCGCTCTTCCTTCTCAAGATCGATTCTCGCAAGCTCGACCTCTTCGACACCATCAGGAACAACCTCATCTGCTTCTTCTTCTATATCCTCATTATCTTCCATAGGATGTGAAAGAATACTTCTCCGAGGCCTGAATCAAAAGATTCAATCAAGTTAAATGGTTGCAGGATATGACACCTAATAGTAACATCTGACTCATTCCAATAGAAGTACTTCACAAAATTCAAAGGTTCAGATAAAATGCATTTTGGATAGCGAAATAGAATGTCTGGCCAGCTTGCATAAACTAGAACGACAGCAAGAAAATATTCATAAAAGAAAAAATAATCACAGTGCCTGAGAAACTTTTACTTTTAGGAAAAATAAGCAAAACACAGTTAGTGTCATACACAAATTTGTGTCCAAGGATGTTGAAGCTACAGTAACTTCACACCTGGTCCCGGTTTGACAACAGCATAATATACTAATATACGCTACCAAAGTCAATTGATATTTCAAATCATTAGGTTACAGCAAGAACAATGCAGCGAGAAGAAAATGACATTAAAATGGACGGCAGATAACTGATAACACCCTTACTTGGGGAGGCGAGCAAAGAGGAGATTAGTAAGAACATCAAGCATGACTTGAAATTGACGAGATGTCATTGTTGCTGTTATGTTATCAGAATTGAAAGTGAGCTCTTTCAATGGCTTCATCTGCAAGAGAACAAACTAAGTTTGGACTTTGGAGCCTCCTAAAAGTTTTAAAAACAGATCTAAACAAGATACGAATCTCTATGTTTACCTTCAAGTCTGTTGTTCCACCCTTGTGCCTTGTATAGCGAAAGTACATGTCACAAGGCATAAACACTCTTTCAAGCAAGGCACCGGTACGCTTAACTTTTGGGGAACTCCTACGGATTTTTGGAAGCCATTGCAGTCCTGCCCCGGGGTCAACATCAGTTGGTGCAACATGAGCCTGCACATGCTCCAGCATAACAGAAAATTCCATTCGGTTCCAAGTCATTTCAGGTTGACTTTCTGGAACATTTACATTTCCAGTACCAAGTGCTTGTTTAATTACTTCATATCCAACTTGAAGGACGGAATGGAACGAGCGGGCTAAAACACGACCGCTAACAGCAGCAAGAAGAAATCGACCCTGTCAACGAACAAACATCTTAATTGAAGCTCTAACAAATGTAATGTGGGTAGAGCAGCTGAATATAATTCTACTATCCTATGTGTTGTGGCTCAACTGCATGGAAAAGACAGTAAATGTGTAGAACTAGACGCATGATGCAGCAATTCAGACAATTTAATGGTAGAAACGAGATCCCCAACTCCTCACTGCTTAGACGGCTTTCGCTTACAATGTAAATGTAACATCATGCTGTACTTAAGTAGATCTTTAAAAGGCACGCTATTTGTCAACTGCATACCTTATAACTCCGATTGAGCCGCGCCTATTAGGCTATCACTCTCCGGTCCCCAATAACGATTCGTCATCACACCGGAGGAAAGAAATTCACATGGTGACTTAATAGTCATTTGGTAATAAAATTGGTTAGAACAATTTATCTACGTTTCCTGTTCGCTGATGTAACTTAAGATATCTTCCTAGTAGTTTATATTCCTAGTAGTTTATTAATTATTTTCTGTCAAGAAAAATATCTCATCCATCTCATAGTTATCTGTTGAATTCTTATTAAGAATCACATGAAGCACCAATATGGGTGATTGGTCAGACACAAAATGAGTGAATACTGGAGATGAGACATTTATAGAAATACGGGGACAATTGAAAACAGGCACGACAAAGATGTACAACAAAACAGAATTATTACAAATAATCAAAGGTTATCGTTTGAAACAAAACTGCATTAAAGTACATTTGGAGAGACAGTATGCATTAAATGCACGAGACAGTGAGATAACAGCTGGAAACCTGAGAGTATTACATCTCATCCATCTCACAGTTATCTGTTGAATTCTTATTAAGAATCACATGAAACACCAATATGGTGATTGGTCAGACACAAAATGAGTGAATACTGGAGATGAGACATTTATAGAAATACGGGGACAACTGAAAACAGGCATGACAAAGATGTACAACAAAACAGAATTATTACAAATAATCAGAGGTTATCGTTTGCAACAAAACTGCATTAAAGTACATTTGGAGAGACAGTATGCATTAAATGCACGAGACGGTGAGATAACAGCTGGAAACCTGAGAGTATTACAAGTTTCTTTACTCAGTAATCGGTTGATCGAAACCTAAGATTCATTCTTCTTATTCTCCAAACAGAACTCTGTCAATAACTGTTCTCCCTTGCCTTTTTTACTTTCTGTGTTAATTCCCAGATACTTTTACATTGAAGCGCACACACCATACAGCAACAACAAGAATTTTCCCAGATTAACCAGGGTTGCCTACATGGATCAAGCTTCTCCAGTTGTGTCTGTCCAAACTCTGTTTCTCTCTTAGGTTTAATAAGACTAAGCCAAGTTGTACTGCCTCCACCCAGGTTCATTTTGGTCTCCCTCTCCCTCTCTCTCTCCCTCGTCCGCCAATTTGAACTGTATCACTTCTCCTAACCGGTGCATCCAATACCTATGAGCATAGTTGTCAGAATCCTACGATTCGATTCGGTTCATCCATGAAACGATGCGAATCGGAGGGCGAATCCTAAATGGACCAGAATTTTATCTGAATCCCGATTCACGAGACCGAATCTTACGATTCATTTGCGATTCAGACCGATTCATACCATTCATCTCGATTCAGCTAGGGTCTTATTGAGTTAGTAATAGTTCTATAAACAACACTTGCCTCATTTTTGTCTGTTTCGCAAATATGTTTGATTGCTATTAAAAAAATATGTTTGTTTGCTAGTAAAATGTTCTTATGTCCACGACTAATGGATTCATGTTATTTTCCATTCTATTGGTATCTTGTACTTCCTTGCTTCACATACACTCCTATATCTTCATTATTCTTATCTTTTAGGTTGTTACAACTCATAATAGGTCGTATTAGCTACGAGTTAGCTAAAAATTTGAGCTTGCTTATGTTGAAATACGAATATACTGCTCACATGTTATATTTTTATGGAATATATTATTATTTATGCTTAAAGATATTAAAAGTGAATCTTTACGATTCACGATTCGATTCGATTCACGATTCAGCAAAGTTGAATTTCGATTCACTCTCTGAATCCCGATTTGACAACTATGCCTATGAGACACATAATTAGATTCTTCTAATTTTGTCATTGCATATCGAACCCCTCCTAGTTAAAGAACTCATCCACCTTAATGTTTTCATTTCTGCTACACTCATTTATTTATTATACACATTAAAGCACACACCATGTACAAACTTCAAAGTTAAATAAACTCCCTCCATCCCAAAATGAGTGACGAGGTGGACTTGTTACGGAAATTTAGGAGGTGCTTTAATTTGATAGATTTACTAAAATATCCTCTGTTTTATGAGGTACTTTTCTTGGGAAGGGAAAAGGTAGAGATTTGAATAAGGGTATAGAGGGAAGTGAAGTGGAGAAGTAAGTTACGTTTTGGTAGTAGAATACTTGTTTTGGGACTCCAAATTTGGAAAAGTAAGACATCTAAACTTGGACGGGAATAGCCACAATAGCCACAATATGTCTGACTCTGGTCATATAGTTTAGAATAAATAACCACACGAGCATGTTTAACATGATTCTAGGCGTGTTAAACAAAAATGTTTATCGACGAGCACTTGACAATGCAACAAGAACTGTTGCACCCTTTGCAGTTGGGATGGTCAGGCCTGAAGGGTTTTGGGCGTTTTCCTGGAGGTCTTGAGTTTGAAACTTAGGGAAAGCTAAGGAGCTGCCTATTGGTCTTTTCAGCTGTGAGCCTGTTGGCTGGTTTACCTCTATGGTGTGATTTGCAGGCTGTTGCACTAAAGCAGGGGTTTATCCAGAGCGCACCCGAAGGGTAATGGCTGCAGGTTCCCACCAGAGTTACCAGAAATAGCTCGATAGGATGCGAATTGCGATTCAACTCGTGCGATCCCAATTAGGCGTCATTTGTGATCCAGATCGTTGATTATGGCGATCCCTTCTGTTTTTACAGATAGAGCCAAATATTTTAAAGTTATTACTCTCTTACCCATAATTTTATCAAATAATTCACATGTTTGCCTCAAACTTTTCATTTTTTATCACGCAAAGCCCCTAAAAATGTTTACCTACTAACAAATCGATATTACTGGGAAATGCTAATATGAGTAAACTTTTACACGAAATTCCTAAAAATATCTTCGAACCAGACAAGCGAATCTCAATCAAACTAATCGACCCGAAGAAGCCACCCCCGGCTAACCGCTTTCCTACCAGACCGCGTACCGCGTTCCTGATCCCGTTCCACATACCACAGCATTCTGCAATCATGGTAACCTTGGTTCCCACGCCATCCAATAAAAAAGCTGTTGCAGAATATTGATGCAACAGGCATAGCCACAGTATGTCCGACTTTGATCTCACAATTTAAAATAAAATAGCCACACACACACATTCAACATGATTCTTGGCGAGTTATACATGTGTACGGGCAGGATCTCTGACAATGAAGCAAGAACTGTTGAAAAAATTGGAGCTTACCAAAGTATCAAACGCCGAAATTAAAACTAAAGGCAGCAAACTAAACTCTGACCTATGGGCTACATCTTTACACATCGATCTTCTATATGGATCATTTCCTTGTAACACCAGTAACTATCCAATACATGTGAGATCCTAATCAATCTCACGGTTTCGACGATTCTTACATGTCTCTTGACTCCATATTCAAATGATCTTGAGTAACATAAAGTTCACTCGAAATTATAGAGTCAAACTTGATCTGCCGAAGAGAGTACAGCAGTGCTAATATTACAGAGGTTATACAGAAGGGTCGAGGCCTAAGTTAGCAAAGTGTTCATATCTAGGCTGTGATTCACACCATAAAGATGGCAAGAAAGCCTAAATAACCTGAAAATATGTCAGATCTTTCTATTGCCATGAATGCAGTAACACATGTAGTCAGAACTATTGGTTTAGTCAACTACGATAAAACCATTTGCAAATAAGAATACATTGAAATAATATTAATAATAAAAGAAAATCATCACAATTGAGACACATCAAGAAACATCCTACCAAAATGTTCTAAGGAAGTGCATCCATAGAGTTAGATACTAAAGATTGGGCTAACCATTACCTTACAAAGTTCGAGGTTAAGGGAGGCTCTGATGTATAAGCTGTTGTCTATACTTTAGTCTATTGGCTAGCTTCTCAATGCTGAAATGTTTTTTTTTTGGGCTAAATTAATAGCTTATGATCCCTCGTTTCTCCATTACGAGTCCAACTATATGTATTTGTACGCTCAACTTTTGAGTTGAAGCACTCCAGTTTCAAAAGGTTGCTCATTCTCTTTCCACCACCACAATTCTCTATCTTTCAAGAATGAATAGATTTTGACAAGGTTCTAATCTTGAACTTCATTCCAGATCAGATGTGGCCATACAAATTGAACAGAGGTGACACTATTGCTATACTGATCAGGTTCTTTAAACCTCAAATTCTTGAAGACCTTTCTATAAAAAAACATTTCTACGATTAGGGAAGAAAATATTTAATAGCATTAGGATGACCCCAACCCCCTTGAATTAGCGGACGTACTTTCTTTTTTTGTCTTTAGCTGGTGCAGTACCTCTCCATTATTGGTGTATAATTTCCGCAATAAAGGGAAATGGTAACTTTTAACTCAGGGTATTTAGTAGCTTTACCTTGTTACTATTTAGCATTCCTATGATTAATTTACATCTGCAATTCACCTCTAATTTCTTTTGATTATTGCTACCATTAGGTAGATCGAGAACCTCCCATCTACATGTATGTCACAAATCACATTAAGCAACATTTTTATCCTCACTTGATATTCTTTTTCCTCCATTATCATCTTATTCTTCGGAGACAAGTTCTAATTTTACATGCCATCGACTTGTGCCCTTAAATCTGACTCCAACACAATACACATCCTGCTCCTACTATTAATTACAGAAATATCATAAGTCAAAAACCTTAACTCACAACTTAAATTCTTAGTAAAAATGGCTGGAGTTGTCTGACTTTGTTGATAACTAATGAGTTTTATTGAACCAGGAGAATGAGAAGTCTCACAGTAAATAGGAGAAGAATAAAGAGCTTTTGACAGAAAACCCCCTCGCAGTTTCACCTCGCTGACATTTAGCTACATGCAGTATTGGTTTTACCACTTATCGTCTCTGCAGTTCGTTAAATTGCGACACTTAGGTCCAAATGGACTAACACCGTTAACTTCCGATAGATAAGTAAGTGAAATTTTAGTATTTTCATACTTCAAAAGGGATGCGGTATTTTCTCATTTGTTTTCTTTTTCATTTTCTCTCTTACAACTTTATTTATCTTTTATTCCTTCTCTTTCTTCTTCATATTTATTTAATGGAAGTTAACGGTTTTAGTCCACTTGGACCTAAGTGTCACAATTTTACAAACTGCAGAGACGATAAGTGGTAGAACCAATACTGCATGTAGCTAAGTGTCAGCGAGGCGAAACTGCGAGGGGGTTTTCTGTCAAAAGTTCAAGAATAAACTTTGAAGATCTGAAAGACCAACGGGAAACGTAAATGAGCTATATTTGTTATCATTGTTCACTTATTATTCTCAACTATCACCACAAATTTTTTTATCAGTCTCAGACACATCTACTTGCTCCTTTTATTTTTCTACCCTCTCATCATCCACTGACTGAAAAGACTTACCAACCTCACTCTCCCTGCAACCATACGGTAAATCTAGAGAGTTCCTCAATCCTATCATAGCAGTGCCCTAGGGAGGCAAACAAACTAACTACTTGGAATGAAGGTCGAACTTTGCCTACTTCATATACCTCCACCTACACTCTTGTTTAAGATGCTCCCTTTCCTCTTGTCATTCCACAAGCTCTCACGTGCTGAAACAGTCTATAATGTTTGTTTTTTGTACTATGCATAGGAGTCAACATGGAATACAAATATGTCATGAGTAGGTCACTAATCATAACAATTCATGCCCTAGACATTCTTGTGAGGCCCACCGGCAATTTTTCCTTCATGACCCAAATATGTGAGCCACCCATACCTTTGTATTATTGGCTAGATTGATTTATGCTCAATTCTACAAACCAATTTGGAGAAGAATCATATGAATTCGTTCAACAAGATTCAGGAATTGGGCATCCGAATTGGATTAATCTTTTCCCAATATAGCTTCATAGAATGCCATTAACTGTGGCAGTTACTGTTATATCTACCATTACTGTGACTGTGAACCATGACTGTGGTAAAGCCAGTGCGGGGTGCACTTTAAGGACCAAGGTCGGTATGGCTCCGTTGGACCCTATCAAGACTTCTCAACAACACAACAAATGTTTTCTTATGTTTGCATCAAACAAATCACCCCAAATATTTTTTCATAATGCAAAATGAGGTGCTATTTCATAAACTATCTAACTGAACGAAAATACTTTGTGAAACGCTTCAAGTATGTACACTTCCGAGTAGTGAGATGAAATAACCAAATTCATTGACTCAAATAGAAAGATTTATTCTTGATTTGATTTTTTATTGCCTGATATATCTTGGTAATGTTTCTAATTTGAATGGGAGCTCGTTTCTCAGCATTTCTTGGATATTTAATTTGTTTTGCTTGCATGCATAGATTAATTTGTACATTTCATGACAAATAGGAACATACTGCACTGAAGCTTCAACTTTTTCACCTGAACGATTACTTACAAGGAACATACTGCACTTGCATCTGAAGCTTCAACTTTTTTACCCATATTCAAGCACAAGGCATCTTGGTTCACTGCTTCATTCTTGGATTGCAGGGCCTACTGCTAAATACCCATTCACTAAATGATTATTTAAAAGACCCACAATTAAGAAAGAAGCAGTGGCTTTATGTGAGGCTGAAGCTCGGTCTTTTTAATATTTTTCTTTATGAGAATATATGGCTAAGAATTGTAAGTCTGAAAATAGAAGCAGCATGAAATTCACAACATAGGTATAGTCTGATGAAAATGAGAAAAATGAGGCTCCGAACATTTCTCAGGTCTGATTTTCATAATGGCAAAATGGAGACAAAAGAAACAAAATTCAAAATACGAATCATATCTGCATGCTGCAATCATTGAACAACTTACATTAGCTTCTTCAGAATGAAGATTGAACTGTGGCTCTATGATATTCACCATGAAATGTCGAGTCCCCTCCTCCTCAGAATCATCCTTGTTTCCACTCTTTGCTGGTATAAGTCAAAACAAAGCATCCTTGAGATAGATCTCCAACAATCATATCAATGTATATTTACTTCTATACCATTAAGACGTCAAACACCAACAGAAACAAAAAAAGTACTTACGGATAATAACAGACAATGCATTTTCTGTTTTAGGTGCTTCTGGTGGAGAAGACGCAGAAGTCTCGACACTTGGTGGTGAAGAGGGGCTAACAGCTTGAACAGTTGAAGAGGACTTCAACGTATCATCTGGCTGAGTTTCAGGACAATCAACCGCCTTCTTGTCTTCATGCAACTTCCTCTGTGCATATTGCCGAGAAGGAGAAGGTTTGGGAGCTTCAAATGCTTTGGAAATTCCTCCAACCCAGGACCAAACAGCATCCCTATTCTCAAGATTCCATAAAAGCTTTAGACCATATACGAAGATACGTTGACAATTGTCAGCTATTACCACATTATAGCCATCGTCGTCACTTGGATCAGATTGTGCATGCTCATCACTCTCACTCCCGTTTTCAAACTCAGACCTGACATATGTCATCTCAAGGTTTCTTCTTCCAGCTTCCTGCCATGTTAATAACCTTGCCGGATCTGCTTTTGGAGCTTGTCTTCTGATAGTAAAATAATCAGATGATAACAGAAATCCATCATCCCGATGCTTCTCCTGGCCACTAGAGTGCCCACCCTTTTCAGTTGTAGCTTTGTCCATAGATGCAGACTTCGAACCTTTCCTTGTCATCTGTATTAATTTTGCAACACTTGGTGATTCATCTTTACTAATATATGCTTTTGGCATGTGAAGATCAAGACCTTGGTAAACCTGATCAAGAGGATCACGCTTGCACTCAAAGGTCCACTTTTGCTTTCCTCGACCAAAATAGAGTTCATATTTCAGCTTTGTCATCTTAAATGTCAATCCTTTAGCTGGATCATCATCATCTAGGGGCATATTCCTTATGCAGGTAGGAGTGGCATCAACACGGAACATAAATTCTGTCATCACACGATCAAGAGACAGATTGCCCGACCTGGGAATTCGTGGAACTCCGAAGCGAGGCCATCGAGAAAAAGCCCGCAGCTTATGAGGAGGCAAGTAGTTCATGTTCCAAAATTTAACCAACCATGCTAGGTCGTGAGCACCAACTGTCACTGTAGGTGAATCAGATGATTTCTCTGACTTCGTAGAGCCATAAGAAGAGACCTCTGTGACTGAAGCATCTCCCATGGTGGTGGATGATGATGGATTCATGACTGGAGGTCTCAGTGATAAATCCCACCTCAAAGACAGAGACGTAGATCTGAAGGGATCAAAAACTTTTTCGCGTGCTACACCTTCATTTGGAAGTGCAAACAGAAAATGATTCATGGGGTTACCGGAATCACATTCCCATTCCATCGTCACTTCAAGAGTGAAGGCTGGAGCCTCCAGGAATGGCACAGACTTGCCAGAAGGAAATTTTATGTTACTGTTAATTAGTAATGTCTCCAAGCTGCTCAACAAAATCTTAAAATCAATAGCAGAAACATAAATGCGGCCATCAGACTGATGAATTTCCATATGACCAGAAACAATTTGAAGTTTATCACACTTCTCATACGGATTGGTAGTGGCAAGAACATTATATCTGGTCTCGGACATGAACAAGGAAATATTTCCATGAATGTAATTTCGCATATCATCCCACCATGGTAAACTGCGTTCCTTTTTCGGTGGTTGAACATTTGAAGTGTCAGGATTTCTAATGCTTAGATTAGCTCTTCGGAGAGCAACAGTAAATGCATAGCTAACATCAGCAAAAGATGGCTCAAATCCCACTCCAAAAGAAACTTCAGCTTTCTGAAAATGTAAGGGCAGATCTGAGTACGTTTTCATTGGTGGAGTAGTGCCTGGAGCAGAACGAAGCAAGCATACTTTTCTCCATCTCCCTATAAAAACATCTTGGTGAATTTGGGGTTGAAAGCATGTCGCCTGCAGTAAAAATTATAATATCCTTCAATAACGAACTAACATGGCATGGATAAAGAAAAGTTAAATTAATCTTTGATCCAGATTTGCAAGACAATCCAAGTTACAAACATGAGATTAAACAAGCTACAGGAGGAACTTAAAGAACATGGCCCTTGTTGGTAGTAGATCCAGGATTTCTAGTGAAGGGTCCATTTTGACATACATATTTCAATGTTGACATTTCTTGAAATTCTTGATGAAAAAGAGATAGTAAAACAGAGAAATAGCTTCTAGGACTAACCTGTTGAGCAAGCACAAGGCGGCCTTCACACCTACCACACGTTGTAGATAAAAGGGGAAGAGAGTAATTTCTTAACTGCACAACAAGAGTGCTTGTGCGCAAATTAATATTAGCCCCATAAAGTCGAGAAAATGGTATGTTGTATTCTCCACTGACAGGATCAAGTTTGTGTATAACCTCAATCATGCCCGCGTCACCTCCTGAAATTCTTGTCAAGGTAACATCCAAATCAGTAGCAGATATAGACAGAAGTGACGTTCTTGCAGTGCTAGGCTTGAAACCAGCTTGGAATCCACTTCTGCAAGCTCCTGATCCATCTGATAACACCAGATTTTGACATGCTTGGTAATAGGACTGAAATGCTTTCTTATGAATCTCGTCTTCCATTCTCTTAATGGATGCCGAATCTTGAACATCAATCTCCTCTCCATTAAAAAGAACCTTGCCTTCATGAGTAGAATCATTAGTTTCAGCAGTCCCTGAACTTTTGCTAGCTTTAGAAACAAGTTCATCAAGAAACTTCAACCTGACAGCTGATTCGCAAGCCTCGTTTTTCATCAGCTGAAGGTGTTCATCAAGCCAACCCTGCAGTGGTTCTTCTTCAATGTCAGCAGTTAGTTTACGGATGCAAAACTTTACACATCCAAATTTCGTTGAACTGGGCCTTTTAGGTTTTGCACTTTCTTTCTTCATTGGAAATATCAGCTTGGTTTTTGCAGCAATGACAAGTTTCAAAGCTCTTGTCATATCCTCAACAGAATCTTCAATTGCACGCAACTGTAACCTGAATGGCATGCATATATGGACATCAATACCTTGAATTACCCAATCCCATGTGGTCACTGCCACTGATTTTGCATCAGACGAATCAGTAGAGATATTAGGGATGCGAGAAATTTGCATCCGACTACTTCTAAATACTCTGGCATCGTTGAAACTAAGCATAAGCCCTTCAAGCAAAACTCCAATTGATGCATTCTCAGAAAATATTGACTGAACCTGGACCAGGACTTCAACCCCATCTCCAGCCTCGGCAGAGATGCACAGCATTTCAACATCAACGGCAAAAAGGGATTCTCTTTTCTTCTTCTGTTTTTCATATTGTACCGACTCCACAGATGATTCTTTCTTTGGGTCATTACCTCTATCACTAGAACTGTTGTCTGTGTACTGATCATCAGTTTCTTTAAGTTTCTCATTATGTATGAGTAACTTGATTCTTAATAGAAGCTCAACAAGAGCTATATGAACATCTGGCTCCCACCTCACAGTAATATCAGTAGCACTAAAGAGAGAGCAAATGGCAACTTCTCTAAGACCTCCAGATCGGCGCACAAATTTCGCATTCTGCATGTCTAACAGTGTCACCTTAGAGGCAGGCCTGTCTTCTTGCAAGTCCTCCTGATAGATAGATCTTGCTCTTTCAAGCTCCACCTGTATGGACTGCTTTTCCTTGTTCATTGTCAGACTGAAATGGAATATATCAAGAGAAACAGAGTATTTCAACTTCTTGCACTCATCAGAAGCTGTGGACATAATGCTTGCTATCCGTGGGGTCCCATCAGCTGAGACATCAATTGTGACCCTACCACCTTGGGATCCATAGTTCACACGTTTGGGATCTGCAACATCTGTGTTCTCCAAGCCCACATCACCACTCAAGTTCACAGAACACCTTTCGAGACTAAACTTCAAGAGCTGCATCCCCTTCCCTGATGGTTTGGATGAGTGCCCTCGGCTCTGCACTGGTCTCTTACCAGAAGCAGATAGACTCTTCAATAAAGATTTAAAGGACATGGCTGTTGATATTAGTGATTCTGCACGCTTGAAGGTTAAGTATATACCCATACCGGTCACATCAACAGAGAGAACCAATTTACTCTTAGAACCTTCTTCCCCCGGTGATTCAGTATCCTTCTTACCCCAATCCAAGCTAACTTTTGCAATATGAAATATGGAACCTGTATTTGTCTCCACTCCAAAAAGGCTCTGGTTTAAGTATTCTTGATATTCATCAGCCATGTGTAAATTTAGTTCTCCAAGTTCTGTGTGCACTGATGTGCCTGAACTTGAAATGTTGTTGGCATATATATGTGATGACTGTGAACAACCCTGTATTAAGAGGACACAGCTGTAATTCTCATAGAATTGTAGGTAAAAGTGAAAGGAACATTCAATGAAGACTCCATATGAATTGAAGTAAGTCTACCATATCAAAGTCATTTAAGTAAACACACTAGACGCAGCAAAAATGTAAATGCAGATAAATGACTGAAGCCATGTCATGTAGAACCAAAACGAAGATAGAAGGCAAAATGTCATTTGAAGGAGCAAGTGAAAAAATTAAGTTACCTATGTAACCTAAAATTCTTGATCGAAAGAAAAAAAAAAAAAATCTTGATAGGGCACATTGTAAGGTATTTAGCTTTATATAAAGTGGACCTACTTACATATGTACTTGGTGTTTGCTTTGATATATGTAGGTAATATTTTTCAAATGAAACAGTAAACTGAAGAAAGTAGGAAATTATTATACGGGTGTACATCACTCCAGTACACACCGGGAAGTGAAGCAAATGGACTTGAGACAATCATTGGGAAAGAGGGATTGAAGACAGATAGTCTCAAAGTCGTTAAATTGGCATCCAGGTTCATGTTAACAGTCCCAAATGCAGGTAGCTTTTCCCCATAGAGGGATGACCATTGCAAGGTCGCATCCTACATCCATACAGACAACACAATCACATTTCACATCTACAACTGAGTAGGTCCCAGCCGGTAGACAGCGTTCTGGATCTTGATATCTTCAAGAGAGAGAGAAAGAGGGAGAGTAGGGATGGGACAAATGGTAAAGACGGGCACCCCAACAATTTTCGAAATGCCCAACTCATACAACATATTGTAGAAACCAAGCTAAAAATTGATCCCAGACGGAGTCAGCCTCATCAAGCACGGTGTTACCTACACAAATATGGTTGCTTAATAAGATCTTTAAGGCAGATAGTTTTTCTTAATATTTGTACATCTAATATCATTACTAAGGGAGAACCAGTGCTTATGGTCTAACTAAGCTGAATAAGATATCAAATAGTGAACTCGGCGTGTAAGCTGGAAAATCGCCCATAAATCACAACAGAATAGTCTGGATGAGTACACTTCCCTTTTATTGATCAACCTTAAATGCTATTCAAAAGCGAAATTCAGCTAGTCTACATTATTATGATGACGTTTTCAGAAAATCACAACAAATGTTTCACTATAAATAAACCTCTGTAAATTCTTCACAATACTATGTGATATAAATTTAAAATAGATCATAACTTATCAAGACCTGACATTGAAAATAAGCGAACAATAACCAGGAGTTAGTTGACAAAGAAAACATCTGTTGCCCGCACCCTGCAGCCCAGGATATACAATGTGCCAGAATAAAGAATGAAGAGAATACGTACATGATATAGAGGAGAACCGCTGAGACTATAAAGTACTAGTGTGATCTCTGGTGCTGAAACATTACACGTCCACATAATGACTTTGGATCCAGTTGACTTGGGCTTTTCAGGTTTGGAGCTTTTATCCTGAAGTACCATTTTCTTCTTTCTTGAAGACTGCAAACGAATCCAGGGCTTAAATCTGCTCATAATAATGTTGCACTGTGTACCCCCAAGTTTTATATCGATCTCAGATCTGATAGGTGAGGTAGGCTGCAAATCATAGCTAAACAGGTTATTAAAGGAAACAAGTAAAAATCAAAAGATTATTGTGAACAACACCAAATACATGAAATTATCCAAGTGCATAAAACTTGCTCACCAGGATCCGAGAAGGTCCTGTTAGAGGTTAGAAGAGACATTTTGAGTTTTCTTATCCTCGATATGAAGTTTTTGATTACTGAAATCCTAGAATCTTTCAAATGTGTTTGGTAGCTTATAACTGATTTCTGTAGGTTAACATCGGGTGTTACCATGGTATATATAAAAAGGATCTTTTTTGAAAGTTGGACATAAAAAGATTGCTATCCTTTAATTTATATATATATATATATATATATATAAAATCCTCTGAAGTGTGTATATTTTCTACAATAGCATAAGAGATTCAAATGTAGCAAATTGACTCAGAATAGCATAAAATAATCAAAGATTAAATCATGACGAAAATTCTCTGAAGAACTTCACATGTAAGAGCTGACAATATGACAAACAAAATTCAATATCGTAAGGGCCCCACCTAAGTAACAAGTCGCAATTAAGATCCTGTTATCAGGCTACATAGGCCAATCTTAAAAGCTTCACAGCGACAGACTCGGTTCATATTTGCAGCTCTCTAAAGCTAATATAGTAATGTTCCCCCACTCACATAAATGATAATCACTTTTCAGAAAACGTTGGAAGCTATAAGATAACACACACCTGTAAAGGGATATAAGCTGAAGAAACTACATCAAGTTTCAATATCTCCACAACAGAAATGCCAGCTTCTCTGAAAAGCTGCAATCCAGTAGAAACCAAAATAAACAAAGAGCCAAATGTAGTATTAAATTAGAAAAAAAGTAATGATATTTACAAAATAAACATGTAAGGAGACGGAGATCATCCTTACATGAATCTCACTGAAATCCATCTGAACGTCAAGGCGTGTGCTCTCCCCCACTTCTTCAATAGACTGGGATTTGGTGCTTTTAACTTGGATACCCATTATGGTATTCTCAACAATAAGATCGTGTCCCCTATGCGCAAACTTCACATCCAACTTGGGCAAATTGAAGTATATCTGTAAAACAATCACTATAGAGTTGTCACTTTCCTCCTTTACTTCTTACCTTTAAAAGTGGACATAAAAAGATTTTTATCGTTTATTACTTTCAAGTAAGTACTACGATAAAGAAACAGGTGTTATCATGATAACAAAGTTAAGAAGATCTTTGTTGATACATAAATTCTACTACCTCCCGTCCCGCCAGGTTCTTCCTAGTGATTTGGTTAGCAAAATGCAGCAATAATTTTGTACATTTTTTCATGGTGTTGTAGAGTAAATTTTACGGTACAACACCATGAAAAGATTACCAAATTCTAGAATCGTTTTGCTAACCAAATAACCGGGTCAAAGTGACCTCAAAAAGTCAACCAGGAACAACCTGGTGGGACGGAGGTAAGTAGTACTTAAACAACGTTGAACTTCATAAAATACAACCACCAATTATCTAAATAACATAAATAGAAATGGAAAAGAGCCGTTGCACTATAGACTTAGTATGAGTTCAAGAAATATATGACTCTACTACCAAAAGTTTCCCCTTGAAGTTGGTTCATTAAAAAATATAAATAAAAACAATAGAAAAAATCTTTGATCCTTGCCAATTTGCAAGTTCCGCCAAAAATGCAACAATAATGAAATTAACAAAGTTGAAAAATTTTTACACCAGAGAAGTAAATAATCAAGATCCATAAAGATGAGGAAAACTCAAAGTGTAGCACAATCTGACGGGCTAATCCCTGATACAATTAAAAAGCCTTGATATGAATCGGCCAAGCAAATTCTGAAAAAAATTTCTTTTTCCACACAGCAAGTCCTTTCTGGAAAAGTCGAGGGCTGTAAATGAACTAAGCCGTTCGAGAGCAACTCGTGTTAGGCACAGTAAAATCTGGGTTAAACTCGGTAAAATAAACAGACTCAAAACATAAAGGCTTCGTGCAGTTCATATGCTTATGCCCCTGAACAATATTTTAATGTAAATTACTCTCTCCGTCCCAAAATGTTTGTCACATTTACCATCTTGCCTGTCCCAAAATTGTGTCTTCTTTGAAAACACAACCACTTTTTACCACTACCTTTTCCACTATTACTGTAGTCTTTCTACACAGATCCACATGAACTATCATCATTAATATGTAAGGGTAATTTTGGTAGTGCATGATATTTTTGGCATCTTTTTCCACTATCTTAACGTGTGTGAAAAGTCAAACAAGACAAACAAAATGGGACGGAAGGAGTAGCATATATTTGTAAGCAACACGTGTAATAAAGCGAAATTTAAACAGAAAAATCCTTTCGACGTGTCATTTTTATGCTCTATGATGTTCATAATGGTATATTCAAAGTGTACTAACGAGTTAAAAAGATTCCGAAGATACTAGAACTGTTGTAGTTTCGTAAATTGATACATACATCATACATTTATTTTACACGAGCCCCGAATATCAGCTCTTATTCAGCTCAAGTTCGATCGAATTTAAGCAAACAGACAAACAACCTCAATGATGTTTGGCCCGCGTTCATGTTTGTTTGTTTAGATCTATTTTCAACAAACCAAGTTTAAATAACCTACATCATGTGTGACTCTCTTCATTTACAAGGATAGAAAGATCTCAATAATAATGGAAACCTGAATACTGAATTTTAGATAGAGATCATTTACTCCACAAAATGAAATTTTAACTAGCCCTGCAACGACTACACCCAACTTAAGTCAACATCTGTCTACCTAATATCTCGTCTGTAGACAATTCCTTCAACCTAATTTCATATTTTATTTCTTCTTTCTCATTTATTGTCACTTTGATCTTTTATGATTGTATTCTAGTCAAGTAACTTATTTCATTCTGGTTGTTCCCAACGTATTCAGTCCATACAAAATTCCAACAGTTTCTCTATTTGAGATTCATTAGCGGTATTCCTCTAACCTTTGTCCAGCAAGTACACATGAAAAACTTGATGCAGCCACCCAAAATAAATAAATAAAACAGAGACCAATAACGATCAAGTTCAATCGGACTTGATGTGCATTCAATATGGGACAGAAAAATATGAATACCCACAAACAGCAAACACAGCAAGCAAATTAGTAGATGAAGCCCAATGATAAAATGACTCTTCTCACCTTCTCCGGTATCATATTAGCAAACTTTGTAGCCGACGAAAGTGCGGCTTGATCTTTCGGTGGCTTCTTCTCAGTGCTAGATTCCATACTGGACTCCACATTTTCAGCAGCATGAGAAAAGGTATCAGACGAGCTTTTTTTTCTGGCGAAGAGCTCCTCGTTTATGTTTAAAGTTACATCTCCACTTAGAATGTCGATATTCTTGATTACCATCCCTGCTTCCCTGCATTAAGAAGATTAGGTGTCAGAAGTCAATCTAGAAGACATAGTTATGTCCTATTATTTATCTCTAGGTTGTATTATTGTACAGGAAAAAAAGGAAACAAAACAACCTATGTAGATAAGAACTCTGCACCACGGTGTGCAGCATCTGATCAATCACAACAAGCTCAAGACTCAAGAGCCATAAGTTTTTAGACAAACAGGCAGCTTTGAGGAGATAGTGATTTTTCTTCTTTTGACTGTGAGAATTCCCTCTTTTTAGATGTAAATAAATAACAAGACTTTGCTAGCCTAATCATACTCAGATAAAGCAAATATGCAGATAATCATAAGAAATTTTGAAGATCTGGAGATTAGGACGGACCCAAGATAGAATTGCGAACCCCACACATCTCTAGCAACTAGAGAATGAACCAATACACTCACTGACACAGTACGACTGCATCCCCTTGCACAGGTGGCAACGACGTGGGAAATAAGGTACTCCTTTCCGCCAATTAGTTGTGAAGTCTCCATACAAAACAAACTGACGTAACAATAACTGTGGAGGGATTGCAGAACGATATCAACGCTTGACTCGGCTTTCCAATTGATGAGGAGAAAAGTAGCAGCAAGCCAGCAATCCTTCACTCATACTCGCAAAATAAGAACATATTTAGCAACTTATATTGGCTGATGTGTGAACAAAACATCTAACTCAGTCAATATGTGCCTAACATCAGAACAGAACAGGAAATTACCCTTCACAGCCCAGAAACTACTTTCTTTGGTTTATGATGGGGTCTACATTCTCTGCAATAAATGTTCACAGAGGAAAAGAAAGGACCATTGTTTTATTTATTTGCCTTAAAATTCTGCCAATCAAATGTGCCAGTATACCGGATCCAGCCAGGTTCTAATGATCACCTAGAGGAACAATATGATCAATATGGCCAAAAAGGAGGGCTGGAAGGAAAATGATAAGAGGAACATTTTGACAGCACTCAAAGGTTAAAGGGGTGGCACTAATCTGGATGGGAGAGAAGAAGGATACAAGGATGATAACTAAAAGGAACTTTAAAAAAAAAAAAAAAAAGCAGGACTAGCATTTACTGGCGCATAATGGACGGTCACACATCACCAAGAGATAGAAGCGGTGCGAGAAGGGAAAAGATAGAGAAAACAAAAGAATCCAGGAAGAAGAAATAGGAAATTAGGAATAATCATAAAAAATAAGAAATAAATATAACATGCCAGATCTCATGACTAGAGTACCAAACACCTCAAGACATCTATGCCCGTAGCTAATGAGGCAATAACCAAGACAAACACAAACAAAGGACTTCAATTCAAGCTTACATTCAGAGACGAAGAAAAACAAACACTATTGATAAGCAAAGTCAATCTTAAAAGAAAACATCAGAAGATAATTCTTGTCTTGAAAGGACTAACTAAATATATCTGTGAACTAACTAATATTCGGAGAAACAAGACCAAATAAATATTCTTGAAGGGAAAACGAATGGATTTGGTAAGTTCAAAACAACAATTTAACAAATATGCATGTTAAGTTTTTATCTCTGTTGAAGAGGCTCTGAAATTTATGAACCAGAAAGAGATAACAAATATGCATATTAAGTTTTTCTCTCTGTTGAAGAGGCTCTGAAATTTATGAACCAGAAGTAAGGAGAAAATGCTCTATGCTCCCTAGAGCAATACTGGTAATACTGTCTAAGTGAGACAGAGAACCAAGCCAAACGCTGAGTATGATAATGAACTATCAGAGGAAAGGTACTAGATATTAGTCGATTGTAGGAATGGCAGTTCAGGTGCCAAGATTAAGGTCCCAATTACGTACCCATCCGGATACAATAGTTGTACTAGAATCCCTTGGGCACCTGGTTACATGACCCAAGCATCCATGAGAAGGAGGAGAAGTGATGGGTACTGTTTGGGTGTAGGATTTTAGAATTTGGATCCCAACCGGACCAGATAAAGCAAGCCATTTTAGCTTAACAGATCTGTAAGTTGCCATTGAAGAAGCAAACTAGAGATTTTCACATTCGCCAGCCGTACCGTTATGTGTGTTATGAAAAACAAAAACGCGGACAAGAAAGAATCGCACAGATTTGTGTGGTCCGGCCAAGAACAGCCCACATGCCGGAGTTGCAGAGATTTCCCTAACCAGACGAATAGCGTCTCAGAGAGAATTACAAGCGAGATCAGAAAAACACTCGAACTACTGCTACGAACCCTAACTGCTAAATAAATACAGTACTCATTAAACCTGGTGGATACATAAAAGGGGTTGCCAAAACCAGGCTCCACCCAACAATGTGTCGTCGTCCTCGCCACCAATAACCGCTCTTGCTTTCAGATCTGAGACCTATAGGTAAGAACGAACATCGACATCAATGTGGCACCTCATCGAACCTCGGTCATGTCCTCTCTGTCGATCTCAGAGTAAAGCTTCTATGGACCCAGGAAACTACGTGTTCCTCATCATCCATCAATTTCTGTTATTATGGATGACGAATCTACATACGGGTTTTTGGGTTAATTGAAAATTATAATTACTCGAACTTAGTGGAAATTCACTATTAAACTGAAGATTTCGAAGTACTGTTTTTACTATTAAATGGGTCACAATATGGACCACAAAATAATTTGGAAGGATTGATGATTTGAATGAGTGATACAATCTGTGTTCCTCAATCCTTGGCAAGGGTACTACCAAGTGTGGCTGTGCTATCAATCCAGTATCAAGACTGCTGTGGTGTGAAGGCTATACTAACCAGGAACCGGTCAGGTCCGGGATTGCTGGAACATTTCAGTCCATTGGGATTCGGGTTTGCATGCTTCAAACCTGACCAACTGTCATCCCTAGTTGGGAGTAATCTTTAAGACATTTTTATGACTTGATCAAAAAAACGTGACCTTGCATGTATCAGACTTGAATAACCCTTTTAAAAATTTCAAGAGGCAACTAGAACTAGTACAGATATTAACATTGTGCCAATGGAAACATGATAAAGAAGATGATTCAACTGATAAATTTGGTTTATAAAATGGGTGACTCCACATGCTTGGCACTGCCTGGATCATTCACCCAAAGACAACTACTGCATCAAATGTTAGTTTCCAACTCTTTTGACTGGAACTCATGACAACTCTGTTTGGCCTCTCGATGTTCAGGTTAAGGGGTATGGAGCCATTGGTGCATAGTTGTCTCTTGTCTGACATTGTCCAGAAGTTCATGTTCATAGTAAGCCTGAGTGATTGGTTACTTCAGTTTCATTGAGGAACTTCAATTATTTCATTGATGCTGTGAGCTGCAGAGCAACTTCTCGGACAATTTATGTGCAACTGAGGGTTGGTTAGCTCTAGGAGAAACTGCAATGTTTCATTTCAGATAGTGAGCTACAAAGCAATTAATTACAAATGTTCTTTTCTTCAAATTTCTAAATGAGAAATCAGGCCACGTACCTTCACTACTATATTCAAAATTACTTCCAGAAAAATGGGTACATATAGTCAAGTCGCAAATCTTTCATTATCAAATAAGGCAGAAAACAAATAAACAATAAGTTCATATTGTTAGAAATATACCTACCTGTCATGAGCAAACTCAGATGAGAGTATGAATTCCTCACAGCAAAAAGGAGCAGAAGATCTTTCCATCATTGCCTGGGTAGCTGGATTGTGACCACAATTATTTACGTTGGATGATTGGTCATAACTAACTCGTGGGTCACCAAAGTGAACTATAATGGGCAAAATTTGTAGTTTAACAAATAGAGCCGGTTTCGATCCACCATCTTTAGATATATCAACCCTCAGATCTTCAATCTCGATTATAGCTTTGGGCATCTGCAACATATAAAAAATTATACATTGGAATTGCAGTACTGAGGGGTAATAACAATAGTTGAGATTTACGGTATGAGCTTTTGTCATAATTGAAACAAAATATATTTCGTCCTGCTATAAATATTTTGGACGTGTGAGTAGATTTCGAAATGTGTGATCAGGGCCTTCTCGAATTTTTCTGTGGCCTAAAGCGAAAATGGAAGTCGATACCCTTTATCAATGATCTCTAATACTATAATTTCACACTTATATATGTTTTCAATGTTTTATAAAACTTTCTATACATAAAAGAAAAGGCGTCGATTAAAGATATTTATATCTTTTAACAAGTCTTCCCCTTTAGATTTATGATGATATTTCCTGTAACATTATTAATCTTAGGACATACTCATTACTTTTAACTTAGAAGATTTAATTTGTCCTCAGTAAATAAAGAATAATTTTAAGCTGAATGAACTAGATTTAGATTAACTGCTCTCTTGTATAGATAAAATGGCTATTTGTGATGATCTTTCTTGCGGCATTTTAGAGCTCAAGACATACTTATAACTTCCAATTTAGAAGAATGCAATTTTTAATTAAAAATAATTTATTTAGGCTGACAGTATGAATTTGTGATTAAAAACTCTCATGCTTAGTTCAAATTGTTGACTGACACCACCAAGTGTTTTGAAAAAATTATATATCTTTCTGAAAAAACAAGCCAGATACTCATCCAATACAAACGGGTACGAATGCTTGAAAGAGGAGTTACAAATTTCATATCATTGTACAAATATCTTGGTATTCAATAAAATACTCCCTCCGTCTGATTTTATTCCTAAAATGGGGGTCCCAATTTATGCGACAACTATCTATAAAAGTTACAATCTTTCTACTTCCCACCATACACTCGTTTAAAATATTACTTTTTCATTTTCAAATAAAAGTACCACGTAAGACGAAGTAGTAAATCTAAAAAGTCAAAAGTGTCTCCTTAATCCATGTGCAAAAGCAATGTGGATTAATAAAATGAGGCAGAGGGAGTATTAAAGTAACATATGTATCTCTAATACGTGAAAAATGAGGTTCTCGGTGTAATAGTGGCCCTAAGTGGTTGCCTTAACCGCCAAATGGTAGAGACGGCCCTGTGTGTGATGCCACTACTGCAGGTTTCATTTAAGCAAATCAATGCTTCTACTCACAACCCAAGAAAAGAAGAACAAAAAAAAACTAACTTTGTATTCGATGGTTTCAAGTTTTAACTGATAATTCTGATGAAGTAGCCATATAAAGGTAAACAGATGCTTAAGTATATGTATTTCGGAAAACCAAATACAGAGAATTGTGTCGTGGTCCAAAGACACCAATCAGATTCCCCCGACTTTACAAACTTCATTCTAACTGTCCAGAACTTTCCTTATGGGTTATAAAATTGTGTGGATCAAAGAATAATCTCTAAGTGACGAGATTGACCAAGGTAACCAAGACACCAAATAGTGATTGAATGCACCGGCTGTTAACACTACAAACATGTCACCAAAGCCCCGCTATTTACATAATAGGAATCCGAAGAATAAGTAAAGCACAATAGTAGGAAAACATTCAGAATAACAAGGGAAACCTGATAACACTTCAAGGATGTACCGTTCTAGCAAACCGGATACTATGAGATACCTAGCCTAAACTATTAGGCCTCGTTTGGGTAAGGGACAAAAATCATATGGTAAGAGATATACTGGGATATGGGGTAGGATATGATTGTCCTGGGATAACGCATGATAAGTGATTTTTGGTTCTGAGTGTTTGGTTAAAGCAGGATATGAGGATATGAGACAGGATAAGATGCAGGGATATGTAATAACATGTTGTGGGATGATACGACTGGTTACTAGGGTCTGTTCTCACATCTATCTTTTATATTGGGGTTATTTGGTCATTTCCCATTACCCACTTTATCCCCCTCTTTCCTTATCCTGGCTTATACCACCCCCTTGGCGGTACAAGCTTGTAGGCGAAAAGGAGTGAATGGGGATAAGAAAATGTAGCTTATACCAGATCCTTATACCGCACCCAAACAAGGATAAGGAGCAGGAGCTATAAAATTATCCCTATCCCCCTCTCCTTTATCCCTTAACCAAACAAGGCATTGGGTAAACAATTTAGGTATAACAGGAACTTTTGGGGGCTGATTGAAATCCTACATGGATACCCGGAAACAGTATGAGAGGGAAACAGTATGAGAGCTTGACTATTGTAAGAACTCTTGCAAAAGAGTTCTGAATCGCTTCTGTCAGATATTTTGTACAGTTTCCTATAAGTTTCTATATCACTTCCAGGATGTTTCAAAGACTTATCCTCAAGATTTCTCAAAAATCTTCCCAAGAGTTGCAAGCCCATACCACAGAACACTTTTGGAGATACCCAGCTCCTATACAGGATAGAGTGTCCGGGTAACTACTACTCAAACTTTTGCTTTTGCACCAGTTACTGAAAATGTCTTTCACCCCCCTCAAAGGTCTGAGTTGAAGATCTGGGACCAGATTTTAGGAGCATGTTCTACAGAGAAGTATTGTAAAATAATACCGTTTCATATACAAATTGTCAACATGAAGAAAAGTACTCCTTCAACGCGCCACTTTCTTAGTTTTATTACATCCAGATTCCCGTTGAATTTCTTACGTGTCAGCTGCCTCTTATTACTAATTCACTATATGTACCAGTTGGTTATCATATAAGCTTTCTTATCCAATCCAAGAAGAAATTGGGATATCCGGTATCCAATCAATAGAGGTCTTGTAAGGTCCCTTGCATTCTGACATAGAGTAAGTGTAACTTGGACTCAACACTCAATCATACCCGTCATCAAGAGACACTTAAACAAAGTTTCTGCTGTAAATAACGCTTAAATAGCAACATGAAACAACAATGTGTGACAGTTTACCCCCACATAACACTTTGAATCTCGCAACAAATTGCAAAACCATTTCGTGCAAAGTGAAAATAACTTAACTGGTCGCAGGTACTGTTGATTTTTTTCTTGACTACATTTTTTGCCACATAATAGTTTCTGTCCCTCTAAGGCAGTTTGATCTACAGCATTCCTATTCCTTGGTAAGGGAAATCTGCCATTATCGTGCATCTTTGGTCAAAGCTAGCAAATTACTTACTTTTGAAGGTTTTCAATAGGTTAGACTTGACCAAACTCATCAATTAAATCACCATAATCAAGATAACCGTGTGCAGCGACTTCAGTCGAACATTGTCATGGGGCACAATCAAATTTTTGAGATATCTTCCGCAAGAAATCTTGTGACAGCCAAATTATGCCCGAGCCTTTTAGCAAGTTCCCTAAGCTCACAAGTACTCACACTCAATAGATCAACCAAAACATTAAAAATCCTGTTAAATAAATACGATACTTATGTCAACCATCAACTTCGTGAGAGTCTGACTCCGGAGCATTTTAAAACATGAACGAACATCGAATGGGTAAAGGGGCTGGGTGATTAAGTCACTGATTCAACCAGTGGATCACTGGTTCCAACCAGTGGGCTAGTTCAAATGAATTAAACAATGAACATCATACATACTTAGTCAAAATGTACAAACTATGAAAAGTACATAGCTACTATAAACAACATCATCTGTACTAGTGATGCAATATAGAATTATATTTTACAAAACAAAAAGTCAATTACGATGTTTTTTTGGTTAACTTTTAACGAATAAAGATAAGGCAAACTCTAAAAAAGTATACTCGTCCTTTGGGCTGAGTCCATAAAGGCAGAAAGCATAAATATCGTTTAGTTTTTATTAAAAATCATAGTGCTGTGATAGGCTGCCGTCCACACATATACACAATTCTGTTAGGGTATCTTTAGAGGTTAAAAAATGGAAGGAAAATGAAAAGGAAAATAAAATGAAATCATAGAAAATCCTTTTCGTGTTTGGATGTAGGAGAAAATAGAAAGAAAAGAAAAGGAAAATTAGCAGAAAATTATGCCCCTCCCTCCCTCCCTCTGTTAGGGTATCTTTAGAGGTTAAAAAATGGAAGGAAAATGAAAAGGAAAATAAAATGAAATCATAGAAAATCCTTTTCGTGTTTGGATGTAGGAGAAAATAGAAAGAAAAGAAAAGGAAAATTACCGGAAAATTATGCCCCTCCCTCCCTCCCTCTCCTGCCGAAGATGAAGGGGTAAAAATCAACCTGGTGACCATGATGGCTTGTCGCCATTGAATTCAACGGAAACGAAATTCATGGGTTGTCTTACGGTTGCGGCTATGGTGAAATTGGCAACCCAGTAGCTGTAAGAATGGAGAAGAACGGCTACAAACTTGAAAGTGCCTTGATTTTAATTGGAAGGTAATGTTTGATGCCCATCAAAACAGGGGTAGGAGAATTATAAACAGGGGCCGTGGCTGTGGGCTTTTGTGGGATTTGATGAAAAATAACATTGGTGGATCAATGATTATTCTCCCTCGCGGTGGCAATGGGTGAATCAATGGTTGTTCTCGATTTTGATTGGACTCTATTGTCCATTTGATGGTGGCGCCGTAATTCGTTGTTGTGTGGGAACGCACAGTGGTCAGATGTCGGTTAGGTGCCGGCGGAGGTGGGTCTGCTTCTGACATGAGTTGGAGCAGTGGTGGGTAGTGGACTGGTTTGGGTGGTGTGGGGTAGTGGGGTAGTGGGGGAACTAGTGGTAAATTGTTAGAGTATAAGGAATAGTCAAAATACACACAATATCTTGACAATTATTGTAATAATTCTAATTATAGGGGTATTATTGAAATACAACAAAGTATAATCATTTCATTTTCTGGGAGACTAGCTTGTGGTCCCAAACGAAGGAAAAGTAAAGGAATGTTGATGGATTTGTTTGCATTTCATTTTCCATCTCATTTTCCAAGTTTCAAACACACCCTTAGTTTCAACTTGTTTTCACTCTTAAGAATATTTTCTTTGGAATAAAAAGTTTTTTTAATAAAATAAAATTTAAAACCAACCCACACAACAATTGTTTTTATTATAATTTACCCCTACGATATTTTCCGTTTCTTCACTAAACTCATCCTCTTCTTGATCTTCAATCAGTATCACCATCACCATCACACCACCCCACCGACGGGCGACGGCACAACCACCAAACCAAAGTCATTAGCACCATAGCTGGCAAGATCACCACCAGCAGCATGGCTACAGAGAGAGAGAGAGAGAGAATTGAGCCAAATTTGCCAGAGTTTCAAAATCAGCCACGATCAAAGACTGAACATACGAACTTTCAAATTTCCACATTGTTAAAATTCTGATGCAACAACAAGAAACCTTATGGAACAAGAACCCAGGTCAGACAAATGACAAAACCCATAGATTTGTTTAACACAGTACAGGAGCAGTACTAATCTAGGACCGTTCAGTTTAGTTTTAATTTCGTGGCTGATTCGTCTCTTCTGTTCCAGACCTGTGGATACCGGGGAAGACTGGGAGAGTGAAAATCAGCCCTTTCCTCTCAAATCGAGTTTCCTTCAACTTGATCTGTGGCCGAGTCTCCCTAAGCTGGGGGTGCTCGACAGATACAGGGATGAAGGTTGCTGAAGTGTTCTCGACCTGTTTCTAATCCCTTTTCGATCTCGAATCCGGAGTGGATATGACTGAATCGAATAACTAGGATGAGGCTCAAACCGATCTAGTTGTGGTTTGAGTTGGTTGCTATCTCAATCAGAACTCGGAAGACAAATAGGGAGATAGTTGGTGGTAGCAATCCCACCCCCCTCAGTGTTGACAGTTATGGCAGTGGTGATGGCGCCGACAATGGGTTTGGTAGGGTGAAGCTTAGGGTTCTGGTTGAGTTAAATTGATAGAGATAAGATGGGGGTTGGGGAGGATATGTGAGAAAATATATAGTTAGACTGCAATTATAAAACAAAGGCTATAACGGGTGAATTATAAATTAAGTAAAAATAATTTCATCATAGGAACTGAACTGCGCCAAAGGTATGCTTTTTGATCAAATATAAACATAGGTATGTACGCTTTCTGGACTCTGTCCAAACCACTTGTATGCTTTTTGAAGTTTACCCATAAACATAACATAAGTTAGATTGAACGAATGAATAGAAATAAACACAGCTTATAGTTAACAAGGATGAAAATGATGTTAAGGAAAATAAATGCAAGCATTAATCCTTATATATATAGATGACCAAATGACCAAATATAAAAGTGTGAATCTGATAAACCTAAGTGATGAGATCTTGAATGAGATTAGAAGCTTCACAAATGTGCAGACTTTAAAATGTATCAAAACCTTTTCTCAAAAAAAAATAATGTATCAATATGGGACACCAGAAACCTTGAAAAAAAATAGAATTTAACAAGTTAACATGGTAATCAAGACAAAAACCCAGAGAACGTCAAGCTTTAAGCACAGGGGTCAACAACAAGTCATACAGCAAGAAATGAATTTCAATGTTAAGGGCAACTAATACTAACCTTCACCACTAATTCTGATATCGAAACTGACAAAAACCTTGCCACATTAGCCACCACCATCCATTTTCCTCTGCCTGAGGAACGAGGCTTCCGGGATCTGCTTTTCTGCACGTTTTTACTAGGAGGTCTCATAACAACTTCTAGATCACATATTACCACCTGTAACTTTGGGTCTCTAGACATGAAACCAACCCCAAGTTTAACTAAGGACTGCCGTAAGCTGAGCCTGATTTCACCAACAGATACAGACTCCACAGCACCCTGCATATATTAAACACCAAAAGTTGCTTTAAAGTTCAGCCAAAAGATAGTGATTTTACACCAATTTTTCTAATTCAAGTCTCAAGATATCTGTTCACGCTCAAATAAGGATACATGTTAAATCTAAAACTTCCTTAAATTCCTTTCAGCTAAAGAACAGTAATGTGAGCTTGCGGAAGGGGACAATCTGCAAGACATCAAGACTAATATCAAATCAACAACAAAGGAAACGAAATAATACATGGTTCAGCAACATGTATACCCCTGTGAAAATGGTTCAGTCACTTTACCCATTAAGCAGCTGAGGATTATAAGCGAATTTTTATCATGAACACGAACTGTATTAAATTGAGAAACTGTACAGTGTACAAAAGTTCTACGATATTTATGAAGGTCTTGAGTTCACCCAGGAAATCAACAAGAGCAGATATAAAGTTTCTAACTACAGTAAAATAAGGCCACCAGAGAGGTATGGTGCCAAGAAATACTGCTTGACCTGTAAAATCATTCAGTCATACACGAAACTCTGGGGTTCCTCTTTCCCAAAGATAGCATGAATCCACTGGCTTATAAGTTGCCAAATCATTTCTTTCCCACCACGCCAAGACCCAGGTCGAAAGGGTCTTCAACAAGGATCCCGATCAACCAGCTAACCAATGATCATACCGGGGAGGTTAAAGACTGGTTTCATTATTATCATTATTTTATCCTAAAGAAATGAAATACGAAACTTTTACTACGGAAATTTAATGCCTTCTGGGATTTGGGTATGAAAATGTTCAGGGAGGAAAAACTGAGAGAAAACATGGATGTATTCTGATGAAATAGACGTTCTTTCTCTCTTACATTTGAAGAAGTTACTAATAGCCCTATTTAAGGAGTATAGGGGAGCTCGTGCAGGGTTCCAAGTTGCCAACCTCGGTACACAAAGCAACACCCGAAAGGAATGGGATAGAAAGGGGTGGAATAGGATTTCGTAGTGCACAATTAACAATCCTGTTAACATGGATATCCAATATCTCCCTCCATTCTTGTGAAGGGGTGTTGGCTACAATTGTGAGCCCTGCCTCTCCTGGTGTTGAATGCAATCAAGCAAAATGAATTTTCAATCTGTCTCCACCTCCCGCTCTAAACCCTGATGGCCTGATCCCTACTCCAATTTCAACTCTGATTACGTCCCTATTGTACTAATCAACTATACAAACCGACGTACAACTCTGATTACGTCCCTATTGTACTAATCAACTATACAAACCGACGAACGCTAATTCTTCAACGGTGCCCAGGACTTCAGATTTGGGATCCAAAGTTGATTATTAAGAGTTTCATGCTAATCTACATACAATCTATATTTCAACGACGACCATTGCAATCTACAGAATCCGAATCGGCATAGGATCACCATCTTCTACATCACATAAGCCAATTTGTTTGTGTGAATGCCTTGATTCTTGTTTCACAGCTACAACTCTAGTTTCAATGATCTGACGATGGAGAGAACAGTGGTGATTGTAGAAAAGTAGTTCTGGTTATGACTCTGCAGGGTAGAGAATATAGGACCACTGAGATGGCGGCAATAGTGCAGGCTATTGGAAGGAAAACATGGTTTTAACTTTTGATGACTCGAGTGGGTGAATCAACTTTCAAAGTTGAATGAAAAAGATGGTTAAACGACTAACCAAATCCAATCCTATGTTTAAGAATACCATCTTCAAGGTCCACCCCAAGGTTAACTGGACCGTGGATCGCGCTGGTCTCACTACCCTGCGGAATTTGATTAGCTAGGGGTGGGCTTCTTCGGATCGCTTGAGCGGAACAAAAACTTTCTGGCCAGATGTGCACCGTGATTTGTGGGATCGGCATATTGTATTAATGCAGTTATGGAAAAAAAACATCACAATAAAAACTTATATTAATATAATATAAATGTATAATATTATGTTCCATAAGAACAGCTGGATCTCTGCTTCTGCTTGATCTGCAGAATGCCGAGATCACCTTTCCAGATCCCCGGTGACCCACGATTGGGAACATGCGATAGTGTTCGGAGACCGCGGCTACATGGACTAATTCTGGTAACCGAGGTCAACCAAGCACTCTTGATCTGTCTAACCTAAGCATGAAAACAAACAATGCTTTTTATGTATATCAAAAAGTACTGGTAATCAGTCACAATGGCATGAAAAGTTAGCCAAGATCCTACTAATTTTCTTCACTACCCGTTAACATAACTACAACACCTAAATTCGGGAGACTTGAAACTCTAATGTATATTATGTACCAAATAGAATTACGTAACTTAGAACCTCATTCTACAGGGAGTCAAAGGATATGAAAGTCAATGCAAGTGTTAGCCGAAAATAGACTTTAATGTTAACATCTTTAGTTCTAAATGGTGATCTAAAACTATACGAGAGACTTCTATGACTGGTATTGGTTGGAATTTCTCCACCATGAGTTCTGCCTGCAATGCATCTTAGGCAAGTTATGATTTTCTGTTCAAATTTGGAAAAAGGTGGATGAGAGGGCGAGTGCCACTTCATTAACAGTGTTATACATACTTGAAGCTAAAGCGGTTCAGCCAAATGCTCATCCAAGAACAAAATTTAAGACACTTCAAAGCCATAATAAACTTGGCCGTAGTGAAAGAACAACTGAATCAGGGGAAACAAAATTTTAACCATAAGGAAACTCAATCAAAATTAGATCAATTTGATACATACAGTTAGAAGTCAGCAAAATATCTAGTGGATCAGCATTTACATATTCGAAATATTTTAATCATCTAATCACAGCAAAGATGTACTTTTATATATCTGCTAGGATGTGTTTCCTATTACATACTAAGACACAATATAAAGAGGTACTATTAAGTAAGTACAAAAAAGGGACTTTATATCTATTTCTTCAACAAAATTACCAGGGACAAGGGGTCAACAACTCGACATAAACGTTTTTCCTTGTGAAATTAAACTAAATGACTGGGAATAATTACCAGTAATATGTGTTCCAATTATAATACTTAAGAAGCATGAGAAATAAGATTCCATAAGAATTCAGCATATACTACACCCAATTTCATTTTGCTTTACTTTTCATAGCACAATTGAACCATGTACAATCTTCTATATCCTGTGTACAAACTATCTAAGCCAGTACAAAAAAAGATTTCATTCAAGTTGAATTTTGTAAAAATGTGCCTAAAGCTGCAAAATATTGTTCCTACCTCACAGATTGAACTCAGTTATTAAAAAGTTAAACCAGATGTAATATCAAGTTAAGGACTGAATCGGTGGACCAGAATCTTGCTAACTTAACAAGAATTTTACATGAAACAACAAAAATGTCCAAAAGGGTACAAAGACAGGTTTAGAAATTAAATTATATCTGATTCATTGTGTTGAAGATCTAAAATTATACATTGACAGCTCGTAAGCATGGACTCCCTACTCATTTAAGATAATAGAAGAAACCCAACGTATAAAAGAAATATGGACCTTATTGAACTTGATGACCACATCTCTTAACCCTTTCCATCCGCCTATTCGAAATCGAACAGATGCTCCCGTGACTCGACTTAGGATCCAAGCCACTAACCTGGATGCAAACCTGAAACAGGACACAGAATAAGTTCTTGACCTACACAAACATATATATATAGATACATGTATATGTGTGTGCATGTTTGTGTGCATTATCAACCTGAAATAAGAAATAAGACAACTAAGAAGTAAGAGCAAGAAAATCAAACATTAGAAATGATGTGCTGGTGTTGTACCATTAGAAGTTAGAACAGCAACAAAAAGGAGATCACTGAGATGAACCCAAGAAAACAAAAGTTACATTATAAATTCCCTTATATTACATATGCATTTGTTTCCATAATTGTTGGTAAAAATTTAAGCCCTTTAATTCCTCATGGACTAAGATATTAACTTTTGGAAGATCTACAACTCATTTCTAAGGGACCTATGGTAGCCCCAGACCACACAAAGACACTAAAAATGCACAATTGAAAAGAAAGAGAAAAAGAACACATGCAGGGATGCTTCCAATTTCAATCCCTAGCAAAGATTTTAACAATAAACTGTAATCAACCTCAATATATCCCCGAGCTCGCTTTACGAAGGACTTCAAATAACAACCAAAAGAATCACAATTGGTCACTGCATCTTGACGACAATCCTGTGACTGGTGGTAATTAGAGTCTAGGCATGCGTTGAGCAGTGCCATGCTAGATATTGTGAGAAAAGAATTATCATGTGCGTTGAACATCCAGTGAAGTGTAATATTACTAGTATATAACTCAACAACTCCACCAACATCTCCACGTTAGGAGACGCCAGATTTATGGATCAATCTCTTACCGCCCCTTTTTATATTGTAATCCACTCAACTAAGGTTGACTTGATTAAGATTTGTCTTATCGTGTCGACCCATGTCTGGGTTGTCTTTCTCTACCTTGAATTAGATTGAATCATTCCTCCATGTGCATCTAAGGGTCTTCTGTTTGTACACCTGTTGGGTTCTTCGCAATTGTTTCATCATATGTAATGTTTCCATGTTAAACCACCCATTCATATTCTTACTCGTGCTACTCTCATTTTCTATTTCAATTTTTATTACCCGACCAAATAATAGTACTGTATAACATTACAAGTATGACAGCAGTCCATGCAAATATTTAACTTATCCTAGCCGGGACTCTGCATTCACTCTCCCAAAGCACTCCTCTATCCCATCCACCCTGCATTTATTTTACGGATAACACCCTCTAATATCATTATGTATAGTCAACCTAACATATCTAAAGTGATCCTTCTATGTTACCTCCTGCTCATTAAGTGTTCCATTTCTCCTCTTCTACACTCATGCAACACCAAAGTTGAATTCCGCATAATCTATATTGTCCTACTGATTCGAAACTCTTGGATTGCAATTCTCTCTTCCGAATTCTAGCCTATTATTTAATCCATCTTTGTGGTTCGCCAATTAAACTATATTATCTACAGATAAATTAGACAATTGAATCTCTCTCATCATGTACACCTAGTAAGGTCATTAGTTCTCTGAACCTGAATGCAAACCTATTCTATAAGAGTTCTCTTATCTCCACAGTAGACTTCTTTTCTTCATGCACACCCCGTGAAGGTTGTTTCTATACCCCCAACCCCATATTTCGCTATGAGACGCCTAAGTCCATATATCCAAATTAATCATATCAAACCCAAATATTAAGAATGTTAGCAGCCAAGTACTATCGACTGATTAGGTTTCTTTTTGTTAGAAAGCTGCATTAACTATGCCATTTGCGAGTGTATATGGCAAGATACAGGGCTGCACAAACAATCTATCCTATACTAAAGCAGTTCATTGGGCTAATTGATCAGCTCAGCACAGTTCGGAGTCTCAACAAATCAACATTCTACCAAGCTAGTGAGTTCAAGCATATCAACTAACTTCATTAAGTTTGCTATATTTTATAAAGATTTTAACAATTTTTGGTCCGGAACAACCTTTTAAATGAATACATATTTGGTTGTTTATTCAGATGTGTCTTTGTCTTTTTAATAACAATACCAAACGGGTTAATCTTCCTTTTACAACTTTTGGAAAAATCACTTCACATATATTAACATATTCAGGAGACCATGTGAAAGGTTGCTGAGAAATGTTTTCTCAGTATTTTCAGATTAAGTTCGAACAGCACATGACAGTTTATGGAAGTTGAAAATTAGCAGTGTGTAGCAGTTAGGAATTTGAGCAATTAGGAGAAGTTAGATAGTTAACTTAAGTAATTTTATCCTCTATAAATATGCTCTAATCTTTCAGAATTGATTAAGGGAGAATATCATTTTCCTTCTCTTTTCTTTGTTCATATGGTATCAGACCCATATTGGATCAAACACAACTAGAATAGTGCTAGTCACACCTAGGAGAGGGCTTAGCGGGGGAAGAGACTGCTTTTGTACAAGCTGCCTAGAATAAATGTCCAATGATGGCGGTTGTGTACTATGGCCCGTGTGTTCGCAGATTTCGTAGAGCAGTTATTAAAGATTTTTTTGCATTGGTTTGCATCACCGTGGCTGGAACTTTGAGCAGGAAACCATTTTAGATTCTTCAATCAGGAAATAGGAGAATCGTTTATTTGGATCAAATGACTGGGTCTGATGCAGGCTCCAACAAGAAGATGATCAGCACATGATGCTCGTGATGTAGAAAATTATTGTTTATACCGTGGCTGGTGAATTCCATAGAACTGGATATGGCTAAGCAGGGATATGAGTATCCATATCTCCTGCTGCCAGAAATTGTGACGACTGGATAGGAAATGCCGCATACTTTCACTAAAGAATTAATGGAGTACAATTTAATTACCATATGTGCAAGCTGGGGATTCAAGACTTTGATCGGCCCAGCTTCAGGGAGAGTGTTGTCTCAGTATTTCCAGGTTATATTCCGTCAGCATGACAGTTGACGTGAGTTACTAAATTAGCACTTTGTAGCGGTTAGGAATTGTGCAGTAAAGAGAAGGTAGATAGTTAACAGTCGTAACTTTATCCTCTATAAATATGCTGTAATCTTTCAGAATTGATTAAGGGCGAATATCATATTCCTTCTCTCTTCTTTGTTCATGAAGGTTAAAGATTGAAACTAGAAAATCCAGCCACCACTACAGGTTGGGTATCAAGACATGTCACAAAACAAATATGTGACTAATATAGCAATTCCGGTTTTAGAATAAACTGATATTGGTCATAAATGGGCCAAAAATGGCTAAACATGACTCCATGTTAATCGAGTTCAGGTTGACCCCTCTGACCTGTGAGCAGGGAACTCATCCTTCCGAAACAGGCCACCATTTCACCCTTTAAACTACACTCTTAAACTCATTGTTTATAATTTTTCATTGCCTTAAATAAATAGTAGTAGAGTATTAAACTTCCCTAGTTAATGAGACTGAGAGAGAAGTCATATATACCATTCTCTTCTTCTCTTACAAAGAGATCATCACCATATTCTACTACTTCACATACCAGACTCACCAATTGCCAATCAATCAGACATCACCTCACGGTTAAAAGATAACCAAATATCAACCACCAATTTGGGTACATAGAGAATCTTACATTGGGATGACCTAAACTCCTTCACTGTTTGGATCAGACATATAACTCTTTATGGATGTTGAGGTTAGAAGTTTAATGCTATATAAATTTTTCAAGTAATTAATCCATGTGGGCATTCATATGGAAAGCATTTAGACTAGTACTGTTGGGATTGTCATTCCAATCAATGCCAACCTCATAATCCGAAAATCAGAAATAACATGACACTTCCAGGTCAAACGGCATGGAATGCTTCACATACCGGATTGCATATATCATTATACCGGCAAGGGATCCATAAGATTTCTATAGGGAACTGAGAACTTCATTCATGTAACAATAAAATATCCTGCATCCACGTAAATATAGAAACCTCTACGTAAACATATGTAAAAGGGTTCCCAATTAGAATTTTAGTTCCAAGTAAACTTAACACATTCGGTATCGTTCTGAAGAAACCCACTACTATTGTACCCTGTACCAAGACCTATCAGTCTATCACGATCCTTGTTCCGTCTCGGTTCCATGTAGCACGGCGTTTCACAATCCTGGTAATACTTGCACCTCAAATCATGCACCCACGGTCATGAAAGGCAGTTTCATTGGTCCTTCTGATTGACACAGCCAAATATTTCGAGTAGATGAATCTGCATTGGCAATAACGGTGGCAGACTTGCAGTAGCAACCAAGGTATGAGATAAAGACTGAACAAATTTAATTTCAGATTGCTTTATATGAGCTTGACTTCTTTTCTGCTCCACAAAGCCCATAGACTCAAAAAGATTGTTCTTGTTAACAACAATACCTTGGTAGGTGGATGTTTCTTGTTAAGGGAGGTTGATAAATCTGTATAGCTTGAGCACCATATCACTAGTTTGTTATCTTCTCTCTAACCTTATGCAACATGTACATCCTTCAATCTATGAGATCTTCCCAACATCCTTGTTGTTAATAATTATCCTTTCCCATCTCATGAAAAAACCTTTTCTCCCCGCTTCGCCTTATGTATTTTAGCGATAGGTTCTACAGGAATAAGATGCTCCTATTTGTTCAAATACCTAGCAAAGAACTCCCATATTACTTTCATTATGGTAATTTTGAACATGCTCCAGGATAACAAGCCTAAAGGTTTTCTTTTTGATGATATTGACATTTATGCTAGTGACGACATTGACGCTATCAACGATATTGATCAACATTGACCTTGATACGGAACTGGAGCTGCTAACAGTGATGAATGCGCTAATTATGGATATGATGTCGGAAAAAAGACCGACTATATCTCACTCTTCAGTTTGAATTAGAAAAAGCAATTTCTACTCTCATAATATGGATTCCTAACATTCATGCTCCGGATGAGAATGAGTCTAATTAATTACCCCTCGGTCCATTAGGAAACCGTTTCTCCAGGGATTGTGAAAGATGTTTTGGTCTGTGCTAAATTGGACCTAAAATTTCTCAGGTCATACCTGTCTCAAATCCATGCGTGACCTAAAAAGATTGATTTTTGGCATTCATCCCATACCTAGTATCAACTTGACTGCTCAATGGCTGCAACCATAAATTCCGGGGTAGCCAACTTTTTTCTTTCTTTCGCAATATCTCTTCCTTCTAAGTAACAAGTATAAGCACGACTACCCGAATTGGGCCATCAATAAATCCAACGCGCATAAGAAGAGTAACCAATTAACTTTTCTCCCCTTGGACCGATTTGCATAGCGGGCAAAATTCATCCTGCAATGTCCTTCAGATCCTACGGACATTCCGGTATCACAAACTCGAGAACTGAAATATAGTTATGTTGAGTGCCGCTAACATTTTGGTGAGTTGAAAGACATGTGTCACATGTGTTGTACACTATAATGAACTGAAACTAGTATCGGTCTTGCTACTCCCGCTGCTCCTACGACATATTTCCTTCATGTGTTCAGTATTCTACTTACCGGTACCTTAATACAATGAACCCTAACAGCGATAACTAGCACAAAGTAGCTCTAAATTACGATTATCAAATTCTAGTACTCTAGTGGAATAAAGTGAAGTTGTCATACTTAGTGATGTAAACTAAACAAGAGTCCCCTAAAATCAATAGCTACATCTACACCTATTTCGAACACATGAAAAACACATTCTATTGAGATTTTGTCAAACAGGTCAAATACTAATTTAAGCTAATTGCAAACACACAAAAAAAACACTTGAAAAAACATCAAAACCCAAACAGGAAAAACGCGGTAGTGTTAACTGATTATTACAGATGAATCAGACAGATTCAATTCAGATAATTGAATTCCGGGGACTTACATGAACACCAGCCATAACAAGACGGAGGCAATCAAGAAGCCAAAGAAGAATTTGACCGAGGAGGCCGTCATTTTCACGGCAAAATTGGGCCGATCGCAATCACTCGACGCTATATAGCAGAGGCATCATCCAGAATCAAACAATTCAATATCGGTACATCCTTGGCGTCATGGGGGGAGAGAAACAAAGAAGCAAAGCCCTAATCAATTCCTTCGATAATTGGGGATCGTTGGTCGAGAATGAAGGTCTTGGAGACGCAGAGATCGAACAAAGGAATGTACATGTATGTAATGAGGAGGAGTGAGAAAGTAGTGGAGGTGTTCGATCCGTTATATGCTCTGAGGAGATGAACAGGGAGAGAGAGAGAGAAAACGAATAGACTATTTTTAACTACAGTCGCATCCCCTTTTGTTTTCCATTATCATATTTGGTCCCCCTATGTAATGCGAGAGAGAAAAATATACCAAACGCCCCTTGGTTTTGGTTATAGACACTTTGACCCCTTACGTTTAGGCCTATAAACACTATGCTCCCATGTGTTTTGGATAAAGACACTTTGCCCTTAGGGATGTCTAAACCTTAGGACACTTTACCCCCTTCCATATGTCTCCTATGTTAAGCCAACATTTGATACTTTACCCCTAGTTTGTGTGAAGTTTCTACTATACTCTTTATTTTACACCACTACTTATTCACCCCACCTGTAATACCCCGTATATTTATCAGGGGTAATTTGGAAATTGGAGACGAGATAATTCAGTTTTAAGATCCGAGAAGCGATTTGAGAAATTTTCATTATTTAAAATGTTATTCGTTAAGAGCCTCGCGTGAGAATTTTGAAAGCGAAATAATAATTGAGTTGTGAAAAATAAAATTCGATAAAATGTCGTGTTTTTATAAATAATAAATCCGGATGAGATTTCAGAAAATATTAGATTAACTTACGAATGCTTTCTCTATGTAGTCGTGACCGCGTATGTGACCACCGCGGGATGTGGTGCGTGCACCACACCCAATCATCCTAGCAATTGGTGTTGCCAACTCACCCTATAATTTTCAAATAATAATTGTTTATGAAAAATCAAACCCAGTAGAACTCTTCTTCCTCCTCCTTCTTCCACGACATCACCACCGCCAACAACAACACCTTCGGCAAAAAATATCTTCACTGCCATGATAACTCTCTGTTAGGAGCTATTATTTGACTTACTTGTTGCTTGTATTACGCTTATTTCACATGATTTATATGTTATATCTTCATTAATATGTGAAATTGATGGCTTATAAGCCTAAGAGTGAAAAGTTGTGTTTCTAGCTTATTTGTGCATGTTTTCTCTCATATTTGCGATGATAATTGCACGGGTATTTAGTGTTGTGTATCTCAGGTAAAATAGGTGAAATGGAGCTTATGAGAGGCTTCGATATGCTTGGAATGGAGCTAGATGAAGAGGAGAAAAGAAGACGCAAAAACGAAGCAAAGTTGGAAAAGTCGCACAGGACCAGCCTGCACTATTTTCGATTCTCAGGAAAATCCACAAACAATTTTGGAGCAAGTCCTGCGCCATTTGAAAGTAGACATCCAGAGCTTTCCAACGATATATGGTAGGCCTGAAGATGAGTCCGGATGAGAGAGTAATGGCCCGCGCAAGATCAGCAAATAATTCTGACCGAGAATTACAAACTAGAGGGGCTGAAGTGCAATTTCGGCCAAATAACGTATTCGGAGACCTAAAACATAGAGGGGAGCTGCTAGGGAAGAGAGAGGAAGGCTAGGGGATGTGAGGGTCATGGAGAACAACGCCGGAGTCGCCTGAACGCGAATTTCGTCACGAGTTTGACTATCCCTCCTATCTTTTCTATCGTTTCTCAATACTATGAACTTGTTAGCTCTTATTTTCATCATATTTTAGTATATTTCTTAGCTAGGCTCTATGGAGGGCTTACGGTTTTGTTAGACACTGTTTCCGGATTTGTTTGTTTGATTCACGGTTATGGATCCAAGTTACTGATTAATGTTCTTCTCTATTGATGTATTGTTGACCTAGAACATTTACACGTTTTAGGTAGGATATGAATGATGAATAGAGATGTCTTTGATCCTTAACGTTTATCTTAGCTTAAAGTAATAATGAGTTTGCTCTTCTAGTGATCTTTTTCTTAATCTTACGTTAGCCTAGCGTCATGAACTAGGGTAACTACATGGTGAAAGATTGATGGACTGAGAGGTGAAGATTAATTAGCTTGTGAATTTAGGATTGCTAGTAAACCCCATATCATGATGGACTAGAAGAAGAAACGTTAGGGTTTAGATCAATACGTAGGATCATCTTTAGTGCTTGTTAAGTGATGTAGTTTATGGATCGACAGATGACGATTACAGAACCTATCATAGGCTTACATGAGACTGAGAGGAGATTGTAAGTAGTTAAACGTGATCAAGAGCATATCATTGTTACGTGTTTCAAAGCAATACCCGGAATTGTCTACTGCCCTAAGTAATCCATAGATCGCCTAGTTCCTCTCCATATTTGATAAACCATTGTTTAATTTAGAAAATACAAAAAAATGTAGTATTTTAGTTAGTTTAATACATTCACTTGATTGGGGGTGGCAACTTCTCAAACCAACAACTTTCTTCTTGTTATTTCAATTACACTCTTTAGATTTTAATCTCAAATTAACAATAAACCTACTATCTGTCCTCGTGGGATTCGATAACTCGGGGTTGAAATACACTCCACTATATTACTTGACCGTGCACTTGCGTATACACGTAAAAAATCGTGTCAAGTTTTTGGCGCCGTTGCCAGGGACAGCGGTTTATTTGCTAATTAGAAATTAGTTTAGATAGTTTTTTATTTTATTTTATTGTTATTATCTATTCTTGTTACCTCACGGTATTCTTTTTGGAGATCTTTGATGTGCAGGTATTTTGCTAAGCATGGGGGATAATAAAGAAGGACGTTTTGTTTGTCTAGCAGAATTGATTGATCGTAAGGAAGGATTCTACCCTGAAGGAGATATTGCGGCAAATTATGCCAACAAACGCATGATGTATGAACGCCAACATTTACTTGAGAAATTGTTTGGAGCATTGCATAAGGGGGTCGAAGAATTGAAACAGAGTGCAAAGAGAATGAGGTTGGACGGGATAGAATTTGAAGCAAGATTTGAAGAATAATATACGAGTGTCAATCTCCATTCTAATGAAGTATGTGCTCTAACCTTCCCAATGCTCAAAGGGGATGATGATGCGCCGTTGTGTATCTCCAATGGCCCAAACATAGAATCATTGCTAGAATCAAGTATGAGGGAGAAGCATGATGCGATTTTCGGTGAGATTGAAATTCTTCTTCATGGAATTGATATTGATGAACTGACTCTCCGATTGTGAAATTGATGGGTCATCTCATATGTGAGCTTGATGAAGATGAACAAGACGCCGGAATTGAATTTGGTGATGATTCGGGTGCTTCATTTAAATTAGGTGATACTCAAGCGTTCACACTTTATGAGTTGCCGCTTCAAACGTTAATGAAGATATCGCATATTGAGAAAACGATCAAAGAGGACATCAATCTCTTCTCACAACATGAGAGATTTGAGCTTATTATTGAAATCATTATGATGTCGGTTGTCATGAATTGGAAGAAGAAGAAAAAGTTTACGAAGTGCTTCCTCATCGGCAACACTTGTTCGTCGTTGCGGTATGCTCTTCTTGTGAGGATTTGTTCTTATTCAGTTGAGAAGAAATTGATGGAGGAAAGATGGTGGAAGAAGAAAAAATGGCGAGACAAACTGATTTTGAAGTAGCAGGGGTGATTAGTGATGATTTAACGAGTGCTGGCAACGTCATTGTGAAACATTTTAGGGTAAAAGACACTGACCACCCCTGACTTTAGGATTAAATCCACTCCGCTACCCTGTGTTTTAGAAAAAGACACTCCGTACCCAAATAACGGAATATTCCATGGACAATTAGCACCCCTCTGTTAGGTTCCGTTAAAAAGTGGATGATATAATTTTTGTGGACCATAATAACCCTGATTTTTTTTCCTTTTTTGCCCATGTGTATCTTGAAGAATAACAAGAACACCAACACCAAAAAAAAAAGATCAAACACCAAGAACATACTTCATTTTGAATACAAAACATCAAGGACAATACAAAGAGTCCAAACAAAGTTTTGAGCTTAAATTCAGAGAAGTGTTGGCTGAAAAATGAGCCACTGGGTTCAAAACATTAACCAAAAATTCTATCTTTTCCCTTTCATGCATCTACTAGGTCATCCTCAACAATGACATCTACAGTTCGCGGAAGCTGACCAGGAGCCGAGTTTTCTGGCACTTCTTGTATTGACAAGGTTTGATGGTCTTTGTACTTACACAGACCACACTCAGTCACTAGTAAATTGCCATTCTCATCCTGTAAAAATCACATTTCTTAGTAACTTGTAGTAATTTTGATACTAATGAAACCAAGTAGGATGATGAATTACACAGAGCCCGTTGGTAAACCCATATTATATGTAATGTCACGATACTCTCTTGCGGTAAGTGGACACAATGCATTTGTTGTAGGACAAAAGTGGACACTCTTGACAATTGTTGGCCTTACAAGTGAACCTAACAGCAGAGAGTAGCTGAAGTTAATTAGTTCCATCACAAGTAAATGGCAGAGATGAAACTAGGACCAATAGCTTAGCTAACTTGAATAACATATCAGAAGCTCTCTTTTCGTCAGTAAATTAGATGTGCTAAATCATCTAGTCATCTTTCTGAAGATGATGGGATTAAATCCAAGTTACTAAGTCACCACTGGTGATTGGCCTAAAGTAATTGATTGCTTAGTTTCACTCCAAAGTTAGGTATCAAACATATGAGGATTTCGATATCGAAAACCAAGGAACCGATGAAGCTGGAAAGAAGGTCTCTTGGCGTAACGCGGTGGGATACAAAAGGCCCTTCATAGCCAACAAGGACTTGTTCTCCTTCTTTCAGATACTTCGGATCGAGTCCTCGAGTGAGCTCAGTGACTGCATCGCATAGAGCTTGCATATGCTCTCCTGGGGTTTGGAGCAGTCTAGCAAATGCAAACACAGAACCCAGAAAAACAGTTATTTGAGATCAGGGCTTTACATCTAGAGATCCAAACCCAGTAAAAAAGACAATTAATCGAAATATGGGTTTTGCACATATTAAGGGAGATTAGGGTTTTTCTAACCTGCGTGCCAATTGAACGTTCTCGTAGGCGAAGATATGAGAGACGTTGAGGATGAGGCGGTGGCGCTTGTTGTAATACCCCGTAAAATACTTAGGGGTAGAACAGTAAAGTTAATAAATATAAATTTAGTGGTAAAAGAAAAATAATATAAAGGTGGGTAAATTATTTTATAATTAGTTTCGTTAAATTTTAACGAAATATTAAATAGTACTTATAGATAATCGTTACGCGCTAAAGCCACCGCGTAGCTTCTTAGTTGTGCCACACAGAATTACCCAACTAGTTGGTGTGACTAGCCACACCCAATAAATTTTTAGGAGATGTTTTACCAGATTTTTAATCCTATTTTGTCTTGTTCTCTTTTGTTTTCTTCTCCTTCTTCAACTTCAATTTTTCTTCTCCATCTTCTACTTTTCCTTCGGCAAAAGTTTTGCCCGACAACAATCACCGCCACACCGCCTCTTTCACCACTTTTACCCCCTATAAAGTCTCTCTCTCATTCCTTCGGCAGCAAGCTCAAAACAACCACCATCACCATCACCATCACCATCGTGTTCAACTCTGGCGAGTACCACCAACACCCCCACCGAGAACACACCACCACCGTAACCATCTTCGTCACCCTCCCTCTCACCACTGCTCTCTCTCCTCTGCAGAACCACAGCAGCAGCAGCAACAGTTAGCAGAGACAAACATCCACCACCACACCGTCGCTGCCACCATCGGAAAAGACCCCCGAGAGCACCACCTCCACCCACTGCCTCCTCTGCTTCCCTTCTGTTTCTCCCTCCCTCTTGCTATCTGTCACGAAAAGAGCCAAAAGCAGCAACAGAAGCAGTGGCTAGAAGACACCGCCGCCGCCGCTGCCACTTACGGCGAGAACCACCGAACGACCACCAAGCTCCACCACCTCTGTTTTCTCTCACTCTTCCTCTCTGTTCCTCTCACGCCCCTCCTTCGCGACCAAAACAGAGAAATATAGATAGATAACAGCAGCAGAGGCCGCTCAAAAACAGAGCACCTCCATTACCGCCGTTGGCCACCATTAAAGCCGGCGAAGCTTTCGGGTGAGCTTCACCATCGCCACCCACCTCTCTATATCCATCCCTATAGCCTCCAGAAGGCTCGACCAAGCTTAAGGGAGCCTCAGCCGAGCCCAAGAGCCGCCGTAGAAGCTTCGGTCGAATCCACCTCCGACACCGCCGTTCGACCACTTGACCCGACGCGAATCTTGATCGTTTCTCGCAAATTTTGGTACCGGCACGCTCTACTCTTCACCCTGAGTCGATTTACACAATCAAAATCATGTTTCGATGCTTAGATTCACGTTTAGATTGATCAAGTTTGAGGTTCATGTTTAGGGGGAGGTAGTTGTCATTTTCAGAAAGTATTTTAGTTTAAGAATGGGGGTATTTGTGTATTTTCAGAATACTTTGGGGTCCTCTTGTCATTTAATAATCTTTTTGAGAAAATAAAATAGAAATAAAAATAAAAAATGATTTTTGAGATTAAATTAATTTTAAATATAAATTTAATTAGATAAAAGTAAGTAATATAAGTAAAAATATTAGTTAGAATATAAATTTAATTAGATAAAAGTAAGTAATATAAGTAAAAATATTAGTTAGTTATATAGAATGTATTTTCTTGAAAATATATCAATTGGCTATTAAGTAGTGTATTGGAATTAAAGTTAATATTTCCTCAATTAATAGCAAAAGTTTATTAATAAGAAGAATATCTCTCAGACACTTATTTACCAAAAATATTATAAATAGTTCCCATTATTAAATAAATGGCCGTTTTACTAATGTTACTATTTAAATAATTTTTTGGCTATTTAGAAATAGATGAATTGGTAAAATAAGAATTAAAATATTATAAATTAAGTTATAGCTTTCTATATGAAATAAAAGTGAGATAAATAATTAAATAGTATATATAAAAATAGTGACTAGTTTTCTTGAAAAAAAAAACAAGCCTAAATCATAACTTGGAATTATTGATTTTCGGTATATTTTAAATTAGTTGGTAAATAATAAATATTTCAGAATTTAGAATTAGCGGTTTTCTCAATTTATAAAGCATGTTCATTTGTACTAATAAAATAAATAATTTCTTCCAATTCGAATTTGTTCACTAAAAAATACTATAAATATTTTTCATAATTAATTTCATAAATTTGATAAATAAATAGTTATTTTAATAGCATTACTCTTTAAAGAATTTTAGCTACTTAAATTGGTTAAAATAACATTTAGTAAATATTAATTTAAGTTATAGATTTCCTTATAATAATAACATAATTTAAAAATATTATTAAGAAAAGAAAATATAAGTATAGTATATGGAAGTTAAATAATTTCAAACGAAACACATCAGGTTTATAGAAATTCATACTTTAACACGTGTATCGATAAACGCGTAGGTGACGAATCAGTTGACGAAGACTGCGTGTCTTTCTAAGGGAACACTGCGTGCTAGTTATTGAGAAGCGAGGTAAGTATACATGCCAAGTCCAGTGTGCCTAGCTCCTTTTGTGTCTTAACTTGATTTTAATACTAGTCTCAAAATGTCTTTATTATTTAATTACATGCTTTATATGAAGTTTCTTACATTTTGAAGAAATTGCGTTGCTATGCTTTGATTTTGTCACACGAATAATAATAATAATTCGTAACTAACATAAAGTGGAAAGAGTTGTCCGGGGATCGTTATATTTGCCTTTGATTAGATTGGTCGTGTTGGCTGCTGCCACTCGACCCGTTTATTTAACCCGGTCGCAACCTGCCGGGTCGCTCCATGTACTCACCTCTCTGACCGCGAGGAGTCTTTGAGGGGTGCCGGCACTTAAGGTCTTGGATGCGTAGAGTTAGTAGATTATCCCCGTGTCAACAAAGTTAATAATACAGTTTTCTATGAGATTTGGACGGTTATAAAGGAAAAGAAGAAGAGATTGGGAATCGTATTCCCCGTTTACAAGTTGAGAAAGGAGATTAAAGAAAGTGAAGATTACATTTGAGTCCTACTTTATGCTCCAAGTTTACTGTTTTATAATTCATTCATCCTTGTTATTATTATGAAAAGTAAACAAGCCTCATCTTCCGTTTTACGAGCTTGGGTGTTACTTACTCAGTACTTTATGCTAATTTTAGAAAACTGCGATCTTTGTTTTCCTTCCCCCGCAGGTTTATGGCATGACCGGGTACGAGACTCACTAACGAGGTTCCGTCACACGTTGTAAAATAGTATGGATAACGTTAGCATAATGTATAATAGAGATGTATGACAGACTCGAGGACGTTATGTAATGTTTAATAGTATGTAATATATATGTTGGATGTTGTGCTTTTGATTTTCCGCCGTTACTTTTAGCATCGTCCTCCCCGATTCGTCCGAGTCGGATAAGGGGGTCGTTGCAGGTGGTATCAGAGCCGGCAGTCCATTAATTGGGAATTAAAAACCTGTAGGGCAACTTAAAATGAACATAGGGTAAGATAAATTTAAACCAGAAAAGCCGTTCGGGGTATGGGTAGCTTAAGTATAGGTCTTGGTATCTCCCGCCCACCCGCAACCTGTCTCAAGAAGTGCTGTCTTGTTATAATCCTATGTGAATCAGTTTGATTTAAAATACAGTTCATTGGTTGTGAATTATCTTCACCTCCATGATAGGAAGAAAGATGAGGACAATATTTGCTTCGTACATGGATGTATCATTTCATTTGCAGATACATGTTGTATGTGCTTTATTGCAAAAATTGCTATGTCATACATGTTAAGCTGCTCTATGGTAATTGTATGGTGTATACTGATGATTGTGCATTTAAAATATGGTATATCCCAAACCCTGAGACAATGATAACATAACCAATAATATTATAGGAAGTGATTAGCAGACCATCATGATACTACACTAGCAAAATCCGATAGGAACATACAACCTAGAACAATAACCACTTGGGGCAAATTTCGTTCGATAGTAACGCTGTTAGGGTATGTGACTCTTACGATAACTCTTGGGGGAAGTATCAAATTTTGACTATTGTTGACCTTGAGTTTGAGAGACATAACGGGAATGATAGGTACTTAGTGAACTCTGGATTACCAAACTTGATTGTAAAGATTTGAGTAAAGAGCACATATCATAATTAAGGTGCCGGTTGAGGATAATAATTTGGAGTTACGGTCAAGAACAGATTCGTTTTGGAGTCTTTTCTGTCGGTCAAAGAAAGTTATCTTAGAAGCATCCGAGGAAGGTCCCACCCACCCTCACCTGAGAAGCTATGAGGTCAACCCGCCGAATTTAATTTTACAGCCTTAGTTATTAAAGGATTTTAATGTATTAATGGTTGATAGGAGTTTACTTCTTGACAATTTGAAATCAGGGACTATGCTAGCTTCATTTACCGTAAACAATTTGTGCGCTCTAATATTTAAGCAATTGAGTTATTACTTGGAGTCTTATCATCCTAGTGCTGCTTGAAGGTTGGGATGTCCGTTCAATTGCATATTACTTTTGGAGTTGAGGGACTAACTTGATGGAATTGATGTTTAAACTGTGAAGTATTAATGTTCGCCTACAAGACTTAGATGTACCAAGTAACATATTTAATCAGGTTTACTCTAAAGTTTGCATGATGAGTATCTCGAATTATCTGGCCTGGAGACTCTCCTGGATTGGTAATCCAAAATTTTGGAAGTATTTTTTTGGAGTCTATTAAATTTATATTTAGAGTTTCGTAATTCATTACACTTATTTGGGAGTTACTATTCCGTTATGCAAAAATATTGGCAGCTTCTTCTTTTGGGTAACTATTTCAGCTCATGGGGAATACTTGGAGTATTGTTACGGAGTCTTTGTTTACAGTTGGGATATATGTTCAATTACGAATTTATTCCTAGATGTGTTCGTATATGTCACTCGGGAGTTCTATCGTCTAGCTTATGTTTTGTGGTACGAGGTTTATTTAGATTATACGAGACAAGAGGTTAAGATGAATTTGGGGTTTGTGTTAAATGTTGGAAACTAGAGGTGTATTCTAGCTTTAAATCTGGAGACTTGTTTGAATATGAGGTCAATGAGCATTTTTATTTATTTGATTGAACTATGGAGTATCAAACTTGGACTACGAGGAGTGATGGACTTAAATAGTTGTTCGGGCGGATTAAAATATTAAGGGGAAACGTATGAATGTTGTCACTTGGATGAAACGAAGGCACTTTAATTCTCGCTTCGTGCAACAAACTTTTATTGAAGTACTACCATAAGTTTGTCCATACTGGACTCATAGAGATACATACGGTAAGAAATTCAGACCCAGATACAAACACAAGAAGTAATTAAAAACTCCAAGAGTAGTCATTTCAGTAACGGATATGCACAAGTGACCAACTATAAAATTAAAGACTTCTACCAGTTAGAGTATTTGACTTCTCATAGCATGGTGGCAATATGTGATGTGTAATGTGTTGTATGGTACCGTGGGAATGCATGCTTTATGGTTCATTGACATAGTATTGACATCATAACATTGTGATAGCCTATCAGGCTTAATTGACAAGATTGATGTGAGGATATAGCATCAAGAATCCAATCGCCGGATTGGGCCAAAGTTAGTTTTCAAGAGAAATGAGAGAGGCAAAACTAAGCATCTTACGTGAAAATTTCATATATGATTGTATTTTAGCAATGATTGTGCTATGTATTATATTACATGCCCATGTGCATTGTTTTTATCAGTTTCATTTTACCTCTACTGCATACTAGATTGAGGGAAGAAGCACTAATATATCTCGGAATAGTGAAATTGATAGATCACACCTTCGCAATAAATGTACTTCGAAAATAATCCTTCCGTAAAGTAAGAAGTAAGAGCTAAAGATTTAATCTCTCCACGTAATATACCTCGAACAATGAGATATAAGGATAAAGTTTTAGATAGTTCATGCTGGCCAAGCGAGGGAAGTTGATTAAGTAGAAATCAACCAAATATGAGTGGGAGGCAATCAACAGTTAAAATAAGATAACTTTGTAACAATGATAAATTGAGGGGACATACGGAATTTGACCGATGGTCGAAGGGTTCACCCACTAGATTCTAGATGCTTTCTACTCGACCGATTTGAGGTGTTGCGACAGTTTAGAATTCCCATTTGGATTTATTTTGTCATTAGAGCAACTACCCAAAGGATTTAGTATTTGATATTGTCGGGAGTTCTGTTTTTGGGGATTATCTGATATGATAATATGTCTCGGTGATATAAGTTTCATTTCCTGATGACATATATTCTTTTAAAATAAATTTTTATTTGAGGTCTTGTTGTTAACTCCTTATTCCAATATACATTCTTCAAATAAGTTCTATTTAAAGTCCTTTTTGCATTTGAGGTTTCCTCACTGAAACTTGGTTCATGCTGGATTCTTCAAATTGAATGTAAATAAGTTGTTTGAGAGTCTAGTCATCAAAAATTATTATGAAGTCTAGGAAATTTTGGAAGTGACAACTCAGTTATATGATCAGTGGTTACACTCCATAGTATCATGAGGTTTTGTTATCTATTGTATTCGATCCTATGTTGTAATGAATAGAGTGCTTTGTGTGCCTAAAAGGTTAATATTTGTTTGGGGCATTATTACTTGGAGCTTTGTTACTAAATTTTTACTAGAGGAGCATATGTTGGAATAGATGCCCTAGAGGCAATCTAGTTTAGTATGAATTTGTATATGGCTAGAAAATTCATTTATTATTTATTGGATATTTAATATAATGAAGTCCTTAGATTTACAATTGTGTTGTTTATCTTAAATATCCCTAGTCAAGTATAATGATTAATAGGACAATCATCTATAGACTAGTATGGGGTTGGATTGATATGGAGATATCACGATCCAACACATAGGTGTGCATTACGGAATGTTGCACTGGATTGACCCATCTCCGAGAAGGCTACATACATGTTATGTCGAGTCACAAGTGCTTCTCGCGGTGCAATGGTATTGTCATCCTTAGACTTGAAGTCACTAGATATTCTAGTTGTGGATCATTGTGATCTTGGTAGCGTTAAACGCTGCACCGTAACTGGGTAGTTATAAAGGCGTGTACTGGATACAATGAGAAGCAAGCTTAGAGATCGTAGTGGACGTAGAAAGGATTTGCCCCTCCCACATAACGGGAGCAAATATCCTAGGCCACTCGAGGGATAGTGCTTATAGAATGTCTGGCCAGACTCAAATAAATCAATATGGGATATTGATGTAATTTGCACGAATAAGGCTATTCCCATGGATCGAGAAACTATGGATTGGATATACGAGTGTGACTTGTATGTCTCGTGTCCGATCCGGATATGGAGGCAAAGGGATGAGACAATTACTTGTACAAAGGTTGTCAAGATGACTATTCTATTAGTTGGCTAGAATGGATGTTTTGCTAGAAACCGCTCCATATTAGCAAATAGTTGCTACCAACTAGATAGAACCTATGGGGTCACACGCTATATAGAGTTGAACTAGATTTGGGAATTAATTAATTGGATTAATTAATTAGAAGGATCACTTTGCAAACCCTTGCAAACTTAGTAGGGACTAATTTGCAAAGAAGGGACTAAATTGAATTCTAGTTGGACTAGAATAAGTCCTTTAGGTAGTTAACAAGGAGTTGTTGGACAATATAAAGGACCCTCCTTGTGACGACCCGTCACACATTTATTATAAAAATTATCGATTTACGATAAAAACAAGCGGAAATATCAACCAGTCTGACACTTTCAGACAGCCAAAAACTCACCAGCAGGACACACAGTCCTCCGAAACACAATTTTTAATCAAATATCTGTAAAACTGGTACGTGACTGAATTATTTAAAAAGCTACACCAACTCGTCAAAATGACATTTTATAGTTATCCGACCCAAAATAGTAATTTACAACAAACAGCTAAAAATAGCTAAAAACAACGTAGTTAACTAAAAATACAAATTTTAGCAACTACTCCGCGATCCGGTCGCGCTCCATCTCAACTTGTAAAACAGAGGGGTGAGCCAAACAGCTCAGCAGGTACCGCCTAACCACTGGCGTAGAAATCTAAAATCTACTTAACACACAGCCAGTTATTACACAACAACATGCGGCACCAAATATACAAACATCGTGATTTATCAATCACCGAAACAAATAACAAATAGCTAAAAAGCTGTAAAAATCACACTAGCAGGACAAACAGATATAGACTGTAACTGTAGAAATTTAGAAGTTAGATTTCCCCTACCTGTCAAATCGAAGCCAGACAATAAGAGTTGAATTGATGTGCTGAACCAACCCAATAGAGTTTCTGTTTTGGTACCAAAATACAACCCGCCACCTCAAAATTTCTGTATGAGACTCACTGCATGAACCCACAACCATATTGTTTTCTACAGTAACCATATCTTATTTAGCTCTTCCCCACAATAAACCACCCTAAGTGTAAACATGCAAGAGTATTCTCATTTTTGGTTCTTATCATCTCAGCCCGAAGTGATGAAGAATATCACCACCTAAGTTTACTTTCAAAAGTAAAAAAAATGATGACTAAGCATTAGCTTTGCAAACCTGGAGGTAATTTATGAATGACACCTCCTGCTAAATATAGACTTATCACATGGTTGAAAAGAAAAAATAACACAAAATATCATTTGAATCATTTATATTGCAATCAACTACAACTCATTGTTCTCATACTAACAAAATAGTACATCAGACAAGACGATTGATATGCAGTCTTATAAACAAATGAAATCATATGCCCACTAACTCTAGTGTAATAGGAAAAAGGAGACATCATTTCACGAAATAAAAATGATCGGCAGCATATTATTCAACCGAAAAAAAAATATGTTTTACATAAATAAATATATTTTTAATTTTTTAGCAAATTCGAGGTCTCACAATCTACCTCACTTAACAGAAATTTCGTCCCGAAATTATTATTATTATTATTATTATTATTATTATTATTATTATTATTATTATTATTATTATTATTATTATTATTTTTTACAGTAAAACATGTTTTCCACATAGCTGACAAACCTATCAAACTTATTGTACCAAAGCATATTTTTGTTAACAAAGTAGACATCAACAATAGTTTATTTTCTGAAATCACCTTCAGTGTCAACAAACAATCAATAGAAAAAAATAACAAAAACTACACCATCTCACATGTAACTCCACTACACATATATTATACATCAAAACCATATTATCTGGCATGTTAGACAGTATGTATTCATATCTTCCAATCATTATCTCTTATGTCATTCTTCAAGCATCTAGCAAAACAATTCATAGTCAGACAACAAATCATGCTTAATATCACAAAAGTAATTCACCATAGTGCATGTCACTGTTCACATGCATGCATTCATGCATAATCCAACCATCGAATTTCTACAACAAAGTTAGAACTTCAACCCCTTTTAACACTCTCTACACAAAAATTCTTTCCAGAAATTACATTATTCTTACTAAAATCCATAATTTTAACAAACTTTCAGTTCATCTTTTCCCAGTTTACTTAATGTCACGTACCATTAAGCTCATCACCTACACCACCCAAGCAGTACTAGACTGTGTACCCCTAGCTCGACAGTGCGGTGGCTCACACATTTTAATAATACTTTGAAAATATGGTACGTGACTGAGTTTAATAAATAATTACACCAGCTCGTTAAAATGACAGCTTTATAAATATCTAACCCAAAATAGTAATTTACAATAAACAGCTAAAATCAGCTAAAAACTGCATAGATAACTGTAGATACTGCTTTATGACATGGCAGATCTAGGCCACGTGGCAACCATCCAGCACACCATATTGTGCTCCACACACACAGGATCACCAGCCGAGCTGATCCATGTGGGGGCTGCGAGACAGAGCCCTCGCATACCACTGCACGGGACTTGTAGGGATCTTGTGGTTTGGAGGCTAGAGTAAGCCCTGTCGCGTGCGAGCCAAGCCCGCGCGCGACCTTTAGTAACTGTTTTGAGAGATTTATGGCACGAGCTCCATAAACCCGGTCAATCCGGTCAAACCCGGTCAACCTCGTAACGGTTCCGGTACTCGCGCACCACGTGCTCTAACGGTTCCTATATACTCGGACGAACGTGCCGTTATGGTTAAGCTAATTAAGCCGCCATTAATGGGCGCATTAACCACACTACAACGGTCACGTTCTCCAGTATATATATATCGTTAACCTTTCCATACAAAGGAGGACACACTGCCATACGCGGAAGCTCTGCCAAACCTCTGTCTCTCTCTCAGACATTGCTACTGACTTACTCTCTCCCTACACACACCCCTATTCTTCCTGTGCGATCCCTGATCCACTACGCACGGTGTACACGGAGGTCTCCCTGCCGGAATCTCTTGTGCACATTTTGGTGAACCCGACGTGAAACTTACCAGCAAAAGCAACCATGTCTCAGGAGGACGATGTCAGCAACCGATCGCCTTCCACCGAAACTCCCTCGGGAGACGAGGCCCGCCGTACTCCGACGACTCTCGGCGAGGCACCAACTTTAGAGTCTTTGGACGCCACTGTCCAAAGTCAGGCAAAAGCTCTCAAGTCTCAATCTGCGCAGTTAGAACGGATCTTGGCCGTTCTGGGCACTCTTGCGCCAAATCCTCCACCTGCCACCGCTATCCCTCAGGGAGGAGGAACCCCTACCGCTCCAGGATTGGGAGTGTCGGCCACGCCTCCCAACCCTCATCTGCAAACTCCACCGTCAGCCACGCAGCTGCCTTCGGTCCAAGGGTCGACGGCACAAATGCTACCCCCTGCTGCTCACGCCTCTCAGCCCCCGGCTTTGGCGTCCAACCCAGCTCTGCAGTACACTCTGCCTCCACCAGCGACAATCTGGGGAAACGCGGGCAGTCAATACACTCCCAATCCTCCGGCGGCATATGTGTCGCCACCGCCTACGGCAACCCCTCCGCCAACTACCGAGGGAAGCATTCCAGAATGCATGACGTCTTTGCAGAAGCGCGTGGACTCCATCCTGGCTCATCAGTCGTTCGCGGATACCATCATCCCGAAGCTAGACAACGATCCACCCATTCCACGAGAGATCTATCTCATGCCTAACCCGGCGGGGTACAAGGCTCCCAAATGGGATAAGTTCGAGGACGTCAATGGAAACGCTCATGAGCATGTCATGCGTTTCATCGATGTCATGGGTCCATACGGAGCCGATCCCAAGCTGCTGATGCGAGAATTCCCAAAAACTCTTGGGAATGTAGCATACAAATGGTACCGAACATTGGAGGCCGGATCTGTGAAAACTTGGGACGACTTGGTCCAGAAGTTCTATACCAAGTTCTTCCAGATGGAAGAAAAGGTGACGATGATCCATCTCTCGCGGATGTATCAGAAACGCGAGGAAGATGGAATCACTTTCATCAAGAAATTCAGAGCGAAATCCTTGGAGTGCAAGGACCCAATGCTCGAAAGCCGGCTCGTAGAGATATGCCTGCAGTGCATGCGAGATGAATACAAAAGCATGCTGATCAATTTGCAAACACCTACGTTTTCAAAGCTCATCGAATGCACGATGAACATTGAGCCCATTGTCGAGAGACAGAGAAAGAAGAGCGCTCCAGAACGACCTGCGAGCGGCACCACCTACAAGATCGGCAGATTTGGCTACAAGCGGGGACGCGAAGCTGAGGTCAATACAGTTTCGCCCCAGAAGCAAGCAAAAGTTACAAACTTCGACGCACCGCCTCTGCCATGCTCGGTGGAGGAAGCGAGCGATCTCTGCAGACAGTGGCGCAAGGACGGCGTCCTGCCACCGCTCGAGAAAGCACCCTCCAAGGAGATGACGAGGGACCCTAAGTGGTGCGAATACCACGGCAAGGTCATGCACCCCACAGCCGAGTGCAAGAAGCTCAGATTCGCGTTCGATCAGAAGATGAAGAACGGTGAACTCATCGTCAGCGACCACCGGAAGGATGTGCGCAACAACCCGCTGCCTGCCCATACAGATTCGGGCTCAAAGGGCAAAGAGGTCGCCATGATCTCGATAGTGGACTTGGAAGAAGTCGCAGAGGACGATCTGCCCATCATTGCTGAAGTCCATGAAGATGAAGACTACAGCATGGACACGGAAGATGAGCGTGCCGACCGCATGAAAGGGTCGCATGGCTTCGACAAATTCTTCAACGAGATGAACTTCTCCGAAAAATGCCGAACGGATATGACAAAAGCAATCTTAAGGGTAGCAGAGGACTACGAGGAGGACGTCGTGGTCTCCAACGGGAAAGTCATCAGGGCGTCCCGTTCCACAGAAAAGATTATGACCTTTTCTGCCAGCGACAAGAAGACAGATGCGAGCCACCAGAGGCCCCTGTACGTGACCGCCATCATCAACGGCGTCGAATTCAAGCGAGCATTCGTCGATGGAGGAGCAGCGGTCAATGTTGTTCCACTCCACACACTGAGGCTAGCAGGGATCCCCGAGCACAAGGTAGTCAAGCGTCCATCCCCGCTGGTGGGATTCGGAAGCGATTCTAGAATGACGATCGGATGGATCCGCCTGGGCGTTCAGATCGGTAAAATCAAGTGCTCGGCGAAGTTCTATGTCATAGACGCGAACACCACATATCACATGATCATAGGTCGGGCCTGGATTCATCGCTTTGACGCAATCCCTTCGACGGCTCACCAGGTGATGAAAGCTATCTGGAACGACAGGATTGTCGAGATACCGGCCTCAACTAACCCGTTCAACTTGGACGAAGCACATCTCAGCGAGGCGGTGTGGTTCACCGAGATGGCGGACGAGCAAACACCCGGACCATTCAACCCTACTCCTTTACCTCTCTGGGAGGACATCAAGGACCAGTCACCTGCGGGCGTGATGGTGACAAGGGGAGATGCCAAGGAAAAGCCGCCTACACACGAAGAGGCGCCGCGCATCGCATATCATCGGAAGAACGTGTACACTCTGAAGAGGATTGCAAAGCATGACCCCGAGGGTAAGGAGATAGAGAGCTTCTACGCCAACGGGAAGAAATGCTATCGCATATGAAGGTGCGCGGGGACGTCCTCACACGGGCATGGGGATGTCCCTGGGCAAATCAATCAAATCGAGCAAGTTGCGCTGACAGAAGAGCCAACACAGGGCACTCCAGACGAGAAACTCAAAGAAGCGCCCGAATGCATGGAAGACAGGCCGAGACCACAAAAGCAAGAGCTAAAGGAAGTGTTCCTCAGCCCGAACGAGGAAAAGAAAAGGCCAGTCTTCCTGAGCGCGGACCTCACAAGCGAAGAGGAACAAGGACTGCTGCAGCTCCTAACTGAATACAAGGACGTGTTCGCATGGGAATATGATGAGATGCCAGGCCTGGACACGAGCATCACCATGCACCGTTTAGACATCATCCCAGGGTCTAAACCGGTCAAGCAAAGCACCAGAAGCTTCAGGCCAGAGCTCAACGTGAAGATCAAGCAGGAGATTGTCAAACTCCTAGACGCCAAGTTCATAGAGCCAAATCACCATCCCACATGGTTGGCCAACATCGTGCCGGTGGTGAAGAAGAACGGACAGCTCCGCATCTGCGTGGACTTCCGAGATCTTAATCGCTTCTGCCCTAAGGACGATTTCCCACTGCCTAACATCGATTTGCTCATTGATTCAACGGCAGGCCATCGCATGTTCAGTTTCATGGACGGCTTCAGCGGGTACAATCAAATCAAGATGGATCCCGAAGATGCAAGGAAAACTGCATTCATCACTCCCGTGGGGGAATTCAACTACACGGTAATGCCATTCGGTCTTAAGAACGCAGGCGCAACCTATCAGCGGGCCATGATGGCTCTATTCCACGACATGATGCACAAAGAAGTGGAATTCTATGTGGACGACCTGGTAGTCAAATCCAAGCATGAAGCAGATCACCTTGCAGACCTGCGAAAGGTGTTCAACAGATGCAGGAGCTTTCAACTGAAAATGAACCCCATGAAATGCGCATTCGACGTGACCTCGGGGAAGTTTTTGGGATGCGTGGTCCATCGCCAAGGGATCGAGCCTGACCCTGCGAAAGTATCAGCCATCACCAGCATGACGCCACCTCACAACCAAAGTACCTTGAAAACATTCTTGGGAAAATTGTCATATCTGCGGAGATTCATCCCAGCAATCGCCGAAATCACATGCTGTTTCAGCACTCTTCTCAAGAAGGACGCCGCGTACAACTGGGCTCCTGATCACGAAGCCGCATTCGAAAAGCTAAAGGAGCTACTCACATCCCCAAAGATAATGATCGCGCCTCAATTGGGATCACCGCTTCTGCTATACCTTACATCGACAAGGAAATCTATAGGAGCACTCTTGGCTCAGGTGTATGAAGGCCAAGAGAGGCCCATCTATTACATCTCCCGCATTGTGCAGCCCGCTGAATCAAGGTACACAGACATCGAACGTCATTGCCTTGCTTTATTCTTCGTGATAGAGAAGTTGAGACACTATTTTGCATCGCACAAAGTAGTGGTGGTCACCAAAAGCGACCCCATAAGATACCTGCTAACTCACACTACTCCGGGCGGGAGATTGGCGAAATGGTACATGACCATCTCTCAATACGATATCACATGCGTAAAACCGAGAGCAATCAAGTCGCAGGCGGTAGCAGACCTGTTGGCACAGTTTCCCGACAACAGTCACGAACCCGTGATCGAGGAAGAGCTCGAAGGCCCAGAAATCTACGCGATCGACGTGCCCTATTGGACCCTCCACTTCGACGGTTCGTCAACCAGAAAAGGCGGAGGCATCGGGATAGTCTTGACAAAGCCAGACGGGGAAGTCATACAGATGTCCGCAAAACTCAACTTCGCAGTCACGAACAACGAGGCAGAATACGAGGCTCTTATCGCGGGGCTCCGTGCGGCGAAAGCTCTGGAAGTGAGCAACTTAACAGTTATGGGAGATTCCAAACTGATTGTTAAGCAAGCCTCGGGCGAATATGGTTTAAAGGAGATCAACCTCCTGTCATACCGCACCCTAGTGCAAAAGCTGATGCAGCAATTCTGCGACGTGAAATACGAGCACAAGCCCCGAGCGGACAACAGGCATGCAGATGCCTTAGCAACTCTGGGATCTAAGGTCAGCATAGACAAATGCCCCGCAAGGATTTCCATCGAAGTGCGAACATCGTCGGCATTAACAGAAGATGCGTGCGACGACGAACACATGGATGACGCAGACTGGCGAAAAGCAATCCTGCAAGCTATTGCGAAAGGCACCAGCAGCGAAAGCTGGGCACTCACGAAAGGATACTGCATCCACGACAACACCCTTTACTACAAGGGTCCTGGAGGACTCATGCGATGTGTCTCCGAGCAAGAGGGACAACAGCTGTTAGAAAAGATTCACCAACACGCTTGCGGAGAAAGCGAGGTGTCAATCTACAGGAAAGCTCAGAGATATGGCATTCATTGGCCAAGCATGTCAACAGCTGCAGCCCTGATACAAGGGAAGTGCGAAAGTTGCGCACTAATCAAAGATTCTCTACTCATCGCTCTAACCGATGACGACACAGACTGGAGGAAGCCATTGTTCGAATTCCTCACCCAGGGCACCGTACCCGAATCGAGAAAGGAAGCCGACAAATTGAAGAGGAAAGCTTCTCGATACGTGGTCCAGGAAAACCTGCTTTGGCGAAAAGGTCACGAGGGTAACTTGCTGCGATGCCTAGACGGCAGGGAAGCACAAGAAGTCATGGACCTTTCTCATCAGGTGGAACACCAGGGAGGTGCGAAATTATGCAGACAGCTCCTCTCAATCGGATACTTCTGGCCCACGATGGAAGTCGATTGCCGCACCAAGGTGCGACGCTGCCGGGAATGCCAATTCAAAGGAAACCTAGTGCACGCTCCCGCCGTGGATCTACATGCATTAGGGACGCCGTGGCCATTTCACACATGGGCTTTGGACTTCATCGGCCCCATCCGACCAACGTCACATGGGAACCATTTCATTCTCACTGCAACCGAGCTGTTCACCAAATGGGTGGAAGCAATACCACTGAAGACGGCAAACGCGCTGGCTGTGGTTAACTTCATCCAGGAAAACATCGTATGCAGGTTCGGAATCCCAAATACCATTCTTTCAGATAACGGTACTCCTTTTGTTAATCGTCAGGTAGCTACGAAACTCGCGGAGTACAATATCAGGCAGATATGCTCTACCCCTTATTATCCAAAGGGAAACGGACAAGCCGAAGCGACTAACAAAACGCTGTTGATAATTCTGAGCAAGATGGTCGCAGATGACCACAAGAAGTGGGCCGACTCCCTTAACATAGCTCTGTGGGCCTACAGAACTTCTCCAAGGACACCTACAGGGGCCTCGCCATTTCTACTATGTTATGGGGCCGAAGCTGTAGTACCTGCGGAGGTCAGAGTCAATTCGGCAAGGCTGGCCTTCCATGCACTCTATGAAAATCAACGCGATCATGATTTAGTCTTGCTGGAAGAAAAGCGAGAACAAGCCAAAAGGACTAACAAGCGGTACCAAGAAAGAATCGCTCGCGCTTATAACAAGACAGTCCAGCGACGGGATTTCGCAGTTGGTGACCTGGTCTTGCGCGCATCTGATCACTGCATGCGAGAAGCAACTCACCCAAAGTTCGCAGCTAACTGGGAGGGACCCTTCGAAGTCACAGAGGTCTTCGATAGTGGCTACTGCAGCATACGAAGGTTGCACGGCACAACCTCAACTCCAAGCTCAGTTAACATGCGCTGGATCAAGAAGTACTATCCTTGAACTTCTCTTATTTCATACGTTTTATGATAACGTTGCTTAATGTCTCATGTGGCTATGATTAACGCAATCTCCTCTCCCATATGAGAGGATTGTAATCCTATCTCTCCCATATGAGAGTGTTATAATAAAAGAATTCTCCCAAATGAGAAGTTCATATTTCTAGCCGTTTATATTGCTCTATTTAATTTGTTATTACTGTTAACAATGATTTATTCGCTGCAATAGCAATTTATACAACGCGATCTTAATTGATCATCAAAGCCTACCTCTCACGATAGCAGCAAATACAAACGCGATCTTAATTGATCATCAAAGCCTATCTCTCACGATAGCAGCAAATACAAACGCGATCTTAATTGATCATCAAAGCCTATCTCTTACGATAGCAGCGAATACAAACGCGATCTTAATTGATCGTCAAAGCCTATCTCTCACGATAGCAGCAAATACAAACGCGATCTTAATTGATCATCAAAGCCTATCTCTTACGATAGCAGCGAATACAAACGCGATCTTAATTGATCGTCAAAGCCTATCTCTTACGATAGCAACAAATACAAACGCGATCTTAATTGATCATCAAAGCCTATCTCTTACGATAGCAAACGCGATCTCAATCGATCATCTAAAGCCTATCTTTTACGATAGCAGCCAAACGCAAATGCGATCTTAATTGATCATCAAAACCTATCTCTTACGATAGCAGCAAATACAAACGCGATCTTAATCGATCATCAAAGCCTATCTCTTACGATAGCAAACGCGATCTCAATCGATCATCTAAAGCCTATCTCTTACGATAGCAGCCAAACGCAAATGCGATCTTAAAATGATCATCAAAGCCTATCTCTCACGATAGCAGTCAACACAAATACGATCTTAAGTGATCATCTAAAGCCCATCCCTTACGATGGCAGCCAATGCAAATGCGATCTTAAGTGATCATCCAAAGCCTATCTCTCACGATAGCAGCAAAATACAAAAACGATCTCAATCGATCATCTAAAGCCTATCTCTCACGATAGCGGTTTACACAAATGCGATCTTATATGATCTTCTTAAGCCTATCTGTTACGATAGCGATTTATACGCAAAGTGATTTTAGTTGATCACCCAAGCCCGTCTGTTACGATGGCAACGTAACTGCAGAACCATCTTGCTGGATCTCCTAAAGGTCTATCTGCTGCGATAGCAATTTATGCGAGAAACTATCTCAAGCAATTCTCTAATAAAGCCTATCTTCTATGATAGCAATTCGCACCACTCAACGATCTTAATTGATCTGTTAAAAACTATCTGTTACGATAGCAAAGTTGTGAACGTGATCTCATACGATTTACAACTGCAAGCTCATCCGCCAAGATGGCACAACTGCGAAATTACGATCTCGAACGATCTAGTGAAACATCCGCGAATTGACATCGCATATGTGGAATCATTACATGGCATTATGCAAGGCAAAACAAGCCGAAACGCATGCGAAATTGTATTTTGTTGCAAAGAGAGCAGATAATACAAAAGCTATATATCATTATGAGTCAAATGACTTACAATTTATCTGTCTAGATAGCAGCTTACAAGCGAAAAGCTCAAATCTAACTACGCAGCCAACATGGCTTACAATACATTCGAAAAATGGCTGGTAAGCCAGAGATGCACTAGGGAACTCTCGGCTAAGAAAAGAGAGAATCCACCGGTCCTAACACCGATAGTGCAGTACGCAGATCTACGGCCATAGATCTATAGCAAAAGGGATGCTGCCGCGAAGAGATCAACTTGTCATTCGCCACATCCCTAGCAGCAAGGTCAGGGATGCGATACGCCCAAGACCCCGAGGAATGACAAAAGCCTCCGTCTGATCAAGATAGGCGCCGGAGGAGCTTCCTGTACCGACAGATGCTACTCTGCAAAACAGGCGAAGCAGTCATTCCTCTGGTGATGGACTCCTTGTCATGTTGGACAAGGGCATTGACGAGCACCCCGACCTCACAAATGTGAGGGCGACGGATTCTTCCCTGGAGATGCTGAAGAAGAATTCCGCCGTTCATTACGAGACGGTAGCACGGTCACTTCGGCGCTGCACCTCGCCACGAGGCGGCCGGAAACATGACCTGCACACATAATACACGAAGAAATTTCTTCGAACACACATGAGGTATTATCTGCATCCTCTTTATGATGGTTATAAACAGCAATAAGCCTCATAAAGTGGATCTTGGAAACTATTTCTATAGCACCAAGCGCAAACTCAGGATTCAGAACTTGAAGTTGCCATGAATCAACGAAAAACAAGCGTTGAAGCCAGCAGTCGTAAGGACTCACGGCAAAGCACATGTTTGGGATGAAGAACCCAAATGGCAAAGACAGGGTTTATATAGACCCTGTGGAGACTCTTCGGTTGCCTAAGATGAGTCAGCAAAATTCAAAAAGAGGGTAAGTTCAATCACTTACGCCTTGAAAAGCGGTAACAATCAATTACCCTACTAAAGGCTACGACGATTCAGTTGCGTATCCTAATAAATGACGGATAGTCATGATTCGGATGGACTTCCCAACGGAAGCGTGCTTATCTGCCGAGAAATTAGCGCGAAAATCAAGCAGAAAATCAATTGCTGATGTCATAATTGGATATGCACAGAAATGTCCAATCAAATCCCGAAAAGGGCAAAACGGGCAAACTCATTGTTTGTTGTTAAAAAAAAAGGGGGAGAAACCCTAGCAATATTACATTAATGTTTCAAAACGTTACATTAATGTCTCAGCTATTTTCCTGTTTTCTTTTCAAAATTCGAAAAGTCAAAACAAATTCTTGATTAAGGAATCTTGGGGCTCGAACTGCTCGCTCAGCTTCTCCACTTGTTTCACTTCTTGCTTCAATTGCTCGCACTTGGCATTCATTTCGTGATACAGCTTCAAAGCTTCATCAACCTTTTGCTTTTGCTGCTCCACCTTCTGCATCTCAGCTGCGAGATTCTGGTGACCGAGATTCAAAGTTACAGCTGCGCGATCAGTGTAACTCTGTCCTTGAGGAATTTGAAACCAAGTCTACCTTGGACTTTGAACAGGAGATTTTGGCACATGCCACACAGCAATTCAGCACTCTGGGCCGAAATGGTCGCAGGTGTAGCCGCAGACAGCTGCTCCAGTATCCAGATGGCTTCAGTAAGGAATAACCTCCTGTCAAAAGGTCCGATCTCCAGAGATCTCACAAACGATCGGGGGTATCTGAGACGCATTCGAACCACCCAGTCTACATCGGTTTGCTTCAAACCTGAGACATCAAAAATGGTTATAATGTCAGAACTCGCAAGCAAATAATGCGACGTGCGAACGGTAAATCTTTACTTACCAGTGCCTTCCAGAATTTCATGAAGAGAAGGGATGCGGGCCACTGGGTTGTTCGAAGACTGCCCTCGCTCCATGGCTCTCCTATCAGCTGCGAGCTCCAACCTCTCATAGTTAGGAGGAAGAGTGTAGGCCGCACCAGCTGCGACTACATTCCCAACCTGCGAGCCCCAAATGCTCCACGCAGGAATAGATGCTTCTGGCTCAGTCATCGCCGGAGGCGAAGGGACAGCCGAAGTCGCTGGGCGGAGGACACTCCCAGATGCGAAAACATTAGCATCACTTGTCCTTTCTTCCTCACCACCGGTACGAACACCTTCGTCCACCGGCACAGCATCAGCTTCGACATCATCGGAGAGTTCGATGACATCCTCGAAATGCTCACTTGCGTGTCCAGCGGCCGCGACGGGCTTCTCGGTATGGGAGCTCGAAATTGGAACATGGGATGCAGAAGGCTGACTTCTCTGCTCCAGCCCAGGTTCCTCAGCATGACCTGCGATACCAAATGCGATAATGTGAGGTAACTTGTGTTATAAGTTATTTCGCTATCTTTACTAAAGCTAAGAATAAGCACCTCCACGCGAAGGTGGGATTGAGGTATCCTCATCGTACACTAGGGACGTGGAACCGTGCCCTATCAGTGTATCCTCACTAAGCAAATCTTTAAGAGAAGCGCGACCTGGGATGCGAGTAAACCAGTCATGATTTTGCCTCAAGTGGCTACAGCCTAGTATGCGCATATCACTCAAAATAATTACCTGAGGGTTCTCCGCATTTGCTTACCAACCAACGGCGAATGTCAGGCTTTGACACACCGTGCTTTAACGCACCCACAATTACATCCCTATAAGTAACTGCGAGATTGAAGATCTCACCTTTATCGCCACCTGCGATCTCTGCGAAGTCCGCCTGGACTTGCTCTAGCTCTGCTGCATCCTCTCCGGGAACCTCATCTTCCTCCTCCACATGAGGAGCCACTTCTTCGGGAAGCTCGTCTTCCTCGCCAACTGGACGCACTAAGTCGTCAACATGCTGCTCCTCGAGGCTCCGCTGTTTCACACGCTCGAGCTCCTCTTCCTCTCGCTGTCTTCTTCTTTCAGCAGCCTCCGCGGCTGTCTTCCGGGATTCAGCAAGAACATCCTCGCTTATAGGATCATCTGAAATGCCAGAATGGGCATCTCTCTTTTGCCTCTTGGCCACAAGACCACCAACGGCTTCATCATCATCATCTGCGAATACATAATTGGTTCAAAGAAAAGAACTGCAGAGAAGTCAGGATAAAATGCAAGGAGATGCGACGGAAGTACCTCCTGATTCTTCCTCGCACATCACAACTGTTGCTTCTTCTTCTTCATCACTTGCCTGGGGCTCCTGTCTCTCTTCCTCCTCTTGGTTGAATGGAACGAAAGTCTCAACTGCGAGATCTTTTCGCACTTTGCTGGGCATACGACCCTTGCCTTTGTCCTTGATGGAAAGGGACCTCACTGGGGGAGAAGCTGGAGCACTCCTACGAGAGGAAATCGTAATTCCCTTTTGCCTAGGTCTCTTCACTCTCGGCGCCGCAGTCGCTAGAGGGGACGGGTCATCTCTAGGAGGAGACGGAGCCGGAGGGTTATCTATCAGCGAGTCAGCAAAAGTGTTCATGACTCCGCGAACCTTTGTTTCGACCTCGGCATCCATCCTCCATGCTAGCCGGTACGACTCCCCTTCCTTCTGGTGGCAACAATGGTGTCCACCAGCGATTTGGAGCGATCACCAGCTGCGAACCTCCGCACATGACACTGAAACAATACTGAACGAAGAGCATCAGCGAAAGGAAGAATCAAAAAGCTTAAAGCACACAGGGAAATTGCTTACCTCAGCAAACGCTTTGCTATATTTGATGACCTGCGCATCACCCTTCTTGATTGCGTCGACTTGCTCCTTCAGAATGAAATCGGGGCACAAATGATTCTCGCGGTCCCACAGCGAGTAGCAACCATACTCCGACTCGCTCAAACTGCAATTGGGGCGAAACGGAAAAGAGTTTCTCTTGATCAAGGGGGCCCTTCCTGGCTGCGCCGCCGCCTCCGTCTCAATCCTCGTTTGCTGGGCAACCCAGTATGCGAGCCAGTTCTGGGAACAACCACCTTTGCGAGTTCCCGCAGGCTGCTCAAAGGGAAGATTGCTCATGAAGACCGTCTTGCACTCCTTTGTCAGCAAACGTTTGTAGCACCCTCTGATAATAGACTGGGGCCAGATCGATGGGGCCACCGCATCGAAACCAAACTGAGGAGAGACCCGAGTGGGGTCAACATCCACTGTAAGCCTTTCATACCTTGGCGCGAGCTCACGAATATGCTCTGCAAGGGCAGGAAGGGAACCTCGCAGACACCAACAAAAGAACTCACGATAGCGCTCGTGGAAATGCGGCCCCTTTTCAAAGAGAAGGTCTTCTGACAAGACCATACCTTTGGAAGGGTATAGCTTTGGGAACCACCGCACATTCTCAACACGTGTGGCATAGGGCCTGGCAGTAAACTCCTTTCGTTTGTCGCATATCAAACTCCAAGTGCACTTGGTGTTGCTTGCTCCAAACCATCTCGCAGCTCTTCCGCTGTTGCGCGCTTCTGTCTCGCCTGGGGGACACCACTTATCAAGTGGGAGGGGAGTTGGAGCATAAGACGGCCAGCGCTCGAAAACCCACATTGTCAAAAAGCTGATATTGACAAAGGTCAGAACATCGAGGCGGCCACGTGATTCCCTCATCGCCAGAACCAGCTGATCCAGCCTGTAATATAGCGTGCCCAAAACCAAGGGTCCGAGTGCGACTCTCTGGCCAAGAGCGAGCCTCACGGCAAGTGGCAGCACATGGTAGAAGACCCCGTCATGGGGGTGACCATCAATCAGATACCTCGACAGCCAAGCACAGAGAAAGGCACAAAGGGTCAAATGATAACCCTTGCCCTCTACATAATTCTCGGCCTCCGGGTTCTCGCTCAAAAGCTTCTTAGTAATGCTGCTGTTCGCATAGTCTCGGAAGAAGTACTGCAACCACTTGTTCCAGGTATTCTTCGCAGACGTATCCACCAGCTGCCAGTTCGGAAGAGGCTTTGTAGTGGTCCACCGAGTGGAGATTTTCTTTACCTCTGCTAAGCACTCCTCCATCTGCGCGTACAAGGCCATTTCCGCAGATGTCCTCAAGTGACTCAAGGGGTCCACCTCGCCCATGGGGGAAAGCTCATACAGCATTTGAACGTCCTCGAGTGTGGGGGCAGCCTCGAACTCAGCAAAATGAAACGTGTGAGTCGCGGGCGAGTATCGGGACAGAAGGTCTAGAAGCATGGACTGATCCAACTTCACGGCAGCACCCTTCATAGCACGGATAGCAAAGAAAATGCCGGCTTTATCGAGAGTCTCGGCGTGATGATCCAACACGTGGTCGATCCACTCATCCATATAGTCCAATTTCTGGACAAACGCCTGAGTAGAAATCGCAGTGTATGGGAAGTGCCCATTCTCGATCCCCAATCGAACCACATCCTCGGAACCAACCAACTCGAGCAAGGCTGAGTTGACTGGGCGAGTCAGTGTCAGCAATCGTTCAACTGGAACAGCATCAGGCATCCTCTTCGCCTTCACCCTTGCATGATAAAAATCCTTCCCACCCAGAAAGGGGGCTTTACGCCACAGAGCCTGCGGAAGTTCCGGCATCTCTTCATCTTCCTTGATGGGTCTGGTTACTCTTGTCTTGGCCATTCCTGCGAAAGGGCAAGAAAAAGGGGGGAGAAATACCACACTTCAGTTTCAATTTTGGAATTCGAGATCTATGCAAAGGAAAGCAAACAGTTCCGGTACCGATTTCAGAAATTGGGGAGTTGCAAGACCCAATATTGTTGAAAGATTAAAACGAAGCGGGTTCAAAGATCAAAGCCTCTTCACAAATTTCATGGATTTACAGATTCAACGCAGTTCAAGGCAAACACTGGTATTTTAAATCAAAAGTAAACGAGGCCAACCTTGTTTCCTTGAAGCTTGCTTGGATATACACAATTGGAGAATACGATTTGCAGTTCTGAACTGGTGATTGATTATCTGGATCTGCTCTCGAAGATCTCCGGGTACCATTCACTTTAAGAGAAAGAAGTGATGCTTTGCAATAATGGGATACAAGGTATTTATCCAGAAGAATGAAGGGTTGCGTCCCTTCAGTAGTCGAATCGCAACCGTCACCGTCGTATCGCGCAATCACAGGACGGGCTGACGTCACGCCTAAAACCCTAAAGGTCAGACGGCACGACTCTAGGGGTTTTAGGTCATAATGACACGCACGGGGGCTGAACTTACCCGTATTTGAATTGGTGCGTGGCGACGACGCGCATGTTGGTTTCCGCGCATGGAAGCCTATACAGCTATGAGCCTTCACGCGCAGAAAGGGGGCTAATGTAGATACTGCTTTATGACATGGCAGATCTAGGCCACGTGGCAACCATCCAGCACACCATATTGTGCTCCACACACACAGGATCACCAGCCGAGCTGATCCATGTGGGGGCTGCGAGACAGAGCCCTCGCATACCACTGCACGGGACTTGTAGGGATCTTGTGGTTTGGAGGCTAGAGTAAGCCCTGTCGCGTGCGAGCCAAGCCCGCACGCGACCTTTAGTAACTGTTTTTAGAGATTTATGGCACGAGCTCCATAAACCCGGTCAATCCGGTCAAACCCGGTCAACCTCGTAACGGTTCCGGTACTCGCGCACCACGTGCTCTAACGGTTCCTATATACTCGGACGAACGTGCCGTTATGGTTAAGCTAATTAAGCCGCCATTAATGGGCGCATTAACCACACTACAACGGTCACGTTCTCCAGTATATATATATCGTTAACCTTTCCATACAAAGGAGGACACACTGCCATACGCGGAAGCTCTGCCAAACCTCTGTCTCTCTCTCAGACATTGCTACTGACTTACTCTCTCCCTACACACACCCCTATTCTTCCTGTGCGATCCCTGATCCACTACGCACGGTGTACACGGAGGTCTCCCTGCCGGAATCTCTTGTGCACAATAACTATAAATACAAATTTTAGCAACTACTCCGCGATCCAGTCGCGCTCCTGGTCAACCAGTAAAACAGAGGGGTGAGCCAAAATAGCCCAGCAGGTACCGCCTAACCACTGGCGTAGAAATCTAAAATCTACTTAACACACAGCCAGTTATTACACATCAGCATGCGGCACCAAATATACAAACAGCGTGATTTATCAATCACCAGACAGTCATCACATAGTTAGAAAGCTATAAAATCCACACCAGCAGTATAAACAGGTATAGACTGTAACTGCAGAAATTTAGAAGTTAGATTACCCCTACCTGAATACGAAATAGACAATCAAACAAGTCAGTAGCCAAGCCGCATATACCCTTCTGCCAAACCCGAACTCAGAAAGAGAAACCAACAAACCCATCCAAATTCTGGATTTTGTTGCAAGGAAAACTCAAAACCACCCAAAAATACTTACTGTTTACTCCACAAAAATAAATAAAGAATAGGATTAAAGACAGTAGCGAACCCCTGATGATATTTGATAGAAAACCCACTTTTGAATCAATTCTCCTACCAAATTTGAACACACCACCATGTCTTACTCTCTCTGCCAAGCACGTTGGAGCAAGCATAAATCTCCATCTATCTCTTGTTCTAATGAAATGAATAATAATAGCAGACTAGCAAATGACTAAGCACATTAGAGTCTTAGTATGAAAGCTAACTAATATAATTGTGCCACATGTCACTAAAGAAATAAAACCAATGAGACACATGCATAGTACACGTAAAGAGCTTGAATTACATGTGAAAAATCTCTATGATGATTCCACCACATCACATAGTCAGATATTAACACCCAGGAAAAAAAATTCATTAAATAAAACGTTAACTATTTTTTTTTTAGTACTGGGTTCTCACAATCTACCCAACTTACAGAAATTTCGTCCCGAAATTCAACTGAAGTTAACTTTACAGTTTAAAAATGTCACGTACCACCAAGTCTCATCACCTCCACCACCCAAGCAGTACTAGATTGTGTACCCCTAGCTCGACAGTGCGGTGGCTCACAAGTGTGGTGACTCACAAGTGCCTACCTCTCGTACGACACCCGTCACAGACACCCGCCAAAACACCCGCCCAGTCCCAGATACACTATCCGTACCTCCGGTTGGGTCAGGCTCTGATACCACTGTGACGACCCGGTCACACTTTTAATAAGAAAAATCGATTATTCGATAAACGCGCGGATAATATCAACCAGTCTGACACTTTCAGACAACCCAAAACTCAACCACCAGGACACACAGTCCTCTCAAACAACATTTTAATAATACTTTGGAAATATGGTACGTGACTGAGTTTAATAAATAATTACACCAGCTCGTCAAAATGACAGTTTTATAAATATCTAACCCAAAATAGTAATTTACAATAAAATGCTAAAATCAGCTAAAAACTGCATAGATAACTATAAATACAAATTTTAGCAACTACTCCGCGATCCAGTCGCGCTCCTGGTCAACCTGTAAAACAGAGGGGTGAGCCAAAATAGCCCAGCAGGTACCGCCTAACTACTGGCGTAGAAATCTAAAATCTACTTGACACACAGCCAGTTATTACACATCAGCATGCGGCACCAAATATACAAACAGCGTGATTTATCAATCACCAGACAGTCATCACATAGTTAGAAAGCTATAAAATCCACACCAGTAGTATAAACAGGTATAGACTGTAACTGCAGAAATTTAGAAGTTAGATTACCCCTACCTGAATACGAAATAGACAATCAAACAAGTCAGTAGCCAAGCCGCATATACCCTTCTGCCAAACCCGAACTCAGAAAGAGAAACCAACAAACCCATCCAAATTCTGGATTTTGTTGCAAGGAAAACTCAAAACCACCCAAAAATACTTACTGTTTACTCCACAAAAATAAATAAAGAATAGGATTAAAGACAGTAGCGAACCCCTGATGATATTTGATAGAAAACCCACTTTTGAATCAATTCTCCTACCAAATTTGAACACACCACCATGTCTTACTCTCTCTGCCAAGCACGTTGGAGCAAGCATAAAATCTCCATCTATCTCTTGTTCTAATGAAATGAATAATAATAGCAGACTAGCAAATGACTAAGCACATTAGAGTCTTAGTATGAAAGCTAACTAATATAATTGTGCCACATGTCGCTAAAGAAATAAAACCAATGAGACACATGCATAGTACACGTAAAGAGCTTGAATTACATGTGAAAAATCTCTATGATGATTCCACCACATCACATAGTCAGATATTAACACCCAGGAAAAAAATTCATTAAATAAAACGTTAACTTTTTTTTTTTTTTTTTTAGTACTGGGTTCTCACACTCCTTCCTTCCTTACTCATAACTTATGCTCATTAGTGATCATAACAAGAGTGGGAGAGAACAAAAGGAGAGAGAGCAAGCAACAAGGAGGGCCGACGCCGCCCCTTGCCGCCGCCCTCGTCCCCGTCGGCCAAAAAGGGGCCGAGAGCCTCTTTTTGTCTCGTTTTGCGTGATTCGTTCTTCCTCTTCCTATTCCGGGCTAGTACCAAGGAGTTTGGGAGATCTAGGATCAACTCTAGGCGTGGATCAACTATAGAGAACGTGATATTATTCGCGTTTGAAGTCATCAAGGAGAACCCAAAGGTGTGTTTATGATTTCTAACCTTTACTATCGTTATGCATCTAGACTTGTGATCCTTGGAGGGTTTTGCATGGTTTATGTTTGATTATGCTTCCGTTGTGCGATCCATGAATCAAAACCCTACAGTGGTATCAGAGCCACAGGTCATAGAGCATAAACGTGGTTTATGTGTTACGTTTTAGTTGTTTTACACCTTAATTTGATTGTTTATCGCGTAAAACAAGACAAATCAAGCATGGGATGCAATTTGTCAATAACTAAGCATAACAAGATCCAATTTTTGCATTGGATGCATGAATTGGTGAGTTTGAGAAATTTTAGGATCTTAGATCTAGGGTTTGGGCATCCTTGGGAAAGAAGGAGTTCTCCCAAAACAAGGAAACAACCAAACTTGGGCACCAAGCAAGGGAGTTGTTTTGGAAACAACTCCCATCAAAGGGTTCGGCCCCCCCTAGGGACCGCCCCCTTGCTTGCCGCCCAAGCTTGGGAGCCCTAAGGGGCCGGGCGGCCCTAACCCGCGGGCCTAGCTTGCGGGTTTTGGGCCGGGCCGGTCCTAGGGCCTTGTGGTTCACTTTAATGGGCCCGGGCAATTGGATTGTTGGGCCCATGGACCGTTTTAACCCTAGAAATCCTAAAATCAATTAAAATTGACCAAGCGCGTTAAAATTGGATTTTAACAGTTTATGTGCAAATCGCATGGTGATTGGATATGGCCTTAGGATGTGGTTTGATGTGGATGTTTAATTTTGTGGTTTGGTTTTACGGCCTGCGAGCTGATCAATTAATTGTAATAATTAATTAGGGTTTTATGGCCTGCGTGCCATTTTTTTCTCAACTTGTGAGATTTATTTTATTTAGTATAGAAATTAGCTAGTGCTAGATAAAGTAGATTGTTAGCCAAGATGGGAGAAAAGAAGCCCAAAGCCAAAGAAGCCACAAAAGATGGAGCATGGAGCATGGAGCAATCCACAAGACTATGAAAGATGGACCAAAAGATCAAGACGCATGGAGATGTGTTTGCTTTAGGGTTCATAGATAATTCCATTGGCTTGGAATTATGTTAGTCTAGAAAAGGCCATATCCACATCACGTTTAATTTCTGTTTTGTGGTTGTTTATTTATTGTCTTATTATTTGTGTGGTTGGTGTATGGATGATGCATGCAATTAGGATAATAATATAATTAGACAACCCGAATCTATTATTTGGAGTTGTGCCCAAACTCAAATAGATAGATTAGTTGATATTGATCAACAAAACAATTAAAAGAATTGAATTTAAAATCCCTCAAATTTCAAATATTGTGTTATTGCCTTCTCGTTATTTAAACACTCATTATCATCATTATTTATCAAGCTCGTGCGTGCCAAAGCATGGCTACTTGGTTCATAATGATGGAATGCGATGGCACGTAACAATGTGCAATTGTTTAGGTAAGAGGTTGAACACAACTAGGCTATTAATTTGATTAAGAAACCTAGAGGCAATCAATTGGGATTATCCATATGTATGGATAAATAAGGAGTTATTTTCCCGATTGAACCAAGAGTTGCATATGGGATGCAATTGGAATTGTTCCTACCTAAAGTAGTCAAATTATGGGTGACTTGCCAAAGCAAGCTCATAAGGAGATGAAAGATGGATCTTGGCCCACTAGAAAATATAAGGATATTTTCCGCATTAATATCTTGAGGGTTATTAATCCGTAGAAAAATAGTGGGAGCTATATTTAATAAACTAGCCATTATTAAATATAGTCAAAAATTCACAAATACTATAACTTGCGTATTTTCCTTTTGAAGAATTCCAAATGGCAAACAACTCATCGAGTTCACAACATTCCCTACGATCTGTCCTTGAGAAGGACAAGCTCTCTGGAACCAACTTTCTTGATTGGTACAGAAACTTGAGAATTGTTCTCAAGCAAGAGAAGAAATTGTACGCAATAGAGGAGCATGTTCCAGAAGGTCCAGAGAACCAAACACCTGCTGCCTTAAAGGCGTATCAAAAGCGTGTTGATGACGCTAATGATGCGGCCTGCCTTATGCTTTGCACCATGACTTCTGAGCTTCAAAAGCAACACGAAAACATGAATGTTGTCGATATGATCGAACATCTAAAGCAGCTCTTCCAAGAGCAGGCGAGGGTAGAAAGGTATGAGGTCTCAAAGGCACTGTTCAAATGTCATCTGGCAGAAGGGAACCCGGTGGGACCCCATGTACTCTGAATGATCGGGTACTTGGAGAATCTCGCCCGACTTGGGTTCCCGGTCGGCCAAGAGTTGGCAACCGATCTCGTGTTGCAATCGTTGCCCGAGAGTTATGGACAGTTCATTATGAACTATAACATGAACGAGATCGTTAAACCACTGTCAGATTTGCTCAACATGTTGAGGACGGCTGAACAGAGCATCAACAAGGGTAAGGGCAAAGCCATAATGATGGTGCAGAAAGGAAAGGGCAAAAGGTTTGCCTCTTCCTCCAAGGGCAAAGGCAAGTCAGTTGCCAAGTCCAAGGAACCAGCCCTTAAGCCTGTTGGTGGCATTGCCAAGGTCGTGACTAAGGGTGAGTGTCACTACTGTAGTCAGCCTGGACACTGGAGGAGGAACTGCCCAAAATATCTGGAGGACAAGAGGCTTGGAATAGTGATTCCACCACCACCAGGTATTTTTTTTGTAGATGTCAATTTAACTGTCTCTACATCATGGGTATTAGATACTGGATGTGGATCTCATATTTTTCGAAATATGCAGGATCTAAAGAGAAGTAAAAGATTGGCTAAAGGGGAGGTAGATCTACGCGTTGGGAATGGAGCAAAGGTTGCTGCGTTGGCCATAGGCGTGTGCGAGCTATCTCTGCCTTCAGGATTAGTTTTAGAATTAAATAATTGCTATTTTGTGCCTGCTATGAGCAGAAACATTATTTCTATTTCTTGTTTGGACAAGGATGGTTTTATTATTTCAATAAAGAACAATTGTTGTTCCTTTAATTTGAATAATATTCACTACTTTAGTGCGCAATTATTTAATGAACTTTATGTCCTTGATCTAAGCAATCCTGTCTACAACATTACTACCAAGCGGATTAAAATAAATGATTGTAATCCTGCTTATTTATGGCATTGTCGTTTAGGCCACATAAATGAGAAACGTGTATCTAGACTCCATAAGGATGGATTACTAGACTCATTTGATTTTGAATCATATGAGACATGTGAGGCTTGTTTATTGGGAAAAATGACAAAGTCCCCTTTCAATAAGAAAGGTGAGAGGACTAGTGAGCAATTGGCGCTCATACATACCGATGTGTGTGGGCCATTTGCCACGCCTGCCAGGGGTGGTTATGTCTACTTAATTACATTTACTGATGATTACAGTAGATATGGATTTGTGTACCTTATGAGGGCAAAATCTGAATCCTTTGAAGTGTTCAAAGAATTCAAGAATGAAGTAGAGAAGCAACTTGGCAAAAGTATCAAGGCTCTACGATCGGATCGCGGAGGAGAATACTTGAGCCAAGAGTTTGACGACTATCTTAGAGAGTGTGGGATCGTGTCCCAACTCACTCCACCCGGAACGCCACAATGGAATGGCGTGTCCAAGAGGAGGAATCGAACCCTATTGGATATGGTTCGGTCTATGATGTGTGAAACCGATCTTCCATTATCATTTTTGGGCTACGCTCTATTAAGTGCAGCTTTCACCATTAACCGTGTTCCATCTAAATCAGTCATGAAGACACCATATGAGATGTGGAGTGGGAGGCGTCCCACAGTTTCGTTCATGAGGATTTGGGGCTGCGATGTCTATGTAAAACGTTTACAATCAGACAAGTGGGGGCCTAAATCGGATAAGTGTAAATTTGTGGGGTACCCTAAGGAAACTAAGGGATACTACTTCTACAATCCAACCGAGAACAAAGTGTTTGTTGCTCGGACCAGCGTGTTTCTAGAAAGAGAATTTGTCTCTAAAGAAGCAAGTGGGAGGAATGTAGAACTTGAAGAGGTTCAAGAACCACAAATCACTGAACCGATTATGGAACATGAGCAGGAACCACAAGCAGTTGTGGAGCCACCTGTTCAGGTAACACAAGAGCTTCGTAGATCTAGTAGAGTGCGCCAGGAACCCGAGAGGTATGGACTTCTCGTAACCGATTCCGGTGACACGATGCTCATAGATGATGAGCCTACTACCTACGAAGAGGCCATGAGTGGCCCAGACTCTCAGAAGTGGCTGGAAGCCATGAGATCCGAGATGGAATCCATGTATACCAACAAAGTATGGACTTTGGTGGAACCACCCGATGGGGCGCGGCCCATAGGGTGCAAATGGGTCTTCAAGAAGAAGATCGACATGTATGGTAATGTGATTACCTATAAGGGCCGATTGGTGGCTAAAGGATTCAGACAGATTCATGGTATTGACTATGACGAAACCTTTTCACCAATCGCAATGACCAAATCCATCCGAATCCTACTTGCAATTGCAGCATACCACGACTATGAGATTTGGCATATGGATGTCAAAACAGCATTCCTTTATGGGAATCTCCTCGAGGACGTGTATATGATACAGCCGGAGGGTTTTGAGGATCCAAAGCAAGCCAACAAAGTCTGTAAGCTGCAACGATCCATTTATGGATTGAAGCAAGCTTCTAGGAGTTGGAATCGACGTTTTGATGAAGTGGTCAAAGAGTTTGGCTTCATCAGAAACGAAGACGAGTCTTGTGTTTACAAGAAGGTTAGTGGGAGCTCTGTAGCTTTTCTGGTCTTGTATGTGGATGACATACTACTCATTGGAAACGACATTCCCATGCTGCAATCTGTTAAAGATTGGCTAGGAAAGTGTTTCACAATGAAGGACTTAGGGGAAGCAGCCTATATACTCGGTATAAAGATCTATAGAGATAGATCTAAAAGGTTGCTAGGCCTAAGTCAAAGTACATATATTAACAAGGTGTTGAAACGGTTCAACATGCAAGATTCCAAGAAGGGATTCTTGCCCATGTCACATGGAATCACTCTTTCAAAGAGTGGTTGTCCTTCCAATGAGATTGAGAAGGAACGCATGAGTAGGATTCCCAATGCCTCGGCCATAGGATCTATCATGTACGCCATGTTATGTACTAGACCAGATGTGTCATATGCCTTGAGTATGACAAGCAGATACCAATCCAATCCGGGTGAGAGTCACTGGATTGCAGTCAAGAACATCCTAAAGTACTTGAGAAGAACTAAGGATACTTTCTTGATGTTTGGTGGTGAGGAAGAGTTGCGTGTAAGGGGTTACACTGATGCAAGCTTCCAAACTGACAGAGATGACTTTAGATCACAATCGGGATATGTGTTTTGCCTGAATGGAGCAGCGGTGAGCTGGAAGAGTTCCAAGCAAGAGACGGTAGCTGATTCTACAACAGAGGCTGAGTACATTGCTGCAAATGGCGCAACAAAGGAGGCTGTTTGGATCAGAAAGTTTGTGTAGATACTGCTTTATGACATGGCAGATCTAGGCCACGTGGCAACCATCCAGCACACCATATTGTGCTCCACACACACAGGATCACCAGCCGAGCTGATCCATGTGGGGGCTGCGAGACAGAGCCCTCGCATACCACTGCACGGGACTTGTAGGGACTTTGTGGTTTGGAGGCTAGAGTAAGCCCTGTCGCGTGCGAGCCAAGCCCGCGCGCGACCTTTAGTAACTGTTTTGAGAGATTTATGGCACGAGCTCCATAAACCCGGTCAATCCGGTCAAACCCGGTCAACCTCGTAACGGTTCCGGTACTCGCGCACCACGTGCTCTAACGGTTCCTATATACTCGGACGAACGTGCCGTTATGGTTAAGCTAATTAAGCCGCCATTAATGGGCGCATTAACCACACTACAACGGTCATGTTCTCCAGTATATATATCGTTAACCTTTCCATACAAAGGGGGACACACTGCCATACGCGGAAGCTCTGCCAAACCTCTGTCTCTCTCTCAGACATTGCTACTGACTTACTCTCTCCCTACACACACCCCTATTCTTCCTGTGCGATCCCTGATCCACTACGTACGGTGTACACGGAGGTCTCCCTGCCGGAATCTCTTGTGCACATTTTGGTGAACCCGACGTGAAACTTACCAGCAAAAGCAACCATGTCTCAGGAGGACGATGTCAGCAACCGATCTCCTTCCACCGAAACTCCCTCGGGAGACGAGGCTCGCCGTACTCCGACGACTCCCGGCGAGGCGCCAACTTTAGAGTCTTTGGACGCCACTGTCCAAAGTCAGGCAAAAGCTCTCAAGTCTCAATCCGCGCAGTTAGAACGGATCTTGGCCGTTCTGGGCACTCTTGCGCCAAATCCTCCACCTGCCACCACTATCCCTCAGGGAGGAGGAACCCCTACCGCTCCAGGATTGGGAGTGTCGGCCACGCCTCCCAACCCTCATCTGCAAACTCCACCGTCGGCCACGCAGCTGCCTTCGGTCCAAGGATCAACGGCACAAATGCTGCCCCCTGCTGCTCACGCCTCTCAGCCCCCGGCTTTGGCGTCCAACCCAGCTCTGCAGTACACTCTGCCTCCACCAGCGACAATCTGGGGAAACGCGGGTAGTCAATACACTCCCAATCCTCCGGCGGCATATGTGTCGCCACCGCCTACGGCAACCCCTCCGCCAACTACCGAGGGAAGCATTCCAGAATGCATGACGTCTTTGCAGAAGCGCGTGGACTCCATCTTGGCTCATCAGTCGTTCGCGGATACCATCATCCCGAAGCTAGACAACGATCCACCCATCCCACGAGAGATCTATCTCATGCCTAACCCGGCGGGGTACAAGGCTCCCAAATGGGACAAGTTCGAGGACGTCAATGGAAACGCTCATGAGCATGTCATGCGTTTCATCGATGTCATGGGTCCATACGGAGCTGATCCCAAGCTGCTGATGCGAGAATTCCCAAAAACTCTTGGGAATGTAGCATACAAATGGTACCGAACATTGGAGGCCGGATCTGTGAAAACTTGGGACGACATGGTCCAGAAGTTCTATACCAAGTTCTTCCAGATAGAAGAAAAGGTGACGATGATCCATCTCTCGCGGATGTATCAGAAACGCGAGGAAGATGGAATCACTTTCATCAAGAAATTCAGAGCGAAATCCTTGGAGTGCAAGGATCCAATGCTCGAAAGCCGGCTCGTAGAGATATGCCTGCAGTGCATGCGAGATGAATACAAAAGCATGCTGATCAATTTACAAACACCAACGTTTTCAAAGCTCATCGAATGCACGATGAACATCGAGCCCATTGTCGAGAGACAGAGAAAGAAGAGCGCTCCAGAACGACCTGCGAGCGGCACCACCTACAAGATCGGCAGATTTGGCTACAAGCGGGGACGCGAAGCTGAGGTCAACACAGTTTCGCCCCAGAAGCAAGCAAAGGTTGCAAACTTCGATGCACCACCTCTGCCATGCTCGGTGGAGGAAGCGAGCGATCTCTGCAGACAGTGGCGTAAGGACGGCGTCCTGCCACCGCTCGAGAAAGCACCCTCCAAGGAGATGACGAGGGACCCTAAGTGGTGCGAATACCACGGCAAGGTCATGCACCCCACAGCCGAGTGCAAGAAGCTCAGATTCGCGTTCGATCAGAAGATGAAGAACGGCGAACTCATCGTCAGCGACCACCGGAAGGATGTGCGCAACAACCCGCTGCCTGCCCATACAGATTCGGGCTCAAAGGGCAAAGAGGTCGCCATGATCTCGATAGTGGAATTGGAAGAAGTCGCAGAAGATGGTCTGCCCATCATTGCTGAAGTCCATGAAGATGAAGACTACAGCATGGACACGGAAGATGAGCGTGCCGACCGCATGAAAGGGTCGCACGGCTTCGACAAATTCTTCAACGAGATGAACTTCTCCGAAAAATGTCGAGCGGACATGACAAAAGCAATACCTTACATCGACAAGGAAATCTATAGGAGCACTCTTGGCTCAGGTGTATGAAGGCCAAGAGAGGCCCATCTATTACATCTCTCTCATTGTGCAGCCTGCTGAATCAAGGTACACAGACATCGAACGTCATTGCCTTGCTTTATTCTTCGTAATAGAGAAGTTGAGACACTATTTTGCATCGCACAAAGTAGTAGTGGTCACCAAAAGCGACCCCATAAGATACCTGCTAACTCACACTACTCCGGGCGGGAGATTGGCGAAATGGTACATGACCATCTCTCAATACGATATCACATGCGTGAAACCAAGAGCGATCAAGTCGCAGGCGGTAGCAGATCTGTTGGCACAGTTTCCCGACAACAGTCACGAACCTGTGATCGAGGAAGAGCTCGAAGGCCCTGAAATCTACGCGATCGACGTGCCCTATTGGACCCTCCACTTCGACGGTTCGTCAACCAGAAAAGGCGGAGGCATTGGGATAGTCTTGACAAAGCCGGACGGGGAAGTCATACAGATGTCCGCAAAACTCAACTTCGCAGTCACGAACAACGAGGCGGAATACGAGGCTCTGATCGCGGGGCTCCGTGCGGCGAAAGCTTTGGAAGTGAGCAACTTAACAGTCATGGGAGATTCCAAACTGATTGTTAAGCAGGCCTCGGGCGAATATGGTTTAAAGGAGATCAACCTCCTGCCGTACCGCACCCTAGTGCAAAAGCTGATGCAGCAATTCTGCGACGTGAAATACGAGCACAAGCCCCGAGCGGACAACAGGCATGCAGACGCCTTAGCAACTCTGGGATCTAAGGTCAGCATAGACAAATGCCCCGCAAGGATTTCCATCGAAGTGCGAACATCGTCGGCATTAACAGAAGATGCGTGCGACGATGAACACATGGATGACGCAGACTGGCGAAAAGCAATCCTGCAAGCTATTGCGAAAGGCACCAGCAGCGAAAGCTGGGTACTCACGAAAGGATACTGCATCCACGACAACACCCTTTACTACAAGGGTCCTGGAGGAATACTCATGCGATGTGTCTCCGAGCAAGAGGGACAACAGCTGTTAGAAAAGATTCACCAACACGCTTGCGGAGAAAGCGAGGTGTCAATCTACAGGAAAGCTCAGAGATATGGCATTCATTGGCCAGGCATGTCAACAGCTGCAGCCCTGATACAAGGGAAGTGCGAAAGTTGCGCACTAATCAAAGATTCTCTACTCGTCGCTCTAACCGACGACGACACAGATTGGAGGAAGCCATTGTTTGAATTCCTTACCCAGGGCACCGTACCTGAATCGAGAAAAGAAGCCGACAAATTGAAGAGGAAAGCGTCTCGATATGTGGTTCAGGAAAACCTGCTTTGGCGAAGAGGTCACGAGGGCAACTTGCTGCGATGCCTAGACGGCAGGGAAGCACAAGAAGTCATGGACCTTTCTCATCAGGTGGAACACCAGGGAGGTGCGAAATTATGCAGACAACTCCTCTCAATCGGATACTTCTGGCCCACGATGGAAGTCGATTGCCGCACCAAGGTGCGACGCTGCCAAGAATGCCAATTCAAAGGGAACCTAGTGCACGCTCCCGCCGTGGATCTACATGCATTAGGGACGCCATGGCCATTCCACACATGGGCTTTGGACTTCATCGGCCCCATCCGACCAACGTCACATGGGAACCATTTCATTCTCACCGCAACCGAGCTGTTCACCAAATGGGTGGAAGCAATACCACTAAAGACGGCAAACGCGCTGGCTGTGGTTAACTTCATCCAGGAAAACATCGTATGCAGGTTCGGAATCCCAAATACCATTCTTTCAGATAACGGTACTCCTTTTGTTAATCGCCAGGTAGCTACGAAACTCGCGGAGTACAATATCAGGCAGATACGCTCCACCCCCTATTATCCAAAGGGAAACGGACAAGCCGAAGCGACTAACAAAACGCTGTTGAGAATTCTGAGCAAGATGGTCGCAGATGACCACAAGAAGTGGGCCGACTCCCTTAACATAGCTCTGTGGGCCTACAGGACTTCTCCAAGGACACCTACAGGGGCCTCGCCATTTCTACTATGTTATGGGGCCGAAGCTGTAGTACCTGCGGAGGTCAGAGTCAATTCGGCAAGGCTGGCCTTCCATGCACTCTATGAAAATCAACGCGATCATGATTTAGTCTTGCTGGAAGAAAAGCGAGAACAAGACAAAAGGACTAACAAGCGGTACCAGGAAAGAATCGCTCGCGCCTATAACAAGACAGTCCAGCGACGGGATTTCGCAGTTGGCGACCTGGTCTTGCGCGCATCTGACCACTGCATGCGAGAAGCAACTCACCCAAAGTTCGCAGCTAATTGGGAAGGACCCTTCGAAGTCACAGAAGTCTTCGATAGCGGCTACTGCAGCATACGAAGGTTGCACGGCACAACCTCAACTCCAAGCTCAGTCAACATGCGCTGGATCAAGAAGTACTATCCTTGACTTCTCTTATTTCATACGTTTTATGATAACGTTGCTTAATGTCTCATGTGGCTATGATATTCGCAATCTCCTCTCCCATATGAGAGGATTCTAATCCTATCTCTCCCATATGAGAATGCTATAATAAAAGAATTCTCCCAAATGAGAAGTTCATATTTCTAGCTGTTTATATCGCTCTATTTTATTTGTTATTGCTGTTAACAATGATTTATTCGCTGCAATATCAGCAAATACAAATACGATCTTAATTGATCACCAAAGCCTATCTCTTACGATAGCAAATGCGATCTTAATTGATCATCAAAGCCTATCTCTCACGATAGCAGCAAACACAAACGTGATCCTAATCGATCATCAAAGCCTATCTCTTACGATAGCAGCAAACGCAAACGCGATCTTAATTGATCATCAAAGCCTATCTCTTACGATAGCAAACGCGATCTTAATTGATCATTTAAAGCCCATCCCTTACGATGGCAGCCAATGCAAATGCGATCTTAAATGATCATCCAAAGCCTATCTCTCACGATAGCAGTCAACATAAATACGATCTTAATTGATCATCTAAAGCCCATCCCTTACGATGGCAGCCAATGCAAATGCGATCTTAAATGATCATCCAAAGCCTATCTCTCACGATAGCAGTCAACATAAATACGATCTTAATTGATCATCTAAAGCCCATCCCTTACGATGGCAGCCAATGCAAATGCGATCTTAAATGATCATCCAAAGCCTATCTCTCACGATAGCAGTCAACATAAATACGATCTTAATTGATCATCTAAAGCCCATCCCTTACGATGGCAGCCAATGCAAATGCGATCTTAAATGATCATCCAAAGCCTATCTCTCACGATAGCAGTCAACATAAATGCGATCTTAATTGATCATCTAAAGCCCATCCCTTATGATGGCAACCAATGCAAATGCGATCTTAAGTGATCATCCAAAGCCTATCTCCTACGATAGCAGCAAAATACAAAAACGATCTCAATCGATTATCAAATCCTATCTCTCACGATAACGGTTTACGCAAGTGCGATCTTATATGATCTTTTTTTAAGCCGATCTCAATCGATCATCAAAATCCTATCTCTCACGATAGCGGTTTACACAAATGCGATCTTATATGATCTTCTCAAGCCTATCTGTTACGATAGCAATTTATACGCAAAGTGATTTTAGTTGATCACCCAAGCCCGTCTGTTACGATGGCAACGTAACTGCAAAACTATCTTGCTAGACCTTCTAAAGGTCTATCTGCTGCGATAGCAATTCATGCGAGAAACTATCTCAAGCAATTCTCTAATAAAGCCTATCTTCTATGATAGCAATTCGCACCGCTCAATGATCTTAATTGATCTGTTAAAAAACTATCTGTTACGATAGCAAAGTTGTGAACGTGATCTCATACGATTTACAACGACCACCTGCAAGCCCATCCGTCAAGATGGCACAGCTGCGAAATTACGATCTCGAATGATCTAGCGAAACATCTGCGCATTGACGTCGCATATGTGAAATCATTACATGGCATTATGCAAGGCAAAACAAGCCGAAACGCATGCGAAATTGTATTTTGTTGCAAAGAGAGCAGATAATACAAAGGCTATATATCATTATGAGTCAAATGACTTACAATTTATCTGTCTAGATAACAGCTTACAAGCAAAAAGCTCGAATCTAACTACGCAGCCAACATGGCTTACAATACATTCGAAAAATGGCTGATAAGCCAGCAGAGACACGGTACGGCAACCCGGACTGCAAAGAATGAACCGCCCTGGCTTCAAACGCCGGCTACACGATGCCCAGATCTGTGGGTGAACATCTGTAGCAAGGGGGATCTTGCTCTAAAAAGAGCCACATGAAGCCGTACGCTCGACATCCCGCTATCCGACAAGACCGTTGTCAGATAGGCTCCCCATAACATTTGCCCAAGGAACCACCGGTTCCAGCGATCAAACTGTAAGCAGAAGCTCCAAAGGGCAAGGGCTCCTTGTAGACGGGGATGAACACAGCGGTTCGCAACCCTGAGTTCAAGAACGAAGAGGCAAGAAACCCTCCTCCAGGGATGCTGGAGGAGAATTCCGCCGTTCATTACGAGACGGTAGCACGGTCACTTCGGCGCTGCACCTCGCCATGAGGCGGCCGGAAACATGACCTGCACACATAATACACGAAGAAATTTCTTCGAATACACATGAGGTATTATCTGCATCCTCTTTATGATGGTTATAAACAGCAATAAGCCTCATAAAGTGGATCTTGGAAACTATTTCTATAGCACAAAGCGCAAACTCAGGATTCAAAACTTGAAGTTGCCATGAATCAACGAAAAACAAGCGTTGAAGCCAGCAGTCGTAAGGACTCACGGCAAAGCACATGTTTGGGATGAAGAACCCAAATGGCAAAGACAGGGTTTATATAGACCCTGTGGAGACTCTTCGGTTGCCTAAGATGAGTCAGCAAAATTCAAAAAGAGGGTAAGTTCAATCACTTACGCCTTGAAAAGCGGTAACAATCAATTACCCTACTAAAGGCTACGACGATTCAGTTGCGTATCCTAATAAATGACGGATAGTCATGATTCGGATGGACTTCCCAACGGAAGCGTGCTTATCTGCCGAGAAATTAGCGCGAAAATCAAGCAGAAAATCAATTGCTGATGTCATAATTGGATATGCACAGAAATGTCCAATCAAATCCCGAAAAGGGCAAAACGGGCAAACTCATTGTCTGTTGTTAAAAGAAAGGGGGAGAAACCCTAGCAACATTACATTAATGTTTCAAAACATTACATTAATGTCTCAGCCATTTTCCTGTTTTCTTTTCAAAATTTGAAAAGTCAAAACAAATTCTTGATTAAGGAGTCTTGGGGCCCGAACTGCTCGCTCAGCTTCTCCACTTGTTTCACTTCTTGCTTCAGTTGCTCGCACTTGGCATTCATTTCATGATACAGCTTCAAAGCTTCATCAACCTTTTGCTTTTGCTGCTCCACCTTCTGCATCTCAGCTGCGAGATTCTGGTGACCGAGATTCAAAGTTACAGCTGCGCGAATCAGTGTAACTCTGTCCTTGAGAAATTTGAAACCAAGTCTGCCTTGGACTTTGAACAGGAGATTTTGGCACATGCCACACAGCAATTCAGCACTCTGGGCCGAAATGGTCGCAGGTGTAGCCACAGACAGCTGCTCCAGTATCCAGATGGCTTCAGTAAGGAATAGCCTCCTGTCAAAAGGTCCGATCTCCAGAGATCTCACAAACGATCGGGGGTATCTGAGACGCATTCGAACCACCCAGTCTACATCGGTTTGCTTCAAACCTGAGACATCAAAAATGGTTATAATGTCAGAACTCGCAAGCAAATAATGCGAGATGCGAACGGTAAATCTTTACTTACCAGTGCCTTCCAGAATTTCATGAAGAGAAGGGATGCGGGCCACTGGGTTGTTCGAAGACTGCCCTCGCTCCATAGCTCTCCTATCAGCTGCGAGCTCCAACCTCTCATAGTCAGGAGGAAGAGTGTAGGCCGCACTAGCTGCGACTACATTCCCAACCTGCGAGCCCCAAATGCTCCACGCAGGAATAGGTGCTTCTGGCTCAGTCATCGCCGGAGGCGAAGGGACAGCCGAAGTCGCTGGGCGGAGGACACTCCCAGATGCGAAAATGTTAGCATCACTTGTCCTTTCTTCCTCACCGCCGGTACGGACACCTTCGTCCATCGGCACAGCATCAGCTTCGACATCATCGGAGAGTTCGATGACATCCTCGAGATGCTCACTTACGTGTCCAGCAGCTGCGACGGGCTTCTCGGTATGGGAGCTCGAAATTGGAACATGGGATGCAGGAGGCTGACTTCTCTGCTCCAGCTCAGGTTCCTCAGCATGACCTGCGATACCAAATGCGATAATATGAGGTAACTTGTGTTATAAGTTATTTCGCTATCTTTACTAAAGCTAAGAATAAGCACCTCCACGCGAAGGTGGGATTGAGGTATCCTCATCGTACACTAGGGACGTGGAACCGTGCCCTATCAGTGTATCCTCACTAAGCAAATCTTTAAGAGAAGCGTGACCTGGGACGCGAGTAAACCAGTCATGATTTTGCCTCAAGAGGCTACAACCTAGTATGCGCATATCACTCAAAATAACTACCTGAGGGTTCTCCGCGTTTGCTTACCAACCAACGGCGAATGTCAGGCTTTGACACACCGTGCTTTAACGCACCCACAATTACATCTCTATAAGTAACTGCGAGATTGAAGATCTCACCTTTATCGCCACCTGCGATCTCTGCGAAGTCCGCTTGGACTTGCTCTAGCTCTGCTGCATCCTCTCCAGGAACCTCATCTTCCTCCTCCACATGAGGAGCCACTTCTTCGGGAAGCTCGTCTTCCTCGCCAACTGGACGCACTAAGTCGTCAACATGCTGCTCCTCGAGGCTCCGCTGTTTCACACGCTCGAGCTCCTCTTCCTCTCGCTGCCTTCTTCTTTCAGCAGCCTCCGCGGCTGTCTTCCGGGATTCAGCAAGAACATCCTCGCTTATAGGATCATCTGAAATGCCAGAATGGGCATCTCTCTTTTGCCTCTTGGCCACAAGGCCACCGACGGCTTCATCATCATCATCTGCGAATACATATTTGGTTCAAAGAAAAGAACTACAAAGAAGTCAAGAAAAAGGGGGGAGAAATACCACACCACACTTCAGTTTGAATTTTGGGATTTGAGATCTATGCAAACCAAAGCAAACAGTTCCGGTGCCGATTTCAGAAATTGGGGAGTTGATATTGTTGAAAGATTAAAACGAAGCGGGTTCAAAGATCAAAAGCCTCTTCGCAAATTTCATGGATTTACAGATTCAACGCGATTCAAGGCAAACACTGGTATTTTAAATCAAAAGTAAACGAGGCCAACCTTGTTTCCTTGAAGCTTGCTTGGATATACACAATTGGAGAATACGATTTGCAGTCCTGAACTGGTGATTGATTATCTGGATCTGCTCTCGAAGATCTCCGGGTACCATTCACTTTAAGAGAAAGAAGTCATGCTTTGCAATAATGGGATACAAGGTATTTATCCAGAAGAATGAAGGGTTGCGTCGCTTCAGTAGTCGAATCGCAACCGTCACCGTCGTATCGCGCAATCACAGGACGGGCTGACGTCACGCCTAAAACCCTAAAGGTCAGACGGCACGACTCTAGGGGTTTTAGGTCATAATGACACGCACGGGGGCTGAACCTACCCGTATTTGAATTGGTGCGTGGCGACGACGCGCATGTTGGTTTCCGCGCATGGAAGCCTATACAGCTATGAGCCTTCACGCGCAGAAAGGGGGCTAATGTAGATACTGCTTTATGACATGGCAGATCTAGGCCACGTGGCAACCATCCAGCACACCATATTGTGCTCCACACACACAGGATCACCAGCCGAGCTGATCCATGTGGGGGCTGCGAGACAGAGCCCTCGCATACCACTGCACGGGACTTGTAGGGACTTTGTGGTTTGGAGGCTAGAGTAAGCCCTGTCGCGTGCGAGCCAAGCCCGCGCGCGACCTTTAGTAACTGTTTTGAGAGATTTATGGCACGAGCTCCATAAACCCGGTCAATCCGGTCAAACCCGGTCAACCTCGTAACGGTTCCGGTACTCGCGCACCACGTGCTCTAACGGTTCCTATATACTCGGACGAACGTGCCGTTATGGTTAAGCTAATTAAGCCGCCATTAATGGGCGCATTAACCACACTACAACGGTCATGTTCTCCAGTATATATATCGTTAACCTTTCCATACAAAGGGGGACACACTGCCATACGCGGAAGCTCTGCCAAACCTCTGTCTCTCTCTCAGACATTGCTACTGACTTACTCTCTCCCTACACACACCCCTATTCTTCCTGTGCGATCCCTGATCCACTACGTACGGTGTACACGGAGGTCTCCCTGCCGGAATCTCTTGTGCACATTTTGTTTCTGAACTTGGTGTGGTCCCTAGCATTGCGGATCCAGTAGAGTTGTTCTGTGACAACACTGGGGCGATCGCGCAATCAAAGGAACCCTGATCACACCAGAAGTCCAAGCACGTGCTCAGGAAGTTTCATCTGATTCGAGATATTATCGATAGAGGAGACGTTCGGATATGCAAGATTCCTACAGATGATAATCTGTCAGACCCGCTTACAAAGCCTCTCACGCAGTGGAAGCATGAAGGGCACACTAGGAGTATGGGCATACGAGATGCGCCAGATTGGCTCTAGTGCAAGTGGGAGACTGTTGGAATAGATGCCCTAGAGGCAATCTAGTTTAGTATGAATTTGTATATGGCTAGAAAATTCATTTATTATTTATTGGATATTTAATATAATGAAGTCCTTAGATTTACAATTGTGTTGTTTATCTTAAATATCCCTAGTCAAGTATAATGATTAATGGGACAATCATCTATAGACTAGTATGGGGTTGGATTGATATGGAGATATCACGATCCAACACATAGGTGTGCATTACGGAATGTTGCACTGGATTGACCCATCTCCGAGAAGGCTACATACATGTTATGTTGAGTCACAAGTGCTTCTCGCGGTGCAATGGTATTGTCATCCTTATACTTGAAGTCACTAGATATTCTAGTTGTGGATCATTGTGATCTTGGTAGCTTTAAACGCTGCACCGTAACTGGGTAGTTATAAAGGCGTGTACTAGATACAATGAGAAGCAAGCTTAGAGATCGTAGTGGACGTAGAAAGGATTTGCCCCTCCCACATAACGGGAGCAAATATCCTAGGCCACTCGAGGGATAGTGCTTATAGAATGTCTGGCCAGACTCAAATAAATCAATATGGGATATTGATGTTATTTGCACGAATAAGGCTATTCCCATGGATCGAGAAACTATGGATTGGATATACGAGTGTGACTTGTATGTCTCGTGTCCGATCCGGATATGGAGGCAAAGGGATGAGACAATTACTTGTACAAAGGTTGTCAAGATGACTATTCTATTAGTTGGCTAGAATGGATGTTTTGCTAAAAACCGCTCCATATTAGCAAATAGTTGCTACCAACTAGATAGAACCTATGGGGTCACACGCTATATAGAGTTGAACTAGATTTGGGAATTAATTAATTGGATTAATTAATTAGAAGGATCACTTTGCAAACCCTTGCAAACTTAGTAGGGACTAATTTGCAAAGAAGGGACTAAATTGAATTCTAGTTGGACTAGAATAAGTCCTTTAGGTAGTTAACAAGGAGTTGTTGGACTATATAAAGGACCCTCCTTCCTTCCTTCCTCATAACTTATGCTCATTAGTGAACATAACAAGAGTGGGAGAGAACAAAAGGAGAGAGAGCAAGCAACAAGGAGGGCCGACGCCGCCCCTTGCCGCCGCCCTCGTCCCCGTCGGCCAAAAAGGGGCCGAGAGCCTCTTTTTGTCTCGTTTTGCGTGATTCGTTCTTCCTCTTCCTATTCCGGGCTAGCACCAAGGAGTTTGGGAGATCTAGGATAAACTCTAGGCGTGGATCAACTATAGAGAACGTGACATTATTCGCGTTTGAAGTCATCAAGGAGAACCCAAAGGTGTGTTTATGATTTCTAACCTTTACTATCGTTATGCATCTAGACTTGTGATCCTTGGAGGGTTTTGCATGGTTTATGTTTGATTATGCTTCCGTTGTGCGATCCATGAATCAAAACCCTACAGCATAAATGTTAGTATGAATTTACCTTTGGAGTCGGGGAACCCGTATAACTATGTGGTATATATGACGGGAATATAGTATAGTTTCTTTGTTGATTTACGTCTGGAGTTACTAATAGTATACGATGAACGATAAAGGTGGCTTAAACTTTTGGAAGATTTCACCACGATAGTTTGTCATTTGAAGCATTTAGGTTTCGTCTATGGGATTATGATTTTAGAATGGATTTCAGATAGTTTGTATGATTCATCAGTGAAAATGTGAAAATTGGAGTCCATCACTAAATATATATATATATGGGTCCATGGATACTGATTTTCTTATCAGTTATTTCTAGAGGTTGATTATATATTTTAATTGTATTAAAATTTTTGCAGAACTGTGAATTAAAAGACTAGTAGAAGCATATCTTATTTGGTGTTCGGATAAACGATCAAGGTAATGTTAGATGATATATTCATAAGGAGTTCCGGGGACGTCACTCTCTAAGGGGGAGAGGATGTCACCCTTCGTCTAGAACCGCTTCATGTCGAAAACAGCAATATCATCATACCAGACATATCATTACTTCTAGTAACTGAAACAAGTTGCGCCATTACACTTTGCGTAGTGAGCATCGAATAAAGATTTGTCGTATGAAGATTTCGCATCTACGGAAGATTCCTTAAAGAGTTGGTCGCCAATTGGGCGTAGTATGTCATGGTTATTTGTCTGTTTTCAGCTTCGAGGACGAAGCTGTCTTTAAGGGGGGAAGAATGTAATACCCCGTAAAATACATAGGGGTAGAACAGTAAAGTTAATAAGTTAAGTATAAATTTAGTAGTAAAATAAAAATAATATAAAGTTGCGTAAATTATTTTATAATTAGTTTCGTTAAATTTTAACGAAATATTAAATAGTGCTTATAGATAATTTCGCGAGCAATTTATTATAATCGTTACGCGGTAAAGCCACCGCGTAGCTTCGTAGTTGTGCCACACAGAATTACCCAACTAGTTGGTGTGACTAGCCACACCCAATAAATTTTTAGGAGATGTTTTACCAGATTTTTAATCCTATTTTGTCTTGTTCTCTTTTGTTTTCTTCTCCTTCTTCAACTTCAATTTTTCTTCTCCATCTTCTACTTTTCCTTCGGCAAAAGTTTTGCCCGACAACAATCACCGCCACACCGCCTCTTTCACCACTTTTACCCCCTATAAAGTCTCTCTCTCATTCCTTCGGCAGCAAGCTCAAACAACCACCATCACCATCACCATCACCATCGTGTTTCAACTCTGGCGAGTACCACCAACACCCCCACCGAGAACACACCACCACCGTAACCATCTTCATCACCCTCCCTCTCACCACTGCTCTCTCTCCTCTGCAGAACCACAACAGCAGCAGCAGCAGTTAGCAGAGACAAACAGCCACCACCACACCGTCGCTGCCACCATCGGAAAAGACCCCCGAGAGCACCACCTGCACCCACTGCCTCCTCTGCTTCCCTTCTGTTTCTCCCTCCCTCTTGCTCTCTGTCACGAAAAGAGCCAAAAGCAGCAACAGAAGCAGTGGCTAGAAGACACCGCCGCCGCCGCTGCCACTTCCGGCGAGAACCACCGAACGACCACCAAGCTCCACCACCTCTGTTTTCTCTCACTCTTCCTCTCTGTTCCTCTCACGCCCCTCCTTCGCGACCAAAACAGAGAAATATAGATAGATAACAGCAGCAGAGGCCGCTCAAAAACAGAGCACCTCCATTACCGCCGTCGGCCACCATTAAAGCCGGCGAAGCTTTCGGGTGAGCTTCACCATCGCCACCCACCTCTCTATATCCATCCCTATATCCTCCAGAAGGCTCGACCAAGCTTAAGGGAGCCTCAGCCGAGCCCAAGAGCCGCCGGAGAAGCTTCGGTCGAATCCACCTCTGACACCGCCGTTCGACCACTTGACCCGACGCGAATCTTGATCGTTTCTCGCAAATTTTGGTACCGGCACGCTCTACTCTTCACCCTGAGTCGATTTACACAATCAAAATCATGTTTCGATGCTTAGATTCACGTTTAGATTGATCAAGTTTGAGGTTCATGTTTAGGGGGAGGTAGTTGTCATTTTCAGAAAGTATTTTAGTTTAAGAATGGGGGTATTTGTGTATTTTCAGAATACTTTGGGGTCCTCTTGTCATTTAATAATCTTTTTGAGAAAATAAAATAGAAATAAAAATAAAATATGATTTTTGAGATTAAATTAATTTTAAATATAAATTTAATTAGATAAAAGTAAGTAATATAAGTAAAAATATTAGTTAGTTATATAGAATGTATTTTCTTTAAAATATATCAATTGGCTATTAAGTAGTGTATTGGAATTAAAGTTAATATTTCCTCAATTAATAGCAAGAGTTTATTAATAAGAAGAATATCTCTCAGACACTTATTTACCAAAAATATTATAAATAGTTCCCATTATTAAATAAATGGCCGTTTTACTAATGTTACTATTTAAATAATTTTTTGGCTATTTAGAAATAGATGAATTGGTAAAATAAGAATTAAAATATTATAAATTAAGTTATAGCTTTCTATATGAAATAAAAGTGAGATAAATAATTAAATAGTATATATAAAAATAGTGACTAGTTTTCTTGAAAAAAAACAAGCCTAAATCATAACTTGGAATTATTGATTTTCGGTATATTTTAAATTAGTTGGTAAATAATAAATATTTCAGAATTTAGAATTAGCGGTTTTCTCAATTTATAAAGCATGTTCATTTGTACTAATAAAATAAATAATTTCTTCCAATTCGAATTTGTTCACTAAAAAATACTATAAATAGTTTTCATAATTAATTTCAAAAATTTGATAAATAAATAGTTATTTTAATAGCATTACTCTTTAAAGAATTTTAGCTACATAAATTGGTTAAAATAACATTTAGTAAATATTAATTTAATTTATAGATTTACTTATAATTATAACATAATTTAAAAATATTATTAAGAAAAGAAAATATAAGTATAGTATATGGAAGTTAAATAATTTCAAACGAAACACATCAGGTTTATAGAAATTCATACTTTAACACGTGTATCGATAAACGCGTAGGTGACGAATCAGTTGACGAAGACTGCGTATCTTTCTAAGGGAACGCTGCGTGCTAGTTATTGAGAAGCGAGGTAAGTATACATGCCAAGTCTAGTGTGCCTAGCTCCTTTTGTGTCTTAACTTGATTTTAATACTAGTCTCAAAATGTCTTTATTATTTAACTACATGCTTTATTTGAAGTTTCTTACATTTCAAAGAAATTGCGTTGCTATGCTTTGATTTTGTCACACGAATAATAATAATAATAATTCGTAACTAACGTAAAGTGGAAAGAGTTGTCCGGGGATCGTTATATTTGCCTTTGATTAGATTGGTCGTGTTGGCTGCTGCCACTCGACCCGTTTATTTAACCCGGTCGCAACCTGCCGGGTCGCTCCATGTACTCACCTCTCTGACCGCGAGGAGTCTTTGAGGGGTGCCGGCACTTAAGGTCTTGGATGCGTAGAGTTAGTAGATTATCCCCGTGTCAACAAAGTTAATAATACAGTTTTCTATGAGATTTGGACGGTTATAAAGGAAAAGAAGAAGAGATTGGGAATCGTATTCCCTGTTTACAAGTTGAGAAAGGAGATTAAAAGAAAGTGAAGATTACAATTGAGTCCTACTTTACGCTCCAAGTTTACTGTTTTATAATTCATTCATCCTTGTTATTATTATGAAAAGTAAACATGCCTCATCTTCCGTTTTACGAGCTTGGGTGTTACTTACTCAGTACTTTATGCTAATTTTAGAAAACTGCTGTCTTTGTTTTCCTTCCCCCGCAGGTTTATGGCATGACCGGGTACGGGACTCACTAACGAGGTTCCGTCACACGTTGTAAAATAGTATGGATAACGTTAGCATAATGTATAATAGAGATGTATGACAGACTCGAGGACGTTTTGTAATGTTTAATAGTATGTAATATATATGTTGGATGTTGCGATTTTGATTTTCCGCCGTTACTTTTAGCATCGTCCTCCCCGATTCGTCCGAGTCGGATAAGGGGGTCGTTGCACTTGTGGTGCATCATGTTCTTGATCTCCAGCGCGTAAATGTCCTTCCATTCCTGTAAATTGACGAAAATCAAATGGTAGGAGAGAGAGAGAGATATGGGTGACATACGTCCTGGTCGAAGAAATTGCGAAACTCCTGCTTGTGATGTCCATCTCATCGCTTCTGAGGTCGCCATACATTTGGTGTTTGTGAGTATTGGTGCAAATGGAGGTCGGGAGGGAAGAGATGTGCTTGGGAGGGGAAGAGAGAGACGAGAGAGCTAATCTGAAAGTGGAGATTTGCTGAAGCTGGTGGCTATAGGCTTGGGTTTTGGATCTGGGTATCGAAGGAGGAAGTTGAGGTGTGAAGAAGAGGGAGGCGGCTGTGATGAGAGATAGAGGGGAAGAGAGAGAGGGAGTTAGGTTAGAAATGAAGGAGAGAGAGGGTTTAGGGTAATATATAGGGTGTAATTTTATAAAATTTCAGGGGTAAAATTGTCTTTTACCTCGTATTGCTAGTCAACTGTTAGTCTCCATCCAAAAAAAGGTGCAGAGTTTCTTTTTCCAAAACACAGGGTAGCGGAGTGGATTTAATCCTAAATTCAGGGGTGGTCAGTGTCTTTTACCCAACATTTTAACTGTTTTTGAGCATTGGGGGAGGCAAGTGCATATTTCAAGAACTCTGAAAATACACCTGGGTACCCTTAGCGTTGCAACACAGTGTTGCAGCAAAAGGAACCCCTCTCTGTATCTCACTGTCAATCCTTTTCCGCCGTCCTCGTCGCCACACCGATCCAACTCGCCGTAAACCTCCATCAAAACCGGCCACGATTCAACCCCTCAATCTCTGCCCTGCTCCGCCCTCTCCTCTCTCACTGACTTCAGCGAGAAAACCAAACCCCAAACCCCGATTGAGGAACCCCCATGGCCGCCAACCAAGACCGCCATTCTCGTCCAAGTACCGCAAGCAACCCAACCACCATTCTCCTCCATCAAATCCGATTGGAAGCTCTCTGCGACCTCCAACCCAACCGCCTTTGATCTCCCTGCTCCTGCAATCTCCACCATAGACATCATCGAACCCAGTTTGAGGAAACCAACAGTAACCGCCCAATTCCATCCCTCTCCCCTTCTCCGATTACAACCACCACCACCCCTGCCTCGACAATGAACCTGACTGGGGTCTCCTATCCAACGAAAGCCAAACCCAGCAACTGAATTGACCCCTATGGGCCTCGGTCGAGCAAGTTCAAACATAGAACTCCCCTGCTGCCTATTATTCTACACATCACAGGGCTCAACTCAGGATTGCTCAGCCCCAATAGCGATCACCAAATCGCAATTCGGTATCACCGGATTATTATCCAGGAGACAACCATAGTCTCATTTTTATAATTGCCTGCGAATTGGGCTCTCACGGCACTTCACAGACCATAGCACTTTGTGTAAAATCGAAGCTCTAATGTTTTTCAGCGTACTAAGAGCATAGTGAAGATACAACCTCAGTTCAGGGAAACCTGTTCTCAATTGATTCACTAGACCATGATGATTAAGTGTGGGGTGGATTTATATTATTCTGCCCGAGTATCTTGATTGTTGCTTCTGAGATTTTGCTTCAAAACATATGTGGTCAACAAAGAGGCTGTTGGTCCAGGAAGATAATGAAAAATTAGTCGAAGCAATCGACCCCGGTGTGTTACTTCACACTCGACCGTTATGGGAGCTCGCATTGGCGTACGCAATTTGATTTCGGGTATTCTTCGTTACTTCTTTTGTCAACAACGGAACAGTCGACCCCGATGTGTTTCACATACTCGACCGCAAGGGAGCTTTCATTGTTCCGGACAATGTTTGCTTGGGGATTGTTCTTGCTATCTCAGTCAGCACCTATCGGATTTTGTCCCCGACTTTGTATCGGTTGTAAGTTTCTTTTCTCTCTCTTTACTTACCTTTTAAGCACATCGTACTTGCTCTAGGGTTTTATTTTGACTACTTTGTCACTGTGCTTAGTCACCGCTGGGATTAGCTGTTAGAATCTTAGGGAATACTTGAGTACTTGCCTAATTTTGGTACACACAACTTGTCACGTGTACATAGTTCGTTTTAGCTCTAAATTTGTTGAACTACCTTCTTGTGCCGTGACTCTGACTCCGAGTTCAATCACCCACCGGCCCTCGCATTTGAATGCTGAGTTTTCTTGGTTGATCTCTAAATTCGTTGAGGACAACGAAGCGCTCAAGTGTGGGGGTTTTGTGTATATTTTGCTAGCCATGTCTGTTTGCATAGCCTGTTACATATAGATTGTTTACTATTGTGAGTATTGTGAGTCAGTTTCGTGTTTATTATAGTGTCGTATTGTGTTAGAATTGTTAGTATGCATTTCTTTGAAATTTTACTTTATTGAGTCACCATACCCAATGTTATGTGGTTAATCGAGTTGGCCTAGCATATAGAGTTAAGAAAATACGAGAAAATTAAAAAAAAAAAATAGAAAAGTTGAAAATCCATAAAGAAAAGAAAAGCATAAAATCAGAAAAATAAAAAATTGAGATTAAGGGAAATTGATGAAGCTAGAAACCGAAGAGAGTACAGTGAAAGAGTCTCTGAGAATAGGAAGCGCCATAGTCGGAATGTCCTTAATTTTTAGCATTTTGCGCACCTGTTTCATGAAAGGATGTCCCGGGTATTCAGGAAAAAGTGGAAAGTAGACGAGGGCATACCTTTAGTTCCTTTATTGTGCTAGGAGGATTTAGTCCAAAGGTAGTTGAATAGTCTGTTTTTTATGGAAACTTGTGGCCTCTTGTAAATCTGGGGTGGACCTTCGTGTAGAGTCGGTTACATGTGGTACACTGTTTTAGCCTAAGTGAAGTTATGGAGTGTACACCACCATCCCTTACGGCGGTTTCAAGAGCTAACCGGAAAATCCCACACTTAGTTTCTCTAACTGCACGGTTTAAAAAAAATTAGAAGATAATGAAAAACAAAAAGAATCAAGATCTTCTCTTGGATTAGATACGGTGAACAACCCAACGTGCCTCCGTTCGCGCGGGGAATTTGGATTCAATCCAATTAGAGCGTCTAAGGAAAATTAAAGTCATTCCGTACTACGCGGAGTTGTGTCTCCCTTAACAGGGACAATTTGCATTCAATGCAATAACGGATAAGAGGGTCTGAAAACCTCAAATGACTTGGCGACGAAAAACTATCTTAGTACTTATTATGCCTAGACCCTCTTAGCTAAAGGACGTGCCCGAATATTGGTTTGTTTATGGTGAATGTTTGGGCACCCCTTAGTAAACTTATGTGTGGGATCAATCTACTTCAATTTCTTGATATTGGTTGTGAAATTTCGATAGAGACTTGTGAGGATTTGATGATTTCGGTTTATGATAGAGAGGTTGCCCAATCTCAGAAAAAGAGAAAATACAAATTGTTGTTTATTTCATTGCATTGAGTATAATCGCGTTGCATTATAGTTAGTTCATGTAGTTGCATAGTCATGAGTCGTGTTGAGTCGCTTGCGTTTTGAGGCAGCTAGTAAATAGTGATTTTACTCGGGACAAGCAAAAGGTAAGTGTGGGGGTATTTGATAACTCTCTGTTAGGAGCTATTATTTGACTTACTTGTTGCTTCTATTAGGCTTATTTCACATGATTTATATGTTATATCTTCACTAATATGTGAAATTGATGACTTATAAGCCTAAGAGTGAAAAGTTGTGTTTCTAGCTTATTTGTGCATGTTTTCTCTCATATTTGCGATGATAATTGCAAGGGTTGTTTAGTGTTGTGTATCTCAGGTAAAATAGGTGAAATGGAGCTTATGAGAGGCTTGGACATGCTTGGAATGGAGCTAGATGAAGAGGAGAAAAGAAGACGCAAAAACGAAGCAAAGTTGGAAAAGTCGCACAAGACCAGCCTGCACTATTTTCGATTCTCAGGAAAATCTACAAACAATTTTGGAGCAAGGCCTGCGCCATTTGAAAGTAGACATCCAGAGATTCCAATGATATATGGTAGGCCTGAAGACGAGTCCGGATGAGATATTAATGGCCTGCGCAAGATCAACGAATAATTCTGGCCGAGAATGACAAACTAGAGGGGCTGAAGTGCAATTTCGGCCAAATATCATTAAAAAAACGTGCCAAGACCCTTGGGAACAGATTCGGAGACCTAAAACATAGAGGGGAGCTGCTAGGGAAGAGAGAGAAAGGCTAGGGGACGTGAGGGTCATGGAGAACAACGCCGTAGTCGCCGGAACGCGAATTTCGTCACGAGTTTGACTATCCCTCCTATCTTTTCTATCGTTTATCAATACTATGAACTTGTTAGCTCTTATTTTCAGCATATTTGAATATATTTCTTAGCTAGGCTCTATGGAGAGCCTAGGGTTTTGTTAGACACCGTTTTCGGATTTGTTTGTTTGATTCACGCATATGGATTCACATTATTGATTAATTTTCTTCTCTATTGATGTATTGTTGACCTAGAACTATTGACACGTTTTAGGTAGGATATGAATGATAAATAGAGATGTCTTTGATCCTTAACGTTTATCTTAGCTTAAAGTAATAATGAGTTTGCTCTTCTAGTGATCTTGTTCTTAATCTTACGTTAACCTAGCGTCATGAACTAGGGTAACTACTTGGTGAAAGACTGATGGACTGAGAGGTTAAGATTAATTAGCTTGTGAATTTAGGATTGCTAGTAAACCGCGTATCGTGATGGACTGGACGGAGAAACGTTAGGGTATAGATCAATACGTAGGATCATCCTTAGTGCTTGTTAGGTGATGTAGTTTATGGATCGACAGATGACGATTACAGAACTTATCATAGGCCTAGGCTTACATGAGACTGAGAGGAGATTGTAAGTAGTTAAAAGTGATCAAGAGCATATCATTGTTACGTGTTTCAAATCAATATCCGGAATTGTCTACTGCCCTAGGTGATCCATAGATCGCCTATTTCCTCTCCATGTTTGATAAACCGTTGTTTAATTTAGAAAAAAAATATAGTATTTTAGTTAGTTTAATACAGTCACTTGATTGGGGGTGGAAACTTCTCAAACCAACATTTTTCTTCCTCTTATTTCAATTACACTCTTTAGATTTTAATCTCAAATTAACAATAAACCTACTATCTGTCCTCGTGGGATTCGATAACTCGGGGTTAAAATACACTCCACTATATTACTTGACCGTGCACTTGCGTATACACGTAAGAAATCGTGTCACGCCACCGCTTCCACCTACAACTTTCCACCTCCTCTCTTATCTATTTAAATAAATTCTTCTCTTTCAGAACTCAACATCACCATCATCATCATCCTTCTCTTCTTCGTCCGCCACCAACACCACAAACAACAACTCCACCGATCACCACCACCACCAACAAACCATTGCCACTCTCCCTACTCCCCCTCTATCTCTCTGTTATTCTCTGCCCAAAATAGAGTAACAACAGACAAACAGCAGTGGCCTCTGGCCACTACCACTGCCGCCACCGCACCCGTCGGGAAGCCACCCGAACCACCCACCAACCCAACTTCGCTTCGACTCTGTCTTCTCTCTGTCTTTGACTCTTTTTTGCGACCTAATCAGTAGCAAAGGAAGAGGAAACGAAGTCCAAACCTAGCAGAAACAGTAGCCGAAGAAAAAATCCAGCGAACTCCATTTTTGTCGGCGACAAGCTTCAGCCGGACCAAACCAGTGATACCCACCCCTCTTTCTCCACCTAAACCAACCCTGGGAGGTTCGAATAAGCTCCAGAGGTGCTCATCCAATCCCAGAACTGACTGAAACAGCTCTGGTCGAGCTCACCTTCGGCGACCCATTTCGGCGACTTGACCCGCTCCGTTTCTCGGTCGTTTCTCGCGTTTCTTGGACCGGGAGACGGATTCGTGGACGTAGGCTTCGTCGAACATCCGTTGTATAACTACTGAGTTGACCTCAGGTGAGTTATATGCTTAGCCTAGCATGCCTAGCTTCTTTCGTGTCAATAAATGATTTTATATTCCGTCTCAAAATGTGTTTTGTGCTTCACATGCTTTATTTGAGTTTGGTTACATTTCGAAATGATTATTTGAAACTGTCACGCAATAATAATCCGTTCATAATATAAAGTGGAAAGATTCGCATGTACCGGAACCAGTTTTGTTACTTATATCAGGTTTCGATCCTTTGGACTCATGTCCTAAAATGCGGGACTCCCTGTGCCCCTAAGGTTTAGATCCCTTGGGTTTTATTCCCTAAAATGCGGACTCCGTGTGCCCCTAAGGTTTAGATCCCTTGGGTTTTATTCCCTAAAATGCGGGACTTCGTGTGCCCCTAAGGTTTAGATCCCTTGGGTTTTATTCCCTAAAATGCGGGACTCTGTGTGCCCCTAAGGTTTAGATCCCTTGGGTTTCATTACCTAAAATGCGGGACTCCGTGTGCCCCTAAGGTTTAGATCCCTTTGGTTTTATTCCTTAAAATGCGGGACTTCGCGTGCCCCGGCTCTATGCCTTATTGGCTAGGGTCCAGCATCTAGATAACACTCCTAAGATTGATGCTCTTAGGAGGGTGTTGTAATACTTAAGGTCTGGTATGTCTGCCGTGGTCACTGGTCTACCCTGGTTACAGCGAAATGATAAGAAATGATAATGATTGGAAATATTTGCTCCAGTGTTTTGGAAACGTGCAACGTATCGGAATTTCAATAAATGGATTTCTTTCTGGAACGTTCATAAATGATTATTTTTGCTTCAAACTCTGATAATGTTTTGCTTGTTTTCTGTTACTGTTTTACTTAACTCGTGAATCAGCAACTATCTCATCTTCCTTGTTTTACACGCTAAGGTGTATCTCACTCAGCATTTCTTGCTGACTTTGGAAACTGCGGTTCTTGTTTTTCTTCCCACCGCAGTTCTAGGAGTTGTGACTGTAAAATAGAAGGGGCGCGAGACACACCTAGATCCTGATCGTCATCAGTAGACTATCGAATAAATTTTAGATAAGTTTTGTGTAATAGTAGCACCTCTTGTATAATACTCCAAGTTTGATGTTTAATAACATGAATAAGTGTTGTGAAATGTATTGCTTTTGAACTCCACCGCTTCTATTTAGCATCGCCCTCCTGGTCTTGTCCTGGGCCGGATAAGGGGGTTGTTTCACCACCACAACCAATCAATATCTCTCTATAGATCTCTTCTCCTTGGTGACTAAACTCAGTTCATAATCATCATCCAAACTCCACCACCACCACCACAACAACAACAACTTAATTTTTCCTAGCTAATCAAATACCCTTAAGATTAAAGTACTTGATTAGAAAAACTTCAAAGTCCTTTCGGCTCAAGAGTTTGAGAAGTAGAGTTCAAATTCTTCGAAAACCTCTGCCTTACTGGAAAACACTTGCTCTTCGTAGAATCGTCCAACGGTAAAAGATTGGAAATGACCATGTCTCTCTACTTTTATACCCAAAGAATACCAATCCACCCTTTTGAAATTGGACCCTCAAAACACCAGTTACGGCCTTTAATCACGTCAGTAGCGTGATCAATTTGTGACAATTGTTAGTCGTTGGATCAGTTAGTGAAAGGTCGTCTGCATACTCGGCATTACGTCATGACGCCTAACATAAAGGCTGGTATACAATATCTGGCTAGTAGGAAGGTGACTCACCAACACTAGGGGTTGCGTAGCTGAACCAGTCTTTGATAACTCTCTATTAGAGTTATAATTCTCGCACATTTTATATCGTTTTGCGTGCTTTCCGGGTTGATTATATTGGTTTTACACTATGAATAGAGAGAAAAAGTAGGAGTTTAGCTTTGAGAATTAATTTGTAAATCCGGGCGTTTCTCGCATTATTTAAATTTATTTTGTCACTTTTGATCGCACGGGGTGTTTTCGTGTTGGTTTTGACAGGAAACGGAGCTCATGGATCAAGAGGAGAGGAGAAACGAACTTCGGAACATATGCGGGAGCCTAAAAAAGAAGAAAGAAAAAGCGAAGAAAAATCCCCAGCTGATCGCACAACCAGAAAATCCAGTTCGTGCGATCAGAAACTATCCAAACTAACTGCATGTCACGACCAGGGGGTCTGGTCGCACGACCAGAAAATCCTGGTCGTGCGACCAGAAGGAAGTTCCAGCCCACGCACGGAAAAAAATACAGATTTAGGGTTATTAATTAACACGGGATTAATTAAAAAAAACCCCATACCTAAAATAAAGGAGGAACGTGAGAAAGAAAGGAGAACGGGGAGACTCACGAAAGACACAAGGACGAAGCTAGAACTCAAGATCCATCACTGAAGCCTGGGGTTTGAGTTTTTCTTCTTCCTCATCTCTCAATCTTTTATGGAGAAACTTGTAAGTCTTGTTTGCTTGATTTCAATTAGCTAAACACCATTGCTAGGCATATCATTTGAGATCCTAGGGTAGACGGTTATTTCCCGGATTTGAATCTTTGTTTCATGCTCTATGTTTCGATTTATTGAACGAATACTTAGTTTATTGAACTTGTTGTTGAATCTCGTCTATTGACACGACATGATTATAATTCAATATGCAATAAAACTAGGGTTTATTCTTGAATTGAATCTTTCTTAATCATTAATTTTGTTCTAGTTCAATTGTTCACATGTTGTTCTTAATTCTTAGTGTTGAAGGAGTCATGACCCGAAAAATACTACGTAGTTAGCAAGTGAACGACACTGACTTTAACTAGCCTTGATGAGATGTGAACAACAACCCTAAATCACCGAGACCGAAAAGGAGAAGTGGTTAGGATTGGCCTAGTGTGGGTAGATTCGGTAGGATTATTCCGCTGTTTCGTGAAACGGTGGACCGATAGGACCCCTTATCGTACCAGTAGATGACCTGCTAGAACGTGGTAGACAACATGAGACTGAGAGGATATTGTAGTCAACCGAGACGTAAAATGACATGAGACCGACAGGATATTGTCATAGCCTATTACCCGACTGAACTAGAATAGGATTAACGTGTTACACAGATAATCCGGAAATCGTCTACAGCCCTAGGTGATCTAGAGATCGCCTAGTTTCTTCATTCTTCTTTATAAAAAATAAAAATACAAAAATATTAGATTAGTTGTTATTTCAATTCTTAAATCAATCAACTCTTTCCTCCTGCACCGTACTCTAAATTAAATAACTAATTAAATAATTTCAAGCCTGTCCTTGTGGGTTCGATAACTCGGGGTTGAAATACCACCCCGATATTACTTGACCATGCACTTGCGCATACGCGTTAAGAAATCGCGTCAAGTTTTTGGCGTCGTTGCCCCGGAAAGTGGTAGATAATTTAGTTAGGAGTTAGTTTAGAGTACTTTTATTTTAGTTTTAGCTTTAATTTCTTTTATTCTATATCTCTGTGCTTCATGGGTGTCTTGTGAGTCTGTTTTTCAGGAACGGAGGAAGCAAGAGACAATATAAGCATGTGGAGCGAAGACTGTTATTCGGGTCCCCCCTACTGTTTCCAATGCAGGGGTAACCATGAAGACGAGGACGCATGCATAACTTGGTGCTACATATGCGGCATTTGGCACGACCGTAGAGACTCATGTCGAGTACATGCCCCCCAGCTTCATCAGCACCAAGAGGACTCATCAGCGAGTATGGCAGAACTACGCAATATTTTGGAGGACATCCAAGTGTGCACAAAGTTTTTTTCCATAGCTGCACAAGTGCCACACGAGGATTCAGCCATAGGTATGGAATACGTGAGGGAGATGATGGAGAGGATAAAGAAATGACTTGAGAAACTGTCAACAGCAGGGGAATCAAGTATTCAAGAGCCACAAGAAGAGACCTTGCCATATGACAGTGAGCCAAAAATTGAACCTTCACCATCACCACCACAAGAGGAAGAAGAGATACCTGAGCCGAGCAAAGACTGTAGTGTCCAGGAACCATTGGTGGACTCTGCCATGTATGAGGACTCGGACTCTGATTCAGACTGCGGTGGACCTGTGTGCCCAAGATGGGAGGACCTTCCGTATTGCCAGCCAAAACTGCAAGAGCCCTCACTTCCTTGGCATGAATGGGAAGAAGTCGAAATTGGAATCTTATGGTGTGCTGATGATGAAGATGATGAAGCACTTGTGCCCATACCGATTGAGGTAAAAGCCCCAACTCTGATTAATGATGAATTCTCCATATCCTATGTCACGCAAGTCTGCGACGAGCTGGAACAATTACTGTATGGGGATTCTTATGGGGAAGAACATGATGAGAAACTTCCAATATCTTGTTCTACGGGCGATTCTATTGATCATCCATATGCCATAGTCAAGGAGTTGGAAGTCAGCAAGTGTGGGGGTGTGGATGAATTGCATGGGTCATTTGATGAGAATCTAGCACCAAGTAGGTACTACTGGGATGAATTTATGGAAAAGGATGCATGTGAGCCCAGTGGTACTTGGTGGAAGCTGATAAAGAAGATAAATTGCAAGATGAAAAAAGTCAGCTTCTACAACTCTCCGCCATTTGCACAACACAGGGGCGCACTTGAAGTTATCGAGAAGAGATGGTGAAATAAGAAGAAGTGTAGGGATAAAGCAGTCTCCACCATCCGTTTTGGTTGAGGTAACCGGGTCGGGCAGTCGACCTTAAATTACAAGCGCTGCTTGGGAGGCAACCCAATGTAGAGTAGGATGCTATTTATTTTTGCTTTTGCTTTTAATTCTCCATACATGATTTTGAGGGGTGAGAGAGAAAGTTGCTTTGATTCTTCCAATCAGTGTGCAGAGGCACAGGTACAAAAGACGCTATGTTCCCCTTCTTGATGCGCGCGATAGAGAATGCGAGTAGGCGCATCGGAATCCGGACGCGAGGTGAGACTTTTCCGGAAACCGTCAACGGTCCACAAGACCCCTTCTTGTTGCAGTTTCGCGGCAACCATGCCCATGTAGGTCCGGGCACCACAAGTATCTCTAACTCTCTATGTTTTACGTTTTGAGCGATAATTGTGTAGATCCCCCGCCAACACATTTAAGCGATGAGTCCTCTAATTATATCTCGAAATTTGTTGAGGACAACCGAACGCTTAAGTGTGGGGGAGTTTGTGTATAATTTCACCAGCCATGTTTTGTCTTGCATAGCTTTGTTACATGTAGTTTGTGCAGTACTGTGTTAATGTGGTTAGTGTAGAGTTTTTAGATATTTTCGTATTGTGTTAGATTTAAATTTTTGCATTGTTAGCACTTTTACTTTATTGAGTCCCCCTACCCAGTTTGTTGTGATTAGTCGAGTTGGCCAAAATGCATGTGACACGATTCACCGCAAGTGTACGACTGTCGTGTAGTAATAATTTCGGTAAATCCGGGTTTATCGAACCCAAATGACTTGTCGTGAACTAATTAGTATTCTTAACTTTATGTGGGCAAGCAGAAGAGATTGTTTTTCTAAACTAAATAATTAAAGAGAGAAAACAAGTATTTAAATATTAAGATTTAATATGGGAGAAACAACCAGGACACCTCGCTTGGGGGATTGATATGATTTTTCTATAAACGTCATTCCACGATTTGTGAAACAAAGACGAAATTCAATTTGCTAATCGAGCAATACTAACCCACCGAGTTACCAAGTGAGCATTCTATGCCTTGTGTCATGGGCCGCGTTATTTACTTGATAATTTTCGGACTTCGACTTGCCCATGACATCTTTAGCCCGCATGGAGTTAGCTAGTTTGGGCCTTGGGGATGTCCTAGCCCATTGTAGCCCATTAGATAGTCCATTCTCTAGAAGCTTCCCAAGTTGTATGGATGTAACCTTGTGTAGGGGGCTCTAGAATTCTCCATTGTAAATATCTAAGGCTAGAACATGTAGGAAGGTTCTAGTCCAAACGATCATAGCCGTTAGATCGATAGATATCTAGATCCTTCCAAGGGGGAGGGACTTGTATAAATAGGGAGGAGCTCATTTGCCCCAATCCATCCAAGAGTTGTAAGCTCTCTACTTCCATAAAGCAATACAAGCTCTCTTTCCTTCATAGCTCTTTCAGTTGTTCTTAACTTCCGCTAACGGTTCGGTTGTGAGGTAGGCTGACTTAGTGTTGCAGAGGGAATTGAAGACACTAAGTGCCGCACGGGAAGGTCGTGAAAAGCAGCCCGTGACAGTTGGTATCAGAGAAAGGTCGATGGAGGGAGACGGTAGCAACGTCACTAACACAGGAGCCAAGGGCGGTCGTGGCAAGTCCAATGATCAAATAGCCGGCTTGGAGTCTCGTATGGTTCGGTTGGAGAAGAACTGGAGGGAGTTCCTCGAGGGTGTGGAGGAAGAGTTCCCAACCAACGAGACCGTGGAGGAGCTAAGGGGAGAAGTGCAAGGACTTCTCAATGCCTCGTTGGCTACTTTGAGGGAGGACTTGGAGGCTCAACTCGGTAGCGCCATGGCCGAGGTGGCGGCTCTTAAGGAGGAAATGAAGTCCATCAAGGGGGATTGGACTTTATGCAAGGAGGCGGTCATGAACCGGACTCTTAGCACGGTGGCGGTCCCGAAGATCGACGTCCCTAAGCCAAAGAACTATGGAGGTAAGAGGGATGCCAAGGAGATCGACTCGTTCCTATGGAGCGTGGAGCGGTACATGCAACATCTAAGGATCGAGGATGGTCAAGCCAAGATCGAGGCGGCAACCATGTTCTTCGTGGAGAACGCTTTGGCATGGTGGAGACTAAGGACTGGCGAAATCCAACGAGGTACGAACGTTCTCAATACTTGGGATGATTTTAAAGTTGATATTAAGCGTCAGTTCTATCCCGAAAATGCTAAGTATGAGGCTCGGCAAAAACTTCGTTATATCAAGCACACTGGCTCTATTAAAGATTATATTTCGGCTTATACTAATTTGTTGTTTGAGATACTGGATATAAGCGATGATGATAAGTTCTTCAACTTTATGAGTGGGTTACAACCTTGGGCCAAGCAAGAGCTAGACCGTCGTGGTGTGACAAGCTTGACCCAAGCCATTGCCGAGGCCGAGAAGCTAATCGAGTTCCGAAAGAGTGTCTCGGAGGCACGCCCAAAGCCTTCAAAGCCGGACCTTACCAAAGGTGGGGGAGACAAAGCAAAGGACAAAGGCAAGGAGGTGCAAGGATCCAAGCCGCCGGTTAAGAAGGACCAAGGGAACAAGTCGAGTGGTCCAAGTGGATGCTATTGGTGCAAGGGGCCGCACCGCATAAGGGATTACCCTAACCTTTCCAAGCTCAACTCACTTTATTCCGAGGTGGAGGCACGAGGTCACGAGGCATGGGAGACGGAGGAGGACGGCAAGGTTGGGTCGTTGCAACTCGTCAACGCCGTGCAGACCAAGGTGGAGACCAAGACCAAGGACAAAGGGTTGATGTTTGTGGAGGTCAAGGTGAATGGCAAGACCTCTAAGGCATTGGTAGACACGGGGGCTACTAATAACTTCGTGTCCAAGGAGGAAGCGAGACGGTTGGGCTTGTCCGTGGCCAAGACAGGGGGAAGCGTCAAGGCAGTAAACTCGGAGGCCAAGCCGATGGATGGAGTGGCTCGAGGCGTGCCGGTGCAACTCGAGTCATGGAAGGGAGCCGTGGACTTCTCGGTAATCCCTATGGATGACTACGCCATGGTGCTAGGCGTAGAATTCATGGATAAGGTACGTGCTATCCCAATGCCACCGTTCAATACTATGTGCATTATTGGAGATGGTTCGTCTTGCATGGTGCCGGTGACTAGGGAAAGCACTAAGAAGGGTGGAGATTTGTCGGCATTGCAACTTTCCAAGGGGTACAAGAAGGGGGAGGCTACGTTCATTGCGACATTGAAGGAGGAAACCAAGGATGTCCCTAAGGAGCAAGTGCCGGCATGTATCGAGAAGGTGCTAGAGGAGTTTGCCGATGTGATGCCCAAGGAGTTGCCGAAGCGGCTACCACCAAGGAGGGAGGTGGATCATGCCATAGAGTTGGAGCCGGGAAGCAAGCCGCCGGCTAAGGCGCCATATCGGATGTCCCCACCGGAGCTCGAGGAGCTCAAGAAGCAATTGAAGGAGTTGTTGGATGCAGGCTACATCCAACCATCGAAGGCACCATATGGAGCACCGGTGCTATTCCAGAAGAAGAAGGATGGCTCGTTGAGGCTATGCATCGACTATCGGGCACTCAACAAGGTGACGGTGAAGAACAAGTACCCGATACCGTTGATAGCAGACTTGTTTGATCAACTTGGTGGTGCGCGGTATTTCTCGAAGCTGGATCTCCGTTCAGGGTACTACCAAGTTCGGATCGCGAAAGGGGACGAGCCTAAGACAACGTGTGTCACGAGGTATGGGGCTTACGAGTTCTTATTAATGCCATTTGGTTTAACTAATGCTCCCGCGACATTTTGTACTTTGATGAACAAGGTGTTCCACCCATACTTGGACAAGTTTGTGGTGGTCTACCTTGATGATATTGTGGTCTACAGCTTAACTTTGGAGGATCATGTGGAGCACTTGAGGACGGTGTTTCGGGTGCTTAAGGAGAACGAGCTCTACGTCAAGAAGGAGAAGTGCTCGTTCGCAATGGAAGAGGTCGAGTTCTTAGGCCACAGGATATCTAAGGGGAGCCTAATGATGGACGAGGCCAAGGTGCGAGCCATATCGGAGTGGGAAGCCCCTACCAAAGTGACGGAGTTGAGGTCTTTCTTGGGGTTGGTCAACTACTATCGCCGATTCATCAAGGGCTATTCGGCGAAGGCGGCACCGTTGACGGACCTCCTCAAGAAGGTCAAGGCATGGGAATGGTGTCCTAAGTGCGAGGAGGCCTTTGTGGAGCTAAAGAAGGCGGTGACGGAGGAGCCGGTCCTCAAGTTGCCGGACTTGAGTCTGCCGTTCGAGGTACACACGGACGCGTCGGACTTTGCCATTGGAGGGGTGTTGATGCAGGAAGGGCACCCCATAGCATTTGAGAGTCGCAAGCTCAATGACACGGAGCGGAAGTACACGGTCCAAGAGAAAGAGATGACAGCCGTGGTCCATTGCTTGCGGACATGGAAGCATTACTTACTTGGCTCTAGGTTCGTGGTGAAGACGGACAACGTGGCCACCAGCTACTTCCAGACGCAGCCGAAGCTAAGTCCAAAACAAGCACGGTGGCAAGACTTCCTAGCGGAGTTCGACTTTAGCCTAGAGTACAAGCCAGGGAAAGGCAACGTGGTTGCCGATGCACTAAGCAGGAAGGCGGAGTTGGCCAGCATAACCCAAGCCACTAGCACGATTCCGGGTCGAGTTAAGGAAGGATTGGTCCAAGACCCCGCAACACGGAGCCTTGTGGAAATGGCTAAGGAAGGAAAGACAAAGAGGTTCTGGGTGGAGGACGGTCTCCTCTACGCTAAGGGAGGATGCATATACGTGCCTAAGTGGGACGGCTTGAGGCGGGACATCTTGAAGGAGTGTCATGACTCTCGGTGGGCCGGACATCCAGGGATGCATCGTACTCTAGCCTTGGTGGATGAGAAGTACTATTGGCCCCAGCTCCGCGACGACATCGAGGGCTACGTGAAGACTTGTCTTGTGTGCCAGCAAGACAAGATAGAGCAGAGACAGCCGGGAGGATTGTTGGAGCCGTTGCCAGTTCCGGAGAGACCATGGGAGAGCGTCTCAATGGATTTCATCACTTTCCTACCTAAGTCAGAGGGGTATGGCACGATCATGGTGGTGGTGGACCGATTCACCAAGTATGCGACATTTGCTCCAGCCACACCAGGGTGCACGACAACGGAGGCGGCCACACTCTTCTTCCGGAATGTGGTAAAGTATTGGGGAGTTCCACGGAGCATCGTAAGTGACCGGGACGTTCGGTTCACGGGAAAATTTTGGACGGAGCTCTTCAAGTTACTTGGGACGGAATTGAGTTTCTCCACGAGTTTTCACCCGCAGACGGATGGCCAGACAGAACGGGTGAATGCTTTGTTGGAGTTGTACCTGAGGCACTACGTGAGTGCCAACCAGAAGGACTGGGCAAAGCTCCTGGACATAGCCCAGTTTTCGTACAACTTGCAGCGGTCGGAGGCAACGGGGAAGAGCCCATTCGAGCTCGCGACGGGACAGCAGCCTTTGACACCGAGCACACTCGTAGCTTCGTATGGAGGATCTAGCCCGGGGTCGTATCGGATGGCTAAGGATTGGCAGGAGCAGCGGGACTTGGCTCATGCTTATCTCCAGAAGGCCGCAAGGAGGATGAAGAAATGGGCGGACAAGAAGAGGCGACTAGTGGAGTTCCAAGTGGATGATCAAGTATTCGTGAAGTTCTTGCCGCAGCAGTTTAAGCATACCCGTCCGCTACATAAGGGTTTGCTAAGGAAGTACGAGGGACCGTTTCGGGTGACGGCCAAGGTCGGCAAGGCTTCATATCGGGTGGAATTGCCTCCTAAGGTCAAAATTCATCCAGTCTTCCACGTGAGCCAGCTGAAGCCTTATCACGAAGACAAGGAAGACCCGGACCGTGGGGAGTCGAGGCGAGCACCACCAATGATAGCCACTTCATTCGACAAGGAAGTGGACGAGATTCTCAAGGAGCGGACCGTTAGTCGCAAGGGCGTGCCGAAGCACAAGGATTACTTCGTCAAATGGAAGGGGACGCCCGTGGAGGAAGGAACATGGGAAAGCGAGGAATCGTTATGGCAGTTCCGGGACAAGATCGAGCGATTCCGAGCCGACGACGCGACGAGGACGCCGCATCATTAGGTGGGGGAGAATGTCATGGGCCGCGTTATTTACTTGATAATTTTCGGACTTGGACTTGCCCATGACATCTTTAGCCCACATGGAGTTAGCTAGTTTGGGCCTAGGGGATGTCCTAGCCCATTGTAGCCCATTAGATAGTCCATTCTCTAGAAGCTTCCCAAGTTGTATGGATGTAACCTTGTGTAGGGGGCTCTAGAATTCTCCATTGTAAATATCTAAGGCTAGAACATGTAGGAAGGTTCTAGTCCAAACGATCATAGCCGTTAGATCGATAGATATCTAGATCCTTCCAAGTGGGAGGGACTTGTATAAATAGGGAGGAGCTCATTTGCCCCAATCCATCCAGGAGTTGTAAGCTCTCTACTTCCATAAAGCAATACAAGCTCTCTTTCCTTCATAGCTCTTTCAGTTGTTCTTAACTTCCGCTAACGGTTCGGTTGTGAGGTAGGCTGACTTAGTGTTGCAGAGGGAATTGAAGACACTAAGTGCCGCACGGGAAGGTCGTGAAAAGCAGCCCGTGACACTAGGTTAGATTAAAACCGAGTTACCAAGTTCTAATTATTATCCCTAAACATGCATTAACGTTGAATTATACTCTAACGATCCCAATTCTTGCTTTCACTAAGAACAGGTGATTGTTTGCTTTTTCGGGTTTTACAATTACCGAGTTACCAAATAATTGCAAACTAAGTTCTAGCTAACAAGACGTCTCCAATTAACTAGTTAGGATGAAGATCACAAAACAAGCATTACAAACGCAAAATCATCAATTAGGTTCATCAAAACATGAATCTCAAATCATAAAACACATAATCAATATGAAAACCCAACCCCAAACTCGGGTCCCGATTACGTAATTTAGTTACTCATCGTAGTTGGAAGTACATATAAAATCAACGAGTTCATGAGATAAAGAGGAGTTAGAGGAATCAAACGGAAAAAAAATCCTTGCGCAAATCTTCGTCTGGTGCTCCAAAACTCCAATATAGCTCCTGTCCTCTTCAGTCGTCTCTCCCCGTTAGAAACTGACTTTTTGGGTCAATTTGTAGTCAGCCCATATTGTTTTAAACGATTTTTGATTAATTACACTTTTCCCCCGTTATTTTCGTGTTGCCTCTCTTTTCTTTTTCTTCTCTGTTGGGTGAAAGCAATTGGAGGCCCGACACACAGCTACCAACAACACTCCCCCTTCTTCTTCTGGGTTTCAATGGGGATGTGTTGTGATGCCGGCGAAATCAGAGAGTGGGTCTGAAGTGGGTGGTTTCTTTGTTCGGAGAATCAGGCGGAGAGGTGGTCTGAGAAGGTGGGTTCGGTGTAGGCTGGGTTGTGATGGTTCGGGTGGCTGTGGATCTCTCGATTGGTGGTCTCAGGGGTGAATTGGGTGGTCTGAATCAGAGAGAGGAAGGGAAGGAGGAATTGCAGCGGTGGTTAAAGGTTGAAGACAGGGTTCAGTGGTTCTCGGAGTCTCGAGTTTGTTCTGAATTAATGGTGGGTTCGCCGGTGGTGGTGGTGCTTCGGTTGTTGCAGACGTGAAGGTCGTTTCTGGGTTTTGGTTTCAGTCGGTGTTTATGGAGATTGACTGGTGGTGATGGGTGTTTATCTGGGTTTGATTTTGATTGATGAAATGGTGTTGAAGGAGAGAGGGTTGGCTATGGTGAAGGACGGTGTGAGTTCTCTGATACAGACAAGTTTACAGGGAGAGAAACTGAGAGATGATTTTAGTGTGTGTTGCAACATCATGGGGGTGCCAAATGTCTTTTTATGCAACTTTCTTTAATTGCACTTGCCTCCCCTGCTGTACTCTCTTGGCCATTTTTCGCGCTTTCTCGTGTTTCCGAAGTTCGTCTTCACCTCCAATCCGAGCCTCCGGTAACTGAAACAAACCACACTGAACATACCGGGATCAAATGTGATATAAAAATAGCTCAAAATAAATACGAAAACGCCAAAATTCGACAACTACGCACACAAAGCTCACATTCACTATTTTCATCATTTTGGCCTTAATAATCATCTCAACTATTCGGAAATCACGCAAAAAGGCAGTGTACTATATTATAAATATATCTCCAACTAAAGAGTTATCAAATACCCCCACACTTACCATTTGCGCGTCCCGAGCAAAGTCTCATATATTGCATTCATCTGTCTACTAGCCGACAAGACACAAACGACTCAACACGACTCACGACACAACCATGCAGCAAGATGATGCAATGCAAATCTAGACTCGATCTTAAAGCAAGTATTTAAAACACAGAACATCCAATTTTCTCTCTATTTGCAAGAACAGACAATTTCCCTCTCAAAAACTGAAAATCATCAAGCTTTCACTAATCCTTTATGAAATTCATATACACGTAGCAAGAATTTGAAATACAAACTTGATTCTATGCAAAAGCTCACTAAGGTGTCCCCTTTCTTCCACCAATTCAAACCAAGACACAAGCACGTCCTAAGCTTCATTGGGCCTAATTCAGCTCAAATTTCACTATAGCATTTCTTCACCGAATCATCTGAGGTTTTCAGACCCTCTTAGCCTTTATTGCGGTTAAATGCAAATTGTCCCGGTGAAGGGAGTCACAATTCCTGTGAAATAAGACTTGATTCTAGTTTTCCTCTCTAAGCTCTACTTGGATTGAATCCAAATTTTCTGTGTGACCGGAAGCACATTAGGTTGTTTCCCCTTGAAGCACAATTTTTTTCTTTTCTCTCTCTCTCTTTCTTTTTTCTTCAGATTTTCTCATTTTTTTTTTCTTTCCTCATCTGTTTTTACAACCACGCAGTAGAGCATACAGAGCGTGGGCTTTTGATAAATCTGCTTATAGTTATCTATTCGTATAATTTCTTATCGATTTGCGTGCGAAAATGGAGAAATTAGAGTTGTTCCGAGTCGTTTTGAACGAGAATTGATCGTGTGAGTGTTTTGTGAATTACTTGTGAAGTTCGGGCGTTTTCTATCTCGTTTTACGTGAGATTTATCATATCTTGTCACATTTGATCTTTGCGGGGTGTGTCGTGTTGTGCTTTTCAGGAACGGAGCACGCGAGGAGCAAAGTGGATAGAAGAAACGAACTTCGGAAACTAAGGCGAGTTCGAGAATTGGGAAGGAAAACAAGAGACAATGATTCGAGTGCTAGAGAGGCACATGAGAAGATGTTACGGGCATTGAGCATTTGGGGAGCTCAAAATGGAGGATCAAGTGATGGGTCGATGCTCGGGAAGTGATTCGAAGGCATGCGCTACGAGGGGACGAAGTTTCGATTTTTGCCAAGTTCATGGGAGGTCGCACGACCTCACTCAGAGGTCGCACGACATGAGAAGGATAAGAAAGAGTTCAGTATAGTTGGACGGAGATTTGCCAGAGGTCGCACGACCTCAATCTCAGGTCGCAGGACCTGCCGGTCAGAAGGCAGCAAGCAGAGAACACTTGTGCAGGTCTTGCAAGACCTATTCAGAGGTCACACGACCTCCTCCTGCATTTTCCAGAGGTCGTACGACCTGGAAGGGAGGTCGTGCGACCTGGGTCAGGCCAAATTTTTTTCAAACTTTGCGGGAGCTTTTTGTAATTAACTCTAATTAGTCCAAAACACTGGGGAACGTATTTTAGACTTGGTTAGGTCGTTTTTGAGGCATTGGACGGTACAACAACGTTCTTGGAGCTTTGGAGAGCACTTTGAAGCTTAAATTTCATCCGTTTGGATTTCTTTATCTCCTCTTCTTCATTATTCTTAGCGTTTTGTTGATGAAAAACATTGAGATTATGTTAGAAGTCATGTCTAGCTAAGTTTTATTATCGGGATCCTCGTTTGGTAGCTAGGGTTCAATGAAATACACGTTTTGATGTTTCGATTCATGTTTTAACTTAATTAGATACGTGATTCTCTTGTTATGAGTAGTTTATGTGCTCGTCTTTATCTCTCTTGCGTTTGACGTCGCGTAGGATTGATCTCAATTAGTGTTCACGTGGTAACTCCGTGAATGTTAGTCGGAAACTTGAACTATTCACCTAATTTTATCATTGTTTGGTAACTCGATAATGTTAACTAGGATCAAAAAGTATAATTATGAGAATTAATACATGTCTAGGATTGAATTGAATTTGGTAACTCGGTTTGAATCGATTCTAGGCATAGATTGCTTGCTTGGTAACTCGGTAAGTTAAAAAGTGCTTGATTAACATGAGTAACATATTATTGTTTCGTGAATCAAAACGGATATTCGTAGTAACCTTAGTGATCCATTAGAGGAAACCCGCTATTTGTCTCCATATTATCTCTTAAATCATCTCTCGCGTTGTTCAAAACGTGAATCAATAATTTAGTTCGTCTTTTGATTAGTAGAATTAAAACAATCAAATCAACTTGCTAGCCCACATAAGGTTATTTATTCTTAACTAATTTACGAGAAGTCTCTTGGGACACGACAACCCCTAATCTTATCTATTACTTCACTCGACAACCGTACACTTGCGGTAGGAGCGTGTCAAGTTTTTGGCGCCGTTGCCGGGGACTTCGGCTAAATTCGTTATAATTCATTGCCTTCGGGATTTTACTTTTCTGTTTATATCTATTACTCACCTGCGTTTTGTGTGGTTTGTGATTTCAGGTTAGCTTGTACGGTGCATGTCCCGTTCTAGAGACGAGTCTTTGCATCCTACACTTGAAGACCCGGAATCCCTGTTACGAGCACATCGTAGAGACAAGAGAAAATCAAGCTCAGTTACCATGGATGCTGAAACTAGAGCTGAGTTTGAAAGGATCCGCAAGGGTATGCAAGATGCGATAGCAGCTAGAGTTGCAGCTGTGGAAGATGCAGCAAATAGAGCAAGGGAAGCTGAGGAACTCAGAGCTCAGTTGACCGAGGTGCAAGCTGCTATGGCACGCTTGAACCCTCCAAATCCACAACCACGTCTTGGTGTGGGGGTACAAGCGAGAAACGATGGAGGTAATAATAACAATGGGGGGGGGGAACAATAATAATTGGGGGAATAATGCACAAGACGTGGCGGCACAGGTGAATAATGCTGAAGAGGATGAGCGTCCTTTGGTGGACTAGTTCAGAACTACACCGGAGGGGTATCAACCAACTATTTTCAGGCCACAAATCAACGCCGCCCATTTCGAAATACGCCAACCATTGATCAACATGGTTCGGGATGAGTGCTTACAAGGTTTACCATATACCAAATGTCAAACTCACAAATCTCCAATGTGGGACATAATATCACAATCTCCCAACCATATATACATCTGATCCACAATATCAATCCACAATATCTTGATGTGGGACGGGATATTACAAATGTATTTCAGGAACTTGGCATAAATTGGCATCTTCTCTAGATCTTCAGCAAATGGTAGGTGACACGATTTAACCACAAGTGTATGGCCGTCGTGTGTAGTAATATCCGGAAATCCGGGTTGTCGAACCCAATGGACTTTGTTAAATCAGTTATTATGTCTAACCTTATGTGGGCAAGTCGCAGAGTTGATAGATTTTCCTAAGTTTACTAAAATGAAAAAACAAATTTCTCAATTAACTATGAGTTGCTTCACAACTAACGAAGACAAGAATTATAGGAGTTTTCTTATAAGAGAGACGAGTGATGGGAATCCTTCTTGTGGGTCACTAAGGATGCTATGAATGTTATCTTGATCTTTGGAACGCAAATACACTACTCTTATCAATCGAGCATCCTACAAATTACCGAGTTACCAAGCAATTTGCCTACACTTATGATCAATTTAGACCGAGTTACCAAGCCTAATCCTACTACCTATATAAAAGAAGTTACGGCCAGTTTGCGTGGCAGTGTTGGTCCAATTACGTGCTGCCAATTCGGACCAAGTGCCAGCGAAATGCCTACGTAATTGTGACGTGTAGAAAAGGTCGGTTATGCCCTTGCTGATGTGGAACGGATAGGCTGTGGTTGAAGGGCGATATTGTCTTTTGAAATGTCTCTGGTTGGTCTGGGCTGTGGAGCATGAACTTCGTAGTCGGTGATCTTCTTGGTGGGACAGGTGGCGATGCTCCGAGTAGCTGTGGCTGGTCTCCGGCAATCGTTAGTGGGACAGGTGTCGACTTTTTGCCATTTATTCTTAAGAATGTGGGAGACGGCTCTTCTGATGTTGGTGCCATTTGCTGATTTATTGTCAGTAGGTTAGTTCTTTCGTCTCTCTTCGTCTGTGTGTTTTCTACGGCTTGTGGGTTTTGTTTTCGCCGGCTGCCGGAAATTGGTATGGTGGGTTGTGCGTTATCCGGTACTTGGTGTGTGTACCGGTTTGTCAGGTTCTGTGGGGTTGTTGAATTTGGTTTTTTGACTTGGGTTTTACTTTTTTCTTTTTTTCGGGCAGTTGGTGGTTGGGGTGGGGAGGTTTATTTGGTTGGTTGTGGATTGAATATTTACTCTGCCATGTGGGTTGTTGTAATACTTACTTGCATGTGTGTTTTTTATGATGATGATTAACAAATAGGTATTTTATGTGGTTTGATTGCTTGCATGTGTGTGTTCTGGGGTTTTTTTGTTGGCTAATGGTGTTATTACTGCATGTAGAAGTGTGCTATATATACGTATAGGCTCTGCATGTGGTGGTTGTAGCCAGTTGACAAGATGATGCTTGGTTAGTATGATTCACATTTGCTTACATTCAGTGTTGGTGTTTGCAGGTTGATCGGCTGTTGGTTGAGCAAGGAATTTGTTGTGATCGCTTATCTGGTATGGTCATATCTGTTAGAGTTGGCATTGTGTGTTTTGTTCATGCCTGTTGTTTGTTGCTGAGTTTCTGTTCTGGCTTGCTAGCGTGTGGGATTTGTGTCTTGCCATCCCTTTGGTTTTTTGTTTGTTTGTTTGGTTGAGTTAATTTTACCTGGTTTAATGTGTAATGCTGGCTCAGTGTCTTAAGCTGGTGCGTTTCTTTTAGTAATGAGGCATCTCGGTGACGTTGGAATCGGTATAAATCATGTGTAATCTGGATTGATGGTGCGACTGAGTATTTGCGGTGTAAATGTGGTTTGTCTACTGCTTGGTTATTTGGTGTAGTTTTTGTGTCTGTGATGTTGTCATCGTGGTTGAAGCTAATTGATGTTTGTGTCTTTTTGTAGTGTTTGGCCTGTGGTTTCTAAATGCCTACAGGTAGTCTTGGGAAACGTACTCGCCGGGGTTTAGTGGGGGAGGAGCTAGCACGCGGTTCAGGATTATCTGCAGAAGTTAACAGTCCTGGCCCGGCTGTTCGGCCGACGAGTAGATCGCGGTTGGAAAATGCGGATGGTGGGCCTTCGTCTGATTGCTTATCTGGTATGTTCATATCTGTTAGAGTTGGTAGTGTGTGTTTAGTTTCATGCCTGTTGTTTGTTGCCGTGTTTCTGTTTTGGTTTGCCAGCGTGTGGGATTTGTGTCTTCCCATGCCTTTGGTTTTTAGTTTGTTTGTTTGGTTTAGTTACTTTTACCTGGTTTAATGTGTAATGGTGGCTCAGTGTCTTAAACTGGTGCGCTTATTTTAATAATGAGGTATCTCGGTCAGGTTGGAATCGGTATAAATCCTGTGTAATCTGGATTGATGGTGCGACTGAGAATTTGCGGTGGAAATATGGTTTGTTTACTGCTTGGTTATTTGGTATAGATTTTGTGTCCGTGATGTTGTTACCGTGGTTGAAGTTAGTTGATGTTTGTGTCTTTATGTAGTGTGTGGCCTGTAGTTTCTAAAAGCCTGCAGGTAGTCTTGGGAAACGTACTCGCCGGGGTTTAGTCGAGGAGGAGCTAGCACGTGGTTCAGGATTATCTGCAGGAGTTAACACTCCTGGCCCGGCTTTTCGGCCGCCGGGTAGACCACGGTCGGAAAATGCGAATAGTAGGCCTTCATGTGCAGGAGGTAATACGTCTGCCATAGCTCCGCGGCCCTTGGGTAGACTGCGGGGGCGTATTGCGAATCCCAGCCTGTCTGTGCACAATGCAGATGTGAGGGGCTCTGTTACCGGTTCTGTTGACTATACCGGGATACCAGGTAGTAGTGTGCAAGCACCTAGGTATGCTTCCCCGTATCCCATGCCTGTTGGTTCCATGGCTATTAGGGGTTTTGGGCTGAACAGACCGTCTGTTGGTTTTGCGGTCGGATATGGTACTGCTTTGGATGCCTATAATGGTTTACCAAATACTGTGCTGTCCTATATGCCAGCCGTGTCATCTGGGTTGCTGAATATTGCTTCAGGCGCGTCGGGTTCTTCATCGCCAGGTTCATTACAGCATCCAGACACTGTCTATGCGCCTTCTGGGAATAGAGGGACCTCTGTCGTACCCCCTGCTGTATCTGTGGGTGAATGTAATAGTCGTGACGGCGGTGCTGCTCCAGTTCCCCGGCCACCCCGTTAGTCTTCTGTTCTCGATTATGATTTCATTTGTATTTATATGTGTTTTCAGTTATGGTTTGATATCTGTTAACTGGTTTTTTATTTGGTTGTGTAGGGCAGAGACGTTGTTGTTTTCGGTGGTGATTTTAGGCAAGTACTTCCTCTGACAGTGCGAGCAACGAAGGAGGAATGCATATGTAACAGCATTGTTGCTTCGCACCTGCGGCGTCATATGCGCCTATTACGTCCAACGTTGAACATGAGGGCAATACATGATCCATCTTTTGCGGAGTTTCTATTATCGGTCGGGGATGGCCTCTTGCAAGAAAATGATGAATCCTTATTAAAGCTACCGCAATCTATGGTTGTGCCTTTTGTAAATTATAGAGCATCGATTAGTGCTTTCATTGATTACGTTTACCCTAACTTTGAAAGCGTGCCTGAAGTGTGATTACCTTGTGTATCGGGCCATCTTGACACCAAGAAATGATTGTGTTGATTTACTGAATCAAATTTTACTTGGTAGATTCCCTGGTAACACACATGTCTACACAAGTTTTGATCATTGTCTTCCTGGTAGCCGAGATAACCATTCTTTGGAGCTTTTACATACTCTTACACCTAATGAACTGCCTCCTCATGAGCCATGCTTAAAATGTGGTTGTCCTGTGATGTTGTTACGAAATTTAGATTCATCTGCCGGGCTGCCTAATGGTATTAAACTCATTTGTAAAAATCTCCTTCCTAATATCATACATGCTGAAATAGCTATAGGACACAATAAAGGGAAGGATGTCTTCATACCTAGGATACCACTCAGGCCATCTGAGACAGATAACTCCCCAGTTGAGTTTGAAAGAAAACAATTCCTGGTCCGACTATGCTTTGCTATGATAATTAATAAGTCCCTAGGCCAAACTTTGCAGTATGTTGGTATTTATCTTCCTCAATCAGTATCCTTGCACGGTCAACTCTATGTTGCATTATCTCGAGCAACGTTGTCTGCGACAGTGAAAATTTTAATACATCCACTTGATAATATCCAAACTGTTGACAGTACCCAGGATGTTGTGTACAAACATCTGCTACGTCGAGCATCCGGGCAATTATAATATTGATTCACAATAGGAATAGCATATACTATATATATACACACATATATATATAATCTTTTTTGTTTTATTATTATTATTATTGTCTTTTTTTTTTTTTTTTTTTTTTTTTTTTTTGGTCATGCTTTCGTCCGTGTCACTGGAAATACGACACATGAAATTATGGCCCCGAATATGTGCTTGCTATAATCTTGTCTGGTTGCATTATTGTGGTTTATATTTGTTGTTCGCTTGATTTTGCTATATCAAATGTACTTGCTGCAAAGTTAAATGATTGCGTGATTATGCATCGAGTTTTTTTACGATCTGAAAAGCATGTAACTACAAATGTGGTGCTTATATACGCTGTTTGTGTGTTGCTGTTGTAAACTAGGGATGGAAAGTGATATGCTGAAGTTATCTGCCCTGACTGATCAATTGAAAGAATGGAAGATTAAACTTCGTGTTGTTGAGAAGTACCGTGCAACAACAGCTCGTTTTGGCAACACTAAGTATCAGCGATATGTCCTTTGTGATAGCGAGGTTAGTTAGCGAGTAGTACATTGACCTCATCCAAAACCTGTGTCATAATCATCATTACCTGCTTTGTGCTGCGCAGGGTAAAAAGATACAAGCCACAGCTTTTGACGGTGAAATTGAAACATTTGACAAACAGCTGCATCCATATCATTCATACTGGTTCAGTGATGGAGCTGTACGCCGTGTTAACCCGCAACATCGCTACATTGACCACGATTATGTCCTTGTTCTGGATCCTCAGATGAAAATTGTACCAGTCGAAGATGCTGCAGATGAAAGGGGAGCTACTACGTTCAATTTCAAGAATCTGACTGACGCCCGCGATCTCATCGGGAAACCTGACAAATTTGGTAGTTTCCCCAATATTTTAGCACTGCATCGCTTGCTGAGTTTTTTTATGCGTTGCTTGTATTTAGTTGTGCTTGTTATTGCTGTGCTTGTCGTGGCTATGTTTCTTTGTTCCATCAAAATTTACATACTCACAATATATGTATCCATGTGCAGATGTTGCAGTGATAGTCATAGCTGTCATGTCGCCGAAAACTGTGCCATGGAAGGATTCGATTGCTCGTTCGAAGGTTCGAGATATAGTTGTTGTCGACGATACGTAAGTTCTTGGATGTGCCTTGCTTACTTCTAATATACTGTTCTGCGCCTATTTTTGTTAGTTAGGTATGATCACATTATAGGCAATGGAAGTTCTTAAAACGATAATATAGTTAAATATTGTTTCCTACACTGCAAATATTGCTTTGTTATGCTCTGTAAAGTAATAGAAGAACGAAAGCATCCCAGATCAACATTAAGCTTGTACAATGTGACCTGTGAGGAATCAACCATCAGTGTATGCAATAAAGATATTCTTGATTTGCCTGACAAATTAATATGAGCATGTACAACACTTGTATGTTCCTTTGATCCATCAATTTTGTTTTGTTCATACTGGTATGGAATTCAGATATGAAATATACATGTTATATATATGTAAGATGTCTTTAGTTGTTTATGATGCTGAAAATTGTTGTTCCTTTGATCCATCAATTTTGTTTTGTTCATACTGGTATGGAATTCAGATATGAAATATACATGTTATATATATGTAAGATGTCTTTAGTTGTTTATGATGCTGAAAATTGTTGTGTAATCGATGATATCATGTGGTGTCTTTCCCCTTCCTCTTGCTGAATCTTATCCACTCTATCTATTTGCTGTTTTCTCTAACTTCATTTGCCTTGCCAAACAGTTTGAGTCCAGTGTGCCTTTCAGCTTGGGATGAGATAGCAACCACTGATGCAGAAAAACTGGCCAAGTTAGCAAAGTCCCAGCCGGTGGTCATCGTCACTAATGTTGTGGCATCGAAATACTCAGGTATGAACATGCTGTCTTTTGCTGAAATGTTGACGTATGATATGTTATGTTTGCACCTACTGTTATGTTCATAAATGGTTTTGCCTGTGTCTCCTTGAAAACTACTATGTCTACAATGTTCTTGACTGATGTTCCTGATGCACGGGTCGATGAATTGTCGGATTGGTAAACTGCCTTCATTATCTACCTATATGTAGTGCATAGGTTGTCGTATGATAGTTTATGTTAACAATCTAAAGATATTGCAGGCGTGATGCTAACTACGAGAAAATTGATGCTATTAGTGACCCTGAGATGTTACTAAAAAAGAAAGTTGTCAATACTTCTACATCTGAGTTCAAACTTGTGAGGATTGCAGACTTACCAAGTAGTCCGGTAACTTGTCCTGTCTAGCATTGTAATCGCGTGCAAATTTATCTATGATATTCCCGATTGAATTAATGTTATTTTGCATTGCAGCAGGCTGGTTTTGATGAAGTCTGGGTGAGAGTGTCTGTTGTTGTTGCACCTTGTAGTCAGCGGCCGTGGTATACCGCATGCAACAAATGCAACCGGGCTACTAACCACGTGATAGGCGAAGTATTTGCTTGCCCAGGCTGTGAAAAAAGTGATTGCATTTCTGCACCATGGTATGCCGCGTTCAATCTCACATAATTTTTTCAAAGTTATTGTTTATCAATTCAATGACTCATGTGATCTATGGCTGTATACACAATAATCCATTTGTGAGCAACGGGGTCTTTCTCATGTAAGTATATGATTTCTAATTGCGATGTAAACAAATTGATATCGTGCAGGGGGCGCCTCGGAGTTCGAATTGGTGATGGCAGTGGTGAACTTGAGGTTGCTATATTTGGACATGCCGTTGAAACAGTGCTAAATAAGAGTGCGGTCATCCTGTCTGCAATGACTCCAGATGTAAGCTAACTAGGCCCATATTTCTCAGTTTTGAGTTGAAATGCGGCTGATTCCATGGGATGTTAATTAGTATAGTCGTCTTGTATTGCTATGCAGGAACAGAGCGATGTGTTGTCCAAGGCGAATGATGCAGCGGTAGACAAACGATTCTATTTCCGCTTGGCTCCATCCAGCAGCAAGAATCCACGCTGGCTTAACAAGTGGAGTGTTCGCCAAGTTGAGATTGCATAAAATTAATTCTGTGATGAAGGCCTGTAAAACTATGTGATCAGATATGTATGTAGATACAAGGACTGCATTTAGCAGTGCATCCTGGAGACAGCAGTGCATAAAATTAACAACTTGTGCTTACAGAGTTGTTATTTTTATGCTTTTTGCTAATATTTTTTTGTGCAGTTTCATAGCAAAACATGGCTGTCATTTTGTGCATATGAAGATGCCATACTATATAGGTCCTGTTCTGTTGTATTGGAAGGGTAAAGTAATGTCTCCAATCATAGCAGAGACCTGTGTCTTTTTTTGGGTACACTTTTGGGACAACATATGTGTAACATAACATATAATGTTTTGTTTGTTTAGTATCGGTGCTTTTCTTTCATACATTTTCCTACACCACATCTAATATTTATTCATTGCACATCCATCTCTTTAAGATATCCAGCTTCGCATTGTTTGCTGGCAATCCAATGTTGTCTGACATCAGTAATTTTTTACGATTCATGTATTTGCATATATTATTCGAGTTAGTGTCTGATTATTGTTGTCTCATTGTAAAATGGACGTCTTTGATAGACATCTATACGAAACCTATTATGTACACAATGTTTTAATGCAATTAGCAGTTAGTTAAATATACCTGCGCACAAATCATGCCGATGTTATAGATGACATATCGATTTAGAGTTTGATGAATACAAGATTTTAGTAAAACCAGTTATTAGTAAGAATGCAACCTTAATACAATGCAAGACTAAACTCCAATTTATACGTAATAATCTCTCGTATAATTTTTAGACGCCGATGCAGATATATTAATTTCTTTAACGAAGACTCAATTAGTTCCCAGCAAATAACTATTATGTATTGGTTCTCGATTAAACTCGGCCAATCATATGCATGATATTAAATATCCACAAATAGGAGGGCCTCCACTGCAATTTTAGTCGAGCATAATAAATTAATCGCGCAAAAGTTCGTTGGGTATTCATGACCATCCACTGCTCCTCCCACTCAACCTTTCATATTGCAAGTCTTATGTATCGCCGCCAAGATTCACCTGCTTTAGGTCCGTTTCATTTAGGGTTTTCCTTCCAATATGTAATATCACATGAAAAAAAAGGATTTGCACAAGTTCATAAGAATACCTGCTTATATATTTGTACACAACTCATTGAAATCAGCTATCACTTGTTTGTGTTATTGTATTCAACATTTTCAATCTGTAGTGTTTGCAATTGCGAGCCCATAGTGACAATCTGTTTTTTCCCCGTTCGATATTGTTCCTCTGCTTTTGCTTGTATGTACTATTTCATCAAAGTATGCATGCTCAAGATGCCAAAGATTTGAATTGCGTAAATGAATAAATATATGAAACACGAGTTCTTGGGTAGTTTGAACCGCAATATGTTTGTGTCACTGTGAGAATGCATAACTATGTTATGATCCTTCTGGTTTGTCACTGTAATGTGTGTTTGTGTGTGTGTGTAATTCAATATGAACTTATTAAAGAACTGACGTGGTTGGCATTTGTATACACAGCCTACATTCTATAATCAAACATTAGCAGTTAAGGCCTCAGCATTGGAATCAGTATGAATTTCTTCAAAGTTATCGTATCCAGTGATCGAAAAAATGACAGACTGGTAAGCTTATATATAAAGCTTGTAATACCAGTATATGCATAGGTTCAAAAATAGTTAGTAAGTACATGTTCTGCATACAAGGAACTTAACAATATTATTTCAAGCAGGCAATCTAATCAACTGTTGTTCCACTTGCAGTCCTTGCCCCGTATCTTTGTTGATGTTTACAGGAAAGATGCTGGAAAGCTTCTCCAGCTACGAACTCCCTCCGGTGCAATCTGTGACACGATGATTCTTGCAGGCAATAATGAACTGTATCTTGGCAATGGGTGGAAAACTGTGGCCAAGTTCAACTCAATCACTTTGGGATAGTTCGTTTTCTTCAAATTTAGATCGAATCTGAGCTATGATATAAGGATAATGGATCGAACGTGCACCGAAATCACTTATCACAGTATTGTTAAGCAGGAAGCAATTCTACTGCAGGCATTAAAGAAATAGCACCTCGCTTCTTCAAGCTTTACGATCCATTTAACAAGAAGATACCACCGTGGTAACAAATCATCAGAAATGCAACGTATCAAATCTATAGCTACATTCCGCGAAATTACAAGCATACTATGACTAATATTTCCTGTATTAATTTGAATATGTGGAAATTTATGGCTTGTATACAGAAAGTAAGACACAGTCGGGAAAAATAGACATCCCTACTGCTATTGAAATGAATGCAGCACATTGTGATAGAAAATTCAAGGCAATGTGAGTAAGCCATTAGTATAGGCAACAGCACAGGTTGCATGCAGGCCAGACATGTGGCTGCTAGAATCTGCTTGACATTCATGACTCTCTAGGAACCAATGCATCAGCTCACCCATTACACCAATGCTGTTATCTGTATTCCTAAACAGTGAAAGACTTGGTTGAAGACACTTGTCAACAGATTTCTGAAATTTCTTGTAGACCAAGTTGAAAAAACAGATATAAATTAGTATCCCACTATCTCGACTATCTGCCGAGCGACACTTCAAGGTAACGACTATATACTAGCATAAATTGAAAATATTGTTTCCACAAACAGAAATCTAACGAAGTTACTTTACAATGTGCAGATAAATAAGAGAAGTATAATCTGGATGCAAGAGTAGTATCCACTTCTGTATTGCCAGTTCAACGACGTGTGTTGTGTTTGTAATCCACGTTAGTAAGTTAGATACCGCAACAAATAACCATTAAAAATATATGCCTTATTTTGGTTTGTAATTATCGAAATTATGACAGATATATTTCAATGGAAAGCTGTCCTAACACTGCAACTGAGCGAACCGTAACCGAGGGAGCATGCAGTATTTCAAGAGGAAGGCCGAGGGAGCAGCTATCTGTCGCAAAATATTCAACAGTGGTAAAAATGTTGATGAAATGATCACAGATACTGAGAAGGAAATTCAACAAGTGGAGCGACAAATACAAATACTGGGAAAAGTAACCGTTCTCAAGCAACAGCAGCTCGAGATCCAGACGCAATTTCTCCTAAAAGTGCAGCGAATGAGCATTGCCAGTAGGCGGTCGGTTACATCCAGCACGTCATCATCGGGATCCAAGCGAAAACGGTCTCCAACAACCGCAGCAGAGGATCAGTAGAAAATTAATCTGTTAAGATATTCTGGATGTTTGAGTTTAAATGTTGTCTTTTACGGTACTTTTGGAATTTGACGTTGCACCCGTTTCGTAGTAACTTATGCCTCATAATTTTGGGATGTCAACAACTTGTAACATCTGTTTCGTTTTTTTTTTTTTTTTTCCTTGCTTCTCTCCCCTCTTTTTCCACTCTCTTTTTTTTATTATTATTATTATTTTCCTTTTTTTACACCCAAATTTGATCTCCTAATTTGTCTGCACTGTCAAAGTCGTAACTGGGCACATATTATATGTTATTATTACAATTTACTATATAAAATTCATTACTTCAGAACATTAAAAAGTAACGTCAGTAAGCAAAAACCTTTTATCAAGATTATTACAAATGAGAATCAATATAATGATTATGGACACCCAATTTATAAAATACAATAAAAAATAACATTATAAAAATTTATCACTGATACCTAAAAAGCAGAGCTAACTTTAAGATTTGAAGAAACAATATCCACATCCTAAATTTACAACTACCCATCTTCGTTGTGCTGGTAAGAAGACCTTTCAACTTCATCCTCTCAGTCAAATCTTCCCTGATTTCTAACTTTTCTCTAACAGGTATTCCGACTTATCTCGCAATCATAATTTCGAACAGATACTCGATGTCATAACGTATCTGTCATAGAGATCTACTTATTCACAGTATTCGTATTCGTGATTGTTTAGGCAACGGATTCTCCAACTCGAGTCATCAGATCTCTGCGAGTCACAGGTTCTAATATCATCACTCTACAGGTACCTGATTCCGAATAGGATTTTCTTTGTCTGTATAATCGCTCACAGAAGGAAATCTACATTACTCATATTCATTTCCTCCTGTGAACAACTAATTGGCATTTGTCGGGTGCTACTGCCTTCATATGTTATATTAGTGATTTCTATTCCAGATATGCTATCAATGTCTTGATCTAAAAATAGTAAACTCCACGTAGCGACGAAATCTGTCTGATTGGTACCGAATGGAAATAAATATATCTGTTGATAAGAAGTTCATCTTCAGTTTCAATTTAAGGCACACATTGGTATATTTGGCTTGATAATGAGCAGAAAAAGAAACTAAAAAAAAAGGATCGAAGAAAAATATGATGTGAAATTGTAAGTACTAGATTCATGAATTTACTGTTGTTAATCTCACTAATAGATTAAATTGCAGTCATATGGAACATGCAGCTTCACAAGACAGCCTTTTGCAGATATATACAATTGACCTTGTGCGTGAAATAGCAACCATACTTTATCCAATTATGGATATTATACTAATATATATATAGGCCACCGAATACTCAAATACTGATTATTTATTACAAAAATACGGTAGTCTAGAAATTTCAATTTTTGGAAAATAGCACGTCGCTAAACACAAAACTTATTGCTCTAACTCCTTAAACAAAAAGGGTGCAGATTCAATCATGCTAGATACAATTAATTTCTACCAGATAGTTTCCAATGCATTTTGTTATTTTGCGTATGAAGAGTTATGAAGAAATAGCATCAGTCTGTGAATTCATTACGACGTATCTGAGCAAATACCTTGTGCAAATTAACTTGCACCGACATTGATCATTCATAGTTTCAGTAAATAATCATACATGTATTTCAATCCCCATATCGCAACTTCTGCCCAACCAATTGCTGGTGTAGCATGAACAAAGAGAACGCATTAACATGCATATGTTTTAGATCGTCTTCTCTATACCACAATCAGTAATACATATCACTATATTCCTATTGCAGCTATCTGGAAATGAAATTCTTCCGAGTTATCACGGATCGAGATGAAGATAACAACAACTTGGTAGGCTTTATGTCGCATATATATGTGTGTGTGTATATATATACATGTATATGTGTCCTTTTTAGAAAAAAATTACATTGAATAACACTAATATTAATTGTAATAAGAGGTAGATTCACTAAAGATGTCAAGCATCTATTCACTGCAGAGACTGCCAGATGACTTTGTGCAACGTCATCGATCCAATCTTGGGATTAATGCAGAGCTTGTACTCCCAGATGGCCGAGTGTGGGAGATTAAAATGAAAAGTAGAGGTAACGACATATATTTGACAACAGGGTGGAAGGAATTTGCAGCACATTATTCGCTGTCATATGGGCACATGTTGACTTTCAAGTACAAGGGACATTCGAAATTCAAAGTGAGAATCTATGGTCTCACTACATCGGAGCTAGATTATAGTGCTGGAGCTTCTATTCCGAATGCGAGTAAGCGTGAAGCTACTTGCGCATTGAAGAAGGCTGATTCTTACAAAGCTCACTGCAACAACCCATGTTTCGCTGTTGAAATACAGAAAACCCATTTGGAATCGTCTGGCGGACTGGTAAACTTTCAACATTAACTTTCATTCAGAACGGTATTACATTGAATTGCAATGATAGCGGTTGACAACCTTATGTTTGCATCACAGAATATACCAGTTCAGTTCAGCAGGGCGTACTTGAAAGAGCGGCCAACGCTTGTGTACATTACAGGGACTTCCAGTAATACAACTTGGACCTGCCGTTGTAAATTCCCAGGTGGAGAGAACAGCGACAAGAGACGAGTTTCTTGGTATCAATTTGCCAGAAGCGCTAATGTACGTACTGGAGATGCATGTGCCGTGGAATTAGTTGATCCGAGCATGCCAAAATTTCGGGTGAAAGTGTTTCCAGCATAGCCTCAACGTATGAAAGTTCTGTGTACTAAGAATAACCAGACATCCCTTTTAATATTGTCATTCTAGCTACCTGTTCCGGTATTGTTCTATATTATTATCTTTGCAAAAACATAACAACCTAATGTCGCGATATGACTATTATTTTAATGACATGCATCATGTATCGTGTAATTCAAAGCTCTGTCTATGGTTTGCTTAATATCTAATGCATTAAATTACATTATGTTTCACATATATTGTGACATATCAAAGTATCTATCTCTGTTCTTTTTATTTGAATTGAACTTGGCATCTTCAGACAGAACCTAACTTAACAATTCCAGCTGCAGTAATAATAAAGCCAAATCTTGCACACAAGTAACAACAGTACTTCAATTGTCGAATCCGATTGAATAATATCAAACTATAACACTCACATGCTGTTGTACAATTCAATGCCTTGAGATTCCACACATGCAAACTTCAAATAATGCATTTGTTGCAATGTATACCCGATGACGAAGCAGAAATACACCTGCCTACATACTGAATCTGCACACAGAAAGTCACAGATATTGAACGGTTGGCAGAGGTCTCTACAGAGCATATCTTTTCAATTTCGGATGCAATTAGGTGACAAGCTTCCAAATAGCTCATTGATATATGAACCCTCTTGGGAAGCACTCGCTGATCAGATAGTGCAGAAGTAATTGTGATCATGTGACCATCTCTGCAAATTGCACAAGAAATTAACTACGAATGTGAACTGTCAATTCAAGACATGATCAACACATATGAAATAACGGGATGAAAATTCAACTTGCAATGGTTACCTCGAATTTAGAAATTACATTGATTATATATTGCAGAATATGTGAGCACAGGTAGGGAAGAACTCACTATATAAGAACTGCTTCCCATGTTTAAAATCAATATCAAATTGCAATCAATACAATTGAGATTCAGAAATTGTATCAGTATACAACTAACAAATCCATTGTATTCTGAAGATGATGCCGTCCAAGATTGCAGATATTCGTGCGTCACTGGTAAAGTTAGAAAACCTCAAATTATTGTTATCACAGAATGTGTGAAATTACAGGATACCCAACTGTGTCATACTATTTTTTGATCTGCGTATACTTTTGGCTTCTCAATTTACAATAAGTATTTTCTACGCACAATCTTTCACGGAATTCTTCTTCTCGCATATATCTGCCCTTTGCTCTTCAATCTCTCCTCTTAATCCTAATTTAACTTCATTCAAACATGTTTATTTCATAATGCATCGTTCTGATTTCTGTTTCTCCGGCTTCGTCCAACGCTGAGAAGCCTATGTATGAAGAAGCCTGGCTTAGGGTATCAACACGTATCTTTCCGACCAGTCAAACCACTTGGTTCAATGCATGTAACCGTTGCAATCGTGAACGTCGACGTCCATACTGTCCCGTATGTAATGACATACAATGCAACACAAGCCCCAGGTTGATTATTTCGTAACTGATGATTACATTAAAATTTACGAAGTCCATTGGCTATAATTGAACACTACCAGTTCACACATCACAGGTACATTCGTGTATAATATGATTACATACCATTTTCACAGATGTCGAGTTATGGTGGAACTGCGAGATGACACTGGAATAATGGATGTGATGATTTTCGGCCAGGCTGCGGAGACCCTCCTCCGAAACACAGCTGAAAATCTGGCAGCAATGACACCACAGGTATTACATAACTTGATCCGAACAGCTACAACCACAGTGCGGTACTTATTCATATGAAATATGCAGCTGCTCATAGTTATGTAGTACACAAATAACAGCATTATTTTCTCAGGAACAAGAAGCTCTACTGGTTGGCTTGAACATGGAAAATGCAAATGAGAATGTGTATGTTCGCGTGTTCAAACGCACGCAGCCAAACAACCACAGGGTAATTAAATGGGTTGTGAAGGAAGTTCAGTATGCATGGTAAACAAATTGATATTCCATGCACAGTCAAAGACAATGCTGCTCAACATCTGAAGAGAAAGACCACCGAATGTTTGCCTCATTGCTGTTACACTGCGTTGCACTATTCACAATGATGTTTCCTCTTAGTTGTGTTATGTTAAAAATTGTATCACTTTCTGCATCTACCGCAACTAATAATGAAGCGACTACTAATGGTTCTTACATTATCGACTTCTTTTATTTAAATATACAAAAAACAATACATTCACAAGTATGTCACAGCATCGTCTGTAAATACGAAGAAATGATTTCTGCCATTATAAAGTTAGAACGTCCTCGGTCAATTCAATATTGACACTATTTCTTTCGTCCGTAACCGAATATAATCTGCACATCTAATATAGTATACCTGTTAATGAAAAACTTCAGCAACTTCAGTGTTCTGGATATGGTATCAGTTCGCACATATTAGAAAACCTTGAATTGCAGCGTATATATTCAGGATAGCGTTTACACAGAGTGTCAGTATCCTATATACACATATTCATACCACTTATAATAAAAACCCTCTGTCATACATGTGAACAATGACAACGTAGTTCACGGAACTCTTGTCGTTCATACACACATTCATGCCACGTATGAATCCAGTGACAGTAAGTGAGTGCTGAATGTGCAAACAGTCAAATAAAAAGAAACAAATTGCCTGACAAAGTCACGGACCAATTGTCCAGTTTTATCTGGTATTATCTACCATGCATTTCAACTCACCTCTTCTATAAGAAAGCTATAGATCCATTATTCAGCTGAACAAGGATCATAAACTATCTATTCATAGAATAAGCCGTTACAATGTCAAAACACAGAAGAGCAGTCTCCGAGGAAGAAGTAACCAGCAATGAAACTATTGCAAGTTCCTCATCTTCAAGTCCATCACTCACGATGTTTGTTACTGCAGCAACTCGATTTCAAGAAACACCTCCGCCTCCCATTTTGACTCATCGCAGTAAGTTTCCTACCATGTTTTCGTATATACAGTACTTTCAAAATGTAATGCGGTCACAACATTCTACGATATTAGTTAGCCGGTGACATATCCTATTTCCTGCCACATTAATCGAAATATGAACCTGACATATATCTTGATATTTATTTCTCTACCTTCAAGGAGTGATAAGGATAAGTGTGCATGGTTTTACCTCACCGGTAACCAATACCGGTGGAATCGGTGGTGTCTGCCGCGACGACAATGAAAACTGGCAGCTTGGTTTCATAGGAAGAATTGATGGTGTCACTCAATTGGAAAGTGAGCTGTGGGCAATTTATCAAGGTATTCATTCGGCTTATGAAAATGACTGGAAAGAAATCAAGATTGAGACCTCCAACTATGAGGCCAGCAAAATCTTTCATCTGCAGACTATTGCCCCACTCTCGATGAGGCGCGAGATCCGTGATGGATATGCATTACTCAGACGAATGAAGATAGCCTTGATCCCTATCGAAAAACTGGACAATAGCGTTGCAGAGCAGCTTGCATCTATGGGATCTCGACAAAGTGATCGTTACAAAATATTATATGATGCTCCAGATATTATTCAAGATCTAATTGTTGAGGACAAATTAGAAAGTTGTAAGCGTTACACCTCCTCAACTGACACAGACTAATGCAATCTCATCTGTATGGCAATTATGTCACTCTGCCCATGCTATTCTCTAATTTTCATCTTCAAACAAATACTGGTTATGTCAACAATTTATATTTCACGTACTGAAAAGTTGTTAGTTCACTTCAATTATTTATATTATAACGCTGATATGAATCTAATAGTGCCCGCTATAGTGTCAATATGCGGCTTAGCCCGCACCAAAACCCGCAATGCAAGGTACTGCACATTGTCCCGCACCCGAACAAAGGGGGCCAAATTCAGCCCACACACACTTGGCTCACTTAGGCCTGCTTTTATCTTTACAAGGTACTAGACATTAAGTTTAAATATTTTAAAAATTTGAATTTACAATCTTAAAAAATTGTAACTTTTGGGTGAACTGGAATAGCAAAGTTTTATTAGACCCACATATGCAAAGTTCTATTCGTAATAAAGATTGGCCCAAAGCAACCAAAGCCCATTATTATTTATTTTTAAATAATAAGACCCATTATATTAAAAATGCGGTCCCCATGAAATTGTTGTAGTAATTGACGGTGCATTGTTTGCACCATCCGTCATATATCTGATGTGTAAAACGTCAACTAATATACATTGTAGCACCTGTGGTATGAACTAATGACAAACGACGAATATCAGTGAGCACCATTTAACATTGTCAAAGTTGTAACTTATCGATGAAGGGGATGATAAAAACAAGAAAGAGCGAACAGAACAAAACCAACCAACACAGACTAATGCAATCTCATCTCCGAACAATATTCAGTCATGACAAAGTGATTGTTACATAATATTATTTGATGCTCCAGATATTATTCAAGATCTAATCGTCGAGGACAATTTAGAAAGTTGTAAGCGTTATACCTCTTCTCCATACACAGACTAATGCAATCTCATCTGTATGGCAATTACGTCCCTCCATGCATGTTATCCTGTGATTTTTATGTTCAAATAAATAATAGCTATGTCAACAGTTTGTATTTCACTTACTTAAGAGCTGTTATTTCACTTCATTTATCTATATTAGAAGACTGCTAGCCAGTGGTATGTTCAAGTTCTCTGGCACTGAACTCACATCGAATGATGAATACCGGTGAGCTTCGTTAAACATAATTAAATGGATAACTTATCGACAAAGGGAATGTTTAAAAAAAAAAAAGGGGGTCAGCAAAGCTATAAATATAATCTTGCGAATACATCGTACTGTATATCTAAGCTTGCCTCCGAACATAATAATAAACACATCAAATTTACGATCACTAAATCTATTGAAGATATCCAGTAAATGACAAATAGCAGTGACACAACCAGAGGTTATCAGAAACTATTTCTTTCATTTACTGGTTGTTCTTCAATGGATTTAGTGGTTGTAATTTTTGTACAGTAAAACTGCTATGGTTCCATATTTTGATTTGTGATTCATCTAATATGCTATGATCCCATATTGTGATGTGTGATTCATATAATATTATCATTAATCCAATACAATAAATTGGTTGATGCCATATACAAACTTGCAAATGATACGTGCTTCGGATTGGACAACAAACCAATGCGAACAAACATTAAATTAACTCAAATTAAAAACTGCATTAATAGACAAAATATATTCCATGATTGCATAGTTTTGCATAACTAATTCAAACTAAACATAACCCAACTGCATGACACTCATCATAAAACCTAACATCAAACTACACTTCACTGGAACAGAATACCAGAAGATGCAAGACCCTCTACACCTTCCGTTTCTTCTGGGACGAATCCACAACGCCATCATCTCTGTTCTTCCTCTTCCCGCCCTGATCTTGTGTACCATCCGGTGGACAATTTGCTTTTTTCCGCCGCAAACCTTCACTGCTTTTGCCTTTAACTTTGTTCTTCTTACTTGTGCCGGGATGGTAAGTACAGGTCCAATTATTTGGAAAAGAGGAAGCTGTGTCAACCCGCCAGAATTCATCTTTATCCGATGCATCCGAATATATAGTTGACTCTGACCCCTTCCCAAGCACATACGAGTGATCATGCCAACTCTCCCACGAAGACATACTCAACTCACTCTCATACCTCTGATTTTTCTTAACCTTCTTCTTCATCTTCTTCTTGTCACCCTTCCTCACCTTACCATCACTACTTTCTTTACTATAGTCCATTGCTGTACTCTATGTTATGTCCACAGCAAATTGGTTGTGCTTATATACAGTATACGAATATAAATGTGAGAAGACCGTTGCAACTGTTCACATCCATTCAAAGAACTTATTACCATGCATCTTCTAAGAGACACATCTGTACTAAATGCACGCTTTCAATCAATTAGAAGATATTGCAAACCCCACTAAATCTGCCGCAGAAATCTTCAACACACACAAAACGATAGATCTTAATGATGAAACGTAAATCAAAAGGACTCAGAGTGTGACTGATTGGAGAGGAAACTAGGCGTTGACAATTGATTAGGGTTTCAGGTTATAATTGTGCTTTCTGGGTGGTAGCGGAGCAATTAAGGCGTCTGTGAGAGCAGCAGGGTATAATTACGAAAATCAATTTTAAATAAGTATGATTTTCTATGATATCTATTTGAAATCCAAGAATATAAGGTGCGAAGTTATTATATCACAAACACACGGTTGTAAACATAATTATTTTTTCTTTTAAGGAAAATATGTGAGATGAAAAACACGTCCACTGGCATTAGTAAATGTCAATATCAATTTACTTCCGTTTGATTACTACACGCAATACCAATTTGTTGCATCAAATCATAGATTTCAACGTCCTCCTCTTACAAAAAATCAACAACAATTTGTACTATACTGTTCATGTGACGCATGAATTCCAATTACACGTACAATGAGACAATTGTGATCTTCCAAGCCAAACGACAACGCCCGGTGCAATGGCACGCCGATCTCCGCCCATCAGACAAGCAAACATGCCAAGGCCACACCGCGCGCAACGCGCGCGGGGTGGAACCTAGTTCAATTATAAGCATGCATTATTGGACTTTGATATACTCTTTGATCCTAATTAACACTACCCAGTTACGAGATAATGATACGACTAGGTGATTATCTTGATTTACCGACTAGATCTCGTGGAGTTACCGCACAAGTTCTAATTTAGTTTGCTCCTACGTTAGCTACTCGCAAGAACATTGAATAATCAAACACAAGATAATCATAATAAGAGGAGAACGCATAATTTTAATCTAAAGAACGAATCAAAGTATCAAAACATTCATTCAAGCAAACCCTAGCTTTCCAACAAGTAATTCCCAGCAATAAAGGGTTTAGCTACGACTACACATGATCAAATCAACAAGTTCAATGATCATAAACAAAAACTAGAGAGAAAGAGAAGAGAAAATATCCAAACGATGCATTCCTAAGCTCCAAGCTTGCTCCCGATGTCTTCTTGCTCTCAAAAACGTCCCAAAACCTTGCTTACCCTTGGAAAAGACGACCTAAGTTGCTTAAATACGTTTCCAAAACAAGAGGACAAAGTTTTGATAAACCGCATAACAGCCCCGCATCAAATCTGTCAAACCCAACGATGTGTTCGTACTAACACGTTTCTCTTTGCACGAAAAGTCTTCGTACGAAAACTTTTTCTCTTCATGCGAAGGCCTTCCCAGTTAGGGGCAGATAGCTTTCTGAGAAGACTTTTCAACCATCAAAAAATTTTCTAAGTGTGAAGTCTTCGTACGAAGACTTTTTTTGTTCGTACGAAGACATCCCTGATCAAACCAAAAACATCCCTTTTGATCGATTTTCGCGTCTTTGGTCGTGCCTTTGCTTTCCGAAGGATCTCCTCTTCCTCGAGATTTTTTTTTGTTTTTTTTATATATATATATATAAAACATTCCCAAATTCCGGGGAACCCTTTATTCACCAATTTAGTTCCTCAAAAGGCGTGTTTGGCATTTTCGGATGCTTTTGGCCGCGTTTTATCTCTTTGAGCATCCTTTTTGACATAACTTTTGCGTCCGGGCTCCGATAAATGTGATTTTTGCACATTTGAATCTCTTTTGCGACGTAGACTTCATCCATGTAGAGAAATTCCCATTTACAGATCATTTTCTCGTTTTTATCAATTATTACCCAATATTAGGCGAAAACATCCAAAACGCGCCAAATTCGTCTTTTTCTTCTATTCCGAAGCTCGTTTCTTCTCTCCACCTGATTCCCGCATGCGTAATTCCTGTCAAACAACAACACGAACACTACCGCGAAGATCAAATGTGATAAATTATCAAAATCATACTCTAAAACATTAAGAAACGCCCAGATTGTACATTTAAGCTCTCAAACATCCAAAAGTGCATTTTCTTTATATTTTGGCTCAAATCTTGTCACTTTGCACCGAAACGCACACAAATAACAATATAAAATGTATGTATGATAAATCTTATTAAGGAGTTATCAAATACCCCCCACACTTGCCATTTTTGCGTCCCAAGCAAAGTCTCATCTACTGCATTCAATTGTCTACTAGCCGACAAGACTCAAAGGACTCTAACACGACTCACGACACAACTAATGCAGCAAGATGATGCAATGCAAATCTAGTCTCGATCTTAAACACATAAAAGCTTTTAAATTCTTTATTTTTGTTAGATTAGGCAATTTCAATAACATAGACTGGTGCTCATGGATGAGGAAGAAGTTAGACAAGAGGTGTGAACCACAACTAAACTCGACAACGAGTAAGTCCCCATAGTTAGTATAGAAAGCCTAACTTTACTATCAAGAATAACCTACCTCTTCATGTGTGCCGAAAAAAATAAGAGGCTAACCAAGACTAATCCACATTCATAGTCCGAGCTCCTATTCTGCTAATGGTCAAATATGATGAGGCTTAAGAACAAAAAGGATATAACTTGTATGAAGCAAAAAAGAAATCCTAAAGCGTCACATAAACTCACCAATCCCCATATCTCACACACCCTCACCCTGATGATAGGAATCCACAACCCGAATCTCACCGACTCCGGCCCTCAATCCCCTCAAACCCCGGTACCATGTCAATTCCGTGGCCATCGAAGCAGATAATGCGCAAAACGCAAGTCTTTATCTTCAACCCGGAACTAAGAACTTTCACCACTCGATTTTCGATAAGCATACTTTATTTCTTTCTCTCCTTTTTTTCTCTCAATTTTTTTCTTTCATTTTTTATTTATTTATTTTTTCTTTTTCTATATATATTTTTCTTTTTCTCTCAATCAAATATCAATATAATGTACGAGTGATGCTCCTTCAAGAATCAAACAATAGTAATCATGTTAGGAGGAGGAAATAGACGAACCGATAAATGAGTATCACAAATAAAATTCATCCCCCCTAACTCAATAAAATGCACGGTGTCACCAAACAAAGCTGCAAGCCAATCAAAGCACGTGTGTGGAGGTGGAGTCGTCAAAAGCACAATATCTATGCCCGTAGTCAAATGTCGACACCCCCACACTAGAATGCAGTCACATCCCCCTCTCAATTAGTCAAATCAGATACGTACCTAATCCAACCGAACCTCCTACACCAAGATGATAGAAATCCGGTACCTAGCACGTTCCACCAACTAAGTACAGCCAACCCATTTTGTGCGGATTAGATGTCACGCACTCAGGCTCTCCACTACAGTGACCACGATGTAATGACATGGAACACCGCTACACCTCAGTGTGAAAGCCAACTCACTCACCCTCGCATCCCCTCGAAGATATCAAATGAATCATATGCGATCTGCAGAACTCACAAAAATATGTAATGTAGTACTCCCACAACGAACCCCCTCAAGGCCTCAACTACTGCTCCCTCATGACGCTCTAGAAATATGATTCTAACGATATATGATGAAGGCCAAGAATCGTCTCCCTAGAGCAAAGAGGCTACCTATAAAACTAAAGATCAATTAGGGTTCTCTAGTAGTCCTACAAGGTAAGATCTAAAAGCAGTGAGTGCTCTAATACACCTCCTCGCACAGCTGTTCTGTGTGCCACTACGAGGCGGGCTGGCGACTACCTAAGACGGACAACATGAACGTTTGGCTTGTTTAGCAAACACCTAGCTCAACTCTTGTTAGGATAAAAACAACACACACTTTAGATTTTCAAATTTAAATTTAGTTAAAAAAAATTGATAGGCATTCCCGTAATGAGATTCTCTCTATACTTACTAGGGGGAACTAAAAATTTCATTCTCGGTCAAAATTCACACCATACGCCTAAAGTTTTCACATCTCACTAAATCAACCAAGTCTAAGCTTCTCTCAATTGCCTTTTCTCAAATTTTCAATTTTCTCGTGTTTCTTGTATTTTTTTTTTATAATATCCTAACGCTATATGCAAGGCTAGACACGAAAAAAATTCCACAAAACTCAATTCAATTTTTTTTGGTAGGTATACTCAGTCATGTAAAAGTGCAAACTGTAATACCCCGTTTTAAATTAGGGGTAATTATTGTCCTTTATGAAGTGTCGATGTTAAATATATGTTAAATGGGGATGTAGTTGCAATTTGAGAAAACATAAACTAGTTAATAAAGGGGAGGGTTGTGTTTGCAATTGAAGAAATCCTAAAACCTAGTGGGTAAATAAGAAAGTGTGAATTAAATATTAAATTACAAAGAAAAAAAAAAACTGAATTCTTCCCCAATTTTCGGCAGTGTCCCAATCCCCAACACCTTTCTCCCAATCCCCAAGATCTCTCTCTCTATTCCCGTGTTTCTCTCCATCCCCTTCATATACATCTCTTCCTTCTCCTTCGGCAACTCACCAAACACAACCACCACCTCCCTCATATCTCCCCGTCTCTCTCTTTCCCCCTCTTTTCTCCCTGTTTTGGCCGGCAAAACCCAGCAACAGCAGCAGCGGCACGAGGCCGCTGCCCACCCCAACGAGCACCACCACCACTCACCGGAAACACCGCCACCTCAACGCAACCACCAGCACATCCACCACCTCCTCCACCATCTCCCAATCTCTGTCTCACTCCCTCTCCTTCCTCTGTTTTTGCCGACGAAAACAGAGCAGCCCCCTGCAGTGGCGTTGTGCCGCTGCGTTCCCCGACAGCAACACCAACGCCGCCGCCACCACAACTCTCTCTCTCTCTCCCTCTGTTTTGACCTCACAACCTTCATCTCCTCTCTGTTTCGAGCCAAGGAGAAGCACCAACAGCAGCAAGGACGCTGCAGAGACAACCCAGAGCTTCGCCGCCGCCGACGACTCCATTAACGCCGGCGAAAGCTCGGCGTCGTCAAATCCGACGCACCCACCCCACCAAAACGGTACCAGACACCTCCTTGAGGTCCGATGGATTCATAAACACCAACAATCGACGCCAAGAACGCCTCCATTGCTGGATTCGTTCATCACCGCCGGCCACCTCGACGGCGAACTCAATCGGACCCGACACTCGACCGTTTTTCGCGATTTTTGGTGTGTGTAACTTCTAAATCACCCTCTAATTCGTTTTTGATCATCAAAACTTGATTTTGTTAACTCTAAATCGAATCGGGTTGTTGGGTGGTGAGGATTGTACGTGTGTTCATGCTTGGGGGTAGTTTTTGTATTTTCAGAAAAATTGGGGGTTCATGTGTAGCATATTGAAACTGCTTTTGTTAGTAAGAGGTCATTGCATGTCATTTATGAAAAGTTGGGGGTAACTAGTTGTTGATTACGTAAACTGCCTATAAAATATAAAATTAAATTTGCAATTTTGTATTAGAATTTATTTCTAGTTATTTTTTTATATAAAAGATGTTTTTGCTATTAAAATTATATATGTATTATTTAATATGAAATATTGTTCTTTTCTTGAAAAAAAATAAGCAAAGATAAATTATATAGTTGATTTAATCATATAAATTTAGTGTAATTAAATAAATAACTCAAGTATTTATAAATTAGTGTTTTGAGTACAATATATTATTTTCTTAATGTTGATAAAATAAAATAAGTTAGAAAGTTAAATAGGAAAATAAAATAAAATAAAATAAAATAATTTCTCCAAAATAAAGTTATAAATTATGTGTTACTAAACATTTGTTTTATTTGAATAAATATTTTGTGAGTTTTATCTATGAGTTTAATTCTTGAATAGTATATACATTTTATAATAAATGATTATCAATAATTAAATTAGTTGGAATTAAGTTTTGTAGTCACTTACAAATAAATGTGTTGTAAAATAAATTATTATTGTAAAACATATTATTATTTTCTAATATATAGTGTATAAATTTAAAATGTGATTTATTAATTCATAAATTTTATGAGTTAGTATAAGTAGTAATTTTTATGAGAGAATACAATTGTCTACATTGTCTGATTATTATCTAAAGTTGGCACGTTAGTAATTAACGGGGGTAACGGGGGATAATTTCAAATGAGACTTAGAGAAATTTTGCATAGCATACTTGCACACTCTGGACTTGTAATTAATTTAGGAATTATAAATTGTAGGTGACGAGTTCGTAGACGAGGGCTTCGTTTATCCGTAGAAGCTTTGTTGTGCTAGCTGTCTTGCTAATCGAGGTGAGTACACATGCCTAACCTAGTGTGCCGTCCTCCTTTCGTGTCTAAATATTTTTTTACGATTTTTGCGTCTCAAAATATGATTTATCGTATGCGTGCTTGACTTGAAATTTTGACAATGTGTCTCAACGATTCCTTTAAAAGTGTATTATGATTGATTGGTTTGTTCCCGCCACCATTAATTACGAACCGTGAATCTTTCTGAGAAATGAAAAGAAATATTGTACTTGGATATATCCCCCTTATTGGGGCAGTGTTATGAGAGTATACCCCCCAAAGTGGGGCAGATTTACGGACTTATCCCCCTTAATGGGGCAGCATTATGGGAGTATACCCCCCCTAAGAGGGGCTGAATTTATGAATGAGAAAGTATTCCATTGAAATCAGAAACAACTGTGTATCGAGGATACTAAAAATTTATAACATCTCAGGTTTGGTCCATTGCATTTGTGTACCTAGTTCCCTATAACTATTCATGTTCTTTTTTAAAATAAAAGTACGCCTCTTATCTGTTTACACGTTGGGGTGTTTACTTACTCAGCATTTCTTGCTGACTTTGGAAAAACTGCGGTCTTGTTTATTTTCCCCCGCAGGTCTAGGTGATGGGAGCTCGGCTTAAGGGGTTCGCAGACTCATCTAGCGGTATTAGTATCTTTAAATAAATGATTCACCTAGACAATGCTCATCTTGTGTAATAGTATGTAATATTTCACTTTTGGAGACATTATGGATTGTAATATATAACTATGGCTTTTGTTCTCGATTTCCGCCGTTTCATTTTGAGTAGCACCCTCCTAGGCTCTCCGGTCCAGAACGGAAAGTCTGGGGAACGTGGGGTGTTACAGGTGGTATCAGAGCAGGCAATCGAAAATGGAATAAGAACATGTAGGGTAATTTAAAATGAATTTAGGGTAAGGAATTTAAAATTTGACAAGCCGCTTTGGGGTATGGGTAGTATATTATTAAGTCCCACCCACCCGCGTCCTTTCTTTCCTTCAGGAGAGACATTTTGAGTTCTTACCATATATTGATTGACTGGCCAAAATATGAAATATATATATTGGCACATTTTTACATGACTGGCTTATGGGATGATGTTACTCCCACGATGAAGAATGAATATCACAATGTTCGGGATTTGATTCTGGAATGAGAATAAGCTGATAAGAATTTGTGTGAAATTTTATACATTATTTGATCATTATGTGAGATAGTCATGCCATACTAGTAGATATGTGTGTGAAGTTCATGGAATAATCCTTTCTATGTACCTATTCCATAATATGTATGATACTCTTGTAGTATCGATTAACATCATGCTTTACGATTTGCATTATCCTAAGTATTAATCCATGATAGAATAAGCAATAATATAATAGGTATTAGTGTAGGGATATGACTGATAGACCCCTGCAATACTACACCAGGAGGGTCCACCAAAGACAAATGGCAGCTGGAGGAGACAACCCACCAGAGATGGCCCAACTGGTCACCCACATGGCCAGAATCATTGCTAGAAACGAGGAGCGCGAAGAGCGAAGCTATTCCAAGCAGATAGCAGATCATAACCCTCGCGAATTTGCAGGAAAGGAAGACCCCACTGAACTGGAGGATTGGATCACGAATTTCGAAAAGATACTAAGGGCTGTCCAATGCCCCGAAGACCAAAAGGTTAACTGTGCAGCCCTTCACTTGACCGGGAAGGCGGGACATTGGTGGACAACCAATCATGAGGCCCTACTGGCTCGGCCCAACTTTGGTTGGGAAGCTTTCAAGGCTGCTATGAGATCAAGGTTCTATCCAAGCCATGTCAGGACTAGGATATACAATGAGTTCCAGAACCTAAAGCAGGGAAACGGCTCAGTGACGGACTATTTCGAGAAATTCGTGGAGTTGTCCAGGTTCGCAGGAAACACGGTACCTGATGAAGAAAGCAAGGTAGCAAAGTTCATTGGAGGTCTGCACCTCCAGCTACAGAAAATTATGCGCAGCAGAACTTACGACACCTTGCATGAGGCCTACGACCGAGCAGCAGACATGTGGCAAATCCAAGAGATACAGGATGAGGTTCGTGGGAAACGCAAGGCGGATGAAGCAGGAGGTAGTAGCAATAATCCGGGAAGGGACAAGAAGTTTAAGCCCAACAATGAAGGGAACCATCAGAACCGCGGCAACCAGCAGAATCAAGCAGCTCAGACAGTTCGTCGCTACAACTGCTACAGATGTCAGCGGAACCACCCGAGAAGTGACTGTATGGGGAACCTAATCACATGCCACAACTGTGGTAAAAAGGGGCATCGAGCTTTTGAATGTCGTTCCCAACCAGCTAGGAACCAGCACGGGAACCAAGGAGGAAACTATCATAGGCCACCCCTGAACAACTACCAGGGGAACCGGCAGCAGTACGGGAACCAGCAACCTGCGATCCTGCAGATCGGATATGGAAACAGGAACCCTGGAACCCGCAACAACCAAGGAGATGGCTATGGAAGGCAACCGAACTACAACCAGGGGAAGGCAGGACAGCCTGCAGCCCAGAACCGCAACAACAATTCTGGTCATGGAGGCAACAACAACAATGTTGCTGGTGCTGGGGGAGCTGGAGCTCAGAATGTGGGAAGGATTGCTGTCATGACCAAGGCAGAGGCTGATGCTGCTTATGGAGTTGTCACGGGTACTTTCCTTATCCATGAGAAACCAGCTTTTATATTATTTGATTCTGGTGCATCATACTCATTCATATCATCATAATTTGCTGAGAAATTGAGTTTGGATAAGCGTACTAAGAAAACTATCCCAGTAGCAACTCCCACTGGCCAAATAACAGTATGTGACACCATATTTGAAGGGGTAGATGTGAAAATCCTAGCATGCACCTTTCCTGCAGACTTGATTAAGTTTGATCTTAGAGGCCTAGATGTCATCCTAGGTATGGATTGGCTTAGTAAATATCGAGTCGTCAAGGTTCGATTAAGGGGATCCAACGGGGACAGAATCTCTTACCGTGGAATCAAGAAGAAGCCTTGTATTAGACTAGTGTCAGCACTTACCATAGTCAACCAAGTGAAGAAAGGAAACTCTGCTTATCTATGTTATATCCAAGACGTTTCCAAGAAGGAGAATGTGCTAGAAGAGATACGAGTCGTAAAGGAGTTTCCTGACGTATTCCCAGACGAGATTCCAGGAATGCCACCAAGAAGAGAATTGGAGTTTACTCTGGACTTAGCTCCAGGAACCGCGCCAATCTCAAAAGCGCCATACCGAATGGCACCAGCAGAACTGAAGGAGCTGAAGGATCAATTACAAGAACTCCTGGATAAGGGGTACATACGGCCAAGTGTGTCACCTTGGGGAGCACCAGTGCTTTTTGTGAAGAAAAAAGATGGAAGCTTAAGGCTATGCATTGACTACCGCGAGTTGAACAATGCAACCATAAAGAATAAGTACCCTCTACCCCGGATTGACGATCTCTTTGATCAATTACAAGGGGCTAGTGTCTTCTCCAAGATTGATTTGAGATCAGGGTACCATCAGCTTCGGGTAGCCGAGCAGGATATCCCGAAGACAGCTTTTAGAACGAGATATGGCCACTATGAGTTCACTGTGATGCCTTTTGGTTTGACCAATGCACCTGCAGTATTCATGGATTTGATGAACCGAGTAATGAGGCCATTTCTAGATCGATTCGTCGTCGTCTTTATTGATGACATCCTTGTGTACTCGAAGAGAGAGGAAGACCACGAGGAACATCTCAGAGAAGTGTTGAAGACTTTGAGACAAGAACGACTGTATGCTAAGCTGTCAAAGTGCGAGTTTTGGCTGGATCGTGTTCCATTTCTGGGTCACATCATCTCGAAGGAAGGAATATCAGTGGACCCAGGAAAGATTTCAGCAGTCAAAGATTGGCCAACACCGAAGAATGTTTCCGAGATAAGGAGTTTCCTTGGCTTAGCAGGTTACTACAGGCGTTTTGTGAAGGACTTCTCCAAGATTGCCAGGCCATTGACAGCACTGACGAAGAAGGCAGTAAAATACCAGTGGAGCGAGAGTTGCGAAGAAGCGTTTCAGACACTGAAGGAAAAGTTAACTACAACACCAGTTTTGGCTCTACCAAATGATTCGGGCGAGTTTGAGGTATACAGCGATGCATCGAAGAAGGGGCTAGGATGCGTGCTCATGCAAGACAGGAGGGTGATTGCCTATGCATCAAGGCAGCTGAAACCGCATGAGGAGAACTACGCTACGCACGACTTGGAGTTGGCAGCAATAGTTTTCGCGCTAAAGATATGGAGACATCACCTGTACGGAGCAGCTTGTAAGCTTTACACGGATCACCGCAGCCTAAAGTACATCTTCACGCAGAAGGAGCTGAACAACCGACAAAGGAGATGGCTAGAAATCATCAAGGACTACGATTTGCGTATCCAGTACCACGAAGGGAAGGCAAACGTAGTTGCTTACGCATTAAGTCGAAAGGCAAGCCATGCCTTGAACGCAATGATAATTTTGCCAGAATGGCTATGCCATGAATTCAGGAAGCTCGAGATCGAAGTAGTGGATCAAGGAGGAGTACAGAACTTACTTGGCAGTATGACAACGGTACCAGATCTCTTTGAGGAAATAAGAAGTAATCAAGCAGGAGATGTTAAGTTGGAAAGAATCAAGAAAAAGATTGCAGGAGGACAAGCCAAAGAATTTCAGATTCACGAGGATGGGAGCATACGCTACAAAGGAAGATGGTGTGTACCACAAAAATGTGCAGAAACCAAGGAGAAATTAATGCAAGAAGCGCACAAAACGCCTTACTCAGTACACCCTGGAGGAGACAAACTCTACAATGATTTGAAGAAGACATTTTGGTGGCCAGGCATGAAGAAGGAAGTAGCAGAATTCGTAGCCCGATGTCTAACATGCCAAAAAGTGAAGTTTGAACACAAGATAATGGGAGGCCTAATTCAGCCGTTGGACGTACCAGTTTGGAAGTGGGATTCCATCTCCATGGATTTTGTGACCGCATTGCCAACAACAAAGAATGGACTTAACCAAATATGGGTAGTAGTAGACCGATTGACCAAGACGGCAAGGTTCATCCCAATGAAGGATACATGGAACATGGAGCAGAGAGCAGACGCGTATGTGAAAAACATAGTGAGATATCATGGAGTTCCAAGCTCAATAATTTCTGACAGAGACCCTAACTTTCTCACTTCTGGAAGGCGCTTCAGGAAGCAATGGGAACCCAGTTACGTTTCAGCACGGCATTCCACCCAGCCACGGAAGGACAGACAGAAAGAACGATTCAGACATTGGAGGACATGCTAAGGGCTTGTGTCATGGACTTCCAAGGATCATGGGTTGACAAGCTACCACTAATAGAGTTCTCATACAACAACAGCTACCACGCCAACATCGGCATGGCACCACACGAGGCTTTGTATGGGAGGAAGTGCCGAACACCTCTATGTTGGAGTGACATCAGCGAGACAGTGGTTATAGGCCCACAAATGATAGAAGAAATGACCGATCAGGTGAGACTTATCCAGCAAAGAATGAAGGCAGCACAAGACAGACAAAAGTCCTATGCAGATCAGACTAGGAGACCATTAGAGTTCCAAGTGGGTGAAAAAGCGTTTCTAAAAGTTTCACCTACGAAGGGAGTGACAAGATTCAATCAGAAAGGGAAACTGAGCCCAAAGTTTATCGGGCCATATGATATTCTGGAGAGAATTGGAGAAGTCGCGTACCGACTAGACTTACCTTCTAATTTGGGACGAATGCACAACGTCTTTCACGTCTCACAGCTAAAGAAGTACGTACCAGACCCATCTCATATCCTAGATCCTGACCAGTCGAGTTACACCCGTCTCTGACATACGAAGAACATCCTGTCAAGATTCTGGATACCAAGACAAGAGACACGCGTACCAAGAGCGTTAAGCTAGTGAAAGTTTTATGGACTAACCACCAGACGGAAGAGGCTACTTGGGAAGCAGAAGATGACATGAGGAAGAAGTATCCGCACCTCTTTGACGAGGTAAATTGTGTTCCGGGGACGTCACTCCCCTAAGGGGGAGAGGATGTAACCCTTTAAATTTTCACATCATAATCCCATCACATCAAGTATTAGCATATAATATCACGTGACATATTAATAAAATAAGTATTTCGGAAATTTTCCTGTCACCTTAGATTTGCATTTAATTATGCTAAGTAAACATGGAGATCATGTATTTGCGATGAGATCATGTATTTGCGATGAACAATTGTTGGAACGTTTGATTTAAGCTTCGAGGACGAAGCTCTATTTAAGGGGGGAAGGATGTAATACCCCGTTTTAAATTAGGGGTAATTATTGTCCTTTATGAAGTGTCGATGTTAAATATATGTTAAATGGGGATGTAGTTGCAATTTGAGAAAACATAAACTAGTTAATAAAGGGGAGGGTTGTGTTTGCAATTGAAGAAATCCTAAAACCTAGTGGGTAAATAAGAAAGTGTGAATTAAATATTAAATTACAAAGAAAAAAGAAAAAAAAACTGAATTCTTCCCCAATTTTCGGCAGTGTCCCAATCCCCAACACCTTTCTCCCAATCCCCAAGATCTCTCTCTCTATTCCCGTGTTTCTCTCCATCCCCTTCATATACATCTCTTCCTTCTCCTTCGGCAACTCACCAAACACAACCACCACCTCCCTCATCTCTCCCCGTCTCTCTCTTTCCCCCTCTTTTCTCCCTGTTTTGGCCGGCAAAACCCAGCAACAGCAGCAGCGGCACGAGGCCGCTGCCCACCCCAACGAGCACCACCACCACTCACCGGAAACACCGACCCCTCAACGCAACAACCAGCACATCCACCACCTCCTCCACCATCTCCCAATCTCTGTCTCACTCCCTCTCCTTCCTCTGTTTTTGCCGACGAAAACAGAGCAGCCCCCTGCAGCGGCGTTGTGCCGCTGCGTTCCCCGACAGCAACACCAACGCCGCCGCCACCACAACTCTCTCTCTCTCTCCCTCCCTCTGTTTTGACCTCACCACCTTCATCTCCTCTCTGTTTCGAGCCAAGGAGAAGCACCAACAGCAGCAAGGACGCTGCAGAGACAACCCAGAGCTTCGCCGCCGCCGACGACTCCATTAACGCCGGCGAAAGCTCGGCGTCGTCAAATACGACGCACCCACCCCACCAAAACAGTACCAGACACCTCCTTGAGGTCCGATGGATTCATAAACACCAACAATCGACGCCAAGAACGCCTCCATTGCTGGATTCGTTCATCACCGCCGGCCACCTCGACGGCGAACTCAATCGGACCCGACACTCGACCGTTCTTCGCGATTTTTGGTGTGGGTAACTTCTAAATCACCCTCTAATTCGCTTTTGATCATCAAAACTTGATTTTGTTAACTCTAAACCGAATCGGGTTGTTGGGTGGTGAGGATTGTACGTGTGTTCATGCTTGGGGGTAGTTTTTGTATTTTTCAGAAAAATTGGGGGTTCATGTGTAGCATATTGAAACTGCTTTTGTTAGTAGGAGGTCATTGCATGTCATTTATGAAAAGTTGGGGGTAACTAGTTGTTGATTACATAAACTGCCTATAAAATATAAAATTAAATTTGCAATTTTGTATTAGAATTTATTTCTAGTTATTTTTTATATAAAAGATGTTTTTGCTATTAAAATTATATATGTATTATTTAATATGAAATATTGTTGTTTTCTTGAAAAAAAAATAAGCAAAGATAAATCATATAGTTGATTTAATCATATAAATTTAGTGTAATTAAATAAATAACTCAAGTATTTATAAATTAGTGTTTTGAGTACAATAAATTATTTTCTTAATGTTGATAAAATAAAATAAGTTAGAAAGTTAAATAGGAAAATAACTTTTAAGGAAACTCCTCTATTTATAAATAGTTAAAGCTTGAATATTATTTGTAGATAAAAATATATATATATATATATTTATATATAAAATAAAATAATTTCTCCAAAATAAAGTTATAAATTATGTGTTACTAAACATTTGTTTTATTTGAATAAATATTTTGTGAGTTTTATCTATGAGTTTAATTCTTTAATAGTATATACATTTTATAATAAATGATTATCAATAATTAAATTAGTTGGAATTAAGTTTTGTAGTCACTTACAAATAAATGTGTTGTAAAATAAATTATTATTGTAAAACATATTATTATTTTCTAATATATAGTGTATAAATTTAAAATGCGATTTATTAATTCATAAATTTTATGAGTTAGTATAAGTAGTAATTTTTATGAGAGAATACAATTGTCTACATTGTCTGATTATTATCTAAAGTTGGCACGCTAGTAATTAACGGGGGTAACGGGGAATAATTTCAAATGAGACTTAGAGAAATTTTGCATAGCATACTTGCACACTCTGGACTTGTAATTAATTTAGGAATTATAAATTGTAGGTGACGAGTTCGTAGACGAGGGCTTCGTTTATCCGTAGAAGTTTTGTTGTGCCAGCTGTCTTGCTAATCGAGGTGAGTACACATGCCTAACCTAGTGTGCCGTCCTCCTTTCGTGTCTAAATATTTTTTTACGATTTTTGCGTCTCAAAATATGATTTATGGTATGCGTGCTTGACTTGAAATTTTGACAGTGTGTCTCAACGATTCCTTTAAAAGTGTATTATGATTGATTGGTTTGTTCCCGCCACCATTAATTACGAACCGTGAATCTTTCTGAGAAATGAAAAGAAATATTGTACTTGGATATATCCCCCTTATTGGGGCAGTGTTATGAGAGTATACCCCCCAAAGTGGGGCAGATTTACGGAGTTATCCCCCTTAATGGGGCAGCATTATGGGAGTATACCCCCCCTAAGAGGGGCTGAATTTATGAATGAGAAAGTATTCCATTGAAATCAGAAACAACTGTGTATCGAGGATACTAAAAATTTATAACATCTCAGGTTTGGTCCATTGCATTAGTGTACCTAGTTCCCTATAACTATTCATGTTCTTTTTTAAAATAAAAGTACGCCTCTTATCTGTTTACACGTTGGGGTGTTTACTTACTCAGCATTTCTTGCTGACTGTGGAAAAACTGCGGTCTTGTTTATTTCCCCCGCAGGTCTAGGTGTTGGGAGCTCGGCTTAAGGGGTTCGCAGACTCATCTAGCGGTATTAGTATCTTTAAATAAATGATTCACCTAGACAATGCTCATCTTGTGTAATAGTATGTAATATTTCACTTTTGGAGACATTATGGATTGTAATATATAACTATGGCATGTTTTGTTCTCGATTTTCGCCGTTTCATTTTGAGTAGCACCCTCCTAGGCTCTCCGGTCCGGAACGGAAAGTCTGGGGAACGTGGGGTGTTACACAAACAGTATTTAAATCTAATCTACACAATACAAAAATATAAATAAAAACATAACAAAAACCCACAATACTGACTCACAATACAATTTAACATCCTACATGTAACTGGCTTTGCAAAACAAATCAACTAGTAGACAGTTAAACCACCCCACACTGAATGCTTTGTTGTCCTCAACTAACTTAGAGATCTTACATAGGACTCAACAATCAAATTTGAAAGGCCGGTAGATGAGATGGAGCATAACATATACATTAAAAGTGACACAAAATCCAGCAAAAGAAAAAGATACTCACAATCACCTCAAGGGTGGGGACGAAATCACGCCAAGCAGTCCCCAAGCAGAGTAGTGGTGCCACCATGCCCCTCTAAAGTCACTGTGTTCTCGCACACCGGGGTCGACTGCCTCCTCTGCTAAAATCCATGTCTGAAGAATCCCCAACTCGCCAATGCAAGCCCCTGTGAAGGTCATGTGTGCCATGGCACACTGGGGTAGATTCTCCCATAATCTGCTCAAATATGTCACTTGGAAAACACCATTAGTCCCTCTCTCTCATCTCTCCAAAATAAATAAACAAAACGAATAGGTTGGGTTGCCTCCCAACAGACGTCATGTAATTTAAGGTCGACGACCCGACCCAGTTAACTCAAAGAATGTTAAGGAGGTCTAGCACGACGTGCCTCCTCCTTCAATTTCTTGCCCTTAATTTTCTGCACAACCTCATGCGCACACACCAGATTTGGCTTCTTTTCTGATTCGGCTGGATCGGGCTGCAACACTGTTGGTAACCCAAGAGAAGGATCCACACTATCTTCTCTGAACTTGAAATGCTTTGAACACGAGTGATGAATCTAAAGCTTTGATAGTCAAATCCTCAGTCTCTAGATCCACATTAGCGCGCATGGTCTTCAAAAGCGGTCTTCCAAATATGCGTGAAACATCGCGATCCTCCTTGATGTTCACTATCACAAAGTCAGCTGGAAAGACAAATGCACCTACTTTGATAAGCAAGTTATCAATCACCCCATCTGCTGTCACAATAGAATTGTCTTCCAGTTGCAGGCCCATCTTCACTGGGGTTGGCGCACCAATGCCCAATCTCTAAAATAAGGACAATGGCATGAGATTGATACTCGCGTCCAAATCACAAAGACCATGTGTATGATATCCACCCCTGAGAGTGCAGCCTAGAATGAGACTACCTGGATCTCTCATCTTGGGAATGTCTCTCTGAACCATTGTACTACATTTCTCTGTCAACTTTACCGTAGCATAAGGGTCTATGCTCTTCTTGCCCCATAAGATCTCCTTCAAGAACTTCTTGTACTTGGGAATTTGAGAAAGTGCTTCCACTAATGGGATGTTTGTATGCAGTTGTTTGAATATGTTTAGAAATTTCCCAAAGTGTTCATCATCATCCTTCTTTATTGCCGCCGGATATGCTATCCGTGGCTCATAAGTAGCCGGATTTGGAGTGTTATTGGGCTCTTCTCTCTTCTGAACTGTGTCCTTTTATTGGAGACTCACAAATTTGGGTAACTCTTCACCCAATTCCTTCTCTATGGCCTTTGTAGCTTCAGCTCTGGCATGGCTAGGATAAGGAGGATCCTGAGTAGTAATGCCACTACGAGTAGTAATAGCTTTGAGCTGCTCAGTAGGAACAATGGTATTAGATGGAAGCATACCTGGTGGAAATTTAGTGTTCTGATTGGCAAGTTGTCCAATCTGTGTCTCACGACTCTTCATTGTGGCTTCCATAGCAACCAGCTTCTCATTCATCTTTGATAACAAGCTGTACAAGTCTGGCTCTTGCTGTTGTTGTCCCTGCTGCAGCGGAACTTGCCTCTGAGCTTGATACTGAGAATTAGGCTGCAGACCTGGTGCATAAAGTCCACTGTTTGGGTTGGCATAGCTAAAGTTAGGATGGTTGCGGTTGTTGGGATGGTACGTGTTAGGCCACTGCTGCTGTCTTAAGACATTCACATCCTCAACACCCCAATCATATCCATAATTCTCATCTGCTAGAAGCTCACCCATAGATTTTATGAATTGGGACTTTCTGGAGGTCTTTCTATTTTCTGGAAGGAAGACATTGATTTGCATGTTTTAAAGTTTCACAAAACTTTGATTCATTGCAAAGTTGCGTTAGAATGCGATCATCAAGCTTACTTTCTTCTTTTCCTCTCCAACCTTTTCCAAATTCCTTCCCGAGCATTTATGCGACATTCGAAAGATCTCCCGGTCCTTTTCCAGCATAGACACGAACAAAACCACAACCATATCCAAACGTACATGAATAAACACATACATTACTTGAAATTCTCAATCAAACTCAAATTCCATCATTCACACTTATCAAGGCTAAAATGGACAAGATAGGCTCAAACTCATGAAAACTCCACACAATTTCACTCCAACTCCTTTCGGATGTCTGAGTTTTCTTTCGTGGATGTCGAGTATGGGTTTGGCCCTTCTATCCTACGATTGGTTTGCTTAAGTTCCTTCTTCGGGGGAGGGGGAAGGCAAAGCATCCAACTCCCATAGACTTCCTCCATCTTCGTTCTTTCTCCCACTCGCACCTTGGTGTAATCCTTGGTATAGGGGGTGATCATACCACACCACTTGAAAAACTGTGGATTTACCTCATATCTGAAATCCAGCCATTCTATCTTCTTTTTTAGCGACCACGTGGACACCCCCTAGGAAGGGGTTCATGGATTGGAATGTGTACACTGACACAGTTATAATTTATCAAACCTTCGCTTTCAACCATTGGATTCGAGCTAAGAACTACTCCGACGTTCGCTACCTCTTTCCTTCCCACTTTTTGTTCTCACCAAGTGGATCGATAGGTTCCATACTTGGATCTAACGGTCCATGGTGTCGAAAGTAGGGTTTTTAGTGGGGTCCCCCAGAACCAAGACTTTTAGCATAAGCATCAGCCTGTCAACTAGCCGGGAACCTCCTGAGGCAATACGTTCCAAACAAGCTTTACAAGGGAACTTGAAGATGAAAGTGTGTTGGCCTACCTCATAGACGTCGATCTTGCTCTCGTTGTCCCCAAATCTTCCTAGAAAGCCTTCCATGGCTTTGTCATTGATTGGTTCTGCAATAAAAAATTTCCCGATGAGGCACAACCGATATACTTGAAATACCTCGTTATAATAACGTGGGTAAATTGATAGTTTTCCATGAAGCTTTGAGGTTAATTGGCGAGTTTATGGAAATTAGACGGTGCAATTGTCTTTTACAGAAGTCCAAGTGTGTAAATATACTATTTTACATGAACATATACATAGTATATGTAACACCCCCCCCCCCCCCCCCAAAATGACCAAGAGGGAAACCCGGGGGGGTGTCACTCTGTACCCGAGATTAAACCCAAATACAAGGAGGTTTAAAACAGAGAATCCGAACATAACTTTATTAACTCCAATCCTTGAGCCTCAAACACAGGCATACAATCCAACTACAATTTTAATGATACTAAAAGAATCTCTAAGGAACTAAGTGTGCTATCACTAATCGTCTAAGTGATGATTCGCGTCCCCTGCTAAGCTATGCTCCCATCATATAGACCTGTGGTGCAGAAAACAAAAGAGAAACACCACAGTTTCCAAAGTCAGCGGAAATACTGAGTAAGTAACACCCAAGCATGTAAACAGATTATGAAGTAATTTTAAAACCAGTTTGTAGTAGTTTCGCTAAATCAAAGTGAAAGTAAAAACTTTGACCCTTTTATAAAAGAAATGAGATGAGAGATTCCAAGTTCATTTATATTTTTCAAATCACATCCATTATCCAAATAATGGGATTCCAAAACTCATGATATTCCATTTTTTCATTAACAGCATCCAATCCAAACCAATTTGTTAATTTGTTGATACGGGGAAAAACCAACCAACCACTTCGCAAGCATCCAAGACCTTAGGTGTCGACACCCCCTTACAGACTTCTTGCGGCCAGAAGAGTGAGTACAAGGAGCTATCCGAGGACTTGCAACCGGATTATATAAAATAAATTGAACGAGAGACCGAAGTCAACCCGACCAATGCCAATAGTAACCATACAACAACAATCCCCACACAACTCTTCCACTTTACGTTATCATCGATTATTAGAGTGCAGTGATATTTTCAGAGAAACATTTCAACAATTTGAAACAAGTATTCATGTAGCACATGTTTCACGTAAAATCCATTTGAGACAAGTAGGAAGGAAATCATTTGACACGAAAAGGCGGAATGGGCGCTAGGCCTGGCATGTTTACTTACCTTTAATCTCAAGAAAAGCAAATCACTTCCTAGTAATACTCGACTTACCCATCGTCAACGAAATTTTTCGCCTACAAATTTAATAATATCTTAATCAACACATTGCACACGAATTCCTATAGGTAAATGCAATCAATCCTTTACTAACTCTACCCCACCTTTGCTAAGGTGAACAACCTCTTTTATAATAAAATACGCTTATAAAGCTTACGTTTATTATTTGTAAAAACATACTAAGTTATGATTATATAAATGTAACTTATAAGATTAGATAAACTATCATTTTTATTATTTAGGGTAGAGAAACATATTATTTTACCCCAAAAACACTTTTGATTCAAATAGTAGTTTCTCCCAACCAAACAAGCCTTAGCAGAGAATATAGGTTATAAACTAACTAACTTTTTTTTACAAAAAATAACAAATTTATTTATGAAAAATAACTTATTCTAATTACAAACTTATAAAAATAAGTAAGAAAAATATACTTTTATCATCCTTATTATACACTTTTATTTTGGAGTAAAGATGAGTGCAAAAGTATTACTTTTAGCATTTAACCACTGGGCCACCGCCACTTTGTTCTCTCTTCCTTATCTAATAGCTTAACTACCAATATAGTATACTAATAATAATAAAAAAAGAAACGAAAACAAAGCAAAGAAGAAGGAGAAGAAGAAGAAGAACGGGTTTCATACCCAAACAGCGAGAAAACCGGCGGAATGGAGGGGTGGTGAGGCCGACGGTGGCGACGCAGGCGGTGGCCGACGACGGCGGCGTTGTCGGCGGGATGCGGCGGCGACGGCGGTGAGCAGCAGCGGCGGCGGCGATGGGCGGCCCGTCGGGTGAGAGAGAGAGAGTGAGAAAGAAAGAGAGAAATTGAGAGGGAGAGCTTTGGGAGATCCTTGGTGTGAGTTCTTCTGAGTTTCAAGGGGTTTATATAGCTCTCAAGTGATGAATCCGACGAGGATTAGGAAACCCACCGGCGACAATTTCGATTCTGAATTGGGTCTTGATTTTGGAAGAAATTGGTTTCTTGGTGAGAAATTATTGGTCTTTGTGGAGTTGGGAGTAGATTGGGATTGTATTTGGGTGAAAAATGAGACGAATTTGTAGTGTTGGTGTTGGTGGTGGAGATTGGGGCGGCCATGGGAGTACTCTCCCATTGGGAGAAGAAGTTTGGGAAGTAGATGACATTATTTTAAGTAAAAGACACTTTCACCCCCACTGTTCTGGATAAAAGTCACTTAGCACCCCCTAAGTTACATAAAAGATTCTTTATAAAGTAGGGAAAATACATATAAGGCCCAAACCTTCAATAACTATAAAAATTAACTCCCAACCAATAAATATAAATTGATAAGGAACTAATGCTGTGAAAGTATCATTGTAACCTGCAAATAAACAAAAAAAAATGCATGACTATACTAATAATTTTCAAAAAAAATGATGGATATTGACGAAAACTACAAGAATGGATAAAATGACATTAACATAAACAATTTATGTATAGCAAACAAACAAAATCATATATGTTCATTAAAGAGCTGAAACATCTTAAACCAATTTGTTCACAACTAATTTGTTCACAATTACTAAAATCACAAAAAATGGGGAAAGACTTATTCTTCATGACTACTGCCACTCATCATCATCCTCATTCTCGTTTGCATCATCATCATCATCATCATCATCATCATCGTCGTCGTCGTCGTTGTCGTCATCATCATCATCAACGTCGTCCTGAGCATCATCATCATCATCAACATCACCATCATCATCATCATCATCATCATCTTCATCAACATCAATATCGTCCTGACCATCATCATCATCGTCCTGACCATCATCATCATCAACCTCGTCCTGACCATCTTCAGAAATATTAGTGTCATCATGTTCACCACCATGATCATCTGCGGTCATACTTCCATCTATATCTGTTCTAATCCATTGTTGATCATCAATAATTAGGTCTTCTTGCCTATAGAACTCGGCTGCTCGACATGAGAGGGGTGATGTTATATCTGATGCTTGCATATGATACACATCTCGTGCTCTCATTTGCCTCACTACATTCCAATTTGGATCAACGGGGTCACTAACATACCAGACTTGTTGTGCTTGAGAAGCAAGGATGAAAGGTTCATCAGTTGCAAGATTTTTTCTATATAACAGATGGCTAAAATTAACGAGGGTGAACTTGTACTCATCCTCTCGCTTTCCTATCCGGTTATCAACCCAGATGCATTTAAATAAATCAAACGCAAGTCCATAGAATAAGATACTTGTATCACATCCGTCAGTCTTCCGTAATACTTCACATCTCCACTAACGACATTGTCTGTAGTCGCATCCAGCATCACTCCACTGTTTTGGCTCTTCTTTCGTGCGTCGTACGACATTGTATGAAATTTAAGACCATTTACAGTGTACCCTTTCTAGTATCTTATCGCATACACACTTGGTCATTTACACAAAATTTTCACCTCATCTGATAAATTATGATTATTCATCGATTGTCGCACCTATACATTTTTGTCGACCAATTAAAAAAATTTGTAAATAAGTTACAAAATTACGAATATTAAAAATAACAAATAAGTTGTATTTACATCTTACATGATCTTTAAGCCAATAAGGTAACTCGTCCATGTGCTTCTTTTTAATTGCTCTATCAGATAGGGTGTGCCCGTGTTTTTCTTCTAGCACTTTTAAGTGCATACTGAATCAAATAAATGAACATTGTAATAATAATGGATAAATGTAATTCAAAATAAAGAATCTCAAAAATGGTTATGTATAATAATGACTCACTCTCGAAATGGGTCAATTGATTCAGTGTTTGTCAGAATATATCTATGAGCTTGCTCACGCTCAATTGGATCAAGGGTGAACCTTTCTTCTTTTCCATTGCCGCCATCAGTATATCTGGCAGGTCGATTAATTTTTGTCTCCACATCATCATCCAAATACCTACTGCAAAAAATTAAACATTCTTCCGCGATATATCCTTCAGCAATAGATCCTTCAGGATAGTTCCGTTGTTACATACTTTTTAAGTGTAAGCAAATTCCTGGTAAAAAGAATAAGTCACTCTCTATCATTAATACTTAATTATATTAAAGTTATCTTGAAATCATGACGACAGTGTGTAAGTTATTATATAACCTCTCAATAGGATACATCCATCGATATAAAACCAGCCCATCTATTCTTGCCTCCTCGGCCAGATGAATGGGTAAATGCATCATGACATCAAAAAATGATGGAGGGAAGATCTTTTCAAGACTACATATGGTCAACTTGATTTGCTCTTCTATTTCGCCAATATCAGACTCACTCAACACCTTCGAGCATAGTTTCTTAAAGAAATTACATAGTTCGACTAACGTTTTGCCCACATTGCTAGGCAATACCTTCCTTATCGCTATAGGTAACAACTCTTGCATCAATACGTGACAATCATGACTCTTTAATCCTCTAATAGTTCTCTCCTTCACGTTGACACATTTGGAAATATTTGAATAATAGTTTTCAGGAACTTTAATACCCTTTAACACCGTACAAAATGTAACCTTTTCCTCATTGCTCATTGTAAATGACGCAGGGAGTAGCTTTGATTGACCATTACCACAAGCCTGTGGATGGAGTGGCTTACGGATACGCATATCTTTGAGATCTTTGCGAGCTTTAATGTCTTCCTTTGTTTTCTAAGCATCACCTAACAAAGTATAGAATATACTCTCGCACACATTCTTCTCTATGTGCATCACATCAAGATTATGACGCATCAAATTATCCTTCCAGTACGGTAATTCGGAAAATATGCTTTTCTTTCTCCAATTATAAGGCATAGCAGGAGAAACGTTAGAACTACCTTTTGACCTCTTTGAACTACTGTTTGACCTCTTTCCTTTTGACCTCTTTGAACTACTGTTTGACCTATTTATTTTTTGATGGTTTAGTATGTTTTCCAAATTCATTCTTAATGTTCTCTACCAGCTTGAAAATTTCTTCGCCTGATAATCTTGGTGGATTTTTCCCCGTTTCCATTTTATCATAAAAATTTCGCACATCATTACGGAATTTGTGGTCAATATCCAAGAAACGCCGGTGCCCGGCGTAGCAATACTTATGACTATTTTTCAACCACCTTGAAATTGTTTCTTTATTGCACGGTGGACATGCGAACTCACCTCTTGTGATCCATCCTGACAAATTAGCGTATGCCGGAAAGTCATTGATTGTCCACATAAGAGTCGCATACAACTGAAATATTTCTTTACTATCTGCATCATACGTAGGTAGACCTACAATACATAAGTCTATCAACTCCTCCATCAAAGGTTGCAAATACACATCGATGTCATTGGCAGGTGCATCAGGTCCATCAATCAAGATTGAAAATATAAATGATGATTATTTTCATGCATAACCAATGCGAAAAATTATAAATAATTAACAAAACCGACCACGTACTGTAAGGAATGGCAATCGTCCTATAAGGGCTAAAACCATCAGACGCCAAACCAAATCTCACATTCCTGCGATCATCCGCAAATTCCGGATGAAGCTCATCAAAAGTCTTCCAAGCCAAAGAATCAGCCGGGTGCCGTTGTATACCATCGCGGTCCCGTTCTTCAGCATGCCACCTCATCAAAGCAGCAGTTTTTGAAGACCTAAACAATCTTCTGAGCCTTGGTTTCAAGGGGAAGTAGCGCATTCTCTTTTTATGAATCCGTTTGCTCTTGCTCTTTCCATCATCAGTTTGCTCAACAATTTCATGATATCTTGGTGTCTTGCAAACATCACAGCTCTCTAACCCTTCCTTCTCTTTCCAATATAACATGCAATTATTGGGACACGCATCAATTTTCTTGTATGAAAATCCTAATGAACTGATTTTTTTTTTTTGCCATGAAATAAGATTTGGGTAATGTCTCGCCATCGAGGAAGGCTTCTTTCAGCAATTCTAACAATTTACTAAAATATATGTCACTCCATCCATATAATACTTTCAAATGCAATAGACGAACATGAAACGATAAGGTTGTGAATTTCTTATAACCAGGGTAAAAAGGTTTCTCTGCATCTTCTAAAATCCTATAAAACTCCTTACACTCTTCATCGGGCATGTTGGAAGTGAGCCCTTTCACCCCACCTATTGCATCATGTATCGTATAAATCATTTCCTCGTCAACATTGTAATTCATATTTTCATTTTCTGATATTTTACTGTCATCAAATGACTCTCCATGGGTTACCCACACCACATAATCAGTGTTACATCCATTGCAAATAATATGACCAAATACATTGTCACGATCCAGATAGTAGCGATTCAAACACTTTGTACAAGGACATTGTATCTCCAACTTCCCTCATTGTTCGCAAAAGCGAAATCAAGGAATGCCAAACACCCTTTACAATATGCCAAACTGACACATCTTCCAAATTTATCCAACTCTTATCCATATTAAGAAACAAGCTAATTACTGCATGAATGTAGATGTAAATTAGAAAACATAATGAATGATGCTCTATTTTCCGAATTAAATGAATGCAGATTAAATAAAAAATCTAACATAACATTCTTACACGGAAGAGAAGAATACGAGGAATCAAAATATAGAGCTACTGAGGTGTTCATGTGAAGAGAGGAACGTAATATGAAACATGTGTTCAGGTGGAACTCTTCAGTCTCGGGGTAGCTAGCTAGATAGTAACCCAAAAGGGTTGGAAGACTCTTAGAATGAAAGTGCTTCAATTGTAAATTTTTTTATTGACCCTATGAACTTCAAACTACAATTGTTAGATTTTGTTTTAACAAGATTTTGTTTGGTCTCCAGAAGGTTTTATGAGATCAGGGTCTCGAGTTATATTTGTTTTGGTTCAATGTTGAACCACAAGTTATTGTTAATGCATTGAATACCTAGTTTTTGGTTATTGGATCTTGGATATCAATTTATCTTATTTATTCATGTACTACTAGCAACAATCGTTAGCTGGCTTACCAAACTGAATTTACCATTGATCTGAAGATAGAGTGACAAAAACTTAATTCGATTCTTGGGGGGTGGTTTCTGATAGATAGAAACAAGGATTGAAAAACCTACATGTGTCTTCTTATTAGGTTAATAAGTCTCAGCACTGTATTTCTAACTCGGTTTATATGCGAAAAGCTGAAATTATAACTGAACTTCACAACAACGTCAGTTATAATTTTGGTAGTAATGTTTGGTTGTGGCAGAAATTGATCACGTTATTGTTCTCACTAGCTGGATTAGTTGAATGCCACCAGCTTCGCGCTCTGGCGTTTTTAGGGCAAATCCCCGTATAAAACGCGCTCTAAATTATAGAGAGCGCGAATTGCTAAACAGGGGGAACGAACTGCAAATTTCTTAAGATGCAGCAGTCATTATGCTAATTACTAAAGTCAGCAGCCCACTTCACTGCGCCACTGATTGGAAAAATGAAGCCCACCCCAGGTTTTATAAGGAAGTTCCAATTTGAAGCTCCTATCAAGCAGCGATGTGGAACTCCATATCACAACTGATCTGCTGAATTTCTAAGGACATAAATGCGAAGGTGGTGAAGATCTCGCCCCCAGCTCCGATGTGGGACTACTTCTATTGGCATTTACAAGCCATTTTCTCCTCTGTACATAAACTGAACAAGACTACACTTTCCTTCTACTTCAAAATGAATTAGACAAACAAGTACTGTGTAGAATTGTATATAAGTAAACTGGGCCAAATGAAGAAAAATTACTAAGTCAAACTATTGCACCTAATAAATCTATCCAAACAATTTTCAATACCCATCAATTTCTAAACCCGTCATTTGATCCCATCACTTTTAGAATACCAAGCATTTTGATAATTTTTCATCCAAAAACACCTTTGGTTTGTCAAAACTTTCATTGAGTGGATGATCGCGACCGTCCAGCATGATAGCAAATCACAAACATGAAATCTTTCGCTGTCACAAAATCTCTCCTTCAAGGAGAAACAGAGTCACTTTAATGCCTCAAAAGATCTTCGGCATGTTGAAGTGATTCTATCACCAGTTCAACAACAGTAACTCACTGAAACTATCAAGCAAGTTTAACTCTTCAACTAAAAGCTATAGGTCTCTCAACAGCTTTAAAACAACCCGTCTTCTATGACTAACCTACAAACACTGAAATTACTAACCTACAAACACTGAATGCTGGCAAACATTAGAAACGTAAGAAAGATATTTTCAACATCTAGATATAAGTTATACCTCCGAGGGCAATATATATTCATATGTAAGTATAATCTTGGATTTATATACATAGAATTTAATATTATATATGTGGTTACGGCGCTTTTGTGGCGCTCTCAAAATCGATATTTTTAACATTTGTCGCTCTCACGCTCCCTACGCTCCCTCTCTCGCTCTCGCTCCCGCTCCCGGTGACATAGGCCACTAGTTTGGATTCTAACTCATGAGATTTTTAGTTCTTTCTATCAATGATTGCGCGAGTTTCTCAGAAGCTGAATTGACGGAAATACAGAAAACAAGAGTTCGTTAAATCATAGAAGCATTTAATAACCATCACAAGTAGCATCTCGTGCATAAATTATGGAGGGGGAATGCTTCTGCCCAGAGTTTAATGTATCCCAATGGTCCAACCGATTTTTTTCAATTTGCGCAGCCAATAATTGGATAGTTCAATTCATCAGTAAAGAAGCTTCTCTGCTTCCGGTTTTTTTGCAGGCTTGACAAGGTGTAGAACTATGTCAATTAATGGAAATTATGCAGTTTTTTTTTCCAGAACACAAGCATGTCAGGCATCTTACTTTTTTAAGAGATTTCAAGTGTTCTTAACTGGTTATTTCAGTGTGTTACCTAATCAAAGCCTAATCCATGCCGATGGGTAATCCTACAACTAAAGTAAGTACCCATGAGTATGAATTCAAACTCTTGCCTCAATTCCCTCGCTCAATTTTTTACTCTATTTTTTACTTCCTTCACTCAATTCCCTCATTCAAGAGTCTTGAGTATGAATTCAAAAATCATAAAACCCTAGTAACATAGCCCAAGTTCACACATCCAGACACAACCCAACAAACTGCTAAATCGATCAATGAAATAGATAATAACCCAAGTAAATCACACATTAGATTCAGAAACCCTTGGACAATTAGAAAACAACGAACAACTAACTCACGAATTACAGTACCTGCTACTCTGAAATACTGGTACCAATTGACGAAGAGCTGTAGTACCCAGTTCTCGTACCCAACTAATTCGCTTACTACCCTAAGCGACAACGGGAGAGACAGTTAGTTTGAGGAGGAGAAACGAAGTTCTCCGATGGAGATTAATATACATCGATCCAAGATGAGGACGACAGAAGAAGGAGATATACCTATTCGCCGCACCTTATCACCGATGGTTGGAGTCTTTGGGATAATCGTCCGTCCGTCGAGAAGATCTTTGCGTGTCGGTCACTGATGAGAAGATTTTTGGGATTTGCCGCACCTTCTCACTGATGAAGAAGAAGTCTACAAGGGCTGGGAACTGCGATAATTTTTTTTACTTTTGCAATATAATTGCGATAAATTATTAATTAATATTAAATAGTATTATTTTTATCAACCAAGAGGGAGTGTGAATATTAGGGGCGGGAGTGTGAATATTATGAGCGGGAGAACCAATATTATATTGGAGGAGGAGGACCCGTCGTAATTATACATAGATACGACGGTAAAAAAGGTAATCGTAGTATAATTTTCATAAATACGACGGTAAAATATTAAACCGTAGTTAAAGAACCTAAAATATGGCGGTAACATTTAACTACCGCGGTTTTCTATGAAATACTACGTTTTATTATAAAGCGCCGTATTTTAAAATTAAAAACGACGGTAGGCAGGGTATAACCGTCGTTTTAAGAGACAATTTCTGTAGTGAGTATTAATAGTGAAATGAAAACGAATGATAAGTTATATTTATGAAAATTGAGAGAAATAAATTCTAATTGAATTTATAAATGGGTCAAAAAAATTGAATTTATAAAGTTTTAAACAATACTTAAGGGTATTATATTTCTTAGAAAACTACTCTGACATACTATACATAATGTGACGATGTAGATAAACTAGCACGTATCGTTTTACAAGTGTTTTAGCAAAGCCGAATTGAAAGCTAAGTGATTAAACACAAAATCATTTAGTTTTAAGTAAATATTTATAGTTTAATTTTTAAATAGACATCCCGTATACTATTTAAATACTCGAGTTACTTTTTGAAACGAGGACGAAAACTAGTATTTTTATCAAATTTTTTTATTCCAAAAAACAACATTTTTATTTTCGCGTGAAGTGTAACATTTAAGTTAAAGACAAGTAGAACCCCTAAGTTATGTAAAAAATAAGCTAGTGCCCCTACCCACTCGTAAAACAGAATGGCTGAAAGACACCAACTTCCTCACAGGTCCTCAATAAGACAAACAACTCCCCCACTTATTGCACTATGAACAGTTTCTAAAAAATACTTTTACCCCTATCATGAACTTCGAATTTATTCACTCTAAACATGGATTCAAGTTTTAAGACTTGATCTTGATTATCTAAAACTAACAAGGGAGTGATTTTAAGCGTACCCGGTCCAAGAAACGCGAGAAATGGCCGACATACGTGATAGGTCGAGTTGTCGTTCGTGGGTCTCGGTGGTGATGGTCGACGACGGTGCTTGGGCTTGTTCTGAGCGCAACTGGACATTTGGGCGTGCTCCTTGAGTGCTCAGGAGCACGACATAAGCGAGTACCGAGGATGGGTAGTGCTAGTTTTATTTCTCCAAGCTCTTGGCCGGTTTCTATGGAGTTGCCGACGGCTGGTGACTGTTTCTCGCCGCTGCTCATGCGGCTTCTGCTGCTGCTGTTGTTGTTCACAGAGAACAAAGAGAGAGAGAGAGAGAGATAGAGAGAGAGAGAAGAGTGGAGCTATGGTGGTTTTGTTTTTGCCGAGAGATGCTCGGTGGTGAGATGGTGGCGACTATGGTGTGCGAGGAGGGAGGATGTGGGTGGTATTTATAGGTTAAGTTCCTTGGGGAGGTGGATTTCTCAAAAGTGGGTCGGTGATGTTGACAATGGCGGTGAAACAAACCTCTCGAACTCCTTGGATAAGATGACTTGAAAAATTATCGGTGTGGTGGATGTACTAGCCACTAGGGTGATTGGGTGTAGCACACGCACAACATCTCGCGGTGGTCGCACACGCGTTAGCTACAAAAATAAAGAAAACCCTCACGGATTTATTTACGAATATCAGTTTAACATTTTCTAAAATCCCACACAAAATTTTCAACTATAAAAACACAATAATTTATTCAATCTTATTTTTCACAACTAAATTCTTACTTAACTTCTCAAATTACTATTTTACCTGTAGTAATTAGACGGGGTATTACTGTCCACTACTTGGAGCTTTGAAGATGAACGTGGACGCATCCTTAGATGTTCAAAGGAAGGAATCAAGAGGCGACACAGCTATAAGGAACTTAGCTGGAGACTTGGTCTCGTCGTTCTCTTTCTGATCCCTTTCAACCAGTCTCCTCTCATAGCAGAAAATTGGGCTCTACTCTTCGCTCTGTCTAAATCAATTGCGATTGGTTTCTCTCGGTTAATTATTGATATGGACTGCAACGTGTTGGTGGAAAAAAAATGAGATGTAGGGAATTGAGATGCAGAAGAAGAATGGGAGCGGCGACACAAAATGGGGATGACTTGAAGACTGGTCAAAGCGACCTAATGAATAGTGGTAAAAATCAAATTCGGAAGAAAGAGAAAAAACAGAGGAAGTATTCCGTTATTAGATAGGGTTTTATATGGGCATATTAGGACAACAATGGCTTTGTGAGTGAAGATTCATCTCTGTTGCGACGGCGAAGACGATCAGAAGCGGCAGCGAAAAGAAAGCGAGTCCTGGATCGGTGGTTCTTTCGGCCTTAGGTAATTCATCTATCTCGTTTTTTCTCCATAATTTACAGCACCTTACTTCGTTTCATTCGGTTGGAAAGATGATCCCAAAACCACGAGGAACCAACTTGTACCTAAATCTACAATTGAAACTTGTAAATAGACAGTTTGTAACCCTAAACGACGATGTTTACTCTAATTTTTTAAATCTCCCAACATTGAACACTTCCAAACCTCGCGAACATGGATTAATTACAAGAATATCAACCAGTTTTGTACCATTGTCATTCAAAGTTACAAACGTTTCTGGGTAGCACAAGTTCTTTTTGTTCAATGTGTTTTTATGATTGTAGATTTGTGGATATAAATTTGGGACATCATTTTTGTTTATTGGTAATGATGACTCTTCATTTTTTCTCCCCCCTAATAGAAAAATCATTATATCTACTTAGATCATCATATCTTTTAATGTCTGAAACCATCTCACTTCCATCTGGTCACATCACAATTCTTCTTTCAGTACATCAGTGTGTGAATCTTGGCTTTTATTTACTTCTGTTTGCTGTCTTCCTAATACCTCCAGGTTATCTCACAAATTTAGTCCATGGTTGAAAATAATGTCCCATAAGTACGGGTTCTCTTTCTTCGATAAGAGTGTTGGTGCTCCCTCCGCTGACAAATTCGATTGGGATGGAATGTGAGTTTTCTACTATTATTACTCCATCGGCTTTTTATCATTGGTTCATAGAAGAATCTCTTTGTGTGTGTGTGTGTGTGTGTATTATTTGTTACTTTACGCGCACACAATATACACATACACACACTCAGTGTGGTCGTTTATGTATCGTCTAGTCCCGCCCTATTTTACCAGAAATGTGGTATGACGTGGTCGTTTATGTGTTGCACTCTCCAGAACGGTGTCCGGAACGAAATACAATTACTATGATAGAGGAATGCTAATTGGAAACAATTTGCCCTCCAGTTACCTAAAAAGTCCCTCAATATCAATCAAGCAGTTTGTACCTGCATTCTTAAATTCAGTTATCATAATAACACAACTTTCTGCCTAAAAGTACCACTAGTAATAGAAAGAGGACTCTATGATACGTCCGGTTCGATAGCTTCTGCATTTTGGGCCAAAAATGTACCGCGTTTCGGTACGAACGACTCAGAATGAGAAACAGAGATATTTTTTACTTTTCTGGTAACATAGGTCCCGCCTCCGTCTCCGTTTCAGTTCAACGCAGCATTAAAAATATTAACTATATACCCATATCGTGTTAATTAACGAGCATATTTGAGGACAAGATGGCCATTACAACAATAAGCTCACAAAAATTATGTATAAACCCAAATTATTTTCTGGGCAACATCTACGCTAAAGTTATTATAAGTTGAAATTCCTAAAAGCCAGCTTAACAGGTCGAAACAAACATGAATTATAAGCTCAAGCTGTCTCACCAGTTAAGGTGACTTATGTCTTTCTCATGTGGTAAATAAATTGTGTTAATGTTATCATAGATCCAGTTGAGAATATCACACCTGGAATTGAAATCAGGAGTGTATTTTTTTCTTAAATTAAAATCAGGAGCGTCTGTTTCTCCTGAAGTTAAGGACATGGAGTCCTCTCATTTGTGGGCAGTGCTGGTCTCATTATAATTTCAGCCTTACCTATTTCTATTGATTGTTCACAGGGAGGCTTCTTTTATTCTTAGGAAATCATCTACGGCCAAGCAAAAATCTCCTCCAATTGAAAATGATGCAGAGGTAGTGTTTCATTAGTGAATATTTTGCTAAACATAAAAACCTTATGGAATTTTCTCGTTCCTTTAATTTTTCCTTTCATTTTCTTGTTTTATTTTTGTTACTATCTTGCAGCCAATGTCTGCTGCAGCGGCCAAACCCCCTGAAGGAGATATGAAGCATTGTTGGATGTGAGAAGCTCTGATTCCACTTTGTTGGTTTTTAGGAAGAGAGTAGTAGGCTAAGTTTGGTGGAAGAGGGAAGTGATGAAAATGTTAAGGAGAGAATGGAAACATAATGAAAAGAAACTTCAATTGAATTGGCTTGATACAAATTGTGGTGGAGGACAACAACTAGGTACACACTAGTACATCACATAAAAGACTTAATAGAAGTCTTCATTGGAGAGACTTACTAGGACACTTACTAGGACTTACTTGATGGAAGACTTGATACAAAATGGTGGTGGTACAAGCTATTTATAGGTGGATGTGGAAGGAATATTCCTAGCATCATTCCTTCCACAAACTTCTTCCACCAAAAATATCTACAACTTCTCTACAACATTCTACATAAACTTGTTCTCTAGAAATCTCCTTCTAGGTACAATGAACCTAGACAAATTACAAGATTGGGCTAACTAATACAATTGGACTACTAGCATTTGGACTACTAACTAATGAATACAACTTGGACTTTTTATTTATTGGGCTAAACCCAAGTTTAATCTCCAACAGCATTCATGTGCATGCGAAGTTGAAGGACACCCAAAACTTAAGGTTGAGAAAGATGTTTTTAATATTCTTCAGACTAGATTGACAGTTCCTGATAAAATGTTAGGCTGGGCTTGATTCTGAGCTCGCTTCAAGCTTGACATGTCAGGCTCAAGCTTGACTCCAAAAATATTGCATGTTCGAGCTTGGCTTGAGTCTGGCTCCGGCTCGTTTATTATATAGAGATTTCAAGCTCATTAGGCTCGAGAGCTTGTCAAAAAGTGTTTGTGCGTAATAAGTAGTAATTTCTACAACCCTCAAAGTAACAACAAACCTCAACATAACACATACAATATTTACTAATAAAGAATGAGATTAAGTCAAAATATCCAATGAAATGTGTCAAAATAAAATATCAATATACTAGTACCTTAACAGTCAAGTCTCCTACGTGAGTTGATTGCGCAATCGCTGGATTTACCTAAAAGAAGAAAGTGTAGTCCTGGGACTATATGGGAGTGATTGTCAATTATAGCAACACGGCTGCATTCAATCTGAATAGCCTTGCTCAAGCTCGGCTCATTTAACATCGATCTTAAATCAAAGCTGCAGCGCAGCTCATTTAGTACACGAGCAGGGTTTTGACAATGCTGGGTCCTGAGCTGCTCTAGAGCAGCTCGGCATGTTTACAGCTCTAGTTGTGGTACATAAATGATTAGGGGTGAAACGTTTGGATTCTTTGGGTGATCTTGAGGGGAATGAATATATCACTTCTTTGCGAGTGCTCTATTATTTCAGTTAAGATATCTGCTGATGAGCTATATCGATGTAGCTATCTTTAATGTTTCAACATTTTGGTGATGGTCTATTGACTGTGAAGTGTCTTGTTGTGTTAGATGATTTTGTTGTGGATGACTAATGATGGGGGTATATGGATTATTTGTTTTTTAGTTTTAAGATTTTAGGTTTGCGGGAATGACTGGCTAAGATGAGGAGAGTGTTGGGAAATTTTATTTCTTTGTGGGCCAATATGAAAATATTAGTAGTTATATTATTTGGGCTATCAAATAAACGGGCCACTAAAGTGATCTTATTAATAATTGGGCTCGTAGGAACATAAAGTGGTGTGGGCTTTATAATGTGTAGTAGCCCATTACTAATTGATTAGGGTTATGGGAGCCTCATCAATTTAGTATATAAAGACTAGTAGGGCTGTGATCCCCAACACATTCGAATACAGTAGTCTCACTCTTCCCATTGAGAGAGATCATTGAAGCTGGTCCGAGTTGTGGCTGGAAGATCGCGGTCCACTCAAGATCATCACGACTTTGAAGACGACTTCACTAGCTATGGACCGAGGTTAGTCTTGTATTAAAGTTCTTATGTTCTTGGCTATTCTAGATGATAGTTTATGTGTTGTAGATTATGATTCCGCCTTTAGATAATCTACATAAAGTTTGAAGTTGATCTAACAAGTGGTATCAGAGCCACTATCATGCTAGGATCGTTAAGAACGGGTCTTGTTGAGTTAATCCCGAATTAGGGTTTATTGCCTCGTTTTCTGTGCTTATGTCGGATCTGCGATTTCTTCATATGGTTACGAAGCTCTCGAAACAAGCTTTCCAACGATATATTATAAGCTTAATTCCGACTTACGGTTTAAAAGATACAGCGTTTTAAACTTTCAGCTTCCGTTTAATGATTTGCCAAACACTGCCTTAGATCTGGGCTGTGCCGTCGATCTGGTGTGGCAGCGTGTACCGCTGCTTTGTTGCGCCGCCCTGATCCGACGACTCATAATGTTTTGGCTATTCCGGGAGTTCTAGATATCCGATTTGGGCAATTCAATAGTCAAAACCTAGGTTTTTGGGTCTTTTGAATACATCTGTACGGTTAGATTTTCCAGATTCGGAATATTTTTCTGGACAGAATAAATAATTTCGTATTTTAGCATGTTTTTGGACATGTAATCTCATTATTTCCATGTTTTGACTAAAGTAATGTTTCTCTCATGATACTACTGTATTTATGTCATGTTTATGACTTTATTCATGGATAAAATATGCGAGATTATTATTATTGTTAATTTTGGGTGTATTTTTAGTATGTTGCACCATTATAAATCATTAGTGTATATTTGGTATATTACACAATATGAAATATGGTGTATATTTAGTATCTTACACCATTATTGATATTTGGTGTATCTTTGGTCTTCATACACTATTAAATATCTTTGGTGTATATTTGGTATTGTACACCATAATTGATATTTGGTGTATCTTTGGTATTTTTACACCAGTAAATATCTTTGGTGTATCTTTGGTATTCTTACATCATTAAGTGTTTTTGGTGTATATTTGGTATCATACACCATATGAAATTTGATGTATATTTGGTATTCTTACACCATTAAGTATATTTGGTGCATATTTGATATCTTACACCATTATGAATATTTTGGGTGTAATCTTTTGTATTACACTAAAAGATTAATATTTCGGGTTCTACATTTAATACATTAGTGTAACTTTGACATTTTACACTAAAATATATATTTTAGACATTAGTGTAATTTTGGTATTTTACACTAAAATAAAATGGTCTTGTATCCTAGAATAAATCAGTTGAAATAATATGTCGCCAAAGTGACCTCTATTGTGTAAAATTTATTTATTTTGGGATATAAAGATGTGTGTGTTTATTATTTATGCGACTAGCTAATCGGCCCAAAGGAAGGTTGTTAGTTGGCCAAATAATAAGCACACTTGTGGTGGTAGATATGTGACGGTTATCAAGTTATTCCATGTGAACAATACGTCGGCCCAAAGGAAGACTTATTGTTTGACCGGACTTACTGTCAATATTTGATTACTACGTGGAGAGTACCACTTACAAGTTGTTGTTTCTGTCCAAAGACTAAACAACAATGTTGTGCTAGGTATCTTGTAAGGAACTCGTTATTATATTGTTGATTTATGTCTTGCATGAATATTTTGTGGTTATATTTTATTTCATGCTTGTACAATATATTTGTTTTGAGCCAATGTATTTAACTTGTTCTCTATTTAAGTCAGCTTATTTGTTATTGCTGACAAAGACTCACATTTAGTGCTTTATAGCATGTATAAATTCTTGGAAATAAAGTTAATTCTAGAAGCTTTTAAGTGAAGTAATGGAAATGCTATTGAGTTCCTCAAGATTATGTGTCCGAGTTTTCTAAAGAAAACATGAAGAGGACTTTTAGTCAACATTGTCTTGTTAAAAGAGGAACGTAAGGGAGTACATCCGGAAAGCTTTAATCTCAATTAAGAACTTAAGTACTAAAGTTAGAGTTGTCTAAATACATGCTCATAAGGTGTATATATATTTTCTCTCAAGCACTTAAGTGAGTATACGGAGAGTTGTAACGCTCATATGGATAAATAAGTTCCTTGTGAACTTTTCACTCACTATGTGTTGAAAGAGAAAATAGTTGCGTGAGATTAAACTAAATGTACTCGTTTAGTATTTACCCTAAGGATAATAGTCGAGATAAAGGGAATACAGTCATGTAAGTTGCAGTTGAATCACATTCCTAATATGTAAATGTAATATCATTCGGTAAATTTTTTGATATATATATATATATATTTTTTTTTTTACATATATAAGTGGATGTGTGAATATGAATTTAATGCCACATGCTGGATAAGGAAAATTTACTTCTCACTATGGATAAAATTTTGAGTTAATTTAAGTTTTGTACATAATCATGTTTGGCGAGTAGATTTTGGTGCAACTACTCAATTAAGAATATTTATGCATGGTTGGTTGTTGGGCCAATAGCCACTTGATGCTGAAAGATTCATCTCTATGGGCAATGGCAAGACAAATATAGTTGAAGCAATAAAGACTTTTAACTTTTTTCAAACATTGTTTGAATTTTATGTTTATTAAGAAGAGCATTTACTAATGTTAAGAAAATTAGATTTTCGTTCATATGGGATAAATTCAGAAATTTTGGTAATCCGGAAAGTTGTAAATGCTTCATTTCAATTAAAAATAATATTTCAAATGTAATGCTTCATTAAGAAAGACCATGCATGTCATTTTGAGGTACAATGATGCAAAAGTAAGAATTCTATACTTTGGTATGGCACAAAAGCTAAAGGAATATCTTCGTTGGAAGAATTAAGATGCTTATGTGTAATAGAATTTGTAGCCTCCTTGATTTCACAAATATTTTGCATTTGTGTTGAAAGCGTAAAGGGGTGTATAAATAATTAGGTGTGTGTGGAATAATGACATACTAGAACTTATATGTACTGATATGGTAGACCACTCTTTATAGTTGTTTTGAGTGAAAAAAACGGTATCATATTCAGTTCATTAGGCGATTGTCCACCTCATCAACACCTATAATCGGTTTGAGAAGTAAAGTATGTGAATGTATAAGGTAACAACATTCATGGTGTTAACTTAATTCCTATAGATGTGCATAAAGTTTCTTCCCTACATGGAGTTATGACATACTTGTCATAAATTAAGTTTGTGGGAATGAAATTAAACATATCTGAATATTGCAAGGAGAATGATTAGTCATTTTCTTTATCATGAGGTTATGGAAATAAAGATTTAAGGTTGCAGCTTACAAATGAAATATTTTATGTATTAAAGTGGCTATTTAGTACCATATATGATTGGCTAGGCGAATACCTAGCATAAAGAGATTCTCATTTCGGATCATCCCACCTAAAGTGAGGCCATATTGGTCTAGTGGGAGATATTGAATTTGGTATTTACTCCTTGCCACTTTTATTGATGTCATTAATAATTGAGAAGTTCTAAATCTCGCAATTTGTCTTCTCTAATAAAGCCCTTTTTCTTGAGACTTTTGAGGATGTTGAGTTTGAGTGGGAGATACGTTTATAAGGAATATTTTCTTTGAACATAAAGTTTGTGAAATGCACATGTCTATTGTTTATGCAAGCAATGATCGGCCCAAAGGAAGGTCATTGTGTGGCCAAATAATAAGGCATACTTGTTTATGCGAACAGTAATCGGCCGAAAGGAAGATTATTTGTTTGGCCAAATAAGAGGGTGCATATTTAGTTATTCACACAGTTCAAAGAAATATTCCATAAGGATACTCATAATAGGCAAACTCATCAGCCTCAAATATGAAGTGCCGCTAAAGTAATTCACTAATGACATGAGAAATATGATTTATGTATTACATGTTATTCTCATGTATTTGGGTTTGACATAAGGTTTGTGGAAGATGATTCTATCAACTTCTTACAAGTCAAACAAATATTAAAGTGAATTGATTTTGTAATGATAAGATGAAATCTCTTGACAAAATTAGTGACATTTGGAATCTTTCATAATAGTATAATTTATTGTTGGTTACAATAAATAAGGTGTTATATTGGTTTATGAAAGATATGAAGGTCATACTTTGTCATTACATTTCATGTAAAAGAGGCACTGACTAAAGAGACTTCATAAAGTTTTACGAATTTCTCTTTTGAGTTGTTATGTCATGTACGATTACTTAAAGTAGATGTACATATATATGGATAAGTTGATTACAATCATATAACTTTGACTTTAGTTATTCAAAGTACATGTTTGTAAATTACATAATTCCATTTATAGTCTAAAAGCTTGCATCTAGATTTGGTATCGCAATATTCATAAAGTTATTATCTCATGTTGTGCGAGATAACTACGGTAGATATTTGCGAGTACCGCAGTTCAGTGGGAGTAATTTTCTGGTGCATCATTTAGATTACACTATTTTGGCTGGCAACGATATAGATTTGTTGGGTGGAACCAAGATGTTCTTTATAAGGTTTCTAAAGAAAAGATCTTGGGGACATATTTCCTGTGTCTAAAATAAATGCTCTTGGGATGTATCATTGAGTATTCGACAAGAGATCTATATCGATAAGGTATTTGCTAGATCGAGTACTTAAGGTTATGCACTGAAGAATAATCCTACTACTTAAGGAGACAATTTCTAGTCTCATTCAGTATTTCAAGAATATTGAGATAAGTAATAAAGGATGCAAAGATTCGTTATACATCGAATCAATGAGTCTTGTGTATACCAGAATATGTACACATGTGGTTATTGTTTACATATTGGTATAATTGGTATCATTTTATTTTATCATTGTATGTATTAGGGTAAACATACAATCGGTTAGTAAAGTATTGAAGAGAACAAAAGACTACATGCTCACTTATCGGAATTTAGATAATTTTGAGATCACTGAATCTAATTCAGAGGATTATGTCAAGTTTATTGACATAAAGTCTTATTCTTCTTAAGAAAATATTCAGAGTGTTTGTGTCAATGTGACATTACTATGATAAACTCCATTCTTGAGGATCCTCTAACTAAGGAATTACCACATAAAGTGGTGAGGAACGGATTGCTCATTTGGAGTGGTAATATCTAAGGTACTTTGGTTTAGTGGGAGTTTGTATCTAATGAATGTCGTTTCTCGAGACACTTACTTCAGTTTCTGCAGAATAAAGTTTTATGTTTTATTGAAGTTACTCTGAATTATTGTTATTATGAATTTCCAATTGCGGTTTAGCATAAAGATGGAAATTATTAGGTTTGATCTCACTTCAGTAAGGATCAGTGGAAATAGGCATGTCTAAAGATCACATTGCATCTAATTTCCCGCTACATATCCACACTTGGTCTATGTCATTGAATATATTGTTTTGGTGATCATTGATGGGTCTTTGTTACGACTATATTAAATGTGGCAAAGGTCGCTTTGGTCTCACACTGATATGGACAATGGACCAGATTGTTATAAGGAATGTTCTAAGGATGATAGCACTTTTGCTAGCACTAAAGATTATGAAATATAACTACATCCGGTTTTTCAAGTTTGGCCCAAGTGGGAGATTGTTGGGAAATTTTATTTCTTTGTGGGCCAATATGAAAATATTAGTAGTTATATTATTTGGGCTATCAAATAAACGGGCCACTAAAGTGATCTTATTAATAATTTGGCTCGTAGGAACATAAAGTGGTGTGGGCTTTGTAATGTGTAGTAGCCCATTACTAATTGATTAGGGTTATGGGAGCCTCATCAATTTAGTATATAAAGACTAGTAGGGCTGTGATCCCCAACACATTCGAATACAGTAGTCTCACTCTTCCCATTGAGAGAGATCATTGAAGCTGGTCCGAGTTGTGATTGGACGATCGCGGTCCACTCAAGATCATCACGACTTTGAAGACGACTTCACTAGCTATGGACCGAGGTTAGTCTTGTATTAAAGTTCTTATGTTCTTGGCTATTCTAGATGATAGTTTATGTGTTGTAGATTATGATTCCGCCTTTAGATAATCTACATAAAGCTTGATGTTGATCTAACAGAGAGGGCTTACAACATATTCTCTCTCCTCGCTTCAACCATTCATTCCCAAAAACCAAAAAACCAACCATCGAAACTTCCTTAATACTTTTAGGTAAACATAATTTTGTAACTCCATACAGATCTTTTCTGGATTTATGTCAAACTATAATAGACATGTGTAGTACGAAAATCTTCAGAGAATTCCGATTAGTGTTAATACTGGTACCCGTATGCATTGGCTCGAATTAGTTTTTAAGGTTTGCGAGAGTTCAATTCAATTTTTTTGAGCTAATTAATATGGGGATATGTGAGAATTGACTCAATAGCATCGGTTCAATGCGGCAGATGCCTTTTTGATTGTGAATTTCATCCCTGTTTCTCCCTTTTCTTCTTTTATAAGCTAAAGGAATTTGCAATAGCCAGGACGGTTAAAAGGACCTGAAAAGTAAAAGGAATTCGGAGTGGTACCAACAAGAAGAGTTTACAGCCCTAGTTGTAGTACACAAATGATTAGGGGTTGAAATCTTTGGATTCTTTGGGTTATCTTGAGGGGGAAGGAATATATCACTCCTTTGCGAGTGCTCTACCTTTTCAGTCAAGTTATCTGCTGATGAGCTATATTGATGTTGCTATCTTTAATGTTTCAACATTTTGGTGATGGTCTATTGATGTGAAGTGTCTTGTTGTGTTAGATGATTTCGTTGCGGATGACTTCTATTGGGGGTGTTTGGATTGTTTACTTTTTGGTGTTGGGATTTTATTTTTGCTTAAATGAGTGGCTAAGATGAGGACATGGTTTACAATGTATTCTCTTGCCTCACTTCAACCATTCATTCCCCAAAAAACTAAAAACCGAAAAACCAACCATCAAAACTACCTTAATACTTGTAGGTAAACACAAGTTTGGAAATCCATAAAGATCTTTTCTGGATTTGTGTCAAAATCTGATGCACATGTGTAGTATGAAGATCTTGCGAGAATTAATTTAGTGTCAGTATTGGTACCCATTTGCAGTGGCGCTGATCAGTTTTTAAAGTTTGTGAGAGTTCAATTCAAATGCGTTGAGCTAAGTAATATGGGGATATGTGAGAATTGACTCAATAGCTTTGGTTCAACGCGGTGAATGCCAATAAGCTATTTGTGTTTGTGAATTTCATCCTGTTTTCCCTTTTCTTCTTGTATAAGCTATAGGAATTTGCAATAGACAGGATGTTTAAAAGGACCTGTAAAATGAATTGTGAGTGGTACTAACCAGAAGAAGTGTTATACATGTTCTAATAGCTCTTAAATGTCGACAAAAAAAGAGCTCGTCAGGATAACTTCTATGATCTTATTGTATGTATTTGGCCTCCTAAACCAAAATTTTGTACTTAATGCATCAATATAGAACTTAAAATTCCACATTATTTGATGTTTACAATGATAGTGTAATTGCTAAAGGAACATGGCATGAATACTCGGTAGTTTTTCATTCCCGATCTCATGTCACATGGAAGGAAATGCCATTTGTCTCCACAATACCTCTCACATGACAAACGGTGAAAGAAGTGTGAATGATGCTCACCTCCTTCGTGTAATATAAATATGGATGACCATCAGGCTAAATTCTTCTCCTACTCGTCTCCGCAAGATCAGCGCCATTGTTAACCAATTTCAGACACATGAATGAATTTCTTGCTATAAATTAGTTGATTTTGTTTAGCATTTTGTTAGAGTGATAGTTCCAATTGTATGTAGTGTATCCTTGGTAGTGAAGCTGAATATTTTAAATAGACTTATAAAAGGTCCAAAACTAATTATAATACAGTAAAATTTGAATATAGTTGATGGTAACACTATTAAAAGACAATTGATAAACACAACCTGTGCTTCCTTCAGGGAACCCGTGTCAGTTAGGTTGAACGAGGTTTTAAGAGTAAGTCTCTGTGTTTTGGCTTGTGTCCCAATTATAATATGCCAGTCTGCCCTATTTTACTCTGCTCAATAAATTTAAGGATGAAAACTGGCCCTACATTTAGGGGAAAAGACACTCACTACCCGCGTGGTATAAGAAAAGACGAAAACTACCTTATTGTAACTTTTATCTAATAAAACTTTTAGAAGTATGATATTATCCCATGCGTATATAGTTTTTACAATCCCATTAATTTAAAGAGTAATACAACCTCCTCTGCATATGAAGTCTGCGACCCTGGTCTAAAAAAATCTGAAACCCTAACTCCGGTTTCTCCTATCTCTGGGCTGTAGCTCTCACCTCCATTTGGTTTTGGTTTCAGCTCCCCTGTTCCATTGGATTTAAGGTGATTGGGGTTTGCATTTTCAACAAGAAAAAAGCTGGATCTGTCTATTTGTGGGTAATGAATTTGCTTGCGGGGGGGGGGGGGGGGGGGGGTTGTGGTGGTCGTGAGTGGATTTTCGATGGTAGTGAGTCGACATGGTCTCAGTATTGGCGGAAGAACTTCCATTTTCATTGGTCCAAATGCCCCCACCAATACCGCCAGTGAGATGCTTAAATCCGCCAATTAAACAACATAATTAAATCAATCAATCAAACCTAAGCCTTCTCCTATTGAAGCCTCTGTTGTCAGTACCATACAATACGATGCATGCCACCACGGAGATGGATCTTAAGCCGTATCCCAGTATCGAGCTTATCAGAGATATACATGATTTTAGGACCTGAACCGGGGCAGCGTTCGAACCCAATTGGTAGGCAACTTCAAATTATATGGATTTTAAGAAGTTTTTGATTGATTTTCCTACTTGTACAAGCTCACCTCAACCTCGCAAGCTGAGAGGGTCAGGCAAGTTGAATTCTTGTTGGTGGGATCTGACCTTGAGAAGAGGAAGACAAAAGAGAATATACCAGGCAGAAGAACTGTTCTATTTACCAGACGTAAGTTGAATACCGGGGTTATTTGAATAGTAGTTTATTATTGTAAGTTATAATCTGATTTCTGAAATGAAGAGAGAAAAGCAAGATCCTACCATCTCTCTTCATCACATCCATTAGTTTCGAAAGTTAGATTTTAGTCTACACCAGTAAGGCCACTATCCAAGTAACCCCAGTGCCGCGTTAGCTGTTGGGACAGTATTATGGTTTTGTATTCGACTACTTATTTTTTCATACATAAGCAAGAACCTTTAATTAGAAAAATTGTGCCACATAGATATGGAGTACTAACTACCCACTCAATTCCCTTGGATAGGCTAGCAATGCTTATGTAATGTGAAGTGAATCACAGTTGGCACGAATAATAATATTAATAATATCCTGATTGAAAATTAGTTACATTAAAAATTTGAGCAATGTTAAATAAAAGACAGATTACTACTTTTGACTACTTGATTGCAAGTTATATGTATATATTAAATAACGAAAGTAAATTCTAGATACACACTAGAAAATTTTCACTATACAGATTAGTATATGTTTCTTAAGCTGTTTAGAAAGGATGTCCTTATTTTACGATACATGATACAATTCATAAATTTTATTATCGATACACGAGACACATCAAACTTGACAACTATGATTGAAGCTACCGAGCTATGCCCATCCCCTCCCCCGATCACTGCTGCCAGAGCAACGCAAAATTGGAGAATTAGTTAGGCTTGTTTTTCTTGACAGTGAAGGAGAGCAGAACTGATTTTGTCATGGTTGAGTACCTCCAGTGTACCATTCGAGCGAGCATACCGCAGTTGTGGTGGCTTTTTGCTTTTTCCAACTATTTTTCATTTGATGGTCGATACAGAAGATGTAGGAAATGAAATCTGAAAAAATCGGACCTTTGAAATTGCTCAGTAATTGATTTTAAAATGCCATATTAAGCATGAAAGTGCATTTGGACATCTGGAAATCGAAATATCAGTTACACTGCAGGGTTTGCTTTTCTAAAATCTGAAATCTGGAACTATGTTCTGTCAACATGAATTGTATGTTTTGGCTCTCAGCATTTCAAAATTTCAATTGCAGTGTTTTGTTGTTTAATTGTCTGACTCAGTAGTTATGCATACGGTTATGATTACATCTTCATTCTGGTTCTAGATACCATATGAAAGAGATTGCATCTCGTAGAAGAATGTGGTTCTAAGCTATGATATGTGCTATTATTTGTAGTTCTCTTCATCATTCTCTGTTTCACTTTGGAAACTACTTTGTTACTTATCCCACGTTTTGCCACAAACTGTATGTCTGGAATGTAATGTGGTGATTCCCAAAGTGGCTACTTGTTTTACTGAATGGGTGAAATGCTGTATCAGTTGGGATAAGTTGAAGTCAGTTCTCCCAGCTGATCTTTATGGAAAACTGGAGAGGGATGTATTCAGCAGCATTGCTAAAGCTGTTCTGACCATCTTTGATCAGGTAAACTCTGCTTCACTGTTGTGGTGTTTCATTGTGTCCTAAGACGTGCGATAATTCATCATACGTATTTTGCATAGTGCCATGAGACCAATGATTTAAATAATGGTATCGGTCGACGTATCGGTTTCAGTCGCGGATAATGGTGCCCGTATCGGAGAAACTGTAACCGAAATCGGGAACCAAACGCTTGAATGTTAACCGAAGGTATCACCCGATACGTTAAGATATGGCCTGTTATTTGAAACCTTGCATGGGACTACTAATGTTTAGCAGGAAAGCCTGTGTCTCTCAATTGTTATGAGGATTGTGGATCAATGCAGAACATTGGATAGGAACAAGAATGTGGGATGTGATATGACATTGGTACGGGGTACAGTGGGGCTAGCTTCTTGGGGAATCTTTATGAATTGAAATGCATGTACTAGGAACGACTTATGGTTTTACCTATTTTAACATTTTCATATACTTTCTAAATCTGCTTCGTTGTCGATACAAATACTTTATACTAATAATCTAACATATAGTGCAATTGTTATACTAAGAAGTCACCTACAAAAAGTCATGAATAAACAAACCAGAACAGGCTCATAATGATTGAAGACTTTTTAGGTGAAATTGCATCCAGATTGCAAGCGTACCACATTTGGGACTGTGCAACCAGATCTTTATAAAGAAAAGACTGCAACCAGATCCTGTAACAGCGCCAATTGAGCGTCCTGCTAAACAGATCCTAATGTCTCACTCAAACAGTGTGAAGTAGAGCACTAACAAGCAATAATAACTCCAAGTGACAGTGGGAAATTTTAAGAACTGTATCTTCCGTATTCATCAATTTGGACGACATAAGAAGAAGGGTTATCGTCCATATTCATCGAGATGAAATATGGAAGAACTCTACGTACCATAATTTCAAATCCTTACTCTTCCATGTGACAATCCCGAATTTTAACTACTGTATCTTCCATACTCATCAATTTGAAGAACATAAGAATCAGATACATAATATATTTATTTGCAAGAGGTATGCCAAACAAGGCGCCTTTTAATATCTTGCTTCTTATGCGCTGAGAAACCGAGGGTATCACCTTCCTTTTCTTTGTCACTTTTGCATGTTAGCCATCATGATGTTTTCATTGATACTTTTCCAGGCAGTTTTCTGATATCTTCAATTTGGAGTAACTTGAGGAGTACTTCATTTCCTGCTTTTTTTTCTTGCAGGAAGACTTTGCTTGTTTCTTTTTGAGTTCGAAGCGTCGCGAAAGCTATCTAAAACTCTGGGAGAAATTCAAGGTTTGGCCTTCTGAGACAAGTCTCTTTGCCTACATATGTTTCTTTTAGTTAATTATTTGGCTTAGTTGCTTATTGCCCACCCCCAGTTTAGCATTAGGCCTGTCAATGGGCCGGGTCCGACCCAGACCCGACCCTTCAGAACCCGACCCACAGAGACCCAAACCCATATCACGACCCGTGGGACCCTGACCCTTGAAACCCGGTACAAGATGGGTCGGGTCGGGTCAGACCCCGTGGACCCACATGGCCGACCCAGACCCATTACATGAACGAGAAGGACGCCAACAAGACCCGGACGACAGAGACTGAGAGTTACGTAATTATGAGGGTGAGGGAGTTATGGTATTATGAGAGAGAGAGAGAGAGATTGTTGTGACATTATAGGCAAGAGAGAGACTCTTAAATTAGATTAGAGGGTGAGAATTTTGTGGAAGTTAAGAGACTTACGGGATTAGGAGAGCGAGATAACAGATTTTAAGGAGATAAAATAAAATCAAAGAGAGATTATAGGAATTGAGAGAGAGAGAGAGAGGCAGAGAATTATGGAAGTTTTTGGAGAGACTTAACTACCTACGACATTCATGGGATTAGGAGAGAGATCAGAAAAATGTGGTGGGAGAGAGAAAAATAACGTGCAGAGAGATTCATGGAGTTGGAAGTTTTAAAAGAAAATCTATCATAATTAAATAAGATGGTACAAATTAATAGTAGTAGTAATAATATGGTAAAGATAACAAAATTAAAGACAGAAAGAGAAAAATGTAATTAGCAGAGAGAGATAAGGAATTATCAACGAGGAAAGGAAGTAAATCAAAATTAATAAAAACTTAAGTGATAAACTTTGAAATGAAACTAAAGAGATAAACAAGTAAAAGAGATAATAGTATCAAAAGTCATTGATTATCTCCGTCTAATGATTTAAAAAAAAAAAATCTGTGTACTCGTAAGAAAATAGAGAAACGAATAACAGATAGTAACATCACGGGTCGGGTCCGGGTCTAGGGGGTCGAACCCGTAGGGTCTGGGTCGGGTCCGGGTCTGACAGTAGATGGGTCGTGAGCTGAAGGGGCGGGTCTGGGTTGAGTTTGTTGGGTCGGGTCATAAATGGGCTGGGGTTAGGTCGGGTTTGGACCCCGGCCCATTGACAGGCCTGAGCATAACTGTCATCTTTCCCTCCCCAGTTTCAGAACTGTCTTCATACCCTCCCCAGTTTCAAAAGGTGTGGCAATTAACATTTTGGTAAAAGTCCTGTTAAGTCTTCTGTTAGTTTACAATGGGATCACTTTGTTTGAGGGGTAAAATGGTCACGTCATGACAATTAAGACCAAGATGAACACTGCCAAAACCGTGCCAATGAAATCCGGATACCGGCGATTTTCATAAATTCCGGTGTGTGCGGACCACACCCCTACCCTCGATGTCACCAATACACCGACATCAAGATCTCCACCGAACGTCATCCCCGCCCAAACTGCCGTTAACATCAAAATCTAATCATCCACCATATCCCCACCCTCACCTCGGCCAACACCAACACCTCGTTCACCTTCACCAAACTCAGGCACCACATCCAACCACCACTCTCACTCTGCCCAGACCCACCACACCCAATTACCACCGAACCCACAAACCCATCGTATTGCTATCATCATCAGCACCACCACCCATCACCGCAGCCCAATCCAACAAGAAAAACACCCAAAATCGAACCACACAAATCAGAGAGGGGGAGGAGAGGGAGACTCAATGCAACCCAGAAATTCTAGAAACCCACGACTTTGTTCAACCAAGACCTACTCGAACCAAATCAAATACCAATTCACATAATAAACACCGAATCAAAAACAAAATCCCCAAATCAGGTACCGCAAAAGAACTCGTGGATTCGACCTCAGACCCATATTTAACCCAAATCAGACACCACACCCAACCACCACGCTCACTCTGCCAGACCCACCACACCCAATTACCTCCGAACCCACAAACCCATCGTACCTATCACAACTGCACCGCTATGACTACCAGCACCACCAGCCATCACAGCCAAAAATCAAACCACACCCATAACCTGAAACCCAAAGCAGACGTGGATGAGAGGGAGACTCAATGCAACCAAGAAATTCTAGAAACCCACGAAATCGTTCAACCAAGCCCTACTCGAACCGAATCAAATACCACAATAAACACCGGATCAAAAACAAAATCCCCAAATCAGGTACCGCAAAAGAAGAACTCGTGGATTCGACCTTGGACCCAAATTTAACCCAAATCAGAACCGTGTCATTAGCCCTGACTGAAATCGAACTCAATGACGAAATCCTCGTGGTCCTAACTGGTATTCACACACACACACATATACATATATTTAGACAGAGAGGGAGGGGTGGGGGGAAGAGGAGAGGGAGAGGGAAAAATATATTTTTCATGTCAAACTCAAGCATTGTGAACCGCTTGGTGAATCTTTATTGGATAAAAAAATATTTGAATACCGGTTGAAGAGTCCGAATCATACGATTCAGTTGCGATTCGGACCGGTTCATACGATTCACTTTCGATTAAGGTCCAATTGAGTTACAGCATCAGTCTAAGAAATTATAGTTCCTACATCACTTCCTACATTTATGTTTTGCAACATACATTTCTTTTAAAATTACTAGTGCATTTTTCTCAAGTACAAGGGTAACATTTTCCTATAATTTTGAGTTTCCAATAATTTGAGCTTTCTTTTTGCCAAAACATGAATATTTTGCTCACCAATGTTATAGCTCTATGAAATATTTTGTTATATCTACATAACAATACTGCAAGCTGAATCTTTACGATTCACGATTCATTGAAGGTGGATTTCGATTCACTATCTGAATCCCGATTCCACAACTATTTACTTTTCACCAGTTTTCTTTTCCTCAGGCTCCAAAGTTGCTGTACTGTTTCTGAAACAATTTTGCCACTGTTTTGTAGGTTGACCCTACCAAAGAAATTCTTGAGGTAACACCTTGTTTAAAGAGTTGTAATGAATTTTCAGCTTCACTGTTCTAAAACTAATACGCTGTCTTGAAATTGTCAAATCTTGCAGTCTTCATTATCTTGGGGGGGGGTGCTTAAGTCATAATTTCTTTCGTCCTGTATTTGATTACTATTCGTTATACTTCATGGGCTGCAGGCAAAATATATTTATATTAATGCTTTAGACGAAGATGAAGTCACAGAACAGTTTGATGGTCTAGTCCAAAGTGGTATTTTTTCTCTCCTAGAGGTATGCCTTTACGAAGCATTGGTCTTGGCTGTAACAGTTTCAGTAGTTTTATGTATCTCAGTAGATCTCTTTAACTCTCTGCAGTCTGCTCTATCTGTTCAATCTCTTGGTGATGAGGTATGCTTTCTTTGAAGTTTCTAATTTGATAAATCTTGTATCCATGCATAGTTCTGTTCTTGGAATTTCGTTTAGGTTACCTTGACTACTCATTAATTGGAAGTAATACTTACTAGTGACCATCTGCTACCATGCTTTGATAATCGTTAATTGGAAGTAATACTTACTAGTGACCATCTATCTTCCCCTAATATTGTAAGATCCTTCATGAATTAACAATCTTGCTTCTGAGAGCTCCTAATAGATTGGTTTCATATTTGCCAAACTCGTCCGAGTGGCAAAGCTCGATCATACAATTCGAGTCAGCGGTGGCCAATTCAGACTTGTGGGATGGGACCAAAACTGAAACAGAATTGCAAGCCGACTTGGCCAGTTGCCACTCATATGCACCTAGTAGAGATGGTTACCAGAATAACCATCACAAGTGGAGTATAGTGCAAAACCCAAATTGTTGCCTTTACATAAGATAATGCCTTTACATCCTTTACATCACCCAAATACTTGCAAGAAAATCCTTTGACATAAGATAATGCCTTTACGTCCCCAGATGCAGTCATAAATATAGCACAAAGACCCGTGCTTTTATATTTATGTTCTAGGCTATACAATGGGCTCTAAAAAATATACTAGCCAATTCAAGGCAACCATTACGATATTTAGTAGCTAAAAATATGTAGAATAAATGATTGCAGTGTTGAATTTCGATGCTTTAATTCAGTTGGCATAGTCCTGCTGTTCGGATCCTTAGGGGTTATAATATCAATGGCCACTTATCCATTAATGCTGTTTGAGCGCCACGGGTTGTTAATTGTATTTTACTTAGTTGCATAAATCAAACTCCAGCAGTACCCATGTTTAAGATCCCGATTCCTTATTTTACTGGTGTTTCGACATTTAACTAGAAAGATCCATCATTGTGGACACATGCTGTTTTATTTTGGGACTCCTAACAAGCAGAGTGAATGTTATTTTAGCCAGCAGTTTAGTTTAGGTTGGATTTACTTCTGGACATCCAGTTTAAGTTGGATTTTGGATTATGCTACACGAACTTAGCTGAAGAAGAAACTCAACAGGTTTCGCAAGCTCGTGTTTTTGGCTGTTTACTGGTCCGACTTGCTGTACATCTGTCTGGAGCCTTCAGAATCTACATTAGTTTTATAGATTAATTTTTTTTGAACATGGAGATATAATGTGATGGCTATGTATTTACTAAGAATTTTAATAGAAAACTCGGGAACATCTCCATCTAGTGTTTAATATACTTGAAAAAGTTTAATGAGTTTGCCGATGATATTCGTTGAAGTGATGGAGAAAAAAGGAAAAATATGATTTAGGATTAGTAGGACAAATGCAGATTGCATGGGTGTTTATGGAATATGAGTGCGGGGAGAGTAATATCAACTTACAAGAGGTTCCAATGAAAGTTCACTTTAGATATCCTGGACGAAAGGAGGATCATAACCGAAGGATAAGACCACGATCGGTGTGGATGAGTGCATCAAAGGTCACTTCGCGATAGAGTCCCTACTAAAATTCCAAAGGTAAATTTATGCGATCGCTTTAGGACTTATAATGGCGTTCTTTACCAAGTGTTAGGAAGTTAAGGGAAATATAATAAATATGAGTACTAGAATTAAGAATGATTATGAGACGAACCCTGTAGTTTGAATAGAAATCGAAACCCATAATTTAAAGCAACTATAATTTGCACCAATTAAAACTTAATGGAGTGACTAAGAGAGAACTGAATTAATCATTTTTAAAACGTGTCGGTGCACCTGTTTTGGAGTCAGTCGGTCCAAAATGAAGGTGGTAAACAAGGTAGAACCATAGATGTAGACTAAGAAGCTAATTTGGATGGAGAAAAGTTGCTCAAATGAACCTAACTGACCTAATTGTAATGAAATGAAGAAGCTGGAGTAGATTGATCATGTAACAAAATCCCGGAAAAGCGGGTAAAGCTTGTCGAGTTGAATTGTTTTGGTAGAAGGATTGGATAGGCCTGCATGTCACATTATTCCATGTACACGTGGCATATAAGTTTTCACAATAGTTGTCAAAGTAAGGTGGATTGCAAATCAAAATTATGTTACTGTGATGTAAATCATCTCCAACCCTATGGGGGGAGGGGGAGGGGGAAGGGGAAGGGGAAAACCGTATAAAAATATTGTCCATGTCCAACCCTTTGGGGAGAGGGGGAGGGGGAAGGGGTGCTATGGGGAGAATTTTTGCCTTGGGTGTGGCATGGTTAGGGGGATTTCCCCATGGACATCCCTTCCCCCTCCCCCTACATGGAATGCTAAATTAATTTAGTAGTATTTGACGATATTAATTACACTTAGTAATATAATATGATTATATCATATATATTTTGTTATGATTAATAAATTCTAATATTTTATGATTATATCATACACTTAGTTTTCGTACTTGTAATCGTTATTTTGTTGAATGAAAGCGTTGTTTGTTATTATTATTATTATTATTTTTGAGGAACAAGAAATCTTCTATTAATGATTATTTTAATTATTATTAATATTATTTTTGTTGTAATTATTATTGTTCTTACCGTTTTTGTGTGTATGTATATATATATATATTTGTATACAGTTTTGTATTTACTTTTTTTAGTATTAATAATTTACTTTTAAATCATTAATTATATATTAAAAATTATTTTTGTTGGGTGGGGGGAAAGGAATGGGTTGGAGATGATTAATAGTTTGGGGGTGGGGAGGGGGAGGGGGAAAATGGTGGGCCCGTGAGGGGTGGGGGAGGGGGAAAATGCCATGGGTTGGAGATACCCTAAGTGGAATAAATCATAGTTATCTGTATCTTACGATTCATGTATCTTAACCTACAATTCGATTCAATTCAATTCACTAATGGAACGATGTGAATCCCCCAATTGATCTTAAATGAACATAAAATCGTCTGAATTCCGATTCAAGAGACCGGATCTTATTCAGACTGGTTTGTATGATTCGCCATCGATCTAGCTAAAGATCTAATTCGGTTAGAGTTCAAGTCTAAGAAATTGTACTTTCTACACATGTCTGTTTTCTACATGTTAAAATGATTAGTACATTTTTCTCAATTCCAAGACTATTAGTATTTATTATTTCCCGTCTCCTTGTCATCTTGTAGCTCCTTGCTCTACATGCCTTTCTATATCTTCATTATTCTTATCTTTTAGATGTGCGAAATTCCCATTCACTTGTGAGGGGTGTGAGTCTCTAATAATTTGAGCTGTCTTTTTGTAAAGATACGAATATATTTGTGCAGGCTTGTTATAGTTTCATGAGATATGTTATTCTATTCACTTATATTTTGCAAATAATTCTTTACGCTTAACGAGTCAGTGAAGGTGAGTTCAATTCACTATCGGTCTGTTTGGATAACGTTGGATTTGGGGGTGGATATGGATTTGGATTTGGAGTGATTTCGGATGAAATCCAATGTTTGGATACATTATAGGGGCTTGGAAATGATTTGGACAAATATAACACCCCAAATAGTGAATAATGTGAAATTCCAGTGGATAGCATGTCATTTGAAATCCGCGTCTGTTAAGTGACACCGTGACAGTACCGAGCAACCATCAGGCATCTTTAATGTACAAAACCGAATTTTCATTTGTTGGTTTTATTGAATTTTATCAAAAAAAAAAATGCTTTTCCAAGGAATCGAATCGTCGACCTCTGACTCAGCATGCACCAAACTTTTAGGTGTGGCATGCAGGGAACACCTAAAAGTTTAGTGCCTGCTCAGTCAGAGGTCGACGGTTCGATTCCTTAGATAAGCAATTTTTTTTTGTTGATAAAATTCAATAAAACCAACAAATGAAAATTCGGTTTTGTACATTAAAGACGCCTGATGGGCCAATACCATATTTGTTTACCTTTTCGCACTGGATATTCAACAATCAAAATATCAAAGTCAAATTCAAAACTTGAAATTATAGTCTATTAATAGCCTCCAAACAGAGGATTTTAAATCCCTCTGTATTTTAAATTTTAGAATTCCAAATCTTTGATTTGAAATCCAAATTCAAATCATGGTTGCCAAACACAACCTAGTTGAATCTCGATCTGACTAGGATAAAATAAATTTAGGACAAAAATAAGCATATACATGGATGGTAGAGCTACTTATCAGTGATAAACAATTTCCTATTACATTAAGTTTGAGAAACAGTGAATAGTTTGGAAATGAATCACACTAACTACCCCTGTTGCTTGGGATTAAAACACGAAATACCCACGTGGTTTTGGAAATTGCTCTAACTACTGTTATTAGTTCTTCTGTCAACAGAATTTCTAAAAGCTCGGTTACCCTTTCTATGTTCTCATGACACCCGTTCTATTCTACAAACATCGCAGTCGTCCCTCTTCATATTCACCAACACCACCACCTGTACCACCACCAATGATGGACAAACATTACCACTATCACTTTTTGCACACTGTACCTGGAAAGAACCCCCATCAACTGTCAGAACAAGCCCCAATTTCACTAATCCCTCTTCTTTCTTCACTTCTGCTCTGCTCAACCAGCATGAGACTTGCAATCCTGACCACCATAATCACTCTTTCTTTCCCTAGATCGAATAATTCAAACCAGGACCCAACACCAATTTTGAACACCAACTCAGGTACAAGGTCCCTAACTGGATTGTCCCGGAAGCTCAGAAAGTGGCATGTCATTCCTTTTGAGTTCTGTTCATTCAGTTCCTCTGCAGATGTTCGGTTTTCCATGTCACCGAGTTCTTGGACACCAGATGTTCGGTATTTCCCATTGATATCCACTGTCTCTCTGACTTTTTTTAGCAGATATTGTTTTGTCTTAATCTTTATGCGTCTCTCCTAGTGAAATCCTTGCCACTATAAGATGAATCGGTGATTTGGGTTTGTGAAGTTCTGTGAATCTTCTATCTTGAATTTGATGATTTAACTTCCTATGTAATCAATTCTTGAGCTAAAAGAAGATTAAGTGTGTTAATTTAGGTGTTACTCGTAGGTGGGGAGGATGGGAGTAAGTGATGGCAAAGATGTCCAATGTTTGGAGATGTACTCCGGTTTGGGTGAGTTGAATTTGCTACTGTGGTGGATGGCAACAATGGATGTGGTGCTGGTCTGGCTGTGAAAGTTGTCTGAGGTAGAGGCTTTGGAACAAGAAGATTGTGGGGCTTTTCTGGTAACTTTTCCGTCATTTGGGCGAAGTATGTGAGAATAAAAGAAAAAATATTAATATTATAAATTAATGAAGGGTAAAATGGTGAGATCGGTTCTATAATAAGCTGATATAACTAGCTGCTTGATTGTTCTGTGACAAGCAATTTGTTTGGTGGGTTTGACTTTTAAATGAAGTAAGGGAATCAAACATAATTTCCCAAGACACAGGGGTAGTTAGTGTTCCTACACCAAAACTTTTGTACCACACCCATATTCTCTGCTAAAAGAAAAGCGTGTTAAAGATACAAGATGATATTTAGATGAACAAGGCAATGACGAAGAGAAACCGAACTCTTATCTGAAAAAAGAAAGGGGAACCAAAGAAAGCCAGCAAAACAAGAATAGGATGATGTGTTAGATTGCCTCCATATCAATTATACCCCTCTAATTGGATCAATGATTCTTATTAGGATGGCAATATGGTCTGATCCGATCTGAGATCCGAGCGATCTGAGCCGAATGGATCGGATCCAAATCCGATCTAATCGGAAAATGGATCGGATTTGGATCTGGAAAGCCAGACCCGAACGGATTTGGATCTGAATTTGGATCTCAGGGCAGATCCACTGGGTTCCAACCCGATCCGATCCGACATATATGTGTGCTTTACAATTATACCCCTATTACCTCTCTATTTACACTTTCAAGAAGAATACTATAGTTACTCCAACCTATAGAACTATTTCTTTTTTTTTAGGCTTCATAACTTACGAACAAGCCTTAGTGTATGAAGTAGTGTTTGTTTTTTTATGTTATTTTTTCAATTTTATTGCAAATTCGATTCGGATCCGATCCAAATCCGTTCCGACAACATACTATATGGATTTACGGATCGAATTTGGATGAGCTGAATGATACCCGATCCGATCTGATCCGAATCCGGTGATGATCCAAACGGATCTGAATCCCATTTCTTCTAGTCGGATTTGGATCGGGTTGAGCCTGATCCAATCCAGATCCGACCCGTTGCCATCCCTAATTCTTATTAATCATTTTGAATTGTTGCTACCTGATTGTACAGTTGTCATCCTGGATTAAAATAGTTATTAGAAAAACTGATAGCGGGGACTCTCTTTGCTTAACGAGTAAATCTAACCACCAGATTATGGAAATTATGCTTTTTAATCAAAAGTTAGTACTGTGACGCAAGTGGGCAAACAGGGATGGCTCTGGACGGACAGAGCTTGATCCGACGTTGTTAAAACTCTGATAGACTTGCTGAGTTGAACCAATAGTTTGGCATGTGGTCGAAATCTTCGGTCTTCTTTTAATGTGTATCTTTTGCGTCTGTATGTAATGGTAGAAGTGCTAAACCGCGTGTGTCCCTCTTGCTTCATTATTTAAGTAATGCTATGCGAGTAGATTCTAATCCTTGCTGATCTGCAATTGATGCAGGTTGATGTTGCTATCGCACCCGTACAGATGTTAATATTCACTTCCGCGATGATTTGTTAACTCACTGTAATACTGTTTGTTACGTCAGAGCTTTAATTCAACACTGTTTAACTGTGATAGACTTGCTGAGTTGAACCAATAGGCTGTGGTTGAATTTTCGGTTTCCGTGAATGTACTCCCGCCGTCCCAAATTAGAGTCCACTATTCCTTTTGCGGCTGTCGCAAATTTTTGTTCGCTTTCTTTTTGTGTAGCTTTCAATATTGTAGCTCCTATAAATTGCCCCCAAAAGTAATGCTGACATCATCGAATAGTCAAAAGTGGGGGACATTAAGTAAATGAACTGATAGAAAGTTAGTGGGAGTCTAATGATTGCATGTCCCCTTAAATAGTTGGAATCTCCAAAATGCACCAAAATATTGGTATGGAGGGAGTATATCTTTTGCATCGGCATGTAATGATTGAAGTGCTAAACCTCGCGTGTCCCTCCTACTTCTTTTTTTTTTTTTAAGTAAGGTTATGTGAGAAGATTCTAATCCTTGCTGCTTTGTGATGGATGTAGGTTAATGAAAAGATTTCCAACTACAGAGAGAAGGTAATATTTTCTCCTGCGATCATGGGTTAACTCACTGTAATATAGTTTGTTACGTTTCACATCCCTCCTATAAGTGTATGATTCTTATGATTGTAGGAATTTAATGATTAACGGTTGTGATACAGTTTGTGTGGTAGTTTTTACCAAAGTAAGGATAGCGAATGTAGTTTCCGAAGATACAAGGGTAGTTATTGTTCTTACACCAAGCCACAGGGGTAGTTAGCATAATTCACCCATATTTTCTGCTAAAAGAAAAGCGTTCTGAACATATATGGTCTTTGAGCAAGTAAAGTAGGTAAAACAAGGCAATGGCAGAGGCTTGAGTCTTGTTATCTGAAAACGAAAAAAGATGACCTACGAAAACTAACAGTTTAGCTTGTTAGATTGATTCTAGCTCAATTATACCCCAGTATTTACTCAATGGTCCTTGTCATTATTAGTTTCTGAATCATTTATTATTTGTACGATTGTCATCCTGTATCGATATTTTAGAAAAATTAAAAGCGGGGTTTCTGTTTGCTTAATGAGTAAAATGAACGATTATGAAAATTTTGATTTGTAACCAGTAGTTTGTACTGGGACGGACTGGACAAACGGAGATGGTTTTGGATGGACCGAGCTCTGATCCATGTAGCCGGACTTGGTTATTATGCGAAAAGACTTGCTTAATTGTACCAATAGTTTGGATATGTGGTTGAATTTTCCGGTTTCCTTTAATGTGTATCTTTTTCTTTGGGGGAGGGGGGGGGGGGGTCATGCAAAGGTACAAGTGCTAAACCTCATGTATGCCTCCTACTTCCTCTCTTTATTAGTAAGGTTATGTGAGAATGTTCTAATCCTTGTTGATCTGTAACCGATGCAGGTATGTTCTGTGATCCCACCCAGACTCGAGGTAATATTTACTTGTGTGATCACTTGTTTACTCACATTTATATAATTTGTTACATTTCATAGCTCTCCTCATGTTATGATTCTCGTGATTGTAGGAATCAGGGGAGTATAATCCGCAACAAATTAAAGCAGTGAAGACTGTACCTTTGAAGGTATTGAGTTCTAAGTTATCATTTACAGTCTGGCTAACCATAATATCGTGAACCGTGGTCCATGTAATAAACTGATCATGCATTAGTTCCATTTAAGCTTCAAATTGGATCATTCAACCATACTGCGAAGAATAAAGAAAAGCTGCATCTCAAACCCATTAAGGGTATTTCCTATGGTTCAGATTTCAATTCCTATCATGATGAGGATTGTATGCTACTGTAGTTTTTGGCAATGTTAAATTTGCAATCATAAAAAAACCAAGTAGGTGAATTAGTCCTTGGTTCTACTATTAGTGATATAATTTGGTGTAGGGGTTATAAATTGGGGGTACAATGGGCCCCACATTATAGGGTGTATTGATATTAATGGAGTAATAATTATATAGGTAGGATTTATGTAACATGTTTGTATGCACCATTATAAAATAGAGTATTACGACTTTAGTATTCAATCCCACCTACATGGTGGGATTAAATTTTAGGCATAGATGAGGTATAAACAATAAGGGGGTAATGACTAGTGAATCCCCCCCCCCCCTTAACCTGTCCCTCCTCCAAACATCATTTATTACCCACCCCCTACCGGTATTATTATTACCGTACCCCTTCTTTATCCATGCATCAAACGTGCCCTTAGTTATATAATTGTTTATTCTAAAATGCATTGCTATGCTCATATCATATATCATTTTCATCTTCTTAACTTAGTTGTGTCCACAAACTTTCTTTATTTTTGCTATATAGGATTCATTGTATAATGATTCTTGCGCGTCACAAGAAATGAGTGCCATTTGAAAGAACTTCGAGTTTAAAGTTCTATTTTTACCTGATTGTACACTTGTACCTCAATTTTTCCAGCTACTTTAGAGAACGGAAAAAACAAGAAACTAACAAAAACACTGTTTTTGTGTAAATACTTATCTGAGCTCCCACCAGGTTTGTAAATCACGTCCAAATCACGTGTATGATGACAAACAAGCATAAGAAAATCCATCTGCGTGGAAATTCAAGGTCCCACCATTTTGCAAAATTATCCCCTTCGTTAAATGAGTGGAGTTGACTTCATTAATCAACACCATTCGCCCTCAAGCTTTCAAACTTGTATGAATTTTGTTCCAGATTTGAAAATTACCTCTCACGGGTAAAAGGACTTCATTATAAATACATTTCATTTCCTCGCTGGAGTGTTATAAAGCACAGCTAACTTCGGAGTTGGCACGTCAGAGATGCTATCATGTTCTGGGTTACCTGTTTGTAGAAGCTTGTCAAGGCTTCATGTCTGAAGAGTTGTTTTCGGCTTTAGGTGAAGGATTTCAAGGAAGGGAAAGGGACACTGATGCGGAAACCTTTCTGGTAGAAACATTGGTTGTTCATCTGCGGCAAGGGTTGTTTGACCTCGGCATAATAAAATCAGCCATGGTATGCTCTTTGCGTCTGTTTGTGTTTTGTTTACATGTATGAATATACCTGCCACAATTTGATTATCTTGCTCCCAATAAGAAATAGCTATGCTCTTGTCTTCTGCTTCACTCTGCATTGAGTACAGAAATTGGTTCACCCTGCGCGTGTTGGTATTCGTCGATAGGGTACAAAGTGTGTCAATTGGTTCCCCTTATCCAACACCGTGAACTTTTTGTTCTAAACTATAGTTATGTATGACTCGGCTCGTTTGAAAACAGAAAAACTGAATAGTTATGTTTGCTTTACCAGAAATCTCATATGAAGAGATATAAAAGGCTGCACAAAATCTACACACTCTTTCTCAAGACACTCACGAGTTGCGTCACTGCATCTGTCCGTATTGCATCCTTAACTGTATCTCTTTCTAGTTGGTAATGTCTAAGGAACCATGCTTTACAACAGTTGGTAGCAAATGGTGGTGGTTGTACTAGAGATAGTAGTGGAAAGACCCAAAAAGTGTATCATAGCAGGAACCTGAACCCGCTCCTCGTGATTACTGCTGACCTTTTGTCCAGCCTCTGTTTCCTTTAGTTCTTTCTGACTAGGCTTCTTGTTTGACATTGAATCACTTCATCCGGATAGATGTCATGGGTGTCTTGAGGATTCATCTGCAACGGCCTATATCAGGGCATGGAACTGATGTAAGAGAAATTTGAAACTAAAAACCCGGGCTATGAGATTGAAAGTGGAGATGTAGGGTTTGAGATTAAAGAGTAGACTCACACGTCTCTTTATCTGCATCTCTCATTTCTCTCTGTTTATTTGGTTCTTCATGACTTTCACTCTTTAACATGTTTGTTGGTTGTCTTGGGCGTTAACTTTTGGACATGGAGGCTACTTTGGTGGGTTGGTCTATTGCAATTGTTTGGTTAAGGAGGGGGCTGCTTTGCAATGAATGAGAACAATGAAGAAAGATGGCGTGGTGGCAGTGAATGGATAGATTGATGCTTGCAATGGTCGGTACTTCTTTTGGGATGGAGAGTATGGAGGGAGAGACAAGGCATAAATTGAAGGTGCAACTCTGTTGTTACCTTATCTTTAAGCAAATAAACTCGTGTAACATGTCCTACGACATTTAATGGCAATGCAGCTCTTCTTAATGTTGAGATATGGAATGATCAAGACCTTACATAATCGACATGTTTGAGAAAAACTCCTAAAGTACTCGTTTGTTATTGTCGTTTTATTCACTTATTACTTTCTTCTTTTTGGCGGCACAGATGAGAAGATCTCTAGAGGCTGCTACACATGCAGTGAATTATTCTCCCTTTAGGCCTGTTTCGTAGGATGTCATTAAAGTGATAGAACTTGCTGAATATGAGCGGAGGAATCAACGCCATCGTTTTATCGAAGTAGACGATGTTTTATTTGGACTGAGTCTTTCGAAGCTTGGCCGTCATCAGCTTCTTCAATCAGTATTCTTGTACACTTTTGGTCTCGCTTCTCCAGGAAAACCCGTTTTGTTCAACATATATAAACGGACTAAATTTCACGTTGGCTATTTTGGTAACTAGCATTCCTTTCACTAGTGCATTAAGTGTTTTTCTTTCTTCTTTTTTTCCTTGTTATGTTTACTTGAAATCTCGTTTTGCAGGCGGTGAACGCATAGAGCTCGAGCATTTTGTTCTGGGCGTCCGAAATCATGTGGGGAATGCGAGAAGTCTAATACACAATGATGCATAAGACTTGACTGAATACCATGAGAGTCAATTCGAGAGTCTCAAGAAGATGAGGGGAGAAGCTCCACCTGATCATGATATAGGTTATAAGGAGAAAGGGTTGATGGATGGCGATGTTGCAATAGGCGGATGTTATGACTTGGTCGAGGTTCTGAAGAAGGGTTCCCTCGAATTACCTGGAATTCGTATGTAGCAAAGTTTGTAATTGTCTGTTGACTTTGTCCTCCTTGACCGTCTTGGCGCAGTGAATGGTTCTGATTCCGGAATCTTAATTACTTTTATGTAGCTTCTCAACTGTATGCTACTTAGGAACTTCTACTGTAGTTTATTTTAAGCGGGTACCCATACCTGACCAAACCCAGGGGTTAGCTCAACTCTTCTGTCGAGCAGCTCCGACTTGCAGGGCCGGTTCTTTCTGCCCGCTCATTGTGATACAAAGCATTAAACTGTTTGATTGAGCTGAGTCGATTTACATGACTTTATTGTGGTTGATATGCACCTTTGATTTTTGTCGTTGACATACTTCTTGTCGTTTTCCTTTGGTTGGGTGCTGTTATTGAAGGTGTTCTGATGGATGGAAAACTCACTCTGAGATGTGCTTTCCACCTTTTGGCCGGACAGCCTGTGCTGATGGAGTTCTACTCCAGTAGTCCAATTTTATTGTGGTTGATTGTGGACGTTGACGTTTTCCTTGGTTGGGTGATGTGATTTGATGTTTCGGTGTTTTGATGGATGAAACTCTTGGGAGTTTGTCAAATATACACTGAGATGTGATTTCTCCCTTTCGGCCGGACAGCCTCAGTATGGCACTTTGCTGAGTAGTCCAGCTTCAATGGTACTGCTAGACTAGATAAGCAAACATTGGAACCCAACAAGCAAAGACTCACGTCCTTCGGTCTTGGAGTGTTGTTGAGCAAGCCTTCCATTCTTCGGCGTATGAAATCTTGGGAAGAGTTCAATGTATTTCAGTATATCCCTGTCCGTTTTGTATAGTTCTTCTTTGACTTTTCAACCCGTAACTGCATCACTTTCTTCAGTGTGTTCGGGTGATTGACGACCAATAACAGCAATGAGACTTCAGACATTAATTTTCATGAAGGAAAATGACACCGACTAAATAGCACACTCCGAGCACGTGTACAGGAAATAAATGCATGTGTTCTAGCTAGCTTGAAGGAGATCATGGTTTAATTTAGTAAAGGGTGAAGGGTGGAAAAAATATGCTTGGAGAAGCTTCATCAAACAGAAACAATACCGCGAGACTCACTGTAATGACAATTTACATGCAGACAAACGCTAGTGCCTACAGAATTACTGCTGCGATTTCGGTTCGAACCGAACCGGAACCGAACCGATTGACGCAAAACCGGTCGTTTTCGGTTTGGTTGACCGGTTTAAGTCAATTGTTCGGTTCGGTTTAACCGGAACCGGTGTTTGGGTATATCCGGAACCGGACCGGAACCGTGGACAGAAACCGGTTGGGTTAACCGGTTCGGTTCTGGTTCCCAACCGGTCCGGACATATATATTTTTTTTCTTCTTTTTTTGTTTTGTTTGTGGTAATAATAAATGTAAAACATAAAATTAGACAAATAATCAAAAAAAAAGAAACAAACTTATACTATTAATTAAAACTTATACTATTAATTAAAATATCAAATGTTAGAAAACATTGCATCACTATAGTTTAAGTACATCCCAACTAGGTTGGCACCCACTTAACTACCAATCATTTGCATTTTTTCTAACTTACATACAAACTTATTGAAATGAGCAAAAATACAAAATAATAGTCTTCATTTTTCAACGCTTAGCCGTAGGCAATTCGTCTTGATCTAGCGGAGTGTCCACGTCTATTCCAAATTCTTGTTAAAGTTAGGTCACGGCCACGTCCACGTCCAAAGAGTGTAGGTCCTGTGTGCATTTGTTGGCGTCGCTCCAATCCTTTGAGCATATGAGTACCTCCAACATCTCCGGGGTTAGACACGATCTTTTTGTAGAAGCGGGAGAGGTTAGTAAATCACATGCCATTTTAGAAACAATCGGATATTGGATTTGATAATTTTTCCACCAAGAAAGTAAATCTACAATTTCTATTTCTTTCTCCGATAGTTTTAAGAAATAATTTTGGTTAATGTAAAACAATAATTCCGAGACGCAATTCGACCCGGTGGGGGTGGTTTGTCTACTCTTAAATAAAGAACCAATACCAAACTAACTCTTACCCTTACCCTTACCCTTCGGATCACTCGATGATGTTTGAGAACCTTGATCACCAATACCAAACTTAACAACATATTTTTCATACATAACATTATAAGTTTGTTTAACTTCTTCAATAGTTGGTGATATCACTACATCTCTATACTCGGTAGTCATGTTTTCCGAAATTTTTTATAGCATAAAACTTGTGGTTTCATCCTTTTGCCTTGGGTCCAAAATACTTGCCAAACAAAAAAACCACAGGGATTGTTTCAAAATATTTGAGAAATTTTTCTTCCATGTCCGCAATTGCGTCGGATAAAATACTATTATTCCTAACTCATTAAAAGCTTCAGTTAAAAACATTAGTTGTGGAACAACGTTGTTAGTAGAAGGATAATAAACACCTGAAAGAAGATTAGTTGCGTTATAAAATGGTTGAAGAAAATCTCTTAAGACAACGGCGACCTTCCAATCATTAAGTGAAACGGAAACGGGATTGCCTCTTTCATTCAAAAAACGTGTGATTGTGGTCTCATAACCTTTAACACTTTCCAACATCAAGTAGGTTGAGTTCCATCTTGTCCTACAATCTGCCCCAAACTTTCTTTTTTCTTGCCGTTTTGAACACAATATTCCGCAAAAAGTTTGGTTCTTTTGTTTGAAGACGCAATAAAGAGAATAGCTTCACGGTCACTGACCGATGTGAGAGTGTATGATGATTCTTAGTGAGGAAAGATGAAGAAATTGGAGAGTGTATGATGAATTTTGAATGAAGAAGTGTGAGAAATATGGAGAGTGGTTGATGAGGAAGTGTGAAAAAAATTGTGGAAGTGATTGGGTATTTATAGGTGTTGAAGGGAGGGAAGGGGGGGTGATTGTAATAAAGGGAAAGTTCAAAAAATCCGGCCAAAATCAATGTCAAACGGTCACTGACCGATGTGACATCTCATAACGTTCAAAAAAACTTGACCATTGGCCGGTTCGGTTCCGGGCCGGTTCCGGTTCGATCCGGTTCCGGTTCCGGCTACGGTTCCGACCCTGAGAAAATGAGAAACCGAACCGTAACCGAGTACTACTGGGTCCGGGTCCGGTTTCGGTCCCTCGGTTCTCGGTTCGGTTCTCGGTTAATTAATTTCGGTTAATTCGGTTCAGTTTCAACCGGAACCGCCGGTTGAACCGAACCGAATCGCAGCACTATACAGAATGTCAAAGACAATTCCACAGTGCCTGTTGTAACATAACTCCTGTTTCAGAGCTCCGTTACCAGTTTGTTATAACGTGTGGGTATTCGAGCAAGAACGACGAAAGCAAAACAAGAATGAGACAGATATTTAACGTGGTTCACTAGCGAATTCGTAACGAACCCGCTAGCTAATCCACGGCCAGAACCAGATATTTTATTGAGAAGAGAACCCGATTACAATGCACGCCGCCGTGGCCACAATGGCCACGGCTGCAACCCGAAACAACCCACCCGACACACACAACACAAGCTCTCCAGTAATTGCTCAAGTGTACCAATATGTGTGTGTGTTGTACATTGAGAACCAAAAACAAAACATTAAATACTGATGTAGTGGCGTGGAACCATCAAGCCACAAGGAAACAAACTTGGTGTGCAAGCCAAGTAAGTTCCCATTAAATTTCCACCGCCTCAAAACTTATGGAATGTTTCCATGCCTTGTGACCCAAAGACTTGCCAATTTGATTGCAAGTCAAACCAAATAGATTGAAAGTCAAAGTTTCTAACAAATCTCCACCTTGACTTGAATCAACTCAACAACCCGAAACCAGAACCTGATGCTTCTCTTCTCAAACCTGAAACGGATGCGTCTCCCAGAACCACAAACGAGCACGCCTCCCCGAACAGATGTTCCGCAGCTGTATGCGAAACCCGAATCGCCAAATCGTTGCTCCAACTACCATGCGTTCCTGCAACGAATGCGCCAGATGTGGTTGCACTTCCTGAAACAGAAACAAGTGCTCCATCCAGAATCAGACTCGAATGTATTCACCGAGACAGGACCGAATACATTCCAGATGCGCCCAATTGCGCCAGACAGATGCACCATGACAGAATGCCCAGATGTCATCCAGACCAGATGCACCAATGACGAGTGCCCAAATTGTCATGCCCGATGCGCCCCGTATGCCTCAGATGCGCCAAATGCTCGCCAGAAACAGATCGCGCCAGATGCGAGCTCAGTGCGTGTCATGGTACACGCTGCAAAACCTGATGCACGCCAGAACAAATCGTGCATAATGCGCGCCAGAACCAGAATCAGATGCGCGTTCAGATGCGCGTGCCAGAAATCTCACGCGCCAGATGCTTCATGCCGTTGCTCCAACTCCAACAAGTTCCTACAACGCATGAGCCAGAACCAGATTCAATTCACACGTCAGATGCTCCACGCCGGGAGCCGGATTGCGCCTGAACGTCAATTGCCATAACGCCAGATGCGCGTGAACCGCCAGATTCGCGCCAGTACTGAATGCGTGATGGATTTGCCAGATCCCTTGCACGCCTAATCAGATACGCGCCAGATTGCTCCGAAAGTAGCCCGGATAGCCCCCTGCACAAGACTTCAGATGGTGGGTGTACCTGCTTCTCTCTCACGAACAGATCGATCTTGATCGCCAAACCAGACATAATTCTTGGCGGAATCTCGAAACCCAACCTCCCGATAGCCTGCTCCACCTGAATCGCGAAACCGTAGCTTTGAGTTCCACCAAAACGTGAAACCCTAGCTCTAGGCTCCACCCTGATCTTGGAATCCCGGCTCTGATACCAGTTTGTTAAAACTGGTGATCCCCTGACCTGGCTCTGATACCAGTTTGTTGTAACAGAACTCCTGTTTCAGAGCTCTGTTACCAGTTTGTTATAACGTGTGGGTATTCGAGCAAGAACGACCAAAGCAAAACAAGAACGAGACAGATATTTAACGTGGTTCACTAGCGAATTCGTAACGAACCCGCTAGCTAATCCACGGCCAGAACCAGATATTTTATTGAGAAGAGAACTCGATTACAATGCACGCCGTCGTGGCCACAATGGCCACGGCGGCAACCCGAAACAACCCACCCGACACACACAACACAAGCTCTCCAGTAATTGCTCAAGTGTACCAATATGTGTGTGTGTTGTACAAACCTTTTGATTGCATCATTTATCGAAGATTCCAACTCCAAGAAGCTTGATTCAATCCGTAGATAGATTCCTACAAGCAATATGTGAATGGATTTAAGCATCACAATTGGGGAGAATGATTTCGCCATAGTCCATACTATGAGCTCACAGGAAATCTTCATCCACCAATCATCCCTTAAAGGTAATCATATTACCCTCCATGTTAGTTTTCCTCAAAACCCACTTGCACCCTATGGGTAATACCCTTTTAGGTGGTTCCAACAAAGTTCATACTTTATTGGTATACATGGATTCCATTTCTGATCTCATGTCCTTAAGCCATTTCCGGGAGTCTGGCCCACTCGTGACCTCCTCATATGTTCTTGTGCTACTTGAGTAGGTTGATCCACAAAGCCTAGTGATCCTGCTCATGTTCCATCAAAATATTAATGTTCTTATTGTGGTTATTGAACTCGTTCAAGTTCTACTATCCTCCCACTGTTTCTTTTGGAGACCATCTCTTTCTAGAAACACAGCGATTCCAGCAACTAACGCTTTGTCCTCGATTGGATTGTGGAAATAATATCCTTTCGAATATTCCACAAAATACATTTATCCGAATTGGTTCCAAGTTTATCTCTAAACGATTTACATAAACTTCACAATCCCAAATATTTATGAAATACTAGGACACTTCCCAGTTCATATCACATATGGTGTATTCATAACTGATTTTGATGGAACAAGGTTAAGGGCGAAATTGCTATAAGTAGAGCATAGCCCCAAAAGTAAATTGGAAGTCATGTTTAACATATCATAATCGAACCGTGTCCAACAAGGTCTGATTCCTCCCCTTAGACACGCCATTCCATAATGGTGTTCTAGGTGGAGTGAGTTTGGATTATATCAAACACTCTTTAGATACTTTCCAAACTCATGAATTAAGCATCCTCATCCACGATCTAATCATAGAGTCTTGATACTCTTGCCAAGCTAGTTCTCTACTTCATTCCTGAATTCCTTGAACTTTTCAAAGGGTTCTGATTTGTTCTTCATAAGACCCAAATCCATATCAGCTGAATAAGTAAATATGATGAAGTACCGAAGACCATCTCTAGAACTTGTGCTCAGTGGAAACACATCAGTATGTATGAGTCCAAAAGATCATATTTTTGCCCAATAAACAAGTCTCACATGTCTCATATAATTCACAATCAAATGAGTCCAAAAATCCACCCATATGGAGTCTAGAAATGCTTTCACATTCACGTGTCCTAAACTACAATGCCAAAGTAATATCTTTAATGTTATAGATGAAATTGTCATGATAAAGGATCTACAATCCATTAGACAAATTAGCATTATAATAATGCAATTTATTAAATAAATGGAACAACATTTGTCCATCATTTTAATAGGAAAATCCTTTCTTGTCCAAACAAGAAATTGTGATAATGTTCCTACTCATAGCAGGGACATAATCGTACTTGTCTAATTCATGGATAATTACAAAAGGTAGATATAATTTCCTACGACTAATTCAGCAACCCTTGCTTCATTGCCCCATGTGTAGGTGTATCTCGTTCCTATCCAATTATCTTCTTCTCTTGGGATCCTGCACATTTCTAAAAATGTGAGATCCTCATCTAGTATCAAATACCTATGATGATGAGATAGACACATTGACATTTATAACAAAGATACCTTAAATTGAAATTCATAATTTCTTTTTTTTTCTTCCATGTACTTTGGGCAGTTCCTCTTCCACTACACCACCCTTTTGGCTAGCATTTTGTTCAGCGGTTCTCAATCATATTGAGAAAATCGCCTATGAACAAAACTCTAAATGCATCCAACACAATTCTTGGTCCAATTGCGATAATAACTCCTTATTCTTTATCTATCTGATAGATAACTCCCATCTTATAAGCTTTCAATCTTATTGAAATAGCTTAGTTGTGTTTGATCTCTTTCTTCAGCAATCACACATTACTAGCTTGTGCCGTCGCGTCACATGCTGATGAATCATGTCGCCTTGCTTTGGCAAACCCGAGCTTTATTACATCTTGATCATGCCGAGTGCTAAGAAAGAGAAGATAAAACGCAAATGGAGCAACACTTCAAACCTTTCATGTATAGCTGGCTCTTGAAAATAACTTCTTTAAATGTATGATCATATCATACGCCTCCATGTTCTCATCTTGCTTCCTAAGCTCAGAGTTCATGGTAGCTAACATGAGGCAAGTCACATCAAAATAATCATTCTTTGATTTTCCTTCCATTAGGTTTTAGTGTGTTTTTGTTGATGGAAGGAAACTTCATGCTCTAGGATATACGGCATTTTCCTTTTAATTGAGAACAATTCTCAATTTTCTACCAGTTTATAAAACAGATTCCAGAAAATTTGTCATTCTCAAGGACATAGCGATAAATTTGAGTTTGTTGGTTTTAATTCCATAAGTATTCAACACAAAAGGATTATGCAAAATATTGTGACGTTTTTACTATATTTAATAAGGACCTAAATTATTAAATATAGCTCCCACTATTTTTCTCGAATTAATAGCCCTCACCATTAATGCGAAAAATATCATATACTTTCTAGTGGGCCAAGATCCACATTTCACCTTCTCAAGCCGGCTTTGGAACGTCACCCAAGAATTGGTTATTTAGGTAGGAACACATTCCAATTGCATCCATATGCAACTCTTGGTGCAACCGGGCAAATAATTCCTTATATATCTATCTCATAGATAATCCCAATTGCCTTGCCTCTAAGTCTGATATCAAATTGAAACTACTTAGTTACGTTTAACCTCTTACTTTGACAATCACTCATTACTTACTTGTGTCGCCGCATCACACCATGGCAAATTAAAATCACCTTGCTTTGGCAAGCCCGAATTAATGAACCCTGATCATAAAGGGTGTTAAAATAAGAGAAGACCAAAACGTAATATGTCCTTTGACGGATGTTAGTGTCATTACTTAATTTTTTTGGTTGATCCCATCAACTTGATCTACTTATTTGGATTGGACAATCCAAAATAAAAGACCATCATTTTTTTATTATTATCTTGTCACGTTTTGCACGCATCAACCATACACAAAAATTAAATAACAAGATATAAATAATAAACATCCACAAAAATAAAAATTAATGTTGCATGGATATGGCCACTAAGACTAAGATATTACCAAGCCAATGATAATATCTACATCCCCTAAAGTGATAAGCTCATCTCCATGTGCCTCCACCATATTTGCGCGTCCTAGGTGTGGAAATCCTCCATCGTCTTTGTGGCTTCTTGGTTCTTTGGTCTTCTTCTCCATTCTCTTGGCTATCATCTAATTATCTAATTCTAGCTAGCATCTAAATTTAATAAATAAATAAAACCTCACATGTTGAGAAGATCTCGCATGCCGTAATACCTAATTAACTATTACATTAATTTCATCAGCTCGCAGGCCGTAAACCAAAACACAAAGTAAACATCCCCAACCTGGGCCATATCCATCCACCATGCAACAAAGCACATAATAGAGTTAAAATCAATTTTTAACGCGCTTGTTCAATTTTAATTAATTAAATTGGGACACTAGGGAAAAAACAATCAAAAATGTCACCCTAGTCCAACTAGCCTAACCGAGTTGACCCACCAAACCGGACCCACCCGGTCGGACCAGCTCGCCCGGTCAAACCGGTCGGCTGGCCGAACCGGCTTGGCGCTCCAAAGGGAGGGGGACGGGTCTCTAGGCCAAAACCCCATGTGGGTTAAAAACAAAATTTTCTCCTTCCCTTCATGGCCAAACCACAGTGTGGGACAAAACACTTTTTCTTCCTACATTGTGCCCAAACCCCAGCGTTATGTCACCAATTAATTTGTACATCATATCTACATGAACAACACTAATTTTCACATTATATATAAAACTAGCTGATTTCCTAATGAATCATATTCATGGCGTATCAAAATACACATATTAATTTTATTACAGTTTACGGTCAAACTGACAGAAAGAGTCAAAACTGATAAAATTAGTATATCAAATTACACCTAAAAATTCATTATTTTCACATCATATGTTAAATAATTGAATCTCCACATGAATCACATTCATGGCGCATCATAATACGCATATCTGTTTTATTACTGTTTACGGTCAATCTGACAGAACGTTGTAAAACTGATAAAACAAATAACCGCATAAAATCATGTTATGCGCTATCGACCTGTGGCTCTGATATCACTGTAGGGTTTTGATGCCGGTTACCCAGTGAAAATACAAAAATTACTCTGCTCAAAACCCTCCATGAATCGCAGGTGAAGCATCATAACATGATGAAGGAAAAAAGGTTACCTCAGCCATACCAGGATGGGACGAACACATACAAAGAATAGCATCTTTGTCTCTACGGTATCCACACGAATAGACTTTAACCGGGATTCTTCTCCAATAGTGCTAGCAATCATGAGAAGAAGGATGAACTTGGACTTGTGCAGGATAGATCATATCCATCCACGGCAGCAGAGAGAGACGGCATCATCATGCCGTGGGCAGCAGGGAAGGGGCGACCATACGACGACTACATAGGGGGCGGCACTCCTTGCCTTGGCCGAACCCTAGATGGGTGAAAAATCCTTTTCACTCTTCCCCTTTTCTCTCTAGTGTACTATGTGGCGTAGGAATTAATTAAGCATGAATTCTCATAGTCTATAAATCCTAGCTAGAGAAATTCATATTTTCCCATAAATCCAACAATGTGGGACTAGTTACATTCTGGCCCACAATTGCTCTTTAGTCCAAGTAATGAGCATAGTTTACACTTTAGTCCAATTAACTCATTATTACTATTTAGTCCAACTAATTAGCAATAATCCCAGTTTGATCTATTATTGTGTGTGACCCTGTAGGTTCCTAATTACGTTGGCAGTAATAACAAGTGTTACAAACATTGAGCAAATACATTAATGCTCCCAAGTAATATGAATGTCAGTGATCTGACTAACCTCTGTGACCAATGTTACCGTGTTGTATAATCTCTTTGTCTCATCTATTCGGATTGGACACAAGACATGGAATGTCACACTTGTATATCCAATTCATAGTTTCTCGATCTGTGAGTAGACTTAGATAAACAAATAACATCAACATATTGATTTATTCGAGCATGGCCATTCATTTCCCTAAGTCTCACTCATCGAGTGGGCGTGGATATTTACTCCCATTATGTGGGAGGTACAAATCCTCACTACATCACTACCATCTCTCATCTTGTTTCATATCATGTCCGATTAAAGCCTTTATAGTTACCCAGTTACGGTGTAACGTTTGACGATATCAAAACATGATAATTCACAACTAGAGTATCTAGTGACTTCAAGTCTGAGGATCACAACACCATTTTCACTATGAGAAGCGCTTGTGACATTCACATAACTCCCATGTAGCCTTCTCATGGTGTGTCAATCCAGTACACCATTACTCTTAATGTGTACCCATGTGTTAGACTTGATATCCTCATATCAATCTACCCACATACTAGTCTCGATGCAATACAGCCGTCCTATTAACTGTAGTACTCGACTAGGGATATTTAAGAATATAATATTTATATTCTAAGGAATTTATTCATGTTAGCATATCTCCATATCGAAAACATAATGAACAGTAATTCCATATAAATGTCACGCAAAATTGATTGCCTCTACAGCACAATTCCCACATAGACAACTAGGTTCCGCCCTCTGGGTTGCGATCCAGAGGGGGTGTGCACACTTAAGGTCTAGTCTGTCTTGGTATTTTTTTTTGGATACTGCAATAAGAAATTGAGTTGGATATGACATAATTGGGTTTTAACTGATAACTTTTGTGAGTGTAGCATTCTCTTGGGGTATGTCATAACCGGTGTTAACTGATAGCTAATCTACCGGTATAACATTCTCTATCGTGTAAGCCATGATGTTAAACTACAAAATGCAAGTTCAGACTAAACATTTTTCAAACTATATATACACATATACATCTATTTTGTTATAAAGTTCACTTTATTTTTAATCTTTAATTTCATTCTGACATCGTGTTGTCACTGCCTCCTATCTTTGGCAGGTGAGTACGCGGGAGATCGAGAAGTATAACATCACTTAGAAGTTGCCATGTTGGCATATACAATATATAATAGTAAGTTTCTTGAAATTTAAGTTTCTATAATTCTGTCTTATAACATAACCGTTAGGGTAGTCTCATTGCTAGGCATTTCCGTGCTTAGCGCAGGACATCTCCGGAGAGTCTGGGAAATCCAAGTACAATTCTCCAGTACTCCGGGATGGGGGTGTTACAGAAGGTATCAGAGCGTTGGTTCTGTGAAAAGACAAAATTAAAAACTCAACAAATAGGTGGATAGAGTTTTCAAAAGTTAAAACTGGATAGGAAACATACTAAAACTGGTATAGGATGGTTGGGGGAGAGCACTGACAAGAGAGGTATATGTGCATTCCTAGGCCAATTAGGCCTATGTTGTTGGAGTCTCAGGCTGAGATTAAATTTGTTGTATTTTCCCATGATAACGATATTGCATGATATTAATAGAGATTATTGGACATGGAACTGTACATAGATGATCTTCTACCAGTATGATCAGGGAAATTGGATAAAGGGGATGGTATGAATCTTGTGTGAAGTGAATCAGGCTAATATAGCAATGATATTATTTGAGAATAACTTTTCTGCTTGGCAGAGAGCTGCCATATGGTTGAAAGAGAATGTATCTAAAACATAATCAATACTACGTTCATGGTTAGATAGGAATTGAATGGTTAAGTTGATATGTAATCATATAGTTAAATAACTTTTTCATGCTAGAAGAATACTCCGGAACTCGATAAACGATTGATAAGAATGGTATAAACCATTTTGGTATGGTACAATAGTATTTGTGGATATCTGTGTTGTTGGCAAGAGAGACGACATATAACTAGAGGAGAATCTCCTGAAATAAAAATAATGTGACTTGCATAATTGAATATGAACTGAAATGGGAAAGTTGAGATGTAGTCTTGTAGTAGGAGGACCTGTTCAGGCATCCTAGGTCTGCGTAGGCATCTGATAAGTGGGAAGTGAATTAGAAATAATTATGATTCGTTAGTAGCAAAGATAGAGTTACATGTATATCATCAATATGCTACTGTAGTATAATAAAGGGTATGAGATGGGATACGCGCATTTCAGGACATGGAGTAAAAGAATTTATGAGATGATCATGAGGTTAGGAATATTCTGTCGGGTTAGTTTCGGGGATAAGCAATGATATTGGGAAAGAATTGTACCAAGAAGAGAGGCTTGCGGTGGGCGGTATTATAGGAACAGGGGAGTTGGAGTAGTTAGATAAGTGTAGATGATAAGTTGGCTGGGAACCGGAAGAAGTTCGAGTGGAGACATTTAGAGGTTTAATATCAAAGGTGAGATTCTAAGTGTGAGGGGGTTGGTCTATCAGAGGGGTCTATTGACCGGGTTAATGGAGGAAGTGAAGGGTGTGAACATAAGTGTATTACACACAATTAAAGTAAAATTGGTGAGGTTTTACATGAAGAGGTAGGGGCCAGGGTAATGTTGGAAACTTTCGTTCGTTAGGTTGTGGGTGGAAGTTGGAGGATTCATATATAAGTGGTTGTACTCAGACAAGGGATATGAGGGGAATTAGGGTAGAAGTGACGGGAGAGGTGTTGTGTCATTGCTAAATGTTTATGACAAGGGAGACGCAATAAGTTAATAAGGTAAAGGAGCCATCACATAGGTGGGATTAATATGAGATCCCGGAAGGAAAGCTTTAGAATGATCTAAATATGATTGGTGCGTTGGGAGTGGTATGGGTATATCTCAGACTTACGTAGATACTAGGAGACAATGGAAATAAAGGATGAGGCTTGATGATCTTTAGTCTTCAACGTGAGGGTAGTGGTAAGAGATAGAGGAATGTTGACGGATTGCCGAACTAGAACATGCGAATCATGACATATTTATGGGATATTAAGGACATTGTGAAAAAATGGAGGGTAATCATAGCAAGATTACAAGAGATTTAAGCTTGAACTCACATGGATTAGGAAAATACTAAGAGAGGCACAACTAGTTGCGGATTAAGCATGGAAATTCAGGGTCAAAAGAATATGCTAAGGTGGTTGTATTTCAGACAGAGCATCTAATATTGCTACGAGTGGAATTAAGTTCCCTAAAGGAGTAGAAATTAAAAAAAAATAGATTGTTTATAACACTAATCAACAATAAAAAATGCGATTTAAGCTGGTACGACGATTATGAGGCGCATTAGAAATGGAATTGACTAGAGTATATGAGGTATTAACTGAAGGGTTTGTGTCATCATGACAGGCTTATGAATGAATTCATAGGAAGGTCTAGGAGATGTATCTGTCAGTATCAAGTGAATATTAAAAGAATGAGGGAAGAATGATTGAATTAGGAGATCAGAGAATGCAAAAGACTTGAAATGATCTGAAAAATAAGTATGAGGAGAGAATTAGGGAAAGTATGACAGGTGCCGAGAGCATGGATCGGTGTTATTGTAACAAGTGGTTATAAGAGTAGGAAACAAATGGTGGAAGGATATGGAGGAACCTTGAACCAGTAGTAAAGATAAAGGAAACAAAAATACATGAGTGTTGGGTAGAAGCTTAAGGACCAAGATGGGTATAGATAGAGGAAAGGGGGCAGGTGTGTGATGATAGCTCAACGAGAATTTACGCATAGTAGGGTAATAATCGGTATAAATGATAACGGATTTTAGAACTTGAGGGAGCAAGTCGAGAATGGAATGGTTAATAGTGAGGAATAGAGTGTCAGATAAGAGAACCGAGAATATGACATTAAGGCATGCATGGTAAAGTCATGTGATACTATGCAATATTAGGGGATTGTCATTATCTATACAGATGTTGTGAAAATGCGATAGGGTTGCAAGGAACGGGACAAGGATAATTGCGGTATTTCGATGTTGAAATTTTTCAAAAAAAATCCCCCCCCCCCACCCACATACGTCAATGTTGAAACTTGAAGGTGTTCTTCTAGTTGATGATGGCGATATTGCTGTCAAGTGTTTCTTTGAAAGTATGGCCATGGTGTAATTTAAAAACGCGGTCATGGGTAAAACCGTAGAAAAGACACACTCTATATGTGTCATTTTTTTTTACCAAAATGACAAAGCTCTTCTAAAAATTATGTTGTCATCAAATGGGTTTGAACCAAGGACCTCATGAAGGGGCTTCAACGCTCTACCACTTGAGTTACCACCTAGCTGCAAATGATACAAGAATTAGCTAATATTTTTGTAATACTAGTTTTTGCCCCGGGCGCGTTGCGCCCAGTTCAACTTCGATTACGGGGGTATGTTCAACGATCTATAAAGATACCTGCTCAAGTTTTCCGATGAAACCAAGCTGCCAATCTCGTCTCTGAACACTCCTCCGATACCAACATTGTTGTTAGTCGTAGACACACAACCATGGACACTTAGCTTGACCGCAAGCCCTATAAAGATAATATAGTTTAGTTTATGGTAAAAGATATAAGAGTTATTATAATTACACACTTTGTCATAAGAGAGCAATATTGTTGCCCTATTATTCTATTTTATAGTTGACGTCGCTCGATAGGAAAGGTAAATATTTCCATTATAATTTGTACAAAAACCTAAGATGAGGTTTGAAGATTGTCGCGGGAGAAAAATTATGGATGCATTTATGCACCGATGAAACTCTATATAAGTATGGACAGTTAATGATGCTTACTCTAGTTGGTCGTGACGGTTCACCCCTGAGTTGATCGACTTCCTCTTAAGTACCCGAATCTTCCCCAGTATCCTTTCCATACTCAATTTGGCATATCGCTTGTTGAGGATTCTAATTATTTCCCATCTTGCAGCTTTTTTTTCGCATTCAGTATATTTTTTAAGTAACTCCCTTTTCTCCTTTGTCATAACAGTGGGTGCTGGCTAGAGGTTTCTCCTTTTGCAATTTGCTCTAGCAACATCTTGGTGTTGATATGGATGGCTGGTGATCGTCCTATTAATCAATATACTGGACTAGGGATATTTAAGATAAACATGAATTGCAATCTAAGGACTTCATTATATTAAATATATCCATAAATAAAAAATGAATGTCCTAGCCAAAACGTTGTTCATACTAAAAATAAGATTGTCTCTAGGGCATCTCTTCCAACAATGAGTGTGTTGATGTTGAAACTTTTCAAAACAATTCCCCCCCCCCCCCCCGCCCGACATACTAAAAATAAGAAATAAGATAGTCTTTAGGGCTGTGGAATGAGAATGCAAAAGATGGATCATCAACCACCCAATGCATTCAACTGAACAAGATAAGTGAAACCTGAAACTTCTTATGCTGGAAAAAATTAACAAGCATCTCTTAACACCCTTATGGATTAAAGATTCTGTAAAAACCATTGAGAAATCGAACCCAAGCATCAACAAGCAGCTCTTAGCAGCCGAATGGATCAAATATTTTGTATAAACCCTCGAAAAATCAAACCCAAGCATCAACAAGCAACTCTTAACAGCCTAATGGATCAAAGATTCCGTATAAACCCTTGAGAAATCGAACTCATGCATCAACAAGCAACTCTTGACAGCCTAACAGATTCCGTATAAACCTTTGAGAAATCGAAACCCCACGCCCATGACTGAATATAACAAACTTATCCTCAAAGTGGATAATTTCCATCAAATATTCACCGAATTCATAGGAAAATATGTTTCTCCGTGAGAATTGTCTCAAAACTGATTGCGAAATGTACGAAATGCAAAAAACTGATGAGAAAGATTTGAAATCAAAGATTTTACCCTAATGCGAGCAGTGGCATCTTGACCAGACTGAAGAAGCATAGCAATGTCTCGCCTCATCTGCTTCACCACCGTCTCCCTTTTGTTCCTCAACAGCTTAATCCTCGCCACCGCCATCTTCGTCGTTGTCTTGTTGTTTTACCGGAGTTTCGCAGAAACAAATCAGCTCCACAAATCACAAATACAACAAGAAAATGAAGAAAATACAGGCTTTTGCGTAAAGCTATTATCTTGTAGGGTTACCTAGAAACAAAATCAGCACTACAATTCGCAAATACAACAAGAAACTGACGAAAAATATAGGATTTTGTGTAAATCAATCATTTTAAAGGGTTACCCATAAAATCAGCACCACAATTCACAATTACAACACGAAACTGAAGAAAAAATAAAGCTACCATTTTGAACGATTGGTTTCAAAAAATACAACACGAATTTAAAGAAAGATCCATAGTTTTGAGTATTGTTAACACTTCGAAGGGTTACCCAGAGATAAAATGCAGAGGGCTTCGAGTCAACATAGATTTCAACCCTAAGAAGAAGATTGTCACCCATAAGAGACGATTAAAACTTCAATTAAACCCCATCAGCGGGACTGTAAACCCTAAATCGTCGACATTCACCACTGAAATCGAAGATATTGTACCTACCTTTCAAAGATTCGAAGGAAACGTCGCGGATTCGAATGAGACAAGCATATAGGCACGTACAACGTATCTGTGAGTCGGGTAAAAAACAGACGAACAACATTCATTGAAGCACCGAATTCAGCCATCGAGAACAAACCCAGAGCCTTTCGCCAAACACCGACGAACATTCGAGAGAGAGAGAGAGAGTGAGTGCGAAAATTCTCAAGGAGGAGGGAGAGAGAGAAAGAGACGACGAGAGAGAAGAAGTGGAAGCAAGGAGGAGCAAAGAGAACACGGAAAGCCTGCAACACCAGATGGGAAGCACGTGTGTTTCTCACAGCGAATTGACCCAAACTAATTGCAGTTATTACAAAAATACCAAGAAAGCAACCCTAAAGACAAATAAGGGTAGGAACGACAATTCCTTCATAAGACCTTGTCCTAAGTGGCCAACCCTTATTGGTCCACGTCACAGACCCTTCCCACATGGCAGCACCCCACTCGCTAGAAAAACTTTCCTTAGCCTCTTTAATAGTACAAAGGTAGGTAGATTATAGAGCTACAATCATTCCTTAATACTATAAAAGAAAAATTACAATATCGAACGGGTACTATTTGATATGTTTCTTCTCCTTTCAGTTTTGGCTTTTTCATCCGTAAGCATGTCACTTTGACATATGGTGATTTGGATAGTAAAACGATATATATATATATATATATATATATATATATATATATTTTTAATTTTTCATAATGTTGTAGAATAAATTTTAAACTACAACACAATGAAACATTATCTAAAAATTGTTAATTAAATTATCGCGACCCGATGAATAGCGGTAAAACTTAATCCGTCTAAATCAAATCGAACCCAGTACTCGGCAATCCTCCATCGTCTCTCTGGCAAAGTAACGCCACCACCGCTGATCTCCGTCAACACACAACCCCCGGCGAAACCTTCTCGCTCTCCCTGCCCTCTCTGTCGGATCGCACCAGCAGCGGCAGTTCAGATCAGCGACCAGCCAGCCGGCAAACCGCCGCCGTACCGCACGCCACCAGAGTCTCTGTTCGACGTTCTCCTCCAGGCCCGATCGGTTCGAGAACCTTCATCGCCCACTGTCCAACGCTTTCTCCGCGTCCGAGCTCCGTTCCACCTTTTAATTTCTCCGGCCTCTCTCTCTCCGTTTCAGTAAGTGTTTGTTTTCAGTTTATATCGCATGCTCGTCCGTCGAAAAAAAAACTCACTAGTTCGTAGTTAATTCCATCATTGTTCTTATTTATTTCCGAAATCCCTAGTTGTTATGTGGTTTAAAATTCGCCGGGAGTATGTAATTAGCATTAGTTGGCTTCTAAATGTGATGTTAATAGACAAAGATTTGAACCAAAATCGAAACCGAATTAGTTTTGCATGCTGGATTCGTTTGCAATTATGCATGCTGTTGGTGCCGCCCTAGGTGGAGAAAGGGTCCATGTCGCCCATAAATTGGTAGGGGAAAGTTTTTACATGCTGAAAATACCCAGTCAGCGAAAAGCTTGGGAGTTTTGGATCCTTTGAGAAATACTAGTATATAGTTTTCAATAAGTTTGTAGTAGAATATGGATTTATAAAATATTAGGTTAATTTAGATATTTTAACTAGTCTCTTTTATTTAAAAATGTAACTGTAAAACTTCAGTATTAAAATGAATCAGCTATGAGACCCGTCTTCGTTGGACTTGTGATTATTTTTCCTATTTTTTTTTTTTTTTTTTTTTTTTTTTTTTTTTTTTTAATAAAGTGAATTGTAGGGTCTCCAGTTTAGTTACTCTCTCACCTTTTCTACCATATTTATAAGCTATAATAGAACTATTTTTTTGATGGGCTTGGTTATAGTTAATGGTCTAGGTGCCGGTTTTTCGTCGGGACAGTTGCGAATGAAATGGAACCTAAAGCCTAGTCTGAGCATCTTTTGCATCTCAAATAAGTTAGTCTTTACGATAGCCGTTGACGGAAAATGACCCCCTTCGCTCATCAACCTAACCTTAAGGGAGTGAATTACATCATTTGTGGCCACAAAGGCTCCCGCAGCACCTGTTGACCACATGGGGAAAATGCAATTAATCCGACATTGAACCAAGTTGTTGATTGTTTGGCAGTACGACAGTTTCGAAACTGGGGCTGGCAAGTTGTGCATTTCTGTAGACTGGAGCTGGTTATTAAGCAATTGACCCTTCATTTTATTTTTAAACACTGTTAGGTTTATTTTACTAACCACCTTGCATCTTTTGGAAGTTCAAAATGCCGGTTGTTTCTTATGCCTACCCGTTTATTTGTCGGACTATGGTGGCGGTTGCTTTTGTAGGATTGAAAAATTGGGAGTATTCTATGCATTGTCCTGTGGTTTATTGTGGAAACTTCATTCATGTAATTTGAGGGTGCCAGGATTCTATTAATGTACATAATTTATTTGAGATGTCGTTATGCTTTTTGCTACTGTAAGCTGCATTTTACCCACGCTGATGTTGCTTACTCTTTTTATTTATTTTTGGAATTGTTCTTCTGCACTTATTCTCTGTTGTTGAAGTTGTAGGTAATTTTCAGGCTTCTATACAGGTCACATTAATACGACTAGTTTTGTCTGTTTTAGGTGATAAATATACATTTTTCGGCAGCCTTGTTCACCTAAGGAGCCTCTGTATGCTGCCTGGTCTTTGTTGAACGAATATTATGGATTTGAATACTTATCCCCAATCAGAAGACGATGAAGATGCTTTTGGCCCACATTTTGATGAAGACAATGGGCCATCACATGTCGATCATGTGGAACGAGTAGAGTCTGCCGTTGAGATAGCCCGTCGGGTATTCATCTTTATCTTGTTAAATTTATGCACATCACTTGATACTGGCATTAGCACGAACAAGAACTCTATTGGAGTCCTTTCATTGTTTATTACCAAACCGAATGAAAAGTTGAGTAGGTTGCCAACTAGTTCTCCTTGGCTCCTTGCGACATGGAGATTATTTTGTTTGGTGAACACTATATTTATTGAAGCAGATACTAAGTATTCAGTCCCATTTTATCCGCCTACATTTCCTAGAATGGGTGTCCCAGCTTATATGCCCACTTCCATCAGAGTTACGTACTCTCCACCTTACATTTCACTGTACATCCCTCCATACCCCTTTTCAAACTCTTACCTTTTCACTTCCCAATAGAAGTATCACATGAGACAAAGGACAGTTATAAATTTACCAAGTCAAAAGCATCTCCTTAATTCTTGTGCCAAGTCGAACACGGGATGGAGGGAGTAGGAAAATTGGTCAAAAATCAATCTCAACTCGGGTTGAGCTCCTTAAGGAAATCAGCAAGAGAAAAAACTGACCTTTACACAGAAACTTCAAAGTTTACAAGAAGTTTATGTGCATAAACTACCCTTGTTTTGGCATGAACTTCTGCACTGTGGCAAAATACATAAAAACACTTATTTTGCCAAACATACAGAAAGCTCTTTGCGAATAATGTTCTCATCCGTTCTACTATTAAATATCCATTTTGTCTTCCCCCCATTGCTCCCACAAACATAAATCTCTCTCAGCCCACTAAAGCCTACCACAAACCCATCTCTCTCTCTCTCTCTCTCTCTCTCTCTCTCTCTCTCTCTCTCTCTCTCTCTCTCTCTCTCGCTATATTTACTTTTAAGGAGAGAGAAATAGTTGGTTCTGGGTGGCGGAGACTCTAGGCAGGGGAGTAGCAATTTCAAGTTTGGAGCAATAAGAGGACGGCCTCAGCCCTTTCCTTCTCTACCACTTGCCTATTAATTTTTTTGGTATTCTTTTTCTATCTGGAGTCGTCTGCAGCCAATCTTATTTCCTTGTTGGTGACTTGCAGTCCCCTGTGTCAAGTTAATTGTTCCGGACCTTGAGTACGATACTCATTCAGGTGATGGGTTAGACTTATTTTTTATTTTATTTGTCTTACACGAAAATGTCAAGCTTTGTCATGGTAGGGCGTTTATCTTTTTTCTTTCTCATGGGGTAGCACACCTTTTGTATTAGGGATGGATAAATTCCCATTTTCATAATTGATTTCAGCAGTCTAGAGTATCTTGCACTTCTTCTTTTAATGGCCCATGGCGGCCTTTCTTTGTGTAAGTTGAGATCCAGTATCTTATTGATTCGAGCGGCGCACTTTTATACTTTGCAAGTATTATAAGGCAATAGTTTCGAGTTTGAATGTTAGTAAAATGATTTTTTTAAAGTTCTCTTGTGAAGATGGGATTTGCCAACGTTAAAAGAGAGAGGGCAAAAGAAAAACAGGCATTGTTTCTAGTGCTCTGGAACTCTGCCTTTCTGGATATTCAACTATACAAACATGCCGCACCAAGATGAAATTATTCAGTGTTCTTTCACTGATGGTACGTGGGGATGTTTTCGATTGAGAAACCAACACCCGAAAATTCTGCACGTACACATCTGCAAAATAGTTGCTGAAAGAATAGGCATGCATGAGAAGACCAGAGAATGGTCCACTGAAATCAGCAAATGCCAAATACAGCTAAACTACAAAGTGAAAATCGAGTTTTCATTTCTGTGCGTGTCTTCATGCTATATGTTTTGTTATGCAAACATTTGTTACTTCTATAGTTCTTTTTTGGTATAAGTTTCTCTGGTTCTATTGTTATATATTATGTGAATACATCATCTTGGTGCAACTAAATCTTGAGGCTCTGTCAACTTTTGATCTCCTAAAATGTCATTATTGAAAAATTGGCATAGTTTCAGGATTTTTATAACTACGGAATAGCGTCTTTCTATTATTTTACATGCTCCTTCAATTTAGCAATTTCCCTGTTTTTGCTCTAACTCTGTCCGTTTAACATTCAATCCACCTTCATTTACCACTATTTTTCTTAAACATTAGTTACGTTCAATTATTTTATCTCTAAATTTGCATGTAGCACCCACACTTCATGTGGGCACTATTTAATAACCAGAAACGTGGAACGCTGCAGCATGTGGAACGGGAAACGCTGTAGGTTGCGGTACCAGGCACGCTCGGGGTAGGCTTCTCCGGAACTGTGTGCGGGCCGAAAAATGATTTCCATGAACGAGGAACGCTAATTGGGACGTTTTTTCCTACATTTATCTTAAAGTCCCCTATTATTAATTTAGTATGTTATTACTTGCATTCTCAAAACCAATTACCATAATAGTGATAAAAAAAGTCTGACTGTGAACTGTTGGTTTTTCATCTGGCTCAAATCACAGTTGGGTCTTGTAAAGACTCTTGGGAAATTGTGATTTTGTTTCCTTCAAGATTTATAGTTTTTGATATAGTTTACAAATTAGCTGGAAGTTTTTAGAAATATGGGATCTATTTTAATATAGTAATAAATTATATAATAGAATCCTATCACAACTTTTCTTATTCCAGCATATACTATTTCATAACCTAGAGTCCTAGACTCAAGACCAAAGATAACCAAGAGACGTCCAGAAAACAGAGTTAAAAGATGAATGAGAACATGGAGCATGCAATACTAGAGAAGATGAATCTGATGGATGAACATGCAAGTTCATCCCTCACGGTCTCAACTTCCCTTTATTGCCTACAAATTTTGGGACGTTATGTTAAGCGATCCAGGTTGAAAACGTACCGCGCTTCGGTACGAGCGAACCCGATCAAAAACGTGGCTATGTCTACATTTCTGGTAACATATTCTAGTTTCAGCATATTGTTAGGGTGGGGGATTGATTAGTTTTCTTTGTTTCTTGGATTAGGAGCGGGATGAAAGGCGTGAACGACTTAAGAGGCAACAGCCAGATGACAGACCAGCACGTCGATCTCAACCGTCTTTATATGATCGGACGTACGCGAAAAGCAATAAGTCTTACGATAGAAGTAAACTCCCACCGGGTAAGTTTCTGGCTAGTTTGTGTAAAGCGGAACAATTGAGAAAGTCAATTAAAATGGGCTTAATTACTTAATGCATACCCACATTATAACGAAACTAACACATTGCAACCCCCACTCCTAGAATAAGCTTATTGCAACCCCCAATTTTAATAAATCATACTAATTGCAACCGGTATAGAAATACTTCATTAGTTGACAAACATGTCCAATTTATTGGAGGGTAAAACGGTATAACCCTTATAAATATGAACAACACTGTAGCTTTAACCATCTCCTCCATACTCGCCCAGATTCCGGCAAATTAATGGCGCCCCTAGCTGGCTCCTTGATTCTGATGAGCTCAATCTCCACCTGCAGCCAAAACTCGCTAATTCTTGTAAACCTCATCATCCCATCAAACCCCCTTTACCAAACCCTCCCCTGTAGTCGCATGAATCCCCCTCAGCCAATCTCGTAATTGAAATTCCGAGTCCCCCTTTTTAACTTGAAGAAAACGAAGTACTTGAAACCCATAGCAGATATTAACATCTGCCAAAGATTGTGCGGACCAAAACAAAGCCTCAATCGAAAAAACCAACAACCCATTGACATTCCCTCTCTTCCCTGACAACCTTAATTGAAAAAACCAACAACTCAATTGATGATTCCTCTCTTCCTTCAATCAAATCTTCAAATGATGCCGAACCCTAACCCACACACCCAAAACCAGATCTGAATTAGAGAGTAGGGGGAGATGATCGAGAGAGGGAGAAGGCTGAGATGAGACGACAGAAAGGATGAAGAGGCAGAAGGTCGAAAGGATGAAGGGGGAGAAGCTCGAATAGATATGCTTTATCGCTTCCATGTCTCGATTCCTAAAATCACGAGAGAGAGAGAGAGAGAGAGACGACAGAAAGGATGAAGAGAAACAAAAATCATGAAATCTCTTTCGGTTGCTTATCTTCTAGTCGTATTTTTTTTTGAGATATCTGCTAGTCTTCTCCATTCTTATCTTCATCCTTTCTTTTTCTTTTTCTTTTATTAGGCATATGTGTATTGCCACATCTACCCTCAACATATGGATGGTGTTGGGATGAATTATTTTACCGGTTTCAATTAGTATGATTTATTAAAACTGGGGATGCAATAAGGCTATTCTAGAAGTGGGGGTTGCAATGTGTTAGTTTTGCTATACTGGAGGTATGCATTAAGTAATTAAGCCATTAAAATATTGCATTCTGATGATAATTGGAGCATATACTGAGTATCACATTGTTATGCTGATCCTTTTTCTTAAGAAAATATGGGATATATACAGAACACCACCTTCCATTTTGTCTTTTGAGACACAGCCGCTCTCACCATCAATTTTGATCAATACCCGCCTGGATATTATTAAACGAATGTCCAATCCTGCCCCATTTGGAGTTGTATAAATTCAATAAATTCAACAAACTAATCTTGTGAGAAAGCTCCAAACCTGTACCACCTGATGAAAGACCCATGAAGATGAAGGGACAAGGTGAGGATATTACTTTTTTCTATATCTAACTCATGATGGAGCTTGATTGGACAATTGTTCGATATGCATGGGCTTATGTGTCCTCATTGATGATGAGAGGGCTTGTGTCCCAAATGGCTAAATGTTGGATGGCTTTTTTCGTACTTGCACCCTCAAAAAAGCTATGCACTCACACTGCTATCCATACATAATTATTTTTTAATCTTCTTTTGACTTACTTTTCTGGAGCAGCTGCCACCAGTAACCATCTATATTCTGAAAGTAGTGGAGTAATGTAGTCCTGCTTAGGTGTTCGCTTTTATTTAGTGGCGTATCCTCTTACTTTTGTTTCAAGTTATGCTATACATGTATGTGAGGCTATGTCCGACTAGCTAGAATGTTGTTGGATGGCTTTTTTCGTACTTGCACCCTCAAAAAAGCTATGCACTTGCACTGCTATCCATACAGAATTAGTTTTAATGTTCTTTTGACTTACTTTTCGGGTGCAGCTGCCACCAGAAACCATCTATATTCTGAAGTAGTGGAGTACTGTAGTCCTGCTTAGGTGTTCGCTTTTATTTAGTGGCGCATCCTCTTACTTTTGTTTCAAGTTATGCTATACCTGTATGTGAGGCTATGTCCGACTAGCTAGAATGTTGTTGTTCGTGGATATTGAGATCATGTTTCTGGATAATTACAATTGGCTTTAGAGCTTGTAGAAGCACGGTTTAACACTTCGAGTCTTTCTGGTTGACAAGTCCCAAGTGCAGATTCTTCACACATAAGACACACTGATAAGAGAGTATAAATCATGGTAGTTCTACTTCTTGAATTGATTTGCAATTTTTAACTTGCATCTATTTCTCTTCGTCTGTACGCTAGATTAAAATGATCTCTCCACTTTCAATGCACATACATCAATGTACCTTTTCACACTGTTGTGTGCCATATCCCTAAAAAGTTGTACCATGTAATCATGTATGTGTCTCTGCGTAAGAGTGGCTTCATGTGAAATGATTTAATTATGTGATGGTGAATGCTCGTACTTTACTGCTGCAAGTGCTACTGTTCAAATATCTATGAAATTACTTCGTATTGCTATCCCATTCTGTTTTGTTAATGCCTGCTTTCTGTATTGCAGGTTGGTTGGGCTGTCCTGCAGCTGGTCAGGAGATAGCTTGCATGGTTCCTTCTAAAGTTCCACTTGGTGAATTCTTTAATGATTGTATTCCTCCTGGTAAAAGATATTCTTTCAAGCAAGTGATACATCAACAAAGAGTTCTAGGAAGGAAAGTAAGTTGATCAAAGTTTCTATTGCTATGCTCGATATAGGAGGCATTTGCTTACCTGTTTGTATGGGTGGGTTTGGTGTTGACTTTTTTGAGTCTTTTAATCCAAAATTGACTTTTTTGCTTTTTGGATTTTCCTGTAAGGGTTTGGCATGGACTTTTTTTTTGGGGATTTCAGATTTTTGGCTTTATCTTGTAATGTAACAAGTTGGGGTTCATGAGTTTTTTTCTGAGTCACCTAATCATGACAATGACAATATCCTCTCCATTCAATTACAATTACATCTTTTTTCGACTTACCCTTTCAATTACAATAGACAAAATAAGGTATATTTGTAACTTTCACTAAACAACAAAACTGTCACATTACTGAACACATGCTACACCTGTTTCTTCTCTAAGTGCACAGTTTGACATTTAGACTCATAACCAGGTCACTCTGACAGGGTGATTTTTTATAGCAAAATGATGTAATTTTGTCGGGTTTTTTTTCATGGTGTTGTAGAGTGAAAGTTAATCTCCAGCACCATGAAAAGATTATCAAAAAATTGATTTTGCTATCTAAATCACTGGGTCAAAGTGACCTAGTGAATAGTGGTATAAGTCAAAACGTGGACTTAGAGAAGAAACGGAGGTAGTACATCTTTTCTCTTTAACTTCTGTGTCGCGGATTTCACAACATCTTTTAAGACAACTTAAAACCCAAAAAGTCTTGCGCCAAACCCACCCTATGTAGCAGGTTATTATTTCTTGGATACTAGGATAGTGATCACCGGGTCAAAGTGACCTAGTGAATAGTGGTAAAAGTCAAAACATGGACTTAGAGAAGAAACGAAGGTAGAACATCTTTTGTCTTTAACTTTTGTGTCACGGACTTTTTCACAACTTCTTTTAAGACAACTTAAAATCCAAAAAGTCTACGCCAAACCCACCCTATGTAGTTATTATTTCTTGCATTCTAGGATACTGAATTTTAGATTTTGCCTCAATAACGATGGCAGCTTGGTTTAGTGATTGATCTTACAAACACAACCCGCTACTATTCACCAGAGGAATGGAAGAAAGAAGGTATCAAACACGTTAAGGTGGGTATGGTTGGGAAGAATTTCGTTTGTATGATTTTCTGGCAGTGTTTTATTAACTGATTTTTCTTCTTCTTTTGTTTCCCAGATTCAGTGCAAGGGGCGGGATTCTGTACCAGATAATGAGGCAGTAAATCAGTTTGTATTTGAGGCAAGTATGGTGTAAAAATTGTAAAACCTTTAACATGTTAGCCAGAGTCTATTGTGTTTTCAAATATTGGAGGTCATCATTGATTTTGGTATTAGATAGAAAACATAAGCTCTTGAGAACAATAAAACCTTTAATGGTAACTTCTATAAGTTGGTTTGTTGAGCCATGCTCAAATGTGACTCTTGTATAACTATTAGTTGCTGCTTATGTTCTTTTGCTTAATTTTTTGAATCTGTAGTTGCTCGGTGCACATGTAGATTGAGCGACTATGGGTATGAGGGAGGGATGGGGTAGGTAGGGCAGGGATTATAATGTTGCGAAACATTTTACCGAGGAGTTAAAACATGAATTTGTTTTCTAATGGGGTTATTTATATACAGTGGGAATACATATATGCTAACATTTATCAAGAGAAATCCCTCTTCCGAACTAGTAGTCTCATAATTAAGAGAACTGTCCTTTTGTATTTAGAGTAGATTAAGAAACCATTATTTGATGTGATACAGGTGAGTTCCGTAGTTGACATATGTAACTATAAATTTACCAGGTTTTGCAATTTCTCGCCCGTCAGAAGCAACCCAAGAAGTGTATTTTGGTCCATTGCACACATGGTCATAACCGAACAGGATATATGATTGTTCACTATCTCATGCGCACCCTACCTATGTCAGTGTCTGAGGTTAGTGTTTTCTGTATTGGTTTATGTTCTTTTTTCGTCCGTCCATGGAGTACGGCTAATCTTTTGGTTGCATATGGCTCCTGATCCGATTTCTTTTGTAGGCAATCAAAGCTTTTGCAAAGGCACGGTCTCCAGGAATTTACAAACCTGACTATATTGAAGCTCTATACAATTTCTATCATGAAAAAACGTCTGACGTGGTCGAGTGCCCTCCCACCCCAGAGTGGAAAAGGTTATCTGATCTTGATCTTAATGGCGATGCTGTTCCGGATGACGACGACGATGGAAATCGTGTTTCTTCTGTACAGGTATGCAGTTGCAACTAGCATTGCATAGGCTCTGCTTCCATATGTATGTATGTGTGTGTGTATATATATATATATATATATATATATATATATATATATATATATATATTGGTCTTTCATATACACAGTTATTCAGGACAGTGTTCTCTTCTTTGATCGAAGCAGTAAAGTTCTCTTCATGAGTATACACAAGTATCTTTTGATAGATTAAATCTAGATGGAGCCATATCTCTCATCACATAAAGAGCAGTCCACAGTTTCCTGTTGGATTTCACCCTGGAAACCCAATTGAATTAAATTTTATCATCTTTCACATGTCAAATTCTCGAATCAAATTGCAAAATGAGGAATGCTCTTTGTATCTCTTAATAAGGGTGCTGATTATAGATTTCACCTCTTCTGATTGTCCAGATAAGACTCGTAAAATTATTTTACTTCCAATGTGGTCTGTTAGCCTTTCATTTTCATATATTCTTTCTATTTGACTGGAGCCGCAGCTGTAGGCTTGTTTTATCCGTAAATCACATGATATCACTTAATGACTGCTGAGCATTTAACATGGTTATTTTGGAAGCTTCCTGATGTCAAATTTAGTGTTGTGTTTTCATCTGCTGCCTGCTTGTAGGCGTCATCTCCATAATGTTCTGCCATATCTAAATTTCTGCTGCAATGCTAGTGTTCAAATGATTTGTAATTTTTGCGTGCTCATATTTAGCGGGTCTGGTATTTCAGGAGAACGTCAATGCTGTTCCAGTAATGACATTGGATGATGTTTTGGGAGATAGTATACCCTTTGCTCAGCAAGAGACATTTCGCAAGTTCTGCCATCATTCACTGAATTTGGGTGTAGGGGTGTGTTCCTAAACAACCCTTTCTAGTTTCTGATAATCTGACGCTCCATTTATTTCTTCAACTGCCATGAATGTTTTGTGACAATCCATATATTGGTAAATTATTGTTTGACCCTTGTGTTTTGACTCATTGTCTTCTTAGTCTTTGTACATATAATTGCGACTATTCTAACTCTGGCCCTTTCAAGTGCGGACTGAGTTGTTGTCATTGAATTTTTTTGAAACAAATTACTACCGAGATGCAGTAACTGCACAAATTTATGAAATTGGCGATGTTATTTACATAACTATCCCTTACTTCTCTCTTCCCTATACAACTATGACAACTTCCATTGAACATTGTTACCAATCTATTATATTTCAAACATGTTATAGGAAAGTGGAAAATGATTTGGAACACCCTCAAATAGAAATCTGGTATGATTTTTTGGGACGGTGGGATTTCAAACATGTTATAGGAAAGTGGAAAACGATTTGGAACACCCTCAAATAGAAATGTGGTATGTTTTTTGTGGGAGTAGGTTTTGATGAAGTATTGCTGATTCTTTGTTGATAATGGATTTGTAGGCAGGTGCAAGCCGTGGATATAATTCTTTGCTTGAATAATTACAAGTTATCTGTTAACATCATCAGACTCTTTAGTTGGGTGTTTTAGAAGTTGTTTAAGATATCTAGTCACCTTGCTTACCAAATTGATAGACAAAAGTCGCAATGTTAATGCTAATGACAATGGCAAAAGTAGTAACATTCAATTGAGTTAATTCATAATTGTCTATCGCTTCATCCATACTTGGATGCAATGGGTTTCTATTAGAATATACTGAATTGAATGTTATTGATTGACAAGATTTTTGTTTGGCACTTGAAAATCGCAATGTTCATGCTAATGACAATGGCAAAAGTAATAACATTGAATTGAGTTAATTGTCTGCCGTTTCATCCATACTTGGACACAATGGATTTCTACTAGAAGACACTGTATAAGGATACTAACATCATATGTAATATTTTTCTATTTTCAGGGTAGAGGAAATGCACAATTCCCAGGATCCCATCCGGTTTCCCTTAACAGGTTTAACTCACTAATTTTTCTTGTAATTGTAGTTGTGTTAATTTAGATAATCGTTGGCTGTGGTCTAGATTATTAGGTAAGCATCACGAGCAGCCTGAATGTGAGCTTACTGTAAATGGTATTGTCGATCCTTTCTTAAAGATCTGTTTTCTTATTTTGGTACGCCTTTGCAAGGTCTTGTGATTTTCTCCTATGCAATGTGGGGACCTTTGTAATTGTATCAGGAAGTATTGAAATTAGTATCAAAACAGGGGTACATATGAGGTCTCTGGAAACTTCCTTGAACTATCTTCACTGCTCTTGTTCACTCTTATACGTTATATCTATGAGATAGCCTAAGGAACCCAGGCAGACTTGTCATCAGTTATAAGTACTTGCATCCTCCAAAAATGTAAAATCCCTAGGGCTCTGATGGTGGACCAACCTTCCAAATCAGAGATCATATTGCTTCAGTTAGGATTTCAATTCTCTAGAATTGTTTGGTTGTTGTAGTTGGTTGTTCTATCAGATAAAGATTAGAAATTAGGACTTTTTCATGCTCATCTATAAGTAGGGTGTGTATATATATTGTTTTTCAGATTTGTTTTCTTCGAATGGATTGGGACTTCAGATGTATTTCAGAGTGTTTGTGCGCATTTCAATGTGATTGTTAGAGCTTTCAGAATGACGAGAGTGAAAGAGAGTGATTAAATATGTTGCGAATAAGGCCCATATTAGAGCTGTAAAAACAATGAGAATTGAGCCAAAATACCTTTTATATGTGCAAGTATTACTTCATTGTGAATGGAAAGACAACAGCTCATGTAAGCTTCAGGGGAAGACAAGGATGCAGGGAAGGTTTAGATGGTCTAACATTGGGTTTATATGCTGCACATAGAGATTGAGCCTTGAGGAAGATGTGGCAGTCCAGGGTATTGAACAAGATGCTTGGTGCGATGAGAATGGACAGAGAGATTTCTCTTTGGGTAGATTTAAACGGATGTATCCGAGGAGCGCATTGGGGTTACGACGGGGTCATGCTATTTTGGCCTACTAGAGAAACTTTTGTAGAACTTATATCTTGCTTTGATGAATGGCTGAGCTGGGAAGGTATGCATAGAGTTGAAATGACTACATATGAAGTGTGAAAACTGATATGGGTCTTGCCGCGGTTCGACTCGAGAAAATCTGAATGAGTTCAGTTGGAGAACCTGGAATTAGCACCAATAGGAGGTGTAACCGAAATGGCTAGGAAAATGTTTGTCAAGGTGTAGAAAATGAATTTTTGTAACTGTTAGAAGGTTGGCACCTTGACAACCACTTAACCTTACAAGGGCATGGATATCAGGTTGTTTTGGTGTTCCGTTTATAATTTTTCAAAGTACTTGATTCACCTCTTTATAAAAATGAAAGATATTTTCATTACTATGAATTTAACTCCTATCCATACTTCATAAACTAGATATTGTGATCCTCATTAGAAATCAATTGATTTGACTCTTAAAGTACACAGGCTGGTACCTGTACTTTGGGAAAACATACAGGGAAAAGGATTCCTTCTCATAATTAGTGCATCTAGGAGGATTCTGTAGGAAACAAGTGCCATGCTTTTCTTATAATTGTACCCCATCTCCATCTTGTTTGGATCAAACTAAACTTTTATACAGTAGCATGCACCTTTAACCCAACATGGATATGTGCTTGTGCCATCAGGTTCTCTATTACAAAATTTCTTTACGTGTTTTTGTTTTTCAAATAAATAAGTATGCACAAATAAAAATTCTCTTTTAAGTATAAGATAGGTGTTTAACGTGCATTGACTAGTGTCTGACTTGGAAGGGGGTATTTTCTCTGAAATCCCTTATTTGGCTGACATTACCTGAAATTGGGCAGACGTTACAGGACGGGCTGTGTTGGGCTGGAACTGTTACTGGTGCTAAATTTGGTTAAATTTAGAAATAAACTTTAGATATGGTTGTGTTGACTCGGGACCAAGGTTTTAAAAAACGGAAGCGACTGACGTATCGGTCGCGGTTGCGTGTAACGGGATCGGACTATATCGGAGGGACTATAACGGAAAACGGGATCGAATGTGTGAATTTTAGAAAACATTCACGGACATTTTCTCCGTTTTTCCAACACTGAACGGCCGTTTTTTCCGTTTTTCCGACGCGAAACGGCCGTTTTTCCCGTTACCGACGCGAAACGGCCGTTTTGTGTGAATAAAATTCATACGACGCGTAACGGGAAAAACGGTCGCGCTCTCTGCCGTTTCCGTTACAACACGGCCGCTCCGCGCCGCTTTTGCCGTTTTTTGAAACCCTGCTCGGGACATCCAGAGTTTGTAGATGAGAAATGTGCGCATGTAGAATACCTTTAACGAGGAGTTGTCCAATATATAGGTGTCTTATCCTGTTTTGATCTTTATATTGAAAAGAGATTATATTTTGAGCAGTTTTGAGAATATATAATTCCATCCTATATGCAACGGAAGTTACCATTTTCCGAATTGAACTCACATGGTCATAAGAAACCCGAAAACTTTACATGCCTTGTTCATCATGTGTGCTGATGTGTTGTCGTTTCCTGTTTTTCTCAGATATACTGTTATGTCATGTCCAGATGGGTGGACCTTTGACCTATTCAAGAGCTCATTATTATTTGTTCTTTTTTAAACGTCTTAGTCTGCAAGGATAGGTCTGAATTGTTTTCGTTTGCAGGGAGAATTTACAGTTATTAAGGCAGAGATACTATTATGCAACATGGAAGGCAGATGGAACGCGATATATGATGCTGATTACTATGGATGGTTGTTACTTAATAGATAGGCATTTTAACTTTCGGAGGGTCCAGATGAGGTTTCCTCGTCGAGGCACTAATGAAGTACATTATCTTTTCATCTTCTAATTCTTTGTTTTCTCTGAAGTCTGTAACAGAATCATCCGTATCCGGAACCTTATGTAATTACTTGTTTCCTAAGGCTTTAGCTGAAAGGACTCACCACTATACCCTACTGGATGGAGAGATGGTTATTGATTCTTTACCTGACTCTAAGCATGAAAGAAGATACCTGATCTACGATATGATTGCAATCAATCAAGAGCCTATTGTGCAGGTCAGAAGCCAAATCACACTTCTCTTTTGCTGCTACCAAGAGTGATCTTTTTGCTGTATTCATGTATTTTGTTCATACTGTCCTGGTATACTGTGACAACTGGAATCTTATTTTGTTCCTTTCAGCTACCCTTCTATGAGCGCTGGAAAATGATTGAAAGAGAAGTGATTGAACCTCGTAATTACGAGCGCCAAAATGTATACAAGAGAAGAAATCCTTATTACAGATATGACTTGGAACCATTCAGGGTATGTTTCGAGCTACAAGCTGGTTAATTTCCTGTTTTGAACTCATCAGTGACTTGTTAGACACAATTCCAGGTGAGGAGGAAGGACTTCTGGTTGCTGTCTACTGTTGGGAAAGTTTTGAATGAGTTCATCCCGAAGCTTTCACATGATTCAGATGGTCTCATTTTCCAGGTGCACTAATCTTACAACAGTGGACTTATCATGACTGGACAAATGATGCCCACAAACTCAAAGCCATTTATTTATATAACCTTTTTGCTTGTATGTGAAATTTCACGTGTCTACTTTATGATGCAACCCTTTTCTGGTGGTGGTCTATACTGCTGCTGCTGATTTAACATATTATGTGTGGCCTTGAAGCTCTCACTCTTCATGGATATCGACTCTACATAACATGTCAACCTTTTTTTTTAGTTAATGAACTCTGTTATTTCTGTTCTTTGTTGTGGTGCTATTTTAAGTTTTCGAATTAGTTCTTCCAAGTTGTGTCTTCGATGCTTGGTTTTAATTTTAGTGCCTAAGATGCAAAGAACCTCCTCTTTAAAACCCGGGTTCTTAGTTCAATGTTTTGTATGTATTCTCTGTTGCAGGGCTGGGACGATTCATATGTTCCTCGGACACATAAGGGTCTCTTGAAGTGGAAATATGCCGAGATGAATTCAGTTGACTTTCTTTTCGAGGTTTGGTTCTCAACTTCTTATTAGTTGGTGCTGATTTCTTTGGTGGTCTGTTTGCCGACCATTTGTTTAACTTGAAAGTTTGCACTTTATTGGTTTTAGCAGATGATTGATGGCCGCGAGTCACTTTATTTGTACGAGCGTGGGAAGAAAAAACTGATGCAGGGGAACAGGGTCATCTTTAATGGTTTGTGTATTTCTTCTCTGCTCAAATAGTTTCTTCCTCTGATTTTTATTTTGGCTTCTGTGTATCATGCTTTGTATTGTTCGCGTCTCTTGAAAACAGGATTTCAAGTTGCACCGAGGATCTTTTTGTGTGCGTTGTTTATGTGGGTAGGAAAACAGATTTTCATGTTGCGGCTGCTCAAGTTTTGTGTCGTGCAAATGGATTTCTTTCGTTTTTGTCTTGCATCTTCTTTCTCTCTCCAAATGGAACTTAAAGCTTAAGAAGGCTCAAACATAGAATCCAGTAAAAGTCTGGTAGTGAAAATAAACGAAGCACACCAAAGTTCAGTGCAAACAACCAAACAAATAGAGTCCTCGAACACCATGTTAGTGCTTGGCTCCATCACTCTTCCTGTCCAGATCCAGCGATGTCGTGTTCCAATAGGTCTTTGATTTCCTCTGGTGGGTTGTTCATGATTTCCATAACAATATCACCATTTGCTCGTTGTTTTGCAAGCCAATCAGCACAAAAGTTTGCCTCTGTAAATCTGCACAATGTTGCACTCCTTAAGAAGGCATTTGGTGTCTTCAATGATGGCTTTGTGGTGGTTTCCATCTTGTTCAGTTGCATTAATCTCTCGAACCACCTCCCGTGCATCACATTCCACATTGAAGCCTTCCGAGTTCCTTTTCTTCAGCTCCGAGTCAATAAAAAATGGCTTCCAGTTCAGCATCCTTTGCTGTTGTGGTTGTAGCTTTTTCTTTGAATCCGAGAATCCAGCTTCCCTTGTCATTTCTAAGGAGGCCACCAATTCCACTTGTTTTGTCCCGGGCTAGCACTCCCATCCGTGTTAAGTTTTGAATTTACCTGCAGGTGGAAGAAGCCGCTTGATTAGAAGTGTTTTTGTATCTTGTGTTGGGTTAGGGATTAGATTATTATCATGAATATAGATTTTCTCCGCTGCATGGTCTATGCCCAGAGACATAATTGTCCTATAACCAACTCATGATTTCTGAAAACTTTCATTTCTGCTTCTCCATATCCACCACACAGTGTTATTGAACAAATCACTCCACAGGTTTTCTCCAATTTTATTTCTGCTGGTAACATCCTTAATCCAGTTTTTTTCAGGTTAAGCTGTTTGTACTAATTGTACTCCTCTTGGCTCGGCATCACTTTCCAAACGTTGTCAGCCTCCAAGCAATCTCTCAATACGTGAAGACAATCCTCCTCCTGCATATCACATCTAACCCATCTAGGATTGTTAGCAATTTGTCTCAAAATCTGTTAGCATTAGTGAGAAGCTTGTCATGGTAGGCCAACCAGATAAAGTAGTTATGGTTTTTGCGTTTCCATATCCAGTCAAACTCTTCATTCTCTTCTTTTTTGATGTTTGCAATTTTCTCAAGGCTTCACCAAATTTGAATTTACCTTTGGTGTTTCACTCCATCTGGGATCATCATCAGCTGTGTGAAAACTCAAGGCAATCTGACCTGAAGATTGTTATCAATGCTTCTTTTGTCAACTAAACTCTCGAGAAGGTAGAAGGGGGATGTTCCAGTTGCCGCCATCATTAGTAACACTTCTGACTTTTCTTTCCATATCATCATTGCTAGGACAACCATGACCATCTATTAAACTTTTGTCACCACACCACCGATCCTTCCAACAATACACATCCTCTCCATTTGCAATAAACCATTTCATGGTCTTATTGAGGGTGTTAGTGGTGCCCAGGAACCCTTTCCAGGTATTAGAGCTATTAGCTTTCTTCTTCCAATTTTTTCCAGAGTTTGCCAGCCTTAACTTCAAATTCATCATCTGCACCCAAGGTTTATCTTTGGCGTACAGTTGCCAGCCTAGTTTTGTGATGACAGCCTTATTAATTTGCTCCCCCCAACCAGATAAAATAGTTATGGTTTTTGCGTTTCCATATCCAGTCAAACTCTTCATTCTCTTCTTTTTTGATGTTTGCAATTTTCTCGTAGGCTTCACCAAATTTGAATTTACCTTTGGTGTTTGACTCCATCTGGGATTATCATCAGCTTTGTGAAAACTCAAGGCAATCTGACCTGGAGATTGTTATCAATGCTTCTTTTGTCAACTAAACTCTCGAGAAGGGAGAAGGGGGGATGTTCCCTCATCATTAGTAACATTTCTGACTTTTCTTTCCATATCATCATTGCTAGGACAACCTTGACTATCTATTAAACTCTTGTCACCACACCACCGATCCTTCCAACAATACACATCCTCTCCCTTCGCAATAAACCATTTCATGGTCTTATTGAGGGTGTTAGTGGTGCCCAGGAACCCTTTCCAGGTATTAGAGCTGTTAGCTTTCTTCTTCCAATTTTTTCCAGGTTTTGCCAGCCTTAACTTCAAATTCATCATCTGCACCCTAGGTTTATCTTTGGTGTACGGTTACCAGCCTAGTTTTGTGATGGCGGCCTTATTAAATTGCTCCCCCCCCCCCACTCCCCCAGGCTCTGCATACTTTGTCCCAACCAACCATATGCGCTTTCTTTTGACTAATGGTGGAGGCCCACAGGAAGTTCCTGTTTAACCTATCAAGTTCCTCACATACACTAGCAGGCATGTTCATGGTTTGCATCCGTATTTGGGTATAGTGGCGGTTACAGCATTATTAAGAGTGGTTCTTCCTGCCAAGCTAAGAGCTCTAGCCTTCCTATCACTGAGGCTCTGTTGAACTTTCTCGATTAGACCTTTCAGGGTATCTTTATTGACTCTTTTGTGGATCAGAGGGGTACATATATAGGTTCCTAGTTCATCAGTCTTCTTAAAGAGAAATTTTTGTTTGCTCTAAGAGCAAATACACGTGGTGCTCTAATCAATACAGCACATGACACGTCAGGAAGAAAGAGAATGAGTGGCAGACAAAAGAAAGTGAATTCCTACATGTTCCTGACATGTCCTGTGATGTATTGATTAGAGCACCACGTCATATTTGGTCTTGGAGCAAGCAATAATTACTCCTTCTTAAACCCTGCAATATGATACAGATCCTTGGCTATCATGTTGTTAACATTTTCAGAACAGTAGATTAAGGATTTGTTTTTGTTAACCTCTAGCCCTGACACATAACAAAAGTCAGTAAGAATATTTTTAACACACATAACATTAGTATAAGCTTTAGAGAATAGGATTGTGTGATCAGCATAAATAAATGAGAGAAGTCCATACCAAGCTTTGATACCCTGCCAGCAACCATTATACACACTTTGACTAATAAGCAGACTAAGGGCTAGTTTGGGAATGCTGTGGCGGTGTATAGAAGTTGCTGTGACCTGGCAAAATGGTCGGGGCCGTCGGATTTGGGTTGGGTTTATATGAGTTGGTTTTAATTGGAGTATTACCTAATTAAGCCCATACTTTTGTTGGGTTTTTTTGGGCTAAACATTGTGGGCCTAGTTATTTTTGGGTAGTCCCAATTAAACCCAGTCTGGTAAAATAGGTTTTTAATATGCTTAAGCCCAATCACAACCTTAAAGAGAAAGCCCAACCTTCTAACCTAATCACTGTTAAATTTACCATTATAGCCCTGAAAATTTGCCATCATCAGGCCTCATCCATCTCCTGCAGAACCAAAAAAAAAACTCCCCTGCACTGCACGATGCCATCACGGCTTCACCATCGTCGACCTTCCGCCGCCGTCGACCTTCCGCCGCCGTCGAGCTTCCGCCGCGTTCGTGCTTCCGCCGCCGTCGTCGTCGTCCACCCCCACCGCATCTCTGAAGGCATCGACCCAGTTTCGAATCCAACCCGACGCGGCTGGCACTCCCAATTTTCCCCATCTTTGAAAGCTTCGCAAACAGGGGTTTCTTCTCTCGCCGGAGCTCCGTCGAACAGAGCCAACGCCAGTTGACCGCCGTGGACGCTGCTACTCACGGCGTCGTCGGATTCAACAGATCCGCCTCTTTCTCTTCCTTCTCCTCTTTCATTTTCCTTCTTCTCTTCTATCTCTACCTCCTCTGTTTTCTTATCCTCCTCCGGCGATTCCTCCGGCAACTCCTCCGGCGGCGCAACGTCATCTCCCCAATTCTCTGATTTAGGCAATCTGCCACAATTTTCTTCTACTTCGACATCCCGATGTATATATTATACATTTTCTTTTTTCTTTTTTAGTTCATGTTCAAGGGTAGAACAGACTTTTGGGATGAACACTATTTTTAATTGGAGTCTTATTGGGGTCCAGGACAAATACCCACCTTACCCATCTACACACTGGTCTTAAATAGGTATAACCAATTAATACCATTTATTAAATAGTCAGGACCCACTCCATTTATTAGCTGGTTAAGTGGTCTAACTCAATGGGCAAATAACCATTTTGCCAGGTCTAGAAAACACTGTGGGAAGCTGCTGTGACTTTTTGATAAAATGTTGGTTGGTAAATATTATGTGAAAGCTACAGTGATATATTGATGTAGTAATTTTGGTAAAATTAATTCTGTAGTTGCTGTGTGAGGGTACAATGACAAAAATATATGACACGTGTCATTTCTGTAAAGGTAACTACTGAAAATTTTAAAAATTGTAAGGTTAGAATCGGTTGTAGATAAATTAATCAAAAGCGCTTTCTGGAAAAGTATCTCCCCTCTTGCTTCCTTAAAACTTTTGGGGGACAGCAGAAACTGTCCGGAAAAGCAGAAATTTTATTTTTACCAAACGCACTAAAACTACTTCTGCTGTCGAAAAGCAGCTGTGCTGGCAGCAAAAGCATTCCCAAACTGTCCCAAACTGGCCCTAAGTTTGTCCAAACAAAGAACAAAGATGTAAGGTGAGAGTGAGTCACCTTGCCTCAAACCTCTACCAGGCTTAAAGAAATTAGTTGTTTCTCCATTCAGAAGAATAGAGTAGCTAACTCCAGTAATACAACTCATGATTAAAATAACAATATAACGAAGGCAAATTAAGCTCTTTAAGGACCTCTTCAATGAAATCCCAACTATGGCTATCATAAGCCTTTTCAAGATCAATCTTATAAATCAGACCACCCTCTTTACCTTTCTTGTTTTTGAGAGTGTTGATCATCTCCTGAGTAATGATAATAGCAATGATATTCCTCCCTGGAAGAATCTGCTTTGACAAGGATTAATTAGCTCATTAAGGAGAGGTCTGATCCTATCAACAAGGATCTTAGTTATTATGATCTTGTAGCTAACATTGCATAAACTGTTAGGTCTTGGGAATTAAGGCCAGGGAAGCCCCCTAAACTCTTGTGGGATTTTCTGGTTTTCAAAGTAATTGGTGACAAACTTCTCAATATCCTTTCCGATGGTGCTCCATTGGCTCTGGTAAAAGCTGGCATTGTAGCCATCAGGGTCAGGGCTTGTAGAACCATTAATACCCTTTGTGGCCTCCCTGATCTCATCTTTGGAAGGCAGTAACCCAACTAGATGGGCCTGGGAAGCATTTAGGGAGGTACTTCTAGGGACAATATCGTAATAGTGACCAATATTAGGTTTACGTTTGAACAGATCTTCAAATTAATCGCACACATGGTTTCTTATTTCATCACCTCCCTCAATCCAATTACCATTCTCGTCTTTGAAGAGAGTTGTGAGCTTTTTCTTTCTTTTCACTATAGTAGAGACATTGAAAAAATGAGTGTTCGACGTAGTTAGTTCTAGCTTTTTTCTTCCAATTGGTCTCTATTTGGATAAGCACCTAATTGTACTCTCTTTTTTAAGTCTTATGCAAGCACATCCAAATTGTGAGAGTAGGAATTGCGTTGTGCTTTTTGAATGCCCTCTATCCTAGCAAGCAGATTTTCTTTTTCTTCTAAAAATATTACCAAAAGTCTCTCTGTTCCAGGTAAGAAGCTTATCTTTGAGATTGCTAATGTATTTGTTGACATCAAATCACCCATGTACCAATTAATTTTAACAATGTTGGCAGAGTTTGGATCATGCAACCAAAAGCTCTCTAATCTAAATGGTCTTTCTCTGGGTTAAAAGGAATGCTTTTGTCCTTGTTGATGAGGATGAGAGCACGATCGAATGAGTTCTTGGAAGATTTCAAACCACGGTGTTGGGGAACATCACCCTCCAATCCTTATTAGCCATTTCCCTGTCAAGTCTTTCCATGGTCTTGGCAGCACCTTGTCTTCCATTTGTCCAAGTGAACTTGGGGCAGGCAAGCCCCATATCCATGAGTCCGCAATTGTTCATGTTGTCATTGATTTTCCTGGTTCTGTTTCCTCTTCCTGCACTGCTGCTGCTTCTTTCACTTTGATTTTGGAAGTCAATGAAGTCACCTGCCAGCATCCGAAGCCCGCTCATTCTGGTTTGCAAAATTTTGGAGATTTTCCCATAGCCATTGTTTGTTTTTGGGGTTCGGACTGCCGTAAATAGCACCCAATCTCTATAGCTCTTTCTTGTTATGACCACATTCCTGACACTGTTGAGATGGAAAAAAAAGGCCCACCTTGTGGAATCAGGAAACATGAGCTTCTCAATCGGCTTGGGCTTCTAGAAGCGGTCCACACGGATCCAGTTTGAGGAAAGGGTGAACTTGGTTAGGCTGGAACAGAGACAAAGTTCAAGTCATCCTCAACCCCCTAATCCAGGCTAGTACATTAAACTTAATATATTTTTTTTTTTATGACACAAAAGTAATACATTGTTGGTGAAAAAACAAATCAACTAGTTCAAGAACACAATTAATTAAAACATGGCTAATATTCAAAAGAAAAGCAGCAGATTCATGTTATATATATGCTACATAATTCTCTCAAAATATAATCTCGGGCGGGTTGGCACCCCAGTCCTAGCCCGAGCCCGAGTTATATTGAGGTTGCCCAAGCTCAGCCCAGCCCAGCCCGAGTTAAGAGCATCCACAGCCCGCCCAAGCCTAAATTCGTACAAATCAATTCGGATTCGGGTTGAATTCAGGCTAGGGGTGCAACTTGGGCGGGTTGAACCCGACCAACCCGAACTAAAATAGGACCCGGACATATAGTTTTAATAATTTGGACGGGCTTGGGCAGAAATTCTCAGCCCGAATTGCTCTCTCACTAGCTCAGTAATGGTCCGGCTAAAGTTCTCGTTGCTAGCCCCTTGACAGCTCCATATCAGAATACGCATTGAGACAGAAGTGACTGTCGTCTCTGCTTAATGCATAATATATATATATATATATATATATATTATAATATCAAGATGCTCTTAAAGTTCATTATTTCAAATATGTGGCTGCAAAATAAGGCCACTGTGGCTGCAAAATAAGGCCACTGTGGCTGCATCATTTTTGGCAACAACCTGCTTTGGGGAGTTGCACTTTTACCACTGTCAACCTATCTTGTTGGACTCGTGTTATTTTATGGAATCTGATCTTTACCAAATTTGTACAACCGAGTGTCATATTGGCAATTCTCTGGTTTTTTTCTTTCAAGATAGTCCTGCAATACCTTGAGTTATACTGTTTCTAGTAATTGCTAAAATTTGGTCATGAAAGCCCGTCTCATTGTTCACTTCCTTGCAGAGAGTTATGATCCTACTTCATGCTCCGGAAAGATCATCGAGTGTACTAGGCATAAAGACGAAAAAGACGTTTGGGTCTGTATGCGCATCCGGACAGATAAAGGAACACCAAATGATTTCACCACCTACACAAGGGTAGGCTCCTCAGTGATGCCCTTCTTTTAGTTTGTTCTTGCAATCTTTTTTGTTTGAGCTCAATAATCGTGATGCCATGGATGGAATGGAACAGGTTATGCAAAGCATAAATGACAATATCACCCAGGCTAGCCTGTTGGAAGAAATTAACGAGATTGTCCGCCTTCCCATGTACGCGAATAGGATTCGTAACGACTGCAAGGCCCATCCGCGAGGAAAGCGCAAGATCGAAGAACTCATGGAAGGAGGAGGGATGGGACTCGAATTAACTCCGATCGTGAGGTAGGTGTGGCCTCTTACGCTCCTTTGCACCGGGGGTGCATCGGCAGAGTTTGTCATCTTACCAGTGAATGTGTGCTTGGGCGCATTTTACAAATAAGGGTCACTGAGAGTAATGTAATTGCAAATTAACCTTATGTATGGCATGTAAATATTTTTTTTTTCTTTGAGAATGGCATGTAAATCTTTTGTTATGATAGAGATTCTTATGATCCAGTTTTTTACTTGTTGGTAAGCTGTTTTAGCTGTAGGTTCATTATGTATGTTATTACTAGTTGCTAGTTTCTATTTTCTGGTTTTGACACGTGGAGTATGCTTAAATAATACCTCCGTTGTAGCAAAATGATTTGATTTTTTGATAATTTTGTCATGGTGTTGTTAAGTTTACTCTATAACACCATGAAAAGATTACAAGATTCTTGCATCGTCTTGCTAATCAAAACACTCCAACGAATAGTTTAAAAAGTAAAATTAGGTAGAAGCTGCTGAAACAGATAGCATCACTTGTCTACTATATTTAGTCTTTACCGAGTCCAAGTGTGACAAACACCACTCAAAAAGTGTTATTTATCATGAAAACTTAATAATCTCTTGTTATGGATTTAGTTCAAAATATTAAAAATCATAAACTGAAACTATGTTTTAATTTTGAACCAGAGGTAGTGTTGAAAAGCTGAAAAAAGCCGAGACAACAATCAAATGACCGTGACTTCTCTCTACAGTTTAGAGAGACAAATGTTCCTGGCTAAGTTTCCGACCACTTCACTTGCCATGGCGACTCCGATGTGCGTAGTCCCAAGCCAAGGCGTCGCTCGCGAGAATATTTCCGTGGATTACAAAGCATGCTCGGCCAATCACTCCGCCGTTAGAGCCTATTATACCTTTTACCCATCCCCGTAGTTCTCGTTTTTTGGTTGTGGATCGAGCAAAGCTCCTCTTACTCTGCGAAGCCTCGAATGTCAAACCACTTCGGTTCAAATCTTTTGCCCATGCTTGAAGAGTTTTAGATCCACTAAATCGATCACAGTGGTGGAACAAAAAAGCATCCCCAACTTTTACCACACCGCAAGCACCTGCAAAGAAGTCCCCACGACAACCTCCCTATTCTCAAAATTGTCCACCCAAAGTTCCCTCCCCATCCGCCTTTCCAAGGCCAAATCAAGAAAGAACTTTTGGTTTTGTTTCTGATCAAGACGCGAAGGATGCAACTATGTGTCCTCAAGCGAAAACGAGTAAACCCCAACACATCAAACCATCCCCAACGGCGAGGCCTCCATCTCCACCAGTGCCTATGGAGAAATTTCGGAAGTTGGCTATGCGTGGGTCAAAGCAGTGCCCTTCGCAAGCGCACTACCAACTCACAAGTCGTCCGCGTGTCCCAAAGAACCCGCACCAACATCCTTGCCAAATCATGTCGCTGCTTGATCAATCCCGCCATCTACTTTGCCAGTTCCTCGGTTCTCCGACTTCCGGTCAAACCTGGCCAGCGCCAATTTCCGTCAACACCCGTCCACCACCAGTGCTGCCCCACAATCACCGCCCACCGCTCTGTTGATCGACCAATGGCTCCACGTGTCCTGCAAAGTGACATAACATCCGCTGTCTTTCTGTTCGGTTACTCAGTGGTGGGAAGATAAGACATGGATGTCGTGATGGTTTTTGAGACTTGTCCACAAGTCTTTCATCTAGCCTTTCTATAGGGTTGATTCGGTGGTTGGAGTTTGATTCTTTCGGCTTTTTCTTTAGGGTTAGCTTAGGTGGTGGGTTTGTTTCATTTTGAGCTTTTCTGAAATGTTAGCTTGTTTGTCTCTTCTCTGGGCTTAGTTTGTTTGTGTTCAGCCCACTGGTTACTTGGTTTATTTGCATAGTATAATATAATTAGAAGCGTCTTATAGACCGTAGGTATTCCGCTGTGGCGATGAAGGCTTACGGGTGTACTATTATGCTTTAGTTTTTGATTGTATTTTTATTTTATTAATGAAATTCTTACCTTTCACCAAAAAAAGAAAAACAATAAAATGATCGTGAAAATTTACACCGTTATTTATTATTCAAGTTGCAATCTTTTTTGAGAATTATTCAAGTTGCAATTCAATCGGGAGAGGGAGCAATTTTCTTTTGTTTAAGAGTTGATAAAAGTGGGCATGTGTTCCCTCAAAACAAAAAGGAGACATGTATAACATAACACCACTATGTTATTGAGCTCTCTATCGACTCCCATGTTTTAATAACTTTACATTTGTCAACATACTACTACTATAACCGAGTTAAATGCCATCGCCATCTCGGAAAATCTATCTCGTGTTTTAGCTTCTGAGTGAGACTTGTACTTGCTTAATTCAAATTAGAAAACAAGCATGTTTTTTTTGTTGAAAAAAAAGTTTCATAACACAACTACAATATAGAAATTACAAAATAAATAATTGGTACCAAAAAAATCTTGGTCATGCAGCTATCACTAAATAATTCATTTGTCTTATAGTGATTTATTTATGAAATAAAATGCAAGAAAATGAGTGCGGCATCTCTAACGATCATTATCAGTAAAATTACACTAGTTATCATAAAAACTTTGACCTAATTCCGACTTAACTAAGTCGGAACTACAGAGAAGGCGACCCAGTTCTTACGTTCTCCGATATGGAGATTCCGTTCAATCCCCTACGGTACTCCGGCAACAAGCCAGTACACAGGACATCGTGCACCCTACCCTGGCGACAGAGCCCCACAAAAAACCGAGGAAGAGGAGGAAGTTACCCAGTTCGAAGAAGAATTCTGCGCCAAAGCAGTAGGCAACTTCAACAATTGCTTGATAGGTTCCTTCTTGACTACAGGTCGGATTAATAACTGGGCCATGAAACTCCTATTCAATAAGCTTAGACCGAAGGAGACAAAGTAGATATCTATGAAACAAACCCTAATCTCTATAATTTCAAGTACCCATCCAGTGAGGCCAGGACTAGGGTACTCTCTGGTGGTTCTTCGTGTTTGATGGGTATCTACTTCAGTTGAAGCCATGGATAGTAAAAGATACAACGACAAATGATTTCTTCTTAACAATCGATGTATGGGTTCAAATACATCGGTTACCACCGTTCCTTCTGAACCTTGAAGCGGCCAACTACCAGTCGTCAAGTAGGGCGAAGTACTCCATGCTGATGACAGGATCCTTTCTGGTGATAGAGGTAATTACATGCGATAGCATGTGTTGATCCCAACAAACCACTTAGAAGATAGGGCTGCATCGGGGTTTGGGATGAAAAAGTATGGTTAGACTACATATACGAGCGAATACCGCATGTTTTCCAATGGTGCGGTCGCCTCAACAATCTTAACGAATAGTGCGAGTTCGCAACTGATGACGTGATGAAAAGCACTGACCCGGGCTTCTGTAACTGGTTGTTTTACCGTCCCCCTCCTTGGTCATAAAAGATAGCCAAGTCTCTACCATACACTGAAGCTCCACGACAAAAGTCGCCTGTCACGTCTTTAAAAAGCAGCGACTAAGATAATTGAATGGATATTGAAGATTCCCATTCTCTCGGCTCAGAAAAAGTGGGGCATCTATGTTTAACAACCCCTGGAAGAAGTCAACCCCAACCAAAACTGGTCCCTAGTACCGTGCGTCCTCCTAGGAAAACACAGAAGTAGCAAACGAAGGATAATGCTCCAATGGGCCAGAACTGTTCACAGGGTACTAGCTCGAGAACTCATCAAAAAAAGAAAGAAGCGATTGCCAAGAGGAAATTACAGGACTTAGCCATCAGCCATAACCCAAAAGAGAAACAGCAGGACCGACGACTGAGTACTATGAGAATACCTTCAAGTATACAAGGCCTTGGAATTGGAATTGCAATCAAGGAAGTAGAGGAAGGGGTAGCCCAAAATAAACCAACTACAACAATGGCGGCGACTGTAGAAAAGAAGTCCCACCAAGAATCATGAATGTGTTGAGCTGGAGCATGCAGGGGCTTGGGAACCTTCGTAATGTTATTGCTTTCCAACGCCTCGTTAGAGGTAAGATCCCCGACTTAGTCTTCCTGATGGAGACTAGGTTGATCAGACACAAATGGAATCGGTTTGTCAGAAGCTAGGGTATGCCACTTGCTTTAGCGTCAACTGTTTTGGAAGAAGTGGCGCTTTGGTTGACGGAAACTAGTAGTTTGACCAATCGGGGACCTCAAAGTTGACAGTTGAATTTACCTTTGACTTTTGAGTTGACTGATGACTTTTGACCAAAAGTAGTGGTTTGACCTAGTGGACACTGCAAAGTTAAAAATTTGAGATTGACTTTAACTTTTGAGACGACTGTTTCTATTTTTGGCCGAAACTACTAGTTTGACTAAGCGGGGACCTCAAAGTTGACAATTGAATTTATCTTTGAGCTTTGAGTTTACCGATGACTTTATTTTACCAAAAGAAGTGGTATAACGTAGTGGACACAGCAAAGTAAAAAATCTTATGGAATGAAAATGTTGATGTACAGGTTAGGTTCAGTACTCCACCATATTTATTGTCTTATCGTTGAAATCACCAATAACTTTACTTGGAAGTTGATTAGATTTTACGGCGATCCAGTCAGTAGTGACAGGAAGTACTCTTGGGATCTCCTATCAAGAATCCGTTCCTCCCCCACAATACTTTGGTGTGTTATGGGAGATTTTAACGCAAATATCTCAAAAAATGAGAAAGATGGAATCCACAAAATGGACTTTCAGCTTGTGCATGATTTTAGATGCCCTCTCTCAGATAACGAGTTGTTGGATGTGGGACTTACCGGGAACCCCTTTACTTGGACCAACAATCCGAGGAACGGGAGGAGGACTCGGGAAAGACTTGTTCATGTCATTTCCAACCCTGCATGGATGAGTAATTTCAACAAAACTTCGGTTCATCATCTGGTCAGTACAGTTTCAGATCATGTCTCGACTTTACTTTGTTGTGAAACAGTTCAACCTAATAAGCCACGTTCCCACTACAAGTTAATGTGGAACCATCATGATGAATTCTCCGACGTGATCTACACGGAACCTTATAATCGTGCTCGTATATAAGGTTTCTGGATATGTTGCAAATCGAACGAGGAGCTCAGTACGTGTCGAGGTTGAAGACGGTCCTTCTGCTGCTCCGACTAACATGGCAACTCCAGTTGATGGAAATCCAAATTTACAGCAACCTAATGTGGAAGTGAATATCCAAACTTCTGACAATGGGAGTGAAATTGGTACAAATTTGTCTTTACACCTTTGATATTTATATTAATTTTTTCGAATAATAGTTATGGGAGCTACTATTTCTGAATGTTACATGCCAAAGTAGCATGAATAAGAGACAGGGAGGTCGACCATGTGGAGACTGGGGTACTGGCAAAAAGTTGGACCTTCAATTCAACAAGTACATGGTCCCCGTAGGCCCAAACAGGAAAACATATGCATCCCAACTAGGCATGCTTGCTAGGAAAGGGAACATGCTGCCTCTGACATTCACAGATTGGAGGGCTAAGGAGTTGGCACCGCTTAAGGAGAATTGCTGGAAAGAAATAAAGGTAATCTAGGGAGTTTGTGATTCTGCTGTTCTATGATTATGCATGGCGTGTTCTTACATTTATATGCGATCGTAGTAGTACTAAATTTGCCAGTTAGAAGTAGTCAGTCCCGAGTCACATGTCGTATGAACTCTTTGTTAGACTAGGTCGGTTACCCCCTCTCGCCGTTGTGGGCTGTCTGCTAGGGTGTAATGCCTAAACAGTTGTGAAGTGAACAATCTGGATTGGTTAAGAAAATTAGTTTACAAAAAATTATTGAAAGATATGTTTGGATTTAGGTAACTGTTTTTAACTTTATATATGGATAGATTTTTCTACCTACACATTTTCTCCTCCAAACAAACCTAGCGGACAATCCACAACGGCACAACCTCGACGACCATGACAAAGTTTCAGGGCAACTCGACGGGAGAAAGCGGTGGAGTGCTGTCAGTGCATCGATCGGAGACGACGAGCAGTTGTTGAGACCTTCTTCGGCAACACCATTCTTTAAACTCCTCGTCATCTTCGATCGATGCTCTGACGGCTCTCCACCGCTTCCTCCCATCGATTTGCCCTGAAACTTTGTCATGCTCGTCGAGGTTGCTCCGTTGTGGCTGACCACTGAGTTTGTTTGGAGGAGAGAATGTGTGGATAGACGAATCTATCTATATATAAAGTTAAAAATAGTTACCTAAGTCTCAACATATCTTTCAATAAGTATTAACATTACACCTGTTAATTTCAACAGTAGAAACTGTGGCGCAACGCCGTTCCGGCCCCATTCCCCTGCTGTTTAGAAAGCCAGCTTTTGTGGGGATGCCACCATCCAGCTCTGGGAACATAGTTACCATACTTTGCAAAAACTAGCCCATTCAATACAAATAGTAATTAACATACTCAATTTAGTTTGCTAATTTTTTAGTGAAGTAGGTGCAGAACGTAAACATTGGTAAAACAATACAAAGAAGACTAATAGCATAAAAAAAGCCACAATGCACATCTGCAAACTGAGTAGCAAGCTTAGAATCACTCGTTGACCGATGCCACTTGCCAGAATATAAGTCCAACCTGGTTGTTTCACAATTCAATAGCAAACTGTGTCCTTGGTGGATATACAATCTGAGTATTGTTGATTTATTCTATTTGTAGGCTAACATTAATGTGCCCGAGGCTTTTCGGCGTAAATGTTTGAAGGATCTCGGTAGAAAGGGGAACCAATGGAAGGCAACTGTGAGGAGTACGATCAATGGGTTCAGTTGGTGAAATACTGGGGACGGCCTGAAGTACAGGTACATAATACAAAACTAGTATATTCTTAAAGCGGTTTACGATTTTCTACTAATATATGCATATATATATATATACATGTATATATATCTGATTTAAATAACAGGTTAAGTGCTTGAAAAACAAGACTGTACGACGAGGCCAAAAAGGTTTACATAGGAGCGGGAGAAAATCTCATGCACAAGTAGCAGAAGAGGTGAGTTTTTAGTTTATAAGTTTTTTTTTTTTTTTTTTTACATTATATATATATATATATATATATATATATATATATATATACACATATGTACATATATGTTCTGAAGTTTTTTTACAACCTGACAGATTGAGACTTATGGTGTATACAATGCAGCTTAAGAAAGATGGGAAACAACATAATCGTATGGCTGTTTACATCGCTACCCACAGGAAGAAAAATTCTGAAGAGCCTTCTGACTCTGTGTCTGGTGAAAATATCGTAAGTTTTTCCATAAATAATATTTTGAATTGCTTATGTATAGCATTACAGTTTTATGAATTCATTCCTACTCTGTTTTCGTAGGCTCAAATGGAAGATAAATTGGACAAAGCAAGTCAGGAGGATAAGGATTCTGAATCTTACCGAGAATCTGTGTTTGTTGATGTCATGTGACCAGATAATCACGGTCGTGTTCGTACATTGGGATGTGGGCCTTGCCCAACTGAAGTGTTTGGAAGCACATTTGTACATAGCAATGCACTTGTTTCCCTTGAAGTGGACAGGATGCGTGATGAGATACGCAATGAGTTGCGTGAGGAGATGCGTATCGAGATGCGCGAGGAGTTGCGAGGTGAGATACGTAACGAGTTACGCGAGGAGATGCGAGGTGAGATGCGTACTGAGCTACACGACGAGTTTAGTGATATGATGATCGTGCACATGGCGGCAATGGAAGCAAGACTAAAAGAAAAAAATTCAGTCCAGTCAAAAATTAAGTAACTGTCTGATTCTGGCCAAGTTCAAGTGGCCCGCCAACGTGCACCAGTGCCTCAAGGTCCTCCTCAAAGTATTGTGTAAGCAGCATCATCCGGTAACTCTCGTGCTGATCATGTCGAAGATGCAGTTGATGTAAGTATAACAGCAAGTTGGTTATGCTATTTCCAGTATGCTCATTATTCTTTAGGATGCTGTCAGTGACTTCCATTTTGCTTGTGCAGGGTGGACATCCATTCGTGGAGTTGCTTGGAACCGGGAAACAGAGGATGGTTGTTGCGGAAGGACTTCTCATTTCAATTAAACCACAAACCATAGTCAACGGAGAACCTATTGGCGCGGGCTATTATGAAGTGCACGTTACGAAGGCAGTGAAACGAGAATACCACTTGCTGAAATCAGATGAAAATTGGAGATGCAGAAAACAAATCCGTAGCATGGTCGGGGAATCTTGTAAGCTTATCTTTCACTTTATTACTATTAGTTTTGATGCATTCTGTTGTTAATTCATTATAGCATAATTGTTGTCAACTTGTTATGTTATTCTTGTGGAAAGAGTGTAATCATGAGAATATTTGCGTAAAAATGATATCCAGTTAACTTAACAAACGGTTAGGAAAATGAACTTTGGGTCGATTGGTGAGTTGAACCAGTTGCTTAACTACTGCTCTCATCATATGACACTGTAAATTGAATCACCCTGAAATTGTTGGTAAATATTCGAACATGGTTGCAGGATTATCATTACCATAGGGTTAGGTGCTTTCTCAATTTGGTTCCAATTATTCAATGAGAGCTTTGTAGATATCTCGTGTTGCTTTTGGGACAGATAGCAGTTTAATGTGAAGTGAAGTAGGATTTTAGGAGATCGATTCCACAGTTGGGGTGATTATTCAATAAACTGAATTTTTAGTTTCAATTTTTAACCCTAACAATAACATGCCTCAGCTTGCTTTCTCAGTTCTGACTCCACAGTTATCGAAACTCTCTTAAAATTTATCAAGCTTGTTTAGTGGGGTAGGGACATTTTGTAAAGTGACTTGTCAACTGGGAGTGGTGGCGGCTTAATTTTTGTACTGGGAAGTTTCTGTTATGGTGGAGTTGATGGTTGGAGTGTAGGTGTGAAGTACATCTCTGCTCGGTGAGGTGTTTTTGGTCACCGGATTCTGGGCTTACTTTCCGGAATCTGGGTGGCGATGCCAATGGCTGTGGCAGTGGCTGTAGGCTGTTAGTGTATATCATTGTTTTTATGCTTTTGATTTCTATTATATACTTGAAATCCATCTGAATTTGAATATGATGTGATGAAACCGTAGACGAAATGAACCCTTGTTGCGCTACTGGTCCTTTGTTTTGATTTGCAATTTGAATATGCTTCCATTTGATCGAGTTTGATATGTTTGCATCCACAATACTGTTCCGAGCCTGAGATGGTTGCAGTTTTCTTAAGTTCTGTTATTCGTCTTCTTATTTTCAGTGCTGTTCTGGGTGGGTTTGAATGGTTTGCTGCTGAAGTTTGATGTGTTCGGCAGCTAACGATTCACAACCACCCAGAACATCACAAAAAATAGGAGGAAGAACGTACAAAACTGGTAAGAAAACTTCCTGTAGCATTGGCTTATGTTTGAGCTAAAGTTGGAATGAAATTGTTCTAAAATACTAGGAATATGGTTTGTGGTGGAAGTTGAGAGTTGTCCAACTGTTTGGTGTTTATGGTGGTAGTTTTTCGTATCCCAGTGTTTTGTTATTCACTGTTGTTGATCGTTCCAACGTCTTGGTGTCGATGGTTTGTGTTCTTATAGGTGGTGCGTAAGAAGAACTAGCTGGGTACGTTGATCGCTCGAGTAAGCAAGGTGCAGTTGGCGGAGACAAGATAGCAAGCTAGAGCATTTTGGCATGTCGATACACTGATCGTGCGCACTTGGTATTTTGATAGCTCGGTTAAATTAGAAAGTGAAGTAGTTTGTAAAGTTATCCAGAGTTTGTAATGTGAATTTGACTTCCCAGTTTTTGTACGTGTACATTGACTGTAATGTAAGCACAATTATTTATTAATTTGTAATGAAAATTGTGTATTTAGAAATTTAATTGTGTTGTATGTTTTGTATTTAGCATGGTGTATATGAATTTTTGTATTTAGCAGGGTTTATATTGATAATAGGCATAAATGTGGTGTGATTACATATACTTTGCAGCATTAGTCAAATGTTGCAAAATAGTATAAAAAAACAGCATTACTCCTCATAATGCTGCAAATAATGCCTCAAAATTGCAGCATTAATCATTGTAATGCTGCAAAATAAGCTGTGAAATGCAGCATTAAGTTGTAATAATGCTGCAAAAATAAGTATAAAATTGCAGCATTAAAGCCTATAATGCTGCAATTTCATTCTCAAATGCAGCATTATTGTGTTAATGCTGCAGGGTGTGAGTACATGTATGCAGCATTAGTTAATGCTGCAATTAATGCTGTTTTTGCTAGCAGCAATAGCTTAATGCTGCAATTCAGAAAACAGCACTGGCAAATGCAACATTAGTATTAATGCTGCAATTAATGCTGTTTTTGCTAAATACAACATTAATTTTAGCAAATACCGCATTAATCTAATGACGCTTTTGCTAATATTTCTAGTAGTGTCACTTTATTCTTCCAACACCTTGAGATTCCTACTGCTAGTGAAGAGTCTATCACTTCTGGGATTGGTATGCTAAATGAGAAGGCTTTTGAGAATATTGGGATAGTTAATACCAAAGAGAAGGTTTGGAAGTTGTATTCAGATTTGACTGAAGAAGAGCTGAATGTTAAGAAATTTGTTAAACCCAAGGCCTTGAATCCTTCTTCAAGCCAGACATCTCAGCTTCCTGATTTGTCTTCAATCCTTCAGAGACTTGATGGTCTAGATATGGACAATAGTGAGATTCAAAGAGAATGAGCATGGGTTTGAGACTGATCTCTCACAGGTCAATACATGGTGGAAACCATCTTTAGGAGCATGACTGTATTTGGTGTCCCTGAAGATGAAGAAGGTGCCTAGAAATGTGACTCTGAAAAGAACTTTCCAAGTGAACAGTCCAACCAAAAAAGGGGCTGCTCCAGTCAAGGATAAAGGAAAGCAGGTGGTAGTTGAACAAGCTGCTAAGGAAGGATATGAAGTAGACAGACCTGGCTCAGATGATTTGCTGATTACCTTGAAGAAGAAGAAGAAGAAGATATATCCAAAGACTTCCACTAAGGACAAGACCGAAGAGGTGACTGCTGCTAGTGAGAATGAAGAGGAACAAGAAGAACAGGATAAGACTCATGAAGATAGTGAGGAAGAAGAGGGAGATTAGAATGGAGATGAAGATCCAACCCCTTAACCTTGACTACTCTTTCTTTCACATTCTTTCTTTTTAAATTTTTTATTTTCAAAATTTTCCAGACACTGATCCAACATCCTCTCATTATTTTTGACGAAAGTCAAAAAGAGGGAGAAATATATTAGGTTGTTTTTGCTTTTATTTCTGTTTAGATGGTCTATCTTTTGGTCAGGAGGATTTTCTGCAACTTACTTGCAGTTTTTGCTTTCGTTCATTAATAAGTTGGATCTTTTGGAGTTACTGTTTTATTATTATTTGTGTGAATTGTGTGCTAATCAGTATTTATTGCAGAAACTAAGAATCAAAAGTTGAGGTTTTGTCTTTCATCAAGGGGGAGATTGTAAGGTCACATGTTTCATGTACTTAGGTATTTCAAGGCCTTGAACCAGTTTTCAAAGCCTTCAATCAGGTTTCACAGGCTCTATTTCAAGGCCTTGAACCATGATTCAAAGCCTTGAAACTGTCTGACATGCATGCATGTTTTGAGGGGGAGTTTCTCTAAACTCTTTTGATTTAATTCTATCCCTCTCACCCCTGTACTTGATATATTATTATTTGATGATGAAAGACAAACTGTTTTAATATATCTAACATGATTTTATCCATCAGTTTGACTCAGTTTTGCAGGGAAATTTTATTTCCAAAATGTGCAGGATTTGTTTCCTTATCTGGCTTTTGCAGGAAGGAAAGTACTTAGTGAAGATGATCCTGTGATCAATCAGAGACTCATGACAACTTCTCAAATTGTTTAAAGACAAGATCACAACAATATCTCTGAAGATTGTGATCAACTATCCGTTGGAGAAGGCTGTTAAGAGAGACAAAGTTTGTTGCCTACAAAATAGGAAGTTGTTGCTGAAAATCTGGGAAGATTTGCAGAGATTCAAACAGTATAAATGGATCTCATTTTGAAGCGACATGAGACAATACACAACGGGCAAAAAGAGAGACACAATTCTGGATTAACAAGCATCAAAGAAGTTAATCACTCTCACAATCCAACTCACATAAGTTCACTGCATTCTTCACTGCAGTTCTACACTGTAGTGTTCTTCTGTATTGTGATTTATTGGTAGATCATTTCTGTAATACTTCTATATTTCATTCTCAAGGATTGTTCAAGGTGAACAATAGAGAATTCTTAATTAATTAGTTAGCTAGAGCAGATACTAGATAGGTTAGAGAGAACCACAATCTGTAACAGAGTAAGGAAATTCTCTGTGCTTGAGATCTAGGGCTTAGATTTTGATATATGAGAATTGAGTTGAAAATCCTGCAGGGAGAAGATCCCTGAGGTAGAGACGTAGGTCCAAGTGGGCTGAACTCTATAAATCCATTGTCTCTTGCATTTACAGTTTCAGTTACATACTTAGTTTTGCTGCATTCAAACTTGTCTTTTTTGAAGGGTTTGAAACTCTTTTCAAGGCCTTGAAAAATACTTGTCTGTTTCATTATAAACTTTATCTTATTCCAAAGGCTTGGATTTGTGTTCAAGGCCTTGAACTTCATTGCTCTTGAACTTAAAATCTTTTCCTCCACAAGTTTTGAAAAAAGTTGGCATACTCTATTCACCCCCACTCTAGAGTATATGTGTTGCATATCCATCTGCATAGTCCCCTTTCAACAATATTCCACAACTAGAGGATCTAGTGGCTTCAAGTTTGAGGATGACAATACCGTTGTCACCACGAGAAGCAATTGTGACTTTGCATAACTTGTATGTAGCATTCTCGTCATGGGTCAATCCAGTATGCCATTACTCCTATTTCATACCCATGTGTTGGATCGTGATATCTCCATAGAAATCCAACCCCATACTAGTCTATAATAGATTGTCCTGTTAATCATTAAAATTGACTACGGATATTTAAGATAAACAAAAACATTTGTAATTTAAGGACTTCATTATATTAAATATCTCCATAAATAATACAATGAATGTTTCTAGCCAAAAATATTGTTCATACTAAAAAGATTGCCTCTAGGTAATCTATTCCAATAGTCTCCCACTTGCACTACAACTAATATGGTGCATCTTGTATGACAATAGATCTACTCTGCCCTTCATGCTTGCGCTGATCAAGCGGCTTCGTAAGTGGATCTGACAGATTCTCATCTGTAGGAATCTTGCCTATCTTCACATCTCCTCTACCGATGATATCTCTAATAAGATGGAACATCCTTAGTACGTGTTTGTATTCATGGCGTGACCAGGGTTCTTTTTATTGTGCGATCGCCCCAGTGTTGTCACAGTACAACTCTATTGGATCCACAATGCTAGGAACCACACCAGGTTCAGTAATGAAATTCCTAATCCAAACAGCTTCCTTTGTTGCGCCACTCGCAGCAATGTACTCAGTAGGGATGGCAATGGATCGGATTCGGATCGGATCCACCTATATCCATATCCAGATCCGATCAAAATAAGTGGATGCATATTCGATCCAAATCCGACCGGATCCTAAACGGATTCGGATCGAATTTGGACCAAATTTAATTTGCAATATCCATATTCGATCCGACAATCCAAATCTTCAGAAATGGTTCTGATTCGGATCCAGATTCGGATCCTAAGCATTTTTTTACTTATACAAAATACACAACAAATTCAGAAAAATACGTAAAGAGTCATCACACCAAAAAAAATATGCCTAAAAAAGTTAAAATATATTAAAAATATTTTATCAATATGACAAACGTAAACTACCAAGAAATATAAGCAAACCATTCAAAAGTTTAAGGCACCAATAATGTCTAAAAATTGTCTACAAATTCAATCAAAACAACACTAAAATTTTCCATAACCATAGTGAAGTATTTTCTCAGGCCTAAAAAATAATGTGTAGTGATTGTGTAATGTGTTTATATATATGTAGGTAAAAACATATTTTTATAACCCCAAGGGTATTTTCGTAAAACTATATGTGTTCGGATCGGATATCCATCGGATATCCTAATATATTTGGATCGAATTCGAATACGGATCGGATTTTGATTTTTAATATCCATATCCAATCCATTTTAAAATGGATCGAATTCGGACTTGATCCATTCAGATCGGATCACTCGGATTTCGGATCGGATCGAACCGTATTGCCATCCCTAGGACTCAGCCTTATTTGTAGAATTAGCAAACGTCTCTTGCTTGGAAATCTTCCAGCTCACAGCTCCTCCATTCAGGTAATACATGAATCCCGACTGCGATCTAAAATCATCTCTGTTAAGCTTGCAACCGTGTAACCCCTTACACGTAAATCTTCCTCCCCGCCATATATCAAGAATGCATCCTTAGTCTTCTCAAGTACTTTAGGATGTTCTTGACCCCTATCCTGTGACTCTCACCCGAATTAGACTGAAATCATCTTGTCATACTCAACGTGTATGACTTATCTGGTCTAGTACACAACATGGCGTACATGATGGATCCTATGGCCGAGGAATAGGGTACCTTACTCATGCGTTCCTTCTCAATTTCATTGGAAGGACAGTTATTCTTCGAAAGAGTGATTATATGCGACAAGAGCAATAATCCCTTCTTGGAATCTTGCATGTTGAACCGATTCAACCCCTTTCCTATATATAGGTATTTTGAGTTAGGACTAGCAGCTTCCTCGATCTATCTCTATAGATCTTGAGTATACGAGCTGCTTCCCCTAAGTCTTCCATTGAGAAACACTTTCCTAGCCAATATTTCACAGATTGCAGCATGAGAATGTCGTTTCCAATGCGTAGTATGTCATCCACATACAAGACCAGACAAGAAATAGAGCTCCCACTAACCTTCTTGTAGATAAGACTCATCTTCGTTCTTGATGAAGTCTAACTCTTTGACTGCTTCATCAAAACGCCGATTCCAACTCCTACAAGCTTGTTTTAATCCATAAATGGATCGTTGCAACTTACAGACTTTATTTGCATGCTCTGGATCCAAAAAACCCTCAGGTTGTGTGATGTTCACATCCTCGAGGAGGTTTCCATATAGAAGCACTGTTTTGACATCCATTTGCCAAATCTCATAGCCGTAGTAAGCTACAGTCGCAATTAAAATCGAATGAATTTGGTCATTTTGGCTGGAGAAAAGGTATCATCATAGTCTATACTGTCTCATCCCCCTCCCGCCGACCCCGATTAGCGATTAATAAAACTTTCAAAAACGGGAGGATGGCGCGACATGCCGGTGCGACCTTGACTCGTCGAGATGCTAAACAAGTAATTTATAAAAGTAGTGACAAAAAAACATCTTTGAAAACTTTGTGGAAGCGTAACTAAAACTAAATTTACTTTGGGGTCGTCTTGATAAAGAATTTGAATTGTAAAAAAATTCCTCAAGAAAAGAAAGTTTGAACTTGGAAATAAATACATTTAGCCCTCTCGACTCATAGCGCGGGTAAAGAATAACTCGGAAAATGTTCTAGGTATCACAAAATGGCCCATACAAAGTCTTATATACATAAATACAACTCTTACATGCTTAAACAATTTATGAACATGAGTTACACAAAAGCTCTAAGTCGTCTAGCATTTATCAAATCTAAGCACATAAGCTTCACCAAGCACGTTGTCACATATCAACTTAACACTTGTTACTTCTTGCCTCTTCTGTGTCCTTAAAATCTGAAAAAAGGTAACGCGAAAGGGTGAGCTCAACTAGCTCAGTGAGTTACATCTACGCCCCTCCATAGGTAAAAAAAATAACAAAAAAAAAAATATAACATGCTTTGAACTATGCTATTGGTTGTTCTAATTGGAGTGTTTATATGCGATAACTGTGATTTTCATGCCCAAAATAAAAGTGGAAAAAAATGTTAGTTATGTTATGTCATTACATATAAGTTATGTGATGTATATGTGCAAATTATGCATGTCATGTATGTTTGTGTATGGTAAGTTGTTTCCATGTATATATGCATGTTAGTAAGTAAATTAATTGTAAGGAGAGCATGTCAAAAGTTCAGCTGATGTGCGAATGTCAAGTGTTTCGTCCGCTACATGTGCAAGTTGGACGAGCAGCTATATCATTATGATGGTATAAGTTGTTCCTGCTATAATGTACGGTCGAACGGGAACTTCTGACACAATTACGAGCTTGCTGGAGCGGTACAAAGTGTGAAGACATGATGTATTGGTTCCCTCTCGTAAGCGTGAAAGATAGGACCTATGAAAAAATTACGAGCTTGCTGGAGCGGTACGAAGTGTGACGACACTGCGTATTAATCCCTCTCGTAAGCGAGACAGGCTTGATCCATTTGCTATCCCGAGTTAAAGGGTAAGATAACCTATAAGGGTAAGTTGTGCATTGATGTCATATTAGTAGGAATCTTATATGATTTCAATCATGTTAGAAATTCGTTAAGCGAATTCGACGACGAATTCTTTTACGGTGGGTAGAATATAGTAACCCTCATAGTTATGTTACATGTTTATTTTATTGTGATGTTAGTAATACCTAAATGTGTGTTAAGGTAAATATCGTGTAAAGAATGCTAGACTTTTGTTAAGAAAAAGTTATAATAGCTAAAGTGGAAGACAAGTTGTATGTATGTTCCATTTGAATCTATATTGTCTTTTTAACTAAGTTGAAGGTCTTTTGTGCAATATTTGTATGTGAAATAAAATATAGCATTCAAGATTTAATTGAATTTTTTGCATACACCATGTACTTGCATCAATATGAAATTGGTAGTGTGCATGACATGATTTGAAACTTACTAGTTTTCACTTATTTTGGTGTGACGTGGAACTATATAAGCACAAGTTGCATCATTGTCATCATTTTTCTCCATATTTTTCTCACTCAAGAATACCACAAAGCTCTCCTTTCTCTCATCTGAGCTTCAATCCCGGTTTTGTTCTTAACCCTCCACAAATATGGTCTAAAAATCAAGCTTTTGATGTTCTAAGTGTGGAGAACTCATATTGGGTGTTAGTATATCCAAGAGGTAGCAAGTTTTGAGCATCTTCTTCAAGTTTGAAGCATGTAGGAGCCATTATTCATGTCTTCTCCAAACCCACATCAAGAACACCATGAAAGTGAGAGTAAGTTCTACATCTATGCATCTACATCATGATTTTGTTCATTTACTCCTCTTTCTTGTGATTCCATGGAAAATATTTAGTTTCATGTTAGTGGATCATCATTTTTATGACAAATTTTAGCATTGGCCATCACATTTGTATGATAGCATAGTGGGTTTGTGGTTGCATGTTCTTGATTCTTCACCATCCCCTTGATCTAGACACATGCATGTACAAAAATGAGTTTGTTGGTTATGTATGTATATGTGTTAGATCTTTTGATAGTCTAATTTCAGATCTTGGTAGAGTATTTCTTGCATGCAACAAGTTTTTCAAGTAGAGAAAATCACAAAGTTCATGTTTTGAGCCTATATTCACAAAATTGGGAAAAATACTTACTCTTTTCATAAAATTATGAAAAATTTACAGTTTGTGTATTTTTATGTGATATTTGAACAGTAAAAATTGAAAGTGTGTAATGTAGACTAAATACAGGACCTAAATACTCTATAGGGGGGGGGGGGTTGAATAGAGTATGGAAACTTTTTGCAAAACTTAAAGTTTAACAGGGAAGCTTTGTGTGAAACTCAAATCTCAAGGCCTTGAGATTTTGTAAACTGTCTAAAACTTACAAAGGCAAAATAGTAAGCTTCAAGGCCTTGAGCTCAGAACAATTCTAAACTGCTTTTAAACCCTAGTTTGATTTGAGTTGTGTGCAGCAGATAATAATCAAACAGAAAAGTAAAGAACACAAAGCAATTTACAGAGTTCAGTCCCAATGGACCTAATCTCTGCCTGAGGGATCTAATCCCACCAGGATTGGGAAAACACTTCTTATTACTCACACAGAAACAGCCCTAGATCTTCAAGCCTAAGTGATTTCCCTTACACCTATACAGCTTGTGGTTCCAAACCTATCTAGTTCCAGCTACTAACTGTTGAGCTAACAAGAACCTCTTGTTGTTCACTTGAACAACCAACCACTAGGTTAAGTGAGGTTTAAGATAATCTAGAGATACACAGATAGAAGTACAAGTGAAGAACACAATATGAAGATAAATTTTTGAAGCCTGGAAGTGTTCTTCTGGAAAACTGGATTGATTTGATCTTCAGAAGTCTGGAATGAAGATTGAATGATTGTGTGTTTGAATGGATGATTTCCCACAATTTTGTCACACCTCTCAGAGTATTCTGCAAGCCTCTCTCTTCTTCAAAATTCAAACCAGTCTCTTTTATCCACAGCTGCAATTGATTGAGAGATTTTAAGATCTCTGTTCCTACAAATCCTCCTTCTGTTTTCAACTTAAATTCAAACAGCTTCAAGTGGATATCCGTTGGAGTTTGTTGAGATTGCTCCTGCACGTTTAAAAACCCTGCAACAGCATAGAAATACTGCAACAACAAAATCAAGACAGCTAACAGTACTAAGACTGTTTGGTTATACAGTTTCTGATAAAATTGTTTAATAAACTTAGAACAATAACCTGCATATCTTCTAAAACACATGAATCATGAAAAACAAGTTTAAGACACTTAGAAGTGAGTAAATAATCACAATACTAAGAGTCATAACCTTCAAGAAAGAATCAATTACATTCTGTAAAAACTGTCAGCAGCTTAAGGCATATCTCAAGGCCTTGGAGCTCTGAACCTGCTTCACAGAATTTCAAAGTTAAACCCAGATAACTTTGATTCTTCCTGTTCTGATCATCTTCAATTGTGTTAGATATATAAATAGCATAATCCAAAAGTATATACCATAAATCACTTATTTGTATAATCAGATATCCAATTCTGCAACACAGAAATGTTAGAACATAAAGCAGAATAAGATAACTCAAGGCTTCGAAGTTTAGTCAATCTCAAGGCCTTGAGATTACTGGAATGCTATGCTGCTTATGTCTTAGCCTTTTGTCTTTCATCACTCAAAACAATTACCAGCCAAAGCACATTCAGGGATCTTGACTCAACAAAAAAGCTCAAAGTCATTGGACTAGTATTTAATTTTTAATCGGCCAAAAACCAGTCTTTTTTAACACTTTGTTCAACCCCAAACCAGTGAGGTTTTTCATACATTTGATGAACTTATTCCCCTCCAATGGTTATTAAATTTGGATATGTTTTTCCGAGGAGTGTTATTTACTTCCTGTTAAAATTTCATAATATTTTGAATTTCTATGAATTTTTTATGAATTGAATTCCAAGACCGCTTTTCTGTCTCTGTTTTACACCTAAAGAGCTATGAAAGTTAATGTTTAAAAATATTGAAAAGTTTTCATTTTTTTTTATATTTTTATATGTTATCGGTAAAGTCTCTATCTATGTTATGTGAAAAGTTTGAGTCCTAAATAATTAGTTTGAGCCACCTATGAATTTCCAAACAAGCGATAAAGCTAGTTTATGTACGTTCATTTTTAGTTAATAATATGTCATATTGCATTCATGTGTTGCATTAGACATGTCATATGCATCTAATAATAAGTATAAGGTTCTAGATATTAATATGTGAGAAGTTAGTTCATCTTGCATTGATAAGACTAGTGTCGTTTAGCTAAGTGATTTGAGCATGTGCTATGCTTGGAATGATTTCGTGCCAAGTGATTACATGCTATGTTTGAAATGATTTCGTGCTAAGTGCTTGTATTTATGATTTTTAGCCTTATTTGCTATTAACGTGACATGGAGTTGATGCTCGTACGATTAAAGATGATTGAACTTGGAATAAGGAATGTTAAATAAACAGATTAAGCTCGCAAGGTGAGTTACCATACCTCCCGAAGTTTTACCTACCCTCAAGTTTCTACAAGATTATGTATGTTCATGCCGTCCCTACTATGTATGTATTTATGCTTTCTACTTACGTTAAAGTTTTATCCCCCATGGATGCTAACAAATAAAATGAACATTTTATAAGATACAACACGTTCTCAGAAAGGCCACGGTTACCGGAGTGAAACCCCCTGTCGGGTATAGGCAGGCTATTACCCTTTTGCCGGGGCAATATAAGCAGGCAACGCGTCGCCTCACGAGCCGTCGCGATGGACATGTACCTACGTTATGTTATGTTAAGTCACGAAGGTTATCATGGGTAAGAAACTAAGAAAACATGTTCAAGTATGATAAGGTCTTTACGCGAGACAGAGCAAGGTTCCTAATTGGAACAATATTATTTCACACAACACAAGTTATGCTTTAAATTACGCTTTCTTTACGATACAAGTTACGCTTTATGAATGTCATGATCTTTCAAGTTTCACAAGTATATGTATGTATGACTATGCCTTATGTTCATGACGCTCAATGGGAAAATTATCCCCTTTTGGTTTTCCAAACCTACGGAGGGGCGTAGATGTAACTCACTGAGCTAGTTGAGTTCACCCTTTTCAATTACCCTTTTTTCAGGTTTTAAGAAAACGTAAGAAGCAAGAAGTTGCAAGGCGTTAAGTTCACAAGTGATTACGCTCTTGATGATGCTTACGTGCTTAGGTGCCGAGTATATGCTAGCCGACTTGTGGATATTTGTGGGATGCATGTTCGTAATTGCTTCCGCAAACTTTTCAAAAAGTTATTTTTAGAAACTTTGATCACGACTTTCTTAAGTTACTCGTTTAGCCTCTCGATGAGTCTTGGCCGCACCGGCATGTCGCGTCCTCGGCCTGTTAACGCAGAGTTTTATTAATCACTAACCGGTGTCGGCGGGAGGGGGATGTGACATATACCATGAAACTGTCTGAATCCTTTTGCTACCAGTCATCACTGAAAATTTGTAATGTAGACTAAATACAGGACCTAAATACTCTAGAAGGGGGGGGGGGGTTGAATAGAGTATGGAAACTTTTTGCTAAACACAAATTTTAACTAAGTAAAAATGGAGAAACTCAAATCTAAAGGCCTTGAGATTTTAGAAAACTAGTCCAAAACTTTCTAAGGCAAAACAGAAAGCTTCAAGGCGTTGAACTACCACCAGTTCTAAAAAGTTTGTAAACCCTAGTTTGATTTGAGTTGCTTACAACAAAAAATAACAAAACTGTTAAGTAAAGAACACAAGGCAGTTTACACTGTTCAGTCCCAATGGACCTAATATCTGCCTGAGGGATCTAATCCCACCACGATTGGGCAAACACTTATTATTACTCACACAGATACAACCCTAGATCTTCAAGCCTAAGTGAATTCCCTTACACCTATACATCTTGTGGTTCCAAACTTATCTAGTACCAGCTACTAACTGTTGAGCTAACAAGAACCTATTGTTGTTCACTTGAACAACCAACCACTAGGTTTAGTGAGGTTTTAGATATACAAAGATAAGCAAATTACAAAACAGAAGAAGAAAACAGTAGAAAAATAAGCTTGTGAAGGCCTGGATGTGTTCTTCAGGAAACTGGGATGATTGATCATTTGAAAGATGTAATTGAAGCCTGAATGTATGTGTGTTTGAATGTCTGGTCTTCCACGAATTTTCCACACCTCTCTCAGTTCTCTGCAAGCTCCTATCTCTTTCAAAATTCAAACTAGTCTTTTATCCACTCTTCTGCAGCTGAATGAGAGATTTTAGGATCTCAGTTCCTGCAAATCTCATCATTTCCAACTACAATTTAAACAGCTTTGAGTAGATATCCATTGGAGTTTGTTGAGATTGCATTTGCATGTTTAACAAACCTGCAACAATATTAAAACACAGCAACAACAAAATCCAGAAATGTAACAGTACTAGGTCTTTTTGGATTTCCTGTTTCTGAATAAAAACTGGAACAAGTAAATAAAACAATAATCTGATTAACTTCTGAAACATATAACTCATGATAAATTAGTTTAAGACTTATAGAAATCATTAAAAAACCATAATAATAAAGATCAAATCCTGCAAGAAAGAATCAAATAAATTCTGTAAAACTCTCAGCAGCTCAAGGCACATCTCAAGGCCTTGAAGCTCTGAACATGCTTCACAGTCTTTCAACATTAAGACCATAAATCTTTGATTCTCTCTGATCAGGATATCTGCAATTGTGTTAGATGTATAAATAATATATAACATAGATATTTTCATTAAATCTTTGATAAACATCAGATATACAACCTGCAACACAAGATTATTAGAGCATAAAGTATAATAAAGCTACTCTCAAGGCTTTGAAGCTCTGATCAGTATCTCAAGGCCTTTGAGCCTTAGAAATACTTTGTATTTGTCTTTCATCACTCAAAACAGTGACTTCTCAAAACACACTAAGAAGACTTTGAGTCAACAATCTCCCCCTTGGTGAAAGACAAAACCCATAATCTTGTGTAAATGTCCCTGCAACTCCTTGTAAGAATTAGATATCAACATTTGCAGAAATAATAAACAGTAATACCAGTCAAACCAACTTAACAAAAATAACCAGCAATCACAGATCATAAATAATCACAGAACACAACTGATTAACACAAAAACTCAAAATATTATTAGCTAATCTTATCCAAACACTAAAGATAACACAACTAGCACACATACATTATCCCCCTTTTTGACTTTCATCAAATAAAGGTGAAGAAATGTTGGATCATTACTCAGAGTCTTAAAAAAAAATTCCTACTGAATGTCAAAGCCTTGAGAATAGAAAAGAAGAAAGAAAAAGACATAAAGAAAGGATCATGGCTTTGGTTTTCTCAAATATTCACTTCTTCTTTGATGCTTGGCCTTTCTCTGAGCCTTCTCCAACCTCTTCCTCACTTTCAGCATCTTCAGCAGTCTGATTCTGTTCTTGTTCAGCATCTACCTCAGCAACAACTTCCTCAATGATCTCATCGACCTTCTTGTTCTTAATCTCCACTGAATCACCCTCTGTAGCTGCATCAAAACCTGTGTCTTCACCAACTTCTTCTTCATCAGTTTGCTCATACAGATCCTTTGAAGTGAGCACCACTGGAATAGACTTCTTCTTATTCTTCAAGAATTCACCTAGCCTTTCATCTGAGTCAAGACTGGTGTCATGACTAGCAGCAGAATGAATCTTTTCCAAGTTCAAACCTTTGATGACAACATTCAGTTTTCCATTCATCACATTCATCAAACCCTTGAACTAATTAAACTCAGAAGATAGATCAAATAGCCTTTGTCTAAGATCTTCAATATCAACCCGCTGATCTTCAAACTTCTCAACCAATAGAGAATAATACTCATTTGTTTGTACCATTGCTGTTGTAGCCCCTTTAGGTTTAACAAACTCTTTCTCTTCAAGCTCAGCTTTGGATAACTCTGAATAGAATTTCCAATGACCTTTTCCTATCTGAACCACTCCAATCCTCTGTAAAGCAGTCTCATCAATTAACCCAAAACCACCATTTATCTTCTCCTCTCCTTTCACTGGTACCTCAAAATGCTCAAAGAAAAGAGGTAATAGGTTGGCATAGCGAAGAGGATGGTTTCTAGTTCTAGTAGCACAGTAGATCATATGCTCCATAATCACTGTTGGCAAGTCAATATCAAACCCTTGACATATCAGATACATCAAGATAAGAACTTTATCAGTAACCAACTCTCTTGAGTTTTACCTAGGAACAACACTTCTCATCAGAATTGTAAACAAAATCTTAGCTTCACATTTGAGCACATAGTATGTCAACTGTTTAGGACCAGAGGGAACACCATCAATGAAGAACATAGCTTTGGCCTTTTCTAGACACTCCTTTCTATCACGATGATCACCAACATTATACTTCTTAGGAATGCCCAAGACTTTGGCAAAAGTCCTATGATCTAGCCTTAAGTTTATCCCAGCCACCTTAGAAGTTAATACCAATTTATCTTCCCCTTCTTGAACCAGATTCAGATAAAACAACCTAGTTAACCTAGGATAAGCTTTTGAACGAGGATTTAACACCTTCCAAACTGCAAAATCCCTTAACTTCCTCATACAGTCAATATCCAGTTTATCTAATAACTCTTCAGAAATCATACTACAAAAACAACATTAGAAGAAGCATACCCTTGCATCCAATCTGTCCTAACTTCAGAACTAACAAACCAATCCGAAGGAAGTACATTTTTACCTAGATAACCGTTTTTGGTTGCAGCAGAAACTTGCTTAACCCTTGATCTCTTCTCAGTAGGTTTCTCCTTCTCTTGTTCTCCTCCAGTGGACTTCTTCTTGATTTCCTTAGCAGATTTCCCTTTTTCTTCTTCACCAACATTTTTCTTCTCTCCCCCTTTCTTCTTGTCTGACCTAGGTTGATCACCACCCTAAGTCTCTGTCTCCTTCTGTGGATCAATACTTGAACCTTCATCTTCCTTTTTTGTTCTGATCTTCTTTGCAGGAGGAGTGTCCTCATGCAAACTTTGAGTGTTCTCTGAATCCGAATTAGAGATCACAATATTCTCCTTTTTGTTTGCCCTCTTCTTAGATCTGCCAGAAGACTTTCCCTGTTGTTGAATCCTAGCTGATATGCGCTCCATTGTGGGTTTAGGGTTTTGAGAGAAGAATGAGATTGAGAGAAATAGAGAGAGAGAGCAGAGAGACGTAGAGAATTGAGAGAGAATGAAGAAGAATAAGCCATGAATTTCAGCTTAAGTTGGTTGAAAGAATGAGTAATAATAGGACTCTAATGAAATCAGCATGCAAAACGGATCTTTAAAAATATTTTTGGATATTTTAGAAAATTCTCTGAGTAATTCAAATATTATACAATTATCTAAAGAGATAAGATATAATATTTTATGATCAATTTTTTTTGAAAAAAAATTACCGATGTTTCAAGACCTTGGAGAACAATCTCAAGGCCTTGAGATTTTCTGCAGTCTTAGAAATTTCAAAGATTTGAACTTTACTTTCAAGGCTTTGGAAAGTATAATCTCGAGGCTTTGAGATTTCAACACATAAACACAAGTAAGCACCAATACTCCCCCCTAAAGCAATGCATCATTGTTTAACATACCTAGTTCAAGTCTTAGGGATGAAAACCTATCATCTGGCAGAGGTTTAGTGAAAATATCAGCAGTCTGCATAGAAGTGGATATAAAAGATAGAACAACATCACCTTGTTCTGCATTATCTCTAAGAAAGTGATGTCTCACATCTATGTGCTTGGTTCTTGAGTGCTGTACTGGATTCTTAGAGATTGAAATAGCACTTGTGTTATCACAATGAATAGGCACATTTCTGAAATTATAGCCAAGATCTCTAAGTTACTGTGCAATCCATAACACTTGTGAACAGCAAGCTCCAGCTGCAATGTATTCAGCTTCTGCAGTTGATAGTGCTACAGAATTTTGTTTCTTAGAATGCCAACTGATCAGTGAAGATCCAAGAAATTGACAACATCCAGAAGTACTCTTCCTATCTACTTTATATCCTGCAAAATCTGCATCTGAATAGCCACTCAACATAAAATTAGATCTCCTTGGATACCAAAGCCCCTAGTCTTTGGTTCCATTAAAATATCTAAAAAATCTTTTGACATCAGTTAAATGACTTTCCTTAGGATCTCCCTGAAATCTTGAACACATGCAAACACTAAACATAATATCAGGTCTACTAGGAGTTAAATACAAAAGTGATCCAATCATACCTCTATATTCCTTTTGATTTACACTCTTACCATTTGAATCCTTGTATAATGAGAGTGATGAACTCATAGGAGTTTTAAGTACCTTGGACTGTGTCATATTGTACTTGTTCAATAAGTCCTTGGTATACTTTTCTTGATGTACAAATATCCCTTTCTTCATTGTAAAATATGAAGTCCAATAAAGAAATTCAGTTCTCCCATTAAGCTCATCTCAAACTTCCTCATCAGACTAGAGAATTTTTTCGAAAGAGCATCGTTAGTAGCACCAAACAAAATATCATCCACATAGATCTGAACTACTAACAAATCACTTTCATGATGGTTAATGAAAAGAGTTTTATCTACTAGACCTCTGTTGAAATTATTGTCAAGTAAAATTGTTGAAAGTCTATCATACAAAGTCCTTGGAGCTTGTTTTAAACAATAAATAGCTTTGTCTAGCTTGTACACATGATTAGGGAAATTTTCATCTTCAAAACCAGGAGGTTGTGCTACAAAAACATCTTCTTTTAAATAACCATTCAGAAAAGAACATTTGACATCCATTTGATAAAGCTTTATGTGATTGTGAGATGCAAATGTAAGAAGTATTGTAATAGCTTCTAACCTGGCAACAGGAGCAAATATATCCTCATAGTCTATAACTTCTTCCTGATTGTATCCCTGTGCCACAAGTCTGGCTTTGTTCCTTACCACTTTGCCATTCTCATCAAGCTTATTTCTGAACACCCATCTGGTTCCTATAATTGACTTCTCTTTTGGTCTGGGAAACAGATTCCATACCTTGTTTCTTTCAAATTCATTCAGCTCACTTTGCATTGTAATGATCCAGTCTGCATCTTCCAGTGCTTCCATAGTATTCTTAGGCTCAATCAATGATACAAAGGCACTAAAAGCACACAGGTTCTTCAACTGTCCTCTTGTCTGAGTTCCAATTGTTGGATCAGATACGATATTGTCAGCTGGATGATCTGCAAGATACTTAAACTTCTTCCTTGGTATCCAGGAATATGTTCCTTCAAGGCTTTGAGTTCTTGAAACAGTAGAGGGAGCATCATAGAAAGTTTCAGTTTCAGTCTCAAGGATTTGAGATTTTGGCTCTGCAGGGGGATCAAGGCCTTGAGATTCTACTGATTGATTCTGGACTTTAACTTTGCCTTTGTTCTCTTTCACAACATCATCATCAGACTCATGCTTGTTCAAATTTAGATCTGCAAAACTTTCACTCAGAGAATCCTTAGTACTTTCATAAAAAAACACATGAATACTCTCTTCCACGATCTTGGTTTTTCTATTGTAAATTCTATAAGCTTTGCTAGTTTGAGAATATCCAAGAAATACACCTTCATCACTTCTAGCATCAAATTTACCAAGATTGTCTCCACCATTATTATGCACAAAACAGATACAACCAAAAGATTTGAAATAAGAGACACTAGGTTTCCTACCTTTAAATAGTTCATAAGGAGTATTTTTCAAAATAGGTCTAATCAAGCATCTATTCAGAACATAATTGGTAGTATTAGCAGCTTCAGCCCACACGAACTTTGGAAAATTACTTTCAAGTAGCATGGTTCTAGACATATCTTCAAGTGTCCAATTTTTCCTTTCAACTACTCCATTTTGCTGTGTAGTTCCGTGTGCAGAAAAGTTGTGTGATATGCCATGCTTTGCACAAAATAAATCAAAGTCAAGTTGATCAAATTCCCTACCATGATCACTTCTAATAGATGCAACAGGCAAATTTTTCATAGTTTGAAGCTCTTTGCACAGTCTAGAAAATTCAGATAAAGCTTCAGTTTTGTCTCTAATAAAAATCACCCATGTAAATTTAGAATAATCATCTACTATAACAAGCATATACCTCTTACCTTTTGGGGTCTGAACTCTCATAGGACCACACAAGTCCATATGCAACAGTTCTAAAGGTCTAGAAGTACTTACAAAGTTCTTTGGCTTGAATGAGCTTCTTAATTGTTTACCTTGTACACATGCCTTGCAGACCTCATCATCTGAATTTTTTTGTGATGGTAATCCTCTTACCAAATCCTTTGAGATGAGTATATTCAAGGTGTGTATGCTAATATGCCCAAGCTTTCTATGCCAAAGCTTTGAATCTTCCTTCAAGGCCTTGAGGCATTTTAACTTGTCACCTGCAACACTGTTAGTACTCATATCATATAGATTATATGATCTAGGAACAGTGAGTATGCAATCTCCTGATTTCTCATCTTGCACCACACATTTCTCCCTGACAAATATAGCTTTATAACCTTTATCACATAACTGAGAGATACTGAGCAGATTATATTTAAGTCCATCCACAAGATAAACATCATAGATAGAGTTGGTATAACCATTACCAATACTACCTATACCAATAATATTGCATTTTGCTTTGTCACCAAGTGTAATTGTTCCTCCATATTTTTCTGTGAGATCAGTAAAGAGAGATTTCTTTCCACTCATATGTCTCGAACAGCCACTTTCTAATATCCATTTCTGATCTTTCAAGGCCTTGGTGACATCCTGCAAAAGTAAATCATTGGCTTAACAGGCTGTTAGACCAAGTGCAGAACTTTGAGTCATACTCAGAATCAGCCATGTTTGGTGGTCTAATTCCTTTTGGAACCTAAATCTTCCCAACCTGTCCCTTAAGCTGATAAGGTAAGTATTCCTCATAATGTGAGGTTCTGATCTTCTGAAGGGACAAGTTAATCTGATTTGACCAATTTTTCCGCAGTAGTGACACTTGAGAATGTCTACTACCAGATTTGACAAAAGTAGTTTGGCTTTTCTTTGGAAAATTTGGATTATAGCCAATCCCACTTTTATGCATAGATTTCAAACTTCCTCCAAGAATGAGATTTAGATTATGTTCTTAGCTTGTAAAAATGGATAGGACCTTTTTAGACTCTTGAAGTTTCTCAGTCAAAGAACAGATTTGTTGTTCCAAATCCTCTGAATGAGTCTTTAGATCAGCATATCTTTTAGTTAAGAGAGTGTTTTGATCAACAATCTCTTTTATCTGTGCTTTGAAGGCTTTGAACCTGCTGTCCAAGGCCTTGAAGTTCTTTTCAAATTTTGTCTTAGAAACTTCAACAGTTTTGTTGTCAAAAACTAGGTCCAGGTTTTGTTCATGAATCTTAATCTTTAATGAAGAAATCTCATTTCTATAACTTTCCTCATTTAAAAACTTACTCTTGAGAATTTCAGGAAGTGCATCAGAAGGACTAGCAAGAAGATTTTTTACCATTTCCTTAATATGTCTGTTTGATGACTTTTCTTCATCATGTTTAGAATGAAGCACAAATTTGCTTGATCTTCTTCTGTTTCTGAGTCACTTGATGAATCAGAATCACTCCAAGAGGCCATCATGGCTTTCTTCCTTCTGTTGTCACTGTCTTTCTTTTTAAAGTTCCTGTTCTTCTTCTTTTGTGGACAATCCCTTACTAAATGATCTGCATCACCACATTCAAAACAATTCATTACTTTAGTTTTATGTAACTGTGATGAAGACTTACATTTGTAGTCCTTGATGCTTGAAGGTCTTGATCTCTCTCTTTTGTATTCCCTGTTACCAGAGTTTCTTTTCTTTTTGAGAATCCTGACCAAGGCCTTGGAGATCAATTTTAAAGCCTCTTCATCATCATGGTCATCTTCAGTCTCAAGGCTTTGAGATTTTTCATTGTCTTTAGCCTTGAGTGCTAAGTTCTTGATGTTTTCACTCAGATCACCTTCTACATCTTTCATAGACATTTCATGAGTGAGCAGCTTTCCTTGTAGATCATCTAGCTGAAGAAGACTTAAATCCTGAGCTTCCTCAATAGCTGTTGTCTTTGGCTCCCACTTGGCATTTGGTAAGCTCCTCAGAATTTTCCTGACCTTTTCCTCATTTGAAAACTTCTTTCCCAATGACTCCAGATTATTCACCACATCAGTGAATCTTTTGAACATCTCCTTAATGGTCTCATCTGAGTTCATCTTGAACAACTCATATTGCCTTAGAAGTATTTTAATCTTTGTCTGTTTAACCTGACTTGTTCCTTCATATGTCACAACCAGTTTGTCCCATACTTCTTTGGAACTTTTGCAATTTGATACTCTGTTGAACTCATCTGCATTAAGAGCACAGTATAACAGATTCATAGCCTTGTAATTTTTTGATACATTTTCGAGTTCAGTAACTGAGATATTTTCCTCAGACTTGATGCATCTAACTCCATCTATGGTAGTTTAATACTCATGAGGACCATTCTGAAATATTGACCACAGTTCCATGTCTTGATCTACGATGAACATCTTCATCAATGCCTTCCAGTGCATGAAGTTATCACCACAGAATAATGGAGGTCGGTTTGCTGCCCTTCCTTATGAGAATCCACAATCTCCTACATTACTCATAGTCACAAGATTGTTTGATCTATATTAGTGACCCAAGCTCTGATACAAATTGAAAGTTTGTAATGTAGACTAAATACAGGACCTAAATACTCTAGAAGGGGGGGGGGTTGAATAGAGTATGGAAACTTTTTGCTAAGCACAAATTTTAACTAAGTAAATATGTGAGAAACTCAAATCTCAAGGCCTTGAGATTTTAGAAAACTATTCATAAACTTTCTAAGGCAAAACAGAAAGCTTCAAGGCCTTAAACTACCACCAGTTCTGAACAGTTTGTAAACCCTAGTTTGATTTGAGTAATTTCTTACAACAGAAAATAACAAAACTGTAAAGTAAAGAACACAAGGAAATTTACAGAGTTCAGTCCAAATGGACCTGATCTCTGCCTGAGGGATCTAATCCCACCAGGATTGGACAAACACTTCTTATTACTCACACAGAAACAGCCCAAGATCTTCAAGCCTAAGTGAATTCCCTTACACCTATACAGCTTGTGGTTCCAAACCTATCTAGTACCAGCTACTAACTGTTGATCTAACAAGAACCTCTTGTTGTTCACTTGAACAACCAACCACTAGGTTTAGTGAGGTTTTAGATATATAAAAGATAAGCAGATTACAAAACAGAATAAGAACACAGTAGAAGAATAAGCTTGTGAAGGCCTGGATGTGTTCTTCAGGAAACTGGGATGATTGATCTTCTAAAAGCTGTAATTGAAGCCTGAATGTATGTGTGTTTGAATTTATGGTCTTCCACGAATTTTCAAAACCTCTCTCAGTTCTCTGCAAGCTTCTATCTCTTTCAAAATTCAAACCAGTCTTTTATCCACTCTTCTGCAATTGAATGAGAGATTTTAGGATCTCAGTTCCTGCAAATCCTCATCCTTTCCAACTAAAATGTAAACAACTTTGAGTAGATATCCGTTGGAATTTGTTGATATTGCATTTGCACGTTTAACAAACCTGCAACAACATTAAAACACAGCAACAACAAAATCCACAAATATAACAGTACTAAGTCTGTTTGGATTTCCAGTTTCTGAACAAAAACTTGAACAAGTAAATAAAACAATAATCTGATTAACTTCTGAAACATTTAACTCATGATAAATTAGTTTAAGACTTATAGAAATCATTAAACAACCATAATAATAAAGATCAAATCCTGCAAGAAAGAATCAAATAAATTTTGTAAAACTGTCAGCAGCTCAAGGCACATCTCAAGGCCTTGAAGCTCTGAACATGCTTCACAGTCTTTCAACATTAAGACCAGAAATATTTGATTCTCTCTGATCAGGATATCTGCAATTGTGTTAGATGTATAAAGAATATATAACATAGATATTTGCAGCAAATCTCTGATCTTAAACATAATATATACAACCTGCAACACAAGATTATTAGAGCATACAGTATAATAAAGCTACTCTCAAAGCTTTGAAGCTCTGATCAGTATCTTAAGGCCTTGGAGCCTTAGAAATACTTTTTCTTTGTCTTTCATCACTCAAAACAGTTACTTCTCAAAACACACTAAGAAGACTTTGAGTCAACAATCCCTTATAGGTAATCATATTACCAACCATGTCGGTCTTCATCTTAAAGACTTACTTGCACCCTATGGGCCGCGCCCCTCGGGGTGGTTCCACCAAAGTCCATAATCTGTTGGTATACATGGATTCCATCTCGGATTCCATGTCTTTACGCCACTTGAGAGATTCCGGCCCTTTCATGGCCTCTCCATAGGTAGTAGGCTCATCATCTATGAGCAACACATCACCAGACTCAGTCACGATATGTCCACACCTCTCTGGGTCTTGGCGCACTCTACTCAACCTACGAAGCTCTTGTATTACTTTAAAAGGTTGTTCCACAACCTCTTGTGGTTCCTGTTCTTGTTCCATAGTAGGATCAGTAGTTTGTGGTTCTTGAATTTCTTCAAGTTCTACAGTCATCCCACTTGCTTATTTAGATACAAACTCTCTTTCAAGAAACACGCCGGAACAGGAAACAAACACTTTGTTCTCGGTTGGATTGTAGAAATAATATCCCTTAGTTTCCTTAGGGTATCCAACAAACTTATTCTTATTCGACTTAGGCCTGAGCTTGCATGTCTGTAAACGTTTTACATGTAGAGTTTTGATCATGCATACGCAGCGGAATAAACAATAATTTATCCATTTAATACCCTCCAAGGATCACAGGAAGATAATTCATAACGATATTAAAAGAATCAAACAAGTACCTTGTGGTTTTCCTTTGATGACTTTAAACGCTAATTGGGTCACGTCTCTAAGGTTGATCCACGCCTAGGATTGAGATCTAGATCCTCCAATATCTTTGAGCTAGCTATGCAGAATGGAAGAGGAAGAAGAAGTCACTCAACGGAGGACCAAAGAGAGGGGCGACCTCTCTTGTTGTGGCCGACGGGTAGAGGGGGCGGCAAGGGGGCGGAGGGCTCCTTGTTTGCTCTCTCTCCAAGCTCCTCTCCTACACAACTTATGTTATGAGCATTAGTTGTTTGGCAAGGAATCTAGCAGCATCCTTTATATAGTCTAACAACTCCTTGTTACTACATAAAGACCCTCTCCTAATCCTATTCATGTTTGGATTAGTCCAACTTGCATGTTAGTCCTACTAAGTTAGCAAGTTGTTGCGATTTGTTTCTTCAAATTAACTATCATATTAATTAATTACCAAGTCTAGTTCAATTCATATGGCGTGTGACCCCATAGGTTTCTCCTTTGTTGGTAGTAACTATTTACTAATATGGAGCGGTCTCTAGGAAGTCATCCATACTACCCAACTAACAGAAATAGTCACCAGACAAACCTTGTGGAAGTATTGTCTCATCTCTTTGTCTCAATATTCGGATTGGACACGAGAAATATAAGTCACACTCGTATATCCAATCCATAGTTCCTCGATCCTGGGAGTAGCCTTATTCGTGCAAATAACATCAATATCCTATATTGATTTATTTGAGTCTGGCCAAACATTCTATAAGCACTATCCCTCGAGTGGCCTAGGATATTTGTTCCCATTATGTGGGAGGGAAAAAATCTATCTACATCACTACGATATCTAAGCTTGCTTCCTATTATGTCCGCTACGCGCCTTTATGACTACCCAGTCACGGTGTAGCGTTTGACGCTACCAAAACACAATATTCCACAAATACATGATCTAGTGATTTCAAGTCTAAGGATGACAATACCGTTTTCACCTCAAGAAGCACTTGTGACTTTACATAACCTGTGTGTAGCCTTCTCGGAGATGGATCAATCCAGTATGCCATTACAATAATGCATACCCATGTGTTGAATCGTGATTTCTCCATATCAATCCAACACCACACTAGTCTGTAGATGTTGTCCTGTTAATTAGTATAATGGACTAGGTATATTTAAGATAAACAACACAATTGTAAATCTAAGAACTTAATTATCTTAATAATCTCAATAAATTCTACAATGAATGTTCTAGCCAATTATTGTTCATACTAAACTAGATTGCCTCTAGGGAACCTATTCCAACAGTCTCCTACTTGCACTAGATCCAATTTGGTGCATCTCGTATGCCAATGCTCATAGTGTGCCCTTCATGCTTGTGCTGAACAAGCGACTTTGTACGTGGATATGACAGATTTTCATCTATAGGAATCTTTCATATTCTAACGTCTCCTCTCTCGATGATATCTCGAATAAGATGGAACTTCCTGAGTACGTGCTTGGATTTCTCGTGTGACCTGGGTTCCTTTGATTGGGTGATCGCCCCAGTGTTGTCACAATACAACTCTACTGGATCCGCAATGCTTGGAACCGCACCAAACTCAGTGATGAAATTCCTAATCCAAACAACTTCCTTTGCTACGCCATTCGCATCAATGTACTCAACCTCTGTTGTAGAATCAGCCACCGTCTCTTGCTTGGAACTCTTCGAGCTCACCGATGCTCCATTCTGGCAAAACACAAACCCAGACTGTGATATGAAATCATATCATTCGATTTGGAAGCTTGAATCCTTTTAACCTCTTACACGCAACTCCTCCTCAACTCCAAATATCAAGAACGCATCCTTAGTTCTTCTCAAGTAATTTAGAATGTTCTTTACTGCAATCCAATGACTCTCACCTGGATTGGACTGATATCATCTTGTCATACACAATGCATATGACACATCTGGTCTAGCACATATCATGGCGTACATGATGGATCATATTGCCAAAGCATAGGGAACCCTACTCATGCGTTCCTTCTCAATATCATTGGAAGGAAAACCACTCTTCGAAAGAGTGATTCCATGCGACATGGGCAAGAATCATTTCTTGAAATCTTGCATGTTTAACCACTTGAATGCCTTGTCTATATATGTACTTTGAATTAGGCCGAGCAGATTCCTAGATCTATCTCTATAGATCTTGATACCGAGTATATAAGCTGCTTCACCTCAGACTTTCATTGAGAAACACTTGTTGGAATAGATGCCCTAGAGGCAATCTAGTTTAGTATGAATTTGTATATGGCTAGAAGATTCATTTATTATTTATTGGATATTTAATATAATGAAGTCCTTAGACTAACAATTGTGTTGTTTATCTTAAATATCCCTAATCAAGTATAATGATTAAATGGGACAATCATCTATAGACTAGTATGGGGTTGGATTGATATGGAGATATCACGATCCAACACATAGGTGTGCATTACGGAATGTTGCACTGGATTGACCCATCTCCGAGAAGGCTACATACATGTTATGTTGAGTCACAAGTGCTTCTCGCGGTGCAATGGTATTGTCATCCTTAGACTTGAAGTCACTAGATATTCTAGTTGTGGATCATTGTGATCTTGGTAGCGTTAAACGCTACACCGTAACTGGGTAGTTATAAATGCGTGTACTGGATACAATGAGAAGCAAGCTTAGAGATCGTAGTGGACGTAGAGAGGATTTGCCCCTCCCACATAACGGGAGCAAATATCCTAGGCCACTCGAGGGATAGTGCTTATGGAATGTCTGGCCAGACTCAAATAAATCAATATAGGATATTGATGTTATTTGCACGAATAAGGCTATTCCCATAGATCGAGAAACTATGGATTGGATATACGAGTGTGACTTTTATGTCTCGTGTCCAATCCGGATATGGAGGCAAAGGGATGAGACAATTACTTGTACAAAGGTTGTCTAGATGACTATTCTATTAGTTGGCTAGAATGGATGTTTTGCTAGAAACCGCTCCATATTAGCAAATAGTTGCTACCAAGTAGATAGAACCTATGGGGTCACACGCTATATAGAGTTGAACTAGATTTGGGAATTAATTAATTGGATTAATTAATTAGAAGGATCACTTTGCAAACCCTTGCAAAGTTAGTAGGGACTAATTTGCAAGGAAGGGACTAAATTGAATTCTAGTTGGACTAGAATAAGTCCTTTAGGTAGTTAACAAGGAGTTGTTGGACTATATAAAGGACCCTCCTTCCTTCCTTCCTCATAACTTATGCTCATTATTGAACATAACAAGAGTGGGAGAGAACAAAAGGAGAGAGATCAAGCAACAAGGAGGCCGAACCCGACCCCCTTGCCGCCGCCCTCACCCCGTCGGCCAAAAGAGGGCCGAAGCCCCTCTTTTGTCTCGTTTTGCGTGATTCCTTCATCCTCTTCCTAATCCGGGCTAGCACCAAGGAGTTTGGGAGATCTAGGATCAACTCTAGGCGTGGATCAACTATAGAGAACGTGACATTATTCGCGTTTGAAGTCATCAAGGAGAACCCAAAGGTGTGTTTATGATTTCTTACCTTTACTATCGTTATGCATCTAGACTTGTGATCCTTGGAGGGTTTTGCATGGTTATTTGTTTGATTATGCTTCCGTTGCGCGATCCATGAATCAAAACCCTACAGTGGTATCAGAGCCACAGGTCATAGAGCATAAACGTAGTTTATGTGTTACATTCTTGTTGTTTTACACCTTAATTTGATTGTTTATCGCGTAAAACAAGACAAATCAAGCATGGGATGCAATTTGTCAATAATTACTCATAACGAGATCCAATTTTTGCATTGGATGCATGAATTGGTGAGTTTGAGAAATTTTAGGATCTAAGATCTAGGGTTTGGGCATCCTTGGGGAAGAAGGAGTTCTCCCAAAACAAGGAAACAACCAAACTTGGGCTCCAAGCAAGGGAGTTGTTTTGGAAACAACCCCAAGAGGAGGTTCGGCCCCCCATAGGGACCGCCCCCCTTGCTTGCCGCCCAAGCTTGGCCGCCCTAAGGGGTCGGGCGGCCCTTACCCACGGGCCTAGCTTGCGGGTTTTGGGCCGGGCCGGCCCTAGGGCCTTGTGGTTCACTTTAATGGGCCCGGGCAATTGGATTGTTGGGCCCATGGACCGTTTTAACCCTATAAATCCTAAAATCAATTAAAATCGACCAAGCGCGTTAAAATTGGATTTTAACTGTTTATGTGCAAATCGCATGGTGATTGGATATGGCCTTAGGATGTGGTTTGATGTGGATGTTTAATTTTGTGGTTTGGTTTTACGGCCTGCGAGATGATCAATTAATTGTAATAATTAATTAGGGTTTTATGGCCTGCGTGCCATTTTTTTTTCTCAACTTGTGAGATTTATTTTATTTAGTATAGATATTAGTTAGTACTAGATAAAGTAGATTGTTAGCCAAGATTGGAGAAGCCCAAAGCCAAAGAAGCCACAAAAGATGGAGCATGGAGCATGGAGCAATCCACAAGACTATGAAGGATGGACCAAAAGATCAAGACGCATGGAGATGTGTTTGCTTAGGGTTCATAGATAATTCCATTGGCTTGGAATTATCTTAGTCTAGAAAAGGCCATATCCACATCACGTTTAATTTCTGTTATGTGGTTGTTTATTTATTGTCTTATTATTTGTGTGATTGGTGTATGGATGATGCATGCAATTAGGATAATAAGATAATTAGACAACCCGGATCTATTATTTGGAGTTGTGCCCAAACTCAAATAGATAGATTAGTTGATATTGATCATCAAAAACAATTAAAATTAAATTTAAAATCCCTCAAATTTTAAATATTGTGTTCTTGCCTTCTCGTTATTTAAACACTCATTATCATCATTATTTATCAAGTTCGTGCGTGCCAAAGCATGGCGACTTGGTTCATAATGATGGAATGCGATGGCACGTAACAATGTGCAATTGTTTAGATAAGAGGTTGAACACAACTAGGCTATTAATTTGATTAAGAAACCTAGAGGCAATCAATTGGGATTATCCATATGGATGGATAAATAAGGAGTTATTTGCCCGATTGAACCAAGAGTTGCATATGGGATGCAATTGGAATTGTTCCTACCTAAAGTAGTCAAATTATGGGTGACTTGCCAAAGCAAGCTCATAAGGAGATGAAAGATGGATCTTGGCCCACTAGAAAATATAAGGATATTTTCCGCATTAATATCTTGAGGGTTATTAATCTGTAGAAAAATAGTGGGAGCTATATTTAATAAACTAGCCATTATTAAATATAGTCAAAAATTCAAAAATACTAAAACTTGCGTATTTTCCTTTTTGTAGAATTCCAAATGGCAAACATCTCATCGAGTTCACAACATTGCCTACGATCTGTCCTTGAGAAGGACAAGCTCTCTGGAACCAACTTTCTTGATTGGTACAGAAACTTGAGAATTGTTCTCAAGCAAGAGAAGAAACTGTACGCAATAGAGGAGCATGTTCCAGAAGGCCCAGAGAACTAGACACCTGCTGCCTTAAAGGCGTATCAAAAGCGTGTTGATGACGCTAATGATGCGGCCTGCCTTATGCTTTGCACCATGACTTCTGAGCTTCAGAAGCAACACGAAAACATGAATGCAGTCGATATGATCGAACATCTATAGCAGCTCTTCCAAGAGCAGGCGAGGGTAGAGAGGTATGAGGTCTCAAAGGCACTGTTCAAATGTCATCTGGCAGAAGGGAACCCGGTGGGACCCCATGTACTCCGAATGATCGGATACTTGGAGAATCTCGCCCGGCTTGGGTTCCCGGTCGGCCAAGAGTTGGCAACCGATCTCGTGTTGCAATCGTTGCCCGAGAGTTATGGACAGTTCATTATGAACTATAACATGAACGAGATCGTTAAACCACTGCCAGATTTGCTCAACATGTTGAGGACGGCTGAACAGAGCATCAACAAGGGTAAGGGCAAGGCCATTATGATGGTGCAGAAAGGAAAGGACAAAAGGTTTGCCTCTTCCTCCAAGGGCAAAGGCAAGTCAGTTGCCAAGTCCAAGGAACAAGCCCTTAAGCCTGTTGGTGGCATGGCCAAGGTAGTGACTAATGGTGAATGTCACTACTGTAGTCAGCCTGGACACTGGAGGAGGAACTGCCCAAAATATCTGGAGGACAAGAGGCTTGGAATAGTGATTCCACCACCACCAGGTATTTTTGTTGTAGATGTCAATTTAACTATCTCTACATCATGGGTATTAGATACTGGATGTGGATCTCATATTTGTCGAAATATGCAGGATCTAAAGAGAAGTAAAAGATTGGCTAAAGGGGAGGTAGATCTGCGCGTTGGGAATGGAGCAAAGGTTGCTGCGTTGGCCATAGGCGTGTGCGAGCTATCTCTGCCTTCATGATTAGTTTTAGAATTAAATAATTGCTATTTTGTGCCTGCTATGAGCAGAAACATTATTTCTATCTCTTGTTTGGACAAGGAAGGTTTTATTATTTCAATAAAGAACAATTGTTGTTCCTTTTATTTGAATAATATTCACTATTTTAGTGCGCAATTATTTAATGGACTTTATGTCCTTGATCTAAGCAATCCTGTCTACAACATTAATACCAAGCGGATTAAAATAAATAATTTAAATCCTGCTTATTTATGGCATTGTCGTTTAGGCCATATAAATGAGAAACGTGTATCTAGACTCCATAAGGATGGATTACTAGACTCATTTGATTTTGAATCATATGAGACATGTGAGGCTTGTTTATTGGGAAAAATGACAAAGTCCCCTTTCAATAAGAAAGGTGAAAGGACTAGTGAGCAATTGGCGCTCATACATACCGATGTGTGTGGGCCATTTGCCACGCCTGCCAGGGGTGGTTATGTCTACTTCATTACATTTACTGATGATTACAGTAGATATGGATTTGTGTACCTTATGAGGGCAAAATCCGAATCCTTTGAAGTGTTCAAAGAATTCAAGAATGAAGTAGAGAAGCAACTTGGAAAAAGTATCAAGGCTCTACGATCGGATCGTGGAGGAGAATACTTGAGCCAAGAGTTTGACGACTATCTTAGAGAGTGTGGGATCGTGTCCCAACTCACTCCACCCGGAACGCCACAATGGAATGGCGTGTCCGAGAGGAGGAATCGAAACCTATTGGATATGGTTCGATCTATGATGTGTCAAACTGATCTTCCATTGTCATTTTGGGGCTACGCTCTATTAAGTGCAGCTTTCACCATTAACCGTGTTCCATCTAAATCAGTCATGAAGACACCATATGAGATATGGAGTGGGAGGCGTCCCACACTGTCGTTCATGAGGATTTGGGGATGCGATGTCTATGTAAAACGTTTACAATCAGACAAGCTAGGGCCTAAATCGGATAAGTGTAAGTTTGTGGGGTACCCTAAGGAAACTAAGGGATACTACTTCTACAATCCAACCGAGAACAAAGTGTTTGTTGCTCGGACCGGCGTGTTTCTAGAAAGAGAGTTTGTCTCTAAAGAAGCAAGTGGGAGGAATGTAGAACTTGAAGAAGTTCAAGAACCACAAATCACTGAACCGATTATGGAACATGAACAGGAACCACAAGCAGTTGTGGAGCCACCTGTTCAAGTAACACAAGAACTTCGTAGATCTAGTAGAGTGCGCCAGGAACCCGAGAGGTATGGACTTCTCGTAACCGATTCCGGTGACACGATGCTCATAGATGATAAGCCTACTACCTATGAGGAGGACATGAGTGGCCCAGACTCTCAGAAGTGGCTGGAAGCCATGAGATCCGAGATGGAATCCATGTATACCAACAAAGTGTGGACTTTGGTGGAACCACCCGATGGGGCGCGGCCCATAGGGTGCAAGTGGGTCTTCAAGAAGAAGATCGACATGGATGGTAATGTGATTACCTATAAGGGCCGATTGGTGGCTAAAGAATTCAGACAGATTCATGGTATTGACTATGATGAAACCTTTTCACCAGTCGCTATGACCAAATCCATCCGAATCCTACTTGCGACTGCAGCATACTACGACTATGAGATTTGGCAGATGGATGTCAAAACAGCATTCCTTTATGGGAATCTCCTCGAGGACGTGTATATGATACAGCCGGAGGGTTTTGAGGATCCAAAGCAAGCCAACAAAGTCTGTAAGCTGCAACGATCCATTTATGGATTGAAGCAAGCTTCTAGGAGTTGGAATCGACGTTTTGATGAAGTGGTAAAAGAGTTTGGCTTCATCAGAAACGAAGATGAGTCTTGTGTCTACAAGAAGGTTAGTGGGAGCTCTGTAGCTTTTCTGGTCTTGTATGTGGATGACATACTTCTCATTGGAAACGACATTCCTATGCTGCAATCTGTGAAAGATTGGCTAGGAAAGTGTTTCTCAATGAAGGACTTAGGGGAAGCAGCCTATATACTTGGTATAAAGATCTATAGAGATGGATCTAAGAGGTTTCTAGGCCTAAGTCAAAGTACATATATTGACAAGGTGTTGAAACGGTTCAACATGCAAGATTCCAAGAAGGGATTCTTGCCCATGTCACATGGAATCACTCTTTCGAAGAGTGGTTGTCCTTCCAATGGGATTGAGAAGGAACGCATGAGTAGGATTCCCTATGCCTCGGCCATAGGATCTATCATGTACGCCATGTTATGTACTAGACCAGATGTGTCATATGCCTTGAGTATGACAAGCAGATACCAATCCAATCCGGGTGAGAGTCACTGGATTGCTGTCAAGAACATCCTAAAGTACTTGAGAAGAACTAAGGATGCCTTCTTGATATTTGGCGGTGAGGAAGAGTTGCGTGTAAGGGGTTACACTGATGCAAGCTTCCAAACCGACAGAGATGACTTTAGATCACAATCGGGATATGTGTTTTGCCTAAATGGAGCAGCGGTGAGCTGGAAGAGTTCCAAGCAAGAGACGGTAGCTGATTCTACAACAGAGGCTGAGTACATTGCTGCAAATGGCGCAGCAAAGGAGGCTGTTTGGATCAGAAAGTTTGTTTCTGAACTTGGTGTGGTCCCTAGCATTGCGGATCCAGTGGAGTTGTTCTGTGACAACACTGGGGCGATCGCGCAATCAAAGGAACCCAGATCGCACCAGAAATCCAAGCATGTGCTCAGGAAGTTTCATCTGATTCGAGATATTGTCGATAGAGGAGACGTTCGGATATGCAAGATTCCTACAGATGATAATCTGTCAGACCCGCTTACGAAGCCTCTCACGCAGTGGAAGCATGAAGGGCACACTAGGAGTATGGGCATACGAGATGCACCAGATTGGCTCTAGTGCAAGTGGGAGACTGTTGGAATAGATGCCCTAGAGGCAATCTAGTTTAGTATGAATTTGTATATGGCTAGAAGATTCATTTATTATTTATTGGATATTTAATATAATGAAGTCCTTAGATTAACAATTGTGTTGTTTATCTTAAATATCCCTAGTCAAGTATAATGATTAAATGGGACAATCATCTATAGACTAGTATGGGGTTGGATTGATATGGAGATATCACGATCCAACACATAGGTGTGCATTACGGAATGTTGCACTGGATTAACCCATCTCCGAGAAGGCTACATACATGTTATGTTGAGTCACAAGTGCTTCTCGCGGTGCAATGGTATTGTCATCCTTAGACTTGAAGTCACTAGATATTCTAGTTGTGGATCATTGTGATCTTGGTAGCGTTAAACGCTACACCGTAACTGGGTAGTTATAAAGGCGTGTACTGGATACAATGAGAAGCAAGCTTAGAGATCGTAGTGGACGTAGAGAGGATTTGCCCCTCCCACATAACGGGAGCAAATATCCTAGGCCACTCGAGGGATAGTGCATATGGAATGTCTGGCAAGACTCAAATAAATCAATGTAGGATATTGATGTTATTTGCACAAATAAGGCTATTCCCATAGATCGAGAAACTATGGATTGGATATACGAGTGTGACTTGTATGTCTCGTGTCCAATCCGGATATGGAGGCAAAGGGATGAGACAATTACTTGTACAAAGGTTGTCTAGATGACTATTCTATTAGTTGGCTAGAATGGATGTTTTGCTAGAAACCGCTCCATATTAGCAAATAGTTGCTACCAACTAGATAGAACCTATGGGGTCACACGCTATATAGAGTTGAACTAGATTTGGGAATTAATTAATTGGGTTAATTAATTAGAAGGATCACTTTGCAAACCCTTGCAAAGTTAGTAGGGACTAATTTGCAAGGAAGGGACTAAATTGAATTCTAGTTGGACTAGAATAAGTCCTTTAGGTAGTTAACAAGGAGTTGTTGGACTATATAAAGGACCCTCCTTCCTTCCTTCCTCATAACTTATGCTCATTATTGAACATAACAAGAGTGGGAGAGAACAAAAGGAGAGAGAGCAAGAAACAAGGAGGCCGAACCCGACCCCCTTGCCGCCGCCCTCACCCCGTCGGCCAAAAGAGGGCCGAAGCCCCTCTTTTGTCTCGTTTTGCGTGATTCCTTTATCCTCTTCCTAAGCCGGGCTAGCACCAAGGAGTTTGGGAGATCTAGGATCAACTCTAGGCGTGGATCAACTATAGAGAACGTGACATTATTCGCGTTTGAAGTCATCAAGGAGAACCCAAAGGTGTGTTTATGATTTCTTACCTTTACTATCGTTATGCATCTAGACTTGTGATCCTTGGAGGGTTTTGCATGGTTATTTGTTTGATTATGCTTCCGTTGCGCGATCCATGAATCAAAACCCTACAACACTTTCCTAGCAAATCTTTAACAGATTGTAGCATAGGAGTGTCGTTTCCAATGAGTAGTATGTCATCCACATACAGGACCAGAAAAGCAACATAGCTCCCACTGACCTTCTTGTAGGCACAAAATTCATCTTCATTTCTGATGAAGCCAAACTCTTTGACTACTTCATTGAAACGTCGATTCGAACTTCTAGAAGCTTGCTTCAATCCATAAGTGGATCGTTGCAATTTACAGACTTTGTTGGCTTGATTTGGATGTTCAAAACCCTCATGTTGTGTCATATACACATCCTCGAGTAGATTCCCATATAGGACTGGTGTTTTGACATCCATCTGCCGAATCTCATAGTCGTAGTAAGCTGCAATAGCAAGTAAGATTCGGATGGATTTGGTCATTGCGACTGGTGAAAAGGTGTCATCATAGTCAATACCATGAATCAGTCTGAATCCTTTAGCCACCAATCGGCCCTTTCAGGTAATCACATTACCATCCATGTCTATATTCTTCTTGAAGACCCACTTGCACCCTATGGGCCGAGTCCTTCGGGTTGTTCCACCAAAGTCCATACTTTTTTGGTATACATGGATTACATCTCGGATCTCATGGCCTCAAACCAATTCTGAGAGTCCGGCCCTTTTATGGCCTCTCCATAGGTAGTAGGTTCATCATCTATGAGCAACGTGTCACCAGACTAAGTCACGAGAAGTCCATACCTTTTTGGCACCTGGCGCACTGATAAGTTTGAAGCTCCTTGACATTATGTTGTGAATATAAAGGCAGAGAGCTTAGCTCCTTGATGATAAAAGTCAGAAACTGAAGCAAAAGAAATTGCTAAGTACCAAAGCTTCAAAGCTTTGAATTACTGTAGCAGTTCCTATATGTTGAATTATCTAATTGTTTTTGTGCAGGTTTTGGTTATGATATGGATGAATTATATGAATGAATTTAGTAGTCTATGTTCTAAGTTGATTATTGTAGGACTAAGTTGGATTGAAAATCCAATGTTCATTCTGGTGAAGTTAGCAGGCAAAGCTTCAAAGCTTTGAGATATTCTGGTTACTCTTTACTGCTAAGTTCATTAATTTATTTTCCTGTATGCAGGTGGATTCTGTGAGACTTAGAACTTCTTATAAGCTTATTATTTTCTGTTATTGTGTGTTCTATATTTGCTACTTGATACATTCATGTGGCTGAATGTATTTACTAGCTCAGAATTGTCAACAGACAATCCTAGCCCAGATTTCTCATGAACTGGTAGCTGCTGTTTTAAGCAGATCTTATTACTATATTGTATTGTTATTTGATTGATCTTGTTGCTGAGTATATGCAGGTTTGGTGGGCGCTCCAGCGTCCATAAAACAAGTCAGCAATTTATTCAAATAGAGTTGTTGATTAGAGCTTATCTAAAAGGAGATAATTGAGGAATTCTGTTCCAGAATTCTCTCAAGTTAGTTGCAGTCTGAGATCAACACTTTAAATTTGAATTGCAGAGAGTTATAAAGTGAAACAGAGATCGTTATTATGAAGAGAACAATATACTGGGAAGATCAAGTTAATACAGCTCTTCAAATCATTCAGGAATTCAACTCTCCAGCAGACTGAAGATCATTCAAACTCAGAAGAACTCTACCAGGCTTAAACAGCTCATCTATTACGAGTTCTTCTTCTTGTACTTAATTGTATCATCTATTCTTTCTTTATGAAACGTCACTAAACTTATTAATTTAATTGGTCATGTGAACAACAAGAGGTTCTTATTGTTTCAAAAGGTTGTAGCCTAAGGTAGTTCACTTAGGCTTGAGATCTAGGGCTAGATCTTGGTGATTAATAAGAAGTTGTGTTTGAATCCTTGAGGGATTAGATCCCTCAGGGAGAGACTAGGTCCAATTGTGAATGAACTCTGTAAAATCTCTGTGTATCTGCTATTTACTGTTGCAGCGTTTACTTTCAGTTTATATTGGAAGTTTCAAAGCTTTGGAACTTTCCAAGTCTCAAAGCTTTGAGCCTCTATACTCTGCTGCTATATCTTCACAATTCTCAAGTCCTTTTCAAAGCTTTGAGATATCAACAGTTTGCTCTACTGAAGTTTCAAAAACTTGTGTTTTGGCAAAAGCTAGCATACTCTATTCAACCCCCCTTCTAGAGTATTTATATACCTTTTTACACCTACATTACACACTTTCATTTGGTATCAGAGCTTTGGGTCACAATTTAAAAATCTAACAATCTTGTGACAATGAGTTTTGGACGTGAAGGAGGATTCTCACAGGTAAGGGCATCCAATAGACCTCCACTATTCTGTGGTGATAATTTTGTGCATTGGAACGCATTGATGAAAATGTTCATCATAGATCATGACATGGAACTATGGTCTATTATTTTGAATGGGCTAAACCTGTTCTTTACTACTATCAATGGAGTTAGAACTGTCAAAACTGATGAAGATCTTTCAGTTACTGAACTACAAAAGGTATCAAAAAATTACATAGCTTTGAACATATTATATTGTGCTCTTAGTGCAGATGAGTTTAACACGATATCCAACTGAAAAAATGCAAAGGCGATCTGGGATAAGTTTACTGTTACCTATGGATGAACTAGCCAAGTAAAGCAGACAAAGATCAATATCCTTTTGAGACACTACGAACTGTTTAAGATGAATTCTGATGAATCCATCAAAGATATGTTCAAAAGATTTACATATATTGTGAATAACTTGGAGTCATTGGGAAAATTACTCTCAAATGAAGAAAAGGTCATGAAGATTCTCAAAAGCTTGCCCAACGCCAAATGGGAACCCAAAACAACAGCAATTGAGGAAGCTCAGGATCTAAGTATCTTGGAACTTGATGATCTGCAAGGAAAGTTACTCACCCATGAGATCTCTATGAAGGAAGTTGATGGTGAACTGAGTGACAACATCAAGAATCTGGCCCTCATGGCAAAAGACAATGAAAAATCCCAAAGCCTTGAACCAGAAGATGATGATGATGATGAGGAGGCCTTAGCCTTGATTTCCAAAGCCTTGGTCAGAATTCTAAAGAAAAAGAGAAACTCTGGTAACAAGGATTACAACAAAGAGAAGTTCAGATCCTCAACCAGCAAGGATCATAAAGGTAAGTCTTCTTTACAGTCATATAAACCTAAAGTTATGAATTGCTATGAATGTGGAGATGCAGATCACCTAGTAAGAGATTTCCCTCAAAAGAAGAAGAGCAGACAATTTTCCAAGAAGGAAAATGACAACAGAAGAAAGAAGGCAATGGTAGCCTCATGGAGTGATTCTGATTCTTCAGACTCAGATTCTAATGAGGAACAAGCCAATCTCTGTTTAATGGCTGGACATGAAGATGACCATTCTACTGAGAATCCAATTGAAGACATGGTAAAAATATCTCTTATCTAGTCCTTCTGATGTGTTGCCTGAAATTCTCAAAAGCATGGTTTTAAATGAGGAGAGTTACAGGAATGAGATTGATTCTTTGAAAATGAAGGTTCATGAAAGAAAATTTAGATTTGGTTTTTCAAAACAAATCTTGAAGCTACTAAGTTAAAAATATATAGTGTTTTCAAAGCCTTGGACGGTAGATTCAAAGCTTTGAAATCACAAGTCAAAGAAATAGTTGATCAAAATACTATTTGATGATTTAGAACAACAAAATACTTCATTGACTTCAAGAATCCAAGAAAATTATTTCAACTTTTTCTGGCTCAGAAAAAAAGCTAAGTCTTATGCTTGGAGGAAGTATGCATTCTGTATACAAGAGTGGAATGGGATATAACCCAAATTTTCCAAGTAAAAGCCAAACCACTTTTGTGAAAGCAGGAAGCAGACATTCTCCAAAGTGTCATTACTGCTGTAAAATTGGACATGTAAAAGTATCTTGCCCCTTTAGAAGGACATAACCTCACATAATGAGGAACACCTCCTTATAGCTTAAGGGACAAGTGAAACAGATTTGTGTTCCAAAAGGAGTTAGACCACCTAATGTGGTTGACTCTGAGTATGAATCCGAATTCTACACTTGGTATAATAGCCTGTTAAGGCATTGATTGAATTTTGCAGGATGTCACCAAAGATTTGAAAGATTTGAAATGGATTTTGGATAGTGGATGTTCCATGCATATGAGTGGGAAGAAATCTTTATTCTCAGAGCTCAAAGAGCAATAAGAGGGAACAATCACACTTGGTGAAAAATCAAAGTGCAACATAATTGGTATAGGAAGTGTTGGTAACGATTCTGCATATTCGATTTCAGATGTTTATTTAGTTGATGGTCTTAAGTATAATTTATTGAGTATTTCTCAGCTTTAATAAGGTAGTTTTTGACAAGGAGAAATGTGTGGTTCAAGATGAAATATCAGGCAACTGCCTACTCACTGCTCCTAGGTCACATAATGTTTATGCACTATGTACTGACAAAGTTACAGGTGCTAGTCTAAAGGGTCTCAAAGCTTTGAAGTATGACTCAAAACTATGGAACATAAAGCTTGGTCATATAAGCATGCATTCTTTGAATAAGCTCATCTCAAAAGATCTAGTAAGGGGATTATCAATCCTCAAATTCAAATATGATGAGTTTTGCAAGGCATGTACTCAGAGTAAACAGACCAGAAGCTCATTCAAGCCAAAGAACTTTGTAAGTACCTCTAGACCCTTATAATTGAAGCATATGGACTTGTGTGGTCCTATGAGGGTTCAAACACCCAGTGGTAAGAGATATATGCTTGTTGTAGTTGATGATTACTCTAGATATACTTGGGTTATGTTTATTAGAGAAAAGTGTGAAGCACTATCTGAATTTTCTAAACTTTACAAAGAGCTTCAAACTTTGAAAAATTTACATGTTGCATCTATTAGAATTTATCATGGTAGGGAATTTGATAAACTTTTATTTATTTTGTGCAAAGCATGGCATCTCACACAAGTTCTTTGAACCCAGAACTCCTCAGCAGAATGGAGTAATTGAGAGGAAAAATAGGACTCTTGAAGACATGTCCAGAACCATGCTACTTGAAAGTACTTTGCCAAAATATTTGTGGGCAGAAGCTGTAAATATTTCCAACTATGTGCTCAATAGAAGTTTGATCAGGGCAAATTTGAAGAAAACCCCTTACGAACTGTTTAAAGGCAGAAAGCCTAGTGTTGCTTACTTTAAGCGTTTTGGATGTACCTGTTTTGTTCATAACAATGGCAAAGATAATCTTGGTAAGTTTGATGCTAGAAGTGATGAAGGTGTGTTTCTTGGTTATTCTCAAACCAGCAAAGCTTACAAGGTTTACAATAAGAGATCTAAGATTGTAGTGGAGAGTATTCATGTTATTTTTGATGAAAGTACTGATTATTCTCTGAGTGAAAGTTTTGCAGATCTTAGTTTGAATAAATATGAGGCTGATGAAGACTATGAGAAAGCCAGCAAAACCAAAACTAGGCAGTAGAGACTTTTAGAAGAATCTCAAAGCCTTGGACCCCCTGCTAAGCCAAAATCTCAAAGCCTTGAGACTGAAACTGACAGAAAATATTATGCTCCTTCTACCGTATCAAGAACTCAAACCCTTGAAGGTCCATAAACTTGGACACCCATAAATAAGTTCAAATATCTCTCAGATCATCTTGCAGAGAATATTATTTCAGATCCAACTACAGGAACTCAAACAAGAGGTCAATTGATAAACATGTGTGCATTAAGTGCTTTTGTATCACTCATGGAGCCCAAAAATGCAAAAGAAGCACTAAAAGATGCAGATTGGATCATTGCAAGGCAGAATGAGCTGAATGAGTTTGAAAGAAACAAGGTCTGGAATTTGATTTCTAGACCAAAGGATCAATCAGTGATTGGAACAAGATGTGTGTTCAGTAATAAGCTTGTCGAAAAAGGTAAGGTTGTGAGAAACAAATCAAGACTCGTTGCACAGGGATACAATCAAGAGGAAGGTATTTACTATGAGGAAACATTTGCCCCTGTTGAAAGGTTAGAAGCTATCAGAATACTTCTTGCATTTGCATCACATAATCACATAAAACTTTTTCAAATGGATGTCAAATGTGCTTTTCCGAATGGTTATTTACAAGAAGAAGTATATGTTGCTCAACCACCAGGTTTTGAAAGTGACACCTTTCTTGATTTTGTTTACAAACTGGACAAAGCCTTATTTGGGCTTAAGCAAACTCCATGAACTTGGTATGACAGACTCTCTAATTTTTTGTTGGAAAATGGTTACGAGAGAGGACTGGTTGATAAAACTCTTTTTTTTATCAAAAATCAAGAAAAAGATATGTCAGTTGTTCAGATATATGTAGATGATTTTCTATTCGGCGCTACTAATGATGCTCTTTCAAAAGAGTTTTCAAGTCTAATGTGAAGGGGATTTGAAATGAGCTTGATGGAAGAACTAAATTTCTTTTTTGGACTTCATGTACATGAAATGAAGAAAGGAACTTTTGTGCATCAAGGAAATTACACCCTGGACATGTTAAAAAAGTAAAACATGTCTAAGTCCAAGGTAGTAAATACCCCTATGAGTTCATCACTTTCTTTAGACAAGGATACAAGTGGTAAGAGTGTAAATCAGAAAGAATACAGAGGTATGATTGGTTCACTTCTGTATCTAACTGCTATTATGTTTAGTGTGTGCATGTGTGCAAGATTTCATGCTGATCCTAAGAAAGTCATTTAATTGGTGGGAAAAGGATTTTTAGATATTTGAATGGAACCAAAGACTTGGGGATTTTGTATCTAAGAAGATCTAACTTTATGTTGAGTGGATATTCAGATGCAGACTTTGCAGGATACAAAGTAGACAGAAAGAGTACTTCTGGATGCTGCCAATTTCTTGGATCTTCATTGATAAGTTGGCATTCAAAGAAGCAAAATTCAGTAGCTCTATCAACTGCAGAGGCTGAATACATTGCAGCTGGAGCTTGTTGTTCACAAGTCTTGTGGATTGCTCAGCAGCTAAGAGATCTTCGATATGAATTCAGAATTGTTCCTATCAATTGTGACAATACAAGTGTCATTTCTAATTCTAAGAATTCAGTCCAACATTCAAGGACAAAGCACATAGATGTGAGACATAACTTTCTTAGAGATCATATTGAAAAATGTGATATTGTTCTATCTTTTATTCCTATTTCTAAGCAAATTGCTGATATTTTCACTAAACCACTGCCAGATGAAAGGTTTGCATCCCTAAGGCTTGAATTGGGGATGTTAAAACAAGGATGCATTGATTTAGAGGGAGTAATTAGTTACTATGTGTATTATCTGTGTGATTTCAAAGACTTGAGTTTATACTTTCTTAAGCCTTGAAAGTATGGCTCAAAGCTTTGAAGTTTCTGTAATAGTCTGAAACTTCTCAAAGATTTGAACCACTGTTTCTCTGCTTTGATGAGTGGATTTGCATTATTTTTAAAAAAATTGGATCGTGAAATTTTTGTAATATCTTTTTAGATAATTACAGAATCTTTTCAAATGTTCAGGGATCTGATCAAAATATTTACAAATATCTTTAAAAATCTTCTGAAATCTCGTTGCATGCAAATACCCTCGTTTCAATCAAACTCTTCTACCTACTTAAGCTGGCTTCGGGACTTATTTTCTCTCATTCTCTACTTCTATCTCTTCGTCTCTATCTCTCTCTCTCCCCATTCTCTCAAACTCTCTTCGTCTCTATCAAGCTGCTAGGTCATACCTCCAACAAAAGGGTGATGAGAAAGGGCAATAGGAAGATCACCATTCATGGTTCAGACTCAGAAGATACAACCAGTGTTCTTGAGACTTCTCCTCATACAAAGAAGATCAAGAAGGGTAAGGAAGTTCAGGAAGAAGAAAGGGCTGGGTCAAATTATGAATCAGCTACAGAGGAAGTTGTGAAACAAAAGGAACAGGGGAACAAGGATCAGGAGGAAGATTCAAGTAAGAAAAAGAAAGAGGTGACTGCTGAGAAGGAATAAATGACACGCGGTTACTATGCGTTGCTACGCAAGTATACGGTTAAGTAATAAAGTGGAGTATTTAGGACTCCGAGTTATCGAACCCAAGGGAAGGTGTTTACTATATGCTCTAGATTAGAAATTAAACTTAATTTACCTAAGCAACCGATGAAATGATTGTAATTTGAAATGTTGTCACCCTCAAACAAGTGACTAGCAATCGTAATGAAATAACGCGAATATAATGATTTGATGTAAATCAGAGAAGAGAAATCTAGGCAATCTATAGATCACCTAGGGTAGTTTTGACAATTCTGGATTCCATGTTCTAACACAATGAATCTTAGTAACCTATGCTGGGTAATGGCGTTGACAATCACCTATCGGTCTCATGTCGTTCTATACAAAGGTAACGATTTGTCCCTCTCGGGCCAAGTATACTACCTATGTGTTCTAGCAGGCTAACAACATTGCAAGGAATAATGGCCTCTCAGACCACCATTCACTAACAACTCATTACTTCCTACTGAATTTACCCTCATCTAGCCATTCCTATCCAACCAACCTCTCAGTCTAGTCAATTAAGAATGATCGTGTTTACTCATCCCAACTACGGTAGAGTTGTTTTCTCACACTCACTAGTTTTATAGTAACTTCGGGTCATGACTCCTACGGTACTAATAATTAAGCACAATAAACAAGATAATTAGGTTACCAATATCATCATTAATCCTAGTTCATGATTGAATGAAGAAATAGATAATTCACATCACACATCTTAGCCGTAACTTGTCAATGAAAGAACTTAACATGATGAAAACCAAAATAATCTCCATTAAACCATAATCCTAGCATGAAAGATCATCCAAAATCCGGAAAATATCATCAAAACATAAACCCTAGGCTCTCCATAGATGCCTAGGTAGGGGTTTAGCTACTCATAACACAAGTTAACATGGTTCTTGAATAGTTCATACAAGAAAGTAAAGAGAAAAATAGATCAAACGCTAAAATCGTGAAGATTGGCGCGATTCGGGCTCTCCTCCTTGCTTGAGATCGTTCCCAATGAAGTATCCTTTCTCTCCACTTTCTTCTTGGCTCTATGGATGCGTGAATGATGAATATTTTCGTCCCTAGGTTGTTCTTGAATCATAACCTGCAGAAGTCTTCAGTAGTTGCACAAAAGCCCCCTGAAATTTGCTCCTGACTTAAAAACGCGATATCTTCTTCGTCCAAACTCGGATTTAGCTCCGTCACCTATGGATAGAAATATCTCTAGTCTACTTTCATATGGAACTGGTCTAACCCCAAAATGAGTTGTAGAACTCCGGATATGATTAAAATAGTGCAGACTGGTCATCCAAGCTACTCCAATTCGGCCTCTCTTGAATCCACTTGAGCTCCCGTTGTTTCCGAAGTTCGTTCCATGCCTCCTATCAACCGATTAGCATCCTTTCCTGCCAAGACCACATGAACAAATATTCCAAGAGATTATATTTGAAAAATAACAATAAACGATGCATGGAAAACGCCCGGACTAACAATATAGCACATGGTAGCAACAAGTGATAAAACGACCTATAATCTCTAACATTGGCCTCAAAACACTCTCCAAATACATATTATCATGTGGAAAATGCTAAATAATTATAGCCCCTAAAAGGTGCTATCAAACTCCCCCACACTTACTCTCTTGCTCGTCCCGAGCAACAATGAAGCATAAAACTCCCACACTTGAGACATTTCATACATACCAAAACCAAACCAATGCATACCCCACCACTTTGCATACTTAACTTTCCGCTAGCCAACACGACTCACGACTCGATACACAAAGACACGACTATGAAACTACATGATATGTACAATGCAACTTAAGTATGTACAATGAAAGGAATTAAAGAACATATTTTTTCTTTTTAGTAGAGATTGGGCAATCTCGAAGAACGAACCGGCATGTCATAAGGCTCTCACATCCCCTAAAAGATTTTAAACTTCGGTGATCGGTAGAACTTGCGGCCAGTTTCGTCAGACAGAAGGGGCACGGACACAAAATAAGTTGCTTCCGCACACTCATCAAATGTATCCCTAGAACTTACCATCTGAGCTATTTATCCACGGGTTAAAATTGTTGACGGCTTTAGGACGGGTAGGAGAGGATATTTAGAAGCGCAGACCTAGACGTCATGATACAGCTCACAAAAACCCGATTCTCACACTCCCTAACCAAAATCCAAGGAACCCGACTGAACTAACTACTTCGGCCCTCATTCCCTCAATCTTGGTGCAACGCCGTTCTCGCGGCCACAAATGTGAAGAAGTGATCTCGAAAAATAGCTAATCTCCTTGGTCTTCATGAAGTTTAATTTCCGGCTCCCTATTCCATTTCACTTTCAACTTTATGTTTTTTTTTCTTTCTTTTTTTTTTTCAATTTCATTCTCATACCAATAAGCAAGTGGAGCCCCCAATGATGATACAATATCCAAGGAGATCAAATCAATATAGATAACGTGGGGGTTGGAATGTGTCAAATCAAATGATGAAATCAAATATATGTCGACACCCCCACACTTAATATAAAGCATATCTCGAACCCAGTAGTCAATGTGTAAACGTGCTAATTCCAACCGATCCTCCTCATCACCTAAGATGTATAAAATATAAATGAAGTGCAAGCACATCCTCCTATAATATCAACCAACCCCCACCCCCATATCGTGCGGAAAGAAAGTCGCGCACTACGGCACTCCACCTGCGATCGTGGTGTAATGACACGACTCACCGCCACACAAAAGTGTGCTGCCGTCTCTAACTCACCCTCACATCCCCTCAAAAGATGATATGTGAGAATGTCCACTCAATATGTATCAAATCAGCTCACCCTCATCGAACCTCCCTAACTCAACTCCCTCTATCATGACACATAGGAAGGGACCATTCTAACTAGTGATAGAAGTCACAAGAAATGGCTTCCTAGGCTAGAGGCTGTGAATAAAAGGGGTAAATGGATCAAATTGGGCTAACTAGTGGACTTAGGCGATGGAGACGGGACGTGAGGTCCCCATAAAAATCACTCGCACAGCTGTTCTGTTGCCACTACGAGGAGGGTTGACGACTACCTAAGTGACGGTGGTGTAGCGCTAGTAGGATAACTAGTTTGAGAGACAGCTACTCACAACTCTCAAGTGCATTGGCCCTATAAGTCTTCCTACTCCAGATTCTCGCGTGTCTACCTCACCTCAGATTTTCATACTACCTAGGGAATAATATCATTGAGCCCTCTCCACGCTCACTCTCTTCAATTGCCTTTTCTCAAAAAAATTCAATTTTTAGGATTTTTCTTGAATTTTTATTTTTTTTGTTTTTTTTTTCGACACTATATGTAACTGGCCAACTCGACTAACCAACAAAGTATGGTAGGTGGACTCAATAAATAAAAGTGCAACAATAATATACAATGCATAAAATAAACGTGCACATGCAAAACTAACTGACTTGACATCTACAAGCAAACACGACTTTCTAAACTACATGTAACAAGGCTATGCCATGGCTAACAAGAGGATAGCTAAAAACTCCCCCACACTTAAGCGCTTCGTTGTCCTCAACGAAAAATAGAGTGAGATCAAGAGGACTCGGCTGCTCAAGCGTAGGGCCGGTGGGTCTAGTCGGAGTGAGTACTCCCTTCGTCCTCATCTCGGACGTCGGGACTCGACTCTGGGTACACATTGAACTGGTAATGGAACAAGCCATCGTAGGTATGTGGGTGCTGCAACTGGACATTGGCCGCCACAGCCAAGTCCCGAATCCATCCACCTTGCTGGGCACAGTCATAGCTAAGTGACTCCATCCCTCGATGCAACTGGCGCTGGCTACTACGGATGCGCTCAAAATGTCTCCTCTCCCTAGCTCTATCCTCATCAGCTTGGAGTCTTTGAGACTCCATCATATGCATGAGCGTCTCAAGCTGTCGCTCCTTGTTGGAGCTCGAGCTACTCGCATGGTCTCCGCTAGGGTGTGAGGGGTCAACAAGTATCTGGCTCTTGAGGGGGTTGGGTATTCTCTCCCAGGTACGTGTTGCATCCTTCTTCTTGTCTCTAGAGATATCGTCGTACTCTAGACCACTCAAATTAGCCTTAGCATCTTGTGCTAGCTTTAGGAGCAAACAAGTGTGCCCGAGAGATCTACGGTTATAGCGGTCAGTCCTCTCCATAAGAAATCGATAAATGAAGTACGAGACATTGTTACGCTTCCCCATCCACAAACAGTAAGCCATGGTGCAAAGCTGGAAGGAGTAAGTGGGATTAGGAGAAACTCCATAAACCCAGTTCTCAAGAAACTCACACAACCACCTCGCACGTAGAAGCACGAGTTTCCTAGAAACGTTCCACTCATGTAAAGTGGGTTTCTCATTCCACCCCGCTCCAGGAACCCCCTCAAAACAAAAGGCACTAACTACTTCAACAGCATCCACCCTCCTAATGGTCTCATGGTAGGCGCAAATCTCAGTCTTTAGAGGTTTGAATTTTAGGGCGACCGCTATAGTCTCGGGCGTGATGACTATATAGGTGCCCTGGCAATACACATGTCTCCGATCCTCACCCTCTCCCTCGCTATAGAAACGAGCATTTACCAGAATCTCCCTCGCAAGAGCGGAGCTAGAATTCTTACAAATTTTAAACCACTTATCTAGCCTCTCATTCTTGAAGAGATCCTGAAGCTGTTTTGGAATTTTTTCGCTTTGCGGGAAGGGTGTTTCAGGAGTCCCTACCCTCTTCGGGAATGGGTCAGTGCAGTATGCCTTATGGGCATTCGCACTAACAAACATGAAGCTGCAGAATTTGGTACTACAGATAGCGTCAAGGTCAACAACCTTTGCAGTTCTACCTCTCGTCCCAATTTTTGGAACTGCAGGCATAACTAAGTTCAACTCATAACGAATTGGAGACGGAGGCACCTGACGACGGTTGTTAGAGCTGTCTCCCTCGTCCACATTCTCCTCCTCACTCAAAACTACATCTTCCTCAGGATTGAAGATGGGGTGATCATCAACAACTATACCTTGTCTCCTCTTAGCACTATTCGATGTAGACATAATGATATAGAAAATAAAAGACGAGTGCACATGAGGTCTACAGTGATCTAAGCAAGTAACCCAAGCCAAATATGAGCAAGTAACAATTTCAAATCAAATTAAGCTTTACGAGTGCTTAAGCAAGGAATTAAAGCGAGAGAAGGATTTAGGTACCTACAGTCCCGGAGTACCGTTCTTACGGGACCGGTTTCGCAAAAATTGGTCAAGAAAGGACCGCGTGGTCGACCAATTTTTCGAAAACTTGAGCAACGTGAAGTGAAGCTACCTCCTTGTGCTCCTCGGTGTCCCCGTCGAAAGTCTCTTCTTTTGTTAAGGCCGAATCCCCGTCCAAGTTTATGAATCAGAGAATTTTTGTTCTTGGAGCTCTTCATATTTGATTTCCCCCACACTCAAACAAAGCCATATCTTTCAGAAACTCAAGAGTTAATGTTGTTTTTGGGTTTGCAAGGAGCAAAACCCATTTTTTTTTTTTTTGAATTTGGTTGAGTTTTGAAAATTTGGGTGTATGGATGTATGGGTGTTCTTGAAGGTTTGGGAGGAAGAAGATGAAGAAAAGTGGGAATTGATCCAAGTTTGGAGTGTTTTTACCCTTTATGGCCGGATATGGGCATTAAACAATCAAGAAAATACCAAAAAACACCCCCAAAATCGGACCAACCCGCCCGATTTCGGCCCGAAATTGGGCCCGAAATCTTTGTAGCTTTTGAAAACAGTGGGCATGTTTTATTTTGGGCCGAAATGCATTGATTTCGGCCCCCTTTTCGGCCAGAAATGGGTGCCGAAATCATTGCTTTCGCCCACTTTGTTTTTGCTCTAATTTCTTCATCCGGTATCCGATTCGCGCGATTCTTGAACTGTTGAACTCCACACTCGATGAGAAATCCCTTTTTGACCAAAAAATTCCCAAATCCGGGGATTTTTACGTTTCTTCCCAAAAAATTTCTCCTTGTTCAAAATCTCACCTCCTCAAGCTCTTTAACTTTCTCCAATCCGGATTCCGATGCGTGCAACCCTGATACTCTAACTTGCTACCGTGATCCTCATGAATCATTTGCTACTCCTCGACCTCGAGTAGCTTCTTTATCAAGTTCGTTGCTCCCCGTAGCTCGTTTTTCCTCGTTTTGCTTGAAAAATGGTGCACATACATCAAGAATGGGAATCCGGAGGGTCTTCGGTACCTGTGTCCTGCACACTTATTGAAAATATTAAACCGCTCTCTCTCTAACCCCTCAGAAATCAAGCATGACTATCTAAAGAAATAAAATACAAAAATCAAATAACAACTAACTACATTGGGTTGCCTCCCAATCAGCGCTTGTAATTTAAGGTCGACGGCCCGACCCAGTTACCTAATAGCCCCTACAAAGGTGGCTTGGCACCCCGTGCCATCTCTTCCAACTTCCTTTGCTAGATCCTCAACACAACACGATGAAATTTGTCTTTTGGAATTGGTGGCTCATCACGAACCACCTCAGAACTCTTGTGCACTGATTGCACGACCACTGGCATCTGTGTCTTCTCTTGAGGCTGCTGTGGAGTCGTCTTAGAAACCCGGAAGGTCTCCCACGCATTATTTATCCTCATGATCAATTTTCCGTTCTCAACATCAATGAGAGTCCGACCGGTATCCTGAAAGGGCCTACCCGCAATGATCGGAACATCTCCCACAGGCATCTCAAGAATCACAAAATCTGCAGGGATAATAGAATTCCCTACCTTTACCAATACGTCCTCCACTACACCAAAGGCTCTCTTGCAAGACTTGTTCGCAAACTGAAGGTTGATCCATGTGGAACGAGCTTCTACTCCCAGCTTCTGAAAGACTGAATGTGGCACTAAGTTGACACTAGCCCCCAAATCACATAGGGCCTTCCCCGTGTAAGCTCCTCCCAAGTTATATTCTATCACAAAGCTTCCCGGATCCTTCTGTTTTTGAGGCAAACCATGCATCACACATGAGCTCACCTGCTCAGTCAAGTCTACTGTCTCAAAGTCCGACACCGCCCTCTTTCCTGAAATTGCATCCTTCATATATTTGGCATATTTAGGCATCATCTTGACTGCCTCAATCAATGGAACATTGATATGAAACTTCTAGAAAATCGATAAAAATCTCTTGTACTTCTCAGAGTCATCTTTCTTCTTTCTTGTCTGAAGCGGATATGGGAGATTCTTAGAAAAAGAGGGTGGTGGTGGTGTTACCTCATCATCAACTTGCTGAGTCACGCCCTTTCATTGGGAGATCATGACGGGGGTCTTGTCAAAGACCTCATGCTCCCTAGCTTTCGAAGCTTCAGCTCCGGCATGGCTCGGATATGGGGGATCATCAAGAACAATCCCGCTACAAGTGGTGATGGCTTTCACCTGGCGCACATTCTCCGTGTCAGATGGCAAGGACCCTGGGGCTCTAATGGAGAGCTGAGTAGCAATCTGTCCTACCTACACTTCCAGGTTACGAAGTGAGGTCTTGGTGATATGCGAATCTGCAATCAGTTTCTCCACCCGAGACGTGAAATTATTCACATTCTTGCCCATCTGATACATCATGTTCTTGAGATCTGTCATCTCAACATTCTGCCCTGCAGCTGGTGGTTGTGGTGGCGCCTGAACAGCTACCCTATGCTGAAACCCGGGTGCATATGAAGCTCCAACCTGATCTCCGTACCTGAATCCTGGATGATCTCTAGTCTTTGGCCTGTAGTTCCCCTGATTCCAGTTGCGCTGTCCTTGTGCCCCCACATAGCTAACATCCTCATTAGCAGCTTGAGTCAAAGCTGCATCAAAATCTGGCTCTTCCACTGCAGACACAGTCTTCTTATCCTGATACACATGCTTTGCCATATCAGAAACCATATTTGTAATCCCATATTTCCACTCATCATTCTTTGGCTCGGGAAACTTGGACAATCTCCTAGAGTCATAGAACTGAGCATCCTGTTTTTCTATTTTCTTCATCAAAGCATATGCTCCATCCGGGTCAACCCCGTAAAGAAAGTTACCTCCTGCTTCCCTGTTCAATAGATCCTGGTTAGGACGCTCCAAGACGTGATAGAAGACTTGGAGGATCTTGTAGTCGCCAAAGTTATGATTCGGACACTTGCGTATCGTCCTCATGAAACGGTCCCATTCTTCTAGAACTGTCTCATCAGCATGCTGCTGAAAACCAAGAATCTCTGCCTCTAAGCCAATGACTCCCTGCGCGGGGTAGAATTTTCTCATGAACTCGTCAACACATTTCTCCCATGTGGTGATCGATTCTGGCTCCCTGGACTCTAGCCATTTATCTGCCGCTCCCTTCAGACAGTAAGGAAACAAAATCAGCTTCAGTGTCTCTGGGGTCACATTCTTGTACTTCACCGTCTTGATATAGGCTTCAAACGTCCCAGTGAAGTGATTATTTGGGTCTTCATCCCTGTTCCCATAGTACTGAAACTGGTTCTGCACCGTTGTGATGGTGGCAGGCTTCAAATCGAAGTGCTCAGCCTGAATGGTTGGCACTACAATCCCTGGCTTGTGTCCTCTCTGATTTGACTGAAACTTTTCAACCAATGCTTGCCCTGATTTTTTGTTGGGCATTTGGTTTCTCCAAAAGTTCAGTCAACTTCTGGTTCAGTTGAGCGTTAGTCAATTGCTCACCCATTGTGATCTATCTTGCATCTCGTCTCGGAGTTCTGAATAGTTGTTCTGGGTCTTCAAATGGGGGCACAAGGTCTCTAGAGATTTGGTGCATACACTGAGAACCTCAAACAAAATTCAGAAAACAAATCAGAAATCACAGAAATAATAAACAAAAAGAAAGAGGTAAATTAAACTAATCGCTAAACGAGAATAGTAACCAATGCCTTCCCCGGCAATGGCACCAAAATCTTGACACGCTATTACTACGCGTTGCTACGCAAGTATACAGTCAAGTAATAAAGTGGAGTATTTTGGACTCCGAGTTATCGAACCCAAGGGAAGGTGTTTACTATATGCTCTAGATTAGCAATTAAACTTAATTTACCTAAGTAACCGGTAAAAATGATTGTAATTTGAAATGTTGTCACCCTCAAACAAGTGACTAGAAATAGTAATGAAATAACGCGAATAGAATGATTTGATGTAAATTAGAGAAGAGAAAGCTAGGCAATCTATAGATCACCTAGGGTAGTTTTGACAATTCCGGATTCCATGTTCTAACACAATGAATCTTAGTAACCTATGCTGGGTAATGGTGTTGAAAATCACCTATCGGTATCATGTCGTTCTACACAAAGGTAACGATTTGTCCCTCTCAGGCCAAGTATACTACCTACGTGTTCTAGCAGGCTAACAACATTGCAAGGAATAATGTCCTCTCAGACCACCATTCACTAACAACTCATTACTTCCTACTGAATTTACCCTCATCTAGCCATTACTATCCAACCAACCTTCCAGTCTAGTCAATTAAGAATGATCGTGCTTACTCATCCCAACTAGGGTAGAGTTGTTTTCACACACTCACTAGTTACACAGTAACTTCGGGTCAGGACTCCTACGTTACTAAGAATTAAGCACAATAAACATGATAATTAGGTTACGAATACCATCTTTAAGCCTAATTCATGATTGAATGAAGAAATAGATAATTCACATCACACATCTTAGCCGTAACTTGTCAATGAAAGAACTCAACATGATGAAAACCAAAATAATCTCCATTAAACCATAATCCTAGCATGAAAGATCATCCAAAATCCGGAAAATATCATCAAAACATAAACCCTAGGCTCTCCATATATGCCTAGGTATGAGTTTAGCTACTCATAACACAAGTTAACATGGTTCTTTAATAGTTCAAACAAGAAAGTAAAGAGAAAAATAGATGAAACGCTAAAATCGTGAAGATTGGCGCGATTCGGGCTCTCCTCCTTGCTTGAGATCGTTCCCAATGAAGTCTCCTTGCTCTGCTATTTCTTCTTGGCTCTCTGTATGCGTGAATGATGAATATTTTCGTCCCTAGGTCGTTCTTGAATCATAACTCGCAGAAGTCTTAAGTAATTGCACAAAAGCCCCCTTAAATCTGCTCCTGACTTCAAAATTCGATATCTTCTTCGTCCGAACTGGGATTTAGCTCCGTGACATATTGATGGAAATATTTCTGAGTATACTTTCATATGGCACTGGTCTCACCCTAAAAAGAGTTGTAGAAATCCGGCTATGATCAAAATAGTGTAGACTGGTCATCCAAGCTCCTCCAATTCGGCTTCTCTTGACTCCACTTGAGCTCCCGTTGTTTCCGAAGTTCGTTCCATGCCTCCTATCAACCGATTACCATCCGTTCCTGCCAAGACAACATGAAAAAACATACCAAGCGATTATTTTTGACAAATTACAATAAAAAATGCATGGAAAACGCCCGGACTAACAATATAGTACATGGTAGCAACAAGTGATAAAACGACCTATAATCTCTAACATTGGCCTCAAAACACTCTCCAAATACATATTATCATGTGGTAAATGCTAAAGAATTATAGCACCTAAAAGGTGCTATCAATAGAAGAGTGTACCATCTTCAAAAGAAAAGAAGGTTGATGAAAAGAAAGCAGAAGCAACTCCTGAGAAGAAGAGGGTTGAGAACAGTGCAAGAAAAACCAAGAAAGACACAAAATTTGGTAAAAGTCTCTTGCCTGAATCTTGGTTTGTTAATTCTGAGGTTAAAACTGTTTGGATGGATGGGTATGCATCTTCTAAAGTTTATTTTCGTAGTCTGATTAGTACTGAGTTATTGGAGATTTTGGACTTAGACTACATTAAGAGTTTCAGAAACTCATCTGTTGGAAGTTTGTTAAACCCTCCTTCTGAATCTTACCCTAGGTTAACTAGACTATTATATTTGAATCTGGTTCAAGAGCTTGATGATAGTGATAGATCACATGGTGTTCTAAAAAGTCTTGGGGGTACCTAGGAAGTATAAGGTTCGTGATCATCCATCCTGATAGGAAAAAAATTCTAGAGAAAGCCAAAGCCATGTTTTTCTTGGAGGGAACCACTTCTGAACCCAAGCAGTTAACACATTCTTTGTTTAACTGTGAAGCCGAAAGCCTATTCTCAATCATTATGAGGTGTGTTGTCCCCAGAGAATATTCCAAAGAGTTGGTAACAGAAAAGGTATTAATCTTGATGTATTTGATATGTCAAGGGTTTGAGGTAGACCTTCCTACTGTGGTGATGGAACACATGGTCTATTGTGGAACTACGACTAGGAACCACTCCCTACCCTATGCCAATTTCTTACCATTGTTTTTCAAGCATTTTGGAGTTTCTTTGAAGGATGAAGAGAAGATTTCTACTGGTTTTGGAGTAGTTGACGAGGCATCTCTTCAAAGGATTGGGATTGTTTATACTGCTAAAGGAAAGTGGAAGTTCTATTTAGAGTTGAATGTTAAGGAACTGAAGGAGAAGGAATTCATCAAATCTAGAGCTGCTTCAACCCCTAAGGTGTCTGGTAATCTGGATTTTTCACAGATTATAGATAGGGTTGAGGTTCTGGAAGATGGTCTGGAGGATTTAAGACGTTCTGTTTGATTTGTCCAATGACATCACCAAGTTCAAAGGTTTGGTGACCAACAAGATTGACTGCATCATCAAAGGTTTGGATCTTGAGAAAGTGCCTTCTTCAGAAAGCAGAGATACCAGCATTGATTCAGAGGAAGTTCAGGGATAAGTTCTCAAGAAAAAGAAGAAGAATAAAGGTACTCCTGTTTTTTTGACATCAAAGGATCTCTTTGAAAACTCTGAAGAGGAGGCAGATGATGAGGAAACTGCTACAGAGAAAGGTGAAAAGGAAGCTGCTGATCTAGACAAGTTGGTTGATGAAGTTGTTGAAAAGATGCAGGATGAGGAAGCTCATGTAAAGAAAACTGAAGAACAAGGAGAACAAGCTGAAGAATAGGCTGAAGATGTAGAAGTCTCAGAAGAAGAGTAGGAGGAGACTCAGGGCAAAGGCAAGGGAAAAGCAAAGTCCTCAGGATCTTCAAAGCCTTGAACCCATTCTCTCTTTTCTATTTAGTCTTGTATGTCCTGAATTTTTGTTTATCTTTCTTATTTTCTTAAAAAAACTCTAAACAGATCCTACATTTCTTCTACTCTTTTGATTAAAGTCAAAAAGGGGGAGAAAATTATGTGTTATGTGTTTCAGTTGATTTATGTTTTAGTAGTTTCTATGTTTTGAGAATGTTAGTATCTTGATTCATGGTTTGTAATAATTTCTCGATATGATAGGATGTTATCTATGCAATTCTGTGGTATTTGATTTTGTGTTATTCATTTATTCTGTGATTTTTACTTCTGATTGTAGGTTGCAGGATGTCATTGCACAAATAATGAGTTTTGTCTTTCATCAAGGGGGAGATTGAAATGTCTGAAGCTCCTGGACATTATGTTGTGAATATACAGGCAGAGAGCTTAGCTTCTTGATGATGAAATACATAAACACAAGCAAAAGAAATTGCTAAGTACCAACGCTTCAAATCTTTGAATTACTGTAACAGTTCCTATATGCTTAATTATCTGAATGTTTTTGTGCAGGTTTTGGTTATGATATGGATTAAGTATATGAATGCATTTATTAATATATGTTCTAAGTTGATTATTGCAGGACTAAAAGGATTGAAAATCCAATGTTCATTCTGGTGAAGTTAGCAGGCAAAGCTTCAAAGCTTTGAGATATTCTGGATACTCTTTACTGCTAAGTTCATTCAATAATTTTCCTGTATGTAGGTGAATTATGTGATACTTAGAACTTTGTTATAAGCTGATTATTTTCTATTATTGTGTGTTCTATATTTGCTACTTGATACATTCATGTGGCTGAATGTATTTACTAGCTCAGAACTGTCAACAGGCAATCCTAGCCCAAAATTTTATTTGATTGAACTTGTTGCTTAGTATATTCAGGTTTGTTGGGCGCTCCAACGTCCGTAAAATAAGTCAGCAATTTATTCAAATGGAGTTGTTGATTGGAGCTTATCTAAAAGGAGATAATTTATGAATTATGTTCAAGGATTCTCTTAAGTTAGTTGAAAACTGAGACCAGCATTTTAAATTTGAATTGCAGAGAGTTAGAAAGTGAAACAGAGATCCTGATTGTGAAGAGAGCAACATACTGGGAAGATCAATTTAATACAGCTCTTCAAATCATTCAGGAATTCAACTCTCCAGCAGACTGAAGATCATTCAAACTCAGAAGAACTCTTCCTGGCTTAAACAACTTATCTATTCTGAGTTCTTCTTCTTGTACTTAATTGTATCATCTATTCTTAATTTATGTAACTTCACTAAACTTAGCATTTTGGTTGTTAAAGTGAACAACAAGAGGTTCTTATTGTTTCAACAGGTTGTAGCCAGTAACTAGATAGGTTGGGAACCACAAGCTGTATAAGTGTATGGTAGCTCACTTAGGCTTGAGATCTGGGGCTAAATCTGGGTGATTAATAAGAAGTTGTGTTTGAATCCCGGAGGGATTATATCCCTCAGGCAGAGACTAGGTCCAATTGTGACTGAACGATTCCATTAGTCAGTCACTAGGACACCACATGAGATGTGGAGTGGGACGATGGAATCGTCCTACAGTGACAGTTGGACCTAGTCTCTGCCAGAGGGATCTTATTCCTCCAGGATTCAAACACAACTTCTTATTAATCATCCATATTTATCCCTAGATCTTAAGCCTAGGTGAGCTACCTTTCACCTATACAACTTGTGGTTCCCAACCTATCTAGTTCCAGCTACAATCTGTTTAAACAATAAGAAACTATTTTTTGTTCACTTGAACAACTAAAATTCTAAGTTTGTGAGGTTTAAAAACACATAATGATAATACAATTTTAGTACGAGTGTGAAGAACACAAAAACGCATATAAGAAAAACAAGCTTGGAAGTGTTCTTCAATCTGTGATGAATGATCTTGCATCTGCAGTGTCGATGGCCTGATGAATCTGAAGATTTGAATGAATTGAACTCCTCTGTTTATAGCTCTCTCCAAATCTCACAAATATTAGTCTCAGTCTCTCTATGTCTCACTCAAATTCAAAATACTGATCCCATAAATAGCAGCCTGCAACAACCTGAGAGATTTTAGGAACTGAATTCCTACAAATCCTCTCCTCAGATATGCTTCTTTCAACAGCTATGTCTGGATAGCTATTTGATTTTCTTATGGACGTTGGAACACCCAACAAATCTGCATACACTCAACAAACAAGATCAAACAATATCCAGATAAACTAGCATCAAGATCTGATCAGCAAAAAGCTAACAGTTCATGAGAAAAACTCGACAGGTTTTGTCTGAAAATAAACTTAGCTAATACATCCAATCTGATGAATAAATCAGCAACACATCATGGAATAAGTATTAATAGACAATAATAGATTCATAAAAAGTTCTGAATCCCACAGAAATAACCCGCATACATAGATTTAGTCAAACGAACTAAGCAATGAAGAGTACTCAGTGAATCTCAAAGCTTTGAAGCTTTGTCTGCTAGTTCATCAGAATGAACTCTATGTTTCAATTCAACTCAATCCTGCATATGTTGTTAATCCATCCAAAAAAGGTATTACTAATGCCTGCGTAGTGTTATATGTAGAGTTATATAACTCAGTTCATATCAAAATCCAAGACCTGCACAGAACAATTAGGAATATACACAAATATATAAGCAAAGCTACAGTGCCTCAAAGCTTTGAAGCTTTGGCACTTAGAAATATTTTAAATATGTCTAGCTCGTGTTTCTGGCTTTCATCATCAAGCAATCTAAGCTTCTTCTGCATAATTATCCATATGTCAATACCAAAAAGCTTTAGATCTATCAATCTCCCCCTTGATGAGAGACAAAACACATTACTGAAATCCTAATTACGAACAATTTTCCTGCAACTCAAAAACACAAGAGATTCACCAGTTCTTGTAACAGTTTTAAACTAAACATAACATATAACATATCAATTCAACAAAAATCTACATAGCATAGCTATAACCAAACCAGCAATCCTACAATTATTCAACATCCTACTCAGAATTATTACACAGACTTAACTTAAACAAATAATCTTCTCCCCTTTTTGACTTTCATCAAAAGAGTAGAAGGAATGTAGGATCTAGTTCAGAGTGTTTTGAAAATAAAACAAAAAAAATTCGAACTTAAACAAATTTCAGGACTTTGAAGAGAAAGAAATATAGAAAGAAAATGAAGGGTGTCCTCAAGGCTTTGAAGATTCAGCTTCAAGGTCCTTCTTTGGAGACTTCTTTCAAGGCTTAGCTTTTCCTTTTCCGTTGTCCTGAGCTTCTTCCTGTTCCTATTCAACTGTGTCAGCCTCTGAATCTTCTTCAGCTTCAGCTTGTTTTTCTATGTGTTCTCCTTTTTCTTCAGCTGCCTTCCCCTAGGCTTCTTCAGATTCCGCTTGCATTTTTCTCAACCGCTTCATCAACAAGCTTATCCAAATCAACAAATTCTTTTTCAGCAGTCTCAGCAACTGTTTCCTCATTACCAGCCTCATCATCTGATTGATCAAAAAGCTCCTTTGAGGTAAGAATAATGGAAAATGGTTTCTTCTTCTTCTGCTACTTGTTATGAACTTCTCCAATGACCTCATCTGAATCAATATTATTTGTTCTCTCTGAAGAGGGTATTTTCTCTAGGTTCAATCCTTTGATAATGATGTCTAGCTTATTGTTCACCAAACCTTTGAACTTGGTGAAATCAGTAGACAGATCAAACCACCCTTGTCTCAGATATTCCACTCCATCTTCCAACACTTCAACCCTGTCCATCACTTTTGAGAAATCCAAATTACCAGGCCCTCTGGGGGTTGTAGCAGCTCTAGGTTTGATACAATCTTTCTCTTTCAACTCTTTAGCACTCAATTCAGAATATAATTTCCATTTTCCTTTGATAGTATGAACTATCCCAATCCTTTGAAGAGATGCCTCATAAACCATCCCAAAACCAGTAGTGATCTTCTCCTCATCCTTAAAAGAGACTCCAAAGTGTTTGAAAAACAAAGGCAATAAATTAGCATAAGGAAGGGAATGGTTCCTAGTCCAAGTTCCACAGTATACCATATGCTCCATCACAAAAGTAGGTAGATGAACTTCCAACCCTTGAAATATTAGATACATAAGAATCAACACTTTATCTGTCACCAACTCTTTGGAATATTCCCTGGAAACTACACATCACATAATGATAGAAAACAAGATTTTGGCTTCACAAGTAAACAAAGAGTGTGTTAACTGTTTTGGTTCAGTAGGGGATCCCTCCAAGAAAAATAAGGCTTTGGCCTTATCCAAAATCTTCTTCCTATCAGGGTGATCAGTAACTTTATATTTTCCAGGTAATCCCAAAAAATTGGAAAACACCTTGTGATCCAGTTTAATATCACCACTAGCCACTTTTGATGTAAGAATATAATTATCACTATCATCCAGTTCTTGAACAAAGTCCAGATAAAACATTCTCGCCAGCCTAGGGTAAGCCTCGGATGGTAGATTTAACATACTCCCAACAGATGATTTCCTCAAATTCTTAATGTAGTCTAAGTCCAATAAATCCAACAATTCAATACTCATTAGACTACAGAAAGATACTTTGGATGATGCATACCCATCCATCCATACATTCTTAACATCTGCGTTAACAAACCACGAATCAGGAAACAAGTTTGTAGGTTCACAGGTTTCACAATAGCTATTTCAAGAACTTGAAACAGGATTCAAAGCCTCGAAACTGTCTGTCATGTATGCATATTCTTAGGGGGAGTTCTTCTGAACTCTTCTGATCTGATTCTATCTCTCTCACCACTATGCTTGATCTGTTATTATTGGATGATGAAAGACAAACTATTTTGTAATATCTAACACCATTTATCCATTCTTTTAACTAATTTTTGCAGGGAAAATTTATTTCCTATTTTGCAGGATTGGTTTCCTAATATGGTTTTTGCAGGAAATGAGAGAATAAGATTCCGTGATCAATCAAACACTCTTGACTGCTTCCCAATCTGTTTAAAGACAAGATCAGAACAATATCTCAGAATATTATGATCAAATATCCGTTGGAGAAAGCTGTTAAAGGAGTCAAACTCGTTGCCTAAAAAACAGGAAGTTTGTTGCTGAAAATCTAGGAAGACTTGCAGAGCTCTGAGCTGTATAAAATGAGCTCATTTTGAAGCAACAATACACAACACTCAACGGGCAAAAAGATAGATACACATTAAATAATTGTCAAGCATCAAAGAAGCACATCATCTTCACATTCCATCTCGCAGAAGATCACTGCATTCTTCACTGCAGTTCTTCACTTCAGTGTTCTTCTGACTTGTACTCAATTTGTATATAATTATTACACTAAATTTTTCTCTCATTCTAAAGTATTTTTCAAAGTGAACAATAGATAATTCTTAGTTAATCAGTAAGCTAGAGCAGATACTAGATAGGTTAGAGAGAACCATAAGCTGTAACTGAGTAAGGCATATCTTTGTGCTTGAGATCTAGATCTTAGATTTTGATTAATAAGAATCGTGTTGAAAATCCTGCAGGGAGAAGATCCCTGAGGTAGATACGTAGGTCGAAGTGGAATGAACTCTATTAATCCCGTGTCTCTTGCATTTACAGTTTCATTTACATACTTCGTTTTTGCAGCATTTAAACTAGTCTGTTTTTTTTAGAAATAAACTAGTCTTTTTTCAAGGCTTTGAATCTCTTTTCAAGGCCTTGAAAAAGACTAGTCTGTTTTCTTTCAAACTGTATTTCATTCCAAAGGATTGAAACTGTTTTCACGGCCTTGAACTTCACTGATCTTTTTAGAAACTCCTCTCCTCTACTAGTTTTGCAAAAAGTTAGCATACTCTATTCACCCCCCTTCTAGAGTATTTGTGCTGCATTTCTACCTGCATACTCCCCTTTCAATTGGTACCAAAGCTTGTATCACTGTATATATTTAACCATCTGGTGATCATGAGTACTGCAGGTGATGGTGGTTTGTCACAGAGAAGAGCTGCTAACAGACCTCCTCTATTTTGTGGAGATAATTATGCTCACTAGAAAGCTCTGATGATTTTTTTATCATTGATCAAGACATAGAGCTATGGACAATTCTTCATAATGGACCTCACACTTTCCACACAGAGAAAAATGCGATTAAAACTCTCAAATCAGAAGACTCTCTTTGCTCATCTGAATAAGAACAATTCTCTAAGAATTACAAAGCTATTAACATCTTGTATTGTGCTTTGAGTACAGATGAATTCAACAGGATTCCAGGCTGTAAGACTACCAACGAGATCTGGGATAAGCTTGTGGTGAAATTTGAAGGGACCAGTCAAGTCAAGCAAACCAAGATCAACATCTATCTCAGAAAATATGAGCTATTCAAGATGAATGTAGATGACTCAAGCAGAGAAATGTTCAAAAGATTCACAGACATAGTCAATAACCTTGATTCACTTGGAAAGAATATTTCCAATAAAGAAAAGGTGAGGAAGATTCTGAGAAGCCTACCAAAGGCAAAATGGGAACCAAAGACTACTAGAATTGAGGAAGCTCAAGATCTCTCATCACTACAACTTGATGACGTACAAGGGAAGCTTCTGACACATGAAAATATCCATGAATGAATCTGACGGAGAACTACCAGAAGGTGTCAAGAACTTAGCACTCAAGGCCAAAGAAAATGAGAAAATTCAAATCCTTGAAATTGAGGATGATGAAGAAGATCCATTTGCTTTGTTTTCCAAAGAGTTGACCGAAATCCTCAAGATCAAGAAAAACTTTGGAAACAAAGACGTAAACAGATAAAGACACAGATCATCCAGTAGCAAGGACTACAAAGGTAAGTCTTGTTCACAAAGTAAATCAAAATTCATGAACTGCTTTGAGTGTGGTGATGAAGGACGCTTGATAAGAGATTCTCCACACAAGAAAAGAAAGAACTTTCAGAAGAAAGACCATGACAAGATAAAGAAAGCTATTATAGCTTCATGGAGTGATTCAGATACTTCAAGTGATTCTGAATCTGAAGAAGAACATGCCAACCTATGCTTCATGGCCAAGCATGATGAAAGTTCTGAAAAGAACATTGAGGTAATGGTAAACTGTTTAATTTCAAAACCAAGATAAGCTCTCTTAGATTATCTCAGAACAATGCTTTTAAATGAGGAAGATTATCTGAAACAGATTAGAGTTTTGAAAGAAAAAGTTCATGAGCAAGAAAAAGAGAATTTACAACTTGTCTGTCTAAATCAGAATCTTGAAATATCTCTGAAGAAAACTGACAGTGATTTCAAGGCCTTGAAAACCAGTTGCAAAGCTTTGAAAACACAAGTCAAGGAAGTAGTCACTGAGAACTCTTTACTGAGTGATAGGCATGTTAATCTGAGACATCAAGTTGATGAATTAGATAAACAAAAGACAACTCTTACTGAGAAACTTCAAGAATTTGAATTAGTCAAAGTCAAGCTTGCACGCTAAGAACACAAGTTGAACTTCACTCTTGGAGAAAGTTCAAAGTCTTTTCACAAAACTGGTATTGGATACAATCCAAATTTTCCAAGAAAGAACAGTACCCGATTTGTGAAAGCTGGAAAAAAACTTCTCCTAAGTGTCATTTTTGCAACAAAATTGTTCATGTTAAGATGACTTGTCCATTCAGAAGAAGAGACCCTCACATAATTAGGAACACTTTCCCATTTCAAATCAAGGGACAATTCAGAAAGATTTGGGTTCCTAAAGGCGTCAGACCACCCAACATGGTTGATCCTGAGTATGAGTCCAAATTCCACACTTGGTCTAACAGCTGGGTAAGGCAGTGAGTGGTGTTTGCAGGTTGTCACCAATGTCAAAGAACATAAGTGGTTTATGGATAGTGGTTGCTCAAGACACATGAATGGAAAGAGATCTCTATTCTCAGAATTGAAAGAGCAATCTTAAGGTTCAATCACACTTGGTGACAAAGGCAAATGCAACATTCTTGGTATTGGTAAAAATTGTACAGATTCTGAAAACTCTATTTCTGATATGTATCTAGTTGATAGCTTGAAATTTAACTTGCTTAGTGTATCTCAACTTTGTGACAATGGAAATAAGGTTATCTGATAAAGATAAGTGTGTGGTGCAAAATGAGAAATCAGGCAATTGCATTCTCACAGCCTCTAGATCAAACAATGTTTATCCTTTTCAGACTAACAAAGTTGCAGGTAAAATCTTGAAGTGTCTCAAGGCCTTGAATGAGGATTCAAATCTTTGGCATAGAAAGCTTGGTCACATTAGCTTGCATAACCTGAACAATTTGATCTCCAAAGATCTGGTAAGAGGATTACCATCTATCAAGTTAAAAGATGATGAAGTATGCAAAGCTTGTGCTCAGGGTAAGCAGACCAGAATCTCATTCAAGCCAACAAAGTTTGTAAATACTACTAGACCTATTGAATTACTTCATATGGATCTCTGTGGTCCTATGAGGACACCAACCCCAAAACAGAAGAGGTATATGCTAGTTATTGTAGATGATTATCCTAGCTTTACTTGGGTTATGTTTCTAAAAGAAAAATCTGAAGACCTCTCTGAATTTTCAAAGCTTTACAGAGAACTTCAAACCTTGAAAAACCTACTTATTGCTTCAATCAGAAGTGATCATGGTAGAGAATTTGATCAATTAGAATTTTATTTGTTCTGTGTTAAGAATAATATCTCTTACCATTTCTCTTCTCCTAGAACTCCTCAGTAAAATGGATTTGTTGAAAGAAATAACAGGACTCTTGAAGATATGTCAAGAAAAATGCTTTTAGAAAACTAGTTGCCAAAACACTACGGGGCAGAAGCTGTGAATACATCAAATTACAGTTTGAACAGGTGCTTGATCACAACTATCTTGAAGAAGACCCCCAATGAACTTTTCAAAGGGAGGAAGCCAAACATTTCATACTTCAAACCTTTTGGTTGAACATGTTTTGTCCACAACAATGGTAAGGACAACTTGGGTAAGTTTGATGCATGAAGTGATGAAGGTATCTTTCTTGGTTACTCTCTTACTAGCAAGGCTTATAGAGTTCATAATAAAAGTACAAAGCTTGTTGAAGAAAGTATTAATGTTTTTTTTTTTCATGAAAGTTTTGATGGTTCTTTGAGTGAAAGTTTTGCAGACTTGAACCTGAACAAGCATGAAACAGAAGAAGAAGCTGAGAACTCACTTGGCTTCAAGAAAGGTCCAGAAGGAAACAAAAGCCATTTTCAAGACCTTGAAAATAGGTCTCAAGGCCTTGAAAATAGAGATCAAAGCCTTGAAAATGATGATCAGAAAGATAAAAGTGATAAGGCTACAACTTCAAGACTAGAGAAGCAATATGGAGAGCAAGAACCCTGGTCTCCAAGAAAGAGAATCAAATATCTTTCATCTCATCCAGCTGACAAAACATCTCTGATCCAACCACTAGTACAGAAACAAGATCATAGTTAGAAAATCTTTGTGCTTTTAATGATTTTATCTCTCTTGTTGAACCCAAAACTGTGAAGGAAGCATTACAAGAACCAGATTGGATTATAGCTATGCACAGTGAACTCAATGAGTTTGAAAGAAATAAGGTGTGGAACCTAGTTCCCCCACCAACAAACCAGTCTGTCATTGGTACCAAATGGGTGTTCAGGAACAAACTAGATGAGAATGGCAAAGTGATCAGATAAAAAGCAAGTTTAGTTGCTCAAGGTTACAACCAAGAAGAAGGTATTGATTATGAGGAAACTTTTGCTCCAGTTTCCAGGTTAGAAGAAATTAGAATTTTACTTGCTTTTGCAACTTACAAGAACATGAAACTATTTCAAATGGATGTAAAGTGTGCATTCTTGAATGGTTACTTGCAAGAGGAAGTTTATGTTGCACAATCTCCTGGTTTTGAAAGTGATAAGTTTCCATATCATGTTTACAAACTTTACAAAGCTCTTTATGGTTTGAAACAATATCCAAGAGCTTTGTATGAAATAATGTCAATGTTTTTGCTTGAAAATGATTTCAAAAGAGGATTGGTAGACAAAAACTCTCAATTCTTATGAGCAGGGAATTTGACATGAGCGTGATGGGAGAGTTGAACTTCTTCCTTGGACTTCAAACACATCATTTGGAGAAGGGAATCTTTCTATATCAAAGCAAGTACACTAGGGACTTGTTGAACAAGTACAGTATGTCTCAATCCAAAGAAATCAAGACTCCTATGAGTTCTACACTTTCCTTAGGTAAGGATGAATTTGATAAGAGTGTCAATGTTAAAGAGTATAGAGGTATGATTGGATCATTACTATATCTTACTGCTAGTAGACTAGATATCATGTTCAGTGTATGTATATGTACAAGATTTCAAGCTGATCCAAAGGAATCACACGTAAGTGATGTGGAGAGAATATTCAGATATCTCAATGGTACCAAAAACTTTGGGCTTTGGTATCCAAGACATTCTAACTTCTCTTTGCATGGTTTTTCAGATGTTGACTTTGCAATTTACAAAGTTGATAGAAAAAGTACTTCAGGAACTTGCCAATTCATTGGATCCTCCTTGATCAGTTGGCACTCCAAGAAACAAAACTCAGTTGCTTTATCAACAGCTGAAGATGAATATATATCTGCTGGATCCTGTTGTTCACAAGTATTATGGATTGCTGAACAGTTAAGAGGTCTTGGATTTGATTTTCAGAAGTATACCCATCAAATGTGACAACACCAGTGCAATATCAATTACAAAGAATCCAGTTCAGCATTCAAGAACTAAGCATATTGATGTCAGACACCATTTCATCAGAGATCATAATGAAAGGTTATATTGTTCTTGAAGTTGTTTCTACTAACATGCAACTTGCAGATATCTTCACTAAACCATTGCCAGATGAAAGAGTTTCATCTCTAAGGCTAGAATTAGGCATGATAAATAAAATTCATTGGTTTAGGGGGAGCATCAAATAAGGAAGGTAAGTTATTATGTGCTTCAAAGATTTGAACTGATTTTCATAGCCTTGAAAATCTTTTCAAAGCTTTGATTTTTTTTCAGTATAACAGCGTTTCAAGAACTTGAAACTATTTTCAAAGCCTTGAAAATAAGTCTGATAATTGGTTAGTGAATAATTCTTGAATGATTCAGTATTGGGTACTATCTTTGTAGATATTTGCTCAATATTGCCCCTTCCTTTTAAAAAAAAAATAAAAAAATCAGCCAATTATAGTATTTAATTATTTATTTCCAACGGCTTCAAAGATTTGAATCTTCTCTGATCATTACAAATCTTTTGAGATCATAAAGATATTGCAACTTCCTTTGTAAACTGAAACTCTTTCAGTATTTTTCTTCTTCTCTTTTCCTTCACTCCGTATCAACCCTACCTCTCCCTATTATTCTCTTAAACCCTAATGAGAACTAGAAGTGCCTCTGACAGAATCAATATGGTCGGAAGTTCAAAGCCCAGTATAGAGAAGAAGAGAAAGACAGTTGAGGATGAAGTTCCGACAATTAGTGAAGACTCATAATCGAAGGATTCTACTGATGAAGAGTTGGAGTCTCTACCTCATAAGAATATAATGAATAAGGACCAGTTTCCAGTGACATGCAAGAAGAAAAAGACCACGGGGACTACACAAGAGAGGCATAAGGGAATCCTTATTGGAAGCCCTAAGAAACACAAGAAAAAGGCAGACACAGGGATCAAGGGAAAAGGAAAAGAAATCCTCATTCCAGACTCGGATTCAGATACTACTTCAGGTTCCTATGGAGTATATTTTGTGTCCAAAAATGGAAGACATGAGAAAGATCTTCCAGAAGCTGAGAATGCATCAAAAACTGGAAAGAAAGATCAACACAAAATTTGCTCTGCACTACAAAAGAAGGTGCATGTGAAAAAGAAACTAAAGCATGGAAGAAAGCTTTAGAAGGACTAACTTACTTATTAAACAGTTTGATAGAGAAAATTAGTTGTATCATTGAGGAAATTGATGTGGTTCAACAAGAAGACCAGGACAATGATGAAGATAGTGAGGAAGAAGAAGGAGATCGAGATGGAGATGAAGACCCAACCCAATAAACTCTTGCCCACTCTTTATTTCCCATCTCTCTTTTCATTTAAGTTTATTTTAAAAACTTTTCCAAAGACTCTGATCCAACATCTACTCATTCTTTTTGATGAAAGTCAGAAAGGAATAGAAGTCTTAGGTTTTTCTGTTTATGTTTTGGTGACCTATCTTTTTGGTCAGTAGGATTATTTATTTGGACTTATGTGTTTTTCTGTTTATCATTGAAAAAGTTGGATCTTTTTGGAACCAATGTGTTACTACTATTTGAACTGTATGCTAATCAGTACTTGTTTTGCAGAGACTAAGATTCAAACAGATTGAGGTTTTTTCTTTCATCAAGGGGGAGACTATAAGTTCACAGGTTTCACAGAGCTATTTCAAGGCCTTGAACCAGTTTTCAAAGTCTTGAATCAGGTTTCACATGCTTGAGCTATTTCAAGGCCTTGAAACTGTCTAACCTGTATGCATATTCTCAGGGGGAGTTTTTTTTCTGAACTCTTCTGATCGGATTCCACTTTTATGACCCCTATGCTTGTTTTTTTATAATTGGATGATGAAATAAAAACTATTTTGTTATATCTAACACCATTTAATCCATCTGTTTGACTCAGTTTTGCAGGGAAATTTTATTTCCTAGTTTGCAAGATTGGTTTCCTAATCTGGTTTTTGCAGGAAAGGAAACCTGGAGAGAATGTGATTTTGTGATCAATCAGAACTCTTGACAGCTTCCCAATATGTTTAAACACAATATCAGAACAATATCTCAGAAGATTATGACCAACTATCCGTTGGAGAAAGCTTTTAAAGGAGTCAAAGCTGTAGCCTACAAAACAGGAAGTTTATTGCTGAAATCTGGGAAGATTTGTAGAGCTCTGAGATGTATAAATTGAGCTCATTTCGAAGCAAAAATACACAACACTCAACAAGAAAGAAAAGAGAGACACATTCCAGGATTGTCAAGCATCAAAGAAGCACACCATTCTCACAATCCATCTCATAGAAGATCACTGCATTCTTCACTACAGTTCAACACTTAAGTGTTCTTCTGAATTTTATTCAATTTGTATATCATTCTTATAGTAATTCTTTCTCTCATTCTCAAGGATTGTTCAAAGTTAACACTATAGAATTATTAGATAATCAGTTAGCTAGAGCATGTACTAGATAGGTTAGAGAGAACCACAAGCTGTAATAGAGTAAGGCATATCTCTGTTCTTGAGATCTAGGGATTGGCTTTTGATTAATTAGAATTGTGTTGAAAATCCTACAGGGAGAAGATCCCTGAGGTAGAGACGTAGTTCCAAGTGGATTGAACTCTATAGATCCTGTGTCTCTTGCATTTACAGTTTCATTTACATACTTAGTTTGCCGCATTTAAACTAGTCTGTGTTTCAAGGGTTTGAAACTCTTTTCAAGGACTTGAAAAAGACTTGTCTGTTTTCTTTCAAACTGTATTTCATTCCAAAGCCTTGAAACCGTTTTCAAGCCTTGAAAAAGACTTGTCTGTTTTCTTTCAAACTGTATTTCATTCCAAAGGCTTGAAACCGTTTTCAAGGCCTTGAACTTCACTGATCTTTTTAGAAACTCCTCTCCTCTACTAGTTTTTAAAAAGTTTGCATACTCTATTCACCCCCCTTATAGAGTATTTGTGCTGCATTTGTACCTGCATACTCCCCTTTCAAAGTTCTTACCAAAATTTGTTGTCTTATTGGTCTTCACTGCACTGTGTTTCACTCTTTTATTATCAGGAGTTGCTTCAACCTTCTACTCATCAGCTTTCTTCTCCTTTTTAGATGGTACAATCTTATTTCCACCTTTCTCAACATCCGCTTACTTCTTCTTCTTGCTTAATTCTTATCCCTGATCCTTAATCCTGTAGATAGTGCTTTCTGAGCTAGCAGATCTTGGCCACGTGGCAACCATCCAGCACACCATATTGTGCTCCACACACACTGGATCACCAGCCGCGCTGATCCATGTGGGGGCTGCGAGACAGAGCCCTCGCATACCACTGCACGGGACTTGTAGGGACTTAGTGGTTTGGAGGCTAGAGTAAGTCCTGTCGCGTGCGAGCCAAGCCCGCACGCGACCTTTAGTAACTGCTTTTGAGAGATTTATGGCACGAGCTCCATAAACCCGGTCAATCCGGTCAAACCCGGTCAACCTCGTAACGGTTCCGGTATTCGCGCACAACGTGCTGTAACGGTCCCTATATACGCGGACGAACGTGCCGTTGTGGTTAAGATAATTAAGCCGCCATTGATGGGCGCATTAACCACACTGCAACGGTCACATTCTCCGTTATATATAGGACGTTAACATTTCCATACAAAGGGAGAACACACTAGCCATATGCAGAAGCTCTGCCAAACCCCTGTCTCTCTCTCAGACATTACTACTGCCTTACTCTCTCCCTACACACAACCCAACTCTTCTGGTGCTATCTCTTATCCTCTACATACGGTGTACACGGAGGTCTCCCCGCCGGAATCTCTTGTGCACATTTTGGTGAACCCGACGTGAACTTACCAACAAAAGCAACCATGTTTCAGGAGGATGATGTTAGCAACAGATCGCCTTCCACCGAAGCTGCCTCAGGAGAGGAGACCCGCCGTACTCCTGCGACCCCCAGCGAGGCACCTACGCTAGAATCCTTGGACGCCACCGTCCAAGGTCAGGCGAAAGCTCTCAAAGCTCAGTCTGCGCAGCTAGAACGGATCCTGGCCGTTCTGGGCACGCTTGCACCAAACCCTTCACCAGCCACCGCCGTCTCTCAAGGAGGAGGAGCCCCTACCGCTTCAGGATTGGGAGTGTCGACCACACCTCCCAACCCTAATCTGCAGACACCACCGGCGACTACGCAGCTGCCTTCAATTCAGGGGCCAACAGCTCAGATGTTGCCTCTCACTGCTCATACTCCTCAGCCTCCGGCTTTGGCTTCTAATCCGGCTTTGCAGTACCCCTTGCCTCCGCCAACGGCGATCTGGGGCAATGCGAATGGCCAATATGTCCCCAATCATCCGGAGGCATACGTGTCGCCTCCGTCTGCGGCAACCCCTCCTTCTATTACCGAGGAGAGCATTCCAGAATGTATGACGTCTCTGCAGAAACGCATGGACACTATTCTGGCTCATCAATCATTCACGGATACCATCATTCCGAAGCTAGACAACGATCCACCCATCCCGTGGGAGATCTATCTCATGCCTAACCCGGTGGGGTATAAGGCTCCTAAATGGGACAAGTTCGAGGATGTCAATGGGAACGCTCATGAGCATGTCATGCGTTTCATTGATGTCATGGGGCCATACGGAGCTGATTCCAAACTGCTGATGCGAGAGTTCCCAAAATCCTTGGGAAACGTAGCGTACAAGTGGTACCGAACGTTGGAGGCTGGATCCGTGAAGACCTGGGACGACATGGTCCATAAGTTCTATACCAAGTTCTTCCAGATGGAAGAAAAGGTGACGATGATCCACCTCTCGCGGATGTATCAAAAGCGCGAGGAGGATGGGATAACCTTCATCAAGAAATTCAGGGCGAAGTCATTGGAATGCAAAGATCCAATGCTAGAAAGTCGGCTTGTAGAGATATGCCTGCAGTGCATGCGAGACGAATACAAAGGTATGCTCATCAATTTGCAAACACATACGTTTTCAAAGCTAATCGAATGCACGAAGAACATCGAGCCTATAGTTGAGAGGCAGAAAAAGAAGAACGCTCCGGAGCGATCTTCGAGCGGCACCACCTACAAGATCGGGAGATTCAGTTACAAGAGGGGACGCGAAGCTGAGGTCAATACAGTTTCACCCCAGAAGCAAGCGAAGGTTGTGGACTTCGACGTACCACCCCTGCCATGCTCGGTGGAGGAGGCAAGCGACCTCTGCAGGCAGTGGCGCAAGGACGGTGTCCTACCGCTGCTCGAGAAGATACCCTCCAAGGAGATGGTGAGGGACCCGAAGTGGTGCGAGTACCACGGAAAGGTCATGCACCCCACAGCAGAATGTAAGAAGCTCAGGATTACATTCAACCAGAAGATGAAGAACGGCGAGCTGATCGTCAGCGATCACAGGAAGGATGTGCGCAACAATCCACTTCCTGCCCATGCGGAGCAAGACTCAAAAGGCAAAGAGGTCGCCATGATCTCGATCGTAGACTTGGAAGAAGTCGCAGAGGATGGTCTACCCATCATTGCCGAAGTCCATGATGATGAAGAATACAGTATGGACACAGAAGATGAACGTGCCGATCGGATGAAGGGGTCGCACGGCTTTAGCAGGTTCTTCGACGAGATGAACTTCTCCGAGAAGTGCCGGACAGATATGACGAAAGCAATCTTGAGGATAGCAGAGGACTACGAGGAGGATCTTGTAGTCTCCAACGGGAAAGTCGTCAGGGCGTCTCGCTCTACAGAAAAGATTATGACCTTTTCTACCAGCGACAAAAAGACAGATGCGAGCCACCAGAGGCGTCTGTACGTGACGGCCATCATCAATGGCGTCGAATTCAAACGAGCATTCGTCGATGGAGGAGCAGCGGTCAACGTCGTTTCGCTCCACACACTGAAGCTAGCAGGGATCCCCGAGCATAAGATTGTCAGGCGTCCATCTCCGCTGATGGGATTTGGAAGCGACTCTAGAATGACGATTGGATGGATCCGCCTGGGCGTTCAGATCGGAAAAATCAAATGCTCAGCGAAGTTCTATGTCATAGATGCGAACACTACGTATCACATGATCATAGGTCGAGCCTGGATTCATCGCTTTGACGCGGTCCCTTCAACAGCCCACCAAGTCATGAAAGCCATTTGGAACGACAGAATAGTCGAGATACCGGCTTCAACGAATCCATTCAACATGGATGAAGCACATCTCAGCGAGGCGGTGTGGTTCACCGAGATGGCGGACGAGCAAACACCGGGACCGTTCAACCCTACTCCTTTACCTCTTTGGGAAGATATCAAGGACCAGTAACCTGCGGGAGTGATGGTGACAAGGGAGGATGCCAAGGAAAAGCCGCCCACACGCGAAGAGGCATCGCGAATCGCCAACCAGCGAAAGAACGTGTACACTTTGAAGAGAATAGCAAAGCCCGACCCTGAGGGCAAGGAGATAGAGTGCTTCTACGCCAATGGGAAGAAGTGCTATCGCATATGAAGGTGCGCGGGGATGTCCTCACACGGGCATGGGGATATCCCTGGGCAAATCAACCAAATCGAGCAGATTGCGCTCACGGAAAGGCCAATGCAGAGCATTCCAGATGAGAAGCTCAAAGAAGCACCCGAATGCATGGAAGACAGACCCAGACCACAGAAGCAAGAGCTAAGGGAAGTGTTCCTCAGCCCGAACGAGGAAAAGAAGAGGCCAGTCTTTCTAAGCGCGGACCTCACGAGCGAGGAGGAGAAAGGACTGTTACAACTCCTAACCGAGTACAAAGACGTGTTTGCATGGGAGTATGATGAGATGCCCGGACTGGACACAAGCATCACTATGCATCGTTTAGACATCATCCCGGGTTCTAAACCGATAAAGCAGAGCACGAGAAGCTTCAGGCCGGAGCTTAATGTGAAGATCAAACAGGAGATCGTCAAACTCCTGGATGCTAAGTTCATAGAGCCGAATCATCATCCGACGTGGTTGGCCAACATTGTGCGAGTGGTAAAGAAGAACGGACAGCTCCGCATCTGCGTGGACTTCCGAGATCTCAATCGTTTCTGCCCCAAGGACGATTTTCCGCTCCCAAACATCGACTTACTAATCGATTCAACAGCGGGTCATCGCATGTTCAGTTTCATGGACGGCTTCAGCGGGTACAACCAAATCAAGATGGACCCCGAAGATGCACGAAAGACTGCCTTCATCACCCCTGTGGGAGTGTTCAACTACACGGTGATGCCCTTTGGTCTCAAGAACGCAGGTGCTACCTACCAGCGAGCCATGATGGCCCTATTCCACGACATGATGCACAAGGAAGTGGAGTTTTACGTGGATGACCTCGTGGTTAAATCCAAGCAAGAGGCAGACCACCTGGCAGATTTGCGGAAGGTGTTCAACAGATGCAGACACTTCCAGCTCAAGATGAACCCTATGAAATGCGCATTCGGGGTAACATCGGGAAAATTCTTGGGATGCGTGGTACATCGCCAAGGAATAGAGCCTGACCCTGCGAAGGTTTCAGCTATTGTCAGCATGACCCCGCCGCACGACCAGAGTGCCTTGAAAACATTCTTGGGTAAACTATCATATCTGCGAAGATTCATCCCCGCGATTGCCGAGATTACTTTCTGCTTCAGTAATCTCCTCAAGAAAGATGCCGCATACAATTGGACCCCGGAGCACGAAGCTGCGTTCGGGAAGCTGAAAGAACTACTGACGTCTTCAAAAGTAATGATCGCACCTCAGTTGGGGTCACCGCTTTTACTGTATCTGACGTCAACCAGGAAATCCATAGGAGCGCTTTTGGCTCAGGAGTACGAAGGTCAGGAAAGGCCCATCTACTACATCTCTCGCATTGTGCAGCCCGCAGAATCAAGGTACACGGACATTGAGCGTCATTGCCTTGCTTTATTCTTCATAATAGAGAAGTTGAGACATTACTTTGCATCGCACAAAGTGGTGGTGGTCACGAAAAGTGATCCCATAAGATATCTGTTAACTCACACTACTCCTGGAGGAAGATTGGCGAAATGGTACATGACCATTTCTCAATACGATATCACATGCGTAAGACCGCGAGCGATCAAGTCGCAGGCGGTAGCGGATTTGTTGGCACAATTCCCCGACAACAGTCATGAGCCCGTGATCGAAGAATAATTCGAGGGACCTGAGATCTATGCGATCGATGTACCTTATTGGACGCTCCATTTCGACGGGTCGTCAACAAGGAAATGCGGAGGCATTGGGATAGTCTTGACCAAACCAGACGGGGAGGTCATACAGATGTCCGCAAAGCTCGACTTCGCAGTCACCAACAACGAGGCAGAATACGAAGCCCTCATAGCGGGGCTGCGTGCAGCGAAGGCTTTGGAAGTAAGCAACCTGATGGTCATGGGGGACTCCAAGTTGATCGTCAAGAAAGCCTCGGGCGAGTACGGTTTGAAGGAGATTAACCTTCTGTCCTACCGCACTCTGGTACAAAAGCTAGTGCAGCAATTCTGTGATGTGAGGTACGAGCACAAGCCCCGAGCAGACAACAGACATGCAGATGCTTTGGCCACCTTGGGATCCAAAGTTAGTACAGACAAATGTCCCGCAAGGATCTCCATTGAGGTGCGAACATCGTCGGCGTTGACAAGAGACGCGTGCGACGATGAACGCATGGATGATACGGACTGGAGAAAAACAATTTTGCGAGCTATTGCAGAAGGCACAAGCAGCGAAAGCTGGGCACTCACAAGGGGGTATTGCATACATGACAACACCCTTTACTACAAAGGCCCTGGCGGAATACTCATGCGATATGTTTCCGAGCAAGAGGGACAATTGCTGTTGGAGAAGATTCACCAACATGCTTGCGGAGAAAGCGAGGTGTCAATCTATAGGAAGGCTCAGAGATATGGCATTCATTGGCCGGATATGTCAACAGTCGCTGCCCTGATACAAGGAAAGTGCGAGAGTTGCGCACTGATCAAGGATTCCTTACTCATTGCTCTAACCCACGATGATGCGGATTGGAGGAAACCACTCTTTGATTTTCTCACCCAGGGTACCGTACCCGAATCGAGAAAAGAAGCGGAGAAGTTGAAAAGGAAAGCATCCCGGTATGTGGTGGAAGAGAACTTGCTTTGGCGAAGAGGTCATGAAGGCAACTTGCTGCGATGTCTAGACGACAGGGAAGCACAAGAAGTCATGGACCTTTCCCATCAGGTAGAACACCAAGGAGGTGCGGAACTATGTAGGAAGCTCCTCTCGATCGGATATTTCTGGCCTACGATGGAGGCTGATTGCCGCACCAAAGTAAGACGTTGCCAGGAGTGTCAATTCAAAGGAAACCTAGTGCATGCTCCTGCAGTGGACCTACATGCATTAGGAACGCCATGGCCATTTCACACATGGGCGCTGGATTTCATTGGCCCCATCCAACCAACTTCACACGGGAATCATTTTATTCTCACCGCAACTGAGCTGTTCACTAAATGGGTGGAGGCGATACCATTAAAGACGGAAAATGCACTAGCTGTGGTCAATTTCATCCAAGAAAACATTATATGCAGGTTCGGAATTCCCAACACCATCCTTTCGGATAATGGTACTCCTTTTGTTAATCGCCAGGTGGCTGCAAAGCTAGCAGAGTACAAATTAGGCAAATATGTTCCACCCCCTACTAACCGAAGGGGAACGGGCAAGCCGAAGCGACCAACAAAATGTTGTTGAGGATTTTGAGCAAGATGGTCGCAGATGACCACAAAAGGTGGGCTGATTATCTAAACATAGCCCTGTGGGCTTACCGCACTTCTCCAAGGACACCCATGGGGGACTCACCGTTCCTCCTATGCTATGGAGCTGAGGCCGTGGTACCTGCGGAGGTGAGAGTCAATTCGGCGAGATTGGCCTTCCATGCATTGTACGACAATCAACGCGATCATGACTTAGTCTTGCTGGAGGAGAAGCGAGAGCAAAATAAAAGGACCAACAAGCGGTATCAAGAGAGGATCGCTCGTGCTTACAATAAGACGGTCCAGCGAAGAGATTTCGCAGTTGGAGATTTGGTCCTGCGCGCATCTGATCATTGCATGCGAGAAGCGGCTCACCCAAAGTTCGGAGCTAATTGGGAAGGACCCTTTGAAGTCACAGAAGTCTTCGAAAGTGGTTACTGCAGCATACGGAGGTTGTACGGAACGACCTCAACCCCAATCTCTGTCAACATGCGCTGGATTAAGAAGTACTATCCTTGACTTCTCTCATTTCATGCGTTTTATTATAACGTTGCCTCATGTATCGTATGGATATGATTCACACAATCTTCTCTCCCAAATGAGAGAATTGTAAGCTTATCTCTCCCATATGAGAGCATTATAATGAAAGGATTCTCCCAAATGAGAATTTCATATTTCTAGCTATTAATGTTGCTTTATTTAGTTTGTTATTACTGTTAACAATGGACTATCCGCCACAATAGCAATCTGTGCAACTGCGATCTTAACTGATCTTCTAAGCCTATCTGTCACGATAGCAGCCTATGCGAAATGCGATCTTAATTGATCATCTAAGCCTATCTGCTACAATAGCAACCTATGCAAATGCGATCTTTATTGATCACCTAAGCCTATCTGCCACGATAGCAGCTCATGCGAAATGCGATCTTAATTGATCATCTAAGCCTATCTGCTACGATAGCAACCTATGCAAATGCGATCTTAATTGATCACCTAAGCCTATCTGCCACGATAGCAGCTCATGCGAAATGCGATCTCAATTGATCATCTAAGCCTATCTGTTACGATAGCAACCTATGCAAATGCGATCTTAACTGATCTTCTAAGCCTATCTGTCACGATAGCAGCCTATGCAAATGCGATCTTAATTGATCTTCTAAGCCTATCTGTCACGATAGCAACCTATGCAAATGCGATCTTTATCGATCTTCTAAGCCTATCTGTCACGATAGCAGCCTATGTCAATGCGATCTTAATTGATCATCTAAGCCTATCTGCTACGATAGCAGCCCATGCGAAAAATGATCTTAATTGATCTTCTAAGCCTATCTGCCACGATAGCAGTTCATGTGAAAGCAGTATCAAGTGATCTTTCAAGCCTAGCTATTGTGATAGCAACATACGCGAACGTGATCTTAAATGGTCCTTCAAGCCTATCTAATGTGATAGCAGCATTATACGGATGCGATTTAAAATTCGTCCTTAAGTCTGTCTATTGTGATAGCAACATTATGCAAAGTGATCCTAAGTGGTCTACAGAAGCCTATCCGATAAGATAGCACTTGCACTTGAATCCAAAACACAAGCCCATCTGCCAAGATGGCACAGCTGCGAAAACACGATCTCGAACGATCTAATAAAACATCTGCAAATTTATTCGGCAGATAGCAAATGCGAAGTATGTATATAGCATTACACAAGGCGAGATATGCCGATACGCATGCGAAATTGTATTTTGTTGTAACAAGATAGCAGATAATACAAAAGCTATTTATCATTATGAGTCCAAAGGACTTACAACTTATCTGTCTAGATAGCAGCTTACAAGCGAAAAAGCTCAAATCTAACTACGCAGCCAACATGGCTTACAATGTATTCGAAAAGTAACTTACAAGCTTGAAGTTACACATCGCGGGAATCCCGACCGAAAAAGGATGAACCTAACGGTCCTAACACCGGCTATGCAATGCACAGATCTGCGGCCAAAGATCTGTAGCAAGAAGGATGCTTCTGCGAAGAGATAAACTCGCCATTCGCTACATCCCGGGCAGCAAAGATCTGGGTGGTTCTACGTCCAAGATCTCAGGATCTGACAAGACCCCTGTCTGATCAAGATATGTACCAGAGGAACTACCTGTTCCGTCGTGTGCAGTCGTGCAAAACAGGGGAAGCAGTCATTCCTCTGGTACTGGGTTCCTTGTCCTGATAGACAAGGGCATTGGCGAGCCTCCTGAGTTCAAGAACGAAGAGGCAAGAAACCCTCCTCCAGGGATGCTGGAGGAGAATTCCGCCGTTCATTAAGAGTCGACAGAAAGGTCACTACGGCGCTGCACCTCACCGGGAGGCGGCCGGAAACATGACCCGCAAACATAATAGACGAAGAAAATTCTTCGAATACACATGAGATATCATCTCCATTTTCTTTATGAAGGTTACAAAGATTAGTAAGCCTCATAAAGCGGATCTTGGAAACTATTTCTATGGCACAAAGCGCAAACTCAGGTCTCATGACTTGGAGTTGCCATGAATCAACGAAAAACAAGCGTTGAAACCAGCAGTCGTAAGGACTCACGGCAAAGCACATTTTTTGGGATGAAGAACCCAAATGGCAAAGACAGGGTTTATATAGACCTTGTGGAGACTCTTCAGTTGCCAAGATGAGTCAGCAGAATTCGAAAAGAGGGTAAGGTCAATCACTTACACCTTGAAAAGCTGTAACGATCAATTACCCTACTAAAGGCTACGACGATTCAGTTGCGTATCCTAATAAATGACGGATGGTCATGATTCGGATGGACTTCCCAAGAAAAGCGTGCTTATCTTACGAGAAATTAGCGCGAAAATCAAGCAGAATATCAATTTCTGATGTCATAATTAGATATGCACATAGATATTCCATCAAATCCCGGAAAGGGCAAAACGGGAATGTCGATTCTTTTGTTAAAAAGGGGGGGGGGGGAGAAACCCTAGCAACATTACATTAATGTTTCTAGTAACATTACATTACTGTTCTGCTATTTGTTTGCTATTTTTCAAATTCAAAAGTCAAAGTAAATTCTTGATCAAGGAGTCATTAAGGGTAAACTGACGGCTCAGATCCTCTACCTGCTCCACTTCTCGCTTCAATTGCTCGCACTTGGCATTCATCTCATGATAGAGCTTCAGAGCCTCTTCAACCTTTTGCTTTTGCTGCTCCACCTTCTGCTTCTCAGCTGCGAGGTTTTGGTGGCCGAGTTTCAAAGTTACGGCTGCGCGAATCAAAGTAACTCTTTTCATAAGAAACTTGAAACCCAGCCTGCCTTGAACTTTAGTCAGAAGATTTTGGCACCTGCCAAAAAGCAATTCGGCACTCAAAACATAAATGGTCGCAGGTGTGGCCGCAGAAAGCTGCTCCAAAATCCAAATGGCTTCGGTCAGAAACAGCCTTCTGTCAAAGGGCCCTATCTCCAGAGATCTCACAAATGATTGAGGATAGGTGAGGCGCATCCGAACTAGCCAGTCCACATCGGCTTGCTTCAAACCTAAAGCAATGTCAAAGCTAAGTTACGATATCAAACTCGCAGATGAATAGTGCGAGATGCAAACAGCAAACCATGACTTACCAGTTCCTTCAAGGATCTCACGAAGAGAAGGAATGCCCATTGCTGGAGTGGTCAAAGACTGTCCACGCTCCATAGCTCTCCTGTCAGCTGCGAGCTCTAACTCCTCATAGTTAGAAGGAAGAGTATAAGCCGCACCAGTTGCGATTGCAGACCCGACCTGCGAGCCCCAAAAGCTCCACGCAGGAAGTGGCGTCACAGACTCAGTCATCGCTGGAGGCATAGTGGCAGCCGAAGTTGCTTGGCGAGGGACACTTTCAGATGCGGTAGCATCGACAGTACTTGTTCTTACTCTCTCAGCGCCAGCATGGGCATCTTCCTCCATCAACACAGCATTAGCTTGGGCATCATCAGAAAGCTCGATGATGTCCTCCAAAGGCTGTCCTGCGTATTTAGCAGCTGCGACGGGCTTCTCGATATGAGAACTCGGCACTGGGACATAGGATGCAGAAGTTTGACTTCTTTGCTCCGACATGGGTTCATCAGCAGTACCTGCGATACAAAATGCGATGATGTGAGGTAAATTGTATCATACGTTATTTTACTACCTTTTGCTAAAGCTAAGAGCAAGCACCTCCACGCGAAGGTGGGAATGCAGTGTCTTCGTCATACACTAAAGACGTGGAACCATGCCCTATTAGTGTGTCCTCATTAAGCATGTCTTTAAAAGGAGCATGACCTGGGGCGCGAAGAAGCTAGTCATGATTATGCTTCGAGTTACTAATCTTAGTTCATGCATATCGATCAAGTGATTACCTGAGGGTTCACCGCACTTGCCTACTAGCCAACAACGAATGTCGGCCTTTGACACACCATGCTTTAACGCACCCACAATAACATCTCGATAAGTTACTGCGAGATTAAAAATCTCACCTTTATTGCCGCCTGCGATTTCTTCAAAATCTGCCTGGGCCTACTCCAAAGCTGCTGCATCCTCTTCTGGAGCCGCATCCTCCTCCTCAGCTTGAGGAGTCACCTCTTCGGGAAGCACATCTTCCTCATCAGCTGGACGCACTAAGTCGTCGACATGTTGCTCTTCGAGGCTCCGCTGCCTCACATGATCGAGCTCCTCCTCTTCTCGTTGCCTCCTCCTTTCAGCAGCTTCCGCGGCTGTCTTCCTAGACTCGGCGAGAACGTCCTCGCTTATGGGTTCGTCCGAAATGCCAGAATGAGCATCCCTCTTCTGTCTCTTGGCCAAAAGGCCGCCGATGGTCTCATCATCATCATCATCTGCGAAGAAACAATTGGTTCAAGACCAAGTTGCAAAAGAATTATGATAATGAGAAGGGAAACGCGATGGAGGTACCTCCTGATTCTTCCTCATGTATCACAATTGTTCTTTCTTCTTCTTCATCACCTTCTCTGGGATCCTGCCTCTCCTCTTCTTCCTCCTGGTTGAATGGAACGAAGGTCTCAACTGCGAGCTCCTTCCGCGCTTTACTGGGCATGCGACCTTTGCCTTTGTCCTTGGCAGAAAGGGACTTAGCTGGAGGGGAAGTTGGAGCGCTCCTAGGGGAAGATATTGTAATTCCCTTTTGCCTGGGTCTCTTCGCTCTTGGCGCTGCAGTCGCCGGAGGAGACGGATTATCTCTGGGCGGAGACGAGGCCGGAGCATTATCTATCAGCGAGTCAGCGAAAGCATTCATGACTGCGCGAATCCTGGTTTCGACTTCGGGGTCCATCCTCGATGCCAGCAGGAATGAGTGTCCCTGTCGTCTGGTGGCAACAATGGTGTTAACCAGCGACTTGGAACGATCACCAGATGCGAATCTCCGCACATGACACTACAGCAAACAGTGTAGAATAAAGGCATCAACATGTGGAAATCAAGAAGCTCATCGCATGCGAAAAAAAAAAGAGTTGCTTACCTTAGTAAATGTCTTGCTATATCTAACGACATGCGAGTCGCCTTTCTTAACTGCGGCGATCTTTTCATTCAGAATGACATCAGGGCACAAATGGTTTTCATGATCCAACAATGAGTAGCAACCATATTCAGACTCGCTCAGACTGCAATTTGGGCGAAACGGAAAAGAGTTTCTCTTGATCAGAGGAGCTCTACTTGGCTGAGGAGCCGACTGCGTCTCAAACCTGACATGCTGGGCGATCCAGTATGCGAGCCAGTTCTTGGAACAACCACCCTCGCGGCTACCTGCAGGCTGCTCAAAAGGAAGATTGTTTATAAAGACTGTTTTGCACTCCTTTGTCAGCAACCGCTTATAGCAACCTCTGATAATGGACTGTGGCCAGATTGAGGGTGCCACCGCATCAAAGCCGAACTGGGGAGAAACTCGAGTGGGGTCAACGTCCACAGTAATCCTCTCATACCTTGGCGCGAGCTCACGAATATGCTCTGCGAGGGCAGGAAGGGAACCTCGCAGGCACCAGCAAAAGAATTCGCGATAGCACTCATGGAAATGGGATCCCTCTTCAAAGAGGAGCTCTTCTGAGAAGACAATACCTTTAGAAGGCTACAGCCTTGGAAACCACCGCACATTCTCAATACGCACGGCATAGGGCCTGGCAACGAACTCTTTCCGGTTGTCGCATATAAGGCTCCAAACGCACTTGGTATTGTTCGCTCCGAACCACCTCGCAGCTCTGCCGCTGTTGCGCTCCTCCACCTCGCCTGGGGGACACCACTTGTTGGGCTTGGAGGCAGTTGGGGCATAAGAAGGCCACCGCTCAAAGACCCACATCGTTAAGAAGGAAATGTTGACAAAGGTCAGTATGTCGACGTGGCCACGCGACTCCTTCATGGCCACAACCAGCTGATCCAATCTATAGTACAATGTGCCCAAGACCAGGGGTCCAAGTGCGACTCTCTGGCCAAAGCCAGTTTCACAGCGAGCGGTAGAACATGGTAGAAGACCCCATCGTGCGGGTGACCATCGATTAAGTACCTCGACAGCCAGGCACGGAGAAAAGCACAAAGGGTCAAGTGATAACCTTTACCCTCCACGTAATTCTTGGCCTCCGGGTCTTGACTCAGAAGCTTCTTGGTGATGCTGCTGCTCGCATAGTCACGGAAGAAGTACTGCACCCATTTATTCCAAGTATTCTTCGCAGACGTGTCAACCAACTGCTAATTGGGAAGAGCTTTGGTAGTGGTCCACCGGGTGGAGATTTTCTTTACCTCTGATAGGCACTCCTCCATCTGCGTGTACAAAGCGATCTCCGCATCCGTCCTCAAGGGACTCAAAGGGTCCACTTCACACATGGGAGACAGATCGTACAGCATATGCACGACCTCGAGTGTGGGGGCAGCCTCGAACTCAGCAAAGTGAAAAGTGTGAGTCGCAGGCGAGTAGCGGGAAAGAAGGTTTAGAAGCATGGACTGGTCCAGCTTCACGGCAGCACCCTTCATAGCACGAACAGCGAAGTATACGCCGGCCTCATTAAGGGTCGCAGCATGATCGGTCAACACATGGTCAATCCACTCATCCATGTAGTCAAATTTCTGGACAAAAGCTTGGGTGGAAATTGCAGCATAGGGGAAGTACCCATTTTCGATTCCCAATCGAACCACATCCTCGCAACCAATCAACTCGAGCAAGGCTGAGTTAACTGGGGGAGTCAACGTTAGCAATCCCTCATTGAGGACATAAGCAGGCATTCTCTTTGCCTTAATCCTCGCATGGTAGAAATCTTTGCCACCTAGGTAGGGGGCTTTTCGCCACAAAGCTTGCGGAAGATCAGGTATCTCTTCGTCCTCCTTGGTGGGTTTGGTTCCTTTTGTCTTGGCCATTCCTGCGGAAGAGCAAGAAAAAAAGGGGGAGAAATACGCCACACTTCAGTTTGAATTTCGAGATTCAAGATCTATGGAAAGAAAGATGAACAGTTTCTTGTGTCAATTTCAGAAATTAGAAGTTGGAAATTGTTTGCATTATCGAGGATTTCAAAAACCCTACATCCAAGATCTTTATCATCGAAGGATTAAGCCAAAATTGGGTCCAAAGCTTGAAGCTTCTTCACAAGTTTCAACAGATTACATGTCATGGGTTTACAGATTCAACGAAGTTTGAAGCATATAAATCAAAATTGAACAAGGCCAACCTTGTTTTCGTGAAGCCTGCTTGGATACACACAGTTGAAGAAGACGATTTGCAGTTCTGAACTGGTGATTGATTATCAGAATCTGCTCTTGAAGACTTCCGGGTACCATTCAATTTAAGAGAAAGAAGTGATGCTTTGCGACAATGGAGAGTACGAAGTATTTATCCAAAAACAATGAAGGGTTGCGTCCTTTCAGTAGTTGAATCGCAACCGTCACCGTCCAATCGCGCAATCATAGGACAAGCTGACGTCATGCCTAAAACCCTAAAGGCCAGACGACACGACTCTAGGGGTTTTAGGTCATAATGGCACGCACGGGGGCTGAATTTGCTCGTGTTTGAATTGGTGCGTGGCGGCGACGCGCATGTTGGTTTCCGCGCATGGAAGTCTATACAGCTATGAACCTTCACGCGCAGAAAGGGGGCTAATGTAGATAGTGCTTTCTGAGCTAGCAGATCTTGGCCACGTGACAACCATCCAGCACACCATATTGTGCTCCACACACACTGGATCACCAGCCGCGCTTATCCATGTGGGGGCTGCGAGACAGAGCCCTCGCATACCACTGCACGGGACTTGTAGGGACTTAGTGGTTTGGAGGCTAGAGTAAGTCCTGTCGCGTGCGAGCCAAGCCCGCACGCGACCTTTAGTAACTGCTTTTGAGATATTTATGGCACGAGCTCCATAAACCCGGTCAATCCGGTCAAACCCGGTCAACCTCGTAACGGTTCCGGTATTCGCGCATAACGTGCTGTAACGGTCCCTATATACGCGGACGAACGTGCCGTTGTGGTTAAGCTAATTAAGCCGCCATTGATGGGCGCATTAACCACACTGCAACGGTCACATTCTCCGTTATATATAGGACGTTAACCTTTCCATACAAAGGGAGAACACACTAGCCATACGCGGAAGCTCTGCCAAACCCCTGTCTCTCTCTCAGACATTACTACTGCCTTACTCTCTCCCTACACACAACCCAACTCTTCCTGTGCTATCTCTTATCCTCTACATACGGTGTACACGGAGGTCTCCCCGCCGGAATCTCTTGTGCACAACTCCCTTGTTCTTTGTTCTTCACCTTTTCTTTTGTAGCAGACTCAGAATTTGATTCCACCACTGGTTCTTCTTGAACATCCTTTCCTTTCTTGACCTTCTTTGAGGGAGGTGAATTCTCATGGACACTGGCTGTGTCTTGTGAATCTGATCCATGAATGGAGATTGTTATTTTAGCCTTCCTCTTTGTCCTCTTACAGGACGTCTGACCTTGCTGTTTGATCCTTTCAGACTTGCGCTCCATTTTGGTTAGAGTTTGAGAGGGTTTGAGAGAAAAGAGATAGAGAGAGAGAGAGAAAGAGATAGAAGTTTAGAATGAGATAAATAAGCCTTGAAGTTAGCTTAAGTAGGTAGAAGAGTTTGATTTGAAAAGGGATTTGCATGCAAAAGAGATAGCAGATGATTTCCTAAGATATTTTAAGATATTTTTTCAAAATCTCTGAACTTTTGAGATATTATGTAATTATCTAAAAAGATATTACAAAAATAATTCACGATCCAATTTTTTAGAAGAATGCATATCAACTTAATCAAAGCAGTGTGACAGTGGTTCAAATCTTTGAGAAGTTTCAGACTAACACATAAACCTTCAAAGCTTTGAGCCATACTTTCAAGGCTTATGAAAGTATGATCTCAAGGCTTTGAGAATTAACCATATACAATACAAAGAGACTAATGCTCCCCCTACACCAATGCATCCTTATTCAACATACCCAATTCAAGCCTTAGGGATGCAAACCTCTCTTCTGACAGTGGTTTAGTGAAAATATCAGCTATTTGCTTAGAAGTAGAAATAAAATATAGAACAATATCACCTTTTTCTGCATGATGTTTAAGAAAATGATTTCTCACATCTATGTGCTTTGTCCTTGATTGTTGAACTGGATTCTTTGATATAGAAATGGCACTTGTATTGTCACAGTTGATAGGCACATTTGTGAATTCATATCCAAGATCTCTTAGCTGTTGAGCAATCCATAAAACCTGAGAGCAAGAAGCTGCAGCTGCAAGATATTCAGCTTCTGCAGTTGATAGAGCTATTGATTTTTCTTCATTGAATGCAAACTAATCAATGATGAACCAAGAAACTGGCAGCATCCTGAAATGCTCTTTCTGTCTACTTTGTATCCTGCAAAGTCTGCATCAGAATAACCACTCAACATAAAGTTAGGTCTTCTTGGATACCAAAGCCCCAAGTCTTAGGTTCCATTCAAATATCTAAAAATCCGTTTCACAGCAATCAAATGACTTTCTTTAGGATCTTCTTGAAATCTAGCACACATGCATACACTAAACATAATATCTGGTCTATTAGTAGTTAGATACAGAAGTGAACCAATCATACGTCTATAATCCTTTTGATTTACACTCTTACCATTTGTGTCTTTGTCTAAAGACAATGATGAACTCATAGGAGTCTTAACTACCTTGGACTATGACATGTTATATTTGTTTAACAATTCCTGGGTGTATTTCCCTTGATGCACAAAAAGTCCTTTCTTCATTTAATGCACATGAAGTCCAAGAAAGAAATTCAGTTCTCCCATTAAGCTCATCCCAAATTACCTGAACATTAGACTTGAAAACTCTTTTGAAAGAGCATCATTAGTAGCACCAAATAGAATTTCAACAACATATATCTGTACAACTAGCAGATAATTATCATGATTCTTGATAAAAAGAGTTTTGTCAACAAGTCCTCTCTTCAAACCATTTTCCAGTAAAAAATTGGAGAGTCTGTCACACCAAGCCCTTGGAGCTTGATTATGTCCATAAAAGGCTTTTTCTAATTTGTAAACATGATCAGGAAAAGTGTCATTTTCAAAACCTGGTGGTTGAGAAAAATATACTTCTTCTTGTAAATATTCATTTAGAAAAGCACATTTGACATCTGTGCACAAGAGATTCCGGCGGGGAGACCTCCGTGTACACCGTATGTAGAGGATCAGAGATGGCACAGGAAGAGTTGGGTTGTGTGTAGGGAGAGAGTAAGGCAGTAGTAATGTCTAAGAGAGAGACAGAGGTTTGGCAGAGCTTCCGCGTATGGCTAGTGTGTTCTCTCTCTGTATGGAAAGGTTAACGTCCTATATATAATGGAGAATGTGACCGTTGCAGTGTGGTTAATGCGCCCATTAATGGCGGCTTAATTAGCTTAACCGCAACGGCACGTTCGTCCGCCTATATAGGGACCGTTACAGCACGTTATGCGCGAATACCGAAACCGTTACGAGGTTGACCGGGTTTGACCGGATTGACCGGGTTTATGGAGCTCGTGCCATAAATCTCTCAAAAGCAGTTACTAAAGGTCGCGTGCGGGCTTGGCTCGCACGCGACAGGACTTACTCTAGCCTCCAAACCACTAAGTCCCTACAAGTCCTGTGCAGTGGTATGCGAGGGCTCTGTCTCGCAGCCCCCACATGGATCAGCGCGGCTGGTGATCCAGTGTGTGTGGAGCACAATATTGTGTGCTGGATGGTTGCCACGTGGCCAAGATCTGTCAGCTTAGAAAGCACTATCTACATTAGCCCCCTTTCTGCGCGTGAAGACTCATAGCTGTATAGACTTCCATGCGCGGAAACCAACATGCGCGTCGCCGCCACGCACCAATTCAAACACGAGTAAATTCAGCCCCCGTGCGTGCCATTATGACCTAAAACCCCTAGAGTCATGCCGTCTACCCTTTAGGGTTTTAGGCGTGACGTCAGCTTGTCCTGTGATTGCGCGATTCGACGGTGACGGTTGCGATTCAACTACTGAAAGGACGCAACCCTTCATTGTTTTTGGATAAATACTTTGTACTCTCCATTGTTGCAAAGAATCACTTCTTTCTCTTAAAGTGAATGGTACCCGGAAGTCTTCGAGAGCAGATTCAGATAATCAATCACCTGTTCTATCTCATCAATCGTCTTCTTCAACTGTGTGTATCCAAGCAAGCTTTGCGAGAACAAGGTTGGCCTTGTTCAATTTTGTTTATCATACCGATGTATGCTTTGAACTGTGTTGGATCTGCAAACCCATTATCTGCTGAAAAACTTGTAAAGGGACTGGAAATCTTTGAATTCAATTTCGATTTAATCCCCCAATGATAAGGACCTTGAATGTAGGGCTTTTGGAATCTCTGATAATGCAAACGATTCCAATCCCTAATTTCTGAAATTGATACCATAAACTGTTCATCTTTCTTCCCATAGATCTTGAATCTCGAAATTCAAACTGAAGTGTGGTATATTTCTCCCCCGTTTTTTCTTGCTCTTCCGCAGGAATGGCCAAGACAAAAGGAACTAAACCCACCAAGGAGGACGAAGAGATACCTGATCTTCCGCAAGCTTTGTGGCGAAAAGCCCCCTATCTGGGTGGCAAAGACTTCTACCACGCGAGGGTTAAGGCAAAGAAACTGCCTGCTTCTGTCCCCAATGAGGGATTGCTAACGTTGACTCCTCCAGTTAACTCAGCCTTGCTCGAGTTGATTGGCTGCGAGGACGTGGTTCGATTGGGAATCGAAAATGGGTACTTCCCATATGCTGCGATTTCCACCCAAGCTTTTGTCCAGAAATTGGACTACATGGATGAGTGGATTGACCATGTGTTGACCGATCATGCTGCGACTCTTAATGAGGCCGGCGTGTACTTCGCTGTTCGTGCTATGAAGGGTGCTGCCGTGAAGCTGGACCAGTCCATGCTTCTAAACCTTCTTTCCCGCTACTTGCCTGCGACTCACACTTTTCACTTTGCTGAGTTCGAGGCCGCCCCCACACTCGAGGATGTGCATATGCTCTATGATCTATCTCCCATGGGTGAGGTGGACCCTTTGAGTCCCTTGAGGACGGATGCAGAGATCTCTTTGTACACGCAGATGGAGGAGTGCCTGTCAGAGGTAAAGAAAATCTCCACCTGGTGGACCACTACCAAAGCCCTTCTCAATTGGCAGTTGGTTGACACGTCTGCGAAGAGTACTTGGAATAAATGGGTGCAGTACTTCTTTCGTGACTACGCGAACAACAGCATCACCAAGAAGCTTCTGAGTCAAGACCCGGAGGCCAAGAATTACGTGGAGGGTAAGGGCTATCACTTGACCCTTTGTGCTTTCCTCTGTGCCTGGCTATCGAGGTACTTAATTGATGGTCACCCGCACGATGGGGTCTTCTACCATGTTCTGCCACTCGCTGTGAAACTGGCCCTTGGGAAGAGAGTCGCACTCGGACCCTTGGTCTTGGGCACATTATACTATAGATTGGATCAGCTGGTTGTGGTCATGAAAGAGTCGCGTGGCCGCCTCGACATACTGACCTTTGTCAACATTGCCTTCTTGACGATGTGGGTCTTTGAGCGGTGGCCTTCTTATGCCCCAACTGCTTCTAAACCCAACAAGTGGTGTCCCCCAGGCAAGGTGGAGGAGCGCAACAGCGGCAGAGCTGCGAGGTGGTTCGGAGCGAACAATACCAAGTGCGTTTGGAGCCTGATATGCGACAACCGGAAAGAGTTCGTTGCCAGGCCCTATGCCGTGCGTATTGAGAACGTGCGGTGGTTTCCAAAGATGTACCCTTCTAAGGGTATTGTCTTCTCAGAAGAGCTCCTCTTCGAAGAGGGATCGCATTTCCATGAGCGCTATCGCGAATTATTTTGCTGGTGCCTGCGAGGTTCCCTTCCTGCTCTCGCAGAGCATATTCGTGAGCTCGCGCTGAGGTATGAGAGGATTACTGTGGATGTTGACCCCACTCGAGTTTCTCCCCATTTTGGCTTTGATGCAGTGGCACCCTCAATCTGTCCACAGTCCATTATCAGAGGTTTCTATAAGCGCTTGCTGACAAAGGAGTGGAAGACAGTCTTTATGAACAATCTTCCTTTTGAGCAGCCTGCAGGTAACCGCGAGGGTGGTTGTTCTAAGAACTGGCTTGCATACTGGATCGCCCAGCACGTCAGGTTTGAGATGCAGTCGGCTCCTCAGCCAAGCAGAGCTCCTTTGATCAAAAGAAACTCTTTTCCGTTTCGTCCCAACTGCAGTCTGAGCGAGTCTGAATATGGTTGCTACTCATTGTTGGATCATGAGAACCATTTGTGCCCTGACGTCATTCTGAATGAAAAGATGGCCGCAGTTAAGAAAGGCGACTCGCATGTCATCAGATATAGCGAGACATTTGCTAAGGTAAGCAACTTTTTCCGCATGCGTTAAGCTTCTTGATTTCCACGTGTTGATGTCTTTATTCTACACTGTTTGCTGTAGTGTCATGTGCGGAGATTCGCATCTGGTGATCGTTCCAAGTCGCTGGTTAACACCATTGTTGCCACCAGAAGACAAGGACAATCATTCCTGCTAGCATCGAGGATGGATCCCGAGGTCAAAACTAGGATTCGCGGGGTCATGAACGCTTTTGCTGACTCGCTGATAGATAATGCTCCGGCCTCGTCTCCACCCAGAGATAATCCGTCTCCTCCAGCGACTGCAGCGCCGAGAGCGAAGAGGCCTAGGCAAAAGGGAATTACAATATCTTCCCCTAGGAGCGCTCCAACTTCCCCTCCAGTGAAGTCCCTTTCTGCCAAGGACAAAGGCAAAGGTCGCATGCCCAGTAAAGCGCGGAAGGAGCTCGCAGTTGAGACCTTCGTTCCATTCAACCCGGAGGAAGAAGAGGAGAGGCAGGAGCCAAGAGAAGGATATGAAGAAGAAGAAAGAGCAAACATGATACATGAGGAAGAATCAGGAGGTACCTCCATCGCGTTTCCCTTCTCATTATCGTAATTCTTTTTCAACTCGATCTTGAATCAATCGTTTCTTCGCAGATGATGATGATGATGAGACCATCGGTGGCCTTTTGGCCAAGAGACAAAAGAGGGATGCTCATTCTCGCGTTCCAGACGAACCCATAAGCGAGGACGTTCTTGCCGAGTCCAGGAAGACAGCCGAGGAAGCTGCTGAAAGGAGAAGGCAGCGAGAAGAGGAGGAGCTCGAGCGCGTGAGGCAGCGGAGCCTCGAAGAGCAACATGTTGACGACTTGGTGCGTCCAGCTGACGAGGAAGATACGCGTCCCGAAGAGGTGGCTCCTCAAGCTGAGGAGGAGGATGTGGCTCAAGAAGAGGATGCAGCAGCTTTGGAGCAAGCCCAGGCAGATTTTGAAGAAATCGCAAACGGCAATAAAGGTGAGATTTTTAATCTCGCAGTGACTTATCGAGATGTTGTAGTGGGTGCATTAAAGCATGGTGTGTCCAAAGCTGACATTCGCCGTTGGCTAGTAGGCAAGTGTGGTGAACCCTCAGGTAATCACTTGATCGATATGCGTGAACTAAGATTAGTCACTCAAAGCATTAGCATGACTAGTTTCTTCGCGCCCCAGGTCATGCTCATTTTAAAGACATGCTTAATGAGGACACACTAATAGGGCATGATTCCACGTCTTTAGTGTATGACGAAGATACTGCAATCCCACCTTCGCGTGGAGGTGCTTGCTCTTAGCTTTAGCAAAAGATAGTAAAATAACGTATGATAAAAGTTACCTCACATCATCGCATTTTGTATTGCAGGCACTGCTGATGAACCCGTGTTGGAGCAAAGAAGTCAAACTTCTGCGTCCTATGTCCCAGTGCCGAGTTCTCATACCGAGAAGCCCGTCGCAGCTGCTGAATACGCAGGAGAGCCTTTTGAGGACATCATTGAACTTTCTGATGATGCCGAGGCTGACGCTGTGCTAATGGAGGAAGATGCCCATGCTGGCGCTGAGGAAGTAAGAACAAGTACTGTTGACGCTACCGCATCTGAAAGTGTCCCTCGCCAAGCAACTTCGGCTGCCACTATGCCTCCAGCGATGACTGAGTCTGCGACGCCACTTCCTGCGTGGAGCTTTTGGGGCTCGCAGGTTGGGGCTGCAATCGCGACTGGTGCGGCTTATACTCTTCCTTCTAACTATGAGGAGTTAGATCTCGCAGCTGACAGGAGGGATATGGAACGAGGACAATCCTCAACCACTCCTGCCACTCGCATTCCTTCTCTTCATGAGATCCTTGAAGGAACTGGTAAGTCGTGGTTTGCTGTTTGCATCCCGCATTATTCATTTGCGAGCTTGATATCATAACTTAGCTTTGACATTGCTTTAGTTTTGAAGCAAGCCGATGTGGACTGGCTAGTTCGGATGCGCCTCACCTACCCCCAATCATTTGCGAGATCTCTGGAGATAGGGCCGTTTGACAGAAGGCTGTTTCTTACCGAGGCCATTTGTATTTTGGAGCAGCTTTCTGCGGCCACGCCTGCGACCATTTCTGCTCAGAGTGCCGAATTGCTTTTTGGCATGTGCCAAAATCTTCTGACTAAAGTTCAAGGCAGGCTGGGTTTCAAGTTTCTTATGAAAAGAGTTACTTTGATTCGCGCAGCTGTAACTTTGAAACTCGGCCACCAAAACCTCGCAGCTGAGAAGCAAAAGGTGGAGCAGCAAAAGCGAAAGGTTTAAGAGGCCTTAAAGCTCTATCATGAGATGAATGCCAAGTGCGAGCAATTGAAGCAGGAAGTGGAGCAGGTAGAGAATCTGAGCCGTCAGTTCACCCCTCATGACTCCTTGATCAAGAATTTACTTTGACTTTTGAATTTTAAAAGCAGCAAACAAATAGCTGGAACATTAATGTAATGCTGAGACATTAATGTAATGTTGCTAGGGTTTCTCCCCCCTTTTTTTAACAAAAGAATCGACATGCCCGTTTTGCCCTTTCCGGGATTTGATGGAATATCTCTGTGCATATCTAATTATGACATCAACAATTGATATTCTGCTTGATTTTCGCGCTAATTTCTCATAAGATAAGCACGCTTTCCTTGGGAAGTCCATCCGAATCATGACCACCCGTCATTAACTAGGATACGCAACTGAATCGTCGTAGCCTTTAGTAGGGTAATTGATTGTTACCGCTTTTCAAGGCGTAAGTGATTGACCTTACCCTCTTTTTGAATTCTGCTGACTCATCTTGGCAACTGAAGAGTCTCCACAAGGTCTATATAAGCCCTGTCTTTGCCATTTGGGTTCTTCATCCCAAAAATGTGCTTTGCCGTGAGTCCTTACGACTGCTGGCTTCAACGCTTGTTTTTCGTTGATTCATGGCAACTCCAAGTTGTGAATCCTGAGTTTGCGCTTTGTGCTATAGAAATAGTTTCCAAGATCCGCTTTATGAAGCTTACTAATCTTTGTAACCTTCTTAAAGAAGCTAGAGATGATATCTCATGTGTATTCGAAGAATTTTCTTCGTCTATTATGTTTGCAGGTCATGTTTCCGGCCGCCTTCCGGTGAGGTGAAGCGCCGTAGTGACCGTGCTACCGACTCGTAATGAACGGCGGAATTCTCCTCCAGCATCCCTGGAGGAGGATTTCTTGCCTCTTCGTTCTTGAACTCAGGAGGCTAGCCAATGCCCTTGTCTATCAGGACAAGGAACCCAGTACAAGAGGAATGACTGCTTCCCCTGTTTTGCACGACTGCATACGTCGGAAAAGGTAGTTCCTCTGGTACATATCTTGATCAGACAGGGGTCTTGTCAGATCCTGAGATCTTGGACAAAGAATCACCCAGATCTTTGCTGCTAGGGATGTAGCGAATGGCGAGTTGATCTCTTCGCAGAAGCATCCTACTTGCTACAGATCTTTGGCCGCAGATTTGTGCATCGCATAGCCGGTGTTAGGACCGTTAGGTTCATCCTTTTTCAGCTAGGATTCCCTCGATTTGTTACTTCGAGCTTGTAAGTTGCTTTTCGAATGCATTGTAAGCCATGTTGGCTGCATAGTTAGATTTGAGCTTTTTCGCTTGTAAGCTGCTATCTAGACAGATAAATTGTAAGTCTTTTTGACTCATAATGATAAATGGCTTTTGTATTATCTGCTGTCTTGTTACAACAAAATACAATTTCGCATGCGTATCGGCATATCTCGCCTTTTGTAGTGCTATATGCACACTACGTATCTGCTATCTGTTGCATAGATTCGCAGATGTGTTATTGGATCGTTCGAGATCGTACTTGCGTAGCTGTGCCATCTTGATAGATGGGCTTGTGATTCACTTTCAGATTCAAGTGTAGGTGCCATCTCATCAGATAGACCTTTCGAGATCACTAAAGATCATTTTGCATGATGTCGCTATCACAATAGCCAGATTTAAGGACGAATCTTAAATCGCATTTGTATGACGCTGCTATTACAGCAGATAGGCTTAAACGATCTTTTAAGACCATGTTCGCATATGTTGCTATCGTGACAGATAGGCTTTGGAAGATCAATTAAGATCATTTTTTCGCATGAGATGCTATCGTGGCAGATAGGCTTAGAAGATCAATTAAGATCATTTTTTCGCATGAGATGCTATCGTGGCAGATAGGCTTAGAAGACCAATTAAGATCATTTTTCGCATGAGCTGGTATCGTGACAGATAGGCTTAGGAGATCAATTAAGATCATTTTTGCATGAGCTGCTATCGTGACAGATAGGCTTAGGAGATCAATTAAGATCGCGTTTGCATAGGTTGCTATCGTAAGAGATAGGCTTAGAAGATCAATTAAGATCGCACTTACATAGGCTTCTATCGTGACAGATAGGCTTAGAAGATCAATTAAGATCGCATTTGCATAGGCTGCTATCGTGACAGATAGGCTTAGGAGACCAATTAAGATCGCATTTGCATAGGCTGCTATCGTGACAGATAGGCTTAGGAGATCAATTAAGATCGTGTTTGCATAGGCTGCTATCGTGACAGATAGGCTTAGGAGACCAATTAAGATCGCATTTCGCGCAAGCTGCTATCGTGACAGATAGGCTTAGAAGATCAATTAAGATCGCATTTGCATAGGCTGCTATCATGACAGATAGGCTTAGAAGATCAATTAAGATCGTTTTTCGCACAGATTGCTATTATGGCGGATAGCCCATTGTTATCAGTAATAACAAACTAAATGAAGCAACATTAACAACTAGAAATATGAAGTTCTCATTTGGGAGAATTATTTTATTATAGTGCTCTCATATGGGAGACACAAGCTTACAATTCTCTCATATGGGAGAGAAGATTGTGTGAATCATAGCCATACAAGACATGGGGCAACGTTATAATAAAACGCATAAAATGAGAGAAGTCAAGGATAGTACTTCTTAATCCAGCGCATGTTGACTGAACTTGGGGTTGAGGTCGTTCCATGCAACCTCCGTATGCTGCAGTAACCACTGTCGAAGACTTCTATGACTTCGAAGGGTCCTTCCCAATTGGCTGCGAACTTTGGATGAGCCGCTTCTCGCATGCAATGGTCAGATGCGCGCAGGACCAAATCTCCAACTGCGAAATCTCTTTGCTGGACCGTCTTATTGTAAGCACGAGCGATCCTTTCTTGGTATCGCTTGTTGGTCCTTTTAGCTTGCTCTCGCTTTTCCTCCAGCAAGACTAAGTCATGATCACGTTGATTGTCGTATAGTGCGTGGAAGGCCAACCTCGCCGAATTAACTCTTACCTCCGCAGGTACCACGGCCTCAGCTCCATAGCATAGGAGGAATGGTGAGACCCCCGTGGGTGTCCTTGGAGAAGTCCGGTAAGCCCACAAGGCTATGCTTAGAGAATCAGCCCACTTCTTGTGGTCATCTGCGACCATCTTGCTCAAAATCCTCAACAGCGTTTTGTTGGTCGCTTCGGCTTGCCCGTTCCCCTTCGGGTAGTAGGGGGTGGAACATATTTGCCTGATATTGTACTCTGCTAGCTTTGCAGCCACCTGGCGATTAACAAAAGGAGTACCATTATCCGAAAGGATGGTGTTAGGAATTCCGAACCTGCATATAATGTTTTCTTGGATGAAATTGACCACGGCCAGCGCATTTGCCTTCTTTAGTGGTATCGCCTCCACCCATTTGGTGAACAGCTCAGTTGCGGTGAGAATAAAATGATTCCCGTGCGAAGTTGGTCGGATGGGACCAATGAAATCCAACGCCCATGTGTGAAATGGCCACGGCGTTCCCAATGCATGTAGATCCACAGCAGGAGCGTGCACTAGGTTTCCTTTGAATTGACACTCCTGGCAGCGTCGTACTTTGGTGCGGCAATCGGCCTCCATAGTGGGCCAGAAATATCCGATTGAGAGGAGCTGCCTGCATAATTTCGCACCTCCTTGGTATTCCACCTGATGAGAAAGGTCCATGACTTCTTGTGCTTCCCTGCCGTCTAGACATCGCAGCAAGTTGCCCTCATGGCCTCTTCGCCAAAGCAAGTTCTCTTGCACCACATATCGGGATGCTTTCCTTTTCAATTTCTCAGCTTCTTTTCTCGATTCGGGTAAGGTACCCTGGGTGAGAAAATCAAAGAGTGGTTTCCTCCAGTCCGCATCATCGTCGGTTAGAGCGATGAGTAAGGAATCTTTAATCAGTGCGCAACTCTCGCACTTCCCTTGTATCAGGGCGGCGGCTGTTGACATATCCGGCCAATAAATGCCATATCTCTGAGCCTTCCGATAGATTGACACCTCACTTTCTCCGCAAGCATGTTGGTGAATCTTCTCTAACAGCAGCTGTCCCTCTTGCTCGGAGACGCATCCCATGAGTATTCCGCCAGGACCCTTGTAGTAAAGGGTGTTGTCATGTATGCAATACCCCTTTGTGATTGCCCAGCTTTCGCTGCTTGTGCCTTCTACAATAGCTCGTAAAATCGTTTTTCTCCAGTCTGTATCACACATGTGTTCATCGTCGCACGCGTCTTCTGTCAACGCCGACGATGTTCGCACTTCAATGGAGATCCTTGCGGGACATTTTTCTGTACTAACCTTGGATCCCAAGGTGGCCAAAGCATCTACATGCCTGTTGTCTGCTCGGGGCTTGTGCTCGTACCTCACATCGCAGAATTGCTGCACCAGCTTTTGTACCAGAGTCCGGTATGAAAGAAGGTTAATCTCTTTCAAACCGTACTCGCCCGAGGCTTGCTTGACGATCAACTTGGAGTCTCCCATGACCGTCAAATTGCTTACTTCCAAAGCATCCGCTGCACGCAGCCCCGCTATGAGGGCTTCATATTCTGCCTCGTTGTTGGTGACTGCAAAGTCGAGCTTTGCGGACATCTGTATGACCTCCCCATCTGGATTGGTCAAGACTATCCCAATGCCTCCGCATTTCCTTGTTGACGACCCGTCGAAATGGAGCATCCAATAGGGTACATCGATTGCATAGATTTCAGGTCCCTCGAGTTCTTCTTCGATTACGGACTCATGGCTGTTGTCCGGGAACTGTGCCAACAAATCTGCTACCGCCTGCGAATTGATCGCTCGCGGCCTAACGCATGTGATATCGTATTGAGAGATGGTCATGTACCATTTCGCCAATCTTCCTCCAGGAGTAGTGTGAGTTAGCAGATATCGTATGGGATCACTTTTTGTAACCACCACCACTTTGTGCGACGCAAAGTAGTGTCTCAACTTCTCTATTATGAAGAATAAGGCAAGGCAGTGACGCTCAATGTCTGTGTACCTTGATTCTGCGGGCTGCACAATGCGAGAGATGTTGTAGATGGGCCTTTCCTGACCTTCGTACTCCTGAGCCAAATGTTCTCCTATGGATTTCCTGGTTGACGTCAGATACAGTAAAAGCGGTGACCCCAACTGAGGTGCGATCATTATTTTTGAAGACGTCAGCAGTTCTTTCAGCTTCCCGAACGCAGCTTCGTGCTCCGGGGTCCAGCTGTATGCGGCATCTTTTTTGAGAAGATTACTGAAGCAGAAAGTAATCTCGGCAATCGCAGGGATGAATCTTCGCAGATATGATAGTTTTCCCAAGAATGTCTTCAAGGCACTCTGGTCGTGTGGCGGAGTCATGCTAATGATAGCTGAAACCTTCGCAGGATCAGGCTCGATTCCTTGGCTATGTACCACGCATCCCAAGAATTTCCCTGATGTTACCCCGAACGCGCATTTCATAGGGTTCATCTTCAGCTGAAAGCGTCTGCATCTGTTGAACACCTTTGCAAATCTGCCAGGTGATCTGCCTCTTGCTTGGATTTAACCACGAGGTCATCCACATAAAACTCCACTTGTTTTTGCATCATGTCGTGGAATAGGGCCATCATGGCCCGCTGGTAGGTTGCACCTGCGTTTTTGAGACCAAAGGGCATCACCGTGTAGTTGAACACTCCCACTGGGGTGATGAATGCAGTTTTTCGTGCATCTTCGGGGTCCATCTTGATCTGGTTGTATGCGCTGAAGCCGTCCATGAAACTGAACATGCGATGACCCGCTGTCGAATCGATAAGCAAATCGATGTTTGGGAGCGGAAAAATCGTCCTTGGGGCAGAAACGATTGAGATCTCGGAAGACCACGCAGATGCGAAGCTGTCCGTTCTTCTTTACCACTGGCACAATGTTGGCCAGCCATGTTGGACGATGATTCGGCTCTATGAACTTGGCATCCAGGAGTTTGACGATCTCCTGTTTGATCTTCACATTAAGCTCCGGCCTGAAGCTTCTTGTGCTCTGCTTTATCGGCTTAGAACCTGGGATGATGTCTAAACGATGCATAGTGATGCTTGTGTCCAGTCCGGGCATCTCATCATACTCCCATGCGAGCACGTCTTTGTACTCAGTCAGGAGCTGTAGCAGTCCTTTCTCCTCCTCGCTTGTGAGGTCCGCACTTAGAAAGACTGGCCTCTTCTTTTCCTCGTTCGGGCTGAGGAACACTTCCTTTAGCTCTTGCTTCTGTGGTCTATGTCTGTCTTCCATGCATTCGGGTGCTTCCTTGAGCTTCTCATCTGGAGTGCTCTGCATTGGCCTTTCTGTGACCGCAATCTGCTCGATTTGGTTGATTTTCCCAGGGATATCCCCATGCCCGTGTGAGGACATCCCCGCGCACCTTCATATGCGATAGCACTTCTTCCCATTGGCGTAGAAGCACTCTATCTCCTTGCCCTCAGGATCATGCTTTGCTATTTTCTTCAGAGTGTACACGTTCTTTCGCTGGTAAGCGATTCGCGGCGCCTCTTCGCGTGTGGGCGGCTTTTCCTTGGCATCCTCCCTTGTCACCATCACTCCCGCAGGTGACTGATCCTTGATATCTTCCCAAAGAGGTAAAGGAGTAGGGTTGAACGGCCCCGGTGTTTGCTCGTCCGCCATCTCGGTGAACCACACCGCCTCGCTGAGATGTGCTTCATCCATGTTGAATGGATTCGTTGAGGCAGGTATCTCGACTATTCTGTCGTTCCAGATGGCTTTCATGACTTGGTGGGCTGTTGAAGGGACCGCGTCAAAGCGATGAATCCAGGCTCGTCCTATGATCATGTGATACGTAGTGTTCGCATCTATGACATAGAACTTCGCTGAGCACTTGATTTTGCCGATCTGAACGCCCAAGCGGATCCATCCAATCGTCATTCTAGAGTCGCTTCCAAATCCCATCAGCGGAGATGGACGCCTGACAATCTTGTGCTCGGGGATCCCTGCTAGCTTCAGTGTGTGGAGCGAAACGAAGTTGACCGCTGCTCCTCCGTCGACGAATGCTCGTTTGAACTCGACGCCATTGATGATGGCCGTCACGTACAGAGGCCTCTGGTGGCTCGCATCTGTCTTTTTGTCGCTGGCAGAAAAGGTCATAATCTTTTCTGTAGAGCGAGACGCCCTGATGACTTTCCCGTTGGAGACTACAAGATCCTCCTCGTAGTCCTCTGCTATCCTCAAGATTTCTTTTGTCATTTCTGTCCGGCACTTCTCGGAGAAGTTCATCTCGTCGAAGAATCTGCTAAAGCCGTGCGACCCCTTCATCCGGTCGGCACGTTCGTCCTCCGTGTCTATGCTGTAGTCCACGTCATCATGGACTTCGGCGATGATGGGTAGACCATCTTCTGCGACTTCTTCTAAGTCCACAATCGAGATCATGGCGACCTCTTTACCTTTCGAGTCTTGCTCCGCATGGGCAGGAAGTGGATTGTTGCGCACATCCTTCCTGTGATCGCTGACGATCAGCTCGCCGTTCTTCATCTTCTGGTTGAACACAATCCTGAGCTTCTTACATTCTGCTGTGGGATGCATGACCTTGCCGTGGTACTCGCACCACTTCGGGTCCCTCACCATCTCCTTGGAGGGTACCTTCTCGAGCAGCGGTAGGACACCGTCCTTGCGCCATTGTCTGCAGAGGTCGCTTGCCTCCTCCACCAAACATGGCAGAGGTGGCACGTCGAAGTTCACAACCTTCGCCTGCTTCTGGGGTGAAACTGTATTGACCTCAGCTTCGCGTCCCCTCTTGTAACTGAATCTCCCGATCTTGTAGGTAGTACCGCTCGAGGATCGCTCTGGAGCGTTTTTCTTTTTCTGTCTCTCGACTATGGGATCGATGTTCTTCGTGCATTCGATGAGCTCTGAAAACGTAGGTGTTTGCAGGTTGATGAGCATACCTTTGTATTCGTCTCGCATGCACTGCAGGCATATCTCTACGAGCCGACTTTCGAGCATCGGGTCTTTGCATTCCAAGGACTTCGCCCTGAACTTCTTGATGAAAGTTATCCCATCCTCCTCGCGCTTCTGATACATCCGCGAGAGGTGGATCATTGTCACTTTTTCTTCCATCTGGAAGAACTTGGTATAGAATTTCTGGACCATGTCGTCCCAAGTCTTCACGGATCCGGCCTCCAACGTTCGGTACCACTTGTACGCTACGTTCCCCAAGGATTTTGGGAACTCTCGCATCAGCAGCTTGGAATCGGCTCCGTATGGCCCCATGACATCGATGAAACGCATGACATGCTCATGAGCGTTTCCGTTGACATCCTCGAACTTGTCCCATTTAGGAGCCTTATACCTCACCGGGTTAGGCATGAGATAGATCTCCCGCGGGATGGGTGGATCATTGTCTAGCTTCGGGATGATGGTATCCGCGAATGATTGGTGAGCCAGAATAGTGTCCATGCGCTTTTGCAGAGACGTCATACATTCTGGAATGCTTCCCTCGGTAACAGGAGGAGGGGTTGCCGTAGGCGGAGGTGATACATACGCTGCCGGAGGACTGGGGACATATTGGCTATTCGCGTTGCCCCAGATCGCCGTTGGCGGAGGCAAGGGGTACTGTGAAGCCGAGTTAGAGGCCAAAGCCGGAGGCTGAGGAGTATGAGCAGTGAGAGGCAACATCTGAGTTGTTGGCCCCTGAATTGAAGGTAGCTGCGTAGTCGTCGGTGGAGTCTGCAGATTAGGGTTGGGAGGTGTGGTTGACACTCCCAGTCCTGGAGCGGTAGGGGCTCCTCCTCCTTGAGAGACGGCGGTGGCTGGTGAAGGGTTTGGCGCAAGGGTGCCCAGAACGGCCAGGATCCGTTCTAGCTGCGCAGACTGAGATTTGAGATCTTTCGCCTAACCTTGGATGGTGGCGTCCAAGGATTCTAGCGTCGGTGCCTCACCGGGGGTCGTAGGAGTACGGCGGGTCTCCTCTCCCGAGGCAGCTTCGGTGGAAGGCGATCTGTTGCTGATATCATCCTCCTGAGACATGGTTGCTTTTGTTGGTAAGTTCACGTCGGGTTCACCAAAATGTGCACAAGAGATTCCGGCAGGGAGACCTCCGTGTACACCGTATGTAGAGGATCAGAGATGGCATAGGAAGAGTTGGGTTGTGTGTAGGGAGAGAGTAAGGCAGTAGTAATGTCTGAGAGAGAGACAGAGGTTTGGCAGAGCTTCCGCGTATGGCTAGTGTGTTCTCTCTCTGTATGGAAAGGTTAACGTCCTATATATAATGGAGAATGTGACCGTTGCAGTGTGGTTAATGCGCCCATTAATGGCGGCTTAATTAGCTTAACCACAACGGCACGTTCGTCCGCCTATATAGGGACCGTTACAGCACGTTATGTGCGAATACCGGAACCGTTACGAGGTTGACCGGGTTTGACCGGATTGACCGGGTTTATGGAGCTCGTGCCATAAATCTCTCAAAAGCAGTTACTAAAGGTCGCGTGCGGGCTTGGCTCGCACGCGACAGGACTTACTCTAGCCTCCAAACCACTAAGTCCCTACAAGTCCCGTGCAGTGGTATGCGAGGGCTCTGTCTCGCAGCCCCCACATGGATCAGCGCGGCTGGTGATCCAGTGTGTGTGGAGCACAATATGGTGTGCTGGATGGTTGCCACGTGGCCAAGATCTGTCAGCTCAGAAAGCACTATCTACAACATCCATTTGAATTTTTTTTATATGATTATGTGATGCAAATGCAAGAAGTATTCTGATAGCCTCTAACGTGCAACAGGGGCAAATGTTTCCTTATAGACAATGCCTTCTTCTTGATTATATCCCTGTGCAACCATTCTTGCTTTATTCCTCACAACCTTACCTTTTTTATCAAGTTTGTTTCTGAACACCCATCTTTTTCCAATCACTGATTGATCCTTTGGTCTAGGAACCAAATTCCCGACTTTTTTCCTTTGAAACTCATTCAACTCATTCTGCATTGAAATGATTCAATATTCATCTTCTAGTGCTTCTTTTTCATTCTTGGGCTCAATAAGTGATACAAAAGCACTGAAGGCAGACATATTCCTCTGTTGGCCTCTTGTCTGATTTCCATTAGTTGGGTCTGATATGATATTCTCTCCATGATGATCTGATAAGTATTTGAACTTCTTTCTGGGCATCCAAGTGTATGGTCCTTCAAGGCTTTGAGTTCTTGACACAGTAGAAGGAGCATCATATTTCCTGTCAGTCTCAGTCTCAAGGCTTTGAGATTTTGGCTCAGCAGGGGGTTCAAGGCCTTGAAATTCTTCTGAATGTTTCTGATGCTTAGTTTTGCATCTCTTGACTCTCTCATAGTCATCATCAGCCTCATACTTATTCAAATTGAGATCTGCAAAACTTTCACTCATAGAATCATCAGTATTTTCATAAAAAATTACATGAATACTCTCCTCTATAATCTTAGTTCTCTGGTTGTAAACCCTGTAAGCTTTGCTAGTTTGGGAATAACCAAGAAAATTCATCACTTCTAGCATCGAACTTACCAAGATTATCTTTGCCATTGTTATGCACAAAACAAGTACAGCCAAAAGGCTTAAAATAAGCAACACTAGGCTTTCTGGCTTTGAACAATTCATTAGGAATTTTCTTCAAAATAGGCATGATCAAACATCTATTGAGCACATAGTTGGCAGTATTAACAACTTCTGCCCACACATACTTTGGCAAATTGCTTTCAATTAACATGGTTCTAGACATGTCTTAAAGAGTTCTATTTTTCCTCTCAACTACATCATTCTGCTGAGGAGTTGTAGGTGAAGAAAAGTTGTGTGAGATGCCATGCTTGGTACAAAATAAATCAAAATCAAGTTTATCAAATTCCCTTTGGGTTTTTGAACCCTCATAGGACCACACAAGTCCAAGTGCATCGAATCTAAAGGTCTTGAAGTACTTATAAAGTTTTTTTTGGCCTGAATGAACTTCTATTCTGTTTACCTTGAGTGCATGCCTTGCAAAACTCATTATCTTTGAATTTCAGGATTGTTAATCCCTTTACCAGATCTTTTGAGATGAGTTTGTTCATAGTGTGCATGCTTATATGACCAGGCTTTCTATGCCAAAGATTTGAGTATGCAAATGCCTGATTTTTCATCTGGAACCACACATTTCTCCTTGTCGAAAACTACCTTATTACCTTTATCACAAAGCTGAGAAATACTCAATAAATTATACTTAAGACCATCAACTAGATAAACATCTGAAATTGAATATGCAGAATTGTTACCAATACTTCCCATACCAATTACGTTGCACTTTTCTTTCTCACCAAGTGTGATAGTTCCCTCTGATTTCTCTTTAAGCTCAGTGAATAAATATTTCTTTCAACTCATGTATCTGGAACATCCATTATCCAAACTCCATTTCTGATCTTTCAAAGATTTGGTGACATCCTGCAAAATTCAATCAATGCCTTAACAGGCTATTAGACAAAGTGTAGAATTTGGATTCTACTCAAAATCAACCATGTTAGGTGGTCTAACTCCTTTTGGAACCCAAATCTGCTTCACTTTTCCCTTAAGCTGATCAGGATAGGTGTTCCTCATTATATGAGGTTCTGTCCTTCTAAAGGGACAAGTTAATTTCACCGCAATAATGACACTTTGGATAATGTCTTCTTCCTGATTTTACAAATGTAGTTTTGTTTCTTCTTGGAAAATTTGGATTATAACCAATTCCACTTTTGTATACAGAATGCATACTTCCTCCAAGCATAAGATTTAGCTTATGTTCTCAGCCAGCAAAATTTGAAAGAATTTTCTTAGATTCTTGAAGCTCACTAGTCAATGAAGTGTTCTGTTGTTCTAAATCATCTGAATGACTCTTTAGATCAACAAATTTGTCAGTTAAAAGAGTGTTTTGATCAACAACTTCTTTGACCTGTGATTTCAAAGCTTTGAATATACTGTCCAAGGCTTTGAAGTCACTATCAATTTTTAACTTAGTAGCTTCAAGACCTTTTTTTTGAAAAACCAAATCTAAATTTTCTTTTGCTTTCTCATGAACCTTTACTTTCAAGGAATCAATTTCATTTCTGTAACTTTCCTCATTCAAAAACATGCTTTTGAGGATTTCAGGTAAAACATCAGAAGGACTAAATAAAATATTCTTTACCATATCTTCATTGGCTTCTCAGTAGAGTGATCTTCTTGATGTCAAGCCATTAAACAGAGATTGGCTTGCTCCTCATCATAATCTGAGTCTGAAGAGTCTGAATCACTCCATGAGGAAACCATAGCCTTCTTACTTCTGTTGTCATTTTCCTTCTTAGGAAATTGTCTGATTTTATTCTTTTGAGGACAATCTCTTACCAGATGATCTGCATCTCCACATTCATAGGAATTCATGACTTTAGGTTTATATGAATGTGAAGTAGACTTACCTTTCTGATCCTTGCTGGTTGAGGATGCGAATTTTTCATTGTTGTAGTCCTTGTTTCCAAAGTTTCTCTTCTTCTTCTTCAGAATTCTGGCAAAGGCTTCGGAAATCAGGGCTAAGGCTTCTTCATCATCATCATCATCCTCCTGTTCAAGGCTTTGATATTTTTCATTGTCTTTTTCCTTGAGCGCGAGGTTCTTGAGGTTGTCACTCATTTCACCATCAAACTCCTTCATGTAGATCTCATGAGTGATCAATTTTCCTTGCAGATCATCAAGTTCCAAGATGCTTAAATCCTGAGCCTCCTCAATTGCAGTTGTTTTAGGCTCCCATTTGGCCTTGGGCAAAATTCTGAGGATCTTCCTGACCTTTTATTCATTTGAGAAGACTTTTCCCAATGACTCCAAGTTATTCACAATATTTGTGAACCTTTTGAACATATCTTTGATGGATTCATCTGAATTCATATAAAACAGTTCATAGTATCTCAAAACGATATTGATCTTTTTCTGCTTCACTTGAGTAGTTCCTTCATAAGTAACAGTTAACTTATCCCAGATCTCTATTGCATTTTGCAGTTGGATACTTGTTAAACTCATCTGCACTAAGAGCACAATATAATAAGTTCAAAGCTTTGTAATTATTTAAAACATTTTCCAGTTCAGTAACTGAGAGATCTTCATCAGGTTTGATAATCTAACTCCATTAGTACCCTTATAAAACAAGTTTGGGCCATTCACAACAATAGACCATGGTTCCATGTCCTGATCTATGATGAACATTTTTATCAATGCCTTCCAATGCACAAAGTTATCACCACAGAGCAGTGGAGGTCTATTAGCTTCTCTTCCATGTGAGAATCCTCCATCACCTACATTACTCATTGTGACAAGATTGTTATATCCTTAAACAGTGACCCAAAGCTCTGATACCAATTTAAAGTTTGTAATGTAAGTATAAAACATGATCTAAATACTCTAGAAGGGGGGGGGGGTTGAATAGATCATGCTAACTTTTGCTAAAACTCAGTATTTTTAGAAAATTGAGTAGAGTATGCAGTTGATATCTCAAAGCTTTGATACAGTCTAGAGAAACTCAGAGAAATAACTGCAGAATACAGTAGCTTCAAAGCATTGAGATTTGGAAAGCTCCAAAGCTTTAAAACTTCCTGTTTAGACTGGAATGAAAGAACAAAAAGTAAGAAACAAGAACACAAGGATTTTACAGAGTTTAGTCACAATTGGACCTAGTCTCTGCCTGAGGCATCTTATCCCTCCAGGATTCAAAAATAAATTCTTATTAGTCACCCAGATTCAGCCCCAGATCTGAAGCCTTAGTGAGCTACCTTTCACCTATAGAGCTTGTGGTTCCCAACCTATCTAGTTCCATCTACAATCTGTTGAAACAATAAGAACCTATTTGTTGTTCACTTGAACAACTAAACTTTAATTTTGTGAGGTTTAAGAAAAAAACTGATAATACAAGTTTAGTACAAGTGTGAAGAACATAGAAAACAGATAAGCAAAACAAGCTTGGAAGTGTTCTTCAATCTGTGATGAATGATCTTGCTTCTTTAGTGTCAACGGACTGATGAATGTGAAGATTTGAATGAATTGATCTCCCCTGTTTATAGATCTCTTCAAATCTCACGAAGATCAGTCTCAGTCTCTCTATGTCTCATTCAAATTCAAAACACTGATCCCTTAAATAGGAGCCTGCAACAACCTGAGAGATTTTAGGAAATGAATTCCTACAAATCCTCTCCTCTTATATTATTCTTTCAAAAGCTATGTTGGAACGCCCCACAAACCTGCATATAATTAACAAACAAGATCAAACAATATCCAGACAAACTAACATCAAGATCTGATCAGCAAAAAGCTAACAGTTCATGAGAAAAACAAGGCTAGGTTTTGTCTGGAAATAAACTTAACTAATACATCCAATCTGATGAATAAATCAGAAACACATTATAGAATAAGTATTAATAGACAATAATTGACTCATAACAAGTTATAAATCCCATAGAAATCACCTGCATACAAAGATTTAGTCAGATAAACTAAGCAGTGAAGAGTATTGAGTGAATCTCAAAGCTTGAAGCTTTGTCTGCCAGTTCATCAGAATGAACTCTGTGTTTCAATTCAACTCCATCCTGCATATGATGTTAATCCATCCAAAAAAAGTATTACTAATGCCTGCATAGTTTTATATATGGAGATGTATAACTCACTTCATATCAAAATCCAAGACCTGCACAGAACCGTTAGTAATATACACAAATATATAATCAAATCTACAGTCCCTCAAAGCATTGAAGCTTTGGCACTTAGAAATGTTTTCAATATGTCTAGCCAGTGTTTCTGTCTTTCATCATCAAGGAATCTAAGCTTCTTCTGCATAATTATCCATATGTAAATACCAAAAAGCTTCAGATCTATCACCATAGATAAGAAGGATTTAAATCATTCATTTTAATCCTCTTGGAATTTATGTCATAGACAGAATTATTTTGATCAAGGATATATAATTCATTAAATAATTGCACACTACAACAGTGAATACTATCAAAATAAATGGAGCAACATTTGTCCTTTATTGAAATAGTAAAGCCTTTCTCGTCAAAACTAGAAATAAAAATAATGTTTCTGCTCATAGCAAACACAAAATAGCAATTATTTAATTCTAAAACTAACCATGAAGCTAGAGACAGCTCGTTCACGCCGACGGCCAATGCAGCAACCTTTGCTCCATTCCCAACGCGTAGGTCTATCTCCCCTTTAGCCAATCTTCTACTTGTCTTTAGATTCTGCACATCTCAACAAATGCGAGATCCACATCCTGTATCCAATACCCAAAATGAAGAGCAATTTTCAGTGACATATAAAGCAAAAATACCTGGTGGTGGTGGAATCACTATTCCAAGCCTTTTATCCTCCAGATACTTTGGGCAGTTCCTCTTACAATGTCCATGCTGACTAGAGTAGTAACAATTACCCTTAGTCACTCCCTTGGTGACGCCACCAACCGGTTTAAGGACAACATCATTGGGTTTGGCAACTGACTTGCCTTTCCCTATGGAGGTAGAAGCAAAGCTTTTGCCTTTTCCTCTGTGCACCATCTTTTTCCTTTTCCTTTGTTGATGCTTTGTTCATCTATCCTCAACATATTGAGTAGATCTGGTGGAGATTTCACGATCTCTTCATTGTATAGTTCATAATGAACTGTCCATAACTCTCAGGCAACGATTGCAAAATGAGATATGTTGCCAACTGTTGGCCCCCATGAAACCCTAGTCGTTCGAGATTCTCCAAGTACCCGATCATTCGGAGTACATGAGATCACTGTGGGTTTCCTTCTGACCGATGAAATTTGAACAATGCCTTGGAGACTCCATACCTCTCGACCCTAGCCTTCTCTTCGAAGAGCTGCTTTAAGTGAATGATCATATCAAACGCATCCATGTTCCATATTGCTTCTGGAGCTTATAGGACATGGTGCAAAGCAGCAGGCATGTCACATCATTAGCATCATCAACGAATTTTTGATGCGCCTTTAGGGCAGCGGCATAATTAGTTTTTGGACCCTCGAGAATTTCCTCCTCTAGAGTGTACAACTTCTTTTCCTGCTTGAGATCGATTCTCAAGTTCCTGTACCAGTCAAGAATTTTTTTGCCATAAAGCTTGTCCTTCTCAAGGACAGAACGTAGGGAATGTCATGAACTCGATGTGTTGTTTTCCATTGGACTTCTACAAAATGAGAAATATACAAGTTTAGTATTTTTTGAACAAATGACTATATTTAATAATGGCTAGATTATTAAATACAGCTCCAACTATTTTTCTTGGATTAATAACCCTCAATATTAATGCAGAAAATATCATTATGTTTTCTAGTGGGTACAAGATCCATATCTCACTTCTTTTTATCTTGCTTTGGCAAGTCACCCAAAATCAGATATTTAGTTAGAAACATTTCCAATTGCATCCTTATGCAACTCTTGGTTCAATTGGCCAAATAACTCCTTATTTATCTATCCCATAGATAATCCAAATTCATTGCCTCTAGGATTTTAATCTCATTAAAATCACCTAGTTGTGTCCAACCTCTTACTCAAACAGTTGCACGTTACTTGCTTGTGCCATCGCATCACAATTATGACACACCAAGTCGTCTTGCTTCTGCATGCACGAGCATGATAATCACGATCATGGTGAGTGTTTAAGCAACGAGAAGGAAAAACGCAATATTTAAATTGATGGATTTTGCTTTTAAACTTAATTTTTTTTATTGATCCATATAACCTGATCTACTTATTTTGAAATGGGAAAACTCACAAATAAAAGATTCGGTTGTTAATTATCTTATTATCGATTTTGCATGCATCATCCATACACCAACAATAAATAATAAGACAATAAAATAAACAACCACAAACCAAAATTAAACATGATATGGATACGGTCAATAAACTAAGATACTCCCAAGCCAATGAGAATATCTATGAACCCTAAGAAAATAGCAAGCTCATCTCCATGTGTCTCCATCTTTTGGTCCATGCTCCATAGCTTCTTAGTCTTGTGGAATGTACCATCTTGTGGCTCTTTGTTTCTATAGGCTTCTTTTTCTCCATGTCTTGACTATTATCTATTTTATCTAATACAAGCTAGAATCTAGACTAAATAAAAAGATCTCACAATTTGAGAAGAATACCGGCTCGCATGCCGAAAACTTAATTAACTATTACATTAATTTTATCAGCTCGAATGCCGTAAAACAAACTACAAAAATTAAAAATTCACAAAATTCACATCTAAGGCCATATCCAATCACCATGCAAATAGCCTAGAAACAGTTAAAATCCAATTTTAACACGCTTCGTCAAATTTTTTAATTTATTTTAGACATACTAGAATCAAAACGGTCAAAGAGGCCCACCATCATCATGGTCGGACCACCAAAAGACCGCCACAAAGGCCTTGGGCCCGCCGGCCCCTAGCTTACATGGCTAGGCCGTGCGCTAGGGATCCTGCCCCCCTTGGACGTGGCCCTCCTTGGGCGGCAAGGAAAGAGGGCTGGACCCCTAAGGGGGTCGAACCTCCTTAGGAGGTTTTTTCCAAAATAACTTCCTCCTTGTTGCCCAAGTTTAGTTGTTTCCAAGTTTGAAAAAACACCTTTTTCCAACTTGTGCCCAAATCCTAGTTTTCTAGATCCAAAACTTCACATCCTGTTTGATCCAAATTCACTAATACTTACATCCCATGTAAAATTAGATCTTATTTGGTTGAATTATTTAGTTCTACGCGATCAACATGCTTAATTTTTTAGTTCTACGCTATCAAATCACAATTTTAAGGTGTAAAACTAATAAAATAAGCACATAAACTACATTATGCCCTACGACCTGTGGCTCTGGTACCACTATTGGGTTTTTTAAAGGATTACGCAGCAGAATTAAAAAATAAGATCCGCAGAAGACCCACCAAGGATCATAGGAAGAGATATCATAATGATAGTGAAGGTTCAAATAACGATTTACCTTGTTTTTCTGCTGTGAGGACTTCAAATGAAAAATTGTGTTTGCGTCTCTATAGCTAGTCTACGTCTAGGATGAAGAATTAGATTCCTCCACACCTTTGTGCTAGAAAGCGGTAGAGGAAGGAAGGAGAAGGATCACACAACGGAGACAAAAAGAAGAGGCTCGGCCTCACCCTCTTTGGCCGACAGGTAGAGGGGCATACGGAGTCGGGCGGCCCTTGTCTTGCTCTCTCTCTCTCTCTCCTTGCTTTTTCTATCCTACTCTGAGTATGTTATGAGCATTAGTTATGAGAATTAAGCTAGGAGTGTTATTTATATAGTCCAACAACTCCTTGTTTAACTACATAAAGGCCCCTCTCCTAATCCTACCCAAACATGGATTAGTGCACCTTGAAAATTAGTCCTACTAAGTTTGCAAGTAGTTTCATATTGATCCTTCTATTAAATAATCATATTATTTAATTTCCAAGACTAGTTTAATCCTGATGGCGTGTGAGCTAATATGTTTCTACTTAATTAATAATAAAATTAATTAACATGGAGCGGTGTCTAGCAACACATCCATGCAACCCAACTAATAGAAATAGTCATTACTTTAATAAACCTTGTGCAAGTATTGTCTCATCCCTTTACCTCTATATCCGGATTAGACACGAGACATACAAGTCACCCTCATATATCCAATCCATAGTTTCTCGATCCTGGGAATAGTCTTATATCCTATATTGATTTATCTGATTCTGGCCAGACAATCTATAAGCACCATCCCTCGAGTGGCCCATGGATATTTGTCCCGTTATGTGGGAGGGACAAATTCTATCTACATCACTACCATATCTAAGCTTGCTTCCTTATTGTGATCGATTAAAGCCTTTATTACTACCCAATCACGGTGTAGCGTTTAACGATGTCAAAACACAATATTCCACAACTAGAGGATCTAGTGACTTCAAGTCTAAGGATGACAATACCGTTGTCACCACGAGAAACACTTGTGACTTTACATAATGTAGCGTTCTCGTCATGGGTCAATCTAGTATACCATTACTCCTAGGCCTCGTTTGGGTAGAGGATATGGTATGTGGGGATAAGGATTATGCTGGGATATGAGTAAGGATATGAATGCTGTCTTATAAGCCCTGATAAAATATGCTGGCTGTCTGTGTTTGGGTGCTGTCGGATATGATGCAGGATATGAAAAAGGATATGTGCCAAAATGACTGTAATACCTTCAGTACGGTTATATTGTATAAAATATTGTATATTTCAAATTTATGAGGAAAAAATATAAAAAATGTATAAGTATTAATTAATGTTTATATTTTAATACTATTTTTTCTACACTATAGTGACGTTGTCAAAATGTATACAAAATGTGTATTAATACGAAACTTGTAGTAACATGCAAACATAACAAATATTCATGGATACAAAATGGCCATAGAAAAATATAGAGTATAAATTACTATTACTTATTGGCATATTGGCATGATGTTACAAAACCTACAATAAACAAGTTAAATCAATTAAACGAAATTTCAGCAAGCACGAAAAAATGGCTTCATATTTATCTCAACCATACATACTTAAATAAAGTTATGGAATCCCAAAATAATAGTTATCAAACCCATGAGGACCTCCTCAAAAATAAAGGTACCAAAATGTTGAGAGGGAAGGAGGGATGTGAAACGGTGAAATAGTTGACAAGGTTTGGGGACAAAGATAGGAAATTTGATAGTTTGTGTGGGTATTTTTGTCAATCTACTAGCATCCTAATATGCTATATTTTCTTATCCGAGCTTATACCTCCATGTTGGTGGTATGAATTTGTTCATTAAAAGCTCCATCAGCATAAGACAACATAACTTATGCTCTCTCTTATCCGGCACCCAAACACTTGATAAAAAAAGAGAGGGTATAAGTTATCTTATGCTCCCTCCTTATCCTCTACCCAAACGAGGCCCTAATGCATACCCATGTGTTCGATAGTGATATATCCATATCAATCCAACCCCATACTAGTCTATAATAGATTGTCATGTTAATCATTATAATTGACTAGGATTTAAGATAAACATACACATTTGTAATCAAAGGACTTCATTATATTCAATAACTCCATAAATAATACAGGGAATGTTTCTTGCCAAAAACATTGTTCATACTAAAAAGATTGCCTCTAGGGCATCTATTTCAACAGGGGCTAAGGATTTAGGCTTTGAAACTTCTTGACCTTCAACTCATCAACACTCAATTCCGAGTAGAATTTCTATTCTCCCTCACTAGTTTTCAAGATTCCAATCCTTTGAAAAGTCTTCACATCTATCATTCCAAAAGCAGTAGTGATTGTCTCTTCCTTCTCAACAGGTATTTCGAGATGATGGAAGAAAAGTTGGAGGAGGTTGGCATAGGTAGAGGATGTTTCATGTTCTTGGTACAGCAGTACAACATGTGTTCCATTACAATTCTTGGTAGTTCAATTTCATATCCATGCATCACCAAGTACATCACATACAACACTCTACCTGATAGAAATTCCTTAGAGTTCTCATTTTTTACCACACACCTCATCAAGATAATAAACAAGATTTTGGCTTCAACACTTAACACAGAATGAGTCAACTGCTTAAAGGTAGTGGCTGCATTAGGAAAAAGGGACTCTTCCTTATCCATCTTTATACCATCACTCTTGCTAGGGTATTTTTTTGTACTGTACCTCTTTAGACAACCCAAGACTCTAGCAAATTTAGCATGATCTAACTATCAATACCAACTACCTTAGATGATATAGTTAAACAGAAAGCATTCACTTGTTTCAAATTCAGGCAAAAGAGTATTGTAAGCCTAGGGTATGCAAACTCAGAGGGGTTTAGGATTTTCCAAATTGAACTCTATTTCATTCTCCTAATACACTTCAAATCCATGTTATCTAGCATGCTAGTATTGATCATACTACATTAAGCAATTGGAGCAGATGCAAATCCATCTAATCAAATTCCATGAGACGCATGATAGATGAACCAATGTTTAGGAAGATATTTCTTAACAAAATATGACCTCTTTTTAGCTTTTTCCTTCCTAGTATAAATCTTATTCTTTCCTTTGTATTTTTCCGATCTCTGTATCTTCTTCCCCTTGTCTGATTTCTGAGTTTCCTTTACCTTCTTCTCTTTTCTTGGACTACCAATCTGAACACCTTTTTTCCCAGAAGTAGCTACTGTATACGACTTCTTCTTTCCCGAAGTAGCGGTCTGATCCTCCTTGTCTTCTGCGTTTCTTCTTTGGAGGAGGATAAGGCAGCTTTGGTGCACTGACAGTTGTAGAACTGGAGCTGTCACTGATAGATTGAACTTCTATGGCTTTTCTTTTATTCCATTTGTTCTTATTTGAGCCTCCATCCATCTTGACTCTTTGAGAAGATCTTTGTGAATCCATGGGGTTAAGGGTTTAGAAGATAGAGGCGGGAAAGATAGAAGAGAGAGAGAAAAGAGAGAAGATAAATATTGAAGTTGATTGAAAGAAGGAAACTATATACATCCTAATATTTGAGGAAGGAAAGTTTATTTGAAATTCAAACTCGTGTGTGACGTGTGGAAAGGAAATAGTATTATTATTGGAAAAAGATTTGTTTTAAAAGGTAAAAATAATGTTAGAAAATTATCTACAAAGATAACACCCATTGTCAGTGATCCATCATTGAAACATATAGTATACAGATTTATATTCAAACCTTTGAAAATAATTTCAAGGCCTTGAAAAACTGCCACACTGCAGAGAAAATTTTGAAGGCTTTAAAAAGTTTTTCAAGGCTTTGAAAACTTTTTGAAAACATAGAAACACAAATAAGTTGCCTGATGCTCCCCCTAAACCAGTGATTCCTTATTAAACATGCCAAGTTCTAATCTCAGAGCTGTGAATCTATCCTCTGGCAGTGGTTTAGTTAAGATGTCTGCAAATTGTAAGTTAGTTGGCACAAATGATAGAGATACATCACATTTCTCCACATGATCTATAATGAAGTGATATCTGACATCAATGTTGCTTAGTCCTTGAATGTTGTACTGGATTCTTTGTAATTGAGAGAGAACTAGTGTTGTCATATTTGATGGCGATATCTCTGAATTCATAACCCAGATCTCTGATATGTTGAGATATCCACAACATTTGTGAGAAACATGCTCCTGCTCCTATGTATTCAGCTTCTACTGTTGATAAGGCTACTGAATTTTAGTTTTTAGAATGCCAGCTTATCAGTGATGATCCAAGGAATTGGAAAAATCCTGAAGTGCTTTTTTAGTCAACTTTATTTCCTGCAAAATTAGCAAGTGAATAACCGCACATAGAGAAGTTAGTCTATTTAGGATACGAAAGCCCTAAGTCTTTGGTACCATTGAGATATCTGAAAATTATTTTGACAGCAACTAAGTACAACTCTTTAGGATCAGCTTGGAATCTAGCACACATACAAACACTAAACATAATGTATGGCCTGCTTGCAGTAAGATAGAGAAGTGAACCAATCATACCTCTGAAATCTTTCTAGTTCACACTCTTACAATTTTGATCCCTTGTCTAAGGATAGTGTCGAGCTCATGGGGGCTTTGGCTACCTTGGATTGAGACATATCATACTTTTTCAGCAAGTCCTAGGTGTACTTATTCTGGTGTAGGAAAATTATTATCTTCATTTGAGGTACATGAAGTCCAAGAAAGAAATTTAGCTCTCCCATCAAGCTCTTCTCAAATTCCCTGCTCATAAGACTAGAGATATCCTTAAAAATAGAATCATTAGTAGGACAAAATAGTATATCATCAACATATACTTGTACTACTAAAATGTTTGTGCTACTAAAATGTCTTTCTCATGTGTGTTTATGAAAATATTTTTCACAACTAAGCCTCTTTTGAAATCAGTTTAAAGTAAAAAAGTTGTCAATCTTTCATACCAACCTGTTGGAGCTTGTTTGAGACCATAAAGAGGTTTGCCAAGCTTATAAACATGATTTGGAAACTCATCACTTTCAAAACCAATAGGTTTTGTAACATATACTTCTTCTTGTAAATAACCATTTAGAAATGAACATTTAACATACATTTGAAAAAGTTTAATGTTCTTAAACCAGGCCATAGGAGAAAAAGTCTCCTCATAATCTATACCTTCTTACTGGTTGTAGCCTTTAGATACTAGTCTTGCCTTATTTCTGATAACCATACCATTTTCATCCAACTTGTTTCTGAACACCGACCTTGTTCCAATTACAGACCGATCTTTGGGAGGAGGAACTAGATTCCTAACTTTGTTCCTCTAAAATTCATTCAGCTCACTTTGCATTGCAATGATCATGTCTACTTCTTGTAGTGCTTCTTTCACATTCCTAGGTTATACAAGAGACATAAAAGCATTAAAAGCACACAAGTTCTTTAACTGAGATCTTGTTTGTGTACAAGTGGATGGATCAGAAATGATGTTTTCTGTTGGGTGTGGTGAAAGATATTTGGACTTCTTTTTCTGTGTCCAGAGTTCTGGTTCTCCAGGAATCTTTTCAAGGCCTTGAGAGTTTGATGTAGTGACTGACCACTCCGTGTTCCTTGATTTCCTGATTCAAGGCTCTGAGAGCCACTTTCAAGACTTTAAACATCTCCTCTGTTTTCATATATCTTAGTCTTAGAACCATTCTCTGGATCTGCTTCATCTTCTGACTCATGCTTGTTCAACTATAAGTTTGCAAATCCCTCACTTAAATAACCATAATTGCTTTCATCAAATATAATATGTGTGCTTTCCTCAACAAGCTTGGTTCTCTTATTGTAAATTCTATAGGCTTTTCTAGTCGAAGAATAACCAAGAAAAATACCTTCATCACTCCCAGCATCAAACTTACCAAGATTATCCTTACCAGTGTTGTGAACAAAACAAGTACATTCAAAAGGTTTGAAATAAGAAATATTTGGCTTTCTGCCTTTGAAAGTTCATAAGGAGTCTTATTTAAAATAAGCCTAATCAGGAACCTGTTCAAAATGTAATTTGCAATATTAAAAGCCTCTGCCCGAAAAGACTTTCGCAGTTTGTTTTCTAAAAGCATTGTCCTCGACATGTCCTCAGGAGTCATGTTTTTCCTTTCAATTACACCATTTTGTTGAGGAGTTCAAGAGCAGAAAAATTGTGAGAAATACCAAACTTAGTACATAATAAATCAAACTCCAATTGATCAAATTTTTTGCCATGATCACTCCTTATTGAAGCAATAGGCAGAGTTTTCAAGGTCTGCAGCTCTTTACAAAGCTTTGAAATTCAGATAAAGCTTCATAATTTTCTCTATGGAACATAACCCAAGTAAATATAGAGAAATAATCTACAATAACCAGCATATACTTTTTACCCTTTGGAGTTGGAATTCTCATAGGACCACACACATCCATATGAAGCAGTTCAACAGTTCTAGTTGTACTTACAAATTTCTTAGGCTTGAATGAGCTCCTTGTATGTTATCCTTGAGAAGAAGTCTTGCATACCTCTTCATCCTTAAAGTTGATGGATGGTAGGCCTCTGACCAGGTCTTTAGAGACTAGTTTGTTCAATGTATGCAAGCTGATGTGTCCAAGCTTTCTGTGCCAAAGCTTTGAATCCTCTTTCAATGCCTTGAGACATTTCAGACTTTCTCCTGCAACTTTGTTAGTATTCAAAGAGTAAACATTGTTTCACCTTGGAGCAGTGAGAATAAAATTGCCAAATTTTTTATCTTTCACCACACATTTCTCCTTTTAAAAAATAACCTTATGAATTTTATCACAAAGTTGAGATACACTGAGAAGATTAAATTTTAGACCATCTAAAACATAAGCATCTGAAATAGAATTTCCAAAATTATTACCAACTTTGCCAATTCCTAAGATATTGAAATTGCCCTTCTCACCAAGTGTGATTTTCCCTCCTGAATGTTCTTTCAGTTCATATTATAAAGAATTCTTGCCTCTCATGTTCTTGGAGCAACCACCATCCATAATCCACTTATGCTCTTTCTTCTTGGTGAAAACCTGCAAACACCACTCACTGCCTTAACCAACTGTTAGACCAAGTGTGATATTTGAATTAACATTCAGGATCAATCATGTTAGGTGGTCTGATCTCTGTAGGAACCCGAATTTGCCTGACCTATCCCTTAAGATGGAATGGAAAAGTATTCCTCAAGATGTGAGGTTCTGTTCTTCTGAAAGGACGGGTCATCTTAACATGACCAATCTTGCCACAATAATTGCATTTTGGAGAATGTCTGATACCTGGTTTCACAAAGTTGGTATTTTTCTTTCTTGGAAAGTTTGGATTATATCCAATACCATATCCAATACCAGTTTTGTGGACAGAATGCGATCTTCCTCCAAGAATCAAAGCTGAGATTATGTTCAGAGCCAGCAAGTTTTGTCATAACATTCTTAGAGTCTTGAAGTTTCTCAGCCAGAAGAGTCTTATGTTCCTCTAATTCATCGTTCTAATGCCTTAGAGCAACAAGGTTGTGACTCAAAAGAGAGTTCTATGTTGCAACTTTTTAGACTTGAATTTTCAAGACTTTGAAATTGGTTTCCAAAGCTTCGAAATCTCTGTCAGTCTTTGCCCAAGAAATTTCACGATTCTTGTCTGGCAAACTAATTGCAAATTCTCTTTTACTTGCTCGTGAACTTTCTCCTTCAAAGACTTGATTTCATTTAAGAATTCTTCTTCATTCAAAAGTATTTTTTCAAAATCTCATAAAGTACATATGCAGGTTTATATATTAGACTATTCACCATTACCTCAATGTTCTTTTTTGAGATTTCATCATGCTTGGCTATAAGACATAGGTTTTCTTGATCTTCTTCAGATCTGATTCACTTGAAGAATCAGAGGCACTCCATGAAGCTACCATGGCCTTCTTTCTTTTGTCATTGTCCTTCTTTTGAATGTGCTTGCTTTTATTCTGAGGGAAATCTCTGATAAGATGTCCTGCATCACCACACTCAAAGATATTTAGTCCTTCAGATTTATTTTTATGGGAAGAGGACTTACCTTTGTAGTCCTTGCTACTTGAAGATCTGAATTTTTCTTTGATGAAGGCTTTGTCTCCAAAGTTCTTATTAATCTTGAGAATCCATGTCAAGTCTTTGGAAATTAGAGAAAAAATGATATTTTTCATCATCATATTCTTTTTCAAGGCTTTGAGGTCGATCACTCTCTTTGGCCTTGAGTGCTAGATTCTTGACACTCTCTAGTATTTCTACATCAATTTAACTCATGGAGATCTCATGTCTGATTAGCTTTCCCTGTAAATTATTTAGTTAAAGAGAAGACATATCTTGAGCTTCTTCAAGGGATGTAGTCTTTGGTTCCCGTTTGGCTTTAGGAAGACTTCTCAAGATCTTTCTGAATTTCCTTTCATTGGAGAATGATTTCCCCAGGGACTCCAGATTGTTGAGAATGTCAGTAACTCTCTTGAACATGTCTTTGATGGATTCATCTCCATTCATGTTTAACAGTTCATACTATATAAGAAATATGATCTTGGTTTTCTTCACTTGGCTGGTTCCTTCAAAAGTGAACACGAGATTATCCCAGATCTCCTTAGCAGTCTTGCAGGTAGATATCTAGTTGAATTCATCTGCATTCAAAGCACAATACAAAAGATTCATGGCTCTATAATTTTTTGAAAGTTGTTCTAACTCAGAAGTAGAGAGAGAGTTTTCAGGTATGGGAGTTCTAATTCCATCATGTTTTGTGTAGAATATGTGAGGTCCATTCTGGATGAGGACCACATGATCAATGATAAAAAAAATCTTCAAGGCTTTCCAGTGTACAAAATTGTCTCCATAAAACAGAGGAGGTCTGTTAGCAGCTCTTCCCTATGAGAAACCACCTTCACCTACATTAATCACGATCACAAGATTGTTAGATCTGTACAGGGATACATGTTCTGATACCTATTGAAGAATTAATGTAGGTATGCATTTACAGGATCAATTACTCTAGAAGGTGGGGGGGTTGAATAGAGTATGGTAATATTTTGCTAGAAGTGTGGATTTAAAACAAAATGAGAAGAACTTGAAGTATTTCAAAGCTTTGAACTCAGTTTCAAGGCTTAGAAATCAAAACAGACAAGTTAAAAGTTACTGAGTATTTTCAAAGCTATGAACAGAAACCTGTTTTAAAGCTGTTTTGAAGCCAAGTAAAGAACAATAAAGCTAGACAATGAACACAATTATTTATTACGAATTTCGGTCTCAAGTGACCAACTCTCCGCCTGAGGGATCTAATTCCTCTAGGATTTCAACATGAAACTTCTTATTTATCAAAAGCTAAGCCCTATATCTCAGGCCAAGAGAATTGCCTTACTCTTTTCCAGCATGTGGTTCTTCCTAACCTATCTAGGTACCAACTCTAGCTAATAATACAATAAGAATCTCTATTTTCACTCTTGAACATTTCAACGTGAACAAATAAATTAGTAATATAACAGAATGATATGCAAATAAAGCTCAGGATGAAGAACATTGTGAAGACAATGAAGCAATGAAGCTTGAAGTGTTCTTCAGGAATGTACAATGGATTGAATGGTTGAATGATCTACTTCAATGATACTTGTCAATCCATTAGAATGTATGAATCTTTGTGTATAGCTATGTACCTCTCAATCTCTTTAAATATCTGTCTCTCTTTTCTGAAATTGAATTAGAGACTATATAGGAAGTTTCATCAGAAATCCCTAAAAATCCTCTTGAAGATAATTGAGTCTCAACTGCTCTTTCCCAACGGCTAGCTACATGATTTTCTCATTGATTTTGATCTGATATTCAATATGCAAGCCTAAGGAATGTCCAGAAAACATTCCATAAGATTAGAACAAATCTGGAGACCCTGATTGCCAATTCTGAAATCCTATAAATAAGGAAACTTAAGCTATACCTATAACACAGAGTTAGCTAACAATTCCTGCAAAACAACTCAGGCAAATGATAAGATCAAATCATGTTATAACACAAAATTAGTTTGTCTTTCATCATATAATATAGCATGATCAAGTGCAGGATATTAGAGAATGAATAGGAGTAAGAACTCCCCCTTAGTTCATGCTGTGAAGTTTTGAGGCTTTGAAACCAGTTTCAAAGCTTTGAAAACACTTTGAACTTACATGGTGGATTTTGGCTGCTATGGACCAGCTCTTTCCTTGACCAACAGTAGACAAGGTGTTGCTAACACCTTGAAGAGGCTGGACAGAGCCATGAGCAATGGTGAATGGATTGGCATCTTCCCAGATTTCAATGTTACAAATTTCCCCGGAGTCTATTCTCATCATTCACCTCTCTTGGTGAACACTGAAGGTACACTTAGCCGTGAAACCTAAATATTTTCATTTTGCGTCGATGAGGGTTACGAAGTTGTCTTATGAAAAAGTGTCTCATAGTGCTTGGAGCTCAAATTCTAATGTTTTTATAAGCTTTCGGTCACTGCCTCTTCTTCTTAAGAATGGGCTAAGAATGAATTAGGTAGAAAGAAGAGGTGCATTCTGGGTAGACTTAGAGGAATTCAGATTTTCAATATACAAAGTTTCCCATGCTCTATTCCTTCTTGAGATTGATTTAATCAATAAATATAATGATATTCTTGAAGAGGAAGAGCTCATTTGGATGCAAATATGAAGCAAAAAATTGTTCACTAAAGGGGAAAGGAATACTAGAATGTTCCACCTCTCTGCTTGTATTAAGAAAAGCATGAACAAAATTATGTGCCTTAAGAATAATGATGGTGTCTGGATAAATGAGACCACTTCTCTTAATAAAGTTGTCCAAGATTACTTCACTCACCTGTATAGCATTGAATGAAATGCTATCAGCCCAGACAATTCCTTCAATGCGAATGTGTTTGGCCCCTTAGATGCTGTGATGAATAATAAGATTATCACAAGAGCTACAAATGAATAAGTTCATGACATTATGAAATCCATGAAGGCTTTTAAATCCCCTGGGGAAGATGGGTTCCAATCGTACATCTTCTAAAATTTTTGGAACTTTATTGGGTATGACATTACTTGTTTCATTAATGAGTTCATCAAGAATTGAACTGTTCCTGCGGACATGAACAACACCCTTATTGACTTAATTCCTAAGGTAAAAAGATCCTTGCTTTATTAACCAATTCAAGCTTATTGGGCTCTATTTTGTTGTTTATTAGACTCTCACTAAAACTATTGTGGGAAGGATTAGACCCTTTCTTGACAAAATTGTTAGTCCTATGCAAAGTAGCTTCATTCCAAGAAGAACTACCACTGACAATGTCATTGTTGCTCAAGAGGTCCTCCACTCTTCAATGAACAAAAAGGAAGGAAAGGTAATGTTATTTTCAAAATTAATTGGAAAAAGCTTATGACAAGCTCTCTTGGGCTTTTTTACATGATATTCTCATAAGCTTTGGGTTTGATCAAAATATCATTTATTTTATGATATGCGTCACCAATACCACCATGTCAGTTATTTGGAATGGGGAAAGGCTGGAGAGTTTCAAACTCAGATAGGGTTGAGACAGGGTGACCCTCTCTTAATGACAGGGTGAAAGATGAGTCTCGGAAAGGTATCAAAGTGTCTCATTAAGGACCTAATCTTACTCATATGATGATTGATTATGCATTTTTTTTTTTCCGAGGCCGAGGATAAAATTTGCAAAGTTTTCATAGACACAATCATGGATTTCTGTGATTGCTCTGGACAGGCAATTAACCTTCACAAGTCTAAGTTCTTTTTCTTTCCTAATGTGAACATAAGTAAGGCCATATGCCTGAGTAGGCAATGTGGTATCCCTAACTTCTAATCATGGCATTATCTCGGAGAACCTCTGCTTCATAAGAGAGCTAATTCGGAAGGTTTCAAGAATATTATTGATAACTTGAATGTCAATTTAGCTTGGTGGCAAACCAACCGTATCTCTTTGGTGGGTAGAGCCACTCTTGTTAAATCTGTGTTGGCCAACATTCCTTCCTATAGAAAAAAAACTTCACTTTTTCCTATTTCTCTTAGCAACAAGATTGACCAAATCTATATAAACTTCTTGTGTGGAGATATTGTGGAAAGAAGGAAGTTGAACTTAGTGAATTGGGACACAGTCTGTTCCAAAAAAATCCACGGATGCTTGGGAATCAAGATAGCCTCCCTCCTCAATAAAGTCTACCTGGCCAAGCTTTGTTGGACGATTATGTAAAGCGACAACACCATGTGGGTCAGCATGTTGAAGTCCAAATTCCTTACCAGTTCCATTTTTATGATTGGAACATGAAAATAAAAGCTTCCCACATTCGGAGAAGTATCGACAAGTGCAGGGTAATTATTCAAAGGAAATCCAAATGGAGTATTGGAGATGGTAAGACAAATATCTTTCAGGTTTCATTAGTGACGCGATTTCTTAACGCATAAGCGCAAGTGCACGGCAAAGTAATATAAGGATGGTATTAAAACCCCGAGTTAATGATCCCACGAGTAAAGACTCGAGAGTATTTAATTAGTTAATTTATTTATTTTACTGTACAGGAGGAAAAATTTGATTGGTTTAAGAATTGAAATAACAACTAAGCTAATATTTTTGTGTTTTTTTATAATGAAGAAATCAAATACGGAGAAACTAGGCGATCTCTAGATCACCTAGGGTTGTAGACAAGTTACGGTTCATCTATGTAACACTTCAATCCTATACTAGTTCAGCCGGGTAATAGACCATGACATTATCAAGTCGATCTCATGTCATTTCACATCTCGGTTGACTACAATCTCCTCTCGGTCTCATGTTGTCTACCGGTCCGTTCTAGCAGGTCATATACTGGTACAGTAATGGGTCTTGTCGGCCCGCCGTTTCACGGAACAACTGAATAATCCTACCTAATCTACCCACACTAGGCCAATCCTAACACTTCTCCTTTTCGGTCTCGGTGATTCGGGATTGATTTCAAGTTCTCTTGACAATTAGGTTGAGTCACTGTCGTTCACTCATCTAATTAGCTAGTACATCCGGGTAGCTACTCCATTCATACTAAAGATTAAGCATAGAACAAGAACGTGTAACTAGAGCGAATATTAGTACACTACTAGAAATCTTAGCAAAAACGTCATTAAGAAAATGCGGTATTTGCTAAAATTAATGCTGCATTTAGCAAAAACAGCATTAATTGCTGCATTAAGGATAACGCTGCATTAGCCAGTGCTGTATTTTTCATTGCAGCATTAAGCTAATGCTGTTAGCAAAAAACAACATTACTTGCAGCATTAACTAATGCTGCACAGTTCTGCTCACATCCTGCTGAATTAACACACTAATGCTGCATTTGGGAATGAAATTGTAGCATTATAGGGCTTTAATGCTGCATTTTTATACTTAATTTTGCTGCATTATTATCGATTAATGCTGCATTTTTCATACTTCTCTATTTCATCTCCTCCTTCCATTTACTGTTTTCCTGTTGAAGAGTCTATTTTACCCTTCTACTTTCACTCTAATTCTCTCACTGTACCATAACAACAATACTTCTAATTATCACAACAACAACAACAACAACAACAACAACAACAACAACAACAACAACAACAATAATAAGAACAACAAGAACAGAAGACATTAAAAATTTGACAAAGAGATTACAAATTTAACAAATACATTACAAAATTTGAGGAAACAATTATCTCATTTTCCACCATCACAACAACCACCAACAACACAGATCTAATCCAAACAAAATAAAAACGAAGAAACTAATCTCGCTGAAATTAACATATGTCTGGGATAATTACAAGGGAAGAATAAAAAGAACTAAGAAACAAGCAGGAGCAGATCTGAAGCAGGCTTCAAAGTAATGTGTAAATGAACAACACCGCCGTCGAACGAAATCACCGCCACCGCCTATCTCCAGTATAGAAGTCCCGCCACCAGAAGTCCTTCTCCTCCATCTTCTTTCTTCATCCACTCTCTCCATCCATCTTCGTTCTTAATCCGCTAGTTCATCCTCCATTTGCCACCGCAGCTTGTCAGAACCATCTTTTTCTAGAGATCTGCTAGTTCTTCATCCGCTCAAAGAACCACCACCGCCCCTGCAATTCACTAGATCAAGAACGCAAAGGGAGAGGGAGAGTGATAGAGAGAGCGTGAGATAAGGACAGAGAGAGGGAGAGAGAGAGAGACTCACCAGATCTGAAACGCAGAGGTAGAGACACAGAAGAGGAGGCGTTTTCGGGACACGGAGGCGAAGACGACGGCGGATGCTCCGATATGCGGTGGCGATCGTTGGGGGTGGCGGTCATTGGCGGTGGAAGAGACCGAGACAAAGAGAGAGGGGAAGATGAAGAGGTCAGAGAGCACGACGGGAGGTCCGAAGCTTCCTCATCTCCTCCTCTTCACCCTCTCCCTCACGATATGTTCCTCATCTCCATCTCCATCTCCGTCTCTCTCTCTCTCCCTCTCTGTCTATCTCTCTCTGTGTATTCGTTTCTCCCTCTCTCTCTCTCCCTCCCACTGTGTTTATTTGTTCATACGGGTGAGGGGTGAGAGATGAGAGTGAGGCGGCTGAGTGGGTATATTAGGGTTAGTTGATTAGCTATACTTTTTAATGAATTTGCAATTCCCCCAAAATGTTTAGTGAAAGTTTGAATTTCGCCCAAAATGTTTTGTGATTGCAGTGTTAGTTTTGTTAATGCTGCAAAATAGAACTAAAAAAGCAGCATTAATGTGATTAATGCCACAATTTGCAGCATTATTGGATTAATGCTGCAATTTATAAGCTGTTTAGCCAAAAATTGCAACATTATAGGATTAATGCTATAGTAATACTGCATTTACTTTGCAACATTAATAATAATGCTGCTTTAGGGTATCAATTGCCGCATTTGTTCAAATGCTACAAATAAAGTGTGGTATTTGGTAAGATTTATAGTAGTGATATTAAGCAAGAAGTTGATTCATGAATAACTCCTAGTTTCATTTACTATCAAATCATATCCTAATCATGTCAATACACAAATATCGGCAATAAAGTCAATAAACTAAGTGTTCTTTGAGTAAATCAAATCACAAGCATGAAACAAAGTCTACGAATCCAGACAATTAATCGCCTACATAACCCTAGGCTCTAGTAGAGATGCCTAGCAAAATAATTTAGCTACTAGAAATCAGTATAGCAAAGCTATGTAGTTTCTCCATACAAGATTTGAAAGAGGAAGAAGAAACTCAAACCTTAGATCATCAATGGAGGACTTGGCCTTGTCTTCTCTTTGTATTTCCGTCCTCATCCTTTCCCTTGCGTGAGTTAGATGAATAATAATCCCCCAATTCATTGGAGTAGTCTATTACTTAAACCTATGGTTAGGAGTTAATTAAAAAAACTACGTAGTTTTGGAACAAGTATAGCTGAACTCTTTTTTTCTTCCTTTGACTGCGCGAATTTCGCTTCAAAAGATCAAAGAATCTCCCTTTATCTAATCATGCGATCTGCTATAACTGCAGTTAGAAAATTTTCCGTGATCGCACAATTTCTAATCGTGAGATATGGTGATCTTTAGCCTTCAGATCCTGCGATCAGCCACTCTTGCCGTGAAAACAGTGAGTTTTCTTCAATTTTTGCTCCGAATTTTGGCTAAGTATGGGGAGGGGGGTTAAAGTGTCATTACAAAAACTTGATTAAATGACACTTGCCTCCCCTCTCATGTCTTTTAACCATTTTCTTCACGATTTCTTCTTCGTTTAGCTCCCGAGTAATTTCCAACACCCATTTCTCCTCTTCGCTTCATTTACCAAGCTTTGTTGTCGTCAAAACAAGACGATGCACAACCCGTGCGATCAAACGTGACAAAAATATATAAATAATGAGAGAAACGCTATGATTGATAAAATAACGTGTAGAGCTAAACTTCTACGTTTTCTCTCTAATTAGAGTGTAAAACTAAGATTATCAACCCCGAAATCACGCAAAACGATACAAACCTGCAAGAAATAAAACTCTAATATAGTGTTATCAAATCCCCCACACTACCTTTTTGCGCGTCCCGAGCAAAATCAAGCTACATAATACATTTAAATGCACCGATTGCATTCAACTCCACTAGCCATGTGACACGAACAACACACACACACACACAATCTAGATGAGTATAAAATGCAACCCGATTATAGAATAGTGCAAGAATTAAAACAACGCATACTTTCATTCTATTTCTTAAGATATGGACAATCTCGCTATCACAAACCAGAATCATCAAACATTGTCTCTTTTTCAATTCACACCATCGTAATAAGGAATTGAAAATACGATGACCCTACGCACAAGCTCACTAAGGGGTTCCCAGACATCCACCAAACTCAATCCAAGATCCGGGCACGCCCTTTAGATTAGAGGGTCTAGGCATCCTTAGTCTTATGGTATTCTTTCGTCTCCAAGTAACTTGAGGTTTTCAGACCCTCTTAGCCATTATTGCATTGAATGCAAGTTATCACAGTGACGTGAGACACAAATTCGTGTAATACGGCTTGATTTTTTTTTCCGTAGGCGCTCGAATTGGTTTGAATCCAAATTCCCTGTGCAAACGGGGGCACATTAGGCTGTTCACCGTATCTAGTCCAAGAGCAGATTTTGATTTCTTTTATTTTTTTCATTCCCTTCTTTTCATTTCAGCCGTGCAGTTAGAGCAACTAAGTGTGGGTTTTTTTGGTTAGCTCTTGAAACCGTCGTTATGGATGGTGGTGTACATTCCCTAACTTCACTTAGGCTAGAGCAGCGTACCACATAAAACTAATTCAACACGAAGGTCCACCCCTGATTTATAGGAGGTATACCCTCGTCTACTTTCCAAGCACACTATAGGAACTAAATGTATACCCTCGTCTAATTTCCACGTTTTCCTAAATACTCGGGAATTTTTTTTCGTGAAACTGGTGCGCAAGACACTAAAAAATCAGGTTTTCACCACTACGGTGCTTCCTATTCATTAAGACACTTTCACCGAACTCTCTCTGGTTTCACCCTTCATCCATTTCCCAACTCAAAAAATTTAAATTTTTATAGATTTTTGATTTTTGATTTTTTTTTTCAAATTTCTCATATTTTTCTAGACTCTTATGATTTTGGCCTACTCGATTAACCATACAACGATTGGGTATGGGACTCAATAAAGTAAAAGTGCAAAACAATGCAGTATTTAAAACTATCACAATACGAAAATGAAACATCATTCTATACTAACCACATTAACACAATACTAAACAAACTACGTGTGACAAGGATTATTGCAAGACATATCATGGCTAGTAAAATTAGACACAACCCCCCCCCCCCCCCCCCCACACACACATACTTAAGCGATTCGTTGTCCTCAATGAATTTAGAGATCAATTAGGAGGTTTCCTTGCTTACATGTGTAGGCGGTGGATTTCAAAATTATCTCTCAAAAAATAGAAACGAGAAAGAGATACTTGTGGTGCCCGGACCTACATGGGCACCGTTGTCGCAAAAGAGCAACAAGAAGGGGTCTTGTGGACCGTTGACAGTTTCTGGAAAAGTCTCACCTCGCATTCTGTTCATGTGTCCGTGCACACTGATTGGAATAATTAAGAAGGGAAACCCGGAGCATCAAGAAGTCTTATGTGTCTGTGTCCCTGCACACTGATTGGAAGAATTAACACAACTCTCTCTCTCTCACCCCTTAAAATCATATATGAAGAACTAAAAGAAAAAAATGAAATAAATAGCATCCTACTCTACATTGGGTTTCCTTCCAAGCATCCATTCTAATTTAATGTCGACGGCCTGACCCGGTTACTTCAACCTAAAAGGAAAGTGGAGACTTCTTTATCCCTACACTTCTTCTTCTTCCACCATATCTTTTCCTTTATTATCCTTTCAAGCGCACCCATGTACTGTGACGTTGGTGGATAGTTGTGGAAGCTAACTCATTTCATTTTGTAGTTGATCTTCTTAATCAACTTCCACAATGTACCATTAGGCTCACATGCATCCTTCTCCATAAATTCATCCGAGTAGTACCTCATTGGTGCTATATGCTCTTCAGTAAACTCATTCACTTCATCCACGCCCCCATACTGAGAGATTACCAATTCCTTTAATATGGAATATAAATCATCATCAATGTGGCCAATTGGACAAGAAATTGAAAGTGGTCCATTACATTCTTCCCCATAAGAGTCTCCATTCACATGTCTTACTAACTCATCGCAAACTTGATGAATATGAGATATGAAGAATTCTTCATAAATCAGAGTTGGGGCTTTTACCTCAATAGGAATGGAAACTGTTTCTTCATCAGCACTCCACAAGCTTCAAATGTCGATTTCTTCCCATTCATGCCAAGGAAGTGGGGGTGACTGCGGCTTTAACTCACAATACGACAAGTCCTCCCATCTTTGGCACACAGGTCCACCACAGTCGGAATTAGAATTTGAATCCTCATAAATGGAAAAGTCCACAATGGTTTATGGACATTGCATTCTTCGCTCGGCTCAGGCGCCTCTTCTTCCACAAATGTAGCTCGTGGCGCATTCTCTTGTGGTGCTGGTGGTGGTGATGGAGGTTCAGCTTGAGTCTCAATGTGCGGCATGGCCTCCTCTTGTGAATATGATAACCTTGCCACTAACATCTCCAATACCTCAATTTTCTTCATATTTAAATTTATCATCTCCTACAAATGCTCAATAGTTTTCCGTGAATCCTCTTGTAGCTGCTGATGGAGATGGGGTGGATGAACTCGGCGTGAGTCCCTGTTGTCATGATAAATACCGCAACAATAGCACCAACTTATGCATGCATCATCTTCTTCATGGTTACCCCTGCAGTAGAATCAGTAGGGGGACCAGAATAATAGTCTTGGCTCCACATGCTTAGTAGAATCTCTTGCTTCCCGTGTTCCTGAGAAAACAAACTCACAAGACACCCGTGAAGCACATTGATAGAAAAAAAACAAAATAAAAACTAAAATAGGAGTACTCTTAACTAACTCCTAACTAAATAATCCACCGCTGTACCCGGCAACGGCGCCAAAAACTTGACGCAATTTCTTAACGCGTATGCGCAAGTGCACGGTCAAGTAAGATAGGGTGGTATTTCAACCCCGAGTTAATGTCCCACGAGGACAGACTCGAGAATATTTAATTCATTCTTAATTTAGATTATGTTATAGGAGGAAAGATTTTATTGATTTAATAATTGAAATAACAACTAAGCTTTTATTTTTTATTTTTTTATAATGAAGAAATCAAATACGGATTAAACAGGCGATCTCTAGAGCACCAAAGGCTGCAGACAAATTATGGTTAGCTATGTAACATGTCATTCCTATACTAGTTCAGCCGGGTAATAGACTATGACATTATCCTGTCGATCTCATGTCATTTTACGTCTTGGTTGACTACAATCTCTTCTCGGTCTCATGTTATCTACCAGTCCGTTCTAGCAGGTCATTTACTGGTACGATAACGGGTCTTGTCGGCCCACCATTTCATTGAATAACTGAATAATCCTATCGAATCTACCCACACTAGGTCAATCCTAACAATTCTCCTTTTAGGTCTTGGTGATGCGGGATTGTGTTCATTTTCTCTTCACAATAAGGTTGAGTAAAGCTCGTTCACTCATCTAATTAGCTAGTACGTCCGGGTAGCTACTCCACTCGTACTAAAGATTAAGCCCGGAACAAGAATGTGTAACTAGAACAAATATTAACTTTAAGAAAGAAATTGATTCATGAATAAATCCTAGTTTCTTTGAATATCAAATCATATCCTAATCGTGTCAATAGACTAAGATCAACAATAAAGTCAAGAAACTAATCGTTCGTTCAATAAATCGAATCACATGCATGAAACAAAGTCTACGAATCCGGAAAATTAATTCCCCACATAACCCTAGGCTCTCATAGAGATGCCTAGCAAAAGAATCTAGCAACTTGAAATAAATCTAGCAAAGCTAAGTAGTTTCTCCATACAAGATTCGAAAGAGGAAGAAGAATAAAAGAAACTCAAACCCTTGATCATCAATGGAGGTCTTGGCCTTGTCTTCTCTTTGTATTCGTCGTCCTCGTCCTTTACCTTGCGTGATTAAGATGAATTATAATCCCCCAGTTAATCGGAGTAGTCTATTAATTAATCCTAGGGTTATTAGTTAATTAAAAAACTACGTAGTTTTGGAACAAGCATAACTGGCCTTTTTTTTTTTTTTTTTTTTCTTTGCTTCCTTCGTCCGTGTGAATTTCGCTTCAAGACATCACACGATCTCCCTTATCAGATCGTGCGATCTGCTACAACGGCTGTGAGAAAATTTTCCGTGATCGCACGACCTGAATTTCTGATCATGCGATCTGGTGGTCTTCAGCCTTCAGATCATGCGATCAACAACTCTAGTCGTGAAAACAATGAGTTTTCTTCAATTTTTTCTCCGAATTTTGGCTAAGTATGGGGAGGGGGGTGTTGAATATTTTCTAACTCGCAAGTGTACGAGGTCACAAGTAATAAAGTTGGTAAGTTAATACTGGCACTTTATCCAACCCAAGGGACCAATGTGCGGAGAGTACTAGTTACTAATTGCTTAGGCACTATTTAAGCTAACAAAGTAAGAGTTGATTTTATGAACTAACTAGCTAATGTTCATAAACTAAACGTTAACTAAAATTTAAGGTATAATAAGATAAAGGCTAGGGTTAAGGTGATTTGATGCAAGTTTTCAATTATTGACTCGACTACTTGAAACACCAATGATTTTGAAGTTCTAGGACTTGAATGTTCCTAATTGACCTCTCTCAAGCGAAAACTAGGCTCCTAACTAACAAGAAATAGAGATCTCTCGATTCACTAGATGCAAGTAATTAGGGGTTAAGCACTTATTTTCACTCAATATACGTCCACCTAAGGCGTGCAACTATCTCTCGATCTTGTACACAAGCAACAAAGGTTCAATTCCACTCTTTAAAATACCAAGTTAATCTCTCTCAAGAAATAACTAGGGTTATTAATCATCTAGCAAGTGATCAAGTTGCTACAAGCATGAAACACAATGAAATTGATAGAAATCAACAAAACTCATAGCATTAAGGCATCAATCCATGAATCAAGATAATCCAAGTCATAAATATCCAAACTAACTTCAAATCCCAAACCCTAACATAAAATCTAAGCTAACATAATGAAGTTATAAAGATAACCATGAAGAGAAGAAGAAAAAATAAAAACAATAGAGAGAAAGGAAGAAGGACTCATGATTCGGCCTCCGTTAAGCTCTCTACATCTTTTTCGCGTGTTCCTCCATCTTCTTAGTCGTTCTCCATACTGCCTTGGGTGTTCATATTCTTCCTTAAGACTTCTTCTCTTGACTAATGGCTGAAAATAGCCCTTTATAGGTCAAAAATTCGTCCTAGAGGGTTTGGATACGTTTCCATAATGTTTTGGCCAAAATTACACTTTTGCCACCCGTAATTTTGGACAGATTTTGACGCTGATTGTGCGCAGGCCTTTTCTCTCTCATCCGGATAGCGAATTGGGCTCATTTTTTATCTTTGGAAAGCCCTGGATGTCTATTTTCCAACGGTGCAAGCCTTGATCCAAAACTAGTTGCGTAGCTCAAGATACATCCGAAATAGTGAAGGCTGGTCCTGGACAGCTTTTCCAACTCTTCTTCTTTTTGCGTCATCTTTTCTCCTCTTTATCTAGCTTCATTCCAAGCATCTTTAAGCCTCTCATAAGCTCCTTTTCACCTATTTTCCTGAGATACACAACAATAAACTACCCGTGCAATTATCATAGCAAGTATAAGAGAAAACATGCACGAATAAGCTAGAAACTACAATTTTCACTCTTAGGCTTATAAATCATAAGATTCACATATTTGAGAAAATATAACATAAAAATCATACAAAATTGGTCTAAGAAAAGTAATGTAGAAGCATAATAATAAGTCCTAATAAGAGTTATCAAACCCCCACACTTATCTTTTGCTCGTCCCGAGCAAAACCACTATTTACTAGCCATCTCAAGACGCAAACGACTCAACACGACTCATGACTATGCAACTACATGAGCTAACTACAATGCAACTCCATTATACACAATGCAAAAATTTAAACAACACATATTTTTCTTCTTTTTCCGAGATTGGGCAACCTCTTTATCATAAACCGAAATCATCAAATCCTCACAAGCTCACTTTGAATTTTTATGACACGTAGTGAGAAATGGTATATGATGATCCTATCCGCAAACTCACTAAGGTGTCCCAAAACATCCACCAAACCAAACCAAGATACGGCACGTCTTTTAACTCGGAGGGTCTAGGCATCTCGAGTCACTAAGTGGTCTTTCTTCACCAAGTCATTTGAGGTTTTCAGACCCTCTTAGCCGTTATTGCTTTTGAAATGAAAATTATCCCATTGACGGGAGACGCAACTCCTGTGTAATACGGCTTGACTTTAGTTTGCCTCTTAAGCTCTAGATTGGATTGAACCCAAATTTTCCGCGCAAACAGAAGCACAATAGGTTGTTTCTTCTTGAAGCACAACATTTTATATGTATATATATATATATATTTATTTTATTTTATTTTATTTCCTCCTCTGTTTTTACAACCGTGCATTAGAGCTTAAGAGTGTGGGCTTTTTAGGATTTTCTCTTGGAACCACCTTAAGGGATGGTGGTGTACGCTCCCCGACTTCGCTTAGGCCGAAGTCGTACCACATGAAACCGACTCTACACGAAGGTCCACACCATATTCCAAGAGTCCACAAGTTTCCACGGGAAACAGATTATTCAACCACCTAGAGACTCAATCCTCCTAGCACACTATAGAAGCCAAAAGTATTCCCGTAATCTACTTTCACCATTCCCGAATACCCGGGACATCCTGTCGTGAGACTCACGCACAAGATACTAGAATTAATGTTTCCCTACTACGGTGCTTCGTACTCTCATGAGCTCTTTCACTGGATTCTCTTCGGTTTCTAGGTCTTAAGTTGCCATTTTTCTCAACTTTTTTTTCAATTTTTTTGTTTTTTCACTAATTTTTTTTTCTTTTTTCTCATATTTTCCTACACTTTACATGATTTTGGCCAACTCGACTAACCACATAAATTGGGTAGGGTGGCTCAGTAATTTAAAAGTGCAAACTATATGCATAACTACACAAATCTAACACAATACGACACTATATTAAAACACGACACTAACCACAAATACTCATGTTACGACATATACTACATGTAACAAGGCTATGCAAGACTGACATGGCTAGCAAACGGCTCAAATCCCCCCACACTTAAGCGCTTCGTTGTCCTCAAACAACTTAAAGATCAACCAAGAACACTCAACATTCAAATGCGAGGGGCGGTGATTCTACTCGGGGTCAAAGCCACGGCACAAAAAGGTAGCTCCAAAAAATTTAGAGATAATTCAAGCTACGTGCACGTGACAAGTTGTGTGTACCGAAATTAAGCAAGTACTCAAGTAATTCCCTAGAATTCTAAAAATAAAATCCTATAGCAAGTACGATGTGCCTAAACGGTAAGTAAAGAGAGAGAAGAGAGTACTCACAACCGACAGAAGGTCGGGGACGAAATCTGAGAAGTGTTGACTGAGATAGCAAGAACAATCCCCAAGCTAACATTGTGCGCATCAATGCTAACTCCCATTGCGGTCGAGTGTATAGAACACACCGGGGTCCATTGATCCTGTTGGTGCTGAAGAAAAAGGAACGAAGAATCCCCGAACTTGCAATTTGAGTTCCCGTAATGGTCGAGTGCGCGGTAGCACACCGGGGTTGATTACTTCGTCAAATTCCTCCGCTTTCTTTTGAACCACCTTGGCTGAGGAATCAATCTCTATCGTTGATAAACTAGAGATCATTATGGAGCTGTAATGGGGCAAAAACAATTCACCACAAGTTTCAAATTTGCCCCTTAATCTTCCATTCTCAAACAATGTCTCTGTTCTAAAGCCTCAAATAAAATTAATCATTCAAATTTCAGAACCAACATTATATCAATCCCCGATACATTCTTCCAGTCCGTTGAATTCATCCCACCCAAGAGTCATTCAACCTATCTGTTTATCATTGTCATAAATCATGTAGAATTCGCAACAAAAAACAAGCCCACAATCCAAAGAGCTGAGTTTCAGTTTTAATCGAGGATAGAGAGATTGGTTTGAGGGTGGGTTTCGAGTCTAATTTCTGTCAATTGAGAAGCTAATACCGGAGAGACGAGAGGAGCAGTAGCGATGACCAGATAGGGTTATGGGTTTCGATTCCGCGGTGAACAGAGGTGGGGCAGAGGTGGTTCGTTGGTCGGAGAGAAGAGAGGAGGCTGTGATGGTGGGTTGTTCTGGTTGGTCGAGCTTTTGGTCGTATTCAATGGTCGACGAGCAGGGCAGCGTGTGAGGTGAGTCGGATTGTTTCTGGGCTATATTCACCGGGGTTATAAGGCGATGGGTTCTGAGGGCGGTGAGAGCACTAATTGGTAGGCGACGGGGGGCGATGATGGGGGCGATGGAGGTCAGGGGTTCAGCTGTGGCTTCGGCAAGGAAGGAGACAGAGGGGACAAAGTCGGAGAGGATAAAGGAGGGCAGCGGTGGTGGTTGGCGTGCTGCTGCTAGGGCTTCAACAGAGAGGGACAGGGAAGACGATGGGGGAAAGGAGAAAGGGAATATGTTGGTAGTTTTCAGAAAGTTGGGGGGTTGTTTGTGACTTTAGGCTAAATTTACATGTTGAACCAACAGATTGAAAACCCTCAAAGGCAGTGAGCTAGGTAGCTTAAAAGGCTGGAGACATGTTTTCTGGACATGCAGCTTCAATAAATTTTTCTTTCTTTATCTCGCCACTTTTTCTTCTTCCACCACTTCAGTTCTTTCATTCTCTTTTCAAGTGTACTTCCAAGTCGTTTAATCAGTGAATAAAAGTTGAAGAACTTCAGCCCCTTCATAATTGTCTTCTTTCGTTTCTTCCAATTCCTCAGCTCCAAAGTCTTAAGCAAAAAGTCATTATAACCATTATCTTCAATTGGTAGCAGGACAAGCTCATGATCAAGCAAGGGAATCTGAAACTGTGGTGCGCATTCAAGAGCTTTTGGTACTACTTGATGGAACAAGTATTTTCCAGGCTTAACATTTTCTGTGTGAATAATATACACATCCGACAATGTATCAATTCCCTTTAATCTACTATTCTCAAGAACGGGAGGTATCATGAAGTTTATTACCGGAATATATGCCTCTTCAAGATAACCATACAATAGCAGCTCAACTTCCTCAAAAGCTTGGTCACATATTGAAGTAAGAGCCTCATCAATATATGAATCAAATTCAATGGTACTCTCGACGCTCTTGGATTCAACAATGTTCTCATGAAGGCTTGAAGATATTGACTCGTACTCCTCATACTTTAGTTTGATTAAACTTTCAAGAGGATCTTGGAGTTTTGAGTCACCTTAAAGATCATATTGAAGACTTTGCACCTCCTCAATTCCCATGCTTACAACAATTTGTTTAGAATCATTAGCCACTTGTATTAATGTTTCAAATATCTCCCCTTGCATGATCAACATTCTTTCCAACACGTCTTGTTGAGGATAGCAATAATTTGAAGCACGAGAAATATGATCCATAATGGTCAAGCAATCACCATCATCATGTTCACCTCCACACTCGCAACAACAAAGACTTGGTGGATAGCTTGATTTTGACATTGTTCTTTTGAAATACACCTAGAAAACACAACTACTAAACAAAGAGATTAGACCTCAAATAAAAGTAATAAATAATTAAAAGAAAATGCTTAAAATAGTACTTAACACAAATTCACTAATATCACCAATTAGTCCCCGACAACGGCGCCAAAAACTTGTTGACTATTTTCTAACTCGCAAGTGTACGAGGTCAAGTAATAAAGTTGGTAAGTTAATATCGGGAGTTTATCGAACCCAAGGGACCAATGTGCGGAGAGTACTAGTTACTAATTGCTTAGGCACTATTTAAGCTAACAAAGTAAGAGTTGATTTTATGAACTAACTAGCTAATTTGCATAAACTAAACGATAACTAAAATTGAAGGGATAATAAGATAAAGGCTAGGGTTAAGGTGATTTGATGCAAGTTTTCAATTATTGACTTGACTACTTGAAACACCTATGATTTGGAAGTTCTAGGACTTGAATGTTCCTAATTGACCTCTCTCAAGCGTCAACTAGGCTCCTAACTAACAAGAAATAGAGATCTCTCGATTCACTAGATGCAAGTAATTAGGGGTTAAGCACTTATTTTCACTCAATATACGTCCACCTAAGGCGTGCAACTATCTCTCGATCTTGTACACAAGCAACAAATGTTCAATTCCACTCTTTACAATCCCAAGTTAAACTCTCTCAAGCAATAACTAGGGTTCTTAATCATCTAGCAAGTGATCAAGTTGCTACAAGCATGAAACACAATGAAGTTGATAGAAATCAACAAAACTCATAGCATTAAGGCATAAATCCATGAATCAAGATAATCCAAGTCATAAAGATCCAAACTAACTTCAAATCACAAACCCTAACATAAACTCTAAGCTAACATAATGAAGTTATGAAGATAAACATGAAGAGAATAAGAAAACATAAACAAAAAAATAGAGAGAAAGGAAGAAGAACTCATGATTCGGCCTCCGTTAAGCTCTCTACATCTTTTTCGCGTGTTCCTCCATCTTCTTAGTCGTTCTCCATACTGCCTTGGGTGTTCATATTCTCCTTAAGAATTCCTCTATTGAATAATGGCTGAAAATAGCCCTTTATAGGTCTAAAATATGTCGTTAGAGGGTTTGGATAGGTTTCCATAATGTTTTGGCCAAAATTACACTTTTGCCACCCGTAATTCTGGACAGATTTGGACGCTGATTTTGCGCGGGCCTTTTCTCCCTCATCCGGATAGCGAATTGGGCTCATTTTATATCGTTGGAAAGCCCTGGATGTCTACTTTACAATGGTGCAATCCTTAATCCAAAACTAGTTGTGTTGCTCAAGACACATCCGAAATAGTGAAGGCTGGTCCTGGACAGCTTTTCCAACTCTTCTTCTTTTTGCGTCATCTTTTCTCCTCTTTATCTAGCTTCATTCCAAGCATCTTTAAGCCTCTCATAAGCTCCTTTTCACCTATTTTCTTTAGATACCCAACAATAAACTACCCGTGCAATTATCATAGCAAGTATAAGAGAAAACATGTACGAATAAGCTAGAAACTACAATTTTCACTCTTAGGCTTATAAATCATAAAATTCACATATTTGAGCAAATATACCATAAAAATCATACAAAATTGGTCTAAGACAAGTAATGTAGAAGAATAATAATAATAACTCCTAATAAGATTTATCAGGGGGTTAAAGTTTCATTACAAAAACTTGATTAAATAACACTTGCCTCCCCTCTCCATGTCTTTTCACCATTTTCTTCAAGATTTCTTCTCCGTTAGCTCCCGAATAATCTCCAACACCCGTTTCTCCTCTTCGATTCATTTCCCAAACTCTATCTCATGTCAAAACAGCACGAAACACAACCTGTGCGATCAAACGTGAAAAAAAAATAAAAAATAATGCGAGAAACGCTGGGATTAACAAAATAACGCCTAGAGCTAAACTTATACGTTTTATTTCTAATCAGAGTGTAAAGCTAACATTATCAACCACGAAATCACGCAAAACGATATAAACGTGCAAGAGATATAACTCTATTATAGAGTTATCAATTGGGAGTGGAAATACTCCAGTCTGTAACAAAGCTATTGAATCAAGTCAAATGAACAATCTTAAAGCCCACCATTGTCTGAGAGATGATGGAAGTTTGAACTTCGTCTAGTACCCCTGCTAATTTGAATGCTGAGGATGCAGACATGGTCTGTAAACCCCATGTCCCTCTTTACAGCAATCAAATTGACAAATTACGTTGGATTGGCACTAAAAATTGCTATTTTAGTGTCTATTTTGCTATTGAGTTCTTAACTCTTAATAAACCAGTTTCTGATGACTGGACTTGGTTGTGGAAGATCAAAATTGCTCATAAAATTAAGGGTCAATTACTTATTACCCACCCCCAGTATAGAGTAATGATCCATGTACCACCTTCCGTTTCAAATCCCTCTTGCTTCCACCTCCATCTGTTAATTGTTGGTAATCAGCAACTGGGATAAATTCCGTCCAACATTTCCGTTAACTAACGGTTTTTGAGGGGAAATGTTGTCAACTCACAAAAAATATGAACACCAATTAATACAATCACAAGCCCGCCATTACCACCATCAGGACCACCGCTGCACCACCAACTACAAGCAAACCCAGATCCGGCCACTAACAAACTCATAATCCACAATACCACCGCCATCACTACAACCATTAAACCCAGAAATTGGGAACTGACCATCACCAATGCACACAACACGAGACCCAATTTCAACCCAATTGAACATGCCGTTTCCACCTCTGTTCATCCCCAATTTGAGCCCGAATTCATCTCGCAATCATCTAATCCGCGGCACGCCTTGTTCATCACCAGTTCAAACCCAACCGATCGAAATCAAAACTCCGATCTCCAATTACATAGACCCACATCTGAATACCAACATGTGAGGTAATTGACCTCACATATACTCGCCGGACAAATTATCGCCAGAAAAGAAGAAGAACCGAAGAGAAGTCTCTCCGATTTGAAGAGAGGAGTTAGGGTTTCAGAGAAGAAGAAGATGAAATTGGGGTAGAACTTGAATTAACATAAAAACGTGCTAATTTCATTACAAACCCGGCTATATATAGAGGGGGGAAGGTAAATGCAATATTTCTAAACTAACTAACGGTCTAGACACGTAAGCAGCAATGATCTGTTCTAGCCAATCAGCAGCGAGGAAGCTGCTGACTGTGTTGACAAAGCTGGCACAAGAGCTGAACGACACCGTTCCTCTTAAACATTTGAACTCCAACGGCACATCCATCCGCAGCAGAGATCAAAAGATCAACTCAATCCAACGGTTACTGCTTAACCGAATTACACAACCACCGTTTAGGACTCATTGAAGTTTAGTCCTAAACATACAACCACAGTTTAGTAACCCTTTCACTTAGGTCCCTGACAAGTCCAAAACTCTATCAATCAACATCCACCATAGATATATGAAATCAGATAGAGAGAGAAGAAGAAGAAGAAGAAGAAGAAGAAGAAGAAGAAGAAGAAGAAGAAGAAGAAGAAGAAGAAGAAGAAGAAGAAGAAGAAGAAGAAGAAGAAGAAGAAGAAGAAGAAGAAGAAGAAGAAGAAGAAGAAGAAGAAAAAGTAGCCCCCGACGGAATCATTGGCGTCATCCACGGTGGAGTCGAACCCAATCACCGTCTTTCTTCTTCTCCTTCTTTCCTCCTCCAGCAGGTCTCGTTCTCTTTCTCTCTTCCTCTTCGTGAACCCATATATGGGTTGTGAGGAAGAGGCGGCCGACGGCGGAGGCGGAGGTTGACGGTGGATTCCTCCCTCTCCTGCTTCGTTTTTTTCTTTCTCATGCTTGTTTTTCTTTTTGTTTCTACTGCTTTTTTTTTCATTTTTCTTGCCTTTTTAATTAAAAAACTTATTGCAAATACTATTATACCCTTGACAGAGTTAACCTTTCAAACGAAATTTTACCTTAGTTGCTGATTATTAACAATTAACAGCTGCAGTTGGCATCAAGAGGAATTTGAAACTGAATGTGGTTCATGGATCATTACGCTATACTCGAGGTGGCTAATAAGTAATTGACCATAAATTTAAAGTTTTACCTGGAAAATGATGAAGGAAAGACTCCCTAGTAATGAAATGAGACTCATTAGAAGAATGAAGACTAATGGCTACTGTCCAAGATGCAATTTTAATCTTGAATCTCATGATCATCTATTTAGAAAGTGCCCTCACTCTGGAAAAAGTTGGGATTGGCTGAGGGAGAGTTGTCATTCTGGTGCCTTTCAAAGTCAAAGTTTCAAAGTGTAAGTTAAACACAGCCTACATAATGATTCCCATTTCTTCCAAGACCTTAAATGGAGAGAAGTGTTAATCACTACTCTTTGGGCATTTGGAACCAGAGGAACAAAAAACATTTTGAGAATTCAAATATTTCTCATTATGTTTGTGTTTTCAATTCTATTAGGCAAGCCACTAATCTTCACTGTGCTTTTCATAATGAAGTGGTGAATATGAATGTAGTGGCAAAGCCCATCTCTTTTGCTACCACTAATTGGGTTCTTCCTAATGTAGGTAAGCTTAAACTCAATGCGGATGCAAGCCTTTACCCTGGTACATGAGGTGCTGCTTTTGGAGGTATTTTGCGCAATGACAAAGGAGCTCACATTCTGATCTATACAGGAAAATCTGTTGAGACTTTTGTCATCAATGGTGAAGTTCTAGCTCTGTAAAAGGACTTCAAATTTCCTACTCTAGCAACTTCAGCAATATGGAGGTGGAGTCTAACTCCCATGATGCTGTGATGTGATCAACAATGAGGACAATATTCATAGCTGCAGATGCTCACTCATTCAGGACATTAAGAACCTCCTCATTCTTTCCAAAAGCACTCTGAGTCATGTGCCAAGAGACAAGAACAAATGCGTTGACATCCTTGCTAGAATGGACTCATTCCAGAATGAAGACCTCATTGTGTACAACTCCACACCTGATGCTATCAAGAATGCCATCCCTGATGAAATTACTAGCTACAACTAGCCATGTGAGCTTGTTAGTTGTTGTCTGGATGTTTATGTTGTTGTTGTTGTTGTTGTTGTTTGTTTGTTTGTTTTTCTTCCTTTGTGTGTGTTTAAACTCTTTAATTTCTAAGGTATAAAAAATAAAATAAAATAGGGAGGTTGAGGATAGAGAGAGAGACATTGGAGAGAGAGGGTTGGACAAAAATTTTCTAATAAAACGGGCTTCATCTGAGAGACGTGTGGATTTTTAGTTGCAACTTTTCAAGTACTTATAGGCATACCTACCTAACAAACATCTTGCCTACTTAATTTTTTTCAATCGATTAATTCACCAGCCCAACCCAATTGGCGAGGTCAGACGGAACCCTAGTTGGGATGATATGTGTAATGTGAAATCTGTCGGTGGTATGGTCATTAGACACATTTATGTTTTTAATTTAGCTTTAATTGATAAACAAATATGGCGTGTTTTAGCTTGTCCTAATTCTTTATTTGCTATATAAATATTATCAAATTTAAAGTGTTTTGTGAAATCTATATGCTATAATAAAAGAGGCTAAGCGATTTTTATGGCGGAATGTACCTCTCTGCAGTTTTCTGGTTTGTTCTTTGCGTTGCGAAGTGGTCATGGTATTTTTGTAATAACGGGATTGATTTTGGTTGGTTTGGTGGGTTGGCGGTGGCTAATGACGTTGGCGCCCTTGGATGTTCCATGCCATTCCAGGCATCCGGCTTGTTAATTGAGTCATACGTGGAGGCTTTATGGGTATTTTCGGCGTAGGTTGTTTTATAAAGAATTGACGTTGTTGTCCTAGGTTAGTTGGAATCGTGCTCATCTGATGTTGGTATACTTTTAATTATTAGGCTCCATCTGGGTTCTGTCATTGACAAACCTTAAGGTTCTAAGCAAATTTTGGTTAGAGCATTTACTGCTCTGCCCTTTTGCAGTTTTTCTCTTGCTGTTTCTGATTGGCTGTGGTGATCCCGTAATAGATGGCGTTCTTTTGGTTCGTTTCTTTTTCATACAAAAACCAAGGGCCTAAGCGAATTTTGTTGGAGCAATTTACTGCTATGTCCTTTACTGTTTTGCTCCTTTAGTTCCCGAATGGCCGTGGTATTCCCGTAATAAAGGCCGTTTTTTTCTGTCTCATTTGGTGGACATTGAGAATGTCGGTTGGTGCATGTTCATAGTCAATCACGTAATTGCCATTGGTTAATTGTGATTGTTGTTATTAGATTTTGGTATTTCTATAATTATGATGGTTGTCTTGGGTTGTTCCATCTGCAAACCTTAAGCGATATTTGTGAGTCGTAATGACTACCGTGTCCCTCTCAGTAGTCTGCCTTTTCCATACAGTGATGATGTTTTTCATGTTAAGTTAAAGTTTATTATGTCATTTCGCTGTTCATTTGTGGGGGGGGGGGGGATAAAATATGGTTATGTTTTCTGGATACGTTTGTTGGAATAGATGCCCTAGAGGCAATCTTATTTAGTATGAACAATGTTTTGGCTAGAATATTCTTTGTATTATTTATGGAGATATTTAATATAATGAAGTCATTAGATTACAAATGTGTTGTTTATCTTAAATATCCCTAGTCAATTATAGTGATTAACAGGAAGATCATCTATCGACTAGTATGGGGTTTGATTGATATGGATATATCACCATCCAACACATGGGTATGCATTAGGGGTAATGGTATACTGGATTGTCCCACTCCGAGAAGGCTGCATACAAGTTATGTAAGGTCACAAGCGCTTCTCGCGGTGACAAGGGTATTGTAATTTTTAGATTTGAAGTCACTAGATCCTCTAGTTGTGGAATACTGTGTTTTGACATCATCAGAGGCTATACCATAACTGGGTAGAAATAAAGGCGCATATCTTTCACAATAGGAAGCAAGCTTAGAGATGGTAGTGATGTAGATAGAATTTGTCTCTCCCACATAACGGGAGCACATATCCTCGGCCACTCTAGGGGTAGTACTTATGGAATGTATGGCCAGAATCATATAAATAAATATGGGATATTTGTAGGGTTTTGATCATGGATACGCAGCGAAAAAACAATAAATTTATCCGATCCAGACCTTCCACGGATCACAGGAAGAGAAATCATGATGATGGTAAGAGAATCGTGTTATGTACCATTGAGTTCTCCTGTGATGACTTCTATCGCGAAAAGTATCATGTCTCTACGGTTGATCTACGCCTATGGGGGAGATCTAGATCTTCCAAACGGCTTGTGCTAGCTAGGATGAATGGAAGGGGATGAAGAAATCACGCAACGGAACACCAAGGGAGAGGGGTGGCCCTCTCTTGTGGCCGACGGGTTCGACGGACGACAAGGGGGTCTTCAGCCTCCTTGTTATCTTGCTCTCTCCTTCCTTCTCTCCAACTCAATGTATGTTATGAGAATAAGTTGTAGGGAAGGAAGCTATGAGCATCCTTTTGTATAGTCCAACAACTCCTTGTTACTACATAAAGGTCATCTCCTAATCCTACTCAAGTTCGGATTAGTCCAACTTGCATATTAGTCCTACTAAGTTAGCAAGTTGTTGCGATTTGATCATTCTAATTAATTATTCAAATCAATTAATTAATTCCAAATTCTAGTTCACCCCTGTGTGGCTTGTGACCCCATAGGTTCTACTTTGTTGGTAGTATTTACTAATATGGAGGGGCCTCTAGCAAGACATTCATTGTAGCCAACAAATAGAAATAGTCATCTTGACAAACCTTTTGCAAGTATTGTCTGTAGGGTTTTGATTATGGATACGCAACAGAAAAAGATAATTCATCCATTCAATACCCTCCAAGGATCACAGGACAAGAGACATAAAGATGGTAACGGAAGAAAACAAGTTACACACCTTAGGGTTTCTCCTGTGATGACTTGTAACGCGAATTGTGTCACGTCTCTATAGTTGATTGTTGAATCGATAATCCCAAGTATAAAATATCGCTACAAGTAGTACCCGAGTAAGAACGGGGTCGAATCCACAAGGATTGTGCAAGAGGAGACACTCTAAGCTAACACAACTACTAAGCAACTAACTAAATTGAAAAAAACGAGTTTCTCAAAGGCTTTAGAGCTAGCCAAGCTTTGGAATCTAACACACAAGTGATGGAGCAAGAGTTTTTGATGGTGCTAGAGTAAATGACTAAGAAAGAAAACAAACAACTACTAACACTATTACTAGTACGATTCAAATGAGTTTGTCAATAAGAGAGTAAGTTGGGTCAATCGATTTCAATAGAAGCCTTGTGTGTGAGCTTCAACACCCAAAGTTTATGTCAAAGGAAAACATGGATTATGTAGTAAGAGGATTTATCTAGCTCTTGTACTCAAGAGTGAAATGCAAAATCGAGTTATGTCAAGCATCTTTCATATGTAAACGAGAGCGTTTCCATATGAAAGATCAAGCCACAATTCGGATTTGTAATTCAATACATGAATACTACGAATTCGACATCCAAACTTATAAAACTATAAGACCAATTGAATTTCTCACACACAAGTCATCTTCTTCATCAATCAACCCAACAAGTATCTTATTTGTTCATATTCAAGAGCAAGACACGAGAATCAAGAGCATTCATGAAGATATTCATTATATTCAAGCTCAAATACTCTTCAATTCAATCAAAGAACACAAACTTGATACAAAATAATGAACAAACTACTAGAATTCGATTTAACTACACTTAATCAATCTAAAGCAGCTAACTAAACCCAGAAATTGAAGCTAACAGCAGCAGAAACACAAGGGTACTGATGCTGCTACAAAGCAGTGAAGAACAGAGGCAAAAATCAACACAACAGCCCCCCAATTCGAGCTCTCTCTCCCTTGGTTGTTACTGGCTCCGCAATAGCTCAGGACGAGCTCGGATTCACCAGAACGAACCCTGAACCGGGATGGTACCGAGAGAGAAGAGAGAGATAGAGGTTCGTTTCAGCTTTTGCGTGGGTGGTCACTGATTTCTTCTTCTTTCTCTTCGGTTTATATAGACTGCGGGGAAAGGGTTTCTTGGCCTCCAAGAACACATCCATTCCCTCTAATTCATCTTAGAGCTCCTCTTTCATTGATCTTCAGACGCTTCACGAACCCTAGTAGATTTAGGGATTTTCTATTCATTTCGTTTTGGGCCAAATTGATGGGTGCAATGGATAGGAGGTGGGCTGGGGATCGTTTTGGTACCGGGTAGGCATGATTTGGTGGCGATTTGGGGTGGTTTTGGGTCAGCTCTAGCTTCGCCAAAGCTTTGTCAATGGCTTTCTCTGGGTTCGTCTCTCACGTCGGGGAGAGAGAAGAAAGAAGACGACACGTCTACAGTTTATAAAGTTTGGAGAAAAGGCAACTCGGCCCCCTGATTTTTCTAAGTGCTTCAAAATGGCCCCCTTTCGTTAGAAACATTTCATTAATGGCCTTTATAACTTCAAAAAACTCCACTAAGGTCCCCTAATCCGTTAATTTCTTTTCTTCTTGGCCTTGACCTTCACTTTTGACTTGCAATTTAGCTTTTAACTTGTATATTCTCCGATTTTGGCATCTTTTTCACTTTATTTCTTCAATATAAGCCCATCTAAATCCTTCTTCACTTCTCTTGGCCCCTCCAAAGCCTCTCAATTCTTTATTCAAGCTTTCCCTACCACATCTTCACCTACAAAATAAGATAAAAACAACCAAAACTACGAAAACAAGCATAAGTCTAGAAAGAGAGATAAAATAGAGGAATTACACATATTAGCAAGTTAAGAAGAATTCATTAACATACTAAAACATGCAAATTTAAGTCGTTAACACACCCCCTAACTAGTCTTTTGCTCGTCCTCGAGCAAAGACAGCGATATGAGTAGAAATTTAGTGAAAAACCAATCATGAGAAACACACTCAACTAGACAAAGCTTGACTCAATTCTAAACTAGACTCAAATATTTACAAACACACTCACCCATTATCTATCCTAAGTGAGAACCCAAATAGAATAAAATCCTAAAGATTACTAGCTAATTTTAAATTTTTTGGTGGGGGAAAAAGAAGAATGCATAGATGTCTCCTCAAATAAATTCTCAAAGTCCAAAAATATTAAGGAAGAAGCCTATGGACGTCTAAGCATATACTCATACAAATGTGGGCGGTGTTTGGTAGAAGGTGACTCGTGCGATCCACAAAACTTGTTAATTATGTCCAATATGCGAGAAATTATGCCTTCAAAAATAACGATCACATGAAACTAGCCATTCTCCTACTTATTCAAAAGCACCCATGTAGGATGGACCTCCAAAGCTTTTAACAAAAAAATTTAAGAAGGGGAGATGTGGTTGTGGGATTGTATGATCCTTTTGTGGATTTTTGGTAGATGGAGCGATTTATCATAATTTCATTTTTTTTAACCTCAAATCCAAGGCTCTCCAAGACCCACAACAAAATAGAGGAATATACAAGCGAGTGGGCTTTTTAAGCTAATCCAAGGGAGCTATCTAGGTGGTGACGTAACATTATCCCCGGACACCCCTCTATTTCTTAGACATCGCATGGGGTGTCATTAGTAACCACCACTCCAATGGGCTTCAAGTTTCCACCGCAAAAACGATTAGGATAAAATCTTTTTGTGAAGTTCAAATAGCTTTAGAAAATGAACTCTTTATCAAAAGTAGAAGACGTCAAAGTTTATGTGATCAACTTATCTTGAAGGACTTAAACATGAAACGTAAATTTAGTGTGTCGCTTTGTGAGAACGCATGATGTCGCGGAATGTGGGATATTGGTGTAGATGTATTGAGTATAAGCAAAAAATTCCTTTCTAAAATAAAAATAAAAAGAACATGGACTAAGAGATTTCATTATTTAAAAACATCTGGCTTTCCAAATTCCCCCTTTTAACTTTTTCTCATTTTTTTTACATTTTTCAATTTTTTTTTCTTTTTTTTTTCAAAATAAGTGACTGAACTATAACTTCCTAAGACTCAATAAAGCTATCAAATAAGAAAATAAAATCTAGACTCAAGTTGAAAGGTTAAAATAAATAAAACTACCAAAGAAAGAAGAAAAAAAATCCATGGTTTGACACGAGGAAAGAGTGATGCTTCTCATGAAAGGTTCACACATTCTTTTTTTTTTTTTTCAAAATTTTCAAATTTTAAATTTTTACGATTTTTGTTTTCAAACTTTTTAAATTTTTTGCATTTTTCATGTAAATTATTAATGAAAAAAAGCATGCTAGTAACCATTTAAGCAAGAAATAAAATCTACTCCATCCCCTAACTAAAATATCACATTGTCCTCAATGTGTGAGAACAATGGCGAAGCATACAAATTCATATAAGAGACAAGGGATAGATGGACCTCATTTTTCGCTTTCTTGGCCACAAAGCATAAGTCCTCCTCGAAGAGCAACCTACAAAATAATCAAGAGCAAAAGGACTACAACTAATATTCACAAAGGTGATACTTTTGGTGAACACTAGTTAGTATAGGTTGGGTCCATAAGAGAAATGGACTCAACCTTAGCCTCAAAATTTTCAACATATGGTTTCAATCTTTGGCCATTCACCTTAAAACTTTCCCCACTTTTGGGGTTCAAAATTTCAATGGTCTCATAAGGATATACGTGCTTCACAATATATGGACCATTCCATTTTGATTTCAACATTCCTCCAAAGAGTTTCATCCTTGAGTGAAAGAGAAGAACTTTTTGATTAGGCTCGAAAGACTTAGGAACAATATGTTTATCATGATAGGCCTTTGTCCTTGCCTTAGAGATCCTAGTGTTCTCATAAGCTTCATTTCTAAGCTCTTCTAACTCATTCAAGTTTAACTTCCTTTCTTCCCTCGCTTTTGCAAGATCAAAATTCAAGAATTTGATGGCCCAATAGGCCTTGTGCTCTAACTCCACCGGAAGATGGCATACCTTTCCATACACTAGTCTATATGGAGACACACCAATGGGATTCTTGTAAGCGGTACAGTAAGCCCAAAGAGCATCAACCAACCTCAAAGACCAATCTTTGCGATTTGGGTTTACCGTTTTCTCCAAAATTCTTTTAATTTCCCTATTAGAAACTTCCACTTGCCCACTAGTTTGTGGGTGGTATGGTGTGCCAACTTTATGCACAATCCCATACTTTTTCATGAGGCTCTCAAAAGTCCTATTGTAAAAATGTGTCCCTTCATCGCTAATGATAGCTCGGGGCATGCCAAAACGAGATAAAATGTGGTGTTGAAGAAACTTAACCACAACTCTATGATCATTGGTTTTTGAAGGTATGTCTTCAACCCACTTTGACACATAATCCACCTCCAAGAGTATACATAGGTTACCAAAGGATGATGGGAATGGACCCATGAAGTCAATACCCCAAAAATTAAATATTTCAATAACTAAAACGGGGTTCAAGGGCATCATATTTCTTTTTACAATATTTCCTCCCATCCTTTGGCCCCTATCACATGCTTTGCAAAAATGAAATGCATCACTAAAAAGAGTAGGCCAATATAAACCACTTTGCAAAATCTTGGCGGCGGTTTTTTTAGCCGAAAAATGGCCTCCACAAGCATACTCATGGAAAATGAAAGAACACTATGAAACTCTTCATTTGGGATGCACCTTCTAAAAATTTGATCCGGACAATATTTAAACAAGTATGGGTCATCCCAAAAGAAATTTCGGCATTCTCTTACAAATCGCAACTTCTCTTGCCGTTTTAAATTTTGCGGAAAAATGCGACAAGCAAGATAATTAGCAATATCGGCAAACCAAGGAACATTTGAAAGGGCAAAAAGATGTTCATCGGGAAAAGTTTCAAGAATAGGCAAGGATATTTTTGGCTTAGGATTGTCAATCCTAGACAAGTGATCAGCCATAACATTTTCCACACCTCGTTTATCCTTGATTTCAATATCAAACTCTTGAAGCAAAAGTACCCAACGGATTAAACGAGGTTTGGAATCTTTCTTTGTGAAAATGTATTCCAAGGCGGCATGGTCGGTGTAGACAAGCACTTTTGAACCAAGCAAGTATGACCTAAATTTTTCAATAGCAAACACCATGGTCAAAGGCTCTTTTTCCGTAGTGGAATAATTTAACTGAGCATCATTCAAAGTTTTACTTGCATAATAGATAACATGTGCTTTCTTATCTTCACCTCTTTGACCCAAAACGGCACCAACCGCATGGTCACTAGCATCACACATGATTTCAAAAGAAATAGTCCATTTGGGTGGTTGCATGATAGGGGCCGTTACCAATAAATTCTTCAACTTTTCAAAGGCCTCTTGGCATGCACTAGACTACTCAAATGAATTTTCCTTTTGAAGGAGATTGCTCAAGGGCTTAGCAAGTGAGCTAAAGTCCTTGATAAATCTCCTATAAAATCGCGCATGACCTAGGAAAGATCTAATATCTTAACACATTTAGGAGGTGGAAGATTAGAAATCACATCTACTTTAGCCTTGTCTACACCAATACCATGAGAGGAAATAACATGACCCAAAACAATTCCATGCCTAACCATAAAGTGGCATTTTTCCCAATTCAAAACTAAATTCTTTTCTTCACATCTTCTCAAAACCATCTCAAGATTTCCAAGACAAGTATCAAATGAGTTTCCATGCAACGAAAAATTATCCATAAAAACTTCCATGCATTTTTCTATTATGTCCGAAAATATGCTTAACATGCAACGTTGAAAGGTAGCCGGGGCATTACACAAACCAAAAGGCATCCTCCTATAGGAAAATGTTCCAAATGGACAAGTGAAAGTGGTTTTCTCTTGGTCCATTGGATCTATGGCAATTTTTTATAACCCGAGTAGCCATCTAAAAAACAATAAAAGTCATGCCCCGCTAACCTTTCTAACATTTGGTCTATGAATGGAAGGGGAAAGTGATCCTTCCTAGTGACGGCATTCAATTTTCTATAATCAATGCACATCCGCTACTTAGTAGGAACTCTAGTGGTCACAAGCTCACCCTTCTCATTTTCCACAACAGTGACCCCCGATCTTTTAGGGACCACTTGGGTAGGACTTACCCATTTACTATCCGAGATGGGGTAAATCATACCCGCATCTAACAACTTGAGTACCTCGGCTCTCACAACTTCTTGCATGTGAGGGTTTAACCTCCTTTGAGGCTCTCTTGAAGTTTTGGCATTTTCCTCTAAATGAATTCAATTGGTGCAAATGGAAGGACTAATGCCTCTAATATCCTCAATGGACCATCCTATGGCACCTTGTAGTCCTTCAAAACTTCAAGCAACCTCTTTTCTTGCTCAACAGCAAGGGAAGATGAGACGATAATAGGATAAGTATCATTAACTACAAGAAATGCATATTTAAAATCTAAAGGAAGGGGTTTCAACTCACAAATTGGTGGAACCCTCACAATGGGAGGTATCACCTCACTCCCATGCAAATCACTATCAACACTAGAATTCTCATGAGTTGACTCAATGACTTGGTCAAGTTGGCCAAAGAGTCTCTCCCCTTCATCAAAGTCAAATTCTTCTTCCATAAGAAGAGATGAAAGGGGAGTGTTATCATCATACAAAAATTCCAATTATTCTAAAGTGAGCTCACTTGAATCTTTGGAACATGTAGTTAGAGTATAAACATCTTCAACACATGATTCTACCCAACTCACTTCACACACATCATCACATTTTGTGAGCTTGGGTGACTACATGCATTAAAAATATTAAGCTCTAACGTCATGTTCCCAAATGTAATATGCATCATACCACTTCTACAACTTATTTTTGCATTAGATGTAGCAAGAAATGGTCTCCCTAAAATAATAGGAATGGATGATGTGCCACTAACCAAAGGGGAGGTGTCTAAAACTATAAAATCCACCGGATAGTAACATTGGTTCACTTGAACCAACACATCCTCAATGATACCTATAGGGACTCTTGTGGACCTATCCGCCAATTGTAGAGTCACTCTTGTGGGTTTCAACTCACCCAACCCCAACTTATCATACACCGAGTATGGAAGAAGGTTTACACTTGCACCTAAATCTAATAAAGAATTATGAATTTTATGATCTCCAATGGTGCAAGTAATAGTAGGTGAACCCGGATATTTATACTTGGGAGGGAGATTATATTGGAGAATTGAGCTCACTTGCTCGGTGAGAAAATACTTCTTTCTTACTTGAAGAGTTCTCTTGAAAGTGCAAAGATCCTTGAGAAACTTAGCATAAGCCGAAGTTTGCTTGATAGCAACCAAGAGAGGGATGTTTATCTTGAAATTTTGGAATGTCTCAAGGATATCTTGGTTGCTAGCTTTCTTGGTAGAGGCTAAAAGTCTTTGTGGAAATGGTGGAGGAACCTTAATTTCCTCACTTTCTTCCACTACTTGTTTCCCCTTGTCAAGACTCCTCTTTGAATCTTGTGAGTCGACAACTCTCTCTTGGTCATCACTCTTCTCACACTCTTCTTCTCCCTCGGTTTCATTGGAATCCCCACTTGGAAGTCCATTCTTAACAACCTTCCCACTTCTCAAAACGGTGATGGACTTAGCATGTTCCATATGGTTAAAATTTTTCCCCCTAGGGTTTTGTTGAGGTTGATATGAGAATTTTCTCTTCTCTTAAGCATTTATGGTGGACTCCAACCCAGCTAAAGCACTTTTCAACTCTTGGTTAGAGTTTTTCAACTCTATAGTAGAGTTTTGCAACTCTTGGTTGGACTTCCTCAAATCATGGTTTGTTTGGTTTTGGGAAGCCATAAATTGCTCAAAGGTATCTTCTAGACTCCTTTTGTTAGGAGGAACATAAGTGGAGCTTGAGGGGTTTACTTGGGTGTCTTGGCCTTGTTTCCATGAGAAATTTGGGTGATTCCTCCAATTGGAGTTGTATGTCTCCGAGTAGGGTGAGCTATTATAGGGCTTCCTATAATTGTTATAATTTAACATATTAACTTGCTCACCCATGAGCTCTTGGGCTCTTAGAAAATCGGGACATTTGCTCAACTCATGAGAGTTATCACTACAAAATGAGCACAATGCCTCACTCTTAGCCTTAGGTTGTTACATGGTACCTTTAGGCTTAGAGTTAGCATCCTTAGAAGGCTCATTGATGTCCCAAGATTGGACTTTCTCACAAATTTCATCTAGACAATCCCAACCCTCATCTTCACCTTTTGTAAAAAAAATCTCACCCACTCATGGATTCAATTGTGTGCTTATAGTCGCATGGCAAACCATAATAAAAGGAGCTAATAAACCTCCATGTCTCAAATCCATGGTGAGGGCAACCAATGGGGAGATCCTTAAAGCGTTCCCAAGCTTGGGGAAGTGGCTCTCCCTCCTTAGCACAAAAAGTAACAATTTTCCTTTTTATGGCATTTTTTGTGTAATTAGGGAAAAATTTCTTAAGAAACTCTTTCTATAATTCTTTCCATGTGCCTATGGTCCTAGGTCTCAAGGAGTGAAGGCACGCTTTGGCTTTGTCCTTTAAAGAGAAAGGAAACAACCTAAGCTTTATAGTGTTACTAGAGACACCATTGCAATTAACCGTTGAGGCAATATCATTGAAATACTTAAGATGAGAGTAAGCACTCTCTGACTCTAGACCATGAAATTTAGGAAGAAGTTGAATTGTGCCCGGTTTAACATCAAAATTTCTTTCATTTAATGGAAACACAAAGCAAGATGGTGAACTTTGTCGAGATGGATGCATCAAATCTCTAAGTGAACGAAATGGCATCATCTCATTGTTTCTACTATGCCCATCCTCTCCATCCATGATTTCAAAGCTATTAAGAGAGCTAGAATCGTTGGATTGGGCTAAACTACTACTACCACTAGTAGAAGTATTTTCACTAAAGGGATTTCTACCCTCTTCTTCAAGTAAAGTGCGATGCAATCTATGAGTACTATCACTTTGCCACACACTCATGCAACCCAAGCTCAAATAAAATTCAAGAGGGTTGCCTAATACAAGCTAGGAGTATGTTTTTGTGATTTTTTTTTTTACTTTTCGCTTTTTTTGTTCCAAAGTTCAAAAATGAACCCGGAATTTTCTTCAAGCGTATCTAAAAAATAAAAACAAGCAAAACAAGAAAGTAACTAAAGAGTGAGTCTCTTAGCACCAATCCCCGGAAACGGCGCCAAAAACTTGTTGAATCGATAATCAAGTATAGGATATCGCTACAAGTAGTACCCGAGTAAGAACGGGGTCGAATCCACAAGGATTGAACAAGAGGAGACACTCTAAGCTAACACAACTACTAAGCAACTAACTAAATTGAAAAAAACGAGTTTCTCAAAGGCTTTAGAGCTAGCCAAGCTTTGGAATCCACCACACAAGTGATGGAGCAAGAGTTGTTGATATTGCTAGAGTAAATGACTAAGAAAGAAAACAAACAACTACTAACACTATTACTAGTACGATTCAAATGAGTTTGTCAATAAGAGAGTAAGTTGGGTCAATCGATTTCAATAGAAGCCTTGTGTGCGAGCTTCAACACCCAAAGTTTATGTCAAAGGAAAACATGGATTATGTAGTAAGAGGATTTGTCTAGCTCTTGTATTCAAGAGTGAAATGCAAAATCGATTATGTCAAGCATCTTTCATATGTAAACAAGAGCGTTTCCATATGAAAGATCAAGCCAAAATTCGGATTTTTAATTCAATACATGAATACTACGAATTTGACATCCAAACTTATAAAAAATATTGGAACAATTTAATTTCTCACACACAAGTCATCTATCTTCATCAATCAACCCAATAAGTAGCTTAGTTGTTCATATTCAAGAGCAAGACACAAGAATCAAGAGCATTCATGAAGATATTCATTATATTCAAGCTCAAATACTCTTCAATTTAACCAAAGAACACAAACTTGCTACCAAATGATGAACAAACTACTTGAATTCGATTCAACTACAAATCAATCTAAAGCAACTAACTAAACCCAGAAATTGAAACTAACAGCAGCAGAAACACAAGGGTACTGCCGCTGCTAAAAAGAAGTAAAGAACAGAGGCAAAGGGTTTCTTGGCCTCCAGAACCTGGCTGGTACCGAGAGAGAAGAGAGAGAGACAGAGGTTCATTTCAGCTTTTGCGTGGGTGGTCACTGATTTCTTCTTCTTTCTCTTCGGTATATATAGACTGCAGGGAAAGGGTTTCTTGGCCTCCAAGAACACATCCCAGCCCTCCAATTCATCTCAGAGCTCCTCTTTTGTTGATCTTCAGAAGCTTCACAAACCCTAGTAGATTTAGGGATTTTCTCTTCACTTCGTTTTGGGCCAAATTGATGGGTGAAATGGATAGGAGGTGGGCTGGGGATTGTTTTGGTACCGGGTAGGTGTGATTTGGTCGCGATTTGGGGTGGTTTTGACTTGCAATTTAGCCTTTAACTTGTATTTTCTTCAATTTTGGCATCTTTTTCACTTGATTTCTCCAATATAAGCCCATCTACATCCTTCTTCACTTCTCTTGGCCCCTCCAAAGCCTCTCAATTCCTTATTCAAGCTTTCCGTACCACATCTTAACCTACAAGATAAGATAAAAACAACGAAAAAAAGCATAAGTCTAGAAAGAGAGATAAAATAGAGGAATTACACATATTAGCAAGTTATGAAGAATTCATTAACATACTAAAACATGCAAATTTAAGTCGTTAACACTGATCCACCCCTAGAGTTGAGATTTAGATCTTCATTTTCCTTTGTGCTAGCTAGGAATGGAGGGGAGGAAGAAGAAGTCACGCAACACGAGGCAACAAGGAGGGGTGGCCTCCTTTGTTGGCTGACGGGATAGGGGCGGCGGCAAGGGGGGCTGTCGGCATCCTTTGCTTTCTTGCTCTCTCTCCTTTTGTTCTCTCCCACTCAAGTTATGATCAAAAGGCTCATAAGTGTGGGAAGGAAGGAAGGAGCATCCTTTATATAGTCCAAAAAATACTTGCCAACTACCTAAAGGACCTATTCTAGTCCAACTAGAATTCAGTTTAGTCCCTTCCTTGAAAATTAGTCCTACTAAGTTTGCAATGTGTTGCAAAGTGATCCTTCGAAGTAATTAATCATATTATTTAATTCCCAAATCTATTTAAACTCTATATAGCCTGTGACCCCATAGGTTCTATCTAGTTGGTAGCAATAATTTGCTAATATGGAGCGGTTTCTAGCAAAACATCCATTCTAGCCAACTAATAGAATAGTCATCCGACAAACCTTGTACAAGTAATTGTCTCATCCCTTTGTCTCTATATCCGGATTGGACACGAGACATACAGGTGTAGATACTGCTTTCTGAGCTGACAGATCTTGGCCACGTGGCAACCATCCAGCACACCATATTGTGCTCCACACACACTGGATCACCAGCCGAGCTGATCCATGTGGGGGCTGCGAGACAGAGCCCTCGCATACCGCTGCACGGGACTTGTATGGACTTTGTGGTTTGGAGGCTAGAGTAAGCCCTGTCGCGTGCGAGCCAAGCCCGCACGCGACCTTTAGTAACTGTTTTGAGAGATTTATGGCACGAGCTCCATAAACCCGGTCAATCCGGTCAAACCCAGTCAACCTCGTAACGGTTCCGGTATTCGCGCACCACGTGCTGTAACGGTCCCTATATACTCGGACGAACGTGCCGTTATGGTTAAGCTAATTAAGCCGCCATCAATGGGCGCATTAACCACACTACAACGGTCATGTTCTCCAGTATATATAGATCGTCAACCTTTCCATACAAAGGAGGACACACTTGCCATACGCGGATGCTCTGCCAAACCTCTGTCTCTCTCTCAGACATTGCTACTGCCTTACTCTCTCCCTACACACAACCCCTCTCTTCCTGTGCGATCCCTGATCCACTACATACGGTGTACACGGAGGTCTCCCCGCCGGAATCTCTTGTGTACATTTTGGTGAACCCGACGTGAACTTACCAACAAAAGCAACCATGTCTCAGGAGGATGATGTCAGCAACAGATCGCCTTCCACCGAAGCACCATCGGGAGACGAGACCCGCCGTACTCCTACGACTCCCGGCGAGACACCGACGCTAGGGTCCTTGGACGCCACTGTTCAGGGTCAGGCGAAGGCTCTCAAGGCTCAGTCTGCGCAATTAGAACGGATCTTAGCCGTTCTGGGCACCCTTACGCCAAACCCTTCGTCAGCCACCGCTGCCCCTCAAAGAGGAGGAGCCCCTACCGCTCCAGGATTGGGAATGTCAACCACACCTCCCAACTCCAATATGCAGACTCCACCGGCGACTACGCAGCTGCCGTCGGTTCAAGGGTCAACAGCTCAGATGTTGCCTCTTGCTGCTCACACCCCTCAGCCCTCGGCTTTGGCATCTAACCCAACTCTGCAGTACCCTTTGCCTCCCCCAACGGCGATCTGGGGAAATACGGGTAGTCAGTATGCTCCCAACCCTCCGACGGCGTATGTGTCGCCACCGCCTACGGCAACCCCTCCATCAACTACCGAGGGGAGCATTCCAGAATGCATGACATCTCTGCAGAAGCGCGTGGACACTATCCTGGCTCATCAGTCATTCGCGGATACTATCATCCCGAAGTTAGATAACGATCCACCTATTCCACGAGAGATCTATCTCATGCCTAACCCGGCGGGGTACAAGGCTCCCAAATGGGATAAGTTCGAGGACGTCAATGGAAACGCTCATGAGCATGTCATGCATTTCATTGATGTCATGGGTCCGTACGGAGCCGATCCCAAGCTGCTGATGCGAGAATTCCCAAAATCTCTTGGGAACGTAGCATACAAATGGTACCGAACATTGGAGGCCGGATCCGTGAAGACTTGGGACGATATGGTCCAGAAGTTCTATACCAAGTTCTTCCAGATGGAAGAAAAGGTCACAATGATTCATCTCTCGCGGATGTACCAGAAGCGCGAGGAGGACGGAATCGCTTTCATCAAGAAATTTAGGGCGAAATCCCTGGAGTGCAAAGATCCAATGCCTGAAAGCCGGCTGGTAGAGATATGCCTGCAGTGCATGCGAGATGAATACAAAGGTAGCTGCGAAATTAGCGGAGTACAATATCAGGCAGATCTGTTCTACCCCTTATTACCCAAAGGGAAATGGACAAGCTGAGGCGACCAACAAAACGCTGTTGAGAATTTTGAGCAAGATGGTCGCAGATGACCACAAGAAGTGGGCTGATTCTCTAAGCATAGCTCTGTGGGCCTACCGAACTTCTCCAAGGACACCCACGGGGGCCTCGCCATTTCTACTATGTTATGGGGCCGAAGCTGTAGTACCTGCAGAGGTCAGAGTCAATTCGGCAAGGCTGGCCTTCCATGCACTCTATGAAAATCAACGCGATCACGACTTAGTCTTGCTGGAGGAAAAGCGAGAACAAGCCAAGAGAACCAACAAGCGGTACCAGGAAAGAATTGCTCGCGCCTACAATAAGACGGTCCAGCGAAGAGACTTCGCAGTCGGAGACTTGGTCTTGCGCGCATCTGATCACTGTATGCGAGAAGCGACTCACCCGAAGTTCGCAGCCAATTGGGAAGGGCCCTTCGAAGTCACAGAAGTCTTTGACAGTGGCTACTGCAGCATACGAAGGTTGCACGGCACAACCTCAACTCCGAGTTCAGTCAACATGCGCTGGATTAAGAAGTACTATCCCTGACTTCTCTCATTTCATGCGTTTTATTATAACGTCGCTTGATATCTTGTATGGCTACGATTTACACAATCTCCTCCCCCATATGAGAGGATTGTAATCCCATCTCTCCCATATGAGAGCGTTATAATAGAATTCTCCCAAATGAGAAGTTCACATTTCTAGATGTTTATGTTGCTTTATTCAGTTTGTTATTACTGTTAACAATGGTTTATTCGCCGCAAAAGCTATCCGTACAATTACGATCTTAATTGATCATCTAAGCCTATCTCTTACGATAGCAATCCGTACAACTGCGATCTTAATTGATCACGTAAGCCTATCTCTTACGATAGCAGCAAATGCAAATGCGATCTTAATTGATCACGTAAGCCTATCTCTTACGATAGCAGCAAATGCAAATGCGATCTTAATTGATCATATAAGCCTATCTCTTACGATAGCAACCTGTGTAAATGCGATCTTAATTGATCATATAAGCCTATCTCTTACGATAGCAGCCTGTGTAAATGCGATCTTAATTGATCACGTAAGCCTATCTCTTACGATAGCAGCAAATGCAAATGCGATCTTAATTGATCATATAAGCCTATCTCTTACGATAGCAGCAAATGCAAATGAGATCTTAATTGATCATATAAGCCTATCTCTTACGATAGCAGCCTGTGCAAATGCGATCTTAATTGATCATATAAGCCTATCTCTTACGATAGCAGCCTGTGTAAATGCGATCTTAATCGATCATTTAAAGCCTATCTTTTACGGTATCAGCCTATGCAAATGCGATCTTAATTGATCATTTAAGCCTATCTCTTACGATAGCAGCCTGCGCAAAATGATCTTAGTTTATCTAGTAAAGCCTATCTGCCACGATAGCAACTCGCACAATTTAACGATCTTAATTGATCTACTAAAGACTATCTGCCACGATAGCAACTCGCAATATTGTGAAGATGATCTTAAAATGATTCACAAAGGCCAATCATAAGCCCATCTGCCAGGATGGCGCAGCTGCGAAAAATACAATCTCAAACGATCTAGCAAAACATCTGCGAATCCATGTAGCAGATTGCAAAATGCGAAACCATGACGTAGCATTATGCGAGGCGAAATATGCCGAAACGCATGCGAAGTTGTATTTTGTTGTAAAGAGACAGCAGATAATACAAAAGGCTATTTATCATTATGAGTCAAAAGACTTACAATTTGTCTGTCTAGATAGCAGCTTACAAGCGAAAAAGCTCGAATCTAACTACGCAGCCAACATGGCTTACAATACATTCGAAAAGTAACTCACAAGCATGAAGTTACACATCGCGGGAATCCCGACTGAAAAAGGATGAACCTAACGGTCCTAACACCGGCTATGCAATACACAGAACTACAGCCAAAGATCTATAGCAAAAGGGATGCTGCTGCAAAGAGATCAACTCGTCATTTGCTACGTCCTTAGCGGCAAAATCTGGGCAATGGTACGTCCAGGACCTCAAGAGGTGACAAAAGCCTCTGTCTGATCAAGATAGGCACCGGAGGAACCTCCTGTTCCGGCGCACTCCGCCGTACGGAACAGGGGAAGCAGTCATTCCTCTGGTGATGGACTCCTTGTCATGATAGACAAGGGCATTGACAAGCCCCCTGAGTTCAAGAACGAAGAGGCAAGAAATCCTCCTTCAGGGATGCTGGAGGAGAATTCCGCCGTTCATTACGAGACGGTAGCACGGTCACTTCGGCGCTGCACCTCGCCACGAGGCGGCCGGAAACATGACCTGCACACATAATACACGAAGAAATTTCTTCGAACACACATGAGATATTATCTGCATCTTCTTTATGATGGTTATAAAGAGCAATAAGCCTCATAAAGTGGATCTTGGAAACTATTTCTACAGCACAAAGCGCAAACTCAGGATTCACAACTTGAAGTTGCCATGAATCAACGAAAAATAAGCGTTGAAGCCAGCAGTCGTAAGGACTCACGGCAAAGCACATTTTTGGGATGAAGAACCCAAATAGCAAAGACAGGGTTTATATAGACCCTGTAGAGACTCTTCGGTTGCCAAAGATGAGCCAGCAGAATTCAAAAAGAGGGTAAGTTCAATCACTTACGCCTTGAAAAGCGGTAACAATCAATTACCCTACTAAAGGCTACGACGATTCAGTTGCGTATCCTAATAAATGACGGATAGTCATGATTCGGATGGACTTCCCAACAAAAGCGTGCTTATCTGCCGAGAAATTAGCGCGAAAATCAAGCAAAATATCAATTGCTGATGTCATAATTGGATATGCACAGAGATATCCTATCAAATCCCGGGAAAGGACAAAACGGGCAAATTCATTGTTTGTTGTTAAAAAAAAAAGGGGGGAGAAACCCTAGTAACATTACATTAATGTTTCAAACATTACATTAATGTTTCAGCTATTTTCTTGCTATTTTTCAAAATTCGAAAATCAAAGCAAATTCTTGATCAAGGAGTCTTGGGGCTCGAACTGATGGCTCAGCTTCTCTACTTGTTCCACTTCTTGCTTCAATTGCTCGCACCTGGCATTCATCTCATGATAAAGCTTCAGAGCTTCATCAACTTTTAGCTTTTGCTGCTCCACCTTCTGCTTCTCAGCTGCGAGATTCTGGTGGCCGAGCTTCAAAGTTACAGCTGCGCGAATCAGCGTGACTCTATTCATAAGAAACTTGAAGCCCAGTCTGCCTTGGACTTTGGTCACAAGATTCTGGCACATGCCACATAGCAATTCAGCACTCTGGACAGAAATGGTCGCAGGCGTAGCCGCAGACAGCTGCTCCAATATCCAAATGGCCTCAGTAAGGAACAGCCTCCTGTCAAAGGGCCCTATCTCCAGAGATCTCACAAACGATTGCGGGTAGGTGAGGCGCATTCGAACCACCCAGTCCACATCGGTTTGCTTCAAACCTGAAGAGACGTCAAAGCCGAGTTACGATGTCAAAATCGCAAGTAAATAATGCAAAATGCGAACAGTAAAGCTTTGCTCACCAGTTCCTTCCAGAATCTCATGAAGAGAAGGAATGCACGCTACCGGAGTGGTCGAAGACTGTCCTCGCTCCATAGCTCTCCTATCAGCTGCGAGCTCCAACCTCTCGTAATCGTGAGGAAGAATGTAGGCCGCACCAGCTGCGACTGCATTCCCAACCTGCGAGCCCCAAAAGCTCCACGCAGGAATGGGTGACTCTGGCTCAGTCATCGCCGGAGGCGAAGGGACAGCCGAAGTCGCTTGGCGAAGAACGCTCTCAGATGCGAAAGCATTAGCAGCATTTGTCCTTACTTCCTCAGCACCGGTATGGACATCTTCATCCATCAGCACAGCATCTGCTTCAGCATCATCGAAGAGTTCGATGATGCCCTCGAGAGGCTCACTTGCATGCTCAGCAGCCGCGACAGGCTTCTCGGTATGGGAGCTCGGAATTGGAACATAGGACGCAGAAGGCTGACTTCTCTGCTCCAGCACAGGTTCCTCAGCATGACCTGCGATATCAAATGCGATGATATGAGGTAACTTGCGCTATAAGTTATTTTGCTATCTTTACTAAAGCTAAGAGTGAGCACCTCCACGCGAAGGTGGGATTGAGGTATCTTCATCATACACTAAGGACGTGGAACCATGCCCTATTAGTGTGTCCTCACTAAGCAAGTCTTTAAGAGGAGCGTGACCTGGGATGCGAATAAACCAGTCATGATTCTGCCTCAAGTTGCTAAAGCCTAGTACATGCGTATCACTCAAATAATTACCTGAGGGTTCTCCGCATTTGCTTACTAGCCAACGGCGGATGTCAGCCTTTGACACACCGTGCTTTAACGCACCCACAATAACATCTCTATAAGTTACTGCGAGATTGAAGATCTCACCTTTATCACCGCCTGCGATTTCTTCAAAGTCTGCTTGGACTTGCTCCAAGGCTGCTGCATCCTCTTCTGGAGCCTCCTCTTCCTCCTCCGCATGAGGAGCCACTTCTTCGGGAAGCTCGTCTTCCTCGTCAACTGGACGCGCTAAGTCGCCAACATGCCGCTCTTCGAGGCTCCGCTGTTTCACACGCTCGAGCTTCTCCTCTTCCCGCCGCTTTCTTCTCTCAGCAAGAACGTCCTCGCTTATGGGATCATCTGGAATGCCAGAATGGGCATCTCTCTTTTTTCTCTTGGTCACAAGACCACCAATGGCTTCATCATCATCATCTGCGAATACATGATTGGCTTAAGAAGAGAAGTGCAAAAAAGTTACGATAACAGGAAAGGAAATGCGACGGAGGTACCTCCTAATTCTTCCTCATGCATCACAAGTGTTGCTTCTTCTTCATCACTTTCTTGGGGCTCCTGCCTCTCTTCCTCTTCCTCTTGATTGAATGGAACGAAAGTCTCAACTGCGAGATCTTTCCGCACTTTGCTGGGCATGCGACCTTTGCCTTTGTCCTTGATAGAAAGGGACCTCACTGGAGGAGAAGCTGGAGCACTTCTAGGGGAACAAATCGTAATTCCCTTTTGCCTAGGTCTCTTCACCCTCGGCGCCGCAGTCGCTGGAGGGGACGGGTCATCTCCAGGAGGAGACGGAGCCGGAGGATTGTCTATCAGCGAGTCAGCAAAAGCATTCATGACTGCGCGAATCTTTGTTTCGACCTCAGCGTCCATCCTCCGTGAAAGCCGGAACGACTGCTTTTGTCTTCTGGTGGCAACAATGGTGTTAACCAGCGACTTGGAGCGATCACCAGCCGCGAATCTCCGCACATGACACTACAACAGTACAGAATGAAAGTGTCAGCATAAGGAAATCAAGAAGCTTAACGCACGCGAAGCTTACCTCGGCAAATGCCTTGCTATATCTGACGACTTGCGTGTCACTTTTCTTGACTGCGGCGACTTGCTCCTTCAGAATGACGTCAGGACACAGATGGTTCTCACGATCCAACAGTGAGTAGCAACCATACTCAGACTCGCTCAGACTGCAAGTGGGGCGAAACGGAAAAGAGTTTCTTTTGATCAAGGGAGCTCTACCTGGCTGCGCGGCCGACTCTGTCTCGATCCTCGTTTGCTGGGCAATCCAGTATGCGAGCCAGTTTTGGGAACAACCACCCTCGCGGGTTCCCGCAGGTTGCTCAAAGGGCAGATTGTTCATGAAGACCGTCTTGCACTCCTTTGTTAGCAAGCGCTTGTAGCATCCTCTGATAATGGACTGGGGCCAGATTGATGGGGCCACCGCATCAAAACCAAACTGAGGAGAAACTCGAGTGGGGTCAACGTCCACGGTAAGCTTTTCATACCTCGGCGCGAGCTCACGAATATGCTCTGCGAGAGCAGGAAGGGAACCTCGCAGACACCAGCAAAAGAACTCGCGGTAGCGCTCATGGAAATGAGGTCCCCCTTCAAAGAGAAGCTCTTCTGAAAAGACCATGCCTTTAGAGGGGTACAGCTTTGGAAACCATCGCACATTCTCAATGCGCGTGGCATAGGGCCTGGCAATAAACTCCTTCCGCTTGTCGCATATCAAACTCCAAACGCACTTGGTGTTGCTTGCTCCGAACCATCTCGCAGCTCTTCCGCTGTTGCGAGCTTCCGTCTCGCCTGGGGGACACCACTTGTCAAGTTTGAGAGCAGTTGGAGCATAAGACGGCCACCGCTCGAAAACCCACATTGTCAGAAAAGAAATATTGACAAAGGTCAGTACATCGAGGCGGCCACGCGACTCCTTCATGGCTAGAACCAGCTGATCAAGCCTATAGTACAGCGTGCCCAAGACCAAGGGTCCGAGTGCGACTCTCTGGCCAAGGGCGAGCCTCACAGCAAGTGGCAACACATGGTAGAAGACTCCGTCATGGGGGTGACCATCAATCAGATACCTCGACAGCCAAGCACAGAGAAAGGCACAAAGGGTCAAATGATAGCCTTTACCCTCCACGTAATTCTCAGCCTCCGGGTCCTCACTCAGAAGTTTCTTAGTGATGCTGCTGTTCGCATAGTCTCGGAAGAAGTACTGCAACCATTTGTTCCAGGTATTCTTCGCAGACGTATCAACCAGCTGCCAGTTCGGAAGAGGCTTTGTAGTGGTCCACCGAGTGGAGATTTTCTTTACCTCTGCTAGGCATTCCTCCATCTGCGTGAACAAGGCAATCTCCGCACATGTTCTCAAGGGACTCAGAGGGTCCATCTCGCCCATGGGGGAAAGCTCGTACAGCATTTGAACGTCCTCGAGTGTGGGGGCAGCCTCGAACTCAGCAAAATGGAACGTGTGAGTCGCAGGCGAATAGCGGGACAGAAGGTCTAGAAGCATGGACTGATCCAGCTTCACGGCAGCACCCTTCATAGCACGGATAGCAAAGTATACGCCGGCTTCATCAAGAGTCGCGGCGTGATGATCCAACACGTGGTCGATCCACTCATCCATATAGTCCAATTTCTGGACGAACGCCTGGGTAGAAATCGCAGTATATGGGAAGTGCCCGTTCTCGATTCCCAATCGAACCACATCCTCGGAACCAATCAACTCGAGCAAGGCTGAGTTAACTGGGCGAGTTAGCGTCAGCAATCGCTCAACTGGGACGGGATCAGGCATCCTCTTCGCCTTTACCCTCGCATGGTAGAAATCTTTGCCGCCTAAAAAGGGGGCTTTTCGCCATAAGGCCTGCGGAAGGTCGGGTATCTCTTTATCTTCCTTGACGGGTCTGGTTACTCTTGTCTTGGCCATTCCTGCGGAAGAGCAAGAAAAAGGGGGGAGAAATACCACACTTCAGTTTGAATTTTGAAATTCAAGATCTATGCAAAGGAAGACGAACAGTTCTGGTATCAATTTCAGAAATCGGGGAGTTGCAAGATCTCATATTGTTGAAGGATTAAAGCAAAGCGGGTTCAAAGATCAAAGCCTCTTCACAAATTTCATGGGCTTACAGATTCAACGCAGTTCAAGGCAAACACTGGTAACTCAAATCAAAAGTAAACGAGGCCAACCTTGTTTTCTTGAAGCCTGCTTGGATGTACACAATTGAAGAACACGGATTGCATATCTGAACTGGTGATTGATTATCTGGATCTGCTCTCGAAGATCTCCGGGTACCATTCACTTTAAGAGAAATAAGTGATGCTTTGCAATAATGGGGGATGCAAGGTATTTATCCAAAACAATGAAGGGTTGCGTCCTTTCGGTAGTCGAATCGCAACCGTCACCGTCAAATCGCGCAATCACAGGACAAGCTGACGTCACGCCTAAAACCCTAAAGGTCAGACGGCACGACTCTAGGGGTTTTAGGTCATAATGACACGCACGGGGGCTGAACTTACCCGTATTTGAATTGGTGCGTGGCAGCAACGCGTATGTTGGTTTCCGCGCATGGAAGTCTATACGGCTATGAGTCTTCACGCGCAGAAAGGGGGCTAATGTAGATACTGCTTTCTGAGCTGACAGATCTTGGCCACGTGGCAACCATCCAGCACACCATATTGTGCTCCACACACACTGGATCACCAGCCGAGCTGATCCATGTGGGGGCTGCGAGACAGAGCCCTCGCATACCGCTGCACGGGACTTGTAGGGACTTTGTGGTTTGGAGGCTAGAGTAAGCTCTGTCGCGTGCGAGCCAAGCCCGCACGCGACCTTTAGTAACTGTTTTGAGAGATTTATGGCACGAGCTCCATAAACCCGGTCAATCCGGTCAAACCCGGTCAACCTCGTAACGGTTCCGGTATTCGCGCACCACGTGCTGTAACGGTCCCTATATACTCGGACAAACGTGCCGTTATGGTTAAGCTAATTAAGCCGCCATCAATGGGCGCATTAACCACACTACAACGGTCATGTTCTCCAGTATATATAGATCGTCAACCTTTCCATACAAAGGAGGACACACTTGCCATACGCGGAAGCTCTGCCAAACCTCTGTCTCTCTCTCAGACATTGCTACTGCCTTACTCTCTCCCTACACACAACCCCTCTCTTCCTGTGCGATCCCTGATCCACTACATACGGTGTACACGGAGATCTCCCCGCCGGAATCTCTTGTGCACAACAGGTCACACTCGTATATCCGATCCATAGTTTCTCGATCCTGGGAATAGCCTTATTCGTGCAAATAACATCAATATCCCATATTGATTTATTTGAGTCTGGCCAGACATTCTATAAGTACTATCCCTGGAGTGGCCTAGGATATTTGCTCCCGTTATGTGGGACGGACAAATTCTATCTACGTCCACTACGATCTCTAAGCTTGCTTCTTATTGTATCCGGTACACGCCTTTATAACTACCCAGTTACGGTGTAGCGTTTAACGCTACGAAAATCACAATAATCCACAACTAGAATATCTAGTGACTTCAAGTCTAAGGATGATAATACCATTGTACCAAGAGAAGCACTTGTGACTTAACATAGCGTGTATGTAGCCTTCTCGGAGATGGGTCAATCCAGTGCGCCATTACCCTTAATGCACACCTATGTGTTGGATCATGATATCTCCATATCAATCCAACCCCATACTAGTCTATAGATGATTGTTCTATTAATCATTATACTGGACTAGGGATATTTAAGATAAACAACACAATTGTGAATCTAAGGACTTCATTATATTAAATATCCAATAAATAATACAATGAATGTTCTAGCAAAAATAAATTCATACTAAACTAGAATTCCTCTAGGGCATCTATTCCAATAGTCTCCCACTTGCACTAGAGCCAATCTGACGCATCTCGTATGCCCATGCTCATAGTGTGCCCTTCATGGTTCCACTGCACAAGCGGCTTTGTAAGTGGATCTGACAGGTTCTCATCTGTAGGAATCTTGCATATCCGAACGTCTCCTATATCGATAATATCTCGAATCAGATGGAACTTCCTGAGCACGTGCTTGGATTTCTGGTGCGACCTGGGCTCTTTTGATTGCGCGATCGCCACATTGTTGTCACAGTACAACTCAACTGGAACCGCAATGCTAGGAACCACACCAAGTTCAGAAACAAACTTTCTGATCCAAACAACTTCCTTTTTTGCGCCATTTGCAGCAATGTACTCAGCCTCTGTTGTAGAATCAGCTATCGTCTCTTGCTTGGAACTCTTCCAGCTCACCGCTTCTCCATTCTGGCAAAACACATATCCCGATTGTGATCTAAAGTCATCTTTGTCGGTTTGGAAGCTTGCATCCGTGTAACCCCTTACACACAACTCTTCCTCACCGCCAAATATCCAGAAAGCATCCTTACTTCTTCTCAAGTACTTTAGGATGTTCGTGACTGCAATCCAGTGACTCTCACCTGGATTGGATTGGTATCTGCTTGTCATACTCAAGGCATATGACACATCTGGTCTAGTACATAACATGGCGTACATGATAGATCCTATGGCCGAGGCATAGGGAATTCTACTCATGCGTTCCTTCTTAATGTCATTGGAAGGACAACCACTCTTCGAAAGAGTAATTCCATGTGACATGGGCAAGAATCCCTTCTTGGAATCTTGCATGTTGAACCTCTTCAACACTTTGTCAATGTATGTACTTTGAATTAGGCCTAGCAGTCTCTTAGATCTATCTCTATATATCTTTATACCGAGTATATAGGCTCCTTCCCCTAAGTCCTTCATGGAGAAACACTTTCCTAGCCAATCTTTAACAGATTGCAGCATGGGAACGTCTTTTCTAATGAGCAGTATGTCATCCACATACAAGACCAGAAAAGCTACAGTGCTCCCACTAACCTTCTTGTAGCCAAACTCTTTGACTCTTTGACTACTTCATCAAAACGTCGATTTCAACTCCTAGAAGATTGCTTCAATCCATAAATGGATCGTTGCAGCTTACAGACTTTGTTCGCTTGCTTTAAATCTTCAAAACCCTCTGGCTGTATCATATAAACGTCCTCAAGGAGATTCCCATAAAGGAATGTTGTTTTGGCATCCATCTGCCAAATCTCATAGTCGTAGTATCTTGCAATTGCAAGTAGGATTCGGATGGATTTGGTCATAGCGACTGGTGAAAAGGTTTCATCATAGTCAATACCATGAATCTGTATGAATCCTTTAGCCACCAATCGGCCCTTATAGGTAATCACATTACCATCCATGTCGATCTTCTTCTTGAAGACCCACTTGCACCCTATGGACCGCGCCCCTTCAGGTGGTTCCACTAAAGTCCATACTTTGTTGGTATACATGGATTCCATCTCGGATCTCATGGCTTCTAGCCACTTCTGAGAGTCTTGCCCTTTATGGCCACTTCATAGGTAGTAGGCTCATCATCTATGAGCATCGTGTCACCGGAATCAGTGACGAGAAGTCCATACCTCTCGGGTTCCTGGCGCACTCTACTAGATCTACGAAGCACTTGTGTTACCTGAACAGGCTGTTCCACATCTGCTTGTGGTTCCTGTTCATGTTCCATAATCGAATCAATGATTTGTGGTTCTTGAATCTCTTCAAGTTCTACAATCCTCCCACTTGTTTCTTTAGAGAAAAAATCTCTATCTAGAAACACGCCGGACCGAGCAACAAACACTTTGTTCTCAGTTGGATTGTAGAAGTAGTAGCATTTTGTTTCCTTAGGGTACCCCACAAATTTACACTTATCCGATTTTGGCCCTAGCTTGTCTGATTGTAAAAGTTTTACATAGACATTGCAACCCCAAATCTTCATGAACGACAATGTGGGACGCCTCCCACTCCACATCTCATGTGGTGTTTTCATGACTGATTTAGATGGAACACGGTTAATGGTGAAAGCTGAACTTAATAGAGCATAGCCCCAAAATGATAATGGAAGATCGGTTTGACACATCATAGATCGAACCATATCCAATAGGGTTCGATTCCTCCTCTCAGACACGCCATTCCATTGTGGCGTACCGGGTGGAGTGAGTTGGGACACGATCCCACACTCTCTAAGATAGTCGTCAAACTCTTGGCTCAAGTATTCTCCTCCACGATCCGATCGTAGAGCCTTAATACTTTTGCCAAATTGCTTCACTACTTCACTCTTGAATTCTTTGAACCTTTCAAAGGATTCAGATTTGGCCCTCATAAGGTACACAAATCCATATCTACTGTAATCATCAGTAATTGTAATGAAGTAGACGTAACCACCCCTGGCAGGCGTGGCAAATGGCCTACACACATCAGTATGTATGAGCGCCAATTGCTCACTAGTCCTTTCACCTTTCTTATTCAAAGGGTACTTTGTCATCTTTCCCAATAAACAAGCCTCACATGTCTCATATGATTCAAAATATAATGAGTCTAGTACTCCATCCTTATGGAGTCTAGATACACGCTTCTCGTTTATATGGCCTAAACGACAATGCCATAAGTAAGCAAGATTTAAATCATGTATTTTAATCCTCTTGGTATTAATGTTGTAGACAGGATTGCTTAGATCAAGGACATACAATCCTTTAAATAATTGCGCACTAAAATAGTGAATATTATTAAAATAAAAGGAACAACAATTGTTCTTTATTGAAATAATAAAACCTTCCTTGTCCAAACAAGAAACAGAAATAATGTTTCTGCTCATCACATGCACAAAATAGCAATTATTTAATTCTAACACTAATCCTGAAGGTAGAGACAGCTCGTACACGCCCAAGGCCAATGCAGCAACCTTTGCTCCATTCCCAACGCGCAGGTCTATCTCCCCTTTAGCCAATCTTCTACTTCTCTTTAGATCCTGCACATTTCGACAAATGTGAGATCCACATCCAGTATCTAATACCCATGATGTAGAGATAGTTAAATTGATATCTACAATAAAAATACCTGGTGGTGGTGGAATCACTATTCCAAGCCTCTTGTCCTCCAGATATTTGGGCAGTTCCTACTCCAGCTTCCAGACTGACTGCAGTAGTGACACTCACCTTTAGTCACACCTTTGGCTATGCCACCAATAGGTTTAAGGGCAGTTTCCTTGGGTTTGGCAACTGACTTGCCTTTGCCCTTGGAGGATGAAGCAAGCCTTTTGCCTTTTCCTTTCTGTACCATCAAAATGGCCTTGCCCTTACCCTTGTTGATGCTTTGTCCAGCTTTCCTCAACATATTGAGTAGATCTATAAGTGGTTTTACGATCTCTTTCATGTTTTAGTTCATGATGAACTGTCTATAACTCTCCGGCAACGATTGCAACACGAGATCGGTTGCCAACTCTTGGCCGACCGGGAACCATAGTCGGGCGAGATTCTCCAAGTATCCGATCATACGGAGTACATGGGTTCCCATCGGGTTCCCATCAGCCAAATGACACTTGAACAATGCCTTAAAGACCTCATACCTCTCAACCCATCCCTGCTCTTGGAAGAGCTGCTTCAGATGCTCGATCATATCGACATCATTCATGTTTTTGTGTTGCTTCTGAAGCTCAGAAGTCATGGTGCATAGCATAAGGCAGGCCGCATAATTAGCGTCATCAACACGCTTTTGATACGCCTTTAGGGCTGCAGGGGTATTGTTCTCTGGACCTGCTGGAACTTGCTCCTCTATTGCGTACAGTTTCTTTTCTTGCTTCAGAACAATTCTCAAGTTTCTGTACCAATCAAGGAAGTTGGTTCCAGAGAGCTTTTCCTTCTCAAGGACAGATCCTAGGGGAATGTTGTGAACTCGATGAGTTGTTTTCCATTTGGTATTCTACAAAAGGAAAATACGCAAGTTTTAGTATTTGTGAATTTTCGACTATATTTAATAATGGCTAGTTTATCAAATATAGCTCCCACTATTTTTCTACGGATTAATAACCCTCAAGATATTAATGCGGAAAATATCCTTATATTTTCTAGTGGGCCAAGATCCATGTTTCATCTCCTTATGAGCTTGCTTTGGCAAGTCACCCATAACTTGACTACTTTAGGTAGGAACAATTTCAATTGCATCCCTTATGCAACTCTTGGTTCAATTGGGCAAATAACTCCTTATTTATCCATCCGCATGGATAATCCCAATTAATTTTCTCTAGGTTTTAATCCTATTAAACACCTAGTTGCGCACAACCTCTTACTTAAACAATTTGCACACGAGGTGTGCCATCGCACCACATCATTATTAACCAAGTCTCCATGCTTTGGTACGCACGATCTTGGCAAACATGATAATGATGAGTGTTTAAGTAACGAGAAGACAAAAACGCAATATTTGAATTTTGAGGGATTTTCAAATTCAATTTTTAATTGTTTTGTTGATCCATATCAACTAATCTATCTATTTGAGTTTGGGCACAACTCCAAATAATAGATCCGGGTTGTCTAATTATCTTATTATCCTAATTGCATGCATCATCCATACACCAACCACAAAATAATAAGACAATGAAATAAACAACCAAAAAACAAAAAAAAAACGTGATGTGGATATGGCCTTTTCTAGACTAAGATAATTCCAAGCCAATGGAATTATCTATGAACCCTGAAAAGCAAACACATCTCCATGCGTCTTTATCATTTTGTCCATCCTTGATAGTCATGTGGAATGCTCCATGCTCCATCTTTTGTGGCTTCCTCTGGCTTTGGTCTCTTTTTATTCAATCTTGGCTAACAATCTATTCTATCTAGCACTAGCTAACAACTATACTAAATAAATAAATCTCACAAGTTGAGAAAAAAATGGCTCGCAGGCTATAAAACCCTAATTAATTATTACAACAAATTGATCAGCTCGCAGGCCGTAAACCAAACCACAAGAATTAAACAATCACACCAAACCACATTCTAAGGCCATATCCAATCACCATACGATTTGCCCATAAACATTCAAAATCCAATTTTAACGCGCTTGGTCCATTTTAATTGATTTTAGGAATTTTCTAGGATTAAAACGGTCCGAGGGGCCCAACAATCCAATTGCCAGAACCCCGAAGAGGACGGCCAAGGCCTTGGGCCGGTCGGCCCCTAGCCCACACGGCTAAGCCGTGGGTTAGGGCTGCCCGGCCCCTATGTCGTCCCTTAATTGGGCGGCAAGCAAGGAGGGGCGGTCCCCTAGGGGGGCCGAACCTTCCATGGGAGTTGTTTCCAAAACAACTCCCTTGCTTGGTGCCCAAGTTTGGTTGTTTCCTTGTTAGAAAAGAACTCCTTCTTTCCGTAGGATGCCCAAACCCTTGATCTAAGATCCTAAAATTTCTCAAACTCACTAATTCATGCATCCAATGCAAAAACTAGGTCTTGTTTTGATTGATTATTGACAATTGCATCATATGCTTGATTTGTCTTGTTACGCGATAAACAATAAATTTAAAGTGTAAAACTATCAAAACGTAACACATAAACCACGTTTATGCTCTACGACCTGTGGCTCTGATACCACTGTAGGGTTTTGATTATGGATACGCAGCGGAAAAACATAATTCATCCATTCAATACCCTCCAAGGATCACAGGACAAGAGACATAAGGATGGTAAGGGAAGAAATCAAGTTACACACCTTAGGGTTTCTCCTGTGATGACTTGTAACGCGAATTGTGTCACGTCTCTATAGTTGATCCATGCCTAGAGTTGAGATCTAGATCTTCCTTCTCCTTTGTGCTAGCTACGAATGGAGGAAGAGGAAGAAGAAGTCACGCAACACGAGGCAACAAGGAGGGGCGGCCTCCTTTGTTGGCCGACGGGATAGGGGCAGCGGCAAGGGGGGCGGTCGGCCTATTTTCCTTTCTTGCTATCTTTCCTTTTGTTCTCTCCCACTCAAGTTATGATCAAAAGGCTCATAAGTCTGGGAAGGAAGGAAGGAGCATCCTTTATATAGTCCAACAAATCCTTGCCAACTACCTAAAGGACCTATTCTAGTCCTACTAGAATTCGGTTTAGTCCCTTCCTTGCAAATTAGTCCTACTAAGTTTGCAAGGTGTTGCAAAGTGATCCTTATAACTAATTGATCATATTAATTAATTCCCAAATCTAGTTCAACTCTATATAGCGTGTGACCTCATAGGTTCTATCTAGTTGGTAGCAACAATTTGCTAATATGGAGCGGCTTCTAGCAAAATATCCATTCTAGCCAACTAATAGAATAGTCATCCGACAAACCTTGTACAAGTAATTGTCTCATCCCTTTGTCTCTATATCCGGATTGGAGACGAGACATATAAATCACACTCGTATATACAATCCATAAATTCTCGATCCTGGGAATAGCCTTACTCGTGCAAATAACATCAATATCCCATATTGATTTATTTGAGTCTGGCCAGACATTCTATAAGCACTATCCCTCGAGTAGCCTAGGATATTTGCTCCCGTTATGTGGGAGGGACAAATTCTATCTACGTACACTACGATCTCTAATCTTGCTTCTTATTTTATCTGGTACACGCCTTTATAACTACCCAGTTACGGTGTAGCGTTTAACGCTACCAAAATCACAATAATCCACAACTAGAATATGTAGTGACTTCAAGTATAAGGATGACAATACCATTGTACTACGAGAAGCACTTGTGACTTAACATAACCTGTATGTAACCTTCTCGGTGATGGGTCAATCCAGTGCGCCATTACCCTTAATGCACACCTATGTGTTGGATCATGATATCTCCATATAAATCAAACCCCATACTAGTCTATAGATGATTTTCCTATTAATCATTATACTGGACTAGGGATATTTAAGATAAAAAACACAATTGTAAATCTAAGGACTTCATTATATTAAATATCCAATAAATAATACAATGAATGTTCTAGCCAAAATAAATTCATACTAAACTAGATTGCCTCTAGGGCATCTATTCCAACATTGTCTCATCCCTTTGTCTACATATCCGGATTGGACACGAGACATACAAGTCACACTCGTATATCCAATCCATAGTTCCTCAATCATGGGAATAGCCTTATTCGTGCAAATAACATCAATATTCGTTATTAATATTTGAGTCTTGCCAGACATTCTATAAGCACTACCCTTGAGTGCCCTAGGATATTTGCTCCCATTATGTGGGAGGGACAAATTCTATCTACATCACTAGGATATCTAAGCTTCCTTCCTATTGTGTCCAATACGCGCCTTTATGACTACCCAGTCACGGTGTAGCGTTTGACGCTACCAAAACACAATATTCCACAACTGGAAGATCTAGTGACTTCAAGTCTAAGGATGACAAGACGGTTGTCACCACAAGAAGCGCTTGTGACTTCACATAACTTGAATGTAGCCTTCTCGGAGATGGGTCTATCTAGTATTCCATTACTCCTAATGCATACCCATGTGTTGGATTGTGATATCTCCATACCAATCTAACCCCATGCTAGTCTATAGATGATTGTCCCATTTAATTATTACAATGGACTAGGGATATTTAAGAAAAACAACATCATTGTAAATCTAAGGAATTCATTATATTAAATATACAATAAATAATACAATGAATGTTCAAGCCAATTTATTGTTCATACTAAACTGGATTGCCTCTACGACACCTATTCCAACAATATTGATGTTATATGCATGGATAAGACTACTCCCAGGATCGAGATACTATGAATTGGATAAACGAGTGCGACTTGTATGTCTCGTGTCCAATCCGGATATGGAGACAAAAGGATGAGACAATATAGTCACATGGTTTGTCAGACTACTGACTTTTTCTATTAGTTGGGTGGAGTGGATGTGTTTCTAGACAACGCTCCATGATAGTAAACGTTACTACCAACTTAGAAGAAACCTATGGGGTCACACACCACATAGATTAAACTATACTTGGGAATTAACTAATATGATTAATTAAATAGAAAGATCAATACGCAACCACATGCAAACTTAGTAGGATTAATATGCAATGTGGGCTAATCCATGTAAGATATGATTAGTTTTGGGACAAATATGTAGTTAACAAGGAGTTGTTAGTCAATATATAAGGACACTCCTAGCTTATTTCTCAAGTGAGTGTCATAATTTTATCACACAAGGAGAGGACAAAGCAAGGAGAGAGCAAGAGAGCCTAAGCCCCTCTCCCCCAGTCTGCTCATCGTGCGTCGGCCTCGAACGGCGCACCGCCCCTCGTTGCATGGTTCGTTGATCCTTCTTATTCCTCCTTCCAACCGGTTGCTATCACATAGCTCGGAAGGATTCTAGTGCATTGATCCTAGGTGTGGACTAGCCATAGTGACGTGAACACTATTTCTCTTGTGAAGTCATCCAAGGAGACAAAACAAGGTAATCAACGCGAATCATTTACTATCGTTATGATGTCTCGACTTGTGATCCTTGGAGTGTCTTGTGCGGATCTTAAAATTAATATTTTTGTTGCGTAATCCATTAAAAAACTCTACAGTGGTATCAGAGCCACATGTTGTAGAGCGTAATGTAGTTTATGTGTTACGTTTATGTTAATTTTACTCTTCAATTGTTGATTATCATGTAAAAACAACAAATTAAGCATATTTGATGCACTTTGAATATGATTCAACCAAACAAGACCTAATTTTGCATTTGATCTGAAAATTAGCGAATTTGGATCACATATGATGTGAAACTTTTGATCTTTATAACTAGGGTTTGGGCACAAATTGGAAAAAGGATTTTTTCAATTTGCAAATAACTAAACTTGGGCAACAAGAAAGAAGAGTTGTTTTTGGAAACAACCCTAGGAGAGGTTAGGTCCCCTATGGGAACAACTCCTCTCTTCCTTTCCGCCAAGCTAGCCACGGCCTAGGGGCTGGCTAGCCAGCCCTAGCGCGCGGTCTGGACGCGTGGGCTAGGGACCGGCCGACCCTTGTGGCGGTCCTCTAGGATTTCGGCCAATGTGTCGGTGAGCCCTCTTGGACCGTTTTGACCCTAGTACATCCAAAATCAATTAAATTAACCAAGGGTGTTAAAATTGGATTTTAACTGTTTATGTGATATTCGCATGGTGATTGGATATGGCCTTAGGTGTGGATGTTGTGGATGTTTATTTTTGTTATTTGGTTTTATCGTAATAATTAATGTAATAGTTAATAAGGTTTTACGGCCTGGGAGCCGGTCTTCTTCTCAACTTGTGAGATCTCTCTATGTATACATAGTAAAGGATACCAAACAACCCTGACCAAAAAATAAAACAACTTAAATATTTAGAATAAGACCTCAATTGCAGATTGCTCAACAGCCAGACCGTAGAACTGGATCTAATCCCCCGCGTAAAGTAAAATTTCCGCATATTTTGATCAATTCAAGGTGAAAAGGGGGGTTGCTCCTTCAGCAAAACTTGAAATAAGCTGAGCGAAAAGATCCTGATCCATCAGGAAGTGGTATCTCTTAGCAAAGAAAGAAACTGCGTCGAATCAAAAATAAGAATAAAAATATATGCCTAGATACTCTCTTATATGGATAAGAGATCTAATTGATAGAGGAAGCATCGTAAAGATTTAGCGTGGTTTTAGGCCGATACAATAATAACTGCCTTGCTTACTTATTTCATGATGCGAGACAATTCCTAATAAATATTCGTCTACTCCAAAACACAAGAAATGCTACCTCTTCCCCATGATTCATTATGTAGGAAGAACAGTGAAGTTGAACTACACCTCAAGCCACAACAAGTGTCGTATCCTCCTCCATCAGAGAACTCAAAGACTGCTAATTATGAAGACTGGACAAACAATTAGAGGCAAGACAAATCTCTGATATATTACCCAAAGAAAAGATATAAATCTCTGATAAGAGAGAGAAAAAAAAGAACCACAACGGCCTAGGTTCAAAAAGTTACATCCAGAAACATAATAGCAAGAAGCAAATACCTTGAATTCCAGGACTTGAATTCAACACCAAGTTCGGCGAGAAAACCTACAACCTTATGGTTCCTAAAATCTAGACTATGCTAAAAGCTACGCATAGTTTCGAATTGCAGTGATTCCAAAGAATCAATGAACAGCACTGTATCATATGCCTAATACAGCAGTATGAGAGTGACAGAGCCAAAACGAAACAGTTACTTGAAAGAAATAGCCCTCCCAAGAAAGTGCGACCAAGGTTCAAAGTGGGCCAGGCTCAGATATATATATACTAATATAAAAACCCAACACCGAGTTTGGTGAACTCAAATCTTGAAGCCCGTCATATTTTTATACTTCCAAAAATGCTCATCAACAAGATATGTATTTTGACTTAACGACATTGTAACTAGAAATAATCACATGGGCTAATCTATTCTATAAAACAGCATGGTTTAACTATCTAATGGGTTTTCAGCCTTTAGATTAAATAAATCAACAACCGCCCTTAGAACTCACCTACCAGCCACTTAACTATCCGCTTAACTACCCACTACTTGAAAATTTACCCTCTTCCTCATATTAATTTACATAATTATCAAAAGTCTGTAAGAACGTGACTTGATGGATATCATATAAAACTATCGGGATATCAATGGGGATTGACTCTTCGCAATAACCACTATCCCAGTATAACTACGACCCAAAACATCTATGTGTCGACCACTACGCAGCGGCTTGTTCAGAGATAAACGAACCCGCGCTCTCATGTAATCGCCATAAGCACTAGAGAGAATACGCGCATCCGTTTGAAGAACCAGGCCCATGCTTTTGAGTATCTTCTGCAGATCATCTTCTGTTTGGATGAAGAAGGGTATATTTCGGACTTGCACCATACATCAATATTGTCAAAAACTACTTTATCTGTATTCGTTGTGATAGTCCATGGCTTCAATAGCAACACGTTGTCATCAAATATCCACGGACCCCCGTTTAAAACTTGATCTCTCGATTTAGACGACGGAAATTGAAAGATAAACCCGTTCGGTGATGGCTCGTGTATACTGGCCTCGTCTCCTTCTGGCCTGATCTTCTTGAACAAAAATTTCATAGCCCATACATTGAAGCGGATTGGCATTAAGAATTTTCCAATAAAGCAAGGACCCCTCCCTCGTATGGCTTGAAGACAGTATTCACGACTGAAAACCTCCACCTCCTCCTCTTCAATGGTTAATTTCCCGAAGTCTCTCAAAACCCCAGTCGCGGCCTCCATACTTAATGCTTGACATTTGTAGGAACAGTAGTAAAGAAACGATAAATACATGCACAACCAACTGTACAAGGGACCTAATGGACGCCCGTGAAGATAGATAGTTTTTAGTTTTGTTTTTTAACGAATTCTACTTAGTAGTTAATTTTATATTTTTATAGGAGTTTATTTCATATAATTTTCATATTTTTTGTGTACGCATCGCGTGCACTATTTTGCTTATGTATACATCTATACTAATATAAAATTCCAACGTCGAGTTTGGTGAAATAAAAAACTGAAGCCCGTCACATTTTTGTACTACAAAAGTATCCCTAAAATATGATATGTAGTATGTGACAGTTACATAAGGACATATTAGTAACAGACACACTTTGCATTTTCTCTCCCAACTTTCGCGTCTAACTTCCCCATTATCTCAAAAAACTTCCTCTCTATTATGTAAAATGATAACGGCCATCCACACTCCACTTATATGTTTTGCTCCCCTATTATCTTCAAAAACTTCCCCATCACTTCCGTAAAAAATTATAGCGTTCAACAATATATCTCATATATTTTTGTTTTGCTTTTTTCAATCCAATATTTTGACAGGGGAAAAGGTGAGATCAAAAGAGTGAACAAATTATTTAAGTGTTATCTTCATGGCTTTTCAATTCTTATGTCCAAATAGTTAATTATGCGCAATCTTTATTTTTTATTAATTATATGTGATCTTTTATTGCCTAATGATGGATTATGATTCCAAATTCTTCTCTCCCTAAAATAGAAAATTCCTCTCGGAAAAAAAAAGTTATGATTGAAAATTAGATATTTATAGTTAACTATTCACTAAAGTATTGTATTAGTTGTAGCTGCATCGCGGGTGCCCCATATGCTAGTGTAACCAGAATTGCAATGCTTATGTATGTTCTCTATTGTTTTAGCTGCAAAATCAATATTTTGCCCTGCCATGAGCAGAAAAATACCATAATGGTTGCGTTTGGCAACCGGGATTCGGATTTGAATTCCAAATCCAAAAATTTCAAATTAAAATATGATAACTCTCTTTTAGGAGTTATCTTTATACTTCCATATTACTTGTAATAGGCTTATTTCACATGATTTATATTTTATATTTGCACAAATATGTGAATTTGACTATTTCTAAGCCTAGGAGTGAAAAAGTTGTGTTTCTAGCTTATTTGTGCATGTTTTCTCTCATATTTGCTATGATAATTGCACGGGTTGTTTAGTGTTGTGTATCTCAGGTAAAATAGGTGCAATGGAGCTCATGAGATGCTTGGATATGCTTGGAATGGAGCTAGATGAAGAGGAGAAAAGGAGATGCACAAACGAAGAAAAGTTGGAAAAGTCACACAGGACCAGCCTGCACTCTTTTCGATGCCTAGGAAAATCTACAAAGAATTTTGAAGCAAGGCTTTCGGCATTGGAAAGTAGACATTCGTAGCTTTCCAACGGTATATTGTAGGCCCGAAGACGAGTCCGTATGAGGGAGATACAGCCCGCGCAAAATCAGCAAATAATTCTGTCCGGGAATTACAAAGTAGAGGGGCTGAAGTGCAATTTCGACCAAATAACATAAAAAATCGTGCCCAGCTGGTAAAAAACGGGCAGAGAAGACCTAATAGGAGAGGATTCACGTACGGGAGACATTGGAGAGAACCTAGGATCTTGGGGATTGCACGGATTCGTCAAAGCTTTGGCGATTTCATCGTTTGATTCTTCTCTTACCCTCTCTTTATCATTCTATGGAGAATACTTGTGATTTTGGCATAACAATGAGTAGCTAATTTCTTTGCTAGGCTCTTTGGAGAGCCTAGGGTTATGACTTAGACTTATTTTCCGGATTTTGTTGATTGATTCATGCGTTTGATCCAATTAGTGTTTATTATTCTTCATCTTGTATTGTGAATCCGTAAGCTAAGGCTATTGACACGTGTTAGTGATGAATGGAATGACCATGTTAGATGAAGATGATGAACTAGTTGAATTCATAGCTTAATGCTACAAACTAATTGATTAGAAATCATGATCTAGGCTTAATTCTTAGCAACAAGGGAGTCGCGAACCGGAGTTATTAGTGAACTAGGTGGGTGCTCGACAGAGACTTAACCCGGTTACGAATAAGATCATGTTTTTATTCCCGAATCATTGAGACCGATAGGTGAGATGAATAGGAGTAGTCATGTGTGGGTAGATTCGGTTGAACTAGTTAGGTGAGTGAATCGGTGGACCGACAGGACCCGGTGAACGAAGTTGACTAGCCAGCTAGAACGTAACGGTAGATGGAGGTGGACCGACAGGACCCAAAGTAAACCGTTACGTAAAATTACATGAGATCAACAGAAGATTGTAAGTGCTATTACCCGGCATAATCAGTTAGTGTGTAACGTGTGTCAATACAAATTCCGGAACTGTCTAAAGACCCTAGGTGATTCATAGATCGCCTAGTTTTCTCCATACTTTGAGTAAATTCTCTTAATTGAAAAATACAAAAATATTGTCTCTACATTCATTTTATTTAGTCGCTTGTTTGTGGGCGACGAACATTCAAAATCAAACCACTTCTTACCGGTTACTTAGGTATCTTCTAATTAATGCTTAATTAGCTAATAATCGTCTATTTCCCTTGGGTTCGATATTCGGAGTCGTAAAATACTCCACTTACTACTTGACCGTGCACTTGCGTATACACGTAAGAATTCGTGTCAAGTTTTTGGCGCCGTTGCCGGAGAATTAAACGGTTTATTAGTTTAGTTAAAGATTAATTTAGGATACTTCTTTTAGTTTCTTTTTGTTACTATCTGTTTACCTCACGGGTGTGCTAGTGTTATTTTCTCAGGTAGCGATGGAAGAAAGCCAAGGGCTAATTAGCCTCACCACAGAGCAGCTACAAGCTTTGGTAGCTCAAGCTCTAGAGAAAGCATTGGCAGCAACATCTATACCGCGCCCGACCTCAATGCCATATAATCGATCAGGGAAAGCAATAATCCAGGCATTTGAGGCGAATCTTAAAGGAAGGGAGCCAGCAATTGTGGTGCCACCAATTCAGGCAGAAACCTTCTGTCTCAAGCTGCGCACAATTCAATTTGCTCAGGATCAGTGCACTTTTGCTGGGATAGACGAGGAAGACCCACATGCATTCATTGGGAGATTTCAGAGCCACTGTGGGCTAATTCGATATAGTGGGGTCACATCTGAAGCGCTCAAACTGATGCTCTTTCCTCATTGTCTCAAGGGAGCTGCTATGGATTGGCTGGACTCTATGCCATCCTGTTCAATCAAATCGTGGGAAGAGTGTGTCACACTGTTCATGAGTAAGTTCTATCCTATCTCACGTGTGATTCAGCTTCAGAATGAGATCTGGATGTTTAGGCAAAAACAGGATGAATCACTTGTCAAAGCATGGCATCGCTTCAATCATTTGCTACGTAGATGTCCCAACCATGGTATTGACAAGCGACAGTTAATCCAGGTCTTCTATGATTCACTTGGACAGCCCAATAGAGACAAGATGGATATAGAAGCTGGGGGAAACTTCTTATTTAACTGTGATCATGAAGGGGCATATGCATTGATGAGATGCTTGGTTCAGCAAGAAGAGAGCATGGATTACCAGTACAGGCACATGGAACTGGTAAGAGATGAAAAGATGGCTTATAACACTGTTCAGGTGAGTGCGGTAGAGGTAGTGCATGAAGCAAATGTTTCAGAGATACATCAGCAGCAGCCAGTACCACCATTAGAGTTGACCGATATGACAGGGATAATAAAGACGATGGCTCAGCACATGACAGACATGTCCACACAGGTCAGCTCTGTAGCAATTGCAATTCAAGTTGCTCAAGCAAAAATAAAAGATCTAAAGGAAAAACTTGAACAAAGGGCACTGGATAGCATTGTTGACACATCAGAGGGACAGGCTCAAGCCATCACCACTCGAAGTGGTATTGCACTTACAGATCCTCCATATCCGAGTCATGCCAGAGTGGAAGCCTCAAAGGCGAAGGAACATGAAGTCTTCGATTCTGAGAAGACACCTGTCATGATCCCCCAATCAAAGGGCATGATTCCCCAGGATGCAGAGAAATCTACCGAGGTACCACTTCCATCTTCTCCTTCTTCTTCAGAACTACCATTTCCATTACGTACTAGGAAGAAGAAGGATGATTCAGAAGAATACAGACGCTTTTTGAATGTCTTCTCTAAACTGCATATCAATATCCATTGATTGAGGCACTTCAAAAGATGCCTAAGTATGCTCGATTTATTAAAGATGCAGTTCTTGGAAAGAAAGGGGTGGATGAATTTCAGAGAGTAAACTTAAATGAACAGGTTAGTTCATGTGTTTTGCATGGGTTACCTAAGAAAAAGAAGGATCCAGGTAGCTTTGTCATTGAGGCTACATTGGGTGATTCCTACACTGGAAGAGCTCTCTGTGATCTGGGAGCGAGCGTGAATTTGATGCCGTTGTCGGTATTCAAAAAGTTAGGTGTGGGGGAGCCCCCGAAAACTTGGATAACACTCCAATTTGCAGACAAGTCATCGAAGAAAGCATGTGGGATGGTTAAAGATGTGCTAGTGAGGGTCGGAAGTATGATCATTCCGGCTGATTTTGTTATATTGGATATGCCAGTAGGGGATGTTCCATTAATTCTCGGTAGGCCATTCTTGGCAACTGGTCGTACTCTCATTGACGTAGAGAATGGAGAACTGATTATGAGGGTACACGATGATATGGAGACTTTTCGGGTCTTCAAACCGTCACCCCAGTGTTCATGGGAGTATCAGCCAGGGGTGCCATTTGCTGTACAAGTGAAGCGCCAAATCCCAGAGTTGTCGCAAGGGGATCCACCTGACTACTGGGAAAGAAATAAGCCATCAGCGGTGCACGCACATGAAGCAGTGCTTCAAATCCAACACAGGAAAGCTAAGCTGGAAGCGGCATAATGTGTCAGACCACCCTCGTGAGGTGGCAGAGGTAACTGGGTCGGGCTGTCGACCGTAAATTACAAGCGCTTGTTGGGAGGCAACCCAACGTACTTTTCTGCTTTAGTTTAGAGAGTGTGTTTTAAATACTGTTGTGTGCGTCTTTAATTCCGTTTTGTTATTTGAGGGGTGAGAGAGCGAGAATTTGACATATTGAATTGAGTCTCCGCAGGATTACAGGTTATTACGCAATTCGGACTCCCCTTCTTGATGCGCGCCGACGAGAATGCGCGCATCGGGGTCCGAACGCAAGAGATGAATTTATACAACGAAAAAGTTGGTGGATTTCGAGTCAAGAGTCGCGTAATAGCACGATTGGATAATGTCCGTGAGTTTCGGAAATTCGCGAATGAGAACTATGCGAATTAAGGGAATTAACGGTGAAAACGGCATACGCATTGGAGTTCGGGAGGTCAAGATGCAAAAAAAAAAAAAAAAAAAAATCTGAAGTTGGAGTCAGGGGTGTTCGTGCGAACACCCCCTGTGTTCGCAGGAACAAGAGGAAGGCAAAAAACCCACTGCCCAATATTAAGAACAACAAATGGTGTTCCTGTGAACAGGGGTAAAAAGGGTACTTCGAGAGGGTTTTGAGGGCAAATTTGGAAAAAATGGGAAAAGTTTATACACAGTCACGTAAGTTCATCTTCTTCCTCCTTCACTCTCAAACCCTCAATCCTCCCTCCAGCCTCTCTCAAATCCGACCAATCTCCGGCTCTTCCCTCGATTTCCCGTCGTGTATCCGGCGACTCCTCTCACTCCGGCGACCCCCAGAAGCACCACCCTCTCTCCCACCCGACGGCTATCTCCGTCCAAACCCACCATCGCAACCTCAAAACCCAGAAACCGAATCACCCAGCCGCCGCCACCGATTGACCCAGCATCGCCGCCCTCTCTGTAAACACCACCACTATCTCTCTGCCACGATTCAACCCTTCAATCTCTGTTCAGCCCTCAATCCCCTCCTTTGTTCTCGGTGGAACAAAACCAATTAAACCCACGACCAAAACCACCTGTTATTCACCTCCCTCCATCACCGAAGCAGTCATCAGAGCAGCGATCAAAACCCAGCAAAACAGGGCAAAAGAAGAAGAATAAAGCCGCGAACAAGAAACAGAGGAAAGAGAGACAAAGCACAGAACAAAGGAGAAGAAATCGCAGAAGAGAAGAAGAAGCAGCAGCATCAATCGACCACGCCTCCCTCTCCGCAAGACCTCCTCTCTCACTCACTTCGTCGAACGGCCTCTGCCTCTCCCCAATTCCCGATTACATCGAGAACCCAGAAGAAACAAATGCAGACCCGAAGAACCCCCATCCACCATCAATTCTGACCCGAAACCTGGATTGATTCTGCGGTGGTCATGGGTCTGCGATGGTGTAGGTTCAATAGTGTACTGAGTTGTGTTGGGTTTCAGGTGGGTTTAGGTCATTAGTTTCAGGAGGTTGAAGAAGGTTGGTAGTGGTGTAGGAGAATGCTAAGGGTTGTTTGCAGGTGTTTAGGGGATTCATGGTGGAAATCTGGTGGTATTGTGTTGGTGCTAAGAGGTGGCAGAGGTGATGTTTAGGGTGGTGTGTGGATGGTGTTTAAGAATTAATGGTGGCAGAATGGTGAATTGGTGGGTTGAATGTGAGTATTTGGTTGATGGATGATTGGTACTATGTCAAGTTTTTGAATTGGCAGATTATGAAGGTGATTGGTAATGGTGAAGGATGTTGAGTTATGATATGGGTATTTTGTAAAGGCTGAAATGGTGAAGAGGTGAAGATTAATTTGGTTGTTTATGGTTCAAGTTTCATGGTGAATTAATGGGTTGGTGTACTGGTTTGTCATGGCTCTGGGTATTTGGAGTTTTGATTAAAGGAGAAGGCAGTGGTAGTATGAAGGCAAAATTGGGGTTTGGTTGAGAGTGTCCTCCAACTTAATTAAGGACATTAATGGAGCTCGTCTTGGTATTATGTCATTGTACAAAGATATCGTTGAGTAGCTGATATGAATCGGTCTGAGTTGGGAACTTGAGGAGAATTGGACGAAGACATCGACCCCGGTGTGTTAGATCACACTCGACCATCACGGGAGCTGGCATTGATCTACGCAATGTGAGCTCGGGGATTCTTCGTTCTCTTTTCGTCAGCAGCAATGGATCAATCGACCCCGGTGTGTTTCGCACACTCGACCGCAAGGGAGCTTGCATTGTTCTGTGCAATGTTTGCTTGGGGATTGTTCTCGCTATCTCAGTCAGCACCTAGCGGACTTCGTCCCCGACTTTGTGTCGGTTGTGAGTATTCTTTTCTCTCTCTTTACTTACCGTTTAGGCACATCGTACTTGCTCTAGGATTTTATTTTTAGAATTCTAGGGAATTACTTGAGTACTTGCTTAATTTCGGTACACACAACTTGTCACGTGCACATAGCTTGAATTATCTCTAAATTTATTGTAGCTACCTTCTTGTGCCGTAGCTTTGACTCCGAGTAGAATCACCGCCCCTCGCATTTGAATGCCGAGTCTTCTTGGTTAATCTCTAAATTCGTTGAGGACAACGAAGCGCTCAAGTGTGGGGGGAGTTTTAGTCTTGACTAGCCAGTCAGTGTTTGCATCGCCATGTCTGCATATAGTTGTTCGTGTCGTATTGTGTCTATTTATGTGGTCCGTGTCGTGATATTGTGATAGCATATCGTATTGTGATTTGTTAGTCGTGTAGTGTATATACTTTGAGTTTGTGTTTAATATTGCACGTTTTCTTATTTGAGTCTACCTACCCTGTCGAATGTCTTGTGTAGTTTCGTTCGTGTCGGCTTGCATGTAGTGTAAGAATTATATGAAAAAAAATTCAAAAATTGAAAAAAACAAAAATTTAAAAAAAAACGAGAAAATTTTGAGAAAAGGGCAATCAAAAGAGGCTAAACTTTGATAAATCGCGAGGTGTGAGGATTTTAGGTGTAGAGCATGGTTTGCGACCGAGAGTGACGATGTGAGTCCCCCCTAGTAGGTATAGAGAGACTTTCTTTACGGGAGTGCCCACCTATTTTTAACACTTACGTGATTTTCAAAGTCAAAGTGTATGCCTATTTTCTTACAAGAGATGAGCTAGGTGTGAGCTAAACAAGCCGAACATCCATGTGTACGTCTTAGGTAGTCGCCAACCCGCCTCGTAGTGGCACACGAAACAGCTGTGCGAGGACGTGTATTAGAGCACTCACTGCTTTTAGAACTCACCTTGTAGGACCATTAGACGTCCCAATTTGAACCTTGGATTCTTTGCTAGCCTTCGGACCTAGGGTGACGATTCTTGGCCTTCAACACAAATTGATTAGAATCACCACTTTAGTGCGTCACGAGGGGGTTGTGTAGTTGAAGGGGTTCGATGGGGGAGTGAGTATACATTTCGTTGAGTTCTACGTCTCGCTTGCACTTCATTGATTATCTACGAGGGGATGCGAGGGTGAGTGAGTGGGCTTGCGCACTTCGGTGTGGCGGTGTTCCATGCCATTACATCATGGACACAGTTGTAGAGAGCCGTGAGTGCGTGAATCTAATACGCACGGAATTGGGTTGGGAGAACTTAATTGGTGGATCGTGCTAGGTACCGGTTTTGATTACTTTGGTTTAGGAGGATCGGTTGGATTAGGCACGAGATACATTCATCTTCGGGACTACTTGAGAGGGGATATGGTGACATTCGAGTGTGGGGGTGTCGACTTTTGACTTCGGACATTGAGTGTGAGCTTGCGACGACTCCACTCCCACACATGTACTTCATTGATTTTGCGGCTTGGATTTGACATGGACTTTGATTGAGTTAGGAGGAGATGATATTGTTATGTGATATTCATTCATCGATTTACGTGTTTCCTTCTCCTAGCATATTTGATTGTTATTCGAAGACCACTCGGATATTATTGTTGGATTTTGATGGTATTTTGAGAAAATTGTGAAAGAAAAAAAAAAGAAAAAAAAATAAACAAAACAAAAAAATGAGAGAAAAAGAAAAAGGAGAGATGAAATAAAGTTGAGTTGGAATTGAATTGAACCGAGTGGTGGAGCTACTTTGACGACGACGGTTCACGTTTCATGCACGACGAACGACGATGGCCACGGAGATCACTAATGTACCGGGGTTTGAGGGAATTGATGGTCGGAGGTGGTGAGCTTCGGGTTCGGTTTCTATCATCGTGGTGAGGGTGTGTGAGATGTGGGATTTGATGCGAGAATGTGACGCTTAGGACTTTATTTCGACGAGATTATCTTTATGTCCCTAAGCCTCATCATGTGAAAACCGTTAGCGGATTAGGAGCTCGGACCTTGGATGTGGCTTTGCCTAGCGTAGTCTCTTATTTCGTGGCACACACGAAGAGGTAGCGTACTCTTGTACTTAGTAAAGTTAGGCTTTCTATACTAACTAGGGGAGAGTCTCGTTGTCGAGTTTAGTTTCAACTCATGCTTTGTTCCTAGGATTCTCATCACTTCATGATACCCGATTTAAGTCAATGGAGATTGCCCGATCTCAACCAAAAAGATAAAAAGTGTGTTTTGTGTATATATGTGTTTGTGTAGGATCGAGTCGTAGTTTGCATTTGCATCATATTGTTGCATTGTCGAGTCTTGTGTCGTTTGCGTCTTGAGTCGGCTAGTAAATAGTGGTTTTACTCGGGACGAGCAAAAGGTAAGTGTGGGGGTATTTGATAACTCTCTTTTAGGAGTTATCTTTATACTTCCATATTACTTGTAATAGGCTTATTTCACATGATTTATATGTTATATTTGCACAAATATGTGAATTTGACTATTTCTAAGCCTAGGAGTGAAAATTTGTGTTTCTAGCTTATTTGTGCATGTTTTCTCTCATATTTGCTATGATAATTGCACGGGTTGTTTAGTGTTGTGTATCTCAGGTAAAATAGGTGCAATGGAGCTCATGAGATGCTTGGATATGCTTGGAATGGAGCTAGATGAAGAGGAGAAAAGGAGATGCACAAACGAAGAAAAGTTGGAAAAGTCACACAGGACCAGCCTGCACTCTTTTCGATGCCCAGGAAAATCTACAAAGAATTTTGAAGCAAGGCTTTCGGCATTGGAAAGTAGACATCCGTAGCTTTCCAACGTTATATGGTAGGACCGAAGACGAGTCCGTATGAGGGAGATAAAGCCCGCGCAAAATCAGCAAATAATTCTGTCCGGGAATTACAAAGTAGAGGGGCTGAAGTGCAATTTCGACCAAATAACATAAAAAATCGTGCCCAGCTGGTAAAAAACGGGCAGAGAAGACCTAATAGGAGAGGATTCACGTACGGGAGACATTGGAGAGCACCTAGGAGCTTGGGGATTGCACGGATTCGTCAAAGCTTTGGCGATTTCATCGTTTGATTCTTCTCTTACCCTCTCTTTATCATTCTATGGAGAATACTTGTGATTTTGGCATAACAATGAGTAGCTAATTTCTTTGCTAGGCTCTATGGAGAGCCTAGGGTTATGACTTAGACTTATTTTCCGGATTTTGTTGATTGATTCATGCGTTTGATCCAATTAGTGTTTATTATTCTTCATCTTGTATTGTGAATCCGTAAGCTAAGGCTATTGACACGTGTTAGTGATGAATGGAATGACCATGTTAGATGAAGAAGATGAACTAGTTGAATTCATAGCTTAATGCTACAAACTAATTGATTAGAAATCATGATCTAGGCTTAATTCTTAACAACAAGGGAGTCGCGAACCGGAGTTATTAGTGAACTAGGTGGGTGCTCGACAGAGACTTAACCCGGTTACGAATAAGATCATGTTTTTATTCCCGAATCATTGAGACCGATAGGTGAGATGAATAGGAGTAGTCATGTGTGGGTAGATTCGGTTGAACTAGTTAGGTGAGTGAATCGGTGGACCGACAGGACCCGGTGAACGAAGTTGACTAGCCAGCTAGAACGTAACGGTAGATGGAGGTGGACCGACAGGACCCAAAGTAAACCGTTACGTAAAATTACATGAGATCGACAGAAGATTGTAAGTGCTATTACCCGGCATAATCAGTTAGTGTGTAACGTGTGTCAATACAAATTCCGGAACTGTCTAAAGACCCTAGGTGATTCATAGATCGCCTAGTTTTCTCCATACTTTGAGTAAATTCTCTTAATTGAAAAATACAAAAATATTGTCTCTACATTCATTTTATTTAGTCGCTTGTTTGTGGGCGACAAACATTCAAAATCAAACCACTTCTTACCGGTTACTTAGGTATCTTCTAATTAATGCTTAATTAGCTAATAATCGTCTATTTCCCTTGGGTTCAATATTCGGAGTCATAAAATACTCAACTTACTACTTGACCGTGCACTTGCGTATACACGTAAGAATTCGTGTCAAAATATATAAAATACAAGATATTTAAATTCCTTCGTTTGGATGCTATTGATTGTCAACAATTTAAAGATTAGATTTTGAATTTGAATTTTGATTATTTTATAAAAATTGGTGGAAGCTAAACAAGGTGTTGGCCCGCTGGTAAACACTTAACCCAAAAGAGTTTGTTGCAGTTCCATGAAACCAACAAATGGAGGATAGATTTCTTTCGGTAAAGCCTCGGGATGATTACTTGGTTCCGTCACTTATCCGTCGTCAACCCAGCATTGACCTAAATCAAATCAAATCAAATCCAAGCCCGCTATAATGTATCCCAACACTGAATTTCATTCCAAGTCAACCCAAATCCAAATCCACCCCCAAATCCATGGTCACCCAAACGAACCGAATGTGAAATATTTACTTCCGACATGTATACATCATAGCCCTTTGCAAATCATTCCAACAATATTCATGATATTACGAAGGCACGGGGTGCTCATCCCTGGGAAGCACAACTTGGAAAACCAAACAAAATTATAGGCCAAAAGCATAACGGTGAGCACCTACCAATATGCGATTTGAGAGAGCCGTAGCGAACCTCAAAATCTGAAATAGTAAAACTGCACACAGAACATAGAGTTCATTTTTTTTTGGCGCAAAAACTGAAAACAGGTAATGTTCTTCCATAAATTGAATGACATAACTAATATTTCCACCAATTCTCTTCATTCCAAATCAAATACCTGACAAAAGGAGCTCCATGCACTGAAGCACGGGTACGAGAAGACTTCAACTAGGGTACACTATGCAACTAAGCAAGTCAGACTATGAGGAACCATATCAATACCTTCACTAACCAATTTTGAAGCCAAAACAACATTCCTCTTATAAAGGATGAGCGAATACAAGCAGATGTAGGGTTTTAATGCTGGTTAGACAGCGGAAATACAAAAAGTTCTTGATCAAAGCCCTCCATGAGTCGCAGGTTAAGCTCTCATAATGTGATAAACAAGTAACGTTTATCTTGTAAGTTTGTGTGATCACAACGTAGAATAGCGTCCACGTCTCTACCGGTATCCACACCTTATAATTGCCAACTGGAATCTTCTCTATGGATTGTGCTAGCAGCGTAGAAGAAGGAACCGTCAGGAGCTTCATCAAATCAAGCTGATCACACAAACGAGGAGGGAGGCCGAGCCTCTCTATGTCGTCGGGTATGGAGAGATTTCGGCCCTCTTGGGATCTCTCTCCTTGTTCTAATTATTTCACTTAAATAAAATAATAGTGCTAGGACTCTCCTGTTATATTTAATAACTCCTTAATAACTACAAACTTGTCCCAATACTAATCATGTTCGTAAACGGATTAGTCCACTTTGAAATTTTGTCCAACTAAATTTACATGTTGTTGCGCTTTGACTCTTGATCTTATTAATTGTTAATTAGTCTAACTAATTAACATCCATATCCAGTTTAATCCTTTTTGTGTGTGACCCTTCATGTTTCTATTAAGTTGGAAATGACAATTACAAACATTGAGCGATACCTAGCAACAAATTAATGCTACCCAAATAATATAAATAGTGTATGGTTTTGATGTAGGTTACGCTGCGGAAATACAATAAAACATTCATGATCAAGACCCTCCATGAATCGCAGCACAAGGTATCATAACGTGATAAAAGAAAACAATGTGTACCTTTTGGATTTGTGTGATCACAAAGAAGAATAGCATCCTCATCTCTACAGGTATCCACATCTTGGATTGCTAATTGGAATCCCTTTCACATCTTGTGCTAGCTACATCGAAGAGGAAGTCGAAATAATCACACAAAACTGACAAGAGGAGGCCGAACCACCTATGGCCGACGGGTATGGGAGGCGCACATCTTTAGGGCTTCCTTTCTCCTTGTTGTCCTATTTCTTAATGAAGACTCATTATAAATAATACGTAGGGTTGACCACTAGGGTTTTGATACGGATTACGCAGCGGAAATAAAAAATAATTAACTCCGTTCAAGACTCTCCAAGGATCACAAGACCAGAAATCATAACAATGATAAGGGAAGAAACTCATGTGTACCTTAGTTGGTTGAATTTATGCCTTTACATGAAATAGTGTCCACGTCTCTATGGAAGTCCATGCCTAGTATCAAGTGTGGAGTCCTTCCAATTCTATGTTCTAACAATTCATGGAAGGAGGAAGAAGAAGATCACGCAAACGGAGCAACGAGGAGCGGCAAGGAGGGGGCGAACGTGTGACGCTTCGGCCTTGCCTTGTCTTGCGTTCTCTCCATGCTTTGTTCTCTCTTTGTGTTATAACAATTATGACATTTTTTCTGAGAAATAAGATAGGAGTGTCCTTATATATAGTTAATAACTCCGTATTAACTACATATTAGCCACAATACTAATCATTTTCATACACAGATTAGTCCACCTTGCAAATTAGTCCTACTAAGTTTGCTTGTGGTTGCATATTAATCCTTCTATTTAATTAGTCCCACTAATTAATTTCCAAGTCTAGTTTAATTCATAGGGTGTGTGACAAATAGGTCTCTACTTAGTTGGTAGTAACTATTACTAACATAGAGCAGTGTCTAGCATCACATCAATGCCACTCAACTAATTGAAATAGTCAGTAATCCGACAAACCTTGTGACCAATGTTAATGCATTGTATTATCCCTTTGTTTCCATATCCGGATTGGACATGAGACATACAAGTCACACTCGTATATCCAATCCATAATTTCTCGATCATGCGAATAGTCTTATCCATGCAGATGACATCAATATCCTATATTGATTTATCTGAGTCTGGCCAGACATTCTATAAGCACGACCCCTCGAGTGGCCGCGGATATTTGCTCCCGTTATGTGGGAGGGAAAAATCAAATCTACATCACCACCATCTCTAAGCTTGCTTCATATTGTGTCCGATTAACGCCTTTATTGCTATCCAGTCACGGTGTAGTGTTTGACGATATCAAAACACAATACTCCACAACTAGAGTATCTTGTGACTTCAAGTCTAATGAACACTGTAACACCCCAGAATGTATGGGTTCCCTCCGCCCGTAGTGATGAGCTACATTGGGAACAGACTGAGGATCTCGTTTCCATGGCTTGGTGTGACCCACGAATTTCCAAACAAATATCATTTGAAATCAAACTTTCTATAAAAGAAATATTTATACACAAACTACATCATTTATTGACTACTATGATATGTCTATTCCTCTTCCGTGGAGCAGATAAATCGTCCCATTCCTCAACGCTAATAACCTGTGGTGTTTGAAATAGACAAAGCTGACCACATTAAAATTTAAATCAGTAAAAACTGAGTAAGATACATATTACAGCACGTAAACAGATTATGGGGCTCACAGTTATAAGTTGAAAGAGACGAGAAAATTAATAGTTCTAAAGTAAATAACAAACATTAACGGTTGATCATTAAGTTTGGCTGGGGCATATGCATGAGCCACCAGCAGGATCGATGTAGACAAAGGGATCACGGTGAAATCATGAAGGTGCATTATAGGGTCTACCAAATCCTGTTTCTCCCAAGCGTTAAGGGTCTGCACCATACGTCATTCCCCGCCCTAAACATACCTAAAAGGCCTTAAGTGTCGACACCCCTATACTGCAATGATCCACACAAGCATAGGTAGCTCTCTATAGCTTTCACAATAAAACCCCGGGACCGCAGTATCTCGATACGTGCTAGCCAACCGCGGGGTGGTACGCTAACCTCTTAGGTCCAAAGTAACTGGAGGTTTGCCGATAGCGCCTCCGGTCGGAGCCAGAACATAAACAAACAACCCCTTACATCGCCCAATTCAATCACGAGTATCTTATTAACATAATAAATCAACAATTTCTCATTCGAGTTCTAAGTGGGGAAACATCAAAATAAATTCTCAGCATTCGTGTATCGTATATCAAAAAGGAGTTCACGAGTTTAGAGTTGCAATAACGAGTCTAGAGTTGGAAGTAATACAGGCAAGTAACACATTTTGATAAGGAAAGACTATACATATGTACTTAGCTGAATTCAGGTAGAGCACTACACGCATAGAACTGATGCCTAGTAGTCGTAGTCGACTTAACGGTCTCCTAAGAACTTGGGGACTACAAATAACGCAAATAAGTTCCATATCAATACATTATGTACCCCCTAAGAAATCACCTAAGATATACACGCCTCTCGATCACACGCTACTAGATGACTATTCTTTCATTGATTGACGTTGAATAGGAGACGATATTTTAGATAAAAGATGATCCATTTGAATACACCAATGAAATCATACTTTTAATTATGAAAACGAAACTTGTATTTTTGTAAACAAAGGAAAGTTGTAATTTCTACTTAAAATTATACGTTGAAATTTTAATTTTGGAAAAGCTTCTACTTTAAGGTGAATATGAAGGTCCTATAAGTTTGATATAGTTCCTTTTGAACAAAAGATATTAACTTGGATATTGTAAAGAATTACTCAGTTTCTGCTCATTAACTAAAATCTATGACTATGGCCAAAGCTCTATAAACACTGAAGTTTCAAAAGGTTACTGGTTCAATCGAAGAAAATTTTATATTAAAAAAAATAAAAAAGTAGAAGAAAAAAAATAAAAACTCTTTAGCAATATAGACCATCAACTAATCTGCTAGCACCTTTTTTTCAAACTTTTGAGAACTCATATAATAAAAAAGATTAGTTTGAAATAAGCTTCTTAAGGAAAAGGAACTGGCGACACCCTACTACCACAACTTCTAGTGCTACAACACAACCCACACACCATGCACATACTCTCGAACGTTCAATCACATATACATACATGCACCACATATATCTATATACATGCACTGCACACACCATGCACATCCTCTCGAACGTTCAATCACATATATATACATGCACCACATATATCTATATACATGCACTGCTATGAGTACAGAAGAACAAACGTATAACACTGCTATTAAGGATCGGCGTTCAGAAGAACAGACGTATAACACTGCTAAGGATCGGCGAATTGAAGTTCTGAACTTAACAAAATACTCTTAGTAAGTCGGACACACAGATGATGATGAAACGGAATGGAGACGGAGTGCGAAAGGGATTCAAATGACGACAAGTTGAAGACAAAACGATGGCGGATATGGAAGCGACGGGGGCTTTTCGGGGCTCGACTTCTGGACTGCATAGGGCTGGAACTTGCAGAGAAGAGAGGCGAGAAGGAGATGTTGTCGGGACTGGAGAACCAAGCTGTGATTGGCTGCTGCGAATCCGTGTGTTGTTCTTGACTAAGGCACCGACCGAGGAAAAGACGAGAGATGGAATGAGCACACCGGTGGATGGGCCGAAGAACCCAACGTCATCTATTGTAGGTAGTTCGGTCGTGTATCGCGGAGAAGAAAGAAAGATGGGGGATGGTGGGCGTTCGGTAGAGGTGTCAAACGGGCGGGTTCGGGTCACCCGACCCATTTATAAATGGGTTTATTTCTACATGGGTCCAACCCGTTCTACCCGTTTATATCTTACGGGTTTTTTGGGTGGGTCATAAACGGGTCAATGTGACCCGTTAACCCATTTTCAACCCGTGTTTAACCCGTATATATGATAAAGTAGGAAAACACAAAATACCAATCTACTTCTATTTATTGATTTTTAAACCACTTTTTATTTTCCTTTTGAAACTATACATTCAATTGCTCTAATAAATTAACTTTTTCATTTTCTAGAAAAAAAATCAAAAAAAAAGAAATCAAAAAAAGAAAAGAAAAAAAAAATACCCAGTAGCACCATAAGTGCAAAACACAACATAGCTCACTGGGAGGGGTATTCAGTATTCACCCTCGCTTCCTCCCACCTGCACCACCACGTCCACCAACACCCTCAATTATTCCTCCCATCCCCTCTCTCCTCTCACTGTAAAACACAGACTAAAGTAGCAAAACAGAGCATTAGAGAATTCAAAATTTTAATGAAGTAATAACTGATACACAATTGAAAATTCATCATGAAGCTCCCATCCCCATTGATGCCCACAACTATTGGATCGGGTCTACATATAGCAGCACCAATTGCAACAGGCAAACCAAAACCCAGTTCAGCCTTTAAATCGATCGAACTCAGAAGAGGAAAAACAGAAAAGACTGCGTCTCCGAGACCCGATTTGATCTGAGAGAAAGGGGGAGAGGTGCTGAGAGAGAGATTGGATATGCGAGAGGGAGAGTTAGAATACCTGCAACCCGTCGCCGGCGGTGGTTAGCAGCGTATTCATCCTAGATGACTTCCAATTGGAAGTCACCATTGATGTTTGAACTTCTCCATCCTAGATTACTTCCAATTGGAAGTCACCATTGATATTTGAACTTCTCCATGATGGAAGTCGCAGTCTAGAACAGAGAGGCGAATAGTGAAGAAGAAACGGGTGTAAGCGGTTTTACTTCTCAACCCGTGTAACCCATATATCTCAGCGGGTTGAAAGAAACCACCCACTTCAACCCGTTTGCACATATTAACAAGACCCGGACCCGTTTAAATTGGGCGGGTGCGGGCGGGTTGACGGGTCCGGGTCAAGTTTGCCAGCTCTAGCGTTCGGCCACTTTCAGAGAAAATGGGGGAGGGATGAAGGTGATGATGGAGATGGTGGAAATGAGGAAAACAAATGGGTGTAACAGTATATGTTTGATTTGGAGAGAGTAAAAACATAAAACTGATGACTTTGATTATGGACTTAAGGAAAATGAAATTTAAGAGAAATGACTATGAAATAAATTTGAGGGTTTTAGTTAGGTAGATTAATGCTATAGTGAGGCGGGTTTCACAATCGAGTAGGTTGGGCTGCACTTGGCAGTTACCACACAACCTTTCGGTGTAATTTTAGTGGTAAGAAAATAGGTATTTTTTTATTTTGAAATGATAGGAAAATAGGTATAGAAGTAAGAAACTTTCAAAAGAAAAATTAAAAGGATATACAGAGAAATACAATTTTTTTTAGACGGAAACTAAATGATAAATTAAAAATTAAATAGTGTAACTAAAATGGCGTAAAACTTTTGAAAATTTATGATAAGGAACCCTAACATAATGTAGAGTTACCACATTACCCCCAACCATGCAAAACTAGTGAATGACCCCTCAAGTATTATAAAATGATCAAAACACCCCTCTAAGAAATACAGGGTATTTCATCACTCTCCCCTTTAAAACGAAGCTTCGTCCCCGAAGCTTAAAACCACACCTCCAGGTCAAAACGACATGTCAAAATGCAAGTATTCAACGATTTTGTTCTAGTGCACGAGAAGGACACAAGGACTCCATAGTAAGTACGCCACGGTCGGAAAATCATGCACGGGTTGTTGCATTACTTCCCCCTTAAAAGAGAGTGACGTCCCCGGCACTCAACGGTACCCGATCAAATAGATGCTAACAACGCATGTCACCTTTTGGTTCGAGAGTAGCTTCAATCAAAAGATGGTGCGGTCGCACACGGTACTAGAGTCGTAGGAAAAAAACTTATACCTAAGAGAAATGAAGACTAAAGAAAGGAAATTTATGAGAAGGAAAGACTAATGCTTCGTAGGGTACTCAGGGTCCTCGTCCAGTAGTAGCTTTGCCTTGTCTTCACGTTAACTTGCTTTTCCTGACTTCATCTGAACGTCCTCAAGACCTGTTTCCAAATTCAAAGTATAACATCTCCACCCCCTCATTAACATCCACGCGATTCTTTTCAAGAAAACTTTTCTAACAGTGTCACAAACATCAGCGCCAAGGGTGTTCCAGCATTTTTGATAGAACTCACTGTTGAAACCATCAAGGCCAGGGGCTTTGTTCTTTTTAATGTTCTTAACAGTATTCCACACAGTAGTATCAATAACCTAAGTCATGAGTTCTGAGTTTTCAGAATCAGTTACTTGCTTAAGGTTAAAAGCATAACCAATCTTAGGATCACAGGTAGGAGCATCAACAGAGTAAAGAGAGATGAAATAATTAATGACATGTGATTTGAGCAAAGAGGGATCATGGATCCAAATATTATGATCATTCTTTAGCATAGCAATGAAATTCTTTCTTCTTCTAATGAGAGTAGAGATGTGGAAAAACTTGGTATTTTTTTTCGCCCTGAACAATCCATTTAATTCTAGATTTTGATGCAACAGAGTTTCCTCTTGATTGAGAACATCATTGAACTCTTTGACAAGGGTTTTCTCAAGAAGATAAAGATTGTTATCAAACTTCAGGCTCTACTTTTTTTTAATACCATTAATCCTGCCCAGAAGGTTCCTCTTTTTTCTTGGAATGTTCCCAAATTCTTTTTTATTCCAATCAAGAAGATCTTTTGAAAAGAAATAAGAGCATTATGAAGGGAGAGATTACAGTTGCAGTTATTAATAATAAGATCAGTGAAGGAAGGGTGAGATAACCAGACATTTTCAACATGGAAAGGTTTAAGAGGGGAAGGAGGAGGGACCATACCATGGGTTTCCATAAGCATAGGAAAGTGGTCAGAGTGAGTTATGGGCTAGCAAGTTACCAGACTATTAGGGAAGGAGAGCTTCCACTGCAAGATGCAGAGAGCTCTATCAAGCTTCTCTTGAGTGCTAGCACGACCCTCCGTGATATTGGTCCAGGTCATGTTGGGACCACAATTTCCTATATCAACAAGCCCACAGTCGTTGATTTTTTATACAAACTTAGAGTTCTTTCTAAGTCTATTAGAAGGCAGAAGACATCTCCTTTCACAAATACCAGTGAAATCATTGAAATCACTAGCAAGGAGCCAAGGAAAAACAATACTATTGGTCGTAGTCTTGATGTCACTGCAGAATTTACCCCTAATGGATTCATGAGGGCTAACAACAGAGAGAATCCAGCTTTCGAAATTGAGCTTGTCAACTTTCACATGAATAGCTTGGGCGTTGTGGTCATGCTGATGACAGTAGGGTGATAGCGCCTTTTAGGAGCTATCTATTACCTTCATTTTAGCACATTATCACAAGGTATTTGAGCTTAATTGTTGAAAATATATTGCGTTTTACCACTTGATGCTTCATATGCGCTTTATTGTTAGTCTGGACGTTTCTATTCATACTTAGATGTTATTTGTCAAATATAATCGCTTGGTATGTTTGTTCAAGTTTTCTTGACAGGAACGGATGCTAGTCGGTTGATATGAGGCATGGAACGAACTTCGGAAACTACGGAAGCACAAGTGGAATGAAGTGAAGCAAAGTTGGAGGAGCTAGGATGACCAATATGCACTAATCTGATTATATCTTGAGCTCTAAAATTAATTTTGGTGTGATACCAGTTTCATATGAAAGTAGACTCAAATAGCTTTCCAACGATAGGTCATGGATCCAAATACGAGTCCGTATGAGGGAGATATGACCCGCACAAGATCAGCTTACAATTCTGGATAGGAATCATAAACTCGAGGGGCTGAAATGCAATTTCAGCAAAGTACATTAAAAATTCGCCCCAGCTAATTAAAAAACGTGAGGAAGGCTTGGAGAAACATACACACACGACGGAGGAAGAGAGAGAAACGCAAGGGAGTTCAAGGAAGATAGGATTCACGCCCCACCTTCCAGGATTTCATCGTTTGATTCTTGTTCTTCATCTCTTGTACTATTTTCTTTGGAGATCATAATTTTATCAAGACATTTCATGTCTAGCTAAACTCATAGCTAGGTGATTATGGAGAACTAGGGTTTACTTGGTTGATTGATGCATTCATGGATTTACTTCATGCTTAAAGCTTAATTTCACTCTTGATTTCATTGATTCTTCTATTTGAGTTCTTAATTCTTAGCATGTGAGGCTTGATCACCCATATCATGTTAGTTATCTAGGAGAGTTTATGAAAACAAATCAACCCTAGGTTCGTGAAGAATAGGAAGACACTATTAATATTCTTGAGACTGAGAGGTGAAAGAATAAGAGTGATCATATAAAGATTGTTTCAGCTGATTATGCTAGAGTGATAATTTTGCAAGGATGAGAGGTCTTGTAGGTACCTTTATCATATCAACTAGAGTAGTGTGATTAACAACATAAGTCTGAAAGGATTTGTTGTTGAGTATACTACAGTTTGTTACATGATTGAGAGATATGTGTTGCGAGTATAATCTGATATGGTGGAAGAAAGAGTGAAGTGTTGTGAATTGAATCCGGAAATCAACTAAGCATCCTAGGGACCCTAAATCATCTAGTTTCTTCATACTTAGTACTATCATTCATTTAATCTGCAGTTCTTAGTTACGTAGAGCCACTTGATTGAGGGTGGAAAACTTACAAACATTCAACCTTTTTTACCGGTTACTTTGTACCTAAAAGGTTATTAACGATTGGCTAATAGTCGTTCAACTCCCTGTGGGTTCGAAAACTTGGAGTCCTAAAGACTCCACTTTACTACTTGACCGTACACTTGTGTAGTACGCGTAATTTAGGCGCGTCAAGTTTTTGGCGCCGTTGCCGGGGAGTTAACGGTACTATTAGTGAGATAGATAATTATCTTATGATAGTTTTTATTTTCAGTTATTTTTATTATTTTTGTTAGTTGCTGTGATCTCTTCCCTTTGTCTGTGATCTAAGGGAGGAGGTGTTCACGATGAGTGAGAACGGAGAGACATCATCCTCATCTAGTGAAGCCTCACACTCAGACAACGAGGATTCATGGAGTATGCAAATAGCTCTTGACAAGATCACAAGGAAGATGGAATAGCTTTCTGCACAATTTGAAACATGCAAAAATCAGACCACTTATAACCATTCGGGAAAGTCTCTTTTCACAGGCTTTCAGGGTCCCATAACTGGAGTTAGTCCAGCCATCAGGGGGCCAGATATTCAAGCGGCAAAGAGCTTATTACATTTTAGTGGGGCAAGTGAAGAAGATCCTAATGAGTTCATAGGGGAGTTAAATGCTTTCTACAGGACGGTAAAGTATAAAGATGTCAGCTCTGATGTTTTTAAGCTTGTGCTTTTCCCCTATTGTCTGAGTGGTGCAGCCGCAACATGGTTAAAAAATCGAGCACCAAATTATATTGTTACATGGGATCAGTGTGCTGAAGAGTTCCTAGAGAGATTTTACCCCGTACACAGAGTGATTCAACTTCAAGCAAATATTATTAGTTTTGAGCAGCAGCAAGATGAGTCACTAGTGGAAGCGTGGGAACGTTTTGTGGGAATTTCGAGAAAGTGCCCAAACCATAATTTTGAAGACTACAAGACCTTTTAGGTGTTCTATCACGGTCTAGGCCGTGCTAACCAAGAACGTGTAGATAGTGAAGCTGGAGGGAGTTTCTTGTTCAAAGTTGATAAGGAGGGCGCATATAAAATTGATGAAGAAGATTTCAAAGCAAGATTCTCAGTTAGGAGAAAGCAAGAAATTTTCCAATCTACCTGAGTCAGAAGTTGAATCAGTCTTGGCAAAGATTCATCATGAAGAAGCAGCACAACAAACAAAAAAAGACAGTGACATGGATGAACTTAAGAGTATGATGCTTCAGATGGGCTGGAATGTCAACCATTTCACCAAGCAGATGACTTATTTGGCAGCAGATTTGTAGGTTACCAAGACAGCATTGCGGAATGTGGAACAGCAGTGGGTTAGATTGTGAGCCAGTTAGTCACGCCAACTCTATTCGGAGCCAGTATCACTTATGGGGAGTAATCTCCGCCTATTGAAGCAATCACTACCAGACGTGGGAAGACCTTGGTCGACCCACTGTACCCTACACATGCTATAGCCCTAGCCTCAAAGGGAAAAGAGCATGAGATATTTGATAATGAGGTAGTAGGAGCTCAACCCACGCAGGCAGAGGCGGATGTAGAGCCAAATAAAGAAGAGGTACGTGATGAGTTTGTTCCCATCCCTCCAACACTTCCATATCCTTTGCGGACCAGGAAGAAAAGTGATGCAAAAGAATTCTAGAAATTTATTGAGTTATTCAAGAAGCAGGAAATCAACCTACCCTTTGCTGAAGCTCTAGAGAAGATGCCCATTTATGCCAAGTTCCTGAAAGACATATTGGCAGGGTGAAAGCGAGTAGATGAATGTGAGCAGATTTGTTTGACAGATGAAGCATCAGAGTGTGTATTGCAAGATTTTCCAAAGAAGGTCAAGGACCCATGTAGTTTTGTGATTCCAGTTACCTTAGGTAACTCCATAACAATTTCTTCACTATGTGATCTTGGGGCGAGCATCAACTTGATGCCATTGTTTATATTCAAGAAGCTAGGTGTGGGGGATCCTAAGGCCACTCGGGTGATGTTTCAAATGGCAGACAGATGCATTCGCCAGGCATATGGGGTGATTGAGGACATTTTGATCAAGGTGGAATCACTCATTTTTCCAGCCGATTTTGTCATTCTTGACATGGAAGTGGGTGATGTCCCACTGATTCTTGGAAGACCCTTTTTAGCTACAGGAGAAGCAATCATTCATGTGAAAAGAGGGTGCCTATCCATGAAGATAAATGAAAACAAGGTTGTATTTAATGTGTTTAAGGCAATTTTAATGCCTTCCTATCATGACCTTGAACATTTCTATGGGGTAGAGATTTATGAAGGTGATGCTGTGAAAGAGGAAGTTGATCTTATGTGGGAAGAAATAACCAGCATGAAAAAAGGAGAATGGGATCCTCATCCCAAGGAAGTGCACTTTGTTGATAGCTGGATAAAGCTAGAGTTGGGCGAGAACGAAACAAATCTGATTCCTTCACTCAAATCACCACCTGTGGTTGAGTTGAAGCCATTACCATCTCACCTCAGGTATGCTTTTCTTGGTTTAAATGACACATTGCCCGTAATTGTTTCTTCTGCTTTGTCTCAGGAACAGGAGGAGCAGCTTTTGGGAGTGTTGAGGAAGTACAAATTTGCCATTAGATGGACAATCGCAGACATCAAGGGAATCAGCCAAGCTTATCGTCAGCACAAAATTCGGATTGAGGAAGGGAAGAAGTCAATAATACAGCCTCAAAAAAGACTTAACCCGAATAGGAGGGATGTGGTGAAGAAAGAAGTGATGAAATGGTTAAAAGCTGGAATCATCTTTCCTGTTGCTGATAGCACTTGGACTAGTCCGGTCCAATGTGTACCTAAGAAGGGAGGGATGGCTGTGGTGGAGAATGACAACCATGAACAGATTGCTCAGCGAACAGCTACAGGTTGGCGAGTATGCATGGACTATCAGAAGCTGAACGAAGCCACTCTCAAGGATCACTTTCCACTTCCCTTAATTGATCAAATGCTTGACAGGCTAGCCCACCATGAGTACTACTGTTTCCTGGACTTATTCGGGATACAATCAGATAGCTATTGCTCCAGAGGATCAAGAGAATACCACATTTACATGTCCATATGGCACATTCGCGTTACGCCGCATGCGTTTTGGATTGTGTAACGCATCGGCGACATTTCAGCGGTGTATGATGGCCATCTTCTCATATATGATTGAGAAGAATCTTGAAGTATTCATGGATGACTTCTCTCTGTTTGGTGATAGTTTTGAGGAGTGCTTACATCACTTGGGGCGTGTACTTAGCTGCTGCATTGACACTAAACTCGTGCTAAATTGGGAGAAATGCCACTTCATGGTTACAGATGGGATTGTTCTAGGGCACAAGATATCAATCAAAGTATTGGAAGTTGATCAAGCGAAGATTGAGACAATCAAGCAACTCCCATATCCTACATCAATGAAAGGTGTTAGAAGCTTTATGGGTCACGCAGGGTTCTATCTCAGATTCAACAAAGACTTCTCAAATATTTGCAAGCCGATGTGTGAACTACTTGGGAAAGATGTCCCATTTGTTTTCAATGATGCCTGCAAAGCGGCGTTTGATATAGTGAAGGAGAAGCTCACCTCTGCACCTGTGATTATGAATCCGGATTGGGATCTCCCCTTTGAGCTTATGTGTGATGCTAGCGACTTTTCCATTGGCGCAGTGTTGAGACAGCGGAAAGACAATAAGAGCCATGTGATTTACTATGCGAGTAGGGTTCTTAATGAGGCCCAGCTCAATTATGGCACCACAGAAAAGGAATTGCTCACTGTTATCTTCGCATTGGACAAATTTCGGCCCTACCTCGTTGGGTTGAAAGTTGTTATCTTCACAGATCACTCTGCTCTAATGTACATGCTTGATAAGAAAGATGCCAAACCAAGGTTTTCGCAGTGGGTCCTTCTTATGCAAGAATTTGATGCAGAGATTCGCGACAAGTAAGGTGTAGAGAATGTGGCAGCGGACCACCTCTCGAGACTAGAAAATGGAGTGGAAGACAAAGTGACAATCAGGGAGGATTTTCCAGAAGAAAACATCATGGCAGTTGCGCAGCAGGTAGATTGGTATTGGGCTATTGCCAATTAACTCACCGATGTGACACTTACAGATGAGTTCACCACAGTGCAGCGAAAGAAATTCTTGTCAGAGGTAAAGCAGTACTTTTTGGATGATCCCTACCTGTTCAAGATGGGAGATGATAACATCATAAGGAAGTGTGTGCCTACTCATGAGATAGGGGGAGTGATTGAGCATTGTCATTCAGCACCATCGGGAGGTCATTTCAGTGGACCTCGCACAGCTAACAAGGTACTACATTCAGGTTTCTTTTGGCCTACTCTTTTGAAAGATTGCTTTGATTGGGTAGAAGTTTGTGATAGATGCCAGTGAACGGGGAATATATATAAGAGAGATGAGTTGCCTATGAACACTTGGCAAGAGGTTGAATCTTATTATGTGTGGGGCATTGACTTTATGGGTCCATTCCCATCATCCTATGGCAGCCAATATATTTTGCTAGCTGTGGATTATGTGACCAAGTGGGTGGAAGCAATTTCTTTTCCTAAGAACGATGCAGTTACTGTGGAAAGGTTCTTGAAAAAGAACATCTTCACTCGGTTTGGCACCCCGCGAGCCATGGTGAGTGATGAAGGATCCCATTTCATTAATAATATTTTTGCCAGAGTATTGAAGCAGTATGGGGTGTCTGTCCATAAGGTTTCTTTGCCTTATCACCCCCAAACTAATGGGCAAGCAGAGGTTTCCAATAGGGAGATAAAAGGGATCCTCGAGAGGACAGTGAATGCTGGTAGAAAAGATTGGGTCGTGAAGTTGGATGATGCTTTGTGGGCATACAGGACAACATATAAGACTCCTCTAAACATGTCACCATTTCAGCTAGTGTTTGGTAAGTCTTGTCATCTTCCTGTTGAGCTTGAGCACAAATCTTATCGGGCAATAAAGCAATTGAACATGGACCATAAATTGGCCGGTGAGGCACGGAAGTTGAAAGTTCTTGAGCTAGAGAATGGAGGTTGCGTGCTTATGAGAGTTCCAAAATTTACAAAGAAAAGACTAAAAGATGGCATGATAACAACATCAAGCCAAGGGAGCTCCATGTAGGTCATCAAGTATTGCTTTTCAACTCGGGGTTGAGGCTCTTTCCGGGCAAGTTGCGTTCTAGGTGGTCTGGACCATTCCGAATTCACCAAGTTTATCCATGGGGAGAAGTGGAGCTAGAGGACCCGCATAGCAAGGAATGTTTCCGTGTAAACGGTAATCGGGTCAAGCAATACTATCCCTCCATGCCAACAAATATCAAGATAGAGGCAATCTACTTAGATCAGCCTAATCAAAAGTGAGGTAACAGGGTCGGGCCGTCGACCTTAAATTACAAAGCGCTTCTTGGGAGGCAACCCAATGTAGAGTAGAGATTTCGTTATTCTATTTTTTTATGTTATTTGAATTCTCCATATTTGATAGTGAGAGATGGTAGAGAGGGTACTTTAATTATTTCGATGAGAGTGCAGGCACCGAAGACCCTCAGGATTCCCCTTCTTGATGCATGTATACCATTTTGCGTTGAAAATGATAGACAACGAGCACACCGGGAGAAATTTTGAGTGATAAAGGAGCTACTCGAGGGCGAGGAGTAGCTAATTAGTCATGAGGATCATGGTAGCAAGTTGGAATATCGGGGTTGCACGCATCGTAATCCGGAGTGGAGATACAAGTTCAGGAATTGTGGAGGCGAGATTCTTTGCACAAGAGAGATAAATTGAGAAGAAATGTAAAATTTCTTGGTTTGGGAATTTTCTAGTCAAAAATGGATTCCTCGTCAAATATGGAGTCCATCGGTGAAAGAATCGTGCGAAACGGATACTGGACGAAGAAACTAGAGGCAAAACAAGGTGGCCTACTACAGTGATTTCGACACCCATTTCGGGCCGAAATGGGGGCCGAAATCAACCTATTTCGGCTCGAAAAAAAACCAACGATCTGTTTTGAAAAGCCCCAGTGATTTCAGCACTCATTTCGGGCCGAAATGGGGCCCGAAATCCATTGATTCCGGGCTCCATTTCGGGCCGAAATGGGGGCCGAAATGGCCCGGGCTGGTCACTTTTTCGGGGTATTTTTTGACTCTTTGGGGGGCGTTTTTGACATTTTGGAGGGTAGTAAAGGCTAAAAACCGACTAACAAGCCTCCTAACACCACACAATCAGATCAAACACCTCCCAACTTCATCTTCTTCCTCTGCAAACTCTCAAGAACACCAACACACCCAAAACTCAAAACGCATCCAAATCGCGAAGTTTTTGAGATAGTGAGCGGATTGAATGTGGGGGAATTCAAAAAGGAAGATATCCAAGAACTTAAATCTTCTGATTCATCGCTTTCGATGGGGATTCAGCCAAAGCTCAAAGAGGAACTTAAGACGGGAACACCGAGGAGCACATCAAGGGTATGCTTGCTTCAACTTGCTCGAGTTTTCGGAAAATTTGGTCGACCGAATCGATCCTTTCTTGATCATTTTTGTGAAACCAATCCCGTAAGAATGGTACTCCGGGATCATAGGTACCATATTCTCGCTCGCTTTAAATAATAGCTCTAGACAATATGATTCATTTTACGCAAAGTGCCATGCAACACTTGTTTCTTTTTAAATCGTTACACTTTGAGATCATGTCATTGGGGGGACACTCTAAATTCATTGAGGACAATGATTATCTCAAGTGTGTGGGGGGGGGGGGGGGGTTACTTATATCTTTGCTTGCCTTAACTTGCATAGTCTCGTTACATATATAATAGTGAGTCAGTTTGCACGTAATTGTCAGAGTTAGGATCGCATGTGCACGTTTAATTATTGCATTGTGTGTGTGTGTGTATATATGTGTTGCACTTTTACTTATTGAGTCAACCTACCCTATTTTGTTGATAAGTTGAGTTGGCCAGTTACATATAGTGTCTAAAAAAAACTAAAAACAAGGAAAACCCTAAAAATATAAAATTTTTGAGAAAGGGTAATTGAAGAGAGTAAATGTGGATAGGGCTCAATGATAGAAATTCCCTTTGTAGTATGAATATCTGAGGAGAGGTAGATGCGATAATCTGTAGTAGAAATGCTATAGGGCCAATGCACTCGAGAATTGTGAGTAGCTGTCTCTTAGACTAGTTATCTTACTTGCGATACACCACCGTCACTTAGGTAGTCGTCAACCCTCCTCGTAGTGGCAACGGAACAGCTATGCGAGTGATTTTATGGGGACCTCGCGTCTCGTCTCCATCGCCTAGGTCCACTAGTTACCCAATTTGATCTATTTACCCCTTGTATTCACAGCCTCTAGCCTAGGAAGCCATTCCTTGTGACTTTCATCACTGGTTAGAATGCTCCCTTCCTATGCGTCATGATAGAGGGAGTGAGTTAGGGAGGTTTGTTGAGGGAGAGATGATTTGATGCATCATACGTGGATACTCTTACATGTCATCTTTTGAGGGGATGTGAGGGTGAGTTAGAGACGGCAGCACACTTCGGTGTGGCGGTGATTCGTGTCCATACATCACGATCACAGGTGGAGTACCTTAGTGCGTGATATTTTTTCTGCATGTTATGGGGTGGGGTTGATTGATCTTATAGGAGGACGTATTTTTGCTGCATTTATATTTTCTACATCTTAGGTGATGAGGAGAATCGGTTGGAAAAGCACATATATACATTGATTACCGGGTTTATGTGATATGCTTTATATTGAGTGTGGGGGTGTCGACATTTATCGTGATTTCACATTTGATTTGACACATTCCACCCCCACTTATATATATTTGATACTTGGATCTCCTCGGATATTTGTATTACTATTGGCTCCATGGATTATAGAAAAAAAAAACATAAATTGAAAGTGAAATCGAATAGGGAGCCGAAAATTAAACTTGATGAAGACCGAGGAGATTAGCTGTAAGAACCCTTGTTTCCAAAATGCCTTAGTATGTGATTTATTTAGTGAACTGATATTTTTTTAAGACTCGTTCTTCTTGTTTTAAGGGGCAGTGTCAAATTCATAGTATTTCTTATGGATTATGTTTTAACATTTAAAATGTGGTGTTTTTTTGTAAATACAAATAATTTGGGGGAGTTTCTTATTAATTAATATTTGACATTTGATGATAAGTGGAAAGTTTCATTAAAAGTATAAGGTGGTTACTTGTTTAAAAAATAAAAAGTTTACAAATTTATGTTACCTCGGAGGTGGGTTTTCCTTTGGGGAGAGGAAAAATATAAGGAGGAATTATCTCTCTGCTGGAAGAGCATGAGAGGGAAGAAAGTCGAGGAAAAATATTAATGGGCAAGGTTACTTTGTGGTAGAAAACAAAGTGTCTTCCTTTTCTCTACAGTTCTGTGATGCTATGATATTAGTATTACAAAGGCTTCAAATCAAATCTTCCATTTGCTATTTCTTATGCTTTTTAAATAGAGTTCAAAGTAGTTGAGGATAAGTAGTCTCCTGGTTGTTTACTACGACGAGGTAACTAAGGATTTTTTGACAATTTTGTTAAGGTGAGTTGAACTGGACATCAAAAATTTGGTTTACGTTTACTTGGTTGCAATTTTAACTTGTCTAGTACGTAACCATGCCTGAAACTTATTGTTTGCGGGTAGGAATCCAAAAATCTGCCCTTTCTTTTTTGGTCCATTCAGTAGCTAATTTGAGTCTGGTTTGATTTGAATATGAGGAGATCTGATCTCTAGAATTTCACAATTACAGTCTATACATGTATTATTGTTGGTGTAAATTTAATAACCTTTTAGCTATATGGTGATTTTTTTGTGATTGACAAATCACGCTCTTTGTGTATTTGGCGATGCATGTGATTGTGTAATAACATGATGTGTGTTAAGTAGAGTTTTGACTTCTATGCCAGTGGTTAAGCCGTCCTTGCTGGGCTATTTTGGCTTATTCCTCTGTTTTACAGGTTGACTTGGAGCGCGACTGAAACGCGTAGTAGTTGTTAAAATAGCATGGTTTTAGTTATTTTAGTGAATTGCTGTAATGAGCTGTTTTGGCCGGATATTTACAAAAATTGTCTTTTTGACGAGTTGGTGTACCTTTTTATTCATTTCAATCACGTACCAGTATTTCAGAAAATTGATTAAAAATGTTGTTTCGGAGGACTGTGTTTCCTAGTGGTTGAGATTTAGACGTCTGAAAGTGTCAGACGGGTTGACAGTAAAACGGTGATTTTATCGAATAATAGATTTTTTTTATTAAATGTGTGACGGGTCGTCACATTAGCTACGGACCTTGATCACTTCTTCACGTTTGTGGCCGCGAGAACGGCGTTGCACCAAGATTGAGGGAATGTGGGCCGGAGAAGTGAGATTCGGTGGGGTTCCTTGGATTTTGGAGAGGGAGTGTGAGAATCGGGTTGTGCGAGTTATGTCATGACTCTAGGACTGCGCTTCTAAATATCCTATCCTACCCGTATTAAGCCGTCAACAATTGAAACCTGTGGGTAAATAGCTCGGATGGTAAGTTATAGGGTACGTTTGATGAGTGTGCGGAAGCAACTTATTTTGTGTTCGTGCCCGTTCTGTTTGACGAAAGTGGCCGCAAGTTCTACCGATCACCAAAGTTATATAATCTTCTAGGGGATATGAGAGCCTTATGACATGCCGGTTTGCTTTTCGAGATTGCCTAATCTCCAACCAAAAAAAAAATGTTCTTTACTTTATTGCATTGTTTATAATCGAGTACATTGTTTATAGTCATGTAGATTGCATAGTCCAGTGTTTGAGTCGTTGTGTTTAAGGCAAGGTAAAGATATATATGAATCTTGGAAGAAAGTGTTGCTCGGGACGAGCAATAAGGTAGTGTGGGAGAATTCGATAGCGCCTTTTAGGAGCTAACTATTACCTACATTTTACCACATTATCACGAGGTATTTGAGCTATATTGCGTTTTACCACTTGATGCTTCATATGCGCTTTATTGTTAGTCCGGGCGTTTCTATGCATACTTAGATGTTATTTGTAAAATATAATCGCTTGGTATGTTTGCTCATGTTATCTTGACAGGAACGGATTCTAATCGGTTGATATGAGGCATGGAACGAATTTCGGAAACAACGGAAGCACAAGTGGAATGAAGTGAAGCAAAGTTGGAGGAGCTAGGTTGACCAATCTGCACTAATCTGATGATATCTTGAGCTCTACAATTATTTTTGGTGTGAGACCAGTTCCATTTGAAAGTAGACTCAAAGAGCTTTCCAACGATAGGTCACAATGCCAAATACGAGTCCGGATGAGAGAGATATGACCCGCACAAGATCAGCTTACAATTCTGGACGGGAATTACAAACTCGAGGGGCTGAAGTGTAATTTCAGCAAAGTACATTAAAAATTTGCCCCAGCTGATTAAAAAACGTGAGGAAGGCTTGGAGAAACATATACGCACGACAAAGGAAGAGAGAGAGACGCAAGGGAGTTCAAGGAAGAGACGATTCACGCCCCACCTTCAAGGATTTCATCGTTTGATTCTTGTTCTTCATCTCTTGTACTATTTTCTATGGAGATCATGATTTTATCAAGATATTTCATGTCTAGCTAAACTCATAGCTAGGTGAGTATGGAGAACTAGGGTTTACATGGTTGATTGATGGATTCATGAATTTACTTCATGCTTAAAGCTTAATTTCACTCTTGATTTCATTCATTCTTCTATTTGAGTTCTTAATTCTTAGAATGTGAGGCTTGATCACCCATATCATGTTAGTTATCTATGAGAGTGTATGGAAAAAACTCAACCCCAAGTTCGTGAAGAATAGGAAGACACTCTTAATATTCTTGAGACTGAGAGGTGAAAGAATGAGAGTGATCATATAAAGATTGTTTCAGCCGATTATGCTAGAGTCATAATTTTGCAAGGTTGAGAGGTCTTATAGGTACCTTTATCATATCAACTAGAGTAGTGTGATTAACAACATTAGGCTGAAAGGATTTGTGGTTCAGTATACTACTGTGTGATACATGATTGAGAGATATGTGTTGCGAGTATAATATGATATGGTGGAAGAAAGAGTGAAGTGTTGTGAATTGAATCCGGAAAACAAGTAAGCATCCTAGGGACCCTAAATCATCTAGTTTCTCCATACTTAGTACTATCATTCATTTAATCTGCAGTTCTTAGTTACGTAGAGCCACATGATTGAGGGTGGCAAACTTACAAACATTCAACCCTTTTTACCGGTTACTTTGTACCTAAAAGTTGATTAACGATTGGCTAATAGTCGTTCAACTCCCTGTAGGTTCGACAACTCGGAGTCCCAAAGACTCCACTTTACTACTTGACCGTACACTTGCGCAATACGCGTAATTTAGGCGCATCATAGGGTTCCAAAGAAGCCAGATACCCCTAGCACCGCCATCAGGAAAAACATAGAGCTTATCAGTGAAGCCCAAGTTGTGGAAAAATTCCCCATATCATCAAGCTTCACTTTGGGCTCAAGAAGGATTAAGGTATCAAACTTGTAGCTACATTTTAGATGCTTCAAGTTATTTTTGAAATTCTTGTTTTTTGCCCCACGGCAGTTCCAAAAAAGAAGATTGGTCGCATATATCATAGTAAACATATGAGTGAAACGGAAGTTACCAACACGAGGATTGTCAGTAATCAGAGGGCTCATGAGATCAATTTCGACACAGACACGGGCAAATCGACCACTGTCAATGTTTGCCGTGGTGGTGTCAAGCTTAATAGGTAGCCTAAGAGAGCTTTCAATGGTGTGTAATGAGTCATTCTTATAGTACTCAACTGGCAGTTCATGTATCTTAGCCCAAGCGGACGTTTTGCTTCGTGGGCATCAGAAACTTTCAAATCATGAGTCCATTTCTGGACTAAGGATGTAATGATCAAGGATGGGCCCCCAGTGAGGGCTCTCTTATAGTCAAATGGTTCTTCGAATTTAAAGAGAAAGAATCATTTCCCAAGATTGACTTGTGTAACACCTCCTTGAGGTTTTCACATGGCCAATAATCTGGGATTGAGTTTAACTTCTGGGATGAAACTACCCAAAGGACGAACAATAAGATGGTTTTTCTAAGGGGACCAGAGATTTTCAAGGAAATCATCCTCAAATTCAATAATTGCAGTGGTGGGATTATTAGAGGTACCCCGAGTAGTCTTAGCATTTCTTCTGTTTTTTGATAGGATCCAAAGATCTATCAAGTTTATAATCACAGTCAAAATACTCCTCTCTATCTGTAAGTCCCACAAGGGAACGAACGTTGGAAACGATTGGAACTTCTCCCATGATCTGATCAGAGGTTTTGGGGATGCAGGGCCGGCCCATCCACTAGCCGGATTAGGTGTTCGCCTAGGCCCCCCAATTTCAAGGGGCCCCGTAGTAATTTTTCAGGAGTGGGGTTAATATCGTAACTCGCATCTATAAAAGAAAGAAAGATAGATTTTTTACAAATTTTGTAACTTCTTTTTTGTAGTGGGTAAGATTTTATGTCTTAAAAACCCGAACTATTAATAAAACACATGATATATGCCGCCCTACAGTTGAGTAAAAGGGACCTCACTTTCATATATCGCCTAGGGCCCATAAAAATCTAGGGCCGGCCCTGTGGGGATGAGAGGAGAGATTATCGAATTGTCAGAGATAGAGTTGCTTCTTTTAAGGTTAACAGGGGGAGGGGGAGACTAATCCATGAGAGACTCAGAGCCTGTAGATGAAGGTACTATAAGTTTGGTATAGTTCCTTTTGAAGAAAAGATATTAACTTGGATATTGTAAAGAATTACTCCGTTTCTGCTCATTAACTAAAATCTATGACTATGGCCAAAACTCTATAAACGGTGAAGTTTCCAAAGCTTACTGGTTCAATCGAAGAAATCTTTATATTAAAACAAATAAATAATGAAGAAGAAAAATCAACTAATCTGCTAGCACCTTTTTTTCAAACTTTTGAGAACTAATATAATGTAAAAGATTAATTTGAAAGGATTGGATATCCTACAGAAACAATTGCAGTAGCTTCTATAAATGGTTGTGGTGGATAAATTTTATTGGACGCGATGGAGATAAGAAAATTCAAATTTTGTAACCATTCTGAAACTCTCTACCTAACGGAAGTGTAACTTGACGGACGGAGAGTTTTGGATTCTTTATGGAGTTTCATCGTTATCTTTTTTGAAATAATCATTATCTTTTATTTTTTTAGAGAAATCATCATTATCTTTTTTTTCTTAATTAATACACAGTTAAAAATTATAATATATTATATATCTTTAAGGTAGTATTATTCCTAATAGGAAACTAGAATATTATGAAAAAAAAATACTAAAGGATAATAAGTGTCAAACTATGGTACTGAACTCATCCGAATAATGCATAGTGGGTTGTTGATTCTTAAAAAATCAATATTTTGGCCGACTTTACATAAAATTCTGATTTTATTGGCGCATAACTAGACTACAACCTTGAGCTCGCTAGAAAATTCCGCGAGTCTAGTTTTTAAAACACTTGACGGTGTGCGAATCGCATATTCTAACAAAGAATTATGCGCGTTTCCGTTAAGTGCCGCATAGTGGATTGTTGATTCTAAAAAAACTAATATTTTTTGCCGGATTTACATAAAAAAAATGATTTTATTGGCGCATCAGTAGACTACAAGCTTGAGCTATCTAGAAAGCCCCGCGAGTCTAATTTCTAAAACACTTGACGGTGCGTGAATCGCATATTCTCACAAAGAATTATGCTCGTTTTCGTGAAGTGCCGCAAAGTGGGTTGTTGATTCTAAAAAAACCAATATTTTCACCAACTTTACATAAATAACTGGTTTTCTTGGCGCATAACTAGACTACGATCTTGAGCTTGCTAGAAAGTTCCGCGTGTCTATTTTCTAAAACACTTGACGGTGCGTGGATCGCATATTCTCACAAAGAAATATGCTCGTTTCCGTGAAGTGCCGCAAAGTGTGTTGTTGATTCTAAAAAAACCAATATTTTGACCGAATTTACATAAAAAATTGATTTTAATGGCGCATAACTAGACTACGAGCTTGAGCTCACTAGAAAGCCCCGCGAGTCTAGCTTATAGAACATTTTACAGTGCGCAAACCTCATACACTGACATTGAATTATGCCCGTTTCAGTTAAGTACCGCAAGTGACCGGATTGTTGAACCGCCACAAAATCAATTAAGTAAACCGGGTTTCAAAAAAAATTAAAGAATAAAATATGTAAAATAAAATTAAGTCTGGAGAGAATTAAAAACTTTTCTTATACGCAGATAATTCTACTTAACTCAAAGGTTAATCATGTAATATATTATAATTTTTAATTGTGTACTAACTAAGGGGAAAAAAGATAATGATGATTTCTCTAGAAAAAATAAAAGATAATGATGTATTTGAAAAAAGATAATGATGAAACTCTATAAAAGAATCTAAAACTCCACGTCGGGAAACTTACACTTCTGTTAGGTAGAGGTCAGAAATTGTTACAAAATTTGAATGTTTTTGTCTCCAATCGTGTCCAATAAAATTTAGACACCTCATCCATTTATAGGAGCTCCTGCAATTATTTCTATAGGAAATCCAAGTCCAAGTGAAATAAGCTTCTTAAGTAAAAGGAAATGAAGACACCGAATACCACCACAACTCGTAGTGCTACAACACAACCCACTCACACTATGCACGTACTATCAAACGTTCACTCGCATATACATACATGCACCACATATATATAAATGCACTGCTATGAGTTCAGAAGAACAAAGGTACAACACTGCTAAGGATCGGCGAAGTACTTAACAAAATACTCGTAATAAGTTGGACTTACAGATGAGGACGAAACGAAATGAAGACGGAGAGAGAAAAGGAGTCGAACGGCGACAAGGTGAAGACAAAATGATGGCGGATATGGCAGCGAGCCAGCGACGGCAGCTGTTTGGGGCTCGACTTCTGGACCGCACAGGGCTGGAACTTGCAGAGAAGAGAGGCGAGAAGGAGATGTTATCGGGAATGGAGAACGCTGCTGTGATTGGCGGCTGCGAATCAGTGGGTTGTTCTTGACTTAGGCACCAACCGAGGAAAAGACGAGAGACGGAATGAGTGACCGGTGGCTGGGCCGAAGAACCCAACGTGGGCTGTTGCAGGTAGTTCGGTCGTGTCTCGCGCAGAAGAAGGAAAGAGAGGGCTGGTGGGTGTTCGGCCACTTTCAGAGAAAATGGGGGAGGGATGAAGGTGACGATGGAGATGGTGGAAATGAGGAAAAAAATGGCTGTAATAGTATATGTTTGATTTGTAGAGAGCAAACACATACCACTCCGTCCCACCTCTAACGCACCATTGGACTTTTCTCATCCGTAACTGGGTCACTTTGACCCGGTGATTTGGATCGCAAAATGATATAATTTTTCAATAACTTTTTTACTGTCTTGTAGAATAAGAGTTACTCTACAACACTTAGAAAAAATTATATAAAAATTGCAAAGTTTTGCTATTCAAATTATCGGGTCAAAGTGACCTAGTGAATAGTGGTAAGAGTCCAAATGGTGCAAAAGAGGTGGGACGGAGTGGTACAACTGATGATTTTGACTATGGACTTAAAGGAAGAAAAATGAAATTTAAGAGAAATCAATATGAAATAAATTTGGGGGTTTTAGTTAGGAAGATTGATGCCATAATGAGGGGGTTTCACAATGGAGTAGGTTGGGCTGCACTTAGCAGTGACCACACAACCTTTCGGTGTAATTTTAGTAGTAGGATTAGGTATAGAAGTTATAAAATTTCAAAAGAAAAATTAAAAGGACATATAGAGAAATACAATTTTTTAAGAAGGAAACTAAAAGTTAAATCAAAATTTAAATACTGTAAAAATAGATATTACTGAAATGGCTTAACAGTTTTGAAAATTGATGATAAGGCCCTTTTCAAAAAAAAAAAAATGATGATAAGGAGCCCTAACAAAACGTAAAATTACCACATTACCACCAACCATGGAAAATTAGCAAATGACCCCTCAAGTATTATAAAATGATCAAAACACCTCTCTAAGGAATACGGAGTATTTCAACCACAATACCATTGTCACCACGACAAGCGGTTGTGACTCTTACATAACTTGTATGTAGTCTTCTCGTTGTTGGTCAAGCCAGTATGTCATTACCCCTAATGCAAACCCATGTGGTAGACTTGATATCCCAATATCAATCTACCCACATACTAGTCTATAATTGATCGTCCTGTTAATCAATATAGTTGACTAGGGATATTTAAGATAAACAACACATTGTAATCTAAGGACTTCATTATATTAAATATCTCAATAAATAATACAATGATTATTTTAGCCAAGAACAATGTTCATACTAAACCAGACTGCCTCTAGGGAATCTATTCCAAACAGTCTCCAACTTGCACTAGAGCCAATATGGTGCATCTCGTATGCCAATAGATCTAGTGTGCCATTTATGCTTGCGCTGAACAAGCGGCTTCGTAAGTGGATCTGACAGATTCTCATTTGTAGGAATCTTGCATATCCTCATATCTCCTCGATCGACGATCTCTCAAATAAGATGGAACTTACTGAGAACGTGTTTGGATTTCGGGTGTGACCAGGTGTAGATAGTGCTTTCTAGACAGGCAAATCTTAGCCACGTGGCGACCATCTAGCACACCTAGCTGTGCTCCACACACACTGGACCACCAGCCGCGCTGATCCACGTTGGGGCTGCGAGACAGGGCCCTCGCATACCACCACACGGGACATGTAGGGACTTAGTGGTTTGGAGGCTAGAGTAAGTCATGTCGCGCGCGAGCGACAACCAAGCCCGCGCGCGACCCCTAGTAACTGCTTTGAGAGATTTATGGCATGAGCTCCATAAACCCGGTCAACCCGGTCAACCTCGTAACGGTTCCGGTATACGCGGGTAACGTGCCGTAACGGTCCCTATATACGCGGACCAACGTGCATTTGTGGTTAAGCTAATTGAGCCGCCATTAATGGGCGCATTAACGACACTACAACGGTCACATTCTCCGTAATATATAGGATCGTTAACCCTTCCACACAGGGGCGAATCACTAGAGATACGCGGAAGCTCTGCCAAAATCCTGTCTCTCTCTCATACAGTGCTATTGTCTTACTCTCTCCCTACACACAACCTTACTCTTCCTGTGTTCTTTCTATCCCCTACTCTTGGTGTATATTGAATTCTCTCTGCAGGATTCTCTCGTACACATTTGGTGAACCCGACGTGAATCTTACCATTGCAAGAAACCATGTCTCATGAAGATGATGTCAGTAACAGATCGCCCTCCACGGAGACCACCTCGGGAGAGGAAACCCGTCACACTCCTACGGCCGCCGGTGAGGCTCCGACGCTAGAAGCCTTGAACGCCACTATCCAGAATCAGGCAAAGGCTCTTAAGGCTCAATCCGCACAGATGGATTGGATAATGGCCATCCTGGGGACCCTTGCCCCGAATCCCACATCGGCCGCTGCCGTCTCTCTGGGAGGAGGAGCCTCCACCACTCAAGGGATTGGGGGGACACCCACGCCACCTAACCCTAACCTGCAAACCCCACCGGCGATGGCGCAGTTGCCCTCAGTTCAGGGGCAAACAGCTCAAATACTGCCACTTACCACTCATATTCCTCAACCGCCAACTTTGGTACCCAATCCGTCTTCACAATACCCCTTGCCTCCTCCGCCGGCGACCTGGGGCAACGTGAATTCACAGTACACTCCTAGCCCGACTGCGGCATATGTGTCGCCTCCAACTGCAACCACCCTTCCTCCTGCTGCTGGGGGAAGTGCACCGGAGTGCATGACGTCGCTGCAGCGGCGCATAGAAACCATCTTGGCTAATCAACCATTCACAGATACTATCATCCCGAAGGTTGACAATGATCCCCCTATCCCACGCGAGATCTACCTCATGCCTAACCATGCCTGGTACAAGGCTCCAAAATGGGACAAGTTCGAAGATGTCAACAGAAACGCCCACGGGCATGTCATGCGCTTCATTGATGTGATGGGTCCATATGGGGCTGATCCCAAGTTGCTGATGCTCGAGTTCCCGAAATCTTTGGGGAACGTGGCGTACAAGTGGTACAGGACGTTGGAGGCCGGATCCGTGAAGACCTGGGACGACATGGTCCAAGAAGTTCTATACCAAATTCTTCCAAGTGGAAGAAAAGGTGACAATGATTCATCTCTCCCGTATGAACCAGAAGCGCGAAGAGGACGGAGTGACGTTCATCAAGAAGTTCAGGGCCAAGTCCTTGGAATGCAGAGACAAAGTGCATGAGGGCAGGCTCGTCGAAATATGTCTACAAGGCATGCGAGACGAGTACAAAGGTATGCTTATAAACCTACAAACTACTACATTTTCAAAGCTAATCGAATGCACAAAGAACATAGAGCTTATAGTGGAGAGGCAAAAGAAGAAACACGCCCCCGAACGATCCCCGAGTGGAACTACTTTTAAAATTGGAAGGTTCAGCTACAAGAGTGGGCGCGAAGCTGAGGTTAATAATCTCGCCACAAAAGCAGCCCAGGTTTACAAACTTGGATGCACCACCTCTACCCTGTTCAGTGGAGGAAGCGATGGACTTGTGCAAGCAATGGCGTAAAGACGATATCTTGCCACCGCTCGAAAGGATACCCTCCAAGGAGATGATGAGGGACCCGAAGTGGTGCGAATGCCACGGAAAGATTATGCACCCCATGGCTGACTGCAAGAAGCTTAGAAACATGGTGAGACGAAAGATGAAGGATGGTGAGTTGATTGTTAGCGACCTGAGGCAGGATGTGCGAAACAATCCACTGCCTGCCCATGTGGAGCAAGAGCCGAAAGGCAAAGAGGTTGCCATGATCGCGATTATGAACCTCAAAGAGATTGCGGAAGATGGTCTACCCATCGTTGCTGAAGTCTTCAACGATGAGGACTACAACATAGACACGGAAGACGAACGTGCCGATCGGATGAAGGGGTCGCGCGGGTTCAGCAGGTTCTTCGATGAAATGAACTTTTCGGAGAAATGTCGGAAGGAAATGACGAAGGCGATCCTCAGGATAGCGGAAGACTACGAGGAAGATATCGTGATTTCCAATGGGAAGGTTTTCAGGGCATCCCGCCCCACAGGAAAAGTCATAACCTTCTCCGCAAGCGACAAAAAGACAGATGCGAGCCACCAGAAGCCTTTGTACGTAACGGCAGTATTCAATGGTGTTGAGTTCAAACGAGCATTTTTTGACGGAGGAGCGGCAGTTAACGTGGTCTCGCTCAACACTCTGAAGCTGGCGGGAATCCCGGAGCAGAAGATTGTCAGACGTCCATCCCCGCTGATGGAGTTTGGAAGCGACTCCAGGATGACGATAGGATGGATCCGTCTGGGCGTCCAGATTGGCAAAATCAAATGTTCAGCCAAATTCTATGTCATCGATGCGAACACTACGTATCATATGATCATTGGCCGGGCCTGGATTCATCGCTTCGATGCAGTCCCTTCGACAGGTCACCAGGTGATGAAGGCTATCTGGAACGACAGAGTAGTGGAGATACCCGATTCGGTAAATCCTTTTAACTTGGATGAGGCGCACCTCACTGAGGCAGTGTGGTTCACTGAAATGGCAGATGAGCAAACGCCAGGGCCGTTTAATCCCACTCCTTTTCCTCGATGGGAGGACATCAAGGATCAATCACCCGCAGGAGTGATGGTGACAATGGAGGAGGCCAAGGAAAAGTCGTCCGCGCGAGAAGAGGCACCGCGGATTGCCTATCAAAGAAAGAATGTTTACACCTTGAAAAGGATAGCAAAACATGATCCCGAAGGAAAAGAGATAGAAAGATTCTACGCTAACGGGAAGAAATGTTACCGCATATGAAGGTGCGCGGGGATACCCCCACGCGGGCATGGGGATATCCCTGAGCAAATCAATCAAATCGAGCAGGTCGTGGAATTGGACAAACCAACACCAGGCGTTTTAGAGGAGAAGCTAAAAGAGGCGCCCGAATGCATGGAGGACAAGTCCAAACCGCAAAATCAGGAGCGGAAGGAGGTATTCCTAAGCCCAAGCGAAGAAAATAAGAGGCCAGTCTTTCTAAGTGCAGACCTCACGAGCGAGGAGGAAGAAAGGCTGCTGCAGCTTCTGACTGAGTACAAAGATGTGTTCGCATGGGAATACGATGAGATGCCCGGTCTGGACACGAGCATCACCATGCACAGGTTAGATGTAATTCCAGGATCTAAGCCTGTAAAACAGAGCACAAGGAGCTTCAGGCCGGAGATCAACGTGAAAATCAAGCAAGAAATTGTCAAGCTGCTGACTGCCAAATTCATCGAGCCAAATCACCATCCGACATGGTTGGCTAATATTTTGCCTGTGGTAAAGAAGAATGGGCAGCTTCGCATTTGTGTGGACTTCCGAGACCTTAACCGTTTCTGCCCCAAAGACGATTTTCCGCTGCCCAACATCGATCTACTCATCGATTCGACCGCGGGTCATCGCATGTTTAGCTTTATGGACGACTTCAGTGGGTACAACCAGATCAAAATGGACCCTGAAGACGCACGGAAAACCGCGTTCATCACGCCGGTGGGAGTCTTCAATTACACGGTTATGCCTTTCGGACTCAAGAACGCAGGTGCGACTTATCAGCGAGCCATGATGGCTCTGTTCCACGACATGATGCACAAAGAAGTGGAATTTTTATGTCGATGACTTGGTTGTCAAATCCAAGGAAGAAAGGGACTACTTGGAGGATCTGCGGAAAGTATTCGAAAGATGCAGAAGTTTCCAGCTAAAGATGAACCCCATGAAATGCGCATTCGGAGTGACCTCGTAGAAATTCTTGGGATGTGTAATACATCGCCAAGGCATCGAGCCTGATCCCGCAAAAGTATCAGCCATCACTAGCATGACGGCACCGCCTAATCAGAGTGCTCTGAAAACATTCTTGGGGAAGTTATCTTACCTGCGAAGGTTCATCCCTGCGATCAAAGAAATAACCTTATGCTTCAGCGATCTACTCAAGAAGAATGTTGTATACAACTGGACCACAGAACATGAAGCCGCGTTCGGAAGGCTAAAGGACTTGTTGACGTCAAAAAGGGTAATGATCGCACCACAGCTCTGATCACCGCTCTTGCTGTACCTAACATTGACAAAGAGGTCTATAGGGGAACTTTTGGCTCAGGAATACGAAGGCAAGAAAGGCCGATTTACTACATTTCTCGCATAGTGCATCCAGCCGAATCAAGGTATACAGATATTGAGCATCATTGCCTTGCTTTATTCTTTTTAATAGAAAAGTTGAAGCACTACTTCGCTTCGCATAAAGTGGTAGTGGTTACAAAGAGTGGCCCCATACGGTATCTCTTGACTCACACTTCTCCTGGCGGAAGATTGGCAAAATGGTATATGACCATTTCCCAATACGACATCACGTGCGTTCGACCGCGGGAAATCAAGTCGCAAGCCGTGGCGGATTTGCTAGAACAGTTCCATGATAACAGTCACGAGCCCATGATCGAGGAAGAACTAGAGGGACCCGAGATATACGCAGTTGAATTGCCCTACTGGACGCTTCATTTCGACGGATCGTCAACAAGGAAGGGTGGAGGAATTGGAATAGTTCTGACTAAACCCGATGGGGAAGTCCTACAAATGTCCATGAAACTCGATTTTGCAGTCACAAACAACGAAGCAGAGTATGAGGCTCTCATTGCGGGTCTTCGCGAGGCCAGGGCCCTGGAAGTAAGAAATTTGAGGGTTATGGGGGATTCCAAGCTAATCGTCAAACAAGCTTCAGGCGAGTATAGATTAAATTAAGTAAATCAGTTGCCCTACCGGACTTTGGTACAGAAACTAGTGCAACAATTCAGCGATGTCAGGTACGAGCACAAACCTAGAGCAGACAAACGGCATGCTGATGCTTTGGCCACTTAGGGATCTAAGGTTAGTGCAGACAAGTGCCCCGCGAGAATATTGATTGAAGTACGAACGTCTTCGGCGCTGACAGAGGACGCATGTGACGATGAATGCATGGATGATGCAGACTGGAGGAGGCCAATATTACACGCCATCGCAGAGGGAACGAGTAAAGAAAACTGGGCATCTACCAAGGGGTATTGTATACATGACAACACTCTCTACTATAAAGGCCCAGGCGGAATACTCATGTGATGCGTCTCGCAGCAGGAGGGACAAGCGCTGTTAGAAAAGATTCACCAGCATACTTGCGAGGAAAGTGAGGTGTCAATCTATAGAAAAGCCCAAAGGTATGGGATTCACTGGCCGGACATGTCAACGGCTGCGGCGTTAATCCAAATGAACTGCGAGAGTTGCGCATTGATCTAGGACTCTCTAACAATTGCTCTGGTCGATGATGATATGGATTGGACGAAGCCACTTTTCGACTTTCTCACACAAGGAATCGAGCTTGAGTCGAGAAAAGAAGCCGAAAAGCTAAAAAGGAAAGCAGCCCGGTACGTGGTGCAAGAAAACATACTCTGGCGAAGGGGTCACGAGGGTAACCTACTTCGATGCCTAGACAACAAAGAATCACAAGAGGTGAGGGACCTCTCTCACCAAGTGGAGCATCAGGGAGGTGCGAAACTATGCAGACAGCTTCTCACAGTTGTTTACTTTTGGCCCACCATGGAGGCAGATTGCCGCGCTAAAGTAAGAAGATGCCAAGAGTGTCAATTCAAAGGCAACCTCGTACATGCCCCTGTCGTAGATATACATGCGTTGGGGACACCATGGCCATTCCACACTTGGGCTCTGGATTTTGTCGGTCCTATTCGACCAGCCTCGCATGGGAACCATTTTATCCTCACTGCAACCGAGCTGTTCACCAAGTGGGTAGAAGCAATACCGTTGAAGACAGCGAATGCCCTTGTTGTAGTCCATTTCATCCAAGAGAACATCATATACATGTTCGGGATTCCTAACACAATTCTCTCGGATAATGGTACCCCCTTCGTCAACCGACAGGTGGCCACGAAGCTAGCGGAGTACAACATAAGGCAGATATGTTCTACTCCTTATTATCCAAAAGGGAATGGTCAAGCAGAAGCGACCAACAAAACACTACTAAGAATCCTGAGCAAGATGGTCGCGGACGATCACAAGAAATGGGCCGATTCTTTGAACTTAGCATTGTGGGCATATCGAACTTCGCCGAGGACCCCTACAGGGGTCTCCCCATTTCTTTTATGCTATGGAGCTGAAGCTGTAGTACCCGCGGAGGTGAAAGTCAACTCTGCAAGGCTGGCCTTCCATGCACTATATGAGAATCTGCGCGATCATGACTTGATCTTATTGGAAGAAAAGCGAGAGCAAGCCAAGCGGACTAATAAACGGTACAAGGAGAGGATCGCTCGTGCGTACAATAAAACAGTCCAACGTCGAGATTTCGCAGTTGGGGACATGGTCTTGCGCGCATCGGATCATTGCATGCGGGAGGCAGCTCACCCAAAGTTCGCAGCCAACTGGGAAGGACCTTTTGAAGTCAAAGAGGTCTTTGATAGTGGGTACTTCAAAATACAAAGACTACATGGGACGGCCACAACCCCAAGCTCAGTCAACATGCGCTGGATTAAGAAGTATTATCCTTAACTTCTCTCATTATATGCATCAGATTACAATGCCTATTTTATGATTAGTATTGTGATAGACTCATGCGTCGTCCCTCCCATATGAGGGATTTGTAATTTTCTCCCATATGAGGGTGTTTATAATAAAGGACTTCTCCCATATGGGAAGAATTTTATGACTATGGCTGTCTTTTGTCGCTTCGTTTACCTCTCTGTTTCTTAACAACGAAAGCCTATCTGTTGAGATAGCAGCACTGTGCAAATGCGATCTTAAGTGATCCTAAGCCTATCTGCTGAGATAGCACCACTAAGAAAACACGATCTTAATTGATCCCAAGCCTATCTGCCGAGATAGCAGCGATGTTTACATATGATCTTAAGTGATCTAAAAGCCTATCTGCCGCAATAGCAGCACTATGCAAATGCACTCTTAAGTGATCCTAAGCCTATCTGCTGAGATAGCAGCACTAAGCAAACACGATCTTAATTGATCCCAAGCCTATTTGCCGAGATAGCAACGATGTTTACATATGATCTTAAGTGATCTAAAAGCCTATCTGCCGCGATAGCAGCACTATGCAAATGCGATCTTAAGTGATCCTAAGCCTATCTGCCGAGGTAGCAGCACTAATCAAATATGATCTTAATTGATCCCAAGCTTATCCGTCGAGATAGCAGCAATATTTAATCTGATCTTAAGTGATCATAAAGCCTATCTGCAAAGATAGCAGCGATATTCAAATGCGATCTCAAATGATCTAAAAGCCTATCTACTAAGATAGCAGCTCTAATGTATGAGCTTTATGATCTGCGAATCTATCTATTAGATAGCCAGCTATAGCAACAACGCATTGTGCGAATGCAAAATTTGTAAAGTACACATTCAAGTACAAAGGGCAAAGTTTGGCGACGCGCATGCGATATTACAATTCGTTGTAACAAGAACAGCAAATGATACAAAACGCTTTATTACGAGTCAAAATGACTTACAATTTATCTGTTTAGATAGCAGCTTACAAGCGAAAGCTCAGACTGAGCTAATTACATAGTCAAAAGGACTTACAATTCAACTAGATAGCAGCTTACGGGTGAAAGTTTTATAGAAAGGATATCCTTACTGTAAAATGATCGGCCTACTGTTCCTAACAAAAGCTATACAACATAACAGCCGGCGAAAAAAAATCTATGACGAGAAAAGTTTTACTATAAAACGAACGGCCTACAAATGCTACAAAAGCAATGCGATGCCATCTTCATGATCACAGGACCTGACAAGGCCTCTGTCTGGTCTTCACCGCAAGAGATATTTCAGATGAACCACCTGTTCAGGCGGATGCGGCGGTGAAGAATAGGCAAGCAGCAACTCCTGGGGCAGGAGGCTCCTTGTCCACGGAGACGAGCACGATGGCTCGCCACCCCGAGTTCAAGAACGTGGAGGCATATAGTTCTCCTCCGGCAAAGCTAGAGGAGAAGTACCCCGTTCATTACGAGTTGGTAACAAGGTCAGTACGACACTGCACCTCGCCGGGAGGCAGCCGGAAATACGACCTGCAAATATAATAGACGAATAAAATTCTTCGAGCAAGCATGAGGTATTATGTGCATCTTCTTTACGATGGTTATGAAGATCAATAAGCTTTGTAATGAAGATCTTGAAAGCTATTTCTATGGAACAAAGCACAAACTCAGGTTTCACAACTTGAGATTGCCATGAATCAACAAAGGACAAGCGTTGAAGCCAGCAGTCATAAGGACTCATGGCAAGCCACATTTTGGGATGAAGAACCCAAACAGTAGAAGGCAAGGTTTATATAGACCCTACGGAGACCCTTCAGTTCCCCAGCTGAGTCAGCAAAGCTTGGAAAAGGGGTAAGAATCAATCACTTACGTCTTGAAAGAGGTAACATTCAATTACCCTACTAAAGGCTACAACGATTCGGTGGCGTGCCCTAATTAATGACGGAAGGTCATAATACGGATGGACTTCCCAAGGAAAGCGTGCTTATTTGATAAGCAGTTAGCGCGAAAATCAAGGCGGACATGTCACCAGCTGACGTCGTAATTGATACGCATAAAATATTCGAGCAAATCCTAGGAAGGGCAAAACGGGCATTCAAGCCTTGAATAAAAAAAGGGGGAGAAACCCTAGCAACATTACAATAATGTTTTAACATTTTGTTCAAAAAAAAATTGCTATTTTTTTCAAAATAAATCTTTGATCAGGGGGTCATCAGGAGAAAACAAGAGTGATGTATTTGTCACTTGGTCCACTTCTCGCTTCAGCTGCTCGTACTTGGCGCTCATCTCATGGAAGAGCTTGACAGCCTCTTCAGCCTTTTTCGTTTGCTTTTCTACCTTTTGCCCCTCAGCTGCGAGTTTATGGAAGCCGCGCTTCAAATTCACAGCCGCGCGAATCTGGATAACTCTGTTGACAAGATACCCGAAGCCCAGCTTGCCTTGAACTTTTGCTTGAAGGCCTTGGCACATGCTGAAAAGCAGCTACGCACTCTGAGGAGAAATGGTCCCAGGGGTGGCTGCAGACAGCTGCTCCAAAATCCAAATGGCTTCAGTCAAGAACAGTCTTCTGTTAAAAGGCACTATCTCTAGAGACCTCGCAAATGACCGAGGATAGGAGAGACGCGTCCAAACTAGCCAATACACATCAGCTTGCTTCAACTCTGATAGTGATGATTTGAGTTTAAAGCAAAAAACTTGTAAATGAACAAGTGAAAAATGCGGAAAAATGGCAACATACCAGTTCCTTCAAGGATCTCGCACAAAGAGGGAATGCGCATTGCTGGAGCAGCTGAAGTCTGTCCTCGCTCCATTGCTCGTCTATCAGCTGCGAGCTCTAGCTCCTCATAGTTGGCAGGAAGGGTATAGGCCGCACCAGGTGCGATTGCAGCCCCCACTTGCGAGCTCCAGAAACTCCACGCTTGGGGAACCTCTGGAGGCTCTATCTCTGCTGGAGGAATGGCAACAGCGGTATTTGTGCCCGATCAGGAACTCCTTCAGGTGCAAGGGGCTCGCGTGACTCGGGAGCACTCATTTGGACATTCACATTCGCATGTTATGCGTCATCTTCCACGACCTGCTCCTAAACCTCAGCCTCAGCAGCATCTGTCTCCATCCCATCAGCTGCAGCATTAGTATCTTCCTCCATCAGTACGGTGTCAGCTTCGACATCATCAGAAACTTCGATGACATCCTCCAAGGGCTCTCCTGCATACTCAGCAGCTGCGACATGCTTCTCGACATGAGAGCTTCGCTCTGGGGCATAAGATGCAGAGGGTTGACTTCTTTTTTCCAGCACGGCCTCACCAGCATTACCTGCGATACAAGACAGGAAAATGTGAGGTAACTTGCATCATACAGTATTTCATTATTTTGATAAACCAAGAGCAAGCACCTCCACGCGTAGGTGGGATTGTAGCATCTTCATCATAGGCTAAAGACGCGACACCGTATCCTATTAATGTATCTTCGTTAAGCACATTCTTAAGGTGAGCATGACCCGGGGTGTGAAGAAACTTGTTATGATGATGCTTGGGTTACTAAGCCTAGTTTACAAACACTGCTTGAATGATTACCTGAGGGTTCACCGCACTTGCTTACTAGCCATCGGCGGATGTCAGCTTTTGACAAGCCATGCTTTAATGCACCCCTAATCACTTCTTGATAAGTCACAGCGAGGTTAAAAATCTCACCTTGTTTACCACCTGCGATTTCCTCAAAATCCGCTTGAGCCTGTTCCAGAGCAGCCGCATCTTCCTCTTGAGCCGCATCTTCCTCATCAACTTGAGCCACATCTTCTTCATCAACTTGAGCCGCATCCTCCTCATCGGTTTGCCGCGCCAAGTCGTCAACGTGTTGCTCTTCCAAGCACCTTTGTTTTATGCGTTCAATCTCATCTTCTTCTCGCTTCCTTCTTCTTTCAGCAGCCTCCGCAGCTGTTCTTCTAGACTCAGCAAGGACGTCCTCGTATATGGTATCGCTGGGAACACCAGAGTGGGAACCCCTCTTCTGCCTCTTGGCCAGAAGGCCGCTGATGGTTTCAACATCATCATCTGCGAAAGAACAAACTGTTCAATAAAGACTGCGAGAGCTAAGATAATGAGAAGATAAGTTCGTTAGAGATACCTTCCGAATCTTCCCCTTGTATCTCACCTCTTCCTTCTTCTCTGTCATCTTCGACTCTCTCTTCTTATTCATCACCGTCTCTCCTCTCATCCTCCTCTTCCTCTTGACCAAACGGAACAAAAGTCTCGACTGCGAGATCTTTTCGCACCCTGCTCGGCATGCGACCCTTACTTTTATCTTTAGAAGCATGGGACTTCGCAGGAGGGGAAGCTGGAGCACTCCTAAAAGAAGAAATTGTGATTCCCCTCTGCCTTGGTCTCGTTGCCCTTGGAGCAATGTCTGTGGGAGGAGACGGAGCGTTCCTAGGAGGAGACAGAGCTGGAGTGTTGTCTATCAGCGAGTCAGCAAATGCGTCCATTACCTCGCGAATTTGGGCCTCGATTGCAGGAGCCATTCTCATTGCTAGCAGAATTGGCTCACCCTGCCTTCTCGCAGCAACAATGGTGTTGATCAGCGACTTGGAGCGCTCGCTGGATGCAAACCTCCTCACATAGCACTACAACAGAAAATGGAGCATAAGTTTCGACACATCAGAATAAAGAAACTCAACATGCGCAAAGGAAATTGTTTACCTTGGCAAAATATTCGCTGTATTTGATGACATGCAAAGCACATTCCCTAACTGCGGCCATCTTTTCTTCAAGGATGGTGGCGGGGCACAAGTGATTCTCATGGTCCAGCAATGAGTAGCAGCCGTACTGGGAGTCATCCAAGATGCAGTTAGGACGGAAGGTGAAGGAATTTCTCTTGATCACAGGTGCTCTGCTGGGAGGAGGAGTCAACTGTGTCTCGAATCAGGCCTGCTGGGTAGTCCAGTAAGCAACCAATTCTTGGAGTAGCCACCTGCGCGGCCACCTGCAGGTTGATCAAAGGGAAGATTGCTCCTCAGAATCGTTTGGCACTCGCCAGAAAGTAGCCGCTTGTAGCAGCCTCGTACAATGGATCTGGTCCAGACTGATGGCGCCACCGCATCAAACCCAAACTGGGGAGAAACGCGAGTGGGATCGATATCGACTGTGATCCTCTCGTACCTGGGAGTAAGCTCGCGAACATACTCAGCAAGAGCAGGAAGAGAACCCCTTAGCCACCAGCAGAAGAATTCGCGATAGCGCTCATGGAAACGCTTATGACCCTCGAAAAGAAGTTCTTCCGAGAAAGCAACAGGTCTGGTAGGATACAACTTTGGGAACCATCGCACATTTTCAATGCGCGTGGAATAAGGCCTAGCTGTAAACTTGCTGCGATCATCGCATATCAGGCTCCAGGTACACTTAGGGAAGTGGGTTCCAAACCATCTAGCATCCCTTCCACTGGAAAGTTCTTCCTCCGCACCTGGGACACACCATTTGCTGGGCTTAGAAGGAATATGAGCATAAGAGGGCCATCGCTCAAAAACCCACATAGTCAGGAATGCGATGTTGACATAGGTCAACACATCAAGGCGACCGCGAGAGTCTTTGGTTTCCACAACCAATTGATCCAATCTATGGTATAGGGTGCCAAGACTAGTGGCCCAAGTGCGACTCTTTGACCAAGGGTCAGTTTCACAGCAAGAGGGAGGACATGGAAGAAAACTCCATCATGAGGGTGACCATCAATTAAATACCTCGACAACCAGGCGCAGAGAAAAGCACACAAGGTCAGATGGTAACCTTTCCCGTTCACATAATTCTTCGCCTTAGGGTTCTGGCTCAGGAGTTTCTTAATGATACTACTATTCGCATAGTCGCGAAAGAAGTACTGCACCCACTTGCCCCAAGTGTTCTTCGCGGACGTATCGACCAGTTGCCATTCGGGAAGAAGCTTCGCAGGTGTCCACCGGGTGGAAATTTTCTTTACCTCTGACAAGCATTCCTCCATCTGCTTGTACAGAGCAAGTTCTGGATCGGTCCTCAAAGGGCTCAAAGGATCCACCTCACCAACAGGAGAAAGATCATACTGTAGGGTTTTGATTCATGGATGCGCAACGGAAACACAAACAATCATAAAACCATGCAAAACCCTCCAAGGATCACAAGTCAAGAGACATAACGATGGTAAAGGAAGAAATCAATAACACACCTTAGGGTTCTCCTTTCATGACTTCAAACGCGAATTGTGTCACGTTCTCTATGGTTGATCCACGCCTAGAGTTGATCCTAGAATCTCCCAAGTCCTTGGTGCTAGCCCGGAAGAGGAAGAGGAAGAAGAATCACGCAAAACGAGACCCAAAAGGAGGGTCTCGGCCTCCTTTGTGGCCGACAGGACGGGCGGTGGTAAGAGGGGCGGTCGGCTCCTCTTGTTGCTTGCTCTCTCTCTCCTTTTGTTCTCTCCCACTCTTTGTTATGTTCAATAATGAGCATAAGTTCTGGGAAGGAAGGAAGGTCCTTTATATAGTCCAACAACTCCTTGCCAACTACCTAAAGGACTTATTCTAGTCCTACTAGAATTCAATTTAGTCCCTTCCTTGCAAATTAGTCCCTACTAAGTTTGCAAGGTTTTGCAAAGTGATCCTTCTAATTAATTAATCCAATTAATTAATTCCCAAATCTAGTTCAACTCTATATAGTGTGTGACCCCATAGGTTCTATCTAGTTGGTAGCAACTATTTGCTAATATGGAGCGGTTTCTAGCAAAACATCCATTCTAGCCAACTAATAGAATAGTCATCTTGACAACCTTTGTACAAGTAATTGTCTCATCCATTTGTCTCTATATCCGGATTGGACACGAGACATACAAGTCACACTCGTATATCCAATCCATATTTTCTCGATCCATGGGAATAGCCTTATTCGTGCAAATAACATCAATATCCCATATTGATTTATTTGAGTCTGGCCAGACATTCTATAAGCACTATCCCTCGAGTGGCCTAGGATATTTGCTCCCGTTATGTGGGAGGGACAAATTCTATCTACGTCCACTACGATCTCTAAGCTTGCTTCTTATTGTATTCAGTACACGCCTTTATAACTACCCAGTTACGGTGTAGCGTTTAACGCTACCAAAATCACAATAACCCACAACTAGAATATCTAGTGACTTCAAGTCTAAGGATGACAATACCATTGCACCGCGAGAAGCGCTTGTGACTCAACATAACGTGTATGTAGCCTTATCGGAGATGGGTCAATCCAGTGCAACATTCCCTAATGCACACCTATGTGTTGGATCGTGATATCTCCATATCAATCCAACCCCATACTAGTCTATAGATGATTGTCCCATTAATCATTATATTGGACTAGGGATATTTAAGATAAACAACACAATTGTAAATCTAAGGACTTCATTATATTAAATATCCAATAAATAATAAATGAATTTCCTGCCACAAATAATTCATACTAAACTAGATTGCCTCTAGGGCATCTATTCTAACAGTCTCCCACTTGCACTAGAGCCAATCTGGCGCATCTCGTATGCCCATACTCCTAGTGTGCCCTTCATGCTTCCACTGCGTGAGCAGCTTTGTAAGCGGGTCTGACAGATTCTCATCTAGAGGAATCTTGCATATCCGAACGTCTCCTCTATCGATAATATCTCGAATCAGATGAAACTTCCTGAGCACGTGCTTGGACTTCTGGTGCGATCTTGGTTCCTTTGATTGCGCGATCGCCCCAGTGTTGTCACAAAGCAACTCGACTGGATCCGAATGCTAGGGACCACACCAAGTTCCGAAACAAACTTTCTGATCCAAACAGCTTCTTTTGCTGCGCCATTTGCAGCAATGTACTCAGCCTCTATTGTAGAATCAGCCACCGTCTCTTGCTTGGAACTCTTCCAGCTCACCGCTGCTCCATTCAGGAAAAACACATATCATGACTGTGATCTAAAGTCATCTCTGTCGGTTTGGAAGCTTGCATCAGTGTAACCCCTTACACGCAACTCTTCCTCACCGCCAAATATCAAGAAAGCATCCTTAGTTCTTCTCAAGTACTTTAGGATGTTCTTGACTGCAATCCAGTGACTCTCACCCGGATTGAATTGGTATCTTCTTGTCATACTCAAGGCATATGACATATCTGGTCTAGTACATAACATGGCGTACATGATAGATCCTATGGCCGAGGCATAGGGAATTCTACTCATGCCTTCCTTCTCAATCTCATTGGAAGGACAGCCACTCTTCGAAAGAGTGATTCCATGTGACACGGGCAAGAATCCCTTCTTGGAATCTTGCATGTTGAACCGTTTCAACACCTTGTCAATATATGTACTATGACTTAGGCCTAGCAACCTCTTAGATCTATCTCTATAGATCTTTATACCGAGTATATAGGCTGCTTTCCCTAAGTCCTTTATTGAGAAACACTTCCCTAGCCAATCTTTAACAGATTGTAGCATGGGAACGTCGTTTCCAATGAGTAGTATGTCATCCACATACAAGACCAGAAAAGCTACAGAGCTCCCACTAACCTTCTTGTAGACACAAGACTCATCTTCGTTTCAGATGAAGCCAAACTCTTTGACCACTTCATCAAAACGTCGATTCCAACTCCTAGAAGCTTGCTTCAATCCATAAATGGATCGTTGCAACTTACAGACTTTGTTGGCTTGCTTTGGATCCTCAAAACCCTCCGGCTGTATCATATACAAGTCCTCGAGGAGATTCCCATAAAGGAATGTTGTTTTGACATCAATCTGCCAAATCTCATAGTCGTGGTATGCTGCAATTGCAAGTAGGATTCGGATGGATTTGGTCATAGCGACTGGTGAAAAGGTTTCATCATATTCAATACCATGAATCTGTCTGAATCCTTTAGCCACCAATCGGCCCTTATGGGTAATCACATTACCATCCATGTCGATCTTCTTCTTGAAGACCCACTTGCACCCTATGGGCCGCGCTCCATCGGGTGGTTCCACCAAAGTCCATACTTTGTTGGTATACATGGATTCCATCTCGGATCTCATGGCTTCTAGCCACTTCTGAGAGTCTAGGCCATTCATGGCATCCTCATAGGTAGTAGGCTCATCATCTATGAGCATCGTGTCACCGGAATCGGTCACGAGAAGTCCATACCTCTCGGGTTCCTGGAGCACTCTACTAGATCTACGAAGATCTTGTGTTATCTGAACAAGTTGCTCCACAACTGCTTGTGGTTCCTGTTCATGTTCCATAATCGGTTCAGTGATTTGTGGTTCTTGAAACTCTTCAAGTTCTACATTCCTCCCACTTGCTTCTTTAGAGACAAACTCTCTTTCTAGAAACACGCCGGTCCGAGCAACAAACACTTTGTTCTCGGTTGGATTGTAGAAGTAGAATCCCTTAGTTTCCGTAGGGTACCCCACAAATTTACACTTATCCGATTTCGGCCCTAGCTTGTCTGATTGTAAGCGTTTTACATAGACATCGCAGCCCCAAATCCTCATGAACGATAGTGTGGGACGCCTCCCACTCCACATCTCATATGGTGTCTTCATGACTGATTTAGATGGAACATGGTTAATGGTGAAAGCTGCACTTAATAGAGCGTAGCCCCAAAATGATAATGGAATATCGGTTTGACACATCATAGATCGAACCATATCCAATAGGGTTCGATTCCTCCTCTCGGACACGCCATTCCATTGTGACGTTCCAGGTGGAGTGATTTGGGACACGATCCCACACTCTCTAAGATAGTCATCAAACTCTTGGGTTAAGTATTCTCCTCCACGATCCGATCGTAGAGCCTTGATACTTTTTCCAAGTTGCTTCTCTACTTCATTCTTGAATTCTTTGAATACTTCAAAGGATTCAGATTTTTCCCTCATAAGGTACACAAAACCATATCTACTGTAATCATCAGTAAACGTAATGAAGTAGACATAACCACCCCTGGCAGGCGTGGCAAATGGCCCACACACATCGGTATGTATGAGCGCCAATTGCTCACTAGTCCTCTCACCTTTCTTATTGAAAGGGGACTTAGTCATTTTTCCCAATAAACAAGCCTCACATGTCTCATATGATTCAAAATCAAATGAGTCTAGTAATCCATCCTTATGGAGTCCAGATACACGTTTCTCATTTATGTGGCATAAACGACAGCGCCATAAATAAGCAAGATTTAAATCATTTATTTAAATCCGCTTGGTATTAATGTTGTATACGGGATTGCTTAGATCAAGGACATAAAGTCCATTAAATAATTGCGCACTAAAATAGTGAATATTATTCAAATAAAAGGAACAACAATTGTTCTTTATTGAAATAATAAAACCATCCTTGTCCAAACAAGAAATAGAAATAATGTTTCTGCTCATAGCAGGCACAAAATAGCAATTATTTAATTCTAAAACTAATCCTGAAGGCAGAGATAGCTCGCACACGCCTATGGCCAACGCAGCAACCTTTGCTCCATTCCCAACGCGCAGATCTACCTCTCCTTTAGCCAATCTTCTACTTCTCTTTAGATCCTGCATATTTCGACAAATATGAGATCCACATCCAGTATCTAATACCCATGATGTAGAGACAGTTAAATTGACATCTACAACAAAAATACCTGGTGGTGGTGGAATCACTATTCCAAGCCTCTTGTCCTCCAGATATTTTGGGCAGTTCCTCCTCCAGTGTCCAGGCTGAATGCAGTAGTGACACTCACCTTTAGTCACACCTTTGGCAATGCCACCAACAGGCTTAAGGGCAGGTTCCTTGGACTTGGCAACTGGCTTGCCTTTTCCCTTGGAGGAATAGGCAAACCTTTTGCCCTTTCCTTTCTGTACCATCATAATGGCCTTGCCCTTACCCTTGTTGATGCTCTTTTCAGCCTTCCTCAACATATTGAGTAAATATTGCAGTGGTTTCACAATCTCGTTCATGTTATAGTTCGTGATGAACTGTCCATAACTCTCGGGCAACGATTGCAACACGATATCGGTTGCCAACTCTTGGCCGACCGGGAACCCTAGTCTGGCGAGATTCTCCAAGTACCCAATCATACGGAGTACATGGGGTCCCACCGGGTTCCCTTCTGCCAGATGACACTTGAACAGTGCCTTAGAGACCTCATATCTCTCTACCCTTGCCTGCTCTTGGGAGAGCTGCTTCAGATGCTCGATCATATCGACAACATTCATGTTTTCGTGTTGCTTCTGAAGCTCAGAAGTCATGGTGCATAGCATAAGGCAGGCCGCATCATTAGCGTCATCAACACGCTTTTGATACGCCTTTAGGGCAGCAGGTGTTTGGTTCTCTGGACCTTCTGGAACATGCTCCTCTATTGCGTACAGTTTCTTACTTGCTTGAGAACAATTCTCAAGTTTCTGTACCAATCAAGAAAGTTGGTTCTAGAGAGCTTGTCCTTCTCAAGGACAGATCGTAGGGAATGTTGTGAACTAGATGAGTTGTTTGACATTTGGAATTTGACAAAAAGGAAAATACGCAAGTTTTAGTATTTGTGAATTTTTGACTATATTCAATAATGGCTAGTTTATCAAATATAGCTCCCACTATTTTTCTACGGATTAATAAGCCTCAAGATATTAATGCGTATAATATCCTTATATTTTCTAGTCGGCCAAGATCCATCTTTTATCTCCTTATGAGCTTGCTTTGGCAAGTCACCCATAATTTGACTACTTTAGGTAGGAACAATTCCAATTGCATCCCATATGCAACTCTTGGTTCAATTGGGCAAATAACTCCTTATTTATCCATCCATATGGATAATCCCAATTGATTGCCTCTAGGTTTCTTAATCAAATTAATAGCCCAGTTGTGTTCAACCTCTTATCTAAACAATTGCACATTGTTACGTGCCATCGCATACCATTATTATGAACCAAGTCGCCATGCTTTGGCACGCACGAACTTCATAAATAATGATGATAATGAGTGTTTAAATAACGAGAAGGCAAGAACACAATATTTGAATTTTGAGGTATTTTAAATTCAATTTTAATTGTTTTGTTGATCAATATCAACTAATCTATCTATTTGAGTTTGGGCACAACTCCAAATAATAGATTCGGGTTGTCTAATTATCTTATTATCCTAATTGCATGCATCATGCATACACCAACCACACAATAATAAGACAATAAATTAAACAGCCACAAAACATAAATTAAACGTGATGTGGATATGGCCTTTTCTAGACTAAGATAATTCCAAGCCAATGGAATTATCTATGAACCCTAAAACAAACACATCTCCATGCGTCTTGATCTATTGGTCCATCCTTCATAGTCATGTGGAATGCTCCATGCTCCATCTTTTGTGGCATCTTTGGCTTTGGGCTTGTTTTCTTCAATCTTGGCTAACAATCTACTTTATCTAGCACTAGCTAACTTCTATACTAAATAAAATAAATCTCACAAGTTGAGAAAAAAATGGCACGCAGGCCATAAAACCCTAATTAATTTTTACAATTAATTGATCAGCTCGCAGTCCGTAAAACCAAACCACAAAATTAAACATCCACATCAAACCACATCCTAAGGCCATATCCAACCCCATACTAGTCTATAGATGATTGTCCCATTAATCATTATACTGGACTAGGAATATTTAAGATAAACAACACAATTTTAAATCTAAGGACTTCATTATATTAAATATCCAATAAATAATAAATGAATTTCTAGCCACAAATAATTCATACTAAACTAGATTGCCTCTAGGGCATCTATTCCAACACATACAACATGTGTACATCTTCAAGAGTGGGAGCAGCCTCGAACTCAGCAAAGTGGAATGTGTGAGTCGCAGGCGAATAGCGCGAGAGAAGGTTTAGAAGCATGGACTGGTCCAACTTCACGGCAGCACCCTTCATAGCACGGACTGCGAAATATATGCCAGCATTGTTCAATGCGATGGCATGGTGGGTCAATACGTGGTCGATCCACTCATCCATAAAGTCCAATTTCTGAACAAACGCTTGAGTAGAAATTGCAGTATGGGGAAAAAACCCATTTTCAACCCCTAGTCGAACCACATCCTTGGAATCGATCAATTCAAGCATGGCTGCGTTAACAGGTGGGGTCAATTTTTGCAACTCTTCAGGAGGAACGGGAGTTGGCAGGTTCTTCACCTTAACCCTAGCATGGTAGAAATCTTTTCCGCCCAAATAAGGGGCTTTCCGCCATAAGGTTTGGGGAAGATCAGGTATTTCTTCGATCTCTTTAACGGTTTTGGTTCCTTTTGTCTTTGCCATTCCTGTCGAAGAGAAAGAAAAAAAGGGGGGAGAAATACATACACTTTCAGTTTGAAGCAATTACGCTTTGTCAAGCGAAGATGAACAGTGCAGTGTCAATTCTGGGTTTGAAAAGTTCAGAATCGTTTATATTGCTTGGAATTTCAGAAGTCCCACATTCAAAATCGTTGCAATCTGGTGATTAGATCAGTTCTGGGTTTAAAGAAGAAAGTCCCTTTTGCAGTTTTCAACGAATGACATGTTTCAGAAAGTCACGGGTTTGCAGATCCAATACAGATTCAAAGCATATATCAGTATACTAAATGAAATTAAGCAAAGCCAACCTTGTTTTGGTAAACCTTGCTTGGATGAGGCCAGTTGAAGGAGACGATTGACAAGAAAGAATTGATGATTGATTACTTGAATCTGCTCTTGAAGGCTTCCGGGTATCATTCACTTTATGAGAAAGAAGTGATGCTTTGCTACACTGAAGAGCACAGAGTATTTATCCAAAAACAATGAGGGGTTGCGTCCTTTCAGTAGTCGAATCGCAACCGTCACCGTCGAATTGCGCAATCACAGGATAAGATGACGTCATGCCTAAAACCCTAAAAGGCCAGACGGCACGACTCTAGGGATTTAAGGTCATAATGACACGCACAGGGGCTGAATTTGCGTGTAATTGAATTGGTGCGTGGCGGCGACGCGTACATTGGTTCCTGCGCATTGAAGCCTATCCGGCTATGCGTCTTCAGGCGCAGAAAAGGGGCTAATGTAGATAGTGCTTTCTAGACAGGCAAATCTTAGCCACATGGCGACCATCTAGCACACCTAGCTGTGCTCCACACACACTGGATCACCAGCCGCGCTGATCCACGTGGGGGCTGCGAGACAGGGCCCTCGCATACCACCACACGGGACTTGTAGGCACTTAGTGGTTTGGAGGCTAGAGCAAGTCCTGTCGCGCGCGAGAGACGACCAAGCCCGCGCGCGACCCTAGTAACTGCTTTGAGAGATTTATGGCACGAGCTCCATAAACCCGGTCAACCTCGTAACGGTTCCGGTATACGCGGGTAACGTGCCGTAACGGTCCCTATATAGGCAGACGAACGTGCCGTTGTGGTTAAGATAATTAAGCCGCCATTAATGGGCGCATCAACTACACTACAACGGTCACATTCTCCGTTATATATAGGATCGTTAACCCTTCCATACAGGGGCGAATCACCTGAGATACTCGGAAGCTCTGCCAAAATCCTGTCTCTCTCTCTCATACAGTGCTATTGTCTTACTCTCTCCCTACACACAACCTTACTCTTCCTGTGTTCTTTCTATCCCCTACTCTTGGTGTATATTGAATTCTCTCTGCAGGATTCTCTCGTACACACCAGGGTTCCTTAGATTGTGCGATCGCCCAAGCGTTGTCACAATACAACTCTATTGGATCCACAATACTAGGAACCATACCAAGCTCAGTAATGAACTTTCAAATCCAAACAACCTCCTTTTCTATGCCATTCGCAGCAATGTACTCAGCCTTAGTTCTTGAATCAGCAACCGTCTCTTGCTTGGAACTTTTCCAGCTCACAGCTCCTCTATTCAGGCAAAACACGAATCCCGACTGCGATCCGAAATCATCTATGTCATTTTGGAAGCTCGTGTCTGTTTTACCCTGACACGCTTTCTTACGTGTTACCGCAAGTGCACGGTTCAAGTAATATAGGATAATATTTCAACCCCGAGTTATCGATCCCACGAGGACAAGCTTGAGACTATTTTATTAGTTATTAACTTAGAGTACTGTAACAGGAGGAAGAACTGGGATTAACTAAGGCATCACCCACAAACAAGTGACTGAAATTAAATAACTAAACTAATATTTTTTTTTATTACACAAATATGGGGAAACTAGACAATCTCTAGATTACCTAGGACTGTAGACGATTTCTGGATTAGCAAAGTAACACGTTAATCCTATTCTAGTTAAGCCGGGTACATGTCGTTCTACGTTACGGTTTACTCGGTGTCCTGTCTGTCCACCTACATCTACCGGTCCGTTCTAGTAGGCTAACGACAGTGCACGGAATGATGTCCTCTCAGACCACCACCACACGAACACCTCACTATCTCCTACCGAATCTACCCACTAAGGCCAATCCTACACACCTCTCTTCTCAGTCTCCGTGATTAAGGATTCTTGTTCATATCTCATCACAACTAGGTCTAAGTCGCTCTCACGCACTCGCTATCTAATTAACAAGTCTGGTTGATCACTCCGTTCTTGCTAAGGATTAAGCATAGCATATGAACGATAACTAGAATGAAATTAACATTAAGCAAGAAATTGATTCACTAATAAATCCTAATTCTCATGATTATCAAATCGTAATCTACCCGTGTCAATAGACTGGATTCAATAACAATATCAAGAAACTAAACATTGATTCAATGAATCTAAATCCAAAAGCATGAAACAAAGTTTCAAATCCCGAAAACATATTGTCTACATAAAATCTAGGCTTTCTAGAGAAGCCTAGAAAAACGTTTAGTTACTAATAATCTTAGTAACACAACAAAGTTTCTCCATACAAGGGGTTAAAAGAGGGAAGAAGAGATCAAACGCTAGAAATCGGGAAGATTGACGCGATCCGCGCTCTTCTCCTTGATTGAGGTTGCTCCCAATGCAGTCTCCTTGCTCTCCTCCTTGATCGTGGCTCTCAATAGGCGTGAAGGATGATTAATTTCGTCCCTAGGTCGTTCTTCAATCATAACCCGCATAAGTCTTCAGTAATTTCACAAAAAACCCCTGAAATCTGCTCCTGACTTCAAAACGCGATATCTTCTTCTTCCGAACTCGGATTTAGCTCCGTGACCTATCGATGGAAAGCTATCTGAGTCTCATTTCATATAGAACTGGTCTAACCCCAAAATGAGTTGCATTACTCAGGCTATGATCAAAATAGTGTAGACTGGTCATCCAAGCTCCTCCAATTCGGCTTCTCTTGACTCCACTTGAGCTCCCGTTGTTTCCGAAGTTCGTTCCATGCCTCCTATCAACCGATTAGCATCCGTCCCTGCCAAAACAACATGATCAAACATACCAAGCGATTATATTTGACAAGTAACAATGAAATATGCATAGAAACGCCCGGACTAACAATACAAAGCATGTGAAGCATCAAGCGATGAAACGACCTTTATTCTCTATAATTAGGCTCAAATCATTCTCAGATACCTATTAACATGTGGTAAATGCTAAAGAATTATAGCCCCTAAAAGGTTCTATCAAACTCCCCCACACTTACTCTCTTACTCGCCCAAGCAACAATGAAGCACAAACCTCCCACACTTGAGACATTGCATACATACCAAAACCATACCAATGCATACCCCACCACTTTGCATACTTCACTTTCCGCTAGCCAACACGACTCACGACTCAAGACACAAAGACACGACTATGCAAACTACATGATATGCACAATGCAACTCAATTATGTACAATGCAAGGAATTAAAGAATACATTTTCTTTTTCTTTTTCTTGTTAGAGATTGGGCAAAATCAAAGAACAAACTGGCATGTCATAAGGCTCTCACATCCCCTAGAAGATTATATAACTTTGGTGATCGCTAGAACTTGCGGCCAGTTTCGTCAGACAGAACGGGCACGAACACAAAATAAGTTGCTTCCGCACACTCATCAAACATATCCCTAGCACCTACCATCCGAGCTATTTATCCATGGGTTAAAATGTTGACGGATTTAGGACGGGTAGGATAGGATATTTAGAAGCGCAGTCCTAGACGTCATGATATAACTCACAAAACTCGATTCTCACACTCCCTCACAAAAATCCAAGGAACCCCACCGAACTAACTACTCCGGCCCTCATTCCCTCAATCTTGGTGCAACGCCGTTCTCGCGGCCACAGACCTGAAGAAGTGATCTCCAAAAATAGCTAATCTCCTTGGTCTTCACGAAGTTTAATTTTCGGCTCCCTATTCCATTTCACTTTCAACTTTCTGTTTTTTTTTCTTCTTTTTTTCAATTTCAATTTCAATTACTACTTTAAAATGTGTTCCTTTAATCCTGCTCAAAGGTCAGCTCTTGAGCCTTGACTAAACAGTTGCTTCATAGTTAAAAGGTCTACCGTCACCGCTAAAAATTGGGACATACACTTCAAAAGCTCCAGTAGTCCCTGAACCATCTAAGGCGTTCCACACAACGTCCCAGTAACTACAAAATGAAAAAAAAAAAAAAAAAATCATATTCACGTCTTCTTCGTCTTTCATCTTTGTTTGAAACGACATCTACATAAAAATCAAGGGTAAGAACTGATGCTGTTAAATCTTTCTATTTGTGAATACATAAAACTGGTGGTGCCATTGTTATCATTCTCTAGGGACGCTTCACTAGTTCAACATCCCAAAGACAATAAAACCATTAAGTAAAAATAGTAGTGTACCCTCTATTATTCTCATTGTTGAGGGGTTCGAGCAAATTGTCAATGCCATTATATCGTATACCAGTCACAATCCCCGCAGGTTTTGAGAATTGGACACGGAATATGCCATTATCAATCACCACCTGAAAAAGATAGATATCACAGAGTGCATGAGTACTGAAGAATAGGGTTCAAGTTCAAACATTCAATACCCTAATAATAACAAATTTACTATGTCTTCTTAAATCTTTCATGATTGAAATGACACTCTCCAAAAGGAAATGGAAATTGTGAATAATATTTTTCAATAAAAAGAAGGTACCCAAGGTGATGGTAGTTAATAATAGCGGATTAACAGTTTCAACCATAAAATTCAGCGTTCATCCCGTGTTTAATATATGATTCCTTTGAACTGAAAGTAACATTTTGAACCATCTATATAGCTTTTACCAGTCTGTAGGATATCAATATGTCAAACTGACATGCAGAGATGTTTAAAAGAGTTCAACAAGTTCAAAGAGAAGATCAATTTCATTTACATGGCTACTATTTGTCTCCAGCTTCACTCCCTTAAAACACATTGGTCCAAGACTTCCAGCAGTTTCTGCAAGAAAATGTCGGTCAGATTCCTAAAACAAAGAATCCATAACGTTAGGTGATATCAATTATATGATTCTTAAAATCTTTGAAAAGCACATTAAATTGCCAAAAAAATAGGTTTTCTAACACTGCACTTCATCATCATTAACACTATGTTTGTGAATCAGGTGAGAAAAGAAATGATGAGAAACTTAAATTTATGTGAGAAAAGAAATGATAATAAATGATTTAGATTTCTCACATACTTGTTTGGATTACTTATCTAAGAAATGGTAAGAAAATATTATACTTTCTCACCTCTCTTGTTTGATAGCATATTAATGGAAAGGAAAAGAAACTATTTTAAAGATATTACCAAAATAATCTTCATTAATATTATGATAAGGCAATGTTTTTTTTTTATATGGCTAATTCTGTCACAACAAAAATATTGACTCTCGTCTAGTTTCTTTTCTCACCAAATCTCATCACTATTATAATTGGTTTTCCTAGTACCTAGTTTTTCGGATCAGAGGCTCCGAAACCCTAGTTTTTGCAAACGGCGGCGATCATGGAGAAGCAAGGATCGGAGTACACAGAGATTGAGCAGAGGACGATCGAGTTTGACGAGGAGTACCTACACGAAACAGAGAGGGAGTTCCGGTGGTGCATGATCGGATTCTTTGCTGCGGAAGATCAAATCAATACCCGGGGGATGAGAACTACTCTGAAGAGAATTTGGAACAAAGGTAAACACATCAATATACTTGAGGTTGATTTCAACACCTATGTTTTCCAATTCCCTGACCAAGAATGCATGGAACGAGTAAGTTCGGGGGGGGGGGGGGGCATGGGCTTATAATGGCAAAACCTTACTCTTGAAACCCTGGAAACTGGGTGAAGAGACTAAGGAGGTAGTCTTTGACAAGATGGACGTATGGGTGCAGATCCACAATCTCCCAATCAACCTGATTAGGGAGGAGACAGGAAAGCGCATCATGTCAGAGATTGGTGAAGTCCTTGATCCAGAGCCTAAAATCGAAAGTGGTGAGGGGTGAACTATGTCAGGGTCAGAACTCGAGTGCAGGTGACAAAGCCACTCCTGAGGGGGATTCATATGAAGATACGAGAGGAGAGAATATGGCTGGACTTCTACTACGAGAGGGTACCGTCAATATGCTAGTGGTGTGGTTGTATAACCCACCATAGCACACAGTGTGTAACACCCCCAAAACCGCCAAGCCGGAAGTCCGAAAAGGCCGACCGGGTAGCCCAGGGATGTCACTCCGTAACCGAGATTAAACCCGGATACAAGGAGATTTTATAACAGAATATCCAAACCAAATCCATAAAAATATTTAATTGAAACTTTAAAACTTGTCTCGCCACAAACATGGGCAATATTCCAATCTAAAATTCATCTACTAAATAAAACAAGTCTAGATGTGAAATTTAAATTTATTAAAGTGATGTGTCTCGATTTCCCCCAAAAGTCATGCTTCCACCTAAACCTGTGGTGCACGAACAAAAAGAAACACCACAGTTTCCAAAGTCAACGGAAAATACTGAGTAAGCAACACCCAAGCATGTAAATAGATTATGAAGCAGTTTAAAAAAATGACACATGAATGTGAAGAGTAAATAATTCGAGTAAGAGTATAAGTATGAAATAAGAATTCACAAATCTTTTCCTTTATCACTTCACTTGTGGGGAAACATTCCCAAACTCTTTTCATTTTAGTATCTCCATTGGGGAAACATTCCCAAACTTCCTCATTTGTCCAATCGGGACTTCAAATTCTCAATCATAAAAGGTCCATCATTCAGAAAACATATATTACCATGTTGACACGGGGAAGATCTACTAATAACTGGCTACCAGACCATAAGTGTCGACACCCCCCTAAGACTTCTTGCGGCCAGAGAGGTAAGTACTCGAGCGAACTCGGGGCAGTTGCGACCGAGCAAACTAATATAAAGGGTCGAGAGACGTAGTTCACATCAACCAAAGCTCAAAATATTGATCCCCGGTACAACTATTCCACTTTACGTCTTTACGTCTTATTAATCATGTGATAGTTGTGATAAAATCACCTTTGTGAAATCAGTAAACTTTCTCAAATAAACAGTTCAAGTAGATATTCAAATTTTGAGACAATAAATCACAAAAGCAGTTTAGACACGAAAGAAGATATGGGCGCTAGGCCTGGCATGTTTACTTACCTCAACAAATAGCAATCACAGCAAATCAATCATAGTATTCGAATTATCCTTCGTCGGAGAATTCGTTTCCTACAATTCGATAATATCTAATCAATTATCGCTAACACACAAATACAAACAAGTCCTATATGCAATGCAAGTGTAATCCCCTTATTAACTCTCCCCAACCTTGCTAACGTGAACAACATCTTTTATAATAAAATACGCTTTATAACGCTAGCGTTTATTATTTGTTAAAACGTACTAGGCTATAGTTATATAAATATAACTTATAAGATTAGATAAAATATCCCTTTTATTATTTAGGGTAGAGAAGCATATTATTTTACCCCAAAAACACTTTTGATTCTAATACTAGTTTCTCCCAACCAAACAAGCCTTAATAGAGAATATAAGTTATAAATTAACTTTTATTTAAAAGAAATAACAAATTTATGTGAAGAAAATAACTTATTCTAATTCGTAATAAACTTATAAGAAAAATATACTTTTATTTTTGGGTAAAGATGAGTTAAAAAAATGATTTTTAACTTGTATAAAAATAATTGTCTAATTTTTACTACTATAAAGCATATTCCAAGAGTATTATTTTTCAAAAGATTAACCTTTAAACAAGAAAATAAACTCCCGAAATAAATAATTCTCAAGTATTTTAATAAGGCTTTCAAACCCTCAAAACTTCTCTTTCAAATTTTGAGTGTAGAGTAGTAAAAAAATAGTTGCTAGCTAAGAGACTTGAACACTAGACCAACTCAATACTAATAGTCAGCTTTAACCACTGGGCCACTGCCCACTCTTGTTAATTCAACCCAGATAATATTGTTATAACTTTAACAGTTAACTAATATTAATAAAAAATAAAAGGAAAAAAACTGAATAAGAAAAAGAAGACGAACAAGAGACAGTTGTCTCTTACCCGAACAGAGAGAACGACGGGTGAAGGTGGTGACGATGAAATCGGCGGTGGCTCACGGTGGTGGCGAAGGAGGAGGCCGACGGTGGAGCGCCGGGGAGCACGCCGGATGAGGGACGGCGTCGGACGGCTTCGGCGGTCGGCGGTCGGGTTCGGTTCTCCGGACCCGACTGGGTTTGTGCTTGGCGATTTGAACGGGAGAGAGAGAGATTGATGTGGTGTTTGGTGTGAGAAGAATTATGATTTTAATGTGGGTATTTATAGGCTTCGATTCGAAGAATCCGGCGAAGAGGAGGATTCCTCCCGGTTGATTTTTGATTCCGAATTGGTTCACTATTTTGGGCGAAATCGGTTTCTTGGTGCTAAAGAATCGATCTTTGTCGAATAGGGAGTGTATTGGGACGAAAATTGGGAGATTTTGGCGGCGAATTGGTGTTGGTGGTGTTTGGGTCGGAGAAGGAGGACGTGAGAATCTACTGTTGCAACCAGGAGAGGAAGAAGATGATGTTTATGGGTAAAAGACACTTTCACCCCCCTTAGTTAGTTAAAAGACACTTTTTACCCACCTGAGATAAATTAACTGCATCATTTAAGTTACGAAAAAGACACTAAAGCCCCCTTAAGCTTAAAACAATAGAAATTAACTTTTAAATAATTAAACTAATACTCAAAACTTAAACTGACATTATTTTAACACCTAATATTGTTATAAAATACCAGTTTTATGGTTATAAAATACCCGTTTTAATAAACTAAAACTTAATATTTGTTAAAAATACCCGTTTCTAAATAACGTGGTATTTTATCCTTCCCCCCTTAAAGAAAACTTCGTCCTCGAAGTTTAAACCAAATTCTAGACAACATTAAGGTATGAGTCTCCACTCTAGGGTATAACTACCAATGACTACTAAATGCAAAACTAATGTCATGTACGATAAGTAACATACTATAACGATGTACTAGAATGACGTACTTAAAATATGAAGGGTTACATCCTTCCCCCCTTGGAGAAGTGACGTCCTGGGAACTCAAAATATCTCGTCAAAGCGGTGAGGACGCTTCTTCCTCATACCATCCCTCGCTTGAACTTGGTAATGATACTTCAATGAAAAAGAAAACTCAAATATTATTTGATAGGCTATCCCAAATAGAATTCCAAAAATTCCACTTTTTAAAAAACTTAGAAGTTAGGTTCTAAAATAATTTCTAATATTCGAAGAAACTAAAATACACGAGTCTCAAAAACGCTTCCTAGGCGAGGGTGGGCGGGAAACTACTATTGTCCATGCTAATTCTTTAATCTATCACTTCTCCTGGGTCCTGCTCATCACCGCAATCCGCGCAACATTCTCATTTTGTGTTGTGGTTGTTGTTGTACCAGTTTCCTCGTTGTTGTTGGCAGTAGCTGGAGCGTTGTTGGTTCCCCCACTCGACGGTGAACAGCACTCATAAGCGCGATGACCCCTCTTTCCACAGGTATTGCAAGTGACTAAGTTTCCTGCACAATCTGTTCCGGGATGGTTCTTGTTGCATCGTTTGCAATAGTGACGTCGAGGTGGTTCATCTCCATTGTTCTGCTTGTTACCACGGTATTGGCGTTGATTACTTCCTCCATTGTTCGACTTGAACTTCTTGTCTTGCCCCTCATTATTGTTTCTACCCTGATTGCTACCATTACCTCCAGCATTCTCAATCTTGCGCTTTCCACGATTCTCGTCTTGCATCTCTTGGATACGCCAAACAGATGCAGCTCTATCATACACCTCTTGGAGAGTATCATAGGTTCTGCACATTAGGTCTTTCTGCAGATGGAGTTGCAGACCTGACATAAACTTCCTAACCTTTGTTGCCTCATCAGGCATAAGGGTTCCTGAGAATCGGGCTAATTCCATGAACTTTTTGAAGTACTCCGTTACAGAATCACTTCCCTGCTTCAAGTTCACAAACTCTATGTATTTCTGATCCTGGATATGAGATGGATAGAAGCGGGTGCGAAGAGTAGTCTGAAGAGCTTCCCAATTGAAGTTGGGTTGAGCCAAGAAAGCTTGACGTGAGTTCCTCCACCATATGTTTGCATCATTTTTCAGGTAGAACGCCGCGCAAACTACCTTGCGGTTGTCAGGGCACTCAACCAATTTAAGGATTTTGTCCATCTCATCTATCCAGTCTTCCGGCTCCACTGGATCCTCATTGCCAGTGAAACTTCCAGGCTTCATGTCAGACACCTTCTTTGCCCAGTTGACTGCATTATGATCTCCATTGTTCATATTCTGAGCCATCTGAGTAAATTGGGCAAAGAATTGCTCCATGCTGTTGTTGTTGTTTGGGGCTGCCATTGGGACTTGACTACTTCTCCTGGTGTAGTATTGGTGTGATCTATTAGCCATAATCCTACACTATAACCTATTGTATCATTCATACAATACACTAAAGTATAAAAAAATGTAATACATGGCATATAATAAGCAGCTAATCAAGTTGATCATCAAACAATTAGTTTCACATGCATTTGTACACAAGCCTAATTTCTAAATATTTAAACACATAATAAACCTATCCAATACTACCCAAACTCCCAACGGCTTGTCAAATTTTAAATTTTTTACCTATGTCCATTTTAAATTTCCCTACAGGTTTTAGATTTCCCTTTTGGATAACCTGGCTCTGATACCAACTGTAACACCCCCAAAACCGCCAAGCCGGAAGTCCGAAAAGGCCGACCGGGTAGCCCAGGGATGTCACTCCGTACCCGAGATTAAACCCGGATACAAGGAGATTTTATAACAGAATATCCAAACCAAATCCATAAAAATATTTAATTGAAACTTTAAAACTTGTCTCGCCACAAACATGGGCACTATTCCAATCTAAAATTCATCTACTAAATAAAACAAGTCTAGATGTGAAATTTAAATTTACTAAAGTGATGTGTCTCGATTTCCCCCAAAAGTCATGCTTCCACCTAAACCTGTGGTGCACGAACAAAAAGAAACACCACAGTTTCCAAAGTCAGCGGAAAATACTGAGTAAGCAACACCTAAGGATGTAAATAGATTATGAAGCAGTTTAAAAAAAAAATGACACATGAATGTGAAGAGTAAATAATTCGAGTAAGAGTATAAGTATGAAATAAGAATTCACAAATCTTTTCCTTTATCACTTCACTTGTGGGGAAACATTCCCAAACTCTTTTCATTTTAGTATCTCCATTGGGGAAAAATTCCCAAACTTCCTCATTTGTCCAATCGGGACTTCCAATTCTCAATCATAAAAGGTCCATCATTCAGAAAACATATATTACCATGTTGACACGGGGAAGATCTACTAATAACTGGCTACCAGACCATAAGTGTCGACACCCCCCTAAGACTTCTTGCGGCCAGAGAGGTAAGTACTGGAGCGAACTCGGGGCAGTTGCGACCGAGCAAACTAATATAAAGGGACGAGAGACGTAGTCCACATCAACCAAAGCTCAAAATATTGATCTCCGGTACAACTATTCCACTTTACGTCTTTACGTCTTATTAATAATGTGATAGTTGTGATAGAATCACCTTTGTGAAATCAGTAAACTTTCTCAAATAAACAGTTCAAGTAGATATTCATATTTTGAGACAATAAATCACAAAAGCAGTTTAGACACGAAAGAAGATATGGGCGCTAGGCCTGGCATGTTTACTTACCTCAACAAATAGAAATCACAGCAAATCAATCGTAGTATTCGAATTATCCTTCGTCGGAGAATTCGTTTCCTACAATTCGATAATATCTAATCAATTATCGCTAACACACAAATACAAACAAGTCCTATATGCAATGCAAGTGTAATCCCCTTATTAACTCTCCCCAACCTTGCTAACGTGAACAACATCTTTTATAATAAAATACGCTTTATAACGCTAGCGTTTATTATTTGTTAAAACGTACTAGGCTATAGTTATATAAATATAACTTATAAGATTAGATAAAATATCCCTTTTATTATTTAGGGTAGAGAAGCATATTATTTTACCCCAAAAACACTTTTGATTCTAATACTAGTTTCTCCCAACCAAACAAGCCTTAATATAGAATATAAGTTATAAATTAACTTTTATTTAAAAGAAATAACAAATTTATGTGAAAAAAATAACTTATTCTAATTCGTAATAAACTTATAAGAAAAATATACTTTTATTTTTGGGTAAAGATGAGTTAAAAAAATGATTTTAAACTTGTATAAAAATAATTGTCTAATTTTTACTACTATAAAGCATAACCCAAGAGTATTATTTTTCAAAAGATTAACCTTTAAACAAGAAAATAAACTCCCTAAATAAATAATTCTCAAATATTTTAATAAGGCTTTCAAACCCTCAAAACTTCTCTTTCAAATTTTGAGTGTAGAGTAGTAAAAAAATAGTTGCTAGCTAAGAGACTCGAACCCTAGACCAACTCAATACTAATAGTCAGCTTTAACCACTGGGCCACTGCCCACTCTTGTTAATTCAACCCTGATAATATTGTTATAACTTTAACAGTTAACTAATATTAATAAAAAAATAAAAGGAAAAAAACTGAATAAGAAAAAGAAGAAGAACAAGAGACAGTTGTCTCTTACCCGAACAGAGAGAACGACGGGTGAAGGTGGTGACGATGAAATCGGCGGTGGCTCACGGTGGTGGCGAAGGAGGAGGCCGACGGTGGAGCGCCGGGGAGCACGCCGGAGGAGGGGCGGTGTCGGACGGCTTCGGCGGTCGGCGGTCGGGTTCGGTTCTCCGGACCCGACTGGGTTTGTGCTAGGCGATTTGAACGGGAGAGAGAGAGAGATTGATGTGGTGTTTGGTGTGAGAAGAATTATGATTTTAATGTGGTATTTATAGGCTTCGATTCGAAGAATCCGGCGAAGAGGAGGATTCCTCTGGGTTGATTTTTGATTCCGAATTGGTTCACTATTTTGGGCGAAATCGGTTTCTTGGTGCTAAAGAATCGATCTTTGTCGAATAGGGAGTGTATTGGGACGGAAATTGGGAGATTTTGGCGGCGAATTGGTGTTGGTGGTGTTTGGGTCGGAGAAGGAGGACGTGAGAATCTCCTGTTGCAACCAGGAGAGGAAGAAGATGATGTTTATGGGTAAAAGACACTTTCACCCCCCTTAGTTACTTAAAAGACACTTTTTACCCACCTGAGTTAAATTAACTGCATCATTTAAGTTAAGAAAAAGACACTAAAGCCCCCTAAAGCTTAAAACAATAGAAATTAACTTTTAAATAATTAAACTAATACTCAAAACTTAAACTAACATTATTTTAACACCTAATATTGTTATAAAATACACGTTTTATGGTTATAAAATACCCGTTTTAATAAACTAAAACTTAATACTTGTTAAAAATACCCGTTTCTAAATAACGTGGTATTTCATCCTTCCCCCCTTAAAGAAAACTTTGTCCTCGAAGTTTAAACCAAATTCTAGACAACATTAAGGTATGAGTCTCCACTCTAGGGTATAACTACCAATGACTACTAAATGCAAAAATAATGTCATGTACGATAAGTAACATACTATAACGATGTACTAGAATGACGTACTAAAAATATGAAGGGTTACATCCTTCCCCCCTTGGAGAAGTGACGTCCTCGGAACTCAAAATATCTCGTCAAAGCGGTGAGGACGCTTCTTCCTCATACCATCCCTCGCTTGAACTTGGTAATGATACTTCAATGAAAAAGAAAACTCAAATATTATTTGATAGGCTATCCCAAATAGAATTCCAAAAATTCCACTTTCCTAAAAACTTTGAAGTTAGGTTCTAAAATAATTTCTAATATTCGAAGAAACTAAAAGACACGAGTCTCAAAACTGCTTCCTAGGCGAGGGTGGGCGGGAAACTACTATTGTCCATGCTAATTCTTTAATCTATCACTTCTCCTGGGTCCTGCTCATCACCGCAATCCGCGCAACATTCTCATTTTGTGTTGTGGTTGCTGTTGTACCAGTTTCCTCGTTGTTGTTGGCATTAGCTGGAGCGTTGTTGGTTCCCCCACTCGACGGTGAACGGCACTCATAAGCGTGATGACCCCTCTTTCCACAGTTATTGCAAGTGACTAAGTTTCCTGCACAATCTGTTCCGGGATGGTTCTTGTTGCATCGTTTGCAATAGTGACGTCGAGGTGGTTCATCTCCATTGTTCTGATTGTTACCACGGTATTGGCGTTGATTACTTCCTCCATTGTTCGACTTGAACTTCTTGTCTTGCCCCTCATTGTTGTTTCTACCCTGATTGCTACCATTACCTCCAGCATTCTCAATCTTGCGCTTTCCACGATTCTCGTCTTGCATCTCTTGGATACGCCAAACAGATGCAGCTCTATCATACACCTCTTGGAGAGTATCATAGGTTCTGCACATTAGGTCTTTCTGCAGATGGAGTTGCAGACCTGACATAAACTTCCTAACCTTTGTTGCCTCATCAGGCATAAGGGTTCCTGAGAATCGGGCTAATTCCATGAACTTTTTGAAGTACTCCGTTACAGAATCACTTCCCTGCTTCAAGTTCACAAACTCTATGTATTTCTGATCCTGGATATGAGATGGATAGAAGCGGGTGCGAAGAGCAGTCTGAAGAGCTTCCCAATTGAAGTTGGGTTGAGCCAAGAAAGCTTGACGTGAGTTCCTCCACCATATGTTTGCATCATTTTTCAGGTAGAACGCCGCGCAAACTACCTTGCGGTTGTCAGGGCACTCAACCAATTTAAGGATTTTGTCCATCTCATCTATCCAGTCTTCCGGCTCCACTGGATCCTCATTGCCAGTGAAACTTCCAGGCTTCATGTCAGACACCTTCTTTGCCCAGTTGACTGCATTATGATCTCCATTGTTCATATTCTGAGCCATCTGAGTAAATTGGGCAAAGACTTGCTCCATGCTATTGTTGTTGTTTGGGGCTGCCATTGGGACTTGACTACTTCTCCTGGTGTAGTATTGGTGTGATCTATTAGCCATAATCCTACACTATAACCTATTGTATCATTCATACAATACACTAAAGTATAAAAAAATGTAATACATGGCATATAATAAGCAGCTAATCAAGTTGATCATCAAACAATTAGTTTCACATGCATTTGTACACAAGCCTAATTTCTAAATATTTAAACACATAATAAACCTATCCAATACTACCCAAACTCCCAACGGCTTGTCAAATTTTAATTTTTTTACCTATGTCCATTTTAAATTTCCCTACAGGTTTTAGATTTCCCTTTTGGATAACCTGGCTCTAATACTAACTGTAACACCCCCAAAACCGCCAAGCCGAAAGTCCGAAAAGGCCGACCGGGTAGCCCAGGGATGTCACTCCGTACCCGAGATTAAACCCGAATACAAGGAGATTTTATAACAGAATATCCAAACCAAATCCATAAAAATATTTAATTGAAACTTTAAAACTTGTCTCGCCACAAACATGGGCACTATTCCAATCTAAAATTCATCTACTAAATAAAACAAGTCTAGATGTGAAATTTAAATTTACTAAAGTGATGTGTCTCGATTTCCCCCAAAAGTCATGCTTCCACCTAAACCTGTGGTGGACGAACAAAAAGAAACACCACAGTTTCCAAAGTCAGCGGAAAATACTGAGTAAGCAACACCCAAGCATGTAAATAGATTATGGAACAGTTTAAAAAAAATGACACATGAATGTGAAGAGTAAATAATTCGAGTAAGAGTATAAGTATGAAATAAGAATTCACAAATCTTTTCCTTTATCACTTCACTTGTGGGGAAACATTCCCAAACTCTTTTCATTTTAGTATCTCCATTGGGGAAACATTCCCAAACTTCCTCATTTGTCCAATCGGGACTTCCAATTCTCAATCATAAAAGGTCCATCATTCAGAAAACATATATTACCATGTTGACACGGGGAAGATCTACTAATAACTGGCTACCAGACCATAAGTGTCGACACCCCCCTAAGACTTCTTGCGGCCAGAGAGGTAAGTACTCGAGCGAACTCGGGGCAGTTGCGACCGAGCAAACTAATATAAAGGGTCGAGAGACGTAGTCCACATCAACCAAAGATCAAAATATTGATCCCCGGTACAACTATTCCACTTTACGTCTTTACGTCTTATTAATCATGTGATAGTTGTGATAGAATCACCTTCGTGAAATCAGTAAACTTTCTCAAATAAACAGTTCAAGTAGATATTCAAATTTTGAGACAATAAATCACAAAAGCAGTTTAGACACGAAAGAAGATATGGGCGCTAGGCCAGGCATGTTTACTTACCTCAACAAATAGCAATCACAGCAAATCAATCGTAGTATTCGAATTATCCTTCGTCGGAGAATTCGTTTCCTACAATTCGATAATATCTAATTAATTATCGCTAACACACAAATACAAACAAGTCCTATATGCAATGCAAGTGTAATCCCCTTATTAACTCTCCCCAACCTTGCTAACGTGAACAACATTTTTTATAATAAAATACGCTTTATAACGCTAGCGTTTATTATTTGTTAAAACGTACTAGGCTATAGTTATATAAATATAACTTATAAGATTAGATAAAATATCCCTTTTATTATTTAGGGTAGAGAAGCATATTATTTTACCCCAAAAACACTTTTGATTCTAATACTAGTTTCTCCCAACCAAACAAGTCTTAATAGAGAATATAAGTTATAAATTAACTTTTATTTAAAAGAAATAACAAATTTATGTGAAGAAAATAACTTATTCTAATTCGTAATAAACTTATAAGAAAAATATACTTTTATTTTTGGGTAAAGATGAGTTAAAAAAATGATTTTTAACTTGTATAAAAATAATTGTCTAATTTTTACTACTATAAAGCATAACCCAAGAGTATTATTTTTCAAAAGATTAACCTTTAAACAAGAAAATAAACTCCCTAAATAAATAATTATCAAGTATTTTAATAAGGCTTTCAAACCCTCAAAACTTCTCTTTCAAATTTTGAGTGTAGAGTAGTAAAAACATTGTTGCTAGCTAAGAGACTCGAACCCTAGACCAACTCAATACTAATAGTCAGCTTTAACCACTGGGCCACTGCCCACTCTTGTTAATTCAACCCAGATAATATTGTTATAACTTTAACAGTTAACTAATATTAATAAAAAAATAAAAGGAAAAAAACTGAATAAGAAAAAGAAGAAGAACAAGAGACAGTTGTCTCTTACCCGAACAGAGAGAACGACGGGTGAAGGTGGTGACGATGAAATCGGCGGTGGCTCACGGTGGTGGCGAAGGAGGAGGCCGACGGTGGAGCGCCAGGGAGCACGCCGGAGGAGGGGCGGCGTCGGACGGCTTCGGCGGTCGGCGGTCGGGTTCGGTTCTCCGGACCCGACTGGGTTTGTGCTTGGCGATTTGAACGGGAGAGAGAGAGAATGATGTGGTGTTTGGTGTGAGAATAATTATGATTTTAATGTGGGTATTTATAGGCTTCGATTCGAAGAATCCGGCGAAGAGGAGGATTCCTCCGGGTTGATTTTTGATTCCGAATTGGTTCACTATTTTGGGCGAAATCGGTTTCTTGGTGCTAAAGAATCGATCTTTATCGAATAGGGAGTGTATTGGGACGGAAATTGGGAGATTTTGGCGGCGAATTGGTGTTGGTGGTGTTTGGGTCGGAGAAGGAGGACGTGAGAATCTCCTGTTGCAACCAGGAGAGGAAGAAGATGATGTTTATGGGTAAAAGACACTTTCACCCCCCTTAGTTAGTTAAAAGACACTTTTTACCCACCTGAGTTAAATTAACTGCATCATTTAAGTTACGAAAAAGACACTAAAGCCCCCTAAAGCTTAAAACAATAGAAATTAACTTTTAAATAATTAAACTAATACTCAAAAATTAAACTAACATTATTTTAACACCTAATATTGTTATAAAATACCCGTTTTATGGTTATAAAATACCCGTTTTAATAAACTAAAACTTAGTATTTGTTAAAAATACCCGTTTCTAAATAACGTGGTATTTCACAGTGTGAGATATATGATGCAGAAACAAGAAACAACATGGACCCAGGATACGGAACTTGGATGCTGTATCAACCACCACCAAGAGCAAAAACAACCCCAAGATCGAGCACACGGACGATGGAGAAACAGCCCAAAACCACAGAAGCAGGGGATAGTACGGCAGAGGACGGAACTCCCAGAAGCAAAGCCACATAAGCGCTGGTTGTGGGGGACGAAGGAAGAAAAAAGGGGGAAAGCGGGAATGCACAATCGACGGCCCCAAGTGACCAAGAGGTGCAAACGGAGAAGGTGAAACAAAAGCAAAAGAGTGCCGCAACACAGGAGATTCAAAAACCTGTGTCCCAAACCAGACCACGGAGTGTGCAGAGCTACATTTTGTCCAGGGTCAATATGTTCAATCAAGGAGGGCTGCAGGAGAATAACAATGCAAAGAGAAAGGGAGCGGATGTGAGTTTCAGCCCCCCACCAGTCAGCAACAAGGTGTTGATCAGGGACAATTTGGGGGACCCGATGGACAGTGTGGAGGCACCAAGCAGCAAAAAACAACTCGATTTTAGCAAGGAAACAGGGGTTTGCTTAGGGGAGGAAACAACACCAAATTATAATCCGGCGGAGGCTGCAAAGCAGCCCCGCCAAGAGTAATGAGTCTACTCAGCTGGAACGTACGGGGGCTTGGGAACCCTAGTACGTTCCTATTGCTTCGCGACCTTGTGAGGAAAAAGTCACCCGATTTGGTTTTCCTTTTGGAAACCAAACTATCGCAGGAGGAGATGGAAAGGACTAGACTACGACTTGGATACCCGAATGGAGTTGCAGTCAGCTCTAGGGGTAGGAGTGGAGGTCTAGCCCTCATGTGGAAGGACAGTATGCAAGTAAACTCTATTCAATCCTCTTTTTACCACATTGAAGCTTTAGTTAAAAGCGAATATGAGGCGGAAAGATGGAAGTTAACAGGTTTCTACGGAGATCCAATCAGAGAGGAGCGTTCTCATTCTTGGGAGTTGCTGAGGCGATTGAGACCACAAACCGACACCTCTTGGTTAGTGATAGGCGATTTCAATGCCATCACATCGTTTACCGAAAAGGATGGAGGTAATGTCTCCAATTTCGCACAAGTAACCCAGTTCAAGGATGTACTCAGTGATGTGGGTCTGCTAGATCTCGGGTACCACGGCAACCCATTCACGTGGTCAAATAATCAAGAAAGTGAAGCCAATATCCGCTCCCGCCTAGACAGGGCAGTGGCAAACATTGAATGGATAGATCGTCACCAAGGGGCAGGGGTAAAACACCTATGGTGGCCGAACTCGGATCACAGGCCGCTACTAGTTGAATGGGCCAAGCACACCCAGTCCAAACGAAGAAGAAGATTTCAATATGAGGATATGTGGGAAAGGCATCATAGCTTTGGAGAACTCATCTCCACATCATGGCAAAACAGCGGAGGAAACATCAGGGCAAAGCTCTCCGCAGTGGCGAAGAACTGCTCACAGTGGAATAAGAGCACCTTTGGTGCGGTTACGAGAAGAGCAAATCTTCTCAGAGAACGTTGCGAAGTACTAGAAAACCAGCTCTAAACAAAAGAGGTGATTAAAGAGGAAAGGGAGCTGCAAAAGGAATACAATGAGATCCAAATAAGAGAGGAGATTATGTGGAGGCAAAGGTCGAGAGTGGAATGGTTGAAGGGGGGAGACAGGAATACAAAATTTCTCCACCTCAAAGCAACTATTAGAAGAGCCAGAAACAAGTTCATCGGGGTGGAAAACAGTGAAGGCACGTGGATAACGCAGGAAGAATGTGTAGATGAAATCTTCAGAAGTTTTTTTCCAGAATATTTTCGTCTCTACTAACCCCACTATGCTGGAGATTGAACCAATGTTGATACACTCTGCTGAGTCTATAAGCGGAGAAGAGAAAGCCATGCTGGAACAGACATACACGAGCAGTGAGGTACAAACTGCCCTTTTTCAAATGGCACCCGATAAAGCTCCCGGGGTCGACGGCTTTAACGCGGGATTCTATCAAAAAAATTGGGCGCTACTAGGGGAAGAAGTCACGAAAGAATGCTTGAAGATTCTAAATGAGGGACAAAGCATAAAGGATTATAATCACACGCTCATAGCCCTTATTCCGAAGTGCAAACAGCCACGTACCCCGAGTGAGTATAGACCCATCAGTTTATGCAATGTTTTTTACAAGATTGTTGCGAAATGTATTGCTAACCACCTTAAAATAGTGCTGCCCTCAATAATTGGTGAAAACCAAAGTGCTTTTGTCCCAGGCCGAATGATCTCGGATAATATAGTCGCTGCTTTTGAGGTGATTCACTCACTAAAGACTAGGAAAAGGGGAAAAAGGGATTCGTAACTCTCAAGGTCGATATGAGCAAAGCATATGACCGGATTGAATGGGACTACCTCAAGGAGGTGATGGGTCATCAGGGTTTCGGCCCAAAATTTACGGAGTTAGTTCTAAATTGTGTTACTACAGTTTCGTATGCAATTCTTAGAAACGGGGCTCCGGGTAAGTCCTTTTACCCAGAGAGAGGTTTGAGACAGGGGTGTCCGCTGTCCCCCTATCTCTTCCTCATGTGCAGTGAGATGCTATCGAGAGCAGTCACCCAAGCCGTAGAGGAAGGAAGGCTTGATGGGGTGACTGCGTCTCAGGGAGGACCAGTGGTCTCCCACCTGTTTTTTGCTGACGATTCTTTGTTTTTTACACAGGAAAATAAAAGGAGCATGCAGACCCTACTACAGATACTACAATAATATGAGCTAGCTTCTGGACAAAAAATCAACATGCGCAAATCAGAAATCGTCTTTTCACCAAACACCACGGCAGCAGACAAGGAAGGAGTGCTCCAGCTGACGGGAATACCGGAAGTCCCGAAACACGATTGCTACCTTGGTTTACCTACAACGATGGGGAGAAACAAAGCGGTTACTTTTAACTCCTTAATTGAGAAACTGCAAAACAAACTCAAAGGATGGAAAGAAAGGCACCTCTCTGCAGCTGGTAAAGAGGTCCTTATCAAATCAGTCGCCATGGCCCTCCCAACGTATGCTATGTCGTGTTTCCAGTTGCCGGAAGGAGTAATCGACAGAATGGAACAGTTCATAAGGGAGACGTTGTGGGAAGATCAATACAGAAGCTGGGTAGCGTGGAACAAGCTGCAAAAGCCAAAATGTACGGGGGGTCTTAAATTCAGAGATTTAAGGGTGGTCAATCAGGCACTGCTGGCTAGACAGTGATGGAGAGGAATACAGAAGCCGGGCTCACTTTGTGCCAAAATTCTAAAATCAAAGTACTACCCAACAAAATACTTCATGGAGGCAAAGTTGGGAAACGCACCTTCATTCATATGGAGGAGTTTAATCCACGGGAGAAGTATACTGCATAGGGGACTGAGGTGGAAAGTGGGGGACGGCAGCAAGATCAAGCTACGGGATAAATGGGTACCAAATGCTCCATCGTCCAAGCTAATCACATCCATACCTGAAGATTCAACTGTAAAAGTCAGCGTTCTAATTAGCAAAAATCCGACAAGATGGAATGAGGAAAAATTAAGGGAGACGTTGTGGGAAGTGGACATAAATCAGGTAAAGAAGATCAGACTCCCTATGAACCCCAAACCAGACAAGCTAGTTTGGCAACACAGCAGCAATGGGCTGTATTCAGTGCGCACTGGGTACGATCTAGTTACACACACTCAAGAGGGACAAACCGCAGGGGAGGGACCATCACAGCCACAATCGACCATTTACCGGACCCTCTGGGCAACAAAAACCCCCCCAAAAAAATTTTGCATATGGTATGGAGGGGGCTAAACAACTCCCTGCCAACTGCAGAAAAATTGAATCGGAGGGGCATCAGAGCGGATAGAAAGTGTAGTATCTGTCAGCGGGAAGGGGAAACCACTACCCACATCTTCATCAAATGCCAATTTGCGAAGAGGGTCTGGGAAATCATTTTGGGCTCAGATCCGCAACCCCCCAGGGAAGATTTTCACAGATGGCTGTCCCAAAGATTGGAACATGCAAATCAAGACCAGCTGCAAAAAAATTTCTTCTCAATCTATGCAATTTGGATCCACAGAAACAAGAAACTTTTCCAAAATCAAGAACAAGATCCAATTCAGGTAGCACAAGACATCATGGACAGGGTAGAAGAATTTAATAAAGCAGAAGGGGAGAGAGATCTTAGCCAATTCAAAGCCCCAAATCACAGTCCATGGAAGAAGCCGAAAGCATAATGGGTCAAAGCTAACTTCGACGGAGCGTGGTCCCCAGATACCGGAGTCAGCGGTGCCTGAGTTATTTTGCGGCGAGATAATGGTGAAATCATAGCGGCTATGGCGACCAACACGGGTTACTGCCAAACCGCCAAAGAAGCAGAAGCCATAGCAGCACGAGAAGCCATCAATCTTGCTATAAAGTTTGGTGTTACAAAAGTGGAGCTAGAGGGAGACGCAAAGAACCTAATAGAGGAGATCCAACAGAAAGAGGAGAAGGAACCGACGGACATAAGTGAAGCGGAAGAGTTCATCCAAGAAACTAGATCTAGATTGAAGATGGTGGAAAAATGGGAAGTTAGTTTCACGAGAAGGTGCAATAACTCAGTCGCTCACCTTTTAGCTTCCCGAGGAAGAAGTGGTCTGAACCGAGAAGAATGGTCCCCACCTTTACCCACATGGCTAGAAGAAGCAATTCCTTTGATGTAACCGAACAGCCTTGTGGCATTACTTGAGTTTATTGAATACAAGTCTATTTCTCAAAAAAAAAAAAAAAAAAAAAAAAAAAAAAAAAAAAAAATCTCATCACTATTAGGGAGAAAGAAAAATTGAATTATGTGAGATTTCTTTTCTCATGCTTTCTCACGAATTCTCATGGATTCTCACCTAAAAAGTAATCCAAACACGAGTGAGAAAACCTTCTCTCACCAATTCTTTTCCTTTCTCACCAAATCATGTAATCCAAACATAGTGTAAAGGTTGTCAACAAAGGTAAGGTTACTTTCCTGGACTAGCAATTGGACTGGCAATTTTCTTAACTTCTCGAGTGTACGTTGGACTGGCAATTGGATATGAGCTCTGAGCCACTGTAAGACTCACTTAAACTTTGCTTGGGCTGAGGGAAACCATCAATGGACAGCAAGGGAGAAAGGAAATTATGGCGAAGTGATTGATAACTTAGCTGAACAAGTTGAAGTCCCAATGACTCAACAACCTAAACCACCAACAAAACATACAAACATAGCAAAAACTGTATGGATAGGCACATATGTACGATTTCCATTCATCAAGCAGACGCAGAGACACTGTCTGATCTCTGCCCGGACTGTGACTCCCCCTTGAAACAGAAAGCAATAGGTCTCAGTCATGAACATTGTCTCATACTAATCACTGACATGATTCTTTGGGGGGAAAAGTTGAATAAGATTCGTTTGGCTAAAAAACAAAAAAGAAAAAAAAGAAAAAAGGACACATGGAGAAAAAAATCCAATAACACTTTTGTTTAGAGTTAATTTTCTTTGAGTTTTTTTTTTGTCACTTAACAAGAAAATATAAGAAGTATGGGGTCCATTGACCATATTACTATTTCTATGTAAGAAATAGATGTTTAATGAACATTGGTTGAGTTCTTATACCAACCATCAGTAACTTTTACTTCCTCCGTCCCGCAAAGGTAGTGTCATACTCCATCATCATCTCGCTTTGTTTGTCTCTCTCTGGTTTGTTAGAGGTCACGCCACACACGCACTTTCCCATCTTTGTGGGATAGAGGGAATAAATGAGTTTATAGGCAAGGTAATGAGGAGCTATGGGAAGACTAAGTGGTCATTGCCAACAAAGATAAGTGGCTGTCAGGATTCACTGGTGAGGAATAAACTGCAAAGAGTCACAAACGGTGGTTGTTTAATTAGGACTAAACTGCAAAGTGTAATAAACTGTGGTCGTGTAATGGGAGGCAGCAGTAGCCGTTGGATCAACCGACCGAAGAGATCTGCCGATCTGGGCCGTTGGCTAGCTATTGACCGTTCCATTTGAATTAATAAATGGAACGGTGCCGTATTGAAGTGGCGCCACACGGTGAGACAGCGTGGCAGTTCTTTAGCTCCTGATTGGTCCACTAGTAACTGTTGGAATAGATGCCCTAGAGGCAATCGTAGATTTAGTATGAACAATGTTTTGGCTAGAATATTCATTTATTATTGGTGGCGATATTTAATATAATGAAGTCCTTAGATAAAATGTGTGGTTTATCTTAAATGTCCCTAGTCCATTATATTGATTAATAGGACAATCAAATATAGACTAGTATGTGGGTAGATTGATATGGAGATATCAAGTCTAACACATGGGTATGCATTAGGAGTAATGGCATACTGGATTGACCCACGACGAAAAGGATACATTAGATTATGTGAAGTCACAATCGCTTTTCGTAGTGCTAATATTATTGCGATCCTTGGACTTGAAGTCACTAGATACTCTAGTTGTGAAATATTGCGCTTTGATGTTATCAAACGTTACACCGTAACTGGGTAATCATAAAGGTGGCTATCGGGCGTGATAGGAAGCAAGCTTAGAGATCGTAGTGATGTAGATAGGATTTGTCCCTCCCACATAATGGGGGTAAATATCCACGGCCACTCGAGGGATGAGGCTTATTGAATGTCTGGCCAGACTCAGATAAATTAATATATATATATATATTAATGTTATCTGCAAGCATAAGCATATTCCCAGGATCGAGGACCTATGGATTGGATATACGAGTGTGACTATTTATGTCTCGTGTCCAATCCGGATATGGAGACAAAGGGATAATGCAATATGACATATTGGGCACAAAGGTTTGTCGGGATCACTGACTATTTCTGTGGGTTGGGTGGCATGGATGTGTTGCTAGACACCGCTCCATGTTAGTAATAGTTACTACCAACTATATAGAAACCTATGGGGTCACACGTCAAATAGAGTAGAGCTAGATTTGGGATTAATTAATATAGATTAATTAATAGAAGGATCATTGTGCAACACCTTGCAAACTTAGTAGGACTAATTTGCAAGGAAGGGAATAGTTCTAGTCCTACTAGAACAAGAAAACTCTAATATGGAAACAACAAGGAGTTGTTGGAGTATATATATAAGAGGCTCTAGCTTCCTTCCCAGATGAGTTATTATTAGACATAACACAAAGAGTGGGAGAGAGCAAAAAGAGAGAGAAAGAAAAACTAGAGAACCCAAACCCCCTAGCCGTCCGCCCCCTCTACCCGACGGCAAAGACGAGGCCGCCCCTCCCTTGTGCCTTTGTTGCTTTGATCTTATTCCCTCTTCCTCCGGGTTCAAGCTAGCACTTGTTTGAAGGAAGAATCTAGATCTCACCTCTAGACATGGATCAACCGTAGAGACGAGGACATCATTCTTCGTGTGATCTCACAAATCAAAAGGTACACATCTTCTATGACCCTTAATCATGTTATGATATCTCTTCCTGTGATCCTTGGTGGGCTTTGAGTAGGATTAAATTGTTGTTATTCCGCTGCGTTACCTACGTCAAAACCCAACAGTGGTATCAGAGCCACAGGTCGTAGAACATAACATGATATTATGTGATTACGATTTCAGTTCATACACCGTATTATTGTTTATTACGCGGAAACTGAAAAATTGGCATAGTAGATGCAAGATTGAATTTGATTCAATTAAACAAGACCCAGTTTAACATTGGATGTTAGAATTGGTGAGTTTAATCACATAGGATGTGAATAATTGGGTTCTTGAAAAATTAGGGTTCATGGGCACATGATTGAAAAGGGGTTTTCAATTATGGAAACAAAGTTATGGAAATAAATCCATAAGGAAACAACTTTGCTTGGGCAACAAGGAAGAGGGAAGGAGACTAGGGCCGAAACCCTAGCCGCCCGCCCCCTCCCTTGCGCGTCAAGCAAGGCCGCGGGCCTCTAGGCGTGCGGCGGTGCTAGGGTTCGGGCCACTTGTTTGCTTGGGCCCTTTGGACCGTTGTAAAACCCTAGTTACCCAATTTTATTAAAATTAAACAAGCGCGTTAAAAATTGGTTTTAACTGTATTATGTGCTTTATTGCATGGTGGATGGATATGGCCTAGGATTGTGGATGTTTATTGTTTTGTGGTTTGGTTTACGGCCTGCGAGCTGATCAAATTAATGTAATAATTAATTAAGTTTTTACGGCCTGCGAGTCGTTCTTTTTCTCCTCGACATGTGGGGCTTTTGTTATTTATCTATTTATTCTAGATGTTAGGCTAGAATTAGAAATATTTAGATGATAGCCAAGAACATGGAGAAGAAGACCGGAGAACCAAAGGAGCCAAAAGACATCCCTAGGCGCGCAGCTATGGTGGAGCACATGGAGATGAGCTCGGCACTTTAGGGCAATTAGATATTATCATTGGCTTGATAATATCATTAGTCTAGAGGCCATATCCATGCCACGTTTTTTTATTTTGTGGATGTTTATTATTCATGCCTTGTTATTTATTTTGTGTGTGTATGGCGCTACAAGCAAAACGATAACAAGATAATAATAAACAAGGTTGGTCTTTTATTGTGGATGGCCCAATCCAAATAAGTAGACCATGTTGATAAGATCAACCAAACAACTTAAAAGAAATCCCTCAATTAAATATTGCGTTTTGCCTTCTCTTGCCAAAACACCCTTCATGATCATGGCCTATTAAAATTCGGGCTTGCCAAAGCAAGGCGATTTTAATTTTTCATGATGTGTTGGGGACGACGCAAGCAAGTAATGCGTGTATGTTGAAAGCAAGAGGTTGGACGCAACTAGGCCAGAGTCAATTAATATTGATGAGCCTAGAGGCATGACAATTAGGAGTTATCCATAGGATAAAGAATAAAAGGAATTTATTCACCTAATTGGACCAAGAGTTGCATGGGATGCAATTGGAATGGTTCCTACCTAAATAACCAATTCTTGGGTGACTTGCCAAAGCAAGCTCAAGAAGAAGTGGAAAAGGGATCTTGGACCCACTAGAAGGTATAAAGATATTTTCCGCTTTAATAGTGAGGGCTATTAATTCGAAGAAAAATAGTGGGAGCTATATTTGATGATCTAGCCATTGTTAAATATAGTCAAATTTTTCAAAATACTAAAATGCATATTTCTCGTTTTGTAGAATTCCAAATGGAAAACAACGAAGCATCGAGTTCATCCCTACGATCTGTCCTTGAGAAGGATAAATTGTCTGGAACAAATTTCCTTGACTGGTATAGAAACTTGAGGATTGTCCTCAAGCAAGAAAAGAAGCTGTACGTCTTGGACACTCCAATTCCAGACCCACCACAAGATGAGTCTCTACTAGCGGAAGTAAGGGCACGTCAGAAACATATTGATGAATCTGATGACGTGACTTGCCTCATGCTTTGTACCATGACTGGTGAGCTTCAGAAGCAACACGAGAACATGGAAGCCTATGATATGATCAGACACTTGAAACAATTGTTTCAGGAACAGGCAAGGCATGAGCGCTATGAAGTGTCTAAAGCATTGTTCAAAAGTAGTCTTGCAGAGGGGAATCCAGTGGGCCCTCATGTACTCCGAATGATCGGGTGCATAGAGAACCTTGAGAGACTGGGGTTCCCACTCGGCCAGGACTTGGCGACTGATCTCGTCTTGCAATCGTTGCCTGACAGTTATAATCAGTTCATTATGAACTATAATATGAATGAGATCAACAAGTCTTTGCCAGACCTATTGAACATGCTAAAGACAGCTGAGCAAAGCATCAATAAAGGCAAGGGCAAAGCCATAATGATGGTACACAAGAAGAAGAGCAAGTCAGTTGCATCTACTTCAAAAGGAAAACGCAAGAAAGTTGCGAAATCCAAGGAAGCCCTAAAGCCTAGTGGAGGCGTGGCTAAAGGTGAATGTCACTACTGCAGCCAGCCGGGTCACTGGAGGAGGAATTGCCCAAAATATCTGGAGGATAATAAGCTTGGAATAGTGATTCCACCACCACCAGGTATTTATGTTATAGACGTCAATCTCTCTATTTCATCATCCTAGGTGTTGGATACCGGATGTGGTTCTCACATTTTTCGTAATGTGCAGGATTTGAAAAGAAGTAGAAGATTGCGAAAAGGGGATATAGACTTGCGCGTCGGGAATGGAGCAAAGGTTGCTACATTAGCTGTAGGCGTTTATGAGCTATCTTTGCCTTCTGGACTTATTTTAGAATTAGACAATTGCTTTTATGTGCCTGCTATGAGCAGAAACATTATTTCCGTTTCTTGTTTGGACGAGAAAGGTTTTTCTATTTCAATAAAGGACAAGTGTTGCTCCATTTATTTTGATAGTATGCACTATTGTAGTGCGCATTTGTCTAATGGATTGTATATCCTTGATCTAAATAATCCAATCTATAACATAAATACTAAAAGGACTAAAACTAATGATTTAAATCCTACATATCTATGGCACTGTCGTTTAGGCCATATAAATGAGAAACGCATATCTAGACTCCATAAGGATGGACTACTAGACTCATTTGATTTGGAATCATATGAGACATGTGAATCTTGTTTATTAGGAAAAATGACAAAGTCCCCTTTCAATAAGAAAGGAGAACGGACTAGTGAGTTATTGGCACTCATACATACTGATGTATGCGGACCATTCCCCACGCATGCCAGAGGTGGTTACACCTACTTCATCACATTTACTGATGATTTCAGTAGATATGGATTTGTATACCTTATGAAGGCCAAATCAGAATCCTTTGAATTGTTCAAGGAATTCAAGAATGAAGTAGAGAAGCAACTTGGCAAGAGTATTAAAGCCCTACGATCGGATCGTGGAGGAGAATACTTAAGCCAAGAGTTTGATGAGTATCTTAGAGAGTGTGGGATAGTATCCCAGCTCACTCCACCCGGAACACCACAATGGAATGGTGTATCTGAGAGGAGGAATCGCACTTTATTAGATATGGTGCGATCTATGATGTCTCAAACAGATCTTCCGATATCCTTTTGGGGACATGCTCTAATGACGGTAGATTTTACCATTAACCGTGTTCCATCCAAATCAGTCATGAAGACGCCATATGAGATATGGACTGGGAAGCGTCCCATAGTGTCGTTTATGAAGATTTGGGGCTGCGACGTCTATGTAAAGCGTTTACAAACAGACAAGCTCGGGCCTAAAGCGGATAAGTGTAAATTTGTGGGATATCCTAAAGAGACTAAAGGATATTACTTCTATAACCCTACCGAGAACAAAGTGTTCGTTACTCGGACCGGCGTGTTTCTAGAAAGAGAACTAGTCTCTAAAGAAGCAAGTGGGAGGGTTGTAGAACTTGAAGAAATTCATGAACCACAAACCACTGAACCGATAATGGAACATGAACAGGAACCACAAGAAGTTGCGGAAGAACCTGTTCAAGTAACACAGGAACTCCGTAGATCAGGAAGAGTGCGTCTTGAGCCAGAGAGGTATGGACTTCTCGTGACTGAGCCCGATGACGTACCACTCATGGAAGATGAGCCTGCAACCTATGGAAAAGCCATGAGTGGCCCAGACTCTAAGAAGTGGCTAGAAGCCATGAGATCCGAAATGGATTCCATGTACACCAACAAAGTATGGACTTTGGTGGAACCACCCGAAGGGGCTCGACCCATAGGGTGCAAGTGGGTCTTCAAGAAGAAGACCGACATGGATGGCAAAGTAGTTGCCTATAAGGGCCGATTGGTGGCCAAAGGTTATAGACAAATTCATGGTATTGACTATGATGAGACCTTTTCACCAGTCGCCATGACTAAATCCATTCGAATCTTACTTGCTATTGCAGCATACTATGACTATGAAATTTGGCAAATGGATGTCAAAACAGCGTTCCTTTATGGGAACCTCCTTGAGGATGTGTACATGACACAACCAGAGGGTTTTGAGGATCCAGAGAATGCCAATAAAGTCTGTAAGCTGCAAAGATCCATTTATGGATTAAAGCAAGCTTCTAGGAGCTGGAATCGACGTTTTGATGACGCGGTCAAAGAGTTTGGCTTCATCAAGAACGAAGATGAGCCCTGTGTTTACAAGAAGGTTAGTGGGAGCTCTATAGTATTTCTGGTCTTGTATGTAGATGACATACTAATCATTGGCAATGATATTCCTACTTTGCAATCTGTTAAAGATTGGCTAGGAAAGTGCTTTGCGATGAAAGAATTAGGAGATGCAGCCTATATACTGGGTATAAAGATCTATAGAGATAGATCTAAAAGGTTGCTTGGCCTAAGTCAAAGTACATATATTGACAAGGTGTTGAAAAGGTTCAACATGCAAGATTCCAAGAAGGGATTCTTGCCCATGTCACATGGAGTCACTCTTTCCAAGAATGACTGTCCCTCCAATGAGATGGAGAAGGACCGCATGAGCAGGATACCCTATGCTTCGGCCATAGGATCCATCATGTACGCCATGCTATGTACTAGACCAGACGTATCATACGCGTTGAGTATGGTGAGCAGATATCAGTCCAATCCGGGTGAGAGTCACTGGATTGCTGTCAAGAACATCCTAAAGTACTTGAGAAGAACTAAGGATGTATTCTTGATATTTGTAGGTATGGAAGAGCTAAGTGTAAAGGGTTACACTGACACGAGCTTCCAAACCGACAAGGATGATTACAGATCGCAGTCTGGATACGTATTTTGCCTGAATGGAGGAGCTGTGAGCTGGAAGAGTTCCAAGCAAGGCAATGTTGCTGATTCTACAACAAAAGCTGAGCACATTGCTGCTGCGGAAGCGGCTAAAGAGGCAGTATGGATAAAGAAGTTTATCACTGAGCTCGGTGTGGTCCCTAGCATAGTGGATCCCATAGAGTTGTACTGTGACAACTCTGGGGCAATCGCACAGGCGAAGGAACCAAGATCGCACCAAAAGTCAAAGCATGTACTTAGGAGATTCCATCTTATTCGTGATATGATCGATCGAGGAGATGTGAAGATATGGAAGATTCTGACGGATGACAATGTGTCAGATCCGCTCACGAAACCTCTTTTGCAGCGAAAGAATGAAGCGCACGCCAGATCTATAGGCATACGAGATGCGCCAGATTGGCTCTAGTGCAAGTGGGAGACTGTTGGAATAGATGCCCTAGAGGCAATCGTAGATTTAGTATGAACAATGTTTTGGCTAGAATATTCATTTATTATTTGTGGCGATATTTAATATAATGAAGTCATTAGATAAAATGTGTTGTTTATCTTAAATGTCCCTAGTCCATTATATTGATTAATAGGACAATCAAATATAGACTAGTATGTGGGTAGATTGATATGGAGATATCAAGTCTAACACATGGGTATGCATTAGGAGTAATGGCATACTGGATTGACCCACGACGAAAAGGATACATTAGATTATGTGAAGTCACAATCGCTTTTCGTAGTGCTAATATTATTGCGATCCTTGGACTTGAAGTCACTAGATACTCTAGTTGTGAAATATTGCGCTTTGATGTTATCAAACGTTACACCGTAACTGGGTAATCATAAAGGTGGCTATCGGGCGTGATAGGAAGCAAGCTTAGAGATCGTAGTGATGTAGATAGGATTTGTCCCTCCCACATAATGGGGGTAAATATCCACGGCCACTCGAGGGATGAGGCTTATTGAATGTCTGGCCAGAATCAGATAAATTAATATAGAGATATTAATGTTATCTGCAAGCATAAGCATATTCCCAGGATCGAGGAACTATGGATTGGATATACAAGTGTGACTATTTATGTCTCGTGTCCAATCCGGATATGGAGACAAAGGGATAATGCAATATGACATATTGGGCACAAAGGTTTGTCGGGATCACTGACTATTTCTATGGGTTGGGTGGCATGGATGTGTTGCTAGACACCGCTCCATGTTAGTAATAGTTACTACCAACTATATAGAAACCTATGGGGTCACACGTCAAATAGAGTAGAGCTAGATTTGGGATTAATTAATATAGATTAATTAATAGAAGGATCATTGTGCAACACCTTGCAAACTTAGTAGGACTAATTTGCAAGGAAGGGAATAGTTCTAGTCCTACTAGAACAAGAAAACTCTAATATGGAAACAACAAGGAGTTGTTGGAGTATATATATAAGAGGCTCTAGCTTCCTTCCCAGATGAGTTATTATTAGACATAACACAAAGAGTGGGAGAGAGCAAAAAGAGAGAGCAAGAAAAACTAGAGGGCCGAAACCCCCTAGCCGTCCGCCCCCTCTACCCGACGGCAAAGAGGAGGCCGCCCCTCCCTTGTGCCTTTGTTGCTTTGATCTTCTTCCCTCTTCCTCCGGGTTCAAGCTAGCACTTGTTTGAAGGAAGAATCTAGATCTCACCTCTAGACGTGGATCAACCGTAGAGACGAGGACATCATTCTTCGTGTGATCTCACAAATCAAAAGGTACACATCTTCTATGACCCTTAATCATGTTATGATATCTCTTCCTGTGATCCTTGGTGGGCTTTGAGTAGGATTAAATTTTTGTTATTCCGCTGCGTTACCTACGTCAAAACCCAACAGTAACAGCTAGCTGACTCAGCAGCCGTTACTAGTTCTATGTAATGTCACTTACCTCCCCCTACAAGTATATAAAGGGGAACTAGATGTATTTTGTCATTATGAAAATTAATATCAACTTCCTCCCCTTTTTCATTCTGCAATACTCTCTTTCTCTCTTCTTCTCTTCTCTCGTCTTCTCTCTCTCTCTCCAATCTCCGGTCAAACGCCGTAGCTGAGGCCATTTCCGGCCACCTGAGAGCTGAGATCCTCTCAGTGGCTTATTACCCCAATCTCATGGTTCTGTTTAGAAGATTTATTTTCCTCAAACCTCACGCGCCACGGCTATGCATCGAGTTTGGAAAAAGAAAACAAAAAGATAAGTGCCAAGAAAATCAAGAATCTTGGAATCGTATGCTTTGCTACGAAACGGAAGCAAAATCCTAGAAAAATCTTTTTAGAGAGAGGGATGCTAAATGTCAGCACTTATTTATCGCCGTTTTAGTTCACAGCTTAGGTGTAAGAGCTTTGTTGGTTATAAGTATTTTGTAATTGGTTATAAATTATATAATCATGTGTTTTTTTTTCTTTCCCAAAACTCTACCCACCGATTGGAGAACCCTACACAGTCACTGACAGTGGTAAAACCTCGGTAATATATTTCATTTCTCTTCTACTAAGAAGCACTCAGAATTTGGTGCCACGTGAACATAATTGTGGACATAAAACTAAAATCTACCAGTATCATAGTAATAATTCATATTTCCTAATCTTTTCCTGCAAAAAATCCCTAAGTTCCAAGCATTCCCCTCTGTTTTACCATCAAACAAATCGAACGCAAAATGTTCTAAGAAGCTGGATAAAATGTATCAGAGAAAACAGAGATGTGATAGAGAGTAAAGCTTTACCGGTTCCAGAGTCTCCGCAAGTGCATATGCTTCTGATTGCGTTACCCAATTTACGGCCACCGCCCATGTCAAGAGCAATCGCCGCCAAGTTGATCGCCGTATGCTACCACCGGTGCTCCGCCGACACTCAAGTGAGAGGCTCTATTGATGCGTAGAAACAGAGAGCCGTGTAATTTGCATTATTTGATCAGAGAGAGAGAACTGGACCTGTCAATTTGGGCGTTGGTTGAGTTCCTCCGGTCGAATAGGACTTACTGGGGTCTAAAGCAATTACCGCCGTTGGATCTTCTTTGCTTCGCTTGATTTACTCCCGCCTTTCTCACGGATTGTGATCACGCCACGTGCCTTACGCCCGACGGGATTCATTTGGTACAACTTATCTATGACAACTACTCCGTGAGAGATGCGAGATGACGCTTGGTCTTTTTCGGAGCGAAAATGCTAAGGAAGCCGAACCCATCACCCGGAGATATGCCGAAAGTGCCACATCATACTCTCACTACACAATAAATTACTAATATTCTCTCTCTCTGCTCTGTATTTCTCTCTTCACCATCCTTTCCTCTTTTCTCTCCACAATTTTCACCACAGCCTCTTCTCACTCTTCATTCCACCGCTTCATTTTCTCTGTACTTGCTCATCTTTTCACACCATCTCCTCTACAGTCACTTCCATCATTAAAGTATAAAAGGTGCAGAATCCTTTAGGTCCTAGTAGTAACCTAACATGAACAATTTTTGCTATTGAAAAGATATTGCAGATGCTTCCAGTTCATCCGAAATGGTGTAATTGCACTAAAAAAAATAGTGCAATCACACAATGAAATTGAAATTCACATCATGGAATAAACTGAACTTTTACATGTTCAGGGTTTTCAAGGTTGCCTTCACACAAATATGAATCAGAAAACAATTAAGGTTCAAATGATAAAAGTAAATATGCTAAGAAGTTCAATCCATATATTCCATGTCAGACCGGATAGATCTACAGGGTTGTGTCTTTTTGCTGATTCTACGACAATGAATCTCAGGGATGTACATTGAATATAGAGAGTTTGAGAGTAAGCAGTGGAAATATTTAGAGGTCATGGACAGAGAGAAAGAGTGGAAAGAGAAAAACAAAGTACCAATTTATTTTACCTAGTTAGTGGAGGCTGATGTGGCCAATTCGGCGTGCATCCGGGTGATGGGTTCGGGGTTTGTAGCATTACTCTTTTCGGAGAGATGACACGTCTTAATCAAAATGGCATATTGTGAAATACAAACAGTAAGCTGAAGAGAGAGAAAGTGATGAGTATCGACAACCCTTTTCCTTTCCAAACGCAACCTCCGTAGCCGGCTTTTTCTGTTGAATCGCCGGCGAACTTCATTCGAAACCAAACAAGCTTCAAACGACGGTATGTCGTCGGATCTAATGCTTCAGAGGACGACGAATCAGTCTCCGGCGACCGTAAATTCAGCGAGGCTCTACTGGCACCTCCTAAAGGGATCTATATTGGATAAGACGACTCAGAGGAAGCGGATCGTGATGCTACAGGTGTATCGTCCTATGCCTCGCCGGAGGGAAGGATTTGTGTGAAGATTGGCGGCTCAGCTCTCCGGCGACTTCACCGTCCCTTGAGCAAAGCCCTAATCATTCACGTTCTCGGTAAGGAACTGATCTATAGCGTCCTCCATGGCCGATTAACAGCACAATGGAATCTGACAAAAGGATTTGAGCTTATTGATCTAGACAACAATCACTTCTGTGTTCGTTTCTTCTGTAAAGACGACTATGAACGAGTCCTCATCGGAGGCCCCTGGATGTTTCAGGGGAGGTATATCACAGTCCGGCGATGGACTCCTCACTTTGACCCCTTCGGCCCGGAGGTGAGCACCGCGCCAGTTTGGATCCGTTTGAAAGGTTCGGCGGTCGAATATTTTGACGAAGACACCTTGATGGAGATGGGAGCGATCTTCGGAACTTCGATTAAGTTGGATTGGTTCACCATCGCTGCTTCGAGAGGGAAATATGCACGTCTCTGTGTAGAGGTTGACCTGAAGAAGGCCTTGATTCCGGCGATCTGACTGAATGAGAAAAAAATTCCGGTGGAGTACGAAAGTTCGGGCCTAATCTGTTTTGGGTGTGGGATCTATTGTCACAAACGGGAAGAGTGCCCGATTTTGAAGCCGGTAACAGACGATCGTTCCCCGGCAGAGACTATGGTGGAAGATGAAGGAGATATGAGCAGAGTTTGAGAGGCCTCTGCTCAGCCACCGGAGCCGGAGAAGGCACCGGAGTTTGGCCACTGGATGCTTGTTGTTCGTAAGAAGAAAAAGAATCATGGTCGTCCACGTGGCATTGCTGTTAAAGGCATTGATGGGACGGATGTAGCGGAGCAAAACCAGACGACTCCCAACCAATCACGTTATGACGTGCTGAACAAAGTGGGTGAAGATGGTACTCCCGAGCGCAGAGGATCTTTCTCTCTGCCAGCTAAGGACGCGCAGAAGCACAATCCGCGTGCTCCTCGATCTGCCAACTAGAAGGCGCCACGTGGCAAAGCAACAGCGGCTAATAGCGCGTCTACTTTCCCCAATCTTGTTGGGACGCGTGGCAAAGGGAATCCACACTTTCCCCACACCAAAGGCCAACTTGCACGGGACAACCAGTTTATGGGCCAATCAAGTAGGCCTCCTCTAGGAAAATTGGACTTTAACAACTTACCTGTGTTTATGGGCTTCCAGGCGGGCTCGTCGGGAACAAATCAGGACATGGACGTCCAAGTGGGAGATTATTGGCGTCAGGGGGACAAACAGAATGTGTCTCTTTTGACTAAAAATCAGCCTAATTACCGGCCCCAAAACCCTCAACCCCAATGAAGGTTCTCTTTTGGAACAGTCGTGGTATAGGCAATCGGGATACGGTAAGGTCTCTTCTTGACCTCTGTATTTATTACCTCCCTAATATTTTAGTTGTGGTAGAGCCTAGAGTGGATAGCAGTCATGCGCAGAAGTTTTGTCATCGTTCTAGCTTTGATGCTACGTATATTGTTGAGGCCAGGGGCTTCTCTGGTGGTATTTGGATTTTTTGGAAATCCGAGGAGGTTGAGTTAGAGGTAGTCTCTGCCACTCCTTAGGCTGTTACTGGTTTGGTTCACAACAAGGATAATCAGGACTGGCTCTTTACTGCCATTTACGCTAGCCCTCTAGCTGGGATTAGGGAGGGCTTATGGCACCACCTTTGTGAAGTTCATAGCGCGCATAATCTTCCGTGGATGATTGTGGGGGATTTCAATCAGGTTATTGCTTGCAGCGAGAAGAGAGGTGGCAGGAATATTAATGATAAAAGAGCAGTCAGATGAGGGACTGCCTTCATGATTGCTCTCTTCTTGATTTGGGTTTCTCTGGACCTCAGTTCACTTGGAGAAACTGTCAGCCAGGGGGTGGTATTATCAGACAACGGATGGATAGGGCCTTTTGCAACCAGGATTGGAGACTTGCTTTCCCTGAAGCCCTGGTTAAACACATTGTTAGGTGCAACTCGGACCACCACCCCATTCTGGTGGACACTATTGGCTTACCCCCTCCTGTTTCTGATACAAAGCCGTTTAGATTGTAGGTAGGGTGGTTTCTTGATCCGGAGTTCAGGACTCTTGTAGCGACCCATTGGCAGAACTATGGTGAGGTTGCTAGCACATTGACTCCTTCACCAAGAAGATTCATAAGTGGAACGAAGACTCATTTGGAAACATCTTTCAAATGAAGAGAAGGTTGCGAGCTAGACTTATTGGCATCCATAAAGCCTTGCCTGCAAGGGAAAATCCTTTCCTAGCCAGCCTAGAGGTTCAGCTTCAGAATCAGCTCAATTAGGTGCTCCTTCAGGAAGAAATCTTCTGGTTTCAGAAAGGTAGAGTGAATAAGCTGTTTTTGGGGGATAGGAATACCAGGTACTTCCATCTCTCCACTATTGCTCGTAGAAGGAGGAATAAGATTGCTATGATTAGCTCAGCAATGGTGATTCGTGTGATGATGTGGACCAGCTAAAAGTTGAGGTTAAAAATCATTTCCAGGATTTATATGCGTACCCTCTTCCTATGGCTGCTACAACTGATTTTTGGAGCGGTGACACTCTCTCCGTGGATGATAGAAACCTCCTTAGTATTCCTTTCTCTGATGAGGAAATTAAGAATGCGGTCTTCTCGATGGGAGCCTACAAATACCCTGGGCCTAATGGTCTTCCTCCTATCTTTTACCAGCACCATTGGGCTGAAGTCAAGATGACTGTGATCAGGATGGTTAAGGGTGCTCTGCGTACTGTTCATCTGCCTGCACTATCAATAATACCCTCCTTACTCTTATTCCTAAAGTTGATTCCCCCACCTCCTTGGGCCAGTTTAGGCCTATTAGCCTCTGCAATGTGGCTTTGAATATCATTACGAAGCTGCTGACCCACATACTGAGACCCATCCTTCAGCGTATCATCCATATGTTTCGGTTCAGTTTTCTTCCTGGTAGAGCTGCTAGTGACAACATCATGTTAGCTCAGGAGCTTTTTCATTTCATTCAGCACAGGAAAGGCAAGAAGGGTGCGCTTGCTCTCAAGATTGACTTGGCCAAGTCTTATGATAAAGTGAAGTGGGCCTTCTTAGACTCTGTCTTACTCCAAATTGGACTCCCGAAGTTATGGAAGGACCTCATTATGGACTCAGTTACTTCCTCTTCCTTCAGAGTTATTTGGAATTGGAAGCAATTACCGGAATTCCTGCCTCAGAGGGGGTTAAGACAAGGAGACCCCATTTCCCCCTACCTGTTTCTCCTCACTATGGAATGTCTTGCTCAGAAGATTAACGATGCTGTGACTGCTGGATATTGGAATGGCATAAAAGAAGAAGAGGTACTCTTATCACTCACCTTTTCTTTGTTGTTGACTTATTACTCTTTGGGGTTGCTACTATGCAACAAATTGAGGTTATGAAACGAGTTCTGGATGAGTTTTGTGATCTTGCGGGCGAGTCTGTTAGCCTAGAGAAATCCAATCTCCTTGTTTCTCCTTCGATTTCTAGAGCTGTGGCCAAAAACCTCATTGAGGTGTTGGGTATTAGTCTCACCGCTGATTTGGGTATTCATCTGGGCATGCCGCTGATTCATGATAAGTGGAACCATGCAAAATTCAAGTTTGTGTTGGATAAAGTCGATAGGAAGCTTTCAGGTTGGCAAGCTTCGCAGCTCTCTGTGGCAGGTAGGATCACTCGTATTCATACTGTCCTTCAGGCTATCCCGGCTTATGCGATGCAATCTACTATTCTCCCTTCTTCAGTGGTTACTGCTATTGAAAAGACTTGTAAGAGATTTCTTTGGGGTGGTACTACCAGCCACTCAAAGCTTCCCCTTATTAAGTGGGACACTCCCACTCTTCCCAAGGAGAAGGGAGGGTTAGGGTTCATGAATTTGAAGAACTTCAATCATTCTATGTTAGCCAAAGCTGGGTGGAAGGTTTTGAAGAACGATAATTCGATTTGGGCTAAGGAGATGCAGACCAAGTATGAATCCCCTTTGGATCCAAACTCTAACAGATCCTCCTATTCCAGAGTTTGGAAACATGTGGTCAAGTGTACTAAGGCTATTAGCAGTGGTTTGGGTAAGTCTGTTATTTCTGGCTCTAATACTCTGTTTTGGATTGATTCCTGGCTAGGCAAGTTTCGTCTTGTGGACGTGGCGATCAGGCCCCTTTCAGATGATGAGCTTCTTCTGCTTTTCAGACACTTCTGGGATAATGATATTGGTTGGAAGATTAACCTGCTCCAGGAAGTGATCCCTTCAGCTTTGATGGATCTTTTGTCTACTGTTTCCCTCTCTGCGGACCAGAGCACGCCCGATACGGTCTATTGGATGGGTTCTGTGTCGGGAAATTACAAAGTTGCGGATGCCTATAATATTATTGATGAGGATGCTACTTTGGCTGTCCCAACCTGGAGAAGAATCTGGAATGCAAGGGTTTTCAGAGATGGCATCCGTTCTTTGTTGGAATAGATGCCCTAGAGGCAATCTAGTTTAGTATGAATTTATTTTGGCTAGAACATTCATTGTATTATTTATTGGATATTTAATATAATGAAGTCCTTAGATTTACAATTGTGTTGTTTATCTTAAATATCCCTAGTCCAGTATAATGATTAATAGGAAAATCATATATAGACTAGTATGGGGTTGGATTGATATAGAGATATCATGATCCAACACATGGGTGTGCATTAAGGGTAATGGCGCACCGGATTGACCCATATCTGAGAAGGCTACATACACGTTATTTTAAGTCACAAGCGCTTCTCGCGGTGCAATGGTATTGTCATCCTTAGACTTGAAGTCACTAGATATTCTAGTTGTGGATTATTGTGATCTTGGTAGCGTTAAACGCTACACCGTAATCGGGTAGTTATAAAGGCGTGTACTGGATACAATAAGAAGCAAGCTTAGAGATCGTAGTGGACATTGATAGAATTTTTCCCTCCCACATAACGGGAGCAAATATCCTAGGCCACTCGAGGGATAATGCTTATAGAATGTCTGGCCAGACTCAAATAAATCAATATGGGATATTGATGTTATTTGCACGAATAAGGCTATTTCCATGGATCGAGAAACTATGGATTGGATATACGAGTGTGACTTGTATGTCCCGTGTCCAATTCGGATATAGAGACAAAGGGATGAGACAATTACTTGTACAAAGGTTGTTGTGCACAAGAGAATCCGGCGGGGAGCACTCTGTGTACACCCAGAGTAGGGGATCGGAAATGGCACAGGAAGAGTTGGGTTGTGTGTAGGGAGAGAGTAAGGCAGTCGTAATGTCTGAGAGAGAGACAGGGGTTTGACAGAGCTTCCGCGTATGTCTGATGCGTCCTTTTTTTTATGGAAAGGTTAACGTCCTATATATAACGGAGAATGTGATCGTTGCAGTGTGGTTAATGCGCCCATCAATGGCGGCTTAATTAGCTTAACCGCAACGGCACGTTCGTCCGCGTATATAGGGACCGTTACATCACGTTATGCGCGAATACCGGAACCGTTATGGGGTTGACCGGGTTTGACCGGATTGACCGGGTTTATGGAGCTTGTGCCATAAATCTCTCAAAAGCAGTTACTAAAGGTCGCGCGCGGGCTTGGCTCGCACGCGACAAGACTTACTCTAGCCTCCAAACCACTAAGTCCCTACAAGTCCCGTGCAGTGGTATGCGAGGGCCCTGTCTCGCAGCCCCCACATGGATCAGCGTGGCTGGTGATCCAGTGTGTGTGGAGCACAATATGGTGTGCTGGATGATTGCCACGTGGCCAAGATCTGTCTGTTCAGAAAGCACTATCTACAGTTGTCAAGATGACTATTCTATTAGTTGGCTAGAATGGATGTTTTGCTAGAAACCGCTCCATATTAGCAAATAGTTTCTACCAACTAGATAGAACCTATGGGGTCACACGCTAGATAGAGTTGAACTAGATTTGGGAATTAATTAATTGGATTAATTAATTAGAAGGATCACTTTGCAAAACCTTGCAAACTTAGTAGGGACTAATTTGCAAGAAAGGGACTAAATTGAATTCTAGTAGGACTAAAATAAGTTCTTTAGGTAGTTGGCAAGGATTTTTTGGACTATATAAAGGACCTTCCTTCCTTCCTACACTTATGTTCATATTGATCATAACTTGAGTGGGAGAGAAAAAATGGAGAGAGAGCAAGCAAGCTAGAGGAGCCGCCGCCCCCTAGCCCGCCGCCCGTCCCCGTCGGCCCCAAAGGAGGCCGAAACCTCCTTTGGTTCGTCTCGTTTTGTGTGATTCTTCTTCCTCTTCCTCTTTCCGAGCTAGAACCAAGGAGTGGGAGATCTAGGAATCAACTCTAGGCGTGGATCAATTATAGAGAACGTGACACAATTCGCGTTTGAAGTCATCAAAGGAGAACCCTAAGGTGTGTTATTGATTTCTTCCTTTACCATCGTTATGTCTCTTGATTTGTGATCCTTTGAGGGTTTTTCATGGTTAATTATTGCTTCCGTTGCGCATCCATGAATCAAAACCCTACAGTGGTATCAGAGCCACAGGTCGTAGAGCATAAACGTGGTTAATGTGTTACGTTTTGATAGTTTTACACCTTAAATTGATTGTTTATCGCGTAAAACAAGACAAATCAAGCATGGGATGCAATTTGTCAATAATCCATCATAACATGATCTAATTTTTGCATTGGATGCATGAATTAGTGAGTTTGAGAAATTTTAGGATCTTAGATCTAGGTTTGGGCATCCTTGGGGAAGTAGGAGTTCTCCCAAAACAAGGAAACAACCAAACTTGGGCACCAAGCAAGGGAGTTGTTTTGGAAACAACTCCCTATAGAGGTTCGGCCCCCCTAGAGGGACCGCCCCTCTTGCTTGCCGCCCAAGCTTGGCCGCCCTAGGGGTCGGGGCAGCCCGCGGCCTAGCCGCGTGGGCTAGGGGCCGGTCGGCGCTAGGGCCTTGCGATTCACCTTTTTGGGCCCGGGAAATTTGATTGTTGGGCCCATGGACCGGTTTAACCCTAAAATATCCTAAAATCAATTAAAATTGACCAAGCGCGTTAAAATTGGATTTTAACTGTTTATGTGCAATTCGCATGGTGATTGGATATGGCCTTAGGATGTGGTTTGAGTGGATGTTTAATTTTGTTGTTTGGTTTTACGGCCTGCGAGCTGATCAATTAATTGTAATAATTAATTACGGTTTTATGGCCTGCGAGCCATTTTTTTCTCAACTTGTGAGATTTATTTTATTTAGTATAGAAGTTAGCTAGTGCTAGATAAAGTAGATTGTTAGCCAAGATTGAAGAAAAGAAGCCCAAAGCCGAAAAGGAGCCACAAAAGATGGAGCATGGAGCATTCCACATGACTATTAAGGATGGACCAAAAGATCAAGACGCATGGAGATGTGTTTGCTTTTAGGGTTCATAGATAATTCCATTGGCTTGGAATTATCTTAGTCTAGAAAAGGCCATATCCACATCACGTTTTATTTATGCTTTGTGGTTGTTTACTTTATTGTCTTATTATTTTGTGGTTGGTGTATGGATGATGCATGCAATTAGGATAATAAGATAATTAGACAACCCGGATCTATTATTTGGAGTTGTGCCGAAACTCAAATAGATAGATTGGTTGCTTTTGATCAACAAAACAATTGAAATTGAATTTAAAATCCCTCAAAATTCAAATATTTTGTTCTTGCCTTCTCGTTATTTAAACACTCATTATCATCGTTATTTATCAAGATCGTGCGTGCCAAAGCATGGCGACTTGGTTCATAATGATGGAATGCGATGACACAAGCTAGTAATGTGCAATTGTTTAAATAAGAGGTTGAACACAACTAGGCTATTAATATGATTAAGAAACCTTGAGGCAATCAATTGGGATTATCCATATGGATGGATAAATAAGGAGTTATTTGCCCAATTGAACCAAGAGTTGCATAAGGGATGCAATTGGAATTGTTTTCTACCTAAAGTAGTCAAATTATGGGTGACTTGCAAAAGCAAGATCATAAGGAGATGAAACATGGATCTTGGCCCACTAGAAAATATAAGGATATTTTCCGCATTAATATCTTGAGGGTTATTAATCCGTAGAAAAATAGTGGGAGCTATATTTGATAAACTAGTCATTATTGAATATAGTGGAAAATTCACAAATACTAAAACTTGCGTATTTTCCTTTTGTAGAATTCCAAATGGCAAACAACTCATCGAGTTCACAACATTCCCTATGATCTGTCATTGAGAAGGACAAGCTCTCTGGAACCAACTTTCTTGATTGGTACAGAAACTTGAGAATTGTTCTCAAGCAAGAGAAGAAACTGTACGCAATAGAGGAGCATGTTCCAGAAGGTCCAGAGAACCAAACACCTGCTGCCCTAAAGGCGTATCAAAAGCGTGTAGATGACGCTAATGATGCGGCCTGCCTTATGCTATGCACCATGACTTCTGAGCTTCAGAAGAAACACGAAAACATGAATGCTGTCGATATGATTGAGCATCTGAAGCAGCTCTTCCAGGAGCAGGCAAGGGTAGAGAGGTATGAGGTCTCTAAGGCACTGTTCAAGTGTCATCTGGTAGAAGGGAACCCGGTGGGACCCCATGTACTCCGTATGATCGGATACTTGGAGAATCTCGCCCGACTAGGGTTCCCGATCGGCCAAGAGTTGGCAACCGATCTCGTGTTGCAATCGTTGCCCGAGAGTTATGGACAGTTCATCATGAACTATAACATGAACGAGATCGTGAAACCACTGCCAGATTTGCTCAATATGTTGAGGACAGCTGAACAGAGCATCAACAAGGGTAAAGGCAAGGCCATTATGATGGTGCAGAAAGGAAAGGGAAAAAGGTTTTCCTCATCCTCCAAGGGCAAATGCAAGTCAGTTCCCAAGTCCAAGGAAATTTCCCTTAAACCTGTTGGTGGCATTGCCAAAGGTGTGACTAAAGGTGAGTGTCACTACTGCAGTCAGCCTGGACACTGGAGGAGGAACTTCCCAAAATATCTGGAGGACAAGAGGCTTGGAATAGTGATTCCACCACCACCAGGTATTTTTGTTGTGGATGACAATTTAACTATCTCTACATCACGGGTATTAGATACTGGATGTGGATCTCACATTTGTCGAAAAGTGCAGGATCTAAAGAGAAATAGAAGATTGGCTAAAGGGGAGGTAGATCTGCGCGTTGGGAATGGAGCAAAAGTTGCTGCGTTGGCCATAGGCATGTGCGAGCTATCTCTTCCTTCAGGATTAGTTTTAGAATTAAAGTTATTTTGTGCCTGCTATGAGCAGAAACATTATTTCTATTTCTTGTTTGGACAAGGATGGTTTTATTATTTCAATAAAGAACAATTGTTGTTCCTTTTATTTGAATAATATTCACTATTGTAGTGAGAAATTATTTAATGGACTATATGTCCTTGATCTAAGCAATCATGTCTACAACATTAATACCAAGAGGATTAAAGTAAATGATTTAAATCCTGCTTTTTTATGGCACTGTCGTTTAGGCCACATAAACGAGAAACGTGTATCTAGACTCCATAAGGATTGACTACTAGACTCATTTGATTGTGAATCATATAAGACATGTGAAGCTTGTTTATTGGGAAAAATGACAAAGTCCCCTTTCAATAAGAAAGGTGAGAGGACTAGTGAGCAATTGGCGCTCATACATACTGATGTGTGTGGGCCATTTTCCACGCCTGCCAGGGGTGGTTACGTCTACTTCATTACATTTACTGATGATTACAGTAGATATGGATTTGTGTACCTCATAAGGGAAAAATATGAATCCTTTGAAGTGTTCAAAGAATTCAATAATGAAGTAGAGAAGCAACTTGGCAAAAGTATCAAGGCTCTACGATCGGATCGTGGAGGAGAATACTTAAGCCAAGAGTTTGACGACTATCTTAGAGAGTGTGGGATCGTGTCCCAACTCACTCCACCCGGAACGCCACAATGGAATGGCATGTCTGAGAGGAGGAATCGAACCCTATTGGATATGGTTCGATCTATGATGTGTCAAACCGATCTTCCATTATCATTTTGGGGCCACGCTAAGTGCAGCTTTCACCATTAACCTTGTTCCATCTAAATCAGTCATGAAGACACCATATGAGATGTGGAGTGGGAGGCGTCCCACACTGTCTTTCATGAGGATTTGGGGCTGCGATGTCTATGTAAAACGTTTACAATCAGACAAGCTAGGGCCGAAATCGGATAAGTGTAAATTTGTGGGGTACCCTAAGGAAACTAAGGGCAACTACTTCTACAATCCAACCGAGAACTAAGTGTTTGTTGCTCGGACCGGCGTGTTTCTAGAAAGAGAGCTTGTCTCTAAAGAAGCAAGTGGGAGGACTGTAGAACTTGAAGAGGTTCAAGAACCACAAGTCACTGAACCGATTATGGAACATGAACAGGAACCACAAGCAGTTGTGGAGCAACCTGTTCAGGTAACACAAGAGCTTCGTAGATCTAGTAGAGTGCGCCAGGAACCCGAGGGATATGGACTTCTCGTAACCGATTCCGGTGACGCGATGCTCATAGATGATGAGCCTACTACCTATGAAGAGGCCATGAAGGGCCCAGACTCGCAGAAGTGGCTAGAAGCCATGAGATCCGAGATGGAATCCATGTATACCAACAATGTATGGACTTTGGTGGAACCACCCGAAGGGGCGCGGCCCATAGGGTGCAAGTGGGTCTTCAAGAAGAAGATCGACATGGATGGTAATGTGATTACCTATAAGGGCCGATTGGTGGCTCAAGGATTCAGACAGATTCATGGTATTGACTATGATGAAACCTTTTCACCAGTCGCTATGACCAAATCCATCCGAATCCTACTTGCGATTGCAGCATACCACGACTATGAGATTTGGCATATGGATGTCAAACCAACATTCATTTATGGGAATCTCCTCGAGGACGTGTATATGATACAGCCGGAGGGTTTTGAGGATCCAAAGCAAGCCAACAAAGTCTGTAAGCTGCAACGATCCATTTATGGATTGAAGAAAGTTTCTAGGAGTTGGAATCGACGTTTTGATGAAGTAGTCAAAGAGTTTGGCTTCATCAGGAACGAAGATGAGTCTTGTGTATACAAGAAGGTTAGTGGGATCTCTGTAGCTTTTCTGGTCTTGTATGTGGATGACATACTACTCATTGGAAACGACGTTCCCATGCTGTAATCTGTTAAAGATTGGCTAGGGAAGTGTTTCTCAATGAAGGAATTAGGGGAAGCAACCTATATACTCGGTATAAAGATATATAGAGATAGATCTAAGAGGCTGCTAGGCCTAAGTCAAAATACATATATGGACAAGGTGTTGATACGGTTCAACATGCAAGATTCCAAGAAAGGATTCTTGCCCATGTCACATGGAATCACTCTTTCGAAGAGTGGTTGTCCTTCCAATGAGATTGAGAAGGAACGCATGAGTAGAATTCCCTATGCCTCGGCCATAGGATCTATCATGTATGCCATGTTATGTACTAGACCAGATGTGTCATATGCCTTGAGTATGACAAGTAGATACCAATCCAATCCAGGTGAGAGTCACTGGATTGCAGTAAAGAACATCCTAAAGTACTTGAGAAGAACTAAGGATGCTTTCTTGATATTTGGCGGTGAGGAAGAGTTGCGTGTAAGGGGTTACACTGATGCAAGATTCCAAACCGACAGAGGTGACTTTAGATCACAGTCGGGATATGTGTTTTGCCTGAATGGAGCAGCGGTGAGCTGGAAGAGTTCCAAGCAAGAGACGGTGGCTGATTCTACAACAGAGGCTGAGTACATTGCTGCAAATGGCGCAGCAAAGGAAGCTGTTTGGATCAGAAAGTTTGTTTGAACTTGGTGTGGTTCCTAGCATTGCGGATCCAGTTGAGTTGTACTGTGACAACATTGGGGCGATCGCGCAATCAAAGGAACCCAGATCGCACCAGAAATCCAAGCACGTGCTCAGGAAGTTTCATCTGATTCGAGATATTATCGATAGAGGAGACGTTCGGATATGCAAGATTCCTACAGATGAGAATCTGTCATACCCGCTTACAAAGCCGCTCACGCGGTTGAAGCATGAAGGGCACACTAGGAGTATGGGCATACGAGATGCGCCAGATTGGCTCTAGTGCAAGTGGGAGACTGTTGGATACATGCCCTAGAGGCAATCTAGTTTAGTATGAATTTATTTGTTGCTAGAAATTCATTTATTATTTATTGGATATTTAATAAAATGAAGTCCTTAGATTTACAATTGTGTTGTTTATCTTAAATATCCCTATTCAAGTATAATGATTAACAGGACAATCATCTATAGACTAGTATGGGGTTGGATTGATATGGAGATATCATGATCCAACACATGGGTGTGCATTAAGGGTAATGACGCACTGGATTGACCCATCTCCGAGAAGGCTTCATACACGTTATGTTGAGTCACAAGTGCTTCTCGCGGTGCAATGGTATTGTCATCCTTAGACTTGAAGTCACTAGATATTCTAGTTGTAGATTATTGTGATTTTGGTAGCGTTAAACGCTACACCGTAACTGGGTAGTTATAAAGGCGTGTACCGGATACAATAAGAAGCAAGCTTAGAGATCGTAGTGGACGTAGATAGAATTTGCCCCTCCCACATAACGGGAGCAAATATCCTAGGCCACTCGAGGGATAGTGCTTATAGAATGTCTGGCCAGACTCAAATAAATCAATATGGGATATTGATGTTATTTGCACGAATAAGGCTATTCCCATGGATCGAGAAACTATGGATTGCATATACGAGTGTGACTTGTATGTCTCGTGTCCAATCCGGATATAGAGACAAAGGGATGAGACAAATTACTTGTACAAAGGTTGTCAAGATGACTATTCTATTAGTTGGCTAGAATGGATGTTTTGCTAGAAACCGCTCCATATTAGCAAATAGTTGCTACCAACTAGATAGAACCTATGGGGTCACACGCTATATAGAGTTGAACTAGATTTGTAAATTAATTAATTGGATTAATTAATTAGAAGGATCACTTTTCAAACCTTACAAACTTAGTAGGGACTAATTTGCAAGGAAGGGACTAAATTGAATTCTAGTAGGACTAGAATAAGTCCTTTAGATAGTTGGCAATGATTTGTTGGACTATATAAAGGACTTTCCTTCCTTCCTTCCTACACTTATGTTCATATTGATCATAACTTGAGTGAGAGAGAACAAAAGGAGAGAGAGCAAGCAAGCTAGAGGAGCCGCCGCCCCCCTAGCCCGCCGCCCGTCCCCGTCGGCCCCAAAGGAGGCCGAAACCTCCTTTGGTTCGTCTCGTTTTGCGTGATTCTTCTTCCTTTTTCCGGGCTAGCACCAAGGAGTGGGAGATCTAGGAATCAACTCTAGGCGTGGATCAACTATAGAGAACGTGACACAATTCGCGTTTGAAGTCATCAAAGGAGAACCCTAAGGTGTGTTATTGATTTCTTCCTTTACCATCGTTATTATCCTTGGAGGGTTTTACATGTTTAATTATTGTTTCCGTTGCGCATCCATGAATCAAAACCCTACACCGAGTTTGTAACCCTGGGCTGCTTTTGCGGCGAAATTGTATTAACCTCAGCTTCACGCCCCCTCTTGTAACTGAACCTTCCAATCTTGAAAGTGGTTCCACTTGAGGGCCGTTCAGGGGCGTGCTTCTTCTTCTGCCTCTCCACTATAGGATCTATGTTTTTCGTGCACTCCATCAATTTTGAAAAGGTAGGAGTCTGCAGGTTGATCAGCATACCTTTTTACTCATCTCGCATGCCTTGTAAGCATATCTCTACGAGCCTGCCCTCGAGCACCTCGTCTCTACATTCCAAGGATTTGGCCCTGAATTTCTTGATGAAGGTGACTCCATCTTCCTCGCGCTTCTGATACATGCGGGAGAGATGAATCACGGTGACCTTCTCTTCCACTTGGAAGAATTTCGTGTAGAACTTCTGGACCATGTCGTCCCAAGTTTTGACAGATCCGGCTTCCAGCGTCCTATACCATTTGTAGGCCACGTTTCCCAAAGACTTCGGGAACTCGCGCATTAGCAGCTTGGGATCAGCCCCATATGGTCCCATCACATCAATGAAACGCATAACATGCTCGTGGGCATTCCCGTTGACGTCCTCAAACTTGTCCCACTTAGGAGCCTTGTACCCGGCGGGGTTAGGCATGAGGTAGATCTCGCGTGGGATAGGCGGTTCATTGTCAACCTTCGGGATAATGGTGTCTGCAAATGGTTGATTGGCCAAGAACGTCTCTATGCGCGCAGCGACGTCATACATTCTGGTGCACTTTCCCCAGTAGCGAGAGGAAGGGTTGTGGCCGGCGGGGACACATATGCTGCGGTCGGGCTATGGGTGTAGATCACGTTGCCCAGCAGTGCCGGCGGAGGAGGCAAGGGGTATTGTGAAGAGAGGTTGGGTGCCACGGTTGGTGGTTGAGGTATATGTGTGGTAAGGGGCGGTATTTGAGCCGTTTGCCCCTGAACAGAGGGTAACTGCATCATTGCTGGTGGAGTTTGCAGATTAGGGTTAGGTGGTGTCGGTATCACCCCAGTCCCTTGGGTGGTAGAGGCTCCCCCTCCCTGAGAGACGGCCGTACCCGATGTAGGATTCGGGGCAAGGGTTCCCAGGATGGCCATTATCCGTTCCATCTGTGCGGATTGAGCCTGAAGGGCCTTCGCCTGATTCTGGATGGTGGCGTTTAGAGCCTCCAACGTCGGAGTCTCACTTACGGCCGCATAAGTGTGACGGGTCTCCTCTCCCGAGGTGGTCTCCGTAGAGGGCGATCTGTTACTGACATCATCTTCATGAGACATGGTTGCTTGCGATGGTAAGATTCACGTCGGGTTCACCAAATGTGTACGAGAGAATCCCGCGGAGAGGATTCAATATACACCAAGGGTAGGGGATAGAATGAACACAGGAAGAGTAGGGTTGTGTGTAGGGAGAGAGTAAGACAATAGTACTGTATGAGAGAGAGACGGGATTTTGGCAGAGCTTCCGCGTATCTCAGGTGATTCGTCCTTGTATGGAAGGGTTAACGATCCTATATATAACGGAGAATGTGACCGTTGTAGTGGGTTAATGCGCCCATTAATGGCGGCTTAATTAGCTTAACCACAACGGTACGTTCGTCCGCGTATATAGGAACCGTTACGCACTTCGTCCGCGTATACCGGAACCGTTATGAGATTGACCGGGTTTATGGAGCTCGTGCCATAAATCTCTCAAGGCAGTTACTAAAGGTCGCGTGCGGGCTTGGTTGTCGCTCGCGCGCGACAGTACTTACTCTAGCCTCCAAACCACTAAGTCCCTACAAGTCCCGTGTTGTGGTGTGCGAGGGCCCTGTCTCGCAGCCCCCACGTGGATCAGCGCGGCTGGTGATCCAGTGTGTGTGGAGCACAGCTAGGTATGCTGGATGATCGCCACGTGGCTAAGATCTGCCTGTCTAGAAAGCATTATCTACAGTTACTAAATGATCAGATATTAAATATAATAAGTGTTAATAAATGGGGGTAAATAAGTCACACCAACGAAAATCCGGTGTAACCATCAATAACGACCGGTGTAAGAATCAATTCCCATTATATAATAGACTTTTTGCATCTCCACATGAGGGTAAGTTACTTGAATACTTGAAGTTTGTCACACGAAAGGGGTGAAAGTTTCCTTTTCCGAACTAGAAGGGGGTGAAAATATCCTTTAATCAAACTAGAGGGGGTGACAGTCTCTTTTACCCTTAAATTAATTGACAATAGTATTGTAATTTAGCTAAGAAGTTTGTGGGTTCGCAGTTCTACTGGTGGTTAAGAAAACACCCGCGACGAGGAAGAACATTAGACAAAGGCACGTTCCTGCGTGTTTGTGATGTGGGTCCGGTTTTAATCATAGGTTTTGTTTCCTTTGATGTGATGATTTCGCTTTCAATTATCAAATCTAATTGGTTTTGTGGTACAATTTTGTTTGTTAGGTATGATTGTGTGTGTACTTTTCTCTCATTGGGTGTCTCAATTATGATAATCTTCACTTTTGATTGAATCTAGGTCCTTCTGCCGACTCTTTGTCTAGCTGATGTTACTTGGAGGAACCATTTTGTCTTATTTAATAGGATATTTTTACCATTAATCAAATGAAAAAATAATAGGGTGTCATAACTGCGGGTATGTTCTGAAATTTGACAGACATAAGTAGTGCAAACGTTATTTTCCAAACAAGAAGGGTGAAAGTGTCTTCCCAAAAGAAACGAGACAAAACATCCAAACAAATCCTAAACCTAGATCAGTAGACTAGCTGAAAGCAACTAAATGCACCCTGGTACATTGTTAGTTATGGTGTGAACACATGCGCTGCATTTATTCATCTGGCTTGAGCTACCTACCCTGCACTTCTTTGTTGTTCCCCCCTGGCCAATAGATCGGAAATTAGGCTAAAAGACACTTTCACTCCCTCAAGTATGACACAAAGACTTTTGTACACTCTAAGTAGTTGGACGGATGAAAGCTTTCATCCCTTCGACGCTTGCACAGTTGCACCTCTGAATGAGAAAAAATCTGTCCCCAAAATCTGTCCCCAAAACTATTATCAGTGACAAAAGTCCACTCCAATGCCCATACCAAAGGGCAGTGTAGGTATTCTAAAATTTGGCAAATTAAAAGGGTGAAAAGTTCATCTCCGGAACTAAAAGGGTATGGAAATATCTTTGCATCAAACTTTGAAGGGTTAAAAGTGTCTATTGCTCTCCAAACCGTTCTTATATTTACCGCTTCTGTAACGTCTCTTTTTAGAGTAATCTTACATGGACAGAATTTTAAACATAAACACAGACATAATTTTCAAATTTAATAAAATCAATCCCTACTATGAAAATATCAAATCCTTAGAAAACATTAACACATAATCAAAATCACTAAAAGTAGAAATTATGTCTAAAATTCTGTCCAAAATTATGTCCTTTTAGAATTATTCCTCTTTTTATCGCTTTGACTTTTGTTACTATTCATTAAGTCACTTAGACCTGTTGATCTGGATAATAACACGATCAAACCTTCTGACAATTTTGTCATGGTGTTGTAGAGTAAAAGTTGAGCACAGAACGATGTCGTTTTTTATATGAAAATTCACCGAAGAAACAATTAAACTAAAGGAACTAAGTGCCATTACAATAGTGCACTTGGTTAACTTACAAAAAATGTCCCACATTTATTTAAAACAACGTATGAAATTATTGCATCTGTACTTAGTAATTCCCTGTCCGACTTTCATGTCTTGGACACTCGATCTTCTAGTGCTTGAAAACAATAGGAAAGAGAGGAACAAAGAACAAGTAAAATATTCACAAATGTTCTCGTGAGTCGCCTCAACTGAAGACTGACAATTGCTTGATCCTATGAGATACACATACCCCCCAAAAATATTTGAGAGACTTGCTGTTGTTAAATGTTGCTCGATTCGTGTGCTTAAGACACGCGCTGAGGTATGTTGTACAGAACAAGACCAGACACAAGAACTATACTACCCAAAAGGAAGAAAGGACTCAAGCTTACACCTCCTGGAAGGTAAGGCAGCGGCAGCGAAAGAAGATAAATAGATATTGGAACTGCAAAAAATAAAAAGAAGGGAAGCAAAACGCGAGATCAGCCAAAAAACTATGCTAACTAGATTGCGGAGAAAGAGAGAAAGCAAAAAAGAACCTGATGACATGACAACAAGAGAAGCCAAGACTGCAGAGGAAATCTTCAACAGGTGGAGAGCTGATATGTTGAATGCTATGTTGGTAACTATGTACAACAGAGGTAATAGGGGAGCTCCATCACAGCCTGAAACCCAAAACAGACAGATAAAACATTCCTCAGCTACCTAAAACCCATGCCTAGTATAATCACAAAATAGAGTTCATTTTGGATGTGCGTTCAAAAGAGCGAGAAATTTAAATATATGGGGTGTCTGTCGTAGTACTTCCTCTGTTCTCTCTCTATCTTCCAAGTTTGCATTTTGTCACTATTCACTGGGTCACTTTATTTTGGTGATTTGATTAGTAACACGATGCAAGAATTTGGTAAATTTTGCAAGGTGTTGTTGAGTAAGCTTTACTCTACAACACCATGAAAAAGTTATCAAATAATTACATCGTCTTGCTATCCAAATAACCGGGTCAATGTGACCCGGTTACGGAAGAAAAAGTCAAACGTGGAAGATAGAGAGAGAACGGACTAAGTAAAAAAAATAATGGTGGTCGGATTACTTCTTAGTATAATTATATTTGCAATTTTCTCAAGGACACATATGAAAGGGTATAACAATGCTGATCACTAATTACAAGACAGCTCAAGGCTGAACATCCAGTTTTGACTTGTTCGAGGGGATTTCTTGAGAAATTAGCTGAGCACTAACATCCTTCAAGGCTTAATAGATAAAAGGAAAAATCCTTGATTCCCTGAACTACCTGAACTCATTCCACTAAACTCGTGAAAAGTTTAACCGTAAGTATGCAACTATCACAAAGTTATGAGATAAAGCAGGAACGTGAAGTATTTAAAATGTAAGGAGGCCAAGAGCCCAACTAACCACAGGTTTTGGCATAAGAAAATGACAGGCCACACGGTTTTGAATTCTAATTGACCAATATGGTAACTGCTCTCACAAACGGAGTAGGTGTATATTCAGAAGTCTATCACAGGCAAGAGAGAATACCTAGTGTATGTGCTCCGGTGTTAAAGAAACAACCAGCTCCACTCTTTAGGTATAGAGGGAGTTGAGATAATGGTATGCCTTTCAAATTCGACAGGAATGGCAGAAAGAGAAGCACAAACAGAGCCTGCCAAAGTAAGGAAATACCCAAATATCAACAGCCAGAAACATAATCTATAATCTAAACCCTGTTCAGCACGGTTTCCAATGAGAATGAACTTCTATGAGTACGTGGGTCACAGATGTGAAAAGAGGAAAATGGCGCCAAAGAAACTTCACTATCACAATCATAGTTATCAAATTTTTACGATTCACGATTCATGTTTTAGGATTCGATTAACACATGAAACGATGCGAATCAGAGGCTGAATCTTAAATGGACCAAAATTTTATCTGAATCCCGGTTCAAGAGACCAAATCTTATGATTTAGTTGCTATTCAGAGCAATTCATACGATTCAGCTGGAGAGTCAGTTCCAAACATTACTTTCCTCGGCTTTTGTCTGTTTAACTAGTATGTTTGTTTGCTAATACATTGTTCTTAAGTCCAAGGCTAATAGCTTCATGTTACATTTCATTCTATTGGTATCTTATAGCTCCTTGCTTTACATGCGCTCCTATATCTTCATTATTCGTATCGTTTAGGTGAGTACAATTCATAATTACTCGTATTAGCCGCGAGTTATCTAAAAACTTGGGCTTGCTTATTGTTGAAATGTGAATACACTATTCATGCATGTTATAGTTCTATGGAGTATGTTTTTATACATTTTCAAAATGATTGAAGTGAATCTTTACGATTCACGATTCAGCGAAGTTGAATCTATTCACTCTCTGAATCACGATTTGGCAACTATGATCACAATAGAGTTCATTTTGGGGTGATTTTTAAGCGAAATGACAAATACACCCTTGTGACGACATGTTTCAGCTGGCTATAGATGAAAGTACCTGAAATCCGGATCCAAATGAATTTACGACAAAGATGTCAAGCACTTTTCCCTGCATAGATTAACAGTTTCAATGTTGCAAGAACAAAAAACTTTGAGCAATATACATTTATCAGAAAAATAAAGGTATACCTGAAGTTGATTTGCAGCATTAACAAAAACTGATTCCTATTCAAATACACGAGACTCTAAGTTAACATTCTTTCTTGTTAGTACAGGGCCAATGATAGTTTAAAAGAAGATTTAATGTTTGACCTTGATAATAGATGCGCCAGCTTGAAATGCAGTGGAACCAATCATCAGCAATGGCCACATTAAAGCAACTCCAGAGAGCACAGGGCTGCTGTTTGACCCACTGCATTTGAAAGGTTGGAAACAAAGTTGAGGGACAGAATCACTTAGAAAACAATAAGATAACTAGATGGAATTCACGTCTCAACTCTCCAGCACAAACTATTTGTTCTTTTCATCTGACCATGAAGCTACCATGGTGTACTAGAGCTTATGATATAAACAATGAAGGGTACAAGTCGAGTAATGTACCAAAACAAAAGAAAACCTTCTCTTCTCCTAATACGATAATTTATAATTTGAATTAAGAAGTCCTGGAACCCTTGTAATTACTCTCCCCAATCCTGTATCTGTATTGTGGTACAAGTTCTTTATCTCGTGGTGGTTGCGGCCTAACACTTCACCGTTCATAGACATGATTAAAACACTAATCAGGGATGTAGTGATCTTTCATGAAACAATAATTCCACCCGACAATACGAGGTGCACTGAGTACGGGAGCAGATTCCACAATAGCGGCAGAAACACTATTTAAGGAGACAGTGGAAAACATTTACCGTAAAACTAAGACAGCATCTCTAGCAATACTACTTTAACAAAAAGTGACCAATAAGTACTATGCCTTCTACAGACGAAACAACAGTTCATGAAGAGTTAGTCCTCAGTAGAGAGAGTGTCACCATGAACAGATACAACAAGAGAAAGCTAAGAATCAAAATTATCCTTGCTGGCTTCCTAGTTCCTAAGTGCCGAACAACGGACAGTTTTCCCGTCTTCTCATTTTGTGAATGTGCACTGGCACATATCTGTGAGTATGCGCGTGTCTTCGTGTGATAAACTAAGAATGTAATTACGTAACTTTTCTTTCTCTTAAACTACCCAGCAAGCTGATGGCTCTAAACTTCTAACCTAAGAAGCACTGATATGGATACGGGCGTCGGATACAACACGGACACGAACACAGGATACATCACTTTCTAAAAAAATGAGGATACAGACACGCCAGAATATGTCCACATAACATCATTATTGGTTCCAACTTCTTTTAAATATATATTTGAATTTTTATACTAATGGATGAAAAAAGATTTGTTCCAACTTCTTTAATATTTATATATAAATGTCACAGAAAAGCATAGATAAAGTATAGGAAGGAGCAGAGAAAGAGGAGTAGCTTCCGTGAGTTCGAGTTTGACGAGTTAAGACCCTTGAAGTTGTCGCATGTGAGAACTTAGAACCTCACTTGAACTTTTTGTTCAAAGGGCAGCTTTTCGTATATTGAGCCCCCAATTAATCATATATTTTATCTACTTTAGCCTTATTAGATTTTAACCATTTGAAGTTATCCCCGATGTGTCGAGTCTAATAAAATTCTCTAAAATACTTGGACACAACAATTGGAGTGTCTGACATGTATTTTGGAGTGTCATATGAGTGTCCTAGTGTCCCAAGTATGCGACACAGATACGGTCCCTATTTTGGAGTGTCCATGCTTCCTAGCAGTTCTAACTCTACTCCACACCAGCTCCCTTTCTCGGAATCAACTCTTAATTGGAGAACATAATGATTTTCATACTAAGATAAATTGATTTTTTTACCCTACATAAAGTCTCTGAGTCTCCATTATGAGGCATTTTTTTGTTACCATACCGTTCCATCCTAATCTGGTTTTTGTAGCTGAAACCATACTTATTTGTACCTACTTCACAAGAAACAACTATTACACAAGTTTTCATGTTAGTATAATGAATAATATGCTTTAGAAGATATTGAAAAACCGCATCAGCACTAGGGGATTTAGGAATGAAATAAAAGTGAAAGAGAGGACTGATAATATTGAAATACCTTGAAACTGCTAAAACCACTCCAGCGGCGACAAGTAAGCATCCAGCAATCCTATTCCACGAGTACCTTTTTCCAAGGAGAAGGGTAGAAAAAGCCAACTGCCACACCAAAAATGTCTGCATAGAAAATCCAATGGTAAGATATATTAAGGTGACTATGACTTAAATTTTCTCTATGTTAATAACATTAAACTTTACTACTTCCAACTCCATTACAGTACCAAGTATCTCTTTTGACAAGAAACTCTACAGCCATTTTTGTTTCTCATCAAGTAACGGAGAATAAAATATCGAGAAGATATTGTGGATCAAAGTTGTGAATTAACAAGTCTTACTCCAAGATGGCAGTTGAGAATGAAAACTTCTATAAGAATACACGAGGTTTCACCGCAAAACCAATTGCCAATTAGGGGAGTAGTCCAGGATCTTATTAAGCACAGATAGAACTCACATGATCCCTCTGGGACGAATGACGATTCTCCCTCACACGCAAGGTGCCCAACAGAAACAGATAGTTGCAGATTGAGACAAACCAACAGATTACAGAACGCGAATCTGATGCTACGTAAGAATCCATGAGGTTCCACCTCAACACCAATTGGGTATGATAGGAGTAGCCCAGGATCTTAGTAGGCACAGAGAGAACTTACAGGGTCCCGATGTGGGATGTAATAACAATTCTCAACAACTTCAGCCAGATTTCACCAGGCCAGGGCCTAAACAATATCTATGAAGTATAATTTCATGTTGAACTCCTGACTCACAAAAGGTGATTATTCTGGTACACAAAATGTGATTATATGGATTTGTATACCATGCAAGGAGACGTCAAGTTCTCATGTTACACCAGTCACTGGAGATGTTTTTCCACGGTAAAAAGTGACAGCCAGAGAAGAAAAGTCAAGTTGGTGAACTGGACGTTAGATTGTTGATCAACTTGTAGAACAATTAAGATAAAGCATAAAAGACAAGACTATGCGGGAGGCAAACAGTTCAACCATGTACATTCATGCAGCATTAGACACTAGTACTACTCATCTTCTTGCAAGTCACACGCACCTATAAGCTAGATATAGAGGACTGCGTATAGGAGTTTGTGAGATCTTTACTAAGGCTTGTGATGTAAAAATGGGTCTTGAGCAAAGGCTCGCCTCAATTACTAGACAATACCAAAACTTGTTACATTCAGAATTACATCTACTCGAATCAACACATGTTAAACATTTATAATACTCTTGAACCAATGATTCTTCATTTTTCTTTAAGAGGACTCCTGCCAACCCCAACACCAGGCACATCGATAATTCTTCACAACCATTCTGTTTTAAGTTTCGAGCTGAACTATTTGTCTAGCATTTACTTTTCTATGACATGAGTATACTAAAGCCATCATTAATGTTTTTATGTGATGGATCAATTACTATTCTACAAATCTTAGAGAAAGTACAATAGATGCAGAATGCAAACTAGCAATCGTGTGTCGACTAGATATTGGCTGCGAGAATGGTAAGGGACTAAGTATGCTACACTATCAAATTGGGCTCAAGCAAATTGAGTCATGTGGCTAGATCCAACTAATAGTAAGGTAAATGATATACATGGGTTGTTACTCGTTACAATAGGTACCATGAGGGGGTAGCCATCCCACAGAAGTGTTGCGGTTGTGTGTTGGAGAAGCAGAACTTCCGAGACCCAAACAGGATATATATGCCGAGTTGGTGTGTCGCAGTATCGCTTATAGCCTATTCTGGGAAATTATCCTCACCAGCCAAACATAAGACATGGGGTCCACAGAAACTCAATGAATAAAGCTATCCATCCATGAGGAGGATGTGGAAAAGAATCCAGTAAGCTACTTCTAGAACCTATTAGCCATGTCACCCAACAAATTGTTATGCAAAATATTTCTTGGGCCATAACCAAATTACAGAAGAGGTACGAAGGTGCTCGAATTGAAGTTCTCAAGCATTCATATATGGCTATTCAGAAAAATACGAACTTCATTTGTTTACAAGTCAACATTTCACGACAATTCTTAAGATATCTTTATTGAAAATTTGGAATACTCATTACTAGGAAAGTACACAGTGAGTTTTGAGACCAATTTCTGATATCATTTTCAAGAGCATTGAAGGTCTTCACATTACATGATAATAAACAGATGCCATAGTGCAATCTACATTTGCACGGGTGATGAGATTACTTTTTCATCATTCACTGTTTACTACTAAATGTAACTATTACCTGATTCAAAATGGGTATAGCTGGTCCAGGGAGCATAGCTGTAAGAGATACATGGCATTTAGTTTACAACTTTCGACCAAAGAAACATTTCAAACATTTTGCAGTTTGTCAATTCACTGAATAGTTAACAGATCCAATGATACAACATCTTATTTTTGTATCAAACACAACACGAGGTATTCTTTTAATAACAACAAAAGCAAAGCACTAGTTTCAACAGGCACTTCAGAAGTTTGAATGAGAGTGTAAAAATAATAGCTCATGGGTGATGATACCTCCAGAGGACATTCCCGCAACAACTCCAAGGGCCTCTAGGATACCAATTACAAAAAACGGTGACTTGGGTATGGCCAACATTTCATTAGTTACAATCCCCGCGCGGTATCTCGCGTAAAGAATCGAAAAATAAATAGCCACGTACCTGTAGGTCATAAACACGGGGTTAGATGGCAACACATGTCGAAAGTAACAGATAGATACCCAAAGGATAAACTTAAAAGGCAGCGGCACCACAGATTGACTAGATAAGATAAGCAGATATCACAACAAGTGCAACAACAGTTATAGAGCTTTAACTAAAAGTTCTTTTTACAGTATTACTTGATAAAAACAATTCTCCCCAAAAGCTTACAGCAACGTATACATGTATATAGGGTGAGTTTGGTATGACTTAGTTGTAGCTTAAGTCGACTTATAAATTTATGTCAAAAAAGTCTATGACAAAAAGGTTACTAGAATAAAAAAGACGAGTGTGTTTGGTAAAAAAGTTTATCCACTAAAAATGTCGAATAACCTAACTTTTTCTACACTATGGACTTATAAGTCCAAATCCAAAATTCCAGCTCATAAGTCCATACCAAACACTTGTTATAACTAACTTGGCTTCAACTTATAATCCAAGACTAACTTGATAAGTTGCTTATAAGTCGTACCAAACTCGTCAATAACAGATACAAGTTTCACGATAAATAAGGGATTATTATTCTCCCGGATTGTCTGATAGCAGGAGGTTGTTCTGTATCCACACCATGAGCTATAAGGTCCACTAATCTCCACCCACCATATGGTTTACGCAGAAATGGAGCTAATAATTGGTGGATGAATCACCCTTTAGGAAATGTTATTTGATTACCGTTAACTTCGTGATGCCAATTTTAATTTGTTAGATCAGCCCTAGCCTTGTATAGCATAGAGATTAGGGGGAGCTACTGTTAGTTAGTCGTGATGGCACCTTCCAGTTTCACTTCCATCGGTTGCATTTCATGCTTCCAAACACATTTTCAGACCGCAAAAAAAAAACTAGAAGCAAAAATTCGATGAGCTGAATCGTAAATTGGAACTTGGAAGCTTACATACCCGAAGGTGGTGATTTGGGCCAAAAAGAAGGGGTATTGCTTCATGGGGACGAGGGCGAGTTTGTAGAGCACCCGATTGGCAACGGCAAGTGTTACGGTGACAAGGGAAGAAACGACTATCAATTTAGTATTGTCCGCTGCTGAAGTGCCGGAGGAACCCTCAGATCGGACGGAGAATTTGCGAAGATTCTCCGGCGGCGGGGGATGGTGTTGGATTCGAGTGGCGGTCCTTCGACGGGGGAGATGGGAGTTTGGAGGATGCAGAGTCGACATTGATGATGGGAGGAAGATGGAGGAGGATGTTGGTCCATTGATGCGAAGGTGGATTGTGTAGGCTGACGAGATACAGGACGATGCATAATATCCCATCAGTAAAGGAGAGGGGGGAGAGACTGCCAACTGCCACCAAAATTGTGTGTATTATGTTCACGCATAAAAGACGATTTTCACCCCCTCTTCCTAGCAGACCATTTCCACTCCTATGGAAAAGGAAGGGTAAAGGCGTCCCCCTGCTTCTTCTATGTTTCGAAGAAAAATCTAAAATGAGAAATGCTAAACGTCGCCCCTTTTTCTTCACCCTTCAAGTTGACCCTTTACTTAGATGTATTTGATTGGTGATGTAATTATAGAAATATCTTAAAATAAAAGGTTACAAACAATCATATCTTGACATGTAGGAGGTGAACTTGGAGGGTGAAGAAAAAAAGGTGAAACATAGCGGCTCATCTAAAATACTCCTGTTTGTTACCAAAAAACCCAAAATACACCTGTTTTCAAACAAAAAACCTAACTACCATCACTTTGAAAAGTCATTTAATGTGGGGGTATCTTAACAAGAAATTGTGTTGCAACTTTGAGATTTATGCACGTCTAGAGCCTTTTTGGTGAATATTTTTTTTGGTGGATAAAAACTGAAACAAAAAAAAATTAATAAAAATCTAATAGCTCACAATCAATTGAAATGAGGACGCTGGCCCCAAAAACTCAAAATCAATTGAGGCTAATTTAGTTGGATAAAAACTGAAGCAAAAAAATATTAATAAAAAATCAAAAGATGACAATTTAAACAAAAAAAATACTGAACCAATAAGAAAAAAATATTTGTCACTTACTTTTTCTCTAGTGATTTAACCACAATACTATTTTATTGTATCACAAATAATTCTAAATTGTTCTCGTCTTCTATGAACAATAATCAGAAGAACATAAAAAGTTTTTCGAGGGAAGAAGAACATACAAAGTTGATAAGTAATGTTTGTAACAACACAAACTATTTCTTTCATAAAGAAAACAAAAAACAAAACTATTTATTACAAAGCCATATGATGTTCATTGAATTTCAGTATAAATCTGTATATACTACGAACTACTCAAAAAAACACACTAAGAGAATTGCTGTGACTGTAAGATTTCTATAAACAAGGCAAGAGAAATGCTTGTAACAAGAAACTCACTGATATATTGTGCCATTACAAATTTCAACAAAGTAATGTCTGGAAAATTGTAAGAAACTTCCTAAATAAACATCAATTGCAACCTGTTCATACACAACCTAGGCAACTCCTTGTATGAAGATGGATATACGGTAACAAAAGTTGCAATTTAAGTCCTGTAAGCATTTGTCCTGACCACCTTATTTTCTAACCCTTGGCCCATATGAACGCCTTCACGACCAAGCTTTTTTCAGGAATATCACTAATACTCCATGTAAACTAGACTACTGTCTTCATGATGATCATGGACGCTCCAGTTGAAAGGATATGATCTGATGGTTCTTCTCCTGTAATCGAAAAAATCTAATAGTTAAATATGGCTCGTAGATGTAAAAGAAAAAATCATACCTTATAACAGTTGGTTTGTAGTGACAATTCAGTAATTCGTAGACAATCAAGTAATCAGACAATCCCATAATTCTAGATGTAAAAAAGTTCACCACTGTTGTACTTGAATGAAATTCTAGAAACGGCCTGCAGATTGAGTCTGTGTAGGAGATTTGCTGGAACGTGCATTATGCCCTTCCCGTTTACAATTTTTTCATAGACGGGCACGCTTTCGAGACTTGAAATCCATATCACAAGACATCCGCTTTGTTTGTGGGCGGCCCCTGCCTCGCCGAAGAGCTCCATTAGGCTTGTAAACCACCCCTTCATATTGTGGCCAATACTCTTGGTGTTCGATTGGCTTTATGGTGTGCTCGTATTGCTTCTTCCAAGTTCTCACATATAACTCTTCACCTACATAGTTTTTCCAGTTGTACGCCAAATTTTGGCACACGGCAATAACATGAGAACAAGGTATTTGGTAAATAACCCACTTGCCGCATGAACAATAATGTTGAGCTAAATTTACAGTTTGGAGGTTGCCACCACCCCTTGGTCTACGTTGTGTCACCACTGTGTATACACCGGGGTTCATGTTGTGTGGTTTGAGAATATGACTACCAGCTTTCGTCTGCCACCGACTAATTTCTTTGTAGACATTAGGAGTGACTGCCATCTCGGAGTCTTTGAATGCATCGCACGCCTATATAAGAATTAAAGAAAATTAAGTTGTGATGGAAGAACACATAACAAGAACAAATAAAATACTCCTGATAATTTAGATTTAGGTTACCTTCTTATATCTGTATGCAAAGAATTCACTAAGTTTGTAGAATATTGCTTCTACCATGGCTGTTATGGGCAAAGCTCTTGCACCTTTCAAAAGTGAATTGAATGACTCGACCAGATTGCTTGTAAGATGGCCATATCGTCTCCCCATGTCGTGAGACAGTGTCCACTTCTCCACTGGGCAATTACTCCGCAACCACTGCTCGGATTCTTCATTCATGGACTTGATTGTTTCCATTACCCTCTCAAATTTTCTGACTTGATGTTTCCTTGCTGCTTGCTCCATTAAATCACTAAGAACTTCTCTTTTGAAGCGTTTCTCAAAATTTCCTTTGTAATGTCTAATGCAATGGCAATGAAAAACATCAAAAGGTTCATTTGCCCACCCATTGCGTCGTCTACTCACCACAGCTTTAATGGCATTACTTCGATCAGATATTAAGCATATGCCCATGCGATCCTTCGCAACATGTAGTCTTAAGCATTTAAGAAAGAATCCCCAACTGTCCTCCGACTCCGAGTCCACAATCGCAAAAGCAAGGGGAAATATCTGTCCATTAGCGTCAACACTATTAGCAATAAGGAGGACACCTTTGTACTTTCCTGTTAGGAAAGTACCATCAATGGCGACCAATGGCCTACAATGAACAAACCCCTCAATTGAACCACTCATTGCCCAGAATACGTAACGAAAGATGCAAACACTGGGGGTCATTGGTAAACCGTCAAACACAACAACTGTGCCAGAATTGTACTTTTGCATCTCAAGCATAAACCTAGGCAAATCCTTATACGACTCTTCCCGATTCCCAAAGACACGTTCTATGGCCAAATTCCTAGCAATGCAAGCCTTCCTTTTTGTTATACTGATGTGGTGACCTTGTATTGATTGGATAATTTCAGCAATGGATAAGTTTGGATTAACTCGCACTTGCGCCTCAATTAACTGTGCCACAAAGTTACATGTCATTTGAGCATGATCAGAACCCTCAACCATATACAAACATGTGTGAGGTCCCTTTTATCTTGTAATCTGCCATTGCTCTCCAAGAAAACGCTTGCACCTAGCCCAGACCCGCCAATTACATTTCTCCTCCGTACTCTTTAAGCATACCAAATTCAATCTTTTTTGGTCTGACAAAGGGGCGCGAAATTGTCGATTGCTAGCAACATAATATATTCTCATTGACTGTTGTATGCTCTTTTTATCGGGAAATATAAGTCCAACAATAGGTTCTTGCGTCTTGGGATCCCAGTCAGACCCTAAATGATATGAACGACCCACACCATCTGTACTGCAATCTATAGCTTCCCTGTCAAACTCCCTAAATGTTTCAGATCTAGGCTCATGCAGTCTTATGTCAGGTTGAAGTTCAGGAATAGTGGCATCACCACCAAGTACATTATGTCCATCTTCGTCCGATGCTTCTTCATTTTCCTCTTCAAATAATTCATTACCATCGTCAAGAAGTTCGTCATTAAAGAGCCCTAGCTCTGCGAATGTGCCATGTGGTGCATATAAATTGTCAAAAGAATCAGCATCATGTGGCTCGGAGGTGGGAATCTCAGAGCTTCGTACTCCCGACAATGCATGTGTCGTTGCATTTTCTGTAACCTGAGAGAGTATGGAAGAAAATGTCCCAATTGTGGAGGCATCTCTATCACACATTACGTGCTCTGTCTCGTCCAGATAAAAATCTAAATAAATATCAATGTGTCTGAACATACCATCTTTCACAATTTGGAGCATATATTGCACAGTGTCATCGCCGTCAACTACAAATGAAGTGTACATCACGGGGTGATGAGGACGTACAACACCTGGCAGCCGGCACGTGATGCTAGAAATATTTCCTTCATGGGCAACAAGTTTATTCCCATTTAATTTACTCATCAATCCCTCATATGTGATTTTACTATCGACAACCATCGAACATTGATGTTCTTTATCATACGATGTGCCGTCATTGGTTTTGATAACACGACCGCCCCAATATAGAAACAACATAACTCGGGGAGACATAATACCTGTGAAACGCATGTGAAACACAATTATGTATTCATAAAAGGTTATATTAAATAACAATTCGATATGCAAAGACAAACATAGAGTTTATTCAAATTATGTTTTCTTCCCTAAAGTTACAGTATTGCCAGTTTTTTGTACATGGCTCATGGACAACAAGTTTTTCCTTATGATAACTCTTAACATACAATAAAAGAGAAACATTAGTTTCATCAAAATTTAAACCCTAGTTTCATCAATCTTCAAATACATACCTCAGGAGTTGGTTTCCTGTAGCCGCAGTAAATCAGTGATCGAGAGGGGGGGGGGGAGCGAAACCCACTGAACGTGAAGGGGAGAGATCTGAGAGTACCTGCTCAAGAAACCGTTCGTTCACCGCAACTTTAGTCGTCTTTTTCTTCTTCTTATTCGTTCAGTTTTTTTTCTTCTTTTAATTCTGAGCTATTAGATTTTTATTAATCTTTTTTGTTTCAGTTTTTATCCACCAAAAAAAATTATTCACCAAAAAGGCCCCAGACGTGCATAAATCTCAAAGTTGCAACACAATTTCTTTTTAAGATACCCCCACATTAAATGACGTTTCAAAGTGATGGTAGTTAGGTTTTTTGTTTGAAAACAGGTGTATTTTGGTTTTTTTGGTAACAAACAGGAGTATTTTATATTTTTCCTCGTAGTAATTGATTGAATGAATGGGTAAAGCAAAAGGCACCGACTAGCCGCTTTCTTTTCTTCTTCCTTTCATTTCAGGCTTGGTATTTTCTGCTCAAAAGGCTCTAGTTTTGTGTACTAACGACTTGTTATTACGAGTGATTCTAATTTACCACTTGAGACAACCATCCCGGGAGAGTCATCTCTTCCTTTTGGACCAAAGATAACCTAAAAAATAGGTGCATAATCCGCTGACTCTCCTACTGCCTTCAGTCATAGGCAGGATGCCATTGTTGGATGCTTTTACTTAAATTTAGTTACCTTTCTTGTTTCTTTCTTCCTTTATATAAATAGAGGGAGCATATATTTGAGATATCCCATTCATGCGATAGAGCACGCTCGATCGGACGCTTCCTTCTCCTTACCATTAGCCAATAGGACTATTTCTCTTCAAGTAATTAGACACACTATGAACATTTCCAATATCTTAACTTAATTAAGATAAATAGGGATAAGAAATCATAGCAAAGAATTCCGGGGCTTTTCATAATAGTCGACAGCTTGTTCTTCGATCGGGTATTCCTAGAATGCTTGTTTGAACAGTATAGGAGATTTTCTTCTAGTTACGTCACTGTCCGCAGTTAAGGTAGAAGTACCAAAATCCATCCCCATCGCTCTTAGTCAGTCATCCCTAGTATTAACCAGTGGCTCAAGAGGTTAGGGTAAGCTATTTCATATAGGGTCTTTTATAAGGATTTCTCGTTACAAACGAAGAGGAAGAAAAGGGCCTTTTGGCCGAACTCGCTCATAGGTAGGAATATTGGCTTGTACCTTTGCGCCGGAAGGGGAAGAGTAGGTACTTCGCCCTTGAAATTAGGATTTCTTTCCCTCTAACTAATCACTAGACTCTCTGCTAAGGTTAAAGACAAAGTGAAATACCTTTCTTCTAGAATGGGGTACTTTCCTGAACAAGCAGAATTTCGTACGACAGCATGTCGATTCCTTTTCTATGTTACCAGTTAGGATACTTGCTGTTCTATGCTCTGCTAACGACCTGGCATCCGTCTCTCCCCACCAAGAAGTGGGAAGCGTCTACTTAATAAAGCCTGATCAAGAGTACCTAAATGCCCTTGCACGGAACACGAAATAAGAAAAAAAGTAATCCCCTTCTGCTTGTGTACTATACCCAATTACACCTAAATAAAGGTATTTCTCTTTCTACCATAGGGAGATAGGACTACCTCTACCCAACAAGAGGACCCGTTGCACCGCCTTTGTACAAAAAAAATATACCGCGTAATAGCGCCTATTTAGATACTTCTTCCTGAAGAGCTAAGAAACTGAAACCCTTATAGGAAAAGGAGAATCCAGTTTGTCGTAACACTATCTCTTATACGGCATCGGGGTGCGCATGCTCTCCTAAGCTCTCCTAACTAGAATAGACGACTACTCGCCTGCGCAAGTCCTTTCCTTGCTTCGCAATCATTGTTATAAACGGAACTAGTCCAGTCAGCTAACATCGCCGATAATGATTTAATTCAACCAACACCGGGAATTCCCTATCGCCGGTTCTTGCTATCCCCACCATCGTATAGCCAGATTGAGCTATCTTCTCCTCTTTCTTAGTTGTTATACTCCCATCTTCTCTTTACTTCTTCTCTTTTCCCTTCCTTGTTCGAACAAGAAAAGAAGGTGTCTTCTACCCTTCCGATGTTCAGGGAGATAGGATGAAAGCCACTCGAACGTTAGTGAGAGGGGGGGGGCTTGGGCGCAAGGGTGGTCGTAGACCTGGGGCTTTGTTATTTCTAGAGAGAGACAGATCCTTCCTCTTACTTCCTCGCGCAGTGTCAGCTGCTCGATGTCCAATACCAGAAATAGGAACAGGAAAATCACTTAATATAAGATAAAGCATATATCCTACTATAATTTTTGCCCTAACCTATTAACCAACCACTAGGGGCAGGTCACTTGAAGGTAGCAAAGCTCATCCCTTCTTTTTCTAAACAAATTTGTTCTTATATGATGGGATATAGGGTAGGTTGGTCAATCACAGTGGCTAGGTAAGAGCCCCGCATCCTTCTTCCTTTTCCGTTCTTTAAGATGTGATGTTTGGAAATAGAGCTCTTAGATGGATGATCCTGACACCGGGCTTCGAGGGGTGATTTTGGGTATGGTCGTCGAAGCAGTGAAAGGCTTACGGTTACCCCGAGGATCGGTAAAAGGCCATATCCCACCCCGAAAAGATTGAAACTTCTCTTCTCGTCTTTAAGGGTTTCTTCTTATGGTTTTAGGTAATTCGCTTAGAAAAGAAGGTTACAAATTCTTTCAGATGTTGATGTCATTATGTTCCACCCTTTCAAAAGGACGAGAAGACAAAAAGCGCTAAGTCGTCTCGCATTCAAACAATCGTCCACGAACAATAGCATAATAGAAGAGTGCAGCGTAAGACCTAACTAGAAGGAGTCAAACCCCTTCAAAGTAATGGCCCGTCCTTCTATAATGTTAAACGGAATGGGGCCAATGAAGACTAACTGAACTCAGTAGGACCTCAGAAAACGAAACCTTCGGGCGAAGCTCGGTAGGCAAAGACCCGTCCATTGAGTCGGACAAAGAAAGTAATACAATTGGTTTACGATCCCTTTCAGAAACTAATCTGACTCCAACTCAGTCAGTCTGTTTTCTGAAGGAAGTCAAACCACCTCTTCTTCGCTGTTTCCCAGGAGAGGGAATTTATGTACTCGAATGGTAGTGAGAGGGGGCTCATTACCGATCTTATATATAAGTCGAAGATTACGCGGTATAAAGACTCATCTTCTCTTTCGGTAGGAGACACATAATCTTCTCTCCTCTTACTTTTCCGGGAGGGGAACCTTCCCTTTCTATAACATACTCAGGCGCCCTCCTTACCAATCAAAAAAATCAATACCAATCAAAGCCCTATCCAAGTAAAGCTTCGTCTATAATTGGCCCCAGGGGAGTTTAGTTTACTCGACCCATTCCCCAGCCTCCCGTACTGCTCAAGTAAGTGTGCGACTCCGTATGAGGACCTCCTTCCCTTCTGCCCACTCTCCGTTCACACGGAATGCAGAGGAGGAAGGGTAGGCAGCAGGTACCACGAGCCCTCTGTCCCACACATCTATCCAGAAGCGAGTGTAGTTCACCGGTTCCACCGAATGCTCCTATCTCTCGGCAAAGATCATATGAGTGTGCAGTTATGCTTCAGATGCTTCGCCATAGAATAAAGTTGTTCCCGTTCTTTTTCGGTGCATCCGCTTTATATCTCCGACACAAAAGGAAGGACGCGGGGGGAAGGAAGCAGCCCTAGCCTCTGCCCGGCCGATCATTCCGCTGGCATCTCGCATTCACGCCCCCGTTTGACTGCCGCTCGGGGATGTAGTTGTAGATACGTTAGTCTTAGTGGGCCGTTGGCTCCACCTGTTATCTCCTTCTATGACTCGTCGCCATATTCCATATGTCACTTAGTCATCTCTGCCTCGCTGCGGGCCAGCACCTCTGAAAGAAACGGAGGACTTCATTCAGTAACCCCGCGATCGCCCTCTAAACGATCAAAATAAGGTAAAGCTTGAAGATAAGTTTTGTACTCTATTAATTTCTCAGTCCCTCTATGGAGTAATTCAATATGTGGTTCCGCACGTTCCACCACTTCTCCGTTCATTTCCAATACTAATCGTAAAATACCATGAGCAGCAGGATGTTGAGGTCCGAAATTCAAAGTAAAATTTTTAATTTGCCTCTTCCTAGTTGTAGATAGTGCTTTTAGACAGGCAGATCTTAGCCACGTGGCGACCATCCAGCACACCTTGCTGTGCTCCACACACACTGGATCACCAGCCGCGCTGATCCACGTGGGGGCTGCGAGACAGGGCCCTCGCATACCACCACACGGGACTTGTAGGGACTTAGTGGTTTGGAGGCTAGAGTAAGTCCTGTCGCGTGCGAGCGACAACCAAGCCCGCGCGCGACCCCTAGTAACTGCTTTGAGAGAATTATGGCACGAGCTCCATAAACCCAGTCAACCCGGTCAACCTCATAACGGTTCCGGTATACGTGGATAACGTGCCGTAACGGTCCCTATATATGCGGACGAACGTGCCGTTGTGGTTAAGCTAATTAAGCCGCCATTAATGGGCGCATTAACCACACTACAACGGTCACATTCTCTGTTATATATAGGATCGTTAACCCTTCAATACAGGGGCGAATCACCTGAGGTACGCGGAAGCTCTGCCAAAATCCTGTCTCTCTCTCATATAGTGCTATTGTCTTAATCTCTCCCTATAAACAACCTTACTCTCCCTGTGTTCCTTCTATCCCCTACTCTTGGTGTATATTGAATTCTCTCTGCAGGATTCTCTCGTACACATTTGTTGAAACCGACGTGAATCGAGCCACTGCAAGCAACCATGTCTCATGAAGATGATGTCAGTAACAGATCGCCCTCCACGGAGACCACCTCGGGAGAGGAGACCTGTCACACTCCTACGACCGCCGGTGAGGCTCCGACGCTAGAGGCCTTGAACGCCACTATCCAGAATCAAGGAAAGGCTCTTAAGGCTCAATCCGCACAGATGGAACGGATAATGGCCATCCTAGGGACCCTTGCCCCGAATCCCACATCGGCCACTGCCGCCTCTCAGGGAGGATGAGCCTCCACCACTCAAGGGATGGGGGTGATACCCACGCCACCTAACCCTAATATGCAAACCCCACCGGCGATGGCGCAGTTGCCCTCAGTTCAGGGGCAAACAACTCAAATATTGTCTCTTACCACTCATATTCCTCAACCGCCAACTCTGGCACCCAATCCGTCTTCACAATACCCCTTGTCTCCTCCGCCGGAAACGTGGGGCAACGTGAATTCACAGTACGCTCCTAGCCCGACCACGGCATATGTGTCGCCTCCAACTGCAACAACCCTTCCTCCTGCTGCTGGGGGAAGTGCACCGGAGTGCATGAACAGTTGGCTATTTCTGGCCCACCATGGAGGCAGATTGCATGAACAACCCTTCTTCCTGCGCATTCGCCATGGCCTCCATAAACAGTTGGCTATTTCTGGACAACCATGGAGGCAGATTTCCGCACTAAAGTAAGGAGATGCCAGGAGTGTCAATTCAAGGGCAACCTCGTACACGCCCCTGCTGTAGATCTACACGCGTTGGGGACACCATGGCCATTCCACACTTGGGCTGTAGACTTTGTTAGCCCTATTCGACCAGCCTCGCATGGTAACCAGTTTATCCTCACCGTGACCGAGCTATTCACTAAGTGGGTAGAGGCAATACCGCTGAAGACAGCAAATGCGCTTGGTGTAGTCCATTTCATCCAGGTGAACATCATATACAGGTTCGGGATTCCCAACACAATCCTCTCGGATAATGGTACCCCTTTTGTAAATCGCCAAGTGGCAGAAAAGCTAGAAGAGTACAATATTAGGCAGGTCTGCTCTACCCCTTATTATCCAAAAGGGAATGGTCAAGCAGAGGCGACCAACAAGACGCTGCTAAGAATCTTGAGCAAGATGGTCGCGGACGATCACAAGAAATGGGCTGATTCTTTGAACATAGCACTATGGGCATATCGGACTTCTCCGAGGACCCCCACATGAGTCTCCCTATTTCTTTTATGCTATGGAGCTGAAGCTGTAGTACCGGCAGAAGTGAAAATCAACTCTGTAAGATTGGCCTTTCATGCATCATACGACAATCAGCGCGATCATGACTTGATTCTACTGGAAGAAAAGCGAGAGCAAGCCAAGCGGACTAATAAACGGTACAAGGAGAGGATCGCCCGTGCATACAACAAAACAGTCCAACATCAGGACTTCACGGTTGGGGACCTAGTCTTGCGCGCATCGGATCACTGCATGCGGGAGGCGGCTCACCCAACGTTCGCAGCCAACTGGGAAGGACCATTCGAAGTCAAAGAAGTCTTTGACAGTGGCTACTGCAATATACAGAGGCTGCATGGGACGGCCACAACCCCAAGCTCAGTCAACATGTGCTGGATTAAGAAGTATTATCCCTAACTTCTCTCCTTACGTGCATTAGATTACAATGCTTATTTACGCCTAGTATTGTGATAGACTCATGCGTCGTCTCTCCCATACGAGGGATTTCTAACTTGGCCTCTCCCATATGAGGGAATGTAATTTTGACTCTCCCATATGAGGGTGTTCATAATAAAAGACTTCTCCCCAATGGGAAGAATTTTATGACTTTGGCTGTCTTTTATCGCTTCATTTACTTCTCTGTTTCTTAACAACGAAAGCCTATCTGCTGAGATAGCAGCACTAATCAAAAACGATCTTAATTGATCCCAAGCCTATATGCCGAGATAGCAGCAATATTAAGCCTATCTGCCGAGATAGCAGCACTATGCAAATGCGATCTAAGTGATCTTAAAGCCTATCTGCCGAGATAGCAGCACTATGCAAATGCGATCTAAAGTGATCTTAAAGCCTATCTGCCGAGATAGCAGCACTATGCAAATGTGATCTAAAGTGATCTTAAAGCCTATCTGCCGAGATAGCAACACTATGCAAATGCGATCTTAAAAGCTTATCCGCTGATTCAGCAGCAGTATCCGAATGCGATCTTAAATGATCTAAAAGCTCATCTGCCTAAGATTGTATCTCTAATGTACGATCTTAACTGGTCTGCGAACCTATCGATTCGATAGCTAGCCAAAGCAGCAACACCCTGTGTAAAACGCAGAATTATGCAAGCAAATATCCAAATGCAATAGGCGAAAGAAACATAACTTGTTTTATAGCCATCTCGCATGCGATATTACAGAATGTTCTATCAAATGAAGAACAGCAAATATTCAAACTATATTTCATTAAGAGTCAAAATGACTTACAATCTATCTGTCTAGATAGCAGCTTACAAGCGAAAGCTAATGGTAAGCTAAATCTTACTATAAAACAAACGTCCTACAAACGCTACAAAAGCTATGCGACGCCATCTTCAAGATCCCGGATCTGCACAAGGCCTCTGTCTGGTCTTCAACCCAAGAGATATGCCAGATGAACCACCTGTTTAGGTGGATGCGGCGGTGAAGAACAGGCAGGCAGGAACTCCTGGGGCAAGAGGCTCCTTGTCCACGGAGACGAGCACAATGGCTCGCCACCCCGAGTTCAAGAACATGGAGGCAAATAGTTCTCCTCCGGGAAAGCTACAGGAGAAACACCCCGTTCATTACGAGTCGGTAAGAAGGTCAGTACGGTACTGCACCTCACCGGAAGGCAGCCGGAAATACGACCTGCAAACCTAATAGACGAAGAAAAATCTTCGAACAAGCATGAGGTATTATGTGCATCTTCTTTACGATGGTTAAAAAGATCAATAAGCCTCGTAAAGAAGATCTTGGAAGCTATTTCTATGGCACAAAGCACAAACTCAGGTTTCACAACTTGAAATTGCCATGAATCAACAAAGCACAAGCGTTGAAGCCAGCAGTCATGAGGACTCATGGCAAGCCACATTTTGGGATGAAGAACCCAAGCAGCAAGAGGCAGGGTTTATATAGACCCTACGGAGACCCTTCAGTTCGCTAGCTGAGTCAGCAAAGCTTGGAAAAGGGGTAAGAATCAATCACTTATGTCTTGAAAGAGGTAACATTCAATTACCCTACTAAAGGCTACGACGATTCGGTGGCGTGCCCTAATTAATGACAGAAGGTCATAATACGGATGGACTTCCCAAGGAAAGTGTGCTTATCTGATAAGCAGTTAGCGCGAAAATCAAGGCGGATATGTCACCAGGTGACGTCATAATTGATACGCATAAAATATTCAAGCAAATCCCGGGAGGGGCAAAACGGGCATTCAAGCCTTGAATAAAAAAAGGGGGGGGGGGGAAACCCTAGCAACATTATAATAATGTTTTGTTTCAAAACAAATACTTGCTATTTTTTTCAAAATAAATCTTTGATCAGGGGGTCATCAGGAGAAAACAAGAGTGATGTATTTGTCACTTGGTCCACTTCTCGCTTCAGCTGCTCGTACTTGGCACTCACCTCATGGACGAGCTTGATAGCCTCTTCAGCCTTCTGCCTTTGCTCCTCTACCTTTCTTCCCTCAGCTGCGAGATTATGGAAGCCGCGCTTCAAATTCACAACTGCGCGAATCTGGGTGACTCTGTTGACAAGATACCCGAAGCCCATCTTGCCTTGAACTTTGGCTTGAAGGCCTTGGCACATGCTGAAAAGAAGCTGCGCACTCTGACGAGAAATGATCGCAGGGGTGGCCGCACACAGCTGCTCCTGAATACAGATGGCTTCGGTCAAGAACAGTCTTCTGTTAAAAGGCTCTATCTCTATAGATCTCGCAAATGACTGGGGATAGGAGAGACGCATCCGAAATAGCCAGTCCACATCAGCTTGCTTCAAACCTAACAATGTTGATTCAAGTTTAGAACATGAGACTCGTAAATGAAGAGTGCAAGATGCGAAAAATGGTAGCATACCGGTTCCTTCTAGGATCTTGCGCAAAGAAGGGATGCGCATTGCTGGAACAGCTGAAGTATGTCCTCGCTCCATTGCTCGTCTATTAGCTGCGAGCTCTAGTTCCTCATAGTTGGCAGGAAGGGTATATGCCGCAACAGGTGCGATTGCAGCTCCCACTTGCGAGCTCCAGAAACTCCACGCTTGGGGAACCTCCGGAGGCTCTATCTCTGCTGGAGGAATGGCAACAGCAGTAGCTGCTGCTGGACCAGGAACTCCTTCGGGAGCGAGGGGCTCGTGTGGCTCGGGAGCACTTATTTGAACATTCACATGCGCATGTGATGTCATGTCTTCCGCGACCTGCTCATGAACCTCAGCTTCAGCAGCATCTGTCTCCATTCCCTCAGCTGCAGCATTAGTATCTTCCTCCATCAGCACGGTGTCAGCTACGATGTCATCAGAAACTTCGATTACATCCTCCAAGGGCTCTCCTGCATACTCAGCAGCTGCGATAGGCTTCTCAACATGAGAGCTTCGCTCTGGGGCATAAGATGCAGAGGGTTGACTTCTTTGTTCCGGCACGGCCTCATCAGCATCACCTGCGATACAAGACAGGAAAATGTGAGGTAACTTGTATCATACAATGTTTTGCTATTTTGGTAAACCAAGAGCGATCACCTCCACGCGTAGGTGGGATTGTAGCAACTTCATCATATGCTAAAGACGCGGCACCATATCCTATTAATGTATCTTCGTTAAGCACATCCTTAAGGTGAGCGTGACCTGGGGTGCGAAGAATTTTTTATGATGGTAATTGGGTTGCTAAGCCTAGTTTACAGACATTGCTTGGATGATTACCTAAGGGTTCACCACACTTGCTTACTAGCCATCGGCGAATATCGGCTTTCGATAAGCCATGCTTTAATGCACCGACAATCACTTCTTGGTAAGTTACCGCAAGATTAAAGATCTCACCTTGATTGCCACCTGCAATTTCCTCAAAGTTCGCTTGAGCTTGCTCCAGAGCAGCCGCATCTTCCTCATCGGCTTGAGTCGCATCTTCCTCATCGGCTTGCTGCGCCAAGTCGTCAACGTGTTGCTCTTCCAAACTCCTTTGCTTTATGAGTTCGATCTCATCTTCTTCTCGCTTCTTTCATCTTTCCGCAGCCTCCGCAGATGTTCTCCTGGACTCAGCAAGGATGTCCTCGTCTATGGCTTCACTGGAAGCACCAGAGTGAGAACCCCTCTTCGGCCTCTTGGCCAGAAGGTCGCTGATGGTTTCTGCATCATCATCTGCGAAAGAACAAACTGTTCAGTAAATAGTGCGAGAGTTTAAGTAATGAGAAGATAAGTTCGTTGGAGATACCTTCCGAATCTTCCTCTTGTATCTCACCTCTTTCTTCTTCTCTTTCATCTTCGACTCTCTCTTCTTCTTCATCATCATCTCTTTCTCTCACCTCCCTTCTCTCATCCTCCTCTTCCTCCTGACCAAACGGAACAAAAGTCTCGGCTGCGAGCTCTTTCCGCGCCTTGATTGGCATGCAACCTTTGCCTTTGTCCTTGGAAGTAAGGGACTTCGCAGGAGAGGAAGCTGGAGCACTCATAGGGGAAGAGATTGTGATTCCTCTCTGCCTTGGTCTTTTTTCCCTTGGAGCGGCAACCGCTGGAGGAGATGGAGCGTTCCTGGGAGGAAACAAAGCTGGAGTGTTGTCTATCAGCGAGTCAGCAAATGCGTCCATTACCTCGCGAATTCGGGCCTCGATTGCAGGAGCCATTCCCATTGCTAGCAGAATTGGATCACCTTGCCTTCTCGCAGCAACAATGGTGTTGATCAGAGACTTGGAACGCTCGCCAGATGCAAACCTCCTCAGATAGCACTAGAACAGAAAATGGAGCATAAGTTTCGACATATCAAAGGAAAGAAACTTAACACGCGTAGAGGAAATTATTTACCTTGGCAAAATCTTCGCTGTACTTGATGACATGCAAAGCACCATCCCTAACTGCGGCCATCTTCTCTTCAAGGATGGTGGAGGGGCACAAGTGGTTCTCATGGTCCAGCAATGAGTAGCAGCCATACTAGGAGTCATCCAAACTGCAGTTAGGACGGAAGGGGAAGGAATTTCTCTTGACCATTGGAGCTCTGCTGGGTTGAGGGGTCGACTGTGTCTCAAATCTAGCCTGCTGGGTAGTCCAGTAAGCAACCCAATTCTTGGAATAGCGACCTGCGCGGCCACTTGCAGGTTGATCAAAGGGAAGGTTGCTCCTTAGAATCGTTTGGCACTCGCCAGACAGTAGCCGCTTTTAGCAGCCTCTTACAATGGACCTAGGCCAGACTGATGGCGGCACCGCATCAAAGCCAAACTGGGGATAAACACGAGTGGGATCAACATCCACTGTGATCCTCTCGTACATGGGGGTAAGCTCACGAACATACTCTGCAAGAGCAGGAAGAGAGCCCCTTAGACACCAGCAGAAGAATTTGCGATAGCGCTCATGGAAGCGCTCACGACCCTCGAAAAGGAGTTCTTACGAGAAAGCAACAGGTCTGGCATGATACAACTTTGGGAACCATCGCACATTTTCAATGCGCGTGGCATAAGGCCTAGCCGTAAACTTGCTGCGGTCATCGCATATGAGGCTCCATGTACACTTAGGAAAGTGGGTTCCGAACCATCGAGCAGCTCTTCCACTGGAAAGTTCGTCCTCCGCACATGGGACACACCATTTGATGGGCTTAGAAGGAACAGGAGCATAGGAGGGCCATCGCTCAAAAACCCACATGGTCAGGAATGCGATGTTAACATAAGTCAACACATCAAGGCGACCGCGAGAGTCCTTGGTCGCCACAACCAATTGGTCCAATCTATGGTACAGGGTGCCCAAGACTAGCGGCTCAAGTGCGACTCTCTGACCAAGGGTCAGTTTCATAGCAAGAGGGAGGACGTGGTAGAAAACCCCATCATGAGGCCATCAATTAGGTACCTCGATAACCAGGCGCAGAGAAAACCACACAAGGTCAGATGATAACCTTTCCCATTCACATAGTTCTTCGCCTTTGGGTTCTGGCTCAGGAGTTTCTTGGTGATACTGCTACTCGCATAGTCGCGAAAGAAGTACTGCACCCACTTGCCCCAGGTGTTATTTGCAGATGTGTCAACCAGCTGCCAGTCAGGAAGAAGTTTTGCAGGTGTCCACCGTGTGGAAATTTTCTTTACCTCTGACAAGCATTCCTCCATCTGCTTGTACAGCATGTGTACATCTTCACGGAATGTGTACAACATGTGTACATCTTCCAGAGTGGGAGCAGCCTCGAACTCAGCAAAGTGGAAGGTGTGAGTCGCAGGCGAATAGCGAGAGAGAAGGTTTAGAAGCATGGACTGTTCCAACTTCACGGCAGCACCCTTCATAGCACGGACTGCGAAATACACGCAGACATTGTTCAATACGATGGCATGGTGGGTCAATACATGGTCGATCCACTCATCCATGAAGTCCAATTTCTGGACAAACGCCTGGGTAGAAATTGCAGTATGGGGGAAAAACCCATTTTCAACCCCTAATCGAACCACATCCTTGGAATCGATCAATTCAAGCATGGCTGCGTTAACAGGTGGGGTCAATGTTTGCAACTCTGCAGAGGGAGCAGGAGTCGGCAGGTTCTTCACCTTAACCCTAGCATGGTAAAAATCTTTTTCGCCCAAACAGGGGGCTTTCCGCCATAAGGTTTGGGGAAGATCAGGTATTTATTCGACCTCTTTAACGGGTTTGGTTCCTTTTGTCTTTTCCATTCCTGCAGAAGAGCAAGAAGAAAAAAGGGGGGAGAAATACACACACTTTCAGTTTGAATTTCAAGAATCAGTTCGATTTTCAGTTTGAAGCAACTATGTTTTGACAAAAGAAGATGAACGGTACAGGGTCAATTCTGGGTTTGGAAGTTCAGAATTGCGTTTATATTTCTAGGAATTTCAGAAGTCCAACATTCAAAAATCATCACAATCCGTGATTAGATCAGTTCTGGGGTTCAGAACAAGGTCTCTTTTTGCAGTTCTCAACGAATGATATGTTTCAAATAGCCATGAGTTTTGCAGATCCAGTACAGTTCAAAGCATATTTCAGCACATTAAACAGAATTGAGCAAGGCCAACCTCGTTTTGGTAAAGCTTGTTTAGATGAAGCCAGTTGAAGGAGACTATTGACAAGATGATTAATCACTTGGATCTGGTCTTGAAGGCTTCCGGGTATCATTCACTTTAGAGAGAGAAGTGATGCTTTGCAACAATGGAGAGCACAGAGTATTTATCCAAAAACAATGAGGGGTTGCGTCCTTTCAGTAGTCGAATCGCAACCGTCACCGTTGAATCGCGCAATCACAGGACAAGCTGACGACATGCCTAAAACCCTAAAAGAGCAGACGACACGACTTTAGGAATTTTAGGTCATAATGACACGCACGAGGGCTGAATTTGCGTGTATTTGAATTGGTGCGTGGCGGCGACGCGTACATTGGTTCCTGCGCATTGAAGTCTATCCGGCTATGCGTATTCACGCGCACAAAGGGGGCTAATGTAGATAGTGCTTTCTAGACAGGCAGATCTTAGCCACGTGGCGACCATCCAGCACACCTTGCTGTGCTCCACACACACTGGATCACCAGCCGCGCTGATCCACATGGGGGCTGCGAGACAGGGCCCTCGCATGCCACCACACGGGACTTGTAGGGAATTAGTGGTTTGGAGGCTAGAGTAAGTCCTGTCGCGTGCGAGCGACAACCAAGCCCGCGCGCGACCCCTAGTAACTGCTTTGAGAGAATTATGGCACGAGCTCCATAAACCCGGTCAACCCGGTCAACCTCATAACGGTTCCGGTATACTCGGATAACGTGCCGTAACGGTCCCTATATACGCGGACGAACGTGCCGATGTGGTTAAGCTAATTAAGCCGCCATTAATGGGCGCATTAACCACACTACAACGGTCACATTCTCCGTTATATATAGGATCGTTAACCCTTCCATACAGGGGCGAATCACCTGAGATACGCGGAAGCTCTGCCAAAATCCTGTCTCTCTCTCATATAGTGCTATTGTCTTACTCTCTCCCTACACACAACCTTACTCTCCCTGTGTTCTTTCTATCCCCCAATCTTGGTGTATATTGAATTCTCTCTGCAGGATTCTCTCGTACACACTTGTCGTCATGGGAAAGAAAGGCAGAAATAAGAAAGATATTATTCCCTAAGAGCTTGTCCAATACCACCAGTACCAGAAATGCATCCCCTTCACCCGCGCGAGATTCTTCTATGCCAGCTGGGAATGTGAATAACGGCTCTGCTATGAAAGAAAGCGGCTGACAGACTTCTCTCCGCTAACTACCTTTTATATAGACTTGAAGCTAGAGATATGATATGCTAAGCTATAGTGTTGCTACCAGAGAAGGCTGTTTCATGCTAGGCGTCCCCCGGCACACTTGCTATATCCACTAACACTTCATCCTACCCCTGATATCTATTTGTTTATTGATCGACATTCTACATTGTATTACATTTGAAACATAAAGCCCTATGCATTTTTAATTTTCCACACCAACCCTCTGCAGTTTACTATTCTGTGACACTTAACTCAAAATCTATAACGTCGTTAAGAATTGGACGGAACAAAGTCATGTGACCAACACATGATGGACTTATTGGTATTGGTCACGTGACTTTGTTCCGTCCAGGTTATCAACGACGTTATCGATTTTGGGTTAAGTATCATTGAAAGTGCAGAGGGTTTTGTGTCACAATGTAATATAGTGCAGGTAGGTCTTATGTCAATTACCCTATGGAAAAAATGCATGGTTATTTACTTTCCACCCTCCAAAGATAATTTCCTCCAAAAATGATGTAATAACATAACATATGTTCCTTCCAAAAACCTAGCCTACTTCCAACAACTTTCCTCCATAAAGTGTTTTATTCAATAATAACTCCTCTTTCATAATTTCCCTCCAAAAGTTCCCTCCCAAACCCCGAAATATTCACAGTAATCATCTAGGCTATTTATGTGCATCCCGAAAGCACAATTGCCATCACTCCACACCCAAACCCTCTCCAGGTAAGATTATCCAAGTTACAAGCAAGGCAAGTGTATTTCTTCTCTACTTGATTACACTTGCCCTGCTTGTTACATGGGTAATCTTACCCAGAGAGGGGTTTGTGTGTGGAGTAAAGGGAATTGTGTTGTTGTTGTTGTTATTGTTGTTGTTGTTGTTGTTGTTGTGTGTGTGTGTGTGTTTTTTTTTTTTTTTTTTTTTTTTTTTTTTTTTTTTTTTTTTTTGAGAAAGGGAATTGTGTTGTTGAGATGCAAATAAATAGCCTAGAGGGTTACTGTGAATGTCTGGGAGGTTTGGGAGGGAACTTTTGGAGAAAAATTATTGGAGGGAAGTCATAATTGGAGGAAACACTTTATGGAGGGAAGTTGTAGAAGGTAGGCCATGTTTTTGGGGAGAATATAGATTATGTTATTTGTTTATAATTAAAGTTTAGTTAAATATAGTCATAAGGGCATAATTGTCCTTAATATTACCCAGGAAGAGGGGTCTAACGGTCACACAAAAATTAACATAAGGGTGGTACTATCTCTATTTCTTATGAAACAGCACAGAGAAAGATGGCACATGTTTTAATAAACATGTGTCTTTGACTATTTTGCCCCTATCCACTATCTATAATTACAACAACTCCTCACAGCTCTTTCTCTCTCTGTTAACAACACAAGGACCCATTTATAGACCAAAATTATGCATTTATAATAAGAGATGAACAACAAGAACATCACCAACAGTTAATTTCAACAACATCAAACACTACAACAACAATAAATAAATTGTATTACAGGAGGAGGAGGAGAAGAAGAAGAAGAATAAGAAGGAACCGTCGGATCTATATACAGACTTCTAAAACAGATTTACATACAGAGGGAGAGAGCGAGAGAGAGAGAGAGGAGAAAGAAGAAAAAGAGGGATCGTTGGATCTGCAATTCTCCTTCTCTTCAACTTCATCTTCCTTCTTCAGTTTTCTTTGTCTTCCTCGTCGGGCGACCGTTCCGAAGATGTTTACAGGTCGTCGGTGTCGTCGTCATGCGGCGTTGGCGGCGGTCTCAACTCTCCAGATCTGAGAGAGAGGCGCGGAGAGGGGAGGGAGAGATGTAATGAAACACCCCAAATCGCACGGCCGTCCAAACCGTATATTTGGAAAGATGCCTCCACCCTGGGTGATGAACCACATTGGGAACAAATAAGGATCGTCGGTTCACAGTTAGTACAACCATCGATAATTGAAAACATAATTTATTATAATTTCAAGATAAACATTTATAGCATTTGAAAAGCTAAGAGTACATTTGAAATGACAATACTAGGTGATATTCTAAGCAGCAAGTCTTCCTACCAGCAGTGTCGTGAACGTTTCCCCACCTTGATAGCTAACTTGCAGATTTTAAAATGGCAACAGCCGACACAGTTTTATAGAAAATGATAAGCAAATGGCTGAGTAAGCTAACAACCATAGCAAGTGAAGGACTGTACAGTAGGTAGAAAACATGATCAATACTCTAGAAGGGGGGGGGGTTTGAATAGAGTAAGCCAACTTTTTCTAAACTTGTAAGAAAAGTGGTTTCAAAAGATTTGTAATGAGTAAAGAGTATTTCAAGGCCTTGAAATGAGTTTCAAGTCCTTGGAATCAAAACAATTGTTGTAAAAAAGCTAAGTATATTCCAAGGCCTTGAAATGAGTTTCAAACCCTTGAAATAAAACACGTTTTGTTTGCTGCAAATAAACTAAGTATAGAACTATAAAGTAAATGCGAGAGACACAAGATATATAGAGTTCAGTCCACTTGGACCTACGTCTCTACCTCAAGGACTTGATCCCTGCAGGATTTTCAACTCAATTCTTATTCATCAAAATCTAAGTCCTATATCTCAAGCACAGAGAGATGCCTTACTCCGTTACAGATTGGGGTTCTCTCTAACATATCTAGTACGTGCACTAGCTAACTGATTAACTAAGAATTCTCTATGTTTCACTTTGAGCAACCCACGAGAAGGAAATGATAATAACTATACAAATGATATACAAATGTAAAGCTCCGAAAGAAGAAACACTGAGAACAAGTTCTTCAGTGAATGTGCAGTGTTCTTCTGATGGATTGGATGATGTTTGATATGTTTCTTTGTTGCTTGTCAATCCTGAATGTTGTTTGAATGTCTCTATATCTAGTGCTCTGTTGTGTCTACGAAATTCTTCATTCAAATTCCTTCTTATGCAGCTAGTTTGAATTGCAGATCTTCAAGATCTTTTCATAACCAACTTTCTTATTTCCTAGCTGCATTGTTGACTTCTTTAACTGCTTCTCCCAATGGATACTTGCTTAGTATCTTCAGAGATACCGATTTGATCTTGTTTAGAAACATGTTGGGAAGATTTCAAACAAAGTAGATTGATCAAAGAATCAAATAATCAAGTCAGTTTCCTTTCCTGCAAAACATAAGCTAGGAAACAGTTCCTGCAAAATAGGAGATGCAATATCTCTACATAAATTGAGTCAAACCAACAAATTAGTCACAATTTAGAGTGTCACAATAATTTGTCTTTCATCACTAATACATATATAATCAAGTATATGAGTTTAGGAGTTGGAATAGAATCAGAAAATACGCCTAAGTTCATGCTTGAACTGCACTGTCTGGTTCAAAGCTTTGAAAGTTGTTTCAAGGCCTTAAGTAGACTGGCTATTTCAAGCCTTTGGAACCATGCTGAACTTACAATCTCCCCCTTGATGTAAGGCAAAACCAAAATATGTTAAGGACTAGGTTTTTGCAAAAAAATACATGTTAGAGCATAGCAGTAAATTATAACAATAAACTGTAACACAAATTTCCAAATAATCCAACTTATAGCTAAGTAGCATCAAAGTTTTCAAATAATCCTATTGACCAAAACAGGTCTCTAAACCATCAAAAAATAAAATAAAATAAACATCTAAAATTTCTCCCCTTTTTTATTTTCATCAAAAACGACAGAGAACATGTTGGATCAAAGTTTTGGAAATAGGTAAAACTGTTTGAAAAGATAGAAGTTTTTCAAGACTTTGAAAAGGATTTCAAGGCCTTGATAAACATAGAAAGAATAGGTAAGAGTTAATGGGTTGGATCTCCATCTCCTTGCTGCTCTGCATCTTCTTCCTCACTATCTTCTTCATAATTCTCATCATCCTGATCTTCTTCTTGAGCCACTTTATCACAAGCTTCTCCTTCTCCCTCAAACAACTCAGCTTCAGTCACTGTTCTGGAATGGTTGTCTTCTTTGACTTCTTGAAATCTTTACGCAGTATTCCTGGATCTGGACTGTCAGCTTCATCTTGTTCTTGATCTTCTTCACCCTATTCCTCATCCACTTGCTTACCCTTATCCTTAACTCTAGCAGTCTCATCATGAGTTGTATGGTCACTGAAAAGTTCTTTGGTTGATCCAGCCTTTTTGGTTCCCTCTGCAGCTTGAGAAACTTCTTCAGGCACATCAAACACAGTCATGCTTTTGAAGATATTTTAAACCATGTACTTCATTTGTTTAAACTCAGTTCCAAACTCATGTTCACTCTCCTTCAGTTCATCCATGTCCTTCTCAAGTCCATCAAGTTTCTGAAGAAACAAAGAGAGATCTTGAGGCTGAGGGGTTTGGATTGTGGTAGGAGTCCCGACCTTGGGTTTAAGAAACTTCTTGGAGCTTAGCTCTTCTTCAGTCAAATATGAGTACAGCTTCCAAGTCTTAGAACTGGTTTTTACTACACCAATTTTCTCAAATGCTTTCTCATCAAGCATACCAAAACCAGTAGTAATAGTTTCTTCCCTTTCAGTTATAATTTCAAGGTGTTGAAAGAATGAGGTGAGCATATTACCATATGGAAAATGATGCTTACTCTGATTGGTTTGGAAATAGAACATGTGTTCCATCACAATTTTTGGAAGATCAACCTCATATCTGTTGGAATAGATGCCCTAGAGGCAATCTAGTTTAGTATGAATTTATTTTGGCTAAACATTCATTGTATTATTTATTGGATATTTAATATAATGAAGTCCTTAGATTTACAATTGTGTTGTTTATCTTAAATATCCCCAGTCCAGTATAATTATTAATAGGACAATCATCTATAGACTAGTATGGGGTTGGATTGATATGGAGATATCATGATCCAACACATGAGTGTGCATTAAGGGTAATGGCGCACCGGATTGACCCATCTCCGAGAAGGCTACATACACGTTATTTTAAGTCACAAGTGCTTCTCGTGGTGAAATGGTATTGTCATCCTTAGACTTGAAGTCGCTAGATATTCTAGTTGTGGATTATTGTGATTTTGGTAGCGTCAAACGCTACACCGTAACTGGGTAGTTATAAAGGCGTGTACCGGATACAATAAGAAGAAAGCTTAGAGATCGTAGTGGATGTAGATAGAATTTGTCCCTCCCACATAACGGGAGCAAATATCCTAGGCCACTCGAAGGATAGTGCTTATAGAATGTCTGGCCAGACTCAAATAAGTCAATATGGGATATTGATGTTATTTGCATGAATAAGGCTATTCCCATGGATCGAGAAACTATGGATTGGATATACGAGTGAGACTTGTATGTCTCGTGTCCAATCCGGATATGGAGACAAAGGGATGAGACAATTACTTGTAAAAGGTTTGTCGGATGACTATTCTATTAGTTGGCTAGAATGGATGTTTTGCTAGAAACCGCTCCATATTTGCAAATGGTTGCTACCAACTAGATAGAACCTATGGGGTCACACGCTATATATAGTTGAACTAGATCTGGGAATTAATTAATAGGATTAATTAATTATAAGGATCACTTTGCAACACCTTGCAAACTTAGTAGGACTAATTTGCAAGGAAGGGACTAAACCGAATTCTAGTAGGACTAGAATGGGTCCTTTAGGTAGTTGGCAAGGATTTGTTGGACTATATAAAAGATGCTTCCTTCCTTCCTTCCTTCCCACACTTATGAGCCTTTAGTTCATAACTTGAGTGGGAGAGAACAAAAGGAGAGAGAGCAAGCAAGCAAGAGAGGCGTCCGCCCCCCTTGCCGCCGCCCCCTTCCCGTCGGCCCAACAAGGAGGCCGCCCTCCTCCTTGTTGCCTCGTGTTGTGTGATTTCTTCTTCCTCTTCCTCCATTTCGGGCTAGCACAAAGGAGAAGGAAGATCTAGATCTCAACTCTAGGCGTGGATCAACTATAGAGAACGTGACACAATTCACATTACAAGTCATCACAGGAGAAACCCTAAGGTGTGTAACTTGATTTCTTCCCTTACCATCGTTATGTCTCTTTTCCTGTGATACTTGGAGGGTATTGCATGGATAAATTTGTTTTTCCGCTGCGTATCCATGATCAAATACCCTACAGTGGTATCAGAGCCACAGGTCGTAGAGCGTAAACGTGGTTTATGTGTTATGTTTTGATAGTTTTACACTTTAAATTTATTGTTTATCGCGTAAAACAAGACAAATCAAGCATATGATGCAATTTTTCAATAATCAATCATAACAAGACCTAGTTTTTGCATTGGATGCATGAATTTGTGAGTTTGAGAAATTTTAGGATCTTAGATCTTGGGTTTGGGCATCCTATGAAAAGAAGGAGTTCTTTTCATACAAGGAAACAACAAAACTTGGGCACCAAGCAAGGGAGTTGTTTTGGAAACAACTCCCAAAGGAGGTTCGTCCCCCCTAGGGGACCGCTCCTCCTTGCTTGCCGCCCAAGCAAGGGACGGCCAAGGGGCCGGGGCAGCCCTAGCCCACGGCCTAGTCGTGTGGGCTAGGGGCCGACCGGCACAAGGCCTTTGCGGTCCTCTTTTGGGGTCCGGGAAATTTGATTGTTGGGCCCCCTGGACCGTTTTAACCCTAGAAAATCCTAAAATCAATTAAAATTGACCAAGCGCGTTAAAATTGGATTTTAACTGTTTTTGTGCAAATCGCATGGTGATTGAATATGGCCTTAGGATGTGGTTTGGTGTGATTGTTTAATTTTGTGGTTTGGTTTACGACCTACGAGCTGATCAATTAATTGTAATAATTAATTAAGGTTTTATGGCATGCGAGCCATTTTTTTTTATAACCTTGTGAGATTTATTTTATTTAGTATAGCTGTTAGCTAGTGCTAGATAGAGTAGATTGTTATCCAAGATTGAAGAAAAGAAACCCAAAGCCAAAGGGAGCCACAAAAGATGGAGCATGGAGCATTCCACATGACTATGAAGGATGGACCAAAAGATGAAGACGCATGGAGATGTGTTTGCTTTTAGGGTTCATAGATAATTCCATTCGCTTGTATTATCTTAGTCTAGAAAAGGTCATATTTACATCACATTTTATTTTGTTTTGTGGTTATTTATTTTATTGTCTTATTATTTTGTGGTTGGTTTATGGATGATGCATACAATTAGGATAATAAGATAATTAGAAAACCCGGATCTCTTATTTGGAGTTGTGCCCAAACTCAAATAGATAGATTAGTTGATATGGATCAACAAAAACAATTAAATTGAATTGAAAATCCCTCAACATTCAAATATTGCGTTTTGTCTTCTCGTTATTTAAACACTCATCATCATCATGTTTTCCCAAGATCGTGCGTGCCAAAGCATGGCGACTTGGTTAATATTGATGTGGTGCGATGGCACACCTCGTGTGCAAATTGTTTAAGTAAGAGGTTGGACGCAACTAGGTATTTAATAGGATTAAAACCTATAAACAATCAATTGGGATTATCCATGCGGATGGATAAATAAGGAGTTATTTGCCCAATTGAACCAAGAGTTGCATAAGGGATGCAATTGGAATTGTTCCTACCTAAAGTAGTCAAATTATGGGTGACTTGCCAAAGCAAGCTCATAAGGAGATGAAACATGGATCTTGGCCCACTAGAAAATATAAGGATATTTTCCGCATTAATATCTTGAGGGTTATTAATCCGTAGAAAAATAGTGGGAGCTATATTTGATAAACTAGCCATTATTGAATATAGTCAAAAATTCACAAATACTAAAACTTGCGTATTTTCCTTTTTGTAGAATTCCAAATGGCAAACAACTCATCGAGTTCACAACATTCACTACAATCTGTCATTGAGAAGGACAAGCTCTCTGGAACCAACTTCCTTGATTGTTACAGAAACTTGAGAATTTTTGTCAAGCAAGAGAAGAAACTGTACGCAATAGAGGAGCAAGTTCCAGCAGGTCCAGAGAACAATACCCCTGCAGCCCTAAAGGCGTATCAAAAGCGTGTTGATGACGCTAATGATGCGGCCTGCCTTATGCTATGCACCATGACTTCTGAGCTTCAGAAGCAACACGAAAACATGAATGCTGTCGATATGATCGAGCATCTGAAGCAGCTCTTCCAAGAGCAGGCAAGGGTTGAGTGGTATGAGGTCTCTAAGGTATTTTTCAAGTGTCATCTAGCAGAAGGGAACCCGGTGGGACCCCATGTACTTTGTATGATCGGATACTTGGAGAATCTCGCCCGAATGGGGTTCCTGGTCGACCAAGAGTTGGCAACCGATCTCGTGTTGCAATCGTTGCCCGAGAGTTATGGACAGTTCATCATGAACTATAACATTAACGAGATCGTTAAACCACTGCAAGATTTGCTCAATATGTTGAGGACAGCTGAACAAAGCATCAACAAGGGTAAGGGCAAGGCCATTATGATGGTGCAGAAAGGAAAGGGCAAAAGGTTTGCTTCATCCTCCAAGGGCAAAGGCAAGACAGTTGCCAAGTCCAAGGAACCTGCCCTTAAGCCTGTTGGTGGCATTTCTAAAGGTGTGACTAAAGGTGAGTGTCACTACTGCAGTCATCCTGGACACTGGAGGAGGAACTGCCCAAAATATCTGGAGGACAAGAGGCTTGGAATAGTGATTCCACCACCACCTGGTATTTTTTTTGTAGATGTCAATTTAACTGTCTCGACATCATGGGTATTAGATACAGGATGTGGATATCACATTTGTCGAAATGTGCAGGATCTAAAGAGAAGTGGAATATTGACTAAAGGGGAGATAGATATGCGCGTTGGGAATGGAGCAAAAGTTGCTGCATTGGCCGAGGGCGTGTACGAGCTATCTCTGCCTTCAGGATTAGTTTTAGAGTTAAATAATCGCTATTATGTGTCTGCTATGAGCATAAATATTATTTCTATTTCTTGTTTGGACAAGGAAGGTTTTATTATTTCAATAAAGAACAATTGTTGTTCCTTTTATTTTAATAATATTCACTATTTTAGTGCGCAATTATTTAATAGACCGTATGTCCTTGATCTAAGCAATCCTGTCTACAACATTAATACCAAGAGGATTTAAATACATAATTTAAATCGTGCTTACTTATGGCACTGTCGTTTAGGCCATATAAACGAGAAGCGTGTATCTAGACTCCATAAGGATGGATTACTAGACTCATTTGATTTTGAATCATATGAGACATGTGAGGCATGTTTATTAGGAAAAATGACAAAGTCCCCTTTTAATTAGAAAGGTGAGAGGACTAGTGAGCAATTGGCGCTCATACATACTGATGTGTGTGGGTCATTTGCCACGCCTGCCAGGGGTGATTATGTCTAATTCATTACATTTACTGATGATTACAGTAGATATAGATTTGTGTACCTTATGAAGGCCAAATCTGAATCCTTTGAAATGTTCAAAGAATCCAAAAGTGAAGTAGAGAAGCAACTTTGCAAAAGTATTAAGGCTCTACGATCGGATCGTGGAGGAGAATACTTGAGCCAAGAGTTTGACGACTATCTTGGAGAGTGTGGGATCTTATCCCAACTCACTCCACCTGGAATGCCACAATGGAATGGCGTGTCCGAGAGGAGGAATCGAACCCTATTAGATATGGTTCGATCTATGGTGTGTCAAACCGATCTTCCATTATCGTTTTGGGGCTATGCTCTATTAAGTGCAGCTTTCACCATTAACCGTGTTCCATCTAAATCAGTCATGAAGACACCACATGAGATGTGGAGTGGGAGGTGTAGATAGTGCTTTCTGAGCTCACAGATCTTGGCCACATGGCAATCATCTAGCACACCATATTGTGCTCCACACACACTGGATCACCAGCCGCGCTGATCCATGTGGGGGCTGCGAGACAGAGCCCTCGCATACCACTGCACGAGACTTGTAGGGACATAGTGGTTTGGAGGCTAGAGTAAGTCCTGTCGCGTGCGAGCCAAGCCCGCGCGCGACCTTTAGTAACTGCTTTTGAGAGATTTATGGCACAAGCTCCATAAACCCGGTCAATCCGGTCAAACACGGTCAACCCCATAACGGTTCCGGTATTCGCGCATAACGTGCTGTAACGGTCCCTATATACGCGGACGAACGTGCCGTTGTGGTTAAGCTAATTAAGCCGCCATTGATTGGCGCATTAACCACACTACAACGGTCACATTCTCCGTTATATATAGGACGTTAACATTTCCATACAAAGGAGAACACACCAGACATGCGCGGAAGCTCTGCCAAACCCCTGTCTCTCTCTCAGACATTACTACTGCCTTACTCTCTCCCTACACACAAACCAACTCTTCCTGTGCCATTTCCTATCCTTTTCTCTTGGTGTACACAGAGTTCTCCCTGCCGGATTCTCTAAAATGTGCACAAGAGAATCCGGCGGGGAGCACTCTGTGTACACCAAGAGCAGAGGATTGGAAATGGAACAGGAAGAGTTGGGTTGTGCGTAGGGAGAGAGTAAGGCAGTAGTAATGTCTGAGAGAGAGACAGGGGTTTGGCAGAGCTTCCGCGTATGTCTGGTGTGTTCTCCTTTGTATGGAAAAGTTAACGTCCTATATATTACGGAGAATGTGACCGTTGTAGTGTGGTTAATGCGCCCATCAATGGCGGATTAATTAGCTTAACCACAACGGCACGTTCGTCCGCGTATATAGGGACCGTTATAGTACGTTGTGCGTGAATACCGGAACCGTTATGGGGTTGACCGGGTTTGACTGGATTGACCGGGTTTATAGAGCTCGTGCCATAAATCTCTCAAAAGCAGTTACTAAAGGTCGCGCGCGGGCTTGGCTCGCACGCGACATGACTTACTCTAGCCTCCAAACCACTAAGTCCCTACAAGTCCCGTGCAGTGGTATGCGAGGGCCCTGTCTCGCAGCCCCCACATGGATCAGCGCGGCTGGTGATCCAGTGTGTGTGGAGCACAATATGGTGTTGATGATTTCCACGTGGCCAAGATCTGTCAGCTCAGAAAGCACTATCTACATTAGCCCCCTTTCTGCGCGTGAAGACTCATAGCCGGATAGGCTTCCATGCGCAGGAACCAACGTACACGTCGCCGCCACGCACCAATTCAAATGTATACAGGTTCAGCCCCCATGCGTGCCATTATGACCTAAAACCCCTAGAGTCGTGCCGTCTGGCCTTTAGGGTTTTAGGCGTGACGTCAGCCTGTCCTGTGATTGCGTGATTCGACGGTGACGGTTGCGATTCGACTACTGAAAGGACGCAACCCTTCATTGTTTTTGGATAAATACTCTGTACTCTCCATTGTTGCAAAGCATCACTTCTTTCTCTTAAAGTGAATGATACCCGGAAGCCTTTCAAGAGCAGATTCAGATAATCAATCACCAGTTCTCTCTTGTCAATCGTCTTCTTCAATTGTGCGCATCCAAGCAAGCTTTACCAAAACAAGGTTGGCCTTGTTCAATTGTGTCTAATATACTGATATATGCTTTGAACTGCGTTGAATCTTGCAAACCTATAACATATTATCCACTGCAACTTATGAAGAAACTCTCGATCTATGAATCCAATTTCGATTTAATCCCCTGATGATAAGGATCTTGAATGTAGGGTTTCTGAAATCCCTGATAATGTAAACGATTCCAATCTTCTAACTTTGAAAATTGCCACTGGACTGTTCATCTTTCTTCCAATAAACCCTCGTATGCTTAGAGCTGAATCTTGAAATTCAAACTGAAGCGTGCATATTTCTCCCCCCTTTTTTCTTGTTTTTCCGCAGGAATGACAAAGACAAAAGGAACCAAACCCATTAAGGAGATCGAAGAAATACCTGATCTTCCCCGGTCTTTATGGCAAAAAGCCCCCTATCTGGGCGGCAAAGAATTTTATCATGCTAGGGTTAAGGCGAAGAGATTACCAATCGCTGTCTCCGGTGAAGAATTGCAAACGTTAACCCCTCCAGTTAACTGGGCGTTGCTCGAATTGATCGATTCCGAAGACCTGGTTCGATTGGGAGTCGAAAATGGGTACTTCCCATATACTGCGATTTCTACTCAAGCATTTGTTCAGAAATTGGACTCCATGGATGAGTGGATTGACCATGTGTTGACCAATCATGCCGTGACTTTAAACGATGCCGGAACATACTTCGCAGTTTGTGCTATGAAGGGTGCTGCCGTGAAGCTGGATCAGTCCATGCTTCTAAACCTTCTTTCTCGTTACTCGCCTGCGACTCACACGTTCCATTTTGCTGAGTTCGAGGCTGCTCCCACACTCGAAGATGTGCACATTCTGTATGATCTGTCTCCCGTGGGCGAGGTGGATCCTTTGAGTCCTTTGATAACGGATGCGGAGATCGCTCTGTACAAGCAGATGGAGGAGTGCTTGTCAGAAGTGAAGAAAATTTCCACTCGGTGGACTCCTACAGAAGTCCTTCCTGATTGGCAGTTGGTTGACACATCTGCGAAGAATACTTGGAACAAGTGGGTGCAATAATTTCTCCGTGATTATGCGAACAGCAGTATCACCAAGAAGCTTCTGAACCAAAACCCGAAGGCTAAAAACTATGTGAATGGCAAGGGTTATCATTTGAACCTATGCGCCTTCCTCTGTGCCTGGTCGTCGAGGTATCTAATCGATGGTCGCCCGCATGATGGGGTCTTTTACCATGTTATGCCTCTTGCTGTGAAATTGGCCCTTGGCCAGAAAGTCTCACTTGGACCCTTAGTCTTGGGCACGCTGTACCACAGGTTGGATCAGCTGGTTGTTGCAATGAAGGAATCGCGCGGTCGCCTCGATGTACTGACTTACATTAACATTGCTTTCTTGACAATGTGGGTCTTCGAGCGATGACCCTCTTATTCCCCAGTCGCTTCTAAGCCCAGCAAATGGTGTCCCCCAGGTACGGAAGAGGAGCGTAACAGTGGAAGGGCTGCGAGGTGGTTTGGAACTAACTTTCCCAAGTGCGTTTGGAGCATGATATGCGACAATCGGGAAGAGTTTATAGCTAGGCCTTACGCCATGCGCGTTGAGAATGTGCGATGGTTCCCAAAACTGTATCCCTCCAAGGCTGTTGCTTTCTCAGAAGAGCTCCTTTTCGAGGGCGGGGAGCATTTCCACGAGCGCTATCGCGAATTCTTTTGCTAGTGTCTGCGAGGTTCCCTTCCTGCTCTTGTAGAGCATGTACGTGAGCTCGCACCTAGGTACCAGAGGATTACCGTGGATGTCGATCCCACTCACGTGTCTCCCCAGTTTGGCTTCGATGCAGTGGCACCCTCAATTTGGCCGCAGTCTATCATCAGAGGCTGCTACAAGCGGTTATTGTCTAGGGAGTGTACAACAATCTTGATGAGCAATCTTCCTTTCGAGCAACCTCGAGGTAACCGTGAAGGTGGCTATTCCAGAAACTGGATCGCTTACTGGAACGCCCAACAGACGAGGTTTGAGACGCAGTCGGTTCCCCAGCCAAGTAGAGCTCCTGTGATCAAAAGGAATTCTTTCCCTTTTCGTCCCAATTGTAGCCTGGACGAGTCTGAATATGGTTGCTATTCATTGCTGGATCGCGAGAATCACCTGTGTCCTTCCATCATTCTGGATGAAAAGATCGCCGCGGTTAGGAAAGGTGATTCGCATGTCATCAGATATAGCGAAACTTTTGCTAAGGTAAGCAATTTCTCTTGCATGAGCTAGGTTTCCTTATTCCAATATGTCAAAAGCTTCATGCTTCACTTTCTGTTGTAGTGCCATGTGAGGAGGTTTGCATCTGGTGAGCGTTCCAAATCGCTAGTCACCACCATTGTTACTGCGAGAAGACAAGGACAACCAGTTCGGCTGGCATCAAAGATGGATCCCGCGGTTGAGACCAAAATTCGCGAGATCATGAATGCTTTTGCTAATTCGCTGATAGACAACACTCCAGCCTTGTCTCCTCCCAGGAATGATCCGTCTCCTCTAGCAACTGCTGCTCCGAGAGCGAAGAGGCCCAGGCAAAGGGGAATTACAATCTCTTCACCTAGGAGCGTTCCAGCTTCCCCTCCTGTGAGATCCCTTACTGTCAGGGATAAAGGTAAAGGTCGTATGACCAGTAAAGCGCGGAAAGAGCTCGCAGTGGAGACCTTTGTTCCGTTTGGCCAGGAGGAAGAAGAGGAGAGAAGAGAAACAAGAGAAGGAGATGAGGAAGAAGAAAGAATTGAAGATGTCGGCGACAGAGAGAGAGATGAGATACAAGAGGAAGAATCAGGAGGTATCTCAATCGTGCTTCTCTTAACTCTTTTGCAATTTTATCTGAACGAATTGTGTCTTAGCAGATGATGATGATGAGACCATCGGTGGCCTCTTGGCCAAGAAGCAGAAGAGAGGTTCTCATTATGGCGTTTCTGATGAAACCATAGGCGAGGACATTCTTGCCGAGTCCAGGAGAACAGCTGCGGAGGCTGCTGAAAGAAGAAGAAAGCGAGAAGAAGAGGAACTCGAACGCGTGAAGCAAAGGAGCCTAGAAGAACAACACGTCGACAACCTAGTGCGTCCAACTGATGAGGAAGATGTGCTTCCAGAAGAGGTGGCTCCTCAAGTTGAAGAGGAGGATGTGGCTCCAGAAGAAGATGCGATAGCTCTAGAGCAAGCCCAAGCAGATTTTGAAGAAATCGCAGGCGGTAATGAAGGTGAGATATTTAATCTCGCAGTAACTTACCGAGATGTTATTGTCGGTGCGCTAAAGCACGGTGTGTCAAAAGCTGACATTCGCTGTTGGCTAGTAGGCAAGTGCGGTGAACCCTCAGGTAATCATTTGAGCAATATGTGTGAACTAGGCTTAGCAACGCAAACATAATCATGACTGGTTTCTTCGCGACCCAGGTCACGCTCACATTAAAGATACGCCTAATGAAGATACATTAATAGGGCAAGGCTCCACGTCCTTAGCATATGACAAGGATGCTGCGATCCCACCTTCGCGTGGAGGTGCTCGCTCTTAGCTTACCAAAGATAATAAAATAATATACGATACAAGTTACCTCACACCATCGTATTTTGTGTCGTAGGTAATGCTGATGAAGCCGTGTTGGAGCAAAGGAGTCAACCCTCTACATCCTATGTCCCGGTGCCGAGTTCTCATACTGAGAAGCCCGTCGCAGCCGCTGAACATGCAGGAGAGCCCTTCGAGGACGTCATTGAACTTTATGATGATGCCAAAGCTAACACCGTGTTGATGGAGGAAGATGCCCATGCTGGTGCTGAGGAAATAGGAACGAACGCTGCTGATGCTATCGCACCTGAAGGTATCCCTCATCAAGCTGCGACTTCTGCTGCCGCCGGCAATGACTGAGCCTGCGGCACCTCTTCCTGCGTGGAACTTTTGGGGTTCGCAGGTCGGGGCTGCAATCGCACCTGGTGCGGCCTATACTCTTCCCCCCGACTAGGAGGAGTTAGAGCTCGCAGCTGATAGAAGGGCTATGGAGCGAGGACAGTCTTCAACTGCCCCAGTAATGCGCATTCCTTCTCTGCGCCAGATCCTTGAAGGAACCGGTATGTCGTGGTTTGCTGTTCGCATCTTGCATTCTTTACTTGCGAGTTTGACAGTCTAATCTTGACTTTAACATTGCTTTAGGGTTGAAGCAAGCTGACGTGGACTGGCTAGTTCACATGCGCCTCTCCTACCCCCAATCGTTTGCGAGGTCTCTGGAGATAGGCTCCTTCGATAGAAGGCTGTTTCTGACCGAAGCCATCTGGATTTTAGAGCAGCTGTCCGCGGCCACACCTGCGACCATTTCTCCTCAGAGCGCGGAATTGCTTTTTGGCATGTGCCAAAACCTTCTCTCCAAAGTTCAAGGCAAGCTGGGCTTTGTGTTTCTTGTCAAAAGAGTCACCCTGATTCGCGTGGCCGTGACTTTGAAACGCGGTTACCAAAACCTCGCAGCTGAGAAGCAGAAGGTAGAGCAACAAAGGCAAAAGGTTGAAGAGGCTGTGAAGCTCTTTCATGAGATGAACGCCAAATGCGAGCAATTGAAACAAGAAGTGGAGCAAGTGGAAAATCTGAGCCGCCAGTTTACTCCTAACGACTCCTTGATCAAGGGCTTGTTTTGAAAAAGTAGCAAATAAGTAGCTGAAACATTAATGTAATGTTGCTAGGGTTTCTCCCCCTTTTTTTGTTTTCAAAAAGAATTGAAATGCCCGTTTTGCCCTTTTTGGGATTTGCTCGAATATCTCTGTGCATATCAATTTATGACATCAGCAATTGATATTCTGCCTTTATTTTCGCGCTAATTGCTCATTAGATAAGCACGCGTTCCTTGGGAAGTCCATCCGTATCATGACTATCCGTCATTAATTAGGATACGCAACCGAATCGCCGTAGCCTTTAGTAGGGTAATTGATTGCTACCTCTTTTCAAGGCGTAAGTGATTGATCCTTACCCTCTTTTCAAATTATGCTGACTCATCTTGGTAACTGAAGAGTCTCCACAAGGTCTATATAAACCCTGCCTTTTGCTATTTGGGTTCTTTATCCCACAATGTGGCTTGCCGTGAGTCCTTACGGCTGCTGGCCTCAACGCTTGTTTTTCGTTGATTCATGGCAGCTTCAAGTTGTAAAACCTGAGTTTGTGCTTTGTGCTATAGAAATAGTTTCCAAGATCTTCTTTGTAAGGCTTATTGATCTTTATAACTATCATAAATAAGATGCATATAATACCTCATGTTTGCTCGAAGAATTTTCTTCGTCTATTATGCTTGCAGGTCGTGTTTCCGGCCGCCTCGCGGCGAGGTGCAGCGCCGTACTGACCTTGCTACCGACTCGTAATGAACGGCGGGATTCTCCTCCAGCATGCCCGGAGGTTGATCATTCGCCACCACGTTCGTGAGCTCAGGGTCGCGAGCCATTGTGCTCGTCTTCGTGGACAAGGAGCCCATTGCCAGAGGAATGACTGCTCCCCTGTCTTGCACAGCCGCATACGCCGGAACAGGTAGTTCCTCAGGCACATATCTTGATCAGACAGAGGCCTTGTCAGATCCTGAGATCCTGAACATAGCGTCACATAGGTCTTGTAGACATGGCGAGCTGCGGGCTGTTCTTCGCGCAGGAACACCCTACTTGTTACAGATCTTTGGTCGCAGATCTTTGTATCGCATAGCTTCTGCTATGACCGTTAGGTCGATCCTTTTCCAGTTGGGATTCCCTCGATGTGTAACTTCTGTTTGTAAGTTACCGTTTGGATGCATTGTAAGCCATGTTGGCTGCGTAGCTAGCTTGATCTGAGCTTTTCGCTTGTAAGCTGTTATCTAGACAGACAAATTGTAAGTCATTTTGACTCATAATGATAAATCACTTTGTATGATGTGATGTCTTGTTACAACAAATTACGATTCCGCATGCGCGTTGGCAAATTTCGCCTTTTGTAGTGTTGTATTCACACTTTGCATTGTTGCTATGATTGGCTATCTGTCGAATAGATTCGCGGATATGTTTTTAGATCGTTCGAGATCGTATTTGCGCAGCTTTGCTACCTTGGCGGATAGGCTTGCGATTTACTTTAGATTCACGTGCGGGTGCTATCTCAGCAGATAGGCTTTCGTAGATCCCTTAAGATCATTTTGCATAATGTTGCTATCATGGCAGATAGAATTAAGAATCATTTTAAGATCGCATTTGTATAGTGCTGCTATCGTGGCAAATAGGCTTTGAAAGATCATTTGAGATCATATTCGCATAGGCTGCTATCGTTGCAGATAGGCTTAAAAGATCAACTAAGATCATATTCGCATGAGCTGCTATCGTAGCAGATAGGCTTAAAAGATCACTTAAGATCGTATTCGCATGGGCTGCTATCGTGGCAGATAGGCTTAAAAGATCACTTAAGATCGTATTCTCATGGGCTGCTATCGTGGCCAGATAGGCTTAAAAGATCAGTTAAGATCGTATTTGCATGGGCTGCTATCGTGGTAGATAGGCTTAAAAGATCACTTAAGATCGTATTCGCATGGGCTGCTATCGTGGCAGATAGGCTTAAAAGATCAGTTAAGATCGTATTTGCATGGGCTGCTATCGTGGTAGATAGGCTTAAAAGATCAGTTAAGATCATATTTGCATGGGCTGCTATCACGGCGGATAGGCTTTTGCTAACAGTAATAATGAACTAAATAGAGCAATAAAGACAGCTAGAAGCATAAAGTTCTTCTCATTTGGGAGAAGTCTTTTTATTATAAAACTCTCGTATGGGAGAGATGAGATTACAATTCTCTCATATGGGAGAGAAGATGTGCGAATCATGGCAATACAGAGCATAAAGCAAACGTTGTAATATAACGCATATAACGAGAGAAGTTAAGGATAATACTTCTTAATCCAGCGCATGTTACTGAGCTTGGTGTAGAACTTCTGGACCATGTCGTCCCAAGTCTTCACGGATCCGGCTTCCAATGTCCTATACCACTTGTAAGCCACGTTCCCCAGGGATTTCGGGAACTTGCGCATCAGCAGTTTGGGATCAGCTCCATACGGCCCCATCACATCAATGAAACGCATGACATGCTCATGAGCGTTCCCTTTGACATCTTCGAACTTGTCCCATTTAGGAGCCTTGTACCCAGCAGGGTTAGGCATGAGATAGATCTCTCGTGGGATAGGCGGATCGTTGTCGAGCTTCGGGATGATGGTATCCGCGAATGATTGGTGAGCCATAATAGTGTCTATGCGTCGTTGCTGAGACGTCATACACTCCAGAGTACTTCCCTCGGCAGCGGGGGGAGGGGTTGCCGCAGGCGGAGGCGACACATATGCCGCAGGAGGGCTAGGGACATATTGCGAATTCACGTTACCCCAGACTGCCGTTGGAGGAGGCAAGGGATACTATGAGGCTGGGTTAGGTACCAAAGCCGGAGGCTGAGGAGTATGAGCAGCGAGAGGCAACATTTGAGCTGTTGACCCCTGAATTGAGGGTAGCTGCGTAGTCGCCGGTGGAGTTTGCAGATTAGGATTGGGTGGTGTGGTTGACACTCCCAATCCTTGAGTGGTGGAGACTCCTCCTCCCTGAGAGACGGCGGTGGCTGGTGCAGGGTTTGGAGCAAGAGTCCCAAAGACAGCCATGATCCGTTCTAACTGTGCAGATTGAGCTTTGAGATCCTTCGCCTGACTCTTGATGGTGGCGTCCAAGGCTTCTAGCGTCGGAGCTTCACCGGTAGCTGTAGGAGTACGGCGAATCTCCTCTCCTAAGGCGGCCTCCGTGGAAGGCGATCTGTTACTGACATCATCCTCCTGAGACATGGTTGCTTGAGATGGTAGGTTCACGTTGGGTTCACCAAAATGTGCACAAGAGAATCCGGCGGGGAGCACTCTGTGTACACCAAGAGCAGAGGATCGGAAATGGCACAGGAAGAGTTGGGTTGTGTGTAGGGAGAGAGTAAGGCAGTAGTAATGTCTGAGAGAGAGACAGGGGTTTGGCAGAGCTTCCGCGTATGTCTGGTGTGTTCTCCTTTGTATGGAAAGGTTAACGTCCTATATATAACGGAGAATGTGACCGTTGTAGTGTGGTTAATGCGCCCATCAATGGCGGCTTAATTAGCTTAACCACAACGGCACGTTCGTTCGCGTATATAGGGACCGTTACAGCACGTTATGCGCGAATACCGGAACCGTTATGGGGTTGACCGGGTTTGACCGGATTGACCAGGTTTATGGAGCTCGTGCCATAAATCTCTCAAAAGCAGTTACTAAAGGTCGCGCGCAGGCTTGGTTCGCACGCGGCAGGACTTACTCTAGCCTCCAAACCACTAAGTCCCTACAAGTCCCGTGCAGTGGTATGCGAGGGCCCTGTCTCGCAGCCCCCACATGGATCAGCGCGGCTGGTGATCCAGTGTGTGTGGAGCACAATATGGTGTGCTAGATGATTGCCACGTGGCCAAGATCTGTCAGCTCAGAAATCACTATCTACACGAGGCGTCCCACACTGTCGTTCATGATTATTTGGGGTTGCGATGTCTATGTAAAATGTTTACAATCAGACAAGCTAGGGCCAAAGTCGGGTAAGTGTAAGTTTGTGGGGTACCCTAAGGAAACTAAGGGTTACTACTTCTACAATCCAACCGAGAACAAAGTGTTTGTTGCTCGGACTGGCGTGTTTCTAGAGAGAGAATTTGTCTCTAAAGAAGCAAGTGGGAGGACTGTAGAACTTGAAGAGATTCAAGAACCACAAATCACTGAACCGATTATGGAACAAGAACAGGAACCACAAGCAGTTGTGGAACAGCCTGTTCAGGTAACACAAGAGCTTTGTAGATCTAGTAGAGTACGCCATGAACCCGAGAGGTATGGAATTCTCGTGACCGATTCCGGTGACACAATGCTCATAGTCTACTACCTATGAAGAGGCCGTGAAAGGGCCAGACTCTCAGAAGTGGCTAGAAGCCATGAGATCCGAGATGGAATCCATGTATACCAACAAAGTATGGACTTTGGTGGAACCACCCGAAGGGGCGCGACCCATAGGGTGCAAGTGGGTCTTCAAGAAGAAGATCGACATGGATGGTAATGTGATTACCTATAAGGGCCGATTGGTGGCTAAAGGATTTAGAAAGATTCATGGTATTGACTATGTTGAAACCTTTTCACCAGTCGTATGACCAAATCCATCCGAATCCTACTTGCAATTGCAGCATACTACGACTATGAGATTTGGCAGATTGATGTCAAAACAGCATTCCTTGATAGGAATCTCCTCGAGGACGTGTATATGATAAACCCATAGGGTTTTGAAGATCCAAAGCAAGCCAACAAAGTCTGTAAGCTGCAACGATCCATTTATGGATTGAAGCAAGCTTCTAGGAGTTGGAATCGACGTTTTGATGAAGTAGTCAAAGAGTTTGGCTTCATCAGAAACGAAGATGAGTCTTGTGTTTACAAGAAGGTTAGTGGGAGCTTTGTAGCTTTTCTGGTCTTGTATGTGCATGACATACTACTCATTGGAAACGACGTTCCTACGCTGCAATCTGTTAAAGATTGGTTAGGAAAGTGTTTCTCAATGAAGGACTTAGGGGAAGCAACTATATACTCGGTATAAAGATCTATAGAGATAGATCTAAGAGACTGCTAGGCCTAAGTCAGAGTACATATATTGACAAGGTTGAAACGGTTCAACTTGCAAGATTCCAAGAAGGGATTCTTGCCCATGTCACATGGAATCACTCTTTCGAAGAGTGGTTGTCCTTCCAATGAGATTGAGAAGGAACGCATGCGTAGAATTCCCTATGCTTCGGTCATAGGATCTATCATGTACGCCATGTTATGTACTAGACCCGATGTGTCATATGCCTTGAGTATGACAAGAAGATACAATCCAATCCGGGTGAGAGTCACTGGATTGCAGTCAAGAATATCCTAAAGTAATTGAGAAGAACTAAGGATGATTTCTTGATATTTCGCGGTGAGGAAGAGTTGCGTGTAAGGGGTTACACGGATGCAAGCTTCCAAACTGACTGAGATGACTTTAGATCACAGTTGGGATATGTGTTTTGCCTGAACGGAGCAGTGGTGAGCTGGAAGAGTTCAAAGCAAGAGACGGTGGCTGATTCTACAAAAGAGGCTGAGTACATTGCTGCAAATGGCGCAACAAAGGAAGCTGTTTGGATCAGAAAGTTTGTTTCTGAACTTGGTGTAGTTCCTAACATTGCGGATCCAGTTGAGTTGTACTGTGACAACACTGGGGTGATCGCGCAATCAAAGGAGCCCAGGTCACACCAGAAATCCAAGCACGTGCTCAGGAAGTTCCATCTGATTCGAGATATTATCGATAGAGGAGACGTTCGGATATGCAAGATTCCTACAGATGAGAATCTGTCAGATCCACTTATAAAGCTGCTTGTGCAATGGAAGCATGAAGGGAACACTAGGAGCACGGGCATACGAGATGCGTCAGATTGGCTCTAGTGCAAGTGAGAGACTGTTGGAATAGATGCCCTAGAGGCAATCTAGTTTAATATGAATTTATTTTGGCTAGAACATTCATTGTATTATTTATTGGATATTTAATATAATGAAGTCCTTAGATTTACAATTTTTTTGTTTATCTTAAATATCTCTAGTCCAGTATAATGATTAATAGGACAATCATCTATAGACTAGTATGGAGTTGTATTGATATGGAGATATCATGATCCAACACATGGGTGTGCATTAAGGGTAATGGCGCACCGGATTGACCCATCTTCGAGAAGGCTACATACACGTTATGTTAAGTCACAAGTGCTTCTCGTGGTGAAATGGTTTTGTCATCCTTAGACTTGAAGTCGCTAGATATTCCAGTTGTGGATTATTTTGATTTTGGTAGCGTCAACCGCTACACCGTAACTGGGTAGTTGTAAAGGCGTGTACCGGATACAATAAGAAGAAAGCTCAGATATTGTAGTGGACGTAGATAGAATTTGTCCCTCCCACATAACGGGAGAAAATATCCTAGGCCACTCGAGGGATAGTGCTTATAGAATGTCTGGGCAGACTCAAATAAATCAATATGAGATATTGATGTTATTTGCACGAATAAGGCTATTCCCATGGATCGAGAAACTATGGATTGGATATACGAGTGTGACTTGTATGTCTCGTGTTCAATCCGGATATGAAGACAAAGGGATGAGACAATTACTTGTACAAGGTTTGTCGGATGACTATTCTAGTTGGCTAGAATGGATGGTTTGCTAGAAACCGCTCCATATTAGCAAATGGTTGCTACCAACTAGATAGAACCTATGGGGTCACACGCTATATATAGTTGAACTAGATCTGGGAATTAATTAATAGGATTAGTTAATTAGAAGGATCCCTTTGCAACACCTTGCAAACTTAGTAGGAATAATTTGCAAGGAAGGGACTAAACCGAATTCTAGTAGGACTAGAATGGGTCTTTTAGGTAGTTGGCAAGGATTTGTTGGACTATATAAAGGATGCTTCCTTCCTTCCTTCCCACACTTATGAGCCTTTAGTTCAAAACTTGAGTGGGAGAGAACAAAAGGAGAGAGAGCAAGAAAGCAAGAGAGGCGTCCGCCCCCCTTGCCGCCTCCCCCCTTCCCGTCGGCCCAACAAGGAGGCCGCCCTCCTCCTTGTTGCCTCGTGTTGTGTGATTTCTTCTTCCTCTTCCTCCATTTCGGGCTAGCACAAAGGAGAAGGAAGATCTAGATCTCAACTCTAGGCGTGGATCAACTATAGAAAACGTGACACAATTCACGTTACAAGTCATCACAAGAGAAACCCTAAGGTGTGTAAATTGATTTCTTCCCTTACCATCGTTATGTATCTTGTCCTGTGATCCTTGGAGGGTATTGCATGGATAAATTTGTTTTTCCTCTACGCATCCGTGATTAAAAACCCTACAGTGGTATCAGAGCCACAGGTCGTAGAGCATAAACGTGGTTTATGTGTTACGTTTTGATAGTTTTACACTTTAAATTTATTGTTTATCGCGTAAAACAAGACAAATCAAGCATATGATGCAATTTGTCAATAATCAATCATAACAAGACCTAGTTTTTGCATTGGATGCATGAATTTGTGAGTTTGTGAAATTTTAGGATCTTAGATCTTGGGTTTGGGCATTCTATGGAAAGAAGAAGTTCTTTTCATACAAGGAAACAACCAAACTTGGGCACCAAGCAAGGGAGTTGTTTTGGAAACAACTCCCAAAGGAGGTTCGTCCCCCCTAGGGGACCGCCCCTCCTTGCTTGCCGCCCAAGCAAGGGACAGCCAAGGGGCCGGGGCAGCCCTAGCCCAGGGCCTAGTCGTGTGGGCTAGGGGCCGACCGGCCCAAGGCCTTTGCGGTCCTATTTTGGGGTCTGGGCAATCTGATTGTTGCGCCTCATGGACCGTTTTAACCCTAGAAAATCCTAAAATCAATTAAAATTGACCAAGCGCGTTAAGATTGGATTTTAACTGTTTATGTGAAAATCGCATTGTGATTGAATATGGCCTTAGGATGTGGTTTGGTGTGATTGTTTAATTTTGTGGTTTGGTTTACGATCTGCGAGCTGATCAATTAATTGTAATAATTAATTAGGGTTTTATGGCCTGCGAGCCATTTTTTTCTCAACTTGTGAGATTTATTTTATATAGTATAGTTGTTAGCTAGTGCTAGATAGAGTAGATTGTTATCCAAGATTGAAGAAGAGAAGCCCAAAGCCAAAGGGAGCCACAAAAGATGGAGCATGGAGCATTCCACATGACTATGAAGGATGGACCAAAAGATGAAGACGCATGGAGATGTGTTTGCTTTTAGGGTTCATAGAAAATTCCATTGGCTTGGAATTATCTTAGTCTAGAAAAGGCCATATTCACATCACGTTTTATTTTGTTTTGAGGTTGTTTATTTTATTGTCTTATTATTTTGTGCTTGGTGTATGGATGATGCATGCAATTAGGATAATAAGATAATTAGACAACCCGAATCTATTATTTGGAGTTGTGCCCAGACTCAAATAGATATATTAGTTGATATGGATCAACAAAAACAATTAAAATTGAATTGAAATTCCCTCAAAATATAAATATTGCGTTTTGTCTTCTCGTTATTTAAACACACATCATCATCATGTTTTCCTAAGATCGTGCGTGCCAAAGCATGGCGACTCGGTTAATATTGATGTGGTGCGATGGCACATCTCGTGTGCAAATTGTTTAAGTAAGAGGTTGGACGCAACTAGGTATTTAATAGGATTAAAACCTATAGACAATCAATTGGGATTATCCATGCGGATGGATAAATAAGGAGTTATTTACCCAATTGAACCAAGTGTTGCATAAGGGATGCAATTGGAATTGTTTCTACCTAAAGTAGTCAAATTATGGGTGACTTGCCAAAGCAAGCTCATAAGGAGATGAAACATGGATCTTGGCCCACTAGAAAATATAAGGATATTTTCCGCATTAATATCTTGAGGGTTATTAATCCGTAGAAAAAATAGTGGGAGCTATATTTGATAAACTAGCCATTATTGAATATAGTCAAAAATTCACAAATACTAAAACTTGCGTATTTTCCTTTTTGTAGAATTCCAAATGGCAAACAACTCATCGAGTTCACAACATTCACTACAATCTGTCCTTGAGAAGGACAAGCTCTCTGGAACCAACTTCCTTGATTGGTACAGAAACTTGAGAATTTTTGTCAAGCAAGAGAAGAAACTGTACGCAATAGAGGAGCAAGTTCCAGCAGGTCCAGAGAACAATACCCCTGCAGCCCTAAAGGCGTATCAAAAGCGTGTTGATGACGCTAATGATGCGGCCTGCCTTATGCTATGCACCATGACTTCTGAGCTTCAGAAGCAACACGAAAACATGAATGCTGTCGATATGATCGAGCATCTGAAGCAGCTCTTCCAAGAGCAGGCAAGCGTTGAGTGGTATGAGGTCTTTAAGGTATTTTTCAAGTGTCATCTAGCAGAAGGGAACCCGGTGGGACCCCATGTACTTTGTATGATCGGATACTTGGAGAATCTCGCCCGAATGGGGTTCCTGGTCGGCCAAGAGTTGGCAACCGATCTCGTGTTGCAATCGTTGCCCGAGAGTTATGGACAGTTCATCATGAACTATAACATGAACGAGATCGTTAAACCACTGCCAGATTTGCTCAATATGTTGAGGACAGCTGAACAAAGCATCAACAAGGGTAAGGGCAAGGCCATTATGATGGTGCAGAAAGGAAAGGGCAAAAGGTTTGCTTCATCCTCCAAGGGCAAAGGCAAGACAGTTGCCAAGTCCAAGGAACCTGCCCTTAAGCCTGTAGGTGGCATTTCCAAAGGTGTGACTAAAGGTGAGTGTCACTACTGCAGTCATCCTGGACACTGGTGGACGAACTGCCCAAAATATCTGGAGGACAAGAGGCTTAGAATAGTGATTCCACCACCACCTGGTATTTTTGTTGTAGATGTCAATTTAACTGTCTCGACATCATGGGTATTAGATACAAGATGTGGATCTCACATTTGACGAAATGTGCAAGATCTAAAGAGAAGTAGAAGATTGGCTAAAGGGGAGATAGATATGCGCCTTGGGAATGGAGCAAAAGTGGCTGCGTTGGCCGTGGGCGTGTACGAGCTATCTCTTCCTTCATGATTAGTTTTAGAATTAAATTATTTCTATTATGTGCCTGCTATGAGCAGAAATATTATTTTTATTTCTTGTTTGGACAAGGAAGGTTTTATTATTTCAATAAAGAACAATTGTTGTTCATTTTATTTTAATAATATTCACTATTTTAGTGCGCAATTATTTAATGGACCGTATGTCCTTGATCTAAGCAATCCTGTCTACAACATTAATACCAAGAGGATTTAAATACATGATTTAAATCCTGCTTACTTATGGCACTTTTGTTTAGGCCATATAAACGAGAAGCGTGTATCTAGACTCCATAAGGATGGATTACTAGACTCATTTGATTTTGAATCATATGAGACATATGTGGCTTGTTTATTGAGAAAAATGACAAAGTCCCCTTTCAATTAGAAAGGTGAGAGGACTAGTGAGCAATTGGCGCTCATACATTGATAACGCCCGAATAGGGGTTATCTTATAGCCTGAAAAGATGTGTATGTGTGCCAGAAAGCAGTGTTTTAGCAAGAATTCACCCCCAGAAAGCCTCGAAAATAGGAGCGAGATGTTTATTTGCCCTTCGTAAATTTCTGCATATTTCGTACTTTTATTGGATATGATCGCGGGTTTGTTCATGTTGTTTTTACAGGAACAGGTTCGGGAAGTGCATTGGGATGCGTGCAAGACAGAACCGGGATCGCCTCGGGAAACGTGCAGAAAATGCTCAGAGCAGGATTTGACTGAGACTGGTAAAAGGGAGAGCGGAACAGAAAACGGAAAGACTGGAGGAGAAATGGGCTGTGAAAAACCGATCGAGGAAGCAGAAAACGCTAAAACCGAGAATGTCCGGGATATGCTCGGTTGACAATATCTTGAGCTTGACTTGGAATTTTGAAGTGAAACCAGGGGCAAAAATACGGAGACGTCAGGGCTTTCCGAAAACAGGTTATAATGCTGAAACGGAGTCCGGTCGAAAAACCGACTCCCGTCAAGTGTGGGTCCCAGACAGGCCAAGCCCAAGTAGGAGTCTCGGGTCCCGGTGTCCGGAATCACGATCAGCTGTTTCATGTTCGTGACGATTTCTGGGACAGTTTTGGCCTAGGGGTATTTTGGTCATTTTGGCACCGGGCCCGGGTTTCCGGAGTCAAGTTCAGATTTTGTCTCCCAGATTCAGTCACCAGTTTGCACGCACCGCGAGAAGCTAAGCACGCACCCCGAGGAGCCAAGCACGCAAGTCCAAAAATAGCTACGCAGTTAACAACGCAGTTAAAAACGCAGTTAACTACGCAACTAAAAACGCAGTTAACTACGCAGCTAAAAACGCAGTTAACTACGCAAACAATGCGTTTTCCGAGGTGGTTTCGGCTAGTGGCAATTTCGTAATTTCATGCAGTTTTCCGGAAGCTTCTCAAGCACTATATAAAGGAACATCCAGGGCTCGTTTTTGAAACACATCACAACACAACAGAACACATTCAAGGAGAAATCTGAGCATCCCCGGAGAGCACGAAAACACGAATCCAGATTCAAGACACCCATTTGCTTTTCTTCTCTCTCATTCAAAAACTGTGTTATTTACGTTATGAATTTCATTAGCTAAACTTTTACCTAGGTTCTCGGTGAACCCATGTCACACCATAAATCCAAGCACGTGCTCAGGAAGTTCCATCTGATTCGAGATATTATCGATAGAGGAGACGTTCGGATATGCAAGATTCCTACAGATGAGAATCTGTCAGATCCACTTACAAAGCCGCTTGTGCAATGGAAGCATGAATGGCACACTAGGAGCATGGGAATACGAGATGCGTCAGATTGGCTCTAGTGCAAGTGAGAGACTGTTGGAATAGATTCCCTAGAGGCAATCTAGTTTAGTATGAATTTATTTTGGCTAGAACATTCATTGTATTACTTATTGGATATTTAATATAATCAAGTCCTTAGATTTACCACTGTGTTGTTTATCTTAAATATCCCTATTCTAGTATAATGATTAATAGGACAATCATCAATAGACTAGTATGGACTTGGATTTATATGGAGATATCATGATCCAACACATGGGTGTGCATTAAGGGTAATGGCGCACCGGATTGACCCATCTCCGAGAAGGCTACATACACGTTATGTTAAGTCACAAGTTCTTCTCGTGGTGCAATGGTATTGTCATCCTTAGGCTTGAAGTCGCTAGATATTCTAGTTGTGGATTATTGTGATTTTGGCAGCGTCAAACGCTACACCGTAACTGGGTAGTTATAAAGGCGTGTACCGGATACAATAAGAAGAAAGCTTAGAGATCGTAGTGGACGTAGATAGAATTTGTCCCGTCCACATACCGGGAGCAAATATCCTAGGCCACTCGAGGGATAGTGCTTATAGAATGTCTGGCCAGACTCAAATAAAACAATATGGGATATTGATGTTATTTGCACGAATAAGGCTATTCCCATGGATCGAGAAACGATGGATTGGATATACGAGTGTGACTTGTATGTCTCGTTTTCAATCCGGATATGGAGACAAAGGGATGAGACAATTACTTGTACAAGGTTTGTCGGATGACTATTCTAGTTGGCTAGAATGGATGGTTTGCTAGAAACCGCTCCATATTAGCAAATGGTTGCTACCAACTAGATAGAACCTATGGGATCACACGCTATATAGATTTGAGCTAGATTTGGGAATTAATTAATAGGATTAATTAATTAGAAGGATCACTTTGCATCACCTTGCAAACTTAGTAGGACTAATTTGCAAGGAAGGGACTAAACCGAATTCTAGTTGGACTAGAATGGGTCCTTTAGGTAGTTGGCAAGGATTTTTTGGACTATATAAAGGATGCTTCCTTCCTTCCTTCCCACACTTATGAGCCTTTAGTTCATAACTTGAGTGGGAGAGGACAAAAGGAGAGAGAGCAAGCAAGCAAGAGAGGCGTCCGCCCCCCTTGCCGCTGCCCCCCTTGCCGCCGCCCCCTTCCCGTCGTCCCAACAAGGAGGTCGCCCCCTCGTTGTTTCCTCGTGTTGTGTGATTTGTTATTCCTCTTCCTCCATTCCGGGCTAGCACAAAGGAGAAGGAAGATCCAGATCTCAAATATAGGCGTGGATCAACTACAGAGAACGTGACACAATTCACGTTACAAGTCATCACAGGAGAAACCCTAAGGTGTGTAACTTGATTTCTTCCCTTACCATCGTTATGTCTCTTGTCCTGTGATCCTTGGAAGTTATTGCATGGATAATTTTTTTTCCGCTGCGTATCCATGATCAAAAACCCTACAATATCCATGCATAACCAAGTACATTAAGTATTTAACTATTTCAGCTATCAACTCCTTTGAGTTATCCCTTTGTACCACACATCTCATCAAGATTGTAAACAAGACTTTAGCTTCATCAGTTAGCACAGAGTGTGTTAACTGCTTGGATGTGGTAGTGGTGTTGGGTAGAAAGAATTATTCTTTGACCAGTTTCAAAGCTTCACTCTTAGGAGGGTGATTGCTAGTGTCAAACCTCTTTGGAAAGCCTAGAACATTGGCAAACTCAGAGTGATCTAATTGATAATGCCCAAATAGGGGTTATTTTATAGCCTGAAAAGATGTGTATGTGTGCTGGAAAGCCGCGTTTTAGCCAGAATTCACCCTCGGAAAGCCTCGGTTTTAGGAACGAGACGTTTATTTGCTCTTCGTGAATTTCTGCATATTTCGTACTTTTATTGGATATGATCGCGGGTTTTTTTCATGTTTTTACAGGTTCATTTTTGGAAGTGCATTGGGATGCGTGCCGAGACAGAACTGGGATCGCCTCTTGAAACGTGCAGAAAATGCTCGGAGCAGGATTAGACCGAGACTGATACAAGGGAGAGCGGAATGGAAAACGGAAAGACTGGAGGAAAACGAGCAGTGAAAAGCGACCGAGGAAGCTGAAAACGCCAAAACCGAGAATCACCGGGATGCGCTCGGTTGACAATATCTTGAGCTTGACTTGGAATTTTGAAGTGAAACTGGGGGCAAAAGAACGGAGACGTCAAAGGCTTTCCAAAAACAGGTTATAAGGATGAAACGGAGTCCGACCGAAAATCCGACTCCCGTCAAGTGTGGGTCCCAGTCAGGCCACGCCCGAGTAAGGAGTCTCGGTTCCCGGTGTCCAGAGTCAGGAGCAACTATTTCATGTTCGTGGCGATTTCCGGGACAGTTTTGGCCTAGGGGTATTTTGGTCATTTGGCACCGGGCCCGGGTTTCCGGAGTCAAGTTCAGATTTTGTCTCCCAAATTCAGTCAGCAGTTTTCCTATGACCAGAGTCAGGATTGGGCAGAATTTGGAGCGGTTTTGACCCAGGGGTATTTTGGTAATTTTGACAAGTTTCGGGTCGAAACGCAAGACGGGAACACGGGAAAGCAGGAAGACACCGAGGAAGGAAAACCGGAGATTTCAGGCAGAAGTGTGGGACCCAGAAGACCCAACCGGGCCCACCAGAGGACCAAGCCGGGCCAGGACACAACCATGTCTGCGTATATACGCAGGGCTGCGTATATACGCAGGCAGGGGGGGTGTGGGATGCTGAGTTGTGGGCCCCTGGTTTCGTATATACGCAACCTTGCGTATATACGCAGCCAGTTTGACTTTTTTTCCAAAGTCGGTGGACCGATGGCAGCTTCCGTAATTTCTGGCGCACGCGTTTCGGGAAAAAACAGCACTATTTAAAGACTCGTCCAGACACGACACAGAGACACAATACAGACAGCACAACCGAAGGACAAGTCTGAGCATCCCGGGAGAGCACGAAAGCGCAATTCCAGATTCGAAGACCCGTTTGCTTTTCTTCTCTCTCATTCAAAAACTGTGTTATTTACGTTATGAATTTCAGTAGCTAAACTTTTACCTAGGTTCTCGGTGAACCTAGGGTTTCGTTTCAGAGATTAGTTCTACGTTTTGACTATGAATTCATGATCGTACTATCTTAATATCAGCAGCTTTATTCGTTATTCTGTCTTTGAATTTTACTGTTTATGCATGATCGGAGTCGCGAACCAGAATTGCTACAGACCCGAGCCGGTAGGTGAAAACGTCCGGTTAGAGTTTGGAAGAGAAGACAGAATTTAGCACCTTACCCCGATGGGCCGACTAGCGAAGGGGAGTTAGGACTAGCCTGAAATCGTTGAGACCAACTGTTAGAGAATCTGACCCGGGCCATCAGGACAGGTTAGAAAACCCTAGCAGCCTTAGAATGAGACTGCAGATTTAGGCAGCTTAACAGAAATCCGACAGTCTGCAGGATTGTGATAACGTGCAGGAAAAGAAAAGATACTGCACAATTGGTACGTGGCACGGATAACGAGACTACTGTGTGTTTTCATGTCAAACAAAGAACGAAAATCTGAAGAACCCTAGGGGATCCCGGGACCTAATATCGTAAGCCCTAGATTTACAAAACGTACAATTATTCAGAAAATTCTCACAAAAATATTTACGTTTCAGTTATTTACTTTCAGTACTTAGTTAGTAAGCAGAATCTCAAACTACTCCTCCGTTTTACACTCTGTTCGTTAAAACTGATTACTAGAAAAACTTGCAAAGTCCCTGTGGGATCGATAATCCGAGTCTAAAATACTCTCTATATTTCTTGATTCGTATACTTGCGAATAGTACGCTAAATTGCGCATCAAGTTTTTGGCGCCGTTGCCGGTGACTTTTTAGGGTTTATTTAGTAATCCGAATTAATTTTCAGAGTTTTTATTTTTATTTTATTTTTTATTTTTATATTTCTGTTATCTCACTGCTCTTGATATCTCTACTTTTTCAGGATGGGCGACAATACCGAGAGAACGCCAGAACTGTCCGAGACACGTACTCCAGCCGAGATGGCTCGGTACATCGAGGATCTGATCGCAGCAGGATTCGCTGCCCGGAACAACCAGAGGACATACAACAGGTCTGGAAAGGCGTTGGTGGAAAACTTTGAGATCCATACGGGAGGGCATGAACGAGCTATTGTGGTGCCCGAGATCATCGCAGAACACTTTGACATAAAATCCTCCACCATCCAGACTGTGCAGACCCTCTGCCCGTTCCATGGCAAAGCTGACGAAGATCCAAACGACTTCATCGGGAAGTTCGAGGACTACTGCAACAAATTCCGGTATAAGGGTGTTGGAGCCGAGGTGCTCATGCTAATACTCTTTCCATACTGCCTGTACGGAGTGGCCAACGACTGGCTCGAATCCCGACCACCCAGATCGATCACTACATGGGAAGGATGCGTCACAGATTTTCTTGCCAAATTTTACCCCGCCTCCCGGGTCATTCAATTACAAAGCGAGATTCTGTCGTTCAAGCAGAAGACGGGAGAGACGGTGGTAGACGCATGGGACAGATTGATGAGATTGGTGAAAAAGTGCCCGAACCACGGTTTTGGAGACCCGAAGATCCTGCAGGTATTCTACCATGCCTTAGACAGGGAGAGTGCTGACATGATTGATAGAGAAGCCGGAGGAAACTTCCTGTACCATGTGGACAAAGATGGAGCCTATGAGCTAATGAAGCAGTTAGCCAAGCAGGACACTCGACTATTTGACGATCGCAGAATCACGGTCCGAGCCGAACCAGTGAAAGACGACCGGATAGATAATCTGGACAAGATCGTGCAAGACTTGGTTAAGAAAGTCTACTCGGAAAAGAAGACTGTTGCGGCAGTAGATGGACCAAATTTGGACACAGCCATCGAGGGGCTCGGAAACGAAGATGCCAATTACGTACAGCAGCAGTGGGATCCGAGCCGGTACAGACCGGGCACGAGAGATCATCCCGGGTTCTGGTACGGAAACCCGAATTCCGCAATTTATGTACCGGGTTTCCAGCACAAGCCACCGGCTCAGCAGGACGCACCGGTACCGCAGGTTCAGTCGGGCCCATCTGCACAACAATACGACAGTCAGATGAAGAAGATCGAGTCCATGTTTCAGACCATGGAGTCCCGATTTTCACACATGGACGCCCTGACAGCCGCAGACAACTAAAACGTCACTGCGCGCTTTGGAGGTACAAGTAGGGCAGTTAGCACAGCAGCTATCTGAGAGAGTACTAGGGAACTTACCCTCAACCACAGTAAATAATCCACGTGCTCAGGTCAATTCCATCACCACTCGGAGTGGATTAGCACTACAGGATTCGCCGTATCCTAGCCATGTACGTGCAGAAAATTCGAAGGAAATCGAGCGCAAAGTATTTGGCCAGGATAACAGCTCAGCCGACCGCCCCCAGCCGAAGGGCTCGGTTGAGCAGGATGTAGTGCAGAACGAGAAGGAAGCAGAAACGGTACCTGTCTCCAAGGAGGTTCCGTATCCTTTGAAGACACGAAAGAGGAATGATAGCAAGGACTACGCCATATTTCTCGAGATTTTCAAACAACTGAAGGTCAACATCCCGTTTGCTGAGGCGTTAGCAAAGATGCCCACTTATGCCAAATTCCTCAAGGACATTTTGTATGGACGGAAACGTATGAGCGATTTCGAGACTATAAATCTGAAGGCAGAAGTGAGCAATTGTGTGAAGAATGGGCTACCGAGGAAGAGGAAGGACCCTGGCAGTTTTGTCATCCCTGTGACCCTAGGTAATGCTTACACAGGAAAGGCTCTCTTTGACCTAGGGGCCAGTATCAATCTGATGCCGTTATCGATTTTCAAAACTTTGAAAATTGGTGAACTCAGGCCCACCAGAATCAAGCTGCAAATGGCGGACAGATCCATGAAGCAGGCTTACGGCGTTATTGAAGATATTCTGGTGAAAATCGGAGAATTGATTTTTCCGGCAGATTTTGTAATTCTGGACATGGAGCAGGAGACGTACCACTCATTCTGGGCAGACCGTTTCTAGCCACTGGAGAAGCCATGATAAACTACAAGAGCGGAGAACTGACCATGCAGATCAATGAATACAAGGTGAAGTTCAACGTTTTCAAAAATCTGCAACTACCGAATTACTACGAGCATGAAGACATCTTCGCAGTGGAGGTAGTCGAAGAAGGCTGGGAAAAGGAGGAGATGGACGAGCTATGGGCAGAGATTGAGAGAGTGGACAGAGAGAACGAGGAGAGATTCCAGGAGGAGCAGGCCATGCAAGCTGAAAACCGGACAAGTTTACAGCTGGACGGAAAAGGCGAGCAGAAATTGGTCCTGGTCCCGTCACACAAAGAGCCACCGACCCTGGAGCTGAAACCGTTCCCGAGCCATCAAAGTTCAGCACAGCCAAATCAGTTTCAAGAAGGGCAGAAAGCACTTCTCGGCGAGTCTCGGAAGCAGCTTGTCCCGGGAAAATTGAGATCTCGGTGGTCAGAACCGTTTATCATCAAAGAGGTACTTTCATGGGATGCGGTGAATTGGAGAATTCGCATGACAGTACAACTTACAGGGTGAGCGGAAACCGGGTCAAGCCATATCTGGGCCCGGAAGCAGACGTCAAGGTAGACCCTGGCGGTTTTGACGTCCCTTGAGCAAACATGAGGTAACTGGGTCGGGCCGTCGACCGTAAATTACAAGCGCTGGTTGGGAGGCAACCCAACGTAGTAAGTTCAAATTATTTCAGTTTTATTTTCAGTTTTGAATTTTGAGAGAGGTAAGATGAGTGGGAATTGACTTTGAATTGAGCATGTGCAGATACAGCAGCGCAGAAAACGAGAAAAAAAGGAGTAGAAATACTTTATGTGTTTATTTTACGCCCATCCTGTGCGTATAATATGCACACAGGGGGTAGAGAGAGAGAAAAAAAAATTGTTTGAAAAAAAAAATTGAAAAATTGAAATTTTGCTGCAGCCTGCGTATACGCAGCCAGCGGTAAAATTTCAGAATTTTGAAAAAAAAATACCTGCTGGTTGCGTATATGTTTCCCAAATTCTAACCGTAAGCGGTAAAATTTCAGAATTTCAAAATTTTCATGTTTCCGGAGTCAAGTTCAGATTTTGTCTCCCAAATTCAGTCAGCAGTTTTCCTATGACCAGAGTCAGGATTGGGCAGAATTTGGAGCGGTTTTGACCCAGGGGTATTTTGGTAATTTTGACAAGTTTCGGGTCGAAACGCAAGACGGGAACACGGGAAAGCAGGAAGACACCGAGGAAGGAAAACCGGAGATTTCAGGCAGAAGTGTGGGACCCAGAAGACCCAACCGGGCCCACCAGAGGACCAAGCCGGGCCAGGACACAACCATGTCTGCGTATATACGCAGGCAGGGGGGGTGTGGGATGCTGAGTTGTGGGCCCCTGGTTTCGTATATACGCAACCTTGCGTATATACGCAGCCAGTTTGACTTTTTTTCCAAAGTCGGTGGACCGATGGCAGCTTCCGTAATTTCTGGCGCACGCGTTTCGGGTGAAGACTCGTCCAGACACGACACAGAGACACAATACAGACAGCACAACCGAAGGACAAGTCTGAGCATCCCGGGAGAGCACGAAAGCGCAATTCCAGATTCGAAGACCCGTTTGCTTTTCTTCTCTCTCATTCAAAAACTGTGTTATTTACGTTATGAATTTCAGTAGCTAAACTTTTACCTAGGTTCTCGGTGAACCTAGGGTTTCGTTTCAGAGATTAGTTCTACGTTTTGACTATGAATTCATGATCGTACTATCTTAATATCAGCAGCTTTATTCGTTATTCTGTCTTTGAATTTTACTGTTTATGCATGATCGGAGTCGCGAACCAGAATTGCTACAGACCCGAGCCGGTAGGTGAAAACGTCCGGTTAGAGTTTGGAAGAGAAGACAGAATTTAGCACCTTACCCCGATGGGCCGACTAGCGAAGGGGAGTTAGGACTAGCCTGAAATCGTTGAGACCAACTGTTAGAGAATCTGACCCGGGCCATCAGGACAGGTTAGAAAACCCTAGCAGCCTTAGAACGAGACTGCAGATTTAGGCAGCTTAACAGAAATCCGACAGTCTGCAGGATTGTGATAACGTGCAGGAAAAGAAAAGATACTGCACAATTGGTACGTGGCACGGATAACGAGACTACTGTGTGTTTTCATGTCAAACAAAGAACGAAAATCTGAAGAACCCTAGGGGATCCCGGGACCTAATATCGTAAGCCCTAGATTTACAAAACGTACAATTATTCAGAAAATTCTCACAAAAATATTTACGTTTCAGTTATTTACTTTCAGTACTTAGTTAGTAAGCAGAATCTCAAACTACTCCTCCGTTTTACACTCTGTTCGTTAAAACTGATTACTAGAAAAACTTGCAAAGTCCCTGTGGGATCGATAATCCGAGTCTAAAATACTCTCTATATTTCTTGATTCGTATACTTGCGAATAGTACGCTAAATTGCGCATCAAGTTTTTGGCGCCGTTGCCGGTGACTTTTTAGGGTTTATTTAGTAATCCGAATTAATTTTCAGAGTTTTTATTTTTATTTTATTTTTTATTTTTATATTTCTGTTATCTCACTGCTCTTGATATCTCTACTTTTTCAGGATGGGCGACAATACCGAGAGAACGCCAGAACTGTCCGAGACACGTACTCCAGCCGAGATGGCTCGATACATCGAGGATCTGATCGCAGCAGGATTCGCTGCCCGGAACAACCAGAGGACATACAACAGGTCTGGAAAGGCGTTGGTGGAAAACTTTGAGATCCATACGGGAGGGCATGAACGAGATATTGTGGTGCCCGAGATCATCGCAGAACACTTTGACATAAAATCCTCCACCATCCAGACTGTGCAGACCCTCTGCCCGTTCCATGGCAAAGCTGACGAAGATCCAAACGACTTCATCGGGAAGTTCGAGGACTACTGCAACAAATTCCGGTATAAGGGTGTTGGAGCCGAGGTGCTCATGCTAATACTCTTTCCATACTGCCTGTACGGAGTGGCCAACGACTGGCTCGAATCCCGACCACCCAGATCGATCACTACATGGGAAGGATGCGTCACAGATTTTCTTGCCAAATTTTACCCCGCCTCCCGGGTCATTCAATTACAAAGCGAGATTCTGTCGTTCAAGCAGAAGACGGGAGAGACGGTGGTAGACGCATGGGACAGATTGATGAGATTGGTGAAAAAGTGCCCGAACCACGGTTTTGGAGACCCGAAGATCCTGCAGGTATTCTACCATGCCTTAGACAGGGAGAGTGCTGACATGATTGATAGAGAAGCCGGAGGAAACTTCCTGTACCATGTGGACAAAGATGGAGCCTATGAGCTAATGAAGCAGTTAGCCAAGCAGGACACTCGACTATTTGACGATCGCAGAATCACGGTCCGAGCCGAACCAGTGAAAGACGACCGGATAGATAATCTGGACAAGATCGTGCAAGACTTGGTTAAGAAAGTCTACTCGGAAAAGAAGACTGTTGCGGCAGTAGATGGACCAAATTTGGACACAGCCATCGAGGGGCTCGGAAACGAAGATGCCAATTACGTACAGCAGCAGTGGGATCCGAGCCGGTACAGACCGGGCACGAGAGATCATCCCGGGTTCTGGTACGGAAACCCGAATTCCGCAATTTATGTACCGGGTTTCCAGCACAAGCCACCGGCTCAGCAGGACGCACCGGTACCGCAGGTTCAGTCGGGCCCATCTGCACAACAATACGACAGTCAGATGAAGAAGATCGAGTCCATGTTTCAGACCATGGAGTCCCGATTTTCACACATGGACGCCCTGACAGCCGCAGACAACTAAAACGTCACTGCGCGCTTTGGAGGTACAAGTAGGGCAGTTAGCACAGCAGCTATCTGAGAGAGTACTAGGGAACTTACCCTCAACCACAGTAAATAATCCACGTGCTCAGGTCAATTCCATCACCACTCGGAGTGGATTAGCACTACAGGATTCGCCGTATCCTAGCCATGTACGTGCAGAAAATTCGAAGGAAATCGAGCGCAAAGTATTTGGCCAGGATAACAGCTCAGCCGACCGCCCCCAGCCGAAGGGCTCGGTTGAGCAGGATGTAGTGCAGAACGAGAAGGAAGCAGAAACGGTACCTGTCTCCAAGGAGGTTCCGTATCCTTTGAAGACACGAAAGAGGAATGATAGCAAGGACTACGCCATATTTCTCGAGATTTTCAAACAACTGAAGGTCAACATCCCGTTTGCTGAGGCGTTAGCAAAGATGCCCACTTATGCCAAATTCCTCAAGGACATTTTGTATGGACGGAAACGTATGAGCGATTTCGAGACTATAAATCTGACGGCAGAAGTGAGCAATTGTGTGAAGAATGGGCTACCGAGGAAGAGGAAGGACCCTGACAGTTTTGTCATCCCTGTGACCCTAGGTAATGCTTACACAGGAAAGGCTCTCTGTGACCTAGGGGCCAGTATCAATCTGATGCCGTTATCGATTTTCAAAACTTTGAAAATTGGTGAACTCAGGCCCACCAGAATCAAGCTGCAAATGGCGGACAGATCCATGAAGCAGGCTTACGGCGTTATTGAAGATATTCTGGTGAAAATCGGAGAATTGATTTTTCCGGCAGATTTTGTAATTCTGGACATGGAGCAGGAGACGTACCACTCATTCTGGGCAGACCGTTTCTAGCCACTGGAGAAGCCATGATAAACTACAAGAGCGGAGAACTGACCATGCAGATCAATGAATACAAGGTGAAGTTCAACGTTTTCAAAAATCTGCAACTACCGAATTACTACGAGCATGAAGACATCTTCGCAGTGGAGGTAGTCGAAGAAGGCTGGGAAAAGGAGGAGATGGACGAGCTATGGGCAGAGATTGAGAGAGTGGACAGAGAGAACGAGGAGAGATTCCAGGAGGAGCAGGCCATGCAAGCTGAAAACCGGACAAGTTTACAGCTGGACGGAAAAGGCGAGCAGAAATTGGTCCTGGTCCCGTCACACAAAGAGCCACCGACCCTGGAGCTGAAACCGTTCCCGAGCCATCAAAGTTCAGCACAGCCAAATCAGTTTCAAGAAGGGCAGAAAGCACTTCTCGGCGAGTCTCGGAAGCAGCTTGTCCCGGGAAAATTGAGATCTCGGTGGTCAGAACCGTTTATCATCAAAGAGGTACTTTCATGGGATGCGGTTGAATTGGAGAATTCGCATGACAGTACAACTTACAGGGTGAGCGGAAACCGGGTCAAGCCATATCTGGGCCCGGAAGCAGACGTCAAGGTAGACCCTGGCGGTTTTGACGTCCCTTGAGCAAACATGAGGTAACTGGGTCGGGCCGTCGACCGTAAATTACAAGCGCTGGTTGGGAGGCAACCCAACGTAGTAAGTTTAAATTATTTCAGTTTTATTTTCAGTTTTGAATTTTGAGAGAGGTAAGATGAGTGGGTATTGACTTTGAATTGAGCATGTGCAGATACAGCAGCGCAGAAAACGAGAAAAAAAGGAGTAGAAATACTTTATGTGTTTATTTTACGCCCATCCTGTGCGTATAATATGCACACAGGGGGTAGAGAGAGAGAAAAAAAAATTGTTTGAAAAAAAAAATTGAAAAATTGAAATTTTGCTGCAGCCTGCGTATACGCAGCCAGCGGTAAAATTTCAGAATTTTGAAAAAAAAATACCTGCTGGTTGCGTATATACGCAACCCTGCGTATATACGCAATTTCAGAATTTAAAAAAAAATATATATGTATTTTTTACCTGCTGTCTGCGTATATACGCAGCCAGCAGCGAAAATCTGGAATTAAAAAAAAATGTTTTTCAAAATGCTCCCTGTTTGCGTATATACGCAGGCGCAGGCAGAAGAAGAAAAAAAAATTCGGACAACAGCACTTTTTTGCCCCATTTTTCTCTCTCTACCTCCATACACAGATCCGTGGAGTTTGAAGCGACTTCAGAAAAGTTCGTAGACGGAACGACATATTTTCCAAATCTTGAAGAATCGACCCCGGTGTGTTCTGGCACACTCGACCGTCACAGGGACTCGTACGAGTTGGGGATTTTTCAGGAAAAGTTTTTCTGCAAAACGAAGCAATCGACCCCGGTGTACGAAAGTATACTCGACCATATGGGAGCACATTGTCACACACGATGGTGCTCGGGAATTGCACATTTGAAGAGCGCATATAGACACCGGAAGTTTGACAACTTCCGTCGAGAAATTTTCTGGCGACCGGTCAACGGTCCTGCTCCACCGGAATCTGCGAAAAAAGTCAGCACCTGTAAGAACTGACTCCGGGTGCACAGGTTTGATTCTATCTCTCGCTTTATTTTTCTGCATATACTGCCAGTTGTTCCCATTCGATGAGGCAAGCCAGCTCATCCAATCCAGATTGTATGCCTAATGATTAGTACCATGAGGGCATGACACCATCGAGTGTGGGGGTGGTGGCGTTGTAACTGCATTACGTTTTATTAAAAAAAACAAAAAAAAAATAAAACAAAATAAAAATTAATATTTTGAGACTGGGTGAAGGATTTAGCTTAAAACTGGATAGAGCTTAATGATAGAAAATTTCCCGAAGTGGACGAACTTCGGTGAGGAAGAGCTGCGAGAATCTGTCTAGGGGAGTTAATAGAGCCAATGCACTTCAGAAAACGCAAGTAGCTGTCTCCCGAGCATGTATCCGACTAGCTGCCAGACCACCGTCACCAGGTAGTCGTCAACCCGCCATCACGGTCACCACATCATTTGGTGGAGTGATAGGCCATAGGGGACCTCACGTCCTGTCTCGCGCCTTAGGTCCACTAGTGAGCCCCGTTGATCCATTAATCCTTTTCTTGGTAACCGTTTGACCTAGGAAGTCGTTTTTTGATACTCGCATCATTGTTAGTATTTTTACCTTTCCTAATCATGGCACGAGGGAGTTGAGTTGAAGGGGATTTTCGGGGGTAGAGAAGAATTGTCATATTTGATAGTGGATGAGCTTTATTTTTATATTTGAGGGTGTGTAAGGGTGAGATAGTGACGGCAGCACACTTCGGTGTGGCGGTGACTCACGTCCTTACACCGTGAGCACAGGAGGAGAGCCGTAGTGCGTGAATTTTCCGCACGACATGGGGGACTTGGGTTGACAGGGTTATTTGGAGGACACGCTGTGCGATTTAGACATCCTTGTAGAAAGGAGGATCGGCTGGAAAAGCGCGATTATTTTACAGATTGACTACATGGTTCGGAATTAGTAAGGGGGTGGTCGTTTCAGATTTTATTTCTGTATTTTTCTGCCACCCCACGTTTTTGGTTTATCATAGAGTTGGCCTGGTTTATATTCTTGTATTTATTGTGTTGCCCCGCAAAAAAAAATAAAAAAAAAAAAAAGAAGAGAAAAACGGAAGAAAAGAAGAGAAGAAAAAAAAAGGAGTATCCAAGGAAGGAAATTCAGGGTGCTTGATTGATTTTATTTCAAAACGCCAGGCCGGCAATTTTTATCACAGTTTCACATTCGTTCACAGTTGTGGCCGCGAGAACCGCAGTTACACCGGTAATGGAGAAATTGAGTGTCTAGAATCTTAGGTGATTTGGGTCAGTTTTTGTCATCTTGGTGAGGGAGTGTGAGATTGGGGTATGTGTGAGTGTGTTGTGACGTTTAGGACATCGCTTCTAAATGACTTATCCTACCGTCCCAAAGCCGGCAGATTTACATTACACCCGGAGTAAAAGCACGGAAGGTGTGCGTTAGGGATACGCTCGGTTTGCGTGCAAAAGCGGAAGTAAGTGGTGTTCGTGCTTGTTCCTAACCTAGGCTGGCCGCGAGTTCTTCCAATCACCGCAGTTTCTGAAATCAAGGGGAATATGAGAACTTGATGATATTCAGTTTGAGTTGAAGAGATTGCCCAGTCTCACCGGAAAAAAAAATATAAATTGTTTTTATCATAGTAATATTGTTTTTAAATAAGTGCAGTTACACCGCTCTGGATTGACTCGGGATAATATGCATTGGTAGTATATTGCTGGAGATTGCTCGGGACGAGCAAAGTTTAGTGTGGGGGTATTTGATAACGCCCAAATAGGGGTTATTTTATAGCCTGAAAAGATGTGTATGTGTGCCGGAAAGCCGCGTTTTAGCCAGAATTCACCCTCGGAAAGTCTCGGTTTTAGGAACGAGACGTTTATTTGCTCTTCGTGAATTTTTGCATGTTTCGTACTTTTATTGGATATGATCGCGGGTTTTTTTCATGTTTCTACAGGAACAGGTTCGGAAGTGCATTGGGATGCGTGCCGAGACAGAACCGAGATCGCCTCTGGAAACGTGCAGAAAATGCTCGGAGCAGGATTAGACCGAGACTGATACAAGGGAGAGCGGAATGGAAAACGGAAAGACTGGAGGAAAACGAGCAGTGAAAAGCGACCGAGGAAGCTGAAAACGCCAAAACTGAGAATCACCGGGAAGCGCTCGGTTGACAATATCTTGAGCTTGACTTGGAATTTTGAAGTGAAATTGCGGGCAAAAGAACGGAGACGTCAAGGGCTTTCCAAAAACAGGCTATAAGGATGAAACGGAGTCCGGCCGAAAATTCGACTCCCGTCAAGTGTGGGTACCAGTCAGGCCACGCCCGAGTAAGGAGTCTCGGTTCCCGGTGTCCAGAGTCAGGAGCAACTATTTCATGTTCATGACGATTTCCAGGACAGTTTTGGCCTAGGGGTATTTTGGTCATTTTGGCACCGGGCCCGGGTTTCCGGAGTCAAGTTCAGATTTTGTCTCCCAAATTCAGTCAGCAGTTTTCCTATGACCAGAGGTAGGATTGGGCAGAATTTGGAGCGGTTTTGACCCAGGGGTATTTTGGTAATTTTGACAAGTTTCGGGTCGAAACGCAAGACGGGAACATGGGAAAGAAGGAAGACACCGAGGAAGGAAATCCGGAGATTTCAGGCAGAAGTGTGGGACCCAGAAGACCCAACCGGGCCCACCAGAGGACCAAGCCAGGCCAGGACACAGCCCTGTCTGCGTATATACGCAGGGCTACGTATATACGCAGGCAGGGGGTGTGGGATGCTGAGTTGTGGGCCCCTGGTTGCGTATATACGCAACCTTGCGTATATACGCAGCCAGTTTGACTTTTTTTCCAAATTCGGTGGACCGATGGCAGCTTCCGTAATTTCTGGCGCACGCGTTTCGGGAAAAAAACAGCACTATATAAAGACTCGTCCAGACACGAAACAGAGACACAATACAGACAGCACAACCGAAGGACAAGTCTGAGCATCCCGGGAGAGCACGAAAGCGCAATTCCAGATTCGAAGACCCGTTTGCTTTTCTTCTCTTTCATTCAAAAACTGTGTTATTTACTTTATGAATTTCAGTAGCTAAACTTTTACCTAGGTTCTCGGTGAACCTAGGGTTTCGTTTCAGAGATTAGTTCTACGTTTTGACTTTGAATTCATGATCGTACTATCTTAATATCAGCAGCTTTATTCGTTATTCTGTCTTTGAATTTTACTGTTTATGCATGATCGGAGTCGCGAACCAGAATTGCTACAGACCCGAGCCGGTAGGTGAAAACGTCCGGTTAGAGTTAGGAAGAGAAGACAGAATTTAGCACCTTACCCCGATGGGGTGACTAGCGAAGGGGAGTTAGGACTAGCCTGAAATCGTTGAGACCAACTGTTAGAGAATCTGAACCGGGCCATCAGGATAGGTTAGAAACCCTAGCAGCCTTAGAACGAGACTGCAGATTTAGGCAGCTTAACAGGAATCCGACAGTCTGCAGGATTGTGATAACGTGCAGGAAAAGAAAAGATACTGCAAAATTGGTACGTGGCACGGATAACGAGACTGATGTGTGTTTTCATGTCAAACAAAGAACGAAAATCTGAAGAACCCTAGGGGATCCCGGGACCTATTATCGTAAACCCTAGATTTACAAAACATACAATTATTCAGAAAATTCTCACAAAAATATTTACGTTTCAGTTATTTACTTTCAGTACTTAGTTAGTAAGCAGAATCTCAAACTACTCCTCCGTTTTACACTATGTTCGTTAAAACTGATTACTAGAAAAACTTGCAAAGTCCCTGTGGGATCGATAATCCGAGTCTAAAATACTCTCTATATTACTTGATTCGTATACTTGCGAATAGTACGCTAAATTGCGCATCACTAATTCCATATTAGTGCCAGCAACTTTGGTTTGGATCACAAGGTTCACAGTATTCTTGAGTTGTCTCATGTTTAGGTAGAAGAATCTAGTGAGTCTGGGGTATGCTATCTCTGGAGGATTCAGAACAAACCAAAGAGAGCTTTTCTTCAGCATCTTAATGCAGTCTAGATTCATACTATTCAACATAGAAACACTAACCATATTGCAGTAGACAACTAATTTAGAAGCAAACCCATCTAGCCACTGACCTCTAGCAACATTTGTAATAAACCACTTGTTATCAAGGGAAGATTTCTTACCAGTAGATTTCTTCTTTTCTGAATATATCTGAAGCGCCATCTCAATGTTCTCTTCTGGCTTATCCTCTGTTACTTTTCGTTTTCTGTTGTCTGCTTTAGTAGGCTTCTTCTTCATATTCTTAGGGCTAGTAATATGTGTTTCTGGAGCAGATTCAACTTCATTCATCTTCCTTTGCTTGCTGGAAGTGGGTGTCTGATCTTTCTTTGCCTTCTTCTTGGGAGGAGGAGGAGCGACAATTTCTTCAACACTTGGAGTTCTTGAACTTGCGTCACCACTAATGGTCTGAACCTCTTCCTCAATAGCCTTTCTTTTCTTTTCTGTAGCAGCCTTTGAACCACCATCCTTCTTAATTCTATCATAGGCTCGTCTAATGATCATTAGGGTTTGGAATACAGAAGATAAAGGTAGGAGATATACAAAGGAGAAAAGAGATAACAAGATAAATACCGAAGAGTTTCAGATTGAAAAGGAAACAAAATATTTTCCTAATATTTTGAAGATTTGCTGAATCAATTAAATTCGAAATTTGTGTGTGCCGTTGGAAGTAATTAATATAATACTATTTTTGCTAAAAAGGGGTTTTTGAAAAGTAAGGGACAATATTGAGCAATTATGTAGGAAGATAACACCCAACATTGTAAGATCCATATTATTGACTAACTAGCATACAATCTTATTTTCAAGGATTTGGAAAGTATTTCAAGGCCTTGAAAAGCTGTATTGCATAGACACATAAAATTGACTAACTAGCACATTATACTTTGAAGCACATAATACTTACCTTATACGTACCTAATACTCCCCCAAAACCAATGATTCTTTATTTAGCATACCCAATTCTAACCTCAAGGCTGAGAATCTTTCATATGGCAGTGGTTTAGTGAAGATATCTGCAAATTGCATGTTAGTAGAAACAAATTCAAGAAAAGTATCACCTTTTTCAGCATGATCTCTGATATAGTGATGTCTAACATCAATATTTTTAATTCTTGAATGCTGAACTGGATTCTTGGTGATTGATATTGCACTTGTATTATCACACTTAATAGGTATATCTCTAAAATCAAATCCAAGGTCTCTCATTTTTTGTGCTATCCATAACACTTGTGAACAGCAGGCTCCAGCTGCTATGTATTCAGCTTTTGCTGTCGATAGTGCAACTGAACTTTGCTTCTTTGAATGCCAGCTGATTAATGATGATTAAAGAAATTGGCAGCATCCTGATGTACTCTTTCTATCAACTTTAAAACCTGCAAATTCATCATCTGAATAGCCACACAGAGAGAAATTAGATTGTGTAGGATACCAAAGCCGTAAGTCTTTGGTACCATTGAGATATCTAAAGATTCTTTTGACAACAGTCAAGTGTGATTCTTTAGGATCAGCTTGAAATCTAGCACACATACAAACACTGAACATGATATATGGTCTGTTAGTTGTAAGATATAGTAATGATCCAATCATACCTCTATACTCTTTCACATTCACACTCTTACCAGAATCCCCTTTGTCTAATGACAGTGTGAGCTCATGGGGGGTATTGATTTCTTTGGATTGAGATATATTATATTTTCTCAGCAAGTCTCTTGTATACTTGCTTTGATGAAGAAATATGCCTTTCTTCATCTGATGTATTTGAAGTCCAAGAAAGAAGTTCAACTCTCCCATTAAACTCATTTCAAATTCCCTGCTCATAAGACTTGAGAATACCATGCAAAGAAGGTCATTAGTAGCTCCAAACATAATATCATCAACATATATTTGAACTACAAGCATATCTTTCTCATGAGTCTTTATGTAAAGGATCTTCAAGATCTTTTCAGAACCATATTTTGTAGCTGCATTGGTGACTTCTTTAACTGCTTCTCCCAACGGATACTTGCTTAGTATCTTCATAGATACTGATTTGATCTTGTTTAGAAACATGTTGGAAAGCTTTCAAACTAAGTAGATTGATCACATAATCAAATCATCAAGTCAGTTTCCTTTCCTACAAAACATAACTTAGGAAACAGTTCCTGAAAAATAGAAGATGCAATATTTCTGCATAAACTGAGTCAAACCAACGAATTAGTCACAATTTAGAGTGTCACAATAATTTTTATTTCATCACTAATAAATATACAATCAAGTATAGGAGTTTAGGAGTTAATAGAATCAGAAAACTCCCCCTAATTTCATGCTTGAACTGCACTGTCTAGTTCAAAGCTTTGAAAGCTGTTTCAAGGCCTTGAAATAGACTGACTATTTCAAGCCTTTGAAAACATGATGAACTTACAGAAAGTAAACAGATTATGAGGCATATGACAGGAATGAAGTTCGCTGATAAATAACAAATATCAGATATATGTGGGAATACTATTTTACTGTTGTTTGCTTTGTCAAATTCCATGACGATTTTAAATTTCGCATTTCCAATCCAATGATGTGGACCATTTTTGGACACCAAGTACTTTGCAATATTTCCACAACTTGTCACTTTAAATCTCAAGGAGATAGCATTCTCTTTCCTCAATGATAAGATAACGGAGTCCAGGAGTTCATTTTACCAAATAGTTGATAAGGGGCGTGACCATATCCAATCCACAACCACTATCTCATAATGTGCAAAAGCACAACCATAACCATGATAAATCACAAGGAGGTTCACATCATAGTGCCTCATAACCGTTTAATAACCAATCTCAATCACAATCACAATTTGTCTGAAATGTATCGTATCAGGGATATCGCACAAACTCACGCACAACAGCTTCCACTTTATGTCATTACGACTTTTCTTCGTAAGATCTTACAAGATGTAAATCGGGAGCTCCAAGTGAAGCCGGTGTGACACATTTTCATAACATTAGGTATATGATTATAAGAGATGTTTCTAATCGACCAATATTTGAGCGGTACAATAGATTTGGTAATCATGGCCCCTGAACTAGGTAATCATGGCCTAATATGGTAGTCGCGATTTGAACGGTACGTTCTCATTTCGCAATAGAATTTGAATTTTCTACTTCGGATTCTTATTTTTGGATTTGGATTATCATTTTTCATACAATACTTTCAAAGTAGAATTTTTCGAAAGAAAGTAAATAATTTAAATAAAATAAATATAAAAGTAGTTCACAAATAACACACGCGATACACGAAAGAATAGAAGACACGCAACGCTAGGCATATTATCTTTCCTCAAATCTAAACGTCAAATAGCTTGATGTAGTCCTCGTTTATGAAATCGTCGCCTACAAGTTCACACTCTAAACTAATTCATTTGCTCTAATAATGAAAACAAACTATCTTAATATATTCTAGCTCCCTTTATTTGTTTCTCAAGAGAAAATAATTATTGTAACTTATTTCAAAATTTATAAAAAATATCTTCTTCTAGAATTGTTAACACAATATTTTACCCCCACTATTTCATGAAAAATATAGTTATTAATTATAAATAATAATTTAAATAAATTAAATAAAAACTAAGTTTATTAATGAAACTGAAACAGTAAACTGCATCTAGTACACCAAAAGTTTAGGAATGGTCAACTGCTCCCCCTAAGTTTCTGAAACAACAAAATAACCCCCCCCCAAAAAAACAACTTTCTAAAAAATTGCAATTTAGCCCCCAAACCATGAAAACTCAAACTCACCGATAAAAACATGGATTCAAGGCCTAAAGACACGATTTTGATTATTGAAGACAACTAAGGAGGAGATTTTGAGCATACCCACTCCAAGAACGACAAAAATTTGTCGAGAAACGAGGTGGGTCGAGCTTCTCATCGGTGGCGCTCGTCGGTGATGGCCGGCGGGGGCTTCTCCGGCTGTTCTTGGCCTCGGTTGAGGCTTCCTCAAGCTCGGTCGGACCTCCAGGAATCGCCTGGGATAGAAAAGAAAGGGTGGGTCTCCTCGGTTTGAGTTGCTCGAACTTCTCGCCGGAAAAAATGGAGTCTCGCCGACGTTCTTGCTCCTCCGGTCATGGAATTTGTTGACCTTTTCGTTTCTGCTTCTTTTTCTTCTTGCTTCGAGGTCGGAACTGGGAGGGTAATGGAAAGAGAGGAAGATACAGAGGATAGAAGAGGGGTGGTGGGTCTTTGGGTGGTCTTTCCCGGCGGTGGCAGCGGCGGTGGTGGCTGGTGGCGCTGCTTTCTGCTGCTGCTGTTGGTGCTTGGTGGCAGAGAGAGAAAGATATGTAGAGGGACAGAGGAGATGGAGGTCGTGGCGATGGTGGTGGGGTTGGTGCCGATGTTGGTGTGGTGTGTTGCCGAAGGGGGTATAAGAAGGAGGGAGAGAGTGACCGGGGGGGGGAGAGAGAGAGAGAGAGAGAGAGAGAGAGAGAGAGAGAGAGAGAAACATGTTGGGGGTGAAAAAAACAATCATCACGTGTTGGAGAAAGGAAACAAATTTTTATTTTGTATTATTATTATTATTATTATTATTATTATTATTATTATTATTATTATTATTATTACTACTACTATTTACCTATTTGGCATTAAAGCTTTTGTCAACTACAACTATCACCCCAACACTAACTATTTCATATCATCTAAAGTTACAACTACCTCCCCACTAGCCATATATATACATACTAAAAAAAGACAGGGTGTTACAAGTAAGGATGGAGAAGAGGAACAACGAGTGCGGTGGAGGGTCGGGCTGTGGGTTTCTCCGTCGGGTCGGGCTGTGGGTTTTCTCTCTTTCTCTCTATGTAGATAAGTAAAAAATGTGAGGGGAGGAGAATGAGGGTAGTGATGGGTTAGGTAGGGTTAATATGTGGGTAAGGGTAGTTAAGTCATTTCAGAAGAAAAACTTACCAAATATGGTAAGTATGCTGAAAGAGAAGAAACTCTCCGTTTAGAAAAGTATGCTGAAAGAAAAGAAACAAATGTAGTAGTTGTCTAACCCCCTCAACTGACATGGAGTATTGGTATATAGCCAAACACGAGGGATGTATATTTATTTTACCCATATTCCACTGGACCAAATTACTCTCCAAAGTAACAAGTTTTCAAGATAAAATAGAGGACAAAATAGTCATTTTGAAAAAAATTAAATAGGGATTAGAGGGTGCCGAACTGGCCTGGGGCGGGCTAGGTTGAACCAGTGTTGGTTGAGGGGGCCCTACGGGTTAGTCCGAGGGAAAATGCGACCTGGGCCAGTACTGGTCCTAGTGAAGGGGTTGGATCCCAGGCTGGTTACGGAGCAGAGGGGGTCAGTTAGGGGCGGGTTAGGGGAAAGGGGTCCATGTGGGTTGTGGGCCAAACCGGTTGACACCGCGAGCTGCAAGCCGGCCAACCCACTTGCGACGATGTTAGGCTCGAACAAAGCTAGTTAAGAACTTGGCTCAATTTTAAATCAGTCGAGTTCGGACATAATTTTATACTCGGCTTATGAATGTACTAAGCTTGAGCATACTAATACTAAGCTCGCGAAAGCTTGTCAACTCGCTCGCTACTGACTTATGAGTTTTTGAAGCTCTATTCTAAATTATGCCATGAGATTATTATAATCACATTGTGTAATTATCCTAAGCGATCTTTGTTTAGTGCATATGGTGAAAAGTATCTCAGACTTACCTACAACCATAAGAAAAGAGCCCTCAGTGTGTAATGTGGTTAGAGAGAGAAAAGTCTCCTTGAAAACTCTTCTAGGAGCCTCAACCAAAAATGGAGCTTAAGTTTGAAGTACTACTAATTTTTGGCGGATAGATCTCTAATTCCTCATATCCAATCGTGACCAATCATTAGTGGAGATGTGGTGTTAGTAGCTCACTCGACTTCAAATTCAATTTGACTACTTCCTCTCACGGTGAAGTGGGTCTCATTTCTTGAATCCAGTTGATGAAGCTTGTGTCTCTTCTTATTTATGCTTTGATTTGTGGTTTACTACTCTCTCTATCTCATTCCATTTTGACTTTTGAGTAGAAGAACATATGAATTTGAGCAAGGGTTTTTTGTTAACCTGTAAAAGAGGTGAAGTGGCTCTCATCTCTTGATTATAGTTTGTGTATAGTATGACTATTCATTCTTGTGCTCTAATTTGTATTGTATCTACTTTCTACCACTCTTGTTGAATAGAAGAACATGGAGATATGAAGAAGAAGTTTCATTGACTGGTCTTTGTCCTGGCAACTCTGGTGTACCCGAACATAAAAGTGGGAGCTTTTTAAAGGGGCAGTTACTTATTCACCATTTTCAGTTTGGGGTAATAATCCACATGTCACCTTCATTTTCAAATCTATCATATTACCACATCTTGTTTACAATTGTTAACAATCTCCAACTGGGATACATTTTTGGAAAAAAATTTAACTCCGTTAGGGGTAGATCCGTCCTTCAAAATTTGAATTTTCATGTAAAAAAATAAAAAAAGAAAATAAAGAAATTAGGTGAAGCATAGAAATAAAAGAAGAAGAATGGAGGTCTGCTTCTTCGCTCATACTCCGCAGCAGCTCCGCCTCTTGTCGTCCGATTCTCTGCCGATGAATACGGCGGTAGCGGAGAGGAAGTACCGGAAACCCACCAACTGCTGCTTGTTTTGCCATTCGGTAACTGCTTCCCCGAATTCAACTCTGATGGGCATGTCTCATTTCTCGCCCCCAATGTCTCCGCCACACTCTCCGACGGAGGCCAAATCCTGTTCGTTCCAGGGTTTTCTGACGCGATTTACTAACGCGTTTAGTCGCAAGTATACGGTCAAGTAGTAATGGGAGTATTTTTTACGACTCCGAGTATCAAACCCAATGGAATTATACGATTATCAGCTAATTAATGATTAATTAAACGATACCTATGTAACCGGTAAAAATTGTTTGATTTTGGAAGTTCGTCGCCCACAAACAAGCGACTTAAAATTAAATAACAACTAAGCTAACTGTTTTTGTATGATTTTTTAATTCAAATGAACGATTGTGATGGAATAAGTTTATGGAGAAGAACTAGGAAATCAATGGTCCCTAGGGGTCTTAGCAATTTCCGGATTTTTTCTTAAAAACACTCTAGTGATATTTAGTTACACCGGGTCACACTCATCATGTTATTTCGTCGATCTCACATGATTCTACGTTTCGGTCTACTTCAGGTCCTATCCGTCCACCTCCGTCTACCGTTACGTTCTAATTGGTTCGTTAGGCTTGCTCACCGGGTCCTGTCGGTCCACCGATTTCACTCAATCCTAACCAATCCCAACCGAAACAACCCTCGCACGGTTAATCAAGCTCTTTTCTCCTCTCCGTCTCAAAGAACTACAAGATTACCTACACTATTCTTCAACACGTTTTGGAACATTCACTTTCATGAAACTTCCTCAACACATAGCACACCATTGGGTGATCAAGCCAAGCATACTAAATAAATAAGCACAAGAATATGTAAGATAACTAGAACATCCACTAGCTTTAAGCATAAAGCATGAATCAAGTCTTCAAACCCGGAAAAATACTTAGAAAATCCTAGTTCTCCATCAATTGCCTAGCTTAGAGAGTTGAACTAGACATGAAATAGTTTAACAAAGTCAAAATATTCATAAACATAGATGAAAGATGAAGAAGATGATATCAAACGCTAAAATCTTCAAGGATTGATGATATTCGCACTCCAAGCTTCGTCTCCCACCTTCTCGTGCTCTCCTATGCTCCAAAGATGCGTAACAATCCTCTTTTGCACGGCCTCCTAGGTTGGAATGAGTCTTCCACGCTCCAACTTTCAAAATTCGCGAAACAGCCCCCAAAAGTTGCGTTCTAACCCTCTGTTCGCACGAACAGTCGTGTGTTCGCACGAACACAACTTTGCTCTCTGTTCGCACGAACATATTTCATGTTCCCACAATTTTGCAGTCCCTTTTTCACCCTTTTTTAGCCAGCTGGAAAAAATTTCTAAGTGTTTTTGTTCGTGCGAACAGAATTGTTGTTCGCACGAACAACCCTGGGGCTATCAATTCTCAGCTCTTTTCTTGATTCTTCTTCTTTCGGCTTAAATCTCGAACATCTCCTTGAGCCATTCCCATGTTCTGAAGTTCGTTTCTGCTCCAAAATACTCGCACCGAGCTCCCGGTTCCTGAAATCCACAACACAAGCAAATACCGGAAGATCACATGCAACAAATAAAGCCTAAATTACACGGAAAACGCGCGTAGTACAAAATAAAGGCCAAAAACTCAAGTATGCTCAAAACTTCTAAGATTTGGTCAATTTCTTACATAAATGCATCGACACACACGCAAAAAGGTGGTGAATCCTATAAGAATATCACTCCTAATGCAGAGTTATCATTTTCCCCAATTTCTCGATAGGCCGACCGGTTCGACGGATTCGATTAATGCGGTGGTGGTGATGCTGGGTCTGGATCGATTCAGCTCAATCACGGTGGTGGATTGAGCTACAAGGATTTGTTCACTGAACTGATGGATTTGATGGATTCGATGAATGTGAATAAAGAAATCCAAATTCCACATGCAGTGACCAACAACAATGGTAGAAATTTTTCTTGGGTTGAAGTTAATTGCAAATGGCGTTGATGAAAAACATCAATTTTTTATGTCTCCTTCGATTCTATACCCCAGAAACTTTTTTCAGGCCTGATTCTTCTTCTTCTCCTTCTGCTGCAGCTTTTTTAGGTCTGCATCTAATAGATCTGCTTCTAACATCCGAATCTTTCTCAAATCGACCATTTTGATCGACGATTATCTGGTTCAAGTGTTGATGTCAAGTTCAGGAGTTTTAGAGGTTGGGTGGTGGTTTACAGAGGATTCGGGAGCTTAGAGGTACTGCTAGCCGGAATTAATGGAGGTCGGACTGGTGTAAAAGGGTTTGTTCTGGGTTAGTGTTGAATATCTACTTGCAGCAGCGGTGATGCTAGTGGTGGTCAACGTGAACGTGTGGGTGGGCGTGATTTAACAATTGAAATATGGGTTCCTTGGTGGTGGTTGTACTGGTGACGGCGGTAGTGGTCGCCGGATTAAAAGTTTTAGTGGCGGTGATGGTGGTACAGCGGTGGCAGAGTTGGATATGTTCATGTTGTTCATATTTTTTTATTTGGACCAATTTAACCCTCAAAACCGTTAAACTAACGTAAAATTTTAGATGGAATTTAGCCCAGTTATTGATTGATTGCAATCATAAACTGGAGGTTGTAATAAGAGTGTTTCGTAATTGGAGGTGGTAAGTGGATTATTACCCCATACTGGAGGTGGCTAATATGTGACCCTTTTTTATTTCATTTTCCCATTAGGTTTTTCGTGATAAGGTTTAAAGGAGGCAAACTATACCGGTCCCTATCACCATGTAATATTTTTCTGAGTCACAAATTTTTTCCACCGAGTATTTCCTGACAATGTTTTTAGCAATGCTAATAATGTTGAATATTCGAGGGGGAGTGTTATGTGTATTTGGGCTTATTTCGAATATCCACCATAGTTGGTAGCCCATGTTTTATGTTCATATCTTAGCCCATGAGCCCACCCTAATGTCTATATAAAGGGCGTGGAGTTGGACATATTTTACACACATCAATAAGATCTCACTTAGGGTATTTCCAACCCCAAGGGGGAGGGGAGGGGGAGGAGGAGAGGGAAAATCTTATAAAAATATGGTTCAACTCCAAACCTATGGGGGGGATGAGGAGGGGGTTCTATTGGGAGAAATTTTGCCTTGGGTGTGGGATGGTTAAGGGATATTTCCCCCATAGACATGCCCACACCCAAGACAACATTTCTCCCCATAGCACTCCCTCCCCCCTCCCCTCATGGGGCTCGACTTGAACAATATCTCTATACAATTCCACCCCCCCATGGGGTTGGAGATGCCCTTATTGTCTCTCTCAACTGCTCTTATTCTCAACAAAATTATTTTATTAGGGTGAAAAGTAAAAAATATAAGGATTAATTAGAAAACTTATGAAAAATATTTAAATGTAAGAAATTGTGAAATCAAAACTTAGGAGTCCGTTTTCAAGAGATACGACTACGACCCACATAAACACTAAAAACTTTAAAAACTCACAAGAAACATGGATTGACTAAATTTCATCCTACTAAAAAGCAAAAAATAAACACCGGTGTTTCTGCAGAGAGAGAGAGATAGAGATGGTATGGTGAAGACAAAGGGGAGGACAAGATGATGGTGATGGTGATGATGAGGTAGAAGATGAAACAGGTGATGGTGATGGTACGTAAAGGTTCAATTGTGATATTTAGGTGTCTAACATGTGTAGAGATAAGGAGAATTAAGAGGTTTCAGGTGGGTATTCCTATAGTTTTGAGATGTTAATGTTATGCTATTCCTGTACTGGAGACTACATATCACTTTCTTTTATCCAGGGAGAGTGTGCCAGAAGAGTTTGGAGCTCGTTTCATACCATGTTCAATGACCCTCTCCCCCTCTCCTTGTGCGGCATGTTATATTTTTAGTGGGACTACTTGTATTCGTCATATCAGATTCATATCCTTCGCTTCATAGTTCCTTGTATCATCTTCTTAGAGTTATGGATCGCTTGAAATCGAGCTTTTCTTTACGAGCATCCCATGTAGTCGCATTCAATTATTACAAGGGTATATTGCTGGCTTAGAGAAATTCTTCCTTTGTTCACCCTTCCAGAGAGTTGAGCTTTTGGACTGCCTAATGATGGCCGAATTGCGTCTCCCCTGTCTCTAGACGACAGTACGAAGAGCCTGTTAGGTTAGTTTGACTCGACCTGGTCCTGGTCAAGCATCCCTTCATTTTGATGACCACTCCATCTAGGAGAAGGAGCAGGGGATGCGTCTTACAGGACCGTGATGGAGTTGTTCTTGTCGCCTTTTCTTGCAGTTTTGGTTCCGTCACCTAAGTTGAGGTTGAGGCAGATCCCTCCTTGACGGTCTAACACTGTCTTACATCACGGGCCTTGCAATGGATTGTGCTTTTGACAATTCTACGTTGGTGATTCAAAGTATTCATGGTCCACGACTGTAATACCCCGCTTATTTAGAAAGGGTAAAACGGTAATTTTAGAAGCCTAATAAGAATTTTATTTGCAAAGTGACATTTGGGTAAATTATTTAGTTTTATTAGTGTGAGATTTTAGAGAAATAATAGACTAGTATCCACAAGTTAAACCGTGAGCGTTTCGTTAAATTTTTAGTTTTAGTTTCTTTAACTCGTGTCCCACCACCGCGACACTCGGTAGAATTGCCACACCCAATCACCTAGGTGGACAGTTGTAATACCCCGTTTAATTTTGAAGGGTAAATTGGGTAATTGAGAAATAAAAATTTAATTTTTGTTGCAAGTGACGAGTTGGGTTATTTTTGGGTTGAAAAATATACTCGGGAATTTCATATAATAATTCTATAGAAAACGGTATTTTTATTGTGTATTTTATTTAGCATTTTATGTAGTTATTTAAATATACCAAAGTGCGTACCCAACCCACTAGATTGACATCCATTTGGTACTCCTTAAACACCCTAGCATAGCTAACTAGAAGACCAAAAAAATGAAATGGCAAGTCGGTTGAGGAAATCAACCTCTCCAAGCATCAATTCCCTATTTAATATTCTCTCTCTCTCCTTCTTTTTCTCACACCACAAACCCATCAGACAAAACAAAGTCTCTCTCACTCTTCCTTGCAAACCCACGGCACCACCACCACCGCACCTCCATCACCACCACCCGAACCACCTTCATCACCAGCAGCCTCCTTCTCTCACTCCCTCTCCTTTCCTTCTCTGCTACACACCACCAGCAGCAGCAGCAGCTCCCCGACGAGGAGCTGCAACCCACTCCGGCGAACCACCCGACGGGGAGAAAGCCGCCACCCATTTCTGCCTCTCTCTCCCTCACTGTTTTGAACCCCTGAACCACCTCCTCCTCTCTGTTTTGTCGCTAGGAGTGGAAAGAACAGCAGCAGTTTGCTGCAGTGCAGCCAGAACCACCAAACCCGCCGACGGCCACCATTAATTCCGGCGAGAAGCTCACCCGAGCTAACCGGAGCGACCCACTCTCTCCCGTTGGTACCAAAATACTCCTGGGGGTCCGAGGAGTGCTTTAGCAACATGAAAAAGATCCTAGAACGTCGGATTCTTTGCCGGAGTTCATCACCGCCGACCACCACCTTCGGAGACATGACCCGCTCCGTTTCTTGACTGTTTCTCGCGATTTTTCGCGTAGGTGAGTCCTAAATCACCCTCTAGTTCGTTTCTAATCATCAAAATCGCATATTGTTAACTCTAACGCGAATCGGGTATGTTGGGTTTGAGTTGTATGCTTGTGTTCATAAAGGGGGGTTGTTTATGTTGTTTCTGAAAAGTTGGGGGTGAGATGTGAACTACATGTGTAGTTTCTGAAAAGTTGGCGGTAATTTGTGTATAATATGAAACTGCATATAATATATAATATATAAACTTTAAAATGTGATTTTTGGATTTATGTTATATGCTAATATTTCTATATATTATTTTGACTATATAAAAGTATATATGTTGTAAAAATTACATAAGACTATATTTATATGAAATATTGTTGTTCTTATAAGCAAGATAAAATGTACAATTTGGTTTAATTATATAATTTCAGTTTGGTTAACTAAATAGTTTAAATTACTTGTAAATTAGCATTTTGAGTAAAATATACTATTTTGAGAATATTGATAAAAATAAATAAGTTGGAAGTTAATTTGTGAAATAACTATTTAGTAGACTTTTTAAATAAAAATCTACAATTCTATTATTTGATATTACTTGATTATTTTTCCTAGAAAGTAGAAATTACCTCTCCAACATAAATTTACAGATATATATGACTTGTTTTATTGAAATAAATATTTTGTGAATTTTATTTAAGTATTTAGTTCTTTTATAGTATATATATACTTTCTAATAAATAAATAGCTATAATTGAATTAGTTTGAATTAACTTTTATAGTCACTTATGAATAAATAGTTTTTATAATAAATTATTATTTCCTAAATAAAGAGAATGTAAAAGCTTAATATTAGATTTATTCCTCAATAATTTTACATGTTTATATTTATATAAGTTATAATATTTTTATGAGGAAAATATAAGTGTTACTTAAATAATTGTTTTATGCTATTAATTAATGGGGTTAAGGGGGATAATTTCAAATGAGAAATTAGGAGATATAGCATTTTTGCATACTATACTTGCATAATTAGACTTGTAATTAATTTAAAAATTATAAATTGTAGGTGACGAATTCGTAGACGAGGGCTCGAGGTGAGTAAATATGCCTAATATTGTGTGCCCATCCTTCTTTCGTGTGCAATTATTTTTATAATTTTTACGTCTCAAATGTGATTTGTGATTTAAGTGCTTAACTTGATATTTCAATTGCTTGTTTATTGATTCTTTTGGAAAATATCACATGAAATTATTAATACGTAATAACGTAAAGTGAAACAGTTGTGCGGTGGAACCCTATTCAAATTCTTCTATATATTGTGATTATTATATTTGGCTCGGTTGCCATTGCCCCGAGTCGCACCATGTACTCACCTTTCTGGCCGCTAGAGTCTTAAGGGGGTGTCGACAATTAAGGTATTGGTTGCATGAGAGATGGTTGGCTCTATATTTTTGGATTGGTTTGTTCCCCGTTACAACTAAATAATAAATGTGGATTTTTCATATGGATGATGGATGGACTTGATTTATTTTGGAAAATATGGAAATGGATTGAGAATATTAAATGGTGAGTTGGATAAATTGGTCATTTGAAATAATATGTTGTTTACTTCCTTACTATGCCTATTTTATTCAAAATAAAAATATGCCTCTTTCCGATTTACACGTTAGGGTGTTTACTTGCTCAGTGTTTGTGCTGACTTTGGAAAAACTGCGGTCTTGTTTCTTGCCCTCGCAGGTCTAGGTGAAGGAAGCTCGGCTTAACGGGAATCGCGGACTCACTTAGTTTATCTAGTATTTAAATAATTGAAACACCTGGACAATGTTTCATCATGTTTAATAGTATGTAATATTTTACTATTGAAGACTTATGGTTTGTAATAAATAATTATGGTGATGTTTGTTTTGTTTACCATTGATCCCCTCGCACCCGGGAGCGATCTCGGGCACGGAGCGTCATCCCGTATTTCTCCCCACGGCGAAGTGCGGGGTGTCGCAGGTGGTATCAGAGCAGGCTATCCAAAAATGAATTAAAACCTGTAGGGAAATTTAAAATGAATATAGGATAAGAAAATTTATAATTTGACAAGCCGATTGGGGTATGGGTAGTATTATTCTTATTGAAGTCCCACCCACCCACGTCCATTTCCAATTTGGAATGACGTTTTGAGACTTATGATATCTGAGTTGTCTGGTTTTGAATATGAGATATATGTGTTGATACAGTTTTACATGATCATGTGGAGAAAAAAAAATTATATGCTTGATTTATTAGATGTGATATGTGTGCTATGTGAAAAGGTTACCATGCATTTCATGAAATAAATTCATTTTAACTATTTATCTATGGTAAAATAAGCAATAATAAAATAGGTGACAGTGTAGGAATATGACTGATAGAACACTGCGATACTACACTAGGAGAGTGAGCCAAGAACAAATAGAAGCTGAAAGAAACAACCAACCCACAGTGGAACAACTAGCTGCACAGATGGCACAGATGACGCAAATCATGGACCGAGTAGTCGGTAATGAGGAGCGTGGAAGACAAAGCTATGCCAAGCAGATAGCCGATCTGAATCCTCGCCAATTCAGTGGGAAGGAAGATCCCGTTGAACTGGAGAACTGGATTAGACATTCGAGAAGCTGCTTAGGGTTGTGCATTGCCCTGATGATGAAAAGATCAACTGCGCCATCATCCATCTGTCAGATGACGCAGATGATTGGTGGACAACCAGTCAAGAAGTCTTGCTGGCTCGACCCAATTTCAACTGGGAAGCCTTTAAGACTGCTCTTAGAACCCGGTTCTACCAGCACATGTTAAGAGAATGAAGTGCAATGAGTTCAACAATCTGAAGCAAGGGAACGGCTCAGTGACGGACTACTTCAAAAAGTTCGTGGAGCTACTGAGGTTTGCAGGCCACACTGTACCCAATGAGGATGATAAGATCAACAAGTTTATTTCGGGACTACACCTCCAGTTGCAGAAGATCATGCGTAGAAGGACTTACTACACTCTGCACGAGGCATATGATCGAGCAGCTGACATGTGGCAAGTCCAGGAGGTACATGATGAGTTTCGCGGGAAATGCAAGGCAGCTGAAGCAGGAGGTAGCAGCAGTAACATGGCAAGGGACAAGAAGTTGAAGCCAAACAATGGAGGAAACCATCAGAACCAGCAGTGGCAGGTAGCTCGGCCAGTTCGCCGCTACATCTGCAAGAGATGCCAGCGAAACCACCCTGGAGCGGATTGTATGGGGAACTGTCGTATGCCACAACTGTGGAAGGAGAGGGCATCGAGCCTATGAATGCCTTGCTCCACCAGCCAGAAACCAGCAAGGAAACCGAGGAGGAAACTATCAGAGGCAACCCCAGAACAACTATCTGGGAAACCGCCAGCAGTACAGGAACCAGTAACCCGCAACCCTGCAGATCGGATATGGAAACAGGAACCCTGGAAACCGCAACAACCAGGGAAATGGCTATGGAAGGCAGCCAAACTACAACCAGGGGAATGCAGGACAACATGGAGCTCAGAACCGCAACAACAATGCTGGTCATGGAGGTAATGTGAACACTGGAGCTGAAGCAGGAGGATCTGGAACTCAGAATGCCAATGTGGGAAGGATTGCAGTCATGACAAAGACTGAGGCTGAAGCTGCTCACGGAGTTGTCACGGGTACTTTCCTTGTCCATGAGCACCCAGCCTTTATATTATTTGATTCTGGCGCATCATACTCATTCATATCATTATCATTTGCTGAGAAATTGAGTTTGAATAAGTCTGCTAGAAAATCTATTACAGTAGCAACACCCACTGGCCACATAGCAGTTTGTGACACTGTATTTGAAGGAGTAAAAGTCAAAATTCTAGCCTATACCTTGCCTGCGGATTTGATTAAGTTCGATCTCAAAAGCATAGACGTCATCCTAGGGATGGTTTGGCTTAGCAAATATCGAGCCATCATTTATTTTTATGATCAGAAGGTTCGGCTAAGAGGACCCAACGGTGAGAAGATCTCTTATCGCGGAATTAAGAAGGAGCCCTGTATTAGACTAGTGTCAGCACTGACCATAGTCAACCAAGTGAAGAAAGGGAACTCTGCCTACTTGTGTTACATCCAGGATGTGTCCAAGAAGGAGAATGTGTTGGAAGAGATACCTGTCGTGAAGGAATTTCCCGACGTATTTCCAGATGAGATTCTAGGTATGCCACCCAAAAGAGAAGTGGAGTTTACTCTAGACTTAGCACCCGGAACCGCGCCGATCTCAAAAGCGCCGTATCGGATGGCACCAGCTGAACTGAAGGAGCTGAAGGACCAATTGCAAGAACTCCTACAGAACGGATACATAAGGCCAAGTGTTTCACCGTGGGGAGCACCAGTGCTTTTTGTGAAGAAGAAAGATGGAAGCTTAAGGCTATGCATTGACTACCGTGAGTTGAACAATGCAACCATCAAGAATAAGTACCCTCTACCCTGTATTGACGACATGTTCGATCAATTACAAGGGGCTAGTGTCTTCTCGAAGATTGACTTGAGGTCAGGGTACCATCAATATCGGGTAGCCGAGAAGGATATCCCGAAGGCAGCCTTTAGAACGAGGTATGGCCATTATGAGTTCACAGTAATGCCTTTTGGTCTAACCAATTCACCTGCAGTGTTTATGGATCTGATGAACCGAGTGATGAGGCCGTTCCTAGACCGTTTTGTAGTCGTCTTCATTGATGACATCCTTGTGTACTCGAAGGGCGAGGATAAACACGAGGAACATCTTAGAGAAGTGTTGCAGACTCTGAGACAAGAACGGTTGTGTTCTAAGTTATCTAAATGTGAATTTTGGCTGGATCGTGTTCCATTTCTGGGTCACATCATCTCGAAAGAGGGAATATCAGAGGATCCAGGAAAGATTTCAGCAGTCAAATATTGGTCTACGCCAAAGAATGTGTCCGAGATAAGAAGTTTCCTTGGCTTAGCAGGCTACTACAGACGTTTCGTGAAGGATTTCTCCAAGATTGCCAGGCCACTGACTACGCTGACGAAGAAGACTGTGAAGTATCACTGGGACGACAAATGTGAAGAAGCATTTCAGACCCTAAAGGAGAAGCTGACTACGGCCCCAGTATTAGCTTTACCAAACGACTCTGGCGAGTTTGAAGTATACAGTGATGCATCGAAGAAAGGTCTAGGTTGTGTACTTATGCAGGATAGAAGGGTGATTGCCTATGCTTCAAGGCAGCTGAAACCTCATGAGGAAATCTACGCTACACACGACTTCGAGTTAGCAGCAAAATTTTTCGCGCTGAAGATATGGAGACACCACTTATATGGAGCAGTATGCAAGCTTTACACTGATCACCGCAGTCTCAAGTACATCTTCACACAGAAGGAGTTGAACAACAGACAACGAAGATGGCTAGAAATCATCAAGGACTATGACCTGCGCATCTAGTACCACGAAGGGAAGGAAAACGTAGTTGCTGACGCATTGATTCGAAAGGCGAGCCATGCCTTGAACGCAATGATAGTCTTGCCAGAATGGCTGTGCCATGAATTCAGAAAGCTCGAGATTGAAGTCGTGGATCAAGGAGGAGTACAGAACCTGCTCAGCAGCCGTACCAGACTTCCTTGAGGAAATAAGGAGTAACCAAGTTGGAGACGTGAAGCTAGATAGAATCAGAAAGAAAATCGCTGAAGGAAAAGCCAACGACTTTAAGATTCACGAGGATGGAAGCATTCGCTACAAAGGAAGGTGGTGCGTACCACAGAAGTGTGCAGAAACTAAGGAGAGATTGATGTGTGAAGCTCACAACACACCTTACTCAGTACACCCTGGAGGCGACAAGATCTACAAAGATTTGAAGAAGATGTTCTGGTGTCCTAACATGAAAAAGGAGGTAGCAGAATTCGTAGCCTTATGCTTAACATGTCAGAAGGTGAAGTTCGAACACAAAAGGATTGGAGGCTTAGTTCAGCCACTAGACGTACCAGTTTGGAAGTGTGATTCCATCTCGATTGATTTCGTGACTGCCTTGCCGACGTCAAAGAATGGACTCAACCAGATATGGGTAGTAGTAGATCGACTGACCAAGACAGCTAGGCTCATTCCGATGAAGGACACTTGGAACATGGAGCAAAGAGCAGACGCGTATGTTAAAAAATAGTGAGGTATCATGGGGTTCCAAGTTCGATAATTTCTGATAGGGACCCTAATTTCCTCTCTCATTTTTGGCGAGCTCTTAATGATGCATTAGGAACTCAGTTGAGGTTCAGTACAGCGTTTCACCCAGCTACGGACGGTCAAACAGAAAGAACAATTCAGACATTGGAGGACATGCTAAGAGCTTGTGTCATGGATTTCCAAGGCTCATGGGTTGACAAACTACCTTTGATAGAGTTCTCCTACAACAACAGTTACCACGCCATCATTGGCATGGCACCGTATGAAGCTTTGTACAGAAGAAAGTGCCGATCGCCACTGTGTTGGAATGACATCAGCGAGACGATAGTAATTGGCCCGCAAGTTATCGAGGATATGACAGATCAAGTACGACTCATCCAGCAAAGAATGAAGGCAGCTCAGGACAGGCAGAAGTCTTATGCGGATCAGAAAAGAAGGCCGTTGGAGTTCCAGATTGGAGAAAAAGCACTTCTCAAGGTTTCACCTACTAAGGGAGTAACGAGATTCAACCAGAAAAGGGAAATTGAGCCCAAATTTTATCGGACCATACGACGTATTGGAGAATTGGGGAAGTTGCTTATCGACTAGACTTACCTTCTAATTTGGGACGATTTCACAATGTCTTTCACGTTTCACAACTGAAGAAGTACGTTCCAGACCCATCTCATGTGCTAGACCCTAAACCAGTTGAGTTAGAACCGTCTCTTACATACGAGGAACACCCTGTCAAGATTCAGGACACTAAAACAAGAGACACACGTGCCAAGAGCGTCAAGCTGGTAAAAGTTTTATGGACGAACCATCAGACCGAAGAGGGTACTTGGGAAGCAGAAGATGATATGAGAAAGAAGTATCCCCACCTATTTAATAAGGTAAATTGAGTTCCGAGGACGTCACTCCCTAAGGGGGGGAGGATGTAACCTTTCGCTATAATACCCTTACGTTCCTAAAATAAATCTTAGTATCACATATTAACCCTAGTACCTTTTCATGATATAATTTGTGCATCATTATATCAACATATATTTTCATTTTATAGAGACGATATGATTATTGAGTATGGGTGGATTTAGCTTCGAGGACGAAGCTTTTCTTTAAGGGGGGAAGGATGTAATACCCCGTTTAATTTTGAAGAGTAAATTGGGTAATTGAGAAATAAAAATTTAATTTTTGTTGCAAGTGACGAGTTGGGTTATTTTTGGGTTGAAAAATATACTCGGGAATTTCATATAATAATTCTATAGAAAACGGTATTTTTATTGTGTATTTTATTTATCATTTTATGTAGTTATTTAAATAAACGAAAGTGCGTACCCAACCCACTAGATTGACATCCATTTGGTACTCCTTAAACACCCTAGCATAGCTAACTAGAAGAAAAAAAAAAATGAAATGGCAAGTCGGTTAAGGAAATCAACCTCTCCAAGCATCAATTCCCTATTTAATATTCTCTCTCTCTCTCTCCTTTTTCTCACACCACAAACCCATCAGACAAAACAACGTCTCTCTCACTCTTCCTTGCAAACCCACGACACCACCACCACCGCACCTCCATCACCACCACCCGAACCACCTTCATCACCAGCAGCCTCATTCTCTCACTCCCTCTCCTCTCCCTCTCTGCTACACGCCACCAGCAGCAGCAGCAACTCCCCGACGAGGAGCCGCCACCCACTACGGCGAACCACCCGACGGGGAGAAAGCCGCCACCCATTTCTGCCTCTCTCTCCCTCACTATTTTGAAACCCTGAACCACCTCCTCATCTCTGTTTCGTCGCTAGGAGGGGAAAGAACAGCACCAGTTTGCTGCCGTGCAGCCAGAACCACCAAACCCGCCGCCGGCACCATTAATTCCGGCGAGAAGCTCACCCGAGCTAACCGGAGCGACCCACTCTCTCCCGTTGGTACCAAAATACTCCTGGAGGTCCGAGGAGTGCTTTAGCGACATCAAACAGATCCTAGAACATCAGATTCTTTGCAGGAGTTCATCACCGCCGGCCACCACCTTCGGAGACGTGACCCGCTCCGTTTCTTGACCGTTTCTCGCGGTTTTTCGCGTAGGTGAGTCCTAAATCACCCTCTAGTTCGTTTCTAATCATCAAAATCTCATCTTGTTAGCTCTAACACGAATCCGGTATGTTGGGTTTGAGTTGTATGCTTCTGTTCATAAAGGGGGGTTGTTTATGTTGTTTCTGAAAAGTTGGGGGTGAGATGTGAACTGCGTGTGTAGTTTCTGAAAAGTTGGGGGTAATTTGTGTATAATATGAAACTGCATATAATATATAAACTTTAAAGTGTGATTTTTGGATTTATGTTATATGCTAATATTTCTATATATTATTTTGACTATATAAAAGTAAATATGTTGTAAAAATTACATAGGACTATATTTATATGAAATATTGTTGTTGTTATAAGCAAGATAAAATGTACAATTTGGTTTAATTATATAATTTCAGTTTGGTTAACTAAATAGTTTAAATTGCTTGTAAATTAGCATTTTGAGTAAAATATACTATTTTGAGAATATTGATAAAAATAAATAAGTTGGAAGTTAATTTGTGAAATAACTATTAAGTGGACTTTTTAAATAAAAATCTATAATTCTATTATTTGATATTACTTGATTATTTTTCCTAGAAAGTAGAAATTACCTCTCCAACATAAGTTTACAGATATATATGACTTGTTTTATTGAAATAAATATTTTGTGAATTTTATTTAAGTATTTAGTTCTTTTATAGTATATATATACTTTCTAATAAATAAATAGCTATAATTAAATTAGTTTAAATTAACTTTTATAGTCACTTATGAATAAATAGTTTTTCTAATAAATTATTATTTCCTAAATAAAGAGAATGTATAAGCTTAATATTGGATTTATTCCTCAATAATTTTACAAGTTTATATTTATATAAGTTATAATATTTTTATGAGGAAAATATAAATGTTAATTAAATAATTGTTTTATGCTATTAATTAATGGGTTTAAGGGGGATAATTTCAAATGAGAAATTAAGAGATATAGCATTTTTGCATACTATACTTGCATAATTAGACTTGTAATTAATTTAGGAATTATAAATTTTAGGTGACGAATTCGTAGACGAGGGCTACGTGTATATGTAGGAGCTTTATCGTGATAATTTGTCGTGCTACTCGAGGTGAGTAAATATGCCTAACCTTGTGTGCCCGTCCTTCTTTCGTGTCCAATTATTTTTATGATTTTTACGTCTCAAATGTGATTTGTGATTTAAGTGCTTAACTTGATATTTCAATTACTTGTTTATTGATTCTTTTGGAAAATATCACATGAAATAAATAATACGTAATAACGTAAAGTGAAAACAGTTGTGCGGTGGAACCCTAGTCAAATTCTTCTATATATTGTGATTATTATATTTGGCTCGGTTGCCATTGCCCCGAGTCGCACCATGTACTCACCCTTCTGGCCGCTAGAGTCTTAAGGGGGTGTCGACACTTAAGGTCTTGGTTGCATGCGAGATGGTTAGCTCTATATTTTTGGATTGGTTTGTTCCCCGCTACAACTAAATAATAAATGTGGATTTTTCATATGGATGATGGATGGACTTGATTTATTTTGGAAAATATGGAAATGGGTTGAGAATATTAAATGGTGGGTTGGATATTTTAAATTGGTCATTTGAAATAATATGTTGTTTACTTCCTTATTATGCCTCTTTTATTCAAAATAAAAATATGCCTCTTTCCGATTTACACGTTGGGGTGTTTACTTGCTCAGCGTTTGTGCTGACTTTGGAAAAACTGCGGTCTTATTTCTTTCCCCCGCAGGTCTAGGTGAAGGAAGCTCGGCTTAACGGGAATCGCGAACTCACTTAGTTTATCTAGTATTTAAATAATTGAAACACCTAGACAATGTTTCATCATGTTTAATAGTATGTAATATTTCACTATTGAAGACTTATAGTTTGTAATTAATAATTATGGTGATGTTTGTTTTATTTACCATTGATCCCCTCGCACCCGGGAGAGATCTCGGGCGCGGAGCGTATTTCTCCCCACGGCGAAGTGCGGGGTGTCGCAGTGGGTGTCGCAACAGTACTCCACCCACACCCTATAGTTTTCTCACCAAACTCATCTTCTTCATACTTTGTCTTCACGACAAAGCCTCCATCACCACCTCCAACATCACCGCCCCTATCACCATCATCTCTACTTCCTCTCCAAGCAACCCCAGGTATAAAGGGAGCCTCCAACATCCCTCCTCACCCCAGCATCCACCACCACAGCCACTCTTCACCACCACCGTCACTTTCACCAACGCCACCACCTTTGTTGAAGACAAACCCACCACCACCATCTATCATCTATCTCTATCTCTCTCTCCCTCTTACTCCCTATCTCTCAGTTCTCATAGAGGCTGGTAGCAGCGACATAAGAAAGGGCGGTAGCAGCTACCACCCACCACCGCAACCACCATCGTTGCCGGCGGCAACCACCGAGGAGCAACCCACCTCCCTATATCTATACTCTCTGCCTATTTCTCACCCTATATCTCTGAACTTTGAAGGAAGTAGCAGCAGCAGCAGAGCCTAGTAGCAGCAGCTGCTAATCCAGCTGCCACCGCCGGAGGTTGTCACCACCAGAGCCCAAGAAGAAAGCCCACTGCCTTCTCATCTCTCTCCCTCTAGGGCTTTATCTCTCTCTCTCTCCCACTTGGGTTGGACCTGAAACAGAAGCAAAGTAGCGGTAGCTGCAGCTGTCGAAGCAGCAGAAGCACTACCACCGCCGGAACTCCATTAAAACCGACCAAAACTCCGGCAAGCTACACCGAAGTGATGCAGCGCCACCCACAACCTCGGTTTGCTTCCAGTAGAATCCTATAGGGCTGAATAGCTCATGAGAAGGCTCAGAACAGGCTAGAGAAGCCATTAAAGCCTGCCACGAAGCTCAACTCCGGCGACTCCGACGTCGAACTCCGACCCGGCTCAAATCCTCGTCGGTTCTTGCGTTTCTTCGAACAGGTGCACTCTAAATCTTCCCTTAGGCTGACCTATGAACTCAAAATCATGTCTTTGTGCTTTGATTCGGGTTTTGTTGGATGTGTTCATCTTGTTCTTTCTAAGGGAGTGCAAATTGTGGTTCTCATAAAGTTAGGGGCAATAGATGTGGCATAAGAGAACTGTTTTGCTTGGTTAGGGGGTGTTCGGTTCCTTTCTCATAACTTGATGGGTTTCTTGTCAATTAACAACCTGAAATTTTAAGACAAATGGGATTTTGGGATTTAAATTGTTTTCAACTATTTCTAGCTCCCTTTCTAGTTGAATAAAAGGGGTGATAAACATTGAAATACTATGGGTAAGAATATAGGTTAGCTAAATAGTATTGTTCTCTTGAAAATTTAGAAATAAAACTTTTGGTTATACGTTGCTTTCCGGTCCGTTATTTAATTAGTATTTTAGAATTTAAGTTAACGATATTATCATTTGATGATAAGTGTACTAGTTGTTAGCATAGAAATATTTGGGATATAAAAGAATGTTATGTCACATTTGTTTAAATGGATATTGAGTTTGAAATAGTTTTTTATAAATCGATATTTGGACTTGCATCAATTTCTACAAATTCTAGTTACCTTCCAAGTTGAATTAAATTATATTAATTGGAGTTATATGGGTAGAAACATTGTTAGTTAATTGTAATTCATGTTCTTGAAAAATAAAAGAGCTAGAAATGCATTCCGATTGGTTCGAGTGAATAATTTCTTTGAATAAACTATTTTAAAGAGATTTTCTTGATTACTTAAGAATAAATGGATTGGTTAACAAATAAAAATATTGCTACGAGGAAAAAAAGATAAGTTTTGTAAAGGTGGATTAAGTGATTTCAAACAAGACTCGTTGGGCTTATACAAATTCATACTCGCTTACTTACATAGATAATTGTGACCAAATAAGGGATTTTTGATATGTTGGCGGTTTCGTAAGCAAAGACTACATCAATAAAATCTAGATCATGCTATCTATTGAAGAGAGTTTACATGTCCACCGCTGCGTGTCTAGCTTCATTTGTGTCACAGTATAATCTCACACTTTGTCTCAGAATGAATTTTATGACTCACATGTCTTACTTGGGATTTGGTTATAAGCATTTGATATGAAAATTGTGGCACGAAGAATAGTAACGTGTAATAACGTAAGGTAGGAAGTGTTGTGAGGGAAAAGGTTATTATTGTCAGTACTGAACCGGCTTGTGATGACTATTGTCGGCACTGAACCGGCCTGTGATTATTATTGTCGGGACTGACCCGGCCTGTGATGATTATTGTCGGGACTGACCCGGCCTGTAATTGTTATTGTCGGAACTGACCCGGCCTGTGATTATTATTGTCGGGACTGCCCCGGCCTGTGAATATTATTGTCGGGATTGACCCGGCCTGTGATTATTATTGTCGGGACTGCCCCGGCCTGTGATTGATATTGTGGGTACTGAACCGGCCTGTGATTATTATTGTCTGCACTGGACCGGCCTGTGATTATTATTTTCGGGACTGCCCCGGCCTGCGATTATTATTGTCGGTATTGATCCGGCCTGTGATTGTTATTGTCGGTATTGATCCGGCCTGTGATTGTTATTGTCGGTATTGATCCGGCCTGTGAATATTATTGTCGGGACTGCCCCTGCCTATGATTATCATTGTCGGTATTGATCCGCCTGTGATTGTTATTGTCGGTATTGATCCGACCTGTGATTGTTATTGTCGGTATTGATCCGGCCTGTGATCGTTATTGTCGGTGTTGACTTTGTTCACCCGGCTTGTGATTGTTATTGTCGATGTTGACTTTGTTCACACGGCCTGTGATTATGGTTGTAATGAGGAACTGGATCTTTATGATAAAATGGAAATTTTATACTTGGATTATTGGAATTAGATTGGAATTTTCAGATGAGGATTGGATATGGATTTAAACACTGGTTTTTGGTGATTCCTAAAATTGGGTTAGGAACTAAAGAATATTTCATTTACTATCTGTCTTTACTTCCGCTATCATTTTTAAATGAGATTGGAAATAATACTCCCTGTTTGAAAGTTGAGAAGGACATTCAAAAAAGTAAGGAGTATATCTGAGTTACCTACTTTATCCTTTAAGGTTACTCTTTCATGATTTCATTCCTCTTTGTATACACTGTGAGAAGAAGTCAATCTTCATCACTCGGATTTTTGATTTTATGGACATCAATGGAATTGGGTTGTTGAGACTTATTGGGAAGTTCAGTGATGTTGATCTCGGGCCGAACACAGGTTACTAGAAAATTTTTGGATTGAGAAAAGAACTTGGGATTGACATCCCACTATACTCTACATCTGACCAATTAATACTTACAGTTTTTACTCAAAATATGTCTCATCTGTATTTTACATGCCTGACGGTTTCTTACTCAGTATTTCCTTACTGACTTTGAAACTGCGGTTCCTGTTTCTTTCCCAACGCAGGTCTAGGAGCTTGAGACTATGGTTTGGATGGGCGCGAAACTCACTTCGAGTGACTTCACAAGTGGTGTTTAGAAATTGCTAGTTAAACACTGTATTATGGTAATCAGATTCTTGTATAAGACTCCGATCTTGGTATAGTTGTTAATGTTAATATACAAGTTGTGGATTGTATTGCTTTTGAGTTCCGCCGTCACTTTCAGCAGCCCTATCCCGGTCTTGTCCCGGGCCGGATGAGGGGGTTGTTGCAACGACGACCCCCCTAACGTATCTATCCCACCATTTACGCATGGTGTGCTTTACTTTTTGGAGCCAAAGTCGAGCACACTCATAGCAGGGCAATGTGATTGCAGATACTTTGGCAGCCCATGGCCACACTTTTCAGTCTTTTCAGAGTTAGTACGAGGTGGAGGTACCCTCGGATATCATCTTTGTTCTAGCAGGATTCGTTAAATATGATGTATAATAGACCACCATGAGGTTTCCTTATTAGCTTGAGGATATTGGATATTTTGGTCGGACTTGATGCCCCTTGAATTATATTTTTTACAGGCTGGTAATCCAGTGTTTTGTCATAATAACACGCAGAGTTATGTCGTACCACCACTGTAATACCCCATTTAATTAGTAGGGGTAAAATGGTCATTATAGAAGCATAATAATAATTTTCATTGGCAAAATAATATTTGGAAAAAAAAAAATCGAGTTTTGTTTGTAGAAAATTTTAGAATAATATTAGATTAACAATCGTGAATTAATACGTTAACGTTTCGTAAATTATAGTTAAATTTTTAGTTTTAAACGCGTACCCGACCACCGCGAGACTACGTGAGCTTGCCACACCCAATCACTAGAAGTAATAGTACTTCACCCACATGCTACAACTCCTCCCTCTCTCTCATCCTCACCAAGTTGTGCCTTCACGGCAAAACAAGAAATCACCGCCTCCAACTCTCAAAACCGCCCCAACCTTCGGGAGGCTTCACCACCGCCCATTGTACTTTCCCACCAAGTAACCTACCCCATTTTAAGAACCTCACCAGCCACAACCTCCTCACCAGCACCAGCAGCCACCACCTCCCTCTTCCCCGTCCACATCATCATCACCAACATCGTTGTTGTTCGGCAAAAGGCAACCCACCACCACCACTTTCATCTCTCTCTCCCTCTCTACCTATCTGCCACCAGGAGACAGCAGCAGCAGAAGCAGAGAGTGGCCACAGCCACAACCACTGCTGCCACCATTACTTCCGGTGGCAAGAAGCTCGAGCAAACCCACCTACCCTCTCTCTCATCTCCCCTGTCTTCCCCGACCCACTCTGCTCGTCCTTGCATCTCTCTGATCTGGAGCAGAGCCCAAGGAAGCAACAGCAGCAGCAGTAGAAGCCTTAGCCGCTGCCAACCCCAACCACCATTGTTGCCGTCCAAAATTCCGGCGAAAACTCAGTCCGTCACAACCAGTGTCACCCAAGACTTCAAATCTCTTCCACTAGGATCCTAAGGCCCCAACCAGGTCAGCAGCAGGTCCAGAACCGGCGAAATAAGCCATTAAATCCGGCGGGTGAACTTCAACTCCGGCGACTCCGACTTGAGACTTCGACCCGACTCATATCTTCACGGTTTCCGGCCATTTTTTGCCTAGGTACGTCCTACCCTCTCTGTTTAGTTGTTATACGCAATCAAAAGCAAGACTTGGTAGCTAAAATCATGATTGGAGAAGCTAAAATGAGATTGTTGTTGAAAAGGGGTTAAAGTGTATTTTTCAGAAATGTTATAACATAACATAGGGGGACTGTTTTGTATTTTCAGAAATTAGAAGGTGTACTAGAGTCTTTTAACTTAAACTGTTTTGGAAATAAATAGGGTATTTGTTAATATAATTTTGGGTTTATATAATTAAACTCCACACTTTTAGTTAAAAAAATAAAAATAATAATTATTTTGAATTAACAATAATTTCAAAAAATAGTAGTTTTCGGCCTCGTCTCGGAAAAATTGATTCGGGCAAAGAAATAGTAAACGGGTTGTTTGTTAAAAATTATAATATCAACGTTTTTGTTAAAATCTTGTAATAAACAATGTTTAATCACTTAGCTTATAAAATTGGTTGCAAACTTGTAAAATTAGACTTTTCACTAGTTCTAAATGTTATACTATCGTGTAAAGTTTTCTTAAAAACATAATAGTCGAAAAATCATTTGTCGTTATAACTAGTTCTTAAGTATAATTTCTTTAGCTCATATTTTTAATAATCTAATTAGTCACTTTTGAATAATAATAATAATAATAATAATAATAATAGTGATAATAATAATAGTCGATTAATAATAGATGTGTTGTTTCGTTTATAGAAAATTATAAGTAAATAATAAGACGATAGAAATTTAACTAGCAGGGTTTGGATTGGTATAAAGAAAACACTCCTCAGAACTTATAGCATTTTTTTTGAGTAATTATTGACGTAGTTGTAGGTGACGTCTTTGTAGGCCCGAGCCACTGCTAGGACGTGCTTTTGCTGCGGAAAGTAAGGTAAGTGAACATGCCAAGCCTTGCGTGCCAAGCTCCTTTCGTGTCACAAGTTGATTTTAATAGTTGTCTCGAAAAGTATTTGTTATTTATTTATATGTTTATTTCAGATTTTCTTACATTTTAAAGAAGTTGTTTGCTTGATATTGTCACACGAAAAATAATAATAATGCGTAACTAACGTAAAGTGGAAAGAGTTGTACAGGAGAAGCGTATTATTGTCGTATTGACTTTGTTCACTCGGCCTGTGATTAGATTGGTCGTGTTGGCTTCGTCCACTTGACCCGTTTTTATTTTAACCCGGTCGCAACCTGCCGGGTCGCACCATGTACTCACCTCTCTGGCCGCAAGAAGTCTTAGGGGGTGCCCGCACTTAAGGTCTTGGATGCGTAGAGTTAGTAGATTCTTCCCCGTGTCAACAAAGTTAATAATACGGATTTCTCTGAGATTTGGATATTTAAGAAAGAGAAGAAGAAAGAGATTGGGACTAATTCTCCCCGTTTGAAAGTAAAGGAAGATCAAAAGAATGAGAATTTTATAAGTGTTCTTACTGGATGCATCAGGTTCAGTTTTACAGTTTTACAGTTATTACTTGAATTCCTGATTTACTCTGCAAGCTTGCATTTTTATTTTCCCCTGTATATTTATTGTGAAAAGAAAGTTATGCCTCATCTTCTGTTTTACGAGCTTGGGTGCCACTTACTCAGTATTTCCATGATGACTTTGAAAACTGCGGTTCATGTTTCCTTCCCACCGCAGGTTTAGGAGCTGAAGACTAAGGTGAAGCTGGGAACGAGACTCACGTAGTTGGATTTCACCTTGCGTAGAATCTAGTTTTGGCTAGTTAAGAATAATGTAGTAGTTTCAGAAACGCTTGTGTAATATCTAGAAACTTTTGTGCTGTTTAATATTATGAAATAAATAAATATTTTGGGATGTTATGCTTTTGATTTCCGCCGTTACTTATAGCATCGCCCTCCCGGTCTTGTCCGAGCCGGATAAGGGGGTTGTTGCAATCACGATGGTAGGTTCTTCCAAAAGCAAGTTTTTAGTTGGGGAGTTAGTTATGACAGTTTGAGATTACAAAATGTATATTTATGACTGGAATTTGAATATGGTTTGGCTAAGGAAATTAGAGGGTTTAGAAATTTATAATGAATAGTAATAACTTATATTATTATTATTATTTCGATGAGAAGTAGAAAAGATAAGGATTAATTAATAAATTAATGAAAAATCATGAAACCAAAACCGTGAGAGTTCAATTTCATGAGAAACATCGAAGAACATATAATGAAGGAGTTTTCATGAGAAACCTTGAAACACCTATGAGAAGTAAAGAATCTTTTCCCCCCTCGACAAGGACAGAAGCCAGCTCCCCAGCCTTGTCAGGGATGGGCCAATGAGAATCGGCCACGTGGTTTGGGTATTAGTAATTATCTAGGTTCGCAAAAGGAGGCTACAAAGCCTAATGTTCGAATTTTCTTTACTAATAAATCGAGAGCTCCGTTTGATTTGATAGATTTTAACCATCTTTCGGTGTTGGGAAAATTCCAGGCCAGTTCACGAACGGCAGGCGACCATGGGGGAATGCTCGGCGAGAAGGGTGAGTCTTTAATCAGAAGAAATCTCAATTCCTTAAGCCTTGAATGGGTAAGACCGACTCTGGTGGTAGCCGAGCCATGAATAGATCTAATCGAATAAACCGGAAAAATAATGATCGTATATTAGCCGACTCTGGTGGTCGCATTCTTAATCATACACGCCTACTATTAATTCTTTCAGTCTCGAATAAATTAAAAATAATTCTTAGCATAGCTATTCTCAAATACCAATACAAGTTTCTTTTGGTGGTGATATAAATATACGATCATGGTGTTTTCCAGCCACAATTTTTCATATATGTTGAAAATATATACACAGGTACTCAAGAAAATAAAGATGTTGGCATTAGAATGTCAAATACTTTACCTCCTTCATTTATTATGTAACAAAATAATAAAATTTCAGATTTTGTGTTCCATATCAATACTCTAGTACTTAACTAATTAGTGTAATTTTTCATAAGTGATATAAAAGAAGCTAACTCATTTATACATGATCCTTCCATAATCAACCATTTTAAAGAACTACCTGCAAAGAAACATTTTTTTGGCAAGTAGATAACGATTTTATAGATACTTAAAAGTGCTATCGCATCATACAACGTTAGAAACATTATCTTATCAATTATAAAACTACAACATTTATAATATGAAAACTACCAATATTCCTCCTATGTTAAAGAGAGAAAGTTGATATGATACTAAGAGTGAAACATATATGTGTACGTATTTTAATACGAAAAAATAAATGAGTTGGTATACTCTTGAGTTAGAACACAAACTAACTATTTTAGATTTTATTGTGATGGTTGCAAGGAATAATGTAACCTCCATTGGTAACTTGTGACTACTTGTAAAAAATATAGTACTAACAGGATAAAAAAATAAGATGTATTGACAAAGCAAAAGCAATGACATAAAACAAGAGAGAAATAGAATATATGATATCGTGTAGTGAGTTTGAGAGAGAAATGGTGTATCGCATTGTATAGTGAGTTTATATTGGAGAATTTCAATGATTTTAAAAGTAGCAACTACGAATATTGAAAATCAATGTGATTTATTATTTCTTCATATTAAATTAGCATCATCAAAGGAGAACTTTTAAACTGAAAGATTTTCCCAATAAAATCAATTAGTTTAAGGTTTGAATTATTTTTTAAAATTAATTTATTTATTAGTAACAATCACTACGATTAGTCAATGACGTACCCCCTCCGTTCTCTCAGGTTCTTGAAAAAAACATATGGATATTACTTGGGCATAGCGATTTGATTATCAAAACAAAACGGAAATTTGATATTCTTTTGTAGTATTGTAGAGTAAAATTTACTCTACGACACCGTGAAAATGTTACCAAATTCTAGCATCGTTTTTCTAACCAAATCTCTACGCCCAAATTATACCCATATAATTTTTTGAAGAACCTGAGAGAACGGAGAGATTATTAAGGAAATTGTTCCATATTTGCAACAATTAATGAGATTAGTCAATGGCGTAGTTCCAAATAATGGATACTCACCTAATATATTTGGAATATTTAATAAATATGAGTAACTGAAAATAAAATTTGGAAGGAAAAGTCTAAATGGATGGAATTTATAGACATAAATTAGACTAAAACATTATTGTCCAATGATATCTCTCCACGTTGACACAACGTAGAATGTAGCAAACACTTTGTTCAACATGAATTCTTATATAGTGCTTTGGTAGCACAAAATCACATTACTAAGTTTAATTTAGTTTGCATAATTTTTTTAACTTCAAGGCTTACATTTGGATTGAGTTTATTTTTTAGGCCTTTTTTGCGTAGCTTTAGGTGTCAGAGTTTATTAGTAGTTGGGGTTCTATGTATTTTTTCGCAACAGTTTGTTTTTGAAAATTAATTTACTGAAAATATAGTATCATGATAATGGTGCTACCATAGTGTGTAATAAAATCTCTACAATTTTGTTCTAATTCTGTTCATACCTTTCTGTTCGCCTAGCATTACTCAATTTGGAATTAGCATTTTTCTTAGAGGAAGATAAACTTATACTAATGTAAACCGGTGGGATTAGAAACCCTCGTTACATCATTTTAAAGAAGTTGTTAGGCCCATATAGGGTGAATACTAAGCCAGACGAATTTGTTTGGTATAGAGAGACCAAACCTAGCATATTCGTGGGCTACTACGTTTGCTGAGCGATGAAAAAACTCAAAGTAAATTACATCAAAAATTTGAGCTAATCTACGGATATGATTTAAAGTATCACCGACTTTGGATCTATCAAATTTTGCCCCTTCGACGTCGAGAAATGCATTGAGGACTCTGTTCGCGTCCATCTCTGCTATGACTCTGCGATGATTACCTTCTAGTGCTAACAGAAGACCATCTCGCAGGGCGAGAGTTTCTGCTTCGAAATCCGTTGTAGCTTTCGGGAATGGAGAGGCGAAGGCCGCCATAAATGGCCGGAGTGGTCGCGCAAGACCGCACCTCCAGCTATTGTCCCGTCGAGTGGTAAGAAAGCAGTAGCACCATCCGATTTAATCTTCACCATGTTGTTGTCCGCGGTCTCCAACATGAAGTCGATGTGACCTCAGCTGATCCCCTTCCGTGGGAACTCGTGAACGCATCCGACTGAGGCATGTCGGCCGCCATGCACGTCCTATAGAGCTCTTCCTCAGAGAAAAACATCATGCTCGAAAATTTGAGCGTTCCGAGTACTCCAAATCTTCTAGATTGCTGTGCAAAATAAAATCCGATCTTTCTGAGACAAAGCCATAATCAAACACGGAATCCAAAATGTTATATCTCCAACCATACTTTCACTAAAAGTATCTCCGAGGAGTTCCCATAAGCTCTTTGCAACTGAGCACTCCATGATAAGTGGGTGGCCGTTTTCGGGTGCATCTGACACAAAGGACACTCGACGGAAATGTTACCTTTGAACTTTGCAATTTTCACTCTAGTAGCAAGTGAGTTCTGCGCCGCCCTCCACACCGTATAAATGACTTTTGGTTGAACTTTTTTTTTTCCACAGGGCTTTAAGCCAAGGTTTAGAAGAGACAGACGAGGAAGTTGTAGCTTGACTCAAGCGTTTTTTTACTACAGAGCAGAGAGTAACCCGTTGCCACCGAGTAAATTCTGTTTTCCAAGTAGTGCCATCTTAGGGAATCTGCATTGGGCTGATGGGGGATATGAACTTTGTTTATTTCACCAACATCCGCTGCATGACCCGATGTCTCCAGAGCCTCAGTATCCCATGTCTTGTCCGGCCGAATTAACTCGGCTACAAGCTTTCCTCCCGCCATCAGCGGTTCTGTCAATGTTTGAAAATTTGGTTCTTGATTTAGCCAAGGGTCTTGTGTCATCACAATATTCGGTCTGTCGCCCAATTTCCAACTCATACCACTTCTAATAATCTCCGAAGCCTAGAAGATCAAACGCCAAGCATAAGAGCAATTCTTCTGCACCGGGGAAGAAATAGAATCAACACCAAAAGTATATTTATGCTTAAAAACTCTACTAACCAAGGTGTGTGTCGTGATAATTCTCCAAAGCTGTTTAGCAAGCAAGGCTTTGTTGAAATCCTATGGGTCCTTGAACCCAATACCACCCTCATCCTTGGGCTTCTTCAAAGCTTCCCACGCTATCCAATTGCCTCCCTTTTGATGTGCCGACTTTCCCTAAAAAAATTGACTGGAAAGCCTTTCTAAATTTTGGCAAAGCGTAGAGGGTATAAAAAACAACTCATCGTATACACCGACATAGATTGAGTCACCCCTTTGATGAGGACTTCTCTCCCTGCGTAAGAAAGATTCTGTTTCCAACCCTTCAGTTTATTAGCGATCTTTTCCGGGAGTTTGATTAAACTTGTAATCTTGCTCTTTCCAATAGAAGTTGGAAGATTCAAATACCTATCATGGCTAGAAGACTCTACGATCCCCAACTAATTGCAGTAGGCCGCTCTATCTTAAGGGGAGACTTTGGAAGAGAACACCACTGAAGACTTTTCTAAGTTAACCTTCTGACCCGAAGCTCTTTCATATTGATGAAGAAGCGAACGAAAGTACTCGATATCACTCAGAACCGCCTTCACAAAATCAGACTCGTCTGCGAAGAACAAGTGGGACACATTCGGCCCACCTATAGATGTCGTGACCCCTCAAAGCTGGCCTTCCCGAACTGAGTTAGAAAGAGCACGGGAAAGAGATTCACACACCATCTAGAACAAGTAGGGTGAGAGAGGACACCCTTGCCGCAACCCCCTTTGTGGTTTTAACCCTCCTCTAGATTCACCATGATTTGAGAAAACAAAGGATGATGTAGAAATACACTCGTGAACCAACTGTATCCACCTTTGGCTGAAACCCAACTTTGAAAGATTTGATTCGAGGAAGCACCATTCGACCATATCATATGCTTTTTCCATATCCAGCTTTACCGTCATATATCCTGATTTCCCTTTTTTGCGTGTGCGCATCGAGTGAAGGAGCTCAAAAGCAACCAATATATTTTCAGTAATCAAGCGACCTGGAACAAAGACACTTTGGAATTCCGAAATACAGCAATCCAACACTTCCTTCAACTGGTTAGCTAGGTTTTTGTTATCAATTAATAAATAACAGAACAAAAGCTAATGGGACGTAAATCATCCGGATATCGTACCTGTTTGACCTTCGGGATCAGAGCCAACACAGTTCCGTTGAATCCTGACAGACTCGCATTGTTGTTAAGCACTTGCAAACAAGTATTTGTTACCTCAGTACCAAGTAAGTCCCAATTCTCCTGAAAAAGAGCGTCGGGAAGCCATCTGGCCTAGGGAAGTTAGTCGACCTCATATGACCAAGAGCCGTGAGAATATCATCCTTGGAAAGGGCCAGTCCAATGCCACACACTGCGCGGCTGTGATAGATGGCTGAATATGTCTGAGCATTGGATCCATATCAGCAGCGGTTGGGTTCAGTGAGGTGAAGATATCTCGAAAGTGGGAATCCAGAATGTCGACAATATCGTCCGTTGAAGTCCTCCAGATGCCGTTTCCATAAAAGGCCTGCAATGCGGTTTCGGGCTTTCCTTAGTGAAGCCTTTCTATGAAAAACTCCGGTGTTACGATCCCCTTATTTCAGCCAAAGGATTCGGGAACGTTGTAGCCACATAGTTTCCTCGTTAGCAAGGAGAAGATTGAGCTCTCTTTTGAGATTCCAAATATCTTCATAAACATTATGAATATTATCATTACCTTGGAGCTCCTGTATTCTTTTGCGAATGAATTCTATCTTCCTCTTAACATTACCGAACACATTACGATCCCATTGTTTCAATCGCTTCCCCATAGCTTCAAGCTTTTGATTCAATGATAGAACGCCAAGATCCGCCCAACAATTATGAATAAAAGGCTTACAATCATCGTGAGTAAGCCACATAGCCTCTAAGTGAAATCGAGGAGTCTTTTTCCTCATTGGAACCCAACAAAGCTCTATAGGAAAGTGATCGGACACAGCAGCAACAAGGTGGGTAACTTTGGCACTCCCAAAGAGGTCAAGCCAGGCCGAATTGGCCACTACCCTGTCAATTCGTTCCCGAATTCGAACTCCATTATGAGGGTTACTGATCCAGGTGAATTTATTGCCGTTGTACCCCAAACAAATCATTAGAGGAGAGGGTGTTTCGGAAGTCCTCCATTAGCTGTCTATCCGCAGGTCTGCCCCCTTGTTTCTCCTCAACAGAGGCGTAGGCATTGAAGTCGCCCATGACACACCACAGGATTCTATTAGGTTTACGAAGCCTCCCTAGTAGATCCCATGAATTTCTCCTCTGAGTGCTATCTGGGTCTCCATATATAGAAACGCGTGAACTCCCATTGACTTTGTAGATTGTGATCATGAATCAAACAATTAATGAAAAACTTGGAGCTATTAATCATCGTTACCTCCAAACTATCGCGCCAAAGAAGGGCCAAGCCACAGCTTCGGCCCTCCGAGTCAACACAAACACATTTCGAGTAACCAAGCCGAGTCTTAACTTGTTCAAATTCCTCCACGGTCAGGCGCGTCTCCATGAAGAAGACAATTTTTGGTGACTTTCCTCGGGTGAGGCTTTGAAGCTCTAGAACATTAAGGAGGTTTCCAAGCCCCCGTATGTTTCAGCTGATCGCGTTCATGATGATTGGCGAGACCGCATCGTAGTCGCCGCCATTGAGTTAATGGGAGGTTTGTGGGTGCTCCCCTACCTAATGTTATCCCCGTACGCCGCCATTGCTAAAATTAAAGCCCCTGTTCCATGGAAACGAATCGAACTAATTCGGCGATCAGCTAAATTTTTCTTCGAGTTAGGGCTTAGTATACTCTGCCCTGTCTTCCGCTTGGCATTTGCTGACTTTAAATTCCCAACAGAAGTGCCGTTACCTGATCTGGGACTATCCATCGATGAAGCCGATTGTGGTGGAGATGACGCTAACGATGTACCACCATGGGTGTTTTTTTGGGGAAGAAGCAAGAGTATTGGAGTACATCTTTGCTCCTTTTCCGGTCGCAGTTGTGCGAGGTGAAGGGTCATTGCTTGAATCGTGTCCATACTAGAGGAAGAGCGAGACGATTGTGATCCTACCTTCCCTTTACCTTTTCGGCGTCCGGCTTCCGTTTGTTTCTCTGTGGGGTTTTCCACTATCTTAGCATTTTCCTTCTCCCCCTGCGTTACCCCCTTACCAGTAGTCCTCGATGGATTGTTGTTCTCTGCAGCTCCTGGGGTCGAAGTTTGCGACTGTCCGGCTGCGTGTGTGTTTTTCTTTGGTGCTTTAGTGTTGGTTCTTTCAGTCGGAGGTCTGGTTTTGGGTTTAAATAGAAGCCAGTCCCCAAAACCTTCTTCTTTAGCTTCCTTCTCCGCCATGGTTTTGTAGTTGCATGCTTCCGTTCGATGCGAGATACGTCCACACCAAGCAATAAACGAGGTATCCTCTCGTAAACATAATCAAGCCAGATCTTGTAATCGATCGCTTGAATATATCCTCCCCGTCTTAACAGTTTGGAGATATCCAGGCGGAAACGCACCCGCATATACTGACCATCAGGTCCGTTGAAGGTTCTCTTGTCAGCATGGAGAACCTCCCCTAATCCTCCAACGACTTCTGTTAGGTATTCTTCAGTTCGCAGCTAAACGGGGAGATTGGCCACTTGTACCCACACATCAAGATGATTGAAGACAGCAAGTCTGAGTTGGAATAGACAATCCATGGTTTAAGAACTAAGATATTTCCATCAAACAACCAAGGGCCACCTAAAAGTGCCCTTTCCATCGAGACTCTTGACGGAAAGTTGAAGACGAATCTGTTGGGGGGAGGCTTCGAAAATCCAAACACAGTCCCCTTCAAACCAGAGATTTTTGAATAGATTTTTCATCCCCAAAACGTTAACCCTAGATGGTAAGAGGAACATGCCTATCAGCCTTGGACCAAACCCTTCTATTGCTTTCTAACAGCGTTCGGGGTCGATGACGATCACTTCTTCTTCCTCCAGGGTGTTGAGAGCTGGGCGACGTTTAGAAGAACTAGCCATCGTGGGTCAGTGAGCTTTCGCCGACGATCGCTAGCTGAAAATCGTCAAACCTAGGGTTCCGAAACAATCGCCTAGCATTACTCAATTTGGAATTAGTATTAAATGGGAAGGAACAATAAATTACCGTTATGCTTTACTCAATTAATAAATTTTACCATTCTGATTTTAAATTTCATTATGAAAAAAAATCATTTTTGATGGTTTCCATGTTGGAGGTTGTTTACATTTTTAACATATGGTGTGGAATTAATTAATAGGCATTGCCACGTGGCATCCCTCAAATCAACTCTAAAATGTCAATCTCAAATAGTATATAGTATAGATCTGTCGTAGATCCAGATTGGATCAGATTCATTATCTTGAGGCTCAGGGTTACAGTGGTGGCCTCTGGTTGTTTTGAGATAGCCATTGTGTTGATGTTGACATTGTCTCTATTACTGCTCACTCTATTTCTGGGGTAATCAGAAGGAAGAATCAAGAGGATTAGCTCTTCCCAGGTGTTTATGCTAGTCCTATTCCCCATGATAGGGAGGATCTATGGACTTATCTCACTCAGCTAGCTCAGCTTCACTCTTTACCTTAGTTAGTGGCTGGTGATTTTAACCAGGTAGGAGCAGCTTCTGAGAAGAGAGGGGACATGCCTTTTAATTCTAAGTCCTCCGCTAGAATGATGGAGTTTTTTGACTCCTGTGAGCTCCAGGATTTTGGTTTCTCTGGACTCAAGTTTACCTGGTCCAATTCCCAATTTGGTGGAATATTATCAGACAAAGGATAAATAGAGCAATGTGCAACAATGGATGGAGATTGCTCTTTCCTGAAGCATATGTGAAGCATGTTACTAGGCATAACTCTGACCATCATCCTTTGGTTATCAATACTGAGACAATTGCTCTTCCTGTACCCCATTTGAAGCCTTTAAGAGTTGAAGCATGCTAGTTCTTGGATCCCAATTTTGAGAAGTTAGTGCTGGATTGCTGGTTTTCTCACTCTTCTTTTGATCAGGTGATTGCCAATTTTACAGTTGAAGCTAAAAATTGGAATGTAGGTTTTTTTGGTTTTCTAGAAAAAGGAGATTGAAGGCTAGGTTGGATGGTATCCACAGAGCTTTGGCTGTTAAAAGAGAATAGCTTTCTTATCAACCTTGAGGCAGAGCTCCAAGATCAGCTCAATGTTGTTCTTTCGCAGGAAGAAGTTTTTTGGTTTCAGAAATCAAAGCTTAGTAAACTTCTGCTGGTTGATAAGAACACTAAGTTCTTTCATCTCTCTACTATCTCTAGAAGAAGAAAGAACAAACTGGAAATGCTTAAGTTGTCTTCTGGGGAATGGTGTGATGATCCTGCTCTTTTGAAGGTTGCTGTTACAACTCAGTTTAAGATCTTGTATGTTGATGATTCCCCTCAAGTGGCTTACTCCTGACACTAGAAGGGTAGTGTGTTGTTAGATGGGGAGGTCAATTCTCTATTAACTCCTATTTCTATGAAAGAGGCATTTGCCACAGTTGCTTCTATGGGTGCATTCAAGAGACATGGTCCAGAAGGGCTATCTCCTAGGTTTTATCAGTAGTATTGGAGCCAGATTTGTGAGTCTGTGTTTAATATGGTTGTTTCTGCTTGGGCTGAGGGAAACTCCCTTCGATTCCCAAAAATAAAATAAAATAATAGAACTCCCTCCTAATAAAAATTGCTCAGAAGGCTTTTGGAAGAAACTCTGAGTTCTTTGAGCCACATTTGGAGAGAAGGATATATAATAGCAGATCTGCTTGCTCATCAATGTGATGCTTCTGAGTTGGATGCAGTGTTTCTTTCTGTTATGCCTGAGTTTTGTAGGCACTGTGTAGTTTGATTTATTTGGGTTGTGCCAGATTATAATGTTTTAGGCTTTCAGCTTCCCTTTTACCCAAAACAAAATATGTCTGTGCTTTTTGTTTACCTGCCCTCATGTAGGTTTTACACTATGCTATAATCGCAAAGAGGCAAGATACAAGATGAGAAGACAAAGGGATCGAAGGGAAAACAATGAATATATTAGTTGCCTATTATTATACACAAATTCAACAAAAGAATAGTATCCTTCGAGCTAGCTATTCAACAAAAGAATAGTATCCTTCGAGCTAGTTAGGACGTGGAACATGAAGGACCTTCGAACCGAATATAATCATACATAACCCCTTGGAAAGGACTAGTTTGACTCGCTTGCTTTAGAAAAATAATATTATTCCCTTGCACAAGTCCACTCCACGGTACATCCACATTGAACAGCCAATATATCCCGTGAATCCCATGCCTTGCTATTGCGTTGTCACCACCAATGATCCCACTCGAGAACAAAGGAACACTTGCCTTCAAATCATTAACCCGAACCTTTCACATACAAAAAGTAAATATAACATAAAGATATGTGATGATCTTGAATAATGATAATTTCATGGGTAAAAGACACTTTCACCCCTCTAGTGTCGAACTTCAAGAAATTTACACTCGCTGACTGTGACACCCTTAGTTTAGGAGTGGAGTCTGCCACTGAAAATAATTTTAGAGACCAATTCGACTCCATATCATGCAAAAAGTCCGATATATCATTGGACAATCCCTACAATTTTTCATAATATGAGGGCAAATTTGTCCCAAATTTTATTTTTAATGAGATTTCCCAATCCCAGACTAACAGTGTAACAATATAGGATGTAAATTATTTGAAGTTGGGCACACAGAAGGGGTAAAAGTGTCATTTTCAAAATTAGAGGGGGTGAAAGTGTTCTTCAATGAAACTAGAGGGAGTGAAAGTGCCTTTTAGGATTACTAGTTTGGTGGTGTTCGTACCAAGTAGTTATTACGTACTCAGAGTAAATAACATGTACGTACTCCAGTCCATACAATACATGATACGAATAACTTCATATCACGTGTCATCCGTTGTATGAATTGGAGTAAGAACAGATCATTTACTCTAGAGTACATAATAGTTAGTCGTTCGTACCTCTAACTTGGCATTATGTGCAGATGCCAGCGCTAGCCTCAGTTTGTAGGTCCCGCAGTAACTGACATTTGCTAGCTCGAAATGAATTCTCCATGTGGTTCCATTGTATGTGTTGTCGCTCATTTTTCTGCAGCACAATATGTTATTAGCTAATTACATCAATCAGTTGTCTGTTTGGAGAAAACTTCACCTAGGAAGAGCTATATATATACCTGGTTACTTGAGCAAAGAACCAATCTTTTGCATGATTACTTTCGCCAACTGTGTATACTAAATCATCATCTGGGTACAATTCCGCGTATCTTTCCCACAATCCGTATTGCCTAAACCTAATCATATATAGAAGGACGATAAATGTCAAAAAAGAAAGAAGAATTAATCTACACATTCTTTTGAGAAGGATGAGAAAAGGAAACTAAGAGACGAGTACCTGTCCGGATGATTTACATAAAGTCGATTTATATACATTGGGTTAGGATCTGGAACATAGAATTCCGCAGCTGAGCGGTCGGGAATACCGATTTCCCAGAGTGTCGGACCGTCTCTCGGGGGTTCATACACGACATCTCCTACATCGATTAAACAGCCTGCCAAGACAGAAAGTAAAAAACACTTCAGTTTCTAATTCGACTGTGAATTTTTTTGAATAAGCTTTGTTGGTTTTAACCACTTTAGTTAGTCGCTTAGGTATTTAATTGTAAATGGTCACAATCATTTTACATAAAAATGCCATGGTTCCGCCATTTTTCTGTACTCAATTGGTGGTAGCAATTTAGAAAGATATCAGAACAATGCAAATGTGATGAATAAATGGTGAAGCATAGCAGTCCTTCTGTTTTATCGACGCCTTCTTAGCAATTGCAGAACACACATGACATGAAACAGTGAAAAATACCGATGATATATAACATTTCTAAATTAGGAATGAGCTTTGAAAGACAACATAAGACCTGTGGTTACGTTGATGAAAACATTGTGGCGGTAATCTCCAATAAATCCGGGAACAGAAGCGTAAAGATTGTAGTCGCCCGGATGCGCATTCTTAATGGTGAAATAACCATTTTCATCAGTTCTAGTCCAGAATTGATAACCCTGAAAAGAAATAAAAGCATTTGAGATGGACTTATTTTCTTTTTGATTATAGAATAACCAAAAAAGTGTTCTTATCTGAAACCAAATAGAGTTTATTCAAGATTTCTTTTTTCGTTGTAACTGAATTTACCTTGCATTCTCTTTGCCACGATCCAGCAGGTCCAGGTGGAGCCAATCCCACGTAAGCACCATTTGCTGGAATCTGTTGCTCGCCAATGTACCTGATTATAATTTACCCAGATAAAACATGCCAGTTTTCATTATGAGAAGTCAGTAACTTTTAGCCTTGTTTGTTCTGTGCGTAAAAGTCCATGAGGTTATCAAAACCAACACTTCGCAATGAGGGGGAGTAGCCGAGGATCTTATTAGTTACTAGGGTACAACCCGTGCCTTAAAGGCACTATTCTGACACGCATGTTAATAATTATTCTTTAATAAAATTAATATGACAAAATCTAAGCCTATTCATGAATTTATTAAATATCTTTAAAAATAGTGTAACAATTAAAAATATGAGAGAGAAGAGTGCTCCCGAAATTTTTTGTTGCCCACTACTAATCCAATGGTGGAAGAGATAATGATTTGAATCTTTTGGCCTACGGTGAATCTTTTTGTCTATGGGTGACGTCGACCGCATGGTTTCATTTTCATGTATAATGAACCGTGGGTCTGATACCATGTAAGAATCATTGGAGTTCCACCTCAAAACTTATTGGTGATGAGGAGTAGGCAAGGATCTTACTAGTTTTAGTTGTTTTTTCTTAAACATCGGATGCGTGACTTCTCTACAATGTGTACCTGTCTTGAACAAACAGTCTTCCAGTAATATTGCCTCTCTGGTCAGAGTACAAGAAATCCTCGGAAGCAGGGAAATTGTAAGGCCAACTTTGAGTCTGTAACTTCATCTGTAAAAATATCAAATAAAAATAGAATTGTTAGAAAGAAAGTGGTGCATGGATGCAGAAAGTGAAAATGTTTGGATCACAAAACCTGTTCTTTTGCATCCTCCCAGACTGAAAACGAGGAGTTGTTTTCCGGAACAGAGTTGAGATAGAAAAATGCTGGACCAAAAACCTTTTTCCATACTTCACCGTCTCGAAATCTTACTATAAGATCTTCTCCAGCATAATGAGAAGTGACGAATAGCTGATGCACCATATAGACACGCTACTTAGTATGTGAATGCACAGGTTATTTTTGTAAATTGTTAGGAATACAAAAGAGTTGGCACTCTGTCCCAGCTCTTTATCCCTAATTTGACTTTTACCACTATTTACTGGGTCATTTTGACTCGGTGATTTGGATAGCCCAATGATAAAAATTTTTGATAACCTTTTCATGGTGTTGTAGAGTAAAAGGTGCTCTATAACATGGTGAATAAATTATCAAAAAATTGCATCCATTTGCTATCCAAATAACCCGGTCAAAATGATCAAGATATGAGTCAAAAAGTCAACTTGGGGAGAAAGAGCTTGGACGGAGAGGTATCTGTGACTCACTTACAGCTAGTGTTGTGGGGTTGACATGGGAGGTAAGGTCTTGTTTGAAGGGCCCACCGGTACGGAACTCATTGCTAGGCATGATATGCCAGAACCCTACAGGTGGGTCCGGGGATATCCATCCGTGAACTCGGTTATCTTTGTTCGAACAAGAGTATTGATACTTGTCATCCACCTGAGATTCAAAGCAACACACTGCGCATAAGTAGCAAAGTATATATATTTGGCTTCATATTCCGAATCAATTATAAGGAAACAGTAGTAACATAGAATTTTAGGGATTACTTCTCCTTGGAATTCTTTCTCCAAAGGGTTCACAAGGAGAACGGCTTCTGGGTAGGCCAGTTTTTGGCTTCGTTCTGGCATTCTGTCCTCTGGACTGGGCATGTTCCTTTGCCTGTTATCGGCTACCACCATGTACTTAAACCTAACACATCCATCAAAATGCATATTAGTAGATGTTTTTATTTATGTTTAGACCAGATTTGGTTACAAACAAAGTTAGACCCTCTTAAAGATGTCCCCTTCACATTTTCTCTTAAGAGGCTCAAAAATCTAGTCTTAGATGCTTAAAGTGCAAGGACCTTGTAGCCCTAGGCTGTTATAAAAATTCAGCGAGCGAGTGATTCAAAATTCAAATATTGGGCTGGGCTCGACTTGATTTTCGTATCATGAAGCCTAAGAGATTGAAATACAGATTATAGTTTTTATGTTTATCCTTAAAAAAAGACTTAAATGCTCAAAGCCTCAAACTGGTTATACAACTGTACCATCTTAGGAACTGTTAAGGATGTACCTTAGCTTCTTTCTCTTAAAATCCTCACTGATCTTAGCATCTTATTGTGTTGGGGCTAGGCTTACTCCCTCCGTCCCACTTTAAGTATCTTACTTTCCTAATATAGAAATCTCAAAATCAGTATCTTTCTTACTACCGAAACATGTTACTCTTTTCAGTGTACTTCCCTCGATGTTAGTGTCTTACTACCACACATGTTACTTTTCACTGTACTCCCCTCCCTACTTTTTTTCAAATCGTTACTTTTCACTTCCCAAGAATGAACATATAGTAAATGACAAATGACACTAAAGCTGTATGCACTTTGACAGTTGAGACAGTAAACCCCCCTACACTTTTCATTTTTAGACAAATAGCCTCCAATCGTTAACAGGCGCTAGATTAAATTAACTAAGTTAACAAAATTTTGAGACAAATAGCTTACTTTTTCCTCCTTCAAATGGATGTTGAATGTTGATCATTCTATTCGAGGAACTAACTACATATACGAGGTAGGTTTGCTTACTTGTCGTAGCTGAGCATGAACGCGATCCTGGTAGTGTCAAGGTCGAAAGCAGGCATGTCTTCCAAGTGTTCGAAAATGGCATAAGAGTAAAATCCCGAGCTTCCACGAAGCACCACAAACCTTCAAAAAAACGAATCATGACCGAATACGATCAATGCCCTTCTTAACATTAACATATAAGAGAAACTAGTGATCGCGTTTAGAGATACAACCTTTTGTCTACTCTCAAGGGGGCTTGCTTTCCCAGCACTGACGGGTCCCACCTTCTCGTAAACGAAAGCTCCACTTGTTCCTCATTTTCAACTACGACCACCATGCTCGTTCCTTCAATTCTATCGAACTGTCCCCGTGTTCCTGGGGTTCCAGCTTTTTTCCAGTTCATGTCCCAAAACCTGAACCAACAACATGTCTATTATATGAATCGATGTTCAACATAGGATTTTTCACGGAGATTAGGGATCCTTTTGGTTGATAGTAAAATGTTTTACAAAGAAAAATATTCTACATGCATAAAATATTTTTCGTTAAAAAGTTTTATCTGCAATCGTTTTCTTGTGTTTGGTTGACACTTGCAAAACCTTTTGATTGTGCATTGGGTATTATTTTAAAAAACTACATCTAACAATAAATAATTGGTGGTGGTGGCATTGGGCAGGCAGCGACGACTGTGGCGGTTTAGGTGGGTGGCGGAAATGGTGGTTCTTGGTGGCGGAGGCGTTTGTATGAGTTGGTGACTTGGTGTCATGCTCTTTCACTCTCCGGAAAATGGCTTACCAATTTTAAACTTGTAAATCATTTTACATCATTTGAATGAGAGCATTTTACATGACAAGTGGCGAACCAAACACCAAAACAAGGGAAAACATTGTACAGGAAAATATTTTAACGGAGCCTAAGGATGTACTCGTATCAAATTACAGAAATAACTTGGTTTTTTTCATGATTCATTTCATAGTAGTATGCTTCATCAATGAGACAAAAAAAGAAGTACAAAGATAAGAGGAAATAGTGGTTGTTGAATGACCTTTCACCTACCCTCCATTTAACTCTTTATTACGAAGCTCAACCAAGTTGTCGATTCCTCCGTAATTGATGCCGATCACGTCTCCTCCGGGATTCGACAGAGTAAGCTGAAGAATCCCATTGTCTATCACCACCTTCAACCAATATTATTCACCAAATGTAATAAGGTTCAGTTTCTGAACATGAACAACTAAAATCTATACGAGAAAAATGAAGAAGTCAAAATATTGATTGATGATTTTACTTGATCATGGTCTATATACAGTAACACAGGTTCGGGGGAACTCCCGGTGATCAAAAAGAACCTGCAGAAGAATAATAAGGAAGAGAAGAGAAGGGAAGATGTTGAAGCACCATTGGAGGGCATTATTCAACACAAGAAACCAAAAAAAAAAAATTGTTGTTGTTGTGGTTGTTTTCTTTCTTTTGCTTCTCTTCTCAGCAAGAACAGAAAGAGAATGAGAAATCCTGCAGAATTGTTGGCGTGTACTTGCACATTTTTACCATATATGTGTTCATGAGATGAATGTAGTATATCTACATTAGGAAACTTAATCTCCGATTTCTTTATTTAAAAGGTCACAATTAGAGTAACAAGAAGGTGACTACAATATGGTTTCTGTACTGGTGTGTTTGGGAATCAAGCTGGTTTGGTAATGTTCCTATATATATCCGTTGATTTTGGAGATAGTAGGTAAGAGATTAGGCTAACTGATTCAGGGCTCAGTGGTTTAAATTCAAAGTTTCTGATGAATTATTGACCAATCAAGTGCAAGGTTAGTAAATAATTGCAATTCAACCAAAATCTAATTAAAATAATGAAAAGATTATATTCATTCAGATGAATTGTTCCTCTCATAAGTAACCAAAGATTTTTGTTTATTAAGGTACTACTTCATAAAAACATCAAAACTCTTATTTATACAACATACGTAAGTTCCTAAAAAAACATAAAAGTTATGTTTTTGGTTTGATTTTCTAATCTTCACTTCTACTGCATGCCTGGGTTGCTTCAAAGGGAGGCGTTATTTTTAATGACTTGGGTTACGGTTTGTGAAGTTTGAACAGAAAGTGAGTTCATTATCCCCTGTTTTTCATACCAAGGACAAATGCATGGGTTAGCCGCGGATTCTTGTTGTTCTTGAAACCACTAATTGTATGACGAAATCAGTGAACAAAATAACAGAAAGACAATAGAAAAATATACAATTTTGTTGCAACAACCAAATCTTTCATTAAAATGACATCACTTTTTTTTATTTTGTTGGAAACCCAACAGCGCTCTTAATAGGCTAGTGCAACGACTGCGTATCTTATAGTATGAAATAACGGAAACTAATAATATTTATATCATACCAGAAACAAAAGAGGTTCATGCAGGGAAGCGTCTCAGCACGTAACAAGAGAACTAAATCGTGGTTGAGTGTACTCCCAACTTATGAAATGTTGTTTTTTCTAGCCAAATTTATATTCACAACCGAGGTTAAGCAAATTTACGGCTTGCCAACGATGATCATGACTCAAAATTACACTTCACACGCACATCTCCAAAGAAATGAACTATTAAACCCTCAATTCTCTAATGCTTCTATATTCACGTACTAGAGTATAACCCGTGCCATTAGGGCACCATCAAACTAACATCGAAGAAATTCGGAAGAAAAAATTACAAAAAAAAAGTCTTGTGTTCCATTTTTTTGAACAGCTATTTTGATTAATTTTTTTTTCTTAATAATGTTTCATTTTTAGCAACTGAGGAATCGCGACATTCGTGTAAAAAAAATTACTTCCTCTGTTTCTTCTCTTTCTTCTTAGTTTGACTTTTGACACTATTCACCGGGTCAATTTGACTCGGTGATTTGATTAGCAATACGATGCAAGAATTTTGTAATTTTTTCATGGTGTTGTAAACTTTGCTCTACAAGACTATGAAAAAATACCAGAAAGTTGCATCGTTTTGCTATCCAAATGATCGGATCAAAGTAACAAGATTACAGATGAAAAAAGTCAACTAGGAAGAAACAGAGGAAGTACAATAGTTAAACAAGAATGATGATATTGTTGAACGAAAGAACCAACATTGTCTGTGTTCATCATAACAATTCAATATCCAGTTAACAGTAAGTGTTGGACTCTTGTTGTAGTGTGGGTCTGGCTGAAGGCCCCCACCTTGTTCTTTATTGGTCAATAGTAGTAATACGCAAGGTCATGCTGGCCCACCTACTAGGCAGGTTCTGGAAAAACATAGACTAAACCTACCTATTGAGGCCTAAATCGCAAACTTTGACCGGGCTTCAGGACTCTCATGTGGCTCCATGAACACTCAATATGTAGAGTTGGAGGCTTTAGGCAATCACTGTCACTCCAACTATTAAGTAGAAGTCGGAGGAGGACTTTCTAAACGAATGTAATCGTACATAATCCCTTGAAAAGGGCTGGAGTGCCTCGACTGTGTTAGAAAGATAATATTATTTCCTAAAATGAGCCGACTACTTGGTACGTTGACATTGAACAGCCAGTACAAACCATGAATCCCATGCCTGGCAATCGCATTGTCATTTCCAATCGTCCCACTCGAAAACAATGGAAGATCTGCCTCCTCTGCATCGTTAACTCGAATCTTGAAAAACAAATGAACAGAAAACAATGTAAGACTTCTGAGTTCATCTTTTGTTAAACATGGTGTACGTTGGCATCCAACCTGATGAGCTCTGAGTGTTCATACCTGTAAATCAGCATAGTGTGCTGATGCGAGTGCCACTCTCAACGTATAGGTCCCGCTATGGTGTATGTTATCGAGGTTGAAATTTATTTTCCATGTACTTCCTTCGTACGAGTTGTTTCCCAGTTTCCTGTAAACAAAATAAATGGCATACAAAGAGGAGGAATGCTCGATTTACAAATACGAAATATTGGCATAAGAACTGCTTGATATAACCAATCTCTGGACTGGATTTTGAAGATTTATATAAATAAAAATAGGTAAAAGACACTTTCACCTCTCTAATTTGACTGAAGGACACTCTCACTCCTTCAATGCGCCAAATTTCAAGTAACTTACACTCCCTGATTGTAAAGCCGTTAGTTTGGGAGGCGGGGTACGTCATTGAAAGAACCCAACTCCAGACTAACGGTGTCACAGTATGAGGTGCCAGTTTCCGGGGGTGTAAGTTTCCTAAACTTCGGCACACTGAAGGGGTGAAAGTGTCCTTCAATCAAACTAGTGGAGGTGAAAGTGTCATTTACCCGACATATTGTACCTGGTAACTTGAGCAAAGAACCAATCTTTTTTGTAGTCGCTAACACCGACCGTGTATTCTAAATCTTCATCCGGATATAATTCTGCATACCTCTCCCACAGTCCGTATTGCCTAAACCTACTCAGAGAAAGATAAAATCCCCGAAAATGTTATTTTTTTTTAAAGACCTTCATTAGAGCATTTATTATTGGGAACAAGACGAAATTAAAATTACTTAACCTGTCTGGATGATTCACGTAAAGTTTGTTGATGTATAAAGGGTTAGGATCAGGAACGTAAAACTCCGCAGCTGATCGGTCAGGAACTCCAATTTCCCACAGCGTGGGGCCATCTCTAGGAGGCTCAAAGACAAGATCACCTATATAAGTATCACAGCCTGCGGAACCCATATTATAAAGGTTACAGCAATTTATTATTACGAAACAAAAAGAAAAAGCAATAAATTTGTAAGAGAATACTTTGAGCCAAATACAGACACAAATCGCAAAGTGATGTTTGGACTCGAGACCTGGTGAAATGGTGATAGTGACATTATATCGGTAATCTCCAATGAATCCAGGAACTGAAGCAAAAAGATTATATTCGCCTTGGCGTATATTCTCAAGGGTAAAAGAGCCTTCTTCATCAGCATTGCACCAGAATTGGTAGCCCTGGCACAAGATACCACATCAAAGCTACATACTTAACTTGCATGTAGGGTTTATTGATTTCTCAAATTACCTTGCATTCTCTTTGCCACGATCCAGCATCTCCGGGTGGAGCTAACCCAACATAACTCCCCTTGGCAGCTGATAAAAGTTCGTCGCTAGCATATCTGATAAAAGTTTCAAAACATTATAATCCCCCAAAAAGAAGAAACGTTTTAACACATGTATCTGATAGAAATTTCAAAACCTTAAAATCCCCAAAACAAGAAACACTTTTAACCCAGCAGATACTTATAGATAGATACCTGTCTTGGACTAGTAATCTGCCACTAACTGTGCCTCTCTGGTCAGCAGGCGGGAAATCCTTGGATTCAGGGAAATCATAAGGCCAGCTTCTAGTTTCAATCTCCATCTGACAGAAAAACATGCAAAATCTGTTATTGAACCGAAGTTTCCAAGAAAACTTGCACATGTGATAATCTCAATACAAACCTGTTCTTTTGCATTATCCCAAAGAGAAAGAGCATTACTTTGGTCGGGAGCAGAGTTGAGATATATAAACACTGGCCCAAAAACCTTTTTCCATAACTCGCCCGCTTCCAATTTAACAACAAGATCTTCTCCGGCGTAATGAGAGGTGACAAAGATCTGATCAAATTGCGAGATTGGCTTTAAGGTCTCAACTATGAGCTCAAGATAGATTTTGATATCGTATTATGTAACATTAAAGTACTTAGTAATAAATACCAAAGAGGAAATGAGTATCTTACAGCAAGTGTTGTTGGGTTGACATGGGAAGTTAGATCTTGTTTGAAAGGCCCACCGGTTCGGAATTCATTGCTCGGTTTGATTTGCCAGAACCCAACAGGCGGGTCGAAGGATATCCACCCGTGGACATGGCTATCTTTGTTCTCACACGAGTATTGGTACTTGTCATCCACCTGAAAGCAAGGAATAAATCTACCCTTAACCAAATAAAAACAAGTCACAAATATATATAATACTACAGGACTAAGTACCGACCTCTCCTTTAAATTCTGGTTCCACCGGGTTAACAAGAAGAATGGCTTCTGGATAGGCTAGTTCTTGACCTCTGTCTGGCATCCTGTCATCTGGACTCGGCATTTGCCGTTGCCTGTTGTCTGCAATTACCATGTAGCGAAACCTAAGAGCCCATAAAAATAAAAATAAAAATTAATCTTGAAGGCTTGCGTATGATAAGTACTTTAAATTCACCAAAACTGAATCCTATTTATCTAACACAAAAAATACAAAAAAGTCTTACAAAGATGATTTCAGTACTTACAGTTCAGGGTCAATATAATACTGAACTTTGCTTACTTGTCTTTGTTGAGCATGAAAGCAATCCTGGTAGTATTAAGGTTGAAAGCAGGCATGTTCTCTAAGTGCTCAAAGATGGCGTACGAGTAAAACCCAGAGCAACCACGGAGCACGATGAACCTAGAAAGTAACAACCGCCATAAATATATAATTAGATGCGTGGACATTGTTATGCGTGGACTAATCATAGTGATCAGATACTAGATGTACCAACCTTTTGTCAATGTTTAAGGGGGATTGCTTACCCTGCAATGAGGGATCCCACAGTCTCATGAATGAAAGCTCCACCTGTTCTTCATTTTCAACTACCACTGTGAAGTTGGTGGCTTCGATCCTGCATTTTAGTTCGCAGTTTTGTGAAACTATTTTCATATTCGATATCTAAATACAAAGTTAGCGTCATTAATACTGAATTAGAGACTAATCGAAGTTATAAAAAAAAGGAAAAGCGCAAACAATAAAGAATCACAGACATATTTATGTGGTTTGTCCAAAAACAGAATACATCCATGGAATTGCAAAGATTTCACTAATTAGACGAAAAAATCTCTGAGAGGATTACAGGCGAAATGAGAAAAAAATTCAACCAACTTGATGCGAGGCCTAATTTCTCTCCAAGTCCAAAATGGGTCAAAATAATTTTTTTCCTCCATTCATGAGCGCTCCCTCGGCTCCACGAAAAATGTCTCCTTTTATTCCTCCATTCCCATCGTAGAAAAAACACGTACCGGCACACGGGTACATAAGGAGAGAGAGAGAGAGAGAGAGAGAGAGAGAGTATACGTGTCGAACTGTCCCTTTGTTTTTGTAATGCCCTTTGGGCTCCAATTAAGGTCCCAGAACCTGCATTTTTACCAGAGGAAATAGTTATCCTGTCAATTCTTTTGAGCTTCTTTTTTCCACAACAAACTAACAACTGATTTCGTCCATTAATACGATAAGTTTCTGCATTCGTACCCCCCATTCAAATTTTGATTGTGCAGTTCAACCAAGTTGTCGATCCCGCCATACTGAATTCCAACTACAATTCCTCCAGGATTTGACAGAGTGAGTTGGAGAATGCCATTGTCAATCACCACCTGTACCAAAACCCATTAACCAAAATGATAATCCATTGAAGAAATTAACAACAATCATCACTACTCCAAATATGAGAGAGAGAGAGAGAGAGAGAGAGAGAGATAGAGAGAGAGATTACATGATCATCTTCTACGATCAATCGCACTGCTGCAGCAATATCAGCCATTCCCAGACTTGAGAGTGTAGAGAGAATTAATACGAAAAACAGCAAACATTTTGAAGGAACCTTGAGATCCATTATTGGATCATGGCCTCTCCACTTCTACAATTTATAGTTTAAACTGAATGCAGAAGGATCAAGTTTTAAAAAGGTCCAAAGAGTTTGCCTGCTTCACAGAAAACACTTTATAGGAAAAAACAATCTCCTCCCTCTGTTGCTCACTTGCTTTGTTTTGACACATCTGACAATTATGTACTAAAACCAATGTATCCATCACTCACGTGATGGATGATCATGTGGAATTGTAAATAATAAAAGAAAAAAAAAATGAAAAAGGAGACAATATGTGAGAACATGATGCATCAAAAGTTCCAACTCATATGTTTTGTTTTCATGGAGGTTATATACAAGATGAGCTCACTAACTCATTTTTATGGTAAGTAGTATTTAACTAAATATTTATTTTCAATAAAATAATTAATTTAAAAAAATTAACCTTTTCAAGTCACATGGCATAGATAAGGATTATAGATCAGAATCATTATTGCTTAGGCAGCAAGGGAAATGGATCGGTCCCCACTATGAATTATTTTCTCTAAACCCTTGAAACAGAAACAATGGAAAGTACATCTACCACAAAGCAAATCCTGAAAACTGACATGTTAAGAAAAAGAAAGCTGCCAACCAAAAAAACAGCTAGTGTTGTTTGGACAGAAGAGTATGGATTTACACGCGAAGAGTCAGCAAAATTTGAAGAAAATAACGAACTTGATAAGTCTCCTTTTGAACTACTAGTCACAAGGACCCTCCAAACGGATGTAATCGTACATGAGGTACTGCCAAGAAGACTGGTTCCGCGGTTGTGTCAAATAAATGGTGTTATCTCCAGGCACTATGACACCACCAGGAATGTCCACTTTGAATAGCCAATAGAGGCCATGAATACCGTGTCTCGCCACTGCATTGTCCCTCCCGATTAATCCACTTGAAAACAGGGGTCGTTTTGTGTTTGGATCATTAACACGAACCTGGATATAAAAGTAGTCAGTAGGACCCCCATTCACTTTCAAATGAGAACAAACTCGTTTGAACTACTTTTACCTGCAGTTCAGCGTAAGTTGCAGAAGCCAATGCTATTCTCAATTTATAGGTTTTCGTCTGATTAGTATAATTCTCCAAGAGGCTGAATTTTATCTGCCAGGTTGTGCCTTGGAATGTATTATCGTTGTTCTTCCTGCAGTGAACATATGTGTTACCAAAGGACAGAACATTGCGCACAATGCAGTTTGTTTGTAGATTTCATTTTGCAGGAAGACACAAGAGCCTTGAGTGTTTTAATACGATAGGAAATGCAAAGGCAGTAGATTTGCTTGCACGAACAATTTCATTGTCTATTTTAACATCTTGGTCATAAAAGGAAGTTCTAGGAGACATTTTATGCAAAGAACTTAAGATAATGATAAGAAAAAATTGGCGTAAGTGGAGGGGTGAGCTTAGTTGAGTTGAAAGTTGAGTTGTGAAATATGAATACATCATTTTCTATGTTATCCTTATCTATTGGAAATGTTTCACCGTTTTAAGATAACGATGCCTTCCTAAGCCTACAACCTTATAAGTTCACTACAAAGTTACACCGACATAAGAGTATATGAGGAAGAATTGTTAACGTTTTCACCTGCTAGACGTTTCAATTCTTACAAATTATATGTTGGGGTGGAGCCCTGGTTCATGGGCGACCCGTTTTATGAATCGACCCGGTTCATGTTTTGCTACGACCCGAAAAGGGAGACATGATTCGTGGAGCGAAGGCTTGGGCCGGTAGGCCCAAGCCGTAGCGATCACGAACATGTCTCCGGGGGTTCGGGGGCAGCGCCCCCGAAAAAAATATTTTTTGACCCGTTTTGACCCGTTTGGGCTTGGATCCGGCCCGGTTTGATAGGTTGTCTATTTATAGAGTTCTTAGGGTTCGTAGCATGTTATGTTGAGCGTTCTGATTTCGCTTGTAATTCTCTCTGAGACGATTCGTCTGTTTTAGTGAAATCTCTGCAACTCCGTGGAGTAGGCTGTTTTGCCGAACCACGTAAATCTGTGTGTGTTTCGATTCTTTCTTTCTGCATATTTTTTTTTCGTTTTTCACAACAACTGGTATCAGAGCCAGGTTCGCTAGGGTTTGGGAAAAACGATGGCAGATGAGATGAAAGGTTCTGGAATTGAAAAGTTCGACGGCACAGATTATGCGTACTGGAAGATGCAGATAGAGGACTATCTGTATGGGAAGAAACTGCACGCTCCACTGGAGGGGGTAAAGCCTGAAGCCATGAAGGAGGAAGACTGGAAGGTTATGGATCGACAGGTTCTGGGCATTATTCGGTTGACGCTGTCAAGGTCGGTTGCGCACAACGTTATTAAGGAGACTACTACAGCTTCGCTGATAAAGGCGTTGTCAGGAATGTACGAGACTCCGTCTGCTAATAACAAGGTGTACTTGATGAAGCGTCTGTTCAATCTGAAGATGACAGAAGGTATGTTGGTTGCTCAACATCTTACTGATTTCAATACAATTACGAATCAATTGTCTGCTGTTGAAATTAACTTTGATGATGAGGTTAGGGCTTTGATACTATTAGCGTCATTACCTAATAGTTGGGAATCTATGCGAACTGCTGTTAGTAATTCTGCTGGAAAAGAAAAGTTGAAGTATGATAACATACGTGATTTAATTCTGGCTGAGGAAGTGCGTCGTAAAGATTCTGGTGAACCTTCGGGTTCAGCCTATAATGTTGATAATCGTGGCAGAAGCAACGAAAGGAATGATAATAATAATCGGGGAAGATCAAAATCTAAGCATGGAGGTACCAGTCGTGGAAAATCGCAGACAAGGGATGGAAGCACGGTTAATTGCTGGAACTGTGGTAAGTCAGGTCACTTTAAGAGTGATTGTAAGGCACCGAAGAAAAACAGAGGAAAGTCTGGGAATTCGGTGAATGCAGTCAGTGATGAAATTCAAGATGCTTTACTTCTTGCTGTGTATAGTCCCGTTGATGATTGGATATTAGATTCGGGTGCTTCTTTCCATACTACCTCGCACCGTGAAATTATGCAGAACTATACTGCTGGGGATTTCGGAAAGGTGTACTTGGCAGATGGGGAGCCGCTGAATATTGTTGGTCAGGGTGATATTGATGTCAAGCTTGCAAGTGGTTCAGTATGGACTTTGCGGAAGGTGAGACATGTTCCTGAACTGAAGAAGAATTTGATATCGGTGGGACAGCTTGATGATGATGGTAACTCTGTGGTCTTCTCAAGTGGTGCATGGAAGGTTTTGAAAGGTTCCATGATACTTGCTCGTGGTAAGAAAACAGGAACTTTGTACATGACTTCGGGACCGAGTGATACAGTAGCAGTTGCTGAAGCTGAGCAAGACGCTGATTTGTGGCATCGCAGACTTGGTCATATGAGTCATAGAGGTATGAAGATATTGCAGTCCCAAGGTAAGCTCTCAAAGCTGAAGTCTGTTGATCTGGGTATTTGTGAGAGCTGTATTATGGGAAAGCAGAAGAGAGTCAGTTTCTTGAAAGGCGGTCGTGCCTTGAGATCAAGCAAGCTGGATCTCGTGCACACAGATGTGTGGGGTCCTTCACCAGTAGCGTCGCTAGGAGGATCTCAATACTATGTCACTTTCATTGATGATTTCAGTAGGAAAGTATGGGTTTATTTTATGAAAAATAAATCGGATGTATTTGAAACTTTTAAAAAGTGGAAAGCCATGGTTGAGACTGAAACGGGTTTGAAATTGAAGTGTTTGAGATCTGATAATGGTGGAGAATACATTGATGGTGGACTAAAGGATTATTGTGCTACACATGGAGTTAGACTCGAAAATACTCTTCCCGGGACACCACAACAGAATGGTGTGGCTGAGCGCATGAATAGGACCATCAATGAGAGAGCTAGAAGCATGAGGCTTTGTTCTGGGTTACCGAAGACTTTCTGGGCAGATGCAGTTAGCACAGCGGTTTATTGCATAAACCGTGGACCTTCAGTTCCGTTGGAATTCAGATTGCCTGAAGAAGTATGGAGCGGAAAAGAGGTTAGTTTTGATCATTTGAAAGTTTTCGGTTGTGTTTCTTATGTTCATATTGATGCTGCCAGACGTAGTAAGCTAGATGCAAAGTCCAAGATTTGTTTCTTTATTGGCTATGGAGATGCACAATTTGGTTACAGATTCTGGGATGCTGAGAACAGGAAAATTATAAGAAGCAGAGATGTGATCTTCAATGAGAAGATGATGTATAAGGATAGGGCGAGTGTTGCTATTGATACAAAGGATAAAGTCCCAGCTACTCCTTCGTATGTTTGTCCTGATATTCTTGAGGATGTCACTCCCAGTGATGATGTTCCGCAGGATCAGTCTAGTGTGCCTGACACTACTGAGTCACAGCCAGTTGCAAAGGACAAGAACACTCCTCTGAAGACCTATGTTAGAACTCGGGTGGGGACTAGGAACAGAAAGGTCCCAGAGCGTTACTCCCCTAGTCTTAATTATATATTGTTGACTGATGCTGGTGAGCCTGAGACTTATGCAGAGACTTTGCAGGATGTTCACTCTAGCAAGTGGGAGTCAGCAATGAATGATGAGATGGATTCTTTACTTCGGAATCAGACATGGGAGTTAACTGAACTTCCAACAGGGAAGAGGGCACTTCATAACAGGTGGGTATATCGTGTGAAGAATGAATCTGATGGAAGTAAACGATATAAGGCAAGGCTTGTTGTGAAGGGGTACCAGCAGAAGCAGGGAATTGATTATTCTGAGATATTTTCACCTGTTGTGAAGCTTACAACTATCAGGTTGGTGCTGAGTATGGTTGCTCAAGAAGACTTGCATCTTGAGCAGTTAGATGTAAAGACTGCATTCCTTCATGGTGACCTGGAGGAAGAATTGTATATGCATCAGCCAGAGGGTTTCGAGGTACAGGGAAATGAGAATCTTGTGTGCAGGTTGAAGAAGAGTTTGTATGGTCTGAAACAAGCTCCTCGGCAGTGGAACAAGAAATTTGATAGTTTTATGTGCAGCTTAAAGTACACGAGATGTCATGCAGACCATTGTTGCTATGTTAGACAGTTTGATGGCTCCTACATTATCTTGTTGTTATACGTTGATGATATGCTGATCGCAGGATCTAGTTTGGATGAGATTAACAACTTGAAGAAGAAATTGTCTACACAGTTTGCCATGAAGGACTTGGGCCCTGCAAGTCAGATTCTTGGTATGAGGATAGTCAGAGATAGAGCCAGAGGTACTGTGTATTTGTCCCAGACAGAGTATGTGAAGAAGGTACTAAGCAGATTCAGCATGGATCAGGCTAAGCCTGTGAACACTCCGTTGGGGGGTCATTTTAGATTGAGTAAAGATGATTCACCAAAGACAGTTGAAGAACGGGAACACATGGGTAAGACTCCATATGCCTCGGCTATTGGTTCGTTGATGTATGCTATGGTTTGTACTAGGCCAGATATTTCCCATGCAGTGGGAGTTGTGAGCAGGTACATGAGTAATCCAGGAAAGCAACATTGGGAGGCAGTTAAATGGATCTTAAGGTACTTGAGAGGTTCTTCAGACACGTGCTTATGTTTCGGTGGAGGTGCTTTGAAACTTAAGGGTTTTGTTGATGCTGATCTTGCTGGTGATCTGGATAAGAGGAAGAGTACTACAGGGTATGTGTTCACCTTGGGTGGTACGGCAGTGTCGTGGGGTTCTAACTTACAGAAGGTTGTTGCTCTTTCAACAACGGAAGCTGAGTATATTGCTATCACGGAAGCTGCAAAGGAGATGGTATGGTTGCAGAGGTTCTTAGGAGAGTTGGGGAAGATACAGGAGAATGGCACGCTTCACAGTGACAGTCAGAGTGCTATTTTTCTTGCTAAAAATCCAGCGTTCCATTCTAAGACCAAGCATATTGAGACAAAGTATCATTTCATCCGTGAGTTACTTGATGATGGTCAGGTTCAGCTTGAGAAGATTTGTGGAAGTGAGAATCCAGCAGACATGTTCACAAAGGTTGTTACTGTTGAGAAACTGAAGCTGTGCGCAGCTTCAGTGGGTCTTCTTTCTTGAAGAAGATGAGTTGAGTTGCAGGGATGGAGCTTGATTATGTTAGGGGATGTGGTTCTGGTACATGATGTTGAACCAGTCTCCAAGTGGGAGAATTGTTGGGGTGGAGCCCTGGTTCATGGGCGACCCGTTTTATGAATCGACCCGGTTCATGTTTTGCTACGACCCGAAAAGGGAGACATGATTCGTGGAGGCTTGGATCCGGCCCGGTTTGATAGGTTGTCTATTTATAGAGTTCTTAGGGTTCGTAGCATGTTATGTTGAGCGTTCTGATTTCGCTTGTAATTCTCTCTGAGACGATTCGTCTGTTTTAGTGAAATCTCTGCAACTCCGTGGAGTAGGCTGTTTTGCCGAACCACGTAAATCTGTGTGTGTTTCGATTCTTTCTTTCTGCATATTTTTTTTTTTGTTTTTCACAACATTATACAATAGCATAACAGCAGATGCCAGCAGCAGTCGGAAAAATTCTACTGTGAAAAAGTTCTATTTAAATAATCAATAACAGAACCATACCTGTTAACCTGAGCATAGAACCAGTCTTTTCTGTAGTCACTGACGCCAATTGTGTATATTAAATCCCCATCAGGATATAACTCGCCGTATCTGTCCCACAATCCATACTGCCTAAACCTGGAAAAATACTACAAATTTTGAATGGAGTGATACTTATTGACCGTAAAGCAATGAAGAAAATGGCAACAGGTCTTCATGAAATAATCCAAAAAAAAAGTGACTAATTTTTCTGCTTTAGTGGATAGAAGTAAAATCACACTGCAATTTTGATTTTGTTCATAGAAAGCATGAAAACTAACCTGTCTGGGTGATTGATGAAAAGCCTGTTGACATACTTGGGATCAGGATCAGGAACATGAAATTCTGCAGCAGAACGATCAGGAATACCGATTTCCACAATGTGGGTCCATCTCGCGGAGGCTCATATACAAGATCACCCATTTCAGTGCAGCAACCTGTCCTCAAACACATTTCAATAGTGTTCAAAGTAATCACTTATTCTTTGAGAAAAAATGCAGAATATCACCTGGGGTAATAGTAACAACACCATCTTTCCGATAGTCTCCAATAAACCCAGGGACCCATCCATAAAGGTTATAATTGCCGGGAAGGATGTTTCTGATTGAAAAGTATCCATTCTCATCTGTCCTTGTCCAGAACTGGTAATCCTAAAAAAAATAAGAAAATAAAAAAAATAAAAACGAGACATTCTTAACTCATGAAGTAATTTTACTACCATTATTTATTAAAGGCTTAATTACTTGATGCATACCTTTAGTTTGTCGAAACTATCACATTACAACCCCCGCTTCTAAAACTCGCGGATTGCATCCCCCATTTGCAAAAATACATGTCAATGTCAAACTGGTCAAGGAATTCCGCAACCAAATTAACATACCCGGAGAACCTTCTCTCATGCAACGTGATGCTTTTGTATCATAAATGATATGCATTTGATGAAAATGTCCACCAAAACGTCTAATTCAATGACGGATTTCATTACCAGTTTGACATTGACACATATTTTGCAAATGGGGGATGTAATCAGCAAGTGTTAGAAGTGAGTGTTTCAATGTGATAGTTTCGACAAACTGGGGGTATCCATTAAGTAATTAAACGTTTATTAAATGAACGAAAAACAGGTCACTTCATAACTCCTTCAGGTCAATAAATTTCCGATTTTCTACGAAGGAGATCTCTCGAGATCATAGAAACACTAACTAACTACACAGACATATAACCTTTCTTTTTAGAAATTTGAGGGAATCAGCTCAATATATAAAATATGAAAAAGAAAGAAAATTGAAGAAATACTGTGACTGCTGAATCCATCTAAAGACCATAGCATTATTACCTTGCATTCAGTCTGCCATGACCCGACATCTCCAGGCGGGGCCAATCCGACATGGGCACAATACGCTGATATAGTATCATTGCAGACACACCTGAAAAGTATCATAGACAATCACATCAATGAAAACATTCAGATTAGTCATGAAGAAGTGAAGCCTACAAGCTCCAATGCACAATCGGAAAGAAAGAAATACCAAAAAGCCTTCCTACCTGTCTTTTACAAGTAAGCGACCAGTAATTATTCCTCGTTGATCTGATTTGAGAAAATCCTCAGATGCTGGAAAGCTATATGGCCAGCTTTGGACTTCAGCCATCATCTGAAAATCATTATACTGAGAGACCATTTGGGTATGTGGATTTTATCGTTGACCACAAGTTTTTAGGTGAGAACCTGTCTTTTCGCGTCCTCCCAAAGTGTACGAGGATCATTTCCAGACACTGAAGAATTGAGATATATAAAAACAGGACCGAATACTTTCTTCCACGCTTCTCCCTGTTCAAATTTGGGTACTAGCGGGCCGCCACAATAGTGAGAACTGTGAAAGATCTGTTATAGGCTCCAATTCAATTAGGATATACTCTGATGGATCATCAATCTTCATTGTGTACTATTTTTTTCTCCCAAGCTATTAAAGATAGGTCATCTTGTACTGAATATTTTGTCCCAAACTTCAAAAAGAACTTGAAAATATAACAATTTCCAAGTTCCGAATTACGCCAAAAAAAGTCATTATAGTTGTATGAATGGCCCTGTTTGGATGAGCTTAACTAAGATTATGAGATTGTAGATTATTGGAATGGGTGGTTATTGGTTAAGGTAAGGAGAGAGAGTGTTCTGTTTTAACCTCAACCACTCATTTCAACAACCTGAAAACTCAAAATCTTAATTAAGCTCATCCAAACAGGGCCATTGAAAAGTGAGGAAGTTAGTACAATTTTCATATTAGGACATAAATTTTGGAAGTGGGCTGCATTACATGCTTGACCTCTAAAAGAGTTGGAAGTTGTCTCCAAACGTGATGGAGTAACTGTCGTTTCAACTACTTTCAGTAATTTACAAAAATTCATTTTTTCAATGTTAAAAAATCCAAACAATATTCGATGGTTGAGACAAACACTTACTGACAGACAAGTGGGGCCCACGTGGGAAGTAAGGCTTTGTTTGAGGGGACCACCTGAGCGGAACTCATCACTGGGTGTGATCTGCCAGAAACCAACTCGAGGTTCCATGGATATCCACCCATGAACCTTGAGATCTTTGTTCTGGCACGAGTATTGATATTTGTCATCAACCTGTGCCACACAAAAGTAGAATATTCACATCCAGTATGTTTTAAGACATAATGTCGATTCAGTTCTGAAAGAGTAAACACTTATTCTACATGGCCATGCCATACACTTTTACTATGGTGATTTTTTTATTACAACTCCTTTTATCGGCAAGGCCCGTTTGCAGATATTCATGTGTACGGACTATTTACTGATTTTCTACTACAATTTTAGGTCACTTTATGGGTAACAAAAGGTATAAGAACCATTCCTACTGGAAACGTACTGTCCTCAGAGATCATTAGAAGGTGCAATGAAAAAATTAACACAGGAAATGACAAAAATTACCTCTCCATTTAATGCAGGATCAACTGGATTCACAAGTAAAACTGCTTCAGGATATGCCAATTGTTGGCACCTTCCAGCCATCCGGTCATCCGGCAAAGGCATGAATCTTTGTCTATCATCTGCCACAGCCATATAACGAAACCTGACAGTTGCAAACCACATCAAGATCCTTATTAGGCTTAACTAATTGCCAAAATAGTTAAATAAAATGAATCTTAAAACTGCAGGGAGAAGAGAAATCAAATGTGGGTTCTTGTACGATTCAATACCACAAAGACAAATAGTAAAATGCCAATTAAATTTATTTCATTTAAATAGAGTATATTGAGGAATTCTTCAAATTCATAATGCAATCTTGAATATGTTGTTGATATGCATAATGCCATTGGCTTTGTTAGTAGAAGGTAACACCAGCTCATCTATTGAAAGATATACATGGTTGACCTCGAAAAAAGGAAATGCATGCTGAGAGTATTACTAAGAAACTAAAGATGTTACAATTCACATCTCTATGGGATTAAGCTTCAGATTAGATGGCCAACTTAATTGAATCAGTAGATGGAAAAAAAACAGTGCATTTATCACTGTAAGAAAATGTACGAAATGGCTTAGAAACTCATTTACTTGTCTTTTCTAAGCTTGAATGTGATCCTGGTCTCACCGAGGCTGAATGCCTGCCATTCTGGCGAACCTACATGTTCATATATGGCATAGGAATAGAAACCTGAGGAACCACGAAGCACTATAAACCTGAAAAGTAGCAGTTAAAATCACCTTTTCATATCATAACAATAATGGAAACATTAAGAATAAACTAAAAGTAACATAGTTAGATATGATTCACGAAATAACCTTTTATCGATATTTAAGGGAGCAACCTTTCCCTTCAGAGATGGATCCCACGGTCTTGAGAAAGACAACTCTACTTGTTCCTCTGTTTCCAGTATTATTTGAAACTGTGTTCCTTTAATCCTGCGCAAAGGTCAGCTCTGAGCCTAGACTTAACAGTTGCTTCATAGTTAAAAGGTCTACGGTCACCGCTAAAGTGAGATAGTATAACTAACAGCAAATCAAGAATTGGGACCATAGGATAAAAAAAAAAAAAGAAAAAAAAAAAAGAATTGGGACTTACACTTCAAAAGCTCCAGTAGTCCCTGAACCATCTAATGCGTTCCACACAACATCCCAGTAACTACACAATGAATAAAAAAACAACATCATGTTCGTGTCTTCTCCGTCTTTCTTATTTGTTTGAAATGACATATACATAAAAATTTAAGGGCAAGAACTGAGGCAGTTAAATATTTCCATATACTATGATTACATAAAACTGGTGGTCCCATATTTATCATTTTTAAGGACGCTTCACTAGTTCAAGATCCCAAAGCCAATATAGCCATTAAGTAAAATTTAGTAGTGTACCCTCTATTATTCTCATTGTTGAGGGGTTCGAGCAAATTGTCAATGCCATTATATCGTAAGCCAGTCACAATCCCCGCAGGTTTCGAGAATTGGACACGGAATATGCCATTATCAATCACCACCTGAAAAAGAAAACTATCACAGCGTGCAGAGTACTGCAGAATATAAGATTCAAGTTCAAACATTCATTGAATGAAATGACACTCTCTAAAAGGAATTTTGTTAAGCCTTCTTAAATCATTCATGAATGAAATGACACTCTCTAGAAGGAGATGTAAATTGTGAATGATATTTTTTAATAAAAAGAAGGTACTCAAGGTGATGGCAGTTAATAATTGCGGATTTACAGTTTCAACCGTAAAAATCAGTGTTCATCCAGTGCTTAATATATAATTCCTTTGAATTGAAAGTAACTTTTTCAACCATCTATAAAACTTTTACCAGTCTGTAGGCTGTCAGTAAATTTAAAGAGAAAATCAATTTCATTTACATGGCTATTATTCATCTCCAGCTTCACCCCCTTAGAACACATTGGTCCAAGACTTCCAGCAGTTTCTGCAAGAAAATGTCAGTCAGATTCCTAAAACAAAAGATCCATAACATTAGGTGATATCAAAATCATATGATTCTTCAAATCTTTGAAAAGCACATTGACTTGCCAAACAAAATGTTTTTCTAACACTGAACTTCATATCATTCAAGGTTGCCAATATAGGTAAGGTTACTTTCCTGGACAAGCTACCTTCACCATGAGGTATAGCCATGGAGAAAACTATGAAGGAGGTCAACGTGTTTTAGGAACGATTTTATCATTAACTTCTCGAGTGTACGTTGGACTAGAAATTGGATACGTCTGAGCCACTGTAAGACTCACTTGAACTTGGCTTGGGAAGACGGAAACCACTAATTGACAGAAAGGAGGAAAGGAAATTTTGGCAAAGTGATTGACAACTTAGCTGAACAAGCTGAAGTCTACAATGAATGACCAACCTAAACCACCAACACCGCCAACAAAACACATGTGCACACAAACATAGCACAAAATTTGTAAGGATATGCACATATGTACAACCTCTGATAATCGAGCAAATGCCTAGAAACTGTTTGATCTCTGCCCGGACTGTGATTCTCCCTTGGAATGGAAAGCAATAGATATCATTCATGAAAATTGTCTCGTACTGCCACTGACATGATTCATTGTCGGGGAAAAAGTTGAATTATATTCATCTGGATAAGAGAAGTAAGAAAGATACATGGACAAACAAAATCCAATGACACTTTTGTTTAGAGTTAATCGTCTTTGAGTTTTGTTTTGTCACTTCAACAAGAAAATATAATGAGTATGATAAGTGCCCATTGATCAAATTCCAATTTCTCTTTAAAAAACTAAGAAATAGATGTTTAATGAACATTAACTGAGTTCTTATACCAACCACTAGTAACTTTTACTTCCTCCGTCCTGCAAAGGTAGTGCCATACTCCATCATCAACTCGCTTTGTTTGTCTCTCTCTGGTTTGTTAGAGGTCACGCCACACACACACTTTCCCATCTTTGTGGGATAGAGGGAATAAATGAGTTTGTAGGCAAGGTAATGAGGAGCTATGGGAAGACTAAGTGGTCATTGCCAACAAAGATCAGTGGCTTATTACCCCAATCTCGTGGTTCTATTTAGAAAATTTATTTTCCTCAAACCTCAGGCGCCACGGCTATGCTTAGAGTTTTGAAAAAGAAAATAAAAGGGAAAATGCCAAGAAAATCAAGAATTTTGGAATCATATGCTTTCCTACGAAATGGAAGCAAAATCCAATAGAAATTCTTTTTACAGAGAGGGATGCTAAATGTCAGCACTTATTTATCCCCGTTTGAGTTCACAACTTAGGTGTAAGAGCTTTATTAGTTATAAGTACCTTGGAATTGGTTATAAATTTATAATCATATAGTTTTTTCCAAAAACTGTACCCACCAATTGGAGAACCCTACACGGTCGTTGACAGTGGTAAAACCTCGGTGATATATTTCATTTCTCTTTTACTAATAAGCACTCATAGAAATTGAAGAATTTGGTGCTACATGAACATAATTGCGTTCATGAAACTATAATCATTGAAGAATTCTCCTAGTAATAATACATATTTCATTTTCTATTCCTGCAAAAAACCCTAAGTTACAAGAATTCCTCTCTTTTTACCATCAAACCAATCGAACGCAAAATTGTTCTAAAAAGCTGCATAAAATGTATCAGAAAAAAAAAAGAGATGTAATAGAGAGTAAAGCTTTACCGGTTCCAGAGTCTCCGCAAGTGCATATGCTTCTGATTGCGTTCCCCAATTTATGGCCACCGCCCATGTCCAGAGCAATCGCCGCCGAGTTGATCGCCGTATGTTACTGCCGGTGCTCCGCTGACACTCGAGTGGGAGAGGCTCTACTGATGTGTGGAAACAGAGAGCCGTGTAATTTGCAGTATCTGACGAGAGAGAGAGAGCGACTGGACCTGCCAATTTGGGTGTTGGTTGAGTTCCTCCGGTCGAATAGGACATACTGTGTCTAAAGCAATTTCCGCCGTTGGATCTTCCTACGCTTCGCTTGATTCACTCCCGCCTTTCTTACGGATTACGATCACGCCACGTGTCTTACACAAGATGGGATCTGATTTGGTGCTACTGCAACTACTACACGATTGGGACGTTTTTTTTTAGGCATACGTTTGGGATAGATCTGAGATGACACTTCTCTTTGACCCTCTTTTCTTTGGCTAATTTTAGACGATTTTTTTATCTTTTTGTAAGTTATAAAAAAGTTCTATATAGGTCTTTTTGATAAATCCAACATTGTAGTTGGCAAAATTGTTCCAAAGCCTCATAATTTCGTCTATAATGTCTTCTACCTCAGTGATATCTAAAGGCGCCTTATTTTCCATCCTTCTCTGAAGCTCTAAAATAACTAGGTGAGCATCCCCTTCCAAGGAAATATTTCAGAGCCCTGTGTGAACCCCCAGTTTCAGTCCTTATGAGAATGCTCTGGCTTCGGCTTCTTTGGGAGACAAGCAAAGCCCAGTGGCTTTGGCTTCGGCCACGAAATTTCCATCTTCATTGTGAATGATAATCCCTGCAGTGGTCATCCCCGAGCTGATATCCCACCCTCCATCAACATTGACCTTGAAAAAGCCGGTGCAAGCCTTACCCAGCTTGCCTTCTGAAGCTGCATTGCTTCTCTAGAGCTACTTTGTCTAGTAGGGGAGCTTTGTGCCGTGGAGAACTCTGTAACCCAAGCCAAAATCTCTTCACCAGCTATATGGCTGCGGGTACCATTGAAAATGCAATTTTTCCTACTGGTCCACAGCGAGTAGATTGCAGTAAAGATGATTTGCAGCTCATAGCTCGTTCTTGTGTTCAATTGAAGCTCAATCCACTCAGTAAAATTCAGCGAATTCAGACTTAGTAAATTTGTGTCAAAGAGGGACAACCACACTTTCTTTTGCTTTGGGACAGCAAAGAAAAGTGTGTGTAATGTTCTCATCATACTGGTTGCACATTCTACACTTGTTCTCGATATTGATTCCCCTTCGACAAAGAGCTTGACACGTCGGGAGTGCATTCCGAGTTGCTCGCCACACAGTATGGGAGACTTTTTTAGGGAATTTTACCTCCCACAACCTGGAGAACAATCTGGAAGTATTCCTAGAGCTGCTGGAATTTGTACGGATCTTGTTTAGGTTCTTCATCACCTCCTATCCGGAGCGAACCGAAAACCTCCCATCCTTGGTGAATTGCCAAATCAGTTTGTCACATCTGGGTATGCTTGGAAGGTGGATATTCTTAATCATAGCAATATCAACATCCCACAACACTTGCTTCAACTTGTCTATATCCCAGCAACCAAGTTGGGGTTTTATGATCTCTGCAACTTTGTAATTTTAGTCCGGGGGGAGTACCGTAATAAATTTTCCCGAAAGAGAAAAGGGAATCCAACGGTCTTTGAGATCGATACTTCTGCCATCGCCTATCTTCCAGCCTTTTTCAAGGACTTCACGACCGGCGATAATACTTCTACCATCGCCTATTTTTTGTTAGAATATATGTCTGATAACCTTTTTATCTTTTTATAAGATTAAAAAAGTTGGTTTTTTTTAACTTCAATTTTTTTATCTTTTTACCCCTTAAAATTACTTTTTAGGAGGTAAACATAGAAGTTTAGTAAACAAACTTTTCTACTAAAAAAGTACGTGAAACTTTTTTAGAAAACATAAAAGCACAAAGTAAACGACATTTTTATCTTTTTCTAAAAAAAGATAAAATGTCGCATAAATTTAGGTAAAGAAAGCGGGGCCTCAGTCAGTATATTTTATTTTTATTTGGTTTTGGTACTTCTAAGAGGATATAAGTCAATGAATGTTAATGGTCATACATACAACAGGACTAGAAGCATATCTTTTTCACGACGTGGGAACCTGCAACTATTATTTTTCAAATGCTTAGTGTATAAAGTCTCGTTCTAGTGTAATAGTCTTCAAACCACACAAGAGAGATCATGAGAAAACTCGGACTGATAGACTCGTATTTAAAAAGGCCAATAGGCAAACCTTGGGTTACCCCAAGGTGTGAACTCAAGACTTCTAGGCCCGACCAACTCAACTACACCCTGAAAGGCAACTAGAAACCCCTTTTATCTAGGCTTAATTTCTGAGTACATAATCCTAGTATGTCATAACAGTCTTATTGGAATCCCCAGTTCTAAAATTGCTTGATTGCAACCCCAATTTTCCCAGTTCCAATAAGCTAATACTTTTACAAAAGGGGATTGCAATCAAGAAAGTTTAGAATTGGCGATTCCAATGAGGCAGAGGTTAGATAATACGGAGGTCGGTTCGATCAGTAGGATTCATACAGTTTTTCAATCAAATAGGGGTCGACTAAATTGGTGGTTGTTGAGATTGGTGCCTTGAATTGGTCAAAGGAGCCCAAACTTTTTGTTTCCAAATTCGATTAGGAAACATTGGAAGTCAAAGGCGGTGGAAGATTAGTTAGGAAACAAGTTTATTTCCAAATCGGATTTGGAAACTTTAGAGTTTTTCCTAGCACTATATAAAGAACCTAGTAGTCACATTATTAGGTATGCAAAATCAAGTGTAATTGTTTCTCTTAAGTGAATAAAGGGTGCTTTTCCGTCGTGGAGGTAGTTAGCAAATATTTGCTAGCGTGCCACATAAAATACTCGTGTTCTTCTTTATTCGTTCTTCATTCGTGAGGTGCTTTGACATAACAAACTGGTATCAGAGCTCGGGTTTGGCGGATTTCAAGATCAAGATCAAGGCAAAGCAAAGCTAGGGTTTTCACAACTTGGTGAAATCAAAGCTAGCGTTTTGCGATCTAGGTGGAGCACGCGACTATGGTTCAAGATCCACCAAGAACGATGTCCGGATCAATGTTGAAGATCGATAGGTTCACAGGAGGGAACAACTTCAGCCTGTGGAAGATAAAGATGGAGGCTTTTCTCAAATCGCAAGGCATATGGGCATCTTTGACTGCAGACAAATGAGGCATGAATGTTGCATTAGCGGAGTTCAAGCCGATGGAGGAGAAGGCACATTCTAACATTATGATGTGCTTATCAGATGACGTGATCATCGAGGTCGCAGATCAGAAGGAAGCAGCGAAGCTCTGGCTCAAGTTGGAGAGTCTTTACATGAAGAAGAGTCTCACTAGAAAGTTGATGCTAAAGCAAAGGCTCTTCACTTTGCGGATGCTCGAAGGTACGACTCTCAAGGATCATCTTGATCAATTGAATACAATTCTTTTAGATTTGCGTAATATTGGCGAGAAGGTGGGCGATGAGGATGATGCACTTTTGTTATTGATCTCGTTACCTACATCATGTGAGAACTCCGTGCAGTCTTTCATTGTGAACAAGGACGACTTATCCCGAGAGGAGGTCAGATCGGCGCTCCATGCTAGGGAGTTGCGCCATAAGGGTGCAGGCACAGGTACAGAGGACCATGCTTCCGGACTGATGGCGACGGGGGGAAGCAAGAAAGGTAAGAAGAACAAGAAAAAACAATTTTCTGGTTCTAAGTTGCCCAAAGATGTATGTGCTTGGTTCAAGGAAAATGGGCAGTGGAAGAGAGATTGCCCGAAACGAGGTCAATAGGGGCAAAATGGATCCGCAGCTGTAGCAGAACAAGGTAACTCGTCCGAGGATGATGTCACACACTCTCAAGATGCGTGGGTCCTTGATTCCGGAGCTTCCTATCATATTTTCTCTAACAGTGAGCTATTCTCGACGTACAACCAACGAATGGAGGGTCTGTCTACATGGCAAACGGAGCCATCTATAAGGTGATTGGGAGCGGCTAAGTTAAATTGAAGAAGAATGAAGGGAAGTTATGTACTTTGGAGCAAGTCAAGCATGTACCACTAATTAAGAAGAATTTGATCTCCTTAAGTCTACTCGACAGCAAGAGATACAGTTTCAAAGGTGAAGGTGGAGATCTACAAGTCTGCAAGGGTTCTAAGGTGATACTCAAGGGAGTCAAGAACGGGAATTTGTACATGTTGCAAGGTTCGACGATCACAAGTTCTATTGGAGTTGTCTTAGACGAGATTAAGGAAGCTGATCTAACTAAGCTGTGGCATATAAGGCTCGGTCATATGAGTGAACGTGGAAGGCAGGAACTTCACAAGAAGGGGTATCTCACCGGGCATGTGCCCAAGAGCCTAGGGTTTTGTGAGCACTGCGTGTATGGGAAGCTACAACGGGGCAAGTTCCCTAAGGCGGTTCATAGAACGAAAGGTACTCTTGATTATATCCACTCTCATTGTTGGCGTCCATCTAGAGTCGAGGCGATTGGCGGGTACTGGTACTTTCTGAGCATCATAGAAGATTACTCCAGGATGACTTGGATTTTTGTAATGAAGCACAAGAGTGAAGCCTTCGCAAGATTCGAGGAGTGGAAGACACTGGTAGGGAATAAGGTGGGAAAGAAATTGAAGAGACTTGCACGGAAAACGGCTAGAGTTTGATGGATTCTACAAAGATCAGGGTATTGTACGCCATCGCACTGTTCGACACACACCGCAACATAAAGATGTAGCCGAGAGAATGAATCAGACACTTTTAGCGAAAGCAAGGTGCATGCTTTCGAATGCAGGTCTTTCTAGAGGTTTCTGGGGAGAAGAAGTTTCCATGGCATGCTATCTCATAAATTGAATCCCGTACATAGGTATAGGATGTAAGATTCCTATGGAGGTCTGGTCCGGTAGAGCAGTAGATTACTCGAATTTGAGAGTTTTTGGTTTTGCTGCCTATTATCACGTTGATGATGGCAAACTAGAACCAAGATCTAATAAGGGATTATTCATGGGATTCGGAACATGTGTGAAGGGATACAAGATATGGGGAGACAACAAGATTATACTTAGCAAAAGTGTAGTCTTTGATGAGAGTCCTATGTTGAAGAATTTCGTGGATGTGGATCTTGGAAATGCAGAGAATAAGGTGGAGGGAGAGCCGGATCCTATTGATCCTAAGGATTCTAAAATCCCTACACCGCCGCCGGAAGTCGAAGAGGAAGAAGCAAAAGAGTATGATAGTGAAGATGCGTCTCTACCAGAGGAACCAGATCATCATAGTATTGCGGTGGGAAGGAAAAGAAGAGTCATCAAGCCTTCGACTAGATACAGAGATGACAGTATGGTGGGATATGCATTACAGGTAGCGGAGGAGGTGGAGGATGAGCCGTCCACCTACAAGGTCGCTATATTTAGTTCTGAGTCAGCACAATGGATTTCCGCGATGGGAGAGGAGATGGAGTCTCTTAGCAAGAACTCGACTTGGGAGCTTATTAAATTGCCAACGGTAAGGAAGATAGTCAGTTGCAAGTGGGTATTCAGAAGAAAAGAATGAACTACATCTGGAGAGGGCATCAAGTATAAAGCAAGGCTAGTTGCAAGAGGGTTCAATCAGAAAGAGGGAGTTGACTACAAAGAGATCTTCTCACCGGTGCTCAAACATACTTATATCCGGGTGCTACTAGCAATGGCGGCACACCACGACCTAGAGCTTGACCAATTGGATGTCAAAACAGCTTTTCTACATGGAGAGTTGGAAGAGGAGATATACATGAGCCAACCGTAAGGGTTCCAAGTTCCCGGAAGAGAGAACCACGTGTGCAAGCTGAAGAGATCTCTCTACGAACTTAAGCATTCGCCGAGGCGATGGTACAAGAGGTTTGACAGCTTCATGTTGAAGATTGGTTACCACAGGTGCGAGTATGGTTTCTGCGTGTATCACAAGTTGTTGCAAAGTGGATCACGTATCTACCTAGTTCTATATGTGGATAATATTTTGATCGCAACTTAGAATATCAAGGACATTAGAGAACTGAAGAAGTCTCTCAGTGCGGAATTTGAGATGAAGGATCTGGGGTCTGCTCGGAAGATATTAGGAGTTGAGATCTATGGAGACATGAAGAACAAGAAGCTCTTCTTGCCACAGTAGGGATACATCAAGAAGGTCTTGGCAAGATTCGGGATGTTATCAGCTAAAGCTATAGATACTCCTATGGCAACTAACATCAAGCTAGGAATGTACACCGTTCAGACGGGGGAGGAGAAGGAGTACATGTCGAAGGTTCCATATGCTAGCGCAGTTGGAAGTCTCATGTATGCTATGGTATGCACTCGACCTGACATAGCATTCGTTGTTAGTGTGGTTAGTCATTTTATGGCTCATTCGGGTAGGGATCATTGGCAGGCGGTGAAGCGCATATTCAGGTACCTTAAGGGTACGTCAGACATTGGCCTATTGAAACAACCCTGGAACCTACGATTCCTTGCTGGTGCAACCAAACGGAAATCCAAAGTGCATTCAATCGATAAAACCGGAGAAACCCTCCAACAATAGTTCGAATGAAATAAAAGACATTGTTCAAATCTAAATTCCGAAATAAAAGCGTCCTAAGATAAATGAAATACTTCCTAGCTGCCTGATCCTAATCTTCAAATCACGTGTGCGCGTTCCCCCACTTTATTCATAACCTGCGGGTTTTCAAATAGCAACAGCCGACCGCAGAAAACGTTTATCAGTAAAAACTGAGTAAGCATACATCACAACATGTAAAACAGAGTAGGCTAACAGTAAAAGAATAACCATATTTTAACCGATGCTTTGGTTGAGGCGTAGCCTACGAGCCCCAACAGGTACGATGTAAACAGAGAGGTCACGATGCAATAAATCCAATAATGGGGTACATTCTTGGGTATACCAATTTCTCCCCGGACGTTAGTAGATAGCCCTTCGCTATCCCGCCCTAACCATTCTAATGAGACCTTAAGTGTCGACACCCCTATACAGTCATGACCTAAACATGCATAGGTAGTACTCATAGATTCCACGATAAATAAAAAGGGTATGAACCCTAGGGAAATCACTCAATTGTGTTCCCGGCAGTAGCCTTCACGCACATCATCTGTACATCATTCCCAATTCTATTATCATTCATTAATCCTTCCACATGCTTCACACGAGTACTATAAGTTTGAAATCCACATGCTTCTCAAAATATTTTCACAGTATTGAAGTAACTCACACAAAACATCACACACATTTTGATAGTTGAAAGTGTTGTGCACATATACTTACTTGGATTGGAAGAGAGAGCTCGTCACACGAAACCAAACAACCTCCTAGTACTCGTAGTATGGATCCTCCACAAATTCACCGTCTATGAAATCGGTGTCTACAATACACACAAGACCTAATATCAACACACGACTCAAGTTCATACAAGCAATTGCATAATGCCCCTACATGAAATTCGAAGTGTAATTCTTCTAGACTCGTGAATAACCCAATAGTAGTTACTATTAATTTTAAATAAATTTACATGATCGTGACAAAATATTTAGTAGTAGTACTAACAAGTAAAAGTTTAGAAAAAGGTTTAGTTGCTACTTTCATAAAATTTACTTAATGAAAATCTATAAATTTATTATTTTTACAAACGTAAATGTCATATTATGAAATGTGAAATTATTATTATTATTATTATTATTATTATTATTATTATTATTATTATTATTATTAAAAACCACTACTACCAATATTATATATTATGATTATACTACTACTACTACTACTTAATATTATCAAACTACTATTGCTAATACTAGTAATATAATGCTACCCCCAATACTTATTTTTCCCTTCATAACTCTCAATTAACACTGATCATACACACACACACTCCATGCTCATGTGGAACTCACACACAAACACGCACGCAATCACCCTAACACACCTACACACACTCTCACATGACACACCAACCCACCTCCATTTATACTTTACCCAAAACCTTACCCAACTTACTGTAACACTACTGCCCCTACTCTAATTGATGTGAAAAACAAACAAGTTGAATTAAAACAACATAAATGAGCTAGGCTACAAGACACAGAATTGGGTGTGTACCGAATGAAGCAAACAGTGACGACGGAAAAGGGACGGACGGCGACGGAGGTGAGGCCGATGGTGGCGAGGTCACGACGGGACAGAACCGGCGACGAAAAGGGGGCGGCAGCAGGCTTCGGCTTTGGCTTCGCCGGAGCTGGGTTTGCTTCGGCAAATCAGCGGAGAGAGAGAGAGAGCGCGAGCGAGAGAGAGAGGCAGTGAGTTTGGTATAAAAATTCTGGGTTTTTTGCTGGGGTTTATATAGGCGGAGATAGGGGAGGAATCCGGCGAAGAGTGGGACTCCTCCGGGTTGGTTTTGATTTAGAATCGAACCACGATTGCGGCAAAATTGGGTTTCTTGGTGAGTAAATATCGGGTCTTTGATGGATTGGGAATGAATCGGGACAATAATTTGAGTTGTAATGGTGGTGGTGTTGTAGTTGGAGGCGGCAATGGAGGTTGTCGGGTCGGAGGAGGAGTCGGGGGAGGAGGAGTCGGGGAATGAGATGGGGAAGATGAAGTGAAAATAATCTGCTGTGGCGGGTGTATGTGGCATCGCGGTGGTCGTTACGTAAAATTAAATTAAAACGTGACGTTTTGGTCACTTTAAAAATGTTACACGACCCACAACTTTTAATAACTAAAAACTTATCTAACTTTTATAAATTTTACAAAAATAGTATATAAAAACAAAAGTGCACTATTATTATTTATATATTTTTTTTTAAAACATAATTATATATATATATATATATATATTTGTATATACATAAAAATATAATATATAACTCACAAAAATTAATAGATTTACTTTTCTAACTCATACAAAAAAATATATAAAAGAAAAAGTTCACTATTATTATTTTCTTAACTTATAATTATATATATGTATATGAAAATAATAATATATATAACACCTAAAAATCAAGAAAACTGCTTTTATAAATTCCGTTAATGGCCCAAAATATTCAATAATTTCCTAAAAATACCCCCAAAATTACGGGGTATTACATCACATCTCCCTTAAAACAAAGCTTCGTCCCCGAAGCTTAAACTAACTCCCCGATGCAATGTATGAAATTCTAATGCACAAGTAATAGCAAGACATGTAATACGAAACAGGATGGGTAATTGAAATGCACGGCTGTTAAATCACATCTCCCTTAAAAGGGAGTGACGTCCCCGTCACTCGACTCGTACCTGGTCGAAAAGGTGTGGGTAACGCTTTTGCATGTCTTCTTCGGCTTCCCACGTCGCTTCTTCAGTGAGATGGTTCGACCAAAGAACCTTAACCAGCGCAGTTGACTTGGTACGGGTTTCCCTAGTCTTTCGATCTAAGATTTTGATTGGCTGCTCTTCATAAGTGAGGGATGGATCAAGTTCAACTGGTTCGGGATCTAGGATATGGTTCGGGTCATGAATATACGGTTTGAGTTGAGAGACATGGAAAACATTATGGACTCGTCCTAGGTTATTAGGAAGATTAAGGCGATAGGCTACCTCTCCGATCCGATCCAAAACTTCATATGGTCCAATGAACTTAGGACTTAGCTATCCTTTCTGGTTAAACCGCATAACCCCCTTCGTCGGTGAGACCTTTAGGAACACTTTGTCTCCAACCTTAAATTCAAGTGGTCTTCTCTTGGTATCCGCGTAAGACTTTTGTCGATCCTGCGCCGCCGTCATCCTTTGCTGAATCATCCGAATCTGGTCCGTCGACTCCTCTATCATTTGAGGTCCTAGAATGACCGTCTCGCTAATGTCGCTCCAACACAAAGGTGTCCTGCACTTTCTTCCATACAACGCCTCATAGGGTGCCATGCCTATGCTAGCATGATAGCTGTTGTTGTACGAGAATTCGATAAGTGGTAACTTGTCCACCCATGAACCTCCAAAGTCTAAAATACAGGCTCTTAGCATGTCTTCTAGTGTCTGAATCGTCCTTTCAGATTGTCCATCCGTTGCTGGGCGAAAAGCTGTGCTGAATCGCAACTCTGTTCCCATAGCTTTCTGCAACTCTTTCCAAAAGTGAGACAAGAAATTCGGGTCCCTATCCGAAACAATTTAACTCGGTACTCCATGTAACCTTACAATGTTCTTTATGTAAGCATCGGCTCTCTTTTCCATGTCCCATGTGTTGGAATAGATGCCCTAGAGGCAATCTAGTTTAGTATGAATTTGTAATTGGCTAGAAATTCATTTATTATTTATTGGATATTTAATATAATGAAGTCCTTAGATTTACAATTGCGTTGTTTATCTTAAATATCCCTAGTCAAGTATAATGATTAAATGGGGCAATCATCTATAGACTAGTATGGGGTTGGATTGATATGGAGATATCACGATCCAACACATAGGTGTGCATTACGGAATGTTGCACTGGATTGACCCATCACCGAGAAGGCTACATACACGTTATGTTGAGTCACAAGTGCTTCTCGGGTACAATGGTATTGTCATCCTTAGACTTGAAGTCACTAGATATTCTAGTTGTGGATCATTGTGATCTTGGTAGCGTTAAACGCTACACCGTAACTGGGTAGTTATAAAGGCGTGTACTGGATACAATGAGAAGCAAGCTTAGAGATCGTAGTGGACGTAGAGAGGATTTGCCCCTCCCACATAACGGGAGCAAATATCCAAGGCCACTCGAGGATAGTGCTTATAGAATGTCTGGCCAGACTCAAATAAATCAATATATGGGATATTGATGTTATTTGCACGAATAAGGCTATTCCATGGATCGAGAAACTAGGGATTGGATATACGAGTGTGACTTGTATGTCTCGTGTCCAATCCGGATATGGAGGCAAAGGGATGAGACAAATACTTGTACAAGGTTGTCTAGATGACTATTCTATTAGTTGGCTAGAATGGATGTTTTGCTAGAAACCGCTCCATATTAGCAAATAGTTGCTACCAACTAGATAGAACCTATGGGGTCACACGCTATATAGAGTTGTACTAGATTGTGGAATTAATTAATTGGATTAATTAATTAGAAGGATCACTTTGCAAACCCTTGCAAACTTAGTAGGGACTAATTTGCAAGGAAGGGACTAAATTGAACTCTAGTAGGACTAGAATAAGTCCTTTAGGTAGTTGACAAGGAGTTGTTGGACTATATAAAGGACCCTCCTCCTTCCTTCCCTACACACTTTATGCTCTAGAGAGAACATAACAAGAGTAGGAGAGAACAAAGGAGAGAGAGAGCAAGCAAAGAGGGACGCCGCCCCCCTTTGCCGCCGCCCCTTGTCCCCGACGCCACAAAGGGCCGAACCCCCTTTTTGGTGCCTCGTTTTGCGTGATTCCTTCACCCTCCTTTCATTCCGGGCTAGCACCAAGGAGATTGGAGATCTAGGAACAACTCTAGGCGTGGATCAACTATAGAGAACGTGACACTATTCGCGTTTGAAGTCATCAAGGAGAACCCAAAGGTGTGTTTATGATTTCTTACCTTCACTATCGTTATGCATCTAGACTTGTGATCCTTGGAGGGTTTTGCATGGTTGTTTGTTTGATTATGCTTCCGTTTGCGCGATCCATGAATCAAAACCCTACAGTGGTATCAGAGCCACAGGTCATAGAGCATAAACGTAGTTTATGTGTTACATTCTTGTTGTTTTACACCTTAATTTGTTGTTTATCGCGTAAAACAAGACAAATCAAGCATTGGATGCAATTTGTCAAAGAATTAATCATAACAAGACCCAATTATTGCATTGGATGCATGAATTGGTGACTTTGAGAAATTTTAGGATCTTAGATCTAGGGTTTGGGCATCCTTGGGGAAGAAGGAGTTCTCCCACAACAAGGAAACAACCAAACTTGGCCTCCAAGCAAGGAGGTTGTTTTGGAAACAACCTCCACAAGGAGGTTCGGCCCCCTAGGGGACCGCCCCCTTGCTTGCCGCCCAAGCTTGGCGCCCTAAGGGGCCGGGCGGCCCTAACCCGCGGGCCTAGCTTGCGGGTTTTGGGCCGGGCCGGCCCTAGGGCTTTATGGTTCACTTATTTGGGCCCGGGCAATTGGATCGTTGGGCCCATGGACCGTTTTAACCCTAGAAATCCTAAAATCAATTAAAATTGACCAAGCGCGTTAAAATTGGATTTTAACTGTTTATGTGCAAATCGCATGGTGATTGGATATGGCCTTAGGATGTGGTTTGATGTGGATGTTTAATTTTGTGTTTTGGTTTTACGGCCTGCGAGCTGATCAATTAATTGTAATAATTAATTAGGGTTTTATGGCCTGCGTGCCAATTTTTTTTCTCAACTTGTGAGATTTATTTTATTTAGTATAGATATTAGCTAGTGCTAGATAAAGTAGATTGTTAGCCAAGATTGGAGAAAAGAAGCCCAAAGCCAAAGGAGCCACAAAGATGGAGCATGGAGCATGGAGCACACCACATGACTATGAAGGATGGACCAAAAGATCAAGACGCATGGAGATGTGTTTGTTTAGGGTTCATAGATAATTCCATTGGCTTGGAATTATCTTAGTCTAGAAAAGGCCATATCCACATCACGTTTAATTTCTGTTTTGTGGTTGTTTATTTATTGTCTTATTATTTGTGTGGTTGGTGTATGGATGATGCATGCAATTAGGATAATAAGATAATTAGACAACCCGGATCTATTATTTGGAGTTGTGCCCAAACTCAAATAGATAGATTAGTTGATATTGATCAACAAAATAATTAAAATTGAATTGAAAATCCCTCAAATTTTAAAATATTGTGTTCTTGCCTTCTCGTTATTTAAACACTCATTATCATCATTATTTATCAAGTTCGTGCGTGCCAAAGCATGGCGACTTGGTTCATAATGATGGAATGCGATGGCACGTAACAATGTGCAATTGTTTAGATAAGAGGTTGAACACAACTAGGCTATTAATTTGATTAAGAAACCTAGAGGCAATCAATTGGGATTATCCATAAGGATGGATAAATAAGGAGTTATTTGCCCGGTTGAACCAAGAGTTGCATATGGGATGCAATTGGAATTGTTCCTACCTAAGAAGTAATCGAATTATGGGTGACTTGCCAAAGCAAGCTCATAAGGAGATGAAAAAGATGGATCTTGGCCCACTAGAAAATATAAGGATATTTTCCGCATTAATATCTTGAGGGTTATTAATCCGTAGAAAAATAGTGGGAGCTATATTTAATAAACTAGCCATTATTAAATATAGTCAAAAATTCACAAATACTAAAACTTGCGTATTTTCCTTTTGTAGAATTCCAAATGGCAAACAACTCATCGAGTTCACAACATTCCCTACGATCTGTCCTTGAGAAGGACAAGCTCTCAGGAACCAACTTTCTCGATTGGTACAGAAACTTGAGAATTGTTCTCAAGCAAGAAAAGAAGCTGTACGCAATAGAGGAGCAAGTTCCAGAAGGTCCAGAGAATCAGACACCTGCTGCCTTAAAGGCGTATCAAAAGCGTGTTGATGACGCTAATGATGCGGCCTGCCTAATGCTTTGCACCATGACCTCTGAGCTTCAGAAGCAACATGAGAACATGAATGATGTCGATATGATCGAACATCTAAAGCAGCTCTTCCAAGAGCAGGCGAGGGTAGAGAGGTATGAGGTCTCAAAGGCACTGTTCAAATGTCATCTAGCAGAAGGGAACCCGGTGGGACCCCATGTACTCCGAATGATCGGGTACTTGGAGAATCTCGCCCGGCTTGGGTTCCCGGTCGGCCAAGAGTTGGCAACCGATCTCGTGTTGCAATCGTTGCCCGAGAGTTATGGACAGTTCATTATGAACTATAACATGAACGAGATCGTTAAACCACTGCCAGATCTGCTCAACATGTTGAGGACGGCTGAACAGAGCATCAATAAGGGTAAGGGCAAAGCCATTATGATGGTGCATAAAGGAAAGGGTAAAAAGTTTGCCTCTTCCTCCAAGGGCAAAGGCAAGTCAGTTGCCAAGTCCAAGGAACAAACCCTTAAGCCTGTTGGTGCCATTGCCAAGGTCGTGACTAAGGGTGAATGTCACTACTGTAGTCAACCTGGACACTGGAGGAGGAACTGCCCAAAATATCTGGAGGACAAGAGGCTTGGAATAGTGATTCCACCACCACCAGGTATTTTTGTTGTAGATGTCAATTTAACTGTCTCTACATCATGGGTATTAGATACTGGATGTGGATCTCATATTTGTCGAAATATGCAGGATCTAAAGAGAAGTAAAAGATTGACTAAAGGGGAGGTAGATCTGCGCGTTGGGAATGGAGCAAAGGTTGCTGCGTTGGCCATAGGCGTTTGCGAGCTATCTCTGCCTTCAGGATTAGTTTTAGAATTAAATAATTGCTATTTTGTGCCTGCTATGAGCAGAAACATTATTTCTATTTCTTGTTTGGACAAGGAAGGTTTTATTATTTCAATAAAGAACAATTGTTGTTCCTTTTATTTGAATAATATTCACTATTTTAGTGCGCAATTATTTAATGGACTTTATGTCCTTGATCTAAGTAATCCTGTCTACAACATTAATACCAAGCGGATTAAAATAAATGATTTAAATCCTGCTTATTTATGGCATTGTCGTTTAGGCCACATAAATGAGAAACGTGTATCTAGACTCCATAAGGATGCATTGCTAGACTCATTTGATTTTGAATCATATGAGACATGTGAGGCTTGTTTATTGGGAAAAATGACAAAGTCCCCTTTCAATAAGAAAGGTGAGAGGACTAGTGAGCAATTGACGCTCATACATACTGATGTGTGTGGGCCGTTTGCCACGCCTGCCAGGGGTGGTTATGTCTACTTCATTACATTTACTGATGATTACAGTAGATATGGATTTGTGTACCTTATGAGGGCAAAATCCGAATCCTTTGAAGTGTTCAAAGAATTCAAGAATGAAGTAGAGAAGCAACTTGGCAAAAGTATCAAGGCTCTACGATCGGATCGTGGAGGAGAATACTTAAGCCAAGAGTTTGACGACTATCTTAGAGAGTGTGGGATCGTGTCCCAACTCACTCCACCCGGAACGCCACAATGGAATGGCGTGTCCGAGAGGAGGAATCGAACCCTATTGGATATGGTTCGGTCTATGATGTGTCAAACCGATCTTCCATTATCATTTTGGGGCTACGCTCTATTAAGTGCAGCTTTTACCATTAACCGTGTTCCATCTAAATCAGTCATGAAGACACCATATGAGATGTGGAGTGGGAGGCGTCCCACACTGTCGTTCATGAGGATTTGGGGCTGCAATGTCTATGTAAAACGTTTACAATCAGACAAGCTAGGGCCTAAATCGGATAAGTGTAAATTTGTGGGGTACCCTAAGGAAACTAAGGGATACTACTTCTACAATCCAACCGAGAACAAAGTGTTTGTTGCTCGGACCGGCGTGTTTCTAGAAAGAGAGTTTGTCTCTAAAGAAGCAAGTGGGAGGAATATAGAACTTGAAGAGGTTCAAGAACCACAAATCACAGAACCGATTATGGAACATGAACAGGAATCACAAATAGTTGTGGATCCACCTGTTCAGGTAACACAAGAGCTTCGTAGATCTAGTAGAGTGCGCCAGGAACCCGAGAGGTACGGACTTCTCGTAACTGATTCCGGTGACACGATGCTCATAGATGATGAGCCTACTACCTATGAGGAGGCCATGAATGGCCCAGACTCGCAGAAGTGGCTTGAGGCCATGAGATCCGAGATGGAATCCATGTATGCCAGCAAAGTATGGACTTTGGTGGAACCACCTGATGGGGCGCGGCCCATAGGGTGCAAGTGGGTCTTCAAGAAGAAGATCGACATGGATGGTAATGTGATTACCTATAAGGGTCGATTGGTGGCTAAAGGATTCAGACAGATTCATGGTATTGACTATGATGAAACCTTTTCACCAGTCGCAATGACCAAATCCATCCGAATCCTACTTGCAATTGCAGCATACTACGACTATGAGATTTGGCAGATGGATGTCAAAACAGCATTCCTTTATGGGAATCTCCTCGAGGACGTGTATATGATACAGCCGGAGGGTTTTGAGGATCCAAAGCAAGCCAACAAAGTCTGTAAGCTGCAACGATCCATTTATGGATTGAAGCAAGCTTCTAGGAGTTGGAATCGACGTTTTGATGAAGTGGTCAAAGATTTTGGCTTCATCAGAAACGAAGATGAGTCTTGTGTCTACAAGAAGGTTAGTGGGAGCTCTGTAGCTTTTCTGGTCTTGTATGTGGATGACATACTGCTCATTGGAAACAACATTCCCATGCTGCAATCTGTGAAAGATTGGCTAGGAAAGTGTTTCTCAATGAAAGACTTAGGGGAAGCAGCCTATATACTTGGTATAAAGATCTATAGAGATAGATCTAAGAGGTTGCTAGGCCTAAGTCAAAGTACATATATTGACAAGGTGTTGAAACGGTTCAACATGCAAGATTCCAAGAAGGGATTCTTGCCCATGTCACATGGAATCACTCTTTCGAAGAGTGGTTGTCCTTCCAATGAGATTGAGAAGGAACGCATGAGCAGGATTCCCTATGCCTCGGCCATAGGATCCATCATGTACGCCATGTTATGTACTAGACCAGATGTGTCATATGCCTTGAGTATGACAAGCAGATACCAATCCAATCCAGGTGAGAGTCACTGGATTGCTGTCAAGAACATCCTAAAGTACTTGAGAAGAACTAAGGATGCTTTCTTGATGTTTGGCGGTGAGGAAGAGTTGCGTGTAAGGGGTTACACTGATGCAAGCTTCCAAACCGATAGAGATGACTTTAGATCACAGTCGGGATATGTGTTTTGCCTGAATGGAGCAGCGGTGAGCTGGAAGAGTTCCAAGCAAGAGACGGTAGCTGATTCTACAACAGAGGCTGAGTACATTGCTGCAAATGGCGCAGCAAAGGAGGCTGTTTGGATCAGAAAGTTTGTTTCTGAACTTGGTGTGGTCCCTAGCATTGCGGATCCAGTGGAGTTGTTCTGTGACAACACTGGGGCGATCGCGCAATCAAAGGAACCCAGATCGCACCAGAAGTCCAAGCATGTGCTCAGGAAGTTTCATCTGATTCGAGATATTATCGATAGAGGAGACGTTCGGATATGCAAGATTCCTACAGATGATAATCTGTCAGACCCGCTTACAAAGCCTCTCACGCAGTGGAAGCATGAAGGGCACACTAGGAGTATGGGCATACGAGATGCGCCAGATTGGCTCTAGTGCAAGTGGGAGACTGTTGGAATAGATGCCCTAGAGGCAATCTAGTTTAGTATGAATTTGTAATTGGCTAGAAATTCATTTATTATTTATTGTATATTTAATATAATGAAGTCCTTAGATTTACAATTGCGTTGTTTATCTTAAATATCCCTAGTCAAGTATAATGATTAAATGGGGCAATCATCTATAGACTAGTATGGGGTTGGATTGATATGGAGATATCACGATCCAACACATAGGTGTGCATTACGGAATGTTGCACTGGATTGACCCATCACCGAGAAGGCTACATACACGTTATGTTGAGTCACAAGTGCTTCTCGGGTACAATGGTATTGTCATCCTTAGACTTTAAGTCACTAGATATTCTAGTTGTGGATCATTGTGATCTTGGTAGCGTTAAACGCTACACCGTAACTGGGTAGTTATAAAGGCGTGTACTGGATACAATGAGAAGCAAGCTTAGAGATCGTAGTGGACGTAGAGAGGATTTGCCCCTCCCGCATAACGGGAGCAAATATCCAAGGCCACTCGAGGATAGTGCTTATAGAATGTCTGGCCAGACTCAAATAAATCAATATATGGGATATTGATGTTATTTGCACGAATAAGGCTATTCCATGGATCGAGAAACTAGGGATTGGATATACGAGTGTGACTTGTATGTCTCGTGTCCAATCCGGATATGGAGGCAAAGGGATGAGACAAATACTTGTACAAGGTTGTCTAGATGACTATTCTATTAGTTGGCTAGAATGGATGTTTTGCTAGAAACCGCTCCATATTAGCAAATAGTTGCTACCAACTAGATAGAACCTATGGGGTCACACGCTATATAGAGTTGTACTAGATTGTGGAATTAATTAATTGGATTAATTAATTAGAAGGATCACTTTGCAAACCCTTGCAAACTTAGTAGGGACTAATTTGCAAGGAAGGGACTAAATTGAACTCTAGTAGGACTAGAATAAGTCCTTTAGGTAGTTGACAAGGAGTTGTTGGACTATATAAAGGACCCTCCTCCTTCCTTCCCTACACACTTTATGCTCTAGAGAGAACATAACAAGAGTAGGAGAGAACAAAGGAGAGAGAGAGCAAGCAAAGAGGGACGCCGCCCCCCTTTGCCGCCGCCCCTTGTCCCCGACGCCACAAAGGGCCGAACCCCCTTTTTGGTGCCTCGTTTTGCGTGATTCCTTCACCCTCCTTTCATTCCGGGCTAGCACCAAGGAGATTGGAGATCTAGGAACAACTCTAGGCGTGGATCAACTATAGAGAACGTGACACTATTCGCGTTTGAAGTCATCAAGGAGAACCCAAAGGTGTGTTTATGATTTCTTACCTTCACTATCGTTATGCATCTAGACTTGTGATCCTTGGAGGGTTTTGCATGGTTGTTTGTTTGATTATGCTTCCGTTTGCGCGATCCATGAATCAAAACCCTACACCATGTGTCCTTCATGGGAATGAATCTAGCTGTCTTCGTCAGTCGATCGACTACCACCCAAATCTGGTTGAAACCATTTGTTGAAACGGGTAAAGCCGTAACAAAGTCCATTGAGATGGAATCCCATTTCCATACGGGTATTTCTAAGGTTGCAACATCCCTCCTGGTCTCTTATGCTCGAATTTGACCTTTTGACAAGTCAAACACCGAGATACAAAATCTGCTACTTCCTTCTTCATACCTTTCCACCAAATGTTCTTCTTTAGATCTTTGTATAACTTATCTCCTCCTGGGTGTACCGAATAGGGCGTGTTATGAGCCTCCTTCATAATCTTTTCCTTCACTTCCGCACATTTCATTGGTACACACCATCTTCCTTTGAACTTTATACTTCCGTCTTCTTCTACTTTGAAGTCAGATGCTTCGCCTTTATTGATCTTCTCCTTAATCTTTTGTAGAAAAGCATCCTCGTTTTGAGCATCATTTATTTCCACAAAGATATCTGGTACTATTGTCAAATTGCACAACAAGTTAGACGTGGATCCTTGTGTGCAAACCTCAATCTCCAACTTTCGGAACTCCTCGTAAAGCTTAGGTGGCAACACCCACATTGCATTTGCCGTATGATCCGTCTTTCGGCTCAACGCATCTGCTACTACATTGGCTTTTCCTTCATGGTATTGGATCTTAACATCGTAATCATTTACTAACTCTAACCACCTCCTTTGTCGCATATTCAGCTCCTTTTGCGTGAATATGTACTTCAAACTCTTGCGATCCGTGAAAATCTTGCACGTCGTACCGTAAAGGTAGTGCCTCCATATCTTCAGTGCAAACACGATAGCTGCTAACTCCAAATCATGAGTGGGGTAGTTCTCTTCATAAGGCTTCAATTGTCTAGATGCATAGGAAATCACCTTTCCATCTTGCATCAAAACACATCCTAGGCCATGCTTCGAGGCATCACTGTATACTTCAAATTCTCCTCCTTCGGTAGGTAAGGTCAAAACAGGTGCTGACGTTAACCTATCCTTCAAAGTTTGGAATGCTTCCTCACACTTGCTGTCCCATATGTACTTGCTCGTCTTCTTCATTAATGTCGTCATGGGTTTGGCTATCTTAGAGAAATCCTTCACAAATCTCCGATAGTAACCCGCCAATCCTAAGAAACTTCTTATCTCCGTTACGCTCTTTGGTGTGGGCCAGTCCTTCACTGCTGATATCTTTCCTGGGTCCGCTGACACACCTTCCTTGGATATGATATGCCCTAGGAAAGGCACTCTATCTAACCAAAATTCGCACTTTGACAACTTTCCAAACAACTTCTCTTCTCTTTGGGTTTCCAATACCTCTCTCAAATGTTGCTCATGTTCTTCTTTCCCTTTTGAGTAGATTAAAATGTCGTCGATGAAAACAACAACAAACTTATCTTGGTACTTTTGAAGAACTCGGTTCATCAGTTCCATAAATGCTGCTGGAGCATTGGTGAGACCGAATGGCATTACCGTAAACTCGTAGTGGCCATATCGACTTCGAAACGCCGTTTTAGGAATATCATGTTCAGCTATCCTATGCTGGTGATATCCTGACCTTAAATCGATCTTCGAAAAGGTATGGCTCCTTGTAGCTGGTCGAACAAGTCGTCGATCCTGGGTAGTGGGTATCTATTCTTAACGGTTACACCATTTAACTCCCGGTAATCTATGCAAAGTCTTAAACTCCCATCCTTCTTCTTCACGAACAAAACTGGTGCTCCCCAGGGTGATACACTAGGTTTGATGAATCCTTTGTCCAATAACTCCTTGAGTTGCTCTTGTAGCTCCTTGAGTTCGGCTGGTGCCATCCTATATGGTGCCTTCGATATTGGTCCAGTCCCGGGTACTAAATCAATAGCAAAGTCTACGGCTCTCTTTGGTGGCATTCCTGGCAGCTCTTCTGGAAAGACGTCTGGAAATTCTCTCACTACTGGAATATCTTCTAACTTTTCCCCTTCTTTCTCCTGATCGTGGATCGTACAGAGGTATGCCTTATGCCCTTTCTTCACATAGGATAGGATGGATAAGGCTGACACGATTTGGATTTTGGGTCCGCTGATTATACCCCTATAGGATAAGCGTTCACCTTTCGGGCCACGGAATCTAACTTTTTGGTTGGCACATTCTATGGTTGCTTTGTATTTACTAAGCCAGTCCATACCTAAGATGACGTCTAGATTTCCTAGATCGAAGAGGATCAGGTCAGAAGGTAGCTTGGCTCCTAAGATTTCTAGGTTGATTCCAGGATACATGGTTTTACAAGGTGTGATTTCTCCACTAGGGGTAGAAATGGCAATAGATATTGGGATAGGAGTTGGCAAGTCTAACTTCTTAGCAAAAGTAGATGATATGAAAGAAAATGTGGCTCCTGAATCAAATAAAACTAAAGCAGGTGTGGAATGGATTAGGAATGTACCAGTCACTACGTTGGCTTGCTCCGCTTGAGTCTGATTCATAACATTGATAGTTCCAGCTGCGCCACGGGTTGTGGCAGCTGGTGTTGTAGGAGCTGCTGTTGTTGCAGTCACGGATCCAGCAACATTTCCTTGTGGCCGGTTATTATTGTTGTTTCCTCCTTGCCCATAATTGCCTTGGTTGTTCCTTCCTCCATTATTGTAGCCATTGTTGTTCCTCCAATTGTTGTTGCCTCCATTGTTGTAGCCATTGTTGTTCCTCCAATTGTTGTTGCCTCCATTGTTGTAGCCTCCTTGGTTATATCCACCGTAGTTGTTGTTTCCACGGTTGAATCCTCCATTTCCTCCTTGATTCCCACTGATGTTACTTATTGCGGTTCTTACTCGGCATTCATACCTTCGATGGCCTAGCTTTCCACAGTTGAGGCAAGTCACCTTCATGCCTTGGCAGTTCACCCCTGGGTGATTTCCACCGCATCTCTTGCAGTGGTAAGTCCTTACCTGGCCATGTCCACCTTGGGCTTGGTTCCCAAACTGATTGGTGGGGGCTGGGTTGGGACGAAATCTCTTATCTCCACTATCGTTTCCTGCACCGCGATTCTGAGATCCAGTTGTTGTTGATGGTGCATCGATCTTTCTTTTCTTAGTCTCCTCATTGTTCTCGTCAATCAAATTCTAGGCGTCCTGAGCTGCCCCATAAGCATCCATGAGGGTGTCAAATCGGATCGCAATCAAGGCCATTCGAAGTTGGAAGTTTAAACCTTCTATAAACCTCTTGATCTTCTTTGCCTCGGTCGGCACCAGTTCCCTTCCAAACCTCATCAGCTCCATGTATTTCTGATGATAAGCATAAGGGCTGTCACTTCCTTGTTTCAAGTTCATGAATTCTTTGAACTTCCTATCCTTGACATGGTCAGGATAGAAATGTTCTCGTAGCGCCGCTTTCAGCTGTTCCCAGCCAAACCCCTGCTGGGCAAGAAGTTCTTCACCCTTGGCTGACCACCAGTCGTCAGCCTCTTTCTTGAAGTAGAAGATGGCTACTCCAACACGCTGATCCTCAGGGCAGCGCGTAGATACTAGGACTTTACTGAAGTCCCTGATCCAGCTTTCTAAGGTAGTGGGGCCATCCGTCCCATAAAAGAAGTCCGGGCGGAGTTCAGCTACCTTGCTCATCACATTTCCCCCTCCATTGTGGGTATTCTGTAGGATTTGGGTGAGAGCTAGAGTTGCCTGCCGCATCTCTTGGAATTCAACTGGGTCCACAGGTGGAACTTGTCCGCCATGTTGACCTTGTTGACCTTGTTGACCTCCTTGATTCATTGTTCCTACTTGTCTTGCACGACTCCTGGTATAATATTGAGGAGGGTTGGCAAATCGCATTGTACCTTATAAATGAGAATTAATTTTAACACAATCCTAACATATGGCATTTATACACACTAACTTGCATAACATAATCATGCCATGACCTATGTAGAGTCTCCAGGTTCAAAGGTTGATGGAGCGGGAACGAGTAGGGGTGCCATATGCAAAGAGGCGAGAAAAAAATTCAAAATCGTCCTAAATCCACGTACACTCATATTCTTAATAAAATTAATCAAAATAATCTAAAATAGTCAAACCACATCGATCATATATGCAGAGAAACTATCACAGTAATATCCATAACAATCCTCAACTTCAGAAATCAGGGAAACTCAAAAGGGTAGCTAAGAATACATCTAAACTATCCCATAACCCCGGCTTGTTTAAATTTTATTGCGAAATTTAGTTATCCTATATTCATTTTAAATTTTTGAAAAGTTATTACTTTAGATTTGATATTTAGTGGAAGTCGTAAGGTAGCACTAGCGTTGGAATCGTCGGCTCTGATACCAACTGAAACAACCCTGGAACCTACGATTCCTTGCTGGTGCAACCAAACGGAAATCCAAAGTGCATTCAATCGATAAAACCGGAGAAACCCTCCAACAATAGTTCGAATGAAATAAAAGACATTGTTCAAATCTAAATTCCGAAATAAAAGCGTCCTAAGATAAATGAAATACTTCCTAGCTGCCTGATCCTAATCTTCAAATCACGTGTGCGCGTTCCCCCACTTTATTCATAACCTGCGGGTTTTCAAATAGCAACAGCCGACCGCAGAAAACGTTTATCAGTAAAAACTGAGTAAGCATACATCACAACATGTAAAACAGAGTAGGCTAACAGTAAAAGAATAACCATATTTTAACCGATGCTTTGGTTGAGGCGTAGCCTACGAGCCCCAACAGGTACGATGTAAACAGAGATGTCACGATGCAATAAATCCAATAATGGGGTACATTCTTGGGTATACCAATTTCTCCCCGGACGTTAGTAGATAGCCCTTCGCTATCCCGCCCTAACCATTCTAATGAGACCTTAAGTGTCGACACCCCTATACAGTCATGACCTAAACATGCATTAGGTAGTACTCATAGATTCCACGATAAATAAAAAGGGTATGAACCCTAGGGAAATCACTCAATTGTGTTCCCGGCAGTAGCCTTCACGCACATCATCTGTACATCATTCCCAATTCCATTATCATTCATTAATCCTTCCACATGCTTCACACGAGTACTATAAGTTTGAAATCCACATGCTTCTCAAAATATTTTCACAGTATTGAAGTAACTCACACAAAACATCACACACATTTTGATAGTTGAAAGTGTTGTGCACATATACTTACTTGGATTGGAAGAGAGAGCTCGTCACACGAAACCAAACAACCTCCTAGTACTCGTAGTATGGATCCTCCACAAATTCACCGTCTATGAAATCGGTGTCTACAATACACACAAGACCTAATATCAACACACGACTCAAGTTCATACAAGCAATTGCATAATGCCCCTACATGAAATTCGAAGTGTAATTCTTCTAGACTCGTGAATAACCCAATAGTAGTTACTATTAATTTTAAATAAATTTGCATGATCGTGACAAAATATTTAGTAGTAGTACTAACAAGTAAAAGTTTAGAAAAAGGTTTAGTTGCTACTTTCATAAAATTTACTTAATGAAAATCTATAAATTTATTATTTTTACAAACGTAAATGTCATATTATGAAATGTGAAATTATTATTATTATTATTATTATTATTATTATTATTATTATTATTAAAAACCACTACTACCAATATTATATATTATGATTATACTACTACTACTACTACTACTTAATATTATCAAACTACTATTGCTAATACTAGTAATATAATGCTACCCCCAATACTTATTTTTCCCTTCATAACTCTCAATTAACACTGATCATACACACACACACTCCATGCTCATGTGGAACTCACACACAAACACGCACGCAATCACCCTAACACACCTACACACACTCTCACATGACACACCAACCCACCTCCATTTATACTTTACCCAAAACCTTACCCAACTTACTGTAACACTACTGCCCCTACTCTAATTGATGTGAAAAACAAACAAGTTGAATTAAAACAACATAAATGAGCTAGGCTACAAGACACAGAATTGGGTGTGTACCGAATGAAGCAAACAGTGACGACGGAAAAGGGACGGACGGCGACGGAGGTGAGGCCGATGGTGGCGAGGTCACGACGGGACAGAACCGGCGACGAAAAGGGGGCGGCAGCAGGCTTCGGCTTTGGCTTCGCCGGAGCTGGGTTTGCTTCGGCAAATCAGCGGAGAGAGAGAGAGAGCGCGAGCGAGAGAGAGAGGCAGTGAGTTTGGTATAAAAATTCTGGGTTTTTTGCTGGGGTTTATATAGGCGGAGATAGGGGAGGAATCCGGCGAAGAGTGGGACTCCTCCGGGTTGGTTTTGATTTAGAATCGAACCACGATTGCGGCAAAATTGGGTTTCTTGGTGAGTAAATATCGGGTCTTTGATGGATTGGGAATGAATCGGGACAATAATTTGAGTTGTAATGGTGGTGGTGTTGTAGTTGGAGGCGGCAATGGAGGTTGTCGGGTCGGAGGAGGAGTCGGGGGAGGAGGAGTCGGGGAATGAGATGGGGAAGATGAAGTGAAAATAATCTGCTGTGGCGGGTGTATGTGGCATCGCGGTGGTCGTTACGTAAAATTAAATTAAAACGTGACGTTTTGGTCACTTTAAAAATGTTACACGACCCACAACTTTTAATAACTAAAAACTTATCTAACTTTTATAAATTTTACAAAAATAGTATATAAAAACAAAAGTGCACTATTATTATTTATATTTTTTTTTTAAAACATAATTATATATATATATATATATATTTGTATATACATAAAAATATAATATATAACTCACAAAAATTAATAGATTTACTTTTCTAACTCATACAAAAAAATATATAAAAGAAAAAGTTCACTATTATTATTTTCTTAACTTATAATTATATATATGTATATGAAAATAATAATATATATAACACCTAAAAATCAAGAAAACTGCTTTTATAAATTCCGTTAATGGCCCAAAATATTCAATAATTTCCTAAAAATACCCCCAAAATTACGGGGTATTACACCTATGTTATGGGGCTAGTTAAAACATCTTGGTAGCTGGGTTCTCGGATGCAGTCTATGCAAGGGATATTGATAGTAGAAGATCAATGACAGGCTATTTATTTTCTCTGGGAGCATCTGTTGTGAGTTGGAAGGCTACGCTACAGCCGATGGTGTCTTTGTCCACCACGAAGGCGGAGTATATGGCTCTAACGAAAGCAGCAAAGGAGGTAATTTGGCTCAAGGGAATGGTCAATCATCTAAGGCTACTTCAAGATCAGGCGATAGTCTACTGTGACAGCTTGAGTGCAATTTGCTTGACTAAGGACCAGGTTCATCATGAGAGGACCAAGCATATTGACGTCATGTATCATTTTATGAGAAGTGAAATCAGGATCAAGGTGATGAAGGTGGGGACTGCTGACAAACCCGCGAATATGTTCACTAAACCAGTTCCGGAGAGCAAGTTCCAGCATTGTCTGGAATTGCTCAACATCTTGAGCCAGTGAGGCCCTTCTGGGAATGTCGTACCCGGTGGGGGTCCGGTGAGTCTCGGTGACGAGAGACATTAGGTGCAGAGAAGACGTAGCTTTATTTACGAGAAGAGGAGCAGCTGCTGTTGACGAGACAATTCAAATCAAGGTGGAGATTTGTTGAGATTGGTGCCTTGAAATGGTCAAGGGCGGCCAAACTTTTTGTTTCTAACTTTGATTAGGAAAAATTGTAAGTCAAAAGCGGTGGAAGATTAGTTAGAAAACAAGTTTGTTTCCAAATCGGATTTGGAAACTTTAAGGATATTCCTAGCACTATATAAAGAACCTAGTAGTCACATTATTAGGTATGAAAAATCAAGTGTAATTGTTCCTCTTAAGTGAATAAAGGGTGCTTTTTCTCCGTGGGGGTAATTAGCAAATATTTTGCTAGTGAACCACGTAACATACTCGTGTTCTTCTGTATTTGTTCTTCGTTCGTGAGGTGCTTTGACGTAACAATGGTTCTGGATTTGGTTTAGTGAAAGTGCGGATTTGTTTTTGGTTTTAGTTAAGGATGGATTGGTTTCATTCAAAGTTTTGGGTTTGATCATATTGGGTTTCATCAATTTGATCTTATCGGAGTTTGGGTTTTGTTAAATTTAGGGATAAACATGTACATTTAAAATGGGTGTCTCTAACACGTATATATGTCTGTCTCTCTGTCTCACATACACTGCATTCCTCTCTGTAACTCTCGTTCATCTCTCTCCATTCTCGACAAGATGATGGGTTGGTTCTGGGATGTGGTCGGAATCTGAGTTTGTGGTGGTTGTGGTGGTGATGGTGGATAGTTGTGGCAGTGGTTGTGGTAGTAGTTTTGGCGGTGATGTTGATATTCATGTTGTTCTTCTTAGTATAAAGTTTCCTATTTTACCCTCACAAAATATGAAATGCATGTCAACTAACGTAATATTCCTTATTGGAGCTAACATACTATTTTCTCCGTTTTAATAAACTAGCATTTTTGCAAATGGAATTTTAATCAGCTAATTGAAATTAGCCTATTATGGCATACTAGGGTATGCAATTAGCGATTCCCTTTATATGATGAAATCACTTCTCTTTGTTTACTTATCAATTTACTAGTGGCATTTGGAGATTTTGGATGAGTGCCTTTCCTTGAAATGCTCTTTGCTTTATACACTTGCCCAAATTTGGTCTTTGAAATCTACCCGACAATGTAATTGATTGCTAACAAAGTTGTTCATAGGGAAGTGGTCCCAAGTTGTGAAAAATTTGGTTGAATGACAATGTTACCCTTGTAACCCTAATATTGAGAACCCTACGATAATTTTTCTCACTAAAAACTTTCAGTTTGGTAGCTTTTCTCTCTCTCTTTCTCTAAAAAACATTCAATTCTGTATCTGCTCTACTGAACAAAACACACTTAGAAATTACTCCAATAGTAACATTTATGAATGTAAAGTACTCCAACCTTAAGGCCTCGAAATTCTTCTCATTTGTCACTCTCATTTGATCCAATTCTCATATTTTCTATATGTAAGTCTCTCTCATTATCTTCATTTTGTTCTTGTACCTCTAGAATTAGGGTGAAGGTAAACTCTATTTTTTTCCAGATTGTTGTAGTTTTTCATCATATATTTCCCATAATATGATCCTTGTTAGTTAAAATTTCTATTTTTTATATTCATTTGTTCATGTTTATTTGTGTTATATTATTTGTGTTTTTCCATTATGTTTATGCCAGTGTAAGACTCGTCTGGGACGTTTGTAGTTAAAATTGGGATGAGAAAGCACACTGTTCTCTGTGTAGACTCACTCGTCTCACTAAGTTGCAAGACGAGTGGTCCAGAAATAGACGAGTGAGCTTGCTCGTCCCAGTATTGAGTCACTAGTATGGGAAATAAGCAAGACGAGTGAATCGAGACTGGGACAAAAAACTTTACTCGATCGAGAAATCATCCAGACGAACCAGACGAGGAGGACGAGATAGAATTGCTCGTAGCAGTCTTGGCTCACCCAAGTATATTGTTCATTGCCTTGAACTCGTCCCGGACAAGGGGAAACAATTCTTGTTTGACCGATTGAAGGTCCTCGGTGGGAGTTCTGTAGCTTTGGATCGAGAAAGAGCTATATGTACCTCACATGCAAAAGGTGCATCGTTATCAAAATCAGCCACTTCAGCTGGGGAAACAAAAGCTTCTTTAAGTGTTTTGGTTCTCTCTTGTTCTTGTTCTTCTTCTTCTTCTTCTTCGATGATTCGATGACAACTGGCATTTGCTTCTCCTCTGCATGCAGGCCTACCTCATCAGCCCTAGGTATATTCTGCTTCTTCTTCCTTTTCGGGCTAGCCTCGACATCCCTAGAAACGTTCTTATTCTTCTTATTCCTTTTCGGGCCAGCCTCAACATCCTTAGAAATGTTCTTAATCTTCTTCTAAAATCATCCAATATGACAGTATTTCCCTGAAATACTTCGGTCCACCGTGTGAAAAGGGGATTACCACGGTTACTATGCTGGTACTAAATGAAGCTTTACAAGTAGGGCTCCCACTTTTCTTCCTCCGTTGGCACGAGTCGATAGACTTTCTAATTGGTTTTCCAATATTGAGTTGCTTCCTCCAATCCTGCGTTGCGATTTCCCTATGACCAGTTAGCCAACCGCGGCCGTATAGGTTCACCTGGCTTGTGATTTCCCACGATCTCACCGAGATCCGATATGGCCTCGCAAATCCATGGTAGAAAGAAGTGCGGGAAGCAATTCATGTTGTACTTCATACGACATTGCGCATCCAATGTCATTTTCCAAGCCTTCTGCCTCACCTGACCAAAGAAATATTTCGCCAACTAATTCCCCCATTCTGAATCCGTTAGCCAACCAAAAATCCGAGGACAACCCAAACAATCCCATGGATATGTTAAGATTATGGCTTTTGGTGTACATCATTCTCCCCATCAGGAAAACCATCATCAAATGTACATGGTCAGGATATTCCATCTCTTTCGAGATAGTCGATAGAGGAGATGTGAAGATATGCAAGATAATAACAAATGATAATCTTTCAAATCCACTTACTAAGCCCCTTGTTCAGCGTAAGCATGAGGGCCACTCTAGATCTATATGCATACAAGATGCACCATATTGGCTCTGGTGCAAGTGGAAGACTCTTGGTGCAGATTCCCTAGAGGCAATCTATTTCAGTGTGAATGTTGTTTTGGCTAGAATATTCATTTTATTATATATGGAGATATAATAAAAATGAAGTCATCGGATTGAAATTGTTGTTTATCTTAAATTATTCCTAGTCAAGTATATTGGTTGGTAGGACGATCATTATGCATGGAGAGTAGTATGTGGGTAGATTGATATGGAGATATCAAGTCTAGCACATGGGTATGCATTAGGAGTAGTGGCATACTGATTTGACCCACCACGAGAAGGCTGTTGGAATAGATGCCCTAGAGGCAATCTAGTTTAGTATGAACTTATTTTGGCTAGAACATTCATTGTATTATTTATTGGATATTTAATATAATGAAGTCCTTATATTTATAATTGTGTTGTTTATCTTAAATATCCCTAGTTCATTATAATGATTAAATGAGACAATCATCTAGAGACTAGTATGGGGTTGCATTGATATAGAGATATCATGATCCAACACATGGGTATGCATTAGGGGTAATGGCACACTGGATTGGCCCATCTTCGAGAATGCTACATACATGTTATGTAAAGTCACAAGCGCTTCTCGTGGTGACAACGGTATTGTCATCCTTAGACTTGAAGCCACTAGATTATCTAGTTGTGGATTATTGTGATTTTGGTAGCGTCAAACGCTACACCGTGACTGGGTAGCTATAAAGGCGTGTACCAGATACAATAAGAAGCAAGCTTAGAAATCGTATTAGACGTAGATAGAATTTGTCCTCCCAACGGGAGCAAATATCCGAGGCCACTCGAGGGATAGTGCTTATGGAATGTCTGGCCAGACTCAAATAAATCAATATGGGATATTGATGTTATTTGCACGAATACGGCTATTCCCAGGATCGAGAAACTATGGATTGGATATACGAGTGTGACTTGTATGTCTCGTGTCCAATTCGGATATGGAGACAAAGGGATGAGACAATTAGTACTTGCACAAGGTATGTCGGATGACTATTCTATTAGTTGGCTAGAATGGATGTCTTGCTAGAGACCGCTCCATATTAGCAAATTATTGCTACCAACTAGATAGAACCTATGGGGTCACACGCTCAATAGGGTTGAACTAGATTTGGGAATTAATTAATATGATTAATTAAATAGAAGGATCACTTTGCAACACCTCGCAAACTTAGTAGGACTAATATGCAAGGAAGGGACTAATCCGAACTCATGTAGGATTAGGAAGGGCCTTTAGGTAGTTGACAAGGAGTTGTTGGAGTATATAAAGGATACTCCTAGATTCCTTCCCACACTAATTATCATAACATAAGTTGAGTGGGAAAGAAACAAAGGAGAGAGAGCAAGACAACTAGAGGCCGAACGCCCTTAGCCGTCCGCCTCCTTACCCGTCGGCCACAAAGAGAGGCCTCTTTGATCCTCGTTGCATGATTTCTTCTTCCTCTTTCTCCGGTCCAAGCTAGTACAAAGGAAAAGGAAGATCGAGACCTCAACCCTAGGCGTGGATCAACCGTAGAAACGTGACACAATTCACGTTACAAGTCATCACAGGAGATCTCTAAGGTGTGTTACTTGTTTCTTCCTTTACCATCGTTATGATTCTCTTTCTGTGTTCCTTGGAGTGCCTTGAATGGATTATTCTTTCTTCCGTTGCGTATCCATGATCAAAACCCTACAAAGGATACATGGGAGTTATGTGAATGTCGCAAGTGCTTCTTGTAGTGACAATGGTGTTGTAGTCATTTGACTTGAAGTCACTAGATACTCCAGTTGTGGATTATCATGTTCTGATATCATCAAACGTTACATCGTACCTAGGTAGCTATAAAGATGCTAATCGGACATGATATGAAGCAAGTTGAGAGATGTTAGTGACGTAGAGAGGATTTTTCCCTCCCGCATAATGGGAGTATATATCCACGACAAATCGATGAGTAGTACTTATTAAATGTCTAGCAAGACTCAGATAAATCAATATATGATATTGTTGGTATCTGTTCTGATAAGTCTATTCTAAGGATTGAGAAACTATGGAATGGATATACGAGTGTGACATATGTGTCTCGTGTCCAACCCGGATATTGTGACAAAGGGACAACACATCAGCTTACTTGCTATAAGGGCCGATTAGTGGCAAAAGGATTCAGACAGATTCATGGTATTGACTATGATGAAACCTTTTCTCCAGTCGCAATGACCAAATTCATTCGCATCTTACTTGCTATTGCAGCTTATAACGATTACGAGATTTGGCATATGGATGTCAAAACAATGTTTCTGTATGGAAACCTCATTGAGGATGTGTACATGACACAACCAGAATGTAACACCCCTTGGTTCCCGAGCTTTCCGTTCCGGACCAGAGAGCCCAGGAGGGTGCTACTCATAATGAAGCGGCGGAAAATCAAGAATAATACATCCCTTAATTATATATTACATATTGACAAATTGTCTTAAACATGATGCATACTATTAGACATGGTGAAATTTTACTAAGAGTTCGACATAATAAAAGTGCTACCCAACACTAGATATGTTTGCGATTCCCTTATTCCCAGCTTCCAGCTCTTAGACCTGCGGGGGAATGAAACAAATACCGCAGTTTTTCGAAAGTCAGCAAGAAATGCTGAGTGAGATACACCTTAGCATGTAAAAACATGAAGGCTAAGAAAGGCTACAGGGTCACGTGTTAAATAAAATAAGAGTGACATAGTATATGTAAAACATTATCAGAGATTTCAACGTCATAAATAACAGTGTCAAATAATGATATAGCCCCAACCAGAATCCAATCGTTATGCACAGTAACCAGATATAGTAACGCCAACAAATGGGGCCTCCCAAAAATAATGCCAACATGACAGTCGAATTAATAATTATTAGTTTCACAGTACCCGGGTAGACCAGTGACCACATCAGACATACTAGACCTTAAGTGTTGCAACACCCTCCTAAGAGCGTCAATCAAAGTAGTGGTACCTAGATGCTGGACCCTAGCCAACAAGGCAAAGAGCCGGGGCACACGAAGTCCCGCATTTTAGGGACCTGAGCCCAAGGGATCGAAACCTGAGGGGCACGCGAAGTCCCGCATTTTTGGGACCTGAGCCCAAGGGATCGAAACCTGAAATAAGTAACATAACTGGTTCCGGTACATGCGAATCGTTTTACTTTACTCCGGGGATCGAACCAGAATATCTCTTTAGGGACTAAGCCCATGGAATCATCACCCAGTATAAGTAACATCACTGATTCGTACAACATTACGAGATTACTAATTTATGTTCAAGTGTGACAAGTATTTCAAGATCCAATAACATTTCAAGGATTCGAAAAAAGATAAAACACATTTACCAAGTGGGGGATTAAATACGACAACTTATTTTTCAATTAAGCAAGTAGTTGACACGAAATAAGCTGGCACGCAAGGCTAAGCATGTAAAACTCACCACACGCCGAAACGGAAATTATCCGGAAGCTCCTACGGATAGCCGACGTAGCCCACGTCAATGAAACTGTCGCCCACAATTTATCAATCATCTAGTCACGAGGCCGGTAATTCTAAACGAATAAATGCACAAATCCTATTTGAGTGCTCGGCTATGACGAAAAGCCAAATCCAACCCTCTCGATCCCAAAGTGAAAATGTTAAGATGACATACCTATTTAATTAAATATTTGTTAACCCATAAAATATTAATATTTTACTTACAAATTATTTAGAAAAATAAGGATTAACACTTTAAAATGATTGCTAAAGTATTATCTGACAACTATTTATTATTTGATAATGAGTTCTACTATTTATAAGAAATTCATAAAACAACAGTTTAAAAGTGATATATATATATATATTTATTTTGTTAATGAAATTGTTTCTTAACTTCTCTAATTTACAACTAACAATATTTAATTTTAGCAAGTTCACTTATTATGAAAGAGATTATAATCATTTGAAAATTAAAGTGACTTTTATAATGAAAACATTATCTTTATCAATTACATAATCATATAAATACAAATAAATCTTCTTTTTTTAGCTTATTTTTCAAGAGAAAGAATTATAACTCTAATTATAACTAATTTCTGGTTTATAGAAATTTAACGTATTACTTTAATTACAAACATACATACATATATATATATATATATATGTGTGTGTGTGTGTGTGTGTGTGTGTGTGTGTGTGTGTGTGTGTGTGCGCGTGTGTGTGTATGCAAAAGTGTAATTGTGTTAACTTATTATTTATTCTCCAATAAAACAAACTATAATACTTAGTTATAGAAAATTTCTAATAGAAATTTAACCTTTTATTTTTCTTTATAAACATATTTATGTCATAAATTTATTTAGAATACTTAATTATTTAACAACAATTAATAATATACATTATATAAACTAAAATGTTAATATATATAAATGCAATTTTAGGTAAAGACGAGGGACTCCCCAAGAGTTACGGAAACTACGATCACAAACGATTAAAGTTTCTGTCTCAACACTTTATACCCTCTAACTTTCTGAAGAGACACTTTAACCCCCAACGTGAACACACTCAAATTCTTCTTTCAAAACATTTAGAGTTCTAAAAACACGATTTTGGTTACCAATAACGACTTAGAGAAAGATATAGAGGATACCCATGCCGAAAATTTCGAGCAACGGTTGAGAAACGGAGTGGGTCGAAACACACGTCGGGTCGCCGGAGGTGGAGCTTCGCCGGGATTTTTGCGGTGGTTCTTGGCTGCGGCTAGGACCTCCTGGAGCTCGGTCGGACCTTCTCGAGGCTGGAGGGTGTAAGGAAGTGTCTGGGTCGCTCTCGTTTTTATGGGCCAAGAACCCCACCGAAAATAATGGAGGCCGGCCGGCGATGGTGGCTGGGATTTGCTGCGGGTGATGCGACTACTAATAGCTACTAATTAACTATCTTCTGCGCTCGGAAAAGAGGGGGAGAGGGAGTGACAGAGGCGGAGAAGGAAGGGTAACGGAGGTGGTGGTGGTCGGTGGCTTTTTCCGTCAGAGAAAGTGGCGGTGGTGGTGGCCTTTGACCCCTGCCACCAGCTGCTACTGCTGCTGTTTTTCTCAGATCAGATAGATGGGGTGGAATAAGAGAGGGAGTAGAGGCAGAGAAGTGTGGAGATGGAGGTGGTGTTTTTGATGGGGGTGGTTGTTCTCGGTGGAGATGGTGTCGGAGATGGTGGTGGTGGTTGGGTGTTGTGTTGTACCGCTGGTGTTTTGCCAAGAAGGTGATGGTGAGTGCATAGAAGTGTGGAGGTGGTCTCGGTGGTGGAGGGAGGTGGCAGCAGTGGTGTTGTTTCCGAAGGAGGGGAGAGGAAGAATAGATATAAGAAGAGGGAGATGGAGAAGACGGGGAGAGAGAGAGAAGGGGACCAATTTTTTTGGGGAACAAACTCTGCTGCAAAGTTGGGGGAAACGTGTCTCTGTGTGTGTGTGTGTGTGTTTTTTTTTATGTAATGTGTATAATAGTATGTATAAAGTATGTAATATACGGTATGGGTAGAAGTATCTGAAATACCCGAATCTATCTAATGGGGGTGATTGTACAATTTCTTTAAAATGTTTATTATAAATACGGAGGCTAAACCATGCATTTTAGAAACTAAGAGGGGAGTAGTTGTCTTTTACATAAACAAATATAAATAATAGTGTATTTATACTGTATAATAATACCGTATTCCTATACTCATATAATACGAGACTTATATACGTATAATACTATAATAAAATAATAGTAAAACAATAATAATAATAATAATAATAATAATAATAATAATAATAATAATAATAATAATAATAATAACACCACCAATATTAAAATAATACTCTTACATCACCACCCCCCCCTTCCCATCTTTTTCTCCTCTCACAAACAACTCCCCAACTATTTCTCTCTCTTTTGTTTCTCTTCTCTCTCTCTCGGCTCACACACACACACTCTCTCAAATTTTTTTCATCTAACACAAAACACCTCCTCCCTCTTTCTGTCTCCCCGTCACCACATTACCCCCCTCTCTCTCTCATTTTCTCCTCACCCTCACGGCAACATGCAAAAAAAAACCAAACCCCCCTCACAACACTCTCCCGTCTCTCTCTCTCCCTCACTCCCTCTCTCTCTTGTTTTCTCTCACAGCAAAAACACAAAAACATTCACCCTCAAATCTCACCTCCCCTTTTTTTTGCCTACTCCCTCCGCCTATTTAACCCCTGCCTCTCCCTCACAAACATAACCCAACAACAACACCACCATCACCTTCTTCTTCTCCCCTCGGCAACAACAAAACCGCCACCACCACCCTTGTCTCCTCACCACCAAGAACCCCCACCAATACCCATTCCCCTCTTCCCCAACACCATCTCCTTCCTCTTCTTCTTGGGTGTAACTCAATCACCACCACAACCAACACCACCATAACAGCCCCTTCACCACCAACACCTTGCCTTCCCCTCCCTCTTGATAAAACAGAGGTACCACGAACAACAACCACCACCACTGCCGACACCATCTCCTCCACTACCGCCACCATCATCACCACCGTCTCTCAGGCTCTGCCTCCCCCTCTTCTCTGTCGATCTTTCCCTCTCTCCCTTCCCCTGTTCTGTCCGGCGAGAAAAGAAGCAGCGGCGGCAACGGCAGTAACACCACCACCATCACCGCCGCATATCTCCCACTCTCCGCCTCCAATCTTTCTCCCTCTCTCTCGATCTCACTCTCTGTTCTCTTCTCTCTGTCCGGCGAACAAGCAGCAGGAGCAGCAGCGGTCAGAAGCTATGATAGGATCTCAGCTCTCCGGTGGCCGGAAATGGCCTTGCGACACAGCTAACCCTAGATTTGAGACGAAGAGAGAAGACGAGAGAGAAGAGATTGAGAGAATGAGAGAGTTGCAGAGAGAAAGGGGAGGAAATTGATATTTTCATTCATATCCAGAATTACATTCAATACCCCCTTATATACTAGCAGGGGGAGGCATTTGTACTTAAGCTAAACTAGTAACAGCTGCTGACTCAGCAGCCGTTACTAGAGGACCAATCACAAGCCACAGAAAAGCCACGTTGGATCTACTCAGTGGCGCCACTCTCATACGGCACCGTTCCATTTAAATAATTCAAATGGAACGGTCAAAGATGAATGGACGGTGTAGATCTTCCCGGTCTTCTAATCGGACGGTAGCTGCTCTTCCCCATTTCACGACCACAGTTTGTCCCACTTTGCACTCCAGTCCTAATTAGACAACCACCGTTTGTGAGTGGTTGCAATTTAGTCCCTGCCATGAAACCTGACAAGTCCCTCCCCCTTAAAATAAGCTTGTCCTCAAGCTTTAAACTGAGGGAATTGATCCCTCAGCTTGTAATAATCCTCCCAAGTAGCTTCTTCAGGGGAAAGATTGAGCCATTGTACCAACACTTGGACAGAAGAAGAATTGCCCTGCTTGACCAATCTCCTTTCCAGAATGGCTACAGGCTCCACCAAGAACTGCCCCTCAGGACCCACAGGAGGCAATGTAGGAGAAACAGTGTAGTTTCCCACAGCTTGCTTCAGCTGAGACACATGGAAAACTGGATGCACCTTTGAACTGTCTGGCAACTTGAGCTTATAGGCCACCTTTCCCACCTTGTGCATTACCTGAAAAGGACCATAAAACCTTGCAGAAAGCTTGTAATTGCTCCTGAGCTGGATGGAGCTCTGTCTGTAAGGTTGCAGTTTGAGAAAGACCCAATCCCCAACTTGAAATGTCCTCTCTGTCCTGTGCTTGTTAGCATAAGTAACCATTCTCTCTTGAGCTTTGGAAAGATTGTCTTTTAGCAAATGCAGCAGCTTAGCTCTATCCCTCACAAACTCATCCACCTCAGTGATGCCAGTGCTATTGAGCTGATGGAAATTATAATGCTGGGGAGGAAATCCATATAATGCTTGGAAGGGAGTCATTTGAAGAGCAGTGTGATAATTGGTGTTATACCACCATTCAGCTAAGCTCAGCCACTTAGCCCATTTCTTAGGCCTATCACCAGTCAAACACCTAAGATAGACTTCCAGGCATTGATTCAATCTTTCACTCTGACCATCTGTTTGAGGGTGGTAAGCAGTAGTATACTTCAGCTGAGTTCCCATAGCTTTGAACAATGTATTCCAGAAGTGGCTAAGGAAAATGGGATCCCTGTCACTGACTATGGAACTAGGAAGACCATGGAGCTTGCAGACATTGTGGAAGAAGATCTCAGCCAACCCTTCATGTTGTTTTGAATAGTCAACTCCACTGAATTAATGTGCATTTCTTGTAATCTAGCCATAGCCTTGGCCTGAGATAAAGTTTGAGGAAATTGCAGTTGAACTGCACTTTGTATGTCACTTTTGAGCCCACTCAGAAATATTTTGATGAAATATCTATCATCCATCCAAGGAAACATAGCTTTCACTCTAGGCCTTAGAGTCTCAAACCTGTTTTGGTACTCCAATACAGTGGTCTGCTGCACCAATTTGCTAAACTCTCCTAGCAAGTTCTCATGGCCAGGCTCAGCAAATTCTCCACAAATCATCTCACCAAATTGTGTCCAAGTTAACTTTTCCAGCTCAGAAATCTCAGATCTGTACCAGCTCTCAGCCTCACCTTCCATGTGCAGTGATACTAGTACTAATTTCTGCTGGTCATTCATCTTATAGATCTGAAAATACCTCTCAACCTTCTGTAACCATCCCAAAGGATCTTGTCCATTAAACCTAGGGCACTCCAACTTAGGCATTGGAATTGTGGAATTTGTATAGTTCTTAACACATACATTATCTTCTTCTTTCATAACACCTTTCAACACTGAACTAGGTATGAAATCAGGCCTTCTAAACAATCCATCTCCACATGAAGTACTCTCAGGTTCCATTTCCATTTTCTCTTTACATTTCGGAGTGTTCATATTCCTCTGATTATTCAACAATTTCCTAAACTGCTCATCAAATTTGTGCTCAATTCTCTCAATTCCAGAATCTAACTCAAGCTTCAAATTCATAGAAATTTCTGTAAATTTATGATTAATACCTTCACCGAGGCTCACAAATTGAACTCGTAGATCATCCAGCGTCTGTTCCACCTCGTTGATTCGCTCCTCTATCACATCAACCCTAACCACTGGATCTGAAGAATCCATCTGCTGATCCTTCTTCCTTGTCACCATTTCTGCTCCGCCGTGGTTCGAAACCAGGCTCTGATACCAACTTGATAGGATCTCAGCTCTCCGGTGGCCGGAAATGGCCTTGCGACACAGCTAACCCTAGATTTGAGACGAAGAGAGAAGACGAGAGAGAAGAGATTGAGAGAATGAGAGAGTTGCAGAGAGAAAGGGGAGGAAATTGATATTTTCATTCATATCCAGAATTACATTCAATACCCCCTTATATACTAGCAGGGGGAGGCATTTGTACTTAAGTTAAACTAGTAACAGCTGCTGACTCAGCAGCCGTTACTAGAGGACCAATCACAAGCCACAGAAAAGCCACGTTGGATCTACTCAGTGGCGCCACTCTCATACGGCACCGTTCCATTTAAATAATTCAAATGGAACGGTCAAAGATGAATGGACGGTGTAGATCTTCCCGGTCTTCTAATCGGACGGTAGCTTCTCTTCCCCATTTCACGACCACAGTTTGTCCCACTTTGCACTCCAGTCCTAATTAGACAACCACCGTTTGTGAGTGGTTGCAATTTAGTCCCTGCCATGAAACCTGACAAGCTACCGCCGAAGCAGAGCCGACGGCAACCCGACGGCAACCCGACGGGAAATCCGACGGGACGCCTCCGCCTCCCTCTCCGCCCCTTTCCGGCGACGCCCACACCCCTAGGGGTCCGACCGAACCCAGAATGGTCCAAGACCAGCCACCCATCAATCGGAGGACCATTTTCCGGCGATTTCCCCGATCAAACTTCGGCGATTGATTTCTCCTACGTTCGGTAACGGTTTTAATTAATTTTTGACACAAATCGACATAATTAGACTTGAATTTGAGTTATGTAACATCAAAACTAGATGGGTACGATTGTGTGATGAGATTGTGATTTGGCCTCGGAGGGAAGAAGAAGATGAACTGGTTGATTTGAGTGGGGTAATTTTTGTCATTAACAGAAAGTTCAGGGTATATTCGAACCTATCTGAAACTTTTGGGGAGCCCCCTGCTTTTCTTTTCTTTTTTTTCCTAAAACATTACTACTCATATAATTAAATCATTTATATTAATGAGGTTAACTAATTCACTATTGTAAATAAATAAAAGAAAACAAATATGCTTGAAGTAAAAATAAAAGCTTAAATTGCTATAAGATGGAAATTGTTATAGTTAACATTGTAATTCATTTTCTTGAAACATAATTCCACAAAAGGTACGTTTTGTATAATCAATAAAGAAGAAAATATTTTCACTAAATATAACTATTATTTTATAGCAAGTTTCTAAATATTCACAATTATTTCATATTCTCTTAAAATTTCATATTGTTTTCATGGAATAAAGAAAATTAGTTGTAAATTAGAAATAAATTTTTAACATCACTTATACAATTACAAGAAATATTGTTTCACATGACTTCGATATTAAACAAAAAGTATGAGGGGGTGATTGATTATGTTATTCACAAATCTATTCGGGATCTAGTTGTAGATTACACAAACTGAAATTTAATGAACTTAAATATCTAGATTTAGTATTTATAATTACATATTTATAACCCAATTATCTATCTAAGTAAATACTTTTGTATAATAATTTAATAAAAGAATTTTTGTGAAAACTTGGTTATGTGATTATCATCTTTTGATGGACTATGATATGTGTATTTATTAGATGAAATTTTCTAAGCTCCTAAATGATAATTTTGTTTTATAAATAGTTAGTCTAGTAAGAATAATTAAAGATAGTATTTGTATGACTTGGAATTATAGCCAAAATTAAGTAGCTATATTTTGTTCCTTGGAAATCTAAGGACTAGAAACGTATTTTAAGAGGAAAGATATTATTCGAATTTCCTGAGTATCGAACTAACCTAAATTAAGACGAAGTTAATATTTTCTTGAAATAAATATATTTTCACTTGATTAAAATCTACTAAATAGTTCTTGTGGAATATTATTACATGGAATTTTGTGATTAGAATAATATATGTTTGATTATATATTTTGACAAAGTAAAAGCATTAACACTATCATTGAAAGTTATATTCGAATTAGTCTTGTGAATTTATAAATATAAACTAGCATTATTAAATGTCTCTAACGAATATTGACTCATTTGTGAAATTTAAATCCCACGTTGAATACTTTTAAACATATACTTACGAGAACATCACTTTTTAGAAGGAACATTAAATTTGTTTCAAAAATATTTTAGCAATCAATCGGGGAGTAAGGGTTGTATTGAAATAAAGAAGGGAATCATCCAAGAATTACACTATGCATCGCATAATTGCATTTCACATGCTAGATGCATTTTGAAATTAATTTAGAAATTATAAATTGTAGGGCAAGGTTCTGTAGATGACAAGTTGTTGTTGAGTACGAGTGCTAAGACTCCCGTTGCCATAAATATAGCGACCGCCTTATCATCGGTAAGTTCATATGTGCAATACCTTAACTGTCAAAATGTGATTTGTGTTCGTATGAAATTAATTTTGTTATAACTTGCGATACTCGAAATTCATAAACGTTTGTGAACTACGTTTTGAGAAATCTCCTTTTGGTACCATGATTGGAAAACTTGACTCCTGAAACATATACTGATGTTTTGAAATAACAGTTGAAAATTCAAAGTGATAATCATGAGCAACAATGGGACCATGTGTTAATAATGGAAATTGGAAATGAATAAATGCACTATAATATAATTGGGGCAATGCACTGAGGATGCGGAAATTACGGCTCCGGCCAGGGGCGCCAGTTTGCGATCCCCTTTATATTTACGGCTCCGGCCAGGGGCGCCAGTTTGCGATCCCCTTTATATTTACGGCTCCGGCCAGGGGCGCCAGTTTGCGATCCCCTTTATATTTACGGCTCCGGCCAGGGGCGCCAGTTTGCGATCCCCTTTATGTTTACGGCTCCGGCCGGGAGCGCCAGTTTGCGATCTCCCTTGTATTGTGAAACTATGGAGTACTACTTATACCTGTGCGGGTTACAACGGTATAGGGGTGTCGACACTTAAGGTCTCATAGTCGTGTTTATGAGCGGGGATTTGACGTATGGGCATCCCACAACGCTCGGGTGAATTGGGATCTTAGTTATCCCGAGAGGCACCCTATGGTGATATATATATACATGGCATCGTAACCTCTCTGGGGCATTTGACACCCGCTGGGCAACACTACGCCAGCTAAACTAAATGATAAGAAAGGAAATCGGTTACTATTTGACAGCTCATTTGGATTCTCGTTGGATATCATGTTACTCATATACATGCTTTCGTGCCAAAACTCGTTTTACATATTGCAGTATGAATTTACTCAGTTTTTACTGATTAAATGTTTTCCTGCGGTCGGCTTGTGCTATTTCAAAACCCGCAGGTTACGAGTAAGGTGGGAGACGCTCACAACGCCGCTGGCTAGGATATTAAGCTACTCAGTAATTCACCTAGCATTTTTCATTTTGTAAATTAATGTAATTATTTATTTTAGACAATGTCACTGGTTTTATGAATGTATAATAAGTTATATTTGGATTATCGATGGTTGTACTAACTGTGAACCGACCATCCTTATCCGTTCCCAATGAGGCTCATCACCTCGGGCGGAGACATCTCTACCAAACATGCGGTTCGGCCGGCCGTGTGGTTTGGTGGGGTGTTGCAGTATCATTATACGTACGGTATATGTATAAATACGAATACGAATATAGTATATATATATATATATACACATATACTAAAACTTTTATAAAAGACAACTACATCCCCTATTTTTTTATAAATTCATGTTTTAATTCACATCTTAAAGAAATTAATTGTATAATTAACCCCAAACTTAGCGTAAAGACTCAAATTACCCACAGTTAATAAGCGGGGTATTAAACAGAGGGTTTTGAAGATCCAGAGCATGCCCACAGAGTGTGTAAACTGTAGAGATCCATTTATGGATTAAAGCAAGCTTCTAGTTGGAATCTACGTTTTGATGATGCAGTCAAAGAGTTTGGCTTCTTCAAGAACGAAGATGAGCCTTGTGTTTATAAGAAGGTTAGTGTGAGCTATGTTGTATTTCTGGTCTTGTATGTGGATGACATACTACTCATTGGAAACGACATTCATCCCTTACAATCTGTTAAATATTGGCTAGGGAAGTTTTTCTCAATGAAATACTTAGGGGATGCACCTTATATACTGGGTATCAAGATCTATAGGGATATATCTAGGAATCTGATTGGCCTAATTCAAAGTACATATATAGACAAGGTGTAGAAACGGTTCAACATGCATGAATCAAAGAAAGGATTATTGCACATGTCGCATGGACTAACCCTTTCTAAGGCTGGCTGTCCTCCCAATGAGATTGAGAAGAACCGTATGAGTAAGATCCCATATGCATCAGCCATAGGATCTATCATGTACGCCATGTTATGTACTATACCAGATGTGTCATATGCGTTGAGTATGGCAAGCAGATACCAGTCCAATCCGGGTGAGAGTCACTGGATTGATGTTAAGAATATCCTTAAGTACTTGAGAAGCACTAAGGATTCATTCTTGATATAAGGAGGGGAGGAAGAGCTAAGTGTAAGGGGTTACACTGATGCAAGCTTCCAAACTGACAAGGATGATTTCAGATCGCAGTCAGGGTTTGTGTTTTAACTGAATGGAGGAGCTATGAGTTGGAAGAGTTCCAAGCAAGAGACGGTTGCTGATTCTATGACTGAGGCCGAGTACATTGCTGCTTCTGGCGCAGCAAAGGAAGCTGTTTGGATTAGGAAGTTCATCACTGATCTTGGTGTGGTACCTAGTATTGTGGATCCAATTAAGTTGTATTGTGACAACACTGGGGCGGTCGTACAATACAAGGAACCCAGGTCACACCATAAATTCAAGCACGTACTCAGGAAGTTCCATCTTATTTGAGAGATCATTGATAGAGGCGTTGTGAAGATACGCAAGATTCTAACATATGATAATCTTTCAGATCCACTTACAAAGCCTCTTGTTCAGCGAAAGTAAGAAGGGCACACTAGATCTATAGGCATACGAGATGCACCAGATTGGCTCTAGTGCAAGTGGGAGACTGGTTGATTAGATGCCCTAGAGGCAATCTATATTTAGTATGAACATTAGTTTTTTCTAGAATATTCATTTATTATTTATGGAGATATTTAATATAATGAAGTCCTTAGATTAAAACTTTTTGTTTATCTTAAATATCCCCAGCCCAGTGTATTCATTACAGGACGATCACTATATACTAGTATATGGGTAGATTGATATGGGGATATCAATTCTAACACATGGGTATGCATTTTGAGTAATGGCATACTGAATTGACCAACGGCGAGAAGGCTACATTAATTATGTTAACGTCACAAGTGCTTCGCGTAAGTGACAATGGTATTGTAATCCTTAGACTTGAAGACACTAGCTTCTCTAGTTGTAAAATATTATGTTTTGATATCTTCAAACACTACACCTTGACTGGGTAGCAATAAAGGCGATTATGGGACATAATAGGAAGCAAGCTGAGAGATGGTAGTGATGTAGAGATGATTTTCCCCTCTACATAATGGGAGTAAATATCCACGTCCACTCGGGCGGTAGTGCTTATGGAATGTCTGGCCAGACTCAGCTAAATCAATATGGGATATTGATGTTATCTGCATGGATAAGCGTATTCCCATGATCGAGAAACTATGGATTGGATATACGAGTGTGACATTTATGTCTCGTGTACAATCCGGATATAGATACAAAGGGGTAATGTAATACCGTAACATTAGGCACAAGGTTTGTCAGATCACTCACTAATTCTATTAGTTGGGTGGTATAGATGTGTTGCTAGACACTGTTCTATGTTAGCAATTGTTACTACCAACTAAGTGGAAACCTATGTGGTCACACACCCTATTGATTAAACTCAATTTGGGCATTGAATAATTGGACTAATTAAGCAAAAGGTTAAAAAAGCAACCACGAGCAAAGTTAGTAGGACAGTTTGCAAGGTGGACTAATCCGTGTATGGACAAGATTAGTATTGGGGCAAATATGTAGTTAATAAGGAGTTAATTAACTATATAAAGGCACTCCTAGCTTATTATTTTCATAAGATTCATCATTGTGTGAAAATAACAACGCAAAGAGAGCAAGAAAGAGAGGGCGGAACCCTACCCCATCCGCCCCCTTGGTGCCGTCGGCCATTAGAGGCGCGCGAATCTTGGTGCCTCGTTTTGCGTGATCTTCTTCCTCCTTCTTTGCGTAGCTAGAACAAAAACATGAAGGGGATTCCAGCACAATCCTAGGTGTGGATTCTCGTAGACAAGTGGACATCATTATGCGTATTGTGATCATTCAGACAAATAAGGTACACAACTATTTATCCATTATCACGCTATGAATGCTTCCCTGCGATCCGTGGAGGGGTTTGATCAGGAATTTATTTATTGTTATTCCATTGTGTAACCTGCATCAAAACCCTACACCGACTCCTTTCTCCGTAGGTTGAAGTCTAGCACTATAGTACTACCCTTATGACTTACAATCTTAAGGGGGTGTCTACACTTAAGGTCTAGTAGTTGGCTTGTATGATGGCTAGAGAGGAACCCCCTATACGCCATCACTACATGTTACTATACTTTTACCCTGGTCTTCCCTGGTTACTGCGAATTAATAATACGATTGTTTTGTCTCTAAATCTGGAAACAATTATATATAAGCCGTGTTCTGAATAGAGATGCCACTTGAGAAAAGAACCTGGAAATGGAAATACTGAACGTTTAAGAATCTTGTGAAATATTGCAAACTCCGATCTTTATATTTATGTTCTGTTACTGTTCAAACTATTTCAAATGCAAATCCCCTAACCTTTCTTCGCCATTCTGTTTTACATGCTAAGTTGTTTGTTCCCCCAGTTTTTACTGATACTCGAAAAACTGCGGTTTTGTGTTCTTTTATTTCTCCCGCAGGTGTATGGCTGATTTGCATGGGGTAACGCGCTGGATTCACAATTCGTTCTCACCTGCAAACAGTAGCAATTAGTAATTAATTGGAGATTAAAATTTTGGCGCCATTCTGCGCAAAGTGATCAGTAAAATTCATAAGGTAACCTTACCTCCTTTATCACGTTATGAAATACTTCACCTGCGATTCATGTAGGGTCTTGAGCAGATTTTTTTTGTATTTCTGCTGCGTAACCTGTATCAAAACCCTACAAGAACCACATCTCAGTGTATTAATTCCCTGCGTTGATTTTTGCATGCATAACAATGTTGACTATCAGACCGGGAAAGTTGTATGAGCCATACTCGATGTCCAACATGAACTTCAACTACGGGAGCCTCTCCTCAATCAGCGACCTGCTGAACGGACGTAGGTACTTCAAACTATGCTGATAGTATTTCATGTGGGACTTCGTAGTGATGTTCCATTTCTCGATTGATTCCTGGCACATAAGCGATACATCTCCCAAATATCGGCCCAAGTCCAAAACCTTAAGTAGCTTCATCTACGATAAATGACAAAATAGTAAAATTTATAATTACATTTCATACCTATTTAAGTAGATAATTTTATAATTAAGTGAATAAATTTGAGTTATTTAAATATTTAATTTTATTTTATTATATATTTGTTATTTTTAAATTCTGAGAAAGTGTATGTAATTAACGATTTATGATACATATAGGTTTTATTATTGTATAAGGTTTTAATACTTTTCTAAGTGTTTGGCTTTTAACACTTAGACAAGTATTAAAACCTTATACAATAATCTAAGTCTCACTTGACACTTATACAAGTTTTTAGAATTTAATATAAGTTTTCAATTTATTATTTATTACTGCTGTAACTCTTACTGAAATAATATGGATTCTGATAAAAATTGTCTCTTATTAGGGTTTCAAGGGTTTATGATATAACTTTTTTTTTATTTTTATTATTACTATCTATACTTTTTTAATTTAAGTCTTGAATTTATTATTTATTTATTTATTTATTTATTTTTAATCTAAATCTTGATAGGATTTCTGATAAACTGGCTGTTATTTAGGTTTCTCATAAAACAGTTTGTTATTACTGTAGATGTGTTGGATTGTAACCAAAGTATTTCACTATACTAGTGTTGGAGTCTTGTTCATTATTGTTCAAGTTTCTTTTTGATAAATATTCATTATTGTTCAAGTGTCACTTAAGTTATCGAAGATATACTAAAAAAAATTCTAAGTGTTCAGTTATGCAAAACATACACGAGCTGGCAAAAATTCAGACGAGGTGAGAAAAATCCATACAAGCTGGAAAAAACCCAGACGAGCAGCTCGTCTTGTGCTTTTACTGAGATGAGCTAATTCCAGACCAGCTTGTTTGGGCTTGCTCGTCTCAGTAAAAGCACCAAACGAGCTCAGTAAAAGCACTAGACGATGGGTGTTTTTTTGAGACAAGTAAGCCCAGACGAGAAAAAAGGGAAGGGTGACAATTTTCTAATATGTATTTATTTTGGAAATTGATTCTTACACCGGTCATTATTGATCGTTAGAGCGAATTATAGTGAGTGTGACATGTTTACTGTTGGATATGTACCCCAGAGGCAATCATTTTATTGTGACAAATATATGCATTTACGATTCATTATGTTATCGATATGGAGATATGTTAACATGAATGAAGTCCTTAGAATATAAGTGTTATATTCTTAAATATCCCTAGTCGATTATAATGATTAATAGGACAATCATCTATAGACTAGTATGGGGTTGGATTGATATAGAGACATCATGATCCAACACATGGGTGTGCATTAAGGGTAATGGCGCACCGGATTGACCCATCTACGAGAAGGCTACATACATGTTATGTTAAGTCACAAGCGCTTGTCATGGTGCAATGGTATTGTCATCCTTAGACTTGAAGTCGCTAGATTGTCTAGTTGTTGATTATTGTGATTTTGGTAGCGTTAAACGCTACACCGTAACTGGGTAGTTATAAAGGTGTGTACTGGATACAATAAGAAGCAAGCTTGGAAATTGTAGTGGACGTAGATAGAATTTGTCGCTCCCACATAAAGGGAGCAAATATCCTAGGCCACTCGAAGGATAGTGCTTATAAAATGTCTGGCCAGACTCAAATAAACCAATATGGGATATTGATGTTATTTGCACGAATAAGGCTATTCGCAGGATCGAGAAACTATGCATTGGATATACGAGTGTGACTTGTATGTCTCGTGTCCAATCTGGATATTGGGACAAAGGGAAGAGACAATTACTTGCACAAGGTTTGTCATGATGACTATTCTATTTGTTGGCTAGAATGGATGTCTTGTAAGAGGCCGCTCCATATTAGTAAATAGTTACTACCAACTAAATAGAACCTATGGGGTCACACGCCATATAGGGGTGAACTAGGCTTGGGAATTAATTAATTAATATGATTAATTAATTAGAAGGATCAAATCGCAACAACTTGCTAACTTAGTAGGACTAATATGCAAGTTGGACTAATCCATGTATAGACATGATTAGGATTTGCCAAGGTGGACTAATTCATGTATAGACATGATTAGGATTAATTTGCAAATAGAACTAATCCATGTATGGACATGATTAGGACTAGTTTGCAAAAAGGGACTAATTCTTATTTGAGTAGGATTAGGAGAGTGGTTCTTTATGTAGTAGGACAAGGAGTTGTGGGACTATATAAAGAACACTCCTAGCTTATTTTTCTCTCTACACACAACACACATCTATATGATAGAAGTAGGAGAGAACAAAGTAAGGAGAGAGAGCAAGTCCCAAGCAAGGGCCGAACCCCCCTTGGGACCGCCCCCTCACCCGTCGGCCATGATAGAGAGCCGCCCACCTTTGGTGCTCCATTGTTGCGTGATTTCTTCTCCCTCTTCCATTCTTCCTAGCTAGCACAAGGAGTTGGAGGATCTAGATCTCATCTCTAGGTGTGGATCAACCGTAGAGACGTGACACAATTCGCGTTTGAAGTCATCAAAGGAGAAACCCTAAGGTGTGTTATTGATTTATTCCCTTACCATCGTTATGTCTCTTGACTTGTGATCCTTGGAGGGTCTTGATCGGATAAATTCTTTCTTTCGCTGCGCATCCATGATCAAAACCCTACAGTGGTATCAGAGCCACAAGTCGTAGAGCATAAACGTGGTTTATGTGTTACGTTTTGATAGTTTTACACTTTAAATTTATTGTTTATCGCGTAAAACAAGACAAATCAAGCATATGATGCAATTTGTCAATAATCAATCATAACAAGACCTAGTTTTTGCATTGGATGCATGAATTAGTGAGTTTGCGAAATTTTAGGATCTAAGATCTAAGGCTTGGGCATCCTATGAAAAGAAGGAGTTCTTCCCATACAAGGAAACAACCAAACTTGGGCACCAAGCAAGGGAGTTATTTTGGAAACAACTCCCAAAGGAGGTTCGGCACCCCTAAGGGACCGCCCCTCCTTGCTTGCCGCCCAAGCAAGGCTCGGCCTAGGGGATGGGGCAGCCCTAGCCCGCGCCCTAGCCGCGTGGGCTAGGGGCCGGCCGGCCCAAGGCCTTTGCGGTTCTCTTTTGGGCCCGGGCAATTTGATTGTTGGGCCTCATGGACGGTTTTAACCCTAGAATATCCTAAATCAATTAAAATTGACCAAGCGCGTTAAAATTGGATTTTAACTGTTTATGTGCAAATCGCATGGTGATTGGATATGGCCTTAGGATGTGGTTTGATGTGAAAGTTTAATTTTTGTGGTTTGGTTTACGGCCTGCGAGCTGATCAATTAATTGTAATAATTAATTAGGGTTTTATGGCCTGCGAGCCATTTTTTTTCTCTCAACTTGTGAGATCTATTTTATTTAGTATAGTTAGCTAGTGCTAGATAGATTAGATTGTTAGCCAAGATTGAAGAAAAGAAGCCCAAAGCCAAAAGGAGCCACAAAAGATGGAGCATGGAGCATTCCACATGACTATGAAGGATGGACCAAAAGATGAAGACGCATGAAGATGTGTTTGCTTTTAGGGTTCATAGATAATTCCATTGGCTTGGAATTATCTTAATATATAAAAGGCCATATTCACATCACATTTTATTTTATTTTGTGGTTGTTTATTTTATTGTCTTATTATTTTGTGGTTGGTGTATGGATGATGCATGCAATTAGGATAATAAGATAGTTAGACAACCTGGATCTATTATTTGGAGTTGTGCCCAAACTCAAATAGATAGATTAGTTGATATGGATCAACAAAACAATTAAAATTGAATTTAAAATCCCTCAAAATTCAAATATTGTGTTCTTGCCTTCTCGTTATTTAAACACTCATTATCATCATGATTTATCAAGTTCGTGCGTGCCAAAGCATGGAGACTTGGTTCATAATGATGGAATGCGATGGCACAAGAAATTAATGTGCAATTGTTTAAATAAGAGGTTGAACACAACTAGGCTATTAATATGATTAAAACCTAGAGGCAACCAATTGGAATTATCCATACAGATGGATAAATAAGGAGTTATTTGCCCAATTGAACCAAGAGTTGCATAGAGATGCAATTGGAATGGTTCCTACCTAAAGTAGTCAAATTATGGGTGACTTGCCAAAGCAAGCTCATAAGGAGATGAAACATGTATCTTGGCCCACTAGAAAATATAAGGATATTTTCCGCATTAATATCTTGAGGGTTATTAATCCGTAGAAAAATAGTGGGAGCTATGTTTAACAATTTAAATCCTTGTTAAATATAATTAAACGTCACAAACTTTGCATAATCCTATTATGTTGAATGCCCATGGCATTAAACAAAAAAAAAAACGCGACTTTATCTATTTTCTAGACTGGTATAAAAAGTTGAGAATTGTTCTCAAATAAAAGAGAAATTGTTGTACATCGTAGAACATAAAGTCCTCTTCCTACCAACTACCAAAACACACTAAAACCTAATGGAAAGGAACATCAAAGAATGGTTCTTTGGATGTGACTTGCCTCATGTTAGCTGCCACGAAATCTGAGATTTGGAAGCAAGATAAGAACATGGAGGAGTATGATATGATCATACATTGAAAGAAGCTATTTCAAAAGAGCGAGCTAGACATGAAAGGTTTGAAGTGTGCTCCACTTTGGGGTATGCAAATAAACTAATTCAATATGATTGAAACATTAGTGAATATGCATATCTATGAGATAGATAAAGAATAAACGGTTATTCACCCAAGTGGACCAAGAATTGCATTGGATGCAATTATAGTTTTGTTTTAAAGTTTATTTACTCAATATGATTGATAAATCACTAAACAAAACACTAATAATGGGCATGGGAAAAGTTGTTAATGAATAACAACATGGGTAAGGGAAAATGGTTTGCGCCAACCCCATGGGTATAAAGCAAGCTTGTTGCCAAAACCGAGTTGCCTCGAAGTCCCATAAGTGGTGTAGAGAAAGAGAGACTACCCAAAGTACATGGAAGTAAGTATTAAAGGAATTATGAATTCCGATTTGGGTATTTTTGTTATAAAAATCACTGTGTCTATCTCATCATCATGGGTATATGATACTAGATGAGGATCTCACATTTATGGAAGTGTGGAGGATCTCAAGAGACGAAGACAATTGGATAAGGAAGAAATAATCCTACACGTGGGGCTATGAAGCAAAGGGTTGCTGAATAAGCCGTAGGGAATTATTTCTACCTTTAAGAAATTGTTCATGAATTAGACAAAAGCGACCATGTCCCTGCTACGAGTAGGAACATTATCATAGTTTCTTGTTTGGACAAGAAAGCTACTTATCATAATAAATGACAAATGTTGTTCCATTTATTCTGATATGCATTATTGTAATGAAATTTTGTCTAATTGATTGTATATCCTTGATCATGATAGTTTCATCTATAACATTAATACCAAGAAGCTTGCATATAATGATATGAACTTCACTTATCTTTAGCATTATCGTTTAGGCCTCATAAATAAGAGATACATATCTAGAACTCCATGTGGATGGATTTCTGGAACTCATTTGATTATTGAATCATATGAGACATGTAAGACTTATTAGGCAAATATATGATCTCTTGGGAATCATACATATTGATGTATGAAGGCCGCTAAGCACAAATGCTAAAGATGGTTTTCAGTACTTCATCATATACTGATGGGATCAGGGAAATATGGATTTGTGTATCTTATGAAGAAAACAAATCAGAACCCTTTGAATTGTCCAAAGAATTAAGGAATGAAGTAGAGAACCAGCTTGACAAAAGTATTAGGGCTCTACGATTGGATCGTAGAGGAGAGTACTTGAGCCAAGAGTTTGACAAGAATCTATGGGAGTATTGGATATGATCCAAAACTCGCTCCACTTAGCACGCCACATGGGTTTGGCGTGTCTAAAAGGAGAGTTCGAACCTTGTAGGACACGGTTCGGTCCATGATGAGTCAAAACAGAACTTCCAGTTTACTTTTTGGGGCTATGTTCTAATTACAGCAATTTTCGCCCTAAACCTTGTTCTCAAAAACAGATTATGAATAACACCATATGAGATATGGACTGGGAAATGTCCTAGTATGTCATTCATAAAGATTTGGGGTTATGAAGTTTCTGTAAAAGAGTTTATAAATAAACTTGGACCCAAGTCGGATAAATGTTTTGTTGAATATCTTGAAAAGGATATTATTTCTACAACCTAATCGAGAACAAACTATTTGTTTCTCGAACCGCATTGTTTATAGGTAGAGATTGTCTCTAAAAGAAACCGTGGGAGGACAGTAGAACTTGAAAAGTTCAAGAACCACAACAGAACATTGATCTTTTTGATGGAACATGAGCAGGATCACAAGGTGTTGTGGAGCAACCTACTCAGATAACACAAGAACCTCATAGGTCAGGTAGGATATGTCAAGGGACTAGAGAAATAAGGATTTCTCATAACCCGCGATATATTTCTCATCAAGATGAGCCTAAAACCTATGAGATGGCCACGTATGGGCCATACTCACAGAAATGGCTAGGAGCCATGGGATACAGAATGGAATCCATGTGTACCAACAAAGTATGGACTTTGGTGGAACCACTTAAAAGGTGCAAGTGGGTTATGAGGAAACCAACATGGATGGTAATATGATTACCTTTAAGGGACAATTGGTTGGGTAAGGATTTCCTGTGAGTTCATAGTATAGACTATGACGAAATCTTTCCCAGTTGTGATGCTTAAATCCATTAGCATCTTGCTTGTAGCAATCTGTTATAGATTAAATCAAGCTTCATGAGTTGGACTTTTCGAATTGATGATGAAATCAACGGAGTTTGGTTCCATCAAAAATTGAAGATGAGACTTGTGTTTACAAGAAGGTTAGTGGGAGCATAGTTATGTTTCTGGTCTTACTAATCATTGGGAATAATTTCCCTACTTGACAATCTTACGTAGATTGACTAGGGAATTAATCTTCAATGATAGACTTAGGCGAAGCAACCTATGAAGATCTATGGAGATAGATCATGATGGTTATGCGGCTTAAGTCATAGTACACAAATTGACAAAGGTGTTGAAATGGTTCAACATGTACAAAATATGGATTCTACCTATGTCACATGGAATTGGTCTTTTGAAGACTAGTTGTCTTTTCAATTAGATTGGGAAGGGACCGTATGAATGAGATTCATGATATACGCCATGTTATGTACTAGGCCAGAAGTGTCATATGGTATGACACAAAGATACCAGTCAAATCCAGGTGAGAGTCACTGGATAAGTTATCAAGATTATCCTTTAGTACTTGAGAATCACTAAGGATGAATTCTTGATAAATGGAGGATAGGGAGAGTTTGCTGTAAGGAGTTACAGTGATGCGAACTTCAAATCTGTCAAAGAAGATTTCAGATTATAAGTTGAGTTTTATGTTTTGCCCTAGTGGGAGCAACTGTGAGCTGGAAAGGTTCCAGGCAAGATTCAGTCGCTGATTCTAACATAGATGACTGAGTAAATTAATGCATAAGATGCATTTACTCAGGATATTCAATCTCAATCAAATTGTTGATAGAAGAGATGTGGATATTTGCAAGGTACCAGCAGATGTCTCGCCCCTACGCAGTGTAGGCGTGGAGGGCTGCGCTAGATCAATAGGCATATGATGCAGGAGATTGACTCTAGTGCAAGTGGGAGACTGTTGGATATGTGCCCTAGAGGCAATCAGATTATTGTGACAAATATATGGATTTACGATTCATTATGTTATCGATATGGAGATATGTTAACATGAATGAAGTCCTTATAATATAAGTGTTATATTCTTAAATATCCCTAGTCGATTATAATGATTAATAGGACAATCATCTATAGACTAGTATGGGGTTGGATTGATATGGAGATATCATGATCCAACACATGGGTGTGCATTAAGGGTAATGGCGCACCGGATTGACCCATCTCCGAGAAGGCTACATACATGTTATGTTAAGTCACAAGCGCTTCTCGTGGTGCAATGGTATTGTCATCCTTAGACTTGAAGTCGCTAGATTGTCTAGTTGTGGATTATTGTGATTTTGGTAGCGTTAAACGCTATAGTTATAAAGGCGTGTACTGGATACAATAAGAAGCAAGCTTAGAAATCGTAGTGGACGTAGATAGAATTTGTCCCTCCCACATAACGGGAGCAAATATCCTAGGCCACTCGAGGGATAGTGCTTATAAAATGTCTGGCCAGACTCAAATAAATTAATATGGGATATTGATGTTATTTGCACGAATAAGGCTATTCCCAGGATCGAGAAACTATGGATTGGATATACGAGTGTGACTTGTATGTCTCGTGTCCAATCTGGATATTGGGACAAAGGGATGAGACAATTACTTGCACAAGGTTTGTCATGATGACTATTCTATTTGTTGGCTAGAATGGATGTCTTGCTAGAGGCCGCTCCATATTAATAAATAGTTACTACCAACTAAATAGAACCTATGAGGTCACACGCCATATAGGGGTGAACTAGACTTAGGAATTAATTAATTAATATGATTAATTAATTAGAAAGATCAAATCGCAACAACTTGCTAACTTAGTAGGACTAATATGCAAGTTGGACTAATCCATGTATAGACATGATTAGGATTTGCCAAGGTGGACTAATTCATGTAGAGACATGATTAGGATTAATTTGCAAATAGAACTAATCCATGTATGGACATGATTAGGACTAGTTTGCAAAAAGGGACTAATTCTTATTTGAGTAGGATTAGGAGAGGGGTTCTTTATGTAGTAGGCAAGGAGTTGTTGGACTATATAAAGAACACTCCTAGCTTATTTTTCTCTCTACACACAACACACATCTATATGATAGAAGTAGGAGATAACAAAGCAAGGAGAGAGAGCAAGTCCCAAGCAAGGGGCCGAACCCCCCTTGGGACCGCCCCCTCACCCGTCGGCCATGATAGAGAGCCGCCCACCTTTGGTGCTCCATTGTTGCGTGATTTCTTCTTTCTCTTCCATTCTTTCTAGCTAGCACAAGGAGTTGGAGGATCTAGATCTCACCTCCAGGTGTGGATCAACCGTAGAGACGTGACACAATTCGCGTTTGAAGTCATCAAAGGATAAAACCTAAGGTGTGTTATTGATTTCTTCCCTTACCATCGTTATGTCTCTTGATTTGTGATCCTTGGAGGGTCTTGATCGGATAAATTCTTTCTTCCGCTGCGCATCCATGATCAAAACCCAACGTACATTTACCCCCATTCATCACCTATTAATATTCTCTTTATTTAATTTATGACAACTTATTTCGGGAAACGTGATATTTTTCAGGCCTTTTGAATAACCTTTGATATTCCATTTTAAATCTAGGGATGGTGATAATTTTTAAAATTAATTATGAATGTTAAATTTGATTATTTGTTCGGAGGATTGACTATGCTTTACTACATGTTACAGTGATTATTTTAGGTAACTAATATTCAGCCATGACTAAATACGAATAATACAATGGGCATTCGGTTGACGATGTCTGGCAAGATCCAGACCGGAGGAAGAATTTAATTCCCACATGTAGAGGCTCTCATTGACTATGGATTTTCGAATTACTCTGTAAATCTTCACCCACTCTTCACCATAGCCTGATGAAACCATTATTTCCTTAATTGGTTTCAGATCGGACATGACCAATTCAAAGATGTTTTCACTTGTGGTTTTGGGGAGCTTGAGGCTCATCTTCGTATTCATCATCCTCCTCGTCCTTGTCTTCTCGATTGTATATGCTAAAGTCGTGCACACCGGCGACGAGAAGCCGGAAACGACTACTGCTGAATAAGATTTGGTAGAAAAATTTCTTGAGCTGCTTTCATAGCCACATGCATCAAGTTCTGAGCATGGACCATATTTTCGGAGCTCTTGTTTTCAGAGGAGAAGAAATTTATGGCGGCTTGCACATCTTTCACAGACCGCATGAAATCATTGGCTTCCCTCCGATTGTAATGGAATAGAAGTTCGAATCTGTAGTAGTTGCTCGAATCTTCATTTGACTACAAAATTCCGTATGACTAAATCTGCAACCTGTACATTCTCTTAGATCATGTCTCCGAGAAGGTTTAACGGTGTTGGCTGTCAATTAAGGCTAAATAAAAGCTACCTAAAATAACCCCTCCAAAAAGTAAATCATAATCACTGTTAATGGTAAGATTTTTAAAATTTAGTTTAAAACTATCATCAATCCTGAAAAATGAAATTTAAAGTAAATGCAGACGTTGTGAGAAAAAATAAAAAATGTAAAGTTATTCAAATTAAATGAAGAAAAACGTGATTAGTATATGAGGGTAAAAATGGCATACCAACTAAAATCCGGTGTAACCATCATTATTCACCGGTGTAAGAATCAATTCCCTTAATTTTTTAAATAAGTACAAAAAAAAAAGAATCGACCTTCGTTGAAAGACCAATTCTTCTATTTCAAAAAAAAAAAGACCAATTCTCAAATAAAGAAAAAGACCACTGGGAATCACTGAAAAAGCTCACGGAGAGAGCCTTTTATGAAAATGCTGTACAGGGATGAGAAATTAAAGGTACCATGGCTGTAATCAACGGCCATGACTCAAAAGCGTCACTAATTAGACTTTTTCCCATGTGGATTACACTATAAATTAACATATTAAACCTCTCCTAACCCTAAGTGCGGTGCCTCTCGCAGCTCTCTCTCTCGTCGTAGTATGTCTCTTCCCGTCGGTGTTGTCGGTTCACAGGCAACCCTTCTCTCTCCCTTGCCGGTTTGTGCCCCGTCAGGTCTCTCTCTCTCTCCGTCACTTTTCTGTTTCTCTGAAAATTCATGGGATGGGTTGAATTACTTTTTTTTTGGTATTATGGGTTGAATTACTTGGATCGAAAGAAAAAACAAAATACTCAAAAATTGCCGATGTATAATGGCTCTGTTGAGGTCTCAACCTCTATTTTGAGTTTTGTTTCATCCTAGACCACAAAACTTATCGATAAATCGTTAACTTATTTGTTACCAGTATCGATCACAAATATGTTGAAATTGATGGGATCTGTACCACTCTGATTCTTCTCTTCTCCATCTTTGACTTTTTCTGACTCGTTTTAGTCTGGATGGTAAAACGATATGATTTCGGATCACCGTGTTGTAGAATAACTTTTACTCTAAATACCATAAAAATTATCAAAAAGTTGCATTATTTAGCTATTCAAATTATCGGGTCAAAGTGGCATAGTGAATAGTGGCAAAAGTCAAGATGATGGGAAGAGAAGAATCAGGGTCGTATATTGAAGGAATCTAGAGAAAAAAATAATAATTATGCAATTCATTACTCTTTGATTTGTTAAAAGGAAATGATATCTTAAAGTAATACTACCAACAATAATATCTTGCACGTATGAGGTGAACTTGAAGGGTGAAGAAAAAAGGTGAAGCATAGAGGCCCTCTTGTTAAAAACTGGTTTTTATAATGGAATGCGCAATTATGCACAATATATTTAAGCCTATATCTCGGGAGTTGTCGGTGGCTGTTGTGAATTGAGATTTTAGCCACAGCCCACAGCTCTTCTCTTATTCTTTCAATTATTCTACAGTTGGGTAATTAGCAACTAATGCTAGTGTCTTTACCATTTCTAGAAACTGAAGTAGTTCATAAAAGAGGGTTTGATGTGGATTTGATTTTGTGTTCTTAATTTGCACCATTTTGTGCAGGAGATATGGAGATAGCGGGACGTAAATGGGAGGACTTAGATTTGGACTGGTTGGAGAACATATTTGGAAGAGTTGGCCTGGAAAATCTAGTGAACGTTTCTTATGTGTGCAAATCTTGGTACAAAGCCACTTGTAATCCTCAATGTTGGACCACTCTCGAATTCGACAAAGGCTTCTCCGATAGTTTCTACGATAGCTATTCCTCGGATGTTGTGCCAAGCCTTTTAGACTTTGATGAATGGGTAATGCATAAACATCACGTAAGCCATAGTTTCTTCAAGTTCGCAGTCAAGCGCTCTAAAGGTTGTGCTACGATTGTGAAGCTACTATTCGACTGCACGCTAGAAGAAGCAGATTATATGTCCAATGGGTATGTGCCTGATTTGCAACCCTGTTTTTCGACACCTTTTTTTCCTCTCCTTTTAATGAAATTTTGTAAATAGATTGTGTTTTTTTTGCTGTTTTCAAACATAAGTATACATATTTTATATTGTGTACTAATCTTCATCTGGTAAACTCTTGAAGGTGTCCGAATATTAAAATCTTGCAGCTACCACAAAGTTCAAGCGTGCTGGATTCTGCGTTGCCCTCTCTTGTAAGCAAGTTTGCAAGACTGGAATATCTAATTTTTCCTTGGGGTGGTGGTGATAATGCACAAGAACTCTTCAAGCAACTCAGTGCTCACTGCAAGAACTTTGTAGCACTGCAGATTTTCGATGGTCGAATTGGCTGCGATGAAGCATCTGCCCTAATTACATTTCTCCCAAACTTGAAGTATCTGAGCATGAGATATGCACAAATTACTAAGGAGAATCTGTTAACAATTTTGAAGTCGTGTACGAAATTGGAGTTTCTGGATGCTAGTGAATGTGTTGGTTTTCACAAGAAGGATTGTGAAATTTTAAATGCCACAACTCACATTCGCTCAGCCAAGTTTGAAAGCTCCAGATTGTACTCGCGGGCCGAGTACTGGGGTTATGACGATGACACAGGTTATTTTGAGAATGAGGAAGAGGAAGAGGAAGAGGAAGAGGAAGAGTACCGGAATGAAAATGAGAATGACAATGAGACTGAGATTAAGTATGGTTGGTGGAGTAGATTATTTTGGTTTATGTATTAAAATCCATACGGATTATTTAAAGTGTGTTTAAAAACCACCTTGTAATAAAGTTTTCTTTCCTTGGTGGAAAAATCCTTCTTTGGTGGTTTTTCTTTGGGTAGATTTCACTTACACCCCCTCTGTTTAGGAAGATCTTCTCTTCACTTACACCCCTTCTCACCAATGGAAATTAACGAACACTAACGGTAATCTTGAAAAGACTTTTATGCCCCCAAAACCGTGTAGTAGTCATCTACCCGACAGATCACATGAATCTGGTTTTGGACTTCATCTGTCTCCCTTCCTCCATTTTTCTTGTGGGTAGAGGTCTTCCTCCCCAAACTCCTAATTCTCACCTTTCTCTTCTGGGTCTCTACAATTTCCTCGAACGGGACCTCATAGTGGTGCAGATCTGACCGGCAAGGTCAACGGACTGAGACCCGAAGCAGCTACTGAGAGGTCTAGGTAGATGAGCTCGCCGGAGACGGATGGGTTTCACAGCGATTTATAGACACGGGGAATGGCGAATATGGCGCGATCTGGGTGTCCATGGATGGGTGGTGTGATTCGACGCCTATTCTATACTGAATGACGAATGTCGTACTAGCTTCTCTGCCTCCATCACCAAGTTCTTCTTCTTTCTCAAGCTCTTACTTAGGTTTTCTATTGTTGGGCGGGGTCCTCCATCTTTGAGACAAAATTTGGGAATTTTCGCAACTTGTTAGAATTTCATAATCAATCAACTATGTCAGGAACTATGCCTTTCTACAAGAATCAACTTATGAATTTCAGTTGTGTAGTACCTTCTTGAAATAATGAGCAGTGGGTTGGCTTTATTGTTGTGAACTAGGATATTGCCCGTGGCCGAGGGCACTATCCCTAAATTATATGGGCATATTTAATCATGTAAGTATTTTATTTATTCATAATCCGAAAGAGAAAATAGTTATATTATTCAAGTCCAGTACCTAATTTCAAACGAACTTAAGGGAAGCAAAAAAATGCAAAGAAGATTCCTAAATATATCTACTGGGAGAAGAAAACTAACTTATGTGAAGTTAAAACAGTATCAGAGCTTCAGCGACTACTAATGCAAAAACATCTGTAGCTCCCACTATTACTGTTTTAGTAGTCACAGAACAGCACATCATGAGCAGAGAAGGAAATTACTTCAACTCTGGTTTAGAAACGACAACAATACCATAGTACATCACCTCCTCCACTATCTGCCTACACCAAACTTCACCATCAAGCTCTAACAGCCCCGCACACAGCTACAACCTGCAAACCATTACTCCCTACTGACCACCAAACAAACCCAACACCTGCTCGTAAACACCTCCACCAAACCACAATGTCACCATCCCCAGCAAATACCAAAAAAATCAGCCACCATCACGTCACACCCAAACCCATTAACCCAAACCCAGAAAACCTACAAAAACCCATCATCTACAGCAAATAAGGCATGAAATTGGTACCTGTAAACAATTGAAATCTACAGCAAATAGATTCAACAAAAAAAATTGACATGTACAGTAAACAAAAACCCATCACCTACAGTCGATAGCTCTGAAGAGGGGATGAAGAGATGAACTGAATAAAGCAAGGCTCTGAAATTGGTACATGTAGTAGACGTCTGAAGGTCAGGCGACGACGATCGAGCCGCTAGCAGTTCCCTTCTCCTCCGTGGACAGGGACAGTTATGCTTCTCCCGAAGTGAGAGACAAAGTGAGAGCGAGTGGTGAAGGTGGAGGGGAGGGGTGGGGTGGGCTGGGGGTGGGGGTTCAGTTGGAATTATAATTTTTTTTTCAAGCTTATTTATGTAAGTGGGTAAGATCTAAGGACTGGGGTTAATTTAATCTAATGGTCCAAAATACATTTTAAAGTAATTATGCTGTTTTATATAATAGATTGGGGGACAATCTACCTCAATTATATTTTGGGTTCCCTTTGAACTAGATATCCATTGTTTGTCCGAGAAAAGGGGGAAAAATGGGTGCTCTGTTTCTTGTTTCAAATAGCAGATTTACATTCGTGTTGTTGTGGGGGGGGGGGGTGGTTAGTCGTTACCAATGATAGGAAATGTCAAATTTGGTGATGGTGTTGGTTCAAATATGGTTTGTGTTTATGTGCTAATTTGAGGAGAAGTGAAGGAAACAGCTTGAAGGATGAAGATGAGAACAAGTAGAGAAGGGAGAGAGCAGAGAGAGAGATGAAGGATAAAGTTGTCTAAGAAATAATTTCAGTAGGGTACCCCACCTATTAGCTAATGGAACTAAACAGAGGGGGTGTAAGTGACATACTGTTTGGGTCTACTAAGGGGTGTAAGTGAAGATTTTCCTAAAGTGAAGGGATGTAAGTGAAATTTACCCAAGTTGACTGTACATATTCAAACTGACATATATTTACCAGTAATCTTCATTTGCTAATATCACTTGCAGGTTCCCTAATAAAACATTGCAGCTACCAAAAGATGCTGGAAGCACTCTAAAATCTGCGTTGCCTTCCCTCGTAAGCGAGTGGACAAAATCGTAAAATCCAAGTTTCCTTTGGGCTGATAATGCACGAGAAATCTTATAGCAACTCAGTGTTCACTGCAAGAACTTTGAAACACTGGAAATTTTCAATGGCCGGATTTGGGAAGATGATGCATCTTCCGTAGTCACATATCTGCCAAACTTGAAGGGGATGAGCATGAGATCTGCCACAATTAATAAGAAGAATCTGGTAACAATTTTGAGTTCGGGTATGAAATTGGAGTTTCTAGATGCTAGAGATTGTGTGGGTTTCGATGAGGATGATGGTGACATTTTAAATGCCACAACTCACATTCGCTCAGCCAAGCTTCAAGGTTCCTTAATGTACGGGCATCACGACATTGACTACTATTATTACAATGACTCTGTATTGTGTTTTGTTGATTTAAGATTTTGAAGTATGTTGTTTAGTGATATTTTATGTGAACTTTCAAAAACCTAAAATCATATGTTCAAAATTAAGGTTATCATAGTTGGGGCTTTGTGAGATAATGTAGAAGATCAATTTTAATGCTACATATTAATTATATTAATTGGATTATCTCTTTGGATCTATGAAGCCCATTCTAGCATCAGACCCAACATTGGTTAAAGCCCAATCCACAACGTTTTATTCTTTTGTAATTACCCAACTGCTATAAGGGTAAAATACTCTCTTAGCCTTCTTCAGTAACCCTAATGTTTATCCTAACATTGGATTTAGTCCATACCAAACAAGCCGTTAGATGAGGACTATAAAAGTCTCCATTCTCTGTAAATGGTTAAGTGATGTAAATACAATTTTGTTTCATGTTATTGTGGTTCTCTCTCGTCTTCCTCCTGCGAAATACTAAGGTTTCGCTCATGGTATCAACGTCTATTTATTGCACTTGACAATACCACACATGCCTCACAACCTCTCTATCTCCTCACATACATAATCTTCTTCCTTTCAAGCTTGATTCCTCCAATTTTGTCTTATGGAAGCATCAGATCTCTTCCATTTTCCGCACACATACTTTATAAGTTTACCTTGATGGATCCATCTCCTTTCCCCTTTCCATTATTACCACCGATGGTGCTCCGATTGTCAATCTGGTGTACACCGCCTGGCACCTCCAAAATCAGGCCATTTTGACCATTTTAAACGCCACTTTGTCTCAAGTAGCCTAAAATCTTGTTATTGGATATCTTATTTCTCGTGATGGTTAGCTTGTTCTTGAGCGCCGCTACGCATCCTGACTAGATCCAACATCCCCTCTCTCAAAGCAGAGTTTCATAATCTCAGAAAGGGCTCTGACTCGATCGATCTATACATGCATAGGCTTAAATCGATCCGAGACAGGCTTGTTGTGGCTGGTGTTGTTACAGGCGATGAAGATCTTCTGCTTTATGCTCTGAGCGGTCTCCCACCGGAGTAAAAATCCTTCCGTTCCTCCCTACACATCAACTCTAAGCCGATCCCCATTCAAGAACTGCATGTCTTGCTCAAAGCCGAAGAACAGATGCATGCTCTCCAGATCCCGGCGACCGACATACCAAACCCAACTGGGCTCTATCATCAATGGTCAGAGTGGCATTTGGATCTCCTCCAGCCAACGGGGTGGTCTATTTGATCATCGAGGTGGTGGCTGTGGCCGATCGGATTCCAGAGTAGGTCATTCCTATTATGGGTCTTGATATGGGTCAAAACCTAGCTATGGATCCGGGTATGGAGGTGGATCCAGTTTGAGTTATGGAAACGGTTCTGGATACGGTTTGGGTTCCGGTTCGGATCGTGGTTTGGGTCACTCCAGTTACGGAGGCAGAGGTGGTTCAGGTCCGGTCAACTGCCAGATTTGCGGGGTATGAATATCACGCCGCAATCGATTGCTACCACATGATGGATTACGCTTACTAGGGTGTGTTACCACTCGAGCAGCTCTCCGCTATGGCAGCTTCTACCTCTTCTCAGCAAGCACAACCACCCACTTCTGACCTCTAGCAAACAGAAACTGGTGCTTCCAACCATCTGACCGCTGATTTTCTTAACCTGCCTCTGGCTGAACCATATTCTAGAAGTGACTGTGTCACTGTCAGTAACAACTCTTCTCTCCCTATTAAGCATTCTAGTACAACATTTCTCTCTACCTCCATCAGTTCTTATGTTCTTTCTAATACATTACATGTTCCAGGCCTATTTGTCAATTTGTTGCATGTGCATAAATTCTATTGTGATCACAATGCCAAGGTGTTTTTTTGATAAAGAATCATTTTATGTTCACGCCAAGTCTACGGGTCAAATATTGTTTCATGGACCCAGTAAAAATGGGCTTTACCCTGTGTCTTCTCTGTCTGCCTCGTCCTACCCTCAACCCTTTTTGGGTCTAAGATTAAAATATCATTTATGGCATTCAAGACTTGACCATTTTTCATCCTCTGTTCTGTCTAAATGTGTTAAATGTTTATATCCTTTTGTTAAGTTACTTACTAACAATTCTGGTACAATGTGTGAATCTTGTCTTGCTGGAAAAATGTCTCGACTGCCTTATTGTCTGATACTATTGCTACAACACCTTTGAATTTACTGTAGGGTTCTGATGCAGGTTACGCAGCGGAATAACAAAATTTAATCGTGCTCAAACCCCTCCAAGGATCACAGGAAATCAATCATAACATGATTAGGGTAGAAACATGTGTACCCTTAGTTTGTGTGATCAGGACGAAGAATTGTGTCTTCGTCTCTACGAGTATCCACACCTTGGATCTTCTACTGGAATCCTTTCCACCATGTAGTGCTATCAACGGAATAAGGATGCAAAGGATCACGCAAAACAGAGCAATCCGCGTGTCACAAGGAGTGGCCGATGACATGGGGCGGACAGACTAGGGGCTTCGGCCTCTTGGTCTTGTCTCTCCCTCTTTGCTTTGCTATGTTCTCTCAATAATGACTTGTCTTGAGATAATAACAAGCTAGAGTTCCTTTATATAGTTAATAACTCTTTATTAACTACATAATTGCCCCAATACTAATCATGTCCTTACATGGATTAGTCCACTTGTAAATTAGTCCCACTAACTTTGCTTATGGTTGCGTTATGATCCTTTTAATTAATTAGTCCAACTAATTAATACCCATATCCAGTTTAATCCATATGATATGTGATCCCATGGTTTGTACTTAGTTGGTAGTAACTATTACAAACATAGATCGGTGTCTAGCAACACATCTATGCCACCCAACTAATAGAAATAGTCAGTGATCCTGACAAACCTTGTGCCCAATGTTACCGTGTCGTGTTATCCCTTTGTCTCTATATCCGGATTGGACACGAGACATAATTTTCATACCCATATATCCAATCCAAAATTTCTTGATCCTGGGAATAGGCTTATCCATGCAGATAACATCAATATCTCCATATTTATTTATCTGAGTCTGGCCAGACATTCCATAAGATCTACCCCTCGAGTGGTCGTGGATATTTGCTCCCATTATGTAGGAGAAACAAATCCTATCTACATCACTTCCATCTCTCAGCTTGCTTCCTATCATGCCCGATAGCTATCTTTATAATTACCCAGTTATGGTGTAACGTTTGATAATATCAAAGCATGATATTTCACAACTAGAGTATTCAGTGACTTCAAGTCTAATGATTACAACACCATTAGCACTACGAGAAGCACTTGTGATGTTGATATAATCTAATGTAGCCTTTGTTGGAATAGGTGTCCTAGAGGCAATCTAGTTTAGTATGAACAATAAATTGGCTAGAACATTCATTGTATTACTTATTGGATATTTAATATAGTGAAGTCCTTATATTTACAATTGTTTTGTTTATCTTAAATATCCCTAGTACATTATAATGATTAATGGGGCAATCATCTATAGACTAGTATGGGGTTGAATTGATATGGAGATATCACGATCCAACAAATGGGTATGCATTAGGAGTAATGACATACAGGATTGACCCATCTCCGAGAAGGCTACATACATGTTATGTAAAGTCACAAATGCTTCTCGCGGTGGAAATGGTATTGTCATCCATATACTTGAAAGCACTAGATCGATCTAGTTGTGAAGTATTCTGTTTTGGTAGCGTCAAACGCTACACCGTGGTAAGGTAGTCATAAAGGCGCGTATCGGACACAGTAGGAAGCAAGCTTAGATATCGTAGGGATGTAGATAGAATTTGTCCCTCCCACATAACGGGAGCAAATATCCTAGGCCACTCGAGGGATAGTGCTTATAGAATGTCTGGCCAGACTCAAATAAATCTATATAGGATATTGATGTTATTGCACGAATAAGGCTATTCCCAGGATCTAGGAACTATGGATTGGATATGCGAGTGTGACTTGTATGTCCCGTGTCCAATATGGATATTGAGACAAAGGGATGAGACAATACTTGCACAAGGTTCGTCATGATGACTATTTCTATTGGGTGGCTAGAATGGATGTCTTGCTAGAGGCCGCTCCATATTAGTAAATAGTTACTACCAACTAAGTAGAAACCTATGGGGTCACACTCTGTATGGATTTGAAAGGGTATTATGGAGATATAGATGCAACACATATACTCTAGAAGGGGGGGGGGGGGGGGGGGGTGAATAGAGTATGCCAACTTTTTGCAACACTTGTGGAGGAGAAGCGTTTCTATGAAGAGTAGTGAAGTTCAAGGCCTTTAAAATGGTTTCAAGCCTTTGGAAGAGATACCGTTTAAATAAAGAAACAAACAAGTCCTTTTTAAGGCCTTGAAAAGAGTTTCAAACCCTTGAAAACAGACTAGTTTGGATGCTGTAAAAGACCAAGTATGCAAGATAAACTGTAAATGCAAGAGACTCAGAAATTATAGAGTTCAGTGCACTTGGACCTACGTCTCTACCTCAAGTATCTTCTCCCTGTAGGATTTTCAATCAAAATTCTTACTAATCAAAAGCTAAGCCCTAGATCTCAAGCACAGAGATATGCCTTACTCTGTTACAGCTTGTGGTTCTCACTAACCTATCTAGTACCTGCTCTAGCTAACTGAATAACTAAGAATTCTATACTGTTCACTTTGAACAATCCTTGAAAATGAGAGATAGAAGTAATAAAAGCATGATCTAAAAATAAAGCACAAGACAAAATAACACTGAAGTATAAGACTGCAGTGAAGAATGCAGTGATCTTCTGTGAGATGGATTGTAAGAATGACGAACTTTTTTGATGCTTTTCAATCCAGAAATGTCTCTCCTTTTTTCCCGTTGAGTGTTGTGTCTTGTTGCTTCAAAATGAGCTCTATTTATACAGCTTGAAGCTCTGCATATCTTCCGAGATTTTCAGCAACAACTTCCTGTTTTGTAGGCAACAACTTTGACTCTCTTAACAACCTTCTCCAACGGATAGTTGATCATAATATTCAGAGATTTTGTTGTGACCTTGTTTTTAAAAAAATTGAGAAGCTGTCACGAGTGTCTGATTGATCACAGAATCATCTTCTCTTAATGTTTGTTTTCCTGCAAAAGCCAGGTCAGGAAACCAATCATGCAATCTTAGGAAATAAAATTTCCCTACAGAACTGAGTCAAACAGATGAATTAAATGATGTTAGATATATCAAAACAGTTTGTCTTTCATCATCAAATAATAACTCATCAAGCATGCGGGTGAGAGATAGAATCAAATCAGAAGAGTTTAGAAAAACTCCCCCTTTGAACAGGCATACAGGTCAGACAGTTTCAAAGGCTTTGAATCCTGGTTCAAGGCCTTGAAATAGCAGACCTTTGAAACCTGATTCAAGATTTTGAAAACTGGTTCAAGGCCTTGAAATAACTTATTATTTCAAGTCCATGAAACCTGGCCTTACAATCTCCCCCTTGATGAAAGACAAAAAATTAATCTGTTTGAGCCTTAGTTTCTGCAAAAAAAAAAAAAATACTGATTAGCATACATCACAAATAGTAGTACCAAATAAATTCCAAAAGATCCAACTTATTAATAAACTTAAGCAAATAAGTTGCAGATAGTGCAGATAGTCCTACTGACCAAAAGATAGGTCACTTAAACAGAAATAAAACAACCTAAGATTTCTCCCCCTTTTTGACTTTCATAAATAAGAATGAGAAGATGTTGGATCAGTGTCTGGAAAATTTTGAAAAGTAAACTTAAAAAGAGAATGAGAAAGAAAGAATAGGCAATATTATGAGGTTGGGTCTTCATCTCCATCCCGATCTCCCTCTTCTTCCTTAATGTCTTCATCATTGTCCTGTTCTTCTTGTTCCTCTTCATTCACACCAGCAGTCTCTTCTTCATTCTTGTCTTTAGTAGCAGTCTTTGGAGATTTCTTCTTCTTCTTCTTCAGGTTTATCAGCAAGGCATCTGAATCAGGACTGTCTACTTTATCTCCCTCTTGAGATGCTTGTTCAACTACCACCTGCTTTCCTTTATCTTTGACTTAAGCAACCTCTTCCTGGTTGGAGTGTTCACTGGGCAAGTTCTTTTCAGAACCATCTTTCTTGGCACCTTCTTCATCCTCAGGAACATCAAACACAATCATGCTTCTAAAGATGGTTTCCACTATGTATTTAACCTGTTTGAGATCAGTATCAAACCCATGCTGATTCTCTTTGATTTCACTATTGTCCATCTCTAGACCATCAAATCTCTGAAGGATTGAAGACAAATCAGGAGGCTGAGAGGTCTGGCTTGATGTAGGGATCAAGGCCTTGGGCTTAAGAAACTTCTTTGCATTCAGCTCTTCTTCTGTCAAATCTGAATACAACTTCCAAATTTTTGCCTTGGTATTTACCAGTCTTATTTTCTCAAAATATTTCTCATTAAGCACACCAATCCAATGGTGTGATAGACTCTTCACTAGCAGTTGGAATTTCAAGGTGTTGGAAGAACAGAGTGAGAAAATTTGCATAAGGCAAATGATGCTTTCTCTGATTTGTTTGGCTAAACAGCATGTGTTCCATTACAAGCTTCTGAAGATCAATATCATAGCCATGAATAATCAGATACATAATGTATAGCACTCTCTCAGTGACCAACTCCTTGGAATGTTCCCTTGGAAAGATACATCTCATCAAGATAGTGAATAAGACTTTGGCTTCAACATTTAACACAGAGTGTGTTAACTGTTTAGATGTGGCAGGAACATTTGGTAGAAAGAATTCTTCTCTGGCCAACTTCAAAATTTCATTTTTGGGAGGATGGTTCTGTGTATCATATCTCTTCGGACAGCCTGGGACAGATGCAAACTCAGCATGATCTAATTCCATAGTAACACCAGCAACTCTAGTCTTTATAACTAAGTGTGGGGAGTTCTTAAGTTGCTTCATGTTGAGATAGAAGAGTCTGGTAAGTCTTGGGTAGGCTAGCTCAGGCGGGTTTACCATGAACCACAAAGAGCTTTTCTTTAACATGGTAATGCAATTCAGATTCATTCCAGTCAACATAGGCATACTGATCAGCTACAAAAAGCAATTTTCCTAGAGGCAAAACCATCCAACCACTGACCTTTGGAAGTGTTTGAAATGAACCAGGATTCACCAGGATCAGTTTTATTTGAGTAGATCTGCAAGGCTCTCTCCACGTTGTCTTCTGGTTCTTCCTCTGTCACTTTCTCTTTTCCCTTTTCAGCTTGAGAGGCTTTCTTATTTTTCTTCATTTTCTTGGGGCTTGAGATCTCTGTTTCTGGTTGCTTTTCTGCAGCAGCCTGCTCTTTCTTCTTCTTCTTTTTTTCTGAAGAAGGTGTCACATCCTTCTTAGTCTTCTTCTTTGGTGGAGGAAGTTCTTCAATATCTTCTGCACTGGGATTCCTAGAGCTGGAGTCCCCACTGATTTTCTGAACTTCATCTTCGACTGACTTTCTCTTCTTCTCAGAACTAGGTTTTGAACCTCCGTCCATCTTGATTCTGTCTGAGGCTCTTGTAGTGCTCATTAGGGTTTTGGAGAAGAATAGAGAGAGGTAGATTTGATATGGAGTGAAGGAGAAAAGAAGATGATAAATACTGAAGAGTTTGAGTTTGAAAAGGATACTGCAATATTTAACATATCTTAAAAGATATGTAATGATCAGAGAAGATTCAAATATTTGAAGCCGTTAGAAATAAATAATTTAATACTATATTTGGCTGAAAAAGAATTTTGAAAAAGGTAGGGGCAATATTGAGCAAATATCTACAAAGATAGCACCCAATACTGAATGATCCAAGAATTATTCACTAACCAGTTATCAGACTTATTTTTAAGGCTTTAAAATAGTTTCAAGGTCTTGAAACGCTGCTATACTGAATCAAGTAAAATTAAAGCTTTGAAAGGATTTTCAAGGCTTTGAAAATCAGTTAAAATCTTTGAAAGACATAATAACTTACCTTCCTTACCTTATACTCCCCCCCAAACCAATGCATCCTTATTTATCATGCCTAATCCAGTCTTAGAGCTGAAAATCTTTCATCTGGCAATGGTTTAGTGAAGATATTTGCAAGTTGCATGTTAGTAGAAACAAATTCAAGAACAATACCACCTTTCTCAGCATGATCTCTGATGAAATGGTGTCTGACATCAATATGCTTGGTTCTTGAATGCTGAACTGGATTCTTTGTAATTGATATTGCACTGGTATTGTCACATTTGATAGATATATTTCTGAAATCAAATCCAAGATCCCTCAACTGTTGAGCAATCCACAATACTTGTGAACAACATGCTCCAGCAGATATATATTCAGCTTCAGCTGTTGATAAAGAAACTGTGTTTTGTTTCTTGGAATGCCAACTGATCAAGGAGGATCCAATGAATTGGAAAGTTCCAGAAGTGCTTTTCCTATCAACTTTGTAACCTGCAAAGTCAGCATCTGAAAATCCATGCAAAGAGAAGTTAGAATGTCTTGGATACAAAAGCCGTAAGTCTTTGGTACCATTGAGATATCTGAATATTCTCTTCACAACACTTAAGTGTGATTCCTTTGGCTTGGCTTGAAATCTTGCACACATACACACACTGAACATGATATCTAGTATAGTAGAAGTGAGGTAAAGTAATGATCCAATCACACCTCTGTACTCTTTTACATTAACACTCTTACCAGATTCATCCTTATTTATGGACAGTGTGGAACTCATAGGAGTCTTGATTTCTTTGGATTGAGCCATATTGTACTTGTTCAGAAAGTCCCTAGTGTACTTGCTTTGATGCAGAAAGATACCCTTCTTCAATTGATGTATTTGAAGTCCAAGGAAGAAGTTCAACTCTCCCATCATGCTCATTTCGAATCCCATGCTCATAAGACTTGAGAATTCCTTGCATAGAAGGTCATTAGTATCTCCAATAATAATATCATAAACATAAATCTGAACTACAAGTAAATCTTTCTCATGGGTCTTTATAAAAAGGGTTTTGTCTACCAATCCTCTTTTGAAATCATTTTCAAGCAAAAATTTTGACAATCTTTCATACCAAGCTCTTGGAGCTTGTTTCAAACCACAAAGAGCTTTGTCAAGTTTGTAAACATGATCTGGAAACTTATCATTTTCAAAACCAGGAGGTTGTGCAACATAAACTTCTCTTGCAAGTATCCATTCAAGAATGGACATTTCACATCCATTTGAAACAGTTTCATGTTCTTGTAAGATGAAAAAGCAAGTAAAATTCTAATTGTTTCTAACCTGGAAAATGGAGAAAAAGTTTCCTCATAATCAATACCTTCTTCTTGGTTGTAACCTTGAGCAACTAACCTTTCTTTGTTCCTGATCACTTTGTCATTTTCATCCAACTTGTTTCTGAACACCCATCTAGTACCAATGACAGACTGATTTATTGGTGGAGGAACTAGGTTCCACACCTTATTTCTTTCAAACTCATTTTCACTTTGCATAGCTATAATCTAGTCTGCTTCTTGTAATGCTTCCTTTACAATCTTTGGTTCTACAAAAGAGAAAAAAGCATTAAAAGCACAAAGATTCTTCAGATGTGATCTTGTTTGTGTACCAGTGGCTGGATCGGAAATGATGTTGTCAAATGGATGAGATGAGATATATTTGAATCTCTTTCTTGGACACCACGGCTCAGGTTCTCCATATTGCTTCTCTGGTCTTGAAGTAGTGGCCTGATCATTCATGTCTTTCTGTTCAACCTTATCAAGGCTTTGATCTTTATTTTCAAGGCCTTGAGACCTATTTTCAAGGTCTTGAAAATGGCTTCTGCTTCCTTCTAAATCTTTCTTGAAACCAAGTGAGTTTTCAACTTCTTCCACTGATTCATGCTTGTTCGAATTCAAGTCTGCAAAACTTTCACTCAAAGAACCATCATAGCTTTCATCAAAGATAACATGAATACTTTCTTGAACCAACTTGGTTCTTTTATTATAAACTCTATAAGCTTTACTAGTCAGAGAGTAGCCAAGAAATATACATTCATCACTTCTTGCATCAAACTTACCCAAGTTGTCCTTTCCATTATTTTGGACAAAGCAAGTGCATCCAAAGGGCTTGAAATATGAGATGTTTGGCTTTCTCCCTTTGAATAGTTCATAGGGGGTCTTCTTCAGGATAGGTCTGATCAAGCACATGTTCAAAATGTAATTTGCTGTACTCACAGCTTCTGCCCAATAATGTTTTGGCAGCTTGTTCTCTATGAGCATTATTCTTGACATGTCTTCAACAATTCTGTTCTTTCTTTCAACGACTCCATTCTGTTGAGGGGTTCTAGGAGCAGAGAAATTGTGAGAGATACCATGCTTAAGAAAAACAAATAAAACTCTAATTGATCAAACTCTCTAACATGATCACTTCTAATAGAGCAATAGGTAGGTTTTTCAAGGTTTGAAGTTCTCTGCAAAGTTTTGAAAATTCAGAGAGGGCTTCGGATTTTTCTTTGAGAAACATAACCCAAGTATATATAGAATAATCATCAACAATAACTAGCATATACTTCTTAACTTTAGAATTTGGAGTCCTCATAGGACCACATAAATCCATGTGAAGTAATTCAATAGGTCTAGAAGTACCTACGAACTTCTTTGACCTGAAAATGGGTATTCAAACCAAAGGAAAATTGCATTCCTTTCGTAACATGATGCCCATATCTCCGATTCCTTTCGCTTCTTGTTTGCTTACCTTGAGCACAAACTTTGTATACTTCATCATATTTGAACTTAATGGATCGTAATCCTCTTACCAGATCTTTGGAGATCAACTTGTTCAAGGTATGCAAGATAATGTGACCAAGCTTTCTGTGCCAAAGCTTTGAATCCTCTTTCAAGGCCTTGAGACACTTTAAGCTTTTACCTGCAACTTTGTTAGTATGAAAAGTATAAACATTGTTTGATCTAGAGGCTGTGAGGATGCAATTGCCTGATTTTTCATTCTGCACCACAAACTTCTCTTTATCAAAGATAAACTTGATGCCATTATCACAAAGCTGAGATACACTAAGCAAGTTAAATTTCAAGCCATCAACAAAATATACATCATAAATTGAATTGTCAGAATCTGTACTAACTTTACCAATACCAAGAATGTTTCATTTGCCTCTGTAACCAAGAGTAATTGAACCTTCATATTGCTCTTTCAATTCTGAGAATAGAGATCTCTTTTCACTCACGTGTCTTGAGCATCCACTGTCCATAAACCACTTCTGTTCTTTGAAATTTGTGACAACCTGCAAGCACCAATCACTGCCTTACCCAACTGCTAGACCAAGTGCGGAATTTGGATTCATACTCAGGATCAACCATATGAGGTGGTCTGACCCCTTTAGGAACCCAAATATGTCTGACTTGTCCCTTGAGTTGAAATGGGAATGTATTCCTCATTCTATGAGAGTCTCTTCTTCTGAAAGGATAAGTCATCTTAACATGACCAATTTTATTGCGAAAATGACATTTAGGCGGAGTTTTATTTCCATCTTTCACAAGTTTGGTATTGTTCTTTCTTGGAAAATTTGGATTGTATCCAAACCAGTTTTGTGAACATACTTTGAGCTTTCTCCAAGAATTAAGTTCAACTTGTGTTCTGAGCCTGCAAGCTTGACTTTGACTAATTCAGAATCTTGAAGTTTCTCAGTAAGAGTAGTCTTTTATTTATCTAATTCATCAACTTGATGTCTCAAATTAACAAGGCCGTTACTCAGTAAAGCGTTCTGAGTGACTACTTCCTTGACTTGTGTTTTCAAAGCTTTGAAACTGGTTTTCAAGTCCTTGAAATCACTGTCAGTTTTATTCTGAGAGATTTCAAGACTCTGATTCAAACAAACAAGTTGTAAATTTTCTTTTGCTTGCTCATGGACTTTTTCTTTCAAAACTCTAATCTCTTTCAGATAGTCCTCTTCATTTAAAAGCATTATTCTGAGGTAGTCTGAGAGAGCTTCTTTTGGTTTTGAAATCAAACAGTTTACCATTACCTCAATGTTCTTCTCAGAACTTTCATCATGCTTGGCCATGAAGCAAAGGTTGACATGTTCTTCGTCAGATTCAGAGTCACTTGAGGTATCTGAATCACTCCATGTGGCTATCATGGCTTTCTTTCTCCTGTCATGGTCTTTCTTCTGAAAGTTTTGATTTTCTTGTGTGGACAATCTCTTATCTGTCCTGCATCACCGCACTCAAAGCAGTTCATGACTTTTGATTTACTTTGTGAAGAAGACTTACCTTTGTAGTCCTTGCTAGTGGATGATCTGTGTCTTTCTATGTTGAAGTCTTTGTTTCCAATGTTTTTCTTCATCTTGAGGATTTTGGTCAAGGATATGGAAATCAAAGAAAATGGATCTTTATCATCCTCTTCAGCTTCAAGGCTTCAAATTTTCTCATTCTCTTTGGCCTTGAGTGCTAAGTTCTTGACACCTTCTGGTAGCTCTCCATCAGCTTCATTCATGGAGATTTCATGTGTCAGGAGCTTCCCTTGTAGGTCATCAAGTTGTAGTGATGAGAGATCTTGAGCTTCCTCAATTGCAGTAGTCCTTGGTTCCCATTTTGCCTTTGGTAGACTTCTTAGAATCTTCCTCACTTTTTCTTCATTGGAAATATGTTTTCCAAGTGAATCAAGGTTATTGAATATGTCTCAGACATAATGTCTGTGAATCTCTTGAACATTTATCTAATTGACTCATCTGCATTCATCTTGAATAGCTCATATTGTCTGAGAAAGATGTTGATGTTGGTTTGTTTGATTTGAATGGTTCCTTCAAATGTCACCACAAGCTTCTCCCAGATTTCTTTGGCAGTCTTGCAGTCTGAAATCCTGTTGAATTCATCTGTACTAAAAGCACAATATAATGTTAATAGCTTTGAAATTATTAGATAATTGTTTTAATTCAGATGAAGAAAGAGAGTCTTCAGATTTGGGAGTTTTGATTCCATCTTTCACTGTGTAGAAAGTGTGAGGTCCATTCTGAATAATGGTCCATAGCTCTATGTCGTGATCAATGATGAACATTTTCATCAGACCTTTCCAGTGAGCAAAATAATCTCCAAAAAATAGAGGAGGTCTGTTAGCAGCTCTTCCATTATAGAAACCACCATCACCTGCAGTACTCATGATCACCAGATGATTAAATCTATACAGTGATACAAGCTCTGGTACCAATTGAAAGGGGAGTATGCAGATAGAGATGCAACACATATACTCTAGAAGGGGGGGGGTGAATAGAGTATCCCAACGTTTTGCAACACTTGTGGAGGAGAAGAGTTTCTATGAAGAGTAGTGACGTTCAAGGCCTTGAGAATGGTTTCAAGCCTTTGGAAGAGATACAGTTTAAATAAAGAAATAGACAAGTCTTTTTCAAGGCCTTGAAAAGACTTTTCAAACCCTTGAAAACAAACTAGTTTGGATGCTGTAAAAGACTAAGTATGCAAGATAAACTATAAATGAGAGACTCTGAAATTATAGAGTTCAGTCGAGTTGAACCTACGTCTCTACCTCAGGGATCTTCTCCCTGTAAGATTTTCGATCATAATTCTTATTAATCAAAAGCTACCCTAGATCTCAAGCACAAAGAGATGCCTTACTCTGTTACAGCTTGTGGTTCTCACTAACCAATCTAGTACCTGATCTAGCTAACTGATTAACTAAGAATTCTCTATTTTTCACTTTGAACAATCCTTAAGAATAAGATATAGAAGTAATAAAATAATTGTTGGGTTCTGACGTAGGTAACGCAGCGGAATAATAAAATTTAATTCCTACTCAAAGCCCACCAAGGATCACAGGAAGAGACATCATAACATGATGAGAGACATAGAAGATGTGTAAATTTGTGATTTGGGAGATCACATGAAGAATATTGTCCTCGTCTCTACGGTTTTCCACGTCTAGAGGTGAGATCTAGATTCTTCCTTCTCCTAGTGCTAGCTTGGACCGGAGGAAGAGGGAAGACAAATCACACAACGAAGAACAAGAGAGGATCGGCCTCCTCTCTTGTGGCCGGCGGGTAGGGGACGGCTAAAGGGGGCTTCGGCCTCCTTTGGCTTGTCTCTTGCTCTCTTGCTTTCTCTACCACTCACTTATGTTATGAGAATGAACATTAAGTGGGAAGGAAGCTAGAGCCTCCTTTATATAGACCAACAACACTTTGTTAGTTTACATAAAAGCCCCTCCTAGTTTTACATGAACTTGGATTAGTCCCTTCCTTTAAAATTAGTCCTACTAAGTTTACAAGGTGTTGCAAAGTGATCCTTCTATTTAATTAATCATATTAATTAATCTCAAATCTAGTTCAACTCTTTTGACGTGTGACCCCATAGGTTTCTACTTAGTTGGTAGTAACTCATTACTAACATGGAGCGATGTCTAGCAACACATCCATGCAACCCAACTAACAGAAATAGTCAGTGATCCCGACAAACCTTTGTGCCCAATATCTCATATTGTATTATCCATTTATCTCCATATCTGGATTGGACACGAGACATAACAGTCACACTCGTATATCCAATCCATATTTTCTCGATCCTGGGAATATGCTTATGCAAGCAGATAACATCAATATCTCCATATTGATTTATCTGAGTCTGGCCAGACATTTAATAAGCACCATCCCTCGAGTGGGCATGGATATTTGCTCCCATTATGTGGAAGGGACAAATCCTCTCTACATCACTACGATCTCTAAGCTTGCTTCCTATCATACCCGATAGCTATCTCTATAGTTCCCCGGTTAAGGCACAAAGTTGGATAACATCAAAGCATGATATTTCACAACTAGAGTATCCAGTGACTTCAAGTTTAAGGATTACAATATTATTAGCACTATGAGAAGCGATTGTGACTTTGACATAATCTAATGTATCCTTCTCGTTGTGGGACTATCCGGTATGCCATTACTCCTAATGCATACCCATGCGTTAGATTTGATATCTCTATATCAATCTACACACATACTAGTCTATATTTGATCGTCCTATTAATCAATATAATGGACTAGGGACATTTAAGATAAACAACACATTGTATCTAAGGAATTCATTATATTAAATATCGCCATAATTAATAAATGAATATTCTAGCCATTACATCATTCATACCAAATATAGATTGCCTCTAGGGAACATATTCCAACAGTCTCCTACTAGCACAAGTGCCCATCATGCTTACGCTGCGCAAGCGGCTTTGTGAGCGGATCCGAAAGATTTTTATCCATTGGAATCTTGCACATCTTCACATCTCCTCGATCGATCATATCACGAATAAGATGGAATCTCCTAAGTACATGTTTTGATTTATGGTGTGATGTTGGTTCCTTGGCTTGTGCGACTGCCCCAGAGTTGTCACAATACAACTCCATGGGATCCACGATGCTGGGGACCACACTGAGCTCAGTGATAAACTTCTTTATCCAAACTGCCTCCTTTGCTGCTTCAGTAACAATGTACTCAGCTTCAGTTATAGAATCAGCAACTGTCCCTTGCTTGGAACCTTTCCAGCTCACAGCTCCTCCATTCAGGCAAAACACATATCCAGACTGCGATCTGTAATCATCCTTTTCGGTTTGGAAGCTTGCATCAATGTAACCAATTACACTCAACTCTTCCTTTCCTCCAAATATCAAGAACGCATCCTTAGTTCTTCTCAAGTACTTTGGGATGTTCTTGACAGCAATCCAGTGACTCTCACCTAGATTGGATTGATACCTGCTTACCATACTCAATGCGTATGATATGTCTGGTCTAGTACACAATATGGCGTACATGATAGATCCTATGGCCGAAGCATAGGGTATTCTACTCATGCGGTCCTTCTCAATCTCATTGGAAGGACAGACACTCCTAGAAAGAGTGACTCCATGCGACATAGGCAAGAATCCCTTCTTGGAATCTTGCATGTTGAACCTCTTCAACACCTTGTCTATATATGTACTTTGACTTAGTCCTAGCAGCCTTCTAGATCTATCCCTATTGATCTTTATACCCAGTATATAAGCTGCATCTCCTATGTACTTCATTGCGAAACACTTTCCTAGACAATCTTTAACAGATTGCAAAGTAGGAATGTCGTTTCCAATTAGTAGTATTTCATCTACATACAAGACCAGAAACACTAAACAGCTCCCACTAACCTTCTTGTAAACACATGGCTCATTTTCGTTCTTGATGAAGCCAAAATCTTTGACCGCGTCATCAAAACGTCTATTCCAACTCCTACAAACTTGCTTTAATCCATAAATGGATCTTTGCAACTTACAGATCTTATTGGCATTCTCTGGATCCTCAAAACCCTCAGGTTGTGTCATGTACACATCCTCGAGAAGATTCCCATAAAGGAATGCCCTTTTGACATCCATTTGCCAAATCTCGTTGTCATAGTATGCTGCAATGACAAGTAGGATTCGAATGGATTTAGTCGTGGAAACTGGTGAAAAAGTTCTCATCATAGTCAATACCATGAATCTGTCTATACCCTTTAGCTACCAATCGCCCCTTGTAGGCAACTACCTTGAAATCTATGTCGGTCTTTTTCTTGAAGACCCATTTGCACCGTATGGGCCGAGCCCCTTCAGGTGGTTCCACCAAAGTCCATACTTTGTTGGTGTACATGGTATTCATTTCGGATCTCATGGCTTCTAGCCACTTCTTGGAGTCTGGGATTTTTACGGCCTCTCTGTAGGTTGTAGCCTTCATAAGGTAAACAAATCCATATCTACTAAAATCATCAGTGAATGTAACGAAGTAATTGTAACCACCTCTGGCAGGCGTGGGAAATGGCCCACACACATCGGTATGTATGAGTGCCAATAATTCACTAGTCCTCTCACTTTTCTTATTGAAAGGGGACTTTCTCATATGATTCCAAATCAAATGAGTCTAGAAGTCCATCCTTATGGAGTCTAGATATGCGTTTCTCATTTACATGGCCTAAACGACAATGCCATAAATATGTGGGCTTTAAATCATTAATTTTAATCATTTTAGTATTTATTTTTATAGATGGAATTATCTAGATCAAGGATATATAACTCATTAGACAAATGCGCACTACAATAGTGCATAATATCAAAATAAATAGAGCAACACTTGACCTTTATTGAAATAGAAAACCCTTCTCGTCCAAAACAAGAAACGGAAATAATATTTCTGCTCATAGCACGCACATAATAGCAATTGTCTAATTCTAAAATAAGTCCAGAAGGCAAAGATAGTTCATAAACGACTATAGCTAATGCAACAACTTTTGCTCCATTCCCAACGCGCAAATCTATCTCTCCTTTAGCCAATCTCTACTTCTTTTCAAATCCTGCACATTTCGATAAATGTGAGATCCACATCCAGTATCTAATACCCAAGATGAAGAAATAGATAGATTGACGTCTATAACAAAAATACCTGGTGGTTGTGGAATCACTATTCCAAGCTTCTTATCCTCCAGATACTTGGGACAATTTCTCCTCCAGTGACCCGGCTGGCTACAATAGTGACAATCACCTTTAGCCACGCCCCCACTAGGCTTAAGAGCTTCCTTGGATTTCGCAACTTTCTTGCGCTTTCCTCTAGAATTAGAGGCAACTCCCTTGCCCTTCTTCTTATTCACCATCAATATGGCTTTGCCCTTGCCTTTGTTGACGTTCTGTTCAACGGTCTTTAGCATGTTTAGCAAGTCTGGCAGAGGCTTACTGATCCCATTCATGTTATAGTTCATGATGAACTGGTTATAACTGTCAGAAAGCGATTGCAAGAGTAGATCAGTTGCCAAATATTGGCCCAGTGGAAGTCTCAGTCTCGCTAGATTCTCTATATACCCGATCATTCGGAGTACGTGAGGCCCGACTAAATTCCCTTCTGCAAGACTGCTCTTAAACAGTGCTTTAGACACCTCATACTGTTCATGCCTAGCTTGTTCCTGAAACAATTGTTTCAAGTGTATGATCATATCATAGGATTCCATATTCTTGTGTTGCTTGTGAAGCTCAGGAGTCATGGTGCGCAACATGAGGCAAGTCACGTCATTTGCATCATCAATATGTTTATGACGCGCCCTTATGTCATCTAGAACAGACTCATCAGCGGGTGGGTCTGGAATACGATTGTCCAAGACATACAACTTCTTTTCTTGCTTAAGAACGATTCTTAAGTTTCTGTACCAATCAAGGAAGTTTGTTCCAGACAGTTTATCCTTCTCAAGGACAGATCGCAGGGATGACGTCGATGCGTGATTGTTTGCCATTTGGAATTTTACAAAACGAGAAATATGCAAGTTTAGTATTTTGAACGTTTTAACTATATTTAAGAACGGCTAGTTTATCAAATATAGCTCCCACTATTTTTCTCGGATTAATAGCCCTCTCCATTAATGCGGAGAATATCTTATATATATTCTAGTGAGTCCAAGATCCATATTTCACTTCTTCTTGAGCTTGCTTTGGCAAGTCACCCAAAAATTGGTTATTTAGGTAGGAACCATTCCAATTGCATCCCATGCAACTCTTGGTCCAATTAGGTGAATAACCCATCATTATTTATCCTTTAGATAACTCCTAATTGTCATGCCTCTAGGCTCATCAATCCAATTGATCTCACCTAGTTGCGTCCAACCTCTTGCTTCAACAATCACACATTACTTGCTTGTGTCGCCGCAACACATTAAGATGAATTAAATCGCCTTGATTTGGCAAGCCCGGATTTAATAGACCTTGATCATGAAGGGTGTTTAGGCAAGATAAGGCAAAAGGCAATATTCTATTTGAGGGATTTAATTCTCATTAATTTTTTGGTTGATCCCATCAACATTATCTACTTATTTGAATTGCGCAGTCCACCATAAAAGTTCAACTTTGTTTATTATTATCTTGTTAATGTTTTGCATGCATCATCCATACATCAAAAGTAAATAACAAGACATAAATAATAAACATCCACAAAAAGAAAAATAATGTGGCATGGATATGGCCCCTAGACTAAGATATTATCAAGTCAATGATAATATCTATATGCCCTAAAGTGACAAGCTCATCTCCATGTGGTCCACCATAGTCGCACGCCTAGGATAGGGAGTCTCCATCGTCTTTTGGCCTCTTGGTTCTTCGGTCTTCTTCTCCATGCTCTTGGATACCATCTAAATATTTCTAATTCTATCCTAACATCTAGAATAAATAAATAAATAAAAGCCACACACGTCGAGGAGAAAAACGACTCACATGCCATAAAACCTAATTAATTATTACATTAATATGATCGGCTCGCAGGCCGTAAACCAAACCACAAAACATAAAACATCCACAACCTAGGCCATATCCATCCACCATGCAACAAAGCACCTAATTACTGTTAAAACCAATTTTAACGGGCTTGTTCAATTTTTAGTTGTTTTGGACATACTAGGGTCAAAACGGTCCAAGAGATTTACCAAAAGAATTGCCAAAATCAACCAAGGAACCGCCGCACTAGTCCCGGGCCGGCCGGCCCCTAGCCCACACGGCTAGGTCGTGCACTAGGGAGTGCCGGCCCTCTTGGGCCGTGCGTTACTTGGGCGGCAAGGAGAGGTGGGCGGTCCCATTTGGGGCCACACCTCCTCATGGAATTGTTTCCAAAATTAATTCCTTCCTTGTTGGGTTATTTCCAAAACACCCTTTGCCTTGATGCCCAAGTTTAATTGTTTCCATACTATGCCAATTAATTTCAGTTTCGCGTAAAAACGGTGTAAAAATGAAATCGTAACGCAGATACCACTGTTGGGTTTTGACTTAGGTAAGGCAGCAGAATAATAAAATTTAATTCCTACTCAAAGCCCACCAAGTATCATAGGAAGAGACATCATTACCTGATGAGAGACATAGAAGATGTGTACCTTTGTGATTTGGTAGATCACACGAAGAATATTTTCCTTGTCTCTACGGTTGATCCACGTCTACAGGTGAGATCTAGATTCTTTCTTCTTCTTGTGCTAGCTTGGACCGGAGGAAGATGGAAGAACGAATCACGCAACGAAGAACAAGAGAGGATCAACCTCCTCTCTTGTGGCCGACGGGTAGGGGACGGCTAAAGGGGATTTCGACCTCCTTTGGCTTGTCTCTTGCTCTCTTGCTTTCTCTCCCACTCACTTATGCTATGAGAATGAACATTAAGTGGGAAGGAAGCTAGAGCCTCCTTTATATAGACCAACAACACTTTGTTAGTTTACATAAAAGCCGATCTAGTTCTACATGAATTTGGATTAGTCCCTTCCTTGTAAATTAGTCTTACTAAGTTTACAAGGTGTTGCAAAGTGATCCTTGTATTTAATTAATCATTTTAATTAATCCCAAATCTAGTTCAACTCTATTGACGTGTGACCCCATAGGTTTCTACTTAGTTGGTAGTAACTAATTACTAACATGGAGCGGTGTCTAACATTACATCCATGCAACCCAACTAACAGGAATAGTCAGTGATCCCGACAAACCTTTGTGACCAATATCTCATATTGTATTATCCCTTTGTCTCCATATCCTCATTGGACACGAGACATAACAGTCACACTCGTATATCCAATCCATAGTTTCTCGATCCTGGGAATATGCTTATGCAAGCAGATAACATAAATATCTCCATATTGATTTATTTGAGTCTGGCCAGACATTCAATATGCACCATCCCTCGAGTGGCCATTCAATATGAACCATCCCTCGTATATTCAATATGCACCAGACATTCAAAGCATGATATTTCACAACTAGAGTATCTAGTGACTTCAAGTCTAAGGATTACAATATTATTAGCACTACGAGAAGCGATTGTGACTTTGACATAATCTAATGTATCCTTCTCTTTGTGGGTCTATCCAGTATACAATTACTCCTAATGCATACCCATGCGTTAAACTTGATATCTCCATATCAATCTACACACATACTAATCTATATTTGATCTTCCTATTAATCAATATAATAGACTAGGGATATTTAAGATAAACAACACATTGTATATAAGGACTTCTGACGCGATTCTTTACGCATATGCGCAAGTTCACAGTCAAGTAGTAAGAGTGGAGTATTTTTAGGACTCTGGATTTTTGAACCCACAGGGATAAGTCGTGACTATCTAGCTAAAGATTATTCTAAAGTACTTCAGTAACAAGAAGGAATTGTTTGATTTGATAAAAGGCGACGCCCACAAACAAGCGACTAAAATAAATAAATATAAAGTCAATATTTTTGTATTTTAATTAAAGGAGTTTAATCAAACTATTGAGAGAACTAGGCGATCTATGGATCACCTACGGTATTTAGACAGTTCCGGAGTTCGTATTGAAACACATTACACACTAACTGATTATGCCGGGTAATTGCACTTACAATCTTCTATCGATCTCATGTAATTTTACGTAACAGTTTACTTTGGAACCTGTGGTCCACCGCCGTCTACCATTACGTTCTAGCTGACTAGTCAACTTCGATCACCGGGTCCTGTCGGTCCACCGATTAACTCACCTAACTAGTTCCACCAAATTTACCCACGCATGACTACTCCTATTCATCTCGCTTATCGGTCTCAATGATTGGGGAGTAAAAACATGATCTTATTCGTAACCGGGTTAAGTCTCTGTCGAGCACCCACCTAGTTCACTATCAAATCCGGTTCGCAACTCCATTGTTGCTAAGAATTAAGCCTAGATCATGATTTCTAACCAATTAGTTTGTAACATTAAGCTATGAACTCAAATAATTCATCATATTCATCTAACATGGTCGTTCCATTCATCACTAACGCGTGTCAATAGCCTTAGCTTAAGGATTCACAGTACAAGATGAAGAATAATAAACATTAGTCTGATCAAACGCATGAATCAATCAACTAAATCCGAAAAATATGTCTAAGTCATAACCCTAGGCTCTCCATAGATCCTAGCAAAGAGTTTAGCTACTGATCGTTATGCAAACATCATAAGTATTCTCCATAGAATGATAAAGAGAGGGTTTAAGAAAGATCAAACAATGAAATCGCCAAAGCTTTGACGAATCCGTGCAATCCCCAAGCTCCTAGCTGCCCCTGGTGGCTCCCGTGAGTGTATCCTCTGCCTCTTAGGTCTTTTGCGTCGTTTTTTTACCAGCTGGGCACGGATTTTAATGTAAATTAGCCGAAATTTCACTTCAGCCCCTCTAGTTTGTAATTCTCGGACAGAATTGTAAGATGATCTTGCGCGGGTCATTACTTTCTCATCCGGAATCGTCTTTGGGCCTACCATATATCGTTGGAAAGCCCTGGATGTATACTTTCAACGGCACAGGACTTGCTCCAAAATTCATTGTAGATTTTCCTGGGCATCGAAAAGAGTGCAGGCTGGTCATGTGCGACTTTACCAACTTTTCTTCGTCTTTGCGTCTTCTTTTCTCCTCTTCATCTAGCTCCACTCCAAGTATATCCAAGCCTATTTAAGCTCCATTTCACCTATTTTACCTGATAAACACAACAATATACTACCCGTGCAATTATCATCGCAAATATGAGAGAAAACATGCACAAATAAGCTAGAAACACAACTTTTTACTCTTAGGCTTGTAAGTCATCAATTTCACATATTAGTGCACATATAACACATAAATCATGTGAAATAAGCCTAATAAAAGTAATAAGAAAGTATAATAATAACTCCTAACAGAAAGTTATCAAATACCCCCACACTTACCTTTGCCCGTCCCGAGCAAATCACTGTTTACTAGCCGACATGACTCAATTATACACAATACAAATACATGGCTATACAATGCAATATAAAAAATGCAAGTACTGAAATGAATTTTTTTTCTTTTGGCGAGATCGGGCAATCTCGAAAACATAAATCGGTACTTAGGGACTGCTGAAAAAGTTAGGCAAGAGGCGTGAATCGCAACAAAATTCGACATTGAGAAGTCCCCATAGTTAGTATAGAAAGCCTAACTTTACTATCAAGAATAACCTACCTCTTCGTGTGTGCCGACAAAAATAAGAGGCTAACCAAGGCTAAGCCACGTTCATAGTCCGAGCTCCTATTCCGCTAACGGTCTAAACATGATGAGGCTTCAGGACAAAATGGATAATTGTGAAGCAATTGATCCTAAAGCGTCACATACTTTCCAATCCCCATATCTCGCACACCCTCACCGTGATGATAGGAACCCTCAACCCGAATCTCACCGACTCCGGCCCTCAATCTCCTCAAACCCCGGTACCGTGGACATCGTGGCCAAACGTGCAAGATCTTAAATCCATCTTCAGCGAAATAGGTAGCTTCACCACTCATTTCCAAATAAGCACACTTTATTCATTTCCTCTCATTTTTTTTATATTTTTTTTCTTTCATTTTTTTCCTTTTTTTGCATTTCTCTCAATATAACACAAACCAATGATCACGATATACAAGTGGCGTTCCTTAAAGTACCAAGCGATAATAAACACGTTAGGGAGAGGAAATAAACGATCCAATCAATGAGTATCACAAATAAAATTCGTACTCCCCTAACTCAATGAAGCACACGATGCCACAAAATGAAGCTAAAAACAAGTCAAAGCATGTGTGAGGGTGGAGTCCTCAAATCACAGTCTCTATGTTCGTAGTCAAATTTCGACACCCCCACACTAAAATGTAGTCACGTCCCCCTCTCAAGTAGTCAATAAGATGTATGTCTCGTGCCTAATCCAACCGATCCTCCTACACCGAGATGATAGAAAACCGATACCTAGCACGATTCGCCGATTAAGTTCAACCAACCCTATTTTCATGCATATTAGACGTCACACACTTATGGCTCTCCACAACCGTGTCCATGATGTAACGACATGGATCACCGCCACACCGTAGTGTGCAAGCCAACTCACTCACCCTCGCATCCCCTCGAAGATATCTAATGAAGAACATGCGAACAATAGGACTCGCATAAATGTGAAATGAAGCAATCCCTCATCGAACCCCCTCAACTACTAATCCCTCGTGACGCTCTAGAAAGGTGATTCTAACAATTTCTGATGAAGGCCAAGAATCGTCTCCCTAGTTCAATAGGCTAACAAATAAAACCAAGGTTCAAACCGGGTTTTCTAGTGGTCCTACAAGGTGAGATCTAAAAAGCAGTGAGTGCTTTAATACACGACCTCGCACAGCTGTTCTGTGTGCCACTACGAGGCGGGCTGGCGACTACCTAAGACGGACAACATGAACGTTCGGCTTGTTTAGCAAACACCAAGCTCAACTCTTGTCGGAGAAAAACAACACACACTTTAGCTTTTAAAATTTTAGTTTTAGAGTTAAAATATGTAGGCATTCCCGTAAAGAAAGTCTCTCTATACGCACTAGGGGGAACTCAGTTTGTCACTCTCGGTCAAAATTTACGCCCAATGCCTAAAGTGTTCACATCTCCTCAAATCTACCAAACCTATGCGTCTCTTAATTGCCCTTTCTAAAATTTTATTTTTCTTTTTGATTTTTTTTTTAAATTTTAATTTTTTTTTGTATTTTTATAATAAGTCCTAACTCTATATGCAAAGACCGACTCTACTAACGACTCGATACACAGGTAGGGAACTCAATAAAGTAAACGTGCAAATAAACATAAACTAAACAATCTAAACACAATACAACAATATAAGGAAAACACGATACATACTACAACTACTACAATGACTCACAATACGAAAATCTAATCTGAATGTAACTGGAGATGCAGGACACGGACTTGGCTAGAAAATAGCTAAAAATCCCCCCCACACTTAAGCGCTTCGTTGTCCTCAACGAATTTAGAGATCAACCACGAAGACTTAGCATTCAAATTTGAGGGGCGACGAACCTACTCGGAGTCAAAGTCGCGACACAAGAAGGTAGTTCAACAAATTTAGAGCTAAAACGAACTACGTGCACGTGACAAGTTTTGTGTACCGAAATTAAGCAAGTACTCAAGTATTCCCTAAGATTCTAACAGCTAATCCCAGTGGCGACTATGAGCCGTGACCAAATTGTCAAAATAAAATCCTAGAGCAAGTACGATGTGCCTAGACGGTAAGTAAAGAGAGAGAAAAGAATACTCACAAGCGACACAAAGTCGGGGACGAAGTCCACTAGGTGCTGACTGAGATAAAAATAAAAATCCCTAAGCAAACATTGTGCAGAACAATGCAAGCTCCCTTGCGGTCGAGTGTGTGAAACACACCGGGGTCGATTGATCGGTTGCTGCTGAAAGAGCGACGAATCACCGAACTCATAATCTGAGCTCCCGTAATGGTCGAATGCGCCGTAACACACCGGGTTCGATGTCTCTGTCTAATTTTTCGTTCTTATTTTTTTTAACTCAGCCTTAATGCGTATATTCTTCTGCATACTCATCATCTTGCTTGGTCCTTTCAAAAGTCCCACCAGCCAGACTGTCATCTTGAACCAAAAAGCTTCAACAAGCATGTTTTTCCTATCACAATTCATGATTGGAGACTTATTTTAAGCTCATTCCACCATCTCGCAGATGATCAGTCCAAAGTCACACACAATACTTATGTTAAAGCAGGGAAGAAACTGTTTTCACAATTGGTACAGTCTCTTCTTTCCTTCGAATTGTTAACTACCTTAATAACCTTCCTCCAAACAGGCAGAGTGAGTTGCAAATTCAGAGAGTTTCTTCTTCAGTTGATGGCACAATTGTGTGTTTCAGGCAGTGGAATTGGAGCTCGGTGGCGGTGGATGGAGATGGAGGCAGTGATTTGCGAAGCAGAGGTTCTTGGTTCAATTTAGGTCGTGGCTGAGAGGGTGTTCGCTGGTTGAAATCGACTTGGGGCTGTCGGGTTCAATCGAGAAAGAGAGGCAGTGGGTTTCTGGGTTTGTGTTGCCATGGTCGAAGAAGAAGGGGATTGTTCGTTGGTAACCCAGAGGGCGAGATCTGCGTGGCATTCGAGGGATGAATCGATGGTGGATGGGAGTGGGTGGTTCTAAGTTCTTTCCACTGGGTTTAATGGTGGACTGGTGGTATGTATCTGCGTTAATGTTTATGATGGTTATCGGTGGTTGTCTGATCCAAGACAGGGGAGAGGCGGTGGAGGACAGGGTCTAAGAAGAGAAAGGAGGACAGCGATGGTGGTGGGTTTCGAGCGATTCAGTGAGAGAGGAAATGGCGGAGAAAGGGTTTGATGTAGGCTTTAGTGGATGTGGCGATGGCTGCGGTGGTTTGGTGGCTGGGGTTAACAGAGAAGAAGGGAGAGGACGACGACGGGGAAGGAGATAGGGTGGGGTTTGGTAGCTTCAGAAAGGATAGGGGTGGTGAGTGTAAATAAGCTGAATTTACTTGTTGTCTTAGTCTCAACCCGTGAATGCAGGCAGCATAAATATTGCTTTCAAATTCAGCCTGGACAACAATTTCAAGCTTTCAACCCCTTCTTCTTCTTGTTTTTCCTTCCACTTTTTCTTCTTCCACCATTTTGGCTCTTCTAATTTCTTCTCAAGATAATTTGAATCAATTCTCACAATGACACTGCGTCGCACAAATGGTCTTGGAGTGCAAGTGATTATCACACAATGTTTGCTCTTTTTCTTCCTTTTCCAATTTTTGAGAATCGCGATCAAGAAGTCTTCGTCGGCAATGTCAGGAACCATGTGTTGTGAAGTGCCGAAGACCAAAACCTCTTATAGCTTGTTCTTGTCAAGGAAGCATTCATCTCCTTCATATGAACCAACAGAATCATCAACAAATTGTTTCTCAGCATGTTCTTCATCTTCGTTGAACCCATATGTGAGATGGTCCATCAAATTCACAATCGGAGAGTTAAACTCGTCAAAATTGATTCCGTGAATAAGACTTTCAACCTCATCAAAAACCGCATCATGCTTCTTCCTCATATTCGACTCAAGCCATGAATCGATATCCGGGCATATTGGGATACATAATGGCTTATCATCCTCTTCTTTTAGCGTTGGGAAGGTCGGAGCATCTTCAGCATTTGAATAGAGACCAAGTTGTGCATCCACATGTGCCTTCTCTATTCCCATTCTTGTTGCTCGTTGTCGCCATTCTTCCACATTAGGAATCATCTCTTCAAGCATCCAACCAAGAACCCACACCAGGTTATCTGGAGGGGTTGGGTCATAGGACAAAAGGCATAACGCCGTAGCTCCATGGCTATCCTGCTTCCAATGCCATCCACATAGCCCTCCTTTATGAGTTGCTCATCCGCAAGGTCGCATGCTTCAAATAAGCTCACAAAACGACAATCTTCCTTATCCCCCATGCTTATAGTAGCTCCGTCTCCATGTGTTCCTGAGGAAACAAAGGTCAAAAGATACATGTGAGGCAATCAGATAAAAATAATAACTAAAAAAAGAAATACTTTTAAATAATTTTTAGCTAAATAATAAACCGTTATCCCCGACAACGGCGCCAAAACTTGACGCGGTTCTTTACGCGTATGCGCAAGTGCACGGTCAAGTAGTAAGAGTGGAGTATTTTTAAAACTCCGGATTGTCAAACCCACGGGGATAAGTCGTGACTATCTAGCTAAAGATTATTCTAAAGTACTTCAGTAACAAGGAGGAATTGTTTGATTTGATAAAAAGGCGTCGCCCACAAACAAGGGACTAAAATAAATGAATATAGAGACAATATTTTTGTATTTTTAATTAATGGAGTTTAATCAAACTATGGAGAGAACTAGGCGATCTATGGATCACCAAGGGTATTTAGACAGTTCCGGAGTTCGTATTGAAAAAAATTACACACTAACTGATTATGCCGGGTAATTGCACTTACAATCTTCTATCGATCTCATGTAATTTTACGTAACAGGTTACTTTGGGTCCTGTCGGTCCACTGCCATCTACCATTACGTTCTAGCTGACTAATCAACTTCGCTCACAGGGTCCTGTCGGTCCACCGATTAACTCACCTAACTAGTTCCAGCGAATCTACCCTCGCATGACTACTCTTATTAATCTCGCCTATCGGTCTCAATGATTGGGGAGTAAAAACATGATCTTATTAGTAACCGGGTTAAGTCTCTGTCGAGCACCCACCTAGTTCACTAACAACTCCGGTTCGCGACTCCATTGTTGCTTAGAATTAAGCCTAGATCATGATTTCTAACCCATTAGTTTGCAACATTAAGCTATGAACTCAAATAATTCATCATCTTCATCTAACATGTTCGTTCCATTCATCACTAACGCGTGTCAATAGCCTTAACTTAAGGATTCACAGTACAAGATGAAGAATAATAAACATTAATCTGGTCAAACGCATGAATCAATCAACTAAATCTGGAAAATATGTCTAAGTCATAACTCTAGGCTCTCCATACAGCCTAGCAAAGAGTTTAGCTACTGATCGTTATGCTAACATCACAAGTATTCTCCATAGAATGATAAAGAAAGGGTTAAAGAAAGATCAAACAATGAAGTCGCCAAAGCTTTGACGAATCCTTGCAATCCCCAAGCTCCTAGCTGCCCCCGGTGGCTCCCGTGAGTGTATCCTATGCCTCTTAGGTCTTCTGCGTCGTTTTTTACCAGCTGGGCACGGATTTTAATGTAAATTAGCCGAAATTGCACTTCAGCCCCTCTAGTTTGTAATTCTCGGACTGAATTGTAAGATGATCTTGCGCGGGTCATTACTTTCTCATCCAGACTCGTCTTTGGGCCTACCATATATCATTGGAAAGACATGGATGCCTACTTTCCAACGGCCCAGGCCTTGATCCAAAATTCATTTTAGAATATTTTCCTGAGCATCGAAAAGAGTGCAGGCTGGTCATGTGCGACCTTACCAACTTTTCTTCTTCTTTGCGTCTTCTTTTCTCCCCTTCATCTAGCTCCAATCCAAGCATATCCAAGCCTCTTTTAAGCTCCATTGCACCTATTTTACCTAAGAAACACAACAATATACTACCCGTGCAATTATCATCGCAAATATGAGAGAAAACATGCTCAAATAAGCTAGAAACACAACTTTTCACTCTTAGGCTTGTAAGTCATCAAATCACATATTAGTGAACATATAAAATATAAATAATGTGAAATAAGCCTAATAAAATTAATAAGAAAGTATAATAATAACTCCTAACAGAGAGTTTTCAACTTCATTATATTCAATATCGCCATAATTAATAAATGAATATTCTAGCCATTACATCATTCATACCAAATATTGGTTGCCTCTAGGGAACCTATTCCAACAAGAATGATATTCAAATAAAGCACAAGACAGAAGAACACTGAAGTATAAGACTGCAGTGAAGAATGCAGTGATCTTCTGTGAGATGGATTGTAAGAATGATGAAATTCTGTGATGCTTGTCAATCCAAAAATGTGTCTCCTCTTTTTTTGCCCGTTCAGTGTTGTGTCTTGTTGCTTCAAAATGAGCTCTATTTATATAGCTTGAAGCTCTGAAAATCTTCTGAGATTTTCAGCAACAACAACCTGTTTTGTAGGCAACAACTTTGACTCTCTTAATAGCCTTCTCCAATGGATAGTTGATCATAATATTCAGATATGTTGTTGATCTTGTCTTTACACAAATTGAGAAGCTTTCATTAGTGTATAATTGATCAAAGAATCATCTTCTCTTAATGTTTCCTTTCCTGCAAAAGCCAGGTTAGGAAACCAATCCTGCAAACTTAGGAAATAAAATTTCCCTGCAAAACTGAGTCAAACAGATGGATTAAATGATGTTAGATATGTCAATACCGTTTGTCTTTCATCATCAAATAATAGCTCATCAAGAATAGGGGTGAGAGAGATAAAATCAAATCAGAAGAGTTTAGAAAAACTCCCCCTTAGAACATGCATACAGGTCAGACAGTTTCAAGGCTTTGAATCCTAGTTCAAGGCCTTGAAATAGCTCTGTTATTTCAAGCCTATGAAACCTAATTCAAGGCTTTGAAAACTGGTTCAAGGCCTTGAATTAACTTATTATTTCAAGTTCATGAAACCTGTGACCTTACAGGATTGAACTAGACTTGGGAATTAACTAGTGTGATTAATTAATTAGAAGGATCAAATCGCAACAACTTGCTAACTTAGTAGGACTAATATGCAAGTTGGACTAGTCCGAACTTGAGTAGGATTAGGAGAGGGCCATTATGTAGTAACAAGGAGTTGTTGGACTACATATAGGATGCTCCTAGATTCCTTCCCTACAACTAATGATCATAACATAAGTTGAGTAGGAGAGAAGGAAGGAGAGAGCAAGAAAAAACAAGAGGCCGAAGCCCCTTGCCGTCCGCCCCCTACCCATCGGCCAAGAAGAGAGGGCCGCCCCTCTCTTTGGTGCTCCGTTGCGTGATTTCTTCTTCCTCTTCCATTTTTACTATCTAGAACAAGGTGTTTGGAGGATCTAGATCTCAATACTAGGAGTGGATCAACCGTAGAGACGTGATACTTTTCGCGTTTGAAGTCATCAAAGGAGACCTACAAGGTAGATAACACGAATCCTTTACCATCGTCATGATTTCTCTTCCTGTTATCCTTGGAGGGTCTTGATCAGATGAATTTATTGTTATTCTGCTGCCCATCCATGATCAAAACCCTATAGTGGTATTAGAGCCACATGTCGTAGAGTATAACGTGGTTTATGTGTTACGTTTTTGTTGTTTTTCACCTATAATTGTTGATTATTGCGTTAAAACGACATATTAAGAATTTTAGATGCATAATGAATATGATCCATCCAAACAAGATCTAATTCTTGCATTGGATGTATGAATTAGTGAGTTTGAATCACATAGGATGTGAATTTCGGATCTTGACGGCTAGGGTTTGGGCACATGCTTGGAAAAGGGGTTTTTCAAACATGGAAACAACTAATATTGGGCAACAAGGCAAGGATTTGTTTTGGAAACAACTCCCTAAAGAGGTTTGGCACCCCTAGGGACCGCCCCCTTGCCTTGCCGCCCAAGCTAGAGCACGACCAAGGTATCCGGCCGGCCTAGCGTGCGGCTTGGCCGCACGTGGGGCTCGGCTGACCGGCCCAAGGTTGCGCCTTCGTCCTTTAGGGTTTCCTCCAAAGCCATGGAGGACCCTATTGGACTGTTTAACCCTAGCACATCCAAAAACAATTAAAATTGACTAAGCGCTTTAAAAAATTGGTTTTAACTGTTTATGGTGATTGGATATGGCCTTAGATGTGGTTTGTTGTGAATGTTTAATACGTGTGGTTTGTTTACGGCCTGCGAGCTGATGTGATGTAATAATTAATTAGGGTTTACGGCCCGCGAGCCGATTTTTTCTCAACTTGTGAGATTTATTTATTTAGTTTAGTTGCTAGCTAGTACTAAATAGAATAGATAACCAAGATTGAAGAAAAGAAGCCCAAAGAATTAAAGTAGCCACATCATGGAGCATTCCACAAGGCTATGGAGGATGGACCAAGAGATGGAGGCACATGGGGATGCATTTTCTATTATAGGGTTCGTAGATATTCTCATTGGCTTGGGAATATCTTAGCCTACGAGGCCAGATCCATATCACGTTATTTTCTTTTTTGTGGATGTTTACTTTATTGTCTTATTATTGTTGTTCGTATATGGATGATGCATGCAATTTAATAATAAGATAAGTAACAACCCGAATCTTTTATTTGGAGTTTTGTGCGAACTCAAAATAAGTAGACCAGTTCATATGGATCAACAAAATAACTTAAAATTGAAAATAAAATCCCTCAATTTAAATATTGTGTCTTTGCCGTCTCGTTATTTAGACACTCTTCATGATCATGATTATCAAGCTCGTGCGTGCCAAAGCAGCGCGACTTGATTTTTCATGATTGTTTTACGATGGCACAAGAAAGTAATGTGCAATTGTTTAAGTAAGAGGTTGGACGCAACTAGGTGATTTTAATAAGATCAAAATTCTAGAGGCAAACAATTGAGATTATCCACGGGATGGATAAATAAGGAGTTATTTGCCCAATTGAACCAAGAGTTGCATAAGGATGCAATTTGAATTGTTCCTACCTAAATAACTAATTTTTGGTGACTTGCCAAGCAAGCTCAAAAGAAAGGAAATATGGATCTTGGCACCCACTAGAAAATATAATGATATTTTCCGCATTAATATTTGAGGGTTATTAATCCGTAGAAAAATAGTGGGAGCTATATTTAATCATCTAGCCAGTATTAAATATAGTTAATTGTTCACAAATACTAAAACTTGCGAATTTTCCTTTTGTAGAATTCCAATGGCAAACAACTCATCGAACTCATCACACTCCCTACGCTCTGTCCTTGATAAGGGCAAGCTCTCAGGGACCAATTTTCTAGACTGGTACAGAAACTTGAGAATTGTTCTCAAGCAAGAAAAGAAACTGTACGCTCTAGAGGAGCAAGTTCCTGATGGTCTGGAAAACAACACTCCTGCAGCCCTAAAGGCGCATTAGAAGCGTGTTGATGACGCTAATGATGCGGCCTGCCTAATTCTTTGCACCATGACCTCTGAGCTTCAGAAGCAACATGAGAACATGAATGCAGTAGATATGATCGCACACTTGAAGCATCTCTTCCAAGAGCAGGCAAGGGTTGAGAGGTAAAGTTTCCAAAGCATTGTTAAAATGTCATATGTCAGATGGAAACCCCGTGGGGTCGCATGTGTTGCATATGATCGGCTACTTAGAGAGCCTTGGCCGCCTAGGGTTTCCGGTGGGTCACGAGTTGGCCACCGATCTCATCTTGCAATCGTTGCCTGAGACATATGGACAGTTCATCATGACATATAACATGAATGAGATCGTGATGCCTCTGCCAGGTTTATTCAGTATGTTGAGGACAGCTGAACAAAGCATCAACAAGGGTAAGGGCAAATCCAAAATGATGGTGCAGAAAGGAAAGGGCAAAAGGTTTGCCTCTACCTCCAAGGGAATAGGCAAAGTAGTTTCCAAAACCAAGGAATCTACCCTTAAGCCTGTTGGTGGCGTTGCTAAAGGTGTGACTAAAGGTGAGTATCACTACATAGTCAGCCTGGACACTGGCAGAGGAACTGCCCAAAGTATCTAGAGGATAAAAAGGCTTGGAATAGTGATTCCACCACCACCAGGTATTATTGTTATAGATGTCAATATTACTTGCTCTTCATATTGGGTATTAGATACTGGATGTGGATCTCACATTTGTCGAAATGTGCAGGATCTAAAGAGAAGTAGAAGATTGGCTGAAGGAGAGATAGATCTGCGCGTTGGGAATGGAATAAAGGTTGATGCATTGGCAGTAGGCATGTACGAGCTGTCTCTGCCTTCAGGATTAGTTTTAGAATTAAATAATTGCTATTTTGTACTTGCTATGAGCAGAAATATTATTTCTATTTGATGTTTGGCCAAGGAAGGTTTTACTATTTCAATAAAGGACAATTGTTTTTCCATTTATTTTGATAGTATTCACTGTTGTAGTGCGCAATTATTTAATGGATTGTATATCCTTGATCTAAATAATCCTGTCTATAACATAAATACCAAGATAATTAAAAAATAAATGATTTAAATCCTGCTTATCTATGGCGCTGTCGTTTAGGCCATATAAACGAGAAACGTGTATCTAGACTCCATAAGGATGGATTTCTAGACTCATTTGATTTTGAATCATATGAGACATCTTGTTTGTTGGGAAAAAAGACAAACTCCCCTTTCAATAAGAAAGGTGAGAGGACTAGTGAGAAATTGGCGCTAGTACATACTGATGTATGTGGTCCATTTGCCACAGCTGTCAAGGGTGGTTATGTCTGCCTCATCACATTTACTGATGATTTCAGTAGATATGGATTTGTATACCGTATGAAGGTCAAATCCAAATCCGTTGAAAAGTTCAAAGAATTCAAGAATGAATTGTAGAAGCAACTTGAAAAAAGGATTAAGACTCTATGATCGGATCGTGGAGGTGAATACTTAAGCCAAGAGTTTGACGACTATCTTAGAGAGTGTGGGATGATATCCCAACTCACTCCACCCGAAACGCCACCATGGAATGGCATGTCCGAGAGTAGGAATCAAACTCTATTAGATATGGTATGATCTATGACGTGTCAAACTGATCTTCCATTATCATTTTGGGGCTATGCTCTATTGAATGCATCTTTCGCCATTAACCGTGTTCCATCTAAGTCAGTGATGAAGACACCACATGAGATGTGGATTGGGAGCTGTCCCACAGTGTCGTTCATGAAGATTTGGGACTACGATGTCTATGTAAAACGTTTACAATCAGATAAGCTAGGGTATAAGTCGGAAAAATGCAAATTTGTGGGATACCCTAAGGAAATTAAGGGATATTATTTCTACAATCCAACTAAGAACAAAGTGTTTGTTGCTCGGTCCGGCGTGTTTCTAGAAAGAGAGTTTGTCTTTAAAGAAGCAAGTGGGAGGACTGTAGAACTTGAAGAAGTTCAAGAACCACAAAGCATTGATCCTACTATGGAACATGAAAATGAACCACAAGAGGTTGTGGAGCAGCCTGTTCAAGTAACAGAAGAGCTTCGTAGATCTAGTAGAGGGCGTCAGGAGCCAGAGAGGTATGGACTTCTTGTGACTGAGTCTGGTGACACGTTGCTCATAGATAATGAGCCTACTACCTATGAAGAGGTCATAAAGCGGCCGGACTCTCAGAAGTGGCTTGAATCCATGAGATCCGAGATGGAATCCATGTATACCAACAAAGTATGGACTTTGGTGGAACCACCCGAAGGTGCTCGTCCCATAGGGTGCTAGTGGGTCTTAAAGAAGAAGATCACCATGGATGGTAATGTAACTACCTATAAGGGCCAATTGGTGGCTAAAGGATTCAAGTAGATTCATGGTATTGACTATGATGAAACCTTTTCACCAGTCGCAATGACCAAATTCATCTGAATCTTACTAGCTATTGCAGCATACTACGACTATGAGATTTGGCAAATGGATGTCAAAATAGCATTCCTGTATGGGAATCTCCTCGAGGATGTGTATATAACATAACCTGAGGGTTTTCAAGATCCAAAGAAAGCCAACAAAGTCTGTAAACTCCAACGATCCATTTATGGGTTGAAGCAAGCTTCTAGGAGTTGGAATCGATATTTTGATGAAGTAGTCAAAGAGTTTGGCTTCATCAGAAACGAAGATGAGGCTTGTGTCTACAAGAAGATTAGTGGGAGCTCTGTTGCTTTTCTGGTCTTGTATGTGGATTACATACTACTCATTGGAAATGACATTCCCATGCTGCAATCTATTAAAGATTGGCTAGGAAAGTGTTTCTCAATGAAAGACTTAGGTTAAGCTGCATATATACTCGGTATAAAGATCTATAGAGATTGATCTGAAAGGCTGCTCGGCCTAAGTCAAGTACATATTGAAAGGGGAGTATGAAGGTAGTAATGCAGCACAGATACTCTAGAAGGGGGGGGGGGTTGAATAGAGTATGCCAACTTTTTTCAAAACTTGTGGAAGACAAGAGTTTTTATGAAGAGCAATGCAATTCAAGGCCTTGAAAACAATTTCAAGACTTTGGAGTGAGATACAGTTTGAAGTAAAATAGACAATTCTTTTTCAAGGACTTGAAAAGAGTTTCAAACCCTTGACAACAGACTAGTTTGAATGCGGCAAAAACTAAGTATGCAAATGAACTGTAAATGTAGGTGACAAGGGATTTATAAAGTTCAGTCCACTTGGACTTACGTCTCTACCTCATGGATCTTCTCCATGCAGGATTTTCAACACAATTCTTATTAATCAAAAGCTAAGCCGTAGATCTCAAGCACAGAGATATGCCTTACTCTGTTACAGCTTGTGGTTCTCTCTAACCTATCTAGTACCTGCTCAGGCTAACTGATTAATTAAGAATTATCTATTGTTCACTTTGAAAAATCCTTGAGAATGAGAGAAAGAAGTAGTATAATAATGATATACAAATGAAGTGCAATTCAGAAGAACACTGAAGTGTAAGACTGCAGTGAAGAATTCAGTGGTCTTCTGTGAGTTGGATTGTGAGAATGATGTGCTTCTGTGATGCTTGTCAGTCCTGAAATGTGTCTATCATTTTGCCCGTTGAGTGTTGTGTTTTGTTTCTTAAAAAGGAGCTCTATTTATACAGTTTGAAGCTCTGCAAATCTTCCCATTTTTTCAGCAAACTCTTCCTGCTTTGTAGGCAAAAAATTTGAATCTTCAAACAGCTTTCTCCAACGGATAGTTGATCATAATATTCTGAGATATTGATCTGATCTTGTCTTTAAAAAAATTTGAGAAGCTGTAAAGAGTGTCTGATTGATCAAAGAATCACATTCTCTCCAATTTTCCTATCCTGCAAAATCCAGTTTAGGAAACCAATCCCGCAAACTATGAAATAATATTTCCCTGCAAAACTGAGTCAAACAGATGGATTAAATGGCGTTAGATATAACAAAATCGTTTTTCTTTCATCATAAAATAACAACAAATCAAGCATAGGGGTGAGAGAGATAGAATCAAATTAGAAGAGTTTTGAAAAACTCCCCCTAAGTATGTGCATACAGGTCAGACAGTTTCAAGGCTTTGAATCCAGTTTCAAGGCATGTGAAATAGCCTGTGAAACCTGATTCAAGGATTTGAAAACCTGTGAACTTACAAACTCCCCCTTGATGAAAGACAAAATCTCAAACTGTTTGAATCTTAGTTTCTGCAAAAAATACTGATTAGTACACAGTTCAAATAGTAGTAACACATTGATTCCAAAAAGATCCAACTTATTCAATGGTAAGCATAAAAATATATAAGTCCAAATAAATCCTACTGACCAAAAGAATAGGTCAGAAAAACATAAAAAAACCCTCAGATTTCTCCCCCTTTTTGACTTTCATCAAAAAGAATGAGAAGATGTTGGATCAGAGTCTTTGGAAAATTTTGAAATAAACTTAAAATGAGAAGTGGGAAAGAAAGAACATGCAAGAGCTTATGGGTTTTGGTCATCATCTCCATCTTGTTCTTCTTGTTGAACCACATCAATTTCCTCAATGATAGAACTGATCTTCTCTATAATACTGTTGAACAAGAAGGTGAGTCCCTCTAAATCTTTTATTCCATGCTTTAGTTTATTTTCACATACACCTTCTTCTGCTGTGCAGAGGAAATCTTGTGATCATTCCTTCACGTTTTTGATAAAATTACAGAATTTGAAGGATCTATCTCATGTCTTCCCTTTTTGGACATAGAATACACTCCATAGGATCCTGAAGTAGTATCTGAATATGAGTCTGGAATGAGGATTTCTTTTCCTTTTCTCTTGATCCCTGTCTGCCTTTTTCTTGTTTTTATTAGGACATCCAATGTGGATTCCCTTCTACTTCTCTTGTGTAGACATTGTAGTCTGTTTCTTCTTGTCAGTTACTGGAACCTGGTCCTTTTTTACCATCTTCTTAGGAGGGGAAGGCTCCAGTTCTTCATCAGTAACACTTTTTGATTCTGAGTCTTCACTGATTGTTTGAACTTCATCCTCAGCTGTCTTTTTCTTCTTCACAGAACTAGGTTTTGAACCTCCGACCATCTTGATTCTGTTTCAGTCTCATTTAGGAGAAGAAGATAAATAATGAAAGATTTTGTGTTTGAAAAGGAAACTGCAATATTTTTCTGATCTCAAAACATCTGTAATGATCAGCAAAGATTCAAATCTTTGAAGCCGTTCGAAATAAGTAATTTAATACTATATTTGGCTGAAAAACAATTTTGAAAAAGGTAAGGGCGATATTGAGCAAATATCTAAAAAGATAGCACCCAATACTGAATGATCCAAGAATTATTCACTAACCAGTTATCAGACTTATTTTTAGGACTTTGAAAATAGTTTCAAGGTCATGAAACGCTGCTATACTGAAACAAGTAAAATCAAAGCTTTGAAAGGATTTTCAAGGCTTTGAAAATTAGTTCAAATCTTTAAAACACATAATAACTTACCTTCCTTCCCCTGTACTCCCCCTAAACCAATGAATCTTTATTTAGCATCCCTAATTCCAGTCTTAGAGATGAAAATCTTTCATCTGGCAAGTTGCATGTTAGTAGAAACAAATTCAAGAATAATATCACCGTTCTCAGCATGAACTCTGATGAAATGGTGTCTGACATCAATATGCTTGGTTCTTGAATGCTGAACTGGATTCTTTGTAATTGATATTGCACTGGTATTGTCACATTTGATAGGTATACTTCTGAAATCAAATCCAAGATCCCTCAACTGTTGAGAAATCCACAATACTTGTGAACAACATGCTCCAACAGATATGTATTGAGCTTCAGCTGTTGATAAAGCAACTGAGTTTTGTTTCTTGGAATGCCAACTGATCAAGGAGGATCCAATGAATTGGCAAGTTCCACAAGTGCTTTTCCTATCAACTGTGTAACCTGCAAAGTCAGCATCTGAAAATCCATGCAAAGAAAATTTAGAATGTCTTGGATACCAAAGCCCTAAGTCTTTGGTACCATTGAGATATCTGAATATTCTCTTCACAACACTTAAGTGTGATTCTTTTGGATAAGCTTGAAATCTTGCACACATACATACACTGAACATGATATCTGGCCTGCTAGCATTAAGGTATAGTAATGATTCAATCATACCTCTATACTCTTTCAAATTGATACTCTTACCAGATTCATCCTTATCTAAGGACAATGTAGAACTCATAGGAGTGTTGATTTCTTTGGATTGAGACATACTGTACTTGTTCAACAAGTCCCTAGTTTACTTGCTTTGATGCAGAAAGATGCCCTTCTTCAACAGATGTATTTGAAGACCAAGGAAGAAGTTCAACTCTCCCATCATGCTCATTTCAAATTCCCTGCTCATAATACTTGAGAATTCTTTGCATAGAAGATCATTAATAGCTCCAAATAGAATATCATCAACATAAATCTGAACTACAAGTAAATCTTTCTCATGAGTCTTTCTGAAAAGGGTCTTGTCTACCAATCCTCTTTTGAAATCATTTTCAAGCAATAATTTTTACAATATTTAATACCAAGATCTTGGAGATTGTTTCAAACCATAAAGAGCTTTGTCAAGTTTGTAAACATGATCTGGAAATTTATCACTTTCAAAACCAAGAGGTTGTGCAAAATAAACTTCTTCTTGCAAGTATCCATTCATGAATGCACATTTCACATCCATTTGAAATAATTTAGTGCTCTTTTAAGATGCAAAAGCAAGTAAAATTCTAATTGCTTCTAACCTGGAAACTAGAGATAAAGTTTCCTCATAATCAATACCTTCTTCTTGGTTGTAACCTTGAGCAACTAACCTTGCTTAGTTTCTGATCACTTTGCCATTCTCATCCAATTTGTTTCTAAACACCCATCTGGTACCAATGAAAGACTGGTTTGTTGGTGGGGGAACTAGATTCCACACCTTGTTTCTTTCAAAATCAAGTCTGCATAGCTATAATCCAGTCTGCTTCTTTTAATGCTTCCTTCACAGTTTTTGGTTCTACAAGAGAGATAAAAGCATTAAAAGCACACAGATTCTTCAACTATGATAATGTTTGTGTACCAGTGGTTGGATCAGAGATGATGTTGTTAGCTGGATGAAATGAAAGATATTCGAATCTCTTTCTTGGAGACCAGGGTTCAGGTTCTCCATATTGCTTCTCTGGTCTTGAAGTTGTAGCCTGGTCACTTATATCTTTCCGATCATCCTTGTTAAGGCTTTGATCTCTATTTTCAAGGCCTTGAGACCTATTTTCAAGGTATTGAAAATGGCTTTTGTTTCCTTTTGAACCTTTCTTGAATTCAAGTGAGTTCTGAGCTTCTTCTTCTGCTTCATGCTTGTTCAGATTCAATTCTTAATCACTTCTTGCATCAAACTTACCCAAGTTGTCCTTACCATTGTCGTGGACAAAACATGTGCAACCAAAGGGTTTGAAGTATGAAATGTTTGGCTTCCTCCCTTTTAAAAGTTCATATGTGGTCTTCTTCAAGATAGGGCTGATCAAGCACCTGTTGAAAATTTAATTTGTTGTATTCACAGCTTCTGCCCGATAGTGTTTTGGCAACTTGTTTTCTATAAGCATTGTTCTTGACATATCTTCAAGAGTCTCGTTCTTTCTTTCAACAACTCCATTCTGTTGAGGAGTTCTAGGAGCAGAGAAATTGTGAGAGATACCATGCTTAACACAAAACAAGTCAAATTCTAATTGATCAAACTCTCTACCATGATCACTTCTGATTGAAGCAATAGGTAGGTTATTCAAGGTTTGAAGTTCTCTGCAAAGCTTTGAAAATTTAGAGAGGGGCTTCATATTTTTATTTTAGAAACATAACCCAAGTATATCTAGAATAATCATCTACAATAACTAGCATATACCTCTTACCTTTTGGAGTTGGAGTTCTCATAGGGCCACAGAGATCCATATGAAGTAATTCAATAGGTCTAGTAGTACTTACAAATTTTTTTGGCTTGAATGAGCTTCTAGTCTGCTTACCCTGAGCACAAGCTTTGCGTACTTCATCATCTTTGAACTTTATAGATGGTAATCCTCTTACCAGATCTTTGGAGATCAACTTCTCCAAGGTATGCAAGCTAATGTGACAAAGCTTTCTGTGTCAAAGCTTTGAATCCTCTTTCAAGGCCTTGAGACACTTCAAGCTTTTATCTGCAACTTTGTTAGTCTGAAAAGTGTAAACATTGTTTGATCTAGAGGCTGTGAGAATACAATTGCCTGATTTCTCATTCTGCACCACACACTTCTCTTTACCAAAGATAACCATATTGACATTGTCACAAAGCTGAGATACACTAAGCAAGGTAAATTTAAAGCCATCAACTAGATATAAATCAGAAATAGAGTTTTCAGAATCTGTACCAACTTTACCAATACCAAGAATGTTGCATTCGCCTTTTTCACCAAGTGTAATTGAAACTTCGGATTGCTCTTTCAATTATGAGAATAAAAATCTTTTTCCACTCATGTGTCTTGAGCAACCACTGTCCATAAACCACTTCTGTTCTTTGACATTGGTGACAACCTGCAAGCACCAATCACTGCCTTACCCAGCTGTTAGAACAAGTGTGGAATTTTGACTCGTACTCAGGATCAACCATGTTAGGTGGTCTGACCCGTTTAGGAACCCAAATCTGTCTGACTTGGCCCTTGATTTGAAATGGAAAAGTGTTCCTCATTATGTGAGGGTCTCTTCTTCTGAAAGTACAAGTCATATTAACATGACCAATTTTATTTCAAACATGACACTTAGGGGAAGTTTTGTTTCCATCTTTCACAAATCTGGCATTGTTCTTTCTTGGTAAATTTGGATTTTATCCAATACCAGTATCGTGAACAGACTTTGAGCTTTCTCCAAGAATCAGGTTCAACTTGTGTTCTGAGCCTGCAAGCTTTAGTTTGACTAATTCAGATTCTTGAAGTTTCTCAGTAAGATTAGTCTTTTGTTTATCCAATTCATCAAATTGATGTCTCAGATTAACAAGGTTGTTACTCAGTAAGGAGTTCTCAGTGAATACTTCCTTGAATTGTGTTTTCAAGGCTTTTAAATTTGTTTTCAAGGCCTTGAAATCACTGTCAGTTTTCTTCTGAGAGATTTCAAGATTCTGACTCAGACAAACAAGTTGTAAATTCTCTTTTTCTTGCTCATGGACTTTTTCTTTCAAAACTCTAATCTCTTTCAGATAGTCCTCTTAATTTGAAATCATTGTTCTGAGGTAATCTGAGAGAGCTTCTTTTGGTTTTGAAATCAAACAGTTTACCACTACCTCAATGTTCTTCTCAGAAATTTCATCATGCTTGGCATGAAGCATAGGTTGGCATGTTATTCTTCAGATTCAGAGTCACTTGAGGTATCTGAATCACTCCATGAAGCTATCATAGCTTTCTTTCTCCTTTCATGGTCTTTCTTTTGAAAGTTCTTGCTTTTCTTGTGTGGACAATCTCTTATCAGGTGTCTTGCATCACCACACTCAAAGCATTTCATGAATTTTGATTTACTTTGTGAAGAAGACTTACCTCTGTAGTCCTTGCTACTGGATGATCTGTGTCTTTCTTTGTTGAAGTCTTTGTTTCCAAAGTTTTTCTTCATCTTGAGGATTCTGGTTAAGGCTTTGGAAATCAAAGCAAATGGATCTTCATCATCATCTCCAGTTTCAAGGATTTGAGTTTTCTCATTATCTTTGGCCTAGAGTGCTAAGTTCCTGACACCTTCTGGTAGCTCTCCATCAGCTACATTCATGGATATTTCATGTGTCAGGAGCTTCCCTTGTAGGTCATCAAGTTGTAGTAATGAGACATCTTGAGCTTCCTCAATTGCAGTAGTCTATGGTTCCCATTTTGCGTTTGGTAGACTTCTCAAAATCTTCCTCACATTTTCTTCATTGGAAATATGTTTTCCAAGTGAATCATGGTTATTGACTATGTCTGTGAACCTTTTGAACATTTCTCTAATTGACTCATCTGCATTCATCTTGAATAGCTCATATTGTCTGAGATAGATGTTGATCTTGGTTTGCTTGACTTGACTGGTTCCTTTAAATGTCACCACAAGCTTGTCCCAGATCTCTTTGGCAGTCTTGCAGCCTGAAATCCTGTTGAATTTATTTGTACTCAAAGAACAATACAAAATGTTAATAGCTTTGTAATTCCTAGAGAATTGTTCTAATTCAAATGAGAAAGAGAATATTCAGATTTGGGAGTTTTAATCCCATCTTTCACTGTGTCGAAAGTGTGAGGTCCATTCTGAATAATAGTCCATAGCTCTATATCTTGATCAATGATGAACATTTTCATCAGAGCTTTCCAGTGAGCAAAATTATCTCCACAAAATAGAGGAGGTCTGTTAGTAGCTCTTCCCTGCGAGAAACCACCATCACCTGCAGTACTCATGATCACCATATGGTTAAATATATACAGTGATAAAAGCTCCAATACCAATTGAAAGGGGAGTATGCAGGTAGTAATGCAGCACAGATACTCTAGAAGGGGGGGGGGTTGAATAGAGTATGCCAACTTCTTGCAAAACTTGTGGAAGACAACAATTTCTATGAAGAACAATGCAGTTCAAGGCCTTGAAAACAATTTCAAGCCTTTGGAATGAGATACAATTTAAATTAAAACATACAATTCTTTTTCGAGGCCTTGAAAAGAGTTTCAAACCCTTGAAAACATACTAGTTTGAATGCTGCAAAAACTAAGTATGAACTGTAAATGCAGGAGACAAGAGATTTATAAAGGTCAGTCAACTTGGACCTACGTCTCTACCTAAGGGATCTTCTCCTTGCATGATTTTCAACACAATTCTTATTAATCAAAAGCTAAGCCCTAGATCTCAAGCACAGAGATATGCCTAACTCTGTTACACCTTGTGGTTCTCTCTAACCTATAGAGTACCTGCTCTAGCTAACTGATTAACTAAGAATTCTCTATTGTTCACTTTGAACAATCCTTGATAATGAGAGAAATAAGTAGTATAAGAATGACATACAAATGAAGTGCAATTTAGAAGAACACCGAAGTGTAAAACTGCAGTGAAGAATACAGTGGTCTTCTGTGAGTTGGATTGTGAGAATGATGTGCTTCTTTGATTCTCGTCTATCCTGAAATGTGTCTCTCTTTTTGCCCGTTGAGTGATGTGTGTTTTGTTGCTTCAAAATGAGCTTTGTTTATACAGCTTGAAACTCTGCAAATCATCCCAGATTTTCAGCAACAACATCCTGTTTTGTAGGCAACAACTTTGAATCTTTAAAAAGCCTTCTCCAACGAATAGTTGATCATAATCTTCTGAGATATTGATCTAATCTTGTCTTTAAACAAATTGAGAAGCTGTCAAGAGTGTTTGATTGATCACAGAATCACATTCTCTCCAAGTTTCCTTTCCTGCAAAATCCAGGAAACCAATCCTGCAAAATAGGAAATAATATTTCCCTGCAAAACTTAGTCAAACAGATGGAGTAAATGGTGTTAGACATAACAAAATCTTTTGTCTTTCATCATCAAATAACAGCAGATCAAGCATAAGGGTGAGTGAGATAGAATCAGATTAGAAGATTTCAGAAAAACTCCCCTTAAGTATGTGCATACAGGTCAAACAGTTTCAAGGCTTTGAATCCAGTTTCAAGGCCTTGAAATAGCCCTGCTATTTCAAGCCTGTGAAACCTGATCTAAGGCTTTGAAAACTAGTTCAAGGTCTGCTATTTCAAGCCTGTGAAACCTGTAAACCTACACATATATAGACAAGGTGCTGAAACGGTTCAGAATGCAAGATTCCAAGAAGGGATTCTTGCCCATGTCGCATGGAATCACTCTTTCAAAGAGTGGTTGTCCTTCCAATGAGATTGAGAAGGAACGCATGAGTAGGGTTCCCTATACCTCGGCCATAGTATCAATCAAGTACACCATGTTATGTAGTAGACCATATGTGTCATATGCATTGAGTATGACAAGCAGATATCAGTCCAATCCAGGTGAGAGTCACTGGATTGCGGCCAAGAACATCATAAAGTACTTGAGAAGAACTATGGGCGCGCTCTTGATTTTTGGAGGTGAAAAAGAGTTGCGTGTAAGGGGTTACACGGATTCAAGTTTCCAAACCGATAGAAATGATTTCAGATCACAGTCGGGTTTGTGTTTTGCCTTAATGGAGCAGCGGTGAGCTGGAAGAGTTCCAAACAAGAGACGGTGGCTGATTCTACAACAGAGGCTGAGTACATTGCTGCGAATGGCGCAGCAAATGAGGCTGTTTGGATTGGGAAGTTCATCACTGAGCTTGGTGTGGTTCGTAGCATTGCGGATCTAGTAGAGTTGTATTGTGACAACACTGGTCTGATCGCGCAATCAAAGGAACCCTGGTCACACCAGAAATCCAAGAACGTACTCAGGAAGTTCCATCTTATTCAATATATTGTCGAACGAGGAGACATTCGGATATGCAAGATTCCTACAGATGAGAATCTGTCAGATTCACTTACAAAGACGCTTGTTCAGCGCAAGCTTGAAGGGCAAACTAGGAGCATTGGCATACGAGATGCACCAGATTGGCTCTAGTGCAAGTGGGAGACTGTTGGAATAGGTTCCCTAGAGGCAATCTAGTTTAGTATGAAGAATAAATTGGCTAGAACATTCATTGTATTACTTATTGGATCACTTAATATAATGAAGTCCTTAGATTTACAATTGTGTTGTTAATTTTAAATATCTCTAATCCAGTATAATGATTAATGGGACAATCATATATAGACTAGTATGGGATTGGATTGATATGGAGATATCACGATCCAACACATGGGTATGCATTAGGAGTAATAGCATACTGGATTGACCCATCACCGAGAAGGCTACATACATGTTTTGTAAAGTTAAAAGTGCTTCTCACGGTGACAACGATATTGTCATCCTTAGACTTAAAGTCACTAAGATCCTTTAGTTTGGAGTATCGTGTTTTGGTAGCGTCAAACGCTACACCGTGACTGGGTAGTCATAAAGGCGCGTATCGAACACAATAGGAAGCAAGCTTAGATATCGTAGTGATGTAGATATAATTTGTACCTCCCACATAACGGGAGCAACTATCTAGGCCACTCGAGGGATAGTGCTTATAGAATGTCTGGCCATACTCAAATAAATAAATATAGGATATTGATGTTATTTGCACGAATAAGGCTATTCCCGGGATCGAGGAACTTTGGATTGGATATACGAGTGTGATTTGTATGTCTCGTGTCCAATCCAGATATTGAGACAAAGGGATGAAACAATACTTGCACAAGGTTTGTCATGATTACTATTTCTATTGGTTGGCTAGAATGGATGTCTTGCTAGAAGCCGCTCCATATTAGTAAATAGTTACTATCAACTAAGTAGAAACCTATGGGGTCACACTCCGTATGGATTGAACTAGACTTGGAAATAAATTAATATGATTAATTAATTAGAAGGATCAAATTGCAACAACTTGCTAACTTAGTAGGACTAATATGGAAGTTGGACTAACCCGAACTTGAGTAGGATTAGGAGAGGGCCTTTATGTAGTAACAAGGAGTTGTTGGTCTATATAAAGGATGCTCATAGCTTCCTTACCTACAACTAATTCTCATAACATAAGTTGAGTAGGAGACAAGGAAGGAGAGAGCAAAACAAAAGAAGAGGCGAAGCCCCTTGCCGTCCGCCCCCTACCCGTCGGCCAAGAAGAGAGCGCCGCCCCTCTCTTTGGTGCTCCATTGCATGATTTGTTCCTCCTCTTCCATTATTCATAGCTATCAAAAGGTTTTTGGAGGATCTAGATTTCAATCCTAGGACTGGATCAACCGTAGAGACGTGATAATTTTCGCGTATAAAGTCATCAAAGGAGACCTACAAGGTACATAACACGGATCCTTTACCATCGTCATGATTTCTCTTCCTGTGATCCTTGGAGGGTCTTGATCGGATGAATTTATTGTTATTCCGCTGCGCATCCATGATCAAAACCCTACAGCCTTCTCGCGGTGGGTCTATCCAGTATGCCATTACTCCTAATGCATACCCATGTGTTAGACTTCATATCTCCATATCAATCTACCCACATACTAGTCTATAGTTGATCGTCCCGTTAATCAATATAATGGACTAGGGATATTTAAGAATATAACACTTATATTCTAAGGATTTCATTCATGTTAACATATCTCCATATCGATAACATAATGAATCATAAATCCATAAATTTCACAAGAAATATATTGCCTCTAGGGCATATTTCCAACATTTTCTCCATAATGATGTATGTGGACCTGCTTTTACTCTTTCTTTTGATGATTTTAAGTATTATGTGCTATTTATTGATGATTTCTCCAGATTTACTTGGCTATTCTCTTGAAATTAAAATATGATGTTACATCTGGTTTTGCAACCTTTCAATTATTTATTGAAAAAAAATTAGGTTATTCAATTAAAATTATGCGTTGTGATGGTGGTGGTGAATTTACAGCTTTTACATTTCAAAAACTTCTTAGTGACACATGGAATATTGCATCAAAAGTCTTGTCCTTACACCCCACAATAAAATGGGGTTGCAGAAGCAAGCACATACACATCACTGAAACAATTGTTACATTATTACACACTGCTCACTTCCTAAAATGTTTTGGTATCATGCAGTTGCAACATCAGTTTATTTTATATAATCGCATGCCTAGTAAGAAAACATCTGATAAATCTCCTTATGAACTTCTTTTCAAATTAAAACCTGATTACACACACTTGAATGTTTTTGGTTGCAGTTGTGGTTCTCGTTTAACTCACCATAACTCATTTGAATTGGATCCTCAAACAAAAAATGCACTTTACTGGGCTATGCTTCAGGTTACAAAGAGTATTTATTCTTTGAATCTCATTCAAAGAAATTCTATATTAGTCATGATGTCATTTTTGATGAGTTTTACTTTCCCTTATGCCTCTTCTACAACTGCTTCTCTTCACTCACATATTGATATTTCTGTTTCAGGTTCCGATTTCAACAACAATTAGAATTATGTCTCTCCTAATTCTACTACTGGGTTCATCCCAAACACTCACTCCTCTGAGGGTTATGACACTCTGCACCCAACTGGAGAGAGAGAGAGTTTCCGTTGCGCCAACTTCACATGGCACTCCAAGAACAACTTCTACACTTGATATTTTTGATACTACACCTGATTCTCATGCCTCTGAAGTTTGCTCTCGGTCTCTCTTTCCCAACTCAGGCATGGCAGAGCCTGTCAACCGAGTAATGATCCCCTCCCCCTCCTTCTATTACCTCACATCCAATGCAAACTCACTGCAAGTCTGGTATAAGCACAAAGGAGCTGGTGTATTATGTGTCTCCTTCTACTACTGTTGTTTTTTCTGCACTTTCACACGCACACACACCAGATTCTGATCCCACCTATTACACAGAGGCTGTCAAACATCCTCAATGGTGCCAAGCAATGGTCGATGAGGTTGACAGTCTCTTACAACAAAACACTTGGACTTTGGTGCCTGCCCCACCTAATGCAAACATTATTGGAAACAAGTGGGTTTTTCGTACTAAATTCAATCAAGATGGTTCTATTTCTTGTTACAAAGAACGTCTAGTTGCAGGGGTCTACCAAACTCAAGGTTTAGAATACGATGAGACTTCTCAGTCCTGTAGTCAAACATGCCTTTGTTCGCACAATTTTGCAACTGTTACCACTTTCTCTTGGCCTCTTCAACAATTAGACGTGAAAAATCTTTTTTCCATGGTTCTTTTACGAGAAACTGTATATTTGAAACAGCCCACTGGTTTCACAAATTCAAAATTTCCCAAACATATTTGCCTTCTTCACCAGTCCATATATGGTCTTTGAGCGTTTTACATCTTATTTAGGCTCTCTTGGTTTTGATAGTCTCATTTAATTACTGTTCTATATTTATTAGACATCACTAAAATATTTTATCTCTTCTTTTTCTATATGTCGATGACATAATAGTCACCGGCAATGATTTACCTTACATTTCCAAGCTTTTACAAAAATTAAACTTTGAGTCTCATATGACAAACCTTGGTACTCTATCATACTTTTCAGGACTTCAAATTTCCAGAATCTCCACTGGTATTCTTATCAATCAGGAAAAGTATATCATTGATTTACTTTCTCGCTTTCATATGTCAAATTGCAAATCCAGTCCTACCCCTTTGGCTGGTGGCATCAAATACCATCTCAATCAGGGCACTCTTCTTTCTAATGCTTCTTTGTATCGACAGCTTATAGGATCTCTTCAATATTTAACTTTTACACGTCCATATATTTCTTTCACTGGTAATCATCTATGCCAATTCATGCATGCTCCAACTAATGTCACTACTAGAATTATTTCCTTTTCCGGCAATTTTTTTACGCGCAGATGGGAAAATCCCTGTTAAAAGTGCTGTTCCATTGAAACCGCCATTAAATTATGAATAAACAACCCAGAAGGTAAAACCGCCATAAAAGGAGTCAGCTTTAACGACGGTTTGTGCATAGCCGACATAAATTTTAGTATTACCGGCGGTATTTAAGCTTACACCGTTTGATGGAAAATATTAATAAATAAAGAATTATATATCCAACGGTTGCTTTTAAACCGCCTATATATAGAAAAAAATTATAAAATAATAAACTCCTTTTCTAATAACAATCGTTCATTCTTACAACTGTCTCAACTTTTCCTCTCTCCCGCCTCTCCATGTGATATCAATACTTGCTCTAAGTTTGTTTTTCATCAATCATAGGGGCTTCCCGCCGGCGAGGCCCCTGATCTTCTTCTTGTTATCAAAATTTGAAATTTTATTTATGTATTTCAGTTTCTACTGTCTAAGAGCAGTTTTCTTCCGTGAAATAATGGCCAACTACCACATTAAAGCGGCCAACAACCGTGTGGGAGCGGTTCTCTTCCCCCAAGGGGAGGCCAACTACCGCCTAGGAGCGGTTCTCTTTCGCCAAGGAGCGGCCAACTACCGCACAACAGCGATTCTCTTCCGCCATAGGGCGGCAAACTACCGCCTAAGTGCAGTTTTTATCTACAATAAGGTACTAATCTACCTCATAAGTGTGGCGTTATGTGTCACATGGTCTTGCAGTTACGCTATGAATTTTGTGTGGAGTCCAAATTCTGCAATCATGATAGACGGATTATTTTCTTCACCCCTCTCGTTGGTCCGGATGATGGAGGAGAAAAAGCACTTGAGTCAATTTCTGGTGATGTTGGAGCATACAAAAATTCGAGAATTGTTTGAAGCGACAGCTACATATTTGTTCTTCTTAGAAATTGACAAATTGTGTAGGCATGATTATGAAATGTGTAATATTAACTTGTATTTCATCGTTTCATCCATTGTAATTGTGATTGTTTATGATGAATGAAAATATTGAATGAATTTCAAAAAAACAAAATCGTTCATTTTTTCTTTTAGATCAAATCTCAACCCTCAAGGGCAAAACCTAACCTTATATCTCAGCTTCTCTCTCTGCCTCTTCCTTCAATCTGCGCATCTCCCCCTTTTTTGTTCCCTTATCCCTCCTCCATCTCTTTATCACTCCCATTTTGTCCGTTGTTCGTCTGTTGGTTCCCTTCGAATGTCTTCCTCGCCTTCCTCGATGGTGATGGCCGGCGGCATGGTGGCGAGATTGGTGGCGGATGATGACGAGGCTTTATACCTGTCTCTATACCTCTGGGTTTTCTAATACGTCGACCCTTCACATTCGTTCTCATCCCTTTCCCTCTCTCTCACTTCCCCCATCTGCTCTCTTCTCTCTCTCTATTATGTTTCTTATCTTTCCTTATCCTTCCCTCCGTCTTCTCTATCTTCCTCCCTCCATCAGCTCTCTTCTCTGTCTTTTTTGTCCTCTTTCCCTTTTTCGATCCGACCCTCTTTTTCGATCTGGCCCTCTTTATCGATTTGACACTCCACCGAAAATCTCTCTCCCCACATGGAAAGTTAAGCTCTGTCTGTCACCCATGATATGTATTTTGGGTACAAGGATGTTGAAAATATGTGATGTGGGTTTTAGTTTCGAGTGATGAGCAAGATCTGGAATGAACAAGCTCTGGGTTGAGTTGAGTGAAGATGTGTTTTGAAAAAAATTTAGGTCAGTTGTTGAAATTCTTTACATTTTTTTCTAACAAGAAAAAAGATAAAAAAAAATTACGCTAAAATTAAAAAAAAAAAAATACGAAACTGTTCACTAAAAAAAACTGTAACTGTATTTAAAAATATTGGAATTAAAATATTAATAAACGACGGTTCTTGAAAATCTATCATTAAATGTAACAGCGAAAACCAACCTTTGTTAGATTGGACGACTGTAAAGAAAAACCATCGTATTGTTAGCGGTGCCAGTAAACCGTTGTTTACTTTTTCCACCAGCAAGTAACGGCGAAACCTAAATTTCCATATATGGCGCCATTTATTCTTTTTACGGTGCTTTTGGAGCTTTTAACGACGATTTTTCCCTACCGGTTTTTCCAGTAATTTTTGTAGTGTGTGCATCTCAGTGGTGCAAAACGAGTTCTCTGTTATTTAAAAGGCACCAAAGCTCATGACCTTATTTACACAAATGGCCACTTACCCTTACAAATCATCACTGATGCAGATTGGACCGGTGACCCAACGGACCGCCGTAGCACTATTGGGCTTGTGATTTTTTTGGGCCCAAACCCAGTACACTGGTCCGCTAAAAAGTATCCCACATTCTCTTGATTCGCTACTGAAGTAGAGTATCGAGCTCTGGAAACGGCTGCTGCTGATCTCTCTTGGTTTCACCAATTGTTTCATGATTTACATTTCAGTTTACTTGATCCTCCTTTGCTATACACTAACAATATTTGCCTTAGCTTTACCTAATAATCCTATTTTCCATGCATGTACTAAACATATCAAAATCGATTATCATTACGTGCGTGAACAAGCTCTTTTAAAGTATATTACTATTGCTTTTCTTCCTAGCGTAGATCAAATAGAATATGTCTTCACCAAATCACTCGCTACCACCCAATTAAATGGTTTTCGCGATAAATTGTTGCTCATCCACCAAGAGTTTAAGGGAGCGTATTAACTGGATTATCTCTTTGGATCTATGAAGTCCATTCTAGCATCAGGCCCAACATTGGTTGAAGCCCAATCCACATTATTTTATTCTTTTATAATTACCCAACTGCTATAAGGGTAATATAGTCCCTTAGCCTTCTTCAATAACCTTAATGTTAATCCTACCGTTGTATTTAGTCCGTACCAATCCAGCCGTTATATGAGGACTATAAAAGTCTCCTTTCTCTATAAATGTTTAAGTAATGTAAATACAATTTTGTTTTATGTTCGCTGCTCTCTCACGTCAAGGGTTCGTTCAGATTCCTCCTAATTACTCAAAGACATCTGACGTGTTTAACACCGCACTGTGCTTTTATGGATTCAGTGGCTAGTGTGGTGAACTCGATTATTGAGTCATTTCCAACTCGAGTTGGTTGATGCGGGAGCGGATTATCCATATGACCCATAGTTTTTAGACACGATGGTGAAGACACTTAACTACTGTGAGATGGTAGATAAGCGTAATGGACGGAAGTAGTGAAGGCATTTGGGTCAATTACACCCAACATTTTTGCTACATGTTTTCAAATTTTATAAAAGTTTAATTTATTAATTCAGACCCAATTTTAATTTGATTTGGGTAAAAAAAAATCCTTTCTATTTCTTTTAATAAGGTGTATGATTCTGATGGAGCAAACATTGATGCTTAGAGAGCCACTAAATTCGTGCTTCGAAAGACATCCCAAGTTAGCCACATCAACCCAAGGGTCCTACCACTAGTAATTAAACCTTTTATTTCTTGAATGTAGGACCATTTGGCTGATGTGGTAAATTTTGGATGTTTCTGGGATGATTTATTTGGGGCATATAGCATTACTCATTGTCATTCAACAATACTATATGTCCCAAATTAATCCTCCCAAAAAAACCCAAAGTTAGCCACATTAACCTAAGGGTCCTACCACTAGTAATAATTAAACCTTTTCTTTCTTGAATGTAGGACCATTTGGCTGATGTGGCAAATTTAGGATGTTTTTGGGATGATTTATTTGGGGCATATAGCATTACTTATTGTCATTCAACAATACTATATGCCCCCAAATTAATCCTCCGAAAAACACCCCAAGTTAGACACATCAACCAAAGGGTTCTACCGCTAGTTATAATTAAACCTTTTCTTTCTTGAATGTAGGACCATTTGGCTGATGTGGCAAATTTGGGATGGTTTTAGGATGATTTATTTGAGGCATATAGCATTACTCATTGTCATTCAACAATGCTATATGTCCCAAATTAATCCTTCCAAACAAATCTCAAGTTAAACACATCAACCAAAGGGTCCCACCACTAGTAATAATTAAACATTTTCTTTCTTGATGTAGGACCGTTTGGCTGATGTGGCAAACTTGTGATGTTTTGTTGCGAAATATAACATTACACATTGTCATTCAACAATACTATATGCCCAAATAATCCTCCCAAAAACATCTTAAGTTAGCCACACCAACCAAATAGTCATACCACTAGTAATAATTAAACATTTTCTTTCTTGAATGTAGGACCATTTGGCTGATGTGACAAATTTGGGATGTTTTTAGGATGATTTATGTAGGGCATACAGTATTACTCATTTCATGCAACAATGCTATGTGCCCCAAATTAATACTCCCAAAAAATTTCTAAGTTAGCCACATCAACGAAAGTGTCCTACCACTAGTAATAATTAAACCTTTCTTTTTTGAATGTAGGATCATTTGGCTGACGTGGTAAATTCGGGATACTTTTGGGATAATTTATTTGGGGCATATAACATTACTCATTTCAATTCGAAAATGATATATGCTTTAAATTAATCCTCCCAAAAACATCACAAGTTAGCTACATCAACCAAAGGGTCCTACCACTTGTAATAGTTAAACACATTCTTTCTTGAATGTAGCACCATTTGGCTGATTTTGGCAAATTTTGGATGTTTTTGGATGATTTATTTGGGGCATATAGAATTACTCATTGTCATTCAACAATGCTATATGCTCCAAATTAATCCTCCCAAAAAAATCTCAAGTTAGCCACATCAACCAAAGGGTCCTACCACTAGTGAAATTCTTCTCCAGCCTTTGATGTAGGCGGTTTTGTCGAGCCAAATAAATTCTTATGTTTTCATTTTTCTTCTCCTACATGTCATGTGTTTTTTTGAAAATATGTCTCATGTGTTGATTTTGTGATCGTGTGGCGTACTTTTTCCTCCATTGTGGTGGGAATTCGAGGGGTGATTATTCCTAAATAAAATGGCATCAGATCCAGGTTCACGATCCGGGTGGAACTCTCAAGTGGAGAGGAAGAAGAAGAAATCGATAATAAAGGGAAAAAATGTTAAATTTGGACAATAAATAAATAGCATTTCGTTTTCTTGTTCGTCGCTGATGTGGTGCAGCTACTGTATGTTCGTGAGAGTGTAGTCAAATTTGGTTGGAAGGTTGGACTATAGAACATGATAGGGAAGGTCATGGGTAACTGTCCCATGGTTGGCTATAACGTAGAGTTTCATTGTTGGATATTGGTGTGCCCCATCCATGTGCTTGCTGAAGGAGGCACATGTGCACATGCGGTAGTGGCCGATGTTGCACTCATGGAGCGAATGTAGAAACTAGGTGGAGCAATATAGTGTAGCAGATGGCAGTGGTCTAGTGCTCGACGAGGCTGTCGAGTGGTCCAAATTTATTTGGGTTGTTTTGAGCTCCTTGCAAGTTTGTTTGGGCTCGAACATGAGTCAAAACCTAGGTTTTTGGATGCTCCGAATTGATTTGGGAGGTCGAATTCTGAAAATAGCTAAATGATTTTGCATATTTGCTGATGGGGTAGCTTATCGGCGAGAATCAACGGTCCAAACTTGTTCGATGTGGTTACTCTGTGTCTAAATATCGAATTGTGATGAGTCAGGACTCTAACCAAATGTTTTTGGACGTTGAGAATTCATCAACACAGTCAGAATTTTGATATTCTAGGTGGATTGAGAAGATCGGCATCAATTGATATCGGTAGAGAGATCGAAGACTACAAAATGTGATAAGGTTCAATAAACTTCAAGTCCAATCAGGTGGGGTCAATTAGAGGCAATTTTCCTAATTGAAAGTTCGATTGGAAGCCTATGCACGCTTGGGAGTTTGTTAATAGGTGGATCTTCTACTCAACATAGGCAAGAAGCGTAGGTTTGGTGTGTTTGTGAGCACGATACACAGCAGTTGTACACGATTGTGGTTAGAGACATGGGAAACTACTGCAGGGAAATTCAGAAGAAGCTCCAATGGTAGAGATCGAGGCGGTGAACGCAGTTAAAGATACCATGGAACGAGGTGGAATCATATCTCTGTGTGCAGTTTGTGATAGTAACTCTTGAGCAGCTGGAGGAAAGACGAGAGGTAAGTGGCGAGGAGTCCATAAAGTGGTGGATTTGAAAGATGTCTTTGTTAAGGTTTTTGATCACAAAGGATAAGAAACAATACTAGGAGAAGCACTCAAGACTGGCTTGAGAAACACGTGGTTGACGTGTGAGGGCACTGAAGCATGGAGAAAGTGCAGGTTATGCAACAGTTGCAGGTTGTTCGAGAAGAATCTCAAGTGATGAGAACGGTGATGAAGAGTACTAGTGAAGTTGTGGAGAGGAAGCAAGTATTTGCATTTGACCTGGTTGGTGGTGACCTCTCCAGTGATGAGCTAGCTGGTGAAGATATGGAGCCACACTACTCCCTGAAGTAGAATACTTTGGGACGCGCCCATGAGGAGGTGCAAGGCGGCGGGGGGTTGGGGGTCAGAGCATCTATGTGGAGATGTGACGATGGTACATGCATGCAGGCGGAGCATGGCGAACTAAGCAGAATCGACATAAACTTTGGAGCGCTCCTGGAAAGCTAGTGAATTTTCCGTGGGGTTGTACCATGGGAGTGCGAAATGCTATTTTTTCAGCGTACCTAGGATCCATCATAATATAGTTATATCCACTTAACTCGTCCTTAAGGGACGACCAAAGCGAGGCTCGGCCTCCTCTTGTGACCGACAGGTAAGGGACGACACAAGGGGCTTCGGCCCTCTTGTGTTTGTTCTCTCTACTTGCTTTGCTCTCTCTCACTCAAAGTATTTATGAGAATTAGTCAGAGAAATGAGCTAGGAGTGTTCTTCATATAGTCCAACAACTCCTTGTTAACTACATAAAGGTCCCTATCCTAATCCTGTCCATACACGGATTAGTCCAACTAGCAAATTAGTCCTACTAAGTTTGCAAGTAGTCGAGCATTGATCCTTATATTAATTAAACATATTAAATAATTCCCAATTATAGTTTAATCCTTATGAGTGTGACCCCATATGTTTCTACTTAGTTGGTAGTAATAATTACTGACATGGAGCGGTGTCAAGCAACACATCCATGCCACCCAACTAATAGAAATAGCCATTACTTTGACAAACCTTGTGCAAATATTGTCTCATAACTTTGTTTCTATATCCGGATTGGACACGAGACATACAAGTCATACTTGTATATCCAATCCATAGTTTCTCGATCCAGGGACTAGTTTTATCCATGAAGATAACATCAATATCCTATATTAATTTATCTGAGTCTGGCCAGAAATTCTATAAGCACCATCCCTTGAGTGGTCGTGCTTATTTTCTCCCGTTATGTGGGAGGGAAAAATTATATCTACATCACTACCATCTCAAAGCTTGCTTCCTATTGTGTCCGATTAATGCCTTTATAACCATCCAGTCATGGTGTAGTGTTCAATGATATCAAAACACAATAATCCACAACTAGAGGATCTAGTGACTTCAAGTCTAAGGATGAAAATACCATTGTCACTACGATAAGCACTTGTGACTCACATAACATGTATGTATCCTTCTTGTACGTGGGTCAATCCAGTATGACATTAATCCTAATGTATACCCATGTGTTGGATCATGATATCTCCATATCAATCCAACCCATTCTAGTTTATAGTTGATCGTCTAATTAATTAGTATAATTGAGTAGGGATATTTAAGAATCAATAATGCTCTACATGCCGAAAGAGAACTCCCGAAGAGACGCCGAAATGGCCACGTCATCGTCTTGCAAGTATTAAATACTACCTCCGTTTCGTCTGTTTCGTCTGCGCTTGACTTTTTAACCCGTAACTGAGTCACTTTGACTTGGTGATTTGGGTACCAAAACGATGTAATTTTTTAACAATTTTTTCATGGTATTTTAGAATAAACTTTCCTCTATAACACCATGCAAAGATTATCAAATTCTTGTATCGTTTTGCTAATCAAATTACTCGATGAAAGTAACCCAGTGAATAGTGACAAAAAGTGAAGTAGGCTGAAACAGACGAAACAGAGATAGTATATATTTATTCCTTCTCTTTCTATCCACTCTCTCCGGTTTCTTTTTTCTCCACTCCCTCCTCTGTTTTAATATCCCCTGCACTCTTCATCTTTTCATCTTTATCTTCAATCTCTTGAACTCCTTTGTAGAATAATCTAAAGTTTAAACTCTGCAACGGCATCAATATGATGCAATTGGATAAAATAAGCCGGTCAATTGAAGCTTAAACTTTTTTTCGAATCTGTGCTATGTGAATCATCTAAAAAATTTAGATTGTGCCATATGAATTTTCAATTGATTATGTCTATGCATCTTTTTGGATCTATGAATAATAAGCTTTGCAATTTTATTTCAACATAAACTTTTATTCATGATGATTGAGGACTTCCAAATCTGGAAGCATATGCAAATAATATAGGAAAGAGAAATAAAGAGGAAGTGAAACAGAGGAATGGATGTTGGAAGAAAAGAGATGATGGAGAGAAGGAGAGAGTTGGTAGAGAAACAGAGTAGGGAGAAAAGAAAATGAAACTGTGGAGACAGAAAAGAACCAAGGAGAGAGATGAGTTCGTAAAAAAAAAAGAGAAGGAGAGAGATGACAGAGAGGAAATAAAGATTATTAATTTAATAATTAGTTGATAGCTGATGTGTCATTTTCGGCATCTCCCCGGGAGCTCATTTCGGCATTTGTAGCATTACTCTTTACGAATACAACATTTATATTCTAAGAACTTCATTCATGTCAACATATCTCCATATCGATAACATAATGAATAGTAATTCCATATAAATGTCACAAAAAATAGATTGCTACTAGGGCATTCTCCCACAGTCTCCCACTTACACTAGAGTCAATCTGGTGCATCATATGCATATTCATCTAGCAAAACCCACATGATATAGATGCGCAAGGGGCGTAGTAGGCGAGACCTATGCTGGTACTTTTGCATATGTTCACATCTCCGCTATCGACAATCGAATGAGATAGAATCTTCTGAGTATGTGCATCAGATGCAGTAATATACTCAATCCTCTATGTTAGAATCAGTGGCTGAATCTTGACCGGAACCTTTCTAGCTCAAAGTCTCTCCCATTAAGGCAAAAACACAAGACTTGACTATAACATGAAATCATATTTATCATATTGGAAGTTCACATCACTATAACCCCTTACAGTAAACTCTTCCTATACTCCATTTATCAAGAATTCGTTATTTAGTTCTTCTCAAGTTCTTAAAATAATCTTGATAATTATCCAGTGACTCTCACCTGGATTTGACAGGTTTCTATGTGTCATACCACATGACATGTCTGGTCTTAGTATATAATATGGCGTATATCGTGAATCTTATTCATACGGTCCTTATCAATCTAATTTGAAGGACAATTAGACTTCTAAAGACTAATTCCATGTGACAAAGGTAGAATCCATATTCTTTACATGTTGAACCATTTCAACACCTTTGTGAATATATGTATTTTGACATGAGCTAAACAACTTCCTTGATATATATCCATAGATCTTTTATAGGTTGTTTCGCCTAAATCCTTCATTGAAAAGAATTTCCCTAGCCAATCTTTACAAGATAGCAGAGTAGGGATATCATTCTGAATGATTAATATGCCTATTCATACAAGACAGAAATATAATTGTGCCCCCATTAACCTCTTGTAAACACAAGCTCCATCTTCATTCTTGATGTAACCAAACTCTTTGATTCGCATCATCGAATCGAAGATTCCAACTCTAAAAGCTTGCTTCAATCTTTAGATAGATCGTTGTAACAGACACCTTTAGGCAAACTCTAAAACGAAAAATCCTTTAGGTGTTTCATACACATCCTTAAAGAGGTTTGTATATCCATCTGCCAAATTGTGCAAGTTACAATTTCAAGCAAGATGCGAATGGATTTAATCATCACAAATGGGGAAAAGATTTCGTCAGAGTCCATACTATGAACTCACATGAAACTTTTCCCAACCAATTTTCCTTTAAAAGTAATCTCATTACCATTCATGTTGTTTTCCTCATAACCCACTTTCACCCTATAGGTCCTACCCTTTCAGGTGGTTTTACCAAAGTCCATAGTTTGTTAGTATACATGGATTCCATATCGTATCTCATGGCTTCAAGCCATCACTGAGAGTCCGGCCCACTTGTGGCAATCTCATAGGTTGTAGGCACATCTACATGAGAAACACATCAACGGGCTATGAGAAATTCATATTTATCTAGCCCTTGACATATTTAACCTACGAGGTTCTTGTGTTACATGAGTAGGTTGCTCCACAACACCTTGTGATCCTGCTCATGTTTCATCAAAAGGATCAATGTTTTGTTGTGGTTCTTGAACTCATTCAAGTTCTATTGTCCTTCCACTGTTTCTTTTAAAGACAATCTCTATCTAGAAACACAGCGGTTAGAGCAACAAACAATTTGTACTCGATTGTATTGTAGAGATAATATCCTTTGTTTCCTCAGGATATTCCACATAGTACATTTATCCGACTCGAGTCCAAGTTTATCTGTAAACTATTTACATAAACTTCATAAACCAAATTCTTTATGAATGACATACTAGGACACTTCTTAGTCCATATCTCATATGTTTTTTTCATAATTAATTTAGATGGAAGAAGGTTAAGGGCGAAATTTGTTGTAATTAGAATATGGCCCCTAAACGTAAACTGGAAGTTCTATTTGATGCATTATGGATCGAACTGTGTCCAACAAGGTCCGATCTCTCCTCTTAGACACTTTCAGATTGATAATTACCAAATGAACACCCTTGAATTCGCTTTTCAACAAGAGAAAATGGAATTGGAAACAACATTAGATAGCATGGGCACCTGCGCACTGTAACGGTTGCGATGTCTATGTAAGACTTTTACAATTAGACAACTTAGGGCATAATTCGGACAAATGCAAGTTTGTGCGATACCCTAAGGAAACTAAGGGATATTATTTCTACTATCCAACTGAGAAAAACCAAAACCATGTAATTTTTAGATAATTTCTACAATACAACACCATTAAAGAATTGTCGAAAAATGCTTAAAGATTGCACCTACCGTGGCTGCAAAACTAACGGCCCCGCCCGTAAAGTAATAATTTCTCAACACCTAAATCCAATATATCAAAAACATCATCACCTAAGAGAGGGGGAAAATTAAGAGACAAAGACAAATGGAAGTCACACAAATTACATTTGCATGGAAAATACAAATCATTGTAATAAAAAATTATTCAAGAATGTCAGGTGTCAAATCTTTTGTCAGTTGTTAAAATGAACAAAGATACTAGTATGTTATTGTTTGACTTTTGATTTAATTAATTGATGTAATCAAAATACGATTTGTGTGACGTGGCTCTCTATACTATCTATAAGTCTTCTCTTCTCATCCACTCCCCTCACTAACAGATCTTCTTATTTAGGAACATACATAGGCTTGTACGAAACTTGAGGGTAGACACAAACTTTGGGAGGTAGGGTAACTCACCTTGCAAGCTTAAGCCATTTATTTGATTATTCTAAATCCAATTTCAAATAGCTTTAAGAATAATAACCCCCAAGCCTATTGAAGAAATCTCATTTTTTTCAATCAGAGCATTGTAATACTGGATCACAGAGTACATCCACAGGAGGAGTTCAATCGAAGTGCTCGAGAAAATTATTTGACTTATGAAACATACGAAAGATTGATGGACCTGAAACAATGAAGGTTAGATTGTTCATATATCAATACTCCTTTAGACATCCAAAATCACAAGTAGATTTCCCACAGTGATTCCTACTTGTTCCTGTACCGCCCCAACAATCTGAAACTGGCCCTTAGTTGGTCTGGTGTCAGTTCTATTTCAATTTCTCGGGAGAGAAGGCAGAAGAAGCGAAGATAGAATCCTATACTGCAAGGATGGATTACGCCAATGGTTTTAACAAGGTAACTTTGATGATTCTTTCTCTCTGCTCGCGCAATAAACACTTGTGATTCTAACAACTGTTCCTTCTCAAGGACAGAACGTACGGATGTGTCGATTTTTTATTGTTGTTTGCCATTGGAATTATACAAAATGAGAAATATAGAATTTTAGTAACCATCAACGGGTAAAAAATCCCAGCAACACGTCAAAATGGGTCGATTCAAAAGGGATGCTAAATAACGGGTCGGGTAAGTGACCATCCTTGTGCCGAAGAGCTCATACGGGAAAATATTTATGTATGCAATATAAGTAATCATGAAGTCTTCGTGGAAGACACACATCAATAAATGTTTCATATTTAGTGACAATTTTACTTGGGAACGACAAAATTATTCCATCGCTAAAATTCAATCCAATTGGAGTGAAAATATTATTGAACCAGGTCTTTAGAAGCGAGAATCCCCCCTGGGGGCTATCCATAGTAACATTCCCCCCCCCCCCATTTTTATTGATATCAGAAGGAAAGAGGGCCTAAGGTGGATTTAAAGCCAACAAACCAATCTAATACTCAAGGCCCACTTCCAACATGTTTGATTTCTTGACAGTGACTTTGTCCACCACGGAAGTGGGGTATATGGCTCTAATGGAAGCAGCAAATGAGTTAATATCCATACCCATGTGGCGTTATAGGTTGAGCGAGTTTGGATCATATCCAACACTCCTATATATGCTTTGTCAAACTCTTGGCTTAAGTACTCTCCTCCACGATCCAATCGTAGAGCCATAATACTTTTTCAAAGCTGGCTCTCTACTTCATTCTTGAATTCCTTGAACTCTTCAAAGGATTCTGATTTGTTTTTTCATAACATACACGAATCCATATTCACTGAAGCTATCAGTAAATATGATGAAGTACTTAAAACCACCTTTAGCATTTGTGCTTAGCGGCCTACATACATCAATATGCATGATTCACAAAAGATCATATATTTGCCCAATAAATAAGCCTTACATGTCTCATATGATTCAATAATCAAATGAGTCTAGAGTTTCATCCACATGGAATCCAGAAATGCGTCCATTTTATGTAGCCTGTGCAATAATGCCAAAGTAAGTGAGGTTTATCACTATATGCAAACCTCTTTGTATTATTGTTAAAGATGAAATTATCGTGATCAAGGATATACAATCCATTAGAGAAAATTTCATTAAAATAATGCATATCAGAATAAATAGAACAACATTTGTCCTTTATTATGATAGAGAGACTTTCTTGTCCAAACAAGAAAATATGATAATGCTCCTACTCACAGCAGGGACATAATCACTTTTATCTAATTCATGAACAATTTCAGAAAGGTAGAGATAATTCCCTACGGCTAATTCAGCAACACCTTGCTTCATTGCCCACGTGTAGGTTTATTTCTTCCATATCCAATTGTCTACATCTCTTGAGAATCTCTACATTTCTATAAATGTGAGATCCTCATCTAGTATCATATACTCATGATGATGAGATAGACACATTGACCTTTATAACAAAAATACCTAAATTATAATTCATAATTCCTTTATTATTTCCTTCCAGGTACTTTGGGCGGTATCTCTTCCTCTACACCACCTATGGGACTTTAAGGAAATTTGGTTTTAGCAACAAGCATGCTTTATACCCATGGGGTCAGCGCAAACATTTTTCCCTTACCCATGCTATCAACCATTAATATGTTTTTCCTTAGCCCTTTATGTGTGCTTTGTTCAGCGTTTCTAAATCATATTTAGTAAATCATCTTTGAACAAATGTTTAATTGCATATAATCGGTCCAATTAGCCGAATAACTACTTATTCTTTATCTATCTCATAGATAACTCCCGGTCTCTAAGCTTTCAATCCCATTGAAGCGGCATAGTTTTGCTTGACCACTTGCTTCAGCAGTAACACATTACTAGCTTGTGTCGTTGCGTCATATCTCGATGAATCAAGTCGCCATGTTTTGGCAAGCCCGAATTCATTCCATCTTGATCATGACGAGTGCTAAGCAAGAGAGTGCAAAGTGGAGCAACACTTCAAACCTTTCATGTATAGCTCGCTCTTTGAAAGAGCTTCTTTTTGTTGGGTTTTGTAACGGATTACGCAGCGGAATTAAACAAATAAAAATACGTACAAGACCCTCCAAGGATCACAGGAAGAGACAACATAACGATAGTAAATGATTTGGTAACGCTTACCTTGTTTGTCTCCTTGGATGACTTCAAACGCAAAATAGTGTTTGCGTCTCTATGGCTAGTCCACGCCTACGATCAAGAACTATATTCCTCCACACCTTTTTGATAGAAACCGGTAGAGGAATGAAGAGGAAGGATCACACAACGGAGACCAAAGGGAGGCTCGGCCTCCTTTAGCCGACGGGTAGGGGGCGGACGGCACAATGGGGTTCGGCCCTCTTGTGTTTGTTCTCTCCTTGCTTTTCTCTCTCACTCAAAGTGTATTATGAGCATTAGTGTGAGAAGGAAGCTAGTAGTGTCCTTTATATAGTCTAAAAACTCCTTGTTAACTGTATAAAGGCCCCTATCCTAATCATGTCCATACACGGATTAGTCCAACTTGCAAATTATTCCTATTAAGGTTTGCAAGTAGTTGCGCAATTATCCTTCTATTAATTAATCGTATTAGTTGATTCCCGAGTATAGTTTAATCCTTATGGAGTGTGACCACATAGGTTTCTACTTAGTTGGTAGTAACAATTACTAACATGGAGCGGTGTCTAGCAACACACCCATGCCACCCAACTAATAGAAATAGTCATTACTTTGACAAACTGTGTGCAAGTATTGTCTCATCCCTTTGTCTCTATATCCGGATTGGACACGAGACATACAATTCACACTCATATATCCAATCCAAAATTTCTCGATCCCGGGAATAGTAGTATCCGTGCAGATAAAATCAATATCCTATATTGATTTATCTGAATCTGGCCAGACATTCTATAAGCACCATCCCTCGAGTGGTCGTGGATATTTGCTCCCGTTATCTAGGCCGGAAAAATTCTATCTACATCACTACCATTTCTAAGCTTGCTTCATTCATGTTAACATATCCCCATATGGATAACACAATGAATAGTAAGTCCATGTGAATGTTCCAAGAAATAGATCGCCTCTAGGGAATATTTCCAACAGTCTCCCACTTGCACTAGAGTCAATCTTGTGCATCATATGTCTATTGATATAGCGCGGTCCTCACGCCTCTGTTGCGCAAGGTAAGAGAGAAATATGCTGGTACTTTGCATATTTTCATATCTCTTCTATCGGCAATCGAGTGAGATAGAATCTTCAGAGTATGTACATCTGAAGCATTAATATACTCAGTCCTCTATGCTAGAATCAGCACTGAATCTTGCCTGGAACCTTTCCAGCTCAGAGTCCCTTCCATTAAGGTAAAACATGAAAGTTGACTATAATCTTAAATCAACTCTATCAAATTGGAAGTTCTTCATCACTGTAACTCCTTACAGTAAACTCTTTCTATCCTCCATTTATCAAGAGTTCATCCTTGAGTTATTCTCAAGTACTTAAGGATAATATTGATAATTATCTAGTGACTCTCACCCGGATTTTACTGATATCTTTGTGTCATACTCATATGACATGTCTGGCCTAGTACATATCACGGCGTATCTCGTGAATCTCATTCATACGGTCTTTTCTCAATCTAACTGGAAAGACAATTAGTCTTCCAAAGACTAATTCCATGTGACATGGGTAAGAATCCACATTCTTGCATGTTGAACCATTTCAGCACCTTGTCAACATATGTACCATGACTCAAGCCGAACAACTGTCTTGATCTATCTCCACATATTGTCTCACCCAAGTCTATCTTTGAAAATAAATTCTCTAGCCAATCTTTAACAGATTGCAGAGTAGAGACATTATTCCCAATGATTAGTGTGCATCCACATACAATACCAAAAATATAACTATGCTCCCACTAACCTTCTTGTAAACACACTGTAACACCCCCAAATTGACCAAACCGGAAACCCGGGGGTGTCACTCCGTACCCGAGGTTAAACCCGGATACAAGGAGGTTTAGAGATAGAAAATCCAAACAAAACTTCCATAAACTTTAAAGTAATACTTTATTGACAATTCAAATCCTTGTGCCACTAACATGGGCAAATCTATCTAAACAGATTTCTATATGAAGGTTCTAAGAATTTAAATGTGATCTACTACTTGTATAAGTGATGATTCGCGTCCCTGCTAAGCTATGTCCCCATCATCTCGACCTGTGGTGCAGAAAACAAAAGAGAACACCACAGTTTCCAAAGTCAGAGGAAATACTGAGTAAGCAACACCCAAGCATGTAAACAGATTATGAAGTAGTTTGAAAACCAATTTGTAGTAGTTTCGCTAAATCAAAGTGAAAGTAAAATCTTTGACCCTTTTATAAAAGAAATGAGATGAGAGATTCCAAGTTCATTTATATTTTCCAAATCACATCCATTAACCAAGTAATGGGATTCCAAAAGTCATAATATTCCATTTTCCATTAAAAACATCCAATCCAAAACCAATTCGTTAATTTGTTGATACGGGGAAAACCAACCAACCACTTCGCAAGCATCCAAGACCTTAAGTGTCGACACCCCCTTACAGACTTCTTGCGGCCAGAAGAGTGAGTACAAGGATCTATCCGGGGACTTGAAACCGGAATAAATAAATTAAATTGGACGAGAGACCGAAGTCAACATGCCTAATGCCAATAGTAACCATACAACAATAATCATCCCCATACAACTCTTCCACTTCACGTTATCATCGATTATTAGATTGCAGTGATGTTTTCAGAGAACATTTCAACAATTTGAAACAAGTATTCAAGCAACACATATTTTGCATAAAATCATTCTGATACAAGTAGGAATGAAAACATTTGACACGAAAAGAGGAATGGGCGCTAGGCCTGGCATGTTTACTTACCTTTAATCTCAAGCAAAGCAAATAACTTCCTAGTAATACTCGACGTTTCCTTCGTCAACGAAATTGTCGCCTACAAATTTAATAGTATCATAATCAACACATTGCACACGAAGTCCTATAGGTAAATGAAATAAATCCCGTACTAACTCTCCCCAACCTTTACTAAGGCGAAGAACCTCTTTTATAATAAAATACGCTTTATTAAGCTAACGTTTATTATTTGTAAAAACATATCAAACAATAATTATATAACTTATAAAGAGATTAATAATTATATGAATAGCCAAGAATGTTATTTTCTCAAACTTGATAACATGACATACTACTACTATTTAAGATATGATTTATATAAAATTTTGTTTATAAACACGTAACCCCTTTATTATTTCCCCAAAATTTAATAATAATATTCCTATTATTTCAACACAATATTTAATGTATATTGATTACTATTATAAAACATAACTTACAATATTATCTAATTTTTACTACTACAAAGCATAACCCAAGAGTATTATTTTTTAAAAGATTAACCTTTAACCAAGAAAAGAAACTTCCTAAATAAATAATTCTCAAGTGTTTAAATAAGGCTTTCAAACTCCCAAAACTTCTCTTTTAAATATTGAGTGTAGAGTAGTAAAAAAAATAGTTGTCAACTATGAGATTCGAACCCAAGACCAACAATAATACTAGCATGTGCTTTAACCACTGGGCCACTGCCTTCCTTGTTGTCCCTTCCCAGATACTATTAATATGATCTAACTTTCAATGATAGTCAAAACTAAAAAGAACAAAACAAAAACAATAGAGAGAGAGAGGGAGAGTCGAACGAGTTTGTTTTTCATACCCGAACAAAAGGAAAAACGATGACGGGAAGGCATGGTGGAGGCCGACGGTGGCGTCGGGAAAGTGGGCGGACAGAGGGCCGAGGGAGACGGCCGACTGCGGCGAGGTCGGCGGCGGCGGCGGCGATGGTAGCGGCGGACGGGAGAGAGAGAGAGAGAGAGAGAGAGAGAGAGAGAGAGAGAGAGAGATTGAAGGAGATATTGGGAAGTGAGGGATTGAGATTGTGGGTTAACAAAAATCTGAGAATTGATGGGTTTATATAGGTAGAGAGGTGAAGAATTTAACCGGAAAGAGGAAACCCACTTTGAAAACTTCGAAGTGAAGAATTCAACCTCCATGAGGAAACCCACTTCGAAAAATTAACTTTCTAAATAATAATAACTAATACCAAAACTTATCCCAATGTCATATTAACACCAAATAATATCATAAAATATAATAGTAGCATATTAACACCCAATACTAATAATAATAATATTATATTAACACTCAATAATTATAGTAATATCATAAATACCCATTTTCACAAAACGGGGTATTTCATCCTTCCCCCCTTAAAGAGAGCTTCGTCCTCGAAGCTTAAACCAACCTCTCAACAACCACTAAGTTATGGTTCTCCACTTTAGGGTATAATAACTAAGCGCAAACCTAAGGCTTCAGAAATGACGTTCTTCAAAACCAAAGGCTTCAAAACCGAAGGATTACATCCTTCCCCCCTTAAAGGAGAGACGTCCTCGGAACTCAAACTATCTCGTCTAAAAGATGAGGATACTTCTTCCTCATACCATCCCCTGCTTCACATGTCGCCTCCCTTGTGAGGTAATTTGTCCATAAGACCTTTAAAATTCAAACACTCTTGGTACACGTGCCCCTTGTCATGATATCTAGAATCTTAACATGGTCGAAACTTATGGTTCGGGGTCCAATACATGAATTGGTATAGAACACACTTCCTAAGTTGCTACACATGGGACAAGGTATTCCCCGAAATTTTGACATTTCTCTTCAAGATATAGTCGTACGTGATCATATGATCAGGTGGTAAGGCTATGGGGTCGGGATCACAACTATCGCCTATTGATCATTTTCTATCTTATCATGCAGCACTACGAAGATGTAACAATATCACATATATCATGCAACTCAAATTTGATCATCATTGATCATTTGTAACCAATCTTCCAAGGACAATATTGCTCCTGGGCTTACATTCCCATAGTAGGTCTCACAACAATATTAGTGTTCTCCACGTAGGAGCAACATCGTAAAACAATAACAATAATCTGGGCCAGAGTAAAGATTACTACATAAATTTATTTGTTCAAGTATTCAAAGTATATAACAACAATGTCAAAAGAAAGTTCACATGCAGATTTTTCTCCTAGTTGTTGGGTCTAACCTTTGAACACGGTCTTTGGTATCATATATAATAGTCTTTATAATAATCCCCCTTCCAAATGGTTACAAGCACACTCTTACAACCACTCAACAAGAGGTAGAACCTCTAGTAGCACAATAAAAACATACAACTTTTAGATTAGCTCCTCGATGGACATCCATCCCATGAATCGAACAATGATTCGAGTGACAAGGCTCCAATAATACACAACCTATGAAAAAGTGCCTCAATTACATCAAGATTTAGATTATAACATGGCTAGTGAGATCACGTCCACAACTTAGTCGGTGCCAAAGAAAATATTTTCATTGCTTCAATCATTTTCTCAAGTAACCATTGTTATTGTCTCATAAGTTGTTCTGCACAGATAGTAAGGTCATAGAATCTCCCAAGTTTGAAATCCGTACTGTTTACGAACCTAAGCATAAACCAAATCAAATGTTCTAGATTACGGTTCCCTAAACAATGAAAACGCATCCAAACAAATTTGTATGGCTCTAAAGACGATTCATAAACAAGGAAATATCATGTTCCCTTAACAATATTTAAGTGAACTCCAAAACTGATTCCCAAGGTCAAAACTATATCTAAATGGTACAAAACGTCTTATCTAACAAAATAGAGAATCGAAGAGATAGTGCACAAGACTCCAAAGCGACATGGTTCCTCTTAGTCTTAGACACTTAACCATAGCTTGTGATATATGATGTTACCCGGCGGTTCCCTTTACCGTTGTTTTCCTACCGTCATCTGAAAATTCGCCTTGAGCTAAGGAAATAAATAAAAATAAATCATGTGTACCCAAAATAATACGATACTGAGGCACATACTCCAAGCAACTTACTCATATTCAAATAGGTTCAACATTAACGAGACTCGCAAGCTAGTATTCGAATTCACCTTTGGTGATAAATCCTTAAAAACATATTTCTATTAACAAAGCTCCAAGTACATCGACCGAGAAGATTACAACAACTAGGAGGACTCATTTATCCCGGTACACCATTGATTTATGTAACTCCAAGGAATTCAATATAAGCATAAAACTCGACAAATCTTGTAGAGGTTAATAACCATTCAATTGTCCAAACATTGGTTTAGTGAAAAGGCTCCAATCATATACGCCAAACAACGCTATATGCTAAAACTCCAACGTAAGACTGTACCAAAATAAGTTAGACTACACCAAAAATTTGTCTCATTGATAGCACCAAGGTAGTAGAAAGCTCCCCTAAATCAAAATCAATAACTCCAACGATAACCGTTACAACATCATAAACTATTTGTCACGAGAAACAAGGTCCGCAAATCAGCCAAGTTTGAACATCGAAACTCTCAGTCAGATTGAAAATAAACAAATGGATGAACTATATTACGCTTATACAAGAATGATGACACCCAATGGCAACTTCATGAACAAATAAACGTCTCTTTTCTCGAATAATAGCTAAGTAACAAGACTTCAAGCATAGACACCCCATGAAAAATTTAACATTCTAGTGACCCAAGATACCGCACCCGGTAAGTCCAGTTGTCAAAAAAAATAACCAACAAATCCTAGCCCCTCACCCTCAACTCGAATTTTACATGAGCGATACCCCTCTTTTTCCTTACCCTTCTAAGGTCATCTACAGAAAAGAACGGAAAAGAAACAATATAAATATAATTATCCACTAACTATACACGAGACAAGATAAGAAGAGACACAAACACTAGTACAACAATGTGATCAATCAAGACTAGGTAAAAATACTCCAACCAAAAAGGGAAACTCCAATATTCTTTGATAGACATATCAACTAGAATCCCAAGATTACATTCTCCTAACCATTTTAAAGTAGGCTCTAAAATAAATTTTAATATTTGGAGAAATCCAAAGACATGGTTCTCAAAATCCTTTCTAGGCGAGGGTGGGTGGGAACCTCTATAGTCCATGCTAATTCGTTAGTCTCTCACTTCTCCTAAGTCTCCCATAGGTCCTCCCAAGGCTTGTGAGCCAACAACAATGTACACTTCTTGAAGTGCGGTTTTATCATACATTGGCCTTGATGTAAATATTTTTACTTGGGAAGGTACTAGAATCCCTCATTAGCTAAATCATTATACTATCTCTTAATTTGAAATTAAAGAATTCTCATCAAGTAACGACTCCACAATGGAATAACTCTGAACCAGGACGTTGTTGTATACCCATCTTATAACAAAAGTGAAAACCCGATGCTCACACATATCCAAGACTTCTCCGATAGATTGCCAATTTGACATTCCCTCCAAGAAAGGTGTTCTTGTCGGGTGGCTTACCCGAAAGTTTCTTCGCTGTTGAATTCACTAGGTTGACGGCCCTATCGACCAGAGTTAAAGGATACTCCTATTAGACATCAAACATAAACATTATGCTACCATAGGGGTATTCTGAGGCCAACTTCCAAACAATTTCACACTTAGCAACTTCCATCTAACAATTTACCCAAGAATTCCCAAACTCAGCGACATTTATAAGAGACAGCACAATGCTGGAGATCGGACTCTCGAGTAATGTATTAAGATCCCAAAACTTGTTCAACAATGAAACTCTGAAGCCCAAATCAAGTTAATCATAAATGGTAAAATGCTCAAAATTATAACCCGGAAAACACGACTCTAATGAGATGGTTGTGAGAAATTGTCACCAATGAAAGAAAATTAAAACTCTTCATGTATTTTAGCGATCAATAGAGCTCCAAGTATAATGTCAATATTTTAGTATTTTCCAACACATTAAAACTCTCAAACTATCTCCATAACAAATGAATATGCCCAAATCTCCAAGTAGCCAACTCAAAAACAGGATTCCGTATAAACACCCAAGTCTAAACTTCGATAAACTAGTTAAGAGGTATCTAAAACTACGGAATTGAATTCACGTCGCCAAACATCTCTTAAACACTTTCGTCTTGAACATAATATAACTACATCTTGTTCCTCCTACATTATTATAAAACTCGTAACCAACCTAATGCGTATGTACTTCACAATTCATCAATACAAGCTCATTTATCCTCTTTTCCGGCTCATACAAAATTTTCTTGAATGGTATTTGCATAACGACCAAAATTATTATGAATTCTCATTCGTCGGGTTCGGAATTGTAAGAAATTTTAACCCTCTTTGTGTAAAAGCTATTTCTAGTATTATATGGATGTGGTCTATTGGTAAAATCCCTATATTATAACCTGTTGTATCATTCATAAGTATCATGGAGTACAACTGAAATAAAATACATTTCACGTAAGGAGCAACTAAGTAATATAACACATTGATCATACCGTCGACTACACATGCAATTTTCACATAGACTGTACACATCTTATTACTCATGCTTCTTTAAAAACTATAAAACTGATCAAACGGGTAAGTAAAATTATCAAATTTTGTATGGATCGACCTCTCTGAGTCTAATTTCATAATCAAGAAGAATCATCTTAAAATAATTTATAAAATTCAAGTTATGCAGGGAATAGCATAGCTACTGTCATAAGCCACCAAAACAGAAACTTCAACTTTACCAAGTCTTAAACTAACTTTTACTTTCTCAATATGGGCTAGGATTTCACCTAGATATAGCCATATGTGTCTATTCATCATCATAAATATTTTGAGATCCATCCAAGATCTGTACAGATATAAGCTCAAAAATACTACAGATGGCCATTATGAAATTATACTATTGAACAACAAACTTTGGAAATTCATATCTAAGTCTCCAGAACTTATTTTTGATTGAAATTCTTATGGCATGTTCGTGAACATGTCTACTACCTGGGGGAAAAAAATCCGAGAAAAATAAGAAGCATTTAAACACGTCTACTACACCAAATACCAACTGTGCCACAAATTCAAACGCCACAAATTTAACATTCTCGCGTTCTAACTTTATGAACGCTTTCTATGCACTAATCGAAAACTAGCCACCCTTAATCTCCAAATCATACTCCAAATAATTAATACAAAAACTTACTATATTCCAAAATGGATCCTCAAAACATAAGTATTATCCCTCCTCATGAAAGCAATATTTAATCTATGCAAATCACCAATGATTATCTCTAGCCCAAAAGTGCTTATGCAAAAACATTCTAAGAAGCCTTAAAGTATTGTTTGGCTTCATGGTTTTATTCCAAGGTAAAACTCCAAAAGCATTAGAAGTCTAAGAAATCAAAGAAGCCCAATATGTCCACTTCTCGTAGTAACTCACACTTGCTTCCGACTCCATGTCTTCACTAGGATCATCCTCGAACTCATCATCCTCCTCACTAGGACCTTCTATATCGATCACCATTCTCATTTTGTCAATTCCCATGAGCCTCCATTAACAATTTACACATAAAGTCGGCATTCACCATCCACTCATTTGATAGAAATAGTCTACATAGTTCAACCTATTGAACATAGCCATAATATCGCTATACTTGGCGATAATCTCACAAAATATGGGCCCCATAGATAGAGCTTTCACCATACAATAAGCTTGGAAAGCGGGATTCCGATATCGAGTAAACTCCAACGCATTAAACTTATCCTCACAATACTGGCATAACACGCTTCCTTGCGGTTCTCTTAGTTCTAGTCATCTAAAAAAAAAAGGAAACGACTCCATATACTCTCTTACTCCAAAATTTGTATCATAAACCAAAAATATTTGCCCTTATGAAATAATTACATACTCCCAAAACTTCAATTTTTGATCACACGATTCTTCCAAAAACAATTCACAACTTTTGATTACTCAACCAATAGACACCTAACCCAAACTCCAATGAAAAACTTTAAACTCAAATACTTAGTTAATCAGGTAGGCCAAAGTTCTTATCTAGGAGAGGGTGGGTGGGGATACTCGCTTACTAAGTCTATTTTCTAAAGCTTAAGCACATAGTAGACCTATTCAAGACTACCCAAATCCCCAACGGCTTGTCAAATTTTAAATTATTTCCCTATGTCCATTTTAAATTCCCCTACAGATTTTAAATTTTCTTTTGGAAAACCACGCTCTGATACCAACTGTAACACCGCCAAATTGACCAAACCGGAAACGCGGGGGTGTCACTCCGTACCCAAGGTTAAACACGGATACAAGGAGGTTTAGATATAGAAAATCCAAACAAAACTTCCATAAACTTTAAAGTAATACTTTATTGACAATTCAAATCCTTGTGCCACTAACATGTGAAAATCTATCTAAACAGATTTCTATATGAAGGTTCTAAGAATTTAAATGTGATCTACTACTTGTATAAGTGATGATTCGCGTCCCTGCTAAGCTATGTCCCCATCATCTCGACCTGTGGTGCAGAAAACAAAAGAGAACACAACAGTTTCCAAAGTCAGCGGAAATACTGAGAAAGCAACACCCAAGCATGTAAACAGATTATGAAGTAGTTTGAAAACCAATTTGTAGTAGTTTCGCTAAATCAAAGTGAAAGTAAAAGCTTTGACACTTTTATAAAAATAAATAAGATGAGAGATTCCAAGTTCATTTATATTTTCCAAATTACATCCATTATCCAAGTAATGGGATTCCAAAACTCATAATATTCCATTTTCCATTAAAAATATTCAATCCAAAACCAATTCGTTAATTTATTGATACGGGGAAAATCAACCAACCACTTCTCAAGCATCCAAGACCTTAAGTGTCGACACCCCCTTACAGACCTCTTGTGGCCAGAAGAGTGAGTACAAGGAGCTATCCGGGGACTTGCAACCGGATTAAATAAATTAAATTGAACGAGAGACCGATGTCAACACGCCCAATGCCAATAGTAACCATACAACAATAATCATCCCTGTACAACTCTTCCACTTTACGTTATCATCGATTATTAAATTGCAGTGATGTTTTCAGAGAATATTTCAACAATTTGAAACAAGTATTCAAGCAGCGCATATTTTGCATAAAATCATTTTGAGACAAGTAGGAATGAAAACATTTGACACGAAAAGAGGAATGGGCGCTAGGCCTGCCATGTTTACTTACCTTTAATCTCAAGAAAAGCAAATCACTTCCTAGTAATACTCGACGTGTCATTCGTCAACGAAATTGTCGCCTACAAATTTAATAGTATCCTAATCAACACATTGCACACGAAGTCCTATAGGTAAATGAAATAAATCCCGTACTAACTCTCCCCAAGCTTTACTAAGGCGAACAACCTCTTTTATAATAAAATACGCTTTATTAAGCTAACATTTATTATTTGTAAAAATATATCAAACTATAATTATATAACTTATAAAGAGATTAATAAATATATGAATAGCCAAGAAAGTTATTTTCCCAAACTTGATAACATGACATACTACTACTATTTAAGATATGATTTATATAAAATTTATTTATAAAAACGTAACCCCCTTATAATTTCCCCAAAATTTAATAATAATATTCCTACTATTTCAACACAATATGTAATGTATATTGATTACTATTATAAAACATAACTTACAATATTATCTAATTTTTACTACTATAAAGCATAACCCAAGAGTATTATTTTTTAAAAGAATAACCTTTAAACAAGAAAATAAACTTCCTAAATAAATAATTCTCAAGTGTTTTAATAAGGCTTTCAAACTCTTAAAACTTCTCTTTTAAATATTGAGTGTAGAGTAGTACAAAAAAATAGTTGTCAACTATGAGATTCGAACCCAAAACCAACACTAATACTAGCATGTGCTTTAACCACTGGGCCACTGCCTTACTTGTTGTCCCTTCCCAGATACTATTAATATGATCTAACTTTCAATGATAGTCAAAACTAAAAAGAACAAAACAAAAACAAGAGAGAGAGAGTGAGTCAAACGGGTTTGTTCTTCATACCCGAACAAAAGGAAAAACGATGACAGGAAGGCATGGTGGAGGCCGACGGTGGCGTCGGGAAAGTGGGCGGACAGAGGGCCGAGGGCGACGGCCGACGGCGGCGAGGTCGGCGGAGGCGACGGCGGCGATGGCAGCGGCGGACGGGAGAGAGAGAGAGAGAGAGAGATTGGGAAGTGAGGGATTGAGATTGTGGGTTAACAAAAATCTGAGAATTGATGGGTTTATATAGGTAGAGAGGTGAAGAATTCAACCGAAAAGAGGAAACCCACTTTGAAAACTTCGAAGTAAAGAATTCAACCTCCATGAGGAAACCCACTTCGAAAAATTAACTTTCTAAATAATAATAACTAATACCAAAACTTATCCCAATGTCATATTAACACCAAATAATATCATAAAATATTAGTAGCATATTAACACCCAATACTAATAATAATATTATATTAACACTCAATAATTATAGTAATATCATAAATACCCATTTTCACAAAACGGGGTATTTCACACACGCTTCATCTTCTTTCTTGATGGAATCAAACATTTGATTTCAACTCAATCTGTAGACATATTGCTGCAAGCAAGATGCGAATGGATTTAAGCATCGCAACTGGGGAAAATATTTTGTCATAGTCCATACTATGAGCTCCCTGGATTTTTTTTTCAACCAATTGTCCCTTAAAAATAATCTAATTACAATCCATGTTGGTTTCCTCATAACCCACTTGCACCCTATGGGTCCTACCCTTTCCGGTGGTTCCACCAAAGTTCATACTTTGTTGTTATACATAGATTCCAATTCGTATCTCATGGATCTAAGCCATTTCTAAGAGTCTGGCCCACTCGTGGCCTCCTCATAGGCTGTAGGCTCATCTCCAAGAGCAATACATCATGAGCTTATGAGAAATCTATATTTCTCTATCCCTTTGAGATATCCTACTTAACCTACGAGGCTCTTGTTACCTGAGTAGGTTGCTCCACAACATCTTGTGATCCTGATCATGTTCCGTCAAAAGGTTCATGTTCTGTTGTGGTTCTTGAACTCCTTCATGTTCTACTGTCCTCCCACTGTTTCTTTTAGAGAAAATCCCTATCTAGAAACACAGTGGTTCGAACAAAAAACAAGTTATTCTTGATTTGATTGTAGAGATAATATCCTTTGTTTCCTCAAGATATTCCACATTGTACATTTATCCAACTTGTGTTCAAGTTTATCTGTAAACTATTTACATAAACTTCATAACCCAATTTTGTAACACCCCCGATTTCCAAAGGAGCTGGAGACCGGGATGGTGCCCTCCGTACAGGGGATTTTACCCTTTCGTACAAGGAGTAGTAACGATAAGCAAGTGAAAAGAAACATCCAACTACTGATTAATTACGATAAAAGTTTACAACATTGGTGACTAGTTCCAAACTGAGAACAAGCCTAACAAAATACATTTTTACAACAAAAGAACTCTCCGGTTAATTACTAAGTGTTACTGCTTGCAAGTGAGAACGAGTCGTGATCCCAGCGCGTTACCCCAAGCAACCAATCATAAACCTGCGGGGAATTAAAAGAAACACAAGGACGCAGTTTTTCGAGTATCAGTAAAAACTGAGTGAATAAACAACTTAGCATGTAAAACAGAGTGGCTAAGATAGGCTACTGTGTTTTGTATTTAGGAGAGTTTAAACAGTAACAGAGTATAAGTATAAACATCAGAGTATAGACTTGAACTGTTTTCATAAATCTAAGTACGAGTACAAGTGACAATTATCAGAGTTCTCGAAAGTTGTTATTCCCAAACTGAAAGTTGTTACGAGTAGCCGATTCGTTTACCGAGATAAGTTCCCAAACATGGAGTGAAACAAATCATATTATAAAGTCGCAGTATCCAAGAGAGACCAGGGTAAATAGTAACAGATCGAATTTTAGGGACCTGATGCCCAAGGAAGTCATGCCCTGAAGTAAAGTATTTTAGGGACCTGATGCCCAAGGAAGTCATTGCCCTGATATAAGTATTTTAGGGACCTGATGCCCAGGAAAGTCATTGTCCCGATATAAGGATTTCTGGGACTTAATACCCAAGGAAGTCATGCCCCGAAGTACGGATTTCTGAGACTCAATACCCAAGGAAGTCATGCCCCGAAGTATGGTGAAGTAACACGACGTAGGCGTATAGCACTGTCGTAGACCCAACTGGTTCTGGTGCTTGCGATTCTTTCACTTTACGTTATTAGTGAATTCTGATTTAGTGACATTTGAACAACAAGTTCGGAAATTTGAATACGAGTAGTAGAATGATGATTTAAAAGCAATACGACAGGTTTAGCAAATTTCAGAATAAAGTACGACAATTGTTTTCAAATAAACAAGTAGATCACATGAAATAAGTTGGCACGCAAGTCTGAGCAGGTAAGCTCACATGTATATTTTGAGACGTGAAATAAAAATCACATTTTGACACGGAAGAAGATAAGCACGCAACGTTAAGCATGAATACTCACCGTGAGAGCCGAAGATATGCTAGCAAATCTTTACTCGTACACTACGCCTGGTACTTCAAAGACAGGCTCTACAAACAAACACAAATAGTCCTAATTACAAGCAGGTTTGATCGACAAACGTATGACGATGCACGCGTCCTATTTGATATGCACGCGAAATCCCTAAGAAATCTAAGAACAAGTATAAATATATTTAATATGCTAATTACGATATTTAGAAATAACAAGAAAATTTGTAGTTTAAAAGTAATCCTCATTTTCGTAAAGGTGATATTTCTAATAAAGGAAACTATTTCTTAACATTTTACAATTACTATTTAATTTACAAGACAGTCTATTACTTTAATAAAGACGATAGTTAATTAGGCGAGTTTATTTGTTAGTAACAGAATAATATCAATATGTATAAATATTTGAAAAACTCACTCTTTATTTACTTACAACAAAATCGACATTTATTTAAACATTTAAAACAATACCCCTTATCCATTATATATATATATATAAACAATATATTTTTATTAACTTATTCTCAAGAAAACAATTTATGAGTATTTCAATTATATATTTTGCTCACATTAAAGATATTACATTACGAACAATGTTTTTATGTTATTCACGAATTTAGGTGTATTATATGAAAAGTTTTGAATATAGTTAAACAAAATAATTAAAAACTATTTTATGTAAATAATAATAAAAGAAAACATAAGTTGAGATCTACATCAAGCCCCCCTATAGTTCCAGAATCTACAAAGTCTCCCCCAACTAATGTCCAACAGCTTTGAAAAGTCACACAACCTACCCTCAAAGTTACAAATGATACAAAACAACCCCCAATATGAGATAAATATATCATATATACCATCTTCTTCATACAAATCATGGATTCATGTTATCAAGATTTAATTTTTCCCATCACAAACGAAATAAAATAAGATTTAGAGCGTACCACAGCAAGAACGACGAAAAAGGCGAAGAAACGAGGTGGTACAAGATCACGGCGGCGGGTTCGTCGACGGCGAACGATGGGGCTTCTCCGGCTGCCCTCGGGCTTGGCTCGGAGACTCCTCGTGCTCCTCGAGAGCTCGGGAACTCAGTGTAAGCGAAGAAACGGGCTGGGTGTTGCCCGATTTGTTGGGCCCGGACTCGTCGCCGAAAAAAGTTGGAGTTCGCCGGTTGGTAGTTTCGGCTGCTGCTGCTACTACTTCGCTTGCTGCTTCGGTTGTCTTCGGCGAGCCCGGGGGAGGGATATAGATGGCAGAGAGAGCAGGAGCTGATGGGTAGAAGGTGGTGGTGTTGTTCGGTAATGGTGGTGGTCGGTAAAGGTGGTGGTTGTGGCTTCGGTGATGGTGGTGGGCTGGGTTTTTTTTTTCTTCGACCAAAACAGGATAGAGATGGAGAGAGATGGAGGTATTTGGTGATGGTGAAACTAAATGTTGGAGTTATTTGTTGGTTGGAGTTAAAATCAGAGAGGTGAGAGTGTGATGGAGGTTGATGGGAGAGGCCATAGCTAAAAACAGAAATGAGTAGGTGCTCTCAAGTGGGAGGTGAAATTTCATCAGAGGGTAAGGTTTGAGGCCAAGTGAGGGAGGGGGTTGTAGCGTGAGACGGGAGCGCGGAGTAGACGTGGTAATTCGGTACGCGGCAAATATTAAAACGCACTGGTAAATTTAAATACGCGGCTTATGTTTTTTTTTTTTTTAAAAAAAACAAAATGACGACACTTCTACAAACAACAAGCAACTAATAACATTAAAATAAATAGAACGATTTTCGAATAATTAAAGTTGACCGATAAAAATAATTTCGACTGATAGATATAAATTTTCTCTGTTAAAACTATAATAGCTGATACTAAAATGAATTTGACAAATAAAATATAGTTCGAATAATATTTTTAATATAAGTTTCAATGTTGATTTTTAGAAAAGTACTAGACGCTTTTTCTTAATAAATATTTACTAAACATTTGATAAAAAAATTATAATTAACTTATTATCAAACTAAAATAAATTTATCTAAAAATAACTTATAACAATAATCAAGATTATCAAAATAATTATAAACGAACAAGCATAATATCTACCTCGTCTAATTACGACTAGCACTAATATCAAACAATAGGATTCTGACGTTCTCCAGTCGGTCAGAATTACTAAAATAAATCTAGAGTAAAATACGGGTTGTTATATCCTTCCCTCCTTGGACAAAACTTCGTCCTCGAAGCTTAAACGCGGTACTAGGTCTTACAGGTCACTATTTAAGTCACAACTACCAAAACACAAATTAGCCAGCAAATAAAATGCACGGACAAAAACGGGGTTGTTACATCTTCCCCCACTTATGGCTGAGCTTCGTCCTCGAAGCTCGAAAGAGTTTCTAAAAGTCTAGATGAGTTTCTAATACGAAGGGAAATGCAGGGTGATAGTGGAGAGAAAGCATACCTGTCCCCATGTTGTATGCTACTTCATCACCTACTTGGTTCATCATAAAGATTTGGCCACCTGGCCTCTTGTTGTTGCCTTGAGCTGCTTTTCTTTCATTTCCGTTGTAGTTGCCATGATGGCTCACTGCGCCATTCCTGATGTTTTGGTTGTTGTTGCGAAATTGGTTGCTACTCTTCTGGTTGTTTTTTCGGAAGTCATTCCCATTTTGGTTCTGACGGTTCCCTTGGTAGTTCTGTCCATTTCCCTGATAGTTATGTATGTTCCTCTGGTGGTTCCCCTTAGTGAATCTCTCCCGACGCTCGGCCGCTTTTTTTTTCCTACATTCAATGGACACGTGTCCTTGGATGCCACAAAATCCACAAGCCAATGTTGCACCTTCACAAGTGTAGCCTTGGTGAATGCTACCACACTTATCACAGTTGAACTGGTTCTGGTTGTCGCCATTTCCACGCTTCTGGTAGAAATTTCCTTCACCATTATAGATTCTGAACCGCTTGTCCGATCTATGGTTGTTGTTACTTCCTTGGCCATAGTCGCCACTTCCTTGGACTCCAACCACTCTCTTTCCTAGCTGTTGAGTCAGTGCCTGATCAACTCTCCATATGTTTGCTGCTATGCCATAGGCTTCGGATAAGGTATCATAGCCTCTAGTGAGCATTGTCCTCTGAATCTCAAGCTTCAGACCTCCTATAAAGCGAGTAACCTTGCGCCCTTCGGTTGGCACTGTGTCTTCAGCAAATCGGGCCAACTCTACGAACTTGTCATAATAGTCTGTCACAGAGTCGCTGCCCTGCTTCAGTGCGATGAATTCCTGATACTTCAGCTCCTTGACATGCTCTGGATAAAATTTTGTCCTCATAGCAGTCTTCATTGCATCCCAGTTGAAGCCTTCCAGAGCCATGAGTCTTGCTCGATTAGCTGTCCACCAGTTATCAGCCTTCTCTTTGAAATAGAAAGCCGCCTGATTGATCTTGTGGGCTTTAGGGCAATCCATTGCTTGGAAGATTTTGTCGAAATCCCTGATCCAGTTTTCAAGCAGTACTGGATCTTCTTTCCCATAGAAGTTGCTCGGGTTCCGTTGAGCTATCTTCTTAGCCCAATCTGGTTCCCTTTCATTGGCAACATTCTGAGTTAGATTGCTTTGGTTGTTGTTCACAGTTTGAACGAACTGACCCATCTGAGCAATCAGCAGAGCTACTTGTGGGTCTGCTGCTTCTGTTCCTTCCATTGGTAATGCTGTGTTTCTTCTGGCGTAGCGGTTTTGTCTATCGGTCATACGTCATATACGGTTGCTTATCAATTACACTAAGAAGGGATATGCACACTGGATGGATATGAAAAATATGCACAAAACGATTCTAACTGAACACAATAGCATCACAACAAATTCGACATAGCATTCAATACCACAACATATCTCATCAGGATACACAAAATACAAGAAGAGTTATCTTGAGATACGTGCAATTCGATAAACACGCTTCTCACAAGTAAACAGCATGTAGGCATCTCGAAAATAAAGGATGAGGGTGGGTGGGATATACCCCCCGTCAATCACTGGTCATTCGAACATGTAATAAGCACTAAGGCTTGAAAACGAAACCCAAAATAGGGACAAGCAACGTTTATCAGTTAGGCATGCGAGGAGAAAATAAAGACATACCCATAATCCCCGGCTTATTCCGATTTTAATTTGAGTTTAACTTGCCCTATCGATGTCAAGTTCAAGTTCAAAATTTGCTTTAATTACTTTCAAAAATCTTAGTTTTGAACGTGTTCTCCCTACAGTCCTACTGGATGTCACTGCTCTGATACCAAATGTAACACCCCCGATTTCCAAAGGAGCTGGAGACCGGGATGGTGCCCTCCGTACAGGGGATTTTACCCTTTCGTACAAGGAGTAGTAACGATAAGCAAGTGAAAAGAAACATCCAACTACTGATTAATTACGATAAAAGTTTACAACATTGGTGACTAGTTCCAAACTGAGAACAAGCCTAACAAAATACATTTTTACAACAAAAGAACTCTCCGGTTAATTACTAAGTGTTACTGCTTGCAAGTGAGAACGAGTCGTGATCCCAGCGCGTTACCCCAAGCAACCAATCATAAACCTGCGGGGAATTAAAAGAAACACAAGGACGCAGTTTTTCGAGTATCAGTAAAAACTGAGTGAATAAACAACTTAGCATGTAAAACAGAGTGGCTAAGATAGGCTACTGTGTTTTGTATTTAGGAGAGTTTAAACAGTAACAGAGTATAAGTATAAACATCAGAGTATAGACTTGAACTGTTTTCATAAATCTAAGTACGAGTACAAGTGACAATTATCAGAGTTCTCGAAAGTTGTTATTCCCAAACTGAAAGTTGTTACGAGTAGCCGATTCGTTTACCGAGATAAGTTCCCAAACATGGAGTGAAACAAATCATATTATAAAGTCGCAGTATCCAAGAGAGACCAGGGTAAATAGTAACAGATCGAATTTTAGGGACCTGATGCCCAAGGAAGTCATGCCCTGAAGTAAAGTATTTTAGGGACCTGATGCCCAAGGAAGTCATTGCCCTGATATAAGTATTTTAGGGACCTGATGCCCAGGAAAGTCATTGTCCCGATATAAGGATTTCTGGGACTTAATACCCAAGGAAGTCATGCCCCGAAGTACGGATTTCTGAGACTCAATACCCAAGGAAGTCATGCCCCGAAGTATGGTGAAGTAACACGACGTAGGCGTATAGCACTGTCGTAGACCCAACTGGTTCTGGTGCTTGCGATTCTTTCACTTTACGTTATTAGTGAATTCTGATTTAGTGACATTTGAACAACAAGTTCGGAAATTTGAATACGAGTAGTAGAATGATGATTTAAAAGCAATACGACAGGTTTAGCAAATTTCAGAATAAAGTACGACAATTGTTTTCAAATAAACAAGTAGATCACATGAAATAAGTTGGCACGCAAGTCTGAGCAGGTAAGCTCACATGTATATTTTGAGACGTGAAATAAAAATCACATTTTGACACGGAAGAAGATAAGCACGCAACGTTAAGCATGAATACTCACCGTGAGAGCCGAAGATATGCTAGCAAATCTTTACTCGTACACTACGCCTGGTACTTCAAAGACAGGCTCTACAAACAAACACAAATAGTCCTAATTACAAGCAGGTTTGATCGACAAACGTATGACGATGCACGCGTCCTATTTGATATGCACGCGAAATCCCTAAGAAATCTAAGAACAAGTATAAATATATTTAATATGCTAATTACGATATTTAGAAATAACAAGAAAATTTGTAGTTTAAAAGTAATCCTCATTTTCGTAAAGGTGATATTTCTAATAAAGGAAACTATTTCTTAACATTTTACAATTACTATTTAATTTACAAGACAGTCTATTACTTTAATAAAGACGATAGTTAATTAGGCGAGTTTATTTGTTAGTAACAGAATAATATCAATATGTATAAATATTTGAAAAACTCACTCTTTATTTACTTACAACAAAATCGACATTTATTTAAACATTTAAAACAATACCCCTTATCCATTATATATATATATATAAACAATATATTTTTATTAACTTATTCTCAAGAAAACAATTTATGAGTATTTCAATTATATATTTTGCTCACATTAAAGATATTACATTACGAACAATGTTTTTATGTTATTCACGAATTTAGGTGTATTATATGAAAAGTTTTGAATATAGTTAAACAAAATAATTAAAAACTATTTTATGTAAATAATAATAAAAGAAAACATAAGTTGAGATCTACATCAAGCCCCCCTATAGTTCCAGAATCTACAAAGTCTCCCCCAACTAATGTCCAACAGCTTTGAAAAGTCACACAACCTACCCTCAAAGTTACAAATGATACAAAACAACCCCCAATATGAGATAAATATATCATATATACCATCTTCTTCATACAAATCATGGATTCATGTTATCAAGATTTAATTTTTCCCATCACAAACGAAATAAAATAAGATTTAGAGCGTACCACAGCAAGAACGACGAAAAAGGCGAAGAAACGAGGTGGTACAAGATCACGGCGGCGGGTTCGTCGACGGCGAACGATGGGGCTTCTCCGGCTGCCCTCGGGCTTGGCTCGGAGACTCCTCGTGCTCCTCGAGAGCTCGGGAACTCAGTGTAAGCGAAGAAACGGGCTGGGTGTTGCCCGATTTGTTGGGCCCGGACTCGTCGCCGAAAAAAGTTGGAGTTCGCCGGTTGGTAGTTTCGGCTGCTGCTGCTACTACTTCGCTTGCTGCTTCGGTTGTCTTCGGCGAGCCCGGGGGAGGGATATAGATGGCAGAGAGAGCAGGAGCTGATGGGTAGAAGGTGGTGGTGTTGTTCGGTAATGGTGGTGGTCGGTAAAGGTGGTGGTTGTGGCTTCGGTGATGGTGGTGGGCTGGGTTTTTTTTTTCTTCGACCAAAACAGGATAGAGATGGAGAGAGATGGAGGTATTTGGTGATGGTGAAACTAAATGTTGGAGTTATTTGTTGGTTGGAGTTAAAATCAGAGAGGTGAGAGTGTGATGGAGGTTGATGGGAGAGGCCATAGCTAAAAACAGAAATGAGTAGGTGCTCTCAAGTGGGAGGTGAAATTTCATCAGAGGGTAAGGTTTGAGGCCAAGTGAGGGAGGGGGTTGTAGCGTGAGACGGGAGCGCGGAGTAGACGTGGTAATTCGGTACGCGGCAAATATTAAAACGCACTGGTAAATTTAAATACGCGGCTTATGTTTTTTTTTTTTTTAAAAAAAACAAAATGACGACACTTCTACAAACAACAAGCAACTAATAACATTAAAATAAATAGAACGATTTTCGAATAATTAAAGTTGACCGATAAAAATAATTTCGACTGATAGATATAAATTTTCTCTGTTAAAACTATAATAGCTGATACTAAAATGAATTTGACAAATAAAATATAGTTCGAATAATATTTTTAATATAAGTTTCAATGTTGATTTTTAGAAAAGTACTAGACGCTTTTTCTTAATAAATATTTACTAAACATTTGATAAAAAAATTATAATTAACTTATTATCAAACTAAAATAAATTTATCTAAAAATAACTTATAACAATAATCAAGATTATCAAAATAATTATAAACGAACAAGCATAATATCTACCTCGTCTAATTACGACTAGCACTAATATCAAACAATAGGATTCTGACGTTCTCCAGTCGGTCAGAATTACTAAAATAAATCTAGAGTAAAATACGGGTTGTTATATCCTTCCCTCCTTGGACAAAACTTCGTCCTCGAAGCTTAAACGCGGTACTAGGTCTTACAGGTCACTATTTAAGTCACAACTACCAAAACACAAATTAGCCAGCAAATAAAATGCACGGACAAAAACGGGGTTGTTACAAATTTCCTTATGAATGACATACCAGGACATTTCCTAGTCCATATCTCATATGGTGTTTTTCATAATTGATTTAGATGGAACAAGGTTAAGGGCGTAATTTGCTGTAATTAGAACATGGCTCCAAAAAGTAAACTGAAAGTTCTGTTTGACGCATCATGGATCGAACTGTGTCCAACAAGCTCTGATCTCTCATATTAGACATGTCATACCCATGTGGCGTTCTAGGTTGAGCGAGTTGGGATCATATTCCAAACTTCTTTTGATGCATTTCAAACCCTTGGCTCAAGTACTGTCTTCCTACGATCTAATCGTAGAGCCCTGATACTTTTGCGAAGCTTGTTCTCTACTTCATTCTTGAATTCCTTGAACAATTCAAAGGATTCTGATTTGTTTCTTCATAAGATACACAATCCATATTTCTCTGATTCCATCAGTAAATATGATGAAGTACTGAAAACCATCTTTAGCACTTGTGCTTAGCTATCCATATACATCAGTAAATAAGAATCGAAAAGATCATATCTTTGCTCAGTAAATAAGTCTTTCATGTCTCATATGATTCATAATCAAATGAGTCCAGAAATCCATTCTCATGGAGCCTAGATATGTATATCTCATTTATGTGGCCTCAACAACAATGATATAAGTGAGGTTCATATCATTATATGCAAAAGTCTTGGTATTAATCGTTATAGATGAATTTATCATGATCAAGGATATACAATCCATTAGACAATATTGCATTACAATAATGCATATCAGAACAAATGAAACAACGTTTGTCCTTTATTATGATAGAGAGCCTTTCTTGTCTAAACAAGAAACTATGATAACGCACCTACTCATAGCAAGGACATAATCACTTTTGTCTAATTCATGAACAATTTAAAAAAGGTAGAGATAATTCCATACGACTAATTCAGAAACCCTTTGCTTCATTGCCCTACGTGTAGGTTTATTTCTTTCTCACCCAATTGTCTACATCTCTTGAGATCCTCCACATTTCTATAAACGTGAGATCCTCATCTAGTATCATATACTCATGATGATGAGATAGATACATTGACTTCTATAACAAAAAGTACCTAAATGATAATTCATAATTCACAATTCCATTATTATTTCCTTCCAGGTACTTTGGGCAGTCTCTCTTCCTCTACACTACCTATGGGACTTTTAAGAAAACTTGGTTTTAGAAACAAGCTTGCTTTATACCCATGGTTTCTGCGCAAACCTTTTGCCCTTACCCATGTTGTTAACCATTAACATGTTTTGCCTTAGCCCTTAATGAGTGCTTTGTTTAGCAATTCTCAATATTATTGAGTAAATCATCTTTGAACAAAACTATAATTGCATCCAATGCGATTCCCAATCCATTTAGGCGAATAATTACTTATTCTTTATCTATCTCATAGATAACTCTCGGAGTCTAAGCTTTCAATCCCATTGAAACAACTTAGTTGCGCTTGAACTCTTGCTTCAGCAGTCACACATTCCTAGCTTGTGTCGTCGCGTCATATCTTGATGAATCGTGCTTTGGCAAGCCCGGACTCATTCCATCTTGATCTTGACTAGTGCTAAACAAGAGAGTGCAAAGTGGAGCTACACTTTAAACCTTTCATTTCTAGATCGCTCTTTAAAAGAGCTTCTTTTAATGTATGATCATATCATACGCTTCCAAGTTTCTCATTTTGCTTCCAAAGCTCAGAGTTCATGGCAGCTAACACGATGAAAGTGACATCCAAAGAATCATTCTTTGATGTTCCTTTCATTAGGTTTTAGTGTTATTGGCAGTTTGTGGGAAGAGAACTTTATGTTCTACGATGTACAGAATTTTTCTTTTATTTGAGAATAATTCTCAATTTTATACCAGTCTAGAAAATAGATTTCACACAGCTTGTCATTCTTAAGGACATAAAGTCGTGTTTTTTTTTTTATTAATGCCATGGATATTCAACACAAAAAGATTATGCAAAGTATGGTGACGTTTAACTATATTTAACAAGTACTTAAATTGTCAAAATATCTCCCACTATCTTTCTCGGATTAATAATCCTCCATATTAATGCGGAAAATATCTTTATATTTTCTAGTGGGCCAGTATCCATATTTCATTTCTTTTGAGTTTGGTTTGGCAAGTCACCCAAAATTAGTTACTTAGGTAAGAACAATTCCAATTTCATCCCATGCAATTCTTGGTTCAATTGGACAAATTACTCCTTATTTATCTATCCCCATAAATAATTCTAATCGGTTGCCTCTAGGCTTTTAATCCCATTGAAATTACCGAGTTTCGTCCTACCTCTTACCTAAACAATTGCACATTACTAGCTTGTGCCATCGCATCACATCATGACAAACCAAGTCGCCTTGCTTTGGCACGCACGAGCTTGGTAATCATGATCATGATGAGTGTTTAAGTAACGAGAAGGCAAAACGCAATATTCAAAATTGAGGGATTTTGCTTTTCAATTTTAATTGTTTTTGTTGATTCATATCAACTGATCTACTTATTTTGAGTTGGGCAAACTCACAAATAAAAGATCCGGATTGTTAGTTATCTTTTTATCAATTTTTCAAGCATCATCCATACACCAACAATAAATAATAAAACATTAAATTAAAAAACCATAAAAAAATTGAACGTGATATGGATATGGCCTATAAACTAAGATATTCCCAAGCCAATGAGAATATCTATGAACCCTAAAAATAGCAAGCTCATCTCCTTGTGCCTTCATCTTTTGGTCCATGCTCCGTAGCTTCTTAGCCTTGTGGAATGCTCCACCTTTAGGTCCTTTAATTCTTTAGGCTTCTTCTTCTCCATATCTTTACTGTTATCTATTTTATCTAATACTAGCTAGCATCTATACAAAATAAATAAAATCTCACAAGTTGAGAAGAAGACCGGCTCGCAAGCCGTAAAACCTAATTAACTATTACATTACTTTTATTAGCTCGCAGGCCGTAAAGAAAAACCACAAAATTTAAACATTCAAAACAACCACATCTAAGGCCATATCCAATCACCATGCAAATAGCACATAAACATTTAAAATCCAATTTTAACGCGCTTGGTCACTTTTAATTGATTTTGGATGAACTAGGGTCAAAATGGTCCAAGAGGACCCACCGTCACCATAGCCGAAACCCTAAAGGACCGCCACAGGCCTTGGGGTCGGCCGGCCCCTAGCCCACAAGGCTAGGCCGTGCGCTGGGGAGGTCGGCCCTTGGTCGTGGCTTACTTTGGGCGGCAAGGAAGAGAATGGCGGTCCCCTAGGGGGGGGGGGGCGAACCTCCTTGGGAAGTTGTTTCCAAAACAACTTCCTCCTGGTTTCCGAAGTTTAGTTGTTTTCAAATTAGAAAAAACCCTTTTTCCAATTTGTACCCACAACCTAGTTTTCTAGATCAAATTTTTTTACATCCTATGTGATCCAAATTCACTAATCCTTACATCCAATGTCATATTAGGTCTTGTTTAGTTGTATTACATACAAATTGCATCAAATATGCATGATTTGTCCGTTTTACGCGATAAACAATAATGAAAGTGTAAAATAGACATAATCGTAACACATAAACTACATTATGCTCTACGACATGTGGCTCTGATACCACTGTAGGTTTTTGTAACGGATTACGCAGCATAATTAAACAAATATCAATCTGCACAAGGCCCTCCGAGGATCACAAGAAGAGACAACACAGCGATAGTAAAGGATTTAGTAACAATTACCTTGTTTGTCTCCTTGGATGACCTCAAGCGCAAATAGTGTTCGCGTCTCTATGCCTAGTCCACGCCTAGGATCAAGAAATGGATTCCTACACACCTTTGTGCTAGCATCCGGTAGAGGAATGAATAGGAAGGATCACACAACGGAGACCAAAGGGAGGCTCGGCCTCCTTTGGCCGGCGGTTAGGGGGCGGATGGCACAAGGGGGTTCGGCCCTCTTGTGTTTGTTGTCTCCTTGCTTTTCTCCCTCACTCAAAGTATATTATGAGTGTTAGTGTGAGAATGAATCTAGGAATGTCCTTTATATAGTCCAACAACTCCTTGTTAACTGTATAAAGGCCCCTATCCTAATCATGTCCATACACGGATTAGTCCAACTTGCAAATTAGTCCTACTAAGTTTGCAAGTAGTTTCGCATTGCTCATTCTATTAATTAATCATATTAATTAATTCACAATTATAGTTTAATCCTTATGGCGTGTGACCCCATAGGTTTCTACTTAGTTGGTAGTAACGGTTACTAACATGGAGTGGTGTCTAGCAACACATCCATGCCACCCAAATAATAGAAATAGTCATTACTTTGAAAAACCTTGTGCAAGTACTGTCTCATCTCTTTGTCTCTATATCCGTATTGGACAGAGACATACAAGTCACACTCGTATATACAATCCGTAGTTTCTCGATCCTGGGAATAGTCTTATCCGTGTAGATAACATCAGTATCCTATATTGATTTATCTGAGTCTTGCCAAACACTCTATAAGCACCATCCCTCGAGTGGACGTGGATATTTGCTCCCGTTATGTAGGAGGGACAAATTCTATATACATCAATACCATCTCTAATCTTGCTTCATATTGTGTCCGACTACGCCTTTATTTCTACCCAGTCATGGTGTGGCGTTTGATGATGTCAAAACACAATATTCCACAACTAGAGGATCTAGTGACTTCAAGTCTAAGGATGACAATACCATTGTGACTACGAGAAGCACTTGTGACTTTTACAAAACTTGTATGTAGCCTTCTTGTTGTGGGTCAATCCAGTATGCCATTACCCATAATGCACACCCATGTGTTGGATCGTGATATCTCCATATCAATCCAACACCATACTAGTCTATAGGTTATTGTCATTTTAATCAATATAATCGACTAAGGATATTTAAGAATATAACATTTATGTTATAAGAACTTCATTCATGTTAACATATCCCCATATCGATAACACAATGAATAGTAAGTCCATATAAATGTCACAGGAAATAGATTGTCTCTAGGGCATATTTCCAAAACTTTCATGTATGATCATATCATACATATGCCTCCATGTTTCTCATCTTACTTCAAAAACTCAGAGTTCATGGCAGCTAACACAAGGCAAGTGACATCCAAAGAACCATTCTTTGATGTTCCTTCCATTATGTTTTATTGTGTTTTGTTAGTCGGTGGGAAGAGAATTTTATGTTCTACGATGTACAACATTTTTCTTTTATTTGAGAATAATTCTCAATTATATACTAGTCTAGAAAAGAGATTCCAGATAGTTTTTCCTTCTTAAGGACTTAAATTCGCGCTTTGTTTGTTTAATGCCATTGGTATTCAACACAAAAGGAATATGCAAATTATTGTGACATTTAACTATATTTAACATGGACTTTAATTGTCAAACATATCTCCCACTATTTGTCTCGGATTAATTACCCTCCATATTGATGCGGAAAATATCATTATATTTTCTAGTGGGCCGAGATCCATATTTCACTTCTTTTCGGCTTGCTTTGGCAAGTCATCCAAATTTAGTTATTTAGGTAGGAACAATTCCAATTGCATCCCATGCAACACTTGGTTTAATTGGGAAAATAACTCCTTATTTATCTATCCCCATAGATAATCTCAACTGGTTCCCTCTAGGCTTTTAATCCCATTAAAATTACCTAGTTTCCTCCTACCTCTTACCTAAACAATTGCACATTACTTTCTTGTGCCATCGCATCACATCGTGACAAACCAAGTCGCCTTGCTTTGGAAAGCACAAGCTTGGTAAAGCATGATCATGATGAGTGTTTAAGTAACGAGAAGGCAAAACACAATATTTAAATTTGAGGGATTCTCCTTTCAGTTTCAATTGTTTTGTTGATCCATATCAGCTGATCTGCTTATTTGGGTTGGCCAATCCCAAATTAAAAGATTCGGGTTGTTAATTATCTTATTAACAATTTTGCATGCATCATCCATACATCAACAATAAATAATAATATAATAAATAAACTAGCATATTCCCAAGCCAATTATAATATCTATGAACCCTAAGAATAGCAAGCACATCTCCATGTGCCTCCATCTTTTGGTCCATACTCTATAGCTTGTGGAATGCTTCATCTTGTGGTCCTTCAATTCTTCAGGCTTCTTCTTCTCCATATTTTGACTATTATCTATGTTATCTAATACTAGCTAGCATCTATATTAATCAAAAGATGTCACAAGTTGAGAAGAAGACCGAATCGCAGGCCGTAAAACCTAGTTAACTATTACATTAATTTATCGACTCGCATGCCGTAAAAAAAACCCACGAAAATTAAACATACACAACATTCACATTTAAGGCCATATCCAATCACCATGCAAATAGCACATAAACAGTTAAAATCCAATTTTAACGCGTTTGGTCAATTTTAGTTGATTTTGGATGCACCATGGTCAAAACGGTCCAAGAGGCCCACCATCACTAAGGCTGAACCCCTAAAGGACCGCCACAAGCCTTGGGGTCGGCCGTTCCCTAGCCCACACGGCTAGGCCGTGCGCTAAGGAGGCCTGTCCCCTTGGTCGTGACTTTCCTTCGGCGGCAAGGAAGGGAGGGGCGGTCCCCTAGGGAGGCCGAACCTCCTTGGGAGGTTGTTTCCAAAACAACTTCCTCCTTGTTGCACATGTTTAGTTGTTTCCAAATTGGAAAACCCCCTTTATCCAACTTGGGCCCAAACCCTAGTTTTTTAGATCCAAAATTTTAACATCCTATGTGATTCAAATTCACTAATCCTTACATCCAATGTAGTATTAGGTATTGTTTGATTTAATTATATACAAATTGCATCAAATATGCGTGATTTGTCCGTTTTACGCGATAAACATTAATTAAAGTGTAAAATAGACATAATCGTAACACATAAACTACGTTAAGGTCCACGAAATGAGGCTCTGATAACACTATAATGTTTTGTGACAGATTACATAGCGGAAAAATAATAATAATGATCCGCACAAGACCCTCCAAGGATCACAGGAAGAGACATCATAACGATAGTGTAGGTTGTAGTAAGAATTAACTTGTTTGTCTCCTGTGATGACTTCAAACGCAAAATATTGTTTGTGTCTCTCTAGCTAGTCCACGGCTAGGATGAAGAAATAGATTCCTCCACGTCTTGTGCTAGAAACCGGTGTAAGAAGGAACAAGAAGAATCACACAACGGAGAACAAAGGGAGGCTCGGCCTCCTCTGGTGGCCTACGGGTAGGGGACGACACAAGGGGCTTCGGCCCTCTTGTGTTTGTTCTCTCTCCTTTATTTTTTTCTCTCTCACTCAAAGTATGTTATGAGCATTAGTCTGAGAAAGAAGCTAGGAGTGTCCTTTATATAGTCCAACAACTCTTTTTTAACTACATAAAGGTCCCTATCCTAATCCTGTCCATACAAGGATTAGGTTAACTTGCAAATTAGTCCTACTAAGTTTGAAAGCAGTGGTGTATTGATACTTCTTTTTAATTAATCATATTAATTAATTCCAATTCTAGTTTAATCCATATGGAGTGTGACCCTATAGGTTTCTACATAGTTGGTAGTAACTTTTACTAACATGGAGCGGTGTCTAGCAACACATCCATGCCACCCAACTAATAGAAATAGTCATTACTTTGAAAAACCGCGTGCAAGTATTATATCATCCCTTTGTCTATATATTTGGATTGGACACGAGACATACAAGTCACACTCATATATTCAATCCATAGTTTCTCGATCCTGGAAATAGTCTTATCCATGCAGATAACATCAATATCCTATATTGATTTATCTCAGTCTGGCCAGACATTCTATAAGCACCATCCCTCGAGTGGCCGTGGATATTTTCTCCTGTTATGTGGGAGGGAAAAATTCTATCTACACCACTACCATCTCGAAGCTTGCTTCCTACTGTGTTCGATTAATGCCTTTATAACTATCCAGTCACGGTGTAGTGTTTGACGATATCAAAACACAATATTCCACAACTAGAGGATCTAGTGACTTCTAGTCTAAAGATGAGAATACCGTTGTCACTACGAGAAGCACTTGTGACTTAACATAACATGTATGTAGCCTTATCGTAAGTGGGTCAATCAAGTATGACATTACTCCTAATGTATACCGATGTGTTGGATCGTGATATCTTTATATCAATCCAACCCCATACTAGTCTATAGTTGATCGTACAATTAATTAGTATAATTGACTAGGGATTTTTAAGAATATAACATTTGGGTAAAAGACACTGATCACCCTTGAGTTTAGGGAAAAATCCACCCCGCTACCCTGGGTTTTGGAAAAAGATATTTCACACCTAAATAACGGAATATTCCGTGGACAGTTAGCACCCCTCTGTTAGGTTCCGTTAAAAAGTGGATGCTAGAAATTTTTTCGGACCATATTACCCCTGTGTTCTTTTCTTTTATTTTTTTCCCATGTGTATCTTCAAAATAACAAGAACACCAACACAAAAAAAAATCAAACCAAGAACATATTCAGTTTTGAATACAAAACATCAAGAACACAAAAAACTTGAATCACTATGTTTCATGTTTGGAACTTAAGTTCAACAGGGACATTACAAAGAGTCCAAACAAAGTTTGGAACTTAAATTCAAAGAACTCCTAGCTGAAGAATGAGCCACTAGGTTCAAAATATGAACCAAAAATTACATCTTTTCGCTTTCATTCTTGAGAATCGAGAGAAGAAGAAGAAGAAGAAGAAGAAGAAGAAGAAGAAGAAATCGGGTTACAAAAATCAATTATGTAAAAAACAAAACTCAAACTTGGACGCTAACTTTTTGCAGTTATCAATAATGGTGCAATATTTGTTGAGCCATACGAATCCCTGCTAGTGATTGCATCAGTGGATGTTTTAGAATCAGAGCAGACCTGAATTCTTCTGAAACCTTTGGAAGAAGCCAAAAGAAGAGCATGCCTAATACCAGTTGCTTCTAACACAAGCGTAAATTAAATCATATGAACCTGCTTTGACCCATTTCTCACAACAAAAATTCTGACCATTTAAGGAAACAATACCCACACTTCCAAAGCATCTATTTTCCTCAAAGAGTCCATTTCCTGGCACTTCTTCCACCGCTCGCAGCTTTCAATTTCATCTTCTCATTTTGAATTTCTTCGTCAATCTCTATCATTTTCCCGCTTCAGCTTTGTAAATCACAATCACCATTACCACATCAATTCTCTCTTCTGATAACCCTAAAAATCGCATCCATCTCCTTCAATTTCATGCCCCAGATTTGGTGTTCTCGCGATTTATCACCACAATCTGTGTACGTGATGCTATGAAGAATCGGAGATTGAGACCAGATGTCGACTCGGCCAACGCGTTCTACGGAGGCGGCGTCAGAGCCGCCGGAGCAATGATCCAATGACACCAAGGAAGCGCCGAAGACGCTGCCGGTGGTGAAGTTGGGGAAGATCATCCGATTCCGGTTCGGCGGAGCCCTAGCAAGACCGGATTTGCCGATGGCGACGGTGAGAAGCAATGCGAGGACGTTTCCATGCTCGTCGCTTCTTCTCTCGGCCTTAATCACATCCGGACACGATCTGCTCCGCTTCTGTGGCGCCTCTCGACGTCTTCCATTCGCACAACCGCCACGGTGAGAAGCTGGTGGCGATAGGCTTGAGTTTTGGATCTGATATCGAAGGAGGAAGGAGAGAGAGAGGGGTGATGAAGAGGAAGGCAGCTGTGAGAGATGGAGGGATTAGGGTTAGAACTGAAGGAGAAAGAGGGGTGAGGGTGATATATAGGGGTAATTTTATAAAGTTTCAGGGGTAAAATCGTCTTTTTTTTCTCGTGATGTTAATCAACTGTTAGTCTCCATCCAAAAAAGGGTGCATAGTGTCTTTATCCAAAACCCAGGATAGCGGAGTGGATTTTTCCCTAAACCCAGGGGTGGTCATTGTCTTTTACCCATAACATTTATATTCTAATGAGTTCATTCATGTCAACATATCTCCATATCGATAACATAATGAATAGTAAATCCATATAAATGTCACATGAAATAGATTGCCTCTAGGGCATTCTCCAACAAGAATATCATCTGAAATCTAAACATTGGTACACAGACCAGAGGGCAGTTGAAGAACTTGCGTGCCTTTAATGCCTTTGTATCACCGGTAGAACCTAAGAATGCAAAGGAGGCATTACAAGAAGCAGATTAGATCATTGCAATGCAGAGTGAGCTAGATGAATTTGAGAGGAACAAAGTATGGAACTTGGTTCTAGGCCAAAGACTCAGTCAGTAATTCGAACCAGGTGGGTGTTCAGAAACAAGCTTGATAAAAATGGTAAGGTAGTCAGGAACAAAGCCAGACTTGTGGCACAGGGGTATAATTAAAAAAAGGTATTGATTATGAGGAGACATTTTCTCATGTTTCCAGGTTAGAAGCTATTAGAATACTTCTTGCATTTGCATCTCACAAACACAAAACTTTATCTAATGGATGTCAAATGTGCTTCTTTAAATAGCTATTTACAAGAAGTATATGTTGCTCAACCTCCTGGTTTTGAAGATGATAATTTTCCTGATCATGTTTAAAAACTTTACAAAGCTCTCTATAGCCTCAAACAAGCACCAAGGGCTTGGAATAACAGACTTTCTAAATAATTTATTGAAAATAATTTTAAGAGAGACCTAGTAGACAAAACTCTTTTTTATTAAGACTCGTGAAAAATACATCCTAGTAGTACAGATTTATGTTGATGATATATTGTTTGGTGCTACTAATGATTCTCTGTCAAAAGAGTTTTCTAGTCTAATGTGCAGGGAATTTGAGATGAGCTTGATGGGAGAATTAAATTTCTTTATTGGACTTCATGTACATCAAATGAAGAAATATTTTTTTTGCATCAAGGCAAATATACAAAGGACCTGCAAAATAAATACAACATATCTCATTCCAAGGTAGCCAAGACTCCAATGAGTTCTTCATTATCCTTAGACAATGATACAAATGGTAAGAGTGCAAATCAAAAGGAATACAGTGTTATGATTGGTTCACTATTTTATTTGACTTTTAGTAGACTAGATGTCATGTTTAGTGTCTGTATGTGAGATTTTAAGCAGATCCTACGGAATGTCACTTAGTTGCTGTCAAAAGAATTTTTAAATATCTGAATGGTACCAAAGACTTGGGGCTTTGGTATCCAAAAAGGTCTAACTTCTCTTTGAGTGGTTATTCAGATGCAGACTTTGCAGGATACAAAGTCGACAGGAAGAGCACTTCAGGGTGTTACCAATTTATTGGCTCATCACTGATAAGCTGTAATTAAAGAAGCAAAACTCAGTAGCCTTGTCAACTACAGAAGCTGAATACATAGCAGCTGGAGCGTGTTGCTCACAAGTGTTGTGGATTGCTCAACAGATGAGAGACCTTGGCAGTGAATTCAGAGAAGTTCCTATCAAATGTGACAACACAAGTGCCATTTCAATCACAAAGAATCATGTGCAGTGATCATGTGGAGAAAGGTGATGTGTCTTTATCTTTTTGTATCTACTGCTATGCAGATTGCTGATATTTTCACAAAACCATTGCCCGATGAGAGGTTTGTAGCTCTAAGGCTGGAACTCGGCATGCCAAACAAGGATGCATTGGTTTAGGGGGAGTATTAGATCATATGTGTTGTTTGTGTGAAATTCTCAAATCCTTGAAAAATATTTTCCCAAGCCTTGGAAGTCTTCCTCAAATCTTTAAAATTTCCGATTGTTTTGCAGTTAACCAAAGCTCTGGACCTCTACTTCAAAGCTTTGGAGAATAATTTTGTTCATTTTATTCAATAATTGGATCAAATAATATTTGGAATTATCTTAATAGATATTTGCAAAATATTGTATTGTTCAGAGATTTTCTTAAAAATATCTTAAAATATCATTTTCTGAGTTTTAGATAACTTTCAAAAGAGTCATTTTTATTCTAAGTTTAAACTCTTTTCCTCCTTTTAAGCAAATCACTCCAGGCATTCTCTTCTATCTCCTTCAATCTTTGTATCTGTATCTCTCCCTCTCTCTAATATCTCTATATCTCTTCAAACCCTAAACCCTAATGAAGCAAAAAATCAAAATGGATTCAGCAGCAGAGTCAATGATCATCAATGGGGAAGAAGATAAGGGAAAATATAAAGGCAGAGATCACAATATTATAATCAGACTCAGAGAGAACTACAAGCATGCAGAAGTTTTCTCCTCCAGCAAAGAAGATCATACAGGAGAAGGATATGTAGGAAATAGGTTCTAGTTCTGGGAAGGAAAATGGAGAAATCAAGAAGGATCAGGCAGACAGCAAGAAGAAAGATGGTGAAAAGAAGAAGAATCCAGCAGAATAAAAGAGGGGTGATCAGACATCAAAAGAATACAAGGGTCAAGCACAGTGTCGTGAAGACTAAGGGAAAAGAGCTTTCTAGCTATGGTAAGAAATTACTGCCTAATTCTTGGTTTATAAATTCTGAAGTTAAGGGTATTTGGATGGATGGTTATGCTTCTGCTAAGATAGCATATTGCAGTATGATTTTTGACGAATGGTTGGAAAAATTGGATTTAGACTGCATTAGAAAGCTTAGAGGTTCATCTATTTGGCATATCCTAAACCCTACTTTTGTGGCATATCCTAGGTTAACCAGACTGTTTTATCTGAATATTAACCAAGGGGAGGGTGATAGTTATGTTTCAACTTCTAGGGTGGCTGGTATTGACATGAGACTTGATCATAGAACGTTTGCCAAAGTTTTGGGGATTCCAAAGAAGTATAAGGTTGATAAACACCCTGACCGGAAGGAGTTTTTAGAGAAAGCCAAATCTGAATTCTTTCAGGAGGGTACTCCATTTGGATCAAAACAATTAACACACACTGTGTTAAATTGTGAGACTAAAATCTTATTCTCCATTATAATGAGATGTGTAGTCCCAAGAGAGAATTCTAAGGAATTGGTTACTAATAGGGTGCAGATTTTGATGTATCTGATATGTCAAGGCTTTGAAATTGATCTATTTAGTGTGGTAATGGAACACATGGTTTATTGTAGCACTAGGACCAGAAATAACTCTTTACCCTATGCAAACATGTTACCTTTATTCTTTGAGCATTTTGAAGTACCTGAGAAGGAGGAGGAAAAGATTACAAGTGGATTGGATTATTTTATGAGAATTCTCTCCAAAGGATTGGAGTAGTGCAAACTGAAAAGGGGAGCTGGAAGTTTTTTTCTGAACTATCTCCTGGTGAACTTAAAGAGAATAATTTTACCACACCCAAAGCTTCAACCAACATAGAATTTTCTCAGGTCATATACAGGATATACTATCTGGAAGATGGACTAGAGGACCTAAGGCAGGGTCAGTTTGACTTATGAAAGGAAGTTGGGAAGTTCAAGTCTGTGATGTATTTCAATGGAAGAAAAGTTGGATGTGATCATCAAAGGGATGAATATGGAGAAAGTGCAATCTACTGAGAGTGTGGATGAAGATACCATTGATTCAGATATGGTCATCGGAGAAGCAGCCAAGTTGAGAAGGAAGAAGAAAGTACCAGAGGTTGTCACCTCAAAGGAGCTGTTTGAATCAAGTGGTGATGAAGCTATTGATGATGAAGAGGATACTGGTGATGAAGAAGCTTCAAGTGATGAGGAATCAACTGGGGAGGAACAAGAAGAAGCTGAGACATCCAAGTGAAAGGAAAATGTTAAGATAAATTCCAAATGAGGGAAGAAGAAAGCTAAGAAGGATGTTGAAGAAGAAGTCAAAGTCTCAAAGCCTTGGATTTTTCAAAAAAAAAAACACTCTGAACAAGGTCCTACATTCCTCAAACTCTTTTGATGAAATTCAAAAATCGGGAGAGAATATGTGGTTTAGGTTTTATTTTTTATCTATGTGCTAAGTGTTTTAGGTGTTACAATTTATTGCATATATATGTATATATGTTGGATTCTAAATGCTATTGATTTGAAGGACAGATAAGACGGGAAGAATATTTGGTTTGTCTTTCATCATGGGAGAGATTGATAATTCAATCCTTTTGGATTAAAATGGCGTATAAACTCAGGGGGGATTATACTTAAAATATGATGAAAAACAAGATTGGTTTGAGAGACATGTTCAAAGCTCCAAAGCTTTGAAACATACAATGTCTATACTCTTGCTATACTAGCTGACAGATTTATGTGTTGCAGGACTTACATTGGATTGAAAACTTGATTATAAACTTTATATAGTCTCTTAAAAATATTTTTGAGTTTGTATATTGAGCTTATATTGCTAGACAATTTTACAGATTGATATGTCTTTAGGATCACTGGATGATGGCCAAAGCTCCAAAGCTTTGGTGGTTGTCCTCGATTCTTGCCTATGGTATACTGGCTAAAAAAAATTTGTTCCAGGATGACATATCGAGCTGTGTGATTGCTTATTGACTTGTTCTAAGTTATATTCTCAATATTGATTATTATTTTGATATATATATATATATATATATAATGTTTACACTTAGAAAATAGCTATGCTTATTGGTTTAAAATGGTCTGTCAAACAGGTCATTATATTCATGCTATTTAATGTGGATTGTGTCTTAACTTGTGTTCAAGTTTTGCAGGGCTAGACTTTGATTTTTTTTTTTAGATTATCAAGTCAAGAGAGCCGTTTGAATATAGCTCTTGAGAATAGCTGTTAGGTTGTTGAGTATTTGCAGGAGTTGGTTCCTAAAATCTCTCAAGTTGTTGCTGCCAGTTTATATAAACTGGGTTTGAATTTCAAGCAGCAAGAGACAAGAGTGAGTGAAAGAGATTATACTTTGAAAATAAGAAAGAACATACGCATGAGATCAACCAACAACTCTCCAACCATTCAAACAGATTGAGAGCTCAATATTGAAGAAGATCATTCATCTCAAATAATTCAAGGTTCATGAAGAACACTTCAAGCTTCATTGCTTACTCTGTTTTCTATGTTCTTCATACTTGTGCTTAATATGTTTATTCATTAGAGTTTCTATACCTCATTGGCTGTTAGAAGTTGAAGTTGTTCAAGTGAACAACGAGAGGTCTTATTGTTTCATTAGATTGTAGCTGAAACTAGATTGGTTTGGAACCACAAGTTGTATAGGTGTAAGGGAATTCACTTAGGCTTGAGATCTAGGGCTAGGGCTGTGATTAATAAGAAGTTGTTGTCATACTTGTAGATTTTTTGTTGGGAAAGTAATATTTTGTGCAAAATTTTGGGGCGAAATAACATTTTCAAAACTTAACAACACATTCAGCAAATTTACTTCCTATGTTACTCGTTCGAATTAGGGTTTCTCATTCATCTCATCTCTCATCGCACCTGAGGCCGCTCACTGGCATTTTTCCATAAGCTCTCTCAAACCAATCAACTCTTACATTGGCAAGGGACGTGAATTCAAACCCTAGAAAAAGTAAATGGAGAGAGGGCTTGGGAGAACCGAACAATTCTGGAGAACATCCGGCGAACTGAAGAGCAGTTTTCCATGGTGTGTGGTCGTCTCGCCTCGAATACGCCACATAGAAGGTCACAATACGGACTTCTAACCCAAGTAAGAAATCCTAATTTGTCAAATTTGGTTATTTTGTTTTGATTTGGATAATTTTGCCCTATTAACCATATTTGACTGCAATTTCGAGATGTGTTCTAGCCCTACTTCGAACTCCTTCCTTGGAACCCTTCGGTTGTTTTACTGAGTTTCAGGCCCTTTTTTTCAAATATTATATGTTTGTTAAAGACTTAAGAGTTTCAATTGGCTTGAATTATATATTCACGTGCTATGTTGTAAGTTGCTATATTCATTCTCCTTGGCCTCTAAATCGATGCAGTTCCCTTTGTGCTTGTACTTTCCTTTCATTATGTGTATATGAATGCTTTCCTTATCATCTCTTGAGTAATTTCATTAACTTAAATCATGAAAATGTGAGTAATGTTTTTTTTTCCAAATTCCATATACACATAATGACCCAGATTTTACGCTTCAAATGCAATATTACAGTTATCGCCTTTTTGAAAAGTATAATTCAATGATAACTTTTTACCATTTTAAGTTATGATATAAAATTAATTACTATACAGTGTCACGTAACACTCTTTAAGAGAAATCGTAAGAACTCCTTGTAGAATTGTACATATATCGATTCAATGATAATTGTTTACTTTTTAAGTTATGATAATAAAAATAATTAATATAGAGTGTCATGTGGCACTCTCTAAGGCCTCGTTTAGATAGCAGCATAAGGGGTCAGCATAGTATAACTTATGCTCCCCCCCCCCCTTATCCAGTGTTTTGGGTTCCGGTATAAGGGGAGCATAAGTTATAACCTGGCATAACTTTTTCAATTTCGTGAAGAAAAGTTATACCACCTCTTCCGAGGTATAAGGCCGGATAAGGGATGCAGCATAACTTATAAATTTTTTTTGAGGAAAATATTCCAGTATATTCACCCTAGTTTCTACCCCTTATCTCCCAAACCCTACAACATGACCCATATTTCATCTCCTTCAACCTCCTACAAAATCACCAGTCACAACCACCATGAACAACCATCCTCTCCACCATTAATTCTAACAAAAAACACCATTAGCCACCAATAAAACGTCACCAACCCAGAACATCAATCAAACCAGCATTATAGCCCTTAATTGTTCAATTTACCACATAACCATCTGATCACAACTGCCAGCAACTCCTGTCACCGCCTACAATCGAACAACCAGTCTCCCTAAAATCATACCTCCAATCGACCAAAACTGCCACGGCACAATACCACTGAAACCCAAATACCCAATTCACCATCTTCTCAGCCTGAAATCCACACCCAACACCAATTGATTCTCTCACGGAATCCGACCAACCCACTGAAACCCACAGTCAATTACAGTGAGCAAGACTCTTCCTTCACCTTTGTACTTTCTTATCTTAGCTATGAACCACATCATCAACCATCCCAATCCACCAATAAATCCGGCCAAGACGACCATCATCACATAATCGCCATCAATATTCAATCCAATCCAAAAAAACAGAAGAGGAGAAGAAGGCAAAACCGGAGCTCTCACGAACTGGATACGGAGCTCGCACGAGTTCATCATTTCTAACAATTTGTTCAAATACTTAACAAAGTTATTTAACAATTATAGTTCGTTGATTAAGTTTATCAAAGTATGTTTAATTAATTTTTGTGTTTTAATAGAATATTATAATACGAACATCTACATATTCAAAACACGACACTACAGTGTAATGTGGTCATCTTCACATTAACCATTCATCATATCCTGCATCTTATCCGACAACACCCATACACAAACATCCAGCATGCCTTATCATGACTTATAAGACAGTAATTAACTTATCTTGCTTATTATCCCAACATAAGCATTATCCCTACATAATTTATCAGCTACCCAAACGAGGCCTAGGGGCATCTCCAACTCATGTCATTTACCCCCTCCCCCAACCTCTGCTTCCCGCTTCCCAAAACTACTATTCATCTTCAACCCATTCATTTCTCCCCGCCCAAAGAAAATGAATTTTAGTATATATTTAATGATTTAAAAATAAACTATTAAAAAAAAAAAAAAAGTAAATTCGAAATAAGAGTTGGTAGATTGCTATATTTTGTATCGTTATGATTCAATAAATTTGAAGTTTTTTAACCATGTTTTTCAATTATTTAATTATTAAAATTACTAATTGTGTAAAAAATGATCTATCAAATTTCCAAAAAAATGAAATAACGATAATTTTTCGTAAATGTATTTTTCGATAATCGAGAATACACTCTTATCTTTTTTAGAAACAAATACTACACATTATTAACTTTAATAAATAATAAAAATATTAAAATATATTAATCATAATAACAAATAAAAAATGTAATCATAAATGTCATGAAGTATAATTAATATTTTCAAAAATTAGATTAATTAACCACACCATGTAGGGAGAGGGGGATGTCCATGGGGAGGGGAAAAATGATACCGGTTGGAAATGCTCTAAGAGAAATCCTAAAAATCCGTGTAAAATGGAGATAGAGGGACGAAGATGGGAAGACTTAATTCAATATATATATATATATATATATATATATATATATATTTATATATATATATAAAACACAGGAATTGATTCTTACAAAGTCACTAACATTATTTATGCATCTAATGACTAATGAAACTGCATAAATGATGTTAGTGGCTTTATAAGAATCATTTTCTGTTTTGTAAGAATCATTACCCTAAACACACACACACACATATATATATTGGTTTCTGTTCTCCAAAAATCTAACAGATGTTAGTAAGGTGTTTGATTGTTTTTCCACCACCCTATACGTCCCTCCTTATACCCTCACCAAAACAAATTTATTTAGAAATTATTATGGTCTTTAATGTATGGCCTTTGACCGATCTTCACAAAGTTTCTCGCAATGGAGCAGACTTAATCGTAAAACGAATGTGTGTATATATGTATGTACACATGGCGTGCTTCATTATCTCATGACTTGTTTGAGTGTCTCACATTGTTACAGCTCTTCTTATTCTTTCAATTGGGTTAGCAACTGAATAGTGAGTGTCTTTGTTTCAAAAGTCAAAAAGAACAGTGATGGGTCTTTTTTCTCATTTGTGAAAATGAAGAAATTCACACAATACTAGATTTGATTTTGTGTTCTTTTGCTCAATTTCATGCAGGAAATGGAGATGGAGGGACGAAGATGGGAAGACTTAAACATGGATTGTTTAGTTAGCATATTTGGAAGAGTTGGCCTAGAAAATTTACTGTTGAATGTTCCTTATGTGTGCAAATCATGGTATAAAGCCACTTGTTGTCCTCAGTGTTGGGGAACTCTTGACTTCACCGAAGGCTTATACGTTTGCCTATACGATAGCGATGTGTCATCATCAGATGGATATGGTTTCTTCGTCGATGAGGTAACAGATGGGTTTATTAAAAAATATCATCTCAACAGTTCAGAATCTATTAACAGTTTCTTCAAGTTTGTAGCCAAGCGCAGCAACGTTTGTGCTACGTTTGTGAAGCTACCGTCCATCTGCACGCAAGAAGCAGTACAGTTCATTTCAAATGAGTAAGTGCTTGTTTGGAAATCTAGTTTATAAGCAGATTGGTTATAGTTTTTTTTAAATTAAATAATGTTTGCAATTGTTGTTATTTTTTTCCTTTTGTAGGACTTTTTATTTCGGTCAATCTAGAAACATGATTTTTTTTGGACCTGTTGTTTCCTAATTTCAGTCAGATACCAAACATGATCCAAGTTTATTGTATTTATCTATCGGAATTGGATAACGCACATGTATATTCAGCATACCTCAATTCATTTCCTTATGTCTCACAGGTGTCCTAATATTAAAATTTTACAGTTCGCAAGATTTGCTGGATGCGATCTAAAGTCTGCGTTCCCATCCCTCATAAGCAAGTGGAAAAGTTTGGAAAATTAATCTAAGTTTTCCTTGGGGTGATAATGCAAGAGAAGTCTTTGAGCAACTCAGTGTTCACTGCAACAACTTTGTAACACTGCAGATTCTTGACGGCCAAATTGGGAAAGATGATGCATCTGCTCTAGTAACATATCTACCAAATTTGAAGGGTCTGAGCATGAGATATGCGGAAATTGCTAAGGACAATCTATTAATGATTTTGAAGTCGTGTACAAAATTGGAGTTTCTGGATGTTAGGAACTCTGTGGGTTTTGATGAGGATGATGATGAAATTGTGAATGCAACATCTCATATACGCTCAGCCAAACTGGAAGGCTCCACACTGGATTGGTATCCCGACTATGATGACAACGACTATGGTGGCATTATCGACTGTCCTTTTATGAATGATTTCTTCTAATTTGGTTATTGATGCATTTTTGAAAATCTCTAGCAACTTTGTTGTTCTCACTACTGAGGAGATTTTGATTTAATCTTAGCTTGAAAAAAAAGATCTTTTAAGTTTGATCGTTGCAGAATAATCGTTGTGGAAATTTAAATATCTCATGTTGTAACATTTGCACTTCTTTTGTGATGGATCCATTCAGCGCATACCAGTTTTTTGTTAAAACTACCTCTCACCAAAGACCTTCTCTGAAATCCCGGTAACCTCCACCTAGAGGTGCATTTCGGTTCGGTTTAACCGGCGGTTCCGGTTAAAACCTAACCGGTGTAACCGGTAGAGACGAACCGTTAAGCGAACCGAGATAGGTAGGACCGAAACCGTACCTGGACCCGGTATTCAACGGGTACGGTTCGGTTGGGCATATTTCAGAACCGGAACCGGCTTGGAACCGAACCGGAACCGGTAAAACCGAACTTCTTTTACGCCAACAAAACTACCAAAAAAGAAAAAAAATAAAATAAAAAAATCCGGTATAGGACCGGAACCGGTAAAGACCGAACCGAAGTACCGGTTCCGGTTAACCTGTCCCGGTCCGGTTCTATGTAATTCGAAATCACCAGTTTCGGCTAAACCGAACCGATTCTACCAACCGACCGGTTAAACCGAACCGGAACCGATGGAACCGGTGAAGTGCGGTTCGGTTCCGGTTTCGGTTAACCGAACGTGCACCTCTACCTCCAGCAATGGAAGCAAGACTCGTGCTGTTCATCGTCAGGAGTACGCCCAGAGACTTGTGTTGTTCATCGTCTCCACCTCTCTACCTTTGGTTTAGTGGGGGCCACACAAAGCCATGCGCTTAAAAGTAGTGCTTTGAACAAAAGGTAGAAACTTAAACAGTTAAAATTGTAATTCTAGTGGGGGCTAATTAGATAAAAATTGGGAAATTGTGCAAGATAAAAGTTGCAATTATAGAAAATAAATGTGGGCTATAGCCCCCAGTCCCACTAGCCCAAGTGTGGATCCACCCTTCCGTGCAGGACCCATGTAGAGCACTGATGTTTCGGGATTTGGACTCATTAAACGCCCTACGTACACTGGCTGACGAGCCTTCCCGAAGCCTGCTTTGTAAGCTTCGCAACTGCCTTCCTCAGGAAGGGGCGGAGATGCAACCCAATCAATTAGTGATCATTGTAACACTCTTGCACAGGAGACTTGATTTGGTAAATTCACTATATTGTTTTTTTCTTTTTGTCTTGTGTGATACTTTTATTGTGACTAAACATTCAACTTTTAATAAGATTGTTCAAACTAGGAACTAAACATTCAACCAGAACGCCGGTTTCATTACCCTGACTCTCCCATTGAAGCAAACAACAAGAACGCTATGCAACAACTAAAACAAGAAATCTTTTACCTAAAAAAAAATAAGGAGTTTGTCTACCTCTAGTTCAAATCTCATGAACACCAGTTATACTTGGAACCACTGGAAATTGACATGACCATCTAAAATTGTAGATATACCTGGAACCTGTGGATTGTGAGCTTGTGGATTGTTGAGGTGTCGCTGCCCGTAAACACAGTTAACGAGGAAAAAATCCCTTAAAAAAACAACTAAAACAAGAGAGAGAGAGGGGGGGGGTTACATGTTTGCTGCCTCTCCATATTATTAATGGAATTATTACTTCGTTTCATTATCCTCAAGCTAAAGAAAATCGTCGTAAGGGTTTATAGACATTACATCTTTTCACATGATTTTACAGGACTCAGCATTCCCCACTAAATGGTGGAGCTCAACAAATACACAGAATGGACACGCTTAATCTGCATCAGCAAAATACACAATTTCTAAATGTGGCCGTAATTTTTATGTTCCAACATACAAACTGCAGAAGGTGTGAGGCATCTGGGAGATAGACAACAGATGCACACATTTCTTTGGAGCGCTAGTGTACTTGAGCGCCGCTCTCTGCTTTTGACTGGAAAAAAAGTGAACCTAAGAGCACAGCAATGCCTGTTATGGCAATGGTGAAAAGGAGGCGCTTTGGTGAGAACTCGTACGGCTGCCTTCTTTGAGCACCACGCTCTCTCGCGCCGCGGTTTGCCTCAGCTGGTCGTGTGGTCCTTCAGAGATCCAGATGAAAACAAAAAATCAGTAGAGAGAAATTGGTGCCGACACTTTCTGGAAACAAAAGCATGTAAACGATACAGGATATAGTCACTTGCTCATTTAAATAAGATTACTAACTACTCCGTCGTATATTTTTATAATTGTCTTCAGGTTCTTGCTTTTGCTCTACGAGCATCTCCAAATGGGACTATTTTTAGGCAAGTTTTGTCCAAAATTCAGCTCAAACATCTGGGTGCAAGGCTGGCCTAAATTTCCACCAGGCCTATTTCTTGGACAACTGAAGGCTATTCATGGTGGAAATACATTAAAAAAACCAAAGTTTAATCCATAGTTGATTGTTTAATGATGAAAACGCGAAACTAATAATATAATGATGGTGGCCTATTTAGGCCTTTTGCTATAGTAGCAACCTATAAAGTGTCGGAGTGAACTTTAGGGCATGGACAAATTTAGTCCAAAGAACGTTTTGTTGCTGGAGATGCTCTAAACACCTCACCCTTGGCACATATCAATACTCTTTATACAACTAATAAAAGGTCAAGTGGTCAACTATGGATGTCAGCTAACATCAAGGATTTAAATATAGGTTGATATCGTACCGTACCGAGCGATCCGGAACAATATCGGTGGGCACTGAAACCGATACTCCCGGTGCGGTACATAAGATTCGGATTCTCAATCGAACCGTCCGATACTCACATATTTCGGGCGATACGACCGAGAAAGATGAAAAACGGGTTGAAAAGAGAAGGTAGAATGTAAATCTATTCTCGTACCTTGACAAGTGAATAGTTGAGGAGACGAAAAACCCCGAATCGAAACCCTAGAAATCCAAATCGCTCGAATGCCGTTCTTCGCGTCGCAGTTGCAATCCCGAACGGAGGCGGCCCCTCTCTCTCTCTCTCTGTCTCTCTCTCTCTCTCTCTCTCTCGATCTCTCTCTCTCTCTCTCTCTCTCTCTCTCTCTCTTTCTCTCTCTCTCTCGATCTCTCGATCTCTCGATCTCTCTCTCTCGAATCTTGCGGCTGTGGTTCTGTATAACCTTACCCTAATCTAGAATATTTGTAAACTACAAGTAGTGTATGTAAGACTTAGGTTGTGTTTGTTTGTGTCGTTTAAATTGTATGCTATGTTATGTTTGGTTTAAGTTATATTAGAATGACAATAAATATGTTTGATATACAAGACAATGTCTTACAAATACTTTCGCATCTTTTGAGATTTTTTCCATATTCACGCGTTCGGTCACCGATTTCCGTTACGGTTTGTCCGTTACTGGTCAAAACCGTTTTCCGCGATCGTTACCGATACCTCGGCCAATACCTTTATTTAAAATCATGCCCGACACCAAAGGGGTAATACTTATCACTTAAAAAGAGGTTTCCTTCATTCCTTGTACCCGATTTCTCAGTTCTTCCCGATGGTTATATCTTCCATCTTTTGGAATGATTTTCTCTTCCAAGAAATCTTTATTCAGCTACACCTGTTGATGCACCTCAAACATTCAGTTCTCCTGTCATCAGTTCTGATGAATTTTTCCTTCAGCACACTAAGTCCAAAATGGTATCAAATCCACTTCAGAAAATAGCGACAGTCCCAGCAAGGACAGAGGCAGCCACAGCAATAATGGATGTACTTTGGTTTTGGGCAGGGAGGGAGCCAGGGATTACGAAGTACCGGGGCACTGTCTTAGTTTTTTAAAAGAGGTGAAGCACTTTCATAATTTTAACAAGGGCACTTTTGAAAATTTCTGGTAAAAGTAAGGCTATTAGTGTATTTTTCGAAGTGTGGCACGTGTCCCGCCGTGCCCCACTATAGTTCTGTCCCTGGTTTTAAGACTAGTGAGATGAGGTCAGTCGGCGGAAATCAGAACAGGTTCTGTTATATTACCATACGTTGCTTCTCAGGGCCTGGTCTTTTCTATCATCCATTACAACTATGACCTTTTTGCATGTAAAATAAAATAGAAAGAGGTCGTATATAATGGTCTTCGTACCTGGAAGATTCTCCAGCACTGTCTACGTCACCATTGCATCTGATCTCATGACTATTCCTTTCACGCAGTCTAATATATTTCCTACACAGATGACACAATTCTGTCCGGTTCCCACAAACTTCCTGAAGTGATAAACACAGATGGGTCATAAGATATAACGCTACTGCTATATTTTTATATCAAATAAAGAGGCAACTCATACCTGATGCTCAAGTAGATCGATAGCAGGCAGTGGGAACTCACAGAACTCGCATGTCACAATTCTTTTGGGGCAGTTCTCGCCTTTATGCACAGCCAAAATTTCCCGTTCCATGGTTTCACTACAGAGTGAGCATGATACCTGCTCAAGAAGAATTTCCACAAGCTGAATCAACATAACGATACCCAAGAAATCACACTCATGACGACATTATTAAAGTGTAGAGCTCAAACTGCAGACAGCAAGTTTTATCTTCAAGGCTCAGATAATCTCCAGCAAGCATAAGAATCTAAAGTTTACTTCTGGGAGCCCAAAAAAGTTTCATGGATGTAAATACATACAAATGGAGTTACAATGTGCTCTTACTTGTAAACACTTGAAGTTCACCTGCTAAGTGCTAACACAATTCACTGAACGGTCAGGGTTGTTACCTTGTTCATGAAACGAGGAATAGCTTCTTATGCCTCATTCAAAAAGGAACACCAAATGTTGCAATGATTCATGGTGGCTCAAATAAGAATGGCACATCAGTTGACCAATTCAGTGCTGAAATGTAATGGGATGGCCAACAAGCAGTCCTGTGAGTCTATGACCCATGGCCCAAGGGAGGATCTACCCTTTGAGATGTGGGGGCCATAGCCCCAACTCAACTTTACGGAATTGCGATTTCACCCTATATTTTGTCCAGTCAATTCAGTTTAGCCCCCAGTGAAATTATATAATACTCCTCATTATTATGTTATTTCATTGAACTTTCATATTTTTAAAATTCGGCCCCCACTGGAAAAAATCCTGGATCCGCACCCCTGCCATGGCCAACTTACACATTTCTTGTGTTTAAGGTGATTTTGGTATGACTTATTTGCAACTTAAGCTAACTTATAAGTTCATGTCAAAACAAGTCTACGACAAAAAAAAAAAAAGAAGAAGAAAGATATTCGTGTTTGGTGTAAAAGTTGTTAAGTCCAAAAGTTCTAAAAAAGCTACAAAACCCCAACTTTTTCTTAAGCTCTACACTATGATTTAATAAGTCCAAATCCAAAATTTCAGCTTATAAGTCACACACCAAACACTACTTATAAATTATAAATTGAAGACAACTTATAATCCGGAATTGACTTATAAGCAACTTATAAGTCATACCAAACTCCCCCTAAGTAAAGCATCCCAAGGAAGACAGACTACAAAGAACGCAATTCAACAAGGGTTCTAAACTAAAATGAACATAAGACTAACAAAGCTCCTTCTCTTCTGCTTGCTTACAGGACCGGCTGGTTTGGACTTCGGAACTAGGTTCACACACAAAATCTATGACGAACTCTCTACCCACTTATCTTCACCTCTAAACATCCCAAAATGCAACAGATAAATTGAACACAGCCATCTTGTGGTTTTGAACACAGTAACGAGCACATTCTTGGCATAAACGAGGAAGACTTTGGTTGACTTGTCGGCATTCAGTTTTGTGGGCATTGACTAGTTTCAGCAAACAAGACACCAGCGGATTACGTCACTTTCTTTAACAAGTTTCCCACTCTCAAAACCCATGACTGCACAGATACCTACAGCTTTATAAGTATACAGAGAAGTTAGTACAGAACTACAATTTTTAGGCAAAAGGTAGGCTGCCTTTAAGGCTTGCACGACTCTGTTGCATACAAATCATTTGAAATCAGTTGCCGATCAGATCAGAGGTACCACAATTCTCTTATACCCATGGGAATTGTGAATGGATAACACAGTCAAAAAAAGGTACACACTTGAATGTTGAATTTGACGAATAATATGTTACTATGTGTACTTTGAATCATAGAGCAGGGAGAAACCAATGTCACTATCCTTCTGCAGACGGGGAAACAAGTTCCAATCGAGGAGCATCTTTCTGAAGACATGACACATTTTAAAAAGCGAGGTGGTAAGAGTAGACTTTTGCTACTTTCAAAAAGTTTCGAGAAAGGATGAATGAGACTGCAGAAGGCTGAGATAATAATTAGGTTTTCTTTGATCTTGATTTATTATATGCTGTATGTCTCAGACTAGTTAATTTCGTTTAATGAATCTCCGTGTAAGAAGAAAGAAAAAAAAGACTAAGATAGAGGCATCACTACAGTTTTCACCGATTTACCAGGTGTCTGCGATAGTAGTTAGGTTTTCTTTGACCTTGCTTTATCATTTGTTGTATGTCTCAGACTAGTTAATGTCGTTTAATGAATCTCCATGTAAAGAGGCATCACACTACAGTTTTCACCTATCTACCACGAGGTCCGCGACTCATTCACGCCATAGCAAATTGGGATCGGGATCATGCATTCTGAATCATGGCATACTAATGGTCCAGAATGGTGAATTTGGAGACTCCTACGACTGGTCACTGCCTATGCTACCACAATTCACTCGTACCCTAGCGATTTGCAAATTGAATCACATGGCCTAAACATGGTGCAATAGCGATCAGAAACACTGAATCTGGTGATCGCACAGATTTTTCATGATTTTCGCCTTAAAATTTTTGTAGGAGGGAAAACCAAAAGGAAAAAAGTAGGTATGTGCTTTACTGGAGTTTTACATTCAAAATGCTATAGAAATTGGGTCTTGAAGATATTTAATCAGAAGAATGATTAAATTCCTACCAAGATATCTTCATAAGCCTGCCCCATTGTACACAATTCCATATGGTATAGAATTTTGCATCCTCATTCCCGTTCCACAAACCCTGCTCAATCCTCATTCCCGTTCCACAAAGATCGGCCTCAATGCTTACACGTTAAGTATATCTCTAGGAGGAGAGATTGACAGTATATCTGCTAAATATGTGCATACTGGGCTTTGTTTGTCTTTTCTCTTATACATGGCTTGGACTAATAGTGAACCAAGTTGTTGTTTGGTGCAAAATGAAATGAAAAGTGTTGGTACACATGGGTCCAGCGCAAGCTCCCATACACAGGACTATTCTCCTAGGGGGAGCAGGTTATATCAATCCCAGGTAGCTATTTACCTTATTGCCCCCATCTTTATTGTTTTGCCTCTTTTATTCTTGGCCCACATGCTATGGTAAATTGGTCATTTCGGAGTTTACTCCTATACTAGGACCATTATCAATCAAACACTATCTTATCCTCATTGGCACTATTAATCCTATCACTATCAATCCCAGTACTATTAAATTAATCGCACAATCATAAGCCAAAAAAACAAACAAATCCCTAGAGTTTAGTCTTGGAAATATTTTAGAAATTGCATTGTCCAATGGTTTTCAATACACGAAAGTGATTGAATTTCTGCCAAGATATTCAAAGAAGCCTGGCCCTATTGTACCAAATTCCATACGCTATCGGGTTCTGCATTCCATATAACATAGATTTTGTCATGAACAGTTTATACAGAGGTGGTCATATGTTATTTTTAAATCAGAGACATAACATTTAGTTTCTATCAAGGGACCCGAAGAAGCCTACCCCTACTGTACCAAATACCTATGTTGCACGGGTGCTTCTGAGAAGTCACCCACGTTACCTGGACTCGGGTGAGGGTGTCATATCCGGTGTGTATCCGAGAGTCGGATTTGCCTATATACCAAAATTTAAGATTCGGGGACTCAGCTAAAAAGTACCAAAAATTAGACACGGGTGCGGGGATACAGCTTGCATGTGTATTTTATAAGTATTTGTAGAACAGTTTACATGTATCCATTGTTTGATTTCACGTAATGGTGACGAAGTAGGGGCCTCTTTTATGACATTAGGACCATTATGACACAGAACTTATATTTCAGGGAAAGTCATAATTTAGTTCTATTTTAAGTCCTCATTAGCAATTCTAGTTTTATGAGGCTTTACCAGATAGCCCATAACTTATGATATATGGGCTTTGGGCTTTAAAAAGAAACAGAGAACAAAATTTGATAATGAATCCCATAAATGTAAGCCCATAAGAACATAGGCCAAAATAAATAAATTAGTGCTAAGAGGCAGACGTTGACTCAGAAATACAGGAAGAAGAAGAAGTACGAACACGACGGACCAGATACAGGATCGACGGCGTAGCGTGAGACAGGAGAGATGGTCGACCGGGTGGGTACCTTCGACTTCTCCCAGAGAGAGAGGGAGCCCAGAGTTAGACCCAACTGCAGATGCAACATCCTTCTTCTCCAGCGCCGGTGAAGGCTATCTCCTGCTCGACCGCTCCAGCCGCGTCGGGAGTGCTACTCCAAGCACCCGCCACACTGGACCCGTGTCGGGTCGTATCGACCCGGGTACGGAGGGAATTTCGCCAAGTCCGGATACGTAGGAGGTCACATTGTGGATAAGGCAGGGTCATTTTTAAGGTCTTAGTTGAGAGGTCCTTTAAAATAGTTGTCAAAATCTTACGATTCACGATCCGTATCCTACGATTCGATTCGATTCACCCATGAAACGATGTGAATCCCTTAGAGAATCTTTAATGGCCAAAAAAATATTTGAATCTCGATTCAAGAGTCTGAATCTTACGATTCAGTTGCGATTCAGACCAATTCTACGATTCACCTTCGATTCATCCGAAGGTCTACTTGAGTTGCGGCATCAGTCTAAGAACTAATACTTCCTACATTACTTCCTACATTTATGTCTGCTTTGTAACATGCATTTGTGTTAAATTACTAGTGCATTTTTCTCAAGTCCAAGGCTAATAGTTTTCTATTATTTTCAATCTCCTTGGCATCTTGTAGTTCCTTGCTCCACATGCCTATCTATATCTAGATTATTCTTTATCTTTTTTATGTGTGAAACTCCTACACTAGTTACGGATGCGAGTTTCCAATAATTTGAGCTTTCTTTTTGTGAAAATATGAATATTTTGTTCAATAAGGTTATAGCTATATGAAATAATTTATTATATCTACATAAAAATATTGCAAGCTGAATCTTTACGATTCACGATTCGATTCGATTCGCGATTCAGTGAAGGTGAAGTTCGATTCACTGTGTGAATCTCGATTTGACAACTATTTAACCCAAAAAAATGTATCTATGTAAACATGTCTCACCCTTAGATTACCCGTCTCTCCACAGCCATGAACAACAACAGGATGAGATCATATTGTTGATATAGTAACTCTGCCATGAACAACAACAGTATAATTTGGTTTACTATTTTTGTTTCTTTTATATTAGAATAATGGTATTACTAATAGTATAAAATATAAATATAAATATAAATATAAAAAATGTCGCCGCACCCCCGCCCCGCCCGCACCTTGATTTTTGGGAATTTGTCGTACCCGCAGCCAGTTCTCGCACCCGCACCAGTGCTACATAGCCAAATACCATCGTTCAGCCACCTACCTTGATGAGATTATATGATGCTGCTTACATCATAGTTCAAAATTACAATCATACCTCTGCTCAGACTGCCCATATAGGCTTACAAATTTCAGCCTGCCCCTCTACGACCATATCTCACAGCATACAATCATGTCAACTAAAACCAACACATAATCCAGTTTCACATGCTCTAACAAAAACTTGTATGTTTCAGGAAACAAAATTTGGCATTGGATATACATAAAAGCAAATTCTTACAAGACATTGTTCATCAGCCTCCTCGTGAAGATCCTTCAATTACTTTATCAGTTTCTATGTAACAACATGGGCAGTATCATAAGTGATTCCGAAATTTTGGAGAAGCTCTTAGCGGACACCAGCTCTAGGATATTGAAGTAATCTGGTTCTTCGGTCAGAATTCCGGAAAATTAAGCTGTCCCAACCTATCGTTATGTTAAACTACAGGGAATTAGGTTTGACGATATCATTGGTATTATCAAATCCTTTAGTGGTACTTTTGGGGATTGGTTAAGCAGTTTTGCACTGAAGATCAAGCCTAACTAGTAGCAAAACATCAATCTTAAATATATGCCTGAGTATTGATTTTGGCTCTGGATCAACAAAAGAATACGCTTTAAGAGAAGTTTTTGCTTCACAGTTCGACAGTTGCGAGTAAAAACCAATTTCCCAAGCCTTAGATAGTTGTCAGAATCTTACGATTCACGATTGGACTCACCCATGACACAATGTGAATCTTAATGGGATCAAATAATCTAAATTTTGACTCAAGAGCCTGAATTTTACGATTCGTAGCATTTCAGACTGATTCATGTGATTCATCATCAGCACAACTGGGGTCTAATTAAGTTGGAGCCAGTCTACATAGCCATACTTTTCCTGTATCTGTGTGTTTTGCTATACATGTTTGTTTTAAAATAACTCGAATAACTGATCTCAAAAAAATAACTAATACTAATAGTTTCTATAATTACTAAGGACAATACTAGTAGTTAGTATTATTATATTATCTAGGTATCTTATGTTTTCTTGCTCTACATACATACCTTCTTATATCTTCAACTTTTAATCTTTCATATAGATGCATAAAGCTCCTGATCACTCATTATGGTTGTGAATTCCTGAAAACGCGTGTATGTATTGCTTAAATATGCTTACACATTTAAGGGATATACTATTCTATATACTAAAAAGTATATGAACCGAATCAGTACAATTCACGATTCGATTCGTGATTCAGTAAAATGGGATTCCGGATGATCCGGAATCTCCATTTGACAGCTATGCGTAGGTATATTTGTTAAAAAGCTTTGCAAGTTGATTACAAGTCAGTCTTAATCGGCCCAAGCACACAAAGCAAGCAAATGCTAGTGTAATACTAAAGTCCAGATATGTCCGTTGTAGTGGATGGCTGGAAGCTAATGATACTGCAAGATCACCACTTGTGCTCCTGCATTTGATGACATATTTTTCCAGAGGGAGCAGCTCTTTACAAAATAAGGCAAATAAATTTATATGAGTCATGGAGGTCATTTGTTCGCATTATGCCTTCTATGACCAATAATGTGTTCATTGCATAGGGAAAAGGTGACAAGGAGTATCTAGGAAGCCGGATAAAACGTTGATAAATCTTAGAGCAAGAATAATCAGTAACAGCATGCCTGCGTCAACATCAGCTGAAGTGTGAATGGAACTGAATGGGAGGGTAAAACAGTAACATCACACGATACAGTAATTAATACAATAACAGCATCCTATTCATCAACTTGCAGGTTAGGTGGGCCTATGGACTGCTTTACGAAGAATGAAATGTACGTAAACTGGTTTACATACCGGGGCATGCGTGCTTAAAAAGTGTTCCTCGGCATATTTTCTGGGAACCATATCACCACAAACTTTACATTTTTCCAGATTTCGGGAGCAATGAGCATAGTGAAGATCAATATTTGAAGAAGGAATGTCCCTGTCACTGAAAATATGCAAAACGCTATCAATCAGTCGCAGGTATTAGGTTTTGAGCACATTAAAAAGAGCTACAAAATCAATTATCACAATAATAGAACGTAATGAGCAGTCACTATATGTCAAATAGGTATTGGTCACATCAAGAATTCAGTATGAACTTCTGAAATCAAACGTAGCTGCAAAGCCATAGAAGACGCTAACTTGTATAGCAAGGAATGGAAAATAAACATTTATATTTAAGTATAGTGCTACTTAGCAGGTTGTCAAAAGTCATATAGTAGTACATGTCAGATCAGAATAGGATAAAGAAGCCGCTGTGAAATAAAACTAATCTTCAGGATGAAAAGAAAGTTTGTAGACACACTTTCACGAACTCAATTTTGATCATATTCACTTTGTTAGAGATTTCAAGATGAGATGAAAGTTTAAAAATTCCACCTTTACATGAGTTTCTGGTACAACAGAAGAAACGTATCCAAGAGAAATATCAAACTTGAAAATATACAAAAACATCACAAAATATGAAGTCAAGTCACTAAAACACCGGATAAGTAATAAAAGCACACTTAACCTATAACAATGACCACATCATCACATAAAGAACTAGTTGTGTGTAGGGATGGCAATACGGTTCGATCCGATCCGAAATCCGAGTGATTCGATCCGAATGGATCAAGTCCGAATCCGATCCATTTTAAAATGGATCGGATATGGATATTAAAAATCAAAATCCGATCCGTATCCGGATTCGATCCGAAATTATTAGGATATCCGATGGATATCTGACCCGAAAGGATCCGAACACACATAATTTTACGAAAATACCCGTAGAGTTATAAAAATATATGTTTTACCTACGTATATATATAAATACATTACACAATTCACTACACGTTATGTTTTCAGGCCTAAAGAAAATACTCCACTTTGGTTATGGATACTTTTAGTGGTTGTTTTGATTGAATTTGTAGACGATTTTAGACAGTATTGGTGCCTTAAACCTTTGAATGAATTTCTTATATCTCTTGGTAGATCTACGTTTGTCATATTGCAAATTTTTAGCATAAGTTTACTCTTTTAGGCAGGTTTTTATTTTGTGTGGTGGCTTGGCTTTATGTATTTTTCTGAATTTGCTGCGTATTTTTTATGAGAAGTAAAAAAGTTGCTCAGGATCCGAATCTGGATCCGAATCAGATCTGTTTCTGGTGATTCGAGTTGTCGGATCGAATACGGATATTGCAAATTAAATCCGATCCGGTTGGATTGGGATCGAATATGGATCCACTCTTTTTAATCAGATTCGGATATGGATATAGGTGGATCCGATCCGAATCCGATCTGTTGCCACCCCTAGTTGTGTGCCTCACAGCACTTAACTTCCCAAAGAATACCCTCGATATGATGAAAATTTCACAAATTCAAACCGCCTGAGCTGGAGGAATTCATAAAATATGATTAATCAAACAGAACAAAACTACTGATGACAAGATACACTACAAGCCCTCTCCAACTGCCAATGTGTACACAATTGATAACCTGAAATCAGAGTGGCCTCATGCAAACACCACACTTTGGGAAGCTTTTATATAACTTGTTTATGGAATTAAGCCTTACAATTCAATCAACCCCATGTAAGGGGTTTTCGAGGCCAACCTACAATTATCCCTACATCAAATATCACTTATTACCTACCTCCTCTTCTGCATATTTCTACCACACAATCCCTGAACCCTCAGCCACAAACTTGACACTTAGTATCAAGACCAACATGCATACGAGTGGCACGGTACTTATTACCCCCTCTTCTAGTTATTAATACTTACGACACTTCTCATTATAGGGCACCTCAAATCACACAGTAAGCCCTCATCCCTAAAGTGGCACTATGGACACCATATTTTCAGGAATCCAGAATAAGAAAAACAGAAAACAACTGATTAAACTCTCACACCAACAATTCAAATCATAACTAAATGGTGTGATTGAGCAAGGCATTAATAATGTAACCATAGAATCTATCATTTAGAAAACCAAATTTGTTAGGTCTCCAAAATTGAAAATAGATGATTTCAGGGTTAAGATCGTCATACCAGTGGCTGCAGATGCTGGTGATCTGATCAGAAACTGTAGCCATTCCGGAACCCTAAATTCCACCGAAAACGAGCAACAAAATGGAACTTTCTCCGATCGATTTATCTGCAATTCAAAATGTAAAGAAACAAACAGGAAGACGAAAATTAGGTGAACAACGAACGGTAGATGAGGAATCAACGGATTGGGTGAAGCAATCAATGAATTAAATAAGACTTCGACGGAATTAACAAACCTCGATTCAGTGAGAGATCGATCGTCGGTGAGAGAGAGAGAGAGAGAGTTGAATTGGGAGAGAAGAGACAACCACTTCACCACAAAGTCGTGTAAATGAGAGATTTTTAATTTTCATGATGCGTGGGGTTTATATACGGGTCGTTGCTTATCATTAATTTCTTCTACGTCGCTGTTTCTCACGCGACGGGTTGTTCGTGGTACGCACGGTCCGAGTTGGGCTTCTTGATGAATTAGGGCTGTGTTTTGGGCTAGTGCTGGTACCTTTGGTCCATTGGGCTACTCACTGAGAACCAAAAGAATGATTTTTCGTATCCAATAACATTCTTTTTTAGAAAACCGGGTAATTTACAGTTTGTGCCCCTAAGTTTATGTAAATAGACGAACCATACCCCTATTGTTCATTAATTGACAGGGAACATCCCTTTTTGGATGGTTTGTAACGGTCATGGACGGAAAATGTGAAAGTACTAATTTTCCCTTGTACCTTACTCAATATTTATAGGGTAATTTACACAAAGCACCCTCCGGTTATGGTAAATAGGCATTGGGTACTCCTACTGTTTGCCAATCGGCAGGAGACACCCTTAACTTAGACAGACTCCAATAAAAAATGAGTAAGTACGACAAAGACCAATCTACCAATGATTTGTTGGTTCATTTAAGACTTCAATAATGTTATTGCGAGCAATTTTTTAGTGCTCCAACAGAGCCCCGCGTGGTGCTCTACAACCAATGAGTGTCTACCAATCACCGTCAATTTGTTTAAGTGTTGTATTTTCATTGATTTTAGAGCACCACGTAGTGCTATAATGGAGCACTAAAAAAATTCTCTGTTATTTCCACCGAGTAATCCCCTACGTGACTCTCCGACGGCGATGGATGAAAAAAGTTGGAGTATTATCAATTTACCGCAACTTATAGAAAGCACTCAACTCGGATGGAAAATAATATCGCATAGGTGTAAACTTCATATCTGCAAGTCTTAAAGACTGAGTCATCCAATAGATGCGCAAAAAAAACGCTTTAGGTGGGTTCAGGACGACACATAATTCAGTTGACATAGAGAGAGAGAGAGAGAGAGAGAGAGAGAGAGAGTGAAAGAAGCAAAAACAAAGTCTTTTTAATTTATTTTATTTTATAATTTATTTAAGATGTTGCTAGATAGTAAAGGAATTGTGTCTGTTTCTTACGTATCTCTTTGTATCTTATGTGTTTTCTTCTGCTTACAAGCATTTTTTTATTATATTACAGCAAGAATGTTTTTTTTTAATTCAACGCTTGAATGTAAATAAATTTGGGTTGTATTAACTACTATAATCTTTAACAAAAAAACTACTATAATCCTCTTTATTTTAGCTTCGAATAATTTTCTATGATATTATTTAGTTTGACTTTAAAAAATGTATTAGCATTCTAGTAAACAAACTTCAGATTGATGTTGATATTTGACAAGTATTCTATCATAATTAATTTTGTTAAATAAAATTTATTCACTGAGTGTTAGTTTTCATTGTCGACAAATTTACCTTTTGACAACAACAAAATATGATCTATAATAATTTATAACCATCCATAGAGAGATAAAAGACTCATACAATTTAGTGGTATAAATAGTAATATCGAAGTTTTTAAAGGTTAAAAAGGGCATTATATATCACTAGAGGACATAATAGGCATGAACCATACGTCCAAAGGTGTACCCCACTGCCAACTCGCAAAATATGGCTGTTCCATTTCGATTGACAAATAGTAAGGGTGTGCATTGCATATTTACCTAAACTTGAGGGGTAATAAGTGTGAATTACCAAAATTCAGGGGCAAAATGGGAATAAAAAATACTCCAAAAGTGAACCCCGCTATAACTTAACGGTTCTCTCATGGAAATGGACGGAAGGGTATAATTTGTAATTATTATTGCACAAAATAGGGGTGTCCCCTGTCAATTGATGAACAGTAGGGGTAGGAATTGCCTATTTACATAAATCCGGGGGGTGCAAACTGTAAATTATCCTAGAAAACCGTATCCAAGAACTTTGAATAACATGGTTCCCGTTCCTCTCAGGTCCGGCCCTGTGGTTTTTGAGGCCAGCGGCGAAAGTTGAACGGGCCCTGTACTAGAAACTAGAAATGCCCTGCTAAATTTTTGTTATCTCTAAATTACTACGATGTGTGTTAACATTTATCGACGTAAAATAGTAACTTATTTAGGCCATAAGGTGATTTATATCGCATTAATTTCATAAATTAGATGTCAATTTCTAAAAGTAAACTTTGTATAACCAGTACTACGTAAGTACATATGAAAAATGGGCCGTATCACAAAGCAGGTCCGATAAGAGAGCTACCCACTTGCCTTATGGTTGGGCCGGCTCTGGTACCTTCATTTTTACATCAGCCTGCAAGCAAACTCTTGCAACCTCTTTTTAACGGTGCAGGGATATTCCTTCACTACTGATGGTGTTTGGAGCTAGGGTCACTCTGTTAGCACGGGTTAAAATATTTATTGCGATTGTAAAAATTGTACGATTTTAGGGGTTTGATTTAAAAGGTGTTTGGATAATTATTATTTTTTGTTTTGATTTTCTATCACATTTAATAGTTGGTTCCATTCCCAAAGCTAAAAAAGGTTATGTAAACCCAAAATGGCAACAAAAAAAAACTAGCACCCGCATTATGGAAGAAAATGATGTCAATATGAGGAATCGACCGCACTCTTAGTGCCAGTGCCGAGGCTAGATGACTTAGTTGTTGCCTTTTCTTGAAACACTTGTAACTGGTGCTCTATCCACTGGTAGTTTGGGTACATTGGCATGTTTGTTAATGTGAGAACGCAGCTCATGTGGCGACCGCTGACTCAAGGCGGGGAGAGACATTCCAGCAACGGGAGCTTCTTGGGAAGTCGGTTTGGTTGATTGGATGTTCGCCGGGGGAAGCAGCTTAGTCTACGCAATGAAAATATTAAGGGTGTGTTATATAAGATAAAGGGGTAAATGAGAAAAGCAGAGGTGACCAAAGTTGTGAACTCACGCGAAGCTTCTTGTGAAATAGAGGTCTTCTCTTATTCTTAATGCTGTAACATTTGACATGGATTCATATTTAAGGTTGTTGAGGTGCCTTGAATTGTGAAAGTCAAAGGCGGTGAAAACAAATTGGACCAAGGGTTTGAATTATGGTCAAAGGCAGTAGGGTAGTTAAGGAAACAAAGCGGGGCGGTGGAGTGTATTTGTCCCACATTGTCAAGTGAGGTGATTCTCACCTCCTCACTAGTACTATATAAAGGAGCTAGTAGGCTCTCTACTAGATATGCAAATAAGAGTGTAATTGTTCCTCTTAAGTGAATAAAGGGTGCTTTTTCGCCGTGGACATAGATAGCGAATTTCTTCGCTAGCGAACCACGTAAAATCCCGTGTTCTTCTTTTATTCGTTCTTCGTTCGTGAGGTGGTTTGTCATAACAAACTAGTATCAGAGCCCACGTTTAGCGGTGTTTCAAGATCAAGGCGGAGCAAAGCTAGGGTTTCACAACTTGGTGAAATCAAAGCTAGGGTTTTGCGATCTAGGTGGAGCACGCGACTAGGGTTTAAGATCCACCAAGATTGATGTCCGGATCGATGTTGAAGATCAACAGGTTCACAGCAGGGAACAACTTCAGTCTGTGGAAGATAAATATGGAGGCTTTGCTCAAATCGCAAGGCTTGTGGGCACCTTTGACCGCGGACAAGGGAGGCATGAATGTTGCATCATCGGAGTTCAAGGTATTGGAGGAGAAGGCACACATAACGATTATGTTTTGCTTATCGGATGACGTGATCATCGAGGTCGCAGATCAGAAGGAAGCAGCAGGTCTTTGGCTCAAGTTTGAGAGTCTCTACATGAGGAAGAGTCTCACTAGCAAGTTGATGCTAAAGCAAAGGCTCTTTACTTTGCGGATGCTCGAAGGTACGACTCTCAAGGACCATCTTGATCAATTAAATACAATTCTTTTAGACTTGCTTAATATTGGCGAGAAGGTGGGCGATGAGGATGCCGCACTCTTGTTATTGATCTCGTTACCTCCATCATACGAGAACTTTGTTCAATCGTTCATTGTGAACAAGGACGATTTAACCTTAGAGGAGGTCAGATCGGCGCTCCATGCTAGGTAATTGCGCCATAAGGGTGCATGCATAGGTACAAAGGACCATGCTTCCGGATTGATGGCGACGAGAGGAAGCAAGAAGGGTAAGAAGAACATGAAGAAGTGGTTCTCAAGTTCTAAGTTACCCAAGGATGTTTGTGCCTTTTTTCAAGGAAAAGGCGCACTGGAAGAGAGATTGCCCGAAACGAGGTCAACAGGGGCAGAATGGATCCGAAGCCGTAGCAGAACAAGGTAACTCGTCCGAGGATGATTACGTTCTAATGGCGGATGTTTTCACGCACTCTCAAGATGCCTGGGTCCTTGATACCGGAGCTTCCTATCATATTTGCTCTAACAGTGAGCTATTCTCGACGAATGACCAAACAGATGGAGGGTCTGTCTACATGGAAAAAGGAGTAGTATGTAAGGTGATTGGGAGCGGCTCAGTTAGATTGAAGACGAATAAAGGGAAGTTATGTACCTTGGAGCAGGTCAGACATGTACCACTTATTAAGAAGAATCTGATCTCCTAGAGTCTACTCGACAGCAAGGGATACAGTTTCAAAGGTGAAGGTGGAGATCTACAAGTGTTAAAGGGTTCTAAGGTGATTCTCAGGGGAGTTAAGAGTGGGACTTTGTACATGTTGCAAGGTTCGACGATAGCAGGTTCTGCTGGAGTTGTCTCAGCCGAGATTAAGGAAGCTGATCTAACTAAGTTGTGGCATATGAGGCTCGGTCATATGAGTGAACGTGGAATGCAGGAACTTCACAAGAAAGGCTACCTCACCGGGCATGCGCCCAAGAGCCTAGGGTTTTGCGAGCACTGCGTGTATGGGAAGCTACAGCGTAGCAAGTTCCCAAAGGCGGTTCATAGAACGAAAGGTACTCGTGATTATATTCATTCGGATTGCTGGGGTCCATCTCGAGTTGAGGCGATTGGCGGGTACAGGTATTTTCTAAGCATCATAGACGACTACTCCAGGATGACTTGGATATTTGGATGAAGCACAAGAGTGAAGCCTTCGCAAGATTCAAGGAGTGGAAGACGCTGGTAGATAATCAGGTGGGAAAGAAGGTGAAGAGGCTGCGCACGGACAACGGCTTAGAGTTCTGTTCATCAGAGTTTGATGGATTCTGCAAGGATTAAGGAATAACACGCCATCCCACCGTTCGGCACACACCGCAGCAGAACGGTGTAGCCGAGAGAATGTATCAGACACTTTTAGCGAAAGCAAGGTGCATGCTTTCGAATGCAGGTCTTTCTAGGAGCTTTTGGGGAGAGGAAGTTTCCATGGCATGCTATCTCGTGAATCGGAGCCCGCACACAGGTATAGGATGCAAGATTCCTATGGAAGTCTGGTCCGGTAGATCAGTGGATTACTCGGATTTGAGAGTTTTTGCGCCTATTATCACGTGATAATGGCAAACTAGAACCAAGAGCTAAGAAGTGAGTATTCATGGGTTTCGGAACAGGTGTGAATGGATACAAGATATTGGCAGACAACAAGATTATACTTAGAAGAAGTGTAGTCTTTGTTGAGACTCATATGTTGAAGAACTCCGTGGAGGTGGATCTTGGAGGTGCAAAGAAGAAGGTGGAGGGAGAGTTTGATCCTACTGATCCTAATGATTCCGAAATCCCTACACCGCCCCCAGAAGCAGAAGAGGAAGAGGCAGAAGAGTCTGATAGCGAGACTGCGTCTACACCAAAGGAACCTGTTCATCAAAGTATTGCTGATGGAAGACCAAGGAGAGTCATAAAGCCTCCGGCGAGATACAGAGATGATGGTATGGTGGGATATGCATTATAGGTAGCGGAAGAGGTAGAGGACGAGCCATCCTCCTACAAGGCTGCTATATCTAGTTCTGAGTCAGCACAATAGATTGCCGCGATGGGTGACACGCTCCAACTGCAAGTGTACAGCTGTCGTGTGTAGTAATAAACCGGAAATCCGGGTTGTCGAACCCAAGGGACTTTGTGTAAATTAATTACTATTCTAAACCTTATGTGGGCACGTCGCGAGTTGTGTTTTTATCTAATTCTAAGAAAATAAACGCAATATTCTCAATTAACCAAGTGAAATAGTTCACGATTAATAAAGAATGAATAATTGGGGTTTTTGTCAAATAAGAGAAAAGTACCGGGAATTCTCTAGGTTCACTAGGTTGATCTAAATTTATATTTTGATTTGTAAAACAACCACGTGTCATTCACTATTAATCAAGCAATATTAAACTTACCGAGTTACCAAGCAAGTTCACTATACTTTAAACTAAACCAAACCGAGTTACCAAGTCTAATTTAGCTTTAAGTATGCATTAAAACCATATTTCTACTTTAACGATCCTAGTTAACGATGCCGAGTTACCAAACATTGATACGACTAGGTGAATTACTCAATTTACCGACTAATTCTCACGGAGTTACCACGTGAAAACTAATTGAGTTTATCTCTACGTTAGCTACTCGCAAAGATAATATGATTATGAACGTAAATAATTCATAATAGTGAATAAACACGTGAGATTAAGCTAGAACATGCATCACAATCATCAAAACATCAACTTTAGATCAAACCCTAGCTACACCAAACGAGAATTCCCAGCAAATAGAGTTTAGCTACTCATATTCATAATCAAAATGACAAGTCTAATGAGTTTAAACATAAAAATCAAGAAAAGAAGAGAGTTTAGAATCCAAACGAATGATCCAAAGCTCCTAAGCTCTCCCAAAAGCTTCTTGATCTCCAAAAGATGTCTCTAATGTCAAAAACTACTGAAAAAGTCGACCTAGAGTGCTTAAATACGTTTCCATAATCTTCTTACAAAGTTTGGATAAATTACGAAAAAGCCCCGGAAAAATTCTGCACTTTCAGCGATCTCTTCGTGCGAAGACAAATGTCTTCGCACGAAGAGTCTTCGTACGAAGACAACTGCTCTTCGTGCGAAGATCTTCTTACTTAGATACTGCAAGCATGTTTAGGAAGACATTTTTGCCGAGCCAAAATTTGGCTAAGTATATTGTCTTCGTACGAAGACATTTGTCTTCGCACGAAGACCCTCTGTTCCAGCCCTCTTTTCTTTGACTTTCTCTTCCTTCCTTTGACTTTCTCCTTCCTTCCTTCTTCCATTGACCTTCCTTTGAGTTCCTTTGACTTTCTCCTTCCTTTTGACTTTCCTTTGAGTTCCTTGTTTCCGAAGTTCGCTTCTATATCCCGCATGATCCTCCAAGCCCTGTTTTCCTTCGAATCACAACACGAAAACACAACCCGCGATCATATCACAATAAAAGCTCAAAAATCTAAAGAAACGCCCGGATTTAACAAGTAATGCATATGAACTCACATTATCACATTTAAGCTCAATTTACTCAAAAGACGACGAATTCTCCATGATGAGCACGCAAAACGTAGAAATAAAAGGCATAAAATAACTCCGAAAACGGAGTTATCAACTACCCCCACACTACCTTTTGCTCGTCCCGAGCAAATCTCCCAAGTCAATTCCATTTCTCTCAAGCCAAAACTTCTCTCGCTTTCCCGCAATCCATCCAACTTTGCATACTAACCGAATTACTCATTGCATAACTTCCCCACGCCATTTGCATACTTTCACCTCACATTGCATACAAAACCATTAACACTTGCATACTAATCCGAGTAGAACAATTCACCAACCATCCTTCTTACTAGTCGACACGACTCGATTATACACAATGCACCTATATGCAAATGCAATATTCACAATGCAAGTATTGAAATAACAATTTTCTTTTTCTTTTGTGAGATTGGGCAATCTCCATTAGCTTAAACCGGTTCACACGAAGCGATGAGAAATCTAGACACAAGGAATGATTTGAAATCAAATTCGACAACACGAATCTCCCCTAGCTAGTATAGAGAACCTAACCTTACTAAGTACAAGAATGCAATACCTTTTCATGTGTGCCACAAAATAAGAGGCTACGCTAGGCTAAGCCACGTTCAAGGTCCGAGCTCCTAATCCGCTAACGGGTTTAGAATGATGAGGCTTTAGGGACAAATAGGATAATAATCAAACACAAGTCCTAAGGCGTCACATTCTCACAAATACCATAGCCCACACACCCTCACAACAATGATAGAAACCAAGCCCGAAACTCACCATCTCCGGCCCTCGATCCCCTCACACCCCGGTACAATTACGATCTCCGCGGCTATTGTCATGAATGATGTATAAGCCAAAATTTCCCGTTCGTGAACTAGTCGCTTCTCCACTCGTTCTTCCACAAAGCTTTTCATTCTTCCTTTATTCATCTCTCCTTTTTTTTCTCTCTTTTTTTTTGATTGATTTTTTTTTCTAATTGATTTTTTTTTTTTTTTTTTTTTTATCTCTCAAAATCCTGCACAATTCCTTCAATATCTGTCTCGAGTGGTCTTCCAAGTGTCAAGCTAGCATATGATAGTAAGGGGAGACACTATCCAAATCAACATGTATAAATCACAAATAAATGTCTCTCCCTATCTCGATGAACTCCTCGGTGTAACAAACGAAGCCGCTAACATAATAGAGCACGTGTGGGGATGGAGTCGTCGCAAGCTCAGTCTCGATGTCCGAAGTCAAATGTCGACACCCCCACAGTCGAATGTAATCCTGTCCCCTCTCAAGTAGTCAATCAAATATCTGTCTCGTGCCTAATCCAACCGAACCTCCTACACCATGATGAGCAAGATCCGGTACCTAGCACGATCCACCTATTAATTTCCCCCAACCCAAGTTTTGTGTGTATTAGATGGTACACACTCACGGCTCTCCTCACTTGTGTCCATGTTGTAATGCCATGGAACACCGCCACACCGAAGTGCGCAAGCCTACTCTCACTCACCCTCGCATTCCCCTCGAAGATCACAAATGAAGTGCCTGCGATATGTAAGACTCACACAAATATAGCATGAAGTACTCCCTCATCGAACCCCCTCAACTACAACACCCTCGTGACGCACTAAAGCGGTGATTCTAACCAATCAGTGATGAAGGCCAAGAATCGTCACCCTAAGTCCAAAGGTTGTCAAAGAATCCATGGTTCAAATCAGGGTTTACTAGTGGTCCTACAAGGTAAGTTCTGTAAGCAGTGAGTGCTCTAATACACACCTCGCACAGCTGTTCTGTGTGCCACTACGAGGCGGGTTGGCGACTACCTAAGACGTACACAAGAACGTTCGGCTTGTTTAGCTCACACCTAGCTCAACTCTTGTAAGAAAACTAGGCACCACCTTTATATTTGAAAAATTAAGTTCGTGTGTAAAATAGGCACGCATTCCCGTAAAGAAAGTTTCTCTATACTTACTAAGGGAAACTCACGTCGTCACTCTCGATCGCAATTCACGCCCTATGCCTAAAAGTCTCACACTTCTCGATTTTACCGAATTTTCAGCTTCTTTCGATTGCCCTTTCTCAAATTTTTAATTTTTTTGATGTTTTCATATTTTTAGTTTTTTTTTTTTTTTTTTATATATATACACCTACACTATATGCACGGCCAACTCGACTAACGACTCAATAATGGTGGGATAACTCAATAATACCAAAACGTGCACGCAAAAAAAAATGAATAATAAAAAGAAAAATAAGGACATAACCAAAAATTTCTAACTACATGCTGACACGGGCGATGCAAAGACTCAACACTGACTAGTAAAAAGGACTCAACCACCCCCACACTAGAATGCATCGTTGTCCTCAACGATAACACGAGGACTCAACAATTCTAGCACGAGGGCACACTCCACTACTCGTCTTCTTCTTCCTCCTCTTCTTCTTCCTCATCATCTTCTTCTTCCTCATCCTCAATCGGCGGAACCGGATACTCAAATTCATCCTCCTGGAACCACGGATCCGCCTTCGGGACCAGTGGAACAAACTCCCTCGCCGCCTGACCACTCGACTGTATGACCCACTGGCCCACCATCTGGATTAATCCACCCAGCTTCGCCTGATTGTCCCGAGTGTGGGCAAACTGGCGTCTTCTCTCGAGTCTATCCCGGGCCATCTCCTCTCTCAGGTGGTCGTAGGCAACCTGGTTATCAAACCTAGAGGTGTTCATCCTCCTACCCTTGCCCTTCTTCCTTGCTGTCTCATCAAACCTATGCCACTTCCTAGCAGTAAACGGTTTCAAATCCATGTCTCTCCCAATGACTACTTCGGAAGTTTTTGCTAGGTGAGTAAGCAAGCAAGTATGACCGGGACCCAACTTGTTAGTCCTCGACACCCTCTCAAGACAATTCTCCCAAATCAGTTTAGGGATATTGATTCTAACCCCGGTGTAAAGACAGAGAGCCCAGACCGATAGGCGGAAAGTGTAACTAGGGTTTCGTGTGATTCCCAAAACCCAGTTCTCTAGCAATTCACAGCACCACCTTGCCTCCGGCCTATAATGCTTCTTTTCGGCCTTCCAATGAATCACCTCCCCTTTTCTGTCCCATGGATCTACCCCTTTCGCAAAACAGAATGCATTCAAACGAGACCAAAGATTCTCACTACGAAGAACAGTCTCGTACCCACAACCCTCTTTCAATGCAGGGAAACCCATGGCCAAAGCGATAGTCTCTGGCGTGAAGACTATCCACTCGTTCCGACAGTACACAAGACGAGGGTCTTGGCTCTCACCATCTTTTGCATAACGCAAATTGACACAAAACTCTCGCGCAATATGCGAACTAGACGGCCCTACTAGCTTAAACCAATTGGTAAGCTTCTCGCGCTCAAAAATTTCCTTGATTGCTTGAGGCATGTCCTCGTGCAATGGAAATGCCTTTTCGGGCTTCCCGTTCTTAGTCAAGTAGGTATCTTTGCGAGAGTCAATATGGGCCTCGTAAGTGACGAAACGGAAGCTATCATAGCACCCGGGCCCAATACTACTGTCTTTCAAATTAACCTTAGCCTTTCGTCGGCCTACAATGCCCGGTTTAGCCGGGGGAGGGGCATTCAAGATAGCATATTGGGGAATGGGCGGTATTTCTAATTGAGGCTCGCCCGACCCCGATGCTTCTTGCGAAGTACCCTCGCCCGTCTTTCGTTTCTTTCCACCCGCCATTAAGACCACAATTTCAAATTAAACGAGAAATTCAACTATTGTGCACGTGACAAGAAGTGTGTACTGAATGAAACACGTAGGCACGTAAGCAAATAATTCCTAGGGCTTTACGCAATCGCCCCCAAAGCACGCTACTAAGCGCAACAAAAAATAATTGGGCTCTTACTCAATTTGTGCCTAGGACTCGAATATTGAAATAACAAGTTTTAGAGTGTACCTACGTGCCCGGAGCAAGTCTTACGGGCACAACAATTTCAGAATTTGACAAACCGGGCTGATTTTGAGGTTGCCGGAAGAATTTGTCGAAACTTTGAATTGGTTGATGCTCCGTACTCCTTGTGTAGTCCCCGTTAGCGTTGCCTTCTTGACCGTAAGCTGAATCAAGCTCTAATTCGTCCAATTTCTCAATTCTTGCTTCGAAACCCTAGTTTCTTCTTCCTCTGCTTTCTCTCTCGTCTCTCAAGCTCACTCAAAACCACCTTGCAATCCTTGTTCTCCTCTGAATGGCGAGCAAAACCTTGGGTTGTTTGCTGAATTTGGTGAAGAAACAAGGGAGGAGGCAATTCGTGGTGAGGTCGCGGCTATGGAGGTGAAGAGCTGGTGTTTGTGAAGAATGAAGAAGAGGGACGAATTGCTGATGATGAAGCTCCTCTTTTCGTGCAAAAGGTCTAAACAACCCTTACTATCTTGCTCCTCTTTGTTCTCTGTGCGTGGGCTGAAAAGTCATTTTGCCCGATGTCTTCGTGCGAAGACAAATGTCTTCGTGCGAAGAGTCTTCGTACGAAGACATTTGTCTTCGCACGAAGGTCTTCCTATATAGATACTGCATTGTGATATAGGAAGACAACTTCAGAGCTCAAGAATTTTTCTAAGTACAAAGTCTTCGTACGAAGACAATTTGTCTTCCTACGAAGACAATGCTGGAGCTTGCCAAAAACATCCTTTTCGTCAAATTTTCGCGTGTCCGATCGTGCCTTTGCTTTCCGAAGGATCTCCTCGACCTCGAGACTCCCTTTTTACCTTAAAACACTCCCAAAATCCGGGGAATATTTCATTTGTCAATTTCACGCGTTCCAAGGCACGTTTTGCATTTCCGGATGCTTTTGGTCTCGTTTTACTCGCTAAAGCATCCTTTTTGGCGTAACTTCTTCATCCGGACTCCGATTTGCGCGATTCACCTGTCTACAGAAAGCTCTCGACCACCCCCACACGTTGGCACTATTCAATCCTTATTTCAGTCTGTCCTTCAAAATTTCACCTCGTAATCCGTGCCGGCGTGCTAGCTTTCTCCGTTCACTAATTAAATTCTTGCGCAAATCAAGACGGGGAGTCCGGGAACATGATCTTCCCCAGGTGCGTGTGTTGAATAGGTGCAGGAATGGCTTTTATCTTCAATTCCTTCACTTCGGATCCCGATACGCGTATTGGGCTGCAAATCTTGACTTTTTACTCTGTTTCGCACGCGCGCATCAAGAAGGGGGATCCGAAATAGGCCTTTCACCTCGTAATCCTGCACATACTCATTGGAAATATTAAATCCACTCTCTCGCACCTCTCAATGAAATCAAACAGAATAAAAATTACGAAACAGTATTAAAACCTACTCTAAAGCAATAAATAGGTTGGGTTGCCTCCCAACAAGCGCTTTGTAATTTAAGGTCGACGGCCCGACCCAGTTACCTCAGAGATTTCTCAAGTTGCGGGAGTTGCATGAAGCCACTCAATGACTCCAATGAAATTCCCGTCCACGTACGGTTTCGCTCTCTGTCCATTCACCTTAAACCTGTTCCCATTTGCATCCTCTACCTCAAGAGATCCCCATGGATAAACTGCAGTAATCGTGTAGGGACCACTCCACCTAGATTTCAATTTCCCTGGAAACAGCTTTAGTCTGACATTGAAGATCAATACTTTCTGTCCTACCTTGAAGTCTCTCGGGATGATGTGCCTGTCGTGCCACAGTTTTGTCCTCTCCTTATAGATTCTCGCACTTTCATACGCCATCAATCGAAATTCTTCAAGTTCGAGTAGTGCTTGCTTTCGTAGCTCACCTGAGAGCTTAGCGTCCAAATTGATCTTCTTCAAGGCCCAGAATGCCTTGTGCTCAAGTTCCACCGGAAGATGACATGACTTCCCAAATACTAACTGGTAGGGAGACATGCCTAAAGGAGTCTTGTAAGCAGTCCTATACGCCCATAAGCTATCATCTAAATGCAGAGACCAATCCTTGCGTCCCGGGTTGACTGTCTTCTCCAGAATCCCTTTTATCTCTCGGTTAGAAACTTCTGCTTGCCCATTCGACTGCGGATGATAAGCCAGTGATATCTTATGCGTCTTTACCCCATATTTGCTCAAGACATTGGCAAAGACTTTATTCACGAAATGCGATCCTTCATCCCTGATTATGGCTCTGGGAGTTCCAAACCGTGTAAAAATGCTCTTACGCACGAATCTCTCTACAGTAGCTCCATCGTTTTTGGGGCAAGCCATTGCCTCCACCCACTTGGTCACATAATCCACAGCTAACAGTATATAAAGATTGCCAAGTGAAGACGGGCATGGTCCCATGAAATCAATGCCCCAAACATCAAAGGGCTCTACTTCCAACACGAAATTTTGAGGCATCTCGTTTCGGTTGGAGATATTGCCGGTTCTCTGACATCGATCACATTGCTGTACAAATAGATGAGCATCTTTATGTAAAGAAGGCCAGTAAAATCCACTTTGCAATACCTTTCCACAGTACGCGTTTTGCCAAAATGTCTGCCGCAATTCAATTCGTGGCAGTGTCTAAGAATGTCCAAAGTGTCTGGCTCAGCTACGCATCTTCTCAACACATTGTCAGCTCCCAACCTAAACAAATAAGGGTCATCCCAGAAATAGTGTCGTGCATCTGCGAAAAATTTCTTTTTCTGATGGAAAGACATGTCTTTCTGGACAATCTTGAGCGCCTTGAAATTTGCCAAATCCGCAAACCAAGGCACAGCTGCTACCACTACCATAAGTTGTTCATCTGGAAAATCTTCTCTAATCGGCACATCTTCTTGTTTTTCGTTATCCAGTCGTGACAAATGGTCTGCAACAACGTTCTTTACACCCTTTTTGTCCTTTATCACTATGTCAAACTCTTGCATTAGCAACACCCATCGGATCAATCTAGGTTTCGCATCCTTCTTTGCAAGAAGATATTTGAGGGCTGCATGGTCCTGAAAATAGTCACCTGAGAACCCACAAGGTATGGACGAAACTTGTCCAATGCGAAGATAATAGCCAACATCTCTTTCTCCGTGGTGGCATAATTAACCTGTGCAGTATTAAGAGTACGACTAGCATAGTAAATTACATGAGCTACCTTGTCTTTCCGCTGTCCCAGCACTGCTCCCACCGCGTAATCGCTGGCATCACACATAAGTTCGAACGGTAAGGTCCAGTCTGGGGTGGCTATAATGGGAGAACTAATCAGCTTTTTCTTGAGCAAATCAAAAGCTGTCTTGCAGTCTTCATTGAAATCAAATACGGCGTCTTTCTCAAGCAAACCAGATAAAGGCTTTGTGATTTTCGAAAAGTCCTTAATGAAGCGCCGATAGAAACCTGCATGTCCCAAGAAACTCCGTACCCCTTTGACAGACGTAGGGTAAGGAAGCTTCTCAATCACCTCAATCTTCGCCCGGTCTACCTCTAAACCTTTACTGGAGATCTTGTGCCCCAATACTATTCCCTCGGTCCCCATGAAATGGCACTTCTCCCAGTTGAGCACTAGGTTGGTGTCAATACATCTGTCCAGTACCCGAGCTAGCTGCTGGAGACAGTCTTCGAACCCATCACCATAAAGCGAAAAATCATCCATGAAGACTTCAAAATTTTTCTCCATCATGTCTGAGAAGATAGACATCATACACCTCTGAAACGTAGCTGGGGCATTGCATAGCCCAAAGGGCATGCGTCTGAATGCAAAAGTCCCATATGGACAAGTAAATGTCGTCTTCTCCTGGTCAGCTGGCTCAATCGCTATCTGATTATACCCAGAATATCCATCCAAAAAGCAGTAGTGTGAATGGTGAGCCAGCCTATCAAGCATCTGGTCCACAAATGGGAGGGGAAAATGATCCTTCAAAGTGGCATCATTGAGTTTGCGGTAGTCCATGCAAACTCTCCACCCAGTAACGGTACGGGTGGAAATTTGATCACCTTTTTCCCCTTCCACCACAGTTATACCTCCCTTCTTGGGGACACATTGTACCGGGCTAGTCCACGTGCTGTCGGAAATCGGATAGATGATACCTGCTTCCAACCATTTAAGCACCTCTTTCTTCACCACCTCCTGCATGTGAGGGTTGAGGCGGCGCTGAAATTGAACTACCGGCTTCTTGTCTTCCATGAGCCTGATCTTATGCTGGCAAACTGTGGGGCTGATCCCCTTAATATCTGCTATGGTCCATCCCATAGCTGCTTTCCTCTTCTGTAGTACCTTGAGAAGCTGCTCCTCCTGTTCCCTGTCCAAACATGCAGACACAATCACAGGTAAAGTATCATTAGATCCCAAGTATAAATATTTCAAATGAACAGGTGAAGGCTTTAATTCTAAAACAGGAGCAGTAATAAGAGAAGGAGTAAGAATCTTCCTGCTTCCCTCATTAAAGAGGGGTAATGGTGGGCGCCAATGAACATCTAAGGCTTGCTCTTTCTCGCTGGAATCAAGCAGAGCAAGCTCCTCATATAGTTGCTCCAACAAAATATCGTCCTCCTCGTCCAGCGTGTATGCCTCCACCCCAAAGCACTGCTCGCTCACCGCGTATGCGGGAAACTTCATAGCCTCAAATAAATTGAAGGCCACCTTCTCATCGTTGATCTGCATAGTCAGCTCCCCATTGGCCACATCAATGATAGTCCTCCCAGTAGCCAGGAATGGGCGGCCCAAAATAAGAGGAACATCATCATCAGCCTCCATGTCTAAGATCACAAAATCCGCTGGGAAGATGAGTCCTTCAACTCTCACTAATACATCCTCTAAAATACCCCTGGGGCGTTTTATAGTGCGATCGGCCATCTGCAAGCACATCCTGGTAGGCTTAGGATCTCCCACACCAAGTTGATCAAAAACCGACGTGGGCATCAAGTTAATACTTGCACCAAGATCACATAATGCCCTCCCATGAAACGCGTCTCCCAATGTAACAGGAATGATGAAACCGCCCGGATCTTTCATCTTCTTTGGTAGCGCCTTTTGCACAACTGCGCTACACTCCTCATTCAGAGTTACGGTTTCAAAGTCATCCATGCGCCTCCGATTAGAAAGGAGGTCCTTGAGAAATTTGGCATATTTAGGCATTTGTGAAATTGCCTCCGCGAAAGGTATATTAATGTGCAGTTTCTTGAAGATATCCACAAACTTCTTGAAATGCTTGGCATCCTCTTGACTCTTCAATCTTTGCGGGTATGGCACTCGCACACTGTATTCCTCCCTTGGCTTCTGTTTCTCATCCGACTTCCTCACCGTGTCCTTTGATTGGGGATTCACGGTAGGCACGGGAATCTCTTCCTCCAAGGCTTTCTCAGTGGCCTTAGTCGCCTCAGCTCGCGCGTGGCTAGGATATGGGGGATCCTCAGTAGTGATGCCACTGCGAGTTGTGATGGCATTTAGCTGCTCATTAGGAGTGATGGTATTTGCTGGAAGCATACCTGGTGGAAGCTTGATATTTTGATTGGCGATCTGCCCAATCTGAGTCTCGTGGCTTTTCATTGTGGCTTGTATTGAGACAATCGTGCTCTCCATCCTGTCTTGATTAGCTAGGAGCTTTCTCAATAGAGCATTCCTCTCTTGCTCTTCTTTTTGTGGAGCCTGCTGTTGTGGAACTTGCCTTTGCGCTTGATATGGAGCATTGGGTCTCTGACCGGGTGCATATAATCCACTGTTCGGATTGGCATAGCTGAAGTTGGGATGATTACGATTGTTGGGATGATAAGTGTTAGGCCATTGCTGCTGTCGCATAAAATTCACATCTTCAACACTATTATCATATCCCTGGCTTTCATCTGCTAGTAATTCACCCATGGGCTTCTGTGATGGAGGGTGCATACCGTGAAATGCTGAGGTCATGGATTCCAGCTTTTGTTCCATCGATTCAATCTTGTTGACTAAGGATGCATCCCCCGGTTTGGAGTACCTACGAGTTTCAGTGCGTGTAGACTCTCTCTTTGCCGCGTTGTTCAGCAGATCTTGAGCTCGCTGTGCTCCAAGTCCCATAAAATTACCTCCAGCTAGCATATCTAGCTGGTCAGCTGTCTCCTTGTCTAATGCAGTGTAGAAATAATGGAAGAGCTTGTGCCACGGCTCCCCATGATTCGGACATCTACGGAGAATTTGGCTGAACTTCCTCCAAGCATCCCCCAATGAGCTGTCTTCTTCCTGAGTGAATTTTGCAATCTCAGCCATCTGCTGAGCGACTCTGGATGGTGGCAAATACTTCCTCAGAAACTCATGACAACAATCCGCCCATGTCACTATGCTACCAGCTGGCAGCTCCATAAGCCACTTCTTGGCTTTTCCAGATAAGGAGAAGGGAAATAGTAATAGCTTAACTGTTTCATCTGGAACTCGTTGGTCGTGCAGGGTTGATGTGATTTGCTCAAATACCAGCAGATGGTGATTGGGATCATCTCCTGGAGCTCCATTGAATGCGCACTCATCACGAACCATATTGATCATATGTTGGCGCAACTCGAAGTGTTGGGCATTGATCTGTGGCCTGACAATAGTAGGCTGATAACACGCTGGGGTAGTCCTGAAATAATCCACCATAGGGCGTTCTTCAATCTCAGCATTGTTCTGCCTGTTGTTTTCCCCATTATTCCCATTATTGTTCCCACCGATGTTCGCCACTTGTGCCCCCACACCAAGACGTGGTTGTGGATTTGGGGGAGCCAAGCGATCCATCCTTGCTTGCATCTCAGCCATTTGAGCTCTCACCTCCTCAGCTTCCGCGGCTCTGTTTGCAGCCTCCTCTACAGCTGCAGCTCTAGCTGCTTCCGCATCTGCCATGCCTTTGCGGATTCTCTCAAACTCAGCTCTCGTCTCTTCATCCATAACTACTGAGCTTGAATTCCTCTTGTCTCTACGCTGTGCTTTTAATAAGGATTCCGGGTCTTCAAACGTTGGATACAAAGGCTCGTCTCGAGAACGGGTCATGCACCGTGTAAATCAACCTGAAATCACGAAATACGCAAAACGTAGGTGAGTAACGGATATAAACAATAAATTAAAATCCCTAAGGCTAGGAATTATAACTAATTTAGCCGAAGTCCCCGGCAACGGCGCCAAAAACTTGACACGCTCCAACTGCAAGTGTACAGCTGTCGTGTGTAGTAATAAACCGGAAATCCGGGTTGTCGAACCCAAGGGACTTTGTGTAAATTAATTACTATTCTAAACCTTATGTGGGCACGTTGCGAGTTTTGTTTTTATCTAATTCTAAGAAAATAAACGCAATATTCTCAATTAACCAAGTGAAATAGTTCACGATTAATAAAGAATGAATAATTGGGGTTTTTGTCAAATAAGAGAAAAGTACCGGGAATTCTCTAGGTTCACTAGGTTGATCTAAATTTATATTTTGATTTGTAAAACAACCACGTGTCATTCACTATTAATCAAGCAATATTAAACTTACCGAGTTACCAAGCAAGTTCACTATACTTTAAACTAAACCAAACCGAGTTACCAAGTCTAATTTAGCTTTAAGTATGTATTAAAACCATATTTCTACTTTAACGATCCTAGTTAACGATGCCGAGTTACCAAACATTGATACGACTAGGTGAATTACTCAATTTACCGACTAATTCTCACGGAGTTACCACGTGAAAACTAATTGAGTTTATCTCTACGTTAGCTACTCGCAAAGATAATATGATTATGAACGTAAATAATTCATAATAGTGAATAAACACGTGAGATTAAGCTAGAACATGCATCACAATCATCAAAACATCAACTTTAGATCAAACCCTAGCTACACCAAACGAGAATTCCCAGCAAATAGAGTTTAGCTACTCATATTCATAATCAAAATGACAAGTCTAATGAGTTTAAACATAAAAATCAAGAAAAGAAGAGAGTTTAGAATCCAAACGAATGATCCAAAGCTCCTAAGCTCTCCCAAAAGCTTCTTGATCTCCAAAAGATGTCTCTAATGTCAAAAACTACTGAAAAAGTCGACCTAGAGTGCTTAAATACGTTTCCATAATCTTATTACAAAGTTTGGATAAACTACGAAAAAGCCCCGGAAAAATTCTGCACTTTCAGCGATCTCTTCGTACGAAGACATTTGTCTTCGCACGAAGAGTCTTCGTACGAAGATAACTGCTCTTCGTGCGAAGATCTTCTTACTTAGATACTGCAAGCATGTTTAGGAAGACATTTTTGCCGAGCCAAAATTTGGCTAAGTATATTGTCTTCGTACGAAGACATTTGTCTTCGCACGAAGACCCTCTGTTCCAGCCCTCTTTTCTTTGACTTTCTCTTCCTTCCTTTGACTTTCTCCTTCCTTCCTTCTTCCATTGACCTTCCTTTGAGTTCCTTTGACTTTCTCCTTCCTTTTGACTTTCCTTTGAGTTCCTTGTTTCCGAAGTTCGCTTCTATATCCCGCATGATCCTCCAAGCCCTGTTTTCCTGCGAATCACAACACGAAAACACAACCCGCGATCATATCACAATAAAAGCTCAAAAATCTAAAGAAACGCCCGGATTTAACAAGTAACGCATATGAACTCACATTATCACATTTAAGCTCAATTTACTCAAAAGATGACGAATTCTCCATGATAAGCACGCAAAACGTAGAAATAAAAGGCATAAAATAACTCCGAAAACGGAGTTATCAATGGGAGAAGAGATGGATTCTCTTAGCAAAAACTTGAATTGGGAGCTTGTTAAATTGCCATCGGGAAGGAAGATAGTCATTTGCAAGTGGGTCTTCAGAAGAAAGGAAGGAACTACAGCTGGGGAGGGCATCAAGTATAAGGCAAGGCTAGTTGCAAGAGAGTTCATTCAGAAAGAGGGAGTTGACTACAACGAGATCTTCTCACCGGTGGTCAGACATACTTCTATCCGGGTGTTACTAACTTTAGTGGAACACCGCGACCTAGAGCTTGAGAAATTGGATGTCAAGACAGCTTTCCTGCACGGAGAGTTGGAGGAGGAAATATACATGAGCCAACCGGAGGGGTTCCAAGTTTCCGGAAAAGAAAAACATGTGTGCAAGATGAAAAGATCTCTCTATGGACTTAAGAAGTCGCCGAGGCAATGGTACAAGAGGTTTGACAACTTCATGTTGACAATTGGTTACCACAAGTGCGAGTATGATTGCTGTGTGTATCACAAGTTGTTGAGAAGTGGATTACGTATCTACCTAGTTCTATATGTGAATGATATTTTGATCGCAACTCAGAATATCAAGGACATTAGAGAACTGAAGAGGTCTCTCAGTGCGGAATTTGAAATGAAGGATCTAGGAGCTGCTCGGAAGATATTGGGAGTTAAGATCTATAGAGACAGGAAGAAGAAGAAGCTTTTCCTGTCACAGCATGGATACATCAAGAAGATCTTGAGAAGATTTAGGATGTTATCAGCTAAAACTATAGATACTCCTATGGCGACTAACATAATGTTAGGAATGTACACCGTTCAGACTGAGGAGGAGAAGAAGTACATGTCCAAGGTTCCATATGCTAGCGCAGTTGGAAGCCTCATGTATGCTATGGTATGTACTCTACTGGATATAGCATTCATTGTTAGTGTGGTTAGTCGTTCTATGGCTCATCCAGGGAAGGACCATTGGCAGGCGGTGAAGCGCATATTCAGGTACCTTAAGGGTACGTCAGACATTGGCCTATGCTATGGGGCTAGTGAAGACATCTTGGTAGCTAGTTTCTCGGATGCGGACTATGCAGAGGATATTGATAGTAGAAGATCAATGACAAGCTATGTATTTGCTCTGGGAGCATCTATTGTGAGTTGGAAGGCGACGCTACAGCCGACGGTTAATTTGTCAACGACGGAGGTGGAGTACATGGCTCTAACAGAAGCAGCAAAGGAGGCAATATGGCTTAAAGGTGTGGTCAATGATCTAGGCCTACTTCCATATCAAGCGATAGTAAACTGTGATAGCTTGAGTGCAATTTGCTTGACTACGGACCAGGTTCATCATGAAAGGACCAAGAATATCGACGTCAGGTATCATTTTCTGAGAAACGATAGCAGGATCAAGGTGAAGAATATGGGGACAGCTAACAACCCCGCGGATATGTTCACCAAGCCGGTTCCGAAGAGCAAGTTCCAGCATTGTCTGGAATTGCTCAACATCTTGAGCCAGTGAGGCCCTTAGGGTCATGTCGGACCCGGTGGGGTCCAGTGAGTCTCTGTGACGAGAGACATTGGGTACGGAGAAGACGTAGCTTTATTTAGGAGAAGAGGAGCAGCTGCTGTTGATGGAGAATTCAAGTCAAGGTGGAGATTTGTTGAGGTGCCTTGAATTGTGAAATTCAAAGGGGGTGAATCTTTTTGACTTAGGAAGCTGTTTTTTGATACTCACATCATTGTTAGTATTTTGACCTTTCCTACGCGTCATGCACGAGGGAGTTGATTCGAGGGGGATTTTCTGGGGTAGGGCAGATTTTTCATATTTGATAGTGGATAACCTTCATTGTTAGATCTGAGGGTGTGAAAGGGTGAGATAGTGACGGAATCACACTCTGGTGTGGCGATGGCTCACGACATTACACCGTGAGCACAGGAGGAGAGCCGTAGTGCATGACATTTTCTCCGCACGACAAGTGGGGACTTGGGTTGACAGGGTGATTTGGAGGTCGCGCTGTGCTATTTAGACATCCTTGGCGTGAGGAGGTTTGGTTGGAAAATTGCGATTATTTTATAGATTAACTACTTGGTTCGAAATCAGTGTGGGGTGGTCGATTCAGATTATATTCACTGTATTTTTCTTTCACCCCACATTTTTGGTTTATTGCAAAATTGGTCTTATTTATATTATTGTTATTTATTTTGTGGCCCCGCATTAAATATATATATATATATGAAATAAAAAATAAAAGAGAAAGAAAATCGGAAAAAAAAAGAAAAAAAAGGGAGAAAAAGGGGAAAAAGGCAGACATTTCGGGTTCTTAATTATTATTTTTTTTCAAAACGCCAGGCCGGCAAATTTTTATAGCAGTTTCATATTCTTTCACAATGTGGCCGCGAGAACGACATTTACACTGGGATTGGGGAAATGAGTGTCTACAATCTTAGGTAATTTGGGTCAATTTCTTTCATCTTGGTCAGAGAGTGTGAGATTGGGATATTTGTGAGTGTGCTGTGACGTTTAGGACTTCGCTTCTAAATGACTTATCCTACCGTCCTGAAGTTAGCAGATTTACATTACACCCGAAGTAAAAGAACGGAAGGTATGCGTTAGGGATATGTTCGGTTTGCGTGAAAAAGCATAGCAAGTTGTGTTCGTGCTTGTTCCTAACCTAGGCTAGCCGCGAGTTCTTCCGATCACTGCAGTTTCAGAAGTTTAGGGGAATATGAGAGCTTGATGATGTCCAGTTTGATTTGAAGACATTGCCCAGTCTCACCAAAAATATAAATTGTTTTTAAATTCCTTCTACTATTTTCAAATAAATGTAGTTACAACGCTCTGGATTGATACGGGATAATATGCAGTTGTACTATATAGCTAGAGTTTGCTCGGCACGATCAAAGTTCAGTGTGGGGTATTTGATAACTCCCATTTATGAGTTATATGTGATCTTATATTAGAATATAATAAGCTGAGTTTCCATAAGATTGAGCACAGTTTAGCCAGCAAAGCCTTCGTACTACGAAAAAGATGAGTTTGAGCCTACTTGTGAAATCCGAGCGTTTTTAAGCATAATTGGAGTTTAAATGACAAATATAATCGCTTGGTACAATTTTTCATGTTGTCTTGACAGAAAAAAATACTTAGCGGTTGATTTGAGGCATGAAACGAACTTTGGAAACAAAATAAATGCTCAAGCGGAGTGAAGAGACGCAAAGTTGGAGAAGCTAGAATGACCAGTATCCACTCTTTTGATCATAGCTTGAGTTCTACAAGGAATTTTGGAGTGAGACTGGTGGCAAATGAAATTAGACTTCAAGAGCTTTGCAACCATAGTCACAGAGCTAAATCGGAGATCGGAAGAAGAAGTTACAGATTTTCAAAGTCGGGGTTGTTGCTGAGCTACGTTCATACACAGAGGGCTGCGTTCAAACGCAAGTCCTGCGTCCAAGGAATTATGTCCAAATGCAAGATTGGCATCCAAACGCAAAAAATGGGTATCGGAGGTCGAAGAAGGACGAAAAAGCGCAAGGCCCAGCATTCAAACGCAAGAAATCAGAGACAAGCACAGAAAAGACATAAATTTGGGTAAGGCATTGAAGCTGTTTGCGTTCAAACGCAGATCCTGCGTTCAGACGCAGGAGGTCAACATGCATAAAGGAAAAAACCTGCGTTCAAACACAGGAGATCTACGTTCAAACGCAAGAAATTAAAGTCAATGCTTAGCATGTTGTGTTCAAACGTAGCATCCTGCGTTCAAACGCAGGTTAAGATTTCCATAATTTTCCTAAGGCGGTGGAAAAAGTCAAACTTCAGCAGAAAAGTCAAAGGCGTCAAGAACTAAGGACAGAAATGGAATTTCGGCACAGGAATATGGAAACGTCAGCAGTATATAAATAATTTCGCATCAGGGTCAGAAAATTCAGAATCACATCCAGGAATCAGAGCAGAGTAGAAGTTGGAGTTCAGGAGCAATCCCGGGAATCACCAGATTTCTGTCACCTGTTTGATTCTCTTAACTTATGTATTTTAGTTTTCATTAGTTAAACTTTTTACCTAGGTTCTCGATGAACCTAGGGTTTATGACTTCAGCAACTCAATTTATTTTGATTTTGGATTCATGACTGGTTAAGTCCTAATACAGTAGAGGTTTTGTTTATTTTTATGTCTTCGGATTTTACTATTTATGCATAAACGGAGTCATGAACCTGGAGTTCTAGAGTCATGATGTGGTGCGCAAGATTGGCCAATGAGAGTTAGGAAGATAAGCCTGAATTTAGTTTCATGCCTTGATAGACCGAGAGGTAAAGAGAATCAGGGAATAGCCTGAAAAGCATAAGACCAACTACTAGATGTTTAGGGGGAGACTTAGAGGAGAACCTGTAACCCTAGAAGACTTATAATGAACCTGAAGATTCAGGAGTACCGAGAGGACGGGGAAATCTACAGGGTAGTGACATGTGCCTGATACTGAGAGGAGATTGTACCACGGGTATGCTGGCATAAATAAAACTATTGTGTGTTTCTAAAATAGATAAAAATTGAAAAAGTTGAATAGTAACCGTAGGGGATCTTGGAGTCTAGATCTTTAATGCGTAAGTTTCCTAGTTCAAATATGACCAGAAAATTACCACAAAGATTATTTAATTCTGTTTTTACTTTCAGTACTTAGTTTAGATCAAAATTAGTTCAAAATTCCTCCTTTTACTTCTTACACTTTTTACACTTTAAACCCAATTCCTGATCATACAGTAACCCTATCCTCGTGGGATTGATAACTTGGGGTTGAAATACCGGCCCTATATTACTTGAACTGTGTACTTGCGGTAACAAGTAAGAAATCATGTCAGGAGGGAACAAAGCCCTTCACCGGAGGTGTTCTACACCCCGACTGGCAACCTGATTTCCGGTACTGAAGCTCTATCGGTCCTCTAACTGGTCTTCGTCCAATCCTCCAGCTTTTCAATCGTGTCTTCAGTCATCCAGGCAAACCAGTAGCAGCAGAAGTGCTGCAGTTGCAGGATCGACACACCACCGACGCGCCGTATTTTGTTCCCTTCAGCTTGTCTTCATCGTAATCACCAAGAACCCATCTCGTTAAGTCTTATTTATGTCCATCATCCCTTGTTTCCTTTAGCCTATGTATGTATAATCATGCATTTGTGTGTGTGTGTGTGAGTTGGGATGAAGTCGCAATGCAGAGCGTGGTATCGAAGAAGACGATGAGTTGGTATGGGGAAAAAGTGTTATGTTTAGGGGAAAGTTTGGTAATTTGTGAATCTGCTGGGGGGTTATTTTTGTATATTGTGAAATTGTTGGGGATGTTTGTCAATTTTTATATATTATGTTCATATAAAGTGATGGGGGGGGGGTTGGTGATACTTTATGAATCTTGAGTAGTGACTCGTGTCTTTATGCAACACTGTTATTGGGGGAACTAAGTGTATATGTGTGATAACTCCACATTAGGAGTTATATTCTTATAGTATTCATCACCTTTTTGTGTGTACTTTGATGCATTTATGTGATAAATTGACCAATTCGTGTACGTTTTGAGCATGCTTGAGTATTTGGACTTGAATGTTTAATCCGGGCGTTTCTTGTGTAATTTCGAGCTATATATTTTTGTCACATTGATCTTCCGGTATGTTTCGTGTTGTGCTTTTCAGGAACCGGAAGCTTGGAGACGTGCATTGACAAGAGGAAACGAACTTCGGAATGTTTGAAGGCTCAAGAACGATGCTTGGAATGGAAGATGAGGCCAAAGAAGCAAGGGAGAATGAAGAAAAAGAATTGAAGAATTTCAGCCAATCGTACGAGTGGATATAGCAATCGTATGCGTGGATTTACTTAGCCAAAATGAAGGCTGCGAAGGAATTGCAATCGTAGGGTACCTCTCAGACAATCGTACGAGTGGGATCAGGCACTCGTACGATTGGACTTGCACTCGTACGAGTGCGGCGTGGGATTGCGCAGGATGTTTTGTTTTTAGACGTATCTTTTGGCAACCTTTTAGGAAACGGTGGAGGACGTATTTAAACACTTTTGGAGACTTATTAGGGAGAAGTTTTACATACGTAGAGCCATAGAAGGTGGAGACGAAGCTTGGGAGCGAAGAAGATCATCAGTCATGAAGATTTTTAGCGTTTTCTTATTTTTTCTTCATCTCTTCTATATGATTACGGATGTTTTGATTATGCTACACAAGATTATGTCTAGCTAAACCTCTCTTTGCTAGATAATCTATGGAGAACTAGGGTTTTGGTTAGGATTTTCTAGATTATGACTTGATTCACGCTTTTAGATTAATTCTATGTTTATGATTTGATTATTCATTGTGTTCTTGTTCTTATTTATATGTGTGCTTGGCTTGATCACCCGTAGCATGCTAGTTGCATAGTTAGTTGCACGATAGTGAACTAATCCGGGTGTGTTAAGAACATAATTGACATTCTTGTAGTTCTTGGAGACCGAGAGGAGAAAAGAACTTCAGTGACCGAGTGTGGGTTGTTTTGGTTGGGATTGGTTAGGTTTTAGTGAAAGCGATGGACCGATAGGACCCGGTGAACGGACCTAACACGCCAACTAGAGCGGAACGGTAAGCATAGGTAGACCGAAAGGACCCGAAGTTAACCGTAGAGCAAATTTACATGAGATCGATAGAAGAGTGTAATGAGTGTGACCTGGTCTAATCAATCTTAACTAGAGTGTCTTAAGCTTAATCCGGAAATCATTATCAACCCTAGGGACCCTAGATTATCTAATTCTTCTACATAATCGTATCTTAATACAATTATGTTCTTTTAAACTGAAAATCATAAAAGCAAATAGTTAACTTAGTTGTTATTTACTTTAAGTCACTTGTTTGTGGGTGACGAACCTTCAAATCAAACACTTTTAACCGGTTACTTAGGTATCATATTAGTAATTCTTAATTGACTATTAATCGTCAAATTTCTTTGGGTTCGATAATTCGGAGTCTAAAATACTCCGCTTACTACTTGACCGTATACTTGCGTTTAAGCGCGTTAAGAATTTGCGTCAATGTGACACTTGTTTTGTAATAAAAATAGTTTTGTATTGTCATATGATAATTAAATTAGTTAATTCTTAAGCAAATTAAAATATGTAAATATAAGTTTTACATTTTAATTTGTTAGAATAAGTGTTTTGTCAATAAAAAAGAATAAAAAGTTGTGTTTGTTAAAAAATTATGTAACCTTATTTGTATGTTTTATTTTGAGATGTGTCATTATAAAAATATGACTTCCATAATTAAATTTAAATATGAACCTTCTTTAAGACTAATATTATTTTTAAAATGATATTATTTTTTAAATAACATGTTGTCATAGATTTTAAGTATATTAGTAAATAGTTTTAAGCTTGTTTCTAGTTGTTTTAGTTTTATTTATTTTTTTTATTATCATAAATGTATAAATTGATATTTATTTCTAATATTAGAGTCGCGTAAATGGAATTGGAGCTAAAACATTATTGGGAATTGGTTAGGGCAATATTCATTGCATTTGCAAATAGGGCATTTTATTGACGATTTTCGTGGAAAGGAGTATGTCTTAATGTTAGGATTATTTGATTATCATAGATTCTGAGTTCGTAGACGATCTGTTCATTGAGGATCCGTGCTACGAGTATTAGTTCCGCTTGCTTTTGTCGAGCTTCCTTCGATCCAAGTAAGTTCATATGTGCAACTTTTAGCGTCAAAATTTGTTTTTTGTGCAATTTTATTTATAATAGTTTTTTATATGTGAAATACTTGTTCGGATTTTTAGAAACAACTGAGATTATGCTTTGAGGATTTACCCCTGTGATGAATTTGTTCAAACCCCTGATTTGGAAAGTACTTGTAGAAACTACTGGTTTGAAAATTAATTATTCTAGTTGTAAAACAACGAAAGCTTAATTCACTCTAATAGAAATAGGGCGATGTACAGATGATGTGTGTGCATGCTACGTTGGAGGCGCATGTGAGACCTCCTCGAGTGCTAATTCTATAATGGTTACATACCCGCCCCCGTGGTGGCCAATACGCACCAAGGGCTGAGGTAGCTGGGTTATTTATTGTGAAAGCTATAGAGTACTACATATGCTAGTGTGCGTCACAACAGTATATGGGTGTTGACACTTAAGGTCTTTTAGCTATTTGGTTTGAGCGGGGTAGCGATGGGTAGCCCTTAACGCTCGGGGTGAATTGGGATTTGTGATATCCCAAGACGTACCTCTATTGGCGACTTTTCTTGCATCGTGACCACTTTGAATACATTGTTCCTGTTGGGCCTTATGTTGCTTCAGCTGAATTAATATTTAATCTAATGGGTTGTTTACTTGTTACAGTTCTACGCGCTATTTCTAAAGTCTGTTTTTAACTTATATATGTTAGAGCGCAATAATCTGTTTTTACGTGTTGTAGCACGATCTTTGTAATACTCCGTATTTTTCGTAAGGTTAGTCATGTAGTTTAAGACTCAAAATTCAGTTTAAAATTTGCGAGAGCTTATTTGAGAAATTTCCGGAATTTAAATTTTATTCCTTAAGAAACTCGCGTGAGAGTTTTGAAAGCTAAATAATAATTAACTTGTGATAAAATATAAATTCCGTAAACCATCGTGTTTTAATCGCGTGAAATTATAGAAAACGTTGCCTTAATAGTCATAAGTTAATACGTGAATATCTTCTTTAATTTAGTTAATATCGCGTGTACAGCCACCGCGAGACTACGTAATTGTGCCACACCTAATCATTCAAAAGTTGGTGTGCCCAACCGCACCTAAAATTTTCCCACAATTCCTTTTCTCATTTGAATTTTTCTCCAGACTTGGTTTTATCTTCTTTTCTTGTTCTTCTATCCTCTTCTTCTTCCTTCTTCTTCCGTATATAGATGAAACCACCACCACCACCGACTTCACCGTCACCTCTTCACCGGCTTTTGCACTCCCTATATGAACTCACCCCTCCTTTCTCTAAATACACCACCACCAACAGCATCATCATCATCATCATCTTCACCACCCCACCATCTCCACCTTCGTACACCACTGCCAAAACACCTATGGCAAAGAAACCCACCACCACATCCATTTCTCTATCTCTCTATTTCTCTCCCTCTGTCTCTATACATGCATCTGAACAGAGACAACAACAGCAGCAGGCAGCGACAACAAACCCAGCCACGCCTCCGTCACCGCCATCGGGAAAGAGGCCCGAGAGACCCATCACCATCCCCTATGTTCTTCTCTCTCTCTCTCTGTTGCGACCTGGAAGAAGACAAATAAATAGAGTGAGAAGCAACAAAAGCAGCCAAAGCCGCCGGCGAACTCCATATATTCCGGCGAAGAAGTGGGTCAAGCACCAACGGTGTGACCCACCCCTCCAAATCAGATCCCTTAGCCTCTAAGGGGGCCAACCAAGCTTTAGGAGGCTTCAAACGAAGCCAAGAACAAGCGGAGAAGATCCGATCGAGCTCCACCTCCGGCAACAATTTCGACTACTTTACTTGCTCTGTTTCTCGACTGTTTCTTGCATTTCTTGGCGTAGGTATGCCCTAAATCACCTCCTGAAATGTTTTATGTAATCAAAATTCAATTTTGATGGCTTGAATCGAATTTGGGTGAAGGAATGTGTTCGTGTTCATGTTTAGGGGTTAAAGTGTTATTTTCAGAGAATTTAAAGGGGCTGACTTATCTTTTCAGAAACTTTTAGGGGTACCTGTTTTTGTTTAGCTGAATATTAGGGGGCTGATAATAGTTTATATACTTTATATTATATATTCATTTGTTTAAATCTATTTATAGTGTTTATTAAATGATATTTCAATTAACTTAAAATTGAATAATTATATTGGTGATAAAATACATTTTGACTGTAATAAATTATTTTCTTGGAAAAATACGTTAAATATAAATATTCGTGAAAATATAAATGTTATTTTAGCACTAAATATCACATTGGTTTAAATAAATAATGAGTTTTAAATAGTTACTTATCAATCTTTTATTGTCAAGAATTGAATATTGTTTCTTGAGCTAAATAACTCTTTATAAATATAGCAAAATCTATTTTACTATTTGTAATATCACTTGCTTATTTCGATATATATATATTTATAAGTATATTTTTTAGTATCAAGTTATTTCTTTGTATATAAGCATATGACTTATAAACAGGTCTTATTGGGTTTTATTGGGGTATCGTAAGAGTTGAACTTAGTATTCGTACTAGCCAAGCATCCGTGTATGGTTAGTACATTCAGTTATTTGGAAACACTGTTGTAGTGACCAGAGAATTGTAATATGTAGGCAAGATTCGTAACGAGGACTCTGAACTTCCGTATGAACTTTTATGTGCTCTTTGTTGTGGACTAAGGTGAGTATACATGCCAAGCCTTGCGTGCTAGCTTCAGTCGTGTCATAACACGACTTTATTTGCTTGTCTCAAAATGCGTTTTGAAATATACATGCTTTACTTGAGTCATGTTTTGAAATGACTTCTTTCAAATTGTCACACAATAATCATTCAGATCATTGATTTTGTCGTTGATGGCTACGTCCACTCGACCCATTATTATTTAGCTTGGTAGCAATTTACCCCAGGTTGGCTCCTTGTACTCACTCCTTCTGACCACAAATACCCTGATAGGGGGTGTCGACACTTAAGGTCTTGGAAGTGGGTTTGGGATTGTGTGATGCTAGTGAATTTTCCCCATTCAACTTAATGTTAAAATGGAATTCCTGGTTGGAAGTTCATTGATGAAAAATTGGATCTTTATGATTAAATTTAAATTTCAGATTTATATTATTGGAACTGAACGAAATGTTCACTTGGGAATATTGAATGTGGATTGCGCTCTGGTCGCTGGAAATTTCTGGAAATGTGAAAGAATATCTTATTCAACTGTCTTTTACTTTCGCTGTGCAAATGTTATCTCTTACTGTTTTACTTTAAATAATCTCTCATCTGTGTTTGACATGCTTGGGTGTTGCTCACACAGTATTTCTTTCTAACTTTCAAAAACTGTGGTTCTTATTTTTCTTCCCACCGCATGTCTAGGAGACGGGAATTACGAAGTAGTGGAGTACAAGACTCACCTAGAATGATACTGTCACGAGAAATCGTCTAGTATGCTTGTATAATATCGTAGACCTTAGTAAAGCATGTATTATCTTAAGACACATGCGTAATGTTTAACAATATTGTAATATAGTGGAGGTTTTGCTTTTGATGTCCGCCGTTACTTTTAGCAGCGCTCTCCCGGTCTCGCCCGAGCCGGATAAGGGGATTGATGCAATCTTAGTCAGTTTTCACTTATTAAAGTTTTTTATGGTCGGTTGTGGCTATTTTAAAACCCACAGCTCGGCAGTAAGATGGAGGAAACGCGCACCTATGCTGAGGCTTAGGGATTTAGCTGCTAATAACTTTCAGTTTTATCATTTAGACGGTTAAGAATTAGATTATCAGTTGCATTCCGTCCAGAAGTAAAACTTCTCTGCATTGGACTAATGATCTTATCCAAAATATGTCTTATTATTTCCAGAATAGTTTTAGTGGTGATCTTGTAATGAACATTACAACCAGTAGATCTCAATTGACTCATAGTAACATGGTTATCCACTTTAAGGGTAACTGTAACACCCATTTTTTTCAGACTGGAAATCCTTTTAGGTGTCGCTCCGTACCATATTGAAAAAATGCCACAATAAGTCTTTTTGTTTGACAGTTGAACCATAATCAAACAAATCTATTTAAATAGTTAATTATGCATTACAATCGTTGGCTCAAAACATAAATAGCACATGTAACGCGAATTACTAAAATACTGCATAGTATTTATCACTACTAATTAAAATCAACTCGTCCGCTTCCAAAACTTAGCTTCCAACTCCAAACTTGTAATGGGGAAAATAAAACACAAACACCACAGTTTAAAAAGATTAGCAAAAAAGACTAGATAAGAAAACACTCAAGCATGTAAAAGCATGAGTAGAGACAATGACTCATTTATATTAAAAAACTTTTGACACAGCAAACTTAACCCAGTTATGAAATAAATAGAAAAATATATTTCCTTCCCAATCCTTCCAGCATAAAGAAATTTCCAACCTTCCATGTATTAAGGAAATATTCAAAAATGACAATCCATATCTCTTAAAATGAATTTAATTATAAGGATAAGAGGTGTACTGAGATATGAGGTATGATATGTTTGTACTGGGATAAAACATGATAAGTGTTTATTGGTTCTGAGTGATTGGTTAGAGCAGGATATAAGATAGGGTAAGTTACAGAAATATGTATTAACATGTATGGATAGTGCAAGATAAGAGGTAGGCTATGTGTGTAAATGACCACATTGTTGTGCATATATAATTTCACTTTTTGTCAGTCTTTTCTGTAATACCTGATATCTCGGTTCATTATTGTTCTAAATTTGAATCGCTTAACTTTCTGTTATATTTCACATCATCAAAAGAATAAATGGGTGTATTTAATAATTTAGTCTTTATATGATGAAATAAGGCTACTATTAAGCTTTTTAATACACACACATATTCATTAATACACACACACACTTATATTTAGTTGGGTTTGGAAGTTGCTGTTTCCGGTGACCAAACCTCCTTGAATTCCAAGAATGATATGGGGTGAAGTGACACTTTTCGTAATTTCTCTGTTTTAAAAATATGAGGTGTTACGAACACAATTTTGAAAGCTTCATCGCGACAAATGGAGGAGATGTCGAGCCCGGCCTCATGAATCACTTTCAAAAATTACATTAACCTTTTGATCAAAAACAAATCCCCTCACCGGAAAGAGAACCCTAAAAAACACTAACTCTAACAGACGCTCTGGTCTCTAAACAAATCTTGTATCCTACTAGGAGAACCTATAAAAACATTATGCATAAGATGCATCCACCCCTTTAACCACATATATACCAAGAAACTGCGATTTCATCTAGAAAATTAAGGAATCAATGTCTTAATTTATGAATTCTCAAATCGCTATTTTATTTCAATCTAGAGTATCCAACTTAGTATTGTGCTTGCGGAATGTATATGTATGAAAAACTATACATGAACAGCGTTGGAGAAACATGAGACTTTCAGCTCTAGGCTCATTGAGATTGTCGACATGCAAAACTAAATCACATGGGCTTCAACAACTACGATTCATTTAGAATTGGTTTTCTAGGGATGCAGTTCATACCATCAACATGAGAAAAACATTTCAGTTCGTTGAGACAGTGAAGATGTACACCAAAAAGTTGAAAAGAAACCAAAGAAGGAAGTCGAATTTCATACAAAAAATTTATTACTTAATATGATAAAATGCTGAGAAGAAGAGGAGGAAAAACAGCCCAGTAGGGGAACGCCTATTATAAAGATAGGGTGTGGTTCTATCGATGCTATTTAAAAAAATTAAATAGCATAAGGGTATTTTAGGAAAAGTACAAAAGAAGGAAACGGAGAAAAGAATTTTGATGTTAAACACTCGAACTTCTTCCCATTTTTATAGTAATTTATTCATATATATAAGATTCTTTTAAAAAATATATATATTAGAAAATAGGTGTATTTGGTTTAATAAAGTCAATATATTATACTATCATTCTCAAATTAATCTCTTTAATTTGTTGAGGAAATATTATTTTATTGATTATCACACTGGGCTCTTTAACGTACGCATTTGCATCAGATAGTTTAATTGGGCCAAAATCCTGTTAGACTATCCTAAAAAATCCAGTTAGACCAGTATGTTGGGCCCATTTGGCGAAACAATTGGCTGATGCATTAACTGTGCGCATGCAATATATTTCTAGTAATAACCATATAAATGTTTGATATGTATTTTTCAATTTATCAAGAGCACACCTCATTTGGCTCTCTTCTGTGAGCTCCATTTTGTACTTATTATCCACATTTAATTTGGTATAAAAGGTTAATGGTCCCGTTTCGACGGATTTAATTTAAATTTTGAGATTTTAAGTTGTTGAATAAGTGATTGAGCTCAAAATAGTACATTGTTTCTTATTATCTCAACCATTCATTTCTCCAAAAAGTTGTAGCATTTCATTAAGAAGAATGAACAATACAAGAGGAGAGACATCATAGCCAGTTCTCCACATAATCATCAACTAACAAGGCATCTTTAGCTCCAAAATGAGCGTCGAAGTTACAATTTCTACTAATAAAAGAAAAAATACACAGATTGAAGGATTTGGACAAGACAAAACAGTCTTGCACTATAGCATCAATCTCCACAGGTCATGCAAACTTGCAATTAAGAGCATCCATCAAGATCTTTGAATCTGAGCATACTTTAATTCCCTTAAATCCTTTACTCCTTGCAATAAGAAGAGCATATCTCACTGCTAAAGCTTCCAAAACACCAGGAGCACAAATGTTATGAATTGGGATCATGATTCTACCCAAAGCAGCACCCTTGACAGATTTAACAACTATACCCAAGCCTCCTTTTGATCTAATTATTAGAACCTGAGAAATCTCCATTTTCATTGATAACTTCCGATTGCAAGGCTTACATTACAATGGAGACAGCTCTGCTCTATATACCCACATAGAAGGGGGGAGGTAGATGCAAATAACTAAAACAAGTAACAACCTAGCCTAGTCAGCAATTACTTGGCAAGCAAAAGCCAATCAGACTGTGCCACGCAGTCTGATGGTTGATGCCTTATTGAGACGACACCGTTCCACTTAGGGGACGGAAAAATTCAAAAAACTAACGTTCAAGCAGATCCAACGGCAGCTGCTACTCTTCCTCTTCTGATCCAACGATCACTGAACACTCTCAGTTCATGTCATCAGTTTGGCATGAATTGCAGTTTAGTCCAAGCTGAAATTGATATCTTTCACTTCAATTTCGATACCCTACCACAAGTTGAGGAGTGCAGAGACAACACTCCCAACTTGGACACTAGGAAGTGAAAGATGGGAGATGGTAAAGCCTTTGTCAAGATATCTGCTAACTGATGAGAAGTAGGCACAAATTTGAGACTTATGATTTGCTTTTGCACCATATCCCTCACAACATGACAGTCAACTTCAATGTGCTTTGTCCTATCATGAAAGATAGGATTTTCAGCTATCGGAATTGCTGATGCACTGTCACAGTAGATGGTGGGAATGGTGAGCAATTCACACTGCAGATCCTTAAGCAAATAGAGAAACCATTGTACCTCACTTGCTGTTGCTGAGAGACTTCTGTATTCAGATTCTGCAGAACTCTTAGCAACAATGCTTTGCTTCTTTGACCTCCATGAAACCAGAGACTCACCAATATAAACCAAATAACCACTTGTGCTTCTTCTAGTATCTAAACACCCTGCCCAGTCAGCATCTGTGTAGGCATGAATTGTCAAGCTGCTTGTAGCTGAGTAAAATAGTCCTTGTCCAGTATTTGACTTCAGATATCTCAATACATGATGAACTGCCTTCATATGAGCACTTGTAGGTTGTGAAACATATTGACTCAACTTATGTACTGGAAAACACATATCTGGTCTTGTATGACACAGATACAACAGTTTGCCAATGATCTTTCTATAAACAATGACATCTGCTGGTTTCAAAACATCTCCAGATTCCCTCTGCAACTTGTTAGTTGACTCCATTGGAATAGAAGCTGCTTTACAATCAAGGTAATGAAATTCTTGCAGTATATCTTCTGCAAACTTCCTTTGACATAGGAAAATTCCATTGTCATTTCTTGCCACCTCAAAACCTAGAAAATATCTCAAGTTTCCCAGATCTTTGAGCTGAAATTTATGATTCAAGGAACATTTGAGAGCTGTAATGACATTAGCATTGTCCCCAGCTATCACAATGTCATCCACATACACAAGCAAAGCAATAACATGTCCTTCTACTTTCTTGGTGAACAAAGTGTAGTCTGTTTTGCACTGAGTAAAATCAATTTCAATAAGAGTGTTAGAGAACTTACTATACCACATCCTTGAAGCTTGTTTAAGACCATATAAAGACTTCTCCAATTTGCAAACCAACCTCCTTTTATCCACCCCTGGGTTATATCCCTCTGGTAAGTCCATATAAACCTCATCCTTCAATTCTCCATGCAAAAATGCATTATTAACATCAAGTTGCACAATGTGCCATCCTTTCAAAGCTGCTATAGCTAAAACACTTTTAAAAGTAGGTAGCTTTGCCACAGGTGAGAAAGTTTCTGTGTAATATATTCCTTCAGTTTGAGTATACCCCTTTGCTACAAGCCTGGCCTTGTACCTTTCTATAGACCCATCAGATCTCAGCTTAATCTTGTACACCCATTTGCAGCCCACAGTGTCATGTCCAGGTGGTAATTTTGTCAAAATCCAGGTTTGATTTTGCTCTAGAGCCTTGATTTCTGTATTCATTGCATCTATCCACTTTGAGTCTATAATTGCTTCTGCATAACTCTCTGGTTCTTTCATCACTGAAACTTGAGCTACATAGTGACCATATATCTCAGAGAATTTAGCTGATTCAAAAATAGGCTTAGGAATGTGTGTATTTTTCTTCATTGAGCTTGATCTCTGAGCTGACAAGACATACTCACTGAGATAAGCTGGAGCTCTAGACTGTCTCCCTGATCTTCTTGGAGCTGAGATATCAACTGTTGTTGCTTCATTGTTCTTATCTTCTTCTAAGACCTATTCAGTGACTTCATCATTCTGCTGAATATCATGATCTTCTTTCTCCATTACTGCTGTTGGTAAAGTAAAATCATTAAACACTGCTCCCCTCAAATCAGCAATCTTCAGAAAAGGCACTACAAGAAAAATGGTCATTTGCGATAAAAATTTGCGACCGCTAAAAAGTCTTGTTTCAAAAGTATATAATTTTGACCAAAATTTTTTGGCGATCGCTAATGAAAAAAATAACATCCGTTCTTTTGTGATCAACCGTAATTCCCCTCGCGAAAGGAATGACCTCTATTCGCAAAATCCAATTTTTATTTGATGAAATGGAGGGTTAATCCTAACTGTTGAATGTGAGAAACATCAAAGGCTGAAGATTGAGGAAAATAAAAGCATGAAAATTGGATCAATAGCAGTCGTTCTCAAGCTCCCTTGCCCTCGCTATCTGCCTCGCTGCCCCGTCTCTACCTAATCACAGAAATCGCAACCCAAAGCGAGAACCTGAACACCTCCGACGTGCCTATCCCAAAGGGTGAATGGGTGAGAAGGGGTACTTCATCGCTGGCTTTTTCGGTTCCTCCCCCGCTCTCACTTGGTAAGTTTTCCGTCCTCTCTTCGTTTTCAAGTTTTCCGTTCTTGGGTATGCGATTGATTCAGAATATGATTTTCGCTCTAGGTCTCGCTGGGTATGGGCTTCGTTCTAGGGTTGGTGGGTATGTGTTCGATTCAAAATTTGATAACAGGGTATGTGTTAGATGAATTTTGATGGGTTGGGTATGTCGATATTTTTGATGGATTTTCATTGCTCTGCTCTAGACACTCAGGAATGGGATCCAATTTTCTTAATGGTGTTATGTTGATTAACAAAAATATCAACGGATAAGAATAGTTTCTGTATACTTCCATCAAACAAATCTTTCTCTTTCATCTTTCAACCAATGTTACCTCTCTGCTCTCTCTAATGTGTACTCGCTGCCAGTCCTAACTACCCCACCGAAATTGTCTTGGTTGGTACCACTGACCTATTGTTTCTGAATTAGGTATCCCTATAGAAGCGTGGATTATGACAAAAAGGACCTTGTATGTTTTGGACATACATAGGGAACTCATTTTCGTTAGAGTTTCAACTATTTTTTGTTCGTCTCTTCATTTGGAATTTCAACTTTCACAGTATCTCAACCATTTAGGTTAATCTGAAATGTATATTATTCCGTGTTGGGAGATAAATTAGTTTGTTCTCTGCTTGCAGGTGCTACTTAGCTTCAAATGCTTGTTTGAGTGTGCAAGCAAATACCAATCAGTAGTCCATTCCTTTCATTAAGCAATACATTAATGGCGGGGATGTGCAATCCATCTGAACCTTACCGTGACGGTGTAGGGTGGTGCAAATCTACCAGGCACTAAATGATGATATTTTAAGGGAAACTGAAAGGCACCATAAAATAACGAAAGCAATACTAGGGCAGAAGTAAAAGGAGATATTTTTATTTCACCGTGACGGCGTAGGCTGGGGTTCTTGCTACCGGATGGCAATCTTTTGTTTCCTCAACGCTTAAAATCGTAAAAAAGTTAACGGATTGCATAGTTCTAACTTATTATCATGAAATTCTTTATTTCTCTGGTTAGGTGCAAAGTTAATTTACTGATACTTTGATTGCTGTAAATTTTTTTTTTTTTTTGCAGGGTACAAAGTGACAAGAACAGCAGATGCAAGTTTTCTGAAATATGAACAAATCAATATTAAGGTGCGTTTCTGAATACTTTTACATTATATGGTTTCAGTATGTATCCCTAGATGATGGGATTGTGAGTTCGTTAACTGTTTCAGTTGGAACCAATGGAAAGTGTTTATTATGTTTTTGGTGGCATGGAAGGAGCCTATGTACCCTCTGTGTTGTTCTCATTGGTAGGTAAGTATTTCTATCACATTCACCCCTTTGTTTTCTTTATTTTCATGTTCCTGACATTTTTCTACTACTATTTCACTAATAATCGTCTATTACTGTCGCACATGTCAGTTGATTAAACATCCTTGAAAATAATGGTTTCATTCTTTTTTCCAGAAAACCCTTGAACGTACGAGCTTTTTTTTTCTTTCTTCCTTGCATTTAATTTGTTGACTCGCTGGATGTGGAAGCCCCCCTTACACTCATGAGTATCATTCTCAAGAACCTATAGTTTTTTCCGGACTTCCTGGTGTTTTAATTGTTTTTGTCGTTTAACAATAAAACTGTGATAAAACACCACAGTATGGATTATGTTTGTTGTTTAACTATGAAAATATGCAAGGTTATTTCTTAAGGACAGATGTTTTTAAGTACCAATTGCTCTGCCTTGGTGATTATTCATTTGATACCATCTCTCAGACATAAGTATTACACATGCTTCCCTCAAAAGTATTACACATGCCATTTCACTATTTCTTCAGCAGTTTACTGTTGGTACTATTACAACTTAAATAATTAGTGTTCTTTTATTACATCGTCTAACGACCGTGCGTTTTGATTTTATATGTGGGTTTATTGAAGTAGTTTGTTTCTTTCAATTTCATGCCAATAATTGATTCATTTAGTTCCAGTTTTTTGTGTAACAAGTTATTCGAAAACTAATATTGAGATTGATTATAGTTTCCAGGTTGTAGAAAGATCTCGGTGCTGATGATTACGGAAGAAATGATATTATTCGAGATTGATATAAGAAGCTGCACTTTTTCCATACATGGAAAGACAAACTAGAAGTTAGCGAAATTACCTTAAATAGTTAGTCTCTTTACGAAATTACTAGTACATTACAATGACTGATTTTTTGGCTATTAGATTAGAAGTATTGAAGCTTATATGTAGTCTAAATTTGATGTTTAGAGATTTAATAATTTTATAATATTATGGCAGGTTTTACTATTATTTTTGGGTGACTTGATATTCGTTTTGTGTGCATTAAGTTTTCAGAGTTCAAGTACTTTTGGATGATCTTTTACAGAAAATGTAATTGCAATTGCCGCGATTCACAAATAGATCCGTCTCGAGAATGATAATTGGGACGGTTACAACAGACCATAACTGTCACAAAATGTATTTTGCGATGACAGTCCTATTTTGTGATGTGTTATTCCCATTGTTAAAGTTGCATTTGTGACAACCCGTATTTTTTGGGACGGCATATATCTCTCATGAATAATTGTGTTGTGACGGTTACCTATTATTTGAGAGGATTACGTGCTGTTTCAAAAAAAATTATTTGCGACGGCTAGTCACAAAAAATGTTTTTTGCCATCATAGCTTTTGAGACGCCATGCGACGACAATATACCGTCGCAATTTTTTTGTGTGACGGTATTCCGCATTTGCTATCGTATAGTGCCCTCGCAAAAAGCTATCTTTCTTGTAGTGAGGGAAGACTTCTTCATGAAAAACTACATTTCTTGTAATTTGAAATGTGCCTGTCTTCATATTGTACAACTTGTAACCTTTGACTCCAAAGACATAGCCAATAAACACACATGTGTCTGCCCTGGGGTCAAATTTGTGTCTTCCTTGCTTTAAAGTAGATGCATAACACAAGCAGCCAAACACCTTGAGAAACTCATAATCATGCAAAGTTTTATGCATAACTTCATATGGAGATTTATTATCCAAAATAGTTGTAGGCACTCTATTGATGAGATATGCTGCAGTTAGAACACAATCACCCCAAAACCTGACAGGAAGATTAGATTGGAATATGAAACTTCTAGCCACATTTAATAAATGTTGATGCTTCCTTTCTACTACTAAATTTTGTTCACGAGTTTCAACACAGCTCAACTGATGTACTATTCCCTTCTCAGCAAAGAAAGGAATTAATCCTAGTTCCTTGGCATTGTCACTTCTAAACTTCTTTATTGATGTCTGATATTGTGTCTCAATCATCTTACAGAACTGAGGAATAATTACAATGACCTCAGATTTATGAACCAAAAGATGCACCCATGTCATTCTACTCTTGTCTTCAACAAGTGTCAAGAAGTATCTGTGCCCAGAGTGTGTAGGTGTCCTATAAGGACCCCAAATATCACAGTGTATGAGTTCAAACAACACATTTGACCTGTTTCCTCTTATCTTATAAGGCAACTTCTTCTGTTTAGCTAAAGGAAAAATATCACAATGAGTGTTATTTACCTTATTTCTGCAGTCCAAAGATCTCATCATCCTTTTCAACTTCATATCTGAAAGATGTCCTAATCTCTTGTGCCATATTTCAGAACTCACCTTCTCAGATAAAGCATTCAAACTCAAAACTGCATTTCTTTTATCATTTCTTACTCCAGTTTGAATGAGATAGAGACCTCCAACCTTGATGCCAACTCCCAACACCTGTCTAGTCTCAATTTCTTCAATATTACAACTATCTTTAGCACACACAAAAACACATTTATGTGTATTTGTTAATTGATACATGGACACCAAATTGAACTTGAAGTCAGGTACATACAGTACACTTTCCAAAACCAAATCATCATTCAATTTCACTTTGCCAATAGATGACACCATCACTTTATCTCCATTAGGCAAATAAACATATGTATCTTTCACAGAGATCATGTCATGCATAAACAACTCATTGCAGCACATATGATCAGTAGCACCACTGTCAATAATCCATGAATCTGGCAACATGATGCTTGGTGAAAAAGTAGATTGAAAAGAATACGAGCTTACCCCTCCCAGAAAGTGATGACTGTAACTGTTCTCACTTGCATTGCTTGGAGAAGATTGTTGAAGAGGACTATCCATACCATGAGAACTCCCTGAGCTTGTATTCCCATTATGACTAGCATTTAGATTCTGCATTTGATTATTGATGTATCTCATCATCTGTTGACATTGACTTTGTGTAAGAGTGGAGGACTGCACATCTGCATTGACACTTTTGGATCCAATCACATTGTGAGCTTGTGCTTTCCCTTTTGGCTTATAGTTAGTAGGATAACCATGTAACTTCCAACATTTTGCTTTAATATGACCAGTATCTCCACAATGATAGCAAGTAGGTTTAGCATTGTAATTTCCATGAGTACTTGAGTTAGAACCTTGAGTGGAGTTGTATCCACCTCCATCATACTCCTTAGGACTTCTAGGTGGCATAGAATTTGAATACATAGCCACATTTTGTTGATTACTTGAGTACATTGCCATTGGATTCAAAACCTGAGGTATACTAATTTGTGACTGCATTTCTTGCTGAACAACCTTAGAAAAAACTTTGTTCATACTTGGCAAAGGATCTGTCAGCAACAATTGATCTCTTACAGAAGTATAAGAGTCATTTAACCCCATCAAAAACTGCATCACATAATCCTCCTCAACTGAACTCTGCACTCTACCACATTCACAAAAGAGAACTGTCTTGTAGTTACTTAACTCATCCCACAGAGTTTTTAATTTTGTGTAATAGACTGTAACAGTCATATCTCCTTGCTTCAAAGAGCTAATTTCCTTTTTCAATTGAAAAATCTTAGGTATATTCTTCTGTGAGAATATCTCAAACAGATCCACCCATATCTCCCTTGCTGTTGTTCTATACATAACACTTCCAGAAATGTCCCTAGAAACAGCACTAAGCAGCCATGAAATCACCATAGCATCACATCTCTTCCAAAGTGGATAGAGCTCATTCCCTGGATCTGGCATCTCAATGCTTCCATTAACAAAACCTAGTTTGTTCTTAGCTTCTAAGGCTACAAGCATAGATCGATGTCATGTATTGAAATTTTCTCCAGTTAGGACTTGAGAAACCAACACACTACCAGGATTTTCAGAATTACTTATAAAAATGGAGAAGAGCTTTCTGTGCTCAGATTCATACCTCTCCCAGCTCCTCGTTGCCAGCCATTAGCACCGAACTCTCCATCGGTCGCCATATTCAAAACACCAGATCGGCTACAACCTCAAATTGCAGCACAAATAGATCTGGCCCTATCTCTGTGACCTTCAAATCACATCACCCTCCCTTGTTGCTTCAGATCCAAAACCCTAGGTCGTACCAGCCAGCTGAACCGAGCTCTGATACCATATTAGAACCTGAGAAATCTCCATTTTCATTGATAACTTCCGATCACAAAGCTTACATTACAATGGAGAGAGCTCTGCTCTATATACCCACATAGAAGGGGGGAGGTAGATGCAAATAACTAAAACAAGTAACAACCTAGCCTAGTCAGCAATTACTTGCCAAGCAAGAGCCAATCAGACTGTGCCACGCAGTCTGATGGTTGATGCCTTATTGAGACGACACCGTTCCACTTAGCCCCCTCCACGGGGCTTCAGATGGTGGGTGTACCTGTTTTCTCTCTCACGAACAGATCGATCTTGATCACCAAACCAGAAATCGTTCTTGGCGGAATCTCGAAACCCTACTCCCGATAGCCTGCTCCACCTGAATCGCGAAACCCTAGCTTTGAGTTCCACCAAAACGTGAAACCCTAACTCTTGGCTCCACACAGATCTTGGAACCCCGGCTCTGATACACCAGTTTGTTAAAACTGGTGATCCCCTGACCTGGCTCTGATACCAGTTTGTTGTAACAGAAATTCTGTTTCAGACCTCCGTTACCAGTTTGTTATAACGTTTGGGTATTCGAGCAAGAACGGCGAAAGCAAAACAAGAACGAGACAGATATTTAACGTGGTTCACTAACGAATTCGTAACGAACCCGCTAGCTAATCCACGACCAGAACCATATATTTTATTGAGAAGAGAACCCGAATATAATGCACGCCGTGACCACAACGACCACGACAACAACCCGAAACACCCACCCGCACACACACTCTACCAAAACTCCTAAAGAGCTCTCAAAACATTATGCCCGTGTGTGTTGTTGTCAATACAAAGCCATGGGTCCTTTTTATATTGATTCTATGCGAGTGCGTGTGTGTGGCTTGGGCACAGCCAAAAACCACCTCCTCACAACAACATGGAAAGTTTCCATGTCCATGTGTTTCCGCCTCTCAATTCTAGTCAAATCCCAACAGATTTCATATTTGTTATTTATTAAAAAAAACATATTTGTTTATTCTCCAAAGTGAGAACGGGTGAGGAGAAGAATTCATCCCTTGAAAGACAAACAAACATCTCTATCTCTATCTCTATCTCTATCTCTATCTCTACTATTTAAAAGTTTACGGAGGTGATTTTAGACACTAATACTTTTACACTACCTCTAATACCCTTGTGTGTCAATTTAATTACTAAAAAACGGCTACAAACCCAGTTAAAAAGAGAGTCGTACTGATCATAGACGATTATAATTATCTTTATCTTGAACAATCAATTGACCTCCGACGTAGCTTTTCGATTTTCAATAAAAGTCTCCTCTTCCTTCACAAATCAAAGCTAGCAATTGTCCTTTTTCTCTCAACCTCCACGAAGTTCGATGCCGTCCTTTTTCTTTTCTTTTTTGTTTCCCTGCCTATGTATATACATGAGAATTCGATCTGCTTTCAGACAATCTCGAGTCTCGACTGTGGTTCCAAGAGGTAACTGTGAGTCCATATTTCCTAACCGTGTTGCTTTCATAAGATGGATTTAGGATTCAAAGTTTATGTGTTATTAGTTACGCTCTTGTTTTGTCTCATCGTTCTCTCTATCTATCTAAACGTCTACATATTTATAGAGTTCAAGAACAAAACCAGAACTCTTAAAGATTCTGTAGATTTTCTTGGGTTTGTGACAATGAAGGGTTGCAATTCAATTCTTTATTATTCTTCTCCTTCCTCTTGTGTTGTTGATACTGTCTTGCACTATTTTGAGTGTCTTGAACTGGAAATTAGTATTAAATACTGTCTCGCACTATTTTGAGTGTCTTGAACTGGAAATTAGTATTGATGAATCTTGGTCCACTGTGGAGGATGATCATGTTGTCAATCCGAGGTACAAATAGCAATTGTTTGGATACTGTCTTTAAAGTTTATTTGTAACGAACTGATTCTTCAGGTATCACTAAGAGTAGCCGTTCAGTTTTTGGTAACTTTACATTGAAACTTTGTAATTTGTAAGATCATTTTGGTTTAAAAAAAGGATGATTGGTTTTATGACGCTACCGAGTTTTCTGGAACCCGCTTTATGTATATATGAAATAAAACGGATACGGCAATCGAAGGGGAACTATGGAGACACAATGGTAGTATTTTTTTGCAAATTAAAGATTTGACAATTCTTATGATGGACACCAGTGACTTGAGAGCTTGTTGATAACCAAACTTGATGGACCAGAACGAATTGAAATAGCCGAAAAGAAGAAACATAACAACAAGAAAATCACTGGGAAGTAAATTTATTTCAATGACATATAATCGCTCGTTTTGGTGAAGAAGGTTGACTCCGGAGAACTTAAGTTTGGCACTAATTTTTTGTCAAAGTGAATTTAGTAATGAGGATTCGTATCAATGCTCTGTAGCATAAGGTTTCTTTTTGTGTATTAGATAAACTTGGGATGCAATGTTTCACGTCAAAGCTTGGGAATTGTTTTGGTTTGAGCGAAGTAGGTCCTGCTTTTGGCTAACTCCAATGTAAAGCTCTTATTCCTCCAAAAGTTACACTACACATGAATTATATTTTGTTTTAATACTGTAGACTAAGTAATGCTATAAATATCCAGTTTGAAATGATCCTCTTGGTGGCAGAGAGTCGTTTTAAAGTTTCAGCTTTCCAGTCTACAGACACTCATATTGATATTGCTATATGAAAGTCTCCAAATAACTTCAAACTTCATTCAGCGAACTTGTCTTTGCCGTAGCAGATTAACTCGCAGTCCCAATTAACCAACTTAATGTAAGTCCTACGGAACTCCGGCTCTTCAGATTTACGTGCAGCAGGCTTGAAATTTTTTTGTGAACACACTTGGCTTACCCATTTTGTAAATCACAGTTGTCCTTTTGTGGGGGTTTACATAGTCAGGTTGTACATGAATGAGTTCAATGACATTACTTCAGAATTTCAATGTCAGGGTCGACTGCATCTACTCCAAGCTTGGGGCCTTCACGGGCCGACTGCAATTACTCCATTATTATGGCCTTTACTTCTGTAATTATGCATTTCTATCTTAGTTCAAGTCTTGCCTTCAACTTAGGGAAGTTTGTAATGAAAATTGTTTTGCCTACCATTAATGTTTCTAATGCGATACAATAACAGGAGAACAATATATCTGCTTAAACATAGCATATTTTCCTGTTGAATCCAAGACACATACACAATCAGACATACCATCTTTCTTGTTGACTTCATGGGAACATTTATACACATATCTGAGTAATACGAGTAGGAAAACCTAATGTCCTTCAAAGAGAACAGTCAAGATGGATTAATTACCTGTGGGTTGAATGAATGCATATATGTGCAATGAAATTATGTGTACCAGTACATAGTAACTTTTTACATCATCCACATTAATATCAGTATATGGCCACATCATCTATAACTCTTTATGTGTATATTTTAGGGTAAATATTTGTCCAAATCTCATTTGAAACCTTTATTTTCATGCTAAACTCAAATTGGTAAGTAAATAACACAAATCTATTAAACGGCTTCAGAAAGAAAAAACACATTTTGTTCGCATAATTCCGAGTAATCTGCGTCGTGGAGTCACGAGAAATAAAAATGTCGACTCTTGCAAACATGGGCAATCCTTCCCAATGGTCTTGGAATCTATATTCTTCTAAAGAAAAAAGTTCAAACTTTTTGAAAAAAGAAAAGATCTCACGCGCAACGCATGTGCACTAGCATCATAAAAAAAAAAAAAAAAAAAAAAAAAAAAAAAAAAAAAAAATCTGAAAACTAAATTTTCCAACCGAATAACATGGAAACTATAATAGTTCTTTCTACTTCGATAACAATATTAAGGACAGACTAAGCGTTCCACTGACTAATCAATAATTTTTAAATAAGCTAATCATAATCCCAATCGATATTTTACATTTTGTTTAACACTAAAAAAGTTTATAGACAATAAATAACTATTAAGATGACTAATAATTGCATTTAGAGGGCATTATAACAGCTCATCCCATGTTCTGATGTTCTTAACCCTAGCTCCCACATATGGATTAGTACATCTCTGTGTATTTGGATTAATTACAATAGATATTATATCCTACGAATGGTGTAATTCTCCTCTCTTCGAGGCTCCAAACAATGTCGCAATTTGCCCTTTCTCTTCTCATCGATGTGTGTGCACAACCCACTAACTTTGTCTAGTAGCGTCTGTGACACGTCTCTTATTATTATAAGTGAAATGAGCTCATTTCTTCTTTACAGACTGGACTTTGTTAGGCAGGTCTGACACTTCTACTATTAAAATAAATAGTAATTGTTAGACGGCTAGAAATCGAGATGTATAATATTCCAACTACATTAAATAAATTTCCCAGTTGCATATTTTTTTAGGCAACAATCATGGCAAATAGTTCTCGTTTTTTTCCAACATCATTTTTTTTTTATGGTAGCGCCTAATTCGGATCCCAATAAATGTATATAGAGAATAAAGGGTAACAATGAAAATAGAGAAGTATATGAAATTAATGTGTTGATAATAGATTGAAGAGCAAGATCATAGGAGAACAATGTGTTCTTCCCACAAATCTCCAAGGTAAATAGGTACTCTCAAGCCTCACCCATCTCTTCTCTAATTCCATCTATAACTCGAGACCGTGAATACTCCTCCCTTGCTTCTTCACCTTAATGTGTTTTTGCACTTAGTACTAGTAGTGGGAGCAATTGTTAAACATCATTAAAAGGTTAAAGGTAGTCCAAGACTGGAAACATATTTTGCTACTAGAAACATTTTTTCCACTCTTAGGATACCAATGTAAAGGAAATAATGGAAGTTCCAGGTAGATATATTTATACTCTATGAATTTACTAGTATCTCTATTTCTTGGTGTTTGTACTTCCATATCATTAAGCTGATGATTGACACTTGTCCATCCTTTGAAGTTGGAAAGCATGGAAAAGCACACTTACCTTAATCTAATCCCTTGATTGTCGCTATTGTTAGTCTCGAATGGCGCTCAATGGTCGCTTTTTATATAAACTCGAATCTTATTGGCTGATCAACAATATTTCCGCTTCTGTTTTCTTCACGTGGCTCTTGTCATTTCGAGATAGTCATTGTACGATTACTTGTTAAACAAACTCCATAAAGTAATGTCTTATGATGTCTTGTATGTTATTTTATGGAGAGTTCTACGAGTGAATATTTTTTATGTTTGACATGACCACTAGATGTTTCACTACAGTCATTCATAAAGTTGTCCGAGTTACGCATCTTGTGAGATAGCAACACAATGAATTGATAATGATGTTGAGATACAAAGTTAACATCTAATTTAAAAAGATGAATATGAGATATTGAGTTTCTAACTTAAATCGGTACAACTATGAGATTCTTCTAGGTTAACTGACATATAGCTAGTGTGACAAGCTCGCTTTCAATAACTAGCAATCTGCGCAGCAAAAGCCATGAAGAAGACAGAGAGAAGAAACATAACTTCAACCAAACAACCATTCAGTCAAAGCTATCTCTAAAAACCACTACTAGATATTCTTCTTTTTAACATAGAGCACAATCTATTTTTAAGTGGTGGGCAAACCTCAAAATCTATTTGTGAATGATAGTATTGAGCTATTTCCTTATTTCGATCTCAATCAATTTCGTAAAGTACTAAGAAAGACACAAAAAAGACAGATAGTGGAATCCTCATAGGAAACTACCTAATTTGGCTCAACTAATAATTTAATCCTCCATAAAAGGTAACTTAGGTTATACGATATTGGGTAAGTTGATACTGGTAGTATCATACCACTCCGTTTCTTCTCTTTAGCCCACTTTCTATTTTGGGACGTTTCCTCTCTTGCTACCTCTTTCTCTTTTTGGCATGTTTAATAATGGACAATGACCACTTTGCCCTTACAATAATTTCCCACAGTTCAATTCAACATACCCTACCCTACCACTTTTCTTCACCCACATCTCACTCTCACCCACTCATTTTGTAGATAAGATTTTCAGACTTAGAGAGAGAGTCATACAGAGGCTGTGTTTTGCAACAGAGAGAGAAAGAGAGAGAGAGGAAGAAGAGGCGGAAGAGAAGAGAAGATGAAGAAGGGGAAGGAGATGGAAGATCTCGACGGCGGTAGCACACCATCGAGGATCTCAATGGCGTTCTGGGCGATTTCGACGGCATCTCGACGGCGATCTGGCGGTCCACGAGGGCGGAGGTCCCGTAGTTTCCTCTTTCTTCGTCGATTCAAGCGGTAGCTGGGTCATCAACGGCGAGAAGGCATGGCAAGGCGCCGGTGATAGCGACCGGGTTTATGTTCGCCGGGTTTGTGACCGGATCTGTTCTTCTTTTTCCTCTTCTTCTTCCTCTGATTTTTTCTTCGATTTGTATGTTTATTGTTTGGTCTGTAATTTTAGCAACAAATTGTTACTGGTATAGTCAAAATCATCACAAATCTGTTCCTTTCTTCTCCGATCTGTATAATCACAAACGAATCGAAAGAAGTAATTTTCTTCTTCGATTATGCTCTTGGCTGTGTAAATGTATTGTTGGATCTGTTAGTTTGTGTTGTTGTGGTTGACTGGCGGTGGTAAAGTCTGGTGGTGGTGGTCTGGTGGTTGACTGGTGGTGGTGGTCTTGTGGTTGACTGGTGGTGGTGGTCTGGTGGTTGACTGGAGGTGGTGGAGGACTGGTGGTGTGTTGGTGGTAGGTTGTTGTTCTTCACCCATTCAAAGTAGAGAGAGAATGAGGATATGAGAAGACTATAAAAAAATGATAGGGGCAAAATAGTAAATGACTCAAATTCCTTAATTACCGTGCCCACCCAAAGTGGGCTAAAGAGAAGAAACGGAGTGGTATTGTATTGCCCACCAATATATTACTAATATTGTTGGATTAGGGCAAGTGGTGGACCCTCTCTTTTGGAATAAAGAGGAGCTCAAATAGTATGATATGTTTGCAAATTGACATTAGATTATTGAATCCCTAACTGACGTCACAATTTTCTTTCAAGAAGTAGGGCAAGATTATGACAAACACCTACACTTTTGTTTTCTTTTCTTTTCTTTTTCCATTCTCGTGAGTTACTTTAAGATGTTTGATGTGTCTTTTTATTCTTGGGGTGTCATTTTTGAAGATTCTTATGGCCCTCGTATAGATGCTCATCCAATTCCCTTTCTTCAGTTGTAAGAAAAATCTAAAATGTAAGGTTTGATTTATTTAATATGTATGATATACAGTTACAGTCAATTGTTGTTTTACTTAATTTTAACTACAGTAAAAGCTGATAAACATCAAAGTTACGAGTGACGAGCGGTAATGTTGAGCTAGGGAGAATCAATTAAATCTTGGAGAGGACAGCTAAAGCTAAATATATTATTTTTAAAATCATTCATACACGGAAATGCATATAAGAATGAAATTGCATATCAATTAGTTGCCGGGCTCGACAACAACCAATAATTGATCGCCCAATTAACAGGTTCAATCTTTTATTATAGATATAAAGAACCTGTACATACGTACAAAGTAATAGAAAAGATTCAGCAACTTGTAATTTCGGTATTAGCATTCCCACATAAGAATGTGCACTAAACGCTAATATACTCAAAACTTAGTCTTCCTAAGCGTAACAATTGCTGAGCTAAACATCTGCAAAATGGACATAAGTATACATACATGTATAGTTTGCACATAGACAGGTTTAAGGTTGAGGGAGGAAATGAGAGAGAACAAGAAAATATGAAAAAGAGGGGAAAAGAAAAACATTGGCACGTGAATATTTTGGAAAGCTTAGCACGCCAGTTGGACTTAGTATTTTCCGAAAGTGGTAACCTTAAAACCCTGAAAAGAAGAAGCCAACACTGGTTTTGCTTCCATAATTTCATAACCATGGAGGAGATTTCCAGTGCTCTAGGCCTACAAAGGACATGTTTGCCATAAATGACGTGGCAATCAAACTAAAAATTAGTATCACTGGTTGTACTTTTGTTAGGAAGTCACTGATTATACTTTGTGCATGTTTGGTATTCTGTTTGTAAATAAAGTTCTTTCAAAAATGTTTTTATTGATTTATTTGTAAGAGTCTAATGTATGCATGTTACAAATATAAAAGCAACTACTACGTGTCAACGTAGAATTTTTTTTTTGAAAGGCCAATGTAGGATTTACATAATGACATTATTATAAAATAGCACTGAAATTAGTAATTTTGTTATATTTAAACTTTTAATTACTGTTTTGTAGCACAGATAGAATATCTTTTGTGTTTATTTTCAAACATGCATTTTCCACTTATTTTTCAGGTTTTCTTGTTTTCAAATGGTTACCAAATTAATGGCTCTTATTACTGGTTTGATTTGTTTAAAATAATAATTTTAACATTCTAAAAGGGAATTGATTCTTACACCGGTCTTTTTTGTTGGTTACACCAGATTTTAATTGTCAAGACACTATTGCCCATTTTCAATCAATTTGTAGTAATTTTTTCATTTATTATGTAATCGTTTATTTTAGGCAAGTTTACCATCCAAATAACCTCCAATAATTTGGCCATTAATGTTTGACATTTTTTCCACTACATGATGATTTCTTACGGGTCTCCGGATCTAGCTTTAGTCAGAACGTAGAAATACTACTTCCTCTATTGAAAAATATAATGCTCTATCCATGTTGTTCACTATTTAAACCGAGAACTAATTCAGAAGAAATCGGAATTTAACATTGGTGAGGCTGCTTCTTTGCTTTAGATTTGTCTTCTCTTGTAGAAGTTGCTGTGGATGTGGATTTTATTGCATGGATTGCTGCACAAGCTCAGTTTGCTCCGAGTTCCCTGGCTCCCGTTCCTGTTTCTGATGCTGCTCATTTGGCAATGCTTCCTCCAGATGGCCAAGAGAAAGTTCTGCTGCTTCCAGCTCCTAGCTGTGTTGATGCTACTCAGGCCCCCAATGATGCTCAGTCTCTTTGCTCCCCTGCTGTGAATCTCCCTGGGAGGGAGTCTGTTGCTGCTCCTTTGTCTCCGTTGGTGGTTTCTGATGAGCTCTTCATGGCTATTATGCTCTTTTTTTATGCCTAGCTTGTTCTACTTTTTGTTGTTTTGTACTTGGATGATTTTCCTTCTAGCATTCGTACTTAGTAGATGTTTGGGTCCTTCTGAGAATGTTGGGTGGTTTTGTCCAGTGTTTATCCCTCTTGTCTGTTTTGGGAGGGGTCCTTTCGTTGTTTAGGTTTGTTTCTTTTGGTGCTCCGGTGGGCTTCGTGGTCTATGATTTGGTTTAGTCGATTTGTGTTGGCTCGTGCAGTTTCTATCTCTAAGTTAGCCGCTCGAACTTCTTCTTGGGATGTTCTTTGCCGGCCTTTTAATTGATGTTCTCTTTGTTGGAAAAAAAAAACATTGGTGAGGCAAAATCCATTACTTCAAACTACATGGATAACACAAAACTGAGAACTGGATTTTACTATTTGTTTGAGATGGCAATGTCAGCAAGATAGGAAGCATCTTTCTCTTGTGACTTATCAAAAGCAAGAGGAATAGAGAAAAAATTCAAGCTAGAAATTGAGGAAGAAGATTTCTTTTGATTCCATCAAACTGGTAATCGCATTTGCGCGAGTAAACTAGTAAATTACAGACGAAAATCATTGCTGCTTATCTTACTGGCTAATGAATCACGATTGGCTCTACTTTACCTCACTGGTATGCCTCCCTGCTTCTTAATTGGCACTTGTACAGCACATAATAGCGGTGTTGAAAAGGAAAAAAATTACATCAAAATATCCACTAAACTTGTTCAGACAAAGAGGTCGAGAAACTAGGTTGTCGTCTCGGGTGGGGGCCATACAACACTCAAAATTTACAAAATGCTTAGTGTGCCACCAAAATAAATCAGAAAGTGCTTCAACAGTCTTATTTGCATAAGTGGGATTATAGGTTCATGTGTGATCCTATTAGACTGTTGTTACGATGAAATTGTTTCCAGGATAACATGTGAGGCTATGCAAGGAACCATGGATCTTGTTATTCACTGCTTTCATATCCTGGATCTTGTGTTCAATTCCTTGTGTTTCTATTGGCATTTGAAGCCAATTGACTAAAATTGTCAACTGGATGTTTGCCTGCCCCTTTGTAAGCTTAACTGCCTTACAAGAATGTCAAACATTAATGGCCAAATTATTGGAGGTTATTTGAATGGTAAATTTGTCAAAAATAAATGATTACATAATAAATGAAAAAATTACTACAAATTGATTGAAAAGGGGCAACAGTGTCTTGACAATTAAAACCCGGTGTAACCAACAAAAAAGATCGGTGTAAGAATCAATTCCGTTCTAAAAAAATACTTTTAACATAAACATACTCGTTCTCTGTAAGACCCCTCGTTCCCAAGCTTTCCGTTCCGGACCGTAGAGCCTAGGAGGGTGCTACTCAAAATGAAGCGGTGGAAATCAAGAACAACATATCTGATACTTAAATATTACAAACTTTTAATTTTCTCAACATAATATACTGTTACATGAGATGAAGTGATAATAAGAGTTCGGCATATTCAAGTACTAACAATTATTAGACGAGTGTCTAATCCCACTACTCCAATCAATCTCTTAAGACCTGCGGGGGAAAGAAACAAAGACCGCAGTTTTTCTAAAGGCAGCAACGAAATACTGAGTAAGTAAACACCCAAGCTTGTAAACAGATTATGAGGCATATCTTTTCCAAAACAATCATAAATGAGAATGAACAACAACTGAGTAAATTTTTGAAGAATAAAGTATGAATACTGGAACACATATGAAATTCTCTTTCTTTTTTACTTTGCATCTCAATCCTTCTCTTGTATCTCAAACGGGGAATATTATTCCCAATCTATCTCTTCTTTCCTTTCATAAAAATCTATTTCTCAAAGAACTTCATGTTATTAACTTGTTGATACGGGGAGCTTCTATCCTTTCACTAGCTACCATGACCATAAGTGCCGGAACGCCCCTAAGACTTCTTGCGGCCAGAGAGGTAAGTACATGGAGACACCCGGCAGGTCGCGACCGGGTTTAAAATAATATGGGTCGAGTGACACATAGTCAACACGACAATCTATCACAGACCGAGTGACCAAAGTCAACATCGACAATAATAATGATAATAATAATAATAATAATAATAATAATAATAATAATAATAATAATAATAATAATAATAATAATAATAATAATAATAATAATAATAATAATAATAATAATAATAATAATCCCCGCACAACTCTTTCCACTTTACGTTATTACGCTTTATTACTTTCGCGTGATGGTTCCAAATAAAATGTTTCAAAATGTAACACAAACTCAAGTAAAGCATGTAAGTTGCAAAAATATATTTTGAGACAAGTTACAAAATCATATTTCGACACGAAAGAAGCTAGGCACGCTAGGCTTGGCATGTATACTCACCTCAATAAAACAGCAAATAGCACGTAATAGCTTCGACGGGTAGAAGTATCCCTCGTCGACGAACTCGTCACCTACAAGTTTATAATTCCTACTCTGTCACAAGCTCAAATAGCTCATATAATCCAACGTGAAACACTATATTTTCTAATGAAGGTCGAAGAGTGCCTTATTTGATCTTAATACATCCCCGATTCTTTGTATCTTGCTATACTCATGGCGAACACGTTAATTTCTACATAAAAATGTTGACATTCTCAAATTATAGTTATGTACTATTGATATTCAAATTTCATAAATAATACACTTGTATTTTAAATAGTGAGAAAACAAGTTTAGATTTAAATATTCTTAACTAGCTTAAACTTCATTTTACAACAACACCTTTTATTCTCAATATTATAACAATTATAGCTAACTTATATAAAGTAATTTCTCCATATGAATGAAATTGTTTAATTTACAAAATCTATCTTGGAGTTATAAAATAACTAGATACTAAGTTGTTTAAGTCATAAAAATATCTATTAGAAAAATAAGAGTTATTTTATTATCTATTTACATGTACGAGAAATAATTGTTGGAACTAGAAAAAGATAAAACATTACTTAAGAACCCTCATAGATATTTCCCAAGTTAGTTTCTAACTTATTTTCCTCTAAAAATCACATTTAGATAACTAAATTATTTAAATATCAACTTGCTATCCTTTGAGATTAAATAATTTTACAAAACCGACATTTATTAATGAACATATTAGAGTTCTAAGAAAACAACTGTTAGATACTCAACATGATGTAACAATGTTTATAATCTGGCAATTATCACGTTTACAAGTATTTAAACAAACCGAACCGACTAACACAAGATTCGTTTAGCTTTAAGAAAATATTTCTAGTTTGATTTTTAAATAGACATTCCGTACACTATTTCAATACCCGAGTTATATTTCTAGAACGAGGACGAAAACTTGTATTTTTAGAAAATATTTTGACTCCAAAATCTTCATTTTTATTTTAACGTAAAATGTATCATTTATGTAAACAACAAACAGTCCCCTAAGTCATATTAAAAGACAGTCAGTACCCCCTCCTACTCACAAGACAGGTTTGTTAAAAGACATTTTAACCCTTAAAGTTTCTCAAAACAACACTTTTACCCTTACACCTAATTTTTGGAAAAGACACTTTCACCCCCTTACATGAACTTTGAATTGTTCAATCTAAATGTGGATTCAAGCTACAAAACATGATTTTGATTGACTAAAACGTAAAATTAGGCGATTTAGAGTTTACCCAAGCCAAAAATCGCAAGAAACGACCAAGAATTGGGCAGGATCGCGTCTCACGTCGGGTTCACTGTGATGGACTTCGACGGCGGCGTTAATGGCTTCCTTGGCTCTGATTAAGAGCTCCTGGAGGTTGACCGGACATCCAGCGGGTGAGAGAGATGGAGGGAAGGGCCTGGGTGCCACTGGTTTCGCTGGGCCGGACCTTGTCGCCGGAAAAAATGGCGGGCGGCGGCATTGGAGGCTTCGTTGCTCCTGCTACGGCTTCTGTATATGTTTCTTCTTCCTCTCTTATGTCTCCCGGTCGCTAGAGATAGGTAAGGGAAGATAAGAAGGTTCGTGATAGAGAGATACAGGTGGTGGTCGTGGTGGGTTCTCTGTTGGTGGGTCTCTCGTCGGGGAAGGCACCGACGGTGGTGGCTGGTGGCGCTGCTGCCAGCAGCTGCTGCTGCTGCTGCTCCTGATTCGGCGGAGAGACAGAGAGGGAGAGAAGAGATGGAGGGAGAGAGAGAGAGAGAGATGGAGGGTGGTATGGTGGTGGCGTCGGGTGTGTGAGCCGAAGGAATAGAATGAGAAGAGGAGGTATAAGAAGAAGAGAAAACTTCTCTGGAACCGTGCGTGTTGAAGAATGAGAAAAAAAAACATTTGTTTTTGCTATTTATTTTATTTTCTTTATTTAATTACTTATAAGGTTTTAGATATTTTACAAACTACAACTTCTAGCCCCCACTAAGTATTTAATTAACTAGTTTATACTTCTTAAAATGTCAACTACCTCCCCTCTCGTCATATAATTAACATACAAACTATACGAAAAGTCAACAATTATTCCTATAATAAAAATGGGTATTACATTCTCGGTATGCTATTTTAGGTATTTTTCATTACTTAGTAACATTGATATAACCAGAGATTGCCCATGTAGGGTTTTGATGCAGGTAAGGCAGCGCAATAACGATAAATCAATACTGCTCAAAGCCCTCCACGGATCGCGGGCAAGCTTTTAACAACATGATAAATAAGAGAATTGTGTACCTTAGTTTGTGTGATCACAATACTTCTCAAAGCCCTCCACGGATCGCGGGCAAGCTTTTCATAACATGATAAATAAGAGAATTGTGTACCTTAGTTTGTGTGATCACTACGAATAACTGTGTCTTCCTCTCTACGAGTATCCACACCTTGGATTAATAGCTGAAATTCTTCTCCACGTGTAGTGCTAGCAACGGAAGAAGGAGGCAGAAGCACGCAAAATGGAGGACCAAGACCGCGTGCCTAGGGATGCCGACATCTTGGAGGGGCGGATGGGGTTGGGGCTTCAGCCACAACTCTCTCTCTCTCTATATATATATATATATATCTTTTATATATTATGTTCTCACACTAATGACTTATGTTTGAGAAATAATAAGTTAGGATTCTTTATATAGTTATAACTCCTTATTAACTACATATTGGACCCAATACTAATCATGTTCATACACGGATTAGTCCACCTTGCAAATTAATCCTACTAATTTTGCTTGTGGTTGCATTTAGATTATTTTGATTAATTAGTCCTACTAATTAATGACCATATCCAGTTTAATCCATATGATGTGTGACCCCCTAGGTTTCTACTTAGTTGGTAGTAACTGTTACTAACATAGAGAGGTGTCGGGCAACATATTTATATCATCCAACTAATAGAAATAGTCAGTGATCCGACAAACCGTGTGCTCAATGTTACCATATTGTATTATCCCTTTGTCTTCATATCCAGATTGGATGCGAGACATAATTGTCACACTCGTATATCTAATCCATAGTTTCTCGATCCTGGGAATATGCTTATCCATGCAGATAACATCAATATCTCCATATTCATTTATTTGAGTCTGGCCAGACATTCTATAAGCACCATCCCTCAAGTGGCCATGGATATTTACTCCAATTATGTGAGAGGGACAAATCCTCTCTACATCACTACTATCTCTCGGCTTGCTTCCTATCATGCCCGATAACTATCTTTATAGTTACCCGTTAAGGCGCAACGTTTCATAACATCACAGCATGATATTTCACAACTAGAGTATCTAGTGAATTCAAGTCTAAGGATTACAATATCATTAGCACTACGAGAAGCACTTGTGACTTTGACATAATCTAATGTAGCCTTCTCGTTTTGGGTCAATCCAGAATGCCATTACTCCTAATGTATACCCATGTGTTACCTTGATATCTCCATATCAATCTACCCACATACTAGTCTATACTCTAGAGTGATTGTTCCGTTAATCAATATAATTGACTAGGGATATATATGATAAACAACACATTGTAATCTAAGGACTTCATTATATTAAATATCCCCATAAATAATAAATGAATATTCTAGACAAACAATGTTCATACTAAATCTAGATTGCCTCTAGGGCACCTATTCCGACAGTCTCCCAGTTGCACTAGAGCCATCTGGTATCTCGTATGCTTATAGATCTAGTGTGCCTTTCATGCTTTCACTGAACAAGTGGATTCGTGAGTGGATTTGAAAGATTCTCATCTGTTGGAGTCTTGCATATCTTCACATCTCCTCGATCGATGATTTCTCGAATGAGATGGAATCTCCTAAGTACATGCTTGGACTTCTGGTGTGACCTGGGTTCCTTGGCTTGTGCGATAGCCCCAGTGTTGTCACAATACAACGCAATGGGATATCCACAATGCAAGGAACCACACCAAGCTCAATGATAAACTTATTTATCCAAACAGTCTCCTTTGATGCGCCTGTCGTAGCAACGTACTCAGCTTCAGTTGTAGAATCAACAACTGTCTCTTGCTTGGAACTCTTCCAGCTCACAGCTCCTCCATTTAGGCAAAACACATAGCCCGACTGCGATATGTAGTCATCCTTGTCAGTTTGGAAGCTCACGTCAGTGTAACCAATTACACTGAGTTCTTCCTCACCTCAAAATATCAAGAACGCATCCATAGTTCTTCTCATGTACTTAAGGATGTTCTTGACAGCAATCCAGTGACTCTCACCCAGATTGGACTGATATCTGCTTTCCATACTCAACGCATATGACACATCTGTTCTAGTACAAAACATGGCGGACATGATGGATCATATGGACGACGCATAGGGAACCCTACTCATGCGGTCCTTCTCAATCTCATTGGAGGGACAGTCAGCCTTCTAAAGAGTGACTCCATGCGACATGGGCAAGGATTGTTTCTTTGATTCTTGCACGTTGAAACGTTTCAACACCTTGTCTATATATGTACTTTGGCTTAGGTCGAGCAGCTTCCTAGATATATCCCTATAGATCTTGATACCAAGAATATAAGCTGCATCTCCTAAGTCCTTCATTGGAAACACTTTCCTAGCCAATCTTTAACAGATTGCAAGGTAGGAATGTCGTTTACAATAAGTAGTATGTCATCCACATACAAGACCAGAAACACAATATATTTCCCACTAACCTTGTTGTATACACAAGGTTCATCTTCGTTCTGGATAAAGCCAAACTCTTTCACCGCGTCATTAAAACGTCGATTCCAATTCCTAGAAGCTTGCTTTAATTCATAAATGGATCGTTGCGACTTACAGACTTTGTTGGCATGCTTTGGATCCTCAAAACCTTCTGGTTGTGACATGTACATATCCTCAAGGAGGTTTCCTTACAAAAAACGCTGTTTTTACATCCATCTATCAAATCTCATAGTCGTGATAAGCTGCAATAGCAAGTAGGACTCGAATATATTTGGTCATTGCAACTGGGGAAAAAGTTTCATCATAGTCAATACCATGAATCTGTCTATACCCTTTTGCCACCAGTCGCCGCTTGTAGGAAAATATTTTGCCATCCATGTCAGTCTTCTTCTTGAAGACCCACTTGCACCCTATGGGTCGAGCCCCTTCGGGTGGTTCCACCAAAGTCCATAATTTTTTGGTATACATGGATTTCATTTCGATCTCATTTCTTCAAGCCACTTCTTTGATTCGGGCCCTTTCATGGCCTCTCCATAGGTCGTAGGCTCATCATCCATGAGTAGTACGTCATTGGGCTCAGTCACGAGAAGTCCATACCTCTCTAGTTCCTACATACCCTACTAAACTACGGAGTTCTTGTGTTACTTGAACAGGTGCTCTTGACCATTTTGTGGTTCCTGCTCATTCTCCATTTAAAAGGATCAGTGTTTTGCGGTTCTTGAATTTCTTCAAGTTCTACGGTCCTCCCATTGGCTTCTTTATAGACAAACTCTCTTTCTGGAAACACACCAGTCCGAGCAACAAATAATTTGTTCTCGGTTGGATCGTAGAAATAATATCATTTCGTTTACTTAAGATATCCCACAAACTTACACTTATCCGCCTTGGGTCTGAGCTTGTCTGTTTGTAAAAGCTTTACATAGACATCGCAACCCCAAATCTTCATAAACGACACTATGGGACACCTCCCACTCCATATCTCATATGGTGTCTTCATGACCGATTTGGATGGAACACGGTTAATGGTAAAAGCTGCAGTCAATAGAGCATGTCACCAAAACGATATCGGAAGATCTGTTTGACACATCATAGACAGAACCATGTCCAACAGGGTGCGATTCCTCCTCTCGAAAACGCCATTCCACTATGGCGTTATGGGTGGAGTGAGTTCGGATACAATCCCACACTCTCGAAGATCGTCGTCAGACTCTTGAATCAAGTATTCTCCTTCACGATTCGATCGTAGAGCCTTGATACTCTTACCAAGTTGCTTCTCCACTTCATTTTTGAATTCTTTGAACAATTCAAAGGATTCGAATTTAGCCTTCATAAGGTATACAAATCCATATCTACTGAAGTCATCAGTTAATGTAATGAAATAAAGGTAACCACCTCTGGCAGGCGTTGGAAACGGCCCACTTACATCAGTATGTATAAGTGTCAATAACTCACTAGTCCTCTCACCTTTCTTATTGAAAGGGGACTTTGTCATTTTTCATAATAAAAAAGATTCACATGAGTTAATGTAATGAAATGTGTCTAGAAGTCCATCCTTATGGAGTCTAGAAATGTGTTTCTCGTTTACATGGCCTAAACGACAGTGCCATAGATAAGTAGGATTTAAATCATTACTTTTAATCCTCTTGGTATTTATGTTATAGACGACATTATTTAGATCAATGATATGCAATCCATTAGACAAAAGCGCACTACAATAGTGCATACTATCAAAATTAATGGAGCAACATTTGTCCTTTATTGAAATCGTAAAGCATTTCTGGTCCAAACAAGAAATAGAAATAATGTTTCAGCTCATAGCAGGCACATAATAGCAATTTTCTAATTCTAAAATAAGTCCAAAAGGAAAAAATAGCTCATAAACGCCTACGGCTAATGCATCAACTCTTGCTCCATTCCCAACGCGCAAGTCTATCTCCCCTTTAGCCAATCTTCTACTTCTCTTAAGATCCTGCACATTTCGACAAATGTGAGATCCACATCCAATATCCAATACCCAAGATGAAGAGATAGATAAATTGACTTCTAACAAAAATACCTGGTAGTGGTGGAATTACTACTCCAAGCCTTTTATCCTCCAGATACTTGGGGCAGTTCATCTTCCAGTGACCGACCTGACTACAGTAGTGACATTCACCCTTAGTCATACCTCCAATAGGCTGGCAGCTTCCTTGAATTTTGCAACTTTCTTGCTCTTTCCTTTGGAGGTAGAGGCAATTCGCTTGCCCTCCTTGTTATTGACCATCATTATGGACTTTCATTTGCCTTAACTAATGCTCTGTTCACCGGTCCTCAACATATTGAGCAGGTCTAGAAGAGGTTTCTTGATCTCATTCATGTTATAGTTCATGATGAACTGGCTATAATTATCCGACAATGATTGCAGGATGAGATCAATGGTCAACTCTTGGCCGAACGGGAAGCCCAACCTCTCGAGATTCTCCACGTACCCGATCATCCGGAGCACATGAGGCCCGAATGGATTCCCTCTGTGAAACTGCACTTGAAAAGTGCCTTAGATACTTCATACCGCTCATGCCTCGCCTTCTCTTGGAAGAGCTGTCTCGAATATACAATCATATCGTACGCCTCTATGTTTCCATGGTGCTTATGAAGCTAAGAGTTCATGGTGAAAAGTATGAGACAAGTCACATCATTAGAAACATCCACATGTTTCTGATGTGCTCTCACGGTAGCTAGAACAACATTATCGGATGGTGTTGGAATATGATTGTCCATGACGTACAGTTTCTTTTCTTGCTTGAGAACAATTCTCAAGTTTTTGTACCAGTCAAGAAAATTTGTTCCAGATAACTTGTCCTTCTCAAGGACAGGTCGTAGGGATGTCGATGCTTGTTGATTGTTTTCCATTGGAATTCTCCAAAATAAGAAATATGCAATTTTAGTATTTTGAACAATTAACTACATTCAATAATGGCTAGATTATCAAATATAGCTCCCTCTATTTTTCTCGGATTAATAGCCCTCACCATTAATGCGAAAATATCATATATTATCTAGTGGGTCCAAGATCCATATTTCAGTTCTTCTTGAGCTTGCTTTGGCAAGTCACCCAAGAATTAGTTATTTAGGTAGGAGCTCCTTCCAATTTTATCCCATGAAACTCTTGGTCTAATTAGGTGAATAACTCCTTATTCTTTTATCTATCCCATATATAACACCTAATTGACTTGCCTCCAAGTTTATCAATCTTATTGAACTTACCTAGTTTTGCCCAACCTCTTACTTCAACAACCACACATTACTTGCTTGTGTCGCCACATCACACCATGGTGAATTAAAATCGGATTGATTTGGCAAGCCCAAATTTTAATAGACCTTGATCATGATGAGTGTTTAAGTAGGATAAGGCAAAAATTCAATATATCGTTCGAGGATTTACTTTTCATTATTAATTGTTTTGTTGATTCTATCAACATGATCTACTTATTGGGATTGGGCAATCCCAAATAAAAGATCAACCTTGTTTACTATTATCTTGTTACGGTTTGCATGCATCAATCATACACCAAAATAAATGATAAGGCAATAAATAAATAAACAATAAATGAAATGGCATGGATATGGCCCCTAAGACTAAGATATTCCCAAGCCAATGATAATATCTATAAGCCCTAATAGTGACAATCTCAATTCCATGTGCCTCCACCTTGGCCGCGCTTTCTAGGCTTGCGAGTCCTCCATCGTCTTTGTGGTTCCTCGATGCTTTGGCCTTCTTCTCCATGTCTTGACTATCATCTAACTATCTAATACTAGCTAGCATCTATACTAAATAGAGATACCTCACAAGCGAGGGAGAAGATGACATGCAGATCGTAAAACCAATTAGTGACATAATTACAGCAAAACCAAAAAACAAACCACAAACCACAAAATAAACATCCACAAACTAGGTCATATCCATCAATCATTCAATAAAGCACATAATACAGTTAAAATCCAATTTTAATGCTCTTGAACAATTTTAGTTGAATTTAGATTTTCTAGGGTCAAAACGTTCCAAGGAGTCTACCAAACGTGTTGGCCGAACCCCTAGAGGACCGCCCAAGTCGCCGATCGGCCCAAGCCTGCCCGGTCAAAGCAGCGGCTTGGTCGAACCTCCCTAAGGCCATGGCTTGGCTTGGCGCGCAAGGAAGGGGGCGGTCAACCCCTTGGCTGAACCCCTAGGGGGTTGTTTTCATAATCTTCCTCATTGTGTGCTTCTTTCCAATTCATGAGAACAATCCCTTCTTTCCAATCCAAAAACTCACATATTATGTGAGCAAAATTCACCAAATTTTATATGATACGTAAAATTGACTCATTCCCTATTGAATCATATTCAATTTGCATCATATGCTTAACTTCAGATTTTCGCTAAAAACAGTAAAAACAGTGAAAAACTGATAAACAGTAACAAATAAAATAATGTTATGCGTTACGACATGTGGCTCTGATACCATTGTAGGGTTTTTATGGAGGTAACGTAGCGGAATAACAATAAATCAATACTGCTCAAAGCCGTCCACAGATCGCATGCAAGCTTTTCATAACATGATAAAAGAAGAGAATTGTGTACCTTAGTTTGTGTGATCACTACGAAGAATTGTTTCTTCATCTCTACGAGTATCCACACATTGGATTAGTAGCTGAAATCCTTCTCCACGTGTAGTGCTAGCTTCGGAAGAAGGAGGCAGAATCACGCAAAACGGAGCACCAAGGTCGCGCGCCTAGGGATGCCGAAGAAATACCGACAAACACATATGGTGTGTGACCCCATAGGTTTCTAATTATCTGTTAGTAACTATTACTAACATAGAGCGGTGTCTGGCAACACATCTATGTCACCTAACTAATAGAAATAGTTAGTGATCCGACAAACCTTGCGCCCAATGTTACCGTATTATATTATCCCTTTGTCTCCATATCCATATTGGACACGAGACATAATTGTCACACTCGTATATCCAATCTATATTTTCTCGATCTTGGGAATATGCCTATCCGTGCAGATAACATCAATATCTCCATATTGATTTATCTGAGTTTGGCCAGACATTCTATAAGCACCTTCCCTCGAGTGGCCCGTGGATATTTACTCTCACTATATGAGATGAACAAATCCTCTCTACATCACTACCATCTCTCAGCTTGCTTCCTTTCATGCCCGATATATCTTTATAGTTACCCAGTTAAGGTGCAACATTTGATTACATCAAAGCATGATATTTCATAACTAGAGTATCTATTAACTTCAAGTGTAAGGATTACAATACCATTAGCACTACGAGAAACACTTGTGACTTTGACATAATCTAATGTAGCCGTCTCGTTGTGGGTCAATCCAGCACTCCTAATGCATACCCATATGTTGGACTTGATATCTCCATATCAATCTACCCACATACTAGTCTATAGTTATTGTCCCGTTAATCAATATAATGGACTAGGGATATTTAAGATAAACAATACATTGTAATCTAAGGAATTCATTATATTAAATATCTCCATAAATAATAAATGAATATTCAAGCCAAACAATGTTCATACTAAATCTAGATTGCCTCTAGGGCACCTATTCCAACAGCCCCACCCCCATAAGTTAGGTTGCAAGTAACAACTTGGTATACGGTATTACAACACAATTTAACAAACAAAGTTCTTACACAAGTCCCATTTGGCCAACGTAACCAGTTTATCTAATAATATTAGTTGGAAATATTGTGTTAACATTTTTTTCCCGAAGATTTTTTATTTAAGATCAATTTTTTACCTTAATGATATTTCATAAACATTACTCTAATTAGGAAGTTATAATTTGATTCGTAAATAGTAAAGGGTGGTCTAAATAAATTAATTTGCTCAACATCTCCCATAACCTTGTTTGGGTAGCGGATAAGTTATGTAGGAATAATACTTATGCTGGGATAAGAAGCAAGATAAGTATGGTGTCTGATAAGCGCCAATAAGGTATGATGACTCTCTGTGTTTAGGTGTTGTCGGATAAGATGCAGGATGTGATGAAGGGTTAATGTTAAAATGATCACATTGCCCTCCACTGTCGTGATTTTGAATTCGTAGATGTTCATATTATAATTTGGCATTATAACACACATATTAACTAAACATATTTTGATTACAAACTATATTATTAACGAACTTATATTGTTGATTAACTTAATTAATCAAATTATTGGAAGATGGTGAACTCGTGCGAGCTTTGTATCCGTGAGAGCTAAGTATCCAAAATGGTGATTTTGGTTGGAATTAATAGTGGAGAGGGTGGTTGTACATGGTGGTTGTGTTTTGTAGGAGGTTGAAGGAGATAAAGAAGACGATGCACTAGTGGCAGGCGGATGGTGATGGTGACGACAATGATATAATTTGGATTGATGTTGTGGGGTCATGGGATAAGGGGTAGGAATTAGGGTGAAGGTACTGGGGTATTTTGGTCAAAAAATTTAGTGAGTTATGATGCTTCCCCTTATCCAGCCTTATACCTCGGGGGATGTGGTATAACTTTTCTTCACAAAATTGAAAAAGTTAAGTTGGGCGGTATAAATTATGCTCCCCTTATAACGGCACCCAAACACTAGATAAAAAAGTGGAGCATATGTTATGCTATGCTGCCTCCTTATACTGCTACCCAAACGAGGCCTAAATGTAAGCGTCTAGAAGTCATTAATTTTGGTGTTCTTCAAGGCATGTTAGTTTTAAAACGGGTACCAGGCGTGCCTTTATATTCTACAACTGATTTGTGTAAGTTCTAATTTGTGAACTGATATTTCAATCCAGTTTGGCAAACTTTATCACCTCTATTTTGGGATGTTGTTCATAATTTTCCTGAAAATATTTTAATTTGAGAATGCATGTAGATTACTTAATCTCCGACTCCACCTATTAACCTAAATTTTGTGCAGATGTTCAGCATTTACCAAATATTTTTTCATACTTTCAATTAGCTCAACTCTCAGCTAGTATCAACCATAGTGGTTGTGCATTTTCACCTTTGGGCCTCGACTGGGTAAGGTGTAAGAAAATGGGATTGTAATAAGTTATGCCTATGGTTTTGTATCCAGTGTTTGGGTTTAGAATATGAGCCGGGCAAAACTTATCTCCCCTTATCCGTTCTATCAATTTTTGCCCTAAAATTTTGCACCACCTCCTAGGTGGTACAAACAAGGATAAGAGTTAAGTATTAGTAGGTTTGTAAAAATAACTTTATTGTAATTCTATGGTTAAGAAAAATACTACCCGATAAAAAAAGTTATTACTTTACACACACACATATTGTTATAACCAATGTATTGAGAAGAAGGATGTAAAAAAATGAACAAGAACACACAACAAATTACGTGGTTCACTAGTTTTGAGATTAGCTACATTCACGGTCAGATGAAATATATTATTGATAGAGAAGACCAATTACAAGCCACACCATACACTAGCCACGGCCCTATGTACATATTTATAGTAGAGTACTGACTAGTGTGCGAAGAAACAAAAAACAATGCCAAAACATATTAGAAAACGTCGAAACCGCCCAGCCCCAACCTGTGGTCGTAAAAACACCTTTCCTGGTCACACGACCAAGCCCGTGGTAGTGCGACCAGGTCTTGTGGTCACACGACCATCAGGTCGTCACCGGCTGCGGTGGTTGCTTCGTCTTGTTTCCTCGCATCCTCCTTGCTTTGATGCTTCGCCAATAGTTGCTAGCTAGGGTTTGAATTACCCTAACAAATCTCCACATTAATTCAAACACCCTAGAAACCAAAAAGGATGCTTCTCTCCTCAATCCATAAATGGATGCGTCTCCCAATTGAGCACGTCACCCCAAACGAATGCAACCCCAAGAACTGAATCAAGTGCTACATCTAGAACCAAAAAACTGTATTCCCTAATGCGGAACCAAAATACATTCACAATGCGTGTATTATCTTGACATTTTGAAAATAAGAAATTATTTACATTTTATTATGAATAGGTGACTTTGAAATTACATGTTAGCATGCTTAATTGCTATTGTATGCAGTCTAGTCGTGGCATTGTGTAGAAAATGTTGTGGTTGTGTTTCTTAAGCTTATATTACTCTAGTGAGTTTTATTTAGTATCCCGATAGATGAACTCATAATTGTGAAACTATAATTATTAAGCTCGTCTAGAAATACACCAAAAATCTTAATATCTTATTTAGTCGCTTAACTAAGGATAAAAATATTTAGAGAATAATTAGTACTAATCATCTTTCTAAGTGTTAATTAGCTTAATTAATCATGATTAGTACATATTGACAAGTATTGTGGAGTGTGTTAGCTTGTATACACGTTAATTTCATGAAAGACATGCATGGGGATACGTGTCATGCTACTGGTCATAGTCTTTACATGTTTGACACACAGTGAGACACGCATCGTTGTCTAGTGTGTCGCTCTGCATGCGTGACACATAAGGGGGCATGTGTAGTGATTTGATGACTTGGTTTGCACGCTTGACACGTATGGGACATGTGTCATCATGTGGCGCCTCTTCCGTTGCATGCAGACCACGTGTCATGATGACTCATCGTAGCCTGATTGGTTGATCACTTCTTTAAATAGGGCCTAGTGCATTAGTTATTTCTCATTCTAGATTTGAGTCAATTATTGATAAGTGAGTTAGAGGGTTGAGTCGAGGAGACTCTCAAAGATACTATGCAGGCGTTCTGGATGTTCTCGTAGCATCGTCGGAGTTGAGGTAGGGGAAATCTAGTCTCCACGTCTACTGTATTTATGGTGTATATGTAGCGTTGGACATGGGCCGGACTGGGCTGGGTTCAGGTCGAGCCTAACCGGGTCGACTATTTTTTCAGCATGGCCCAAGCCTGGCCCAGCCCGAGTTTCAGGCCTTAATATGAAGCCCATGCCCTAACATTTTTGGTTAATTAGAGCCCAGACCCTAGCCCAAGGCCCAAATTTACTTTACATGAATTTCAATATAACTAACCCTGAACATACTATAAAATAGAATTGAACTAATATTTTCCTTATTGCATCTCGCAAATGCCAGAAATTCAAAATTTCAAGCAGCTACTGCGGTAATAACTTAGGCTTATTGTTCAACAGAAACTAAGTTAAAATAGTCTGCTTACAAAATACTAGACTAATAAAGCCCATGCATCCGAAACCCCATAAACTTAATAGGTACAAAATTGCCTAAACTCTAAGCATAATGTCCAAAATATGTGGTGAAGACTTGACAAAAACCAGCATCCACCGCCAAATCATCTCTCACAGCTTCATAAACATGCAATATGAAAGTATAGATAAGTAAGAATTGATATTATGTTATTACCTTTAATTTATATATATATATATATATGTATACACACACATATATAAAAAATTATATTACATTATAATTTCGGGTCGGGTCGGGCTGGGCCTGGGCCTATAACATCAAGCCCAAGCCCGGCCCAAAATTCAATCGGGCTATATATTACGGCCCAAGCCCTAAAGTTTTGGAAAAACAATAAGCCCAAGCCCTAGTATTTTCGGGCTGGGTCGGGTGGGCTTTTCGGGTCATAGGGCTGATGTCCAACGCTATGTATATGTGGTTATATATTTTCTAATAGTTTAACTGTTTAGATATCGTTTGCATATCTATTATCTAAACATTGCTCGTGAAGCATGATATTTGTGTGCTGCATGGTCCATGTTATTGTTTGATAACCTGCTGCAGCTTAGTTGGTTACTATATTTCTACGCCAGTGGTTAGATGGTACCTACTGGGCTGTTTGGCTCACCCTAATATTTTACAGTTCTGACGGTTCAATCGAACGGTAGATTCGAGGAGGAGTATTAGTTAGTTGTGATAGTTATCGAGAATCGCTAATCTGATTATTGTATTCGATTATTTGTTGTCATTTGTATATAAAGATCACTTTTTAAATTGAGAGTCACGTACCGCTCTATCAGCTTTTATAAAATAAATGAAAAAGTGTTTATTAAAATACGATTTTGTATTTGCTAGCTGAGCTGGTGGCTCAGATGGTACCCGTTTGGCAAACGAGTCTTTGTGTTTGGTATCAGCAGTGAGCCGCATGTGGTAGTCGTTTGATCGTCGTGCCGATTTATATTTGTCACTAATTTTCTAAATTGACCCCTGGGTTTTGGAGCGTCACAATGCACCCAAACAAGCGGTAAAATCGATGCACCTCAACATACACCAAATGGATGCACCATGACAAAATGCCTAATGTCGCTTCTATTTCCTAATGCACTTAGAAACAAGTGTCGTCATGTCAATTGTGCGACAACAGTTTGCTCCAATGTGCCTCAAACCAATGTGTGCCAGAAAACTAATTGTGCACAATCAATTCGCGTGCCACTCACGGGCCAGTTGCTCCATTCCAGGAGCCCAAATAGCTCTCAAGGGGCCTAGAGAACTAGATCATCCTCATACGTCCCTCCACTTCCACTAGTAGTTGCTCGATTCTTCGGACACTCCATCTTCCAGTGACCTTTCACCCTACAGAAAGCACAGACATCATGCGGTAAGTTGGATCATGCAAATCTCTTATATCCCTTACATTTCCTCCCTTGACCATCAATGTGCCAGAAGCATGATCGTCTTTATCTGTATCCTTGTGCCTCTAAACCCTTATGTGAAGGGCATATCTAACTTCCTCTAGGTTTATCGTATCTTTCCCAACGATGAAAAACTGTACGAAACCCTTGTATGGTGGAGGAAGAGAGACCAACAAATTTAAGGCAGCGTCCACTTCACTTACAACCTCCTCACTATTACGCAATTCAAGCAAAATAGTGTTCTGATTGTCTAAGTGACCATTAATTTGCATATCTTCCGACAATCGCAGAATGAACAGTCGCTACTTTAGCATCAACTTGTTGGACCGATTCTGTCATGTAGAGTTTCTCCAACTTTGACCACAAGCCAGCTACTCTCTACTGATCTGCGGCATTGGTGATCACATCATCCGCGAGGCACAACATAATCGTTGCATGTTCCTTCTTCTCCATCTTCAGAAACGTCGGGTTGGTTGTATCTACGCATGTCTTGTTGGACGCCCATGGCAGCCAAAGATCATGCTGCATCAACAAAGCAGACATCTTTATCTGCCACAGACTGAACTATTCTTCCCATCCAGCTGATCGATCATGATCATCGAACCAGTACTCTCGGAACATTAACCCAAGCTCTGATACCAGTTTGCTATATCCAATGTATCGAGAAGAACAATGTAAACAAACGAACTAGAACGCACAACGAATTACGCAATTCAATAGTTTGAGGCTAGCTACATCCATGACCAAACGAAATCATTATCTGCCACAGACTGAAACTATTCATCCCATCCAACTGATCGATTATGATCATCGAACCAGTACTCTCGGAACATTAAGCCAAGCTCTGATAGCAGTTTGCTATGGCCAATGTATCGAGAAGAACGATGTAAACAAAATGAACAAAACGCACAACGAATTACGCGATTCAATAGTTTTAAGACTAGCTACATCCACGACCAAACGAAACCAATTTATTGACAGAAAATACCAATTTCAAGCCACACCAACTCATATCCAACCATAACCAAACAGTGCAAAATAAAAATTTAATTATTCATTTCCGTACATGCCTATACCCTTCTTTTTAATACATTATCCAAACGAGGCCTTGATTGATTTGGTTCACGGCATTCTACTTCACAAATCTCTTTAGATGAGTGGTCCCCAGATTCTAGTGAAAGATTAATCCCCCTTGCTCCATGAGCACCCAATGAAACCACATTGTTTGAATCTCATCAGACCACGCGTCGGCGATCTATTTGGTGCCCCAAACAGAAAGCATAAAACCCCGCACTCACTGCTCTTGAACACAAAAGAGTACTCTTCTGCTCTCCCATTGGTCCACGTGGCAAGAAACCACTAGTGGTATTTCCCAAAAGCAGTTTTCTAAGTACAATCTTTCCATATACATCAAGTCTTTCCTCATATAGCCATTGTTGTTCATCTTCCTAAATTCAGCATCACACGCCCAAATCCGCCGTCGCGCAAGCCTCCTTTCGTCTCCGTCGTCATCCCCTGTGAGTACTTTCTCTATCTGTCTCTATCTCTCTCCTCCTTTGTCTGTATCTGACACGGACTAATTAAGCAGTAACATAAATGATTTCTCCTTGAAATCTCTCTATCTTTGATGTGCCATGTCTACAGTTATTTTCTTTCTCTCATCATATTAGGGCTTTTTGTTGCGTTTTCTCGATATGTAAGAAGCAATTTAATACTCTTCGTGATGTGAGTGTAGAAATTGATCGTAATGGGAAGAGGGAAGATCGTGATCAGGAGGATCGACAACTCGACGAGCAGGCAAGTGACTTTCTCAAAGAGGAGGAATGGATTGCTAAAGAAGGCCAAGGAGTTGGCGATTCTGTGTGATGCGGAGGTCGGAGTCATCATCTTCTCCAGCACCGGCAGACTCTACGATTTCGCCAGTAACAAGTAAGTTCATCATCTTCTCTCTCTTTCTTGATCCGCCGATTCTATTTTTTACTGGCTGCAGCTGAGATTGTTTTACATGGTTTTGAGATCTGTATGTTTGAGTAGGTGTTTCTTCTGTTCACGAAGATTTGACTTAGAAAATTGAGTACAAGTTGACTTAATTAGGCTGTTTTAATCCATAATGTGCTTGTTCTTCTATCTCTGTTGTGTTTTTCTTATTTTTTTTCACATAAACTGTTTGTTGAAATTTCAACACTGATAATTACTCATACCATGAGTGTATTCTTGATTTTGTAGTTGTAGCTTTGTGATATCTGATATATAATAAACTTTGAGGAATACTATTAGCACCTTCAGTGGGTTATAGATCAAGAAGTTGCTGGCACAGTAAACACATGCATTGAGGTTTTCTCCTCATTGTACATTGAATCACCAAAGAAATGAAGTCTAGCTTCCAGTCTTTGAGGTTGCAACTTGTAAGTTAGCAAACTTATTCCGATAACACGTTCCATGATTTGTCTAAAGACAAGAGTATGGTTGCCACTATTTAGGAATTATGAGTCCACACCTTGCAGCATATACCTGATTTATTCAGAGCATTTAAAGTAGTACAATAACAACCTTCACACTGCGGAATACTACGATGATCAGACTCTGAAGTAACTTAGTCGTCTAACTTCAAATCTGGCCTATAGATCGACACATTCCCTTAGGAATGAATACATCTTCGACATCTCTTAATTGTTCTATACCCCAATCTCAACTCGAATTTTTGGTACTCCGTGAACTAATTTCACAAAATTATTCCACATGACTGGACTATTATAAGTTGAAGTACTAAAACAAGTACAAATATGAGAAGCCCTTTGATAAAAAAAAAATATGAGAAGCCTCTTCTGTATGAAACTTTCAGCAACATGAAAATCAGATTTCCAATTAAAGACTATACTATCTTCTACAGGATTCCTATAAGATTTGAAATAGAGGGTTATCTTGATAATGAAGATCAGTCTATGCTTATAAATAAATTAATTTTATATATGTAGCAAGTACATACCACGGAGATAATTAATAGGTATATAATGGAGTACCAATCACACATGATGGCTGCTATATATGCTTTGAACATTATGTGTCACCCTTATATTTCACCTCGTATCTGCTAGAATATGATTGTTTATAATTATCTTTTTGATATCTTTACAAAATCCTACCAGCATTAGGAGACCAGAGGGTGAAGAAAAGCTGAGTTACAGCATATTCTTTTCAATCATAAAAATATCAGCATTAAATTGGAATGCTTAGCAAAAACTTGAAAGCAATTTGTATATTTTCTCCAATACTGGTGCTAAAATTACATTTAAGATCTACATTGGTCCAGTTTGCGCCCATGTTGATCGTCATTTTCCCTTCAGAACTATATAATACCATCTGATGACAGTAATCGGACATTTTCCTTTCCCATTCTTGATTTTGGATGGTTGTTTCTGTTGAGAAGTCCCACATCGGGCATTCAAGAAGAAGAAATATATTAATAAGTGTCCAGGGCTACTCTCCTCACTGCCAATTGGTTTGGAGGTGGAACCCCATGGATTCTTACATGGTATCAGAGCCTCGGCTCACACACGCGAATGGTCTAACAACCCACGTGCTCACCGCCACCCGTAGACAATTGATCCACGTGTAGGTCAAAGAATGCCACACGTGAGGGGGCGTGTTGAGAAGTCCCACATCGGGCATTCAAGAAGAAGAAATATATTAATAAGTGTCCAGGGCTACTCTCCTCACTGCCAATTGGTTTGGAGGTGGAACCCCATATCTCTCCTCAGATGACTACCAGATCCATGCATGGCATAGTCAAACCAGTCACCCGTCTCACTTTAGCGGCCCAGCCAACAGACCCCATCTCGCCCTTTCCCAAATCCCCCATCCTAGCCTTGCCGGATCCTTTCACTGGAATGCTAGAGCCGTTTCCCACAAGTATGTTAGGAAAAGGACAAGATGACGAGAGAGAGGAAGGGGACGATGCAAAACAGATCGATCCCTATGAGACAGGAAAAAAAAATCAGATGCGAGAGTAGGGCTCTGATACCATGAAATGCCCTATTGCCCTTCCGATTATTATTCTTTATCTTACAAGAAAGTATTCTGTAATGCTAATAGTTTGGGTAAAAGGCTATGTAAATGCAATGTCAGTCTTATAAACCGAACTGATCAAATATATAAGAACTTGTGTCAAACTGGATATCACCCCCACATGAAGCCGTGTATGTAATATTCCCCTTAATCAAGAGACATCGTTTAAAGTAGATGTGCTAGAGTTAGAAGATTTCCTGTAAAATTGTAATTATTTCAAAAGACTCATTGCCTTATGGTACGGCTGACCCTAAAACTGTTCCAAAACTACTCATAACAAATGTATGGAATTTGTTAAGGCACTGTGAGGAAATTACTCTTTTGGCAAAAGTTACATTTACTCTTGTCTAGCATCTCTCGAAAAGGGTGTATCAATGAAGTACTATTGTCTGGCATAGATCGTCAGTGATGGCGTCACGAACCCTGTTGGGGTTTCCAACTATAGGATAACAATATTAAGCATGCTAATTACATATATGTTATCTGTTTCAACTTTATTTCCTAAAGTAGAAAGTTCTAGTTCTCACGGTAAACATTGTAAAGAGAATCAATTCAATATATTCTTAGAACTGCGATTTGCAAGAAGCCGTACGTGCAACATAGTTTAAAATAACATACTAATCGAGGCTTATGTAAGCAGTAGTTAATTAGGTTCTTCTATCCATTCCATGCAAGTTCAGATAATCCTATTATATTATCATTCTAAACCCATTGTCAAGCTTGATTAAAAGACAATTATCTTCTGGGATAGTTATTTGAGTGTACATGACACTCTTAAGTATAGCTTTTAAAGTATTGCTTGCACAGAGAGACTTTCAGGGTGACGCTCATAATCATACCGTAAAAAGAAAACAGTTGAGGTTGGAATGATTAGGGTTTCGTCATGAACATATTGATCATGCCATCACATTTATATGCGTGCTTATTATGATTATAAGATATTTCACTTGTTATAACTGAGGGTATCAAAGCAAGAACGAATATGCGAGAAAACAAGAACTGGACAAGATACAAGTTTAACGTTGTTCACTAGCCTCAATTACTCGCTACTTCCATGGCAAAACGAACACTTGCTTTATTGAGAAAAAGCACAAAGAATGCACCACACCCGGTGACACACACGCACACAAGTCTAAGCACATTTTATACTCTTATATAGACCTAGAGGAACCTTTCTCGCACCCTAAGTCGGCCCGAAACCGATCCAACGCACAACGAAACAACCAGAATGCCGCCCTAGCCGTCATGCCTGTGCAAGCATTGTTCGTGATCGTGCGACTTTGTTAGTGCTCGTGCGAGCTGAATCAAGCTCGTGTGAGTTTCTTTCTGCTCGTGCGAGCACCTGAACATCATGAACTTGCTGCAACTCCTTTTCCTATTGCTTCTTGACTTGTTGCTCGCCCGATCTTGCTAGTTGCTTTGAGTTATTCCAACAACATTTTTGCTAGAATTATGCAGGAAAGTTTTGGGAGATCAACACTTCCGGAGAGCAAACCTCATCATGATTCCACACACATGCTTAGTCGAATTCTAATTATGATTCAATAATTTCATAACAACTGCTCGTAACTTTTAACGTTCTTAATGATCTCCCACTTTATATGTTGTGAGCCATTTTTTTCTTTTTTTGGTGAAATAAGCATGCGTTAGAAACTAAAAACCAAACATCACCGGGTACAACACCCCTATTAGAGTCATTATATAGTGCCCTCCCCAGCACACACACAAGCAGGAGGCTAAAGAAGCCAACAACCTGAAAATTATAGTCAAAATATAAACTGAAAGAAGATACAAAAGTGTTATGATCTGGCCAGAGCTTAGAGAACGATGATAATAGACGAAACAAGAACACAAGAACACACCCGATATAACATGGTTCACTAGCGATGAGTTAGCTACCTCCACAACCCGAAAACCGTTGTTTATTAGAGAGAAACGATAAGAATAAAACCCACACCGGTAGAGCACGACATATAGCCTTTATATTGGCCTACTATTCAGCTTGGTGCCCAAGAAATATCAAAACCGAGCTAAACGAGCAAGGAAACAACTTTATGTCGCCTCTGCCTATTCTCTTCGTACGAAGACATCGAGTCTTCACACGAAAACATTGGCAAGAAGGCAAAACGTATTCGCACAAAGACCATGCTCCATCTGCTTGTTTTCTCTTCGTTTTGCTCCTCTGTTTGGTCCGTTTCTTGCCCCCCTTCGTCGCCAACTTATCGTCGAGCTTTCTTGATCCTATTCAAGGCATATTCCCAACAAATCTCCGCCTTGCCTTGAATTTCCTCTTGTGCTTGAATTATCGGCTTCTCTCCAATAGCCCAATATCACAAGTTGCTCCATCTTTGCCAAGATCCTGCAATGTGTGCCCCCAGCGATGCTCCAACCCCCGTTTAGTTTCTGCAATTGAACTCTATCGATGCTCCAACTACAGCCGAGTTCCTACAACCGAATCCTCCTCTTGTTGTTCCAACTCCCACCGAGTTCCTACAACAATTTGTTTGTTGTTCCGACTCACCGAGTCCCTACAACAAACCCCCTAGTGTGTTTCCCCTTCACGTTCCATTGTCTCTCGTTAGAGACTCCCCTATTCCATCCTCCGCCTCCTCGTCAAGAGAACGGTTTCTCCCTTTCCCCCCAGCGGGGCCTATAGGAAGAAGTCGTCCTTGGCATCTGTAGCCTAGTCTGCAAGCGCCTTCCCCTTCGGACACTCCCTCTTCCAACGAACCTTCTCTTTACACTATGTACAGACGTCGTTTGGCAACTTAGAACCCTTGTTCCTCTTTTTGCCATAACCCCCATTGGATGCCACAAATGCACCCGACCCGTAACCCCCATATGCGGCCTTCTGCCGCATCTCCCTTGTGTGAAGAGCTGATCTTACCTCCTCCAACGTGAGAGTCTCTTTTCCAGCACAAGAACTCTGCAGGAACCCCTCATAAGACGGTGGTAGAGACACCAACAAAATCAGTGCGGCATCTTCATCACTTATCTTCTCATTACTGTTTCACAACTCAAGCAAAATAGTATTAAGACGATCCAATTGATCTCCTAGATCTGTACCTTCCCCCATGCGTAGACCAAAGAGTTGTTGCTTCAACATCAACTTGTTGGTGAGCGACTTCTTCTTGTAGAGGCTCTCCAACTTGTTCCATAGTCCTTCAGCCGTCTCTTGATCCGCAAACTGTGTGATCACGTCGTCCGCCAATCACAACATGATCGTTGAATGTGCTCTTTCCTCCATCGTCTTGTACTCCTTGGTGGTTGTAAAAGCCCCTTCCTTATCTTCCACCAATGGCAACCACAGGCCTTGCTGCTTCAACAAAGCACGTACCTTGATTTGCCAAAGGCTGAAGCTATTTCTCCCCATGAACTTGTCGATCTTGGTCATCCCCCCGGTCATCTTCTCTGCAGCTCCTTTTCCAAATCCGCAACCCCCAAACGCGTGCACCACCTTGATCGCGAAACCGTAGCTATGAATTTTACGAATTGTGAAAACCTAGCCCTATAGCTCTACCTTGATCTTGGAACACCGCAACCTAAGCTCTGATATTAGTTGTTATGATTTGCGCAGAGCTTAGAGAACGATGATAATAGACGAAACAAGAACACAAGAACACCCGATAGAACGTGGTTCACTAGCGATGAACTAGCTACTTCCACAACCCGAAAACCCTTGTTTATTAGAGAGAAACGATACGAATACAACCCACACCAGTAGAGCATGACTTATAGTCTTTATATAGGCCTACTATACAGCTTGGTGCCCAATAAATATCAAAACCGAGATAAACGAACAAGGGTACAACTTTTTGTCGCCTCTGGGGATTCGCTTCGTACGAAGACATCGAGTCTTCGCACGAAGACCTTCGCACGAGGTAAAACGTCTTCGCACGAAGGCAAAACGTCTTCGCACGAAGACCCTGCTCCATCTGCTTGTTTTCTTTCCGTTTTGCACCTCCGTTTGGTCCGTTTCTTGCCCCCCCTTCGTCGCCAACTCCTCGCCAAGCTTTCTTGAGCCTATTCAAGGCATATTCCCAACAAAAAGAAGTGTCAGCATGATCTGTGAAAGCATCCTTAGAAAGCATATGAGCCACCTGGTCGCTTTCCCTCAAGCATCCTCAAGTCCATGTTTCTAAATTCACTGCTCTATTGTCTCCAGTGAGGAATAATAGAATCCCCGGAGTTTTGAGGATCAAGAGAGTTAAATAGAATAAATAAATTGAAATAATTAACTTCAATGCGCATGTTAATGGTAAGAAGAGAGAAACCTGCTATCCAGCAACCTAGATCATTTATTAAAACTCTGCCCATGCTTAATTGAGACGGACTACAAGCAACATCAATATCAGTTTCTCCAACCTACAGGAGGCCCCCCCACGTGGTCCAAGAGAAAATTGTTGGAATGTGCTTACTACCCCAAGCTTTATTGAAGAACGTCCAATTGTTGAACTCCTCTTTGGTAAGCTTGATAAGAGCCGGAATGCTTAAAGGGTTGTAATATTGCCACTATATCATTTCTCCTCTTTTGAATTCTCAAAACCAAAAGCAAAAATTGTTTCTGAATGGCTCTCAACAAGAATGAGTCTTTAAGAGCCATTATCAAATAACCATGTACTAAAAGGATTTTGAGAATCATTAATCCAATTAAAGGGGTAGTCGAGTCAGTCAATGAGAAAAATAGTTGGGTCTCAATGGAGAGACCACAAGGGGATATGATTAGGAAATTTTGGAAAGGGTGAGGAGGTTCCAAGTCCTATTGGTAGAGCTAGGAGGCCAACTGATGGTCAGATCAAGAAAATACTTCAACCCAAATTGAGCACCCCAGATAGAATCATTTTTAGTAATAGAAGCAAACAGAGGGGTGGCCAACATTTGGTTGATGATTGAGAATGAGAGAAAATAAAATAAATGGAACTACTGCTAGCAACTGCAAGCTACTAAAAATATCTCACTATCTGATTCTCTTCATTCGAGCTTAAGGGGCAGGACACCATATTACTAAATTGGAGCTTGCCACTCCAAGAATCAAGCTAGAAACTGAAGTTCTCTCGGTTAAACTTCACCTTAAAACCCTGCAAAAACAGATTTTCTTCCATACATAAAACTTCTCCAGACCAAAAAGGGGCAAACCACACTAGAAATTTACAGATACCTAGGATTTACAACCTTGCACCAAAACCTAACAGGATTTTCTCTAAGTCTTCAGTATTAGCCGGAAAAAATGGATAGATTTGAACTTTGGCTTGTCTTAGCCTACACTGCCTCACTCTCTGGGCGTAATAACCGACAACCGCTTCACATTGTGGAATTTTTCCCCATACCAGTCCCTCTCCAAAAAAAAATGCTTCTGCAAATTTTGTCAATCTTCTTGTGAATGGAAGCTCGTAGAAAAAAGTTTGCATATTGCATAAAATAATTGCAGCCAAAGAGTTCTTGATCAGGCTGGGTCTTTTAGGAACAGGCAGCCTTCTAACTTTCCAACCTCATAGCTTCGTCCTAAACATATCAATAATTAATCGGAAGTCAGCCTGACTAGGCCTAGATACAAGAATTGAGCACCCCAGATAGGTACCCGAGTTGTCATTTCACTGTACTTTCAGGATTCCTGACAGGATATTGCATTACATATATGAACCTTTTTGGGAAAGTTTAAGTTATACTTAGCACAATTAAATTTCTTCCCAAAGAGAGTACACAGGTAGCCTAACACTTCCATGATATGAAAACAATTTACCTCAGTGGCTTCCCAAACAAAATCAAGTTTTTTTACAAATAAAATGTATGAAAGCTTAGGACAGCTCATGGAAGTTTTAATTGGATCACGAGTTGTGTTCTTAGTATTCTCTTTCAAAAATTCCCAAGTACAATATGATGGTCTTGAGTAATACCAGGAAAGACCAGGGTCGGATCCACAAGGATTGGATAATAGTAGGCATTCCTAATTAACCAAGAAAATAGGCAAGTAACTAAACTAACAGTCAACAATAAGTAGAGAAATGAAAGTAAATTTCCAAATACTTCTCAAAGACAAGTTGAACTTTCATACACGAAGAATAATTGATGGAACAAGAATTTGTGAAAAAACTAAATATATTAGTGAAAGTAATTAAGAAACAAAGCGAACAAATAGCAGTTAAAGTTTGAAATATGGTCTTTATAATTTAGAAAGAGATTTGGTCTTAGTTGAATCTTCTAGATGTGTTGCGTGTGAATCCAACATCTAAATGATTTCTATTAGGGAGCAATGTGGTGTTTAGTGTCAGATCAAGTGCCAAGAACGTCTACTCATATTGAGTCCACATACAAGATGAAGCCACAATTGAGATTCTTATCCCAATTCTTGTTCACAACGAGTTACAAAGTAACTACTCAGCTCAATGATTCCACAATTGAACCTACACCCAACATCACCTAGAATCATTATCATCAACCAGAAATAAGATTAGCTACTCATATTCAAGATTAGAACAAATAAAGAATCAAACATATCAACATGTTTATGACTAGAAATGATGATAATACTCAATGGTTCTTTAAATTCAGCCCCCAACCACGAGTATTTGAGAGTTTTTAGTTCCAAAACAAGAAAAAAACAATCAAATGCCCAACTACTAAGAATATTGAGAAGAGAAATATGAAGAACTGTCAAGAAGAAGAAAAAATATCAAATCCATTCTCTCTTCATCTTGGATGTTCTTTTCTCCAACATGAGCTTAGAGATGCAATAAACAACCTAAAAATTGGCCAAAAAAGATCGATCGAGATAGATAGATAGATAGATAGATAGATAGATAGATAGATAGATAGATAGATAGATAGATAGATAGATAGATAGATAGATAGATAGATAGATAGATAGATAGATAGATAGAGAGAGAGAGAGAGAGAGAGAATTTCATCCTTGTGAAGAAGTGTGCAAGAAGTGGAAGAGTCAATTCAAATTCTTCAATATTTGCTTACATAGAATCTTGGAATAAGTTTCATAGCCTCCAAGGATGAATCCATACCCCCAAATTGACCAATTCATCCTCAATCGTCGATTTTTCTAACAGGCCTCAAGAAATCTAGAGTTTGTGCCTCTTTTATTTCTTTGGTTTGGGCAGAATTGATAGTTCAAGTAGATGGAGAATAGTTTAGGATGTGTCTTGGTCTTGGTTTGAGTCTATTTAGTGGAGTTTTGATAGGGTTTTGGAGAATCTAATCATGGCTAAAAAGTGGGTTCGTGGGCGTTTGGTAGGGCATGCAAAAGTAGAATTCACATGAAGAAACCACACGAGCACGACACAAAGTTAAAAGGATTTGGGTTTTGTTATATGGGTATGTGTCCTAAACGCATCGACATGGTTGAACACGACACAAAACAATGTTGAACGTCGACATTGGCTTGCAAAACCCATTTACAACCGAGTAACGAGATAATTTTAAGAAAAAATCGCCTGTTTGACGGTTAACACAACATGCTATGTTTTGACTCAAATCTAAAATATAATAATGATGTTGATATAACTAGTATATTGGCTTTAAGTAAGTAAGTATTTGCTTATTTGCTTATGTGAAATAAATACGAAGACTATTGCATTTTTCATTTTCCTAGTGGAACTACCACTATGTTATTTGAATGTTAATGTTCTTGATGATGATGTTGTCATTCTAGTAACCTCATGTTCTCCTACTTAAACCGCCCGTCAAGGGTGGCTAGTATTAACATTACCATGCACATGTTCTACTACTTAAAAAAAAATCACATTATTGGTTATATTGTCGCCCAATCTTGAACAGTGGTGCATTGTAGAGGCGGAGCTGCTGAACAGATTGTGATGAGGCTACTCAAAATGTTGCTTAGTTCCTAGTCAATTCTTTTTCAAAAAGAAATTTTAGTTATATGTTGATTAGATTGCGCAAGTGATATTTTATCTCTTAAATTTTTATGTCTAGTTTAAAAAAACATATAGTATTATTTTGATTTTCAAATGTTTTGTAAACACAAATTGTATTTGATATCCTGTGTTTGAATGGTCATGAAACTTACTTTCCGAATGCTTACATTAGATCATAGGCATATATTTCCAGACTCGTATTATAGGTACACATTACTTATAATACATAGTAAAAATGTAATGGATGTATCAATTGAATTAGTTACCAGACATGTAACCCCCCCTAATATATATATATATATATATATATATATATATATATATATATATATATATATATATATATGCGCCGGTTAGAGTTCATATACTTTCACGTTTAATATGTGGGTTAGGTCCGGGTTTACCCCATATGGATCATGACACGAATACGAACCGGTACGAACACGACCCATGACGCTAATTTTCACACCTAGTCTTCGGTTTTGGGCAAATTTAGAGGTGTTTTGGGTGTTAAAGACGTCTGCGTGAGATGGGGTCGTAAACAATTGGTTTGGGATCCGCCCGAAATCGGTTTGGAGCGGTGTGGAGGCCGGTTGAAGCTTCAACAAGGCATCCATGGTCGTTTTCCGGTCGGTTGGGAATAGGAAGGCAACCAACAAAGTTCTTTGTATTACCCTATGACTAGGACTGCAAATCGCGCGGGCTGGGTGGGTAGACACCCTTATCCAAGCCCAAGACCGAGTTCTGTCGCGGTTGCCCAAGCCCAGCCCAGCCCGGGTTAGGAGCATCGTCAGCTCGTCCAAGCCCAAATTCAATCAAACCAATTCGGGTTCAGGTTGAATTCAGGATACTCCCATTAAACTAAATATATTAATGTAATTATCACACGCAAGCCAAAATAAATTGTCTCCTTAAAGTTAAGTTAATATTACATATAAAAATAGATACCGAATGTAGACACTTCAATTTTTTATTTAAGGCTAAAAAATGGCTAGATACTGAAGGAGTTATTTAAAAATTATCAATTTATTCAAGCGAATACTGAATATTTTGTGAAAATATCTATTAGTTTAGAACCTAAACATAATTAAAAATATCATTACTAATTAATAGAAAAATAATAGACTTTTGATACATATGCTATATAATTCTCTCTATATATGACATTTATATGCAATGAGTATACAAATTGGATCATTCGGGTTAGCCTTCATTTAATATCCGTACCCAAACCCGACTCTAATTGCAAATCGGGTTGAGATTTTTTACCCGAACCCGTCCAAATTACTCAAAACATGTGCCCGATCCCGACTTTTTTCTGGGCCGGGCTCGAGTTGATCAGGTTCAGCCCGTCAAGTTGCACCCCTGCCTATTGCCCTCCATTTGACTTGGGGATTTTAAATTATCCCCAACAATTTTTTAATAGTGCTGGAGTAATCCTAAGTCTTCGATAAATTTATTTTCCTACCCTAACTGTTACGTCCTCTTCATTAGGGCTTTCTTTAACTTTTAAAAACTCCATTTAGCTTTCGCAAATGTTAGATTCTTCATTATTTAGCCCTTAAAAGTTAACTTTGTCCTTGAATTTTAGTCATTTGACTTCTTGAACTTCAATTTTTCTCTTTCTTCACATTTCTTCTCACTTGAACCCCATGTTTACTCTAGTTGCAAATTAGCCTCTTGAATCTTTAATTATCTTGTAACCAAGTACTCTAAAGTCATTTTCCATGTTATTTGGCATTTCTAAACTCCTTTGGATAATTGTTTGAGCATTCTAAGTGAGCCCATTAGGTTCCAAAACAAGTTTTAACCTACCAAACAAGTGAATCCCACCAAAACAACAAGAAATAAGCACTAGTCTAAAATATGTGACAAAATAAATAAATTAAATATACAAGCAAGTTATGAGGATGTCATTAACCTACTAAAACATGTAATTTTAAGTCATAAACACATCGCCAACTAGCTGTGTTTCTCGCCCTCGAGCAAACAGAGCGATATGAGTATAATTCTAGTTAAGAACTAATCGTGAGATACACACTTAACTAGACAAGTCTTGCCTCAATCCTAAACTAGACTAGACTCGAACGTTTATAAAAGCAGGGGTTCATGTTATCTATCCTATGTGACTGCCCAAAGAACTGAAATCTTAATACTTATTATCATTCTAAAAAACATTATGGGGGGGAAAAGAAAGCACAAATTCTCCTCAAATGAATTCTGAAGTTCCACAAAGTTTTAGAAAGAAGGCTATGGACATCTAAGCATGTACGCATACAAATATAAGCGGTGACTGGTAGAAGTTGACTCATAAGGACTACAAAACTTGATAATTAAGTCCAATTCGCAAGAATGTATGCCTTCAAAATAAGGACCACATGAAACTAGTCATCTCATCATAGATCAAAAGCCCCCACGAAGGGCGGACCACCAAAGCTTTGAAAAGAAATGACTTTCGGAAGGACATGTGAATGTGGGCTGGTATGATCCTTCATGGATTGTTTTGGAGGTGGTGGTTTTTTCTCATTTTGGAGCTTTTGGCTTTGAACGTTTTTCACATATGTCCACCTCAAGTTCAAGTTCTCTAAGTTCCCACAGCAAAAGAGATGAAATACAAGCGAGTGAGTTTCTTAAGTAAAACTAAGGGAGCTATCGAGGTGGTAATGTATACCCCAAGCACCCGTTAACTTTTAGGCAACATTTAGAGTGTTAGGGGTAACTAGCACTCCAATGGGTTGAATGTTTCCACAGCCTCAAACAAGAAGACTAAAAATATTTTTGCATAGTTTAAATAACTTTAGAAGATGCACATTTTCTCGAAACTAGTGGGACGTCAAAGTTTACATGGTCAACTTAGTGTGAAAGACTTGAAAAAGAAATATGAATTTAATGTACCACTTTGTAAGTACAAACATGAGACCGGAAATAATAGATCAAGAGATGTAGATGTATTTGCTATAAGCGAATAATTTCTTATTCAAAACTAATAACAATAAAAATGTGAACTTAGAAATTACACTACTTGAAAATATATTTCTCAACTTTCACCTTTCACTTATTAGTATCTTTTTTTTTAATAAATGACTAAACTATCACTCTCTAAGACTTAATGTTCTAAGAAGGTAACAAAATCTAGACTCAAGATGAAATATTAAAATAAATAAAGCTACCAAAATAATAAATAAAAATCGGAGACTTTGCACGAGAAAATAGTGATGCTTCTCATGAAATGTTCACATTCTTTTTAATGTGAACCACAAGTGAAATATGATATTAATGGAAGTACCAAAGTAATCATGTCGGGTATCTACTCCCCCAACTTTAATGTCACATTATCCATAATGCGTGAGAATAATGGAAAAGAAAGTATATTAAAATAAAAATTTCTCAAAAAATATAAAGTAGAAGACAAGAGTCAAAAAGACCTCACACGCATCTTTGGCCACCAAGTACCATCGCTTAACCAAGAGCAACCTACAAATAGTAAAATAAAGAAAGCGGATGAATTATTTTACCTACAAGCACGCGACTTTCAAACTGAAGAAGTTAAGTCATGCGATTTTTAACTTCTTACAATCAAGGCTAGTTTGCATAGGATTATGTACATTTCTCAGTAGCTCAATTATGAAAATTGGATAAATAACCCCCGGATCAACTGAAGTGAAATAAAATGGTTTGAGCTCTTCTTTATTGATAAAAATAGCACTTCCTCGCATTTTCAAATAAAGAACCAAAATTTTCCTTAAAGAAAATTATAAAATATATCATGCACTTTTCTAAGTAAACTTCACTCATCATTGGTATTTAAAATGATATAAAAGTTATGAGAAAAATCGAAATGAGGGTTATAACCAATAATGTGTTGCATTCAATAGGAAGAACATTTTCAATACAAATACCAAATTCATGATCATTTTTTATAATATGTTCATAAGTTCAGCAATATCTCAATTTTCTCTACATCTTGATCACATTCACCTTCCACAACAAGAGATACATTCTCATAATGGTTGGTCTGAGAAATGTGAAAAAATGCTTCGAAGTTTTCACTGACAACAGTTGACCTCCCTCCATCCTCTCCCACCCCCCCCCCCCCCCCCCCCTCAAAAGCTTATTGGAGGTTGATTTACATTGCCTAGTGGAGGAGATTCTCCTAGAATATCCTCTAAGTCATCAAAAAAAAGATAAATGCTCACAAGACGAAAGAGGAGGTTTCAAATCATAACTTGGAAATGGCCTCACTATGGATGGTAACTTCTCTCTTCCATGTAAACCACTATCAAGACTAACATGTTGACTCGTTGACTTGGTCAAATTGACTAAAGAGTCTCTCTCTCCTTCATCAAAGTCAAAATATGTCTTTCATAAAAAGAGATGAGAAAGAAATGTCATTTATCACACAAGAAAGTTCAACTCTTCTAAAGTATGTGCATCCGTCTCCTTGGAACATGTAGCAAGAGTATAATTGTCTTCATCACATGATTCAACCCAACTCACTTCACATGTATCATCATCATCATGGGAGTACGGGTGAATACATGTGTTAAAGATGTTGAACTCTAACGTATTCTCAAACAAAATTTCATAATGCTACTTTTATAATTTATGACAAGATTAGATAGCATTAGATGTAGAAGAGAGTATCTTCTTAAAATGATATAAATGGATGAGATACCACTAGCCAAATGAGACGTGTCTAAAATAAAAAAATTATCTGAAAAGTTTGGTTCACTTGAACTAACACATCATCAATAATTCATCTCGAGCCTCTACTAGACCTATCCTCCAATTGGGAAGTCACTCTTGTAGGTTTCAACTTACCAAAGCGCAACTTCTCGTACACCAAGTGTGGAATAAGGTTTGTGGTTTCACCCACGCCTAGAAAAGCATTGAAAATTTCAGGATCTTCAATAGTAAAAATGATGGTTGGTTGGCATGGATCTCTACACTTAGGAGGGAGGTTATGTTGGAAACCTAAGCATACTTTTTCGGTGAAAATTTCCTTTGTTTTCACTTGTAGATTTCTCTTAAAAGTGCACAAATCCTTGAGAAACTTGGCATAATGTAGAATGTTTTTGAGAGCATCCAAGTGTGAGATTTTTTACATTTGGATTTTGAAATGTCTCAAGGATACCTTACATGCTTTCTTCTTAATGGCAACTTGTCTTTGGTAAAATGGTGGAGGAAGCTTAAATTCCACACTTCCTCCACCATTTGTTTCTCTTTGTCAGTTTCTGCATTGATTCTTGTTATTGAACAAGTTCATCTTGGTCACCACTCTTCTCACAGTCCTATTCACCCACATTTTCATTAGACTCCCATTTGGAAGTTCATTATCAGCAACTTTCCCATGTCTCAAAATGGTGATGCTCTTAACATGCTCCACTCCGTTAAAGATTTGGCCCATTAAATTTTCTTGAGTTTGAGATGGAATGTACCATTCTCTTGAGCATTCAATGCAGACTCTAGCCTAGGCGCCGTATTCTTCAACTCTTGATTAGTCTTTCTCGACTCTTCATTAGTTTAAATTTGGCTAGCTACGAAGTGTTCCAATGAGTTCTTTTGACTCTTCTTGCTGGAAGGGACATAAGCGGAAGGGATTTGGGGGGGGGGGGGGGGGGGGGGTCAGTTGGATATCGTATCTAGATTAGTTTTGTCTACATCTAAAGTTTGGATGGTTCTACCATTTTGAGTTGTACATGTCCAAGTAAAGTTATCATAAAGCTTCCTACAATTGTTAGAATATAATATATTTACTTGCTCACCTATGTGCCCTCGAGCTCTTAAAAATGTGAGACACTTACTCAGAGAGTCATCACGACAAAGAAAGTATAGTGCCCCATTCTTAGATCCAGTCAAAATAGCTACTTCTTTCCTAAGAATAGCAATGTTGTCAATGGTTGAATCTTGCTCATCAATGTGATATACGCTACCACCTTTAGACTTAGAGGGTGACTCTTTACAGGGCTCACAGCTGCCCACAAATTGAACTTTTGCACAAATTTCATCTAAATACTCAAATTCCTAATCTTCACATTTAGTAAATAAATCTCTTCCCCTCATGGACTTGCTTGTTGTTCTTAGGTCTGACGACAACCCGTAATAATAGGAGTTATTCAACATCCAAGTCTCGAATCCATGGTGAGTGCAAGCAATGAGGAGTTCGTTGAAGCGTTTCCAAGATTGTGAAGAATCTCTCCTTGGCACGAAATCTCATAAGTTGTCTCTTAATGGCATTGGTTTTATAAATGTGGAACAATTAGTTTAGAAATTATTTCTCCATTCTTTTTATGTACATCTGATCATAGGTCTCAAGAGTGTAACAATGTCTTGGTTTTAACCTTCAAAGAGAAAGAAATAACCTAAATTCGATAGTGTTACTAGAAACACCATTATAAAATTAACGATCGAGATAAATTCACTAAAATACTTAAGATAAGAGCAGACACGCTCATTCACTAAAGTCGTGATACTTGGGTAAAAGTTGAATTTGCGCTTAACTTCAGAATTTATTTCATTAGGCATGAAGATACACTATGCCTGCATTACATCTCTAAGTGTACAAAACGACATCATATTTTCGTTGTAACTTTGCTCCTTTTCTTTGTCCATGGTATCAAAACTATTAAGTGAGAGTTAACCTTTAGATGGGACTAAGCTACTAGTATCACTAATAAATGAAATTTCATCCAAGGAATTCACCATCTTCTTCTCACACACTTCTATGCAACCTATGAATGCTATCATGTTGCCACACAGTCAAGAAACAAAGACCCCAACTAAATTCAATGGAGGATACAAAATTTGTTGAAAAATGGCCTAACAAATTCACCAGCTAACGATATTTGTGCTTGCTTTCTTTTTCTTATTTTATTTTTGTTCCAACGTTCAAGTAAGTGCTTGTTTGGTTCGAGATTAAAATCTCATTTGAGATTAAAATCTGCCAAAAAATTTAATCTTATTTGTTGCGCAGATTTTTTGAGTCAGATTTTAATTTAAGTTGGCTAATAATCTGCAGATTATATAATCTCCGATTTTAAAGATTTTTTGAGTGAAACGTATAAAATATCATACTCTATCATCCCGTTAATGCTTGAATTGTTAATTTGTGCAAACGCTTAGCATCTTAAACGTATTATAGTTTAAATAAATGCATTTATTGTAAATTTTGTTGTAAAAGCTACAGGTATTGCCAAACGCAATTAAATTTTAATTCCAAATTTTCAGCGCATGTCAAACAGTTTTCAGATTATAATTTCAGCCAGCTTATTCACTCCAGATTATTTTCATCAGATTATTGAGATTTTAAGCTGGAACCAAACAGGCTCTAAGACTTTCGGATTTTCCAAGGGTACCTACAAAACAAAAACAAGACAAGTAACAAATAACTAACTCTCTCAAAAAAAACAAATAACTAAATAATGAATTCTCTTGGCACCAATCATCGGCAATGGCTCCAAAAACTTGTTACGAAAAATCCGAAGTATAAGATTATCGTCACAAGTAATACATGACACGACCTAGTTAAATCCACATAGATTGGGTAAGAGTAGGTACTCCTAATTAACCAAAAAAATAAGCAACTATCTAAACTAGCACTGAACACTAAATAAAGCAATGAAAGTAAATTTCTCAAGACTTTTCGAACCAAGTCAAACTTTCAAAGTTACCAAGATATGGAGAAAGAAGTTGTGAAACAATTAAAGATACTAGTGAAAGTAATTAATAAACTAAGTAAACATGCATAGTTGAAGAACAATTGAGAGCGATGTTGGTTATAATGTCAAATATAAGTTTAATTTATGAAGAACAAATGTGGAATTCAAAACCCAAGTGCATCAACTATCAAGGATGCCTACTCATATCGAGTCCTCATACAAGACGAAGTCACAGTTGAGATTCATATCCCAACTCTTGATCACATTGAATTACAGAAAAACTTCTCAACTCAATAATTCAACAATTGCTTCCAAGCCTAACATTACCTAGGATCATCAAATTAAATCTAAAAGTTTAACTACTCATATTCAAGAGTAGAACAAAGGAGAAATCAAAGCATGCTCGACATGTTCATGACTAGAAACGATGATAATACTCAATGATTCTTTCAATTCAGCCGCCAAACAGAAGTAATTTCTGAGATTTTCATTTCCAAAACAATAAATAAATAACTAATAGCCAACCACCAAGCACACTATGAAGAACTACCCAAAACAAATAATTTTTGCTCTAATTTGTGCCCTCTTTCTTTTTGATTGTTCTTGGCTCTTACATGAGCATAGATACACGAGAAACACCAAAAATCGTCCCAAATCAAGAGTAAACCGAGATCGAGAATTTGGGCATTGTGAACACTATTATGAACTACTTGAAATGTACATTGTTACGCTTTTTTTATTGGATAGTGTCACCAAATCTACAAATATATTGGAAAATGGAAACTCATTATTCTTAGGCCTTCATCAAATCAACCTGAATTTTCGTCGTAGATAGGATCATCTTAATTGACTAGGTTTCAGAATGTATTTCAGTTTGTCTTCTAGAATTGATGTTCTGACTCACCCTTATATTAAACCGAATTTGGAGAGAAAGGACTAATAAATAGGTTGAGTAAATGGGGTGAAGGCAATGGTGATCCTTGAGATTCAAATCTTACTATCTTCTAGTGTGAATAATTTTCAGTTTTAGACATTTTCTAGGAAAGAGGGAAGGGTGGGGATTGCTTTATCTAAAAACACCAATATAGATTTTCCATTACCCACTAACCTTCTAAACTTTTCTGTTCTGAGGTACTTTACATATTGCTTTGCAAGCACGGAAGATATTCTCTTGTATTTTATCTTCAGACGCTTGAGCTAGCATTTTGTGAAAAGTGCGTTGTTTGAGTTTGCTCAAGCCCAATCTTCAGATTCCTACCCTAATTGTGTTGCTTTCTATCTATATTTGGTAACTTGCCTAACAGTGGGACTCATTTGCTTAACTTGTTGCCCCTACTGTTTTAGTAGTTCCTAACCTTGAAGCGGATCTCCCTAGGAGCCAACTTCACGGAGTTCATCTGTAGGAGTTCTCATACCTCTGGGAAGCCCCTAGGGAGGTCTTTTTCACCTGTTTTTCTAGGGGCTTCCTTCGCTTTCTTTACTGATACCACTCGACCAACTAAGTAGATGCAAGGGAATAGCTAACCATCATGTTCTTTCGGACATATGGTAACTTGAGCTTAGATATAAGGCCTTCATTGGCACGGTCGGAAGAAAAGCGTTTTTTTTTTTTAATCTTCTCATGTACTCACTGTATTCGATTAACCTATTTTACACTACTACAATGCCTATTGGCACTGTCTTTGGTATGTTTTCCTCAAAAAAATATGTCTGAAAAACTTGTAGTGCTCATTGCTATTTCAATATGTTTGAAAAACTTCACACAAATTAAGTAGGTCTGTTTTTATGCATTACTCTGTTTTGCTATGTTTTAATCCATGATTGAATGGAATAGAGGACCCATAGGCAGGGGTCCTTCAGCCTCTGCTCCCTTGCCACGCTCTCTTCCAGTCCGCCGAGCTCTGGAAATCCGCAAAGCGCAGCAAGATGTTTTTTTTGTCATATACCGAATTCAAATCGTTTCATGGATGTTATACTAAAAATATGAACAGACCTGGAGCGATGGATCTTTGAGAAAGAGAATATGAATCACCGAGAGAAAGTTGGGGATCGTTCCCTTCTCCACATCAATCACCGCCGACCACCACCACTTTAAACATATCTGTCACAACCACTTCGCCTACCTTTGCACAAACGCTACCACCAATTGAACAATCATTGTTAGAACCACCACCGTCACTGATGGCGACAGTAGGACAATTGATCGTAACCGTCGCACTAAGCACCACCACAACTTCTAATTTGTTCGTAACCGTCGCACTAAGCACTACTGCCACCAGTAGCTCGCTCATCACCTGCACTGAGCACCCTGTCGCCTCTAATTCGCTCATTGACCTGACAAGTCCAGGTCGTGGTTGCTGCTAATGGCGACAGTAGGACAATTGATCCCATGATTTCTAAACCCCCCATTTAAGATCCTGTCATTTTAAATACTAAGTTATTAAGAAATTCTACATCCAAACACAACACAAGGGTTTGCATTTGCAACCTTGAAGATCTTCCTTAATTCACAATGCACAGGAAGCCTGGATGTAGGCTATTTACCTCCACAGGAAGCCTGGAAACCCAAATGTTGCCAAAAACACTCTAGAAATTTGAAGAAATGTGTTCCATAGTTTGAATCCTACCAGAAGTCATTGAGAAGGCCTCGGGTGAGTTACAATCTGTCGACATATTGCGTCCAATTACAAGGCTAAAGATTTGATGGCATTTTAATATGAACTAATTTGATAGTACACACAGCAGACAAAGTGTCATGAAATGCACAGCTCTTTCGAAAATTGATTTTGTTAACTATTGAAACAAACATTTCAGGTAGATATAATGACAGTTATATCTCAATATGTGCATCTTATGAAATCACAAATGCGTCTTCCCCTGGTTAGACCAAATAGATGTTTCTTGGTCAAACACGATTGTTCCCATCCTAAGGGCGTCTCCAACCCTATGGGGGGAGGGGGAGGGGGATGGGGAAAACCGTATAAAAATACAGTTCATGTCCAACCCTATGGGGGGAAGGGGAGGGGGAGGGGGTGCTATGGGGAAATTTTTTGCCTTGGGCGAGGGCATGTCCATGGGGAAATTTCTACCCATAGCACCCCTCCCCATCCCCCTCCCCTCACATGGTTGTAGACGAGTAGTAGTTTGGGGGAAGGGGAGGGGGAGGGGGAGGGAGAGGGGGAAAACGGTGGGCCCGTGAGGGGAGGGGGAGGGGGAGGTGAGGAGAGGGGGGAAAAGGCATGGGTTGGAGATGCCCTAACAAGCAAGACCCCAAGTTAGTAACCATATGCAAACACATAGACAACACGGAGGAGAAAGGAAATCAGTCATAAATAGTTAACTGTGAACCTTGCAACTACCACCAAACTCGTATAGGTTAAAATGAAAATTTTGACCAACAAGTTCATCAGTCCTAAGCAAACAATTATTTCAAGGAAATTACTCGTATGCTTGGTCTGATAAGTAAAGCCCGTCTTTTCTCCATCATAAGGTGTTTCTCCTTAGAATAATATAGAAGTCATAGCAAATTTCTATCTGATTATCTGACAATCAAATTCATATCTTGAGGACCCTACTCAGGAAGCAGGCAAAATAACCAATCTAAGACTTCTCTCTCCTGTTATGAAAGAGAAACCCATTCCATCCAAAAAGGTCAGAATGTGAGGATCCCAACAAAGGCAAATGAACAGGAACAAATAGGTACTCGTTTCAGGAATAAATTGTGTAAATATGAAAATTTCTTCTCTTTCTTCATATTTACACAATTAGGATCTTCTAAAGACTCCTGTAGTCCTGTTGGTTGCTTTAAAAATACAGTGTATGCAACAACTCACTAAAAGAAACAGAAGTTATTATGTTCTTGTTGGCCCCAAACAATGAAAGGAACATACCCTCTCCAGCATTCTGCAATATGTTTCGGAAATACTAAAAATATCGGCTTCGGCTGTTCAGAAGATATTACTGGAGAGTCGTCAAAGGAATGCATTCTAGATCCCTGCAAAATAAGAAAAGACAACAAATCTGAGTTTCATTGGATGTAAGTAAATCCATCACATGATTGCAACATGTCCCGACAACTGAGGCTGCTACAAGAATCAACTTCCTATTAAAAAATTGTGGATCCGCGACATCCAAATGCATTAATACTTAATGTCTAGGAAAGTAATGCAATCTACAGAAGTCATGATCAACTTTGGAAAATTACATGAGTTGTGATTTATGAGCCACTCACACAGAAGCATAGGAATAGCAGAGTTTTCTACTTCACATGAAAGTTGAAAGGTTTAATATCGAGAAATCACGTTGCAACTACTCTTAGAGATATAAAAAAACATTTGCAACTCAAAAAATCCGCTAAACAGACAAAAAAACAAAACAAACACCTATTGTAACATACATGTAACATGCTTGGATGAAATGTTGATCAACCAATCTACTGGTCCAGGCATCTAGATCAAAGTGCTCAAAACTCATGTTGCAGGTAGTACCAGACATTTTGAATCATACTTCAAATTCACAAGTAAACAACTCCCTTTCTTTAAAGATTCCAGAATATGCTTGAGATTCCAGAATATGTAAGATCGTCACTGAGTTGTCAAAATCCTTTACTATTAGGTGGTAGTTAGAAATAGCAATCTGTAAACACAACCATTACATCATGAAGGACTCTACTATCCCTTTCTTCAGAGTTTTATCTGTTCGAAGCTCAAGTCTCATCCAAAGAAGTGGCTCGAGTGTACCCAATATAGAAAATATTTCTCCAACTCTTCTTCCACTGTTTTCTCAAAAGGTGGGTGACGGATGGTGCCTGTCCGACAACGGAGTGGCGTAGACCATTTAGGGATGGAATTGACAAAAGCAGGAAAATGGTATGACTGGTAAAACTGCGACAAGCCAAAAACATATACTGCAATTCAATGACTTAATCTAATTTCTTTCTCTTAAGGAGCACAAAAAATCAAAGTAAAAGCCAATTTCTCTTCTCTTGGCAAAAAATGTGACAGAAAGCTAGTCCAGTACGCCTTTACACATATTTAGAAGCCATACACTAGCCATAGTTAACGGCATATAAGTCCATCTTGAGCCAATGAAATTACTGTCCATGGTAGTATGTCAGCCTTGTATGTTGGGAAGAATGCATATTTGGTCATTTAGACTCAGATACTATACACCGTTATGCTATAAAGTACTGTTAGAAAATAATTTATGTATTTTAAAAGATACTAACAATTACTGGTCGGTGCTCAAGATTTCTTGATAGCTACTCACTGTAAGCCTATAAAGCGGCTCATAGAATTATTCTATCAATAATACCACAGATGTTACAGATGGATGGTGATGATGCATGAATTTCACTTGACAGGGAAATTCGAGATACGCTTGAATGCCACGTTTGTGGCTTTACTTCCAAAACAGACCTGGGGCAGTGAGCATTTGAGATTTTAGGCCAATATGTCTGTTAAACAGCTCTTATAAGATCATAGCTAAGGTGCTTGCGATGACATTAATGTGTGTCTTACCTTCCCTAATTTCTGGGTCTATAAACGAGTTCCTGGTGGCTAGACAGATTCAGGATACAGCTCTGTGGCCAATGAATGTGTGGATTACGGAGAGGATAGACATTGATAAGGCGTACGATCATTTGAATTGGCAGCTTCTGATTCATCTGCTTGGTGATGGGTTTTAGTCAGAGTTGGATAGGATGGATTCAGTCTTGCATCTCAACTGTTAAGCTTTACATTCTCGTTACGGGAATCTTAAAGGTTTTTTCCAGCCTTGACGTGGGTTGAGGCAGGGGAATCCTGTCACCCTGACTATTCATTATTTTCATGGAGGCCTTGAGTAAGATGTTAGAGAGAGCGGATCACGGGGTTTCTTTAAAGGTTTTTCAGGTAGAGAGAGACATCCAGGTTGATTTTCCCCATTGTGTACACAGATGACACCCTGATTTTTTGTGAGGCGAAAGCTACCAGTCTAGGTTACATTTTAAATTAAGTCCGAGGTGATCCAAATGGGGAAAGTGCCCATGATCGATGAGTTTGCTAGTGTCATGGGGTGTTGGGTTGCTCAACTTCCGTTAAATGTACCCGAGATATCCCTTGGGGGAGAAGTACAAGGATGTGCGACCAGGTCCCGAGCACTATCAGCGTAGATTAGCAGACTGGAAAAGACAGTATCTACCGAAAGGTGGTAGAAAAACAATTATAAAATTGATAATCCTAAGTGATCCCATTAAAGAAGCTAACCTTGATCTAAGGTGGAGCTCGAAAAATTGGACAGACACGATGCATCCAGACTCCAGATATTTTGTCGTCTGATCTTAGATACTAGCAGGAACGCAGGTATGAGCTGGCGTAATACCATAAGCTCCGGTGGTCCAGTGGCATATGCCCTTTGGCTCTCAGGAACAGTGGGAATCATTTCTCCATGTAAAAAAAAGATGACCGTCTCTCTCCTTTTCAATTATCTTTTGTTCCCTAGTTCAAGTGGTTAGGGCAAAGGTTGGTTCATAAGGTCAAGGGTTCAATCCTTAGCCTCCAACCAAACAATCGTATATGTGCTATGATGTTCTTGATTTGATTAAAGTAAAAATGCACCTGTGGTGCCTAACTTTTCAGTTTCGTTTCACTTTGGTGGTCATCTTAGCAATTGTTGCAATAATGGTGCCTAAATATTCAACTTTTTTCCAATCAACTGCCTTCTGTTAAAAACTTGAGAAAATGCCCTGATTACCTTAAAAATGTATCCCATTTCCTTTTAAGTAAACCCTACAAATAGGCATATATCCATAACTCGTATAAATTATAGTACCTAGAATATCTAAACTATTACAATAACTACATGTGAGGTTGGCTTCAGTACATTGACACCCCATCTAGTCTGGAAACAAAACCATCACCCCATGAGATAACTTTAGGCTTTAGCTATTACTAGTAGTTAATTGAAATGATTTTCTAGCCTCCAATTAAGACCAACTGCAACAAATCCTAACTTGAAACCCTGGCTATCTATCTGTATTGTTCTGTATTCACTCCTGTGTTCTTTCCGCACCCAAATCCTAACCCTAATCAACGACAATATGTTTCCATATAACTCTCTCCGTATGATGAAGACGACATCTCCTTCCACTCGCCATCCAGCTTCAACTATCGACCCAGCCCCAGCGGCCCCGAGCCACCATTGAGCCTCCACCATTGTCGTCTGCTATCCACAGTGGCCGACGTAATCAACCTACCCGTCAATCGCTCTCCATCTCTTTCTTTTGATACATCTTTCATGATTTCCCCATATTTTCATGTCTACCAGCAATGTCATTTACCCAAGTGTTTTCTCACCTAAACTAACCTGGAGCACCTTCTTCGATTAGCAAGATTGGTGTTTGATGGTGAGTTCAATTCGGGTTCTCAATACTGTTCGAAACTGAATTTGACTGCTCAAAATTAGTCCAGTTAATGGTTAGCATCTCAAGTTTTATTTCAATAACAAAATTAAAGTCAATTTGAGTAACCAAACCAATGGACAGTGATTCTAGTGTTTCTATCTGTATGTTCATTCTCCTCAGGCAGATGTTGCATATCACATGGCCTATACTAGTTCAGCTGTACAAGGAAGAACGTATAATTTGAAAAAGTATAATTTTATATAATTTTCACGGGTTTACTTGAGAGGGAAGAGAGAATTATAAAGGAAAATATATCCATTTGCTAGGTTTTTAACTTGGATGGACGGAAAATAAAAATAGGCGGTTGATGGGAATAAAACTTGAAACTTAAACACCAGCATTGCAACAATTGAAACGAGGGCCATAGAGTGAAATAGAACCCACAAGTTAGGCACCACTGTTGCATTTTTTCCAAGCCAACTTAAACATCCATTCTCCTTTTCTATCCTTGAAAATTTGCAAATCAAAACTTAAACTCACCATAGAACTAAGGTAATCCCTCCCTCCCTCTACTACCCTGCCCTATATGAACTTCTAATTTTGAGATAGTATAGGGGAGTGAGGCTTGGTTTCATGAAAAAACAGCTAGTTGCTTCTTTTCTTCTTATTTGAGCTATGCCAGCATTGGTGTTAGTTTCTCACTTTAAAAGTATGTCTTTGCACAGGAGCGGTTGGTCATCATTACCAACACACTCGAGGACTTCACACAATAAACAGAAAGACCTAACGAAGTAGTTGCATTTTATTTCTGGTCGATTGACACGATGCAGAAACTAATTGACCAATAAACTGTCGCAACATTACCAAAAATATGAGGCTCTGGTGGTTGCATGGCCTCCTGCGATGGAGAATAACACTTCTACAACTGCAACAAACACAGATTTACCAATTTTAACATTCCATATGGAAGCACATAGCTCTGTCCATCTGAAAGAACCTGATTGAATATATTATCTAACTATCAAGCAACATGTTCATTCAGAATACTCAGTTAATATTTTACATTAACTGCAGTAGCTCATTGACAAAGTAGCAATACTTCAATTCATGACATGTGGAGATATACAAACCAATATTGAGTTTTGATATATGCCTTGTAGTTGAATGCAGTAACCAAAAAGATGGATTAGAACATCCTACTTTTTTCAGTTGTTCTTCCTAACTGATGCATGATCTGTCTTAGATTGTAAACATACAAAGTTCTTATGTCACTTTGTTTCAACAGCATGAAGTCAACAATAGAACGGTACAAGAAATCAAAAGACGAGAATCGCCAGTTGATCAATCCAAATTCTGAAGTGAAGGTAATCTCTAGCGAACATCTGTCCATCACCTTATTTTTGTATACTTGACTTTTTTTTTTAACTTCATACTGACATGTTGAAAGATTTGAAAACGTTATAGTCTTACTCTTATCTTATACAGCATACTCACTGAAAAGTGCACCTTTAGCTTTTTGATGTAACACAACCAGGTGATTATTTGATTTTCTGTAATTTTGATGTTACATGGCTTCTAGCAGCTAATGATGAAGTTTGGAAGTAAGTTAGTGATGAGATCACCATGGTAAATAATATGTTTGTTAGAGACAATGATGTGTACGCAATAACGGTTGGACAAATGCTCTCAAATGTCATGATCAACCATTAGCACTCATCTCCTATGATATAAACCTTTGTTTCAAGAACTCTATCGAAAGATAAAGGGGTAAATAACGTGTACCCTTATATTACGGCTCAATAACAATATGTACCCCTTCTGTTAACTTTTACTCACAGAATCCATTAAATTTCATGACTGGAAATTACAACCTCCTCTCCCTATCTTTCTCTCGTAACAAACCCTGGAACTACCCACCACCCATTCAAACTTCCTACAAGAGTATAACCCATCAATGCATCTGGGAATTAAAAACATTGGAAGTCATACCATCTCTGTTCCCCTCCGTAGTCACCGGTCAGACCCATACCACAACAGCAGAACCTGAATCGGACACCCTGAAATCGCAGGTAATTGTCGTCGATGGCGGTGATGGTGGGTGTCGGTTGTGTGTGGGCATGGAATTACATGTATGTTGGATTTTGTGTCTTCAAAGCTTCAAGTTGAGATTCAACCACAATCTTGCAATTCTGGGAGACTAAGCCTTGATGGAATTTGGTAATGCTAGACAGAGTTTTCAAGAAATAGGTGGTTATGATAGTTTATTAGGTTGGTGGTGGCAGCAGCGGTGGTTGTGGGATAGAGCAAGAACTACAGGGGAGACCGGGATAGAGAAAAGGAAAAAGAGTTTGGTGGTATGTATCCGCTGCAACGACAAACTAAAATTGGGCAATCTCGGTCTGATTGGTCAAGAGAGAACCAATTTGTCAAGAGAGAACCAAATGGGCAATCTTGGTTATGATAGTTTGTTAGGTTGGTGGTGGCAGCAGCGGTGGTTGCGGGATAGAGCAAGAACTACAGGGGAGACGGGGATAGAGAAAAGGAAAAAGAGTTTGGTGGTATCCGCTGCAACGACAAACGAAAATTGGGCAATCTTGGTCTGATTGGTCAAGAGAGAACCAATTGGGATCAATTTGTTTCACTTTTTGGAAAAAGTGTGTTCATTGCTTGGTTTGGTTTGAAGAGATTTGTTTATATTTCTTAGTTTCGTTAAATTAATGTAGTTTTTTGCTGAATTTGTGTGTAGATTTTGTTTAGTTTGACATTTTTTGTGGCTGATCTGGGCTTGATCTGTGCAGTTCTGGCAACAGTAAAGGTTCTGTCGGTTGAAGGTGGGCTTTTGTGTTGATGAGGTGGAGGTCAAACTCGGGATTTCACAATAAAAATGGACGGGATTTCATTTTCTGTCCATTCCGTTAGTCTACGGATAGTTTATGTCCACTAGACAAACAGGGGAAGGGATTGCAATTTGTCAAGCACAGGGGTAAACATTGTTATTGAGCCAAAACACGGGAATATGAGTTGTCATTTACCCAAAATAAAATACGAATCCTTCTGTCCTCTTACATACAACAGTCGGTTTGTAAACCTCTCTGAAAGAAACATTTCAAGTTTTTAGATATCCTGGATCTGTACTATCCACTAGCTTATATCAAAAGTCCTAAAGCTGAGATCAGAATGAAATGATGATTTCTATTATTTCTATTATAAAAAGACCAAAATCAAATAACGGAAATGCAACACCAAAATTCTACAACTTCTAAGTAGGTAGTCAGAACTCAGAACTCCAAGTCCTGTTGCAGGACTTGGGAAGTATCAAGATCAGTCTGTACTCTAACCAAAAAAGTTATAGATAGTAAATGAACTCAGCTTTTTACATGAATTACTCAAAGAATAATCATTTAATGAACTGTTTGAACATAAAGGACTACTTTGATGACAGATGACTTGAATCTGCTTGAGTATTTATGATGATATATCTGCACAGGGTGACCTAGCAAATGTGCAGAACTGCATAAGTAACCTGAAGAAGGTTCTCTAAGTTTCTGTCCAGTGACCCCAAAGGCCAGAATTAACCTAGATATTGATACTAGGCTAAAATCATCAAAATTCACCATCAGGGATATTCTAGAAATGAGTTACAAAGGATTCTTTTAAGTCAATTGCCAAAGACCCCCCCCCCCCCCCCCCCCACATTGGACAGTCAGTGCTTGACGTTTGCAAATAAGACATAACTTGAAGTCGTAACACAATTATTATCGATAGCTGGGATTAATAATATACATCGCAACAAAAACTGTTGATTGATGCTGAATTATAGTTCAGTTTGTGGAGTTTGTGCATACCTCTTTGAAAATGCAACCTGCGGATCAATAAGTCAGCCTAGTCTTCTTGATGAGTATTTGAGCTTAACACTGAGTTTTGACATTGTTTCTCTAGATATGGCAAAGGGAGGCAGCAATGTTACGCCAACAATTAGAGAACCTGCAAGAAAATCACCGGTAAAAGTTTTTTCCTCATTCAGTAGTTCACAGAATCAGCCATAACTCAGTTGATTTTTATCTTTATTTACACTGTACATGAGCACATACATTTCCCAACTCGGATGTGCAACTAGGCAATAGAGAGCATTTTTATTGTCTACTGACATTTCAGAAGCCTTCCGAGCACTAGTCATCACTCCTAAGGTTATGCATCAGATTATTCTCCACATTGAATTTTTTTACGTCCAGGTGTCTTGCGTCAAGAATAGAAAAGTAAAATCCATCAATGACTTGGAAATTAAAAGTAGCAATAACTTCAGATAGCTTCTACCTCGTAAATCCTACCTTTAGTTATGTCTACAGGTAAATATTACCGTTTCTCCACTATAGAGAAAGCTAACTGAAGAACTGGTATCAGGCATATTTAAAAACCGGATCAGATATAGAGGTGGAAGTGACTGGTTCAACCAATGGTTCTCTGGTCTAATCCTAAATCACCTAAGACGTCCACCAAGGCCTACGCTCGCGCTCCGAAATCGCGCTTCCGCGCTTTGAGAGCAAATTCGCCCAAAAAACGCGCTCCAAAAGTTTGGGAGCGCGCTTTAATGACAAGGGGGGCGAACTGACTATTAATGTGAATACAGGGGGCTTTATTCATAATAATATAAACCCCTTCTATTAACACTTGAAAGGCCCGTTCGACACAGGCCCAATAATAGGAATATTTTACTAAGGCCGGCCTCAACATAAGTGAGGCAGCCCAATTTGGAAGAATAAGCAGATTCAGAAGAATTTGCTTGTCCAAAGTCGATGTGGGACAAATGTACAACACACTCAAATCTTTTATACCTACAAGCAATGAAGTTGAATAGACCTGTGACATTTTTAGTCATATTTAAAGGCTCCAAATCCCTTCTCAAGAGTTCAAAACTAGACTAGTGTGTTTGCTCTTTGCTCTTTTCCTGGGTTACATGACAAGAAATAAGAAATCACCTTGATCTAACAAGGACGAAAACATCTTACTTCTTAAGTAAGCCTTCTACAATTAGAATCAAGGTTTTAAACAAAGAACATGTAAAGTTCGGACCTACTGTAACTTCAAGCAGCTCTATTTTGGACTTAGAAGACATATACCTTGAATACTCAAAGGAAAATGAACTTGCACAACTAATCCATGTGATTATACATTCTCTTAATGAGAAAGAATATGGGAAACCAACTCTCAACAAAGGGAAGAAGATGTCAACTATGTAATTGTGTACACCTATTTGAGTTTAAGCTTCAATCTTTCTAAAATTGTCTTAAATAAAATTATTTATACACGCTCTCGTGGCGCTCTCAAATACAATAATTTTAACTTTTGACGCTTTCGCGCTCCCGCTCCCGCCCTAGGTGACTTAGGTCTAACCACTTGTTTAGTACTTCAGTAACACATAAATAATATGACAGCACATATAAAATATATTAACTATACTAAATTATGCAAATAAATTATGAAAATGCGAGGCTGATCCTTCAATATCCTGATTTTCCAAACATGATGAATCAGGCTTTTGAAATGTCCATTTTATGTTTGTTTGTTTGAGAGATTTCTAGTTCGTTTTCTCCTCTCACGCACTTTTCGATGATGGAGATTATATGAAGAATTCTACACAACACTATAGGTTGGTCCAGCGATAACATGCATACTACTCCAATAGTTGGCGCTTGTTTGAACCTCACCAGCTTCCAAGTGGCTGAATTGTCTTGCGGGTCAATGAACCGGTCCCAGCCACAATTCAGTTAAAACTACCAGCCCAACTGCTACACGGCTGCTTGCTTGCATTTTCAATTCGGCACACTGACCGGATCGGTCCTATGTCTTGTTCAAGTGTTCAACAGCTACCCAGCCAGTCTGGTCCGGTTTTATTAACTATGGTATCTATACTATATACTACTATTTGAGAATGTCTTCTTCAGCTTTGCGTGAGAGAGTGCCACGTGGCAATGTAGATTAATTTCTAATTTTTTTAATCACTTAGATTTAAAATGTTTCAAAAATCACAATTGAAATTTCATAAATAACCACTTAAATTCAAAATGTTGGCGCCTGGCAATTCTCAAAAGATTTGGCGCCGAACTATGAAATTTAAAACACTGACGAAACGGAAATAAACATTTACGAAATGGAAATGGTAAAACAAAATTACCAAGACATCACGAAATTACCGATATCGTTTCCAAATGATAGAAATCGGTAGTCAATACTGGGGAAGGAAAACTATTGATTCTGTATATAATTATAACCTGTCATTTCCAAAAATTATTAATTTTGTATAAAATTATAACCTGTCATTTCCAGATTTGATGTTTTTAAAAATCGATAGTCAAAAAGGAATTTTCCTCGAAAACGCTACATATGAGGGAAAACTCATATAATTACAGACTTTGTTTGGGAAAAGAAACTAAAAACCTATAATTTTTATATAATTAGGCTGGGAGCTTTCTCAGTACCCGGAGATTTTAAGCTTCCTTGCCTTCATATTGTGTCAAAGTTTTGGGGTTCACAACTTCTCCGGTAAAATCTGATTTGATTTCAATGTGATTGACTATTGAAATCTACGAACCCATCATTTTATTCGATGAGGAAATTCTAAATGATGAACTAGAAAACGTAGAATGAAGAATACAATTGCGACATGATTACGTGATCATAGTACTCGATACGTTGTATGTAGAAATAATCACTGATAAATTCTAAAGAGATGGTATTTGAGACTGCAACTCAGTGGTCTGAATATTATCAATGTAGCGTTTACACAAGTATGGATGATTGCCTTTTTCTACGGAAAAAAAAAAAAAAAAAAAATTGAACTAACTTTAGGTAGAGACTTGATTTCGTGCCAAATAAAGTTTAAGAAACATTTCCTTTATTATTAAAGGAAGCAATTATGCTCTAAATATTTTCAATAATTATTCTCTAAATGCTTTACAACAAATGATACTATTAGCATTAAATAACGGAGTAGTATAACTCCGTGCATCGCAGGGGTTGAAAGCTAGTTAAGAACTAAAATCACAGTATGCACTACATGTTTGTTAGGCGTTCTGCAGCATATTTATTGAAATTAAACAAAACCACTCAGCAACACATTCGTCAATTAATATTAGTTAAGACTTAAGAATATAATAGTATCTTCTTCATTACCCCCACCCACCCACAGGCATACATATATATATCTTTGAACTGTCCAGATGAAATTCTTAAATTCCTTGCCTTCATTATGGTGCAACTTCCAGTTCTACATAACCTGAGACCGCACTGCAATACTTGACATATTCTGAGACTTCATATCCCACTTATTCAATTCCATAACTTTCAACAGTTGCAAACCAAATGAGCATGTATTCTTTTAACCTTGACCATCACGAGCACCACCACAAACCTTGTGGATGGTCTTCAACATAATCATTTTCAGACACAGCTGGCGCTAGAGTGGGAAATTATAAGCGGTATAACAGAACTTCTTTCCTGTTGGCAAGGGGGACGTCCACTCCGGATGGATAAGTCTTCAGTATTAACGTATCAACTTTCCATTTGATTTGAGGTTTATATGCTTGACTTTAAAGTTTAAATTTAGGCAAGCTTAACAGGTCAACTTCAAGTCACATGCAAGTGCAAACCCATATCAAACTTAGGCCGGGTAGGGTTTGATATAGAAGCACAGTCTTTGCAAAACTTAGAGGACGAAAAATGTTAGAAGAATGAACTTCTCCATAGAAGCGCTTAAAGTTATGTGACCAGGAATTTCATGTTATATATGTATTTGACAGGCAAATGATGGGAGAAGAGCTTTCAAATTTGACTGTCAAAGAATTACAGAATTTGGAAAACCAATTGGAAATGAGTCTAAAAGGTGTCCGTATGAAGAAGGTTTGAACCTTGCACGCTCTACATAATTATCATGTACACAGCCGGAAAGTTTAACATACAGGCTTACTTTGCAGGATCAGGTTTTGATGGATGAAATTCAAGAACTAAATCGGAAGGTCTCTACTAACTATAATGCCATCATTGTCCTACATCTCCCATGGATTTATGGCTAGACTAAAGTTTATTTTATGTGTTTGTTGCAGGGGAATATGATTCACCACGAAAATGTGGAACTGTATAGGAAGGTAATCTGATTCGTCATCCATTACAATAAAAGAAAGATTCTCTTTCCATGCTATTGGAATTTCACACTTGGAGAAGCTTCTATGTGTATCCAGGTTTATGGTGATGGTGAAAACAGAACTGCCCTGCTCACAAACAACTTAAGCCTAGGGGAAGATTCACATGCACCCGTCCAACTCCAGCTATGCCTACCGCAGCAGCATAACTATGAGGCCCCTCCAAAACTGGGGTAAGCTACTATGTGAAATAAAATGAATTGCAGCTCAAATTACTGAAGTATGTGTCATAATTGCAAGTTTTGTGAGATTGCAGCAGACTACAACTGCAATAGCAAAGAAGATCTATCAACTACGGATGCATGTAATTGTTCCCTATTGACAGAAGTCCGTAGGATTTACAAAGTATTATTTCTATAAGCAAGAAGTGGGATATGAACCACAGACCATTAAGGGTAAAGACCTATGTCATCGTTATCAATGAAATCAGCGATAGAATATGCGGAGCGGTGGAAGAAACCACCTACTTTTGTTGAGCATGACAAATTTAATAAGGCAGTCCCTGTCTCAGACAGGTGACTGTTAGCTCCTTCATATCTTCAGCACTTCAATTGTACACCAGACTATTTGCTTTCGATTGTAACCTTATTTTCTCACGGAAATATATTATCATCTTTGATTTTGAGAGAAATTCTTCAGCAATTTTTTGGCAGACCATAAACAATATCACAGGACAGTCAAGTAAACTGGGATGAGGTGTACGTAAGTACAAGGGTTGACAAGATCGACCACTGAGCACTTTGTTTAGCTAAAACCACGTGGAAGCCAAAATTCATTCTACTATTCATTCAAAACAAATATCATCTCAAAGTTCTGCATTATCAGATAATGCCAACTCTCAACTTATCAGGTCATAGGGTAAGACGGGATGATGTGTAAGTAAGCAAGTAGGTAAGTAAAAGGGGTCGACAGGATCAATCACCAAGCACTTTGTTTAGCTAAAAGCAGGTAGAAGCCAAAATTCATTCTACTATTCATTCAAAGCACATGTCATCTCACACTACTGCGTTATCAGATGATGTCAGCTCTCTCAGCTTATTAAGTCATAAGGTAAAGGGCTGCACTTCAAGTTTTAAAATTTTACTTTTCTTTTGTCACTCAAAGTCAACTAAACACCAAAAAATTGAGGGATGCACTTCAAATCGTGAATTGGCACTTTCGGAGCCAATTCGCAGTTAAAGTGTGTGCGTTGAAAGATGTGAGTGCAACTTGGTGACACTGAGAGCGCCACCACATGCTCAAAGCCATCCAGAGTCTCACTCTTTTACACTTAGGACCAACTTATGAAGTTCAAGCCCATTGAATACAAACACATCTTCAGGTAGTTTCCCACAATCAGAGGATCGACATTTACAAATACTCCTAGCTAAGAGGAAAGGTGTACCCTCCAACATGGGATAACTTACTCGTGAGTAGTGAGAATGCAAGATATATAATATAAGTACACAAACCTTTCAATGCAATAAATGCTTTTTAGCTGTATGACATGATTATTTCAATACATAATATTAATATAATTATGTTAAACAAATACTCCCTCCATCCCGTAAAAATGTCCCAAATTGCTATATGAGGATGGCCAAAACTATTTTTCCACTTTCCTTTTTAATGTTTGGATATGTATAGATTGACAACAAAGTCCAATTAAAAGCTAGGACAAATGACACTAAACCTATATACACTTGAACACTTGCAACACTAAACCCCCATCACTATCAATTTACCCTCAAAACCCCCTGCACTATCCTAATTTGTGACAATTAAACTTATTTCGCTAACGCCATTAAATTTGTTGGATGGCATTTAGAGTAAAAATGTCTTTCCGCCCCATCTCTCTCACGTTATTTGTTCTCTCCTAATCTCTCCCATCTCTGCTCTCTGCTCTATCTCTCTCTCACTCGATAAGGACAAGGGTGGGTCCAGCTGTTTTGGACCAGGGACGTGGTGAAGGATCTGCGGTGCGACTTCCGTGATTTGGGAATCGAGGGTTGGTTATGTAGAAAAAGAGAGTGACGAAGGCCGAAGGGGATTGTAGTGGTTGTAGGTTTGAAGAAGGGGATTGCGGTGGTTGGTGGTTCTCCGTGGTGAAAGGTAGAGATAAAATTCGGGGGCCTAGGTGGTTTCAATGGCTCTGGGTTTGGGTCAGTTGGCGGTGGATTTGGTGAAGATGGATGGTATGGCAGGAGATCGCCTGATTTCATGGAGGTGATAGTCAGTTTCTGCATCATTTTTGGTCATGAGGCGCCGGAGTTGTGTCCGTGGACAGGAAGGTGGAGGTAGTGGTTGTGATGGAGTTGGCTGGTCGGCTGTTACGGTTTCGATTGGGAAAGAGAAAGAGGGAGGGTGGTTGTGGACTTGTGGTTGCAATGGAGAATTGAGAAACTGAGAGAAGACATAGAGGTAGAAGATAGAGAACAGAGAAAGATTGAGAATAGTTACTGTGAATTGGATTTGGTTTCTACAGGAGAATAAATAGGGAATTAATGATACTTTCAATTGTGAAAATTTGTTCGTTTCAATGTCTTCTTCCAATCTCTGTACCAACTGGGTTGAAATTACAAACCGACAACCCTTGTCCAAATCGAAATAGAAGCGAAAGCGAGAGAGAGACAGAGAACAGAGATTGGGAGTGAACAAATAACGAGAGAGGGGGCGGAAAGACTTGTTTACCCTTAATGCCATGCAACAAATTTAACGGTGTTAGAGAAATAAGGTTAATTGTCACAAATTAGGGAATGCAGGGGGTTTCGAGGGTAAATTGATAGTGATGGGGTTTTAGTGTTACAAGTGTTCGAGTGTATAGTTTCAGTGTCATTTTTCCTAAAAGCTATTAAAGTTGCTTGGAAATGGAATTAGGGTGATTATGTCAATATCATCAAATTCAGAAAACTGGTATTGACTGGTATCTTTGTAGGGATCCTGCAAAGATTGAAAAAGGTCGTGTGCAATGAATTCATGTCCCATTACAAAATTACAAAGTCGGAGTTTCCGAAAAGAACAATTTTTGTGGGGCGGAGGGAGTACAGTATATAAGCACTTCTACGTTTTAACTCCAATCCTCCCAATATTAGCCACTTTAGTCACTCCCGCTTTAGATGCCTTGGTCCCTCACTCTCTATTCCCTCCATGAATACAAGATGAGAAGATATTTGTTATCATCTCAAGATATAAAACAAATTACCCTGCTACACGATGCAAATTCAGAAAACTGATATCAGATTAATTTTCCACGTTGCAGGATCCCTACACATTGACAAAGTGGCGCATGTAGCAACAGTAAATACCTAATTGCAAAAACTAATACTTGGATGTCGCGCCATAGAGGTAGACTGCTTCAACTCTTGATTAGAGGAAATAACATAAGCTGACAGCACAATCACGATCTTCATCTCAATAATTTTTCTTTTGATGAGTTAGAATATGGCACTTAAGTCTATTCCCTTGGAAGCGAGAAAAATGATGCATGTGCCGGGGTACCATCCTCAGTACAAATGTTGGTTGACAACACAAAATCAGCTACCATGATATCTTGGGATGGTTTCAAGAGAATTGGATGAATGGCTACACACTTTCCATGGTTAGCGAGGATGATTTGTCTTTTTGCATGTTGGACTTATCGAGGGAAAGGCTGAACGGCGATAATGAGACAAGAGGTGGCACAGACTTTTAATAACAGTTGTTGCACTGAAGAGTCAAAGACGGTAATGAATGTGACCCCACTTTTAACATGATGTGTAAGTTGATCCAAACATGATACAGTGTTACAAAGTGGACATACTAAGCATTCCAACCCAATAAAACCTTATTTTTGATAAAATATTAGTTTAAAGCATTACTGTCAAAATTTTACCTGATTGATAACTAAAAGGTCAAACCTCCATATGCATAATTGCATATTGCGACCTTGTTAACATGTTTTGAATTGTGCAAGCCGGTTAGGTCTAGGAGAGGTGCAACACTTCTCGAAGGTATACCAATTACGGCGAGCAGAAGTACCAAATAAAAATTGTAGAAGGCTATGAGCCGACTAGACCAAGGGACATAGCCAGCTACGAATCAAGGGAAAAAGGCGGGGTTCTCTCTCAACTGCAAAGACGAGACAATCAGTCACTCCTGCCTCAAAACAAGTAATAATTCTCTGGAGTTTGTTTATAGTTGTTGAGTGATCCAGGGAATATTCTGCTCTAGGATCACTCAAATTCTTGGTTCTACCCATTTACCCGAAAGGAGAAAGACAAAAAGAAAGTTTGTGATCCTTCCTCTTTTGCTTCAAACAGTACGACTAGCGAGTTCTGAGATTGCCACCATTGGATCGGGCGTGCATCTTCTGGTTCGGTTAGAAACCACCCGGACCTGTGAGGTGCACCACAAGACAATCCTAGCCCTCCAAACCATACATAGTCAATCACACGCACATCATGTGTAAGATACCTGATACGGATACGAATCCGCATCAGGACACGGCACTGGAATCGTCATGACACGCCGTGCAGCGCGGGGCTCGGATACGTCGTCCACCGGATTGATTTGGTGATTATGGGAAGTAGTTATTTTAATTCAGCAGTCGTTATTTAATTAGTAGTAGTGTTGGGGGTTTTATTAAGTTCTTAAGAGTTTAGGGAGTGCGTTCATTGTTTGGGAGTTTTTTGGTAATTACTAGATAGTTGGTATTTATGTACTTTTAGGCGTTGTCAGTTCAGTTTTATTATTATGAATAAAGAAGAATTAATTTAGTGTTAACCCTAACTTCTTATATTTCCGTAAATCGGAGGTCTTAGCTTCTCGAATTGCTACAAATCGATAGGAATACCTACGAATACCCCTAAAAGCTTCCCCCATCCCCGCGACCAAGCATCTCCGGACGCATGAGTAATATGAAATTGCATCAAGTCCTTACAGAAACAAAAAGAATAGACCCAATTTTTTGTTATGATGTTAAAACCAACGGGCAACCATCACGAGTTATTTTTATCAATTAAGCCCGGAATGATTCAGTGAGGTTCAAACTCAAGATCATCTTAACTTTAGCCCATTATAATTGGGCCACGCTGAAGGGTAAGCCATACTCAAATTGACAAGACTACTAAATAATAGGAGCAACTACGTTCCACTGACGTTACATACAGTGAGAAAAATAACAGGTATGCACTCCTCGATTGATGTTACATAGGAGCATTTTTTGTACATAGTGGGAACACGCATGATGGACAAGCGAATTTAGTGTCCACACACCCTGGGTTAGATTGGCTATCAGTTGGATGTAATGGATTACTCGGCTTAGTTTAGTTCAGTAGTTTTCTTTCTTTCACTTTGTAGGGTTATGATTATGACCCAATGTTACTTGGAACACGGATCGTTTCAGTTTGTGGAACTGGAACGGGAACGGGATCCCGGAACGCCATACTCCATGGAATTTGGTACGATAAGGGAAGGCTTATTTAGATACCTCTAAAGGAGTTTTACCATTTTTGCAAATTATAAAGTATAAAACTGCTCAATATATATATGCAAAATGTAATTGAGCAAATCCAAATTTTAAAAATTGCAAAAATATTCGGGATCGACAAATTAAGTGATCTGGATCGCTGGTGTTCCATGCTTCGGAACACGTGATCCAACTCGCGGAGCTACGGGTAAATTGTGGTAACACTGGTATGACCAATCACTTTCTCTAAAACTTCCTTTTTCACTTTAATATATTTTATTACCAAACAAAAAAATAGCAATGTTTTATTTAAGTCTTGTTGATGGTGGTAATACATGGCTTCTAGAAATCACCTCGTATTAACAATAATAAAGTATGGGGGATGCTATATATCACCAATTTACTATCCCCATTTCAGTTCTCCCCTTACAAAAAGCTATTGGTCATAATTATCTAGTAGTAGTAATTTATATAAGTTATGTAGTTATTAGTGCATAGAGCGTACCTTAAAGGGACTATTCAATAAGAGTATAGCAGTGATAGATGATTGAAATAAATTGAGAGAAATGGAAACCATAACAGGGGTGGGTGGTGATGCGAAATGAATTGGAGAAAGAATTAGCCGAATGTGAGTTCTACCAAGTAGCAAGTTTGTGATTGAAGAAAAACCTGATCCAATGATACTTATTGTTTTGATCCAAGGGTTGTGAAAATGCTGTACCACTAATCAAAATCAAGTGTTTCAATTTGGGGGGTAGTGTCATCTAAACTTATCTTATATAATAGATTTCTTTCTTCTGAAAGTCTACCTACCACTTGGAGAACCCCACATGGGCGGTGACATAAAACGGTGAAACAGTCTCGTTTATATATATAATTACGTACAAGTGTTGCCACATCTATAGAATAAAATCCAGATGGGATTATCCACTAATTCAACTTTCAACTTGATGGACCCAACTCTCACCCATTCTATCTTCATTCTTCATTTCACATCACTACTCACCATTGTCTATTTTATTACTTCTCATATTGTCTCACAATTAACAGCCACATCACTTTATTGCATCAACCCTATTGTGTTTATTTAATATTTATTTGTCTGATATTAAGAAACTACATTCTGAAACACTGTTGTATATCTTTAGGGGCAAGTTGATTCATTAGAATCTGGCTAAAATGTGGTTCTCATCAAATAAATAACACGATTGGTGTATTTTATCATCTATTGATCAACAATTGATATTTTCCATCTTAAAATAAGTGAGGGACTGAGGGTTTTGCACCTCCTAATTTTGAGCATTCTCAAATGATATTGAAGACTATGTTTTCAAAAATCATCGAGGAAACAACAACCAACTATCAAGTTCATACAAATCCTAGAGTAATTGGGTTCAATTTCTTCAAATCAATGGTGTTAGTTTTATCAGATACTTTGCATAGAAACCAACCACAAGATACTAAGACACCCAACGAAACATGGCGAAAAATAACCCGACAAAATTCACATGCAGGCAAGTGGGATAAGATCCAACTTGTACCCATCAACGAGTCCAATCAATTCAGATTAAGTGGCCACTTATGTTTGTCTTATATTTCAATTGCCTAAGAGAGAATCCTACAAGGAAAAACTGTCATGAACACATCTTGGTTATATTTGAACTTACAAAATTTGATCCGCCAACAGGTAATTTGACTAATCAAACTAGATCAGTTTGACGCCACTTAACTGAAAATTACCACCCAAATTCTTCGAGAAGATCTATCATCAAAGTATAAACCACCTAATGTGCATTGTTGTTATATGAAATGTAGTGTCACAACCCTAATGATCATGACCGCTATGTTTCCCCTAATCAAGGCAACCATTTCCTAACCATCTCCATCAAAAGGCTTAGACATGAGCTCCACCGGGTAAATTTAGTTTCCATCTCTGATTAGAATGATGTGGAGGAATAAATTAAATTTGGAGGATAAATATGTCATGCCTTGCTTATTAAAGTCCAATAAACTAGTGGCATGAGGTTCAAGCGAAGGTATGTTTATTATATATAATTTTACTTATATTACAACTTTCTATAGAATTATCTCATCACCATTTTAACCACCCCCTCGAGCACAGAGAGAGAGAGAGAGAGTTAAACTCGGTATCTCCCAAAACGCCCCATATGTGTGGCATCACCATGGTTGTCAGGATCACGATCCGGATTGTAGGATCGATCCTGAGGGCGAGTGGCGATCCGGATCGGTGAGAGATTCATTTTCTGATAGGATCGGGTGGGATCGCGCGTAGGATCGATTATGATCCTACGATTCTACAATCCTACGATCCTTTTACTTCTCATGGCTTCATCATGCCACAAAAATGTTTATTGAAGTCTAATTTTGTACGCCTATTTTGAAACTTCAAAGATTCAACATCATATGCAAGGGAAGAGATTGATGTGAAAATTAGCAGGGAGATTGGTGTCCTAAATGATCCAAATGATATGTCTCTATGGTATACTAGGTCTTGAGCTTTGTGTATTAAAATTTTTATGACATTAAGAACATGAAAATAAGTAATTTAAGTAGTAACAGTATCAATACAAAAATAAAATAACACTTTTGGTAGGATCTTACGATCCGATCCTACGATCCTCGATCCTCGATCCTGTACTCCACGATCCTACATAGGATCACGATTCTGAAAACCTTGGGCATCACATAAGCCAAATTCATGGACTTGATAAGTATGGTGTGGGGATATTGTTGAAATGTTCACCACGTAACAAATTGTCAGCCTCTAATACCATGTCAAGAAACCGACGGAGTTCAAAATCACCGAACTAGAGTACTCCTTCCGATGTGACTAACTAGGACGACCACAGTACTGCTTGATCGAGGCCTCGAGGGCACTTCCATGTAACTAATTGGCTTTATTCAATGGATGTTCAATATTTGAGCAAGAATAAAACAGGGACCTTATTGGGGCGGTTGGGTTATTAACACCAGTCATAATTTCCACTTGATATTTTATCTTAGATAAATACATACTTAGGTAGACATGCATGATATGAAGTTCTACATGGAGGAGAAAGGAAATGAAAGACCGTGGAGCTCACAGGCACTATAAACGAGCAATGCATAAACATTCGTTCCAATGATGCTAAACATATTAATCATTATGTTCAAAATATCTATCTAATAATGAGAATGTAATTATTTAAACTTTACAAGAGGATAAACACCTAAATGCAAGGTAAATAACCTAGATCCTCCAACGGTATACAGATGGGAAGCCATTAAAACGCACCTGGAAATGGAAGACACAATCATTTTGGATCCCAAATTCCATCACATCCTCGCTGACCTGAGAAAATATAAACTCTTTCAACGCAAGCGATATCACTACTACTAACAAGTGTTCGAGTAATTTCTATGGAGTTACCGATTGGAACAGAAGACGATGAAGTAAAAAAACTGCTAACAAGTTCCTTCACTTCCGTACTTCGAATCACAAGATCAACACCAGACAATTGAAACTACAAAGAGGCTGAAAAATTACCGTTCACTGTACGAATCGGGTACTCGAGTCATGACATAGACGAGGCATTACGAAGAAAGGCATCGATCTACGACGGATAGATCGTGAACGGAGGCTGCGAAACGCCGGAATTGGAGAAGCAGCAACAGTGGTGTTAGGTTTCATGGAAGGAGACATGGAATGTTACAGGGGGGATTTAGGGATTTAAATAGTGGGGAAAGGAAAGGCCATGAAATGAGCACGTAATCGTTTAGATTTGTTGTTAATTTTTTATTTGAAGGCTAATATTTTAATTAATTCATTTTTTTTTATCGATTTGATCAACCACCGTGATTACTTTCTGTAGATGTTTCTGGGGGCGGAGCTGCTGTTTCGCAATGTCAAACAGGTTATTGCACTCTACTCCCTCATGTATCTCTTTTAGCCACTTGGGCACCTTATTGTTACACTAATTCAACTATGTGATTAGTGAAGACAGTAGAGGATCTAAGGAATTAAAGATAGATAATAGTATGATTTTGCTCCATCTTGAAGGGATTGTATCATCTCAATTTCCAATTAATACAATTCACACATTATTGTAATAAAAAAGGGGATTGATTCTTACAAAGCAGAAAATGATTCTTACAAAGCCACTAACATTATTTATGCATATAATGACCAATGAAATTGCACAAATGATATTAGTGGCTTTGTAAGAATCATTTTCTGCTTTGTAAGAATCATTACCCATAAAAAAATACTTGAGCATTTAAAGTTGTCACCTTAGTCTTGAAATTTACTGCGGTCAAATGATATACATAAGGTAATGATTCTTACAAAGCAATAAGTTATTCTTATAAAGTCACTAACTTCATTTGTGTAAGACGAATTTTTTGTTTTGTAAGAATCACTACCCTATACAATACGGATATTTGTTATATTTTCTTGTTTTTTTCTTTAACAGTTGTAGATAAATAAATTATCTCAATGTCCTTTTATTGAAAGCATATTGTTAGAAGGGGGTGTAATTGTCAAAACTGGTGGATTGAAGATTAGATTAACAAATTGCAATAGCTGGTGGGTAGGAAAATTTAATCTACGTTTAGAGGCTGATAGGTGACTAAGAAAACAGTGAAAAATTTTGATAAAATACAAAAAATAAAAAATTAAAGAAGGAAAGAACTTAAAAACATGTACGGCCCGTGTTAAAAATTATTGTTTAAAATAAATACATAGTTGCAGTACTATTACATTTAACTGCTAATTTACTCATTTGCTAGGGTCCAACAACGACATATAAATTATCACTTTAATCATTCAATAAGGGTAATGGTGAATTCAATAACCAAAGGTATGAAATTTTTTTAAAAAAATTACTATTCTGGTGTTCTCTTAAACATGTGTCTTTAAATTGGTTTTATTTATTTATTTTTTTGCTTTTTTTATAAACACTTTTATAGGAATGGTTTTTATTGCCATAATTTACATTTTGAGGAAATATAGTGTTTTAGACACTTTTATTTGAGAACATGAACCACTCCCTAAAGAAACATGCACCAAGAAAACACTTTTTTATTGTTACATCAAAGTGACGTGTCATTGATATTCACGGTCGACCGTCCATAACTCATTGGAACACTTGTCCTCTTATAGTCCTATATGCTAGTCCACGACTCCACAAACCAACTTTTAATGTAGGTTCTTAATCATGTTTTCCTCCGCTAATTCTTGTCGGTCACGTATCTTAATCTCACGACAATACCTTGTTTTGTCGAATGAATTTGAGGTAGGTCCAAGTCCAACCAGTCTTCGATACGTCCATTAAAGAAGTTCTAAGAAAGATCCAAATTAGAAGTTGTAGGAAGATTATGAAGCAAATCAACCACCTGTAAAGCTAACGTGTGGTAAGTTGTGACGTGTTGTGTAGTACCACTTTCATTTCAGTTAACTTTAAAGACCACTTTCATCTACAAATCAGTTAGTGATATGATACAGAAATGTAATAATCATTTCATAATATTGGAAAATTTTCTTAATATTTTAATATATTCATTAAAATAGACAAATTTACATATCATATCGTTAATTAAATTAGTCGGTCGTGGTCGCAGTAATCTCTAAAGTCAAATAGAAAGAAATTGACGAAATTGATGTAGTAATTTGTTTTTTTTTTTTTTTTTTTTTTTTTTTTTTTTTTTTTTTTTTTGCCAAAGGGAGACAACTTCATCAGATAAAAAGATAGTACAACGCAAGAAAATGAAAGCAAACGACAGTTCCACATACCACCACTACACAAACCAACACAAACTTCTGAAACTACCCAGAACAAGACATAATAGAACTAAAACTTAAACTTAGAAAAACAAAGAGAATAGCATCCAAACACAAGTAGAAATCCCAAAGGCAGTTCAAGCCAACTTGACCTTCCTAATTCCAGATTTCTCCTCCATGAACTTGATGAGAGCCGCTTCATTTGGATCAAACTTTTTACGCCCACCTTGTCCATCAGATGAAATGGAGCTCATTCCTTCTCCAACCACCTTCTCCTCAAGAAACCTCTTTGCTTCTTCAGCAACCTTTTCCTCAAGAAACCTGTCGAGAGTTGCTTCCATGGGGCTATACTTCTTGCGCCTGACTTGACCAAGAGAGGAGCTAGTGCTTTTTCCTTTGTCCGGATATGAGGCTTTAGACCTAGACTTCTTCTTTTCATCTTTCAAAGTTATAACTGCACATGATTAAGACTATTAAGAGTAGTAGTAAAGCTCATAATAATTCGATTAGTGAGACCCATAGCTTCGTAATAAGAAGTATCATTTGAAGGATCAGTGTTGTTGAAGACTGCTGCATTTGTAGTCTTCCAAGTAGCCCAGTGACGCGAATTACTAACGCGTTTAAATGCAAGCGCACGATCAATTAGTAAGTGGAGTATTTTATAACTCCGAGTATCTAACCCAAGGGGAAAATGTTACTAGTTAATTAAGAATTAACCTTAAGATACTTATGTCACCCACAAAAAGGTGACTTAAGGTGAGTAAGATTTTCAGTTTAAAAGAAGAAAATTGTGATTGATACGATTATGGAGAGAACTAGGCAATTAATGACCCCTAGGGCACTTAGCAGTTTCCAGATTACGCTTGGAACACTCTAGTGATGTTTAGTTATATCGGGCTACACTCATCATGTTCTTATGTCGATCTCACTTGAATTTGCGTAATCGGTTTACTTCGGGTCCTTTCGGTCCACCGTCGTCTACCGTTACGTTCTAGTTGGTTCGTTAGGCTCACTCACCAGGTCATGTCGGTCCATCGTTTTCACTGAGTCCTGCCGATACCAACCGAAACAACCCACACACGGTTATTCAAGTTCTCTTCTCCTCTCAGTCTCATAGAACTACAAGAATACCTCTTATGTTCTTCAACACATCTGAATAATTGCTCACTATCGTGCAACTATCTCAACAACTGGCATACTACGGGTGATCAAGCCAAGCATACTAAAGATTAAAGCACACGAACAAGAAAGCTAACAAGAACATCAACTAGAATTAAGCACAAAACATGAATCAAGTCATCAGTCCGGAAAAAGCTAATCCAAACCCTAGTTCTTCATCAATTGCCTAGCTTAGAGTGTTAGCTAGACATAAAATTATTTAGCTAAACAATAATCTCCATAATCATACAATAAGAGGGAAAGAGGAGAATCAAACTAATAATCTCAATGGCGTTGATGATCTTCGCGTTCTTCTCCGTCTCGAGCTTTCCTGCTCCAAAGCTGCGCGAATGACTCAAAGGCACAGAGTCCAGGTCTAAAACAAGTCCCCAAGCTTCAAACATTCAAGAAATTGCAAAACAACCCAAAAAAACACGTTTTTTGCCTTATGTTCGTGCGAACACTCTTTGTGCTAACACGTTTTAGGTGTTCCTACTTCAATCCAAGGGATTTCTTGAGAATTTAGCTTGAAAATTTTGGCTAAGGCATTCTGTTCGAGCACCTTTGGGAAAGAAGTTTTTTTTCATCTTCGACTAGCCATATCTTTCTCGACCAATTTATGTTTTAGCTATGTGACCTCTCGTTGGAAAGGTCTTTGAGTCTGTAGGGAGATTAAGCACCGCGAGAGAGGAGCACCATAGTATGATCTGGGACACCCACTTACCCAAAAGGTTAACCTTATGAATTAGGGCCCAAATCATAATATATTAACCATGAACCTCATGTCCACCATCCCGATGTGGGACAAACTGCTCAGACACGATACCCAACAATCTCCCCCTTCATGTGTGAGCCCTTGAACATGCTTCCCCTCGCCCGTAAGAATTCACCGAATTTCTTAGAATCCCCTTTGTGAGAGTGCACCGGACTACTATCTGCCAGACCACCTGCTGGAGCAACACAGGAATTTGACCGTCTGCAGGAACATCTGGTCCACCATTAATGGAAGACCCATCCATGAGAACACTGCACATCACACCCTTGATTCACCACGGCAGCGCGCACAAACCTGGCTCTAATACCACTTGTAGGGAGATTAAGCACCGCGAGAGAGGAGCACCATAGTATGATTTGGACACCCACTTACCCAAAAGGTCAAGCTTATTAGTTAGGGCCGAAATCATACTATATTAACCATGAACCTCATGTCCACCATCCCTATGTGGGACAAACTGCTCACACATGATACCCAACAGAGTCTACTTTCATTTGCCACTAGTCTCACTCCAAAATTAATTGTAGAACATAATATACTATGGAAATAGTGAAGATTAGTCACTTTTGCTTATCAAACTTTTCTTCTCTTGCTTCCTCTTGAGCTTGCTTTGTTTTTGAAGTTCGTTTCATGCCTGCTAGCAACCGTTTAGCATTCGTTCTTGTCAAGCCAGCATGAAAAACAATACCATGGGATTATATTTGACAAATAATATCGAAATATGCATTGTAACGCCTGAACTAACAATAAAGTGCGTAAAGCTCATTCTTCTATGTTTCCTCAACATTCATAGCGTATATCTCGTAAAAACTATCCGAAAATCACACAAAATGATAGTAAAATGTGAAAGAAATATAACTCTAACATAGAGTTATCACCCAAAAAGTAGTAAACCAAATAGTTCTAAGAATATTGTGATGCTTGAAAATTCTTAGCCAACTCTTGACCCAGTCCATGAAACATGTGAATGAGAAATATACCTTCATCATTGTTGGCATCAAATTTACCAAGATTTCTCTTACCATTGTTGTGTACACAACAAGTACATCAAAAAAAGGTTTGAAGTAAGAGATGTTTGACTTTATTCCTTTGAAGAGTTCATAAGGAGTCTTCTTCAGAATATGCCTGATCAACCACCTGTTCAAGATATAGTTTTTTGTGTTTACAGCTTCTGCCCAAAAATATTTTGGCTACTTGTTCTCCAAAAGCATTGTCCTAGACATGTCCTCAAGTGTCATGTTCTTTCTTTCAACAACATCATTTTGTTGAGGAGTTCTAGGAGCAGAGAAGTTGTGAGAGATGTCAAATTTAGCACAAAATAAGTCAAAATCTAGTTGATCAAACTCTCTGCCATGATCACTCCTGATAGAAGCAATATGCAGGTTTATCAAAGTTTGAAGCTCTTTGCAAAGTTTTGAAAATTCAGATAGAGCTTCAGACTTATCTTTGAGAAACATTACCCAAGTAAATCTAGAGTAATCATCTACAATAGCCAGCATATACCTCTTACCATTTGGATTTGGAAGTCTCATAGGACCACAAATATCCATATGCAATAGTTCAATAGGTCTAGTTGTACTTACAAAGTTCTTGAGCTTGAAGGAACTCCTTCTCTGTTTTCCTTGAGCACAAGCCTTACATACCTCTTCATCCTTGAACTTGATAGAAGGAAGACCTCTGAAAAGATCTTTGGAAACCAATTTTGTCAATGCATGTAGGCTAATGTGTCCTAGCTTTCTGTGCCAAAGCTTTGAATCTTCATTCAAGGCCTTGAGACACTTCAGACTTCCTCCTGCAACTTTGTTAGTACTAAAATATATACATCGTTTGACCTAGAAGCAGTGAGGATGCAATTGCAAGATTGTTCATCTTGCACCATACATTTTTCTTTGTCAAATACAATTTTATTACCTTTGTCACACAGTTGTGATACACTAAGAAAATTAAACTTTAAACCATCTACAAGATAAAAATCTGAGTATAGAATTTTCTGAACCATTACCAACTTTAGATTTATGAGAAGAATATTTACCCTTGTAGTCCTTGTTGTTGGGGGATCTTAACTTTAGATCTTAACTTGTTGTTGGAAGAAGATTTATGAAATCATTGTTTCCAAATTTCTTCTTCATTTTGAGAATCCCTGTCAAGGATTTGGAAATAAGAGCAAAATGATCTTCTTCATCATCTTCTTCTTTTTCAAGGCTTTGAGACTGTTCACTCTCTTTAGCCTTTAGGGTCAGATTCTTTACACTTTCTCGTAATTCTCCATCAACTTCATTCATGAAGATCTCATGTGTGAGTAGCTTTTCCCGTAAATCATCAAGATGGAGGGAGGATAAATCTTAATCTTATTCAATAGTTGTGGTCTTTGGTTTCCATTTGTCTTTGGGAAGACTTCTCAAGATTTTTCTGACTTTTTCTTCATTGGAGAACACCTTCCTCAAGGATTCCAGATTGTTGACAATATATGTGAATCTTTTGAACATGTCTTTGATGGATTCATCACCATAATCTTGAATAGCTCATATTGTCTAGGAAATATATTAATTTTGGTTTGCTTCACTTGGCTGGTTCCTTCAAAAGTAACCACCAGTTTATCCCATATCTCCTTACAGTGGAGATCCTGTTGAATTAATCTGCACTCAAATCAAAATATAAGAGATTCATAGCTCTATAATTCCTAAAAAGTTGTTCTATTTCATGAGCAAGGAGAGAGTTTTCAGACTTGGGAGTTCTAATCGCATCATTTTCTGTGTAGAACATGTGAGGACCATTCTGGATGATAGACCAGAGTTCAATATCTTGATCAATGATGAACATTTTCATCAAAACCTTCCAGTGTGCAAAATTGTCGCCACGGAACAAAGGAGGTCTTTTAGTAGCTCTTCCTTGTGAGAAACCACCATCACCTACAATACTCATGATCACCAGATTGATAGATCTATGCAGTGATACAAGCTTTAATACCACTTGAAAGACAGTATGTAGGCAAGTAATACAGGATCAATACTCTAGAAGGGGGGTGTTGAATACAGTATGGAAACTTGTAGATAGTGCTTTTTGGACATACAGATCACGGCCACATGGCAGCATTCCAGCACACCCAGCTGTGCTCCATACATACCAGATCACTACCTACATTGATCCACGTGGGGGCTGCGAGACAGGCCCCTCGCGTACTAACACGGGACTTGTAGGGACTTAGTGGTTTGGAGGCTAGGGTAAGGCCCGTCGCGCGCGTGCGAAAACCAAGCTCGCGCGAGACCTATGGTAACTGACTGAGAGGTTCTAGGCTTACGTGTCCCATAAATGCGGCTGATCTCATAACGGTCTCCGATACTTGCGGGCAGATACGTAACGGTTCCGATATACATGGTTGAACGTGCCGTTGGGGGTCTATCATTAAGCCGCCATTTATGGTGCATTAACGCCTTCAACTGTCACTTCCCCATTATATATAGGAACGTTAGCTTTCCATTACGACAGAGTACACTGAGTACAGACCAATACATCTCAGCTCTTGGAACGCTAAGCAACCTACTCTCAATCAGCCTACTGTCTCTCTCTCGAGCAATTACCAGTGCTTACCCTCTCCCTACACACACCCTACATCTCTCTGTGTTCCTATTCTCTACTTGAGGTGCACGCTTGGATCTCTCAATTTGGTGAACCCCACGTGAAACAACCACCTTCCATAATGTCTTCTGATGCACACGTTCGTGGCGACGAGCGGTCCCCTTACCATGAGGAGACCTCAGAAGAAGAAGGACTTCTCAATACCACAGCTAATATGGGACAAATACCGGGAATTCTCTAGGTTCACTAGGGATGATATAAACTTATGCTTTGATTTATGAAACAACAACGAGTCTTTTAGTATTAATCGAGCAATGTAAAATTTACCGAGTTACCAAGCAAATCATCTATGCCTAAAACCAAAATACATCGAGTTACCAAGTCTATTTCACTTTTAAGCATGCGTTAGAATTCACAATTCACTTTACCGACTAACTTTCATGGAGTTACCACGTGAATGTCAATTAAGATTACTCCTACGTTAGCTACGCGCAAGAATAATAGAATCAAACTCATAAACAACCCATAATAGTAAAAGACACGATAGAATAAGTTGAAAAATTGAATCACAATCTCAAAACATCAAGTTTATAGCAAACCCTAGCTACACCAAACGAGAATTCCCAGCAATAGAGATTTAGCTACTACACATCATACTCAAAACAACGAGTTTCATGTTTCTCATAAGAAAAAACTAAAGAAAAGAAAGAGTTGAGAATCCAAACGAGTGATCCAAAGCTCCCAAGCTCCAACAATGGCTTCTAGCTATCCAAGATGTGTTTTCAACGTGAAAGATACGTCCTAAAACTACCCTAACTTGATCTAATACGTTTTCATCAAGTTTAGAACAAGTTACAAGTTATTACAAAAAGCCCCCGAACGTTTCTGAAAATTTTCGCACTGAAAGTAGGTCGTGCAACCTACTAAGTAGGTTTGCGACCTACCTGTGCACCCTAAACAGGTCGTGCGACCTAAACAGTAGGTCGTGCGACCTGTGAAATCCTGCTGAAATCTCCTAGTAGGTCGTGCGACCTACTTGAGTAGGTCGTGCGACCTACTCACTTAGCCAAATTATTTTCAACTTCTTCACTCTTGTTCCTCTCGCTTCCGAATCATCTCCCGAGCCTTGATTCTTCGTTTGATCCTCCATTTTGAGCTCTCTTCACGCCACAACACTCGTATCATCTTCTCACGAGCTTCTCTACCACTTGATCCATCATTCCTCGCTTTCCTCCTCAAATATCGAGCTCGCCTTAGCTTCCGAAGTTCGTTTCCTCTATCCACTTGATCCTTACGTGCTCCGGCCCTGAAAATCACAACACGAACACCCTGCGAAGATCAAATGTGACAAAATATGATAAATAGCACGTAATACGATGCAAAAAACGCCCGGACTTCACATTTAAGCATATGGACTCGTTTTCACAAATAAACACATGATTTACTCGAAAAGACGCAACATTCTCCATTATGAGCATACAAAATGTAGCAAAATAAGCAATAAAATAACTCCGAAAACGAAGTTATCAACTACCCCCACACTATATTTTGCTCGTCCCGAGCAAATCCCAACTTTCACATCATGCCCAAGCCACAAAATCAACTAGCTTTCAACCTACCATATTGCATACATAACCGAATATTAGCCGACTTGACGCAAACAAGACTCAATTCACAACTCGATTAACGCAACAATATGATGCAATGCAAATTAGACTCGATCCTAAACATATATATATATATATTTATACACACACAAAACTTATATTTTTGTCTTGTTGGTGAGATCGAGCAATCTCAAGTTCTTAAACCAGTTCTCATGGAGTGATGATCAATTTAGGAAGAAGGCGTGAATTAAAACTAAACTTGACAACGAGAATTTCCCTTAGATCGTATTGAGAACCTAGCACTTAGTATAAGAGTATCCTACCTCTTCACGTGTGCCGATAAGTAAGAGGCTACGCTAGGCTAAGCCACATCCAAGGTACGAGCTCCTATTCCGCTAACGGTTTTAGAATGTTGAGGCATAGGGACATAAGGATAATCATGATGAAACAAGTCCTAAAGCGTCACATTCTCACATCATAACCCACATCTCACACACCCTCACCACAATGATAGAAATCGCAACCCGAAACTCACCGTCTCCGGCCCTCGATCCCCACAAACCCCGGTACAATTACGATCCCCGTGGCCACCGTCTTGAGTGCACAAATGAACCTTTCTGTTAATGAACTAGTTGCTCCACCACTCGATTTTCGTTAAGCTCAATTTCCTTCCTTTATTTCATCTCTCCTTTTTTCTCTCTTTTCTCTTTTTTTGATTTTCTTTTTGTTTATTCTTTCTTTTTCGGCATTATTTTTTTTTTCTTTTTTTTCACTCAAAATCCAACAACACAATACCAAAAATATACGAGTGGTCTTCCAAAAGTAGTCAAGCACATAAATTTTAGGGGGAGGAAACAAACAAACCGATGAATAAGTATCATAAATGAAATTCATCTCCCCCTACTCAATGAAGTACATGGTGCCACCAAACAAAGCCGCAAATAATCAAAACATGTGTGGGGATGGAGTCGTCTCAAGCTAAATCTCGATGTCCGTGGTCAAAAGTCGACACCCCCACACTCGAATGTAATCATTTCCCCTCTCAAGCAGTCAATAAGATGCAAGTCTCGTTCCTAATCCAACCGATCCTCCTACACCAAGATGAATGGAATTCGGTACCTAGCACGATCCACCATTTATATTCACCCAACCCAGTATCGTGCGGATTAGATGTCACGCACTCACGGCTCTCCACAATTGTGTCCATGGTGTAATGACATGAAGCACCGCCACATCTAAGTGCGCAAGCCTACTCACTCACCCTCGCATCCCCTTGAAAATATCAAATGAAGTACCAACGATCATGTAGGACTCACATAAGTATATCATGAAGTAATCCCTCATCGAACCCCCTCAACTACAACTCCCTCGTGACGCACTAGAATGGTGATTCTAAACAATGTATGATGAAGGCCAAGAATCGTCACCCTAGTTCAAAAGGTGAAAATAATCCAAGGTTCAAATCGGGTTTTCTAGTGGTCCTACAAGGTGAGATCTAAAAGCAGTGAGTGCTCCAATACACATCCTCGCACAGCTGTTTCGTGTGCCACTACGAGGCGGGTTGGTGACTACCTAAGACGCACACATGAATGTTCGACTCGTTTAGCTCACACCTAGCTCAACTCTTGTAAGAAAACTAGGCACACACTTTAGATTTGAAACTCAAGTAAGTGTATAAAAATAGGTAGGCACTCCCGTAAAGAAAGTCTCTCTATATGTACTCAGGGGAACTCACATTGTCTCTCTCGGTCGCAAGTCACGCCCTATGCCTAAATTTTTCACACTCCTCGATTCTACCAATACTAAGATCTTTTTGATGTCCCTTTCTCAAATTGTTATTTTTTTTAATTTTTTTTTATGTTTTAATTTTACTTTTTACTCTACATGCAAGGCCACTCGGAAGAAGACTTGATACGACTCGATGGTAGGTAGACTCAAAGTAAGAAAACATGCAATCATAAAATACGAACACATATATATCACAAACCACCACTATGACACAAACACACTCTACGACAAGGACTACGAAACACACTACGACACAAAATCCTATATGCAATTGGTTCATGCAGACACGGACTTGGCTAGTATTCAGAAAATCTCACCCCACACTAGAATGCTTCATTGTCCCCAACGAATTTAGAGATAAAACAAAGGGACTCGGCACTCTAATGCGAGGGCGGGCGGGTCTACTCGCTCTCCTCTGAGCCATCCGAGTGTTCACTCGACTCATACATCAACTCCCGAGGTCCCGGAGTTAGTGTCACCCCGCTTGCCTTGCCAAGCTCGTGTAACCACTGATTTTGCCTATGCAGATTATCACCGAGCTGGAGCTGATTCCGTCGCGCATGCAAAGCCCTTGACTTGGCTTTCCTCTCTGCTTCTTGCCCTCTAGCCTCGACCTTTTTCTCATTTGCAATCATCATCTTTTGCAAGGCCTTCATAGTGGCCTCGAGGCTAGCATTAGTCGCAACAGACGGACTCGAATCCTCACTCACATCCGGGGCCTTACCCTTACCGCCCTTCTTAGCCCCCTTTTTAGGTGGGACCTGACTGCTCTCTACGACTACCTCGTCTTTTTCGGGTCGGGCACATGAGTCCAGTATCTCGGGGGTTCGGGTGCACGGTCTCCATCATAACACACGACTCGAACCGCACGTCGCACTGTGGCGAAACACCCTCAACCCATGCCTCCACTATGTTAACTAACCAACGCGCTCGACAAAGTAAGTGTTTGGCCGAAACCGTCCACTTTCTAACGTCCTGACTCGCATGAGTATCCCAAGGCGCTCCCGTCACCCCACCAAAGGCAAAGTTTGACACTGCGGTCACTAACTCCTCTACATTCATTTTCATGGTGGTCTCAAAGTGACAGTCTCTCTCGAGTGGTGGCCATTGTAGGGCCGCAGCTATGCTAGCCGGAGAGAAGACAAAATAATTCCTACGGGCATAGAGGATCCTCGATCATGCAAGTTTACATTCTCCGCAAACCCACACCACTTGGAGTTCGAATAAATCTCCCACATGAGCTCTGAACTCGCGTTTTCCTTGACGAGCTCACACCACCCCGCGAGATTCTCTCTCGTCATGAAATCTTTAATTTGTTGGGGCATCTCAGCTTGGAAAGGGAAACACTTTTCTACGTTTGCCCCCTTGAACACACTCGTGTTTTGCTTCTCATACCGAGTATGCGCCGGAAGATTGACAAATCTATAGTCACAAAACACTCCGGTCGCAGGGTCAAGGTCAAACTTAGGGTTAGACGCTCTCGTGTCCCTTGCCAATGGCACTCTATCAGGTTCTGCACTTGCTAAATCATCAGGGTCCGGGGAGCCCGGTGAGACCATGTTGGAATAGATGCCCTAGAGGCAATCTTATGTTTAGTATGAACGTTGTTTTTGGCTAGAATATTCATTTATTATATATTGTGATATTTAATATAATGAAGTCCTTAGATACAATGTGTTGTTTATCTTAAATATCCCTAGTCCACTATATCGATTAATAGGACGATCAAATATAGACTAGTATGTGTGTAGATTGATATGGAGATATCAAGTCTAACACATGGGTATGCATTAGGAGTAATGGCATACTGGATTGACCCACAACGAGAAGGATACATTAGATTATGTTAAAGTCACAATCGCTTCTCGTAGTGCTAATATAATTGCAATCCTTAGATTGAAGTCACTAGATACTCTAGTTGTGGAATATCGTGCTTTGATTTTATCAAACGTTACACCGTAACTGGGTAATTATAAAGATAGCTATCGGGCATGATATGAAGCAAGATTAGAGATTGTAGTGATGTAGATAATATTTGTACCTCCCACATAATGGGAGTTAATATCCACGGCCACTCGGGGGATATGGCTTATTGAATGTCTGGCAAGACTCAGATAAATCAATATGGAGATATTGATTTATTTGCTTGCATAAGCATATTCCCAGGATTGAGGAACTATGGATTGGATATACGAGTGTGACTATTTATGTCTCGTGTCCAATCCAGATATGGAGACAAAGGGATAGTGCAATATAAGATATTGGGCACAAGAGGTTTTTCGGGATCACTGACTATTTATATTAGTCGGGTGCATAGATGTGTTGCTAGACACCGCTCCATGTTAGTAATAAGTTACTACCAACTAAGTAGAAACCTATGAGGTCACACGTCAAATAGAGTAGAACAAGATTTGGGATTAATTAATGTGATTAATTAATAAGAAGGATCATTGTGCAATACCTTGCAAACTTAGTAGGACTAATGAGCAAGAAAGGGGCTAATCCAAGTTTATGTAGAACTAGGAAGGACCTTTATGTAGTTAACAAGGAGTTGTTGGACTATATAAAGGAGGCTCTAGCTTCCTTCATACTAAATGTTATTAGACATAACACAAGAAAGTGAAAGAGAACAAAAAGAGAGAGCAAGACAAGCTTAGAGGCCGACCGCCCCTAAGCCGTCTGCCCCCTTCCCGTCGGCGCCAAAAGGAAGGCCGAACCCCTCCTTTGTCCCTCGTTGTTTGATTCCTTCTTCCCTCTTCCTCCGGTTCAAGCTAGCACTTCTTGAAGGAAGAATCTAGATCTCACATCTAGCCGTGGATCAACCGTAGAGACGAGGACATCATTCTTCGTGTGATCTCTCAAACCAAAAGGTACACAATTACTATGTCTCTTATCATGTTATGATATCTCTTCCTGTGATCCTTGGTGGGCTTTGAGTAGAATTAAATTTTTATTATTCTGCTGTGTTACCTACGTTAAAACCCAACAGTGGTATCAGAGCCACAAGTCATGATTTTATGTGTTACGATTTCAGTTTATACACCGTATTATTGTTATTACGCGAAAATTGAATATAATCGGCATAGTAGATGCAAATTGAATTTGATTCAATATAAACAAGATCTAATTTAACATTGTATGTTAGAATTGGTGAGTTTAATCAGATATGATTTTAATTATTGGGTTCTTGAAAATTAAGGTTCATGGGCGCATAGTTGAAAATGAGTTTTCAATTATGGAAACAATTTTATGGAAACATCCATAAAAGGAAACAACCATGCTTGGGAAACAAGGAAGAAGGGAAGGAGGCTAGGGCCGAAACCCTAGCCGTCCGCCCCCTTCCTTGCGCGCCAAGCAAGGGCCGCGGGTCACATGGGGCGGCCGACCTTGGGCCGGGCCCAAGTGGCGGGCGACGGTCCTTGGGGTTCGACCTAGGCTTAGGTGGACCCCTTGGACCGCTGAAACCCTAATTGCCCAATTCAATTAAAATTAAAAAAGCGCGTTAAAAATTAGTTTTAACTGTATTATGTGCTTTGTTGCATGGTGGATGGATATGGCCTAGGTTGTAGATGTTTATTGCTTTGTGGTTTGGTTTACGGCCTGCGAGTCGTCTTTTTCTCCTCGACATGTGAGGCTTTTATTATTTATTTATTTTAGATGTTATGCTAGAATTAGAAATATTTAGATGATAGCAAGGCGCATGGAGAAGAAGATCGAAGGACCAAAGGAGCCAAAAGACAAAGAAGACACCCCCTAGGCGCGCGACTATGGTGGAGCACATGAAGATGAGCTTGTCACTTTAGGGCAATTGGATATTATCATTGGCTTGATAATATCTTAGTCTACGGGCCATATCAATGCCACTTTTTTTTGTGTGGGTTTATTATTTATGTCTTGTTATTTATTTTTGTGTGTATGGCGATACTAGCAAAACGTTAACAAGATAATAATAAACAAGTATGGTCTTTTATTGTGGATTTCTCAATCAAAATAAGTAGATCATGTTGATTGGATCAACCAAACAAATTAAGAAAATTAAATCCCTCAATTAAATATTGCGTTTTGCCTTCTCTGGCTAAAACACCATTCATGATCAAGGTTTATTAAAATTCAGGCTTGCCAAAGCAAGGTGATTTTAATTTACCATGATGTGTTGAGGACGACACAAGATAGTAATGTGTGTATGTTGAAGCAAGAGGTTGGACGCAACTGGGTAAGACTCAATTGGATTGATGAGCCTAGAGGCATGAAAATTAGGGGTTATCCAATGGATAAAGAATAAAGAGTTATTCACCTAATTGGACCAAGAGTTTCATGGAATGCAATTAGAATGGTTCCTACCTAATTAACCTATTCTTGGGTGACTTGCCAAAGCAAGCTCAAGAAGAAGTGAAAAAAGGATCTTGGACCTACTAGAAAATATTGTGATATTTTCCGCATTAATGGTGAGGGCTATTAATCCGAGAAAAATAGTGGGAGCTATATTTGATGATCTAGCCATTGTTGAATATAGTTAAATTGTTCAAAATAATAAAATTGCACATTTCTCGTTTTGTAAAATTCCAAATAGCAAACAACAACGCATCGACTCCATCCCTACGATCTGTCCTTGAGAAGAATAAACTGTCTGGAACGAATTTCCTTGACTGGTACAGAAACTTAAGGATTGTCCTTAAGCAAGAAAAGAAGTTGTACGTCTTGGACACTCCAATTCCAGCCCCACCACAAGATGAGTCTGTTCTAGCAGATGTAAGGGCACGTCAGAAACATATTGATGATTCTAATGACGTGACTTGCCTCATGCTTTGCACCATGACTCCTGAGCTTCAGAAGCAGCACGAGAATATGGAAGCCTATGATATGATCATACACTTGAAACAATTGTTTCAGGAACAGGCAAGGCATGAGCGCTATGAGGTGTCTAAAGCATTATTCAAGATTAGTCTTGCAGAGGGGAATCTAGTAGGGCCTCACGTACTCCGAATGATCGGGTACATTGAGAACCTTGAGAGACTGGGACTCCCACTGGGCCAAGATTTGGCAACTGTTCTTGTTTTGCAATCGTTGTCTGATAGTTATAATCAGTTCATTATGAACTATAATATGAACGACATCAGCAAGACTCTGCCAGACTTGTTGAACATGCTAAAGACTGCGGAACAGAGCGTGAACAAAGGCAAGGGCAAGGCCATAATGATGGTACATAGGAAGAAGGGCAAAGGAGTTGCCTCTACTTCCAAAGGAAAGTGCAAGAAAGTTGCAAAATCCAAGGAAACCCTAAAGCCTAGTGGAGGCGTGGCTAAAGGTGAATGTCACTACTACAGCCTGCCGGGTCACTGGAGGAGGAATTGCCCTAAATATCTGGAGGATAAGAAGCTTGGAATAGTGATTCCACCACCACCAAGTATTTATGTTATAGACGTCAATCTTTCTATTTCTTCATCTTGGGTATTCGATATTGGATGTGGTTCTCACATTTGTCAAAATGTGCAGGATTTGAAAAGAAGTAGAAGATTGGCTAAAGGGGAGATAGATCTGCGCGTCGGGAATGGAGCAAAATTTGATGCATTATTTGTAGGCTTTTATGAGCTATCTTTGCCTTCTGGACTTATTTTAGAATTAGACAATTGATTTTATGTGCCTGCTATGAGCAGAAACATTATTTTTGTTTCTTGTTTGGACGAGAAGGGTTTTTCTATTTCAATAAAGGACAATTGTTGCTCCATTTATTTTGATATTATGCACTATTTGTAGGGTTTTGATTCATGGATGCGCAACGGAAACACAAACAATCATAAAACCATGCAAAACCCTCCAAGGATCACAAGTCAAGAGACATAACGATGGTAAGGGTTAGAAATCAATAACACACCTTAGGGTTCTCCTTTGATGACTTCAAACGCGAATTGTGTCACGTTCTCTATGGTTGATCCACGCCTAGAGTTGATCCTAGATCTCCCAAGTCCTTGGTGCTAGCCCGGAAGAGGAAGAGGAAGAAGAATCACGCAAAACGAGACCCACAAAGAAGGTCTCGGCCTCCTTGTTGCCGACGGGGACGGGCGGCGGCAAAGGGGGCGGTCGGCTCCCTTTGTTGCTTGCTCTCTCTCCTTTTTTTCTCTCCCACTCTTTGTTATGTTCAATTATGAGCATACGTTATGTGGGAAGGAAGGAAGGAAGGTCCTTTATATAGTCCAACAACTCCTTGTTAACTACCTAAAGGACTTATTCTAGTCCTACTAGAATTCAATTTAGTCCCTTCCTTGCAAATTAGTCCCTACTAAGTTTGCAAGGTTTTGCAAAGTGATCCTTATAATTAATTAATCCAATTAATTAATTCTCAAATCTAGTTCAACTCTACATAGCGTGTGACCCCATAGGTTCTATTAGTTGGTAGCAACTATTTGCTAATATGGAGCGGTCTCTAGCAAAACATCCATTCTAGCCAACTAATAGAATAGTCATCTTGACAACCTTTGTACAAGTAATTGTCTCATCCCTTTGTCTCTATATCCGGATTGGACACGAGACATACAAGTCACACTCGTATATCCAATCCATAGTTTCTCGATCCATGGGAATAGCCTTATTCGTGCAAATAACATCAATATCCCATATTGATTTATTTGAGTCTGGCCAGACATTCTATAAGCACTATCCCTCGAGTGGCCTAGGATATTTGCTCCCGTTATGTGGGAGGGACAAATTCTATCTACGTCCACTACGATCTCTAAGCTTGCTTCTTATTGTATCCAGTACACGCCTTTATAACTACCCAGTCACGGTCTAGCGTTTAACGCTACCAAGATCACAATAATCCACAACTAGAATATCTAGTGACTTCAAGTCTAAGGATGACAATACCATTGCACCGCGAGAAGCGCTTGTGACTCAACATAACGTGTATGTAGCCTTCTCGGAGATGGGTCAATCCAGTGCAACATTCCCTAATGCACACCTATGTGTTGGATCGTGATATCTCCATATCAATCCAACCCCATACTAGTCTATAGATGATTGTCCCATTTAATCATTATACTTGACTAGGGATATTTAAGATAAACAACACAATTGTAAATCTAAGGACTTCATTATATTAAATATCCAGTAAATAATAAATGAATTTCTAGCCACAAATAATTCATACTAAACTAGATTGCCTCTAGGGCATCTATTCCAACACTATTGTAGTGCGCATTTGTCTAATGGGTTGTATATCCTTAATCTAAATAGTTCAATCTATAACATAAATACTAAAGGGATTAAAACTAATGATTTAAATCCTACATATTTATGGCACTGTCGTTTAGGCCATATGAATGAGAAACGTATATCTAGACTCCATAAGGATGGACTACTAGACTCATTTGATTTGGAATCATATGAGACATGTGAATCTTGTTTATTAGGAAAAATGTAAAAGTCCCCTTTCAACAAGAAAGGTGATAGGACTAGTGAGTTATTGGCACTCATACATACCGATGTATGCGGGCCGTTCCCCACGCCTGCCAGAGGTGGTTATACCGACTTCATCACATTTACCGATGATTTCAGTAGATATGGATTTGTATACCTTATGAAGGCCAAATCTGAATCCTTTGAATTGTTCAAAGAATTCAAGAATGAAGTAGAGTAGCAACTTGGTAAAAGTATTAAAGCTCTACGATCGGATCGTGGAGGAGAATACTTAAGCCAAGAGTTTGATGAGTATCTTATAGAGTGTGGGATAGTATCCCACCTCACTCCACCCGGAAGGCCACAATGGAATGGCGTATCCGAGAGGAGAAATCGCACGCTATTAGATATTGTGCGATCTATGATGTCTCAAACAGATCTTTCGATATCATTTCAGGGACATGCTCTAATGACGGCAGCTTTTACCATTAACCGTGTTCCATCCACAGTCATGAAGACACCATATGAGATATGGACTGGGAAGCGTCCCATAGTGTCGTTTATGAGGATTTTGGGCTGCGATGTCTACGTAAAACGTTTACAAACAGACAAGCTCGGGCCCAAAGAGGAAATGTGTAAATTTGTGGGATATCCTAAGGAAACTAAAGGATACTATTTATACAATCCCACCGAGAACAAAGTGTTTGTTGCGCGGACCGGCGTGTTTCTAGAAAGAGAGTTTGCTTCTAAAGAAGCAAGTGGGAGGGCTGTAGAACTTGAAGAAATTCAAGAACCACAAATCACTGAACCAATGATGGAACATTAACAGGAACTGCAAGAAGTTGTGGAAGAACCTGTTCAGGTGACACATGAACTCCGTTGATCAGGAAGAGTGCGTCATGAGCCAGAGAGGTACGGACTCCTCGTGACTGAGCCCGATGACGTACCACTCATGGATGATGAGCTTGCAACCTACGGAGAGGCCATGAAAGGCCCAAAATCTAAGAAGTGGCTAGAAGCCATGAGATCCAAAATGGATTCCATGTACACCAACAAAGTATGGACTTTGGTGGAACCACCCGAAGGGTCTCGACCCATAGGGTGCAAGTGGGTCTTCAAGAATAAGACCGACATGGATGGCAAGATAGTTGCCTATAAGGGGAGATTGGTAGCCAAAGGGTATAGACAGATTCATGGTATTGACTATGATGTGACCTTTTCACCAGTCGCCATGACTAGATCCATTCGAATCCTACTTGCTATTTCAGCATACTACGACTATGAGATTTGGCGAATGGATGTCAAAACAGCGTTCCTTTATGGGAACCTCCTCGAGGATGTTTACATGACACAACCGAAGGGTTTTGAGGATCCAAAGAATGCCAATAAAGTCTGTAAACTGCAAAGATCCATTTATGGATTAAAACAATCTTCTATGAGTTGGAATCGATGTTTTGATGAAGCAGTCAAAGAGTTTGGCTTCATCAAGAACGAAGATGAGCCTTGTGTTTACAAGAAGGTTAGTGGGAGCTCTGTAATATTTCTGGTCTTGTATGTGGATGACATAGTGATCATTGGCAACAAAATTCATACTTTGCAATCTGTTAAAGATTGGCTAGGAAAGTGTTTTGCAATGAAAGACTTAGGAGACACAGCCTATATACTGTAAGGTTTTGACGTAGGTAACGCAGCGGAATAACAAAAATTAATCCTACTTCAAAGCCCACCACGGATCGTCAGGAGGAGACATCATAACATGATAAGAGACATAGTATTGTGTACCTTTTGATTTGTTAGATAACACGAAGAATGTTGTCCTCGTCTCTACGGTTGATCCACGTCTAGAGGTGAGATCTAGATTCTTCCTTCAAACAAGTGCTAGCTTGAACCCGGAGGAAGAGGGAAGAGGATCAAAGCAACAAGGACAAGAGGAGGTTTCGGCCTCCTCTTGGTTCCGACGGGAAGGGGGGCGGACGGGCCTAGGGCGTCGGCCTTAGGCTTGTATTTCTCTCTCTCTCTCTCTCTTGTTCACTCCCACTCTCTTTGTGTTGTGTCAATAACAAATCACAATTAGTGGGAAGGAAGCTAGAGCCTCCTTTATATACTCCAGCAACTCCTTATTGTTTCCATAAAGGAGTTTCCTAATTCTACATGAACTAGAATTATTCCCTTCCTTGCAAATTAATCCCACTAAGTTTGCAAGGTGTTGCACAATGATCCTTCTATTAATTAATAAATATTAATTAATCCCAAATCTAGCTCTACTCTATTTGACGTGTGACCCCATAAGTTTCTATATAGTTGGTAGTAACTTTACCAACATGGAGCGGTGTCTAGCAACACATCCATGCCACCCAACTAATGGAAATAGTCAGTGATCCCGACAAACCTCTTGTGCCAAATATCTTATATTCCACTTTCTCTTTGTCCCCATATCCGGATTGGACACGAGACATAAATAGTCACACTCGTATATCCAATCCATAGTTCCTCGATCCTGGGAATATGCTTATGCTTGCAGAAAACACCAATATCTCCATATTGATTTATCTGAGTCTGGCGAAACATTCAATAAGCCTCATCCCTCGAGTGGCCGTGGATATTTACCCCCATTATGTGGGAGGGACAAATCCTATCTACATCACTACGATCTCTAAGCTTACTTCCTATCATGCCTGATAGCTATCTTTATGATTACCCAGTTACGGTGTAACGTTTGATAACATCAAAGCACAATATTCCACAACTAGAGTATCTAGCGACTTCAAGTCTAAGGATTGCAATCATATTAGCACTACGAGAAGCAATTGTGACTAGACATAATCTAATGTATCCTTCTCTTTGTGGGTCAATCCAGTATGCCATTACTCCTAATGCATACCCATGTGTTAGACTTGATATCTCCATATCAATATACCAACATACTAGTCTATATTTGATCGTGCTATTAATCAATATAGTGGACTAGGGATATTTAAGATAAACATCACATTTTATCTAAGGACTTCATTATATAAATATCACAATATACAATAAATGAATATTCTAGCCAAAACAATGTTCATACTAAATCTACGATTACCTCTGGGGCATCTATTCCAACAGTCTCCCACTTGCACTAGAGCCATTCTGGCGCATCTCGTATGCCAATAGATCTGGCGTGCCCTTCATGCTTTCGCTGCGCAAGAGGTTTTGTGAGTGGATCTGAAACATTGTCATCCGTTGGAATCTTAAACATCTTCACATCTCCTCGATCGATCATATCACGAATAAGATGGAATCTCCTAAGTACATGCTTTGATTTCTGGTGTGATATTGGTTCGTTGGCTTTTGCGATTGCCGCAGTACAACTCTATGAGATCCACGATGCTAGGGACCACATCGAGCTCAGTGATAAACTTCTTTATCCAAACTGCCTCTTTTGCTGCTTCCGCAGCAGCAATGTACTCAGTTTCTGTTGTAGAATCAGCAACTGTCCCTTGCTTGGAACTCTTCCAGCTCACAGCTCCTCCACTCAGGCAAAACACGTATCCAGACTGCGATCTGTAGTCATCTTTGTCGGTTTGGAAGCTTGCATCAGTGTAACCCTTTACACTTAGCTCTTCCTTACCTCCAAATATCAAGAACACATCCTTAGTTCTTCTCAATTACTTTAGGATGTTCTTGACCGAAATCCAGTGAATCTCACCTGGATTAGACTGGTATCCTATTCATGCGGTCCTTCTCAATCTCATTGGAGGGACAGTCATTCTTAGAAAGAGTGACTCCATGCGACATGGGCAAGAATCCCTTCTTGGAATATTTCATGTTGAACCTCTTCAAAACCTTGTCTATATATGTACTTTGACTTAGGCCGAGCAACCTTTTAGATCTATCCCTATATATCTTTATACCAAGTATATAGGCTGCATCACCTAAGTCCTTCATTGCAAAGCACTTTCCTAGCCAATCTTTAACAGATTGCAAGGTAGGAATGTCGTTGCCAATGATTAGTATGTCATCCACATACAAGACCAGAAATACTACTGAGCTCCCACTAACCTTCTTGCAAACACAAGGCTCATCTTCGTTTTTGATGAAGCCAAACTCTTTGACCGCGTCATCAAAACGTCGATTCCAACTCCTAGAAGCTTGCTTTAATCCATAAATGGATCTTTGCAGCTTAGATACTTTATTTACATTCTCTGGATCCTCAAAACCCTCCGGTTGTGTCATGTACAGATCCCCGAGAAGGTTCCCATAAAGGAACACTGTTTTGACATCCATCTGCCAAATCTCATAGTCGTAGTATGCTGCAATAGCAAGTAGGATTCGAATGGATTTAGTCATGGCGACTGGTGAAAAAGTCTCATGATAGTCAATACCATGAATCTATCTATAACCTTTGGCTACCAATCGCCCCTTATAGGAAACTACCTTGCCATCCATGTCGGTCTTCTTCTTGAAGACCCACTTGTACCCTATGGGCCGTGCCCCTCGGGTGGTTCCACCAAAGTCCATACTTTGTTGCCGTACATGGAATCCATTTCAGATCTCATGGCTTGTAGACACTTCTTAGAGTCTGGGCTTTTCATGGCCTCTCCGTAGGTTGCAGGCTCATCATCTATGAGTGGTACGTTATCGGGCTCAATCACGAGAAGCCCATACCTCTCTGGCTCATGACGCACTCTTCCTTATCTACGAAGTTCCTGTGTCACCTGAACAGGTTCTTCCACAACTACTTGCGGTTCCTGTTCATGTTCCATCATCGGTTCAGTGATTTGTGGTTCTTGAATCTCTTCAAGTTCTACAGCCCTACCACTTGCTTCTTTAGAGACAAACTCTCTTTATAGAAACACGCCGATCCGAGCCACAAATACTTTGTTCTCGATGGGATGGTAGAAATAATATCCTTTAGTTTCCTTAGGATATCCCACAAATTTACACTTATCCATTTTGGGCCCGAGCTTGTCTGTTTGTAAACATTTTACATAGACGTCGCAGCCCCAAATCCTCATAAACGACACTATGGGACGCTTCCCAGTCCATATCTCATATGGCGTCTTCATGACCGATTTGGATGGAACGCGGTTAATGGTAAATGTTGCCGTCATTAGAGCATGTCCCCAAAAGGATATCGGAAGATCTGTTTGAGACATCATAGATCGCACCATATCTAATAGAGTGCGATTCCTCCTCTCGGACACGCCATTCCATTGTGGTGTTCCGGGTGGAGTGAGATGGGATTCTATCCCACAGTCTCTAAGATACTCATCAAACTCTTGGCTCAAGTATTCTCCTCCATGATCCGATCGTAGAGCCTTAATACTTTTACCAAGTTGCTTCTCTACTTCATTCTTGAATTCCTTGAACAATTCAAAGGATTAGGATTTGGCCTTCATAAGGTACACAAATCCATATCTACTGAAATCATCAGTAAATGTGATGAAGTAAGTATAACCACCTCTGGCAGACGTGGGGAATGGTCCACATAATCAGTATGTATGAGTGCCAATAACTCACTAGTCCTTTCACCTTTCTTATTGAAAGGGGACTTTGTCATTTTTCCTAATAAACAAGATTCACATGTCTCATATGATTCCAAATCAAATGAGTCTAGAAGTCCATCCTTATGGAGTCTAGATATGCGTTTCTTATTTATATGGCCTAAACGACAGTGCCATAGATATGCAGGATTTAAATCATGAGTTTTAATCCTTTTAGTATTTATGTTATAGATTGGACTATTTAGATCAAGGATGTACAATCCATTAGACAAATGCGCACTACAATAGTGCATACTATCAAAATAAATGGAGCAACACTTGTCCTTTATTGAAATAGAAAAACCCTTCTCGTCCAAACAAGAAATTGAAATAATGTTTCTGCTCATAGCAGGCACATAAAAGCAATTGTCTAATTCTAGAATAAGTCCAGAAGGCAAAGATAGCTCATAAACGCCTACAGCTAATGCAGCAACTCTTGCTCCATTCCCGACGCGCAGATCTATCTCTCCTTTACTCGTTCTTCTACTTCTTTACAAATCCTGCACATTACGACAAATGTGAGAACCACATTCGGTATCCAATACCCAGGATGAAGAAATAGAAAGATTGACGTTTATAACATAAATACCTTGTGGTGGTGGAATCACTATTCCAAGCATCTTATCCTCCAGATATTTAGGGAAATTCCTCCTCCAGTGACTCGGCTGGCTGCAGTAGTGACACTCACCCTTAACCACGTGCAACACCCCACCAAACCACACGGCCGGCCGGGCCGCATGATCCGGTAGAGATGTCTCCGCCCGGGGTGATGAGCCCCATTGGGAACGGATAAGGATCATCAGTTCACAGTTAGTACAACCATCGAATATCCAAATATAATTAATATACATTCATAAAACCAGTGACATTGTCTGAATGGTATAAGTAAAATAATGTACAAAATGATAGTTACTAGGTGAAATACTAAGCAGCTCAATATCCTAGCCAACGGCGTCGTGAACGGCCCCACCTTACTCGTAACCTGCGGTTTTAAAATAGCAAAAGCCGACGCAGTTTTACAGAAAATGATCAGCAAACGGCTGAGTAAGCTAACACCCATAGCACGTAAACAGATTATGAAGCATACGACAGGAATAACGTATTCGCTGATAAATAAATGTCAAATATTCGCGGGAAAAGCGTTCACGTTGATTTGATGTGTCAATCTCCATAGCCATCTTAAATTTCGTGTTCCAACCCGAAGATGTGGTCCATCTCGGGAAATCACTGTTAATAGCAATTCACAATATTACTTTAATAACATTCTCTTCGATATGAATCGAGTCCATAAATTCATTTTAGTAACTAGTTGATACGGGGCGCGACCATATCCAATCCACAACCTCTTTCTCATAATGTGCAAAAGCACCCACATAACCATAACTCAATCACAGGAGGTTCGCATCACAACGCCTCATAAACATAACTAATCAAAAGGAGGTCAACGCCTCATAATCTCATAACAGTAACCGATCACAATATGTCAGAAATGTATCGTATCAGGGATATGGCACAAACCCACGCACAACAGCTTTCACTTTACATAATTACGAGTTTTCTTTCAAGATGTAACAAGATGTGAATCGGGAGCTCCAAGTAAAACCGGTGTGGAACATTCATAACATTTGATATATGATAAATATTTGAAATTGAGCAATATGTGAGCGGTGTGCTCCTTTTGAATATTCGTGGCCCGTGAACTAGGTAAACACAGCCTAATTTGGTAGTCGCGATTGGAACGTTACTTTCTCATTTCACATTAAGAGTTTAGAGGTTCTTCTTTCGGATTCATTATTTAGATTTGGACACCAATTTCATTCAATATTTCAAGTAGAGTTTTTTTTTTCAAAAGCGAGTAAATAACTCAAATAAAACACATATGGTAGCATTTCACAAATAACACACGCGATACGCGAAATGAAAGAAAGGAACACGAGGCTAGGCATATTAATTTACCTTAAATCCAAATGTCAAATAGCTCGGAATAGTCCTCACGGGTAGGCTTAGCTCTTCTTTATGACCTCAATTGCCTACAAGCTTATCAATTATAATTATATATGTACGAAATAAAATCTTTGTTAACTTATTATATTATATAGGTATTACTTATTTTAAATGTATAGAAATTTTATCTTTTTACTTTTAATAACAAAAATATTTATTTTCTCATATATATTTAAAATACTTAATTAGTTAATATTAATGATAATAAAGAAATAACAATTCTTTAGGTTATTGAAAAAGTTATTAACAGTTTAGTTAAAACACAAATACCTCCCCCATAGTTTCTGTAAAGTACAAAAATCACCCCCCTCTCAATACCCATACGTGAACTTCATCTTCAACCTCCAAATTGATTCGGGAACTTTCAATACATCGATACCCATGTCGTTTTGATTATCTAAAATTCAAATTCAAGTCAAAATAGTGAGATTCATGCCAAGAATCGTTAAAAACCATTACCGAACGAATGAGAATTTGTTTGCCGAAGTTGGGTCGGAACCCGCCGGAATTATGGCGTTCCGGCGGCGTTGGTGGCTGGTCCTGGTGTTTCTGGGCTTCGTCGGAGCTCAGTAGGGGTGGAGGAACGCCACACGGTGGAGGAGGAAGAAGGGTGGTGGCGTTTGGAGTTGACCCGACTGGTTCGGGTCTTCGGGTCGCCGTCGTTTCGCCGGCGTTGTTCTTGCTGCTCCTGCTCTGTTTTGCGACTGGAAAGGAGGGGAGAAAGAGACGAGGGTAGAGAGGGAAGGCAGAGAGAGAGAAAGGTATGGGTGGTCGTGATGATTCGCGTCGGGGTCGGCAATGGTGGTGGCCTTTGGCCACTGCCGTTGTTGCTCCCTGTTGTTGTTTCGCCGGAAGAACAGAGAAGGGGAGGGAGAGAGAGAGGTCAAAGAGTGGGATATGAAGTAAAAACAGAGGCAGAGAGGGGGTGAGAGATGGACGGCGGTGATGGTGGCGTGGGTGGTGGTGTTGGCGATGGTGGAAGTGGTGGTTGTGGGTGTTTGTTGTTACTGCTGCTGCGGTTGTGTTGTTTTTGCTGCCACTGTTTTGCAGAGGAGGGGGAGATAGAGATGGAGGAGGTGTTGGTGGTGAAGGTGGGGGCTGTTGTGGTGGTGGTGTTGGTGGTGATGGGGCTGTTAGGGTGGTAGTATCGGTGGTGTTGGCAGTTGGATGGTGATGATGTTGTTGTAGCTCCTGCTACTGTTTTGTTGTGGCAAGGAGGAGGGAGAAGTTGAGGTGGACAAGGAGGAATGGGGCTGGTGGTGTTGGCGATGATGGTGGTGGCTTGGGTTTGTTGCCGAGGGAAGAAGAAGAAGGTGATGATGGGGGTGGTGTTGTTGTTGGGTTGTGTTTGTGAGGGGGAGGCAGGGGTTAAATAGGTGGAGGGAGTAGGCAGAAGGGGAGGGGAGATTTGAGGGTGAATGTTTTTGTGTTTTGCTGTGAGAGAAAACAAGAGAGAGAGAGTGAGGGAGATGAAATGGGTCCGGTGAGAATTTGTGATTGTGTGTGTGTTTTTTTTTGGCTGTGAGGGAGGAGAGAGAGAAAGAGATGGAGGAGGAACAAGGGGGAAATGTATTTGTGTTGTGAGGGGGAGTAAAATTTGAGGGAGGTGTTATGTGAGAAGAGGAAAAACAAAATGGTGAGGGTGTTTTGTGTGTCTGCGGAGAGGGAGAAGGAGAGAGAGAGAAAGAGAGAGTTTTTGTGAGGGAAGAGAAACAAATGGAGAGAGAAATAGTTGGGGAGTTGTTGGTGAGAGGAGAAAAAGATGGGAAGGGGGATGGTGATGTAGGAGTGTTATTTTAATATTGGTATTATCATTATCATTATTATTATTATTATTAATATTATTATTGTTTTACTATTATTGTATTACAGTATTATACATATATAAGTCTCGTATTATACGGGTATAGGAATACGGTATTATTATACAGTATAAATACACTATTATTTATATTTGTTTATGTGAAAGACAACTACTCCCCCCTTAGTTTCTAAAATGCATGGCTTAGCCCCCGTATTTGTAATAAACGTTTTAAAGAAATTTCACAATCACCCCATTAGATAAATTCGGGTATTTCATCTTACCACCCTTAGAAAAGAGCTTCGTCCCCGAAGCTATAATTACGATATGCTAAGAGACAATATTAATCTAAGGACGCGTCTAAAGTCTCAGAAAGTCTTAGATGGTTTCTAAGTCCACGCGAAACACTCCTCGGTTCGACAAAATAAACAAATATTTATGAACATCACAAGTCCGGTAATATCACAAATAATCACATCCTATCAAATAGCTATTTCAGCCAACAATAGTCAAATTCATCATACCTAGCAGATATAAGGTAAGATAGGGACAAAATAACCCTGTCACCCGGCTTGTTCAATTCTATTACCGGTTTTAGTTGTCCTATGTCAATTTTAATTTTGAAAAATACTTTTGATCTTAGTTTAGTGGAAATCGAAGGTCGTACTAACTTAGAACCGTCGGCTCTGATACCATCTGCAACACCCCACCAAACCACACGGCCGGCCGGGCCGCATGATCCGGTAGAGATGTCTCCGCCCGGGGTGATGAGCCCCATTGGGAACGGATAAGGATCGTCGGTTCACAGTTAGTACAACCATCGAATATCCAAATATAATTAATATACATTCATAAAACCAGTGACATTGTCTCAATGGTATAAGTACAATAATGTACAAAATGACAATTACTAGGTGAAATACTAAGCAGCTCAATATCCTAGCCAGCGGCGTCATGAACGGCCCCACCTTACTCGTAACCTGCGGTTTTAAAATAGCAAAAGCCGACGCAGTTTTACAGAAAATGATCAGCAAACGGCTGAGTAAGCTAACACCCATAGCACGTAAACAGATTATGAAGCATACGACAGGAATAACGTATTCGCTGATAAATAAATGTCAAATATTCGCGGGAAAAGCGTTCACGTTGATTTGATGTGTCAATCTCCATGGCCATCTCAAATTTCGTGTTCCAACCCGAAGATGTGGTCCATCTCGGGAAATCACTGTTAATAGCAATTCACAATATTACTTTAATAACATTCTCTTCGATATGAATCGAGTCCATAAATTCATTTTAGTAACTAGTTGATACGGGGCGCGACCATATCCAATCCACAACCTCTTTCTCATAATGTGCAAAAGCACCCACATAACCATAACTCAATCACAGGAGGTTCGCATCACAACGCCTCATAAACATAACTAATCAAAAGGAGGTCAACGCCTCATAATCTCATAACAGTAACCGATCACAATATGTCAGAAATGTATCGTATCAGGGATATGGCACAAACCCACGCACAACAGCTTTCACTTTACATAATTACGAGTTTTCTTTCAAGATGTAACAAGATGTGAATCGGGAGCTCCAAGTAAAACCGGTGTGGCACATTCATAACATTTGATATATGATAAATATTTGAAATTGAGAAATATGTGAGCGGTGTGCTCCTTTTGAATATTCGTGGCCCGTGAACTAGGTAAACACGGCCTAATTTGGTAGTCACGATTGGAACGTTACTTTCTCATTTCACAATAAGAGTTTAGAGGTTCTTCTTTCGGATTCATTATTTAGATTTGGACACCAATTTCATTCAATATTTCAAGTAGAGTTTTTTTTTTCAAAAGCGAGTAAATAACTCAAATAAAACACATATGGTAGCATTTCACAAATAACACACGCGATACGCGAAATGAAAGAAAGGAACACGAGGCTAGGCATATTAACTTACCTTAAATCCAAACGTCAAATAGCTCGGAATAGTCCTCACGGGTAGGCTTAGCTCTTCTTCATGACCTCAATTGCCTACAAGTTTATCAATTATAATTATATATGTACGAAATAAAATCTTTGTTAACTTATTATATTATTTAGGTATTACTTATTTTAAATGTATAGAAATTTTATCTTTTTACTTTTAATTACAAAAATATTTATTTTCTCATATATATTTAAAATACTTAATTAGTTAATATTAATGATAATAAAGAAATAACAATTCTTTAGGTTATTGAAAAAGTTATTAACAGTTTAGTTAAAACACAAATACCTCCCCCATAGTTTCTGTAAAGTACAAAAATCACCCCCCTCTCAATACCCATACGTGAACTTCATCTTCAACCTCCAAATTGATTCGGGAACTTTCAATACATCGATACCCATGTCGTTTTGATTATCTAAAATTCAAATTCAAGTCAAAATAGTGAGATTCATGCCAAGAATCGTTAAAAACCATTACCGAACGAATGAGAATTTGTTCGCCGAAGTTGGGTCGGAACCCGCCGGAATTATGGCGTTCCGGCGGCGTTTGTGGCTGGTCCTGGTGTTTCTGGGCTTCGTCGGAGCTCATTAGGGGTGGAGGAACGCCACACGGTGGAGGAGGAAGAAGGGTGGTGGCGTTTGGAGTTGACCCGACTGGTTCGGGTCTTCGGGTCGCCGTCGTTTCGCCGGCGTTGTTCTTGCTGCTCCTGCTCTGTTTTGCGACTGGAAAGGAGGGGAGAAAGAGACGAGGGTAGAGAGGGAAGGCAGAGAGAGAGAAAGGTATGGGTGGTCGTGATGATTCGCGTCGGGGTCGGCAATGGTGGTGGCCTTTGGCCACTGCCGTTGTTGCTCCCTATTGTTGTTTCGCCGGAAGAACAGAGAAGGGGAGGGAGAGAGAGAGGTCAGAGAGAGGGATATGAAGTAAAAACAGAGGCAGAGAGGGGGTGAGAGATGGACGGCGGTGATGGTGGCGTGGGTGGTGGTGTTGGCGATGGTGGAAGTGGTGGTTGTGGGTGTTTGTTGTTACTGCTGCTGCGGTTGTGTTGTTTTTGCTGCCACTGTTTTGCAGAGGAGGGGGAGATAGAGATGGAGGAGGTGTTGGTGGTGAAGGTGGGGGCTGTTGTGGTGGTGGTGTTGGTGGTGATGGGGCTGTTAGGGTGGTAGTATCGGTGGTGTTGGCAGTGGGGGTGGTGATGATGTTGTTGTAGCTCCTGCTACTGTTTTGTTGTGGCAAGGAGGAGGGAGAAGTTGAGGTGGACAAGGAGGAATGGGGCTGGTGGTGTTGGCGATGATGGTGGTGGCTTGGGGTTGTTGCCGAGGGAAGAAGAAGAAGGTGATGATGGGGGTGGTGTTGTTGTTGGGTTGTGTTTGTGAGGGGGAGGCAGGGGTTAAATAGGTGGAGGGAGTAGGCAGAAGGGGAGGGGAGATTTGAGGGTGAATGTTTTTGTGTTTTGCTGTGAGAGAAAACAAGAGAGAGAGAGTGAGCGAGATGAAATGGGTCCGGTGAGAATTTGTGATTGTGTGTGTGTGTTTTTTTTTGGCTGTGAGGGAGGAGAGAGAGAAAGAGATGGAGGAGGAACAAGGGGGAAATGTATTTGTGTTGTGAGGGGGAGTAAAATTTGAGGGAGGTGTTATGTGAGAAGAGGAAAAACAAAATGGTGAGGGTGTTTTGTGTGTCTGCCGAGTGGGAGAAGGAGAGAGAGAGAAAGAGAGAGTTTTTGTGAGGGAAGAGAAACAAATGGAGAGAGAAATAGTTGGGGAGTTGTTGGTGAGAGGAGAAAAAGATGGGAAGGGGGATGGTGATGTAGGAGTGTTATTTTAATATTGGTATCATCATTATTATTATTATTATTATTATTATTATTATTATTATTATTATTATTATTATTATTATTATTATTATTAATGTTTTACTATTATTGTATTATAGTATTATACATATATAAGTCTCGTATTATACGGGTATAGGAATACGGTATTATTATACAGTACAAATACACTATTATTTATATTTGTTTATGTGAAAGACAACTACTCCCCCCTTAGTTTCTAAAATGCATGGCTTAGCCCCCGTATTTGTAATACACGTTTTAAAGAAATTGCACAATCACCCCATTAGATAAATTCGGGTATTTCACCACGCCTCCACTAGGCTTAGGGCTTCTTTGGATTTCGAAACCTTCTTGCGTTTTCCTTTTGAAGTAGAGGCAATTGATTTGCCCTTCTTCTTATGCACCATCATTATGGCCTTGCCCTTGCCTTCGTTGACGCTCTGTTCCGCTGTCTTCAGCATATTCAATAAGTCAGGCAGAGTTTTAGTGATATCGTTCAAATTATAGTTCATGATGAACTGATTATAACTGTCAGGAAACGATTGCAAGACAAGATCAGTAGCCAAATCTTGGTCCAGTGGGAATCCGAGTCTCTTAAGGTTCTCAATGTACCCGATCATTCAGAGCACATGAGGGCCTACTGGATTCCCCTCTGCGAGACTACTCTTGAATAATGCTTTAGACACCTCATAGCGCTCATGCCTAGCCTGTTCCTGAAACAATTGTTTCAAGTGTATGATCATATCATAGGCTTCCATATTCTCATGCTGCTTCGTAAGCTCAGGAGTCATGGTACAAAGCATGAGACAAGTCGCGTCATTAGAATCATCTATATGTTTCTGACGTGCCCTTACTTCCGCTAGAAGAGACTCATCTTGTGGTGGTTCTGGAATTTGAGTGTCCAAGACGTATAACTTCTTTTCTTGATTAAGGACAATCCTTAAGTTTCTGTACCAGTCAAGGAAATTCGTTCTAGACAGTTTATCCTTCTCAAGGACAAATCGTAGGGATGAATTCGATGCGTTGTTGTTTGCCATTTGGAATTCTACAAAACGAGAAATGTGCAATTTAAGTATTTTGAACAATTTAACTATATTCAACAATGGCTAGATCATCAAATATAGCTCCCACTATTTTTCTCGGATTAATAGCCCTCACCATTAATGCGGAAAATATCATTATATTTTCTAGTAGGTCCAAGATCCCCTTTTCACTTCTTCTTGAGCTTGCTTTGGCAAGTCACCCGAGAATAGGTTATTTAGGTAGGAACCATTCCAATTGCATTCCATGCAACTCTTGGTCCAATTAGGTGATTAACTCTTTGTTCTTTATCCCATTGATAACACCTAATTGTCATGCCTCTAGACTCATCAATCCAATTGATTCTTGCCTAGTTGCGTCCAACCTCTTGCTAACATACACACATTACTAGCTTGTGTCGTCCACAACACACCATGGTAAATTAAAATCGCCTTGCTTTGGTAAGCCCGAAATTTAATGAACCCTGATCATGAAGGGTGTTTTGGCAAGAGAAGGCAAAACGCAATATTTAATTGAGGGATTTTTCTTTTAATTTGTTTGGTTGATCTTCATCAACATGGCCTACTTATTTGGATTGGGCAATCCACAATAAAAGACCAACCGTGTTTATTATTATCTTGTTATCGTTTTCGCTAGTATCGCCATACACATAAAAATTTAAATAACAAGACATGAATAATAAACATGCACAAAATAAAAAAAAACGTGGCATGGATATGGCCCCAAGACTAATGATATTATCAAGCCAATGATAATATCCAATTTTCCTAAAGTGACGAGCTCATCTCCATGTGTTCCACCATAGCCGCGCGCCTAGGGGGTGTATCCTTTGTCTTTTGGCTTTTTTGGTCCTCCGGTCTTCTTCTCCATGATCTTGGCTATCATCTAAATATTTCTAATTCTAGCCTACATCTAGAATAAACAAATAACAAAAGCCTCACATGTCGAGGAGAAAAAAGACGACTCGCAGGCCGTAAGACCTAATTAATTATTACATTAATTTGATCAGCTCGCATGCCGTAAACCAAACCACAAAGCAATAAACATCCACAATCCTAGGCCATATACATCCGCCATGCAACAAATCACATAATACATTTAAAACCAATTTTTAACGCGCTTGTTCAATTTTAATTGAATTGGGTAATTAGGGTTACAACGGTCCAAGGAGTTCAGGCCAACAAGGGGCCCGAACCCCTAGGACCGCTGCCCGCCACTAGACCCGGACGGCTAGGGTTTCGGACCTAGCCTCCTTCCCTCTCCTTGTTGCCCAAGCAAGGTTGTTTCCTTTATGGATTTAATTCCATTACTTTGTTTCCATAATTGAAAAACCCATTTCAATCATGTGCCCATGAACCCTAGTTTTTCAAGAACCCAATTATTTACATCCTATATGATTAAACTCACCAATTCTAACATCCAATGTTAAATTGGGTCTTGTTTTATTGAATAAAATTCAATTTTGCATCTACTATGCCAATTATTTTCAGTTTTCGCATAATAAACAATAATACGGTGTATAAACTGAAATCGTAACACATTAATCATGTTATGCTCTACCACCTGTGACTCTGATACCACTGTTGGGTTTTGACGTAGGTAACACAGAGGAATAACAAAAATTAATCCTACTGCAAAGCCCACCACGGATCGTCAGGAGGAGACATCATAACATGATAAGAGACATAGTATTGTGTACCTTTTGATTTGTGAGATCACACGAAGAATGATGTCCTCGTCTCTACGGTTGATCCACGTCTAGAAGTGAGATCTAGATTCTTCCTTAAAACAAGTGCTAGTTTGAACCTGGAGGAAGAGGGAAGAGGATCAAAGCAACAAGGACAAGAGGAGGTTTCGGCCTCCTCTTGGTGCCGACGGGAAGGGGGCCGGACGGGCCTAGGGCGTCGGCCTTAGGCTTGTCTTGCTCTCTCTCTCTCTCTCTCTCTCTTGTTCACTCCCACTCTCTTTGTGTCGTGTCAATAACAAATCACAATTAGTGGGAAGGAAGGTAGAGCCTCCTTTATATACTCCAACAACTCCTTGTTGTTTCCATAAAGGAGTTTCCTAATTCTACATGAACTAGAATTATTCCCTTCCTTGCAAATTAATCCCACTAAGTTTGCAAGGTGTTGCACAATGATCCTTCCATTAATTAATCAATATTAATTAATCCCAAATCTAGCTCTACTCTATTTGACGTGTGACCCCATAGGTTTCTATATAGTTGGTAGTAACTTTTACCAATATGGAGCGGTGTCTAGCAACACATCCATGCCACCCAACTAATAGAAATAGTCAGTAATCCCGAAAAACCTCTTGTGCCCAATATCTTATATTGCACTTTCCATTTGTCTCCATTTCCGGATTGGACACGAGACATAAATAGTCACACTCGTATATCCAATCCATAGTTCCTCGATCCTGGGAATATGCTTACCCTTGCAGATAACACCAATATATCCATATTGATTTATCTGAGTCTGGCCAGACATTCAATAAGCCTCATCCCTCGAGTGTTCGTGGATATTTACCCCCATTATGTGGGAGGGACAAATCCTATCTACATCACCACGATCTCTAAGCTTGCTTCCTATCATGCTCGATAGCTATATTTATGATTACCCAGTTACGGTATAAGGTTTGATAACATCAAAGCACAATATTCCACAACTAGAGTATCTAGTGACTTCAAGTCTAAGGATTGCAATCATATTAGCACTACGAGAAGCGATTGTGACTTGACATAATATAATGTATCGTTCTCGTTGTGGGTCAATCCAGTATGCCATTACTCCTAATGCATACCCATGTGTTAGACTTGATATCTTCATATCAATCTTCCCACATACTAGTCTATATTTGATCGTCCTATTAATCAATATAGTGGACTTGGGATATTTAAGATAAACAACACATTTTATCTACGGACTTCATTATATTAAATATCACAATATATAATAAATGAATATTCTAGCCAAAAAAATGTTCATACTAAATCTACGATTGCCTCTAGGGCATCTATTCCAACATATACTTGGTATAAAGATCTATAGAGATAGATCTAGAATGTTACTCGGCCTAAGTCAAAGTACATATATAAACAAGGTGTTGAATAGGTTTAACATGCAAGATTCCGAGAAGGGATTCTTGCCCATGTCACATGGAGTCACTCTTTCTAAGAATGATGGTCCCTCCAATGAGATTGAGATGGACCGCATGAGTAGGATACCCTATGCTTCGGCCATAGGATCTATCATGTACGCCATGTTGTGTACTAGACTAGACGTATCATACGCGTTGAGTGTGGTGATAAGATATCAGTCCAATCCGGGTGAGAGTCACTGGATTGCTGTCAAGAACATCCTAAAATACTTGTGAAGAACTAAGGATGCGTTCTTGATATTTGGAGGTAAGTAAGAGGTGAGTGTAATTGGTTACACTGATGCAAGCTTCCGAACCGACAAAGATGACTAAAGATCGGAGTCTGGATACGTGTTTTGCCTGAATGGAGGAGCTGTAAGATGGAAGAGTTCCAAGCAAGGGACAATTGCTGATTCTACAACAGAAGCTGAGTACATTGCTGCCGCGGAAGCAGCAAAAGTGGCAGTTTGGATACAGAAGTTTATCACTGAGCTCGGTGTGGTCCTTAGCATCGTGGATCCCATAGAGTTGTACTGTGACAAATCCGGGGCGATCGCACAAGCCAAGGAACCAAGATCACACCAAAAATCAAAGCATGTACTTAGCATATTCCATCTTATTAGTGATATGATCGATCGAGGAGATGTGAAGATGTGCAAGATTCCAACGGATGACAATCTTTCAGATCCACTCACAAAACCTCTTGCGCAGTGAAAGCATGAAGGGAATGCCAGATCTACGGGCATACGAGATGCGCCAGATTGGATCTAATGCAAGTGGGATACTGTTGGAATAGATGTCGAAGAGGCAATCTTATGTTTAGTATGAACGTTTGTTTTTGGCTAGAATATTCATTTATTATATATTGTGATATTTAATATAATGAAGTCCTTAGATACAATGTGTTGTTTATCTTAAATATCCCTAGTCCACTATATTGATTAATAGGACGATCAAATATAGACTAGTATGTGTGTAGATTGATATGGAGATATCAAGTCTAACACATGGGTATGTGTTGACTCAAAGACCCTTGAGTGTGTTTTGAGAAGTAATTGTTTTGAGTGATGAAAGACAAAGGCCAAGCATTTCTGATACTCCAAGGCCTTGAGATACTGACAGGGATTCAAAGCCTTGAGAGTAGTTTTCCTGATATTGAATGTTCTAACAATCTTGTGTTGCAGATTGGCTATCTGATTATATAGATCAGTGATTTGCTGCAAATACTTATGTTTTATATTATTTACATATCTAACACAATTGCAGATGTCCTGATTAGGGAGAATCAAAGATTTCTGGACTTAACTTTGAAACTGTGAAGCATGCTCAGAGCTTCAAGGCCTTGAGATGTGCCTTGAGCTGCTGACAGTTTTACAGAACTAATCCGATTCTTTCTTGCAGGGTTTGATCTTTCTTATTGTGTTTGTTTAATGAATTGTAAGAGTCTTAAACTGGTTTATCATGAGTTATTTGTGACAGAAGTTAATCAGATGTCTGTTCTAATCACTCATCCAGTTTTTGTTCAGAAACTGGAAAACAAAACAGACTTTATACTGCTATATTTCTGGATTTTGTTGTTTATGTGTTCTAGTGTTGTTGCAGGTTTGTTAAACGTGCAAATGAAATCTCAACAAACTCCAACGGATATCTACTCAGAGATTTTTGAATTGCAGTTGAAAACAGAAAGAGGATTTGTAGGAACTGAGATCCTAAAATCTCTCATTAAAATGCAGTGAGTAGATAATATACTGGTTTGAATTTTTAAAGATAGAGGCTTGCAGAGAACTGAGAGAAGTGTGAAATATTCGTGGGAGATCATTCATTCAAACACACAGACATTCAAGCTTCAATTCCAGATTTCAGAAGATCAATCATTCTAGTTTGCAGAAGAACAGATCCAGGCCTTCACAAGCTTATTCTTCTACTTTGTTCTTCATCTGTTTTGTAATCTCCTTATCTTTTGTATATCTAAAACCTCACTAAACCTAGTGGTTGGTTGTTCAAGTGAACAACAAGAGGTTCTTATTAGCTCAACAGTTATTAGCTGATACTAGATAGGTTTGGAACCACAAGCTGTATAGGTGTAAGGGAAATCACTTAGGCTTGAAGATCTAGGGCTGTTTCTGTGTGAGTAATAAGAAGTGTTTGCCCAATCCTGGTGGGATTAGATCCCTCAGGCAGAGATTAGGTCCATTGGGACTGAACTCTGTAAATTGCATTGTGTTATTTACTTTACAGTTTTGTTATTTGCTGTTGCATACAACTCAAATCAAACTAGGGTTTATAAGCTGTTTAAAACTGGTAATAGTTCAGGGCCTTGAAGCTTTCTATTTTGCCTCTGAAAGTTTCTGACAGTTTTCTAAAATCTCAAGGCCTTGAGATTTGAGTTTCTCACAAATCTAATTAGTTAAAATCTGAGTTTTGCAAAAAGTTTCCATACTCTATTCAACCCCCCTTCTAGAGTATTTAGGTCCTGTATTTAGTCTACATTACACACTTTCAATTGGTATCAGAGCTCGGGTCACTGATATAGATCTAACAATCTTGTGACTATGAGTAATGTAGGATATGGTGGATTCTCATAGGAAGGGCAGCCGACATACCTCCATTATTCTGTGGTGATAACTTCATGCACTGGAAGGCATTGATGAAGATGTTCATCATAGATCAAGACATGGAACTGTGGTCAATAGTTCAAAATGGTCCTCATGAGTACTACACTACTATTCATGGAGTCAGATGTATCAAGTCTGAGGAAAATCTCTCAGTTACTGAACTGGAAAAGGTATAAAAATTTTACAAGGCTATGAATCAGTTATACTGTGCTGTTAGTGCAAGTGAGTTCAACAGAGTTTCCAATTGCAAAATTGCCAAAGAAGTATGGTACAAACTAGTGGTGACTTATGAAGGAACAAGCGAGGTTAAGCAGAACAAAATCAACATACTTTCGAGGCAATATGAGTTGTTCAAGATGAACTGAGATGAGACCATCAAGGAGATGTTCAAAAGATTCACTGATGTGGTGAATAATCTGGAGTCTTTGGGAAAGAAGTTCTCAAATGAGGAAAAGGTCAGGAAAATTCTGAGAAGCTTGCCAAAATCCAAGTGGTAGCCAAAGACAACAACCATTGAGGTAGCTCATGAGTTAAGTCTTCTTCAGCTAGATGATCTACAAGGAAAGCTGCTCACTCATGAAATGTCTACGAAGGATGTAGAAGGTGATCTGAGTGAAAACATCAAGAACTTAGCACTCAAGGCTAAAGACAATGAAAAATATCGAAGCCTTGAGACTGAAGATGAGCATGATGATGAAGAGGCTTTAGCATTGATCTCCAAGGCCTTGGCTAGGATTCTCAAGAAGAAAAGAAACTCTAGTAACAGGGACTACAACAGAGAGAGATCAAGACCTTCAGGCAGCAAGGACTACAAAGGTAAATCTTCATCACAGTCACATAAAACTAAAGTAATGAATTGTTTTGAGTGTGGTGATGCAGATAATTTAGTAAGGGAATGTCCACAAAAGAAGAAGAATAGGAACTTTCAAAAGAAAGATAGTGACAACAGAAGAAAGAAAGCCATGATGGCTTCCTGGAGTGATTCTGATTCATCAAGTGACTCAGACACTGAAGAAGATCAAGCAAACTTGTGCTTCATGGCCAAGCGTGATGAAGAAAAGTCATCAGACAGACATATCGAAGAAATGGTAAAAAATCTTCTTGCTAGTCCTTCTTATGTACTTACTAAAATTCTCAAGAGTATGTTTTTAAATGAGGAAAGTTATAGAAATGATATTTCTTCTTTAAAGATTAAGATTCATGAGCAGGAAAAAGAAAACCTGGACCTTGTTTTTACCAACAAAACTGTTGAAGTTCTTAAGAAAAAAAATGAAAAGGACTTCAAGGCCTTGGACATCAGATTCAAATCCTTGAAAGCACAAATAAAGAGATTGTTGATCAAAACACTCTTTTGACTGAAAGATATGCTGATCTAAAGACTCATTGTGAGAATTTAGAACAACAAATATGTTCTTTGACTGAGAAAATTCAAGAGTCTAAAAAGGTCCTAGCCAGTTTTACAGGCTCAGAACATAATCTAAATCTCATTCTTGGAGGAATTCTGAAATCAATGCATAAAAGTGGGATTGGCTATAATCCAAATTTTCCAAAGAAAATCCAAACTACTTTTGTCAAATATGGTAGCACACATTCTCCAAAGTGTCATTACTGTGGAAAAATTGGTCATGTCAGATTAACTTGTCCCTTCAGAAGATCAGAACCTCACATTATGAGGAATACTTATCCTTATCATCTTAAGGGTCAGGTTAGGCAGATTTGGGTTCCAAAAGGAATTAGACCACCAAACATGGCTGATTCTGAGTATGACTCAAAGTTCTGCACTTGGTCTAACAGCCTGTTGAGGCAATGATTTATTTTTGCAGGAAGTCACCAAGGCCTTGAAAGATCAGAAATGGATATTAGACAGTGGATGTTCCAGACATATGAGTCGAAAGAAATCTCTCTTTACTGAGCTTACAGAAAAATCTGGAGGAACAATCACACTTGGTGACAAAGCAAAATGCAATATTATTGGTATAGGTAGTATTGGTAATGGTTCTACCAACTCTATCTCTGATGTTTATCTAGTGGATGGACTTAAGTATAATATGCTTAATATCTCTCAGTTATGTGATAAAGGTTATAAATCTATATTTGACAAGGAGAAATGTGTGGTGCAAGATGAGAAATCTGGTGATTGCATACTCATTGCTCCTAGATCATATAATCTATATGCTATGAGTACTAACAGTGTTGCAGGTGACATGTTAAAATGCCTCAAGGCCTTGAAGGAAGATTCAAAGCTTTGGCACAGAAAGCTTGGGCATATTAGCATACACACCTTGAATAAACTCATCTCAAAGGATTTGGTAAGAGGTTTACCATCACAAAAATTTTCAGATGATGAGGTTTGCAAGGCATGCGTACAAGGTAAACAAACCAGAAGCTCATTTAAGCCAAATAACTTTGTAAGTACTTCTAGACCCTTAGAACTTTTGCATATGGACTTGTGTGGTCCTATGAGAGTTCAGACCCCAAAAGGTAGAGCTATATGCTTGTTATAGTAGATGATTATTCTAGATTTACTTGGGTGATGTTTATTAGAGACAAAATTGAAGCCTTATCTGAATTTTCTAAATTGTGCAAAGAGCTTGAAACTTTGAAAAATTTACCTGTTGCATCCATTAGAAGTGATCATGGTAGGGAATTCGATCAACATGAATTTGATTTGTTTTGTGCAAAGCATGGCATATCACACAACTTTTATGCACCTAGAACTCCACGGCAAAATGGAGTAGTTGAAATTAAAATAGGACACTTGAGGATATGTCTAGAACCATGCTTCTTAAAAGTAATTTGCCAAAGTTCTTGTGGGCAGAAGCCGTTAATACTACCAATTATGTGCTAAATAGATGTTTGATTAGACCTATTTTGAAAAGGAACCCTTATGAATTGTTTAAAGGTAGGAAGCCCAGTGTTTCTTATTTCAAACATTTTGGTTGTATCTGTTTTGTGCATAATAATGGTAGAGACAATCTTGGTAAATTTGATGCTAGGAGTGATGAAGGTGTATTTCTTGGATATTCTCAAACTAGCACAGCTTACAGAGTTTACAATAGAAAAACCAATATTGTGGAAGAGAGTATTCATGTGATTTTTGATGAAAGTACTAAGGATTCTCTGAGTGAAAGTTTTGCAGATCTAAATTTGAACAAGCTTGAGTCTGATGATGATGCTGTGAAAGAGGACAAAGGCAAAACTAATGTACATAATCAATCAGCAGAATCTCGAGGCCTTGAACCTCCTGCAGAACCGAAATTTCAAATCCTTGAGACAGAAACTTAAACTTTCTATGATGCTCCCTATTCTGTTTCAGGAACTCAAAGCCTTGAAGGAGGATATTCTTGGATACCAAGGAAGAAGTTTAAGTACCTTGCAGATCATCCAACTGACAATATTATATCTGATCCATCAACTGGAACTCAGACAAGAGGACAGTTGAAGAACTTGTGTGCTTTTAGTGCATTTGTATCTTTGATTGAGCCTAAAAATACCAAGGAAGCACTAGAAGATGCAGACTGGATCATTGCAATGCAGAGTGAGCTGAATGAATTTTAAAGAAACAAGGTATGGAATCTGGTTCCCAGACCTAAAGAGAAATCTGTTATTGGAACCAGATGAGTGTTCAGAAATAAGCTTGATGAGATGGCAAAGTGGTAAGGAACAAAGCCAGACTGGTGGCACATGGATATAAGCAGGAAGAAGGTATAGATTATGAGGAGACTTTTTCTCCTGTTGCCAGGTTAGAAGCTATTAGAATACTTCTTGCATTTGCTTCTCACAATCACATAAAGCTTTATCAAATGGATGTCAAATGTGCTTTTCTGAATGGTTATTTACAAGAAGATGTTTTTGTAGCACAAACTCCTGGTTTTGAAGATGAAAACTTTCTTGATCATTACAAACTAGACAAAGCTCTTTATGGGTTAAAACAAGCTCCAAGGGCTTGGTATGATAGACTTTCAAAATTTTTTACTTGACAACAATTTCAAGAGAGGTCTAGTAGGTAAAACTCTTTTCATCAAACATCATGAAAGTGATTTGTTAGTAGTTCATATTTATGTGGAAGATATTCTATTTGGTGCTACTAATGATGCTCTTTCAAAAGAGTTCTCTAGTCTGATGTGCAGAGATTTTGAGATGAGCTTAATGGGAGAACTGAATTTCTTACTTGGACTTCATATCTTACAAATGAAGAAAGAAATTTTTGTACATCAAGGAAAGTATACCAAGGACTTATTGAACAAGTATAATATGTCACAGTCCAAGGTGCTTAAGAACCCCTATGATTTCATCACTCTCATTAGACAAGGATTCAAATGGTAAGAGCGTGAATCAAAAGGAATACAGAGGTATGATTGGATCACTTTTGTATTTAACTGCTAGCAGACCTGATATTATGTTCAGTGTCTGTATGTGTGCTAGATTTCAAGCAGATCCTAAGGAGAGTCATTTAACTGCTGTTAAAAGAATTTTTAGATATTTGAATGGAACCAGAGACTTGGGGCTTTGATATCCAAGGAGATCTAATTTTATGTTGAGTGGCTATTCAGATGCAGATTTTGCAGGATATAAAGTAGATAGGAAGAGTACTTCTGGATGTTGCCAGTTTCTTGGATCTTCACTGATCAGTTGACATTCTAAAAAGCAAAATTCTGTAGCATTATCAACTGCAGAAGCTGAATACATTGCAGCTGGAGCTTGATGTTCACAAGTGTTATGGATTGCTCAGAAACTAATAGATCTTGGCTATAATTTCAGAAATGTGCCTATTCATTGTGACAATACAAGTGCTATCTCAATCTCTAAGAATCCAGTCCATCACTCAAGAACCAAGCACATAGATGTGAGACATCACTTCCTTAGAGATCATGCAGAACAAGGCGATGTTGTTTTTATCTTTTATTTCTACTTCAATGCAGATTGATGATATTTTCACTAAACCTTTGCCAGATGATAGGTTTTCATCCTTAAGGCTTGAATTGGGGATGTTAAACAAGGATGCATTGGTTTAGGGGGAGTATTGGCACTTACTTGTGTTTATGTGTTGAAATCTCAAAGCCTTGAGATTATACTTTCCAAAACCTTGAAGGTATAGCTCAAACCTTTGAAGTTTCTCAAACTGAAGAAAATCTCAAGGCCTTGAGATTGTACTCCAGGTCTTGAAACATCTGTATTTTTTTTAAATGGATCATCAAATATTATATCTTATCTTTTTAGATAACTGTATAATATTTGAAATACTCAGAGAATTTTCTAAAATATCCATAAATATTTTTCAAGATCCTTTTTGCATTTTGATTTTAGTAGAGTCCTTTTATGACTCATCCTTTTAAACCTACTTAAGCTGAAAGTCAGGACTTATTCTTCTTCATTCTCTCTCAATTCTCTACGTCTCTCTACTCTCTCTCTCTCTCTCTATTTTCTCTCAATCTCATTCCCTTCTCAAAAACCTAAACCCACAATGGAGCGCAAATCAACCAAGATTCAACAACAGGGGAAGCCTTCTGGCAGATCCAAGAAGAGGGCAAACAAGAAGGAGAAGATTGTGATCTCTGATTCGGATTCAGAGAATACTCAGAGTTTGCATGACGATACTCCTCTTGCAAAGAAGACCAGAACAGAAAAGGGAGATGAAGGTTCAAGCATTGATCCACAGAAGGAGACAGAGACTCAGGGTGGTGATCAACCTAGGTCAGACAAGAAGAAAGGGGGAGAGAAGAAAAAGGCTGGAGAAGAAGAAAAGGGGAAATCTGCTCAAGAAAGCAAGAAGAAGCCAACTGAAGGAGAACAAGAGAAGAGCAAACCCACTGAGAAGAAAACAAGGGTTAAGCAGGTTGCTGCTGCAACCAAAAAGGGTTATTAAGGTAAAAATGTACTTCCTTCAGATTGGTTTGTTAGTTCTTCAGTTAGGACTGTGTGGATGCAAGGATATGATTCTTCTAAGGTTGCTTTTTTTAGTATGGTTTCTGAGGAGTTAGTGGATAAACTGGATATTGATTGTATGAGGAAGTTAAGAGAAACTGCAGTTTGGAAGGTGTTAAATCCTAGTTCAAAAGCTTATCCTAGGTTAACTAGATTATTTTATCTGAATCTGGTTCATGAAGGAGATGATAAGATGGTATTGACTTCTAAAGTGGCTGGGATAAATTTGAGGCTAGATCATAGGACTTTTGCTAAAGTCTTGGGCATTCCTAGGAAGTATAATTTTGAAGATTACCCTGATAGGAAGGAGTGTCTGGAAAAGGCAAAAGAAATGTTTTTCATTGATGGTGTACCCTCTGGTCCAAAGCAGTTGACACACTCTGTGCTCAACTGTGAAGCTAAGATTTTGTTTACAATTCTGATGAGGAGTGTTGTTCCTAAGGAGAACACAAGGGAGTTAGTTACTGATAAAGTTCTCATACTGATGTATCTGATATGTCAAGGGTTTGAGATGGACTTACCAACAGTGGTTATGGAGCATATGATCTATTGTGCTACTAGAACTAGAAACCATCCTCTTCCCTATGCCAACCTTTTACCTCTTTTCTTTGAGCATTTTGATGTACCTGTGAAAGGGGAGGAAAAGATTACTTGAGGTTTTGGATTGATTGATGAAACTGCCTTACAGAGGATTGGAGTAGTTCAAACTGGGAAAGGTCATTGGAAATTTTATTCAGAGTTGTTAAAGGATGAGCTTGGAGAGAAGGAGTTTGTTAAGCCAAAGGGGGCTACATCAGGAAAAGGACAAGCCAATGAGGAGTACTCTTTGTTGGTTGAGAAATTTGAAGATCAGCAGATTGAGATTGAAGATCTCAGATAAAGGTTATTTGATCTGTCTTCTGAATTTAACCAGTTCAAGGTTTTGATGAATGTGATGAACAGAAAATTGGATGTTGTCATCAAGGGTTTGAACTTGGAGAAGATACCTTCAGCTACTAGTCATGACACCAGTGTAGACTCAGATGAAAGGCTAGGTGATTTCTTGAAAAAGAAAAAGAAGCCAATTCCAGTGGTGCTTACTTCAAAAGATCTGTATGAGCAAACTGATGAAGAAGATGCTGGTGAAGACACATGTGTTGATGCAGCTACAGAGGGGGATTCAGTGTAGGTTAACAACAAGAAGGTGGATGAGATCATTGAGGAAGTTGTTGCAGAGGTGGATGCTGAACAAGAAGGAAATCAGTCAGCTGATGATGCGGAAAGTGAGGAAGAAGTTGGAGAAGGCTCAGAGAAAGGCCAGACATCAAAGAAGAAATGAAGATCAGAGAAGACCAAAGCCTTGAACCTTGCTTTCTATCTATTTCTTTTCTTCTTTTCTGTTCTCAAGGCCTTCAATTTCTAGGAATAATCTTTTGTTTAAGTTTTTTTATAAAAACAGGCTCTGAGTAATGATCCAACATTTCTTCACCTTTATTTGATGAAAGTCAAAAAGGGGGAGAAATTATGTGTTTTCTGGTTACTTTGGTTACTTTCAGTTACTTGAATGATAATAATCAGTTGTTTTGTTAATCAATTGTGTTCTAGTATTACTGTGGTTATAAGTGATTATCTTTGAATTATTGATTATCTGTGTTATTATGGTTTGACTGGTATTATTGTCTATTGTATCTGCAATATGTTGTTATCTAATTCTTACAAGGAGTTGCAGGGATATCTACACAAGATTATGGGTTTTGTCTTTCATCAAGGGGGAGATTGTTGACTCAAAGACCCTTGAGTGTGTTTTGAGAAGCAATTGTTTTGAGTGATGAAAGACAAAGACAAAGGCCAAGCATTTCTGATACTCCAAGGCCTTGAGATACTGACAGGGCTTCAAAGTCTTGAGAGTAGTTTTTCTGATACTGAATGTTCTAACAATCTTGTGTTGCAGATTGATTATCTGATTATATAGATCAGATATTTGCTGCAAATACTTATTTTTTATATTATCTACATATCTAACACAATTGCAGATGTCCTGATCAGGGAAAATCAAAGATTTCTGGACTTAACTTTGAAACTGTGAAGCATGCTCAGAGCTTCAAGGCCTTGAGATGTGCCTTGAGCTGCTGACAGTTTTACAGAACTAATCTGATTCTTTCTTGCAGGGTTTGATCTTTATTATTGCGTTTTAATGACTTCTAAGAGTCTTAAGCTGGTTTATCATGAGTTATTTGTGAAAGAAGTTAATCAGATGTCTGTTCTAATCACTCATCCAGTTTTGTTCAAAAACTGGAAAACCAAACAGACTTTATACTGCTATATTTCTGGATTGGGTAAAAGACACTGACCACCCCTGAGTTTAGGATTAATTCCACTCCGCTACACTGGCTTTTGGAAAAAGACACTTTGCACTCATTTGACGGAATATTCCTTGGACACTTAGCACCCTTCTATCCTATTCAGTTAGAAAAGTGAGAGATAGACTCTTTTCGGACCATATTACCCCTCTGTGTTTTTTTGGACTTTTTATTACCTTGTTCATCAAGAACACCAAGAACAAAAGTAAACATCAAGAACACCAAGAACATTTCCATAAAATTCCCAAAAAAATCAGCTTCAACAACTTGTCAATTACAAAAGTAACTTATATCTCAAAATAACAGATCTGTAGGGACTAATTACAAGAAGAAAAAAAGAGATGAAGAAAGTAACTACCTAACCCCAACATCAGATCTATGGGAAAAAAAAGATGAAGAGCACCACCTGGTTTAGCACTAAAAAATTGCTCCAAATCCATTACCAATAAAGAAAGTTAGCAATCAGTTTCAATCTCAGCTAAAAAAGCAAATTTCTGAGCATAACCCATAAATTAACTGCTTAACCCATAAAATTGATCACACTAGCAATCAGAAATCAGTCTCAATCTAACTCAAAGAAGCACATTTTTGAAATGTCCTAACCTGACATGAGATCAGACAGCTAATTGCAACAGCTCGAATGGGAAAACTAAAATCGAATTGTGAAGCCGCCGCCACAACCTCTGGGGCTAAAGGTGGAGGAAGAGGAGAGGTTGGACGGCGGAGTAGTCGTCGTGAAGCCGAAACCCGACTGGCTGGAGAAGCTCATTGCCAAGCTCATGTACGATCGTTCTCTCCCTCCTCACTGGCGTCGATCTCCGAGTGTCATTACGAGAATAATGGGACTCGATCCAATTCCTGATTCAACGCCTCCGCAAGAGACGAAGATCTGGTACCGAATCGAGAGTTTCCTGAGATCTGTCCCAGAGCCGACTCGTCGACGGCAACAATTTCCAGCAAAAGCCACCGAATTATTCATTTCCACATCCAATTGGAGACAACCCTTATATGAATAACCGTACCAGAGAGTTCAAGTCGAAAGCTATACCATCTTATTCGATGGTGCCTGAACCACCGAAGCCTTATATATAAAGGCGGTGCCGCCGCATCGCCGCCGCAGAAGGTTCATCATCATCGGAATAGCTCTTTCGATGTTGAGGATTTCTTCCCCTGTAGATTTACAGAGATATAGGAAGAAACTTAGAATCAGAGGTATCGACGAACAATTGAAAGAACTGGTCCCCGTCGGGATCTCGCCACCGTCGGTGAAAGATTCTTCGGCGTTGATGGTGGAGGAAGAGGAGAGGTCAGGGTTTGTGACTGGTCGTAGCAGGAGGAGAAGAGGAGGGCGGCAGTTGTGAGAGACAGGGGGAAGAGAGAGAGGGAGAGATAGTTGGGGGAATTAGGGTTAGAAATGAATAAGAGAGTGGGTTAGGGTAACTTATATGGGGTAATTTTATAACATCTCAGGGGTAAAATAGTCTTTTTTCATGTGCTGTTAGACTACTGTTAGCTTCCATCCAAAAATAGATGTAAATTGTCTTTTTCCAAAAGCCAGGGTAGCGGAGTGGAATTAATCCTAAACTCAGGGGTGGTCATTGTCTTTTACCCTTCTGGATCTTGTTGTTGCTGTGTTCTAGTGTTGTTGCAGGTTAGTTAAACGTGCAAATGCAATCTCAACAAACTCTAACGGATATCTACTCAGAGCTGATTGAATTGCAGTTGAAAACAGAAAGAGGATTTGTAGGAACTGAGATCCTAAAATCTCTCATTCAGTTACAGTGAGTAGATAAAAGACTGGTTTGAATTTTGAAAGATAGAGGCTTGCAGAGAATTGAGAGAAGTGTGAAATATTCGTGGGAGATCATTCATTCAAACAAACAGACATTCAAGCTTCAATTCCAGATTTCAGAAGATCAATCATTCCAGTTTCCAGAAGAACACATCCAGGCCTTCACAAGCTTATTCTTCTACTGTGTTCTTCATCTGTTTTGTAATCTGCTTATCTTTTGTATATCTAAAACCTCACTAAACCTAGTGGTTGGTTGTTCAAGTAAACAACAAGAGGTTCTTATTAGCTCAACAGTTAGTAGCTGATACTAGATAGGTTTGGAACCACAAGCTGTATAGGTGTAAGGGAAATCAAATAGGCTTGAAGATCTAGGGCTGTTCATGTGTGAGTAATAAGAAGTGTTTGCCCAATCCTGGTGGGATTAGATCCCTCAGGCAGAGTTTAGGTCCATTGGGACTGAACTCTGTAGATTGCATTGTGTTATTTACTTTACAGTTTTGTTATTTGCTGTTGCATACAACTCAAATCAAACTAGGGTTTATAAGCTGTTTAGAACTGGTAATAGTTCAAGGCCTTGAAGATTTCTATTTTGCCTTCGAAAGTTTCAGATAGTTTTCTAAAATCTCAAGGCCTTGAGATTTGAGTTTCTCACAAAGCTAATTAGTTAAAATCTGAGTTTTGCAAAAAGTCTCCATACTCTATTCAACCCCCCCTCTTCTAGAGTATTTAGGTCCTGTATTTAGTCTACATTACACACGTTCAGTATGCATTGGGAGTAATGGCATACTGGATTGACCCACAACGAGAATGATACATTAGATTATGTTAAAGTCGCAATCGCTTCTCGTCGTGCTAATATAATTGCAATCCTTGGACTTGAAGTCACTAGATACTCTAGTTGTGGAATATCGTTCTTTGATGTTATCAAAAGTTACACCGTAACTGGGTAATTATAAAGATAGCTATCGGGCATGATAGGAAGCAAGCTTAGAGATCGTATTGATGTAGATAGGATTTGTCCCTCCACATAATGGGAGTAAATATCCACGACCACTCGAGGGATGAGGCTTATTGAATGTCTGGCCAGACTCAGATAAATCAATATGGAGATATTGATTTATCTGCTTGCATAAGCATATTCCCAAGATCCAGGAACTATGGATTGGATATACGAGTGTGACTATTTATGTCTCGTGTCCAATCCGAATATGGAGACAAAGGGATAGTGCAATATAAGATATTGGGCACAAGAGGTTTGTCGGGATCACTGACTATTTCTATTAGTTGGGTGGCATAGATGTGTTGCTAGACACCGCTCCATGTTAGTAATAAGTTACTACCAACTAAGTAGAAACCTATGGGGTCACACGTCAAATAGAGTATAACTAGATTTGGGATTAATTAATATGATTAACTAATAAGAAGGATCATTGTGCAACACCTTGCAAACTTAGTAGGACTAATAAGCAAGGAAAGGACTAATCCAAGTTCATGTAGAACTAGGAAGGACCTTTATGTAGTTAACAAGCAGTTGTTGGACTATATAAAGGAGGCTCTAGCTTCCTTCCCACTAAATTTTATAAGACATAACACAGGAAAGTGGGAGAGAACAAAAGAGAGAGAGCAAGAAAAGCTTAGAGGCCGACCGCCCCTAAGCCGTCCGCCCCCTTCCCGTCGGCGCCAAAAGGAAGGCCGAACCCCTCCTTTGTCCCTCGTTGTTTGATTCCTTCTTCCCTCTTCCTCCGGTTCAAGCTAGCACTTGGTTAAGGAAGAATCTAGATCTCACCTCTATACGTGGATCAACCGTAGAGACTAGGACATCATTCTTCGTGTGACCTCTCAAACCAAAAGGTACACAGTTACTATGTCCCTTATCATGTTATGATATCTCTTCCTGTGATCCTTGGTGGGCTTTGAGTAGGATCAAAATTTTTGTTATTCCGCTGCGTTACCTACGTCAAAACCCAACAGACCATGCTCCCCACAACCCAAAAAGTAGCACTCTCAGCTAGGTTACCACCCGCGTTCCCCGTCTCTCTTATTTATCCCTCAGGGACGTACTCATCATCACTATCGGTGACGACTTTACGTTTCTTCCTCTTCCCCTCGGTTACATTATTACTTGTAGCTACGCCCTTACCCTTAGCTAATTCCTTTCCCTTATCTTTCCGACTCGACATTGTCACAAAAACGTAGCACAACTTGACAAGTAAATTGACCAATAGATAACGCTACGTGCACAGTGGCGAGATGTGTGTACGAAAAGGAAACAAGTAAGCACGTATAAGCAATTAGACAAGGCACGACGCAATTCCTCGCATGTTGCTCGAGGCCTTTGCGTATCGATCAAATTGAAGAACAAAATTTTCCAACTACGGGAAATTTGTGCCTAAAACACGTAAAGAGAGGGATGAGGCCATACCTACATGCCCGGAGCTAGTCTTACGGGCATGAAAAATCAGTTTCGTTCGGCAAGAAGGACCGATTTGGTCGCCGGAAAATTTTTCTTTCAAATTTCGCGAACAAGGCGTGCCTTTTGCTCCTCGCGGTGTCCCCGTCGAAACCCCGGTGCTAATTTCTCCCAATTCGGCCTTGAATCTCACGAATTTCAGATTTGTGTGAAGAAACCTAACTTTTTCTTCTGCTCAGTTGGCTCCACCAAACAACCCTTAGCTTCTAGCACCGAAGCACTTGTAGGCGCTCTCTCTCGCCGGCGAGTTGCAGAGGTGGTTGCGGCGTGAAGGATGTAGGCGATTGGGTGGGGATTAGGGTCACAAAGACCGACAAGAATGGTGGTTGTGTCTGCTGCCGTGGGTTCGCAAGGGGGTGGTGGGGATCGAACGGTGGTGGCGGCGCTACAGTGGCCGGAGGTGGTGGTTGTGACTGCGAAGAGTTGGTGGGTGAGTAGGTCGGGTGGCGATGGTGGAGGGTTCTAGTTTTGGGCGTCGGGGAAGGAGAAGAGAGACGGGGTGAAGTTTGGTTATCCTTTTTTTTCATAAGTGACACCCGACCCCCCCAAGGTTTCAAAGAATTGCAACACAACCCCCGAATTGGACCAAAATGAACCCCCTCACACTAGGTCGTGCGACCTATTTACTAGGTCGTGCGACCTAGTAAAATTGACTGTTTTCACCAACTAGTTCGCGCGACCTAGTTTTGTCCCTGAATTTTTTTTTCTTTCTCCGGCATACTTTCTCTAGTATTTTGAGCTCGTAATAGCTCTCGATAAGCTCAAACATGGTATTTCACCCCCACACTTGGGCGCCAACATGCCGTTTCACAATGTAGACCCGTAGCCCATGATTTTGACCTCTTTCGTCGTTTCCGGATGCTTTATCGCTTTTTCTTCACGAAAACATCATTTCTCGCCTTTTTGACCGTTCCTTTGCTTTTTCATGGATCTCCTCGACCTCGAGACTCCATTTTGATTTAAAAAATTCCCAATGTACGAGGAATTCTTTATTCCTCAAATATGCTCTCCCAAAGGCCCGTTTGGCGATTCCGGATGTTTTTGCACGCGCTTTATTCTCGAGAACATCCAAATGGCCATAATTTTCGCGTCCGGACTCCGGTGCATGCGATCTACATATCAATAGAAAGCTCTCGACAACCCCCACACAATGGCACTCTTCAATTCAACTCATGGTCCTGTTTGCAAAAATTTGCCTCGTAATCCGTGCCAATGTGTCAGCTTTCTCGGTTTTGCACTACATTCCCTGCTTGCATCAAGACGGGGAGTTCGGATAAGCGCTCTTCACCAGGTGCATGTGTTAAGTGCGTGTTGGAACGGCATTCTTCACCCAATTCTCCATTCCGGATCCCGATACGCGATTTAAATAGCTTTTTCTCGATTTTTGTGAACTTTTCTCCACGCGCATCAAGAAGGAGGATCCGGAATAGGCCTTTCACCTAGAATTCCTGCACACACTCATGGGAAATATTAGTTCCACTCTCTCACAACTCTCAAATAGATCAAATGAAATAAAATAAACAAAACAGAAAGAAAAACTACACTAAAGCAATAAATAGGTTGGGTTGCCTCCCAACAAGCGCTTGTAATTTAAGGTCGACGACATGACCCAGTTACCTCGGACATAATCAAATAGCGGGATTTTGATGGAGCCATTCAATAACTCCAATGAAATTCCCATCCACATACGGCTTCGCTCTCTGGACATTCACTTTGAACCTGCCCCCATTTGCATCTTCCACTTCGAGAGAACCCCATGGATAGACTACAGTAATCGTGTATGGGCCACTCCATCTAGACTTCAACTTGCCTGGAAACAACTTCAGCCTGGAATTGAAGATCAACACCCTCTGTCCAACCTTGAAGTCCCTCGGTATGATATGCTTGTCGTGCCACTGTTTGGTCCTTTCCTTGTAGATTCCTGCACTCTCGTAAGCCAATAACCGAAATTCTTCAAGTTCAAGTAACGCCTGTTTCCTTTGCTCACCTGAGAGCTTAGCATCCAAGTTAATCTTCTTCAAGGCCCAGAATGCCTTGTGCTCAAGTTCCACCGGGAGGTGAAACGACTTCCCAAAAACTAGCATGCCCAAGGAGGTCTTGTACGCAGTTCTGTATGCCCATAAACTGTCATCTAAATGTAGGGACCAATCTTTGCGTCCCGGATTGACTATCTTTTCTAGAATCCCCTTAATCTCTCGGTTAGACACTTCAGCTTGATCATTCGACTGCGGATGGTAGGCCAGTGATATCTTATGTGTCTTCACCCCATATTTGCTCAAGACATTGGCAAAGACCTTGTTCACGAGGCGATCCCTCATCACTGATAATGGCTCTGGGAGTCTCAAACCACGTGAATATATTCTTGCGCACAAATCTCTCTACAGTAGCTCCATCATTCTTGGGACAAGCCATTGCCTCTACCCACTTGGTCACATAATCCACCGCCAAAAGAATATAGAGATTACCAAGTGAAGAGGGGAATGGCCCCATGAAATCAATGCCCCACACGTCAAACGGTTCTACCTCCAACATGAAATTTTGAGGCATCTCATTTCGGTTGGAAATATTGCCAGTTCTTTGACACTGGTCACACTGCTGCAAAAATTAACTAGCATCTTTATTCAATGCAGGCCAAAAGAAACTACTCTGAAGTACCTTTGCCACTGTGCGTGATTTGCCTAAGTGACCTCCACAGTTCAATTCGTGGCAGTGTCTAAGAATCTCCAATGTGTCTGGCTCAGCAACACACCTCCGCAATACATTATCCGCCCCCAGCCTGAACAGATAAGGATCATCCTTGAAATAATGCCGTGCATCGGCAATAATTTCTTTCTCTGGTGGGAGTTCATGTCTTTGAGAATAATATTGAGTGACTTGAAATTTGTCAAGTCAGCAAACCAAGGTACAACTGCAACCACTACCATGAGCTGCTCATCTGGAAAATCCTCACGAATTGGCGAGTCTTCCTGCTTTTCATTCTCCAACCGTGACAAATGGTCTGCAACAACATTCTCAACTCCTTTTTTATCCTTGATTACCACATCAAATTCTTGCTTCAACAGAACCCAACGGATCAATCTTGGCTTTGCGTCCTTCTTGGTGAGAAGGTACTTGAGAGCTGCATGGTCTGTGAAATCGTCACCTGTGAACCCACAAGATATGGACAAAACTTGTCCTAAGCAAATATGATAGCCAACATCTCTTTCTCCGTGGTAGAATAGTTAACCTGTGCATCATTAAGAGTTCGAATGGCATAATAAATGACATGAGCTACATTATTTTTCCGCTGTCCCAGAACTGCTCCCACCGCATAGTCGCTAGCATCACACATGAGCTCAAATTGTAGGGTCCAGTCTGGTGTGGTGATGATAGGCGCGCTAATTAGCTTCTTCTTGAGCAAATTAAAAGTTGTCTTGCACTCTTCATTAAAATCAAAGACTTCGTCCTTCTCAAGCAATCCAGACAAAGGCTTCGTGATCTTAGAAAAGTTTTTAATGAAACGCCGGTAGAACCCTGCATGTCCCAAGAAACTCCGTACCCCTTTGACAGATGTAGGGTATGGAAGCTTCTCGATCACCTCAATTTTTGCCCGGTCCACCTCTAAGCCATTGCTTGAAATCTTGTGCCCCAACACTATCCCCTCTTTCACCATGAAATGACACTTTTACCAGTTGAGCACTAGGTTGGTGTCAATGCATCTGTCAAGAACCCGAGCTAGGTGTTGTAGACAGTCTTCGAACCCATCGCCATTGAGAAAAATATCATCCATGAAGACCTCAAAATTCTGCTTCATCATATCAGAGAAGATCGACATCATACACCTCTGAAATGTTTCAGGTGTGTTGCATAACCCAAAAGGCATGCGTCTGAAGGCAAACGTCCCATAGGGACAAGTGAATGTCGTCTTCTCCTGATCAGCTGGCTCAATTGCTATCTGATTATATCTGGAGTACCCATCCAGAAAGCAGTAGTGAGAATGATGCGCCAGCCTATCAAGCATTTGGTCAACGAACGGGATGGGAAAATGATCCTTCAATGTGGCATCATTGAGTTTGCGGTAATCCATGCAAACTCTCCACCCAGTAACAGTACGAGTGGCAATCTGATCACCTTTTTCCCCTTCCAACACAGTAATACCTCCCTTCTCAGGGACACACTGCACAGGGCTAGTCCACGTGCTGTCAGAAATCGTGTAGATGATGCCAGCTTCTAACCATTTAAGCACCTCTTTCTTCACCACCTCCTAAATGTGAGAGTTGAGGCGGCACTGAAATTGAACTACCGACTTCTTATCTTTCATGAGCCGGATCTTGTGCTGGAAAACTGTGGGGCTGATCCCCTTGATATCCGCTATGGTCCATCCCATAGCTGCTTTCCTTTCCTGCAAACATGCAGACACAATCATAGGCAAAGTCTCATTAGACCCGAAGTATAAATATTTTAAATGAACAGGTAAATGCTTTCAATATAAAACGGTAGCAATAATAAGAGAAGGAGTAAGAATCTTTCTGCTTCCCTCATTTAAGGAGGGGTAGGGGTTGGCGCCAATGAGCCTCCAAGGCTTGCTCTTTTTCACTTGAGTCAAGTAGAGCGAGTTCCTCATATAGACGCTCCAATAAAATGTCGTCCTCCTCATCCGGTGTATGCCTCCACACTAAAACACTGCTCACTCACCGCATATGCGGGAAACTTCATTGCTTCAAAACATTGAATGCCACCTTTTCGTCGTTAATCCGCATCGTCAACTCTCCATTGGCAACATCAATGATAGTCTTCCCCGTGGCAAGGAATGACCGTCCCAATATGAGCGGAACATCATCATCAGCCTCCATGTCTAGAATTACAAAATCTGCAAGGAAGATGAGTCCTTCGACTCTCACTAGCACATCCTCCAACACGCCCCTTGGGCGTTTGATGGTACGATCGGCCATCTGCAAACACATACGAGTAGGTTTTGGATCCCCTACACCAAGTTTCTCAAATACCGATGTGGGCATCAAATTTATGCTTGCGCCAAGATCACATGCCCTTCCATGAAATGCATCTCCCAATGTCACAGGAATGATGAACCCCCACGGATCTTTCATATTCTTTGGCAACGCCTTTTGCACCACGGCGCTACACTCTTCATTCAGGGTCACAGTTTCAAAGTCATCCATGCGCCTCCTATTGGAAAGGAGGTCCTTGAGAAATTTGGCATACTTGGGCATTTTTGAAATGGCCTCCGCGAAAGGGATGTTAATATGAAACTTATTGAAGATATCCACAAATTTCTTGAAGTGCTTAGCATCCTCTTGGCTCTTCAACCTCTGCGGGTATGGCACACGCATGCTGTAATCCTTAGGCTTTTGCTTCTCTTTCGACTTCCTAATCGTGTCCTTTGATTGGGGAAGCACCATAGGCACGGGAATCTCTTCACTCAAGGCCTTTTCAGTGGCTTTTTCGCTTAAGCTCGCACGTGGCTAGGATATGGCGGGTCCTCTGTAGTAACTCCATTGCGAGTTGTGATAGCCTTCAGCTGTTCTTGCGGAGTGATAGTGTTAGATGGGAGCATGCCAGGTGGGAGTCTAGTATTCTGATTGGCTATCTGTCCAATCTGTGTCTCATGGCTTTTCATTGTAGCTTCCATGGAGAAAATCTTGATCTCAATTTTGTCTTGGCTAGCTAACAATTTCCTCAACAACGCGTTTGTATCTTGTTCTTCTGATTGTGGAGCCTGCTGTTGTGGAACCTGTCTTTGAGCTTGGTATGGAACATTTGGCCTTTGACCCGGTGCATATAATCCACTATATGGATTGGCATAGCTGAAATTGGGGTGGTTGCGGTTATTAGGATGATATGTGTTGGACCATTGCTGCTGTCGTGGTTGACCCATGTAATTCACGTCTTCAATACCATCTCCATATCCCTGATTCGCGTCCGCTACCATATCTCCCACTGACTTCACCTGTGCCAATGGATTCATATTACTGAAAGCCGAAGTCATCACTGCCATCTGATGTTCCAATTTTTGTTCCACCATAAATCAATCTTACTAACCAATGCCCCATCAGATTTTGTGTTTCTACGAGTCTCAGACCTCGTGGACTCATGTTTTGCTACATTATCTAGCAGATCTCGACATCTCTGTACTCCCAGGCCCATAAAATTTCCCTGAGCCATCATATCTAGTTCATTCGCAGTCTCTCTATCCAGAGCATTATAAAAATAGTGAAGAAGTTTGTACCATGGCTCTCCGTGAGTAGGGCATCTGCGAAGGAGCTGGTTAAAATTTTCTCCATGTGTCTCCCAGAGAATCATCTTCCTATTGAGTGAACTTTGTTATATCCGCCATCCGTTGAGAAACCTTGGACGGTGGAAGATATTTCCTGAGGAACTCAGTGCAACACTCTGCCCATGTAGCGATACTGCCTGCTGGAAGTTCCATAAGCCATGTCTTTGCTTTTCCCGATAAGGAGAAGGGGAAAAGCATGAGCTTTATCGTCTCGAGTGGAACTCTCTGATCATACATAGTGGAGGTAATCTGCTCGAAATTGAGCAAGTGTTGATAGGGATCATCACCTGGGGCTCCAGTGAATAAGCACTCATCCCGAACCATGTTGATCAATGGTTGGCGTATTTTGAAATGCGCGACGTTAATTTGTGGCCTGAAATTAGTGGGTTGATAACCCTCGGGTGTAGTTCTGAAGTAGTCCACCAAAGGACGGTCATCCTCTTGAGCATTATTCACCTGTGCCGCCACATCCCTTGCATTATTCCCGCAATTATTATTATTACCTCCATCGTTTCTCGCCTGTCCTCCCACACCAAGACGTGGTTGTGGATTTGGAGGGTTCAAGCGTGCCATAGCAGCTTGCATCTCGGTCAACTGAGCTCTGAGCTCCTCAGTCTCCCTTGCTCTATTTGCTACATCTTCCACAGCTGCAACTCTAGCTGCTTCCGCATCATGCATTTTTTTGCGGATCCTTTCAAACTCAGCTCTAGTTTCATCATCCATGGTATATGAGCTTGATTTCTTCTTGTTTATACGCTGTGCTCGTAACAGGGATTCCGGGTCTTCAAGTGCAGGATGCAAAGGCTCGTCTCTAGAATGGGACATGCACCGTACAAGCTAACCTGAAATCACAAATCACACGAAACGTAGGTGAGAAATATATATAAACAGAAAATTAAAATCCCTAAGGCTAGGAATTATAACTAATTTAGCCGAAGTCCCCGACAACAGCGCCTAAAACTTGACACGCTCCAACTGCAAGTTTACAGTTGTCGGTGTAGTAATAAAATTCGGAAAACTGGGTTGTCGAACCTAAGAGACTTCGTATTAAATTACCTACCAATTCTTCACCTTATGTGGGTCAATCGCTTTGTTTGTGTTTGCTACTTCTATGAAAAATAAAAGAAAATGACCAGTTAACCGCAAAGATGTTGGCACGATTAACGAGAATAATTGCAAGGTTTGCTAATATAAGACAAATACCGGGAATTCTCTAGGTTCACTAGGGATGATATAAACTTATGCTTTGATTCATGAAACAACAACGAGTCTTTTAGTATTAATCGAGCAATGTAAAATTTACCGAGTTACCAAGCAAATCATCTATGCCTAAAACCAAAATACATCGAGTTACCAAGTCTATTTCACTTGTAAGCATGCGTTAGAATTCACAATTCTACTCCAACGATCCTAGTTAACAATACCGAGTTACCAAATATTGATTCAACTAGGTGGATTATTCACTTTACTGACTGACTTTCACGGAGTTAACACGTGAATGTCAATTAAGATTACTCCTACGTTAGCTACGCGCAAGAATAATAGAATAAAACTCATAAAAAACCAATAATAGTAAAAGACACGATAGATTAAGTTGAAAACTTGAATCACAATCTCAAAACATCAAGTTTATAGCAAACCCTAGCTACACCAAACGAGAATTCCCAGCAATAGAGGTTTAGCTACTACACATCATACTCAAAACGATGAGTTTCATATTTCTCATAAGCAAAAACTAAAGAAAAGAAAGAGTTGAGAATCCAAACGAGTGATCCAAAGCTCCCAAGCTCCAACAATGGCTTCTAGCTCTCCAGGATGTGTTTTCAACGTGAAAGATACGTCCTAAAACTATCCTAACTTGATCTAATACGTTTTCATCAAGTTTAGAACAAGTTACAAGTTATTACAAAAAGCCCCCGAACGTTTCTGAAAATTTTCGCACTGAAAGTAGGTCCTGCGACCTACCTGTGCACCCAGAACAGGTCGTGTGACTTGTGAAATCCTGCTGAAATATTCCAGTTGGTCGTGCGGCCTACTTGAGTAGGTCGTGCGACCTACTCACTTAGCCAATTTATTTTCAGCTTCTCCAATCTTGTTCCTCTCGCTTCCGAATCATCTCCCGAGCCTTGATTCTTCATTTGATCCTCCATTTTGAGCTCTCTTCACGCCTCAACACTCGTATCATCTTCTCACGAGCTTCTCTAGCACTTGATCCATCATTCCTCGCTTTCCTCCTCAAATATCGAGCTTGCCTTAGCTTCCGAAGTTCGTTTCCTCTATCCACTTGCTCCTCACGTGCTCCGGCCCTGAAAATCACAACACGAACACTCCGCGAAGATCAAATGTGACATAATATGATAAATAGCATGTAATACGATGCAAAAAGCGCCTGGACTTCACATTTTAGCATACGAACTCGTTTTCACAAATAAACACATGATTTACTCGAAAAGACGCAACATTCTCCATAATGAGCATACAAAATGTAGCAAAATAAGCAATAAAATAACTCCGAAAACGGAGTTATCAGGCGTCTCCTATCCCCTTTATCTGGAGGGATTTATGGCCACATTTAGTGAAATCTTTTGATCTCATTCTCTACGAGATTATAAGGGCATCTGCAATAAATCATGCAAAACCACATTTTACGTAAAATATGAAGGATTTCGAAAAAAACGGACTTCAACTAATCATGCATAGTGGGAGGCAAAATGCATGCAAAAGCCTCGCCAAACCTGTCGGGGACAATTTGTTCTGCAAATCTTTTTAGACATGTTTTCTGTTTTTTCTCCATCTCTTCTGCTACATTTTCTAAATGGTGATAATGATTTCTTACAATTTATCTTTCTATCTCATCCACATTTCATTTTTTGCACTTGTTTTAAGTGAAAATTAAATAATTTCTTGTGCATAACTTTTACACGACACTGCTGGAGTAAGACACTTTATGCAAAATGCAAAACACCACTTTTATGCATTATTTGCATTACACTTGCATATCACTATTGGAAATAGCAATTATTTTAAAGATACTATTCACATTCTTTGCGCCATCTGGAGGGGTAGATGCAACAAAGTGTTTAATCAAAAAGATTTATCAGCTGAAAGAACCAGAATAATGATGAACAAAGAGGAGCATCATTTTCAAATGAAAACTAGTGCTAAAAATATTACAACTTCCAAGCTCAACCCCACTGCTGTCATCGTAAAGGACAAAAGTTCTAGGGGCATCAAAATATGAATATTAATGTGGATGGAGCTTGGAATGAACTAAACTTTACACCCATTATTTGTTTGCACATGGAAGGACAAGATGGAAGACAAATTGGGAAAAGAGAAGCGTCTCATAAAAATCTTTTAGCTATTGAACATGGAATTAAATTTGCTTTACATAATAATATTCCCTATATTAATATTCACACTTACTGTTCTTCTGTGGTGTCTTTGTTTCAGGGAAGGAGTGATCCGATTTTCCAGGACCCTCCCTTTGTTGGAAGGATTATGGAAGATATCAACTTGTTTTACTTTTTTCTGCATCACCAAAGTGCCTAGAGTGAGGGTCCATAAGGCCGCTAAGAATGTTTCCATGGACAACCACCTTATATTTGTTTTTAGCCTTGGTCTGTAGTGTAGCCTGTTTTGGTTTTTTATTATTGTCGTTTCATTTGGACTTTCTTGTTGGACTATGGTTGTACCCTTATTTCTTCGTAATGAAATGACTATGTTCATAAACAAAAATGGTTGAAGAGCATGTTGGAGGAAAAAGAGGTTGTCAATCTCCCTACGATTTCATTGAGAAGATGGTAGTCAGGTGTAGGAGTGTGGAAAGCAAGAAAAGTGTGGAAATGAAGAAGTGAGTTCACATATATTGGTACTCATTTAAGAGACTTTCAAGTAATCCATTAGTACATTATGTGGCTAAGTAGGAGTGTATGGAGAGACAAACCAACCAACCAACCAAAGCAGAAGCAATAGAGGATCCGTTTGCATGTGTGAGCACTGAAATACTAGACCCCTAAAGGATGGTACGAAGTTACTTGTGGTGCTAGTTAGATTCATTCCTCAAATGCAAGAATATGTTGGATCTTATGAGATAGTGCACAATCACTTCTGAAGGGACCATAGTTCCTCATCAAAGCTTTCGGTCCACAAGATTGCAGGAGGTCTAAACAGTAACAACTCGTATTTAGACATGAGATTGAGAGCACAACATTATGTGTGAATCTAGTTATCCGGAGGCTGGGAAATGGGTAATACATGAGATGAAGCGTCCTTGAGAAATAGCAAACATCATAGCTGATATCAGAGAGAATATGTGCAAAGTCCAGGGACCCAAGTGCAATGAATAATAATAATTATTTTTTTTATCAGAGAGCAATGAATAATTAGAAAAACTAACCAAACAGTGAATTGGGTTTTTGGGTTGTACCTAGAGTCATGGTAGAAGGGTTGAGGTGTAGTAGGTTGAAATTCACTTATTTTGTCCAGAAAATGAACTGGTGGCCCAATGGGCTCGAATGCACCATTGTATGTTCCGTGGCCCATGAAAGTCCCAAGTCCCGTGAGTCCTCTGCTCTTGAACCGCCGTCTGAGAAGACAAAAACAAGATAAGAGAAAAACCAGGCGGCACAGCAACTCTTTTCCTTCCGTCTCCTTCCTTCGCCGGTGCTCTCTCAGTAAGCTTTCTCTCGCCTCCTCCTCATCTCTCTCTCTCTCTGCGACTTATCTACTCACTCAAAACCCTCTACATTAATTTTAAAATTGTTTAGTCCCTCCTTCAACCCTTGGTTTAGCATGCCCAACTTTTTTTTGTCCATTCTTCATTTGCTAGTGTAATCATTTACTGAGAACAAACTAGTGTTTTCTATGGATTCAGTAGTAGTTTCTGGACAAACCCATGATGGGTTTTCCTCAGTTAATTGTATCCATGGCCAGACCACCAAAACCCAGGGTTTTGGGTTTAAGCCTAGGGTTTGTCCAAATTTGAGCTCATTGAAGGTCTTTGTGGGTCACAAAGCTCGTTTCTCTGTCCTCTTGGTTCTTAACAATGGGGGTTTGAGAAAACAGAGGCAGAATAGGGCTTTTGCTGCTTCTTCTTCTAGGGTTGAAACATTGAACTCCAATGGGCGGTGGTTGAATCCGGATAGAATCCAATTGGGTCACCCTTCTCAGTTTTCGAGCGAGGAGAACTCTTCCCGGAGTTTGGAGGAACACGAGAGCAATAACCATCTCCGCCGATTGGTCAGAAATGGGGAGCTAGAGGAGGGTTTCAAGCATCTTGAGAGTATGGTTTATCGTGGGGATATCCCCGATATAATCCCTTGCACGAGCCTAATTCGTGGGTTTTGTCGGACTGGGAAGACTAAGAAAGCCACTAGGGTTTTGGAGATACTCGAAGAATCTGGAGCTGTCCCTGATGTTATCACTTACAATGTCTTGATAAGTGGGTATTGCAAGTCTGGTGAGATTGATAATGCATTGAAGGTCTTGGACCGGATGAGTGTTGCACCCGATGTTGTCACCTACAACACGATCTTGCGTACTTTGTGTGATAGTGGCAAGCTCAGACAAGCCATGGAGGTTCTCGATCGACAGCTTCAAAGAGGGTGTTTGCCGGATGTGATCACCTATACTATTTTGATCGAAGCGACTTGTAAGGAAAGCGGGGTTGGGCAAGCCATGAAGCTTCTTGATGAGATGAAAGAAATGGGATGTAAACCGGACGTGGTCACTTACAATGTTCTCATAAACGGTATCTGCAAGGAAGGAAGAATCACAGAAGCAATCAAGTTCATGAATAGTATGTCGTCTAATGGTTGCCAACCTAATGTGATTACCCACAACATTGTATTGCGTAGCATGTGTAGTACCGGTAGGTGGATGGACGCGGAGAAACTCTTGGCTGAGATGGTTAGAAAAGGCTGTTCACCAAGCGTCGTCACGTTCAATATCTTGATCAACTTCTTGTGCAGAAAGGGATTGTTGGGTCGTGCTCTTGATATGTTGGAAAGAATGCCCAAGCATGGATGTATTCCAAACTCACTGAGTTACAACCCGTTGCTTCATGGGTTTTGCAAAGAGAAGAAGATGGACAGAGCGATTGAGTACTTGGAAATAATGGTGTCAAGGGGTTGCTATCCTGATATAGTGACTTACAATACCTTGCTTACTGCATTATGCAAAGATGGGAAAGTTGATGTGGCGGTGGAGATTCTTAACCAGCTTAGCAGCAAAGGTTGCTCTCCTGTTCTAATCACCTACAACACGGTGATTGATGGGCTTTCGAAGGCGGGTGAAACCGATAGAGCTATAAAGTTGCTGAATGAGATGAGGGCGAAGGGTCTTCAGCCTGATATAATCACCTATTCTTCTCTTGTTGGCGGGCTTAGTAGAGAAGGGAAGGTTGACGAAGCAATCAAGTTTTTCCACGACTTGGAAGGGTTAGGTGTTAGGCCGAATGCAATCACATACAATGCGGTGATGTTGGGTCTTTGCAAAGCTCGTCAGACTAGTCGTGCCATTGACATGTTGGGTGATATGGTGTCCAAGGACTGTAAGCCTACTGAAGCTACTTATACTATCCTCATTGAAGGCATAGCTTATGAAGGGTTTGCGAAGGAAGCTTTGGATTTGTTGAATGAGTTGTGCTTTAGAGGAGTTGTGAAGAGAAGTTCAGCTGAACAAGTGGCGGTCAATGTGTAAGTTAATGTAACTCTGCTGTTACTTTCTTCTGTCAAGTTAGTTTTACTAGACTGTCCACATAATCTGTTTCTCTCTGCATATGGATTTACTTGATCCGCCCAGAAGTCGCGTTTTTGTGCTAAGAGCTGTTTGTATTAGGGTGAATTGCGATGATCGGTTGTATTATTACGGCAATATATGCAAACAGTTTTGTTACTTCTCGAGTTATGTTCTTGTGGTTATGATTATGTTTCTTTCTTGTCAATTTTGAGTTATTTACGTATTTCTTGAAGGGGAAAAAAGAAAAAAAGGGTTCTGTTAGAAGTTTATATTTGAATTGGACAGCAAAACCTAGCAGATGGAACATGGGGAAGAAGAATAGTAGGGCCAATGAACTAGGGCAACATCTCTATGAAAGAAGAGGAAGTTTTTAGTAACCTAATTCAGCCGAAGAGTTAGGCCAATGTCTCTATGAACTCAATCTGTTTTCTATCCTTTTCCATAGTGAATGGCCCACACAGCTTGCGTGCATCCAACTATTCAACATTTCAATTTTTCTTGAGTTTGTAAGTATATTTATTATACACGTCTGAATATTTCAGGTTGTAATCTGAAAACTTCACATGAAAATCACATAATCACCAATCCTCTATTAGGAATTTGTGGGTTGACCCGAACCTGAAAGCTTCCCCAGAATCAACTTCTTGACCATTCGGCCCACAGGCTAGTCTGCCACTGCCCCTATCACCCAACCAGTTCTGAAAACACTTAAAGGGGATGGTGAACGGGACAGGGTATAGGAGAATGACAGATGTCAGAATCTGATTTCTGTAAAACTGTAATGCTGAATCAGTTGATCTATGGTTCATTCAACTTTATGTTCTGTATTTTTATCTTTATATGTAGAAAAAATTATTCTTGATAGTTCATGGAGATATTTCTCGCTAAAAAACATATACTAAAAAAGAATCATGACAAATTGTAACCAAATATTTTCTCTGCAAGTCATAATCAGACCAAAATGGACATACCTGCAATCATTCACTCATACCCAATCTCTTTTGTCCCTGTAGTTTATGTATCATTCTCACCAAGCTTATTTCCAGTACAACAACAATCCAACTTTTTGACATCGTCCTCTCCATGCCACACACTCAAAACTCCAAAACAGACCTAAAAGAAACAGAGAGGATAAGTAGTCACTAAAAGATGTGAAGATTCATAACTCTCAGACTCCAGCTCTTCTATAGGACAGGTTGGGTTCATGGAGGGAGATAAATCTTTGTGGGATGAGGAACAATATCAGCACCACATGTCGAATTCATGTTGGGGTCTTTTGAAGTTGAAGCTCCGATGCAAGAAAATTCACAATCAACGGAACATGGGATATGTATTCAAGTTGAAGCAAAAAGGGGTTGGTGTTGGTTTCAGGTACGACCCCCTAAGCTATTCACAAAACTTTGATGAAGGCTGGGATGAAGACGAGGATTCTCTGGTGCGCAGGTTCTCCTCCAGATACGCTTCTCCTTCATTTAAGTGCCACAGCAACAATGATAAGTTGTGCAAAGCCAAAAACGGGCAATCTACGCTACAATCTAGAGACGGATCCATTTACACGCTGAGGAGCGGTTGAAATTGGATCGACCAGTACTTGCTACTATATACTTAAGAGTTAAAGGGAGGTAGAGGCTGTATTAGAACAACCATATGATACTGTAAGAGATTGCAGAACATTAGAAATATAATAAATCCAGTTTCTCTTATTTTGTTCTGGGTTTCAGCAGCGTCAAGTGTTCGATGATTTGTTGGTGGAATGGTTTTTGGTGGAAATACTGGGTTTTAGATTGTGGTGGAATTTTTTTTAGATTCAGATTAAACTAGTGTGTTTGGTGATGGTTTTTAAACCAAGGGGGAGTTTGGTATGACTTATTTGCAACTTAAGTTGTCTTATAAGTTGTTGTCAAAAAAGTCTGTGACAAAAAAGTTGAAGAAAAAAGTTGTGCGTGTTTTGGTGAAAAAGTTTTTCAACTGACAAGCAATTAATAAGTCAATTTTATTGTTTAGTGTTGATTACCATTATGCCCTTGAAGTGTTTACTACCAGTCACATAATTGATGATTTTAACCATATACATTTTCAATAAAAAATTTACATAATTTCTAATGTCTGAGTGTCAGTTTAAAACATATTGCAAAATTAAAGTACATAAACCATTAGTAATGGATATCGCAAACTAAATGTATAATTAATAAACCAATAACTACAAATGACGAAGCTAGGCATATGTTGTATGTATTCCCTACGAACTGTTTCTAAAATTGTTTGGTTTGTATTTTTTCACTAAATTCAATTATATGTTTCAGTCTACCCAACACCAATGTTTAATTTTCTTACATAATACTACTAACTGAGAGAGTAGCAGACATTAGAGAGAACAAACAACAACAAAGAAGGAAAAAAAAAAGATGGCTAAAACAACAAAAGAGACCCTGGAGGTTACTAGAAGTGAAATAAGTAGTTAAAGTGCTATGTAATTAAATATAAAGAGTGAGGACTATATGGTCTTTATACCACCTATCTGAAAAAAGTTCTGAAAAAGATCTAAAACCTCAACTTTTTCTTAACATATTTTTTACACTATGAACTTATAAGTTCAAATCCAAATTTGTGACTTATAAGTCCACACCAAACATCACAAAAAAGCTGTCTTCAACTTATAATCCATAACTGACTTATAAGTGACTTATAAGTTATACCAAACTCCCCCTAAATTAAAAACTAGAGAAATGTGATTGGTAGTGGTTTTTAAACTAGATGTAGTTTATAAAATGACAATTATACCCTCCTCTTGTATTTTCTTTTACAGATTCACGAACAACAAATGCGGGACAAAAAATTAATGATTTTATGAAAGTTAACAAATTGAAGTATAAATTAATGATTTTTTTTGACATCCAAAAAAATCAAATTTTCATACTTGAATTCAACAAAATATTCATGAACAAATCAAGCTTTCATACTCAAATAAAAGAAAAAATTGTCGACGTTATCCACATGTTATTAGTGTCAGAAGAGGACAAACACAGTGAACATAAAAATAAAAGCACCAAAACAGGCGATCCCTATCTAATTTAATTATTGTTTTGATTGCGAGTTCTTTGACAGGAAAGTGCACTAGTTATGCCACATCGCAACACTTCCATTTCATCCATGTCACCTAGTTCCAAATCCGGTTCATCTTCTGAAGCCTCGTACGAATAATCTTCACCTTGGTCACCTGCCTCTTGAAAATGTTCGTCATCAAGACCATGATGTCTTATAAAGTTGTGAAGGGCCATACCTACGTAAACTCGTCGCACTTGATCGAAACCACGATACTGAGGCATATTCTCTAAGAATGCCCACCTCTTCTTCCTCACGTCAAAAGTCCTTTCAATCACACTCCGTAATGAGGAATGTGATATGTTGAATCGTTCTTTTGCATTTCATGGACTCACCCCTCCAGGAAATATTTGGTGGTGATACCTTTCACCTTTGTATGGATCGAGATATCATTTCTTGGACGGATATCTAGCATCTAGCAAGTAATATTTTCCTCTTAAGTAATGTGTAGAGTTAAAATTAAAAGAATAAATAATCAATATACAAAGGGCATAAGTAACAAGCTAGAAAAGCTGAAAGAAATAGTAGAAGAGTTAGAGTCCGTTTGGTATTGCTTTTGCTTTCTAGAACGTTCTTTTCGAATCTAAAAGCAGTATTAATGTGTTTGTCAAATTTATTATTTTCTACTTTCTAGAAAGCAGTTGCTTCCCCACAACAGCTTTTAAAAAGCAGGGGAGGGGTTGCTTTCCAGAACCTGCTTTTCGATGAATGTATTATTTAACATTCTTATCCGTTAATAAATGTTTATAATTATTTATTCTAACAACACTATTAATGATATCATGTCTGATATTGTCATTTCGACAGTAACAACAACTCTAAAGCACTAATTACCAAACACAAAATGTCAAAAGTGCTTTCTCGTAGCAGTTTACATACAAAATTTACCAAACACTTATCATATAGATTTCAACAACAACTTTCTCACAACACTTCCTACACATCAGCTTTCTAAAACGCCACAGCATTACCAAACTAGCCCTTAGTGAACAATTGAGGGACAAGTTCAGAGAACTGTTACTGGTAACAATTGAAGCAACCATGGTACTGTGCAATTGATTATCTTAACTATCCAACTTGAATAGAAAAAGCACAAGATATCCATGGGATGGTTGCAACTTGATTCAAAATCATGTGAAAAGTATATGACTTCTCTTCCTTTCCGAAGTTTCCGTCGATGGTGTAGAGAACTTAGTCGACACACATAAGAAGAGATGAGAGGCAATGGAAGTGGAAAATGATGATAAAGAGATGACCTAAGGATACATTTGGTAATATAAAGAATATATGAGGGTATTATGGGGTTAGAAAAAAGTAGGAAAAAATTGAACCCCCCCCTCAAAAAAAAAAAAAAAAAAAAAAACTTGGTTGTTTCCCACATGCCTAAACCTGAAAAAACTGGTTTATAATAGTTTTTTAAACCACCCCAACCAAACAATGAAGTATTTGATTCAGACTGGGAAGAATATAAATTAAGCGCAATTCCTAAAATCACAAAGGAAAAATGATAAAAGGTACTACTACTACTACTTGTTCAAGTTTGTGGGAGGAACCCGATAAGGAGGAGGAAGTGGGAAGAGATAACAAACCATTACCAAGTTAACGGATAGAAATACAATTCAGTGCAGAAAAGGGAGTGCTTGGAGCATACGCTGCAGAATATAAAAATCATGAAATCAGTGAAGCGGACAGCCGTCAACAGCAACACTTTTAGTAGTCGGGCAGGATGCAAGTCCACATCAAACCATTTACTGTAGTTCTTACTGTTCATATGTTATGATATGAATACACCACACCAATTCGTTATATACGGATGATGAGTTGGTTTCTTTAATCATTCAGCCATGGATGCTTAGCGAGGATCCTGATACATGGTGAATAATCAAATTCTAATTTAAATTAAATCTTTAGGATAAATCAATGCAATTCAGGAGGAATGAATGAAAGGACATCAATTCAAATCCTGGATTTCGAAAGATATTGATCAGAGAGATCAAGAATTCTCACTATTTCTTAGATTCATGTATCCAATTCAATTTAGTAGGATATTTCATTCACATTTTTTTCCACCAAGAACGTTTTATAAAGCTCTTTGATCCCTGAATTTGGAGTACTCTATGGTGGTTCGAAAGGAAGGGGTTTATGAACTAACTGCACCATGAACATTAATCTCAGTGGGATCTTCATGTAATGGCCAAACTGAAGTCACTGAGAAAGGAGACAGTACATGACCTAATTTGAAGTCACTGAGAAAGGAGACAACCTGGCTCGTGCTTAAAAAACCATAGGTTTTGAAATAGATGTTTGCAACGGCCCTTCCTGATAACAAGACACCTATAATCTACTCCATGATGATATTCAGTCCCGACGCCTGTCATAACATATGGTAAGTCGTGAACATTGAATTTTAATTACAGTTAAATTTAGAGACTTACTACAATAGCTTTCCCATTATTTACCTGATTAGTGGTGGCAGTGATTATGCTTATTGGGAGAGTGAACAAAAAAGCCATCACAGCTGCTAACAGAAGTCCCCACCATGGCAATTGAACCTCATCTCTCATGAAGATTCAGAGAAAGAGGGAGAGAATTAGCGACAGTGCAAGCAACATATAGAACCACCAAACTGGTACGTCCTTGTATTTTCGCGTTAGTTTGGTGTGAATGTCTATTTTTCCCTTGTTCAACAACCGGTATTGGTTATATATTTCCCTGCAAAAACCATTTTCAATTCTTTTAAGTTGGTGTTTATGCAGTCTAAGTGTTTAAAGTCAAAACTCAAAAGGGTGAGAGTTAGTTATACCTTCCGTTGAAAATGGCCACGTGAGATAGCATGGCAACAACTGCAGCAAAACCTATACCATAGGTTAATGATAGGAAGACACTGAGTTGGATGCGCCCATGTTTCTAGGTAAATCGCGGTTCGGTTGACCTGTATCACATCTCATTTATTTAGTAGGTGGAGTACAATTTTCCATGCTTGCTAAAGAAAATTCAATTATACATTGCACGTGCAGTTTTCGTGCACAAGTTGTGCAATGGAGATGCATGTATAAGATGAAATACTTCCCAGAGAATCTCGCTCCGGAATTAGCCAATATGGATATCAGAATGTGCTCCTTCACCTTAAACGGTTCAGGAAAATTTCCTGAACCCGAAACCTGGGATCCTGAACTTTTTTCACAGGCAAGGTCTTGGCCATGAAACGCCCAATGGTAAGGCTGGGACAGAAATTCCAAGCACTGATTCGGAAAACGCCAAGCACATGAGATTTGTCTATGGTATAATGCCCCGACGATATTTTAGACCAAAATTTCATAAGATGCTCCACCACCTCTATTAGCTTCATGTTAACCGGTCCGGGGGATTTTAAATCCCTTGGACCCGAAACCTGTCATCCTGAACTATTTTCATGGCGACACGTAATGCTCAATTGGAAGTCTAGGAATTTGAACTGGGAGCACTGCCCTAATATGGCCAAAATCGACGATTTAAGGGTCAATTTTCACTTTTTGCTGTTCTAAGTAATAATTATTTCATTAATTAGAACATCAATTTAAACCCGATTTGGGTGAATCTTTTTGAAGAGTATTTTGGGATGTCTCACAATAAGTATATATATATATATATATATATATATATATATATATATATATATATATATATTTTTTATGGTTGAAAGTTGATATATTGGCAAGAATACCCAATAAAAAGTAAATACAATAGTATTGAAAATTGAGAAATGAGAGACAAATGTGTCAATGTCATCGCAAAACATAATCAAGTGTGGAATTAATGCATATTCCCTTAAAAAGTTGGGGTTTCAAAAATGAACATTTATTATGGGACGGAGGGAGTAGTATATTAATGGAAGCGCTTTTTGACTGTTGCTTAAACACGGTTCTTCAGCACTAAATCAAATTCATTTTAACCTGGCTTCATTTCATCGTAGAAGTCCTCTTGTGCATTGTCATCTAGCATCAAGAAGACCAACCAGAGGAGTGATGCATCGAGGGTTAAGAAGGCACCACTTCCCAGGAGACCCGTGTAACACCCCCATCCTAGAGTATTGGAGAATTACACTTGGATCCCCCAAACTCTCTGGAGATGCCCTCCGCTAAGCACGGGAGTGCTCAGCAAGGATTCAAACCCTAACGGTTCTGTTACAAGACAGAATTAAAGAAACTGAGATTTCAAAATAACTTAGTTTTATATCTCGTATATGTTGGTCGGTCGACCCTCTAGGTGAATGCCTACTCCCCAGTCTCCCGCATATTCACCTGCCAGGTATCATAGGCAGTGACGTTACGACGTCAGATTACAACAACAGAAAAGACTTTATGACAAAATTAGATATTTATATAGAGAATTTTGAAAACATTGAACATGTACCCGTAAACATATGGCCTATCATCCTGTCTCACAACACGTAGTAAAGAAAATGTTATACTTGTAGTTCCAAGCTATCCGTTGAGAAAACAGCTACACCAATTCCATATTCAGTTCCCCATTCCTATACCACCCTAATCCATCCTGACATACTAGACCTTAAGTGTGAACACTTCCTCTGGATCGCAACCCATAGGCGGAACCTAGTTGTCTAGCCGGGAGCTAGCAATGTACTGGCTGTAAGCCCGTAGACCGGGTCCCATAAATGTATCAAGCCCGTAGTCCGGGTCCCATAAATATTTGACCATATTGAGGTCTAGGGTACATGAATCTGTTATTATTTAAGTATACAAGATCATCATGAACAATAGGCATGCTTACCTGTTTAGGTGCATATATCCATGTTTAGCTCATCATTTTATTATTCCCCAATTTCCGACAGTTATATCTGTAGACACATACTTACAGCTAATCTAATATTTCTCCATATTAAATAAGCAGTCATTTGCTTACCTGGCAGCCTGCCTAGTATTCCTGACCAGCGTCGCTGATTCTCTATCCTGATAACTCTACACATACAAGTGTATAAGTACTTATTAGTACATGTCCTCGTTAGTGAGGTATAATGCATATGCAATATCATTCTAGTTGTCTAGCCCAGAATGACTAATTAGCCCCTGAAATCACAGTCTTATCAGTACAGCCCCTGACTGTTCCCGAACCCCTTAGATATGCATAACTGGCTATTCCCAAGAGCTATCGATTCCCCAAGTTTTCTACTTAGTATTGTATCTTACATTTGAATTATTTATACCCACATTCGCGAATTTTGACTATATTACCTTTTAGTCCGTGACTGAGTCTAAACTCCCAAACCAGTCAATTATGCTTAAAAACATTAAATCATCTTATTAACATTCTCAGGTTGTCATAGAATTGAAACTACAACTTTCAATTATTTGCACTTGGACCCCTAAAGTTTAGAAAATTGCAGAAAGACCCCCTGGCAGCTGACTTGGTTAATATTTACTCATAATAGCTTATTATAACTCCAAATATCCATGTAGGTTATGTAGATAACTCCGCGACAGAGATTTGATCTCATAATAGCGTTTATGTGAAACTACTGTTTTGCCCCTCTTATACCGTTTGGTCAAAACAGAATTCCCTAGAAGATCAACTTGGTCATAATTGACAGAAGGTTTAGAATAACATCGTGAAAAATTTTCTAAAAAATGAGAAGCCGAGAAAGATCATTTTGACCGACATATTGGAAATCAAGGCCTAGGAGGAAACACCACGAACAACCAACTTTGAAGCTAAATTGTGATCGTTTGACGAAGAGTTTGGAAGAGACGAGAATAGGGGTGTGTAGATGGTTGAACAAGGATTTCAGAACATATTCAAGTTATTATAGACTCAAAGTATTGAAGGAGATATCACAGATCAAAGTTGGGCAAAAATCAAGTCAAAATCTAATACTTAGCCAAAGTTCGGGTTGGCAATTTCAAACACATTGGCAGTAGCTTTAAGACCAGATTAATGTGACTTATAGAGTGAGTTTGACCAAGAAATTGACACAAAATTTGAAGTATTATGATCAGGGAACACATTGAAAGTCATAGTTAGAGTAAAATCAACTCACGCAGTCAACTTCAGGGCTGGATTGTGATTAAATGAGAAAGAGATTGGAAAATATGAGAACATAGCATTGAAGATGGTTGATTAGGGATTCCAGAATGTATTTTCATGCTTAGAAACTCCAAATAATCAAAGAGTTATTGTAGGTCTAAGTTAGGCAAAAATAAGTTGGTTTCCATACTTAACCAAATTCACAAGTGTTGAACGTTTGAGGAGCAAGTTTGAAACGGAATTAAGAAGCACACAAGGCACTACAAGAGGGGATATTTATATGGATATGTAGTCCTTACATACAGCTAACATTAGGAGGAAACATAAGTCCAAATCATCAAGAGAGTGGTGAGATATCCAAGTCCAAAGTTGAGTGAAACTCGCAATTAATGCACATGCATTTCAAGATCAACACAACAGCAACTTCAAGCCATGAATTGAGGCAAATTTCAGATTGTTTTAGACCAATTAACCAGCAGAGATTTGTAGAATTATGAAAAAGGAAAAACATGGTTCAAACTGCAGGTCATTTGGTTAAGATTTGAGGAAGTTACAGCTCCTACAAAACTGACAAGAAACCTATGTCTCCAGGAACAAGTAGGTAGACATTCATAGCATATGAACTTTGAGCTTTATTTTGGCTCATCTAGAGATTGATTTACAACATTGTGTTAACAATCAAGTTTAAGAGTAATATGCAGGAGTAACTTGGTCCAAACCGTTCACAAAACCGATACAAAATGAGAGAGGTGCAGCCGTTTAAACATGCCTATTCTTCCCTTCGGTGTTGAGCAAGAACACGGATCAAAATCAAGAAAAACCCAAATCATGGGCTGGTTTTAAGCTTCTTAACTTCCTCTACATGTTTAGGGGATTAGATGGATACAAAAAGAAGCAAAAACGGTTGAGTTTTGAAGAATGTACCTCCTCCCCGCTGGTAATGGAGTTTTCCGGCGACTTTGGCGAAGACCGGAAACTTTCAGGCCCTCCTTCCGGTGTTTAAACGATTTCTAGGTCAGGTTCTTGGTTCTATTCCACCTAGATACTTCAGGGGAACCGAGAAGTGCAGAAAACGGACAACGAATGAGGGGTTCAACCAAATCCAGCGGGCTGAAGCAGAACCGACGAAAGTTCGCCCATAATCCGGCGACCTTGAATAATTCGACGAGTTTCAAAGATTTCTTGCTACCCATGAGCTCTAAATCATCCCAGGAACACAATAAAAATGATTAATTAGACCGAGTTACAACTGAAACCAATAATTTAGCTAAGAAGAAGCTAGGGTTCTTCACCTTCAAACCCGAATTACTTCCTTTCTGCGCAACGAAACTCCAAATTGGTTGGTGCGTTTTGCTATCCAATAAGAGGTGGTTCTGGGTTTGAAATTTTTTTGAATTTGGTGGTGGTTTCATGGTGGAGGTGGTGGTGTTCTTGGTGGTGATACGTTGGAGAGGGTGATTGTGCTTGAGGGAGGAAGAAGAAGATGGAGGAAGAGATTTTCCACCAGATTTCTTGCCAAGAGAGGAGTCTCTAGATCACATGGTGTAGGTGACACTTGTCACATGCCATGTTTGCATGGGTGACACATAGGTGGGGTATCAAATGCAATTAGGAGAACGTTAGGGTTAACTTGCAAAATCCCCATAATTTTGTTAAATCACAAAGTGTCCCCAACTAAAACTCCCACATTAAATCCATATACCCTATCCCAATTCTCACAAGTCCCATAATGGCCAATTTCAGTCAAGAGTTTCAATTTAATAAAAATTACATAACTGCTCAAGTTCACTCAAATACTACACAATTTATCCCAACTAGCAAATCATATTCTAAACATTCCATGCTGGAAGAATGTCAGTAAACGTTGTTGAACATATATTTTCGACAAATGACTCAAAATTTTGAATTACTACAGTTCAGCCCCTATAAAAAATTCCAGATTGTTACAACCCGTCTCGGCAGTTAAGAACGAAGTTCAAATTTGTGGTAGAGGTTGTGAGATAGGTGGAGTTGCTCGGTAATCTTGGGCCACAACACCAAAGCTGCTACCAATCCAACAGTAACCAGAGAGATACTATTAAAGAACTCACGGAAGCTAGTACTTTGGAACAACGTTCCCTGCAGTACGACCTTCCCTTTGTAGGGGTAGAAGAAAGACAAGTAACCAGCCATATAAGATGCAACAAGAAACACGAACGACATATACAAACTTCTTGTTTCAGCGACCACTCCAATTATGAATGACAAAATTCCTAAGGTTGACACAATTATTGACATCTGCTTTGTTGAGAACTCCATTGCGCATGCTTATCTCGGACATGCCATATGTATTCCGGTGATGTCTAATGCAACCGTTTGCGGTGGGGAGAGAGAGATAATTTGCGGGAGAGAGGTGATTAGGTGTATATTTATCCCTCAATCCTTTTTTTTTCAAAATTTATCCCTCAATATAGTTAGCTCTTTTTTTTAGGACGATCGACTAGTAATTCTAAGAATTTTTTTCCATTTCAAATCAACGGCTAAATATGGGACTTTTTTTTTGTAAATGTCTTGGTGGTGACTTCACTTTGATAAATTAGCGTGTGCAGTTTTAGTGCACAAATCGTGCAATAGAGATGTATATGAAAGTGTGAGTATGCAGATGTTAGTGCAGCTAAGATACTCTAGAAGGGGGGGGGGGGGTAAATAGAGCATGTCAACTTTTTGCAAAACTTGTTAGGAATATGAATTTTTTTGCAAACAATGAAGTTCAAGGCCTTGAAAACTAGTTCAAGCCCTTGGAGAAGATGCAGATAGTATAAAGCAAGTATGCATTTTTCAAGGCCTTGAAAACAAGTTCAAACCCTTGAAAAACAAACAGTTTTGTGTGCTGCAAAAATTATAAGAATGATTTAATGTAAAAGAAGAAGACAAGTGATTTATAGAGTTCAGTCCACTTGGACCTACGTCTCTACCTCAGGGATTAGATCCCTGCAGGATTTTCAACTCAATTCTTTTTAATCAAAAGCTAAGCCCTAGAAGTCAAGCTCAGAGAGTTCCCTTACTCTGTTACAGCTTGTGGTTTTCCCTAACCTGTCTAGTACCTTCTCTAGCTAACTGATTAACTAAGAATTCTCTATTTTTAACTTTGAACAATCCTTGAGAATAGATGTAGAGATAATACAGAAATGATTTACCAATACAGCTCAATACAGAAGAACACTTGGAGTAGAAAACTGCAGTGAAAATGCAGTGAACTTCTGTAGAAAGGATTGAGAGTTTGATGTTCTTCTTTGGTTCTTTGTCAATCCATAAACTTGTCTCTTGTTTTTTCCCGTTGAGTCTCGTATATTGTTGCTTCACGGTGAGCTCTATTTAAACTGTTTGAAGCTCTGCAAATCTTCACTGATTGTCAGCAACAGCTTCCTATTTTTTAGGCAACAACTTTGACTCTCTTTAACAACTTTCTCCAACGGATAGTTGATCACAATCTCTAGAGATATTGTTGTGATCTTGTCCATAAGCAATCTGAGAAGCTGTCATAAGTCTCTGATTGATCACAGGATCAAAATAATCATCTATTTCCAAATCTGCACAACTTCAGTTTAGGAAACAATCCTGCAAATATTGGAAACAAAATTTCCTGCATTATCATGGTCAAACAGATGATATCTTATGCTCAAAACATGTTAGAAAAATTTGTCTTTCATCATCTAATAACAGTGAATCAAACATATAACAGTGAATCAAACATATGAAAGAAAGAGAGAGAATCAACTCATAGAGTTTGCAGAAAACTCCCCTGAGAGTGTGCATACAGGTTAAGCAGTATCAAGGCTTTGAATCCAATTTCAAGGCCTTGAAAATAGCTAAACTATTTTCAAGCCTCTAAGACTGATTCAAGGCTTTGAAAGCTGGTTCAAGGCCTTGAAATAGCTGAGCTATTCCAAGTCTTGCACAAACTGTTCTTTCAATCTCCCCCTTGATGAACGACAAAACCAAATTCTGTTTGATCCTTAGTCTCTGTAATAAACTGATTAGTTCACAATTTATAACACAGTATTTCCAAAAAGATCCAACTTATTCAAAATACCAACAAAAATTTAAACAGTTCAGCAAATAAACCTAAAACTAAAAAGTACTAAAGACCTAGATTTTCTCCCCCTTTTTGACTTTCATCAAAAAGATAGAAGATGTTGGATCAAGTGTCTGGAAAATTTTGAAAAATTTTAAAGAAGAACTTTGAATAAGAGATATTGGGTAAGAAAGAGTAGGCAAGATTAAGGGGTTGGATCTTCATCTTCATCCTGATCTCCTTCCACTTTCTCATTGTCTTCTTCATCAGTTTTGTCCTGCTCTTCCTGTTCCTCTGCATTCCCACCAACAACAGTGATTTCTTCAGTCTTGTCCTTTGCAGTAGCCTTTGGAGATTTCCTTTTATTCTTCAAGGTAATCAGCAGTTCATATGAGTCAGGGCTATTGGTTTCATCTTCTTCCTGTGATGCCTGTTCTGCTACCTGCTTTCCCTTATCTGAAACTGGAGTGACTTCTTCCTGGTCTGAATGCTCACTAGGAAACTCCTTGTCAGAGTCTCCTTTCTTTGTACCTTCAGCATCCTCAGTAACATCAAGCAAAGTCATGCTTCTGGAGATGCCTTTCACCATGTACTTCACTTTCCCCAAATCACTTTCCAGTCCAAAAACAGTTCCTTTGACATCCTACATGTCCAACTCCAAACCATCAAGTCTCTGATTGTCTGTTGGCTGAGAAGTATGACTTGAAGTGGGAGTCAAGGTCTTGGGCTTAGGAAACTTCTTTGAACCTAGTTCTGCTTCAGTCAAGTCTGAGTAAAGTTTCCAAACTTTCTCTTTGGTCTTTACCGCTCCAATGTTCTCAAAGGCTTTCTCATTAAGTACTTAAAATTCAGATGTGACTGATTCCTCTCCAGTAGTTGGAATCTCAAAGTGTTCAAAGAACAAAGTGATCAAGTTTGCATAGGGCAGAGGGTGAACTCTTTTCTTGGTAAGGCTAAAGAGCATATGTTCAATCACTAGTTTTGGAAGATCAATCTCATAGCCATGCATAATCAGATACATGATGTGCATCATTCTCTCAGTCACCAATTCTCTAGAGTGCTCTCTGGGAAAGATACACCTAACCAGGATGGTATGAAGGACTTTGGCTTCAACATTCAACACAGAATGTGTTAACTGTTTGGCTGGGGTTGAGATGTTTGGAAGAAAGAACTCATCTTTGGCTAGCTTCATAGTTTCTGAATTTGGTGGATGGTTGCTAGTATCATACCTCGTTGGACACCCTAGCACATTGGCAAACTCATAGTGATCCAATCTATATATACTATTTGAGAATGTCCTCTCAAACTTTGCGTGAGGAAATGCCTCGTGGAAAATACAATCAATTAATTAATGTAAAAATATTGAGTAAAAGAAATCAGTTAGCCTCCCTACATTAATTTGTTTTACCGAAAAAGATAACTTTCTTTCCAATAAAGTAACGAATTGAAAATTTAAAATCAGAAATGGTATAGTACTATAAGTCAATAAAAAAATAGTGAGAGGTAGTGATTCATTCTTAATTCCATAAAATAAAAAATGGTGTAGTACTATGAATCAAAAATGGTATAGGACTATAAGTCAATAAAAAAAAGTAACGAATTGAAAATTTAAAAGCATTGATCTTCATTGCGAAAAATCTCTCTTGACTGCGTTAATTCATTACCAATAAATTCTCAATTAAATTAATTCACAATAATCACATTTACTAATTTTAAAGTCATTGAAATTATCCTATATATACTCACTTAACGAAGTCCTACTTTTATACTTTAGGATTAGTTCTCTCTTGCTTTCACTTTTTGTTCTTGCTTTAGTTCTCTCTTGTTGTCACTTTTTGTTCTTGCTTGGTCGCCATTTCTTCATTTTTTGTGTGGTTTATATTAAGAACTTCACGAGTGGATACCAGTGTCACAAACAGAGTTCTAATTATTCATACTGAAACTAACTCAAAAACTATTAATTAGTATTTTTATGCTCTTTCTTATACTCTTAGTATTATATTAAAGTTACATCTCTTTAACATATGAAGTGGTAGTTATATTATCATTCATATTCTTGGTATTAATTCTTTTGCATATTCATAATTGACCAGTAGACTTTTCTTTGCAGGGAGTTCATTCTAATGGATGATGATGATGATGGAAGGTTCGTGTCACTGAGTTAGCTTCAATCACTTATGAAAAAGGCCATTTTATGTTGAGATAGAACGCTAGATCAATGATTTATTAGTTTATATGGTTTTTTCTTTACAAAGTAAGCTAAATGTTTGACATTCCAATGTCCATGTCTCCATTTGATTGATTGCCTGTGTATATGATGTTCATAGTTAATATTAAACAAACATGTAAATTTTTAGCTTTAAGATTCCATGGTCTTAAATGTTAATAACCACCGGGATATTAACATTGAAATTTCATATTTGGTCAATATATTATCAGTATAGATGGAATTCCGGAGATGTTTGAAGAATTCTTTGGTTTATTTGTGTGAATTTTCAGATAGACCACGACACATAAGATTTATAATAGACATCGTTACTATGACAAGTAATGAATGTCTTCAAGTTAGGTGATTAAGATTATCTTCATATTAACATTTAACAATGCAGCTAGAGTGGTAGCTCAAGTGGTGGAGCATTGGAAGTCCCTACATGAGGTCTCACCTTCAAACCGCTTTATGACAAAACAATTTCTAAAGAGAAAAACATTTTACAGTTCTTTTGCTATGAGTTATTTTTTAGAATTTTTGAGATGAATGAATAAATAATCCACTAATATTTGGTTTACATAATAGATGCTAGCCTTTGAGCGAACAGTTCTATTTCCAAAATTTTAAATGGACTACATGTAATAAGAAATAAATGTTTGACTGTGTAAGAACTATGTGTATGTTTATAAACATAGTTCATCGGTGTGTTAGAAAAATTAATAAAAGAAAAGTTCCGCAAAAAGGCAAGAGTACATAAAATCAAATCTTTGAATTGCGAAAAAATATTTCTTACTGAATGAATATGCCAAAATTGGGATATTAACAATAATTAAGAAATATACCGATACAGAATTTATTGTGAACTTATACGATCACGAAGTATGACTATTTCATTGGAAGTTAAGAATTATAACATTTTCTTCCATATTACTACTTAGTTTGTAAATGTTCAGTGATAGACTTTAAGATTAACAAAATGGCATACCATACCTCTAGAATGTGTGTACTCCTCTTAATTCATGTATCTTTTATTATGTCACATAAAACAATAATACAAGGACTTTTTAGGCTTTAGGATTCAAATTTTGGAAGTGCAAGCCGAGCATCGCACGGGCTAAATGCTAGTTCAATTACTATCCCAGCAACTTTAGATTTGATCACCAAATGTGCAGATCTCTTAACTTAGGTCAAGATCAGGTAGAAGAGTCTGGTGAGTCTAGGGTAGGCTAATTCTTTAGGATTCAGCATACACCACAAAGAACTCTTCTTCAACATAGAGATGCACTTAAGTTTCATGTGTTCCACCACATGCTTATTGACCATACTACAGAAACCAATAGATCTTGAAGAAAAACCATCTAACCACTGACCTTTAGAAATGTTTGAGACAAACCAAGTCTCATATGGTGCTGAGTTCTTTGTTGAAGCTTGTGAATAGATCTGCAGTGCCATTTCCAATTGACCTTCTGGTTGAGCTTCTATCACCTTTCCTTTCCCCTTTTCTGCCTGAGTTGCTTTCTTCTTCAGCTTCTTTGAACTGGTAGGATCTTTTTCTGGTTGCTTTTCTGTAACAGCTTTCTGCTTCTTTTCCTTTTCTAAAGAGGAGGTTGTAACCTTCTTGACCTTGTTCTTTGGTGGAGGAAGATCTTGAACTGCCTCTGCACTAGGAGTTCTGGAGCTAGAGTCCCCACTGACTTCTTGAACCTCATCCATAACTGCTTTTCTTTTCTCCTCTGAGACAGGTTCCGAACCTCTAGCCCTCTAGATTCTGTCTGAGGCACTCCTTGTGCTCATTAGGGTTTGGGAGAAGAATAGATAGAGGTGGAGTGATACAGAAAGAAGGAGAAGAGAAGAGGATAAATACTCAAAGAGTTTGAGTTTCAAAAGGAAACTAGTATCTCTCTGATCTCAAAAGATTTGCAATGATCAGAGGGATTTCAAATCTTTTATGCCATTGGAAAATCAAATATACGAATACTATTTTTGGCTAAAACAAATTTTTGAAAAGGGTAGGGGCTATATTAGGCAAATATCTACAGAGATATTACCCAACACAGAATGATCCAAGATTATTGACTATCAGTGTAGCAGACTAATTTTCAAGACTTTGAAAAGGTTTTCACGGTCTTGAAAAACCGTAACACTGCAACAAATAAAAGCCAAAGCTTTGAACTGATTTTCAAGGCTTTGAAACTCAGTTCAAACCTTTGAAAACATATAAAACTTACCTTTCTTACCTGATGTGTAATACCCCGTTTAAAACGAAGGGTAAATTGGTAATTTTTTTGCGAGGTATTTAATTCTTTTCGCGAATTACGAATAAAATTATCAGGTTCAAATTATAGTTGGAAAGTTTGTATATTAATTTAGAGAACGACATCTTTATTGTATAGTTGATTTTAACATTTTTAGAAAATTTAATTAAGTGTAGCGTATTGTGTATTCAACCCACTAAATAACCCAACTTAGTGGTGCAACTATAACACCCTAACATTACTAACACATACACACAAAAGAAAAAAATGAAAATGAATGCTGAAGATAATAAAATAATTTTTTATTCCCCTTTTTTGGTAAATTCTCCCACTCCCCAACGTCCCTCTCTCTCTCTCTTTCTCTCATGTTGATTTTTCTCCCCAAATACAACACCTTCTCCTTCTTCTCTTCACACACAGACAACCACCACCACCATACGCTGCCACCACCTCCATCACCGGAAGCACCACCACCCGCACCACCATCACTTCTCCCTCTTCCTCCTCCACCTCCCTCTGCCTCACCCTCTCTCCCTGCCTCTGTTTCTCCCGATGAAAACAGAGCAGCGGCTTGGTGCCGCTGCCTTCCCCGACGGAAACCAAGCCGCCACCGCAACCACAACTCCCTCTCTCCCTCAGTTTCGAGCATCTGTCTCACTCTCTCTGCCTCTCTGTTCTCCCCGAAGAAAACCAGCAGAAAAAGAGCAGCGGCTCAAGCCGCTACCGCCTCCGGCGAAGACCCCGACGGCAAAACCATCGCCACCACCACCTGCATCTCTCCCCAACCCTCTGCTTTAACCCCATAATCATCTTCCCCTCCCTGTTCCGAGCCGAGACGAAGCAACAACAACGGCTAATCGCTGCAGAGACGACCCAGAGACCGCCGCCGGGCGCCGGGCGCCATTGACGCCGGCGAGAAGCTCGCCCAAACCCTATGGCGATACCCACTCCCTCGAATCAATCCCAAATCACTCCTAGAGGTCTGAGGAACTCACTGGTATCAACAATCAGAGCCAACAACACCTCAATCGCCGGAATCGTTCATCACCGCCGGCCACCATCGACGGCGAACCCATCCAGACCCAAATCTTGACCGTTTCTCGCAATTTTTCGATTGGGTAACACCTTAATCACCCTCTGATTCATTTGTGATCATCAAAACATGATTTTATTAGCTCTATATCAAATCGGGTTGTTGGATTTATGCTTGTTCATGATGGGGGGTAGTTCTTGTACTTTCTGAAAAGTTAGGGTCACTTGTGTAGCATAATAAAACTGTTTTTGGTTATTGGGAGGTTATTTCATGTCATTAATGAAAAGTTGATGATCTATTTAGTATTTACATAAACTGCAAATAAAATATAAAATTAAAAATGCATTTTTGTATTATAATTAATTTATAATATTTCTATTGTTTTAATTATATAAAAGATGTTTTTGCTATTTAAAGTTATATGTATGTATTATTTAATATGGGGTATTGTTGTTTTATTGAAAAATAAGCAAGATCAAATATATAGTAGATTTGATCATATAATTTAGTGTGTTTAAATAAATATTTAAAGTACTTAAAAATTAGTGTTTTGAGTAAAGATGTTATTTGTTCAATATTGATAAAATAAAATAAGTTAGGTAGCTACTTTAGAAAACATGTAATAGTAAACTCCTTTATTAATAAATAAATAAAGCTTGATTATTATTTGTAGATATTAGAAATATTTTCTCCAAAATTAATTTATAAATTATGTGAGACTAAACACTTGTTTTATTTGAATAAACATTTTGTAAGTTTTATTGATGAATTTAATTCTTTAATAGTATATATATATATATATTATAATAAATAATTAGCAATAGTTGAATTAGTTGGAATTAAATTTTGTGGTCACTTACAAATAAATGTGTTGTAAAATAGATTGTTATTTTCTAAATATTAGAGTGTATAAATTTAATATGCGATTTATTACTTAATAAATTTTAAGAGTTAGTATTTATATAAATGGTAATTTTTATGAGAAAAATACAATTTGTCTACGTCATCGGATTATTATATAAATTTGGCATGCTAATAATTAAAGGGGTTAATGGGGAGTAATCTCAAATAAGACTTAGAGAAATTTTGCATAGCATACTTGCACACTTTGAATTTGTAATTAATTTAGGAAATTATAAATTGTAGGTGACGAGTTCGTAGACGAGGGCTTCGTTTATCCGTAGAAACTTTGTTCTACTAATTTTTGAGGTGAATAAATATGCCTTACCTAATGTGCCCGTCATCCATTCGTGTGTAAATATTTTTATGATTTCACGTCTCAAATGTGATTTGTGATATACGTGCTCGATTTGAGATTTCAAATACTTGTCGAAATGATTATTTGGAAACTATCACATGGGATTAATAACACGTAATAACGTAAAGAGGAAACAGTTGTGCGGTGGAACCTTATATACATTGTGGTTATTATTATTGGGATGGCACAGCCACCCGACTTATTATGATATATTGCTCGGTTGCGATTTGCCCCGGGCTGCTCCCTGTACTCACCTCTCTGGCCGCAAGAGTCTTAGGGGGGTGCCGGCACTTAAGGTCTTGGATGCATGCGAGATGGTTGGTTTTATATTATTGGGTTGGTTTGTTCCCCGCTACAACTAAAATAATAAATGTGGATTTTCATATGAGAAATAAAAGCAACTGTTGCTTTGACATGGTGGAATGATTTGAGAATGCTAAGTAAAGAGTTGGAATATCTTTCGCAATACAAAATGATTTACTTCCATATTATTCCTCTTTATTTAAAGTGAAAACGTGTCTCTTTCCTGTTTACACATTTGGGTGTTTACTTACTCAGCATTTTGTGCTGACTTTGGAAAAACTGCGGTCTTGTTTCTTTCCCCCCGCAGGTCTAGGTGAAGGAAGCTCGGATTAAGGGAAACGCAGACTCACCTAGTTATGTTAGTAATAAATAAATAATTCGCCTATACGATGCTCATCTTGTTTAATAGTATGTCATGTTTCATGTTGAGACAATCACGTTTATGTAATATATTAAGTATGGATGTTTTGTTTTACGATTTCTGCCGATTCATTCATTTGAACGGCACCGTCCCGAGCTCTCCGGTCCGGAACGGAAGGCTCGGAATTAGGGGGTGTCACATGTGGTATCAGAGCAGGCAATCCTAAAAGGAACTAAAACCTGTAGGGTAATTTAAAATGAATTTAGGGTAAGAAATTTAAAATTTTGACAAGCCGCTTGGGGGTTAAGGGTAGTATGATTTTTACTAAGTCCCACCCACCCACGTCCTTTTCCTCTTCGGAATGACGTTTTGGGCCTTATGATATATGAGTTTATCGGTTTGGAATATGAGATATATGTGATGATACATTCTTACATGATCGTAAGGAGAAGAGTTATATGCTTTGGCTGTTATGTGCAATGCTTGTCCTATTTGAATAGGATATACATGTGTTTCATGAGATAATTCATTTTAATCGTTTATTCCTCGTACAATAGGAAATAATACAATAGGTGATAGTGTAGGAATATGACTGATAGACCACTACGATACTACACCAGGAGAGTCAACCGAGAGCAAATGGCAGCTGAAGGAAGCAACCAACCACCAATGGAGATGCTAGTTGCCCAGATGGCACAGATGACCCAACTCATTGACCGAGTAGTGGGTAATGAGGAGCGTGGAAGACAAAGCTATGCTAAGCAGATAGCTGATTTGAACCCTCACCAATTCACTGGCAAGGAGGACCCCGTGGAACTAGAGAACTGGATAAGGCATTTTGAGAAGCTACTTAAGGTTGTGCATTGCCCTGACGATGAGAAGATCAACTGCGCCATCATCCATCTGGCAGAAGACGCAGATGATTGGTGACCACCAGCCAAGAAGCCTTGCTAGCCCGACCCAATTTCACTTGGGAAGCCTTTAAGACTGCTCTTAGGATGCGGTTCTATCCAGCTCATGTTAAGAGAGGGAAGTGCAATGAGTTCAACAACTTGACACAAGGGAACGGCTCAGTGACAAACTACTTCAAGAAGTTTGTGGAGCTACTAAGGTTCGCAAGCCACACAGTACCTGGTGAGGATGATAAGATCAACAAGTTCATTTCGGGACTACACTTTCAGCTGCAGAAGATCATGCGCAGTAGGACTTACGACACTTTTCACGAGGCATATGATCGAGCAGCTGACATGTGGCAAGCTCAGGAGGTGCAAGATGAGCTTCGTGGGAAGCGCAAGGCACTTGAGGCAGGAGGAAGTATCAGCAACAAGAAATTGAAGCCAAACAATGGAGGAAACAACCAGAACCAGCAGAATCAGGTAGCGCAGCCAGTTCGTCGCTACAACTGCAAGCGTTGTCAGCAGAACCACCCTGGAAGAGACTGCATGGGAAACCTAGTCGTGTGCCACAACTGTGGTAGAAAGGGGCATCGTGCTTATGAATGTAGAGCTCGACCAGCAGGGAACCAACAAGTGTATCGTGGAGGAAATTATCAAGGGCAACCGCAAAACCACTATCTGGGAAACCACCCACAGTATGTGAACCAGCAACCTGCGATCCTACAGCTCGAATATGGGAACAGGAACCCTGGAAACCACAACAACCAGGGAGGAGGCTATGGAAGACAACCGAGCTACAACCAGGGGAATGCAGGACAGCATGGAGCCCAGAACCGCAACAACAATGCTGGACATGGAGGCAACAACAGCAATGCAGCTGGTGCTGGAGGAGCTGTAGCACAGAATGCAAATGTGGGAAGGATTGCTGTCATGACTAAGGCAGAGGCTGATGCTGCTTATGGAGTTGTCACGGGTACTTTCTTTATCCATGGGCAACCAGCTTTTATATTATTTGATTCTGGTGCATCATACTCATTCATATCATCATCATTTGCTGAGAAATTGGGTTTGGATAAGTGTGATAAGAAATCTATCCCAGTAGCAACTCCCACTGGCCAAATAACAGTATGCGACACCGTATTCGATGGGGTAGGAGTGAAAATCCTAGCATGCACCTTTCCTGCAGACTTGATTAAGTTTGATCTTAGAGGTCTAGATGTCATCCTAGGGATCGATTGGCTTAGTAAATATCGAGCCGTCATTGATTGTCATGATCAGAAGGTTCGGTTAAGGGGACCCAACGGTGAGTGAATCTCTTACCGTGGAATCACGAAGGAGCCTTGTATCAGACTAGTTTCAGCACTGACCATAGTCAACCAAGTGAAGAAAGGGAACTCTGCCTACTTATGTTACATCCAAGACGTTTCCAAGAAGGAGAATGTGCTAGAGGAGATACGAGTTGTAAAGGAGTTTCCTGACGTATTCCCAGACGAGATTCCAGGAATGCCACCAAGAAGAGAGTTGGAATTTACTCTGGACTTAGTTTCTGGAACCGCACCAATCTCAAAAGCACCGTACCGGATGGCACCAGCTGAATTGAAGGAGCTAAAGGAGCAACTACAAGAACTCCTCGATAAGGGGTACATACGACCAAGTGTGTCACCCTGGGGAGCACCAGTGCTTTTCGTGAAGAATAAAGATGGAAGCTTGAGGCTATGCATTGATTACCGTGACTTGAACAGTGAAACCATCAAGAATAAGTACCCTCTACCCCGGATTGACGATCTTTTTGATCAATTACAAGGGGCTAGTGTCTTCTCCAAGATTGATTTGAGATCAGGGTACCATCAACTTCGGGTGGCCGAGCAAGATATTCCAAAGACAGCCTTTAGAACGAGATATGGACACTATGAGTTCACTGTGATGCCTTTTGGTTTGACCAATGCACCTGCAGTATTCATGGATTTGATGAACCGAGTAATGAGGCCATTTCTTGATCGATTCGTCGTCGTCTTTATTGATGACATCCTTGTGTACTCGAAGAGCGAGGAAGACCACGAGGAACATCTCAGAAAAGTGTTGCAGACTTTGAGACAAGAACGGTTGTATGCTAAGCTGTCAAAATGTGAGTTTGGCTGGATCGTGTTCCATTTCTGGGTCACATCATCTCGAAGGAAGGAATATCAGTCGACCCAGGAAAGATTTCAGCAGTCAAAGATTGGCCAACGCCGAAGAATGTTTCCGAGATAAGGAGTTTCCTTGGCTTAGCAGGTTACTACAGGCGTTTTGTGAAGGACTTTTCCAAGATTGCCAGGCCGCTGACAGCACTAACAAAGAAGGCAGTAAAATATCAGTGGAAGAAGACTGTGAAGAAGCATTTCAGACACTAAAGGAGAAGCTAACTACAACACCGGTTCTGGCCCTACCAAATGATTCAGGCGAGTTCGAGATATACAGCGATGCATCGAAGAAGGGGTTAGGATGCGTACTCATGCAAGACAGAAGGGTGATTGCATATGCATCAAGACAGCTAAAACCCCACGAGGAGAACTATGCTACTCACGACTTCGAGTTGGCAGCAATTGTTTTCGCGCTGAAGATATGGAGACATCACCTGTACGGAGCAGTTTGCAAGCTTTACACAGATCACCGCAGCCTAAAGTACATCTTCACGCAGAAGGAGCTAAATAATAGGCAACGGAGATGGCTAGAAATATTCAAGGACTATGACTTACGTATCCAGTACCACGAAGGGAAGGCAAACGTAGTTGCTGACGCATTGAGTCGAAAGGCGAGCCATGCCTTGAATGCAATGATAATTTTACCAGAATGTCTATGCCACGAATTCAGAAAGCTCGAGATCGAAGTCGTGGATCAAGGAGGAGTACAGAACTTACTTGGCAGTATGGCAGCCGTACCAGATTTCTTTGAAGAAATAAGGGGTAATCAAGCAGGAGATGTCAAACTGGAGAGAATCAAGAAGAAGATTGCAGCAGGACAAGCCAAAGACTTTCGGATTCACGAAGATGGGAGCATACGCTACAAAGGAAGATGGTGCGTACCTCAGAAGTGTGCAGAAACCAAGGAGAAATTGATGCGTGAAGCGCACAACACGCCATACTCAGTACACCCAGGAGGCGACAAACTCTACAAAGATTTGAAGAAGACATTTTGGTGGCCAAACATGAAGAAGGAAGTAGCATAATTAGTAGCTCGATGTTTAACGTGCCATAAAGTGAAGTTTGAACACAAGCGGATGGGAGGCCTAGTTCAGCCTTTAGACGTACCAGTTTGGAAGTGGGATTCCATTTCCATGGATTTTGTGACGGCACTGCCAACGTCAAAGAACGAACTTAATCAGATTTAGTAGACCGATTGACCAAGACAGCAAGGTTCATTCCGATGAAGGATACATGGAACGGAGCAGAGGGCAGACGCATATGTCAAAAACATAGTGAGATATCATGGAGTTCCAAGCTCTATAATTTCTGACAGAGACCCTAACTTTCTCTCTCATTTCTGGAAGGCGCTTCAGGAGGCAATGGGGACCCAGTTACGATTCAGTACGGCATTCCACCCAGCCACATATGGACAGACAAAAAGAACAATTTAGACATTGGAGGACATGCTAAGGGATTGTTTCATGGACTTCCAAGGTTCATGGGCTGACAAGCTACCACTAATAGAGTTCTCATACAACAACAGATACCACGCCAGCTTCGGCATGGCACCACACGAGGCTTTGTATGGGAGGAAGTGTCGAACACCTTTATGTTGGAATGACATCAGCGAGATAGTGGTTATAGGCCCACAAATGATCGAAGAAATAACCGACCAAGTGAGACTTATCCAGCAAAGAATGAAGGCAGCACAAGACAGACAAAAGTCCTATGCGGATCAGAAAAGGAGACCATTAGAATTCCAGGTAGGTGAAAAAGCGTTTCTAAAAGTTTCACCTACGAAGGGAGTGACAAGATTCAATCAGAAAGGGAAATTGAGCCCAACGTTTATCGGCCCATATGACATTCTGGAGAGAATTGGAGAAGTTGCTTATCGACTGGACTTACCTTTGAATTTGGGACAAGTACACAACGTCTTTCACGTTTCACAGCTGAAGAAGTACGTACCAGACCCATCTCATGTGCTAGATCCGGAACCAATTGAGTTAGACCCATCTTTGACATACGAGGAGCACCCTGTCAAGATTCTTGATATTAAGACGAGAGACACGCGTACCAAGAGTGTTAAGCTAGTAAAAGTTTTATGGACGAACAACCATACGGAAGTGGCTACTTGGGAAGCAGAAGATGACATGAGAAAGAAGTACCCTCATCTGTTTAATGAGGTAAATTGAGTTCCGGGGACGTCACTCTCCTAAGGGGGAGAGGATGTAACCTTTCGCTTTAGTATTTAGTACCCTTACGATCCTAAAATAAATCCTGACTTTTCCTGTTATCTCTGGTTAGTTTCATAATATATTTCGTGGACCATCATATAGAGATACCCTTGCATCATATAGAATCTATTTGATCTTTGAGTAGCTTTAGCTTCGAGGACGAAGCTCTCTTTAAGGGGGGAAGGATGTAATACCCCGTTTAAAACGAAGGGTAAATTGGCAATTTTCTTTGCGAGGTATTTAATTTTATTCGCGAATTATGAATTCGGAAAATTTCGGGTTCAAATTATAGTTGGAAAGTTCGTATATTAATTTAGAGAACGAAATCTTTATTTTATAGTTGATTTTAACATTTTTAGAAAATTTAATTAAGTGTAGCCTATTGTGTACCCAACCCACTAAATAACCCAACTTAGTGGTGCAACTATAACACCCTAACATTACTAACACATACACACACAAAAAAAAATGAAAATGAATGCTGAAGATAATAAAATAATTTTTTATTCCCCTTTTTTTGGTAAATTCTCCCACTCCCCAACGTCCCCCTCTCTCTCTCTTTCTCTCCTGTTGATTTTTCTCCTCAAATACAACACCTTCTCCTTCTTCTCTTCACACACAGACAACCACCACCACCATACGCTGCCACCACCTCCATCACCGGCAGCACCACCACCTGCACCACCATCACTTCTCCCTCTTCCTCCTCCACCTCCCTCTGCCTCACCCACTCTCCCTACCTTTGTTTCTCCCGACGAAAACAAATCAGCGGCTTGGTGCCGCTGCCTTCCCCGACGGCAACCAAGCCGCCACCGCGAACACAGCTCCCTTTCTCCCTCAGTTTCGACCATTTGTCTCACTCTCTCTCTGCCTCTCTGTTCTCCCCGAAGAAAACCAGCAAAAACAGAGCAGCGGCTCAAGCCGCTGCCGCCTCCGGCGAAGACCCCGAAGGCAAAACCATCGCCACCACCACCTGCATCTCTCCCCAACCCTCTGCTTTAACCCCGTAATCATCTTCCCCTCCCTGTTCCGAGCCGAGACGAAGCAACAACAACGGCTAATCGCTGCAGAGACGACCCAGAGACCGCCGCCGGGCGCCCGACGCCATTGACGCAGGCGAGAAGCTCGCCCAAACCCTCTGGCGATACCCACTCCCTCTAATCAATCCCAAATCACTCCTAGAGGTCCGAGGAACTCACTGGTATCAACAATCGGAGCCAACAACACCTCAATCGCCGGAATCGTTCATCACCGCCCGCCACCATCGGCGGCGAACCCACCCGGACCCAAATCTTGACCGTTTCTCGCGATTTTTCGCTTGGGTAACACCTAAATCACCCTCTGATTCATTTGTGATCATCAAAACATGATTTTATTAGCTCTATATCAAATCGAGTTGTTGGATCTATGCTTGTTCATGTTGGGGGGTTGTTCTTGTACTTTTTGAAAAGTTAGGGTCACTTGTGTAGCATAATAAAACTGTTTTTGGTTATTGGGAGGTTATTTCATGTCATTAATGAAAAGTTGAGGATCTATTTAGTATTTACATAAGCTGCAAATAAAATATAAAATTAAAAATGCATTTTTGTATTATAATTAATTTATAATATTTCTAGTTATTGTTTTAATTATATAAAAGATGTTTTTGCTATTTAAAGTTATATATATGTATTATTTAATATGGAGTATTGTTGTTTTATTGAAAAATAAGCAAGATCAAATATATAGTAGATTTGATCATATAATTTAGTGTGTTTAAATAAATATTTAAAGTACTTAAAAATTAGTGTTTTGAGTAAATATGTTATTTGTTCAATATTGATAAAATAAAATAAGTTAGGGAGCTATTTTAGAAAATATGTAATAGTAAACTCCTTTATTAATAAATAAATAAAGCTTGATTATTATTTGTAGATATTAGAAATATTTTCTCCAAAATTAATTTATAAATTATGTGAGACTAAACACTTGTTTTATTTGAATAAACATTTTGTGAGTTTTATTGATGAATTTAATTCTTTAATAGTATATCTATATATTATAATAAATAATTAGCAATAGTTGAATTAGTTGGAATTAAATTTTGTGGTCACTTACAAATAAATGTGTTGTAAAATAGATTGTTATTTTCTAAATATTAGAGTGTATAAATTTAATATGCGATTTATTACTTAATAAATTTTAAGAGTTAGTATTTATATAAATGGTAATTTTTATGAGAAAAATACAATTTGTCTACGTCATCGGATTATTATATAAATTTGGCATGCTAATAATTAAAGGGGTTAATGGGGAGTAATCTCAAATAAGACTTAGAGAAATTTTGCATAGCATACTTGCACACTTTGGATTTGTAATTAATTTAGAAAATTATAAATTGTAGGTGACGAGTTCGTAGACGAGGGCTTCGTTTATCCGTAGAAGCTTTGTTCTACTAATTGTCGAGTTGAGTAAATATGCCTTACCTAATGTGCCCGTCCTCCATTTGTGTCTAAATATTTTTATGATTTTACGTCTCAAAATGTGATTTGTGATATACGTGCTCGATTTGAGATTTCAAATACTTGTCGAAATGATTATTTGGAAACTATCACATGGGATTAATAACACGTAATAACGTAAAGAGGAAACAGTTGTGCGGTGGAACCTTATATACATTGTGGTTATGATTATTGGGATGGCACAGCCACCGGCTTATTATGATATTTTGCTCGGTTGCGGTTTGCCCCGGGCTGCTCCCTGTACTCACCTCTCTGGCGGCAAGAGTCTTAGGGGGGTGCCGGCACTTAAGGTCTTGGATGCATGCGAGATAGTTGGTTCTATATTATTGGATTGGTTCGTTCCCCGCTACAACTAAAATAATAAATGTGGATTTTCATATGAGAAATAAAAGCAACTGTTGCTTTGAAATGGTGGAATGATTTGAGAATGTTAAGTAAAGAGTTGGAATATTCATATCTACGCTTTCGCAATACAAGATGATTTACTTCCATATTATTCCTCTTTATTTAAAGTGAAAACGTGTCTCTTTCCTGTTTACACGTTTGGGTGTTTACTTACTCAGCATTTTGTGCTGACTTTGGAAAAACTGCGGTCTTGTTTCTTTCCCCAGCAGGTCTAGGTGAAGGAAGCTCGGATTAAGGGAAACGCGGACTCACCTAGTTATGTTAGTAATAAATAAATAATTCGCCTAGACGATGCTCATCTTGTTTAATAGTATGTCATGTTTTATGTTGAGACAATCACGTTTATGTAATATATTAAGTATGGATGTTTTGTTTCACGATTTCCGACGATTCATTCATTTGAACGGCACCCTCCCGAGCTCTCCGTTCCGGAACGGAAGGCTCGGAATCAGGGGGTGTCACAGGATGCTCCCCCTAAACCAATGTATCTTTATTTAGCATTCCCAATTCCAATCTTATAAATGAGAACCTTTCATCTGCTAATGGTTTAGTGAAGATATCTGCTATTTGCATGTTATTAGCAACAAATTCAAGAACAATATCACCTTTTCTCAGCATGATCTCTGATGAAATGGTGTCTGACATCAATGTGCTTGGTTCTTGAGTGTTGCAATGGATTCTTTGTAATTGAATTTGCACTGGTGTTATCATACTTAATAGGTATGCCCCTGAAATCAAATCCAAGGTCTCTTAGCTGTTGAGCAATCCATAACACTTGTGAGCAACATGCTCCTGCAACTATTTATTCAGCTTCAGCTATTGATAGAGCAACTGAATTCTGTTTCTTGGAATGCCAACTGATCAAGGATGATCCAATGAATTGGCAAGTTCCTGAAGTACTTTTCCTATCAACCTTGTAACCTGCAAAGTCAGCATCTGAAAAACCATGTAAAGAGAAGTTAGAATGTCTTCGATACCAAATCCCTAAGTCTTTGGTACCATTGAGATATCTGAATATTCTCTTCACAGCAGTCAAGTGTGATTCTTTTGGATAAGCTTGAAATCTAGCACACATACACACAGTAAACATAATATCTGGTCTGCTTGCTGTCATATAGAGTAATAATCCAATCATGCCTCTATACTCTTTTATATTGACACTCTTACCAGATTCATCCTTGTCTAAGGATAGTGTAGAACTCATAGGGGTCTTGGCTTCCTTACATTGAGCCATGCTATATTGGTTTAGTAAGTCTCTTGTGTACTTGCTTTGATGCAAAAAGATGCCCTTATTCAATTGATGTATTTGAAGTCCTAGGAAAAAGTTCAACCCTCCCATCATGCTCATCTCAAATTCCCTGCTCATAAGACTTGAGAATTCTGTGGATAATTGATCATTAGTAGCTCCAAACAATATATCATCAACATATATCTGAACTACAAGTAAATATTTCTCATGAGTCTTTATGAAAAGAGTATTGTCTACTAAACATGTTTTGAAATCATTTTCAAGTAAAAACTTTGACATTCTTTCATACCAAGCTCTTGGAACTTGTTTCAAACCATAAAGAGCTTTGTCAAGTTTGTAAACATGTTCTGGAAATTTGTCATTTTCAAAACCAGGTGGTTGTGCAACATAAACATCTTCTTGTAAATAGCCATTCAAGAAAGCACAATTCACATCCATTTGAAACAGTTTCATGTTCTTGTAAGATGCAAAAGCAAGAAAAATTCTAAATGCTTCTAACCTGCCAACTGGAGAAAAAAATTCCTCATAATCAATACCTTCTTCTTGATTGTAACCTTGAGAAACTAACCTTGCTATGTTTCTGATCACATTGCCACTTTCATCCAACTTATTTCTGAATACCCATCTGGTACCAATGACATACTGGTTTGTAGGTGGAGGAACCAGGTTCCAAACCTTATTCCTTTCAAACTCATTGAGTTCACTTTGCATAGCAATGATCAGTCTTCTTCTTGTAGAACTTCTTTCACAGTTTTTGGTTCTACAAGAGAAATAATAGCACTAAAAGCACATAAGTTCTTCAACTGTGATCTAGTTTGTGTACCAGAGGTTGGATCTGATATGATATTTTCAGCTGGATGGGATGAGAGATATTTGAATCTCTTTCTTGGAGACCATGGTTCAGGCTCTCCATAGACCTTATCTGGTCTTGAAGTAGTGGCTTTGTCACTTGAATCCTTCTGATCATCTTTTTCAAGGCTTCGAGGTTTACTTTCAAGGCCTTGAGAATGTCTTCTATTTTCTTCTGAACCTTTCTTGAATCCTAATGGATTCTAAGTCTATTCCTCTGATTCATGCTTGTTCAAATTCAAGTCTGCAAAACTTTCACTCAAAGAACCAACATAGCTTTCATAAAAAATAACATGAATGCTCTCTTCCATTGTTGTGGATGAAAAAAGTACATCCAAAGGGGCTGAAGTATGAAATGTTTGGCTTCCTCCCTTTTAATAGTTCATAGGGGTTCTTCTTCAAAATGGGTCTGATCAAGCACCTGTTCAAAATATAGTTTGTTATATTTACAGCTTCTGCCCAATAATGTTTTGGCAGCTTGTTTTCAAGAAGCATTGTTCTTGACATATCTTCAAGAGTTCTGTTATTTCTTTCAACAACACCATTATGTTGAGGAGTTCTTGGAGCTGAAAATTTGTGAGTAATACCATGCTTATCACAGAATAGATCACATTCTAACTAATCAAATTCTCTACCATGATCACTTCTGATTGAAGCTACAGGTAGGTTTTTCAAGTTTTGAAGTTCTCTGCAAAGCTTTGAAAATTCAGAGAGTGCTTCAGATTTTTCTTTGAGAAACATAACCCAAGTATATCTAGAAAAATCATCTACAACAACTAGCATATACCTTTTACCTTTTGGAGTAGGAGTCCTCATAGGACCACAGAGATCCATATGAAGCAATTCAATAGGTCTAGTTGTACTTACATACTTCTTTGGTTTGAAGGAACTTCTGGTCTGCTTGCCTTGTGCACAGGCTTTGCACATTTCATCTTCTTTGAACTTGATGGATGGAAATCCTCCTACCAAGTCTTTGGAAATCAACTTGTTCAAAGTATGCAAACTGATATGACCAAGTTTTCTGTGCCAAAGCTTTGAATCCTCTTTCAAGGCCTTGAGACACTTCAAACTTTCACCTGCAACTTTGTTAGTCTGAAAAGTATAAACATTGTTTGATCTAGAGGCTGTGAGAATGAAATCTCCTGATTTCTCATTTTGCACCACACACTTCTCTTTATCAAAGATAACTTTGTTGCCATTATCACAAAGCTGAGATTCAATAAGCAAGTTAAATTTCAAACCTTCAACTAGATACACATTAGAAATAGAGTTTTCAGAATTTTTACCAACTTTTCCAATACCAAGAATATTGCATTTGCCTTTGTCACCAAGTGTTATTGAACCTTCTGATTGCTCCTTCAATTATGATAATAGAGATCTATATCCACTCATATGTCTTGAGAAACCACTGTCCATAAACCACTTCTGTTCTTTGATATTGGTGAAAACCTACAAACACCAATCACTGCCTTACCCAGCTATTAGACCAAGTGTGGAATTTAGATTCATATTCAGGATCAACCACGTTAGGTGGCCTAATCCCTTTAGGAACCCAAATCTGCTTAACTTGTCCTTTGAGTTGAAAAGGAAAAGTGTTCCTCATTATGTGAGGGTCTCTTCTTCTAAAAGGACAAGTCATCTTACATGACCAGTTTTGCAGCAGTAATGACATGTAGGAGAAGTTTTGTTTCCAGCTTTCACAAATCTGGTATTGTTACTTCTTGGAAAGTTTGGATTGAATCCAACACCAGCTTTGTGAACAGACTGTGAACTTCCTCCAAGAATCAAGTTCAACTTGTGTTCTGATCCAGCAACCTTGACTTTGACCAATTCAGATTCTTGAAGTTTCTCAGTAAGAGTAGTCTTTTGTTTCTCTAACTCATCAACCTGATGTCTAAGATTAACAAGGCTGTCACTCATTGAGGAGTTCTCAGTGACTACTTCCTTGACTTGTGTTTTCAAGGCCTTGAAATCACTATCAGTTTTATTCTGAGAGATTTCAAGATTCTGATTTAGGCAAACAAGTTGTAAGTTTTCTTTTGCTTGCTCATGAACTTTTTCTTTCAAAAGTCTGATCTCTTTTAGATAATCTTCCTCATTCAATAGCATTGTTCTGAGATATTCTGAAAGAGCTTCTTTTGGTTTTGAAATCAGAAAATTTACCATTACCTTAATGTTCTTCTCAGAACTTTCATCATGTTTGGCCATGAAGCATAGGTTGGCATGTTCTTCCTCAGATTCAAATTCACTAGAGCTATCTGAATCACTCCATGAAGCAATCATGGATTTCTTTCTTCTGTCATGATCTTTCTTTTGAAAGCTGTTGCTTTTCTTGTGTGGACAATCTCTTATCAAGTGTCATGCATCACCACATTCAAAGAAGTTCATAACTTTTGTTTTGTTTTGTGAAGAGGACTTACCTTTGTAGTCCTTGCTGTTGGATGATCTATGCCTTTCTCTGTTGAAATCTTTATTTCCAAAGTTTTTCTTCATTTTGAGAATCCTTGTCAAGACTTTGGAAACTAAGGCAATTGGATCTTCATCATCACCATCCTCAGTTTCAAGGCTCTGTGTTCTCTCATTCTCTTTGGCTTTGAGATCTAAGTTCTTGACACCATCTGGGAGTTCTCCATAAACTTCATTCATAGATATCTCATGTGTCAGGAGCTTCCCTTGTAGGTCATAAAGTTGTAAAGTTGAGAGATTCTGAGCTTCTTCAATAGCAGTGGTCTTTGGTTCCCATTTTGCCTTTGGAAGACTTCTGAGAATCTTCCTCACCTTTTCTTCATTGGAATATTTTTTTCCCAGTGAATCAAGGTTGTTGGCAATATCAGTGAACCTCTTGAACATGTCTCTGATGGACTCATCTGCATTCATCTTAAACAACTCATATAACCTGAGATAAATGTTGATATTGGTTTGCTTGACTTGACTGGTTCCCTCAAAGGTAACCACAAGCTTATCCCAGATTTCTTTTGCAGTTGTGCATCCAGAGATCCTGTTGAATTCATCTGTACTCAAAGCACAATACAAAATATTAATGGCTTTGTAGTTCTTAGACAATTTCTCTAATTCAGAAGAGGAGAGTGAGTCTTCTGTTTTGGGAGTTCTGATCCTATCTTTCTCTGTGTAGAAAGTATGAGGTCCACTTTGGATAATGGTCCAAAGCTCTAGATCTTGATCAATAATGAACATTTTCATGAGAGCTTTCCGGTGAGCAAAATTTTCTCCACAGAATAGAGGAGGTCTTTTAGCAGCTCTTCCCTGTGAGAAACCACCATCACCTGCAGTACTCATGATCACCATATGGTTAAATCTTATACAGTGACACAAGCTCTGATACCAATTAAAAGTGTGAGTATGCAGATGTTAGTGCAGCTAAGATACTCTAGAAGGGGGGGGGGGGTGTTGAATAGAGTATGCCAACTTTTTACAAAACTTGCTAGGAAGATGAAAACTTTTGCAAACAATGAAGTTCAAGGCCTTGAATACTAGTTCAAGCCCTTGGAGAAGATGCAGACAGTATAAAGCAAGTATGCCTTTTTCAAAGCCTTCAAAACAAGTTCAAACCCTTGAAAAACAAACAGTTTTGTGTTTTGCAAAAACTATAAGAAAGAATTAACTGTAAATGCAGAAGAAAAGTGATTTATAGAGTTCAGTCCACTTGGACCTACGTCTCTACCTAAGGGATTAGATCCCTGCAGGATTTTCAACTCAATTCTTATTAATCAAAAGCTAAGCCCTAGAAGTCAAGCCCAGAGAGTTCCCTTACTCTGTTACAACTTGTGGTTTTCCCTAACCTGTCTAGTACCTGCTCTAGCTAACTGATTAACTAATAATTCTATATTTTTAACTTTGAAAAATCCTTGAGAATAGTTGTAGAGATAATACATAAATGATCTACCAATACAGCTCAATACAGAAGAACACTTGGAGTAGAAAACTGCAGTGAAAATGCAGTGAACTTCTGTGGAAAGGATTGAGAGTTTGATGTTCTTCTTTGGTGCTTTGTCAATCCAGAAACTTGTCTCTTGTTTTTGCCTGTTGAGTCTCGTATATTGTTGCTTCAAGGTGAGATCTATTTAAACTGTTTGAAGCTCTGCAAATCTTCCCAGATTTTCAGCAACAACTTCCTATTTTGTAGGCAACAGCTTTGACTCCCTTTAACAGCTTTCTCCAACAGATAGTTGATCACAATCTCCAGAGATATTGTTGTGATCTTATCCATATGCAATCTGAGAAGCTGTCATAAGTCTCTGATTGATCACAGGATCAAAATAATCATCTATTTCCAAATCTGCACAACTTCAGTTTAGGAAACAATCCTGCAAATATTGGAAACAAAATTTCCTGCATTATCATGGTCAAACAGATGATATCTTATGCTCAAAACATGTTAGATAAATTTGTCTTTCATCATCTAATAATAGTGAATAAAACATGTGAAAGAAAGAGAGAGAATCAACTCAGAGAGTTTGCAGAAAACTCCCCCTGAGAGTGTGAATACAGGTTAAGCAGTTTCATGGCTTTGAATCCAATTTCAAGGCCTTGAGCTATTTTCAAGCCTCTAAGACTGATTTAAGGCTTTGAAAGCTGGTTCAAAGCCTTGAAATAGCTGAGCTATTCCAAGTCTTGCACAACCTGTTCTTTGAGTATAAAATGAAATACTTTCCATTACCTTATTAGTAGTGGAAGTAGTGATGATTCTTATTAAAAGAGTGAACATTAAAGCCCTTGTTGCAGCTAAAAGAAGTCCCTACCATGGAAACTGAGCATCATATTTCATGGAAATGCCTAGAAATAAGGAAATATCTAGCGACCACACAAGAAACATAGAGAACCACCAAGAAGAACATCCTCTTACTTTCTTTTCTTTCCCGCTCTAGTTATGCATTTCAAGTGTTATGCCAAAAATTTAAAAATTTTATGTTCCATAGAAAATGGTCACGTGGGAGAGCGTGACAACGACTGTATAAAAACCTATACCATATTGTTAGCAAGAATGTTGAGGTGGATGCTTCCTTGCTACTTATATGCTGGCAAGCCAATATTGAAATTTTCGTTCACAATAGCTGAGATATTGTAACGGTTGCCCTGGGAAGTGAACATATTAGAGGAAAAAACGGAGATTTGTTTTCTGCGCTGTAGAGATTCAACTCCAGGATGATAGAGGGACCAAGAGGTGGATTATGAAGTGATATCCAATGACAAACCTTGACTTTGGAGAAGATTTGGGAGCTAAGGGAGCTGTCCAGGAAGGAGGCAATCACGACTCATTCAAATGTAAAATTCTCGATTACTAGTTCCTTTTTAGGCCTGACCCTATCTGATGTGTTGCTACATATTTAGGAAATGCCAAGAAAATATTTGGAAAATGCCAAGCACGGGAGATGTGTCTATGTTAGAGGGCCTTGGTAATATCTACGACCAAAATTGCATAAGCTGCTCCACTACTGCTATTAGCCAATACGGATATCAGAAGGTGCTCCTTCACATTACCGGTCCGGGGTTCAGGAAAATGCCTTGGACCCGAAACCTAGAATCCTAAAATCTTTCAATGGAAATGCCTAATACACAACTGCAAGGCTGGATACTTCAACCGGGACCAAAGTGATCATTAACGGTTCCATCCGGTACCCGAAGAAGATGTAAATTGAGAGAAGAACAAATGAGGTGATCACCACGTGTCATCTCGTAGAGTACTTGTTTCAACACCTACTTTGGTAGCATAGCGTAGCGTGACTGGATGTCAATATTGGTAGCATGGGGTCCTCTCGTCTCGTTTCATCTCATCTCTTGGAATCAAAACTACGCGTCCCATTAGATAGTTGGGTTATTCAAGCGTCTCATCTCTTGGAATCAAAACTGCATGTCTCACTTCTTGGAATCAAAACTACATGTCCCATTAGATGTTTGTAGTTTTGATTAGAGATAAGGTGAAACGAGACGAAAGGACCCCATGCTAGTCCTTTCGTCTCGTTTCATCTCATCTCTTGGAATCAAAACTACATGTCCCACTACATAGTTCGGGTATTAAGGTAAATTATTTGACAAAAAGTTAGTGGAAGTGTAATAATTACATGTCCCTTAGATATCCCCTTATATAGGTGGGTTCCCCTTAGATAGCTTGATTTATACCCAACTATAACCTATCATATCTCATTTTCTATTTGGTATTATTGAGGGTTCAAATCTGTATTGGAATCCCTAGATTTCCCTCTTCTCAGATGTGTTTTCAGATTTCAACATTTCCTTCTCAGATGCCCAAAAATTGGCTATGAGGTTGACTAGTTTGAGTTGACTTTCTCTCATCTTTGAATTTTAGTTTAACAACTTAAATGATCTTTTCACTCTTAGAGCTCTTCATGAAAGTATCTCAAATTGAGATTTTGGGTTTGTATGTTAAATTTGATAACTTTTTTTACTTTTGGGAACTCATATATGTAATTTCATTGTACCATTTGTTCACCCATCCAATATCTTACTTGAAACTGGGTTTGGTTCCTATTTGACCATATCTACCATAGCTGGACACAAAGTGGACTTATTTTGTTTCTCTTTTAAATGTTCTAAGCTTGAGACAATCTTTGAATTCAACATGCACGGACTGCATAATTTTCTCTCCAAAAGCTCTCCTCCATACCTCGACCGTCGTTGTGCAGGGTATAAATACATGAGTCTCATATTCTGGTTAGGTTTTACACTTGTGGCAGTATATATCGATTCCTTTACTGATTATATTTGTCTTCACTACAAAGGACTTTCTCCCCCCCTCTCCACATTAGAAATAAACAATTTTGGGGGGTTTTCATTCCCATACATTCTCTGTAAAGTATGACTGATTGGAGATGTCCCCTACCATCTGCCATGATGAGTGAAGTTCTATGAGCAACATAACCCAACTTCACCGTGTACATGAAACATCCCATGATCTCGGTTCAGGGTTAATGCGACAACAGAGATTATATTTTAGCTAATGTGTATCACAAAGCTTGTAAAAAAAGTTTAACAAAATTAAAGTGTTTGCGATAAGCTAAACTATTTAATTTTAAGCTCAACGTCTTCGTCTTGATCTGTGTTCCCATACCAGCTTGTAAAAATATGTTGTGTTTTTGAAATAGAAAAAGTAGACACCATAGTTTGAAAATAATAAGTCGAAACTGAGTATATACTTACTACAACAGTAAACGATGGGTGGACTGAAAAAGGTGGGGAAAGAGTAGTTGGAGCCTATTGTACACAAGAGTACGAGTGTGCATGTTACTACACACCCTCAATTTACGACTACATGTGATACATCAGAAGACTACAATCGTAAACCCAAGGGAACGGTCCCTGTGCAACAATATAATAGATAGGGTAATCGGCAAGGCCATAAGATCAAAGCTATTATAATAACAAGGAATGCGTAAAGATAATCCAGACGCAGTAGAATAATTGAAACGTAGAACTAATCTAACAGTATAGCAGTTATATGAAAACGTAAAAGACACGGCATACAAGATTCTTACCGTATGGAATATTAACTATTTTCCGCCAGAACGAGTGTTAGGACGAAAATCCAATGCTAGCACCAACAAGTACTAGACACTATGTTGCATGAACTGTCTGATATAAGATAGAGAACGAGCTACTCACCATACTACATTTTGCTTGCCTAGTTCATGCAATAAATTGTGTACATCCCCACGCATGTGGCAATCTAAGCCTCGCTTGAATCTAGTACGTATCAACAAACTAAATCCTCGAGCTAGTGACCCAATATACACCGTGCACCTCGTATAGGCGTGTACCCTAGGACATTTCCTCTGGTAGTTCGTCAAGTGAACAATTCTATCACCATTTAGTTCTTGAGTGAACAACTCTATTATATAGATATGAATAACACAAACTACACCTATAGCTGGAGACTCTAAACAAAGCAAAACGAATTCTAGACCTAACAAATACAAGAGACAAACCCTAGATAAAACTATGGTTGAATCTAAAAGTCCCAATATAGGGGAAGCAAACTCAAATATGAAAGATTCAATATTATTCGAGATAACATATTTGGAAACAATATAGACTCTAGAATGAGTTTGAGAGAGAAATATTTGTGTCCAGATTCAATGAGATGTCTATAGAGAAGAGACATTATAAAACACAGATCTGAGGAAAAATCAAACTAAGAAGAAGATCAAAGCACTTGGTTTAGTCTATGTAAACAGAAAATCTAATCTAGACTCAGGTGGACTAAAAGAAGACTTGTTCAAGATCAATAGGAGAAGATTAATCTTGAGACTCAATAAAAAAATAGCAGACTTACCTCGATTGATCCTGAAATAGACATAACGACTTCGAATCTTTGAATTGAACATGAGGGAAGCTAAAGCGTCACTGGAGGAGCACTTGAAGCAGAATTGTCGGCCAGGGGATTCTTTTGTTGCCGGTGGCCGAATCCTAGAAGGGAGGCTCTCTCACTCTCTCACATTTTAGGGTGTCTAGAGTAATGATCCAAAACTTAATTTTCTATGAATTCTTACCCTATACTTATAGGGAAGATTACTTGTTTACTAAACAAGAGAGTTATAAAGAATATCAATTATGAATCTAGACTTATAGAAATTAAATTAAACTTAAAACTCTATTTAAAGAAAAATTAATTATTAAGAGTTTTACTTATAAAGAAAATCAAATTTCCATAAATAAAAATATATTCTTAATTTTGAAATCCATATAAAGAAATTATTATCACAATAATATTTTTTAGAAAAAACCATTTCAATTTCTTGGAATGGAAATTAAGCTGCCAAGTATTCTTATTTAATAATTTAAAAAGATTCATAATCACTATAAATTCAACTATTCAATATTTTATTTCATAAATTGAATAATAAAACATATAGTTGTGGTCAAAATTTTGAGAGAAAATAATATAGTAATTGCTAATTTTTAATGGAGATATAATAAATATATTATGTTTGATTTTATACTAAACTCTTTGAATTAACTGCAAATAGAAAACTGATCAAGTTCATAAAAGAGTTTTAATAAGAAAGTACATCTTATTGTTATCACTATCACGATATATATTATGTTAATACCACTCCGTCCCAGCTCTTTCTTCTCATTGAGCTGGGACACAAATTAAGAAATGTCCGTTTTTGACAATTTTGCCCCCATTCAACCATTGACTATTCTTCTTTTTCCTCTCCTCTCCCTCTATCTTTGGTTCACCACAACAACACACCACCACCACATCAACACACCACATCAACACACCACCAGTCCACCACCGTACCAAATACAAATCCAATTAAACATTTATCCAAAAAATTGAAGATCATAAACATATCAAGAACAGATAAAAAATTACAGAATTTAAAGATAAAAAACCATACCAAAATAGCATATTTTTACAGATAAAAATTGAAGATATGAAAACATAATCAAAAGTAATTCAACAACCTATTCTAAACAGGGAAGATGGAGCAGGGGAAGGAGGAGTTAAATAACAGAGGTCGCCACCACCATTCTGTCACTGCCACCGTCCTCCACCACCGAAAACAACACCACCACCGGCACATGATACATGCCAGAGAGAGGGTGAGAAAACAAGAAGAAGAAGAAGAAGAAGAAGAAGAAGAAGAAGAAGAAGAAGAAGAAGAAAACGAGGAGGAGAAAGACTAGCAGACCTATCACCGGAGCCGATAAATGACAACCGCCGCAGATCGGAGCATATCTTCTTCCACAGTCAAATACGGTGGTTCTCTTCACCTACGATGACCGATCGAGAGGTAAACCTTCCTTGCCTTCGTTGTCTTCCCCTTCTTCGTCCTCTCTAACCCTCTCACACTCTCTAGTATCCTTTCTCTTCCATGAGCCTCTCTGTCTCTCTCCCACCTCCTCTTTTCCAACTCCATTTTCTTTGTCACTGTCTCTCCTCTGATGTGAGTAGGTGAATTGTTTGGTGAGAGTATGCTGAGAAGAGATAAGGTTGGGTTAAACTATGAGTGGGGTTGGGAAGGGAAAATGTAGGTGGGTATTATTTGTGAGGGTATTTCAGTCATTTCAAGTGTTTAAGGTTACTAAATTAGGGAATGGGAAGAAAGAGGTGGGACGTCCCAATAAGGAAATTGGGAAGAAAGAGCTGGGGCGGAGTGGTAAGATGTAATTTGTTCCTAATTAAACTCTCTTTACTAACTCACAATTCATCGAAAAAATAGGATACCCGATTTCACTCTCCTCTCGAGAAAACATGACGTCATAAACTTCCATCCCATTCCAAACGATATCTGTCCATTTCCTCCTTCCTAATTGTGCAAATTTTTAAATTTTGACTTCATCTTTCAGTACCCAAGCAGATAACTGTCTACATAACTGCCCTTTTCAATTACTTTAGCAGTTTCTGACAGTTTTTGTCGGTTGTCTGCTGAGTTTTATGATCGTATCCTCTTACCAAATTCTATTACTTCACAAAAATTCATTCTCCATTCTCCAAACAAAATGGCGTCCAGTTCACACAAAAATAAATTGGATTTCTTGTTTGGTAAATCATCAACAGAAATCAATAAGATGATGTTACATCTACAACATACTTATAAGGAGAAGAAATGTTGTAATGTCAAAGAGTCTTCTCTTGAGGAAGGACATGGTACTTTCCTTCATAGTGTATTTGGAAAGGTAATTACCACTAGAAATATCAATATTAGCCACCTGAAAAATGTAAGGTCTAGGGCCTAGAAGGACCCGGAGGGCTTTGAAGTCAAAACATTGGGAGAAAACCTGTTTTAATTTGTTTTCGAGTCTGAAGAGCAAGTGGAGTCCTTTCTAGAATCACAACCATTGTCCTATAAGGGGGACATGATTGTTATTGAAAAGTGGTACCGTTGGCGTAAGATGTTGGAAGCACACTTCAACAGAGCTTATTTGTAGATACATGTTTGGAATTTGTCACAAGATTTCCAAACTAGAGCAGTTGCTGAAGATGTGGGAAACTATCTAGGAACCATTCATGAAATTGTTTTTCCTACTATTGGACAATTGGTAGGGCATTGCCTACGCATGATTGTGGTTGAATTGCGCGAGCCACTCAGTCATGCAGCCTTGGCAACAATTTCTGATGAAAGTCAAGAATGGGTTTTCATCCGTCATGAGAAATTACCCAATCTCATCATTGCGGTTGTATGGGTCATGAGATCAAGGAATGTCAGATTGCACTGGGATTGAGTATCCCTCTGTAGGAGGTAGCTCTACGCTATGGAAATTTGATGTCGGCTACAACCATGCTTAACTTTTTTTTGGGTTATGTACATAGGAGGATCCTTTGAGGAAGATCCAAGTGTACACCGGGGGTAGAGGATGGAAACACGTAGAGTGTAGGTTGTGAGTAGGGAGAGAGCAAGCAGTGATAACTGAGAGAGAGAGAGAGAGAGACAGTATGAAGATGGCCAGAGCTTCAGTGTGATCCGAAGATTGCAATGAAGGGTTAACGATCCCATATATAGTGAAAATGTGACCGTTGTAGTGGGTTAATGCGCCCATTAATGGCGGCTTAATTACCTCAAGCATAACGGCACGTTCGGCCGCATATATCGGGACCGTTACGCACTTTTCCCGTGTATACCGAAACCGTTAAGAGGTTGACCGAGTTTATGGGACACGTGGCCATGAATCTCTCAAAGCAGTTACCAAGGGTCGCGCGCGAGCTTGGTTGTCGCTCGTGCGCGACAGATCTTACTCTAGCTTCCAAACCACTAAGTCCCTACAAGTCCCGTGTTGGTACGCGAGGGCCCTGTCTCGCAGCCCCCACGCGGATGAGCATGGGTAATGCTCGTGTAATACTGGAGAATCACCAGATGTTCTAGATGACATCCACGTGTAAGCGGACTCACGTGGCTAGAACACACTATCTACAATCCCTAGAATCGTGCCTTCTGTTCTTCTAGGGTTCTAGCCGTGACATCAGCAGAGGCCAGTGATTGCGTGATTGGACGGTGACTATTGCGATTCGACAACTGAAAGGATGCGAATCTTCAGCAAACTTGAATAAATATTCCTCATCCTCCATTTTTGAAAGCTACTGTTCCTCTCTAGAGTGAATGTTTACTAAGAATCTCCGAGAGCAAATCCAGATTATCAATCACCAGTTCTTCTTGGAGAATCCTCTCCTTCAAATTGCTTCAACAGCACAAGGTTGGTTCGCATAATTTTGATTAATGCTTCTAATATGAATATCCCCCTCTTGACATGCCTTTATCTGTTGAATCTGAAACCCATAAACATTCAAAGACCCACCATTGTTTGTAACTGTCGGAAAGGTTCTTAAAACCCTAAAAGACTGAAATTTTGAAACTTTGGTATTCTGGAATTCCAAAAAAAGGGAACTGGAACTCAGAACTTGTAATTTCCAAAATTGAAGCTGATAGGAGCCAACTTGAAACCCAGAAGCTTGGAACTCTTAAACCTGAACTAGACATTTCTTCAAGTATCCAGAACTTGTAAAGTTGCTTGAAATTTATTCTTGAACTTCTGCTTGAGTCAAATCTAAAGGTGGATATATCTCTCCCCCCTTTTTTTGCTTTGTTGTAGATATGGCCAAACTGAAGGCAACTAAATATGTGAAAGAAGTTGATGAAATTCCTGATCTTCCTAAATCTTTGTGTAAGAAAGCTCCTTACCTGGGTGGTGAAGACTACTACCATTCCAGTGTCAAGTTAAGGAGGCTGCCTGAACCTGTTTCTAAGGATCTATTATTGCTAACCCCTCCATCTAGTCAAGAGGAGTTAGATTTAATTATGCCAAGGACGTAGTCAGATTGGGTCTTGAAAATAGATTATATCCACATACTGAGATCTCGACCCAGGCTTTCATGAATAAGCTGGATTTGATGGATGAATGGACTGACCATGTATTGACTCATCATGCCATCAATCTGACCCAAGCTGGGGTATATTATGCCATCAGAGCTACGAAGGGTGCTTCTGTGAAACTAGATCAAACCATGCTTCTAAATCTCTTTCCCAGGTATTCACCAACAACCCATACCTTCCATTTTGTTAAGTTCGAGGCAGCCCCCACCTTGGAGGATGTGCACATGCTGTATGAACTTCCTCCCATGGGCGAGGTTGATCCCTTGGCTGAACTTGAAACTGATGAAGAGGTCGTTTTATATGAGGAGGTGGTTGAATGCATAGCGGAGGTCAAGAAGATTTCTACTCGTTGGACATCTGCAAAACCCCTTCCAAAATTTCATTTAATCGACGCATCTGCGAAGAATACTTGGAGCAAATGAGTGCAGTACTTCTTCCGTGATTATGCAAACAGCAAGATCACTAAAGAGCTATTGAACAAGGATCCCAAGGCGGAGAATTACATAGAAGGCAAAGGGTACAACTGGACTTTGTGTGGCTTCCTTTGTATTTGGCTTTCACGGCACTTGATTGTTGGTCATCCTCATGATGGGATATTCTATCATGTTTTTCCTATTGCTGTTCGCCTATCCTTAGGCCAGAACGTCGCACTCGGGCCTTTGGTGTTGGGAACTCTTTACCATCGATTAGACCAGCTTGTGGCCGCAGTGGACGAGTCGTGTGGGCGACTTGATGTTCAGTCTTTTGTCAACATTTCGTTCCTCACCATGTGGATTTTTGAAAGATGGCCTTTCTATGATCCTACCCCTTCAAGAGCCAGATAATGGAATGTTCGTGGTGCTCAAAACGCGCTTCGGTGTGGGAGAGCTTCATGGTGGTATAGGACAAAGGATCCCAAGTGTGTATGGAGTTTAATCTGCAATGATCGAACCAAGTTCGTTGCCAGGCCTTATGCAACTCGCATTGAAGAGGTGCGATTCTACTCGCGCCTGTACCCGTCTGAGGGTGGCCCCATCTCCAAGGTTAACCTTACCAAAGGCCCTAGCTAGTTCAGGGAGTTCATCAGCTGGTGTTTGAGAGGCTAATTGCCCGCTCTTGCTGAGCATGTCACTGAGATATCGCGCGAGATTGAGCGTATCACAGTTGACTTTGATCCTACTTGTGTATGCCCCCTGCTGGGTTATGACATAGTGGCACCTTCTCTCTGCCCTAGTTCAGTGCCTAGAGGTTGTTACAAGCGACTGATGACATTCAAGTGTAAGTCTACTCTACTTGCTAGCCTGCCTTTTGATCAACCTTCAGGGAAGCGCGAGGTTCACCCCACCAAAAGTTGGATCTCTTTCTGGAATACTCAGATGGCAAGGTTTTCAAAATCTGCTTCACCGCGCATCAGCAGGGCTCCCTCTATTAAAAGGAATTCCTTCCCTTTTCGTCAAATCTGCAGTTTGAGCGCCTCTACCTATGGGTTTTATTCCTTACTGGACAAGGAAAATCACCTGTGTGCCATCCTGATCACTTCTGAGAAGGTGGCCGCTGTTAAAGAAGGACTTCATAGCATGATAGAGTACATTGAATCTTTTTCTAATGTAAATATCACCTCCTTGTCTTTTCTTGAAATGCATCTGAGAAGCGAGAAAGCTGAAGCGGACACAGATGTTGCTCCAAGGGCTAAAAGGCAAAAGCAAAAGTCAATTGTGATTTCTTCTCCGCCTAGGAAAGCTCCGGCTTCGCCACCCACGGAGGCTCGTGCTCCCAAAGGCAAAGGTAAAGGTCGCCTGCAGAGCAAGTCTCGAAAGGAAACTGCAGTTGAATACTTTATTCCGTACGATCAGGAGGAAGAAGAAGCTAGAGAAGAGAGAGAAGAAAGAGAAGAAGGAAGGCAAGAGGATTCAGAAGGTAATTGCATGAACTCATTTTTCCTTCAGTAAAGAATTTTTGATGATAATGTTGTTAAAGCAAATTCTCTCTTAGCAGATGATGATAATGAGACCATTAGTGGCCTTTTGGCCAAGGAACGTGGGCAAACAAGGGGATCTTGCCCAGATGCGTCGAGTGAGGCCATAGATGCTCATAAAATCGAGGAATCCAAGAGAATGGCTGCTGAGGCGAAAGAAAGAAGAAGGAAACGTGAGGAAGATGATGTGGAAATGGTTACAAGGAGGAGTCTGGAAGAAAAATATGCTGGCAGCATGAGTGTGGCTGTTCTAGAACAAGCGCAAAGTGATTTCGAGGAAATTGCTAGTGGTGAAGAAGGTACGATTTTTAATCTTGCTGTAACTTATCAAGAGGTAAGCTTTGGTGCATAAAGCATGGGGTATCTAAATATGACATTCGTCGGTGGTTAGTGGACAAGTGTGGCGAACCCTCAGGTAAATACTTGAACAATGTTTGCAAGTAAACTTAACAAGTCATTCCGTATTGTAACGAGTTTTCACATGACGTCAGGTAATGCACACCTTAAAGATGTGATAAATGAGGCAACACTTGTAGCTTATGGTCTCGAAGATGCAATCCTACATGAGTGTGGAGGTGCTCGCTTTTGATCTAAACATAGAACAGAACATAATGAATATTTCTTAACTCATATTACCTCAATTACTTATCCACATTCATCCTGTAGGTGGTGCTGCTTTGAATGAGCCTGCTGCTACTTTCAATGAGCCAGCTGCTGCGCAAGGCATAATTGCTGATGCTCCTGCTGTGAATCTGACCACTGGTGAGGTAGGTGTTGGTATTCCTGCTACTAACTCAGCCACCAACGAGCTTGGCCTCATAACTCCTCAGACTCCCGAAGGCTTAGGCGATTTGGATCCCTATGACCCCTTGTTTTGCGAGGTTCGGCTCATCTCTCCTCCTAGAACTTATGCTAACATGCCTGACTTCTTAAGAAGTTCTATTGTTCCTGCTGCTAATGTAATTGCCTCAGGATGTTATGGTGCTTGAACAAAGGAGTAAATCTCCCATGGCTCGCGTTCCAGAGCGAAGTTCATACACGGAGAAGCCCACTATGGTAACAAATGATGCAGGGGAGCCCCTGGAAGATGTGCTTGAGGGATCTGAAGATGATGGTTTAGACGCCGAGATGCGAGAGGGAGGTATTGAAGAGGAATGTGTAAATGAGGATGGCATGGGCAAAGAGATGGAGACAGCGGGTGTTGGAGCTGAATTTCACACAAATGAGCAAGTCTTTGAACTTCCAGCAGCTCATCCAGTCATTGAGACCAGCTGTCTCATGAGAATTTTGATGCCCAAATAGTGACTTCTGAGCCAAGGGAATCTCCTGAAAATGAGCAAGTCTCTAGGCAAACAGACACTGATTAAAATGCTCTCCAGTATTCGCATGCGAATGTGGATGCCCCCATAGAGACTCTTGAGGCAAGGAGGCTTTCTGAAGAAGCTGTAATTGCTGATAATAGTGGTGTGCCTCCTCCAACTGTTAGTCCTGCTGCTGAAGTTAGTGGTGCCAATGCTCCACAAAACTCTTCAAGTCCTGCTTCCTTAGTTGGTGTTTCAAGAACCTCTCAGCAAAACCCTGCTATACCTTCTCTTGAGATAGACTTCTCTCAAGTACCCAGTGCATGGAGCTTGTGGGGTTCGCAGGTACGGCGGCTATTGCAGGTATTGACATTGCGTCATTCCATCTGACTACGACGAGCGCGAAGCTTTAGCTGATAATCAAGTGATGCAGCAGGGAAATGATTCAACATCCCCGGCTATGCGCATCCCCTCATTGCGCCAAATCATTAAGGGGACAAGTATGTCATACTACGATCACATCTCATAATTGTTATATTTCTTTGTTAATGTTCAGAAACTGAAGCTGTCATTTCTGTAGGCATGAGGCAATCTAACTTGGACTGGATTATGAAGATGCGTCTCTCGTATCCAAAGTCATTTGAAAGGTCTTTGGAGCTAGGCCCCTTCGAGAGGAGAATTTACCTGACAGACGCCGTTTATCTTTTGGAGCAGATATCTGTAACAACTCCGGTCACCATCTCAGCTCAAAATGTGCGATATTTCTTTGAGACATGCCAAAGAATTCAATCTAATGGCCAAGGCAAGTTGGACTTTGGTTTCCTTCTTCGGAGGCTCAACCAAATCCTCAACTCTGTCATGCTAAAGTATGGCCATCGAAACCTTGTCATTGAAACCAACAAGTTGAAGTATCAGAAGAAGAAGGCCGACGATGCTGCCAAACTCTTCTACGAGATGAAAGTTAGTGTCGAGCAGCTGAAGCAAGATATTGCCAAGGCAGATAAGGCTTCGATATCTTTATCGCCAAAAGATCCTTTAGACAAAGACTTGTTTCAGTAACCGCTCACTGTGATGTAATGTTGTTGCGTTTTCTCTCTCTCTCTCTCTCTCTCTCTCTCTCTCTTTTTTTTATTTTTTGAAACATTTGAACACAATGTTGGTCTTTGCTATGTGTAATGAATGATCTCTTTTCGGGTTTCAACGTTTATGGACTAATATGCATAAGGCTTTTGCAATTGCTTTTATCGCTAAAAAGATAGGCTTATGTGTGATTGCCATTGCATCTGTCTAGGCAGATAAGCTATAGGCTTTGGATCGCATGGGATCATGTTCCAGATATCATTGCTATCGGGGCAGATAGGCTTTGGATCACATAGGATCATGTTTTGTTCTTGTGTTATCTGGCAGATAGGCTTTGGATCACATAGGATCATGTTTTGTTGTCGCTGCTATCTGGCATATAGGCTTTGGATCACGTAGGATCATGCTTTTGTTATAGCTGCTATCTAGGAAGATAGGCTTAGGATGAATTTTTAGTCATTAGTAATATGAGCACTCAAGTAAATGAAGCAACAAGGAAATAACTTGATAAAGTTCTCTCATATGGGAGAGTTATTATCACTAAGAAGGCATCCTCATATGGGAGGAGCATGAAAACAGATTCCTCATATGGGAGGAAGTAATGCAGAATACATAAGAGTTGGAAAGTAATAAGACACGTGAACTGGAAAGTAATAAATAAAGCTAGGGATAGTACTTCTTAATCCAGCGCATATTGATTGGACTCGGGGTTGTGGCCGTCCCATGAAGTCGTTGAATTGTGCAGTATCAGCTGTCGAAAACCTCTTTTTGACTTCGAATGGTCCTTCCCAGTTGGAAGCGAATTTAGGATGAGCTGCTTCTCTCATGCAGTGGTCCGAAGCTCGCAAGACCAAATCCCCAACTGCGAAATCTCGGTGCTGGACAGTCTTGTTGTAGGCGCGATCCTTCCTTGTACCGTGTGTTAGCTCTCTTAGCCTCTTCACGTATTTCTTCCAGAAAAATAAGATCGTGATCACGTTGATTTTCGTACAGAGCACTAAAGGCGAGCCTTGCAGAATTAACCTTTATTTCGGTTGGAACAACGACCTCCGCTCAGTATAATAAAAGGATGGGTGAAACTCCCGTCGGGGTCCTTGGTGATGTGCGATACGCCCAAAGAGCCAGACTTAGGAAACATGCCCATTTATTGTGATCATCAGCGACCATCTTGCTTAGGATCCTGAGTAATGTTTTGTTTGTGGCTTCTGCTTGTCCATTACCCTTTGGATAATAGGGTGTGGAACACACTTGCCTTATATTGTACTCTTCTAACTTCGCAGCCACTTAACGATTAATGAAAGGAGTCCCGTTGTCAGAGAGAATAGAATTGGGGATCCCAAAACGATGTATAATATTATCCTAAATGAAGTTAACAACTGCTAGTGCGTTTGCTGCCTTGAGTGGCACCTCTTCCACCCAGTTAGTGAATTTCTCAGTTGCAGTTAGGATGAACTGATTCCCATGCGAGGCTGGGCGGATAGGGCCAATAAAATCCAAGGCCTAAGTGTGGAATGGCCAAGGTGTTCCCAATGCATGCAAGTCTACGGCAGGAGCGTGTAATAAGGTTGCCTTTAAACAGACATTCTTGGCACCTTTTGACCTTGGTGCGACAATCTGCTTCCATTGCGGGCTAGAAGTAACCAACAGTGAGGATTTTTCTGCACAACTTCGCGCCTCCTTGGTGATCCACTTGATGGGACAAATCCATTACTTCTTCTGCTTCTTGACTATCCAAACATCTGAGCATATTCCCCTCATGTCCTCTTCGGCAGAGTATGTTTTCTTTTACCACATATCGAGTTGCCTTCCTTTTGAATTTTTCAGCTTCTTTCCTCTGGGTTGGTTCAATTCCTTCCTTCAAATAGTCAAATAGTGGCTTCCTCCAATCTGTGTTTTAATCGATTGCAGCAATTTCTAGTGAATCTTTGACCAATGCGCAATTCTCGCTGTTCCCTTGGATGATTGCAGCGTACGTTGACATCTCTGGCCAGTGAATCCCATATCTCTGGGCTTTTCTATAGATGGACACTTCATTTTCTCCACACGAGTGTTGGTGGATTTTCTCTAATAGTGTATGCCCTTCCTTCTGTGAGACACATCGCATGAGCACTCCTCCTGGTCCCTTATAGTAAATGGAGTTATCATGCACACAGAACCCCTTTGTGGATGCCCAATTCTCTTTGCTTGTCCCTTCAGCAATCGCATGCAGTATTGGCCTCCTCCAATCTTCAACTTCTGCAGGCTCTTCTTTGCATAACTCTTGTGCTAGAGCCGGGGTGGTTCTGACTTCGATTAAAAACCTTGCTGGACATTTGTCGGCATTGATTTTGGACCCCAAAGTGGCTAAGGCATCTGCATGTCGATTATCAGCCCTAGGAGTATGCTCATACTTGACATCGTGGAAATGCTGTACTAGCTTCTGAACCATAGTCCTGTAACTCAATAAGTTGATCTCCTTTAGGCCATACTCGCCTGAAGCTTGTTTGACAATAAGCTTCGAGTCTCCCATGACCATTAAGTTTCTTACTTCCAGTGCCTTAGCTGCGAGGAGCCCTGCGATTAGAGCCTCATACTCTGCTTCGTTGTTAGTGACTGGGAAATCTAACTTAGTCGACATTTGGATGACCTCCCTGTCTGGCTTGGTCAAAACAACACCAATTCCTCCTTCTTTTCTTGTTGATGATCCATCAAAATGCAGCTTTCAGTAGAGTGATTCGATCGCATAAATTTCAGGTCCTTCTACATCCTCCTCTATCATAGGCTCATGATTGTTGTCTGGTAATTGTGCCAATAAATCTGCCACTGCCTGAGACTTAATTGCTTTTGGACGAGCGCACATGATATCATACTGCGAGATGGTCATATACCACTTCGCTAGCCTTCCACAGGGAGATGTATGACTCAACAGATACCGGATGGGGTCACTCTTTGTGATTACCAAAACTTTATGAGAAGCAAAATAGTGCTTTAACTTTCCTATGACAAAAATTAAAGCAAGGCAATGGCGCTCTATGTCAGTGTATCTGGATTCAGCCGGCTGTACCACGCGGGAGATGTAGTAGATTGGTCTTTATTGTCCTTCATGCTCTTGAGCTAGCAGCGCCCCTATAGACTTCCTGGTCGACGTCAGATACAGCAAAAGTTGTGACCCTAATTGAGGGCGATCATTACACGTGGTGATGTCAACAAGTCCTTCAGCTTTTCAAACGTGACCTGATGCTCCTTCAAACAAGGCCTGATGCTCCTTTGCAGATACAATAATTTTCCCAAGAATGTCTTTAAATTGCTTTGGTTGTGGGGCGCCACCATGATATAGATAGCTGAAATCTTCGCAATATCGGGCTCAATCCCATTGAGATGAATCACACACCCCAAGAATTTCCCAGAACTTACCCCAAATGCGCACTTCATGGGTTCATCTTTAATTGAAAGTTCCTTCATCTTTCGAACACCTTTCGCAGATCTCCCAGATGATCTCCTTCTTATCTTGATTTGATAACCAAATCATCAACGTAGAACTCAACTTCCTGATGCATCATGTCATGGAAAAGAGCCATCATGGCACGTTTATAAGTTGCACCTGCATTTTTCAATCCAAAGGGCATAACCGTGTCGTGGAAAACCCCAACTGGTGTGATGAACGCAATTTTCTTTGCATCTTCAGGGTTCATCTTGATTTGATTAAACCCACTGAATCCATCCATAAAACTGAACATCCGGTGACCTGCAGTAGATTCGATGAGTAGGTGTATGTTTTGTAGTGGGAAATCGTCCTTCGGGCAGAACCAGTTGAGATTTCTGAAGTCCACGCAGATGCGAAGCTGTCCATTTTTCTTGACGACTGACACAATATTGGCCAGCCAAGTAGGTTGATGATTAGACTCAATGAACTTGGCGTTCAGAAACTTGACTATTTCTTCTTTGATCTTCATGTTGATCTCTGGTCTGAAACTTCTTGCGCTCTGCTACATTGGTTTGGATCCTGGGACAACATCCAATCTATGCATTGTTACCCCTGTATCAAGGCCAGGCATCTCGTCGTACTCCCATGCGAACACATCTTTGTATTCTGTAAGCAGTTTTAGCAATCTTTCTTCCTCTTCGTCCTTGAGATCTGCACTCAGGAACACATGCCTCTTCTTATCTTCGGATGAACTTAAGAATACTTCCTTTAGCTCCTGCTTTTGGGGCTTCGTTTTTTCCTCCATGCATTCGGGCGCTTCCCTCAATTTCTCCTCCGGTGGGTCTGGCTTGAGTTTGTCCTCTCCTGGTGCTCGCTCGAGTTGGTTGATTTGCCCAGGGATATCCCCATACTGAGGTGGGGGTACCCCCGCGCACCTTCATATGCGGTATCACTTTTTCCCATTGGAGTAGAAACTTTCTACTTCTTGGCCCTTGCTGTCATGTTTCACTACCCTTTTTAGGGTGTACACGTTCTTCTTCTGATAAACGGTCTTTGGTACCTCTTCGCACGTAGGCACCTTCTCCTTAGGAGTTTCCCTTGTTACCATCACTCATGCACGTGGCTGATACTTGATATCCTCCCATCGAGGCAAAGGGGTTGGCTTAAATGGCTACGGTGTCTGCTCATCAGCCATTTCGGTGAACCACACTGCTTCGGTTAAGTGCGCCTCATTCAAGTTGAATGGGTTTACCGAAGCTGGTATTTCAACTACCCTGCCATTCCAAATGGCCTTCATCACTTGATGGGCTGTTGAGGGTAATGCATCAAAACGATGGATCCATGCCCGGCCGATGATCATATGGTAAGTGGTGTTCGCATCGATGACATGAAACTTGGCAGAACACTTTATCTTCCCTATTTGAAGTCCCAGGCGAATCCACCCCACTAACATCCTCGAATCGCTTCCGAACCCCATTAACGGAGATGGGCGTCTGACAATCTTCTTCTCGGGGATGCCTGCTAACTCCAAGGTACTGAGTGAGACTGCGTTGACGGCCGCTCCTCCATCAACAAATGCCCTTTTGAATTCGACGTCACTGATCACCGCCGTGACATACAGGGGTTTCTGATGGCTCGCATTCGTCTTCTTATATTATTTAGAGAAAACTATTACCCTATAAGTAGAGCAAGAGGCCCTTACAACTATCCCATTAGAGACAACTATGTCCTCCTCAAAGTCTTCTGCCACTATGAGGATTGCCTTTGTCATATCCTTGCGGCACCCTTCTGAAAAATTGATTTCATCAAAGAAACTCCTGAATCTGTGTGATCCCTTCATCCTGTCGGCGCGCGAGTCCTCCGTGTCCATTCTATAGTCTTCCTCATCATGAACTTCAACTACGACAGGTAGCCCATCATTCGAGGTCCATAATCGCGATCATGGCCACCTCTTTGCCTTTTGGATCTTGTTCTGAGTGGGCTGGTAGGGGATTGTTGTGCACATCCTGCCTCTGTTCGCTGATGACCAGCTCCCTTTCCTTCATCTTCTTGTTCACGAGCTACTTGAGCTTCCTGCATTCAGCTGTGGGATGCATGACTCTACCGTGACATTCACACCACTTTGGATCCCTTAGCTGCTCCCTAGTGGGCGACTTTTCTAGCTGGGGTAGGATCCCGTCTTTGCGCCACTGTTTGCAGAGTTGAGTTATCTCCCCAATGGAGCATGGTAGTGGCGGGACATCTTTGGTCGAACCCTTTTGCTGTTAATCAGCATACCTTTGTACTCGTCTCGCATTCCTTGGAGACATATCTCGACGAGCCGACTTTCAACCACCTCATCTACGCACTCCAATGAATTTGTCCTGAATTTCCTGATAAACGCGACTCCTTCCTCGTCATGCCTTTGATGCATGCGTGACAGATGGATCGTTGTGACCCTTTCCTCCATCTGGAAAAACTTAGTATAGAACTTTTTGACCATATCCTCCCATGTATTTATGGAGCCGGCCTCCAAGGTCCTGTAACACTTGTATGCGACGTGCCCCAAAGACTTAGGGAACTCGCGCATCATTAGGTTAGGATCAACCCCGTGTGGCCCCATCATATTGGTGAAGCGCGTGACATGTTCCTAAGCATTCCCATTGACCTCAGCGAACTTCTCCCATTTAGGAGCTTTGTACTCTGCAGGGTTGGGCATCAGGTAAATCTCTCACGGAATAGGAGGCGCGTCATGCTTGCTGGTTCACTTCCTCCCGTAGCAGGAAGAAGGGTTGCAGCCGGGGAAGGCACATATGCTGCGCTTGGATTGTGGGCGTAACCAACATTGTTTACAGCTGCCGGCGTGGAAAGCAGGGGGTGCTGTGGTTGGACATTAACGGGAATGCCAGGTAGCTGAGAAACAGGCGCAAAAACTGATGGTTGAGCAATGTGTCCTTGGGTAATAGATGGCTGGGAAATTGTTGTTGGGTTTGTAAGTTGGAGCTAGGAGGTGTGGGTGTTATCCCTGTCCCCTGGGAGACAGCAGTTTCCAGTGTCGGATTCTGAGCAAGAGTTCCCAGAATCGACATGATTTGGGCCATTTGTGCAGATTGAGCTTGGATAGCCTTCGCCTGGCTTTGGAGGGTTGCATTCAAAAGCTCCAGGGTTGGAGTACCACCAGCTGCTGCAGAATTAAGGCGGGTTTCCTCCCCTGAAGTTGTCTCTGTTGAGGGAGATCAAGTGCTGACATCTTCATCGTGAGACATGGTTGCTTGCTAAAGTCGTTTCACGTCGGGTTCACCAATGTATACAGGAGGATCCTTTGAGGAAGATCCAAGTGTACACCGGGGGTAGAGGATGGAAACACGTAGAGTGTAGGTCGTGAGTAGGGAGAGAGCAAGCAGTGATAACTGAGAGAGAGAGAGAGAGAGAGAGAGTTTGCAGATGGCCAGAGCTTTAGTGTGATCCGAAGATTTCAATGAAGGGTTAACGATCCCATATATAGTGGAAATGTGATCGTTGTAGTGGGTTAATGCGCCCATTAATGGCGGCTTAATTACCTCAACCATAACGGCACGTTCGACCGCACATATCGGGACCGTTAAGCACTTCGCCCGTGTATACCGGAACCGTTATGAGGTCGACCGGGTTTATGGGACACGTAGCCATAAATCTCTCAAAGCAGTTACCAAGGGTCGCGCGCGGGCTTGGTTGTCGCTCGCGCGCGACATATTTTACTCTAGCCTCCAAACCACTAAGTCCCTACAAGTCCCGTGTTGGTACGCGAGGGCCCTGTCTTGCAGCCCCCACGCGGATGAGCATGGTAATGCTCGTGTAATACTGGAGCACCATCAGATGTGCTAGATGACAGCCACGTGTAAGCTGACTCACGTGGCTAGAACACACTATCTACAGGTTACAACACATAAATGTAATCAAACTTCGGGCCATCTACTTTATCTCCACAAGAACGGGAGGAGAAATTTTACATAGAAGAGATTGAGATAATAGTTTCACGGGTGGAAGCCAGGATGAAAGTGTCGAAGAACCTGACCCTGAATCTGATGAGGGACAATTTCTAACACGACAAAAGCAAAAAAATTCCCACAAAGAGTACTTGGAAGAAATGGAGGATGCTGATGTTGGTCAAGCTGAACCTCTGGAGGACGAAGGAATCCCGATCCGACACCTCCACGTTCAGAAAAGGTGCGTCGTTATTGACCCTTTTGAAAAGCGGTTGTGAGAGGTGGAAATTTAGGTGAGGCCTTAAACAACTCTGGTCTTGCTGTTTCTGTTAATGATGTTACATTGTTTAAATCTAACATTACTTTGGGAGATAAAAGGTCGCCTGAGGAGATGTCTAACTCTGATGAAATAGTTGTTGCTGATTCGAAAAAGGATTAAATCGGGATATCGTGACAATCATATTTCCTCAGATTCGACTGAGGTTGGTTTGGACCAACCCTGCCGACCGCCATGAGAATTATCAGTTGGAACGTAAGAGGTTTAGGGAGTTCCTTAACGTTCTAAAGTTTAAACTCTCTAGCTAGGGATAAGCATCTTGATCTAACTTTCCTTATGGAAACAAAAATGCTTATTCCTCAATCAGATTTTGTTCGTGCTAAATTGGGTTTTGGTTATTGTTATCATGTTTCCCGTGTTGGTCTTAGTGGTGGCTAATCGTTTTTTTGGAACAAAAATGTGGATGTACAGATCCTTACTAGAAAAAGTTACCACATCCCCTGTTTTGTTAGACCTTCAGAATTTGGGGGGGTATTCCTTTTTATTTCACTGGGTTTTATTGTGACCCAGTTACTCAAAACCGCAAATTTTCTTGGGCACTTTTAAGAAAATTAAAACCTATATCCAACACTCCTTGGTTTGTAGTTTCTTAATTTAACGAGATTCTATCTAATTATGAAAAACTGGGGTGGAACTACCGGTGTTTGTCTCTAATTCAAGATTTCGTCGATACATTGTCGGATTGCGGTTTGTATGACTTGGGTTATAAAGGAGAGTATTTTATCTGGTGTAATGGACGTCCATGCTCCTCTTCTGCTCAGGAAAGGTTGGATTGAGCTACTTCAAATCTTGAATGGGATGCATCCTTTACTTCCAAGACACTTGAAGTGCTTCCTTATGTTGGATCAGGTCACTATTCGGTGCTGATTACTGCTTCAAAGCTGAATGTTCCATCTGCCTTGCCACGACGATTCCATTTTGCAGCAGAATGGATGCATTCACAGGACTGTCGTGATGCTGTCCAAGAGGTATGGCTTAAACCTACTCCTAATTCTAATTATTTACATGCTTTCTCTTGCAAAATTATTAATACAACTGATTATCAATAAATGGGGAAAAAAATATTTAGCGGCAAATAAGGAGAAGAAAGAGTTTATTCGTCGTTTATCTTTTCTGAACGAAAAATCTGCTTGCTCCAACGTCCTGAATGAGAAAAAAGAAATTTTAGTTAGATTATGACACCTAATAACTAATGACCGCAATACCAAATTTTTTCATAAAATTTCTTCGGACAGAAAACGCAAAAACACTATTTATGTTGTTTTTTGTTCTACTGTAAAATGTTTTTTGAATTACTATCAAGATCCGTTCACAGTAAAAAATGATTTATTTCCTCAAGCTATTAGTTGTATTAATCCTTGTCACTGGTGACATGTATCATTCTTTAAAGCCCGTTATTCAAGCTATCGCCACCTATGTGATGTCAATTTTCTCCTACCTGTGACATTTTGCAACGAACTTCAAAAACCTTTTTGCAAAATTTTGGTGGAGTAAAGATTTAGACAAAAATAAAATTATTTGGAAAAAAAGTGGGATAGCTTATGTTGCCTAAGAGTGTTGGTGGTTTGGGTTTTCGTCACTTGTATTCTTTTAATATTGCTCTTCTTGCAAAACAAGCTTGGAATTTTTTTAACAACCCAAATTCTTTAGTCTCAACAGTTCTTCAATGTAAGTATTATAATAATTCTATCATTCTTACAGCCAATTTCACAAATAGGTCCTCTTATGTTTGGAAGAGTATTCTTAAGGCTCTAAGTATTGTTTTTAACGGTGTTCGCCACGGTATCAGTAATGGCCAAAATACGTACATCTACCACAATAGGTGGATTCCAATTGGCCTTTGTAGAAATTCTTTCAATTTCCCCACCTTACCTTTAGATTCTAAAGTCTCTACTCTTATTAATTAGAATTTTACTTGGAATGCAAATTTAATTAAATCAAATTTTCAAAGGATGAAGCTGATGCTATCATCCAAATTCCTTTGGTTTCACGTCAAAACCAAGATAATCTTGTCTGGACGCAGACCATAAATGGAAATTATTCGGTAAAATCTGCTTATTATATGATTGTTTCAAACTTTACTCTTAATTCCATTTCAACAGGTCTTCCACATCTACTAATCAAAGAGATATTTTATGAAATTACTTGTGGAAAATTAACATTCCAAGTAAAATAATAATCTTTGTTTGGCGCATATATAATATGTAAGTTCATAGATTTCACAGGCTTGAGCTATTCAAGGCCTACAACCGGTTTTCAAAGCCTTGAATGAGGTTTCACAGGCTTGAAATAGCAGAGGCCTTGAAACTGGATTCAAAGCCTTGAAACTGTCTAAACTGTATGCACATACTTAGAGGGAGTTTTTATGAACTCTTCTAATCTGATTCTATCCCTCTCACCCCTACGCTTGATATGTTGTTATTTGATGATGAAAGACAAACTATTTTGATATATTTAACACCAGTTAATCCGTCTGTTTGACTCAGTTTTGCAGGGAAATATTATTTCCTAGTTTGCAGGATTGGTTTCCTTATCTGGATTTTGCAGGAAAGGAAACTTGGATAGAATGTGATTCTGTGATCAATCAGACACTCTACAGCTTCTCAATTTGTTTAAAGAAAAATCAGATCAATATCTCAGAAGATTATGATCAACTACCCGTTGGATAAGGCTGTTAAAGAGACAAAGCTGTTGCCTAGAAAATAGGAAGTTGTTGCTAAAAATCTGGGAAGATTTGCAGAGCTCTGAGCTATATAAATAGAGCTCATTTTGAAGCAACTACAAACAACACACTAAACGGGCAAAAAGAGAGACACATTTCAGGATTGACAAGCATCAAAGAAGCACATCATTCTCACAATCCATCTCACAGAAGATCACTGCATTCTTCACTACAGTTCTACACTTCAGTGTTCTTCTGACTTGCACTTTATTTGTATATCATTCTTATACTACTTCTTTCTCTCATTATCAAGGATTGTTCAAAGTGAACAATAGAGAATTCTTAGTTAATCAGTTAGCTAGAGCAGGTACTAGATAGGTTAGAGAGAACGACAAGCTGTAACAGAGTAAGGCATATCTCTATGCTTGAGATCTAGGGCTTAGCTTTTGATTAATAAGAATTGTGTTGAAAATCCTGCAGGGAGAAGATCCATGAGGTAGATACGTAGTTCCAAGTGGACTGAACTCTATAAATCCCTTGTCTCTTTCACTTACAGTTTCATTTGCATACTTAGTTTTGCTGCATTAAAACTAATCTTTTTTTCAAGGGTTTGAAACTCTTTTCAAGGCCTTGAAAAACACTTGTCTGTTGTATTTCAAACTGTATTTCATTTCAAAGGCTTGAAACTGTTTTCAAGGGCTTGAAATTCATTGCTCTCCATAGAAACTCTTTTCTTCTACTATTTTTGCAAAAAGTTGGCATAATCTATTCACCCCCCCTTCTAGAGTATCTGTACTGCATCTATACCTGCATACTCCTCCTTTCATAATCGTTTCACTCCAACTAAAGATAATCTTTGCAAAAAAGTGATTTTGTTACCTATGATTTGTTGTTTCTGTACTTCTGGAGATGAGTCTGTTTCTCATCTTTCCCTCGACTGTATTTGGATTCAGAAACTTGTTTCCTCTCCCTTGATAGGTCTGTATGCTCCATTGTCTTTATTGACTTTCTAAATTCGCTTAAAACATATTTTTCTGAATTTGGAGACCAAGAAGCAATAGTCTGTTATCTTTTATGGAATATTTGGTTAGAAATAAATCGAAGGATTTTTGAATGTGAATCTAAATACTTCTTTGACTTAGAAATTCAAACTATTTCAGAATATACAAAGTTTTAAGATAATTCTTATCTTGGTCGGGAAATGTTGCATGCAGGTACCAGCGTTGCTGTCACTGGAGAGGAAGGTTCAGTCGATGTAGGTTCTGGTGATTCAGGTGTCGGCGATGTGTCTTCTGGGGAGGCACGATCTGGATGTGGATAGACCTTGGTCCGATGGAAGCCACCCCCTCCGAGGTATCTAAAATTGAACGACGATGCATCTATTTCGCCAGATCTAAATAGATGAGGTGGTGGCGAGTAATTAGAAACTCGAAGGATGAATTTGTGATGGATGTGGCATTTCTGATACCATATACCAGCGATTCAATAGTAGCAGAAGCCTTTCCAATGTTCCGTGCTATTAGAGAAGCTCAATCGAGAGGCAGAAGCTTGATTATATAAATCGATAATCAACTCTTGCTATGTGTTTAGAGAGAGAGGCGCCGACAGAAGGTTATTCGGAGAAGATGAAATTGACTTCTGAACTATTCTCGAAGCTACATAATTTTATATATTGGAGGGTTTGTTGGCGTAAGAATGGCAAGAATGGATTAGCCCACTATTTAGCTAAGTTGGGCCTCTGATGTTATTTCGTTTTGGGCTGTATCTTGTCCTAATAGCTTGTACTAATAATGGGCTCTAGAAAATGGCTCATAGTAAATAAAGTACGTGCCTTTTCTAAAATAAACTCTCTTTACTTGGAAGATAAGGACATAAATCCTAAAGAATCTCTAAGAGGAAGAATTGACTGACTGAAAATGTCAAAATAGCTAGATAAAAAATTCAAATAGCCTCTAGATACAAACCCTGACTGTCCCCACACTGCGCACGACCCTCCTAGGAAAATGCGCAAACCCTAGGGCGGGCCAGAGGGTGTTTTTGCTGCTCTATGGCCCTTTTCTAGGAATATACCTCAAATCCAAGGATCATAAACTTTTTTTTTTATTGTTTTTTGCATAACTAGATTCAAGTAACCTGAATTGTTTGCAAGTACATGAGTTAACATCACAGAGTATCTAAATAAAGAGACTCAGATTATTTATGATATTTCTATACAATGAACTACATGATCTGAGCTATATTATTCATGCATTGACAAACACTAAGAAACAATACGAGAAATAGATTGAAGACATTCTGACTCATCATGTTTCACGGCCACACAACTATAATTGAAATAAAACAATAGATTTAAAAATATTATGTAAGTGATACTGGGAATTTTAAAAAACAATATTCCAAGAGTATTCAAGGAAGTTAAAATAGCAAATTAACTTTTAAACTAACAGATAATTCATGGATATCCAATTCATTTTAAATTTATTCATAATTTATCAAAAAAGATTCCACATCTAGTTCAAACCCACAATATCAACTCACCTAATTCCTTATCATCATAACAATTCATCTGCGTCGCAACCCTGATAATAATTCCTCTAGATCTTAGCCAGGAGAACCATTCATCTATGTTTTAGTCATGATAACATTCATCTGGGTCTTAGCCAGTGTTACCATCCGTAACCAATAACAATATTTAAAACAACTCACATACGTATCTCCAAAATCTTTAAAAATAATGTTACCCAGAGTTCTTATATGGAATTAATAATGTAACTAAACAACTTGTGAGTCTAAATCATACTTTTCATACTTGTCCAAATAATAAAATATTCAAAAAATTTAACAACACAAGTACGAAATTTTTTGAAAAATATATATGTACTTAAAAGCAAGTTTCAAAGGTAATGAAAACAAAGAGACAAGTCTTTGAACTTCCACGGTAAGTATTCATAGCATACGAAGACGTTACCCACAAGCACACATACAACGTACCAATTACAACAATTTCACACCTCCACATATCACTTTCATACCCTACATTCCACATTTTCATTACATGTCCCTAATATACCTATATTAGGGACATGTAGGAAATTGTGGCAAACATGACACCCAGAAAGGATAAATTCACATTTTCCTCAAAAATGTTAAAGTTGAATCTAGACTGATTCTAGCCTCTAACTTTGCAGTACTAGATTTCTTACCATCTTTCAAAACTCTAAATGACCAAAAAACTAAATAAAGGATATGTCATCATCTCCCCCTTAAAACAATGCTTTGTTCGTGAAGCTTAACGTATCTTTAAAAGATAAAGTTAGGAAGATAATTTATGATAACGCAACTAATGCACATGAACGATGTGTGCAGTTATAATGCACATGCAACACTTATATTAAATGTAAAAGTGTGCTCTCGGTCTGTTATACAATCTCAACCAGTATCACATTAGAGATTCATGAATAATTAACACATGTAGAAGCTTGACAGAAAGATTGAGAGTTCCAGACCTCCATACATGTTTTGAAGTTTACAAAGCGATCCAAAATTTAAACGACGTTTCAAAAAAGTCTAGAAAAAAAAATAGACACATAGTACTTATGATTAACAACCAACGACCACTCATCCGCCTTACCAATATTGTCTTCCCTTGAACGGGTTGACCAATCACCTCAAGTGTTCCACACACACGAGAGGAAAAATGTGAGGTGTCGTCACACAACGTGCTTCTCCAACTCACATGTTTTTCAAATGTTGCACCTTAGTCGGGCTCGGGGCAACATATAGTACCATTATACTATGAGTCGCTCCAAGAGAATGACAAATAAAGTGGTCCATAGCACTTGACATTTGGTAACCCAACAAGTCAATATTAAAAAAAAGAACAATTTTAAATAACTCATTGCCACAACTTTCTAATTTGACAAGTACTACCCCGAATTCAATATTATTATGTCAATTTATTTAAAAAGGATTAATTGCGGATTGCGCACCCCCAATATGTAATAATTGGCTGATTGCATCCCCCTGTTCTAATATTCGCTTATTGCAATCCGCATTTGCAAAATTAATATCTTATTAAAACCTGGGGAAAAAATTCGTCCCACACTCTAACTGGATGTGTAATACCCCGTTTAATTATTAGGGGTAAAACGGTCATTTTAGAAGCCTAATAATAATTTTATTTGCAAAATAATATTTGAATAGATTATTGAGTTTTTTTTGTAGAAAATTTTAGAATAATATTAGATTAGTGGTCGTGAAATCAATACGTTAACGTTTCGTAAATTTTAGTTAAATATTAGTTTTAGCTCGTGTCCGATCACTGCGAGACTTGATAGGTTTGTCACACCTAATCATCTAAGTGGCTGGTGCATGAGACACACCCAATAATTTTTGAAAAAATCATTTTTCTATTTGAAATTTTTCACCAGCTTTCTCTCGTCCCTTCCTCCTTTGCCTTCACGGCAACGCAACCAACACCGCCTCTCACTCACCGACTCCACATCACCGCCCCAACTACTCTATAAAGCCAGCACCCTCTTCCCCGGGCACCCAGCAGCAGCATCCACCCTCATCACCAGTCGCCACCAACAACACCACCTTCATCATCTTCACCGCCACCATTGTTGCTCGGCAAAGAAAACCCACCACCACCACCTACTCACTGCCCAGCTCTCTCCCTCCCTCCCCATCTCGCTGGTCTCAGAAACCAGAAGCAACAGCAAGCAGCAGCTACCACCATCACCAACAATCCATCACCACCACAACCACCAAGCTTCCTCTCGGAAAAAACAAGAACCCACGTCACTTCCATCACTCTCTACTCTCTCTCAGCTCTCTTACCCTCTACCTCACATTCTCTCTATCCTCCAATCAGCAATCGAGGCAGCAAGCAGCAGCAGCAGCGCCGCTGCCGCCGCCGGGGAAGACACTCGAAGCTACACCACTTTTTTTTTCTCCTTTCTCTTAAACTCTGTTGAACCCTCTCAGTCATTCTCTCTCTATCCAGTACCCAGAAGGAGAAATAAGAAGTCACAGCCAACCACCACTGCCAATCGCCGGCGAAGCTCCATCTTTTCCGGCAAGGAGTTCGGCCAATCCAAAGCAGAGGCACCCAGGCCATTTTCTCCGTCTCTCACGACTCCTGTAGGTCCAACTAAGCTCGAGGAAGTTTCATCCAAGTCTAGAACCCACTTGAAAAGCTTTGTCAAGTTTCACCTCTGATTACATCGACGACGAACCCGTAGAGACTCGTTTCTCAACCGTTTTCTGCCAAATTTGGCCAAGGTACGCTCTAGATCATCCCGTAGGATGTTTTCAGTACTTATAATCATGTTTTAAGGCTTCAATTTGGGTTTTCATCGAGTGGAATTAATATGTTCTTGCTAGGGGGTGTTTCATGTAGTTTCTGAAAACTTAGGGTAATAAATATAGCATATGGAACTTTTTAATGGTAGGTGGGGGCATTCGATTTATTTTTCGCATAACTTGGGGTTTCTTTGACGTTTTGCAAACTGAATAAATAAAAATAAAACCAAAATTATGTTTTTGGATTTAAACAAATTTCTAGCTACTAGGTATGTTAAATATGGAAATTATATGGTCAAAATTATTTTTAGTTAAATAGCATTTGTTTTCTTAAAAATACAAGAGATAGAAATATACCTCGTAATTATTTACGATTTGTTTGAGTAATCATTTGCTTGGAATAAGCTGGCTATTTACTTAGTGATTTAGAATTTAATTCTTCTCTCATTTGATAAATGTTTATTTGTTCATAGCATTGTTAGTTCTTTTATAAACTTTCTAATAGCAATTTTTAAGGTTGCTCTTGGTTATAAATAAAAATATTGGTTAATAAATTAGCATCTAGTAAATATAAAAGTTAATAAACTTAAATTATGTCCTCTTGTATAATGATAATTTTAAGCGTGATATGGGGTGGGGAAATTATGCGACTTCTAATAGGACTCGTTAAATTTATAGAATCATATACGCATACTTTTTTTTTTGCGGTACCAACAGAACTTCATTGATAGTGAAACGAAAATGATACATAGTAGAACAAAAAAACAGCAAAATACAACCAACGATGCATGAACAACTAGCCACAAACCCATAAGCAAGAAAATCCAGCACCAAATGCCACCAAAAGCTGGAACCACACTCAAAAGAGATCCAAACCAGTCTAGGAAAATAAGAGAGTACAAGCGAACACCAAAATAGAAGAACATGTAATAACCATAAAACGAACTATGCATCAATGAAGGGGATCACAGCAGACATAATATCATCATCTGGAATTGGAGGGAGGCCATCTCCAGCACCAACATCAACATCAGCATCACCTTGAGCAAACCCAGCAACTCCACCATCCCCCACTGAGGCCATGGCATGATCACTAGAAGAGGCATGAGCAGAGGAAGAAGCAAGAGTAGGGCTATCCACAGCATCTGAAGCAAACTTTGCACAAGCATTATTAGCAGGTGGCAGCACAACAAGAGGAAAAGCATCAGACACTTCCACCATAGCTTGAGGAGCAAATTGGGAAACTTGAGGAGCAAACTGAGGAACAAAGTGAATCTTCCTGGGCCTCCAAGAGATATTTCCTTTCTTAACTTCAACTTCAACCCATTGATTAGTAGCTTATTGAAATGAGTAGTTCGTGTGAGGATAGATCATATACACATACTTGTGTGGACAATTTGTCATCAAATAAGGTAATGTAATTTGTTAGTGACAGGTTTGTAAACGACGGCTAAGTAGAAGCTTTTACATGCTAGAGGGTGTGAACTAAGGTAAGTGAACATGTCAAGCCTTGCGTGCCAAGCTCTTTTCGTGTCGTCATATGATTTATAATACTTGTCTCAAAATGTATTTGTTATTTATTTACCTGTTTATGATTTACTTGCATTTTCAAAGATGTTGATTTACTTTGATACTGTCACACGGAAAGATAATAATGCGTAATAACGTAAAGTGGAAAGAGTTGTGCGGGAGAAGCTTATTATTATTGTCGAGTTTGACTCGGCCCGTCGTTATTATTTCGTTATTGTCGAGCTTGACTCGACCCGTGGTTATTATTTCGTTATTGTCGAGCTTGACTCGGCCCGTGGTTATTATATCATTATTGTCGAGCTTTTCTCGGCCCGTGGTTATTATTTTATTATTGTCGAGCTTGTCTCGGGCCGTGGTTATTATTTTAATATTGTCGAGCTTGACTCGGCCCGTGGTTATTATTATTGCTCCCTGTACTCACCTCTCTGGCCGCATGAGGTCTTAGAGGGGTGCCGGCACTTAAGGTCTTGGAGTATGCGAGATGGATAGTAGATTCTTCCCCGTATCAACACAGTTAATAATACAGTTTCTCTGAGATTTGGATTCTTACCAAAAGAAAATAAGAAAGAGATTGGGACAAATTCTCCCCGTTTGAAAGTTGAGAAAGGAAGATCAAAAGAATGAGAATTTTATAAGTGTTCTTACTGGATGGATCAGGTTCACTTCTTACAGTTTTACAGTTTATATTTGAATTCCTGATTTACTCTGCAAGTTTACATTTTCTATGATTTATTTCCTATATATATTTATTGTGAAAAGAAAGTTATGCTTCGTCTTCTGTTTTACGAACTTGGGTGTCACTTACTCAGTATTCTCATGCTGACTTTGAAAAATGCGGTTCCTGTTTCCTTCCCACCGCAGGTTTAGAAGCTGGAGACTAAGGTGTAGCTGGGTACGAGACTCACTTAGATGGATTTTACCATGGGTCGATTCTAGTCTCGTTAGCAAGAATAATGTAGTAGCTCTGGAAAACGCTTTTGTAATATCTAGAGACTTTTGTAAAGTTTAATATTATGTAATAAATAAAAAAGTTGGGATGTTTTTCTTTTGATTTCCGACGTTACTTTTAGCATCGCCCTCCCGGTCTTGTCCGAGCCGGATAAGGGGGTTGTTGCAGGATGAAGGGTAAAATTGTCACTGCTTAATTTAACATTACATTAAAAAGATTTAAAAAATGAATAAAAAAAATTAGAAGATAAGATAATGATAAGAAGTTTAAGAAAAACAAAGATGATGAAGAAGAACATACTCTTGTTTGATGTACCTTCCCGAGAGATTTTTTTCTCTGCAAAAGTCAATCTCTCTGCCGCTGTCTTGTTTCTTCCCTCCGTCTCCTTTTAATATCTCTAGCAGAGATGGCTTTCGGCCTTAGTTGTGGCGGCGAATAGGGTTTTTGATATCTCTATGCCTCTCAGATTTCTCTTGTCAGAGAGTTGTATTTCCATTTTGTTCATTTTGGTTCGACGAGGGGAAGAGGCGCTGGTTTCCCATTTTTACCGTCGTAATTTGGGACATACATAGAAACTAACAGAATATTTTCAACATGATTGACAGAAAAATTTCCCTTAGGGGTGCAACTTGGACGGGATGAACCCGACCAACCCGTACCCACCCGGATTAAAGTCGGGCTTGAGAACTTATTTTGAGTAATTTGGACGGGCTCCGGAACCCAAATGCAATTAGGGTCGGACTTGGGTACGAATATTAAACGATGGGATAGCCCGAATTTCCCTTTTTTTATGCTCATAACCAATAAATGTTATATTTGGAAAGTATTATATAACATATTTATCAAGAACCAATTGTTTTTCTATTAATTATTAGTGATATTTTAAATTATGTTTACGTTCTTAACTAATAAATTCTTTTCAAAACATATTTGGTATTCTCTTGTATAATGGCCGATTTTTTAATTCACTCCAACAGTATATAGTTATTATTTTTTAGCATTAAATAATAAAAAGTTGTAGTGTCTACATTCGTCACCTATTTTTATATGTAAGTTATAAACTTAATTTTAAGAGGACAATTTTAATTGAGTTGAATGTAATAATTATTTTAATTTATTTTGTTTAATGGGCTAGTCCGAATTCAACCCGAACTTGTTTATTCGAATTTGGGCTTGCGGGTTGGCGATGCTCTTAACCCGGGCTGGGCTTGGGCAACCTAAACAAAACTTGGGCTTGTGCTTGAACAAGGGTGTCAACACGCCCGGGTTGTAGTCATAGTTTCAATAAAATAGTAGTTTTGTAAAATTGCAATAAGCCACTTTTAAAATAAGGGAATGTAACCAACCAATTATGACATACTGAGCGTATGCAATCAACAATATTTAAGCCAAAAAATAAGCCGCCCCTTATTTAGATTAATGGTTAAAAATATATATAAATAAACAGGAATTTGAAGAAAATGCTTGCCTAAAAACCTCTGCAATCCCCCTCTAAGTGCATGTTTGGTGGGACAAAAAATGTAAATTCATTTATCTCGTAAAGTTGTGTCAAATTTTAATTTAAGTTGACCAATAGTCGGCAGAATATTTAATTTCAGATTTTGTATATTCTTTAAATATCCTTCTAAAATTTCATACTTTACCATCTCTGTTATGTATGAATTATCAATTTGTCCAAACACAAAACATTTTAGATGTATCATATGTTCAAATGTTACGTAAATTTGATAGTAAAAGTTACAACTTACAAGTCTTACCAGATACACTTAAATTTCAATCCAAATTTTTAGTCAATGCCAAACAGTTTTCAGATTATAATTTTAGTCAATTATTCAATCAAGATTATTTTCATTAGATTATTGAAAATTTAAGCTGGAACCAAACAATCTCTCATAGTTTGCCTTTTCAAATGTATGGACCGTGTGACCTAAAAATAAAACTAGCTAGTTCTTGGATGGAATACACACTTTTTAGGTATAGTATTTGCTGCTAGTTTGGCTCCCGGTATATTTAGTTCTCGGCCCTAACAAGTTGACTTAGTGGGTGAGATTTGAGACGTAAGGGTTTGTTCCCCTTCAATTTTCAGGTTCAAACCCCAAGAGAACAATAATACTCGAATGAATTTAGTTGAGGTGCGCACAAACTAATCCAAACACCACAATTATCTCAAGAAAAGATATCGTCTATTTATCCACCATTAGAGAGTTGACTTTCCGTCTTCTCCACTTCGGGACAAGTTTCGATCACAAAAAGTCCAATCATCACTTCTAAACTAGTACCACTCTGTCCTTGCTCTTTCTTCCTAATTTGACTTTTGTCACTATTCACTGGATCACTTTAATCGAGTGATTTAGATAGAAAATGATGCAATAATTTGATAGTCTTTTCATGGTGTTGTAGAGTAAAAGTTCTTCTATAACATGGTGAAAAATTATCAAAAAATCGCATCGTTTTGTTATCCAAATTACCTGGTCAAAGTGACCCAGATACGATTCAAAAAGTTAACATGGGAAGAAAGAGCAGGAACAAAGTGGTATCAAATTACTAAAGGAAATGGATTCTTACCACACAATAATTTATTATTACAAAACCAGTAACTAAACTCGTGCGAAGACATCGTTGAAGGCGGCATAATAGTTGTTTCCTTGTTCGTTAGATCGGTTTTGGTATTTCTTGGACACCAAGTCGGTATCCTAGGCCTATCTAAGGACCTAGGGTCGTGGCTAACTGGTGTGGGTTGTAATTCGTGGGTTTCTCTCTAATAATCGGGGTTTTCGGGTCGTCGAGGTAGCTAGTTCATCGCTAGTGAACCACGTTATATCGGTGTGTTCTTGTGTTCTTGTTTTTTTTATCATATTCATCGTTCTCTAAGCTCTTCAAGGATCATCACAAACTGGTATCAAATCTTAGGTTGCGGTGTTCCAAGATCAAGGTGGAGTTATAGGGCTTGGGTTTCACGATCCGTGAAATTCATAGCTACGGTTTCGCGATCAAGGTGGATCACGCGTTTGGGGGTTACAGATCTGGAAAAGAAGCTACAGAGAAGATGAAGAGGGGGTTGATACGAGATCGACAAGCTCACGGGGAGAAGCAGCTTCAGTTTGTGGCAGATCAAGGTACGTGCTTTGTTGAAGCAGCAAGGCATGTGGTTTCCATTGAAAGAAGATAAAGAGGGGGTCGATACAACCACTGCTGAGTTCGAGGCTCATCACGAGGGGACACGGAAGAGGGATGCGTATGGGGGTTCAGACATTCAGAGTTCTAGGGTGATGATGGCGGCCATGGGAAGCTACAGTGACGTCTGTTCAAACAGTAGACAAAAGAGACACCGGTGGATGAAGGATGAACTCAGGATCTGCAGGTTTGGCTGTTGGTTGAGAGAACTTCGGAGGATGGTTTAGTTCTCTCGGCCCCGTTGGGGGGGGGCAAGGGGGAATCCGTGCTCTTGACGAGGAGGCAGAGGATGAAATATGGGAGTCTCTGACGAGAGACAAAAGAACGTGAAGGGGACACGTGCTGAGTGGTTTGTTGTAGGGACTCGGTGGGAGTCGGAACACCAAACAAAATTGTTGTAGGAACTCGGTGGGAGTTGGAACAACAAGAGGAGGATTCGATTGCAGGAACTCGGCCGTAGTTGGAACATCGATAGGGGTTCGATTACAGGAACTAGACGGGGGTTGGAGCATCGCTGGGGCACTTGTTGTAGGATCTCGGCGAAGATGGAACAACTTGTGGATTTGGGGCTATTGGACAGAACCGGCTAATTCAAGCGCAAGAAGACGAGAGGATTCAAGGCAATGTGGAGATTTATTGGGAATCCAGAGTGCCTTGAATGGACTTGGCCTTGGCGAGGAGTTGGCGACGAAGCGGGACAAAATCGGACCAAACAGAGGAGCAAAACGCAGAGAAAACAAGCAGATGGAGCAGGGTCTTCGTGCGAAAACAATTTTGTCTTCGTGCGAAGACATCGCTGAAGGCAGCGAATAGTTGTTTCCTTGTTCGTTAACTCGGTTTTGGTATTTCTTGGGCACCAAGTCGGTATCCTAGGCCTTTATAAGGACAAAGGGTCTTGGCTAACTGGTGTGGGTTGTAATTCGTGGGTTCTCTCTAATAAACGGAATTTTTGGGTCGTGGAGATAACTAGTTCATCGCTAGTGAACCACGTTATATCGGTGTGTTCTTATTTTTCATCATATTCATCGTTCTCTAAGCTATGCTCGAATCATAACAGATTAATAAATCATCTTATCATATTGTTAGCTATATTAGTGGTCAAAATAAACTGACAAATGCATGAGAAGATCTGGCAAAACGTAGGCAGTATTATGCAAGGAAAATAGAGAGTAATAGAAAAGGATCATTTTTATTTCATCAAATTATTTGGAGTACACGAAAGTAGATATGCTTCCATACTACGTTTAGGGACTCTCATTCCATTAGCTTTCTATTTTCATGTTTGATATCATCCTGAACACTCCCATTCCCATCTTTACCTGCAACAACAATAAAATACATTATTTAGGCATTCTTTTGAAAAACAGGTCATATATATATATATATTACAGTAATATCTATACAAGTAGTAAAAGTAGTGCGAACCATTAACTTGAGTTGCCGGTGGCCCACATCCACGCACACAATCCTGGAAGCAGGGAATATCAATCCTTCCAGTACTTTCATTATAGCAGGCCTGTGCACAACTCGATGCGCAGTTTGCTGAGGTGCGACCCCAAAGCATCGCAACCAAGACTGTCACCACCAAAAGTACTCGCATAAGACTTCCCTTCTCCATTTTCTCGACCTCTTATTAGAAAACAAAAGTACAGTATTTATATATCTATATTACATATTCAACTGGAAGTTCGTATGTTATTATACTTCAATATCCTTCTATATAGAAATAAAGAGGTGGCATAATTGGTTATTATACAATAATATATGCTTCCTATATACTTCTAAAACTACCATATGAAGAGGTAAAATTTAACATATTCCGATTTCTTCATTGAACCTAGACCCATGTTCGTGTGCCATCATTCATTTTTTCCTCTTATAGTATCAATACATAATGGAGTTTTAGGGGCCTCCTCGCATAGTGATATGTGTCATCGTATATTGATAATTGTTTTAGCTAAATTAAAATTAAAATTTTGATATTTGACTCCAAGAAAATGATTTTTCTTTTATATTTGACTATAATTCTTTTAATAAAATCGAGTAGCATGGTACCATTCTCGGGAAGCCTATTTCAAAAAATTCAAAATAAAGTTAATTCATTAATTGGAATCTTCATAATAATATCGAGTAAAATGAAAGTCCCATCTCATGGAAGTAAATTTCAAAAAAATAAAATAACTTTAAATAATTCAGTAAAAATTTAAAAAAAAGGAAAATCGAGTAGAAATGAAACTCTCCATTTTCGGGAATCCAATGTTCAAAAAAGTGGAAATAAATTTCAATAATTGATTAAAAGTTAATAATAAATAATTGAGTAAAAATGAAAGTTTAAAAGCAGATTAATATTAATAAAAGTATATTAGGTATAAAAGTAATATACTATGGTAGTACTACCTCTGTCCCAGCTCTTCCCCACCAATTTGACTTTTACCACTATTCACTGGGTCACTTTGACTCGGTGATTTGGATAGCAAAGTAATTTAATTTTTTGATATTTTTTTCATGGTGTTGTAGAATATAAGTTGCTCTATAACACCGTGAAAAAATTATCAAAAAAAATCGCATTATTTTGCTATCGAAATCACCCGGTCAAAGTGTCCATATACGAGTCAAATATTTTCAATGGTGGGCAAAAGCTGGGAGAGAGGTAGTATTCATGATTGAAACTGAGATGAGTTTGACGAGGCACGGACACCTATAAGAAGATTGGAACAAAATATAAATATAATAAATTAAAAACTTATAGTAGTACCATCGTTATTTCGAAATTGACACCAAACTGAATCAATGATTGATTTGACATGGCACCATATTTTAAAAGTCGGTTTTAAATATGAGGAAAGAGCTTTTGTAGTAAAGGAAGTCAATTTCATTTGCAAAACCATCCATCATCGAATTTGGCTACAAAGCACCCGGTCACAATGTTGCTTGGGAACTCACTCTCTTCGATCATGTTTGTACTTTACATAGCATTGAATACAAAACTCACAAAACTCACAGATACGAATCAAAAAGTTAAACCGGTGTGATAGAGAAGAAACTTCCATTTCTGTTTTTTTTTTCCTGCTTTTGATTAGAGAATCATGAAGTTCTTGCTCTTCATGAAGAACTGTGTTTTGGTTGTGTGTTGTAATGTTGGTACTTATAATTGTTGTAAATGGGCTCTTAAGAGGGTCCAAAAAATTGAATTTGGTTGTTTTAATTTTTCATCCCTTCAATTGAAGGGAACTGTAAAATTTTGGCGCAGCAAATTAACAAGCCAATGTACAGTTATTGTACTTGGTTGATGTTAATTTGGGTCTGCTTACATCACACTCCACTGAGGGGTAGATCAGGTATTTCAGCTTGAATTGATGTTTTTCTTAATCTTTGTGCCTTCTTCAAGGGAGAGAAAGTAAAGGAACATAGTGGTATCTTCCATTACTCTTTCGCAGTTATGGTCAAAAAGTAAGAACATATAGAAGTGTTCAAATTACCTAGATTGTCGTGCAAGAGGAAATTACTTGAAGAAGACGTGCACGTGACCCAGAGATTTTCTAAATTTGATTACAATTATTTTCTCTTTTATCTGAATATACTCACCATTGCATTAAATTTATATCTATAAAGTTCTAGTGGCCGTGGATTCGAATCCACAATTGCGCGAGGAAGTATTCATTTCACCAGAAATCCTTCCTCGCCGCATAAGTTTCTTCGTATCTTCCTTCTACTTATATGATATATAAATCAACTAGATTTTTTATGTGGATACATCCATCAATATTACTAATCAAATAATTTAATCAGATGATGTTCTCAGCAAGAAGTCATATCAGAGAGCATAGCCAAAATTTTAGGTTAATATATTTTGACACACATGTACATGTTTTTTGTTTGCTGAAAAATCAATATTTGAATGTAATTTTCAATGCTAAACATCAGGTTATTAGTGAACAAACATTTATATTATACAATGTTTTTTAAGAAAATATTATACAATGTTACGTACTGAACAAACAAGACAACGAAGTTTAAAAGTATTGTTGAATATGACTTGAAGTAAAAGGCAGCAAAAGTCAAAGGCGACTAAGAGATTTAGAAACAAATTGGGGCGGCAAACTATGACAGTTTTTGGGTTGTTTCCTTTTTTGTTCTATAGTCGTTTTTGGGATGTCTTGGGCACTAATTCGGTCATATATCTCTATATAAGGGACCTATGTTGTGCCTAAACATTGTGGGTTGTATTCGTATAATTTCTCTTTAATAAACAAGGGTTTTTGGGTCGTGGAGGTAGCTAGCATCGTGCTAGTGAACCACGTTATATCGGGTGCATCTATTGTGTTCTTGTTTCGTCTATTGTCATCGTTCTCTATGCTCTGCCCGGATCATAACAAACTGGTATCAGAGCTCTGAAACAGGAGTTTTGTTATAACAAACTGGTATCAGAGCTTAGGTTGCGGTGTTCCAAGATCAAGGTGGAGCTATAGATAGCTACGGTTTCGCGATCAAGGTGGAGCACGCATTTGGGGGTTACAGATCTGGAAAAGGAGCTGCAGAGAAGATGACCGGAGGAATGACCAATATCGATAAGTTTACGGGGAGAAACAATTTCATCTTATGGCAGATCAAGGTACGTGCTTTGTTGAAGCAGCAAGGCCTGTGGTTGCCATTCGCTGAAGATAAAAGGGGGCTTATACAACCATCGCTGAGTTCGAGGCTCAGCAAGAGTGGACGTGGCATAGGGCTGCGTATGGGGTTCAGACAGTCAGGGTTCCGGCGCATTGATGGCGGCCAAGGGAAGCTATGGTGACGTCTGTTCAAACGGTAGAGAAAAGAGACACCGGTGGACGAAGGAAGAAGTCATGATCTGCAGATTTGGCTGCAGGTGGAGGGTACTTCAGAGGATGGTCTAGTTCTCTAGGCCCCGTTGGGGGGCAAGGAATCCATGCTCTTGACGAGGAGGCGGATTTGGCATGGGGGAGTCCCCGACGAGGGACACGACACGTCTGAGTCGTGCAAGGGGGCGCGAATGCAGCGTTCAAGGGGGCAATATTGCAGGAATTCAGTGGGTATTGGAGAAATTTCGCAAAACGTTGCAGGAATTCAGTGAGAATTGGAGCAACGTTTTGGGTGTTTTGTTGTAGGGACTTAGTGGGAGTCGGGACAACAAACGATTTTTTTGTAGGAGCTCAGTGGGAGTTGGAACAAAAAATAGGGGATTCGATTGCAGGAACTCGGCCGTAGTTGGAGCATCGATAGAGTTTGATTGCAGGAACTAGACGGGAGTTGGAGCATCGTTGGGGTCACTCGTTGCAAGAACTTGGCGAAGTTGGAGCAAATTGTGACGTGATTGTTTTGCATACAGCTGCGAAACGTTTGGGGTTGATTATTGGAGAGAAGCATCGGTTCAGGTTCGGGTTGCTGGGATGATTCAAGTCAAGGTGGAGATTTGTTGAATATGACTTGAAGTCAAAGGCAGCAAAAGTTAAAGGCGGCTAAGAGATTTAGGAAACAAATTGGGGCGGCAAACTTTGACAGTTTTTGGGTTTTTTCCATGTTTGTTCTATAGTCGTTTTTTGGATGTCTTGGGCACTAAGTCGGTCATATATCTCTATATAAGGGACCTAGGTTGTGCCTAAATATTGTGGGTTGTATTCTCATAATTTCTCTCTAATAAACAAGGATTTTCGGATCGTGGAGGTAGCTAGCATCGTGCTAGTGAACCACGTCATATCGGGTTTATTTCTTGTGTTCTTGTTCTTCGTTATTATCATCGTTCTAAGCTAGGTCCAGATCATAACAAGTATATAATACAAAGGCATAAGTAAATAAATTACTTCAAAAATATTCAATTTCGTAAATCATTTATAAAGAAGGAAAAAGTGTAAAACTTAACACTATAAAATTGACATATGTACTCCATATTCAATTACTGGTTTATTTGACAGAGGTAAGTTTTATAAAGGTAAGTTATAACTCCAACTATAATTTATAGATATAAATTTTATAATAGTTTTATTGACAAATTCCTCTCCCATAATTTATTTTTAAATATAAAATAAAAAGAATATGTCAATCCGCTCACCAATATCTACAGCATGCCGTCATTTTCATAAAGAATATCGAACGATATCAAGACATCTATGTGAATTGGATTACCTTTTAGTTTTGTTTATTTAGTTATTTGACCAACGGTGCAAAAGACATCAACTGTATAAACGTCATTGATTTTAGTTTAAAATTTTTCTGCATCTCTTCACCAAATTTACATTCATAGCCAGGGAACTGTAGCTAACTTTTCACCAAAATACTTTCACTCGTCGAGGCAGTTTCATCTTCCACACATTTAAAAAAAAATAGATGAAAGAGAGAATTTTGATTTATCAGGGAAAATTACCTTTTGGCCCTCCTTGCTTATCTAATTTTCTATTCTCGATTTAACCGAATAATCCTTTGGCTTCAAGAGGCCATATAACTTAATCCTTAGACTCAAACCATGGAATGGGGATAGTAGTGATAGCATCAACTTTTTCTTTTAGAACATGTTCTCAACTAAAGAAACCTTTCACCTCTTGGAAACCCTTATTTATCAAGTCTTCCACCTTCAAATGATCATTTCCATTCACATTTTCAGTCTATTTCATACCGGGTCTTATAGGAACCCAGGCACAATTCTTTACTTTAACAGTTTTACCATTACCAATAGACCAACAAGCCCCCTTTTAAGTAATTTTTCTTCTTGTTAAAACACTTCTGTAAACTCAGGCATGGTTACTACTAGCTTTAGCACTTAGAAAGTCACTTTGAGGAAACTGTTTGGCTCTGAGAATTCTTTCCATGAGAGAGCCTAGGCATTTTAAAATTCTCCAACTTTATTTTTCTAACAAAGCTAGATTGAAATCTCTAACATATTTGAATCCCATCCTTCCCAGATGCTTGTGCTGAGCAACTTTATCCCAATTTAACTAGTTTATCTTCTTCTCCTCATATCTTGAACCCCACCAAAAATTCTTTGTCAACTGTGCTATCTTCTTGTAAATGGAGATTGGAAACTCAATACAAGACATTGAATAACATGGTACGGCAAGAGAAATAACTTTGAGAAACCTCTCTACCATCAAAGGACAAACAATTATTCCTCTAGCCTTGTAGAACATCAATAATCCTCCGAACTATGTGATCGATTGATTCTGATTTTGAATTTCCCTAAACAGGTTACCCTAGATACTTGACCTTTAAATCTGATTTAGGTACACCACACATATTAGTTATCTTATTATGAGTATCCTCTGAAGTATTTTGATAGAATATCATTCTTGATTTATAAAAATTGATTTTCACACCAAAAGCTTGACCAGAATTTTGAATGATAGTAAGAAGAGTCTTCACTTTTTCTTATTTTGCTTGGAGGAAAATCAAAGAGTCATCTGCAAACAAAATGTGACTAATAAAGACTATTCTTCTGAAAATGGATACTCCTTTTTAACACCTTGTGTCTTTTTGCTTCCTTCGTCATTTTGGGAAATACCTCCATTATTAAGAAAAAAAAAATATGGAGACAGATGAACACCTTGTTTTAGACCCCTTTGAGGTTTTAGCACACTTAAATCTTTTCCATTTATTCTCAACTTCATTGATACTATTGTCACACATTGCATAACTAAGTGAATCAAATCTTTAGTAAAACCAAATTTCCTCAAGAAAGCTTCCAAAAGATCCCATTTTACCTTGTCATAAACTTTGTTTAAATACTTTGGAGCCATACAACCTTGATCCCAGCTCTTTTTCTGAAATGTATGATGCATAAATTCTTGAGCATCCACAATATTGCATGTGATCAAACTACCTGGCACAAAAGTTGTCTGCTCCGAAGATATGAGCTTTGACAAAACTCTTTTATGTTTGATATCAATAAATTTTTACATCAATTTATGCAAAAAAGGAACAAAGAGAAAGTGGTCTATAATGAGAACTCTTTCAGGGTGTGGTATTTTTGGAATTAGAGCTAAAAAGTACAATTGAAGCTTCTAAGAGTAAATTGTGAGCTGAATAAATCTAGAATGAATTTACTTACCTCAATGTGAATAACATTCCACTATGATTTTTAAAAGTTTCCCATGTACCCATCTTCCCCTGCGGCCTTCGCTGGATCAAAACAAACACTACCTCTTTTTATCTCTTTCTCGGAAGGGACTTCAAGCAATCTTAAGTTATCATCCTATATGATCCTGCTCTCAATTCCTTTAAATGCTTCTTCCATATCCCTGTTTCCTTTTGATGTATACAAGTCTTCATAGTATTTTATAAATTGCTCCATGACTCCTTCCTCTTCATCAATCCACACATTATCCCTCACTTTGATTCTTTTGATACTGTTCTTTTTGTCTTTTTAAGATTATAGAGAGGTAAAAAAAAACTTTGTATATCTCTCTCATGCTTCTATGTATTAAATTCTGCTCTTCTTCTTCCAGTAGTCTTCTTCTTGATCCCATAGAGTAGCTAACTCCTTCTGAACCTCTTTCTACTTTCTCATAGTGTCTTGGGAAAGTTCTTCTTGTTGGAGTCTCAAAATCTTCATCTTTCTCATTTATATTCTTTTTATAATTCCACACCTTTACTTCACTCCTCTACAATAACTCCTTTCTGCAAATTTCCAATTTAGTTTCCATCTTGAACATAGGAGATCCTCTACCATCTTATTTCCAAGCATCTGACACCACCTTTACACAATCCTCAAGGCCTAACCAAGAGTAATTAAATTTGAACTTATAACATCCATGCTTCTTCTTCTCTTCCTTTTCTATAATCATTGGTGAATGATCAAATCCCATGATAGTTTCACTTCCCGATTTGGCATTTGGATGAGAACACCCCAACTCAGTAGAGTAGAAAACTCTACCAATGAGTTCTTTTATACAACCCTCCCATCTTCCATTTGTCTAGGAATCATTGAAACCCTGTGAGCTCAGTTCAATCAACTTACAATCTGAAATGAACTTCTGAAATCTATTCATTCTCCATGTCTGGCATTCAATTCCTCCATCTTTGTCATTTTCTTCTAAGTGTTCTTGTAATCCCCTATTAATATTCATGGCAAAGTCACATTGCCATCCCCTTGTTTAATCTCTCTCCAGAAAACACCTCTCTTTTTGTGATTTGCAGGGGGCATAAATGAACAACCAATACTCCCATTTACCATATGCATCCTCCATTGCTGCACATATTGCATTATCTGAGCTCCAAACTATTTAAATATTAACATTTACACCCATCAAATCAAACAACCAGACCTCCCTCTGGATCAAAATACAAGCCATTAGCAAACCGTAACTCTCTAAAACCTTTGAATCTTTGAACCTTGCTTCTTAATTTCAGATAAGAATACAAAGTTAGGAAGCTGGGCATTGACAAGCTCTCGTAGTCTTTGAAATGCCAGGTTGCTCCCTAACTCCTGACAATTCCAGCATAGACCTACCATAGATCTTGTGGTTGTTTCTTACCAGCTACCACAACCAGTTGAGAGTCTGCCTTGTCTGATTCTGCATCCCTTTCCGTACAATCTATTTCTTTCATACATTCACGATATAGATATTTATGTTCACATTGAAGTGAATCTATTACCCCATACTTGAGTGCATCTTCCTTAAGCTTTTCATGTAATAAAATTGAATACATCTCACTACTATTTGACCTACTTATCTTGCCTGTATTACTATTTCTCATTATTTTTTTATATACGAACTGTTGATACATAAAAGACACATGATCTTTTTGTCTACCCCTAAAAATATGTCAATTTTTAAATGAGTAAAATTAAAAAGAGTTAAAAAAGACTTCGACATTATCTTTTTGTTTCTCTGTTAAAATGTTATTATTACCCATACAACGTAACAAGAGTTTATTTTGAGTAATAATAGTTTTTCTTAAATGCGGACATCCTATGACCCACCCTTAAAAATGTTAAAGGTAAGAAATTATTTCCCATGTTCTTTTATGTGATACTAGGGGATTGCCCGTGCCCGAGGGCACTACCCTAAAAAAAACTAAGAATGAATAGCTGACAATAATAGTAGAGTTTTGAGAAATGTTTTGGTCAAAAGTTTTTACTAACGCCTAATTCTTGAATTAAGAAGATAAATAAGATGAATTTAGAAAAAAATCAAGATTACAGAGATAATTTATTATTCAACAGGTGACTCTATAGTGTGTTAAGACACAAACTTTAGTGGAAGAGAGAGAAAGTTAAAAATTTCCCACCAGGCACCACTACCCATTATCCTCCCCATTTCATCATGTATTGGTCTCTACGAGGTAAAGCTTGTTGGGAATTGTTGAATAAATCACTACCCATTATCCTCTTCATTATCTCCAAACTTTTGGGAATTGTGACTATAAGTGGGTGAGATCTAAGGGCTGGGGTTAATTCAATTTAATGGCCTAAAACACATTTTAAAGTCAACCGTCCTCTTTTATTATATAGATAATATATAAATGTGGATTAATTAAATAATAAATTACATTACGAGGTAAGCTGGCAGTGGTCATGTGAAGACATGACCACGGACAGCTCCTTCCCAAGGCTGAATTGGCCCGCCCCAGACGCGCACAGGTCGTGAATCAATCCCGGTGCCGCCTTACCCATAGTTCGTCCGTATTGGTCTCGGGAATTATAAACCTACTAACCGGCCTATCCCAAAAGAAAGTCAGAATCTTGCCAAATTGCGATGGGACCCGTTAAGTACCGAAAGTCCAAAACGACTTGCCAACTGTCTCACATCCTGCGCCACCCGGACCGGCCCTCAAGGACCGGGTATCCAAAGGCTATCTACCACTAACCAACTACTATTTTTCTTAAACGAAAATTATATTTCCTTCACAACCATTTAACATCTTGTTGGATTGAATACTAAAAACCATGCCTTTTTGTATTGGATTAATGAATTTGATATTTATGAGAATGGTTTTGGGTAATAATTTTGCATTATATTATTATTGTGCATAGTTGTGTATTGTTCTGCATAGTAGAAGATCTGATGTGTAGAGTATAGCTTACACATAGAAGATCTTATCTTCGGTTCTTGTGGAATGAAAATTGTGAGTTCACAATCTAGGTGGAATTAGACAAACCATCGGAACGATTGTAGCACATTATTTTAGTAGGTCTGTCTTGACTACTGGAAACAGTATAGTTCATACTATAGTTTCAACTCAATGTGCTAGTATACTTTGTGTATATTGAACAGGACCAAGCAATTCCGGCCCTAGACTTTCATGGGCCCTAGGCGATACTTGAAAGTTAGGCCCATTTTACATAAATATAACTGTGAATTAAAAAAAAAAACTACTCGGTTGTAGGGCGGCATAGACCCCCTATTTTACTAGTAGTCGAGTTTTTTACCCGTAAAAAAAAATTTGGGGGACATTAAACCTTACCCACTACTCCTGAAAAAATATTACGGGGCCCTTTGAAACTGGGGGCCCTAGGCGAACACCTAATCCGGCTAGTGGATGGGCCGGCCCTGGGACCAAGTTGAGATCATTTTCTTTGTACTGACATAACAAGACAAACTATGTCTCATGGTTATTATGATTACTTATGCTCGTAATCCTTATATAGTCAATGTGCACATTGTAGGGTTTTGATTCATGGATCGCGCAAACGGAAGCATAATCAAACAAACAACCATGCAAAACCCTCCAAGGATCACAAGTCTAGATGCATAACGATAGTGAAGGTAAGAAATCATAAACACACCTTTGGGTTCTCCTTGATGACTTCAAACGCGAATAGTGTCACGTTCTCTATAGTTGATCCACGCCTAGAGTTGTTCCTAGATCTCCAATCACCTTGGTGCTAGGCCGGATTGAAAGGAGGGTGAAGAAATCACGCAAAACGAGACACCAAAAGGGGTTCGGCACCCTTGTGGCGTCGGGGACAAGGGGCGGCGGCAAAGGGGGCGGCGTCCCTCTTTGTGGCTTGCTCTCTCTCTCCTTTGTTCTCTCCTACTCTTGTTATGTTCTCTCTAGAGCATAAAGTGTGTAGGGAAGGAAGGAGGAGGGTCCTTTATATAGTCCAACAACTCCTTGTTAACTACCTAAAGGACTTATTCTAGTCCTACTAGAATTCAATTTAGTCCCTTCCTTGCAAATTAGTCCCTACTAAGTTTGCAAGGGTTTGCAAAGTGATCCTTCTAATTAATTAATCCAATTAATTAATTCCACAATCTAGTACAACTCTATATAGCGTGTGACCCCATAGGTTCTATCTAGTTGGTAGCAACTCTTTGCTAATATGGAGCGGTTTCTAGCAAAACATCCATTCTAGCCAACTAATAGAATAGTCATCTAGACAACCTTGTACAAGTAATTGTCTCATCCCTTTGCCTCCATATCCGGATTGGACACGAGACATACAAGTCACACTCGTATATCCAATCCCTAGTTTCTCGATCCATGGAATAGCCTTATTCGTGCAAATAACATCAATATCCCATATATTGATTTATTTGAGTCTGGCCAGACATTCTATAAGCACTATCCTCGAGTGGCCTTGGATATTTGCTCCCGTTATGTGGGAGGGGCAAATCCTCTCTACGTCCACTACGATCTCTAAGCTTGCTTCTCATTGTATCCAGTACACGCCTTTATAACTACCCAGTTACGGTGTAGCGTTTAACGCTACCAAGATCACAATGATCCACAACTAGAATATCTAGTGACTTCAAGTCTAAGGATGACAATACCATTGTACCCGAGAAGCACTTGTGACTCAACATAACGTGTATGTAGCCTTCTCGGTAATGGGTCAATCCAGTGCAACATTCCGTAATGCACACCTATGTGTTGGATCGTGATATCTCCATATCAATCCAACCCCATACTAGTCTATAGATGATTGTCCCATTTAACCATTATACTTGACTAGGGATATTTAAGATAAACAACACGATTGTAAATCTAAGGACTTCATTATATTAAATATCCAATAAATAATAAATGAATTTCTAGCCAATTACAAATTCATACTAAACTAGATTGCCTCTAGGGCATCTATTCCAACAGTCTCCCACTTGCACTAGAGCCAATCTGGCGCATCTCGTATGCCCATACTCCTAGTGTGCCCTTCATGCTTCCACTGCGTGAGAGGCTTCGTAAGTGGGTCTGACAGATTATCATCTGTAGGAATCTTGCATATCCGAACGTCTCCTCTATCGATAATATCTCGAATCAGATGGAACTTCCTGAGCACGTGCTTGGACTTTTGGTGCGACCTGGGTTCCTTTGATTGCGCGATCGCCCCAGTGTTGTCACAGAACAACTCCACTGGATCCGCAATGCTAGGGACCACACCAAGTTCAGAAACAAACTTTCTGATCCAAACAGCCTCCTTTGCTGCACCATTTGCAGCAATGTACTCAGCCTCTGTTGTAGAATCAGCTACCGTCTCTTGCTTGGAACTCTTCCAGCTCACCGCTGCTCCATTCAGGCAAAACACATATCCCGACTGTGATCTAAAGTCATCTCTATCGGTTTGGAAGCTTGCATCAGTGTAACCCCTTACACGCAACTCTTCCTCACCGCCAAACATCAAGAAAGCATCCTTAGTTCTTCTCAAGTACTTTAGGATGTTCTTGACAGCAATCCAGTGACTCTCACCTGGATTGGATTGGTATCTGCTTGTCATACTCAAGGCATATGACACATCTGGTCTAGTACATAACATGGCGTACATGATGGATCCTATGGCCGAGGCATAGGGAATCCTACTCATGCGTTCCTTCTCAATCTCATTGGAAGGACAACCACTCTTCGAAAGAGTGATTCCATGTGACATGGGCAAGAATCCCTTCTTGGAATCTTGCATGTTGAACCGTTTAAACACCTTGTCAATATATGTACTTTGACTTAGGCCTAGCAACCTCTTAGATCTATCTCTATAGATCTTTATACCAAGTATATAGGCTGCTTCCCCTAAGTCTTTCATTGAGAAACACTTTCCTAGCCAATCTTTCACAGATTGCAGCATGGGAATGTTGTTTCCAATGAGTAGTATGTCATCCACATACAAGACCAGAAAAGCTACAGAGCTCCCACTAACCTTCTTGTAGACACAAGACTCATCTTCGTTTCTGATGAAGCCAAACTCTTTGACCACTTCATCAAAACGTCGATTCCAACTCCTAGATGCTTGCTTCAATCCATAAATGGATCGTTGCAGCTTACAGACTTTGTTGGCTTGCTTTGGATCCTCAAAACCCTCCGGCTGTATCATATACACGTCCTCGAGGAGATTCCCATAAAGGAATGCTGTTTTGACATCCATCTGCCAAATCTCATAGTCGTAGTATGCTGCAATCGCAAGTAGGATTCGGATGGATTTGGTCATTGCGACTGGTGAAAAGGTTTCATCATAGTAAATACCATGAATCTGTCTGAATCCTTTAGCCACCAATCGGCCCTTATAGGTAATCACATTACCATCCATGTCGATCTTCTTCTTGAAGACCCACTTGCACCCTATGGGCCGCGCCCCATCAGGTGGTTCCACCAAAGTCCATACTTTGTTGGTATACATGGACTCCATCTCGGATCTCATGGCCTCAAGCCACTTCTGCGAGTCTGGGCCATTCATGGCCTCCTCATAGGTAGTAGGCTCATCATCTATGAGCATCGTGTCACCGGAATCTGTTACGAGAAGTCCGTACCTCTCGGGTTCCTGGCGCACTCTACTAGATCTACGAAGCTCTTGTGTTACTTGAATAGGTGGATCCACAACTGCTTGTGATTCCTGTTCATGTTCCATAATCGGTTCAGTAATTTGTGGTTCTTGAACTTCTTCAAGTTCTACATTCCTCCCACTTGCTTCTTTAGAGACAAACTCTCTTTCTAGAAACACGCCGGTCCGAGCAACAAACACTTTGTTCTCGGTTGGATTGTAGAAGTAGTATCCCTTGGTTTCCTTAGGGTACCCCACAAATTTACACTTATCCGATTTAGGCCCTAGCTTGTCTGATTGTAAACGTTTTACATAGACATCGCAGCCCCAAATCCTCATGAACGACAGTGTGGGACGCCTCCCACTCCACATCTCATATGGTGTCTTCATGACTGATTTAGATGGAACACGGTTAATGGTAAAAGCTGCACTTAATAGAGCGTAGCCCCAAAACGATAATGGAAGATCGGTTTGACACATCATAGACCGAACCATATCCAATAGGGTTCGATTCCTCCTCTCGGACACGCCATTCCATTGTGGCGTTCCGGGTGGAGTGAGTTGGGACACGATCCCACACTCTCTAAGATAGTCGTCAAACTCTTGACTCAAGTATTCTCCTCCACGATCCGATCGTAGAGCCTTGATACTTTTGCCAAGTTGCTTCTCTACTTCATTCTTGAATTCCTTGAACACTTCAAAGGATTCGGATTTTGCCCTCATAAGGTACACAAATCCATATCTACTGTAATCATCAGTAAACGTAATGAAGTAGACATAACCACCCCTGGCAGGCGTGGCAAATGGCCCACACACATCGGTATGTATGAGCGCCAATTGCTCACTAGTCCTCTCACCTTTCTTATTGAAAGGGGACTTTGTCATTTTTCCCAATAAACAAGCCTCACATGTCTGATATGATTCAAAATCAAATGAGTCTAGCAATCCATCCTTATGGAGTCTAGATACACGTTTCTCATTTATGTGGCCTAAACGACAATGCCATAAATAAGCAGGATTTAAATCATTTATTTTAATCCGCTTGGTATTAATGTTGTAGACAGGATTACTTAGATCAAGGACATAAAGTCCATTAAATAATTGCGCACTAAAATAGTGAATATTATTCAAATAAAAGGAACAACAATTGTTCTTTATTGAAATAATAAAACCTTCCTTGTCCAAACAAGAAATAGAAATAATGTTTCTGCTCATAGCAGGCACAAAATAGCAATTATTTAATTCTAAAACTAATCCTGAAGGCAGAGATAGCTCGCAAACGCCTATGGCCAACGCAGCAACCTTTGCTCCATTCCCAACGCGCAGATCTACCTCCCCTTTAGCCAATCTTTTACTTCTCTTTAGATCCTGCATATTTCGACAAATATGAGATCCACATCCAGTATCTAATACCCATGATGTAGAGACAGTTAAATTGACATCTACAACAAAAATACCTGGTGGTGGTGGAATCACTATTCCAAGCCGCTTGTCCTCCAGATATTTTGGGCAGTTCCTCCTCCAGTGTCCCGGTTGACTACAGTAGTGACATTCACCCTTAGTCACGACCTTGGCAATCCCACCAACAGGCTTAAGGGCTGTTCCTTGGACTTAGCAACTGACTTGCCTTTGCCCTTGGAGGAAGAGGCAAACTTTTTACCCTTTCCTTTATGCACCATCATAATGGCCTTGCCCTTACCCTTGTTGATGCTCTGTTCAGCCGTCCTCAACATGTTGAGCAAATCTGGCAGTGGTTTAACGATCTCGTTCATGTTATAGTTCATAATGAACTGTCCATAACTTTCGGGCAACGATTGCAACACGAGATCGGTTGCCAACTCTTGGCCGACCGGGAACCCAAGCCGGGCGAGATTGTCCAAGTACCCGATCATTCGGAGTACGTGGGGTCCCACCGGATTCCCTTCTGCCAGATGACATTTGAACAGTGCCTTTGAGACCTCATACCTCTCTACCCTCGCCTGCTCTTGGAAGAGCTTGCTTTAGATGTTCGATCATATCGACAGCATTCATGTTCTCATGTTGCTTCTGAAGCTCAGAGGTCATGGTGCAAAGCATTAGGCAGGCCGCATCATTAGCGTCATCAACACGCTTTTGATACGCCTTTAAGGCAGCAGGTGTCTGATTCTCTGGACCTTCTGGAACTTGCTCCTCTATTGCGTACAGCTTCTTTTCTTGCTTGAGAACAATTCTCAAGTTTCTGTACCAATCGAGAAAGTTGGTTCCTGAGAGCTTGTCCTTCTCAAGGACAGATCGTAGGGAATGTTGTGAACTCGATGAGTTGTTTGCCATTTGGAATTCTACAAAAGGAAAATACGCAAGTTTTAGTATTTGTGAATTTTTGACTATATTTAATAATGGCTAGTTTATTAAATATAGCTCCCACTATTTTTCTACGGATTAATAACCCTCAAGATATTAATGCGGAAAATATCCTTATATTTTCTAGTGGGCCAAGATCCATCTTTTTCATCTCCTTATGAGCTTGCTTTGGCAAGTCACCCATAATTCGATTACTTCTTAGGTAGGAACGATTCCAATTGCATCCCATATGCAACTCTTGGTTCAATCGGGCAAATAACTCCTTATTTATCCATCCATATGGATAATCCCAATTGATTGCCTCTAGGTTTCTTAATCAAATTAATAGCCTAGTTGTGCTCAACCTCTTATCTAATCAATTGCACATTGTTACGTGCCATCGCATTCCATCATTATGAACCAAGTCGCCATGCTTTGGCACGCACGAACTTGATAAATAATGATGATAATGAGTGTTTAAATAACGAGAAGGCAAGAACACAATATTTTAAAATTTGAGGGATTTTCAATTCAATTTTAATTATTTTGTTGATCAATATCAACTAATCTATCTATTTGAGTTTGGGCACAACTCCAAATAATAGATCCGGGTTGTCTAATTATCTTATTATCCTAATTGCATGCATCATCCATACACCAACCACACAAATAATAAGACAATAAATAAACAACCACAAAACTGAAATTAAACGTGATGTGGATATGGCCTTTTCTAGACTAAGATAATTCCAAGCCAATGGAATTATCTATGAACCCTAAACAAACACACATCTCCATGCGTCTTGATCTTTTGGTCCATCCTTCATAGTCATGTGGTGTGCTCCATGCTCCATGCTCCATGCTCCATCTTTTGTGGCTCCTTTGGCTTTGGGCTTCTTTTCTTCAATCTTGGCTAACAATCTACTTTATCTAGCACTATCTAATATCTATACTAAATAAAATAAATCTCACAAGTTGAGAAAAAAAAAAATGGCACGCAGGCCATAAAACCCTAATTAATTATTACAATTAATTGATCAGCTCGCAGGCCGTAAAACCAAACCACAAAATTAAACATCCACATCAAACCACATCCTAAGGCCATATCCAATCACCATGCGATTTGCACATAAACAGTTAAAATCCAATTTTAACGCGCTTGGTCAATTTTAATTGATTTTAGGATTTCTAGGGTTAAAACGGTCCATGGGCCCAACAATCCAATTGCCCGGGCCCAAATAAGTGAACCATAAAGCCCTAGGGCCGGCCCGGCCCAAAACCCGCAAGCTAGGCCCGCGGGTTAGGGCCGCCCGCCCCCTTAGGGCGCCAAGCTTGGGCGGCAAGCAAGGGGGGGCGGCTCCCTAGGGGCCGAACCTTCCTTGTGGAGGTTGTTTCCAAAACAACCTCCTTGCTTGGAGCCCAAGTTTGGTTGTTTCCTTGTTGTGGGAGAACTCCTTCTTCCCCAAGGATGCCCAAACCCTAGATCTAAGATCCTAAAATTTCTCAAACTCACCAATTCATGCATCCAATGCAATAATTGGGTCTTGTTATGATTAATTCTTTGACAAATTGCATCCAATGCTTGATTTGTCTTGTTTTACGCGATAAACAACAAATTAAGGTGTAAAACAACAAGAATGTAACACATAAACTACGTTTATGCTCTATGACCTGTGGCTCTGATACCACTGTAGGGTTTTGATTCATGGATCGCGCAAACGGAAGCATAATCAAACAAACAACCATGCAAAACCCTCCAAGGATCACAAGTCTAGATGCATAACGATAGTGAAGGTAAGAAATCATAAACACACCTTTGGGTTCTCCTTGATGACTTCAAACGCGAATAGTGTCACGTTCTCTATAGTTGATCCACGCCTAGAGTTGTTCCTAGATCTCCAATCACCTTGGTGCTAGGCCGGATTGAAAGGAGGGTGAAGAAATCACGCAAAACGAGACACCAAAAGGGGTTCGGCACCCTTGTGGCGTCGGGGACAAGGGGCGGCGGCAAAGGGGGCGGCGTCCCTCTTTGTGGCTTGCTCTCTCTCTCCTTTGTTCTCTCCTACTCTTGTTATGTTCTCTCTAGAGCATAAAGTGTGTAGGGAAGGAAGGAGGAGGGTCCTTTATATAGTCCAACAACTCCTTGTTAACTACCTAAAGGACTTATTCTAGTCCTACTAGAATTCAATTTAGTCCCTTCCTTGCAAATTAGTCCCTACTAAGTTTGCAAGGGTTTGCAAAGTGATCCTTCTAATTAATTAATCCAATTAATTAATTCCACAATCTAGTACAACTCTATATAGCGTGTGACCCCATAGGTTCTATCTAGTTGGTAGCAACTCTTTGCTAATATGGAGCGGTTTCTAGCAAAACATCCATTCTAGCCAACTAATAGAATAGTCATCTAGACAACCTTGTACAAGTAATTGTCTCATCCCTTTGCCTCCATATCCGGATTGGACACGAGACATACAAGTCACACTCGTATATCCAATCCCTAGTTTCTCGATCCATGGAATAGCCTTATTCGTGCAAATAACATCAATATCCCATATATTGATTTATTTGAGTCTGGCCAGACATTCTATAAGCACTATCCTCGAGTGGCCTTGGATATTTGCTCCCGTTATGTGGGAGGGGCAAATCCTCTCTACGTCCACTACGATCTCTAAGCTTGCTTCTCATTGTATCCAGTACACGCCTTTATAACTACCCAGTTACGGTGTAGCGTTTAACGCTACCAAGATCACAATGATCCACAACTAGAATATCTAGTGACTTCAAGTCTAAGGATGACAATACCATTGTACCCGAGAAGCACTTGTGACTCAACATAACGTGTATGTAGCCTTCTCGGTAATGGGTCAATCCAGTGCAACATTCCGTAATGCACACCTATGTGTTGGATCGTGATATCTCCATATCAATCCAACCCCATACTAGTCTATAGATGATTGTCCCATTTAATCATTATACTTGACTAGGGATATTTAAGATAAACAACACGATTGTAAATCTAAGGACTTCATTATATTAAATATCCAATAAATAATAAATGAATTTCTAGCCAATTACAAATTCATACTAAACTAGATTGCCTCTAGGGCATCTATTCCAACACACATGTATCTAGTAGTTATTGCTTTGACAAGTCAAGTGAGTGAGACTCCTATGGAGTCAATAACCTCGATGAGCTGGGTGATACTATTGAGTCCATGGTGTAAATTGATATATCAAAGGAATCCATGTCCCGATTATGGGATGATATCCCCTAGATGAAGCTTATAAGTTTTGATGATGTCTAATCCTGCAGGTAGATTACTTAGTAATATGGACGTATTAAATAAGTTAAGTGGTAAGGATCAAGGAATTGGGAAGAGGTCGATTAAATGAATTAGTCAGTAATTAATTTAATCGACGGATATCTGTAATCTTAACATGGGGAGATAATAAGTATTTAATTACAGGTGAAATATTAGTTGTTACAATATGGAAATGAGTGCAACAACAGTTATTTAGTGGTACTAACTGTTATTAACTTTATTCGGACTAGGTTCGGGTGGAACCAGAAGTCCTAGTAAAGTTAGAAGCCTGATTCGTATTTTCTCCTTCAGATCCCTCCCAAAGCCTATATAAGTGTCCTTAGTCTTCAGAATTCGTATGCTTCAAATACACACCGAAATCTGGGGTTTCGAGAGTGAGAGCAATTCGTCTGGAGGCCAAGAAGGATTCTGGAAGCAGCAAGTCCACACTTCCATCCAGGAGGAACTTTAGGAATACGGGAGAAGATTAGGAGTGTTTCAGACCTACATCAGATAGCTTCGACGCAGGTATGAACCCTAATGCCGCCTAGTAGGGTTTATAGCGTTCATGTTGAAATGATAATTATTCGGTATAGCAGACATGCAATCGAACTCGTCCAGGGATTCGCCTCCCTTCACATCTATCATCTATAATGGGGTTATTTTGGTCCAATACCCTCTAATATAATATTGGAAATACCACCCCTTCCATAACTTTTCCATAAATACTATCATCCCCTTTCTGATTTATCCTCAGTCTCAAGTTCCACTCACCCTCCTTCAGACATGAAAGAATACGAGTTCTCCCGCAATTAAATAATATTTTTACCATTATAATCGATGCATGATAGGACGAAAAAGTATTACCGAAAAATTTATAGTATTTTTTGTTCAAAAGATTATGCACACAGCCCAACTTGCAGAACCTTCAAAAGATGATGTCGTCCAACTTGCAACACCGCGGCGCATCGAAGGCACTTGAAGCGTCAACATATGATTTTAGTCCCGACGGCTATACACATGCTGTAATAAATTCTGGTGCTGGTAAAAGAATACTTACGATGATGACTATGATGACTAAAACGTTGAACAAGTTGTACTCTTTTTTTTACTGAACTTTCAATTATTCAAGTTAGATTTTAAAATTTTGATTGTTGAATAATACATGATTTCTCAAATCTATATAATAATTTAGTAAAACGGGAAATTGCTCAGGAAGAACTACACGATGCCATGTGGGAATTGTTATTTTTAACAATTAAGACATGTGTAAAACAACTTGGATCTTCCAACCAATGGCTATAGCCCACGTGGATAATTTTCCAGCTAAATGCATTATTTGGCATGTTCGTCACTACTAATTAAGGTTACAAATTTACCTATTCAATTATGTCATTAATGGCCAACGCTAATAGCCATTTCATATTATATCAGTTACACAAATTAATTGATAACTCATATTGCATTAAATGACTCTAATCGGACGTATCATGTGTTTACTTTTTCAACATGTAATACAATCATGTTAAAAGATATAAAACTTAGTCATTGCTAATAATGATGGAGCTATTGTTTCTAGCCTAAAGAAAGAGAACATATTTGTATCAATTGCTATCAAAATTACTCTATTAACAGAGCTTAACATATAAAATTAAATTTAGATTTGCCCCTTTTGCTTAATCGGTTTTTACACCATTTCACCATCACGTGTAACTGTAAGGTAAGTCTTTTCAGCATTTTTGGTGTTTTTGTTGCTTTCTATTAGTATTTTGACATATTATTTAACAGGAGTTGTGTACCCTCAATTATTTATTTTAATTTCAATTTGCATGTTAGATCTATTCGTCAGACAAGCTTTGACAGAAGATGTTTATAATATATATTTGAGTTTTGCCGAATATGTTTGAGTTGTGTTATCAACCAATTCTCTATTTTTATTTTCATTATTTTGGAGATATAGATGCTCCATTTTCTCTATCAGTTTTGACACCACTTCACCATTTTGGGTAGCTACAAGGTAAGTATTTTTTTAGAGTTTTATACTTTTCTGCATCTTATTTAGTTTTTTACAAGCTACTTAATATACTTTTTATTTGATTTACGCTAAGTCTTAATTTACATGGAAGCTTCTAAATTTCTAAATAATAATATCGCCCATCATTATGCATAAATTACATATTTATCTAGTTCAAGTTCTAAGTATTACTTTATACTATTTTATGATAATAGTTTTCCTTAAGTGAAACAAGCTAATTGTAAATATGATAACCATGCTTCATTTGAAAGAAAAGTGAATTCCTCAACAACTTTAGTCCATGGCCATGTTTCTTCTAATCTTAAGCACTGATCCAAAAAGTACCAAATACATAAAATGAAATATGTCTCTCTCACTGAATGGCAAAACTTTGGTAAAAAGAGTGAACTCTATATCAAGTTTTTCATATTCCAAAACAACACCAAGAGAATAATATTCACTAGAATACACGAGCAATATTTGTTAGACAACATGATCATGGGCGGACTTATAGGGGGTCATTCAGTTTTTTCTTCTAATATTTTACCATGTATATTTTAGAATGTTCTTAGATTAACCCCCTCACATCCTTTACATTTTAGCCTCGATTGTTGACATTCTTTTAGTGTAGTCATTATTTAATTTTATATTTTACCTTATATTGTTTTCAAAAGTATTCTAATTAAATCACAGTTATATTACATTTCACCTTGATAGCTTATATTTTTATTCCTTTAAAATATTATTTGAGCCACAATTTCTTTTAGGTGAACTGAAAATTCATGTTTATATTGTTTACCTATTCTAAGACTCCTAGTAGGGTTTATAGCGTTCGTGTTGAAACATTTTTTATTCGGTATAGCAGATATCCAATCGAACTGGTCCATGAATTCGCCTCCCTTCAATTGGTATCAGAGCCAGGTTTCGACTCTGCATATCTGCTATACAGCCATGTTGTCCAATAATCAAACCGGCCCTTCATGTTAGAGTAGGAAGATTGCGATGTCTAACTCTGTTTTGCAGATTGAATCGTGTCCTCCTATTATGGTCATGTTTTTTGATGTATGTGGTTTGATTTGGTTTTGATTTCCACCCTGTTTTTCGTGGATGAAAAATATTTGTAACCTTCTGTAATAGTAAACCCTAGGCTCTCTTATTCCAGTATTAGATGAACGTGTGAGCTCCTTGGTGGCATTAAAAGTCTGTAGCAGTGTCTAGTACTCTGTTACAGACTGATTTGCGGAATCCATGGAGACTAGGTTTACTGTAGTATTAGTGGAGACAGAAGGACGAAAGAATGCATATCAAGTTTTCCACAGTGACGGCATGGCGATTTTCGGAAAAAGTTTTTCGGCGACCTTACCGGGTTTAGATGGATCTTGCTAACCCGACTAAAGAAGCTCCGACCATAACAACTGGGTTGTGTGTGGTTGAATTCTTTTTATGTGCTTGATTATGTCTGTGTGTATGATTATTGTGGATGCTTGCATGTTTAATCATGGACAACAGGGATAAATAAATATAATTTGTATTAAATTGTTCAAACTAAGTGAGAGAGGGATTCTAGTGCTTATAGACCCCGCGGTCTCAATCATTGATTTGTAAGTGATGTAGTTGGTTGTGTGTGTTAGCCTTGGAGTTAACCTTCTTATCGAACATAACCACTAGAGTATCACTGGTATAAATTCCTATGAGGATACTTCAAACTGTTACTGTCTATGTGTCATCTCTCCATCTGAGAGGCATGTAATCGGGTAATGGGTTAGAAGTAAAATGATGGTATACACTTAGATGTAAGTTATAGTATCCTCCCCATCGGAGTCACTGCTATGGCTTGCAGGACCAAAGGTACCATGTCTAACTATAGAATGAATGGTAGACGTCCACCCATTGTGGCATACTATTTTTATGTGTGGTAGACTACTGGTGGTTTACATTGCCCTTATATGTTTCATTTACATGATTCTCAGGTTCAAAATGTCGAACTCATTCAACCCACCATCTTTTCTCTTGATTTAAAACAAACTCACTGGATCAAACTATATTGATTGGAAGAGGAATTTGAATATTGTGCTAACTGCTGAGGATTAAAAATTTGAATTTCTTGAGGAGTGTCCTGCAGAACCTCTAGAAGAGGCTTCTGAGGAAGATGCCAAGCCTTATAAGAGGTGGCAGAAAGTGTTGGTTTTGACGTAGGTAACACAGCGGAATAACAAAAATAATCCTACTTCAAAGCTCACCACGGATCGTCAGGAGGAGAAATCATAACATGATAAGAGACATAGTATTGTGTACCTTAAAATTGGTAAGATCACACGAATAATGATGTCCTCGTCTCTACGGTTGATCCACGTCTAGATTTGAGATCTAGATTCTTCCTTCTTGCAAGTTCTAGCTTGAACCGGAGGAAGAGGTAAGAAGAATCAAAGCAACAAGGACAAGAGGAGGGTTCGGCCTCCTCTTGGTGCCGACGGGAAAGGGGGGCGGACGGGCCTAGGGCGTTCGGCCTTAGGCTTTGTCTTGCTCTCTCTTTTGCTTTCTCTCCCACTCTCTTATGTTATGAGCATTAAGTGAGAAGGAAGCTAGAGCCTCCTTTATATACTCCAACAACTCCTTGTTGTTTCCATAAAGGTCTTCCTAGTTCTCCATGAACTTGGATTAGTCTCTTCCTTGCAAATTAGTCCTACTAAGTTTGCAAGGTGTTGCACAATGATCCTTCTCATTAATTAATCATATTAATTAATTCCAATTCTAGTTCTACTCTATTTGACGTGTGACCCCATAGGTTTCTACTTAGTTGGTAGTAACTTTTACTAACATGGAGCGGTGTCTAGCAACACATTCATGCCACCCAACTAATAGAAATAGTCAGTGATCCCGACAAACCTCTTGTGCCCAATATCTTATATTGCACTTTCCCTTTGTCTCCATATTCGGATCGGACACGAGACATAAATAGTCACACTCGTATATCCAATCCATAGTTCCTCGATCCTGGGAATATGCTTATGCTAGAAGATAACATCAATATCTCTATATTGATTTATCTGAGTCTGGCCAGACATTCAATAAGCCTCATCCCTCGAGTGGCCGTGAATATTTACCCCCATTATGTGGAGGGACAAATCATATCTACATCACTACGATCTCTAAGCTTGCTTCCTATCATGCCCGATAGCCATCTAGAACAGTTGGAGCTTATCCATTCAGATGTTTGTGGACCAATGAATCTCCAAGCGAGGGGTGGTTTTGAGTATTTCATTACTTTTATTGAATATTACTCAAGATATGAATATATTTATTTGATGCGGCGTAAGTCTGAGGCCTTTGAGAAATTTAAAATTTTAAGGCAGAATAAAAAAAGCATCTAGGATAATATATCAAGTCATTTCAATCCGATCGAGGTGGCGAGTACCTCTTGGGACAATTCAGGGATTACTTGGAGGAACAAGGGATTCAATCCCAGTTGTCCGCTCCAGGTACGCCACAACAGAATGGTGTGGCAGATCGAAGGAATATGACTCTTCTAGAAATGGTGAGATCCATGATGAGTTATTCACATTTACCAACTTACTTTTGGGGTCATGCTTTAGAGACAGCTGCATATATTCTGAACTTGGTTCCGTCTAAGTCAGTACCAACTACACCCACAAAATTTTGGACTAGGCGCAAGCTCAGTCTACGGCATGTTCGGATTTGGGGTAGTCAAGCACATGTGCTGAAGGGGAACGCAAGTAAGTTGGAATCAATGACAGAAGTATGCGTCTTTGTAGGATATCCGAAAGGAACAAAGGGTGGTTTATTTTATAGTCCTAAGGATCAGAAATTCGTTGTTAGTACCAATGCGAGATTCTTAGAGGAAGACTATATTATGGATCACAAGCCTAAAAGTAAAGTTGTTCTGGAAGAAATGCGAGGAAATCAAGTAGTCCAAGGTCATGATATACCAACTGTACAAGAGGAAATACCACAAGAAAATGATATCGACATTCAACAACCTTTGGGTGGTTGGTGACATGTAGATACTCGTGATACACAACAAAATAGTGTTGACATCCCACCGCAAGAGGGCAGTGGGGGAAATGACAATACTAGTGATCCACAAGATAGTAGTGACATTCTGCCGCAACCGAGCAGTGCGGAAAATGTTACTGCTAGTGAACCACAAGTACCGCCTCGTCGTAGTGGGAGGGTTTCTTTTAAACCAGACAGATACATGTACTTGGGAGAGTCTTTTGACAAGGTCCCTGATGAACATGATACTGATCCCAGTAACTATAATGAAGTTGTTCGAAGTACGGATGCAGAAAAGTGGAAAATGGCTATGATTTCTGAGATGGAGTCTATGTACTCCAATCACGTACGGGATCTTGTAGATCCAACAGATGGGGTAAAACCCATCGGGTGTAAGTGGATTTACAAGAAAAATATAGGGGTAGACAGGAAGGTTGAAACCTTCAAAGCAAGGCTTGTTGCGAAAGGTTTTCCTCAGAAAGAATGGATCGACTATGAGGAAACTTTTTCTCCAGTAGCCATGATTGAGTCTATCAGGATTCTCTTGTCCATTGCGGCTCATTTCGATTACAAAATTTGGCAAATGGATGTCAAGACAACTTTCCTTAATGGAAGTCTTGATGAGTGCATTTATATGATGCAACCAGAAGGATTCATAGGTAAGGTCCAGGAGCACAAGTTGTGCAAGCTTAAGAGTTCTATTTATGGACTTAAGCAGGCATCTAGATCATGGTGTTGAAATAGATGCCCTAGAGGCAATCTAGTTTAGTATGAATTTATTTGTGGCTAGAAATTCATTTATTATTTATTGGATATTTAATATAATGAAGTCCTTAGATTTACAATGTGTTGTTTATCTTAAATATCCCTAGTCCAGTATAATGATTAATGGGACAATCATCTATAGACTAGTACGGGGTTGGATTGGTATAGAGATATCATGATCCGACACATAGGTGTGCATTAGGGGTAATGTCGCACTGGATTGACCCATCTCCGAGAAGGCTACATACACGTTATGTTGAGTCACAAGCGCTTCTCGCGGTGCAATGGTATTGTCATCCTTAGACTTGAAGTCACTAGATATTCTAGTTGTGGATTATTGTGATTTTGGTAGCGTTAAACGCTACATCGTAACTGGGTAGTTATAAAGGCGTGTACTGGATACAATAAGAAGCAAGCTTAGAGATCGTAGTGGACGTAGATAGAATTTGTCCCTCCCACATAACGGGAGCAAATATCCTAGGCCACTCGAGGGATAGTGTTTATAGAATGTCTGGCCAGACTCAGATAAATCAATATGGGATATTGATGTTATTTGCACGAATAAGGCTATTCCCATGGATCGAGAAACTGTGGATTGGATATACGGGTGTGACTTGTATGTCTCGTGTCCAATCCGGATATAGAGACAAAGGGATGAGACAATTACTTGTACAAAGGTTGTCAAGATGACTATTCTATTAGTTGGCTAGAATGGATGTTTTGCTAGAAACCGCTCCATATTAGCAAATAGTTGCTACCAACTAGATAGAACCTATGGGGTCACACGCTATATATAGTTGAACTAGATTTGGGAATTAAATAATTGGATTAATTAATTAGAAGGATCACTTTGCAAAACCTTGCAAACTTAGTAGGGACTAATTTGCAAGGAAGGGACTAAATTGAATTCTAGAAGGACTAGAATAAGTCCTTTAGGTAGTTGGCAAGGATTTGTTGGACTATATAAAGGACCTTCCTTCCTTCCTTCCCACACTTATGATTCATTAGATCATAACTTGAGTGGGAGAGAACAAAAGGAGAGAGCAAGCAAGCAAGAGAGAGCCGCCGCCCCTCTTGCCGCCGCCCGTCCCCGTCGGCCCCAAGGAGGCCGAACCTCCTTGGTTTGGTCTCGTTTTGCGTGATTCTTCTTACTCTTCCTCTTTCCGGGCTAGCACCAAGGAGTGGGAGATATAGAAATCAACTCTAGGCGTGGATTAACTTTAGAGAACGTGACACAATTCGCGTTTGAAGTCATCAAAGGGGAACCCTAAGGTGTGTTAATTGATTTCTTCCTTTACCATCGTTATGTCTCTTGACTTGTGATCCTTGGAGGGTTTTGCATGGTTAATTATTGTTTCCGTTGCGCATCCATGAATCAAAACCCTACACATGGAACATCCGTTTTTATCAGGCAATTAAATCTTTTGGTTTTGATCAATGTCCGGATGAGCCTTGTGTGTACAAGAAGTGTAAGAAATATGTGGTGGTATTCTTGATACTTTAGGTTGATGATATATTGTCAATTGGAAACATTGTGGGTGTATTATCTAGTGTGCGGGTATGGTTATCAAGTCAATTTGATATGAAATACTTGGGAGAAGCAGCATACGTTCTAGGGATCAAGCTTATGTGAGATCGGAAAAATAGGATGTTGGGCTTATCACAAGACAATTATATTGATATTGTTCTTGCAAGGTTTAGGATGAAGGATCCAAGAAAGGGTTGATCCCTTTCAGACATGGAATCAGTATATCTAAGGATCAGTTTCCTAAGACACCAGGTGAGATAGAAAGCATGAAAGCAGTTCCTTATGCTTCTGCAATAGGAAGCCTCATGTATGCGATGTTATGTACTAGACCGGATATTTGCTTTGCTGTTGGCATGGTTAGTATATATCAGTATAACCCTGGCAGAGAACATTGGACTGCGGTAAAATATATTTTGAAGTACCTGAAAAGGACTCGAGACTATATGTTGATTTACCATGAAAATATTCTTGTACCCATCGGGTACACAAACTCAGATTTTTAGTCATATACCAGGATGTCTACCTCTGGATATGTTTTTACATTAGGAGGTGGAGCCATTAGTTGGAGGAGCATCAAGCAATCTTGCACTGCTTATTCCACCATGGAAGCTGAATATGTGGCTGCTTCGGAAGCTTCTAAGTAAGTTGTTTGGCTCAGAAACTTTCTAATGGATCTTGGAGTGGTATCGAGTGCACAACCGGCTACGACGCTTTATTGCGATAATAGATGCGCGGTTGCAAACTCAAGGGAACCAAGAGCTAACAAGAAAGGAAAACACATAGAGCGTAATTATCATTTTATTAGAGAAATCGTGCACAGAGGTGATGTGGCAGTGATGAAGATTGCATCAGCGGATAACCTGGCATACCCATTTACGAAGTGTTTGACTGCTAAGGCTTTTGATGGTCACGAAGAGGGAATGGGTTTGAGGTGTGTTGCTTCCTGACTTTGAGTCTTAGTGGGAGATTGTTGGATTTAATACTAAAAGCCATGCCTTTTTGTATTGGATTATATGAATTTGATATTTATGAGAATGGTTTTGGGAAATTTTTTTTGTATTATATTATGATTGTGCATAGTTGTCTACTGATCTGCATAGTAGAAGATCTGGTGTGTAGAATATAGCTTACAAACAGAAAATCTTATCTTCGGTTCTTGTGGAATGAAAGTTGTGAGTTCACAATCTAGGTGGAATTAGACAAACCATCGGAACGATTGTAGCACATTATTTTAGTATAGTTCATACTATAGTTTCAACTCAATGTGCTAGTATACTTTGTGTATATTGAACATGACCAAGTTGAGATCATTGTCTTTGTACTGACATAACAAGACAAACTATGTCTCATGGTTATTATGATTACTTATGCTCTTAATCCTTAGATAATCAATGTGCACATATATTTAGTAGTTATTGCTTTGACAAGTCAAGTGAGTGAGATTCCTATGGAGTTAATAACCTTGATGAGTTGGGTGATACTATTAAGTCCATGGTGTAAATTGATATATTGAAGGAATCCATGTCCCCATTATGGGATTGATGATATCCCCTTGATGAAGCTTATAAGTTTTGATGATGTCCAACCCTGCAGGTAGATTACTTAGTAATCTGGACATACCAAATAAGTTCAGTGGTAAGGATCAAGGAATTGGGAAGAGGTCGATTAAATGAATTACTCAGAAATTAATTTAATCGACGGATATCTGTAATCTTAACATAGGGAGATAATAAGTATTTAATAACAGGATCTCAAAATATTAGTTTTTGAGAATATGGACAGGACAATAACAGTTAGTTAGTGGTATTAACTGTTATTAACTTTATTCGGACTAGGATCGGGTGGAACCAGAAGTCCTAATAAAATTTGGAGCCTGATTCGTATTTTCTCCTCCAGGTCCCTTCCGTAGCCTATATAAGTGTCCTTAGTCTTCAAAATTCGTAGGCTTCATATACACACCGAAATCTAGGGTTTCGAGAGTGAGAGCAATTCGTCTGGAGGCCAAGAAGGATTTTGGAAGCAGCAAGCCCACACTTGAATCCAATAGGAACTTCAGGAATACGAGAGAAGATCATGAGCGTTTCAGACCTACATCAGATAGCTTGGACGCATGTATGAACCCTAATTCCGCCTAGTAGGGTTTATAGCGTTAATGTTGAAATGATTTTTATTTGGTATAGCTGACATGCAATCCAACTGGTCCAAGGATTCGCCTCCCTTCACATTTTTCATCTATAATGGGGATATTTTGGTCCAAGACCCTCTAATATAATATTGGAAATACCAACCCTTCCATATCTTCACCATAAATACTATCATCCCCTTTCTAATTTATCCTCAGTCTCAAGTTCCACTCACCCTCCTTCAAACATGAAAGAATACGAGATAATATTGGAAATACCAACCCTTCCATAACTTCTCCATAAATACTATCATAACCTTTCTAATTTATCCTCAGTCCCAAGTTCCACTCACCCACCTTCAAACATGAAATAATACGAGTTCTCGCTCAATTAAAGAATATTTTTACCATTATAATCGATGCATGGTAGGAAGAAAAAGTATTACCGAAAAATTTATAGTATTTTTTGTTCAAAAGTTATGCACACAGCCCAACTTGCAGCACCTTCAAAAGATGATGTCGTCTAACTTGCAACACTGGGGCGCATCGAAGGCACTTGAAGCGTCAACATATGATTTCATTCCCGATGGCTATACACATGCTGTAATAAATTCTGGTGCTGGTAAAAGAATACTTACGATGATGACTATGATGACTAAAAAGTTGAACAAGTTGTACTCTTTTTTTATTGAACTTTCAATTATTCAAGTTAGATTTTGAAATTTTGATTGTTACATAATACATTATTTTTCAAATCTATATAATAATATAGAAAAACAGGAAATTGCTTAGGAAGAACTACACGATGCCATGTGGAAATTAATAGTTCCAACAATTAAGACATGTGTAAAACAACTTGGATTTTCCAACCAATGGCTATAGCCCACGTAGATAATTTTGCAGCTAAACGCATTATTTGGCATGTTCATCACTCCTAGTTACGGTTACAAATTTACCTATTCAATTATGTCATTAATGGCCAACCCTAATAGCCATTTCATATTACGTCAGTTACAAAAATTAATTGATAACTCATATTGCATTAAATGACTCTAATCACGTATCATATGTTTACTTTTTCAACATGTAATACAATCATGTTAAAATATATGAAATTATGTCATTGCTAATAATGATATAGCTATAGTTTCTAGCCTAAAGAAAGGGAACATATTTGTATTAATTGCTATCAAAATTACTCTATTAACAGAGTTTAACATACAAAGGTAAATTTACATTGAAAAGTGTACAACAAGATCCCTCTGAATGTGGATGTTGTTTTGACTTTTGTAATATAGATTTGCCCCTTTTGCTTAATCAGTTTTACACCATTTCATCATCATGTGTAACTATAAGGTAAGTCTTTTCAGCAATTTTGGTGTTTTTGTTGCTTTCTATTAGTATTTTGATATGTTATTTAACATGAATTGTGTACCCCAATTAGTTATTTGAATTTCAATTTGCATGTTAGATCTATGCGCCAGACAAGCTTTGACAGAAGATGTTTATAATATATATTTGAGTTTTGCCGAAGATGTTTGAGTTGTGTTATCAATCAATTCTCTATTTTTATTTGCAGAGTTTGGGAGATATAGATGCTCCATTTTTTCTATCAGTTTTGACACCACGTCACCATTTTGTTTAGCTACAAGGTAATTATTTTTTTAGAGTTTTATACTTTTCTGCATTTTATTTAATTTTTTACAAGCTACTTAATATACTTTTTATTTGATTTACGCTATGTCTTTATTTACATGGAAGCTTCTAAATTTCTAATTAATAACATCGTCCATCATTATGCATAAATTACATATTTATCGAGTTCAAGTTCCAAGTGTTACTTTATACTATTTTATGATAATAGTTTTCCTTTAGTGAAACAAGCTAATTGAAAATATGATAACCATGCTTCATTTCAAAGAAAAATGAATTCTTCAACAACTTTAGTCCGTGGCCACGTTTCTTCTAATCTTAAGCACTGATTCAAAAAGTATCAAATACATAAAATGAAAAATGTCCCTCTCACTGAATGGCAAAACTTTGTGTAAAAAGAGTGAATTGTATACCAAGTTTTTCAAATTCCAAAACAACACAAAGAGAATAATATTCATTAGAATACACGAGCAATATTTGTTAGACAACATGATCATGGGCGGACTTATAGGGGGTCATTCAGTTTTTTCTTCTAATATTTTACCATGTATATTTTAGAATTTTCTTAGATTAACCCCCTCACATCCTTTACATTTTAGCCTCGATTGTTGACATTCTTTTAGTGTAGTCATTATTTAATTTTATATTTTACCTTATATTTTTTTCAAAAGTATTCTAATTAAAACACACTTATATTACATTTCACCTTGATAGCTTATATGTTTATTCCATTAAAATATTATTTGATCCACAATTTTTTTTAGGTGAACTGAAAATTCATGTTTATATTGTTTACCAATTCTAAGACTCCTAGTAGGGTTTATAACGTTCGTGTTGAAACGATTTTTATTCGGGATAACAGACATGCAATCGAACTGGTCCATGGATTCACCTCCCTTCAATTGGTATCAGAGCTAGGTTTCGACTCTGCATATCTGCTATACAACCATGTTGTCCAATAATCAAACCGGCCCTGCATGTTAGAGTAGGAAGATTGCGTTGTCTAACTCTGTTTTGGATATTGAATCGTGTCCTGCTATTATGGTCATGCTGTTTGATGTATGTGGTTTGATTTGGTTTTGATTTCCACGCTGTTTTTCGTGGATGAAAAATATTTGTAACCTTCTGTAATAGTAAACCCTAGGTTCTCTTATTCCAGTATTAGATGAACGTGTGAGCTCCTTGGTGGCATTGAAAGTGTGTAGCAGTCTCTAGTACTCTGTTACAGACTGATTTGCGGAATCCATGGAGACTAGGTTTACTGTAGTATTAGTGGAGACAGAAGGACGAAAGAATGCAGATCAAGTTTTCCACAGTGACGGCATAGCGATTTTAGGAAAAAGTTTTTCGGCGACCTTACCGGGTTCAGATGGATCTTCCTAACCCGACTAAAAAAGCTCCGACCATAATAGCTGGGCTGTGTGTGGTTGAGTTCTTTTTATGTGCTTGATTATATTTGTGTGTAAGATTATTGTGGATGCTTGCATGTTTAATCATGGACAACATGGATAAATAAATTTAATTTGTATTAAATTGTTCAAAAAACTAAGTGGGAGAGGGAGTCTAGTGCTTATAGATCCCGCGGTCTCCATCATTGATTCATAAGTGATGTAGTTGGTTGTGTGTGTTAGCCTTGGAGTTAACCTTCTGATCGAACATAACCACTACAGTATCACTGGTATAAATTCCTATAAGGATACTTCAAATAGTTACTGTTTATGTGTCATCTCTCCATCCGAGAGGCATGTAATGGGGTAATGGGTTAGAAGTAAAATGATGGTATACACTTAGATGTAAGTTATAGTATCCTTCCCATCGGAGTCACTGCTATGGCTTGCAGGACCAAATGTACCATGTCTAACTATAAAATGAATGGTAGACGTCCACCCATCGTGGCATACTATTTTTATGTGTGTTAGACTACTGGTGGTTTACATTTCCCTTATATGTTTTATTTACATGATTATCAGGTTCAAATGTCGAACTCATTCAACCCACTATCTATTCTCTTGAATCAAAACAAACTCACTGGATTAAACTATATTGATTGGAAGAGGAATTTGAATATTGTGCTAACTGCTGAGGATTAAAAATTTGAATTTCTTGAGGAGTGTCCTACAGAACCTCTAGAAGGGGCTTCTGAGGTAGAAGCCAAGCCTTATAAGAGGTGGCAGAAAGCCGATCAGATGGCTAAATGCTACATATTAGGCTCCATGTCTAATGTGTTGCAGCATCAGCATGAGAACATGGGCTCTGCCCTTGAGATCATGGAGAACCTCAAAGAGATGTTTGGGGATCAAGATCGGGCTTCCAGGCAGGTTGCTATGAAAAACCTCATGAACACAAAAATTATTAAAGGATCATCTGTAAGGGGTCATGTTCTGAAGATGATAAGTATTCTAGGTGAACTAGATATCCTTGGAGCTGTAATCGATGAGGAAACTCAGGTCGATATCGTTCTCATGACGCTGTCAGATTCATTTAACAGTTTTCGACTAAATTATATTATGAACAAAAAGACTTATTCTTTAGCCGAATTGTTAAAGGAGCTTCAAGCACCAGAGGGACTCCTAGAGAAACCGGTTAATGTAATGGTGGCTGAAAAGGCTTCTACTTCTAACCCTAGGGCTAAGAAGAAGAAAAAAGTTCACGAGCAGTAGTTCCGAAGGTTGCTCCGGCACCTCAAGGAGTAGCTCGTGGGCCACAGCAAGCACTTGCTCCTCAGGGGACATTGGGAAATCCGATAGGCAAGTGTTTCCTCTGTAACCAGAGAGGGCATGGGAAGAAGAAATGTCCAAAGTTCCTGACTCGTACAATCCATAATAACTCAGGTATATCTCTTTCACTAATAGTTGAATCATGTTTAGCGGTTCAATCTACTATAAACTGGTGTGTAGATTCGGGAGCCACTGACCATGTTTGCAATTCATTGCAGGGGTTCCAGGAAACCAGACAGTTTAGTGATGGCGAGATTTATCTACACTTGGGCAACACGAATAAAGTAGCTGCAGTTGCAATATGAATTTTTTCTTACATTTTGGGCATGATAGGATTTTAGTTTTGAAAGATTGTCTTTATGTACCTTCCATTAGAAGGAATTTGATTTCAGTTTCTAAGTTGGTTAAGAATGAATATTCAGTTTATTTTAATGACTCTGTGGTTATTAAGAAAAATAAACGTTTTATTTGTTCTGGTACATTGGTGGATGGTCTTTACATTATAAATCATGAGACTCCCATAGCGCATCTTTATGAACTGAATAACTCGGATAACTTACCTAAAAAGAGAAAGGAACCTTGCAAGATAAACCAAACATATCTTTGGCATTTCCGACTTGATCATATCATTATAAAAAGAATACAAAGGCTGGTTCAGAATGGACCATTAGGTTCATTAAAAGTGGAGGCACTACCAGCATGTGAGTCATGTTTAGAAGGTAAGATGACCAAGAGGCCATTTTTGGCAAAGGGTAATAGGGCCAAAGAACAGTTGGAGCTTATCCATTCAGATGTTTGTGAACCAATGAATGTCCAAGCGAGGGGAGGTTTTGAGTATTTCATTACTTTTATTGATGATTAATCAAGATATGGATATATTTATTTGATGTGGCGTAAGTCTGAGGCCTTTGAGAAATTTAAGATTTTAAGACAGAATCAGAGAAGCGTCTAGAAAAATATATCAAGTCATTTCGATCTGATCGAGGTTGCGAGTACCTCTTGGGACAATTCAGGAATTACTTGGAGGAACAAGGGATTCAATCCCAGTTGTCCGCTCCAGGTACGCCACAACAGGATGGTGTGGCATATCGAAGGAATAGGACTCTTTTAGAAATGGTGAGATCCATGATGAGTTATTCACATTTACCAACTTCCTTTTGGGGGCATGCTTTAGAGACAGCTACATATATTCTGAACTTGGTTCCGTCTAAGTCAGTACCAACCACACCCACAGAATTTTGGACTGGTCGCAAGCCCAGTCTACGGCATGTTCGGATTTGGGGTAGTCCAACACATGTGCTGAAGGGGAACGCAATTAAGTTGGAATCAAGTACATAAGTATGTGTCTTGGTAGGATATCCGAAAGGAACAAAGGGTGGTTTATTTTATAGTCCTAAGGATCAAAAAGTCATTGTTAGTACCAATGCGAGATTCTTAGAGGAAGACTATATTATGGATCACAAGCCTAAAAGTAAAGTTGTTCTGGAAGAAATGCTAGGAAATCAAGTAGTCTAAGGTCATGATATACCAACTGTACAAGAGGAAATACCACAAGAAAATGATATCGACATTCAACTACCTTTGGGTGGTTGGAGAAATGTAGATACACGTTATACACAACAAAATAGTGTTGACATCCCACAACAAGAGGGCAGTGGGGGAAATGACAATACTAGTGATCCACAAGATAGTAGTGACATTCCGCCGCAACCGAGCAGTGGGGAAAATGTTACTGCTAGTGAACCACAAGTACAGCCTCGTCGTAGTCGGAGGGTTTCTCGTAAACCAGACAGATACATTTACTTGGGAGAGTCTTCTGACAAGGTCCCTGATGAACATGATACTGATCCCAGTAACTATAATGAAGCTGTTGGAAGTACGGATGCGGAAAAGTGGAAAAAGGCTATGATTTCTGAAATGGAGTCTATGTACTCCAATCAGGTCTGGGATCTTGTAAATCCTACAGATGGGGTAAAACCCATCGGGTGTAAATGGATTTACAAGAAAAATAGAGGGGTAAACGGGAAGGTTGAAACCTTCAAAGCAAGGCTTGTTGCGAAAGGTTTTACTCAGAAAGAAGGGATAGACTATGAGGAAACTTTTTCGCCAGTAGCCATGATTAAGTCTATCAGGATTCTCTTTTCCATTGCGGCTCATTTCGATTACAAAATTTGGCAAATGGATGTCAAGACAGCTTTCCTTAATGGAAGTCTTGATGAGTGCATTTATATGATGCAACCAGAAGGATTCATAGCTAAGGGGCAGGAGCACAAGTTGTGCAAGCGTAAGAGGTCTATTTATGTACTTAAGCAGGCATCTAGATCATGGAACATCCGTTTTTATCAGGCAATAAAATCTTTTGGTTTTGATCAATGTCCGGATGAGCCTTGTGTGTTCAAGAAGTGTAAGGAAAATGTGGTGGTACTCTTGATACTTTACGTTGATGATATATTGCCCATTTGAAACAATGTGGGTGTATTATCTAGTGTGCGAGTATGGTTATCAAGTAAATTTGATATAAAAGACTTGGGAGAAGCAGCATACGTTCTAGGGATCAAGCTTATGCGAGATCGGAAAAATAGGATGTTGGGCTTGTCACAAGCCAATTATATTGATACTGTTCTTGCAAGGTTTAGCATGAAGGATTCCAAGAAAGGGTTGATCCCTTACAGACATGGAATCAGTATATCTAAGGATCAGTGTCCTAAGACACCTGATGAGATAGAAAGCATGAAAGCAGTTCCTTATGCTTCTGCAGTAGGAAGCCTCATGTATGCGATGTTATTACTAGACCGGATATTTTCTTTGTTGTTGGCATGGTTGGTATATATCAGTATAACCCTAGCAGAGAACATTGGACTGCGGTAAAACATATATTGAAGTACCGAAAAAGGACTCGAGACTATATGTTGGTTTACCATGAAAATATTCTTGTACCCATCGGGTACACAAACTCAGATTTTCAGTCAGATACCAGGATGTCTACCTCTGGATATGTTTTTACATTAGGAGGTGGAGCCATGAGTTGGAGGAGCATCACGCAATCTTGCATTGATGATTCCACCATGGAAGCTGAATATGTGGCTGCTTCGGAAGCTTCTAAGGAAGCTGTTTGGCTCAGAAACTTTCTAATGGATCTTGGAGTGGTACCGAGTGCACAACCGGCTATGACGCTTTATTGCGATAATAGCGGCGTGGTTGCAAAATCAAGAGAACCAATAGCTAACAAGAAAGGAAAACACATAGAGCGTAAGTATCATTTGATTAGAGAAATCGTGCACAGAGGTGATGTGGCAGTGATGAAGAATGCATCAGCAGATAACCTGGCAGACCCATTTACGAAGTGTTTGACTCCTAAGGCTTTTGATGGTCACGTAGAGGGAATGAGTTTGTGGTGTGTTGCTGCTTGGCTTTGAGTCTTAGTGGGAGATTGTTGGATTTAATACTAAAAGCCATGCCTTTTTGTATTGGATTATATGAATTTGATATTTATGAGAATGGTTTTGGGCAATGTTTTTTCATTATATTATGATTGTTCATAGTTGTCTACTGATCTGCATAGTAGAAGATCTAGTGTGTAGAATATAGCTTATACACAGAAGATCTTATCTTCGGTTCTTGTGGAATGAAAGTTGTGAGTTCACAATCTAGGTGAAATTAGACAAACCATCGGAACGATTGTAGCACATTGTTTTAGTATGTCTGTCTTGGCTACAGGAAACAGTATAGATCATACTATAGTTTCAACTCAATGTGCTAGTATACTTTGTGTATGTTGAACAGGACCAAGTTGAGATCATTGTCTTTGTACTGACATAACAAGACAAACTATGTCTCATGGTTATTATGATTACTCATGCTCTTAATCCTTAGATAGTCAATGTGCACATTTATTTAGTAGTTATTGCTTTGACAAGTCAAGTGAGTGAGATTCCTTTGGAGTTAATAACCTCGATGAGTTGGGTGATACTATTAAGTCCATGGTGTAAATTGATATATGGAAGGAATCAATGTCCCGGTTATGGGATTGATGATATCCCCTTGATGAAGCTTATAAGTTTTGATGATGTCAAACCCTGCAGGTAGATTACTTAGTAATCTGGACATATCAAATAAGTTAATTGGTAAGGATCAAGGAATTGGGAAGAGGTCGATTAAATGAATTAGTCAGTAATTAATTTAATCAACGGATATCTGTAATCTTAACAAAGGGAGATAATAAGTATTTAATAACAGGAGCTCAAAATATTAGTTTTTGAGAATATGGACAGGAGTGCAATAACAGTTATTAAGTGGTACTAACTGTTATTAACTTTAGTCGGACTAGGTTCGGGTGGAACCAGAAGTCCTAATAAAATTAGGAGCCTGATTCGTATTTTCTCCTCCAGGTCCCACCGTAACCTATATAAGTTTTCTTAGTCTTCAGAATTCGTATGCTTCAGATACACACCGAAATCTAGGGTTTCGAGAGTGAGAGAAGTTCGTCTGGAGGCCAAGAAGGATTCTGGAAGCAACAAGCCCACACTTGCATCCAGGAGGAATTTCAGGAATACGGGAGAAGATCAGGAGTGTTTCAGACCTGCATCAGATAGCTTGGACGCAGGTATGAACCCTAATTCCGCCTAGTAGGGTTTATAGCGTTCATGTTGAAATGATTTTTATTTGGTATAGCTGACATGCAATCTAACTGGTCCAAGGATTCGCCTCCTTCACATTTATCATCTATAATGGGGGTATTTTGGTCCAAGACCCTCTAATATAATATTTGGAATACCAACCCTTCCATAACTTCTCCATAAAGACTATCATCCCGTTTCTAATTTATCCTCAGTCTCAAGTTCCACTCACCCTCCTTCAAACATGAAAGAATACGAGTTCTCGCTCCATTATAGAATAAGTTTACCATTATAATCGATGCATGATAGGAAGAAAAAGTATTAACGAAAAATTTATAGTATTTTTTGTTCAAAAGATTATGCACACACCCAACTTGCAGCATCTTCAAAAGATGATGTCGTCCAACTTGCAACATGGGGCGCATCGAAGGCACTTGAAGCGTCAACATTAGATTTCAGTCCCGATGGCTATACACATGCTGTAATAAATTCTGGTGCTGGTAAAAGAATATTTACGATGATGACTATGTTGACTAAAAAGTTGAACTAGTTGTACTCTTTTTTTACTGAACTTTCAATTATTCAAGTTAGATTTTGAAATTTTAATTGTTCAATAATACATGATTTCTCAAATCTATATAATAATATAGAAAAACAGGAAATTGCTTAGGAAGAACTACACGATGACATGTGGAAATTAATATTTCTAACAATTAAGACATGTGTAAAACAACTTCAATTTTCCAACCAATGGCTATAGCCCACGTGGATAATTTTTTCCATCTAAACGCATTATTTGGCATGTTCATCACTACTAATTACGGTTACACATTTACCTATTCAATTATGTCATTAATGGCCAACGCTAATAGCCATTTCATATTACGTCAGTTACAAAAATTAATTGATAATTCATATTGCATTAAATGACTCTAATCACGTATCATATGTTTACCTTTTCAACATGTAATACAATCATGTTAAAAGATATGAAATTAAGTCATTGCTAATAATGATATAGCTATAGTTTCTAGCCTAAAGAAAGGGAACATATTTGTATCAATTGCTATCAAAATTACTCTATTAACAAAGATTAACATTTAAAAGTAAATTTACATTGAAAAGTGTACAACAAGATCCCTCTGAATGTGGATGTTGTTTTGACTTTTGAAAGATAGATTTGCCCCTTTTGCTTAATCAGTTTTTACACCATTTCACCATCACGTGTAACTGTAAGGTAAGTCTTTTCAGCATTTTTGGTGTTTTTGTTGCTTTCTATTAGTATTTTGACATGTTATTTAACATGAATTGTGTACCCCGATTAGTTATTTTAATTTCAATTCGCATGTTAGATCTATGCGCCAGACAAGCTTTGACAGAAGGTGTTTATAATATATATTTGGGTTTTGCCGAAGATGTTTGAGTTTTGTTATCAACCAATTCTCTATTTTTATTTGCAGTGTTTTGGAGATATAGATGCTCCATTTTTTCTATCAGTTTTGACACCACTTCACCATTTTGGTTAGCTACAAGGTAATTATTTTTTTAAAGTTTTATACTTTTCTGCATTTTATTTAATTTTTTACACGCTACTTAATATACTTTTTATTTGATTTACGCTATGTCTTAATTTACATGGAAGCTTCTAAATTTCTAATTAATAAAATCGTCCATCATTATGCATAAATTACATATTTATCGAGTTCAAGTTCCAAGTATTACTTTATACTATTTTATGATAATAGTTTTCCTTTAGTGAAACAAGCTAATTGAATATATGATAACCATGCTTCATTTCAAAGAAAAATGAATTCTTCAACAACTTTAGTCCGTGGCCACGTTTCTTCTAATCTTAAGCACTGATTCAAAAAGTATCAAATACATAAAATGAAAAATGTCCCTCTCACTGAATGGCAAAACTTTGTGTAAAAAGAGTGAATTGTATACCAAGTTTTTCAAATTCCAAAACAACACAAAGAGAATAATATTCATTAGAATACACGAGCAATATTTGTTAGACAACATGATCATGGGCGGACTTATAGGGGGTCATTCAGTTTTTTCTTCTAATATTTTACCATGTATATTTTAGAATTTTCTTAGATTAACCCCCTCACATCCTTTACATTTTAGCCTCGATTGTTGACATTCTTTTAGTGTAGTCATTATTTAATTTTATATTTTACCTTATATTTTTTTCAAAAGTATTCTAATTAAAACACACTTATATTACATTTCACCTTGATAGCTTATATGTTTATTCCATTAAAATATTATTTGATCCACAATTTCTTTTAGGTGAACTGAAAATTCATGTTTATATTGTTTACCTCTTCTAAGACTCCTATGTTATACATTTTAGGACCCCCCCCCCCACCTATATTATACATGTTTATAACCATGCTTGATTATAGTCGGTTTTGACCAATTACATATATCATATATATTCTATCAAGTAAAATAAATGTACTACCTTAATTTCTATACAAATACCGAGTGTGCCACTATATTTGAACAACAATTTACTTTGCCCAGCATCGTTTCAGCACAGGGTACCGCCTAGTGGTAGTTTAAAAGAAATTGAATAGTATATATAACGAACTTTAAAAAAAAAAGTATATATGTATAGAAGATCAAAGGAGAACTTTTGGTGAAGGATCTTATCAACCCAGAGCTTGGTGAGTGGGACTTACAGAAGATCAAAGAAGTTTTTTGGCAAGTTGATATAGAAGATATCCTTCGCATCTCTCTTGCCAAAAAAAATCAAAAAGACATTTTAATTTGGAGCTTAACTGATATCGGCGACTACAGCGTAAGCATATGATACCAAGTTGCAATTAGTCTCCTTCAAAATCAAGAGCACACGTCCAACACAAGTGCATATAATCGAGAAAGAAAGTGGGTGTTGACCCTTGACGTGCTCTGTGTGGGAAAAAAGAAGAGGACGAGACTCACCTGTTTCTTTGGGGCCCAATAGCAAAACAAGTTTGGAATCTGGCTTTCCCAAATCAAGATCTGGGTTTAAAGAACTCAAATTTTAGTCACTCGATTGAAACCTAGTTTCTAAACATCAGAAATGGGAAAACCATAATCTACTCTACATGTGTGTGGCAGAGATCTGGGCAAATAGAAACCAGCATATATTCAAGAACAGAAGAAGAACAGCGGAAGAGATCTTAAGAGCGGTTACAGAGAAGATGGAGGCTTACGAGGTAATAAGACTTAATCGGTCTCCGGCTCATATCCCTCTATCTTAGACCTGGCGACCTCCATAATCAAATTCCGTCAAATTGAATGTTGACGGTGCCTGGGATTCGAAGACCTCAACGGCCGGCGCCGGTGGTGTCATCAGAGGACGGTAACGGGAGGTACATCGCCGGCTTCGCCAAGCTGGTGGCTTTCGGAACAAGACCTCGTACGGCAGAAAGACAAGCCATCCGCGACGGGATAAGGTTTTCCCTCAAGATCGGTTGCAAAGCGTTGGAGATAAAGACCGATTCACTTTTTGTGGTTATGGAGATGAAGAGGATAGTGAACAAGAATTGGGAAAGCTTCTCGGAAACTGGTGGCGACTGATGGAACGTTTATACTCGAGACAGTTGACCTGTTTTTCTATCCAATACAGCCGACGTACTACAAACAGTGTAGCCCATTTACACGCTAAGTTTGGGCTTATAACCCAAACAGATCATGAGTGGTCCACTACCGAGCCCCATTGGGCATTCAAGACAATTGAAGATGATGTACTGGGCCTCATAAGCCAACTTTCTAGTTCAGTTCATTAATAAAATTCTAGTATTCCTCAAAAAAAAAAAAAAAGTATACATAAAGAAATGATGGGCCGGGCTGGTCCTGGATTACAGCAGCTAGGACCGGTCGAGACTGGCCCAGGTACACAATGAAATCAACCCGGGACAGACCTGCAGCCCGACAGTCCTCCAAGCAGCCCGAGCCGGTTTGGCCCGTTGACAACTCTATATGAAGGGAAAAACTTACCATAGTTCCGGATAAATTTTGGTACATTTACCCTAGTAACCCTAGTTCCGGGTAAATTTTGGTACATTTACCATAGTAGCCCTAGTTCAGGGGGTAAACTTACCATAGTTCCGGTTAAATTTTGGTACATTTACCATAATAGCTCTAGTTCCGGGTAAATTTCCGTACATTTACCATAGTGATTAGACATTATTGTTCCTAGTTTCGGTAAAAGAAATTGAACAATATCCTACGACAACCAAAGTCTCATACGCATCATGCAAGTAGCCAACTACCCCACCTCAGAACATCTATCCTGAACACTATTAACATAACATCTTATAAACATTATCAAATTGTAGAATCAATCAAACTGACTGCTGAAGGCTATTGCTCAAAACAACGGACAGCCTTCTACTTGAATGCCCTTAGCAGTGGGGCAGGATGCCAGAGGACAATGCTCAAAGTCATCAGCATTACCCCACCAGTTAATCTTCTTGTCCTGGATGCCCACACTGAAGTAAAGCAGAACAGCCATGAAGGCAACCCCAGCATCAAGTGCAGCTGAGAGCACATAATTGTACCTCTGCCACCACCTCTTCCGGTACCGGTAAACAAAGAAGTTGAAGATCGTCCCGAACAGAACCCACGACGTATAGTTCAAGGTCGTCGCCGGCGGCATACCTCCGGTTGCGCCGAGGAGGACAGGGAGGTTAATGAGGGGAATCCAATTCTGATTTGGGAACGACTTGTGAAAGAGCCACACCACGACTGGTCCCACGAGACCTCCGACGAAGAACCAATTGAGAGCTGCGTAGTTACCGAGGGGCCCAAAGATTCTCCTGGGGCCCACCAAGCCCCAGATGACTGACGCGTCGAAGAAGACGCGGTCCCCGGGGCAGGTCCATGGACTATCCTGAGGCAGGTGATCTATGTCGCATATGTGCTCAATAGAATTCAAAAGCCACCAGGCCACAACGATATTGACCGTTCCTGCAATAATTGTTCCTACAAACTGCAATTACATATGACAAAATCGGTTAAAAATAGGATGGTAAATCTTATATTGCAGTACACAAATGATGAATATGTCAAATTTCGTAAATCCAAAAATGAAACCAAAATGTTACTACATTGGAGAAATAAGGTTTCATAAATCTCCTGAAATTTATTTAATCAAGTAGAAAGGCAAAATAGTCAAAATTTTTAAGAGAAATTTACCTGGACTAAGAACATCGATCTTGGAGGAATTTTCATGTAATGTCCCAGTTTGAAATCAGAGAGAAACGAGATTGCTTGAGTCATACTCATGTAACCGTAAGTTTTGAAGACGACGTTGGCGATGGGTTTTCCTGGCAAAATGAGTCCCATCACATACTCCGTTATAATGTTCAACCCCGGTGTCTGAAAGATTAATTAAAGAAATATCAAATTTAAGGAATAAGTTTCTGACCGTCTGAGTAAGATTTAAACAAAAAAATGGAAAACAAGTGTTGTTCAAGGTTACCTGATTTGTTGTAGCAGTAATGATGCTGATGGGAAGGGTAAATACGAAAGCCATGAATGCAGCGAATATGAGCCCCCAGTAAGGCAACTGTACCTCTTTCTTAAGGAAGATGCATTCAAGAAGTGAGACCACAATTGTTACCGCCAAGAGCACATAAAACCACCAAGAGGGTATGTCCTCGTAGGTTTTCATTAGTCTCGTGTGAACATCCTCCTTTCCTTTCGTAGAAGCTTTATATTTCTCATAAATTTCCCTGTAACGTTCGTACTTCTTTATATCATAAGATGACGACAACAACAACAAGACAAATAATGATGTAGCGAAAAACTCTTTGGGATGTAGTTGAGTTGTCATGTTTGCAGGGGTGGAGGGACTCCTTTAATTACAGCTTTTTTACACTAACACCCTTAAGATAATACATAAATACTCCGGCAGAAATTACAAAAAAAAAAAAAAAAAAAAAAAAAAATCTTCACATCCTTCAAAATATCATAAAATATAATGACTTTTGTTTAATAGCTTCGGTATCATTTCCCCGGCTGGTACTATTTCCTGGCTCTGTAAAATTGGGTATATATCTAGAGGTCGCTGAGTTCAAACCTTGGGACAGCTATATAAGTCTGCCTGTTGGCCTTCTCAACTATGAGTCAGGTTTTTTCTCAGGCTGGTTTACCTCTCTAGCAGTGGATTCCCATATCATTAAACAAAAAGACATAAAGTAGCGAAAAGTCATACCTGCCATGAAAAAAGGCGACGTGCGTGAGAGTTGAAGCAATTGTAGCGAATCCAAAACCATAGGAGATTGCAAAGAAGGTGCTCAGGTTGATACGCCCTTGCAAATCATACTGCGCCCGATCAATCTCAAATTTGTTGTTAACAATTTTCGTAATGTTATAGTCCTGGCCATCTGCAGTGAACAAACCCGAAGAGAATATGGGGAAATTCTTTGCATTGTAAACATTAAACCCCCAATAGGATATCGGGATGACGAGGTAAATGAGCGCAGCGTAGCCAACAAAGACATTGACAATGGCAAACATGGGAGAAACCAGTGGGCTGAACAAGAAGGACGCGACTGTGGTCCAGTCCAGGCTGAACGCCCCTATTCCAAGCCCTTTCATTCCTGACCCGATCTGCTGGGCAGTGACCGACTTTGGGAATGCCCAGCAGACCCATGAGATTGTTTGCAGGGCTTGGAAGAAAAATCCTGGGACCAAGTACCAGAAGAAACTGCACGTCATCGCGATGAAAAAGAATTTTGAACGTGACATTGGCTGGTTCCTTCTGCTTCCATCTGTTTCATCTTTCTCGTGCAACGCCCTGTATCCAAGAAACAATTGTCAGTCATAACCACAGATTTATTTGGATATAGATTATTGGGATTAAATTATAATTTATTTTGAATGTTTGGTTATGATGTAGAGAAAAACTCATTTATAGTAAAAATTGACCCTTAAACTTTCCATTTGATATTGCCAACCCAAGTTCCGGTAGGTTATCAAAGTGGACAAGATAATTCTTCTAAGAAAAATAAAAGAATTTTATGATACCACAATGGTAGTTTAGTTCTTAGGGCATCTGAAAATCACATTTTTTTAGTCTTGAAACAAGGGATTAAGAGTTTAAGTCAAATAAAATGCGGTTAGTATTGAGATGCAGAATATATAAATAACATACCGGAACAAGGAGATTTGAACCAGGGTACCAGGCCACCACATGTGCGCGGGCTCTACAACGTATTTCCTGAGGAGCCCGGCCCAACCATATCCCAATACCTGGCAAGCGAACAACACGAAAAACAATTAATTAATAATAAAATAAAATAAAATAAAATAAAATAAAATAAAATAAAGTAAAATAAATAATGACCTTTTATACCTTCTGTACCTGTTTAGAATCATGCAGTAAGATTGTTTGTTTGGGGAAACATATAAAAATAGTCACCCTTTTATGTTAAAGAGTTATTCCACATATCGTATAATATTCTAATGTGATAAAATATTATGTGATTTAAGTCAAGCCGAACAAAGAAAGATTGCTCATTGTTGTTTAATAATGACACAATAAACCTCAATTTTACCGAAACTAAATTATTATAATAATCGAGATAATATATGATCATGCTGCCTTCATGATGCTAGTTGTAATCATTATAATTCTTGGGTGAACCCTAAGAAAATTTAACATAAGAACTAACAAATCAATACACAAAATGCCGAAATCCTTGTAATTTCTTTGGGAGGAGCGATATCAATCTTGGTAGCTTAAATTCTTGGTTTTATCTCAATTTTATTTAGTTCGTGTGGTTTGGATTAAAATTGAGGGAATGGATGGGTTGTCCGAGTTCTTGCTTCCCCCTTCCCTCTTCATGGAAGAGTGTTTTTTTTTTTTTTTTGGTCAAATTCTTGGAAGAGTTCATACACGAGTTGTAAGCTGGTACCAAACATAGTAGTTTGGCTTGATTTTAAAGCTCATAAAGTAGTATATTTCAAAAAAAAAAAAAAAAAAAGGCCCATAAAGTAGTAGCTTATAAGGAAAAAATGGTAGAAAAGGTTCATGGTTGTTTTTACTAAGAGCAGAAGGAACTACTACTAACCATAAACACTAACACCTAATTTATTGAATTTTTCTTGTGCATCCAACCTCTCGTCTCTTCCTCTTGACTATTTTGAGGCCATTTTCTTATTTATGTTGTTTGTCAGATAGCGCACCAATTTAAACACCCATTGACATTTTCTTTTAGCTCTTTTAAGTACATACAAGTGAAAGTGATGAAACTACCTCCTCTTTCACACACTACTCAAATTGAAACACACCCAAAATAGTACAAGAATCCAAATCGAATCTGGTTAGCGCCTAGCTCCTTATCCAAATTGATGGATTTTTGTAGTTTTTTTTTTTCTTGAGAAATGGATTTTTGTACTTTGAAATCTTACAAATGGTATATTATTTTTATTCTATTTTTTTTGAGAAATGCTATATTATTTTTAAGGAGTATGGACCAGCATCAATTTATTAATAGTGTATAAAAGTAAATGATTGTATATGTGATTTAATATATTTTCAATTCACCAAAGTTATATTCAATAATAATTATTTTTTACTAGATTGATTTAGATTTTAGTTAATTAAGATTTCCCTACCATAAATTCGGGCGTTTATTTGAATTTCCAGCTAACACACACTGAAGAACCAATTTATTTTAAAACATTTCAAAACCATATTGGAAAAATCTCAAATCTCAAATTATTTATTTATATGAAAAGAATGTTCCTTGCCTCAAAAAAAAAAAAAAAAAAGGTACGTACCTGAGTTGTGATGATAAGCAACCAACTCGCGAAGAACGATATCTTCCTATGATAAAACACCTTGATGATATCAACGATTGAAATAGCATAAGCATTCCCATTCCCAAAAGCACTTCCCGCGTTGGCAAATATCGAGATCAGCACGTGCTCCTTCATGTTAAACGGACCCGGGTTGAACGAAAACCTCCTCTCCCCGAACCCGGGAATCCGGAACCGGGTCTTGGGAATCACCGCCGCCATGAACCGTCCGATGGGGAGGGTCGCCACCTGGACGGTGATCTGGGTTATGACGAGGGGCTCGTTACGGTAGGAGAAGAACTGGTTGAGGAAGGAGAGGAGGACGCAGGAGAAAATCCCCAGGACCCACATCCGGAACGTCCATACTGGGATTTCCGGGTCGTCGGTTACGGGTACGGTTAAACGGACTTGTTCGATCGGACACTCTTCGTCTTCGTCGTCGGTTATGGTTTTCCGGGACGGCGCCTCTACGTCGAATGTACCCATTGAAAGGCCCAGAGAGAGAGAGAGAGAGAGAGAGATGAGAGTGAGAGTGAGAGAGAGAGATGAGCTGCTTAATGAGTGTAGTTAAGATTCTTCCCGTCTTTATAGAGTGACAGAGATTCACGGGGGAGTCTTTCACACAAACACAAATTCATAAACCGATCATTTAGTGTATGGGTAAAGATCTTACTTATTTGAGTAAATAGTTATGACTAATTAAATGAATAGCTGGCACTAGCTAACACCACAATGTTTTCATAGTGAATTGTGTTTTTTCGGAAAATGTTAAAAGTTACCATTTGTTTCGCCTGATTTGATTGTCTATATAAATGTTTTTGATTTGTGATATAATTACAAAAAGATCTTAAAAATAAATAGTTATCAGCAATAATATGTGGGGATTAATTCTTACAAAGCAGAAAATGATTCTTACAAAGCCACTAACATTATTTATGCATATAATGACCAATGAAATTGCACAAATGATGTAGTGGCTTTGTAAGAATCATTTTCTGCTTTGTAAGAATCATTACCCTAATATGTTGACATACATAATGTTCAATTGATGGGTGAGAAAAAATGGGAAAAGCATAGCGGCCATCTTTTTATTTTTCAGAAACGAACGTTGTATTGAAATCACGAATTAAGGTTAAATTGGGAATGTTGTAGCGGTGTCAGAAATCTGCTGCGTGAAAACTCTATGAAAAAGTGTAGATATTGCATCTTATATATATCGATCATCGGCCACGTGGTAGTCAGTGATGAAGCTTTATGGTACTCCACTATCACTCCATACTCCATGTTCGCATTTATCCATATTGCGGCTGTGAGATAGGGTCACCCTCGCATGTAAGCCATACGGGAGTCAAGGGTCTAAGTGGCTTGGAGGCTAGAGTAAGGATCTTCTCATGTGAGTAATGTTTACACTCACGTGCAATCATTGTCAGTTATCTGAGAGACTGGCAAATCACACGCCTATATATGCTGTCAACCGTACACGTGCGATGAAGTTATATAACTGTCGCATGCGGTTATGTAACCCTTGTAACTGTTGTCCTAAGACCTCTATATATAGGAATGTTGTCTTCTGTTCTAATTTCGGATCTTTTGGCTATCACCATATACACTGTCTCTCTCTCTCTCTCATATCGCTAACAAGGCTTACTCTTATCCTTGCTTGCTTAACCCTTTGTTCTTCATATGTGTTGTGTGTTTGTTCTTATCCGTTATAGGTACACGTCCAGATCTATCCATTCCTATCCCCTTGCATACATTGGTGAACCCGACGCCAACACAACATTCACGCTTTACTTTGCAATCATGTTACACGACGGCGGTGATGGTTACCAGTTTCCCCCAAGAGATGGAGTCTCAAGAGATGAAATTCCGATCAATATCAACAACACTCTCCAGTCACAAACAGTTGCAGGCGATGCCAGGACTTTGGAAGCACTCAATGCAACTATCCAGAACGAGGCGAGAGTCATGCAGGCCCAGTATGCACAAATTTCCCAGATAATGGCGATTTGGGGGAACATAGCTACCAGTTCCTCACAGGGGAGTTTAATTCCCTCTGGAGCAACAGTAGTGCCAACACAGCATACCACCATGCCGCCACAAACGCCATCTTCAACACAACCACCTCTCCCATTTGGCCCAACGCCTTAAGCACCCAATTTACCACCACCACCACTCGCACCTGGAATTCAATCGGAGTGACTACCAATTGGGAATTAACCAGTTGGACCATCACCATCGCGTATGCACCAGGAGTACAAACCCAGTATGAAAATACCACACCTTATGATCCCTCCATGCCCTATATTCCAGGATTCAACACTGCGACCACACTTACCGCATGAGGAAACACTTCCACAAGCATGTCCACTCTAGAACAATGTTTGGACAGTTTCCTTGCAAATCAAAGTCTCGCAGACGGAGCTATTCTGAAGGTTAAATGCGCACAACCAATCCCACGCGAGATATACCTGATGCCGAATCCTCCAGGTATGGGAGAAATTTGATAAGAACAATGGCAATACACACGAACATATCATGCGATTTGTGGATATGATTGGTCCACATGGAGTCGATCAGAAGCTATTGATGCGCGAGTTCCTTAAATCCTTGGGACACGTCGCATATAAATGGTATAGAATATTGGAGGCGCGGTCCGTTCGCACGTGGGAAGATATGGCGAAGAAATTTTACACCAAGTTCTTCCAAGTGGAAGAGAAAGTGACAAAACAATACATCTTTCGCGCACGCATCTGAAACATGACGAATAAGGAGTCGTGTTCATTAAGAAGTTCAGGACGAAGTCACTAGAATGCGTGGACAAAGTCATTGAAAGTAGTCTAGTGAAAATATGCCTCCAAGGAATGAGTGATGAATACAAAGGTATGTTAATTAATTTGAAGATGCCTACTTTCTCCAAATTTATTGACTGTACCAGGAATATAGAGCCTATCATGGAGAAACAAAAGAGAAGATTCTCCACCGGAGGAGGATCAGGCTTCAACATCAGGCGATTCAACTATAAGAGAGGGCGCAAAGTCGAAGTTAACGCGGTTTCATCACAGAAATCGCAACGAGTTCCACCAAAGGAGCCATCGCCTTTGCCTTGTTCCATCAGAGAAGTAACAAAACTCTGTAAACAATGGAGAACGGAAGGAGTTCTACCAACACTCGAGAAGAATCCCACAGGAGAACAATTAAGGGATCCAAAGTGGTGTGAATGTCACGGTCAAGTTTTGCATCCGACAGCTGAATGCAGAAAGCTGAAGTGGTTAGTAGACAGGAAGTCGAAGGAAGGCGAATTGATTATCGAGGAGCCGGATAAGGAAGTTCGCAACAATCCTTTTCCATCTCATTCTATAGAGGATACCAAAGGAAAAGAAGTCGCAGTTGTGTCAATCATTGACCAGGAAGAAATGGAAGAAGACGATATGCCAATTGTGGCAGAAATCCACGCAGATGAAGTTTACAGAGTTGATACCGCGGATTCTCGGGCGGCACGAGTGGTGGATTCACCCAAGTTAGAATTTTATGATGAAATGGGTTTCTCAGATGCATGTCGCATTAAAATGACAAAAGAAATTTTAAGAGTTGCAGAACATTTCAAAGAGGATCTAGTGGTCTCCAGTGGAGAAGTTATCAAATTTGTGTGATTAGATGGTCCAATTATGTCACTCTTAGAAGTCAACAAGAAGACAGATGCGAATCATCAAATACCATTGTACGTCACAACCATTTTTAATGGTATTTAATTCAAGAGGGCATTTGTCGACGGAGGTGCAGCAGTAAACGTGATACCATTCAGCACTCTAGAGTGTGCTGGTATCCCAAAGAAGAAGATTGTGAAGCGACCATCTCCCTTGCTAGGATTTAAAAGCGAGTCGAAGACGACATTGGGTTGGACCCGTTTGGGGATTCAGATTGGAAAAATCAAGTGTTCTGCTAAGTTTTATGTGATAAACGAGAACACAACTTATCACATGATAATTGGACGTGCGTGAATACACCGTTTTGATGCGGTACCTTCTACGACACATCAAATGATGAAGGCGATATGGAAGAATAGATGTAGATATTCCAGACTCAGTTAATCCCTTCAATTTGAATGAAGCTCACTTAATATACGAAGCTTAGTTTATAGATATGGGAGACGAAGAAATGCCAGCTCCCTTCACACCGTTGCCCAAATGGGAGGACATCAAAGACCAATCTCCCAGCAGGAGTCATGGTAATGAGGGAATCGCAAAGGAAGACCAGTCCGTGAAGGAAGACATGCTAAAGATGACATATCACAAGAAGAATATATATTCTTTGAAGATGGTTGCCGAACATGATACTGACAGAAATGAAGTTAGTAGCTTTTGCCAGAATGGGAAAAGTGCTATCGCATCTGAAGGTGTGCGGGGTCGTCTTCAAGAACCCCTACTGAAGATGTCCCTAAGAAAATTGAATGCCGATAAGATAAATAAACGGAGAATGCTTTAGCTAAAATGCCAGTCGAGAAATTGAAAGAAGCTCCAGAATGCATGGAGGATTCTCCGAAGCCACAGAAACAAGAATTGAAAGAAGTACATTTAAGTCCTATGGAAGAAAATAAAATGCCAATGTTCTTATCTGAAGACCTCAGTCAAGAAGAGGAAGAAAGTTTGTTGTTTCTCTTGAAGGAATACAAAGATGTGTTCGCATGGGAGTACGACGAGATGCCCCGAATATATACAGAATTTAAAATGCATAGACTAGATGGCATCCCAGACGTGAAGACAGTTAAAGAGAGAACAAGAAACTTTCGTATGAGTTAGATGTTAAAATTAAAGAAGAGATAGAGAAATTGCTAAAGGCAAAATTCATCGCACCTCTACATCATCCTACTTGGCTTTCAAACATTGTTCCTGTTATAAAGAAGAACGAACAGCTGCGGGTGTGCGTTGACTTCATAGACTTGAATAGATTTTTTTACAAAGGATAACTTTCCTTTGCCAAACATAGATCTATTGTTTGACTCTACTGAAGGTCACCAAATGTTTAGCTTCATGGACGGCTTCAATGGTTACAACCAGATCAAAATGGATCCAGAAGATGCAAATAAAAATTCCTTCATCACACCTGGGGGTAATTTACTATACTATCATGGCGTGAAAAATGCAGGGGCAACATATCAACGTGCAATTATGCCATTATTTCATGATATGATGCATCAAGAGGTAGAATTCTACGTGGATGATTTGGTTATCAAATCTCGTCAGAAAACAGATCATTTGACATATTTGATAAAGTTGTTCGAGCGCTGTAGAAAGTACCAATTGAAGATGAATCCAATGAAATGTGCATTCGGGGTAACTTTGGGAAAAATTTTGGGTTGTGTAATCCATCGGCATGGAATAGAACCTGATCCTGCATAGGTTTCTGCAGTCATCAGTCCACCATCACCAAAAACACAGAGCGCACTCAAGACTTTCTTGGGCAATTATCGTATTTACGACGATTTATTACCGCGGTTGCAGAATTATCATTCTTTTTAAATAATTTTCTCAAGAAGAATACGGTGTAAAATTGGACGGAGGAACATCAAAACGCATTTGATAATTAAAATCGCTGCTGACATCACCACGAGTCTTGATCGCACCTCAACTCGGGTCTCCACTGATTCTATATCTTACTACAATAAGGAAATCGAGTGGAGCTTTATTAGCTCAGAAATTTGAAGGACAAGAACGACCCATTTATTACATTTCTCGCGTGGTACAAGCAGCTGAATCGAGATATACTGGCATTGAAATAAATTTTCTTGCACTCTTCATTGTTATCAAGAAAATGAAGCATTATTTCGCATCCCACAAAGTTGTAGTGATGACCAAAAGCGATCTCATACGATATCTTTTGGCACATCCTTCTCCTAGTGGAAGATTAGCAAAATGGTATATGACCATATCAGCATATGACATCACTTGTTCTCGACTAAAAGCCATCAAATCTTAAGAAGTTGCCGACTTATTGGCCCAATTTCCAGATGCGAATCATGAACCTATAGTGGAGGAAACTTTTGAGGAACCAGAAATTTATAAAATCACTTTACTGGAAGTTGAACTTCGATGGTTCATCGACAAGAACAGGAGGATGCACGGAATTGTTCTGAAAAATCCCAATGGTGAAGTAATTCAAATGTCATGTAAACTCAACTTCACAGTTATATACAATGAAGCAGAATATAAAGCTTTGATTTCAGGTCTTCTCGCAACCAAAGCCTTAGAAGTTCAGAATCTGGTGGTAATGGGGGATTCCAAACTTATTGTGATGCAAGCTTCAGGAGAGTATGCCTTAAAAGAAATCAAATTTTAAGTTCCAGATCAATTGTTCAAAAGCTGGTATAGAAGTTCAATTCGGTTAGATATGAACACACTCCAAGAACTGATAATCGACATGCAGATGCTCTTGCTACTCTTGGATCCAAGGTAAGTGCTAATAAATATCCAGCAAAGATTTTGATGTCAAGACTTCTCCTTCGTTATTTCATGATTTGTGCGAGATTGATGATATGGAACAAGACGATTGAATAAGGCCAATTTTTCATGCGATAACTGAAGGAAATAGCAAAGAAACTTGGGTCTCCAAAGGATTTCTGCATTCATGACAATCTCTTGTATTTCAAAGAATCAGGAGGCATTCTCATGCGATGTGTTTCAGATGAAGATGGAAAGAGTCTTTTAAACAAAATTCATGAGAGTTCTTGTGGAGATAATGAAGTTTCCATTTACCGAAAAACGCAACGCTATGGAATCCATTGGCCTCAATTGTCTAGTAATGTTGCAATACTACAAGGAAATTGCGACAAGTGTTCGCTAATTAGAGATGCTCTTGATATTTGTGCTATTGATAGTGATGCAGATTGGCGAAAACATTTGATAGATTTTCTGAAGGATGGAATTATCCCAAATAGTAAAAAGGAAAGTGAAAAACTAAAAAGAAATTCGCGTTGATATCTGTTTCAAGAAAACTTGCTATGGCAAATAGGGTTTGATGAGAATTTTCTCAGATGTATAAATAGGGAAGAGATTCAAGAAGTCATGGAGTTCTCCCATAAAGTTGAGCATTAAGGAGGTGCGAAGTTATGCAGACAAATCTTAACTCTGGGCTATTTTTGGCCAACTATGGAGGCTGATTGCCGTGATAAGGTCAAGAGATGTCAACAATGTCAATTTAATGGTAATCTTGTGCGAGCTCCAACTGTTGACCTGGATGAATTAGGAACTCCTTGGCCATTCCATATGTGGGCCCTCGATTTTATAGGTCCCATACATCCCACATCTCATGGAAATTAGTTCATTTTGACTGGAACAGAACTCTTTACCAAATGGGTGGAAGCAGTTCCTATTAAAACTGCAAATGCGTTGTCAATGATGAAATTTATACAAGAAAACATTATCTATCGTTTTGGTATTCCTAATACCATTCTATTAGATAATGGGACTCCATTTGTGAATGCCAAGTAGCAGCGAAGCTAACGGAATATGGGATCAGACAAATTTGTTCCACGCCTTATTATCCAAGAGGTAATGGAAAATCAGAAGCCACAAACAAGACGCTTAATCAAATCTTGAGTAAGACAGTCGCAGATAATCATAAGAAATGGGCAGACACTCTCATTGTTGCACTTGGGCATACCGCACATCACATAGAACTCCAACTTGTACTTCTCATTTCCCACTTTGCTATGGAGCTGAGGCTATTACTCCAACTGGAATCAAGATTAATTCAGCCATGATATCTTTTAGCGCTTTGTATGAAAATCAACGAGATCATGATCTCATCCTGTTGGAAGAAAAACGTGAGCAAGCCAAGAAAACGATTGTGCGATACCAAGAAAGAATTGCGAGAGATTATAACAAAGCAGTTCAACCTTGGGACTTTATGGTTGGGGATTTAGTTCTGCAAGCTTCAGATCACTGTATGCGCAAAGCTGCTCATCCTAAATTTGTTGCAAATTGGGAAGGTCCATTTGAAGTCAAATAAGTTTTTGATAGCGGTTATTGTACCATACTAAGATGTGGCGGAACTGCTACTACGCCTAGCCCCATCAACATGCGATGGTTGAAGAAATACTATCCTTGGTATGTCTTGATGCAAAAATGTATTTTACTTATTCCCTCCCATATGACGTAGATGATAAATGATAATGAATCTCCCATATGAGGGATTGATTGTCAATATTGCCTTGTGTTATTATGCCTTACTTTTATATTTCTATGTTATCATTTGTATCGATAAGCCTATCTGTCTAGATAGAAATGAAGTCTTTCAATTTTATTAAAAATCCTATATGTCTAGATAGCAGCAACATCTATCACATCTATCAAAAAGCCTATATGTTTAGATTGAATCAACATTTATAGCATTTATTGACAAAGCCTATATGTTTAGATAGAAGCAAAATAATATGAACAATCGATAAGCCTATCTGTTTAGATAGCAACGATGATGGCATAAATTTATCGATGATGGCAATAAAAATTTCTAGGGTTTCTCAATATATGATAAGTCTATTTGATGGACAAAAATATCCATAAACATGTCAGACCATAAAAGCAGAAAATTGTAAACATTTTCCTCTTGAATATGACGATCGATAAAAAGAGAATTGAAGTACATCAAATTGTTCAGCTAAGAAAAATACTTGTTCTGGTGACCTAAAAATACTACTAAATTTGACCAAATAAATCCTTGTCAAGCGAATCTTGAGATTCAAGGGGGAGGGAATCCTTCTCGACTGCAGCAACAAATATTTTCTGCAAGTCATATCTCGCCTTCATCTCTGTGAATTGTTCGATGGTTTTTGTTATTGCTTGTTTATGCTCTTTCAACTGAGTATACCTCATGTTGAGGTCTTGATATCCAAACTTGCAGTAAATAGAGTTGTGAGTCTTTACTCATCTTCGAATGAGGAAATCAAGATTGAGCTTGCCTTGATAAATAGTTTGCACATGCTTCACAGACTCCAGAAAATGCTTTGCATTTGCAATAGAAATTGTTAATGGAGTAGTTTCAGAAATCTGCTCCAAGATATTTTCTAACTTGTTTAAGAAATTTCCTCTGTCTTTTGGCAGCAACTCCATTGCTTTCACGAAATTTTTGGGATATGAAAGTCGCATCTTCATAAGCCAGCTCAAAGAAGATTGCTTTCTACCAATATAAGTTTAGTTAAAAATCGATACATTACACATGCAAAATCGAATAACTAGTATCATGTATTTGATATAATACATGTTCCTACAATGATCTGTCGAAGTGAAGGAATATGTAAAGGCAATGTTTGGCTACTTGAACCAGCTTCTTGAGGCGCTGTTTGGCTGTTTATGGCAATTGCTTGCTCAGCCTGTTTCTCATCTACACGAGATTCTTTCTCTAAATAATCCTCAGGAATAGTAATTACCTCATCTCTCACAATTGTCGCAGCAGCTTGCGAACCCATATACTCCATGGGTTGAAGTAATGATGTATCCAAAATCCCACTTGATGTGCGAATTTCTTCATGAAAATATTCATTAGTAAACCTATGAATGGACATACCCTCACTTGCAGATCTCGCGTTAATACCTTCAGAAGAGGACACATTCCTTAATGCAGAAGTATTACTTGGATCCATCGCAGCGGGAGCTGTTCTTTCTTGAGCTTCAATTGTTACCATATGTTTGCATTTCTCTAATTTGTATTAGCCGTCTCTTCTGAGGTTGAATGAGTAGCCTCTGCCTCAGAAGCTAAGTTGCTCATATCCCTCGAAGGTAATAAATCTCCTTTACCTGATTCTCTTTCTTGCTTGATATTATCCATTTATCTTTGATCTGCGAATTGTTCTTCCTATTCAGGACTTTTTTCTCTTTCTTGCTTAGAAATTATCTCAATTCGTTCAACATCGATTTGGGGTTGCACTTCTTGTACTTGCATTTACTTTTTCCGAGTTGTTTGCTCGGATGCCATTACATCTCCAAAAGGAATCTCTGTAGTGACCTCAGAATTGCGTACAATAGCGCTTTGAACTGGAGCTGCTGATGAAGCCAAATTTTCTAAGATAAATGTTCGATTTACAATAAGTCATAAAGCGTAACATGAACAAAACTTTCCATGTTGTAAGATCAGGTTGTGCAAGGCTTGGAAAAGCTCAGCTATTTCAATGCCTTAAATCAGCATTCAAATACTTGAATCAGTTTCAGAGGCTTGAAAATAGTTAGCTATTTTCAAGGCCTTGAAGCTGGATTCAAAGTCTTGAAACTGCTTAACCTGTATGAACATTCTAAGGGGGAGTTTTCTGCAAACTCTCTGAGTTGATTCCCTCTCTATCTTTCATATGTTTGATTCACTGTTATTAGATGATGAAAAGACAAATTATTCTAACATGTTTTGATCATTGAATATCATATGTTTGACTTTGATATTGCAGGAAATTTTGTTTCCAAATATTTGCAGGATTGTTTCCTAAACTGAATTTGTGCAGTTTTGAAAATAGTTGGATATTTTGATCCTATGATCAATTAGAGACTTATGAAAGCTTATCAGAGTGTTTATAGACAAGATCACAACAATATCTCTGAAGATTGTGATCAACTATCCGTTGGAGAAAGCTGTTAAAGAGAGTCAAAGATGTTGCCTACAAAATAGGAAGTTGTTGCTAAAAATCTGGGAAGATTTGCAGAGCTTCAAACAGTATAAATGGAGCTCACTTTGAAGCAACAGAACACGAGACTCAACGGGCAAAAGTAAGAGACAAGTTTCTGGATTGACAAAGCACCAAAGAAGAACATCATACTCTCAATCCATTCCACAAGTTCACTGCATTCTTCACTGCAGTTTTCTATTCTTAGTGTACTATTGTTTTGAGCTGTATTGGTAGATCATTTATGTATTATCTCTATATCTATTCTCAAGGATTGGTAAAGGTGAAAAATAGAGAATTCTTAGTTAATCAGTTAGCTAGAGCAGGTACTAGACAGGTTAGGGAAAACCACAAGCAGTAACAGAGTAAGGGAACTCTCTGGTCTTGAGTTCTAGGGCTTAGCTTTTGATTAATAAGAATTGAGTTGAAATTCCTGCAGGGCTCTAATCCATGAGGTAGAGACGTAGGTCCAATTGGACTGAACTCTATAAATTACTTGTCATTTGCATTTACAGTTTATTATTTGTCAGAGTTTTTGCAGCACACACAACTGTTTGTTTTTCAAGGGTTTGAACCTGTTTTCAAGGCCTTGAAAAAGGCATTCTTGCTTTATACTGTGTGCATCTTCTCCAAGGACTTGAACTAGCTTTCAAGGCCTTGAACTTCATTGTTTGCACAAGTTTTCATCTTCCTAGCAAGTTTTGCAAAAGGTTAGCATACTCTATTCACCCCCTTCTATAGTATCTTAGCTGCATTAACATCTTCATACTCACACATTCAATTGGTATCAGAGCTTGTATCACTGTATAGATTTAATCATCTGGTGATCATGAGTACTGCAGGTTATGGTGGTTTCTCACAGGGAAGAGCTGCTAACAAAACTCCTCTATTTTGTGGAGAAAATTTTGCTCACTGGAAAGCTCTTATGACAATGTTCATCATTGATCAAGATCTAGAGCTTTGGATCATTATCCAAAATGGACCTCATACTTTCTACACATAGAAAGATGGAATTAAAACTCCCAAAACAGAAGACTCACTCTCCTCTTTTGAATTAGAGAAATATTCTAGGAACTACAAAGCTATTAACATTCTGTAGTGTACTTTGAGTACAGATGAATTTAAAAGGATCTCTGGATGCACAACTGCTTAAGAAATCTGGGATAAGCTTGTGGTTACCTTTGAGGGATCCATTCAAGTCAAGCAAAACAAGATCAACATCTATCTCAGGCAATATGAGCTGCTTAAGATGAATGCAGATGAGTCCATCAGAGACATGTTCAAGAGTTTCACTGACATCATCAACAACCTTGATTCACTGGGAAAAAAAATTTCCAATGAAGAAAAGGTGAGGAATATTCGCAGAAGTCTTCCAAAAGAAAAGTGGGAACCAAAGACCACAGCTATTAAAGAAGGTCAGAATCTCTCAACTCTACAACTTGATGAAGTACAAGGGAAGCTCCTGACACATGAGATATCTATGAATGAAGTTGATGGAGAAATCCCAGATGGTGTCAAGAACTTAGCTCTCAAAGCCAAAGAGAATGAGAGAACACAAAGCCTTGAAACTGAGGATGGTGATGATGAAGATCCAATTGCCTTAATTTACAATGCCTTGACAAGGATTTTCAAAATGAAGAAAGACTTTGGAAACAAAGACTTCAACAGAGAGAGGCATAGATCATCCTGCAACAAGGAATACAAAAGTAAGTCCTCTTCACAAAATAAATCAAAAGTTATGAACTGCTTCGAATGTGGTGATGCAGGACACTTGATAAGAGATTGTCCACATAAGAAAATCAAGAGCTTTCAAAAGAAAGATCATGACAGAAGAAAGAAAGTCATGATAGCTTCATGGAGTGATTCAGATAGCTCTAGTGAATCTGAATCTGAGGAAGAACATGCCAACCTGTGCTTCATAGCCAAGCATGATGAAAGTTCTGATAAGAACATTGAGATAATGGTAAATTGTCTGATTTCAAAACCAAAAGAAGCTCTTTCAGAATATCTCAGAACAATGCTTTTGAATGAGGAAGATTATCTGAAAGAGATCATACTTTTGAAAGAAAAATTTCATGAGCAAGCAAAAGAAAACTTACAACTTGTTTGTCTAAATCTGAATCTTGAAATCTCTCAGAAGAAAACTGATAGTGATTTCAAGGCCTTGAAAACCAGTTTCAAAGCCTTGAAAACACAAGTCAAGGAAGTATTCACTGAAAACTCCTCAATGAGTGACAGGCTTGTTAATCTAAGACATCAGACTGATGAATTAGATAAACAAAAGAATACTCTTATTGAGAAACTTCAAGAATCTGAATTGGTCAAAGTCAAGCTTGCTGGATCAGAACACAAGTTGAACTTGATTCCTGGAGGAAGTTCACAGTCTGTTCACAAAGCTGGTATTGGATTTAATCCAAACTTTCCAAGGAGGAACAACACCAGATTTGTGAAAGTTGGAAACAAAACTTCTCCTACATGTCATTACTGCTGCAAAATTGGTCATGTTAAGATGACTTGTCCTTTTAGAAGAAGAGACTCACATAATGAGGAACACTTTTCATTTTCAACTCAAAGGACAAGTTAAGAAGATTTGGGTTCCTAAAGGGGTTAGGCCACCTAACATGGTTGATCCTGAATATGAATCCAAATTCCACACTTGGTCTAACAGCTGGGTAAGGCAGTGATTGGTGTTTGCAGGTTGTCACCAATATCAAAGAACAGAAGTGGTTTATGGACAGTGGTTGCTCAAGACATATGAGTGGAAAGAGATCTCTATTCTCAGAATTGAAGGAGCAATCAGAAGGTTCAATTACAATTGGTGGCAAAGGCAAATGTAATATTCTTGGTATTGGAAAAGTTGGTACAAATTCTGAAAACTCTATTTCTGATGTGTATCTAGTTGAAGGTTTGAAATTTAATTTGCTTAGTGTATCTCAGCTTTGTGATAATGGCAACAAAGTTATCTTTGATAAAGAGAAGTGTGTGGTGCAAAATGAGAAATCAGGAGATTGCATTCTCACAGCCTGTAGATCAAACAATGTTTATACTTTTCAGACTAACAATGTTGCAGGTGAAAGTTTGAAGTGTCTCAAGAACTTGAAAGAGGATTCAAATCTTTGGCACAAGAAGCTTGGTCATATTAGTTTGCATACTTTGAAAAAGTTGATTTCAAAAGACTTGGTAAGAGGATTGCCATCCATCAAGTTCAAAGAAGATGAAATGTGCAAAGTCTGTGCTCAAGGTAAGCAGACCAGAAGTTCCTTCAAGCTAAAGAAATTTGTAAGTACAAATAGACCTATTGAACTGCTTCATATGGATCTCTGTGGTCCTATGAGAACTCCTACTCCAAAAGGTAAAAGGTATATGCTAGTTGTTGTTGATGATTTTTTTAGATATACTTGGGTTATGTTTCGAAAAGAAAAATCTGAAGCACTCTCTGAATTTTCAAAGCTTTGCAGAGAACTTCAAAACTTGAAAAACCTACCTGTAGCTTCAATCAGATGTGATCATGGTAGAGAATTTGATCAATTAGAATTTGATTTATTCTGTGATAAGCATGGTATAACTCACAATTTTTCTTCTCCAAGAACTCCTCAACAGAATGGTGTTGTTGAAAGAAAGAACAGGACTCTTAAAGATAAGTCAAGAACAATGCTTCTTGCGAAAAAGCTGCCAAAACATTATTGGGCAGAAGCTGTGAATACAGCAAACTATATTTTGAACAGGTGCTTGATCAGACCTATTCTGAAAAAGACCCCCTATGAACTATTCAAAGGGAGGAAGCCAAACATTTCATAATTCAGACCCTTGGGATGTACTTGTTTTATCCACAACAATGGAAAAGACAATCTTGGTAAGTTTGATGCAAGAAGTGATGAAGGTATATTTTTTGGTTACTCTCTGAATAGCAAAGCTGATAGAGTTTATAATAAAAGAACCAAACTGGTTGAAGAGAGCATTCATGTTATTTTTTATGAAAGTTATGATGGTTCTTTGAGTGAAAGTTTTGCAGACTTGAATTTGAACAAGCATGAATCAGATGAAGAGACTGAGAATATACTAGGATTCAAGAAAGGCTCAGAAGAAAATAGAAGACATTTTCAAGACCTTGAAAATGGTGCTCAAGGCCTTGAAAATAAGCCTCAAAGCTTTGAAAAAGATGATCAGAAGGATTCAAGTGACAAAGCCACTACTTCAAGACCAGAGAAGATCTATGGAGAGCCTGAAACATGGTCTCCAAGAAAGAAATTCAAATATCTCTCATCTCATCCAGTTGATAATATCATATCAGATCCAACCACTGGTACACAAACTAGATCACAGTTGAAGAACTTATGTGCTTTTAATGCTTTTATCTCTCTTGTAGAACCAAAAACTGTGAAAGAAGCATTACAAGAAGCAGACTGGATCATTGCTATGCAAAGTGAACTCAATGAGTTTGAAAGGAATAAGGTTTGGAACCTGGTTCCTCCACCAACAAACCAGTCTGTCATTGGTACCAGATGGGTATTCAGAAATAAGTTGGATGAAAGTGGCAATGTGATCAGAAATAAAGCAAGGTTAGTTGCTCAAGGTTACAATAAAAAAGAAGGTATTGATTATGAAGAAACTTTTGCTCCAGTTTCCAGGTTAGAAGCAATTAGAATTTTGCTTGCCTTTGCATCTCACAAGAACATGAAATTATTTCAAATGGATGTAAAGTGTGCTTTCTTGAATGGCTATTTACAAGAAGAAGTTTATGTTGCACAACCACCTGGTTTTGAAAATGACAAGTTTCCAGATCATGTTTACAAACTTGACAAAGCTCTTTATGGTTTGAAACAAGCTCCAAGAGCTTGGTATGAAAGACTGTCAAAGTTTTTGCTAGAAAATGATTTCAAAAGAGGTTTAGTAGAAAAGACTCTTTTCATAAAGACTCGTGAGAAAGACTTGCTTGTACTTCATATATATGTTGATGATATATTGTATGGAGCTACTAATGATCAATTGTGCAGAGAATTCTCAAGTCTTATGAGCAGGGGATTTGAAATGAGCATGATGGGAGAGTTGCCTAGGACTTCAAATACATCAATTGAATAAGGGCATCTTTCTACATCAAAGCAAGTACACAAGAGACTTACTAAACAAATATAGCATGACTCAATGCAAGGAACCCAAGACTCGTATGAGTTCTACACTATCCTTAAACAAGGATGAATCTGGTAAGAGTGTTAATGTGAAAGAGTATAGATGTATGATTGGATCATTACTCTATCTCACAACAAGTAGACAATATATAATGTTTAGTGTGTGTATGTGTGCTAGATTTCAAGATGATCCAAAAGAATCACACTTGACTGTTGTGAAGAGAATATTCAGATATCTCAATGGTACTAAAGACTTAGGGCTTTGGTATCCAAGACATTCTAACTTCTCTTTTCATGGTTTTTCAGATGCTGATTTTGCAGGTTACAAGGTTGATAGGAAAAGTACTTCAGGAACTTGCCAATTTATTGGATCATCCTTGATCAGTTGGCTCCACGAAACAGAATTCAGTTGCTCTATCAACAGCTGAAGCTGTATATATAGCTGCATGAGCATGTTTCTCACAAGTCCTATGGATTGCTCAATAGCTACGAGACCTTGGATTTGATTTCAGAAGCATACCTATCAAGTGTGATAACACCAGTGCAATTTCAATTACAAAGAATCCAGTGCAACACTCAAGAACCAAGCACATTGATGTCAGACACCATTTCATCAGAGATCATGCTGAAAAAGGTGATTGTTCTTGAATTTGTGATAATAACATGCAAATTGCAGATATCTTCACTAATCCATTAGCAGATGAAAGGTTCTCAGCTTTAAGATTAGAATTGGGAATGCTAAATAAAGATGCATTGGTTTAGGGGGAGCATAAGGTAAGAAAGGTAAGCTTTATGTGTTTTCAAAGGTTTGAAATGAGTTTCAAAGCCTTGAAAATCAGTTCAGAGCTTTGGCTTTTATCTATTGTGGTGTTACAGTTTTTCAAGACCTTGAAAGCCTTTTCAAAGCCTTGAAAAAAAGTCTGCTACACTGATAGTCAATAATCTTGGATCATTCTATGTTGGGTGATATCGCTGTTGATATTTACCTAATATAGCCCCTACCATTTTCAAAATTTTTTTAGCCAAAAATAGTATTAGAATATTCTATTTTCCAACGGCATAAAAGATTTGAATTCTCTATGATTATTGCAAATCTTTTGAGATCAGAGAGATACTAGTTTCCTTTTGAAACTCAAACTCTTTCAGTATTTATCTTCTTCTCTTTTCCTTCTTTCCGTATTATTCCAACTCTCTCTATTCTTATCCCAAACCCTAATGAGCACAAGGAGAGCCTCAGAAAAAATCAAGATGGCTGGAGGATCGAAACCTACTTCAGATAAGAAAAGAAAAGCAGCAATGGATGAAGTTCAAGAAGTCAGTGGGGACTCTAGCTCCAGAAATCCTAGTGCAGAGGCAGTTAAAGATCTTCCTCCACCCAAGAAGAAGGTCAAGAAGGTTACAACCCCCTCTTCAGAAAATAAAAAGAAGTAGAAAGCTGTTACAGAAAAGCAACCAGAAACAGAGCCTACTAGTTCAAAGAAGCTGAAGAAGAAAGAAACTCAGGCAGAAAAGGGGAAAGGAAAGGTGACAGAAGCTCAACCAGAGGGTCAATTGGAGAAGGCATTGCAAATCTATTCACAAGCCTCAGCAAAGAACTCAGACCCAGATAGACTTGGTTTGTCTCAAACATCTCTAAATGTCAGTGGTTAGATGGTTTTGCCTCAAGATCTATTGGTTTCTGTAGTATGTTCAATAAGCATGTGGTGGAACACATGAAACTTAAGTGCATCTCTATGTTGAAGAAGAGTTCTTTGTGGTGTATGCTGAATCCTAAAGAATTAGCCTACCCTAGACTCACCGACTCTTCTACCTGAACTTGACCCAAGTTAAGAGATCTGCACATTTGGTGATCAAATCTAAAGTTGCCGGGATAGTAATTGAATTGGATCACTCTGAGTTTGCCAATGTGCTAGGGTTTCCAAAGAGACATTACACTAGCAACCATCCACCAAAATCAGGAACCCTGAAGCTAGCCAAAGATGAGTTCTTTCTTCCAAACATCTCCACCTCAGCCAAACAGTTAACGCATTCAGTTTTGAATGTTGAAGCCAAAGTCCTTCATACCATCCTGGTTAGGTGTATTTTTCCCACAGAGAACTCTAGAGAATTGGTGAATGAGAGAATGCTGCACATTATGTATCTGGTTATGCATGGCTATGAAATTGATCTTCCAAAACTAGTGATTTAACATATGCTCTTTAGCCTTACCAGTAAAAGTATACACCATCTGCCCTATGCAAATTTGCTCACTTTGTTCTTTGAAGACTTTGAGATTCCAACTACTGGAGAGGAATCAGTCACATCTGGATTTGGAGTACTTAATGAGAAATCCTTTGAGAAAATTGGAGTGGTAAAAACCAAAGAAAAAGGTTGGAAACTTTACTCAGACTTGACTGAAGAAGAACTAGGTGCAAAGAAGTTTCCTAAGCCCAAGACCTTGACTCCCACTTCAAGTCAGACTTCTCAGCCAACAGACAATCAGAGACTTGATGGTTTGGAGTTGGACATGGAGGATATAAAAGCAATTGTTTATGGATTGGAAAGTGAAATTGGGCAAGTCAAGTATATGGTGGAAAGCATCTTTAGAAGCATGACCTTGATTGATGAAGGTCCAAAGAAAGGAGACTCTGAAAAAGATCTGCCTAGTAAACATTCAGACCAGGAAGAGAATACTCCAGTTTCAAATAAGGGAAAGCAGGAAGCAGAACAGGCCTCACAGGAAGAAGGTGAAGTCAACAGCCCTGACTCAGATGATTTGTTGATTACCTTGAAGAAGAAAAAGAAATCTCCAAAGGCTGCTACAAAGGACAAGAATGAAGAGGTAACTGTTGCTGGTGAAAATGAAGAGGAACAGGAAGTACATGACAAGACTGATGCAGAAGAGAGTGAGAAAGAGGGAGGAGATCAAGTTGCTGATGAAGATCAAACCCCTTAATTTTGCATACTCTTTCTTCCCCAAATCTATTTTATTAAAAAAAATTCTTTAAGTTTTCAAAATTTTCCAGACACTTGATCCAACATCTTCTATATTTTTTATGAAAGTCAAAAAGGGAAAGAAAATTCTAGGATTTAGCAGTTTTTATTTCTAGGTTTATTTGCTTTTTGCTGAACTGTTTAGTTCTTGTTGGTATGAATAAATTGGATATTTTTGTAATTACTGTGCTATTTTAAATTGTGAACTAACCAGTTTATTTTGCGGAGACTAAGGGTCAAACAAAATTTGGTTTTGTCTTTCATCAAGGGGGAGATTGTAAGATCAGGTTGTGCAAGGCTTGGAATAGCTCAGCTATTTCAAGGCCTTGAATCAGCTTTCAAAGCCTTGAATCAGTTTCAGAGGCTTGAAAATAGTTAGTTATTTTCAAGGCCTTGAAACTGGATTCAAAGTCTTGAAACTGCTTAACCTGTATGAACATTCTCAAGGGGAGTTTTCTGCAAACTCTCTGAGTTGATTCCCTCTCTATCTTTCATATGTTTGATTCACTGTTATTAGATGATGAAAGACAAATTATTCTAACATGTTTTGATAATAGAATATCATCTGTTTGACTTTGATATTGCAAGAAATTTGGTTTCTAAATATTTGCAGGATTGTTTCCTAAACTGAATTTGTGCAGTTTTGGAAATAGTTGGATATTTTGATCTTGTGATCAATCAGATACTTATGACAGCTTCTCAGAGTGTTTATAGACAAGATCACGACAATATCTCTGAAGATTGTGATGAACTATCCGTTGGAGGAAGTTGTTAAAGAGAGTCAAAGTTGTTGCCTACAAAATAGGAAGTTGTTGCTAAAAATCTGGGAAGATTTGCAGAGCTTCAAACAGTATAAATAGAGCTCACTTTGAAGCAACAAAACACGAGACTCAATGGGCAAAAGCAAGAGACAAGTTTCTGGATTGACAAAGCACCAAAGAAGAACATCTTACTCTCAATCCATTCCACCAAAGTTCACTGCATTCTTCACTGCAGTTTTCTATTATTAGTGTACTTCTGTTTTGAGTTGTATTGGTAGATCATTTCTGTATTATCTCTACATCTATTCTCAAGGATTGTTCAAGGTGAACAATAGAGAATTCTTAGTTAATTAGTTAGCTAGAGCAGGTAGTAGACATGTTAGGGAAAACCACAAGCTGTAACAGAGTAAGGGAACTCTCTGGTCTTGAGTTCTAGGGCTTATCTTTTGATTAATAAGAATTGAGATGAAAATCCTGCTGGGATCTAATCCATGAGGTAGAGACGTAGGTCCAAGTGGACTGAACTCTATAAATCACTTGTCATTTGCATTTACAGTTCATTATTTTCACAATTTGTGCAGCACACACAACTGTTTGTTTTTCAAGGGTTTGAACCTGTTTTCAAGGCCTTGAAAAAGGCATTCTCGCTTTATATTGTCTGCATCTTCTCCAAGGAATTGAACTAGCTTTCAAGGCCTTGAACTTCATTGTTTGCACAAGTTTTCATCTTCCTAGCAAATTTTGCAAAAAGTTAGCATACTCTATTCAACCCCCCCGATAGAGTATCTTAGATGCATTAACATCTGCATACTCACACTTTCACATGTATCTACTTTTTTATAACTGGACTTATTGATAACTCCCCACAAGGGGTTATCTTTTTACCCAGAATGATGTGCGTTTGTGTCGGAAAATTGTGTTTTAGCGAGAATTCACCCTTAGAAATCCTCGGAAGTGAGAACGAGAAGTTCATAAGCTCTTCGTGAATTTCTGCTTATTTTACGCATTTCGAGATATGATCACGGGTTTTGGTTCGTGTTGTCTACATGGGGACAGAACTTGTGCAGGAGCCGGGAATGAAGCAGGATTGCAGGGGTGAGAGCCGAGGAAGCTGAAAACCCTAAAACCGAGAATGATCGAGATACGTTCGGTAACAATATCTTGGGTTCTACTTCGAATTTTGGAGTGAAACCTGCGGAAGAAGAACGAAGACGTCGAGGGCTTTCCGAAAACAGGTTATAATGCTGAAACGGAGTCCGACCGAAAAACCGACTCCCGTCAAATGTGGGTCCGGACAGCCACGTCAGAGTAAGGAGTCTCGGTTCTCGGTGTTCGGAGTCGTGAGAAACTATTTCATGTTCGGGACGATTTCCGGGACAATTCTGACCCACGGGTATTTTTGTCATTTTGGCACCAGACCAGGGTTTTCGGAAGGCGAGTTTGGATTTTGGCACCCAGATTCAGCCAACAGTCTTGTAGGACCAGAGTCAGGATTGGGCAGAATTTGGAGCGGTTTTGACCCAGGGGTATTTTGGTGATTTTGACAAGTTTCGGGTCAAAACGCAGGCTAAGGCAGAAAGTGAGCTGAGAAGGCCACTGTGTGCGTATTTTACGCACACATGTGCGTATTATACGCACACAGCAGGAAAGGGGGTGGAATTTGGCAGCATGAGGTACTTCGTGCGTATTTTACGCACACATATGCGTATTATACGCACACAGGGAGGAGAAATACGCACAAAGGAAGAAAAACTGGACAGGACAGGCCACTGTGTGCATATTTTACGCACACCTGTGCGTATTATACGCACACAGCAGGAAAATACGCAGACAGTGGGGCCAAATACGCACACAGGAAAGAAGACAACATATTCCAGGGTCACTATGTGCGAATTATACGCACACAACACGTACACCGAGGCGGTTTTGGTCGGTGGCAGTTTCGTAAATATAGGCAGTTTCTAGAAACTTCCTCACCACTATATAAAGACTCGTCCAGGCTCGTTTTAAAAGACATCAACACATCCAAGGAGAAATCTGAGCATCCCCAGAGAGCACGGAAACGCGAATCCAGATTCAAGACACCCGTTTGCTCTTCTTATCTCTTTTATTCAAAAACTGTGTTATTTCGTTATGAATTTCAGTAGCTAAACTTTTTGCCTAGGTTCTCGGTGAACCTAGGGTTTCGTACTCAGAGATTAGTTCTACATTTTGACTATGAATTCATGATTACAATATCTTAATATCAGCAGCGTTATTCGTTATTCTGGATTTGAATTTTACTGTTCATGCATGCTCGGCATGATCACCCAGAATTGCTACAGACCCGATCCGGTAGGTGAAAACGTCCGCTTAGGGTTAGGAAGAAAAGACAGGATTTAGCACCTTACCCCGATGGACCGACCAGAGAAGGGGAGATAGGACTAGCCTAAAAACATTAGACCAACTGTTGGAGAATTTGACCCGGGCGATCAGGACAGGTTAGAAACCCTAGTAGACTTAGACCGAGACTGGAGACCTAGGCAGCTTAACAGGAATCTGAAAGTCTGCAAAATCCTGATAACGTGTGGGATCTGAATACTTACTGCACAACTGGTACGTGGCACGGATAAATAAGTGTTGTGTGTTTTCATATCAAACTAGAACGAAACTCTGAAGAGACCCTAGGGGATCCTGGAATCTAGTATCTAAACCCTAGTTTTACAACCTTAAGATTATTCAGAAAATTCTCATAAAAATATTTACGTTTCAGTATTTACTTTCAGTACTTAGTTCGTACTCACAACTATCAAAATATTCCTCCTTTTTACACTCTGTTCGTTAAAACTGATTGCTTGAAAAACTTGCAAAGTCCCTGTGGGATCGATAATCTGAGTCGTAATACACTCTATACTACTTGATTCGTATACTTGTGAATAGCACGCTAGAAAGCGCATTAAGTTTTTGGTGCAGTTGCAGGGGACTTTTTAGGGTTTATTTAGTAGTCATAATTAATTTTCGGAGTTTTTCATTTTTTTTTTATTTTTTTATCTCACTGCTCTTGAGACCTCGTTTTTCAGGAACTTTAAGTGAATGCCCAGATTGCGTCGCGATTTGGTGTAACCGCTCGAAAACCCAGAAAAAACTCTCCGTAGAGCAGAACCGCAGAAACCGACAAAGCAGAATGGCCCACAATGAAGGAGACCGTCGTACAAATCCAGCAACCGGTCGAGAGGAACCAGAGACACGTACCCCAGCCCAGATGGCTCGATACATCCAAGAGCTTATCACAGCGGGCTTTGCTGCCCGGAACACCCAGAGGACATATAACCGGGATGGGAAGGCGTTGATGAAAAATTTTGAGGTCCCACGGGAGGACATGAGCCAGCTATTGTGGTTCCCGAGATCACCGCAGAGCACTTTGACCAGAAATCCTCCACTATCCAGACTGTTCAGACCCTCTGCCCATTCCATGGCAAATCTGACGAAGACCGGAACGACTTCATCGATAAATTCGAGGGCTACTGCAAAAAATTCCTTTATAAGGGAGTTGAAGAAGAGGCACTCATGCTAATTCTCTTTCCATACTGCCTATACGGAGTAGCCAAATACTGGCTCGAATTCCGACCACCCAGATCCATCACTACATGGGAAGGATGCGTCACGGATTTTTCGGCCAAATTTTACCCCGCTTCCCGGGTCATTCAACTTCAAAGCGAGATTGTGTCATTTAAGCAGAAGACGGGGGAGACGGTGGTAGACGCATGGGACAAATTGATGAGATTGGTGAAGGGATGCCCGAACCACGGTTTTGGAGACCCGAATATCCTGCAGGTATTCTACCATGCCCTAGACAGGGAGAGTGCTGATAGGATTGACAGAGAAGCAGGAGGAAACTTTCTCTACCATGTGGACAAAGACGGTGCCTATGAGCTAATGAAGCAGTTAGCCAAACAGGACACTCGCCTGTTTGACGATCGCAGGATCACCGCCCGAGCTGAGCCCGTGGAAGACGACCAGATAGACAAGCTGGCCAAGATCGTTCAAGATTTGGTCAAGAAGGTTTACTCAAAAAAGAAGACTGTTGCTGTAGTAGACGGACCAGATTTGGACACAGCCATTGAGGGGCTCAGAAATGAAGATGCCAATTACGTACAAGAGTAGTGGGATCCGAGCCGGTACAGACCGGGCACGAGAGATCATCCCGGGTTCCGATACGGAAACTCGAATTCCGCAATTTATGCGCCAGGATTCCAGCACAAGCCACCGGCTCAGCAGGCCGCAGCGGTACTGCATGTTCAGCCGGGCTCATCCGCACAGCAGTACGATAGTCAGATGAAGAAAACCGAGTCCATGTTCCAAACTATGGAATCCCGGTTTGCACAGATGGACGCCTTTGTAGCTGACCTACAAGCTACCAAAACATCATTGTGCACTTTGGAGGTGCAAGTAGGGCAGTTAGCACAACAGCTAACTGAGAGAGCACCAGGTAACTTACCCCCGACCACTATTAATAATCCACATGCTCAAATCAATTCCATCACCACTCAGAGTGGAGTAGCACTACAGGATCCGCCGGACCCTAGCCATGCACTTGCAGAAAAATCGAAAGAAGTTGAGCGCAAAGTATTTGTCCAGGATAACAGTTCAGCCGACTTCCCCCAGCAAAAGGGATCGGTTGAGCAGGATGCAGTGCAAAATGAAAAGGAAGTTGTATCGGCACCTATCTCTAAATAGGTGTTGTATCCTTTGAAGACACGGAAGAGGGATGATAGCAAGGAATAACCCATATTTCTCGAGATGTCCAAAATCTGCAGATCAACATCCCGTTTGCTGAGGCGTTAGCAAAGATACCCACTTATGTCAAATTCCTCAAAGATATTTTGTATGGACGAAAACGTATGAGCGATTTCGAGATGATAAATCTGACGGCATAAGTGAGCAATTGTGTAAAGAAATGGCTACCAAGGAAGAGGAAGGACCTTGGCAGTTTTGTCATCCCGGTTACCCTAGGTAATGCTTACACAAGAAAGGCTCTTTGTGACGTAGGGGCCAGTGTCAATCTGATGACGTTATCGATTTTCAAAACTTTGAAAGTAGGTGAACTCAGGCCCACCAGAATCAAGCTGCAGATGGCGGATAGATCCCTGAAGCAGGCTTACAGAGTTATTGAAGACATTCTGGTGAAAGTGGGAGAATTGATTTTTCCGGCAGATTTCGTAATTCTGGACATGGAGGCAGGAGACGTACCACTCATTCTGGGTAGACAGTTTCTGGCCACTGGAGAAGCCATGATAAACTGCAAGAGCGGAGAATTGACTATACAGATTAATGAAGACAAGGCGAAGTTCAACGTTTTCAAAAATCTACAACTACATAATTATTACGAGCATGAAGACATCTTCGCTATGGAGGTGGTCGAAGAAGGCTGGGAAAACGAGGATATGGATGAGCTATGGGCAGAGATTGACAGAGTGGACAGAGAGAACGAGGAGAGATTCCAGGAAGAGCAGGCCATGCAAGGTAAAAACCAGACCACTTTACAGCGGGACGAACAAAGTGGGCAAAAATTGGCCCTGGTCCCGTCACTCAAAGAGCCACCAACCCTAGAGCTGAAACCGCTCCCGAGCCATCAAACTTGAGCACAGCCAAAACAGTTTCGAGAAGGGCAGAAAGTACTTCTCTGCGAGTCTCGGAAGCAGCTTTTCAAGGGAAAATTGAGATCTCGGTGGTCAGGACCGTTTATCACCAAAGAGGTACTTTCAAGGGATGCAGTTGAATTGGAGAATCCGCATGACAGTACAACTTGCAGGGTGAGCGAAAATCGGGTCAAGCCATATTTGGGCCCGGAAGCAGAAGTCAAGGTAGACCCTGGCGGTTTTGACGTCCCTTGGACAAACATGAGGTAACTGGGTCGGGCCGTCGACCGTAATTACAAGCGCTGGTTGCGAGGCAACCCAACATAGTAAGTTAGTTTAAATTATTTCAGTTTTATTTTTCAGTTTTGAATTTTGAGAGAGGTAAGATGAGTGGGTATTGACTTTGAATTGAGAAAGTGTAGATATAGCAGAGCAGAAAACGAGAACAAAACGAAGCAGAAATACTATGTGTGCGTATTTTACGAACATTCTGTGCGTAGAATACGCACACAGGGGGTAGAGAGAGAAAAAAAATCTATGTCTAGGCTTCTGTGTGCGTATTTTACGCACACTGTGCGTATTTTAAACACACAGCAGCCCAGTTTGCCAAAATTTTGAAAAAAAAGTTTAAAAATTTTCAGCCCGATGCCACTATGTGCGTATAATACGCACAGTATGCGTATTATACGCACAAAACTACATTTTTTTTTAATTTTAAATGAAGGGCATTTTCGTAATTTTGGTAAAGGAGGGTTTTTAAGGCCGACGGGTATGGGGTCATCTTGGCATCTCTTCTCTCTCTCTCTCTCTCTAACTCCGAGCTAGTGTGGAGGTTAAAGGAAACCGAATGGTGTTCTTGAGGGAAAACGCAGATTCGTGGAGTTCGAAGCGAATTTAGAAAATTTTGTAGCAGATTAGAGCAATCGATCCCGGTGTACGAAAGTATACTTGACCATATGGGAGCACATTTTCACACACAATGGTGCTCGGGGATTGCACATTTGAAGAGCGCATACAGAGCCAGAAGGTTGACAAATTCCGTCGAGAAATTTTCCGGTGACCAGTCAGCGGTCTTTCTCTGCCGGAATTCGCATAAAATTAAGCACCTGTAAGAACTGACCCCGGGTGCACAGGTTCAATTTTTCTCTCTCGCTTTATTTTTCTGCGTATGCTACAAGTTGTTCCCATTCGATGAGGCAAGCCCGCTCATCCAAACAGTTTATATGCCTGATGACTAGTACCATGAGGGCATGGCACCATCCAGTGTGGGGGTGGGGGCGTTGTAACTGCATTAATTTTTATTAAAAAAAATTATTAGTGAAAAATTAAAAAAAAAATGATAAAAAGTTGAAAATTTTGAGACTGGGCGAAGGATTTAGCTTAAAACTGGAGAGAGCTTAATGATAGAAAATTTCCAGAAGTGGATGAACTTAGGTGAGGAAGAGCTGCCAAAATCTGTCTAGGGGAGTTAGTAGAGCCCATGCACGTCAGGAAATGCAAGTAGCTGTCTCCCGAGCAATGTATCCCACTAGCTGCCAGACCACCGTCACCAGGTAGTCATCAACCCGCCATCACGGTCACCACATCATTTGGTGGAGTGATAGGCCATAGGGGAACTCACGTCCTGTCACGCGCCTTAGGTCCACTAGTGAGCCCCGTTGATCCATTAACCCTTTTCTTGGTAACCATTTGACCTAGGAAGCCATTTTTTTTATACTCGCATCATTGTTAGTATTTTTACCTTCCTACGCATCATGGAACGAGAGAGTTGAATTGAGGGGGATTTTCTGGGGTAGAGCAGAATTGTCATATTTGATAGTTGACGAGCGTCATATTTTTCTATTTGAGGGTGTGTAAGGGTGAGATAGTGACGCAGCACACTTCGGTGTGGCGGCGACTCACGACATTACACCGTGAGCACAGGAGGAGAGACGTAGTGCGTGAATTTTCCGCACGACATGGGGGACTTGGGGTTGACAGGTTTGATTGGAGGACGCGTTGTGCTATTTAGACATCTTTGGAGTGAGGAGGATTGGTTGGAAAAGCACGATTATTTTACAGATTGACTACATGGTTCAAACTTAGTGTGGGGGTGGTCGTTTCAGATTTTATTTCAGTATTTTTCCGCCACCCCACGTTTTTAGTTTATCATAGAGTTGACCTGATTTATATTATTTTTGTTTATTGTGTTGCCCCGCAAAAAAAAGAGAGAAAAAAAAAGAAAAAAAAAGAGAGAGAGAGAGAGAGAGAGAAAAAAAAAGAAAAAAGAAAAGAAAACGAGAGAAAAAAAAAAAGAGTATCAAAGGCAGAAAATTCAGGGTGCTTGATTGATTTTATTTCAAAACGCTGAGCCGGCAATTTTTATCACAGTTTCACATTCGTTCACAGCTGTGGCCGCGAGAACGACAATTACACCGGGACTGGGGAAATTGAGTGTCAAGAATCTTAGGTGATTTGGGTCAGTTTTCCGTCATCTTGGTGAGGGAGTGTGAGATTGGGGTATGTGTGAGTGTGCAGTGACGTTTAGGATATCGCTTCTAAATGACTTATCCTACCGTCGCAAATCCGACAGAGTTACATTACACCTGGAGTAAAAGCACGGAAGGTGTGCGTTAGGGATACTTTCGGTTTGCGTGCAAAAGCAGAAGTAAGTAGTGTTCGTGCTTGTTCCTAACCTAGGCTGGCCGCAAGTTCTTCCGATCACCGCAGTTTCTGAAATCTAGGGGAATATGAGAACTTAAAGATGTTCAGTTTGAGTTGAAGAGGTTGTCCAGTCTCACCAAAAAGATACACTATTTTATCATAGTAATACTGTTTTTTAATAAGTGCAGTTACACCGCTCTGGATTGATTCGGGATAGTATGCATTAGTAGTATATAGCTGGAGGTTGCTCGGGACGAGCAATGTTTAGTGTGGGGGTATTTGATAACTCCCCAAAAGGGGTTATCTTTTAGCCCAGAATGATGTGCGTTTGTGTCGGAAAACTGTGTTTTAGCCAGATTTCACCCTTAGAAAGTCTCGGAAGTGAGAACGAGAAGTTCATAAGCTCTTCGTGAATTTCTACTTATTTTGCGCATCGAGATATGATCACGGGGTTTTGTTCGTGTTATCTACGCAGGGACATGACTTGTGCAGGAGCCGGGAATGAAGCAGGATTGCAGGGGCGAGAGCCGAGGAAGCTGAAAAACGCTAAAACCGAGAATGACTGGGATATGTTCGGTTGAAAATATCTTGAGTTCTACTTGGAATTTTGGATTGAAACCTGCGGAAGAAGAACGAAGACGTCAAGGGCTTTCCGGAAACAGGTTATAATGCTGCTACGGAGTTCGACCGAAAAACCCACTCCTGTCAAGTGTGGGCCCCAGACAGCCACATCACAGTATGGAGTCTCGATTCTCGGTGTCCGGAGTCGTGAGAAACTATTTCATGTTTGGGACGATCTCCAGGACAATTCTGACCCAGGGGTATTTTGGTCATTTGGCACCAGGCCCGGGTTTTCGGAAGTCAAGTTTGGATTTTGGCACCCAGATTCAGTCAGCTGTCTTTCTAGGACCAGGGTCAGGATTGGGCAGAATTTCGAGCGGGTATTTTGATAATTTTGACAAATTTCGGGTTGAAACGCAGGCTGAGGCAGAAAGTGAGCTGAGAAGGCCACTGTGTGCGTTTTATACGCACACAGAAGGAAAGGGGGCAGAATTTTGGCAGCATGAGGTAGTGTGTGCGTATTTTACGCACACCTGTGCGTATTATATTAAACACATGGAGGAGAAATACGCACAGAGGAAGAAAAACTGCACAGGACAGGCCATTGTGTGCGTATTTTATGCACACATGTGCGTATTATACGTACACAGCAGGAAAACACGCACACAGTGGGGCCAAATACGCACACAGAAAAGAAGACAACACATTCCAGGGTCACTGTGTGCGTATTATACGCACACCCTGTGCGTATTTTACGCTCACATCACGTACACCGAGGCGGTTTTGGTCGGTGGCAGTTTCGTAAATATAGGCAGTTTCTAGAAACTTCCTCACCACTATATAAAGACTCGTTCAGGCTCGTTTTAAAAGACTTCAACACATCCAACGAGAAATCTGAGCATCCCCAGAGAGCACGGAAACGCGAATCCAGATTCAAGATACCCGTTTGCTCTTCTTCTCTCTTTTATTAAAAAACGGTGTTATTTCGTTATGAATTTCAGTAGCTAAACTTTTTACCTAGGTTCTCGGTGAACCTAGGGTTTTGTACTCAGAGATTAGTTCTACGTTTTGACTATGAATTCATGATTACAGTATCTTAATATCAGCAGCGTTATTCGTTATTCTTTATTTGAATTTTATTGTTCATGTATGCTCGTCTTGATCACCCAGAATTGCTACAGACCCGAGCCGGTAGGTGAAAACGTCCGGTTAGGGTTAGGAAGAAAAGACAGGATTTAGCACCTTACCCCGATGGACCGACCAGAGAAGGGGAGATAGTACTAGCCTAAAAACATTAGACCAACTGTTGGAGAATTTGAACCGGGCCATCAGGACAGGTTAGAAACCCTAGGAGACTTAGAACGAGACTGCAGACCTAGACATCTTAACAGGAATCCGAAAGTCTGCAGAATCGTGATAACATGTGGGATCTGAATAGTTACTGCAAAACTGGTACGTGGCACAGATAAATAACTGTTGTGTGTTTTCATATCAAACTAGAACGTAACTCTGAAGAGACCCTAGGGGATCCTGGAATCTAGTATCTAAACCCTAGTTTTACAGCCTTAAGATTATTAAGAAAATTTTCATAAAAAATATTTACGTTTCAGTATTTACTTTCAGTACTTAGTTCGTACTCACAACTCTCAAAATATTCCTCCTTTTTACACTTTGTTCGTTAAAAACTGATTGCTAGAGAAACCTGCGAAGTCCCTGTGGGATCGATAATCTGAGTCGTAATACACTTTATACTACTTGATTCGTATACTTGCGAATAGCACGCTAGAAAGCGCATCACTTATCTGATCGCGCATTTCAAAATCAACCACTTGTTCTTGAACTTCATTTCCTGCCATTTAAATTATGTTTAGTTATGAGCTTGATGATTCATGTTTTAATACTGTAAGATGTGATCTTATAAAATGCACCTCCACATTCATATGGGACTGCATCTCCACATTCATATGGGATGTCAACATGAGCAGTATGCTAAATTATCATCAATTCCTTTAAAAAGTGCATGACCTGATTATATGATAAGTATCATTATGATGATTTACATATAACAATCTAGACGTAATTTAGACATTTATGATCCTAATTTGCTTTGTTTACTTGATGATTTTCCGCATTGATCCACTAACCATTGACGAATGTCACGTTTAGACACTTCATGGCTTAGTGCTCGAAAGATAAGTTATTGATATGTTGAGGCAAATTTGAATATAGTACGTTCTTCATCCTCATCGCCAACAATTTCTTAAAAATCTGATTGGGCGCGATGCATATCTTCAACAACTGATTGTAAACGTGCTTGATGTTCGAGATTGTTTTTCTTTGCTTGTTCGATTCGTTGTTACTCCAACAATCTCTCACGTTCGGCAGCTTGTTCCGCCATTGTTCTAGACTCCTCAATGACATCTTATATTGCCCTTTCTTTCTCAATTTATGTTTGCATCGGATCCATATCTTTGATATTCTCCCATGGCGATTTTCCACTAAATGTCTCTTCTAAATATGTAATATCAAATGTTATTATAAATTTCAGAAGTCCTAACCATGAAAGAGATATAAGTATTAATGTAGTTACCTTCTTCAACAGCAACAGTCGTGTCTGCATTGTACTCTACAAAACCTGTGATGCTATGTTGTCGAGCACTTGCCAAATTCTTCTTTTTTGCCATATTGTCTTTACTTCTGGCTCTTGGCATGGTTACTTGCGAATCTGATTTCTTAATAGCTGGATTGTTTCTTGGACGTTTCACTTGTCTGATGACTCATTCATCTGTCTCAGTTTCTGGAACCTCATCAGATGCTTTTGTCTATTTCGAATTTTTGTTAGAATTGAAAATTGAAAGAATGAACGATGCAAGTTCAACATGAATTTGCTTCTCTGTTATATCATCTAGTGCTGGCTCAGGTGATATAAATATCTTCTCTTTCTGCATTGATCAAAGATCATTGATGATTCCTATGCCACGATTGCCAGATGCAAACCTCCTAAAATAACACTGTCACACAGAATATAATTAATATGAGAGAGTTCATATTGCATATAATGAAAACAGTATCGAAGATACCTTGTTGAAATTGTCAGCATATGTTTCCTCTCTTTGAAAGAATTCTTTCTAACCACATCAATATTTTCACGTAATATTAAATCAGCGCAAATATGCTTTTGGTTGTATAAAAGAGAGTTACTAAAGAATGATGGGAAAGGATAATTACCTTAACGAATAGCAGGAGCTTTACTCGGTCGAATTTGAAGACTATTTGCCAGTTTGTGAATCTGCGCATTCCAAAAACCGCACCAGTTTGGGGTTGTATCTCCTTGTCTTTCTCCAAAAGGTTGTGTGAAAGTAAGAATTTCAACCAATAAAGAATTACATCTCCCATAAAGCAATCTCTTGTAGAAATCTCGCACTATAGAATCAGGCCAAAAGGGAGGCGCTACAACATCTAATCCAAATTGAGGACTTACTCGAATGGGATCATAATCTATTGTTATGATCTCATAACTTACACACTCATCTGCATATTTTGATAAAGCAGGCAATGATCCCCTCACACACCAATTCATGAATATGGAAAAAGATTCTAATCCTTTGGTGTATGTCCAGAAGTGAAAACTTTTTCACTGGCAGGATACATCTCTTGATGCACGATGATATCATCAAGAGGTTTGACATAAGGCCTGAATTCAAAATAAATCTTTTCATCGCAGATCAAATACCATGTGGATTGAACCCCTTTTGTCTTGTTCCAACGCCATGCTCGAGGGCAAAGTTTGAAGCCTTGGGTGCATTCCACAATTTCACTCTTGTTGGAATGGGTGCTTATTGAGGCCATCTCTCAAATACCCACATTGTCAGAAATGCGACATTAACATACGTTAGCACATTAACTAGGCCATTTGATTGCTCAACATGAGTCATGGCTAGATCCAGTCGATTATATAAAATGCCTAACATCAAAGGACTCAAAATGATCTTCTGGCCAAGATATGGCAGAATACTCCATCACGAGGGTGTCCATCTATCAAATACCTTGATATCCAAACAGGGAGAAAACCGCACAGAAGTATCTGCAAAACCCCTACCCTCTATAGAAGTCTCTGCTTTCAGATCGTCCTTCTTTATATTTGAAGCGATCTTTTGCTTTGCAAAGTCCTGATAGAAATAAGTAATCTATCTTGACCAAACATTCTTCGCGCCAGTTTTGAGAAACAAATGCTTCTGCGCAGGAGTAATTGAGGTCCATCTCGACGATGTCTTTTTGACTCCCGATATGCACTCTGTCATCTGCTTGAAAAGCGCAATTTCTTCAGAGGACTTTAGAGGAGACAGCGGATCTAGAAGTCCCATCGAAGGAAGTTCAAATAGCATTTCCACATCTTCGATCGTAGGTGCTGCTTCGAATGTTGCAAAGTGCAATGTATGATTCTTCTTCGAGTACCTCGAGAACAGATTCATCAGCATGTCACCGTCGAGTTTGAGGTTTCATCCTTTAGTCGCATGTATAGCGTCATGTATACATGCTTGGTTTTGTATAGCTTCATGATGCTGTAAAATGTGTTCAGTCCATTCCTCCATCCAATCAAAGTTTTCCATGAAGTTTGATGACTAATTTTGGTGAAGGGATGTAATCCGGCCTCAAGACCAAGTCTGTGAACCTCATTAATATTAACAAGATCCCAATCATCCCTAACAGGTTGACTCATCAACACCATAGGCTCTTTTTCAGGAAACATTGGGATGGTTGTACCTTTGACAATGGCGAGATAATAATCTTGTTTTTTGAAATAAGGGGCTTTACACCATAATTCGTTGGACAATTCTGGAAGATCTTCTAGTTCTTTTGATTTCTTTGATGGAGCCATATCTATTATATCAAGAAAACATGCAAGATAGGATTATGATGCAGAAAAAGATTAGATTTTAATGCTCTTTGAATATTCAAGCAAACTCAGAACTATCTTTGAAGAACATTCAAGCAAACCCATATTAGAAGAGAGATATTTATTTGTTCATGCTCTATTATGAATTCTGTGTTATTAATCGATGAAATCTACTGACCTTGATTTTCTTTGTAAACTTCAGAATCTTGATTGAGAACACTCGAAAGATGATTGAATTCCGACATCTGTAATCTGAGTTCTTCGTCTCTGCACATAGACTCCAACAGAAACAATGATGTACAATGAAGAGACAATCTGATACTTGTGAGGAGTCCTTTGAAGTCACGAAATTTCAGCTAATTTGTACCTCGGTAACCGGCGAGAACTTGTGAATGTGGGATTTACCCACGTCACGCTATGAAACCCATTAAATCATACTGCATGACTCTACAACGACCTAAGCAATGATGGCGATTTTTTGGGTCTAGGGTTTCTCGGAAAAATTTGAATCGTTGGAATCTGTGCGTGAGGAGCACGCGTGGTCAGTTTTGCGCCTAAATGACACAGCACGCGTGGCATACGCGCAAAAGGGGGCTAATGTAGATAGTGCATCTTATATATATCGATCATCGTCCACGTGGTAGTCAGTGATGAAGCTTTATGGTACTCCACTATCACAACATACTTATCACTATGTTCACATTTATATATATGGAGGCAGTGAGACAGGGTCACCCTCGCATGTAAACCATATGGAAGTCAAGGAGTCTAAGTGTCTTGGAGGCTAGAGTAAGGATATTCACACGTGAGTAACGGTTACACTCACGTGCGATCCTTGTCAGTTATCTGAGAGACTTGCGAATCACATGCCTATATATGCGGTCGACCGTACACGTGCGAGACAGTTATATAACCGTCGCATGCGGTTATATAACTCCTTGTAACTGTTTTCCTAAGACCCCTATATATAGGAATGCTTTCTTCTGTTCTAAGTTCGGATCTTTTGCCTATCACCCTATACACTGTCTCTCTCTCAGATTGCTAAAAAGGCTTACTTTTATCGTTGATTGCTTAACCTTTTATTCTTCATCTATGTTTTGTGTTTGTTCTTATCTGTTACAGGTACACGTCCAGATCTATCCATTCCTATCCCCTTGCATACGAAAAGCTGCTTTGAATTCTTGATAAAATGTTGTTTGATAAATATTACGTAAAAGCTGTTGTGAAATATTGATATAGTAATTTTGTGTTTGGTAAAATCAACTATGAACTTGCTATGAGAGGGTGAAATGACAAAAGTATATGACACGTGTGATTTATGTAAAGATAACTATTGATATTTTTAAAAATTGTAAGGTAAAAATCGGTTGTTGATATATTAATCAAAAGCACTTTCGGTAAAAGCATCTCCCCCTTGCTTTTTAAAAACAGTTGTGGGACAGCAGGAACTGTCCGAAAAACCAGAAACTTTATTTTTACCAAACACACTAAAATTATTTCTGCCGTCGAAAAGTAGTTATGCTGGCAGCAAAAGCATTATACACCTTTAATTCTCAAAAACGAATTGTACACCTTACATGGCCTCTATCATGCTATCTTGTGATGATTTTTCTAAGTACATATTCATTATATCATGAATTGAATAGGGTTAGTTTTTTTTCACAGAAGAGACGGGCTTAGAGTTAAAATGTCTTCAATCATTACTCTATGACTCCATCAGAGTAATTGGAATATACAAAAATGTGCTGATTTGTTCATAATATTGTAAAAAAAAATCTAAAACTATGATATGAAAAATTAACAAATTTGTGTATCACCTCGCTAGCAAATTTTCTTAACCCGACAACAATCGAAATATTTGGATGGGAAAGTTCAATAATTTGTGCTCAGCCGGTTAATGGACGTATTTGTTTATTATATTTTTCTCCTTTTATTTGATTTACTTAGTGAGAATGAAGGGGAAGAAAGAAAAAAATTAGCACCAAGGTAGCGGAGCCTTACTACTTGGATACCACACCATGCAAACTCGGGCACCGAATTTCTACCTGTGCACACTGGATCCATTCAAAAGCAAAAAGAAAGTTCTGTCCAATCTCGTATTACCCCCAAACCGGGCTATCCAAACGGCCACAGCAAAAGTGTATTAGAGATAGAGTATCTTTATCCCTAGACGGCGTCGTTTTGTTTGAAGTACTTTTTAGTTTCCTAAGCAGTTTCTTTTATTAATTGACCAGTTAGTTTACATCAAGTCTGTATAAAAGGCTATTGTACTCCTCTTTTCATAAATAAGAAATTATTATCGCTCCCCTCTCTCGTGTTCATCTCTCTCGTCTATGAATTCTAATATGGTATCAGAGCCTGGTTAGGCTCGTTGCCGTTCAATTCCCAATTCGACGCTCATCACTGTACTTCAGATTTGGTGTTTCGTGCTTCAGATTTGATGTTCTGTGGTGTTCTGGTGTTCTTATTTGGCAACGCTGTGTTCGCTAGGGTTTTTCTTCGGTACTTGAGGATTTTGTGCTCAAATCGCTGCGATTCTTGAAGGTCTCTGGTTCTCCGGCAACGTCTTTGTTGTTATCGGTGGCTACGATTTTGTTTCCCGTTCTGGTCTTCTTCGATAACGCTTTTCTCTGGTGTTTTTACGACTGGGGGTTTCAATGTCTCTTTGACGATTATTGTTCTTCTCCGGTGACTTCTTCTGCAATAATGGCAGATATTAATTCGTTTTCTCATCTTACTAATTTTGCTCATCTAGGTTTCTGGTTCCAGGTTCCTTTTTTCTACTGATTTTGGTTCTCTCAGACTATTTGTGGCCATTTTTGAAGCTTTTATGCTTCTTCTTTTGATGGAGTTGGGGAGCTCTGCTATCTCCCAGGCCGTCTCTAATTTGAAGTTTCTTCGTTTGTTTGAGAGCTCTGCTATCTCTCATGTAGCATCTGATTTGATGTTTCTTCGTTTGTTTGAGAGCTCTGCTATCTCTCATGTCGCATCTGGTTTGATGTTTCTTCGTTTGTTTGAGAGCTCTGCTATCTCTCATGTAGCATTTGGTTTGATGTTTCTTCGTTTGTTTGAGAGCTCTGCTATCTCTCAAGTCATCTCTGGTTTGGCGTTTCTTCGTTTGATGGCGTTGGAGAGCTCTGCTATCTCTCAGTCCGCATCTGATTTTATGTTTCTTCGTTGGATGGCGTTGGAGAGCTATGCTATATCTCAGTCCGCCTCTAATTTGCAGCCGAGTTGGTTGCTGATTGTCCGTTTTGATTCGTTGATGTTTAGCTTTCGTGTTGAAGGGTTTTACAGTGGGTGTGGTGATCCCAATCTTTGTAGTGGTTGCTTCAATCAAGTGATTGTTATGGCGCTTGAGGATTTGGGTCGTATTCACCCTAATTTGAACTCGCCGCCGGAGGTTATCCAGTATTTTGTGTTTCTTCTTTTAATTGAGGTTTCAGTTACGGATTCTAGGGTTTCAGTTGATTTATGGTTATCTGTCAGATTGCCCTATGGAGGGTGTGCTGATAGTTGCGGTTGCGGTTGCTTGATTGTTTCAGTGGAGCTTGTTGGTGTAGCTGCTTCTGGTACTGCTTTGAACTTGTTGAGAGTGTTTATCAATTGTTCCCTGTTTTTGATCATGTTGGACGAAGTGTTTATCGGTCATGGAGTTTATGGCGATTCAGCAATGACTCTCAAGGATTCGTCTGTTTCTGGTAATGGTTTAAATTCTTTACAAGCGTTTGTCCACTATTTCGTGTTTGTGATATCAGTGGTGAAATCGATTGTTTATCAAGTTTCTGGAGGTTTCGCGATGGTTCCTGGCACGCCATTATCGTATCGCCTCAATGATTTTGATAACCGTGGTAATTCTTTGGTTTCTCAACTTCTTACTGGCATTAATCGATTTTCGTGGAATATATCTATGACTGTAGTGTTTGAGGCAAAGAACAAGTTAATTTTCCTTGAAGGACATAGTTTGGTATATGTTGTTAGTTCAGACCTGTCTACTATATGGATGAGTTATGATGTTGTGGTGGAATCTGAGTTGTGTAGCTCAATGTCTAAAGATGGTGTATGTGGTACAGTTTCTCTATCAACTATTAGTGAGTTTTAGTCTAATATGCAAGAACAAATCTCAAAGAAAAATTTGCTGAGAATTTTGGATATTTTGAAGTCAATTTCTATATTGAAACAAGCAGATCCAGTTCATACTATTTGTCTCACAAGGTTGCAGACAATTTGGAATATATTGAGTGGTTACAAGAATGCAGTTGATATCTATGAATGCAGTAATTGTGCACGTCATTTTGGAAGAAAGTTGAGACAATCTCGGGAGATACAAATAGAGTTGCATGGAAGAAGATTTGTGCCTACAAGAATGACCATTTATGCTAGTCAGGCTTTTCTTGCATATGGTTATTCCAAAGAAAGGTCTGTGTGGTCTTTGATATCTGATGCTTGTATCTTTTATATTCGTTCTGGATTTACAATTGTTCACGGAGTTCAAAACTTATCGATCTCGGAGCATCCGGTGAATACTCAGTATGCTGCTTTGGTTCTTGGTAGATCATACCTCATTGAAGGTATTTCTCTTTTTGTGGTCATCAATGCTGTTAGGAAAGGTGCAGCTGTAAATGATATAAAAGTGGTGGATTACGTGTGGCACGGTCATGATCCCACAGTTGTTGCTATCATGACTGAGGATGGCGCTGCAGTTGCAGGACCTCTGACCACATTGGATCAATTGTTGAGGATTACAGGAACGGTATTTTGTGACCCCATTGGATCAATTGTTGTGGGAAACTTTTTTGGAATGGTGGATATATATCTCATTCAGAGGAATCGCCATGCTTTAATTGGAAGAGCCATTCTTGATAAGGATATGTGCTACAGCTCTTCTGATAAATTGGGTGCAGTGAACTCTCTACAACACCGACAATATTCTGTATTGAGATTCAGGGGGAGTATTGAGATTATTTCCCAATTTGATGTGGTGTCTTTTATAATAAGTTCTTTCTTTGTATGCTTTAGTTATAACCTTCTGAATTATGTAATTGCACAATAGGTCCTTATTTAGGTGATGTCGTTTTGACAGCTTGGGCTTAGGATTCTTCTGATGATGAGATGGACAGGTGTCCACCTCTTATTGGTTGAGTTCTTCCCCAATTGCTTAAGTATGAGTTTTCTCTTTTCAGAAGATTAAATGAAGAATTTTTCCTCTAGCTGTGTTCTTCATTCATCTCTCTTTTGCTTTTGATTCATTAATCCAACATGGTATCAGAGCCAGGTTTGCTCTAGATTACCTAATTTATCTTCTTCTTCTCTAAATGGCGCTTCCATTGAATACGGGGGTTGCTGTCGGCGTCGATCCTTCGTCGCCGTTCTTTCTTTCACCCTCCGATAACCCAGGTCACCTATTGGTGAGCCAAATTCTCACGGGTGGTGAAAATTTCTACCCATGGCAGAGATCCATGCGTGTAGCACTTATGGCAAAGAACAAACTAGGGTTTGTTGATGGCTCTCTCTCAACTCCAGAAGATGCAGATGCGAATCGAGCTCTCTGGTACCGTTGTGATTAAATGGTAATTTCTTGGCTTCTTAATTCCGTGTCTAAAGACATAAGTTGCAGTGTTGTGTATCGCTCAACTTCTAGGGAGATCTGGGTTGATCTTTCTGAGCGATTTTCTCAAGGCAATAAGCCTAGAATTTTTCAGCTGAATATGCAAATTTCAGCCCTAAAACAAAATGAAATGAGTATTACTGTTTATTTTACCAAACTCAGAACGTTGTGGGATGAATTATCCAATTATGTGTGTCTCCCTAGCTGCAATTGTGGACACCTAACTGCCTTCACTCAACTCCAAGAGGAGCAGAGAGTAATGCAGTTCTTAATGGGCTTGAATGATGCCTATAGGTCTGTGAGAGATCAAATTTTGTTAATGGATCCTCTTCCTAACATGAACAATGTTTTTGCAAAAAATGTTCAACAAGAAAGACAGATTGAGATTACTCATGGGTCTCAAGGAGTTTTATCTCATCAAAATATGTCTATGTGTTCTCAAGTTCCTCCACCTAGTATGCATAATGTCAACTATGCCAATTATCAATTCAAAGGGGGAAACAACACTGCTTCTCATGGAAATGGCTATAGACCACCAAATGCCAAGAACAAATTGATATGTACTCACTGTGATGGAGTTGGACACACCAAAGACAAGTGCTGGAAGCTACATGGGTATCCAGCCAATTACAAGCCCAAATCAAAGGTTTATGCTCACCAAGCCTCCACTTCTGACAACACACAAGCCTTAAATTAGTCTAAAAATGGAAGTGCAGGCAATTTTGAGCTATCTCCAGCTCAAGTTCAGCAAATTGCATCAATGGTAACATCTCAACTGAATTCTGTAAGATTGAATTCAGGTAGTGAGACTGGAAGTATCACTCCTTTTGATGCCACTAGTCTGACATTTGATAGTCATTCTCATCACTCTACCAAGAATGATCCCAATATAAACATGCACTTTATGGCTGGTGTTGTGAGTACTATCTCTCTAAGCTCTTGTTTGGCTGCAGCTGTCCCTTCACACTCTTGGATTATTGACACAGGAGCTACAGACCATATGTGCTCTCGGCTAGATTTATTTTCTGAGCTGAGAGCAGTGAATGATACAAAAGTGCATCTTCCTAATGGAGAAACTGTAATTGTCACACACATTGGAAAGGTATCCATTTCTCCATCTCTCCTGCTTAGTGAGGTACTGTATGTGCCAGAGTTCAAATTCAATTTAGTCTCTATCTCTCAGCTCACTAAGCAGCACCACTGTGTCCTAATATGTGAAGGCAATAACTGCAGCATTTATGACAAACACAGAAAACATGTTATGGCAAGAGCTGAAAAGTTTCAAGGTTTATATTTACTACAAAATCCCATTAATTGTGTCTCTGCTTCAGTTCTTTCAAATCCCAAGTTAGATTCTGGGGAATTATGGCATATGAGGATGGGACATCCCTCTTTCAAGAAGCTGAATCAGCTTACTGAAATATTACATTTTAGACCCCTTTCTTCTGAGAAATATTGCAGTATTTGTCCTTTGGCAAAACACAAAAGGTTAAAGTTTCCTAAACTTAACCACATTTGCAGCACCCCTTTTCATCTAGTACATTGTGATACTTGGGGTCCTTATAGGACTCCAACTCATCAGGGACACAGATATTTTCTCACTATTGTGGATGATGCCACTAGGACTACATGGGTTTATCTTATGAAGCTCAAATCAGAGGCTGCGTTTTTAATTCCATCTTTTTGTGCTATGGTCAAGACTCAGTTTCAGACACAAGTTCAAAAGATTAGAAGTGACAATGCTCCAGACTTAGAGCTTACAAAATACTATGCAGAACATGGGATCATTCATGAGCATAGTTGTGTTGCCACTCCACAACAGAATTCAGTTGTGGAGAGAAAACATCAACATCTACTTAATGTTGCCAGAGCTCTAAAATTTCAGAGTGGTGTTCCAAATCAGTTATGGGGTGACTGTGTACTCACTGCTGCTTTCATCATCAACAGAACACCTTCTCAAAGACTTAAATCAAAGTCCCCTTTTGAGATGCTTTTCAAGAGGTTGCCAGATTATAGCATGATTAAAGTTTTTGGGTGCCTCAGCTATGCATCAACATTACAAAAGGACATGTCAAAGTTTGACAGTAGAGCTTCTAAATGTGTTTTTATTGGCTATGTTCATGGAGTAAAAGGATATAGGCTCTATGATTTGGAGACTTCCAAAGTAATTATCTCAAGAGATGTGATCTTCTATGAGAATGTATTTCCCTTCTTCACTGATTCTTCAGCTCACAACCCAGATATTGATATCAATGATTTTGTTCTGCCAGCTGTTGTGCCAGAGCTTGCAGAAGAACCAGTGATAGCACCCACAGAAACTCAAATTATAGCACCAGAAATTAGAACATCTCAAAGAACAAGAAGACCTCCTACATATTTGCAGGACTATGTCACAGCTAATGTACTCAAGGAGAAGGGTACTCTTTATTCATATCCTATTACAAACTACACCTCTAGAGTCTATAATGTCTCTAGAAACTTGTGTCCCATTGAGCCAAGCTCTTTCCAAGAGGCATCTCAATACAAAGAATGGGTTGTGGCAATGAAAAATGAAATAGATGCTCTTGAACAGAACATGACATGGATCATCACTGCCTTACCAAAAGGAGCAAAAACAGTGGGTTGTAAGTGGGTTTACAAGACAAAATACAAGGCTGATGGTAGTATTGAGAGGTATAAGGAAAGATTAGTTGCCAAAGGCTATACTCAAACAGAAGGTGTTGATTTCTTTGAGACTTTTTCACCAGTGGCCAAGCTTTCAACTCTGAAGTGTCTTCTTGCTCTTGCTGTTATACACAAATGGAGTCTCACACAACTTGATGTGAACAATGCCTTCCTCCATGTAGATCTTTCTGAGGAGGTCTATATGGATTTGCCACAGGGCTACTCTCATCACTCCAAGGCTGTAAATAAGGACACTCCTCTGGTTTGCAAGTTGGCTAAAGCACTTTATGGCTTGAAGCAAGCTTCAAGGCAATGGTTTCACAAGTTCTCCACCACTCTTCTCAGCCAAGGTTTCAAGCAATGTAAGAGTGACTATACTCTCTTTTCTAAACATTCCAGTAGGTATGTCTTGTTACTACTAGTCTATGTTGATGATATACTACTTGAGAGCAACAATGATGGTATTTTACAAAGTTTCAAGACAATGCTGAACAATGCTTTTCAGCTCAAAGATCTTGGTGCTATCCACTTATTCTTGGGTTTTGAGTTTTATAGAACTGCAGATGGAATTTTTATGAGCTAGCAAAAGTTCATCACTGATCTTTTGGAATTTACTGGATATATCAATTGCAAACCAGCTAGTACTCCCATGACAGCTCAAACAAAATTGAGTCAGCTAAGTGGAGAGACTTTAGATGCTGCAAGCACAACTATGTACAGACAAATCATTGGGAAGCTTTTGTATTTGAGCAACTCAAGGCCTGACATTGCTTATGCTGTTAATAAGCTAAGTCAGTTTATGGCTAGTCCAACCAGTGAACACATCACAGCCATTCATCATGTTCTAAGATATCTCAAAGGTACACTAAGTTTTGGCATTTTCTTTTCTGCTCAATCTCAACTGAAGATTCATGCCTATTGGGATGCTGATTGGGCTGGTTGTGTGGACACTAGAAGATCCACCACAGGTTATTTAGTTTACTTGGGGTCCTCTCTGATTTCATGGAGATCAAAGAAACAAAAGGTGGTGTCCAGAAGCTCAGCTGAAGCAGAATACAGAGGTCTTGCTCATGTAACTGCAGAACTTCAATGGCTTCACTCTCTTCTCAAGGAAATTCATATTGAGATCCATTATCCACCCATTATCTACTGTGACAGCCAATCTGCCATACACATTGCCAATAACCCCATTCTTCATGAAAGAACAAAACATATAGAGGTGGATTGTCACATTGTAAGGGATCTGGTTCAAAGCAACTCAATCATCCTTCAACATGTATCTACTGAGATACAGGTAGCTGATCTTCTAACTAAGCCCTTGCCAGCTCCACAATTCAAGTTCTTGACTAGCAAGTTGGGAGTGATCTGCTGTCCCTCTAGCTGTGTTCATTTTCTCTTTTCAGAAGATTAATGAAGAATTTTTCCTCTAGCTGTGTTCTTCATTCATCTCTCTTTTTCTTTTGATTCATTAATCCAACATTCTGCAACAACTGTGGATCAGAGGCGTTTTGCTGACATGGTGATTAGTTTGTGTTTCTTACATTCACTTGTCTCACCTTGCTTTATCTTGCAAAACTTTTGGATTCTAAACAGTGGAACTGAATTTTGTTTCATCCAAAGATCTCCAGGAGACGATGTTGTTAGCTGTGGAGAAAGGAGAGGAGAATTGAATTTGTTGTGTTCTCGTCGTATACATATACCTCCTGCCCTCACTGTTGCTTGTTTTGCTGGTAATGGTGACGCTACTAGTGTTTCATGGATTTCTTCGTTGAAGTTGACGTCGAAGTCAGCTGGAGGTCCGGGAAGCTGCACTCAAACTGAAGATTTGGACTTCTTACAGACATTTTTTCCAATATTAGCTTTGACAGCAAAGGAAGGTTGTATTGTTTTGAAAGTGGGCCTAAGCAATGCTCTCCTTGGAGATCCTTATGAAGAAATATACAAGAAATTGCCCAGAGATTTCAGCAGGGCACACGACAGTTGTTTATGCAAATTTCTAACAACTTGCTGCAAATGAGCTACGAACAATATAAGCCAGGTTATACACTCTTTCTTGAGAAGCATGGAATTTCTTTCAATGTGCTACTACTTGTTTCTGTGAATGAGGGCATCCTTTTTCCCCAACATAATTTCGTATTGAAGGTCTTCGCTGCCACACGTCAGCTAGATATCAAGCTATTAAGTGATTTCATGGTTCCTTACTGCGAATTGTGTGCACACATTGGTGTTCTTAGGAGCTTCACTGAGGCAGTAGGTTATTGGGGACTTGCTGACAAGCTACTATGCATTTATAACGCCAAACTGGACCTCTCTTGCTCAGTGTACAAACTCAGTCCCCCGACTCCAATTATTCCTAAAGAGAACCTTCAAGGTGGACATCATATTTTGAGGATGTTTGAAAAGGAGGAGGTCTGCTTCTACTTCTGTATATTTTTAGTGTATGTGAGATCCAAGAAAAGGCCTCTGAAGTCAGCTCAAGGAGAGTATGTCACTGGGCTACTTGAGCTGGGGATCCAAAGTTGCATCCATGTCCAGTGAAGTCCACGTTCATGATTTTCTTACCAATCTCCTTGTAATCCCGTTCTTTAACTCATTTTCATCGCAAGTTGAAGGTGGTAGGAAACCCCCTTCAACTTGAGGGGGGCATATTAGAGATAGAGTATCTTTATCCCTAGACGGCGTCGTTTTGTTTGAAGTACTTTTTAGTTTCCTAAGCAGTTTCTTTTATTAATTGACCAGTTAGTTTACATCAAGTCGGTATAAAAGGCTATTGTACTCCTCTTTTCAGAAATAAGAAATTATTATCGCTCCCCTCTCTCGTGTTCATCTCTCTCGTCTATGAATTCTAATATGGTGTCTCTTGATTTGACTGAAAATGGCCTATTTTTAGCGGTGTGCAATTGATATGCTGCATTCAGTTGTGGTAACGAGTTCTCATGTTGGTAGACGATCATGTTTGGGGAAGTAGTATTTTGGGGTTTAATTTAAGTAAAAATATTCTTACACCGGATAGTATTGATGGTTACACCGAATTTTAATTGTCATGACATTATTATCCTCGCTCATCGATTTCTTTTTAGGGAAACTTTTTTTCATCAATTAGTAACATTTCTCTATTTAATTAGTAATAATCTATTTTAAAAAAATTCATTAAAATTTGTTTATAATTATTGTATATGATTTACAAGCCTCTATGAAAAACACTCAATTTTGTTTACACTTTTAGAAAGTCTGTATCTTTATTATTTTCTTTTCAAGAAAAATACATTCAACTTTCTCAAAAATGAAATAAAAAATACAATCAACTTCGTTTACACTTGTCACGGAATTCCTTTTCTTTTTCACTTAAATCTCATAGATATGTTATTCAAAAGTTGACATAAAGCTTGCACCATGCGATGCCAGGACATCAACTAAATGTTTTCTCTAAACATGGTTTCAATTTTGTTTTCTAAAGAGTGTGTCAATGTCCTGTACGGCTCAATATATGCCGAACTAACTATATTTTTCGGATCACCATGCGATGCCGAGACACGTGATGGTTGTGGTGGTAGTCATGCCCTTGGCAGTGTATCCGGTGGTTGTCAACCTGTGTGGATGCGAAGACGAAGTGAACCATCAATACTTACCGGTGTAAGAATCAATTTCCAAAAATAATTTAACTTTTAAATTTTGAAAAACTGTTATTTGAGAGACGTTGGGAAAAATATTCTGGATTTTCTCATATATTTATGTGTGTTTGTATGCGCGTGTGTGTAAAAATTGATGGTGAAAAGAAATTAATTTTAGCTATTTAAAGATGATTGAATCATTTCAACTCTAACTGCATTTTGGACACCGTAGGCTTGGAGTATGGACTGTTGAGAACTATTTTGGGGAGGGGGGGGGGGGGGGGGGGGGGGGGAATGTGAAAGGTATTGGTGCATTCACAACTTGTTGTAAATGTTCAATGTATTTGATTTGTTGGTGTAGCATTTTGGTTTTTATGGTATGTATAAGAGTATCATACTTATTTGCTTTCTGTTTTTGAGGTGAGGATCTTACTTATTGCTCTTATTTGTTTTCTGTTTTTGGGTAAGATCTTACTTATTTGAGTTAATAGTTATGACTAGCTAATTCTATGAATAGCTGGCACTAGCTAACACCATTATGTTTTCATAGTGAATTTGACCTGAACTTTTGGGAAAATACTAATGGATGGTAACTTTAGACATAACTGTACATAGTAGTTCGTTCTCAACTTTTTCACAAAACTTGTGGTATAGAAAATTTAGGGTGGTTGGTGGGGAGAGACCATTTGGTTTCTGGTAGAGTTTTTGTTTGGTTGATGTGAAAGTTAGGTGTTCTTTTTATTTCTTTCAACATTTTCCTTACGTTATACCGCTCTCTAACATCACACACATATTATTTCAGGAACACGCACGAACTTACTCACAAGTCCACTATATATTCAAACATTGGCTAGGCCTTGAAATTGAAACGGAGGGGGGGGGGGGGAATAAATGTAAATTTCATATGCCAATTATAATATTGACCTCGGCCGGGGTATTTGTGAATTTGTTATATGATATTTTTGGTCAAAAGTCATATTAGCAGAGGTAAAAATGTAATTCTGAAATCTAAGTAGAAGAATATCATTTGGTGGTAATATTAAAATGCTAGTTATAGTGATTTTATCTCAACCAATACCAGCATAACTAGTTTATTCAGTCTGTATTAACAACATTCAGCAAGCACTCAAGACTACTGTAAGTTTTAGTACGCATTTGTAAATCACTTAGCATGGTTTTATTGCTGAGAAGCTGACCCTTACTAACTTATTCAATTAGAATAGCAGGAATTATGGAAGACCATTCCTCGGTTTGAGCTTCAGAATGCACTGCAAATACAAGACTTGGCAATTGTTGAATGAAACGTAACATGTATAGCCAAAATTGCACTCAACTTCCCTTGGGTAAGCCAACAAATGAATGGATGATGAGTACTGAATTTGGGTTCAACAATATCTTTTGCTTAAGTATACAAATCTTGGTTTGCATTACCAGCCACCAGATATGAAATATTTGCATAATTATGTCGAAGCAAGCAAACGTGTATATGGATGCTATTTTCAAGTTAGTCACTCGCTAAGTATTGTCAAGTTACCCCTTAGTGGAACTGTCATTAGCAGTATGTGCTATATGCATGACTGTTCTCCATGACTTAGTGTTCCCCATTAGTTTGTTTAGTTTTGTGAATTTCAGTGGTACTTGTACTTTATTTGTTGTTAGCATTATGTGCGCCCATGTGGGGTGCACAATGCAATTAACCTAAACTTATGGGTTTAGGTGAGACAAGCTCAAACCTTATGGGGTTAGTAGCAAGGACAAACCCTAGGGGGTTATGTTGCAATTGGGTATAAGTCTGTTTATATAAGGAGACAGCCTCCTATTATTTTATACACAATACTGTAGAGATCATGTGCTGATCATAATACATTAAACCCTAGACTCTCTCTCTAACTAGCCTCCATTGGGTGGAATTTGGTGTGGATCAGAGCTTTCGTCCTAGTGATTCGAGCCAGACTGTGGGAGCAAGAAGAGCACGTGAAAGCAAGCAACCTACGATCATCCGTTGTGCATAGGAGCTAAGGAAGACAAGGTAAACACATGAATCTTCCGCTATAATTCATGTTGTAGATCTGTATGTGATAGATCATGTTCGTCCTTCATCGGTATCAGAGCCTTAGGCTTGTTTTTCATGCCTCGTTATGCGTTCCCGAATCAGATAAAAAATCGTGTTTCTGAAATTTCATAACCAGTAGACGAAACCTATATGGTTAGGTAGGGTTTTCACGAGGATTCCATATATATAAATTTTATATTTTTTGGATTTACGATGAATTAGTTATGAATTTTCAAAATTTCGGAACTGTATTAATCTGGACTGCTAGATCCAATCAGTAGAACACGTTTTTCAAAAACTTGTTAAAATTGGAATTTGACCACATAATCGGGATCAGGACGAAAAGACGATCCCGGAAAAATTAATTTCGTCGGGAACGGAGCACGGGTAGGCGGCGCGTGGGCTTCACGCGCCACCGACGCCGCCCCCACGCGCGGCCACGCGCCGCCTTGCGCCTTGCGCCGCCACGCGCAGCACCCGCCAAAGGGCTGGCAGCGGCTGCTGACGTGGCCCTAGGGCTGACGTGGCAGATGGCGTGGGGGTGCCACGTCAGCAAAAGGCTGACGTGGCGATGATGTGGCAGCCACGTGTCGACTGACGTGACAGCTGACGTGGCGATGACGTGGTGGGGTGACGTGGCAGCTGACGTCAGCATAGGTGCTGACGTCAGCATAGGTGCTGACGTGGCATGCCACGTGGCAGCTGACGTGGCACATGGCCGGCGTCGGCGCGTGCGCCCTCCTCCCGCCGTCATTTTTCGTCCGGTTTTTTCCTAGGGACTCCAAAATTAAATTTCCTATTTTGTGGTTATTTTTTCATAATTTTTGGAGCGACGGAAAATTTTAGTTATTTTCCAGATTAATTAATTAGTGTTTAGCACACTTCCCGAGGCAGTTAGACGTCCTTAAACACACTGTTTTGAGCCCAAATTTTTTCTGGAGACTTAAGACTTTTTTCCCTACCTTATGAGATAGGAGGTGAGATCCTAGGTAGTTGGGAGCAATTTTTGATCTTATTTGTTGATTGATTTATTGCTTATTAATTTCCAGTAATTATTCTTTAATTCTGGAAATTTCCAGAAAATTCCAGTATGTTTATTTTATTATTATACATGCTGTTGTGGGTTGAATGGATGTGTTTGATGAATGGATGTGGCTTAGATGGTTTTATATTTGGTTTTGGTTTTGAATATGTAATCAATTAAAATACGGCCTGCGTGTCGTGCCTCTCTAAATACTCTATTGTCTTCTTTTCTCATCTAAATCGCCTATTAGAGGTTACTTCTTATTAGAAATAAGATAGTTAGTGAAGATTGAAGAATAGAAGCTTCAAGAGAGGTGGCCAAACCAAAAGCTATGGCGCAAGGTGCATGGAGCAAAGAGACGAACAGGGAAGCTTCAAGGAGCACTCGAGATGAGGCGAGATCCATGAGGCCAGAAGTTCAAGACTTGCTCAAGACGTACTCTCAATAGTGGGAGTGCACCTTAGGGGCCACATCCATTGCATATTTATTTATGCTTATGCTTGTTTTATGTTATAACTGCGTGTGATTGGATATAACTGTATAACCTCGCATGCTAAAGAACTAAAACGAAAGATCTCACATTAAGAGAGGATTAAAATTAATGGGGAATCGTAAGTGACGATATTTGATTCCTAGAATTGCTACTAGGTTTTGGTGGAGTCCTTATGAAGAACTATGAAATTTTAATCTTATCTAAATGTTTGTAGGAGCTAAAACAAATGCTAGTAATTAACTTCCACTTTGTCTCATATTTACAGTCATGTCGAAATCATCTAGTCTCATCGCTGATTCTGCTAAAGCTGTAAAGCTTAATGGGGACAATTACGACATGTGGAGCCGTCGTGCTATGTACTACATGTTAGACATAGATTTGTCCGACCATCTCCAGACAGATAGGGTCGAACCCGTGATGAATGAGAACCAACCGCTTGTGGAACATGAGCGGAACCTAGCTGCTTTTCATAAGTGGGAAGCAGCGGATAGGAAGGCTTGTTACAATCTTCTATGTATGATGGAAGATGATCTCATCAGGGAGTTCGAAAATTCTGTCACTGCGAAGGAGATGTGGGAATCGATCAAAAGCAAGTATGGATCCACTTCTGTCACCAGGCTGAGAGTCTTGAGGATGAAGTTCGATTCTTATCATAAGAAGCCAGAACACTCAATGACTCAGCACATGAGGGCTATGGCCTTCATGATCAGAGAGCTCATAGCAGCTGGACGGAACATATCCGATGAAGAGCAAGTACAAGCGGTACTGCGTTTTCTGCCCCGCACATGGGATCACATGAAACAGAACATGACCCACAACGCGGATGTAAAAACGTTTGAGGATGTCAAACGTCATCTCTTGTTGGAAAGTGAGCGAATTGAGGTCGCCAAGTCCAACGTTGAGGTGTTATTGGCAGAGCACCCTCTTCCTAAGTCGCAAAAGGCGCATGGGAACTGGAGGAATGCGGATAAGGGCGTCAAGGGAAAGGGGAAGCCCGTAGGAGGCCCCAATCCCAAGATCAAGAAAGGAGCTGGTGGCAAGAAGAGCCGAAGAGCTAGAAACTTGGCAAGGATCTTGTGCTTCAACTGTCAGAAGAAGGGTCACTTTGCTCGTGATTGTACCGAGCCAAAGGTATGCCATAATGCAAACTATGACTGTTATGTTATAAGTCAAGTTTTTCATTTCAAATTCCGCTAATGAGTGGGTATTGGATTCAGGTGCAGAAGGACACCTGAGCATGTGATTGAGGCGCGTGCACGGATTATTGGCAATGACAGGCAGTAGAAGGATGCACGTGAAGATGAAGTTTGGAGCTCATCCTCATGACGTCTTATACGATCATAGTGCACGCAAGAACTTGATTTCCGTTTTCTAGACTTTTGGATTTGGTTTTAGACTTGTTTTTGAGGTTAGAGTTGCCAAACTGTTTTGTGGCAATTCATCTTTTGGTACTGGTTTGATTTCTCGTGGTTTATTTTATCTAGACATTATTGGTTCTAGCTTTGGTGATGTTTATGATTCTTGTTCATTCATTACGTCTTCTAGTGATGTTGATTCCACTAGATGGCATGCTAGATTGGGACATATAGGACAGGACAGGATGAACAGGCTGGTCAACGCAGGCCTACTTGGAAATATGTCCAAGATATTTTTACCTGTATGTGAGTGTTGCCTTGCAGGGAAAGCCAAACGCAAACCGTTCGGTAAAGCAGTAAGGGCTACTGAGCCTTTACAACTTATTCATTCTGATGTTTGCGGTCCATTAAATGTTAGAGCTAGACATGGTGCTCGCTATTTCATCACATTTATAGATGATCACACTCGTTTCGGTTATGTGTACTTGATGACACATAAGTCTGAGGCACTAGGGTGCTTCAGAAAGTTCCTACAAGAGGTTGAGAACCAACTGGACAAAAGAGTTAAGGCTCTTAGGACAGACCGAGGACGTGAGTATCTATCTGAGCAATTTAAGGAGCTCTGTGAGGAAAAAGGAATAGTGAGGCAGTTGACTATTCCCTTCACACCGCAGCAAAATGGTGTAGCGGAAAGAAGGAATAGAACACTGTTAGAGATGGTTCGTAGTATGATGGAAAATGCGAATCTGCCAATCTCCTTTTGGGGAGATGCATTGATGACTGCCACATACATACTGAACCGTGTGCCCACCAAGTCTGTAGCCACAACCCCTTACGAGATGTGGACCAAAAGGAAACCCGAATTGGGTCACCTTAGGCCATGGGGGTCGGATGCCTATGTACGTAACGTCTCCCATGTCCATGGGAAATTGGGTGCTAGAGGAAAGAAGTGCATCTTCATACGATACTTTGAGCACTCTAAGGGTTACTTATTCATAGCGCAACAGCCGGATGGCAGTCTAACAGAGATGGAGTCGCGAGATGTTGAATTTCTCGAGGGAGATTTTCCTAGTCAGGGAGAAGCTCGTGGAGATGGTATTCTCTACGAGCAAGAGGAACCACTAGATGATACTTAATTCACCACTACTCAAGAGAAATTTGTTCCTATGGATCTTGAAAACAGTGGGAGTGTCTTGCCTAGTGAGCAGCCCATCACATATGGTGATGATGCTGAAGAAGAAGAACCCTCTTTGCGTAGGAGCGCTCATGGGAGCGTACCCCGTCGATGATTTGACATCGAAGGGGAGGCCATGGTGGTCACCACGCAAGATGATGATGAACCTAGGACATTGTCCGAGGCTCTATCATCACCTGACAAGAAAGAATGGGAAATTGCTTTACAAGAAGAACTAGAGTCAATGAAAACCAATCATGTTTGGGACCTAGTTGACTTGCCTCCTGGACGTAAGGCCATTGGAAACAAATGGGTTTTCAAGGTCAAGAGGAAGGCAGACGGAAGCGTGGAAAGGCATAAGGCCCGACTAGTGGCGAAAGGCTACACCCAACAGCAGGGTGTAGATTATGAGGAGACTGTGCACAGGAGATTCCGGCGAGGAGACCTCCGTGTACACCGTATGTAGAGGATCGAGGATCGCACAGGAAGAGTGGGGTTGTGTGTAGGGAGAGAGTAAGTCAGTAGCAATGTCTGAGAGAGAGACAGAGGTTTGGCAGAGCTTCCGCGTATGGCAAGTGTGTTCCACTTTGTATGGAAAGGGTAACGTCCTATATATAGCAGAGAACGTGACCGTTGTAGTGTGGTTAATGCGCCCATTGATGGCGGCTTAATTAGCTTAACCATAACGGCACGTTCGTACGAGTATATAGGGACCGTTACAGCACGTGGTGCGCGAATACCGGAACCGTTACGAGGTTGACCGGGTTTGACCGGATTGACCGGGTTTATGGAGCTCGTGCCATAAATCTCTCAAAACAGTTACTAAAGGTCGCGTGCGGTGCTTGGCTCGCACGCGACAGGGCTTACTCTAGCCTCCAAACCACTAAGTCCCTACAAGTCCCGTGCAGTCGTATGCGAGGGCTCTGTCTCGCAGCCCCCACATGGATCAGCTCGGCTGGTGATCCAGTGTGTGTGGAGCACAATATGGTGTGCTGGATGGTTGCCACGTGGCCAAGATCTGTCAGCTCAGAAAGCACTATCTACATTAGCCCCCTTTCTGCGTGTGAAGACTCATAGCTGTATAGACTTCCATGCGCGGAAACCAACATACGCGTTGCCGCCACGCACCAATTCAAATACGGGTAAGTTCAGCCCCCGTGTGTGCCATTATGACCTAAAACCCCTAGAGTCGTGCCGTCTGGCTTCTAGGGTTTTAGGCGTGACGTCAGCTTATCCTGTGATTGCGCGATTCGACGGTGACGGTTGCGATTCGACTACTGAAAGGACGCAACCCTTCATTGTTTTTGGATAAATACTTTGTATCCACTGTTGCAAAGCATCACTTCTTTCTCTTAAAGTGAATGGTACCCGGAGATCTTCGAGAGCAGATTCAAATAATCAATCATCAGTTCAGAACTGCAAATCGTGTTCTTCAGTTGTGCATATCCAAGCAGGCTTCAAGAAAACAAGGTTGGCCTTGTCCGATTTTGATTTAAGATACCAGTGTATGCCTTGAACTGCGTTGAATCTGTAAGCCCAGAACATATAATCTGTTGAAACTTGCGAAGAAGCTTTGATCTTTGAACCCACTTTTGCTTTAATCCTTCGATAATAAGGGCTTCGGATATGAGATCTTGAACTCACTGATAATGCAACCCTTAATTTCTGAAATTGATACCAGAAACTGTTCATCTTTCTTTTCATAATAGATCTTGGATTTCGAATTTCAAACTGAGCGTAGCACCTTTCTCCACCCTTTTTTTCTTGCTCTTCCGCAGGAATGGCCAAGACAAAGGGAAACAAACCCGTCAAGGAGGATGAAGAGATACCCGACCTTCCGCAGGCCTTGTGGCGAAAAGCCCCCTATCTCGGTGGCCAAGATTTCTATCATGCGAGATTTAAGGCGAGGAGCATGCCTGATCCTGTCCCGGTTGAGAGATTGCTGACACTGACTCGCCCAGTTAACTCAGCCTTGCTCGAGTTGATTGGTTCCGAGGATGTGGTTCGATTGGGGGTCGAAAACGGGTACTTCCCCTACACTGCGATTTCTACCCAGGCTTTCGTTCAGAAATTGGACTATATGGATTAGTGGATTGACCATGTGTTGGACAATCATGCCGCGACTCTCGATGAAGCCGGCATATACTTTGCTATCCGTGCTATGAAGGGTGCTGCCGTGAAGCTGGACCAGTCCATGCTTCTAGACCTTCTGTCCCGCTACTCGCCTGCGACTCACACATTCCACTTCGCTGAGTTCGAGGCTGCTCCTACACTCGAGGACGTGCAGATGTTGTACGATCTTTCCCCCATGGGTGAGGTAGACCCTTTGAGTCCTTTGAGGACGCCTGCGGAGATTGCCTTGTACACGCAGATGGAGGAATGCTTGGCAGAGGTAAAGAAAATCTCCACCCGGTGGACTACTACGAGAGCCCTTCCAAACTGGCAGTTGGTTGATACGTCTGCGAAGAATACCTGGAACAAATGGTTGCAGTATTTCTTTCGAGACTATGCGAACAGCAGCATCACTAAGAAACTTCTGAGTGAGAATCCAGACGCCGAGAATTATGTGGAGGGTAAAGGCTATCACTTGACCCTCTGTGCATTCCTCTGTGCTTGGTTGTCGAGGTACTTGATCGACGGTCACCCACATGATGGGGTGTTTTACCATGTTTTGCCACTTGCTGTGAGGCTCGCCCTTGGCCAGAGAGTCGCACTCGGGCCCTTGGTTTTGGGCACGTTGTATTACAGGCTTGACCAGCTAGTTCTGGCCATGAAAGAGTCGCGTGGCCGCCTCGATGTACTGACTTTTGTCAATATTTCCTTTTTGACAATGTGGGTCTTCGAGCGGTGGCCATCCTATGCCCCAACCGCTCTCAAACCCGACAAGTGGTGTCCCCCAGGCGAGACGGAGGCGCGCAACAGCGGCAGAGCTGCGAGGTGGTTCGGAGCGAGCAACACCAAGTGTGTTTGGAGCTTGATATGCGACAAACGGAAAGAGTTCACCGCCCGGCCCTATGCCACACGTGTCGAGAACGTGCGATGGTTTCCAAAGCTGTACCCCTCTAAGGGTGTTGTCTTCTCAGAAGAACTCCTCTTCGAAGAGGGACCGGATTTCCATGAACGCTATCGCGAGTTCTTTTGCTGGTGTCTACGAGGTTCTCTCCCTGCCCTCACAGAGCATATTCGTGAGCTCGCGCCAAGGTATGAGAGGATTACCGTGGATGTTGACCCCACTCGAGTTTCTCCCCAGTTTGGCTTTGATTCAGTGGCACCATCAATCTGGCCCCAGTCCATCATCAGAAGTTGCTATAAGCGCTTGCTGACAAAGGAGTATAAGACAGTATTCATGAACAATCTTCCCTTTGAGCAGCCTGCAGGGACCCGCGAGGGTGGTTGTTCTCAGAACTGGCTCGCATACTGGATCGCCCAGCAGACGAGGATTGAGACGCAGTCGGCCGCGCAGCCAAGCAGAGCCCCCTTGATCAAGAGAAATTCTTTCCCGTTTCGCCCCAATTGCAGTCTGAGCGAGTCTGAGTATGGTTGTTACTCACTGTTGGATCGCGAGAACCATTTGTGCCCTGACATCATTCTGAAGGAGAAGGTCGCCGCAGTTAAAAAGGGCGACACGCATGTCGTCAGATACAGCAAGGCATTTGCAGAGGTAAGCAATTTCTTAGCGTGCGTTAAGCTTCTTGATTTCCTTATGCTGACACATTTATTTTGTACTGTTTGCTGCAGTGTCATGTGCGGCGATTCGCATCTGGTGATCTCTCCAAGTCATTGGTTAACGCCATTGTTGCCACCAGAAGACAAAAGCAGTCGTTTCGGCTAGCATGGAGGATGGACCCTGAGGTCGAGACCAAGATCCGCGCAGTCATGAATGCTTTTGCTGACTCGCTGATAGACAATGCTCTGGCCTCGTCTCCTCCCGGAGATGATCCGTCCCCTCCAGCGACTGCGGCGCCGAGAGTGAAGAGACCTAGGCAAAATGGAATTACAATTTCTTCCCCTAGAAGTGCTCCAACTTCTCCTCCGGTGAGGTCCCTTTCTGTCAAAGACAAAGGCAAAGGTCGCATGCCCAGCAAAGTGCGGAAAGAGCTCGCAGTTGAGACTTTCGTTCCATTCAACCAAGAGGAAGAAGGAGAGAGACAGGAGCCCAGAGAAAGTGATGAAGAAGAAGAAGAAAGAACAGTTGTGATACATGAGGAGGAATCAGGAGGTACCCCCGTCGCATTTCCTTTCCCATTATCGTAACTTCTTTGCACTTCTTTTCTTAAACCAATCATATCTTCGCAGATGATGATGATGATGAGACCATTGGTGGCCTTTTGGCCAAGAGACAAAAGAGAGACACCCATTCTGGCATTCCAGACGATCCCATAAGCGAGGACATTCTTGCTGAGTCCAGGAAGACAGCCGCGGAGGCTGCTGAAAGAAGAAGGCAGCGAGAAGAGGAGGAGCTCGAGCGTGTGAGACAGCGGAGCCTCAAAGAGCAGCATGTTGACGACTTAGTGCGTCCGGTTGACGAGGAAGACGAGCTTCCCGAAGAGGTGGCTCCCCAGGCGGAGGAGGAGGATGCGATTCCAGAAGAAGATGCAGCAGCCCTGGAGCAAGTCCAAGCGGACTTTGAAGAAATCGCAGGCGGCGATAAAGGTGAGATCTTCAATCTCGCAGTAACTTATAGAGATGTTATTGTGGGTGCGTTAAAGCATGGTGTGTCAAAGGCTGACATTCGCCGTTGGTTAGTAGACAAATGCGGAGAACCCTCAGGTAATTATTTGAGCGATACGCATGTACTAGGCTTTAGCAACTTGAGACAGAATCATGACTGGTTTATTCGCATCCCAGGTCACGCTCCTCTTAAAGACTTGCTTAGTGAGGACACACTAATAGGACATGGTTCCTCGTCTTTAGTGTATGACGAAGAGGCTTCAATCCCACCTTCGCGTGGAGGTGCTTGCTCTTAGCTTAAGTAAAGATAGCAAAATATTATTCGATGCGAGTTACCTCATACCATCGCATTTTGTATTGCAGGCAATGTTGAAGAACATGCGCCGGAGCAAAGAAGTCAGTTTTCTGCATCCTATGTTCCGATTCCGAGCCCCTATACTGAGAAGCCCGTCGCAGCTACTGATCATGCAGGTGAGCCTTTCGAGGACATCATCGAACTTTCCGACGATGCTGAAGCTGGTGCTGTGCTAATGGATGAAGATGCCCATGCTGGCGCTGAGGAAGTAAGGACAAATACTGCCGATGCTTCTGCATCTGAGAATGTTCCTCGCCAAGCGACCTCATCTGTCACTTCGCCTCCGGCGATGACTGAGTCGGCGGCACCTATTCCTGAGTGGGGCTTTTGGGGCTCGCAGGTTAGGAATGCGGTCGCAGCTGGCGCCGCCTACACTCTTCCTTCTAACTATGAGGAGTTAGAGCTCGCAGCTGACAGGAGAGCCATGGAGCAAGGGCAGTCTTCAACGACCCCAGTAATGCGCATTCCTTCTCTTCGCGAGATTCTCGAAGGAACTGGTAAGTAGTGATTCACTGTTTGCATCTCGCATGGTGTATTTGCGAGTTTGATAGCATAACTTAGTTTTGACATCGCTTCAGGTTTGAAGCAAACTGATGTGGACTGGCTAGTTCGGATGCGCCTCTCCTACCCCCGATCGTTTGCAAGATCTCTGGAGATAGGGCCCTTTGACAGGAGGCTGTTTCTTACCGAAGCCATTTGGATTTTGGAGCAGCTGTCTGCGGCCACGCCTGAGACCATCTCTGTCCAGAGCGCCGAATTGCTTCATGGCATGTGCGAAAATCTTCTTACCAAAGTTCAGGGCAGACTAGGTTTCAGATTTCTTATGAAAAGAGTCACTCTGATTCGCGCAGCCGTAACCTTGCAGCTCGGCCACCAGAACCTCGCAGCTGAAAAGCAGAAGGTGGAGCAGCAGAAGCAAAAGGCTGAAGAAGCTATGAAGCTCTATCATGAGATGAATGCCAAATGCGAGCAATTTAAGCGAGAAGTGGAGCAGGTGGAGAAGCTGAGCCATCAGTTCGCACCCCATGACTCCTTGATCAAGAATTTTCTTTTGACTTTTTGAATTTTGAAAATAGCAAGGAAATGGCTGAAACATTAATGTAATGTTTGAAACATTAATGTAATGTTGCTAGGGTTTCTCCCCCTTTTTTTTTAACAACAAGAATTTACTTGCCCGTTTTGCCCTTTCCGGGATTTGATAGGATATCTCTGTGCATATCCAATTATGACGTCAGCAATTGATACTCTGCTTGATTTTCGCGCTAATTTCTCGGAAGATAAGCACGCTTTCGTTGGGAAGTCCATCCGAATCATGACTATCCGTCATTTATTAGGATACGCAACTGAATCGTCGTAGCCTTTAGTAGGGTAATTGATGGATACCGCTTTTCAAGGCGTAAGTGATTGGCCTTACCCTCTTTTCGAATTCTGCTGACTCATCTTTGGCAACTGAAGAGTCTCCACGAGGTCTATATAAACCCTGTGTTTGCCATTTGGGTTCTTCATCCCAAAAATGTGCTTTGCCGTGAGTCCTTACGACAGCTGGCTTCAACGCTTGTTTTTCGTTGATTCATGGCAACTTCAAGTTGTGAATCCTGAGTTTGCGCTTTGTGCTGTAGAAATAGTTTCCAAGATCCACTTTATGAGGCTTATTGCTTTTTATAACCATCATAAAGGAGACGAACATGATTTCTCATGTGTGTTCGAAGAAATTTCTTCGTGTATTATGTTTGCAGGTCATGTTTCCGGCCGCCTCCCGGCGAGGTGCAGCGCGGAAGTGACCGTGCTACCGTCTCGTAATGAACGGCGGAATTCTCCTCCAGCATCCCTGGAGGAGGATTTCTTGCCTCTTCGTTCTTGAACTCAGGGGGCTTGTCAATGCCCTTGTCTATCATGACAAGGAGTCCATCACCAAAGGAATGACTGCTTCGCCTGTTTTGCAGGACAGTATATGTCGGAACAGGAGGTTCCTCCGGTGCCTATCTTGATCAGACAGAGGCTTTTGTCACCCCTTGGGGTCTTGGACGTACCGTCTCGCAGACCTTACTGCTAGGGATGTAGCGAATGACAAGCTGATCTCTTCGCAGCAGCATCCCTTTTGCTATAGATCTTTGGCCGTAGATCTGTGTATTACATAGCCGGTGTTAGGACCGTTAGGTTCATCCTTTTTCAGTCGGGATTCCCGCGATGTGTTACTTCATGCTTGTGAGTTAGTCTTCGAATGTATTGTAAGCCATGTTGGCTGCGTAGTTAGATTTGAGCTTTTTCGCTTGTAAGATGCTATCTAGACAGATAAATTGTAAGTCTTTTCGACTCATAATGATAAATAGCTTTTGTATTATCTGCTGTCTCTTTACAACAAAATACAATTTCGCATGCGTTTCGGCATATTCCGCCTTGCATAATGTTATGTAATGCTTTCGCATTTGCTATCTGCCATGTGAATTTGCAGATGTTTCATTAGATCGTTCGAGATCATATTTTCGCAGCTGTGCCATCCTGGCAGATGGGCTTGTGATTGGCCTTTGTGGATCACTTAAGATCATTTTCACAATATTGCTATCGTAGCAGATAGTCTTTAGTAGATCAATTAAGATCGTTAAGTGGTGCGAGTTGCTATCGTGGCAGATAGGCTTTACTAGAAGATCAATTGAGATCATTTTCGCATGAGTTGCTATCGTAACAGATAGGCTTTACTAGATCAATTAAGATCGTTTTTTCGCATGGGTTGCTATCGTAACAGATAGGCTTTAGAAGATCTATCAAGATCATTTTGCGAATGAGTTGCTATCGTAACAGATAGGCTTTTAGAAGATCAATTGAGATCGCATTTGCATTGGCTGCTATCGTAATAGATAGGCCTGGATGATCAATTCAGATCGCATTTGCATTGGCTGCTATCGTAATAGATAGGCTTGAATGATCGATTCAGATCGCATTTGCATGGGCTGCTATCGTACCAGATAGGCTTAGAGGATCAATTAAGACCACATTTGCATAGGCTGCTATCGTAACAGATAGGCTTAGATGATCAATTAAGATCGCATTTGCATAAGCTGCTATCGTAACAGATAGGCTTAGATGATCAATTAAGATCGCATTCGCATAGTCTGCTATTGTAGCGGATACTTATTGTTAACAGTTATAGCAAACTAATAAAGTAAAATCGACATCCAGAAATACGAAGTTTCTCGTTTGGGAGAATTTTCTTATTATAATGCTCTCATATGGGAGAGATGAGATTACAATCCTCTCATATGGGAGAGGAGATTGTGTAAATCGTAACCATACAAGAGATTAGGTGACGTTATAATAAAACGTATGACATGAGAGAAGTCAGGGATAGTACTTCTTAATCCAGCGCATGTTGACTGAACTCGGGGTTGAGGTTGTGCCGTGCAACCTTCGTATGCTGCAATAGCCACTGTCGAAGACTTCTGTGACTTCGAAGGGTCCTTCCCAATTGGCTGCGAACTTTGCGTGAGTCGCCTCTCACATGCAGTGGTCAGATGCGCGCAGGACCAAGTCTCCAACTGCGAAATCTCTTCGCTGGACTGTCTTATTGTAAGCGCGAGTAATCCTTTCTTGATATCGCTTGTTGGTCCTTTTGGCTTGTTCTCGCTTTTCCTCCAGCAAGACTAAATCATGATCTCGTTGATTTTCGTAGAGTGCGTGGAAGGTTAGCCTCGCCGAATTGACTCTCACCTCCGCAGGTACCACAGCTTCGGCCCCATAACATAGTAGAAATGGCGAGGCCCCCGTGGGTGTCCTTGGAGAAGTTCGGTAGGCCCACAGAGCTATGCTTGGAGAGTCGGCCCACTTCTTGTGGTCATCTGCGACCATCTTGCTCAAAATTCTCAACAGCGTTTTGTTGGTCGCTTCGGCTTGTCCATTTCCCTTTGGGTAATAAGGGGTAGAACATATCTGCCTGATATTGTACTCCGCTAATTTCGCAGCTACCTGGCGATTAACAAAAGGAGTACCGTTATCTGAAAGAATGGTGTTTGGGATTCCAAACCTGCATATGATGCTTTCCTGGATGAAGTTGACCACAGCCAGCGCATTTGCCGTCTTCAGTGGTATTGCTTCCACCCACTTGGTGAATAGCTCAGTTGCGGTGAGAATGAAATGATTCCCGTGCGACGTTGGTCGGATGGGACCGATGAAGTCCAAAGCCCATGTGTGAAATGGCCATGGTGTGCCTAATGCATGTAGATCCACGGCGGGAGCGTGCACCAGGTTTCCCTTGAACTGGCATTCGTGGCAGCGTCGTACTTTGGCGCGGCAATCGGCCTCCATCGTGGGCCAGAAATATCCAATTGAGAGGAGCTGCCTGCATAATTTCGCACCTCCTTGGTGTTCCACCTGATGAGAAAGGTCCATGACTTCTTGTGCTTCTCTGCCGTCTAGACATCGCAGCAAGTTGCCCTCGTGACCTCTTCTCCAAAGCAGGTTCTCCTGTACCACATATCGAGACGCTTTCCTTTTCAATTTCTCGGCTTCTTTCCTTGACTCGGGCACGGTGCCCTGGGTGAGGAAATCAAATAGTGGCTTTCTCCAGTCCGTGTCGTCATCGGTTAGGGCGATGAATAGAGAATCTTTGATTAGTGCGCAACTCTCGCACTTCCCTTGTATCAGGGCTGCGGCTGTTGACATGTCTGGCCAATGAATGCCATATCTCTGAGCCTTCCTGTAGATTGACACCTCGCTTTCTCCGCAAGCGTGTTGGTGAATCTTTTCTAACAAAAGTTGTCCCTCTCGCTCGGAGACGCATCGCATGAGTATTCCGCCAGGACCCTTGTAGTAGAGGGTGTTATCATGTATGCAGTACCCTTTTGTGAGTGCCCAGCTTTCACTGCTTGTGCCTTCCGCAATAGCTTGTAGGATTGCTTTTCTCCAATCCGTGTCATCCATGTTTTCGTCGTCGCACGCATCTTCTGCCAATGCCGACGATGTTCGTACTTCAATGGAGATCTTCGCGGGACATTTGTCTGTGCTGACCTTAGATCCCAAGGTTGCTAAAGCGTCCGCATGCCTGTTGTCTGCTCGAGGCTTGTGCTCGTACCTCACATCGCAAAACTGCTGTACCAGCTTTTGCACTAAGGTGCGGTAAGACAGAAGATTAATCTCCTTCAAACCGTATTCGCCCGAGGCTTGCTTGACGATCAACTTGGAGTCTCCCATGACCGTCAGATTGCTTACTTCCAAAGCTTTTGCTGCGCGCAGTCCCGCTATGAGGGCTTCATATTCTGCTTCATTGTTTGTGACTGCGAAGTTGAGCTTTGCGGACATCTGTATGACCTCCCCATCTGGTTTGGTCAAGACTATCCCAATGCCTCCAACTTTTCTTGTGGACGAGCCGTCAAAGTGGAGCGTCCAATAGGGCACGTCAATTGCATAGATCTCAGGACCTTCGAGCTCTTCCTCGATCACGGGCTCGTGGCTGTTATCGGGGAACTGTGCCAACAGATCCGCTACCGCCTGCGACTTGATCGCTCGCGGTCGCACGCATGTAATATCATATTGAGAGATGGTCATGTACCATTTCGCCAATCTCCTGCCAGGAGTAGTATGAGTTAGCAAATATCGTATGGGGTCGCTCTTGGTGACCACTACTACTTTGTGTGATGCAAAATAGTGTTTCAACTTCTCTATCACAAAGAATAAGGCAAGGCAATGACGTTCGATGTCTGTGTACCTTGATTCAGCAGGCTGCACGATGCGAGAGATGTAGTAGATAGGTCTCTCTTGGCCTTCATACTCCTGAGCCAAGAGCGCTCCTATAGATACTCTTGTTGATGTCAGATATAGCAGAAGCGGTGATCCCAGTTGAGGTGCGATCATTATTTTCGAAGATGTCAGCAAATCCTTCAGCTTTTCGAATGCGGCTTCGTGCTCCGGAGCCCAGTTGTACACGGCGTCCTTCTTGAGAAGAGTGCTAAAACAGCATGTGATTTCGGCAATCGCCGGGATGAATCTTCGCAGATAGGATAGCTTTCCTAAAAATGTCTTCAATGCACTCTGGTTATGGGGCGGCGTCATGCCAGTTATGGCTGATACTTTCGCAGGGTCAGGCTCGATTCCTTGGCGATGAACTACGCATCCCAAGAACTTTCCTGATGTTACCCCAAATGCGCATTTCATGGGGTTCATCTTTAGTTGAAAGCGTCTGCATCTATTGAACACCTTTCGTAGATCTGCGAGGTGATCTGCTTCGTGCTTGGATTTAACCACCAGGTCATCCACATAGAATTCCACTTCTTTGTGCATCATGTCATGGAACAGAGCCATCATGGCCCGCTGATAGGTCGCACCCGCGTTCTTAAGACCGAACGGCATCACTGTGTAGTTGAACACTCCCACCGGAGTGATGAATGCAGTTTTTCGCGCGTCTTCGGGATCCATCTTGAACTGGTTGTACCCGCTGAAGCCGTCCATGAAACTGAACATGCGATGGCCCGCTATTGAATCGATAAGCAAATCGATATTGGGCAGTGGGAAATCGTCCTTGGGGCAGAAGCGATTGAGATCTCGGAAGTCCACACAGATGCGGAGTTGTCCGTTCTTTTTCACCACTGGCACGATGTTGGCCAACCATGTGGGATGGTGGTTCGGCTCTATGAACTTGGCCTCTAGGAGTTTGACAATTTCCTGCTTGATTTTCACGTTAAGCTCCGGTCTGAAGCTCCTTGTGCTCTCCTTTACCGGTTTAGACCCTGGGATGATGTCTAAACGGTGCATGGTGATGCTTGTATCCAGACCTGGCATTTCATCGTACTCCCATGCGAACACATCCTTGTATTCAGTTAAGAGTTGTAGCAGCCCTTGCTCCTCTTCGCTTGTGAGGTCCGCACTTAGGAAGACTGGCCTTTTCTTTTCCTTATTCGGGCTGAGGAACACTTCCTTTAGCTCTTGCTTTTGCGGTCTGGGCCTGTCTTCCATGCATTCAGGCGCTTCTTTGAGCTTCTCATCTGGAGTGCTCTGCATTGGCTTTTCCGTCAGTGCAATCTGCTCGATTTGATTGATTTGCCCAGGGATATCCCCATGCCCGTGTGAGGACATCCCCGCGCACCTTCATATGCGATAGCATTTCTTCCCATTGGCGTAGAAGCTCTCTATCTCCTTGCCCTCGGGGTCATGCTTTGCGATTCTCTTCAGAGTATACACATTCTTCCGATGGTATGCGATACGCGGCGCCTCTTCGCGTGTAGGCGGCTTATCCTTGGCATCTTCCCTTGTCACCATTACTCCCGCAGGTGACTGGTCCTTGATGTCCTCCCAGAGAGGCAAAGGAGTAGGGTTGAATGGTCCCGGTGTTTGTTCGTCCGCCATCTCGGTGAACCACACCGCCTCGCTGAGATATGCTTCGTCCAGGTTGAATGGGTTCGTCGAAGCCGGTATCTCGACTACTCTGTCGTTCCAGATAGCTTTCATAACTTGGTGAGCTGTTGAAGGAACCGCATCGAAGCGATGAATCCAGGCCCGACCAATAATCATGTGGTATGTAGTGTTCGCGTCTATGACATAGAACTTTGCTGAGCACTTGATTTTGCCAATCTGAACGCCCAGGCGGATCCATCCGATCGTCATTCTAGAGTCGCTTCCGAATCCCATCAGCGGAGATGGACGCTTGACGATCTTATGCTCGGGGATCCCTGCTAGCTTCAGTGTGTGGAGCGAAACGACGTTGACCGCTGCTCCGCCATCGACGAATGCTCGTTTGAACTCGACGCCGTTGATGATGGCTGTCACGTACAGAGGCCTCTGGTGGCTCGCATCTGTCTTCTTGTCGCTGGCAGAAAAGGTCATAACCTTTTCTGTAGAGCGAGACGCCCTGAGGACTTTCCCGTTGGATACTACAAGATCCTCCTCGTAGTCTTCTGCTATTCTCAAGATCGCTTTCGTCATATCTGTCCGGCATTTCTCCGAGAAATTCATCTCGTCGAAGAATCTGCTGAAGCCATGCGACCCTTTCATCCGGTCGGCACGTTCATCCTCCGTGTCCATGCTGTAGTCTTCGTCTTCATGGACCTCGGCAACGATGGGTAGACCATCCTCTGCGACTTCTTCCAAGTCGACGATCGAGATCATGGCGACCTCTTTGCCTTTCGAGCCCTGCTCCGCATGAGCAGGAAGCGGGTTGTTGCGCACATCCTTCCGGGGATCGCTGACGATAAGCTCGCCGTTCTTCATCTTCTGGTCGAACGCGAACCTAAGCTTCTTGCATTCAGCCGTGGGGTGCATGACCTTGCCGTGGTACTCGCACCACTTGGGATCTCTCACCATCTCCTTGGAAGGTATCTTCTCGAGCGGCGGTAGGACACCGTCCTTACGCCACTGCCTGCAGAGGTCGCTTGCCTCCTCTACCGAGCATGGTAGGGGTGGTACGTCGAAGTTCACAACATTCGCTTGCTTCTGGGGTGAAACTGCATTGACCTCAGCTTCGCGTCCCCTCTTGTAACCGAACCTCCCGATCTTATAGGTGGTGGCGCTCGGAGGTCGCTCCGGAGCGTTCTTCTTTTTCTGTCTCTCGACTATAGGCTCGATGTTCTTCGTGCATTCAATTAGCTTTGAAAACGTAGGTGTTTGCAAATTAATGAGCATACCTTTGTATTCATCTCGCATGCACTGCAGGCATATCTCTACGAGCCGGCTTTCGAGCATTGGATCTTTGCATTCCAAGGATTTCGCCCTGAATTTCTTGATGAAAGTGATCCCGTCCTCCTCGCGCTTCTGATACATCCGTGAGAGATGAATCATTGTCACCTTTTCTTCCATCTGGAAGAATTTGGTGTAGAACTTCTGGACCATGTCGTCCCAAGTCTTCACGGATCCAGCTTCCAACGTTCGGTACCACTTGTACGCCACGTTCCCTAAAGATTTTGGGAACTCTCGCATCAGCAGTTTGGAATCAGCTCCGTATGGCCCCATGACATCAATGAAACGCATGACATGCTCATGAGCGTTTCCGTTGACATCCTCGAACTTGTCCCATTTGGGAGCTTTGTACCCCGCCGGGTCGGGCATGAGATAGATCTCTCGTGGAATGGGTGGATCATTGTCCAGCTTCGGGATTATGGTATCCGCGAATGACTGATGAGCCAGAATAGTGTCCATGCGCTTCTGCAGAGACGTCATGCATTCGGGAATGCTTCCCTCGGTCTTTGAAGGAGGGGTTGCCGCAGGCGGAGGCGACACATACGCCGTCGAAGGGTTGGGGACATATGGACTGCTCGCATTGCCCCATATCGCCGTTGGAGGAGGCAGAGGGTACTGCAGAGTCGGGTTAGACGCCAAAGCCGAGGGCTGAGAAGTGTGAGCAGTGAGAGGCAACATCTGAGCTGTTGACCCCTGAATCGAAGGCGGCTGCGCGGTCGCCGGTGGAGTTTGCAGGTTGGGGTTGGGAGGTGTGGTTGACACTCCCAGTCCCGGAGCGGTAGGGGCTCCTCCTCCTTGAGAGGCGGCGGTGACCGACGAAGGATTTGGTGCAAGGGTACCCAGAACGGCCAAGATCCGTTCTAGCTGCTCGGATTGGGCCTTGAGAGCTTTCGCCTGGCCTTGAACAGTGGCGTCCAAAGACTCTAGCGTCGGTGTCTCGCCGGGAGTGGTAGGAGTACGGCGGGTCCCCTCTCCCGAGGCGGTTTCGGTGGAGGGCGATCTGTTACTGATATCATCCTCCTGAGACATGGTTGCTTTTGCTAGTAAGTTCACGTCGGGTTCACCAAAATTTGCACAGGAGATTCCGGCGAGGAGACCTCCGTGTACACCGTATGTAGAGGATCGAGGATCGCACAGGAAGAGTGGGGTTGTGTGTAGGGAGAGAGTAAGTCAGTAGCAATGTCTGAGAGAGAGACAGAGGTTTGGCAGAGCTTCCGCGTATGGCAAGTGTGTTCCCCTTTGTATGGAAAGGGTAACGTCCTATATATAGCAGAGAACGTGACCGTTGTAGTGTGGTTAATGCGCCCATTGATGGCGGCTTAATTAGCTTAACCATAACGGCACGTTCGTACGAGTATATAGGGACCGTTACAGCAAGTGGTGCGCGAATACCGGAACCGTTACGAGGTTGACCGGGTTTGACCGGATTGACCGGGTTTATGGAGCTCGTGCCATAAATCTCTCAAAACAGTTACTAAAGGTCGCGTGCGGTGCTTGGCTCGCACGCGATAGGGCTTACTCTAGCCTCCAAACCACTAAGTCCCTACAAGTCCCGTGCAGTGGTATGCGAGGGCTCTGTCTCGCAGCCCCCACATGGATCAGCTCGGCTGGTGATCCAGTGTGTGTGGAGCACAATATGGTGTGCTGGATGGTTGCCACGTGGCCAAGATCTGTCAGCTCAGAAAGCACTATCTACAGAGACATTCTCGCCGGTGGTGAGAATAGCCTCTATTCGCCTTATACTAGCAATAGTAGCAAGTATGGACTTAGAGCTACATCAGATGGATGTTAAGACTGCGTTTCTCAATGGAGAATTAAACGAGGAGATCTATATGGCTCAGCCGCAAGGCTTCGAGAAGAAAGGTTAAGAGCACCAAGTGTGCAAACTGGTTAAGTCCATATATGGGCTTAAACAGTCCTCAAGACAGTGGTATATGAAGTTCCATCAGGACATTGTAGCATATGGCTTTGCAATAGTAGATGAAGACCACTATGTGTATGTCAAAAGCTCAGGAAATAAGTTCATGATTTTGTCTCTATATGTGGATGACATACTATTGGCAAGCAATGATATAGGAATGCTCAAGACCACCAAAGGGTGGTTGTCCTCTCGTTTTTCGATGAAGGATATAGGTGAGGCAAGCTACATCCTTGGGATTAAGATCCTGAGAGATCGTTCCCAACGACTTCTAGGATTTTCGCAAAAGGCGTACATCCAGAAGATACTGAAACGGTTTAGAATGTGCGATGCCAAACCACTTGACACTCCCATTGCGCATGGCGAGAAACTCAGTCTAGAAATGTGTCCCAAGAACCAACACAAGAGAAGACCAGATGGCCAAAGTACCCTATGTAAGATAGGTCGATTTAGTTAGCAGATATCATTCCAACCCAGGTATTGGGCATTGGAAGACTATGAAGAGAATACTCCGATATCTCAAAGGGTTACGTGCCATGACTATCGAAGATGATGCTTCGACTAGTCAGCTATGCATGCTGACTAGGGTGGGGACCTAGATGCACGTGGATCCGCCTCAGGCAATGGTCCATGCTAGATGGCATCGCATGGAACAGCAGCATAAGTGTTGCACAGTCGCATTAGACCGCCTGTTCTGTCACCGGACGGAAATGTGTTTGGAAAAGAAGGTTTCCGGTAAGCTTATGACTTATCCATTAACCTATGAGTTGCCCCAGCATATGGCTGTGCACCACAGTAAAGCCAAACACATAGAGAGATAAAGTATCACTTCATTAGGGAGGTGGTAGCTAAAGGAGATGTTTCTTTGGAGCACATTCCTACGAATCAGATGTTAGCTGATCCCATGACCAAACCTTTGTTAAGGCATGTTTTTTACTGGTCATGTTAGGAATATGGGCTTAAGTAGATGGTGAGATGTCACTAGAGATTTCAGACTGATGATATGATTTAGACGTTGATTATTGGATTTTAATTGGATTTGTTTAATTATGCTACATGTTGTTCCGATACGTGTATGATACGTTTACATATCCTGTACGAGCATAGAACATGTCGCGCGGACACTAGGTTGACTCTCTCACACGAGCAACCGCCTTTACAACATCCTGGATTGCCTGGGTGAGTAGAAGATGAGACAGAATCCCGATAAGCGCTAGAAGCCTATGATATGATGACTCGTGTCATATGAGGCGCATGGCCTATGACAAGAGCTGGACATCAATCAATAGTGCAAGACCCTGTCAGACGGATTCATTTGTCGCATTGGAATAAGTTCCAAGGTGAGATTGGATTATGCCCATTCGAGCATGGTTACTACCCCGAACCATGTATAGTCTGCGTAGAGAAAGCCAGATGAGAGAACTGATTTCGATTGCATATGTGCAACACTCAGTACTCGGGTTAATAGTCATATGGGCTGTTGGACTTACATCTGTATAGTGGTCCCTATGGGATAGGACATGTGCTCTGATAGAGTCCAAACACTATGGCGCACATCTTATGAGATTACGCGTGCTGATGAGTGACATGAGGTGGCGGGTAGAACTAGTCCCTGAGTTTCCTCGCCGTGTGAGCCTCGTCGATCATATAAGAATGATTGACACTGTATACCCTTAGTACTTTCATCCATGTCGGGGAGAGACGGTTCGGTGGTGCTACTTTAGCGCGACACCTCACGGCTATGAATGATTCGGCCTACCAGGACATTGCTAGGAAAGCAGCTGACTCCGAATCAAAGCGACAATGGATAGAAAGGAAGATTCTAATTGCATCGCTCTTTATCATATTCATTGGGCCCACCTACAAGATCTTATGGGATCATGCATGATATGAATATAATAAAGGAGATATAGACTCATTGATGCACGACCTTCGGGACAAGGTAGGTGCTCATGATCTATGAGATGACAATTGACAGAATCTGGGGGATACGAGAGATATATATATGTATTGCATTATTTCTTGAGGGTTGAGTGCGCCTGCTGCTAGCTCGTCTCGTATGAGTTTAGAGTATGGATCTCCCGAAATGCAGGTTCTCTCACAGTCACACATCAAGGCCACATAACACTTTGGCAGATGATAATAGTTGGAGATTGAGGGAGACTAGAACTACTGTATTTGTGCAACCCCACTGTGCGAGTGGGAGATGTTAGCATTATGTGCGCCCATGTGGGGTGCACAATGCAATTAACCTAAACTTATGGGTTTAGGTGAGACAAGCTCAAACCTTATGGGGTTAGTAGCAAGGACAAACCCTAGGGGGTTATGTTGCAATTGGGTATAAGTCTGTCTATATAAGGAGACAGCCTCCTATTATTTTATACACAATACTGTAGAGATCATGTGCTGATCATAATACAGTAAACCCTAGACTCTCTCTCTAACTAGGCTCCATTGGGTGGAACTTGGTGTGGATCAGAGCTTTCGTCCTAGTGATTCGAGCCAGACTGTGGGAGCAAGAAGAACACGTGAAAGCAAGCAACCTACGATCATCCGTTGTGCATAGGAGCTAAGGAAGACAAGGTAAACACATGAATCTTCCGCTATAATTCATGTTGTAGATCTGTATGTGATAGATCATGTTCGTCCTTCATTTGTATTGCCTGAGGTTTTGTTAAGATTTTTTATTTTCGGGCAATTAAACGTGCCTCTGATTGGCTGTTTGAGAATTTCCTATACCTCTCAATATTACTTTAAAGTTTTCCTTCTGCTGAATACGTGCGCATATTGTTTGCCGACTCATCCGAATGTCTGGTCACATGTCATGTAAAGGCACGCCAATAACGTGTGATTACTTTGACTGGATTGCTGAATGATGCCACGAGTCTTTACCCAATGGCATAACTAGCAAATATGCCAATAATTTCATGTAATATCTATCCACTAAATTGTGCATTTGTTTCTTCTTCTGGTAAAATTGCAGGCCAATTCCTTCACTAAATCTGCCATAGCCAATCTAACCACTCACAAACGCTGCCACAACTGGTTCACAATCCCCTACAGGAGTTCCCTTCTATGAACCCTCGAATGAAAGCCTGAATTCCAAACCCTCAAATCAAAGCTAAAAACTTGTACTGCATTATTCATCTTGTCTGAGTGCATGTTTTGTAACCCGGATTTTAATCCATTTTGATTAAAGTCGGTCATATTAATTTAATTCCGTTAGTTATGATACAAAATTTAAGCTGAAAATCCACAGATTAAAATAATCTCAGTGCAATTGTAGAATCTCCAAAATTGGGGATTTGGGGCTAAAAAAAAACGTTTTATTAAAATTAGCATGTAGTTCATCTATAAGTGAGTGTATTCAACTTATTGCCTATATAACTCTTTAAATTTTGTCAAATAGATCAAGTTAATATCAAAAAATTCCAGTTCATACCAAACGGATATGGATTTTCAGTTCAGCTCGATTTTTCACCCTGATTTTTTTCGGCCAATTTTCAAATTTTCAGCTGATACCAAACAGGCCTGAGTTTATAACACTACTAACATTAACATGTCTGTTGCACCTATCAGAAAAGGTAAAAATCAAAGGTTAGGACAACCTTTCACTTGAATACCCTTAGCAGTAGGACATGTAGCCAGACCACAATGCTCATGGTCTCCAGCATTACCCCACCAGTTAATCTTCTTGTCCTCTATTCCCACACTGAAGTAAAGCAAAATAGCCATGAAAGCAACCCCAGCATCAAGTGCAGCTGAAAGTACATAATTATACCTCTGCCACCACCTTTTCCGGTACCGGTAAACAAAGAAGTTGAAAATCGTCCCAACCACAATCCACGACGTGTAGTTCAGCGGCGTCGCTGGTGGCATGTTACCCGTTGCCCCGAGGATGACTGGGAGGTTTATGAGAGGAATCCAGGTTTGTCTTGGAAATGACTTGTGAAAGATCCAGACCACAACTGGCCCTATGAGACCTCCAAGGAAGAACCAATTGAGAGCTGCGTAGTTCCCGAGGGGACCAAAGATCCTCTTGGGCCCCACCAAGCCCCAGATGACAGACGCGTCGAAGAAGACGCGGTCATTGGGGCAGGTCCATGGACTATTCTTTGGCAGGTGATCTCGGTCGCATATGTTCTCAATGGAATGCAAAAGCCACCATCCTACGCCGAGATTGATTGTTCCTCCAACAATCGTTCCTAGAAACTTCCATCATATGACGAGAGTTAGAGAGTATTTCTTACAAACAGTAGTACATACGATAATTCTATTAGCGATAGTGTTGTAAGCATAAGGACTTCAGTGTAATTTTAACTATGTGGTAGAGCGTTTAAAAAGCCCCTGCATGAGGTCGTGAGTTCGAATCCAGTAGACGACAAACACTGAGTTACAACACTATCGCTAATAAATTCAAACCATAGTACCTGAACTAGAAACATTGATCTTGGAGGAATTTTCATGTAATGCCCTAGCTTGAAATCGGCGAGAAACGAGACCGCTTGTGCCATGCTCACAAAACCATAGGTTTTGAAGACCACATTGGCAATGGGTTTACCAGGCAATATCACTCCCATTATGTATTCTGTTACAATGTTCAAGCCCGGTGACTGAAATAAAAGACACGCGGTCAAGCAATAAAGAGGAAAAACAAGAAAACGAATTGAACAGAGTGGCTTAACAATTTACCTGATTTGTTGTAGCAATAAGGATGCTGATGGGAAGGGTGAATATGAAAGCGATGAACGCGGCAAGTATAAGCGCCCAGTAAGGCATCTGTATCTCCTTCTTGAGGAAGATGCATTGTAGAAGTGAGACCACAAGTGTTACTCCCAAAAGCACATAAAACCACCAAGAGGGTACGTCCTGGTAGGTTTTCATAAGTCTTGTATGAACATCCTCCTTTCCTTTTTTAGAAGATTTATATTTATCATAAATTTCCCTGTAATGTTGGAAATTGTACTATGTCAAAAGACGTTAACAATGACAATTCTCATAACAATAATATGTTTTCATAAATGTCCATGATCATCACCTGCCATAGAACAAGCCAACATGAGTGAGAGTTGAAGCAATCGTAGCGAACCCAAGACCATAAGTGATAGCAAAGAACGTGCTCAGGTTGATATGTCCTTGAACATCATACTCTCCACGATCGATCTCAAACTTGTCGTTGACAATCTTCGAAATGTTGTATTTGTGACCATCTGCAGTAAACAAATCTGAAGAGAAGATTGGGAAATTTCTGGCATTGAACAGGTTCAACCCCCAATAGGATATAGGGATGACGATGTAAACAAATATAATGTAGCCAACAAAGACATTGACAATGGCAAACATAGGAGATACAAGTGGGCTGAACAAGAATGAGGCAATTGTCGCCCAGTCCAGAGTGAACGCCCCTATTGCAAGCCCTTTCATTCCTGAGCCAATCTGGTGGGCAGTGACCGAGTTTGGGAATGCCAAGCAGAGAAATGAGATAGTTTGCAGGGTTTGGAAGAAAAAGGCCGGGACCGAGTACCACAGGAAGCTGCACAACATTGCGATAAAAAAGAATTTTGACCGTGACATTGGTTGATTCTTGTTATTTCCATCTGTATCATCTTTCTCGTGCAACGCCCTGTATCCAAGCAGCAAATATGATTTCTCTAGTCTAGTTTAGCAATAAAATCAACTAAATCCCAAACCAAACAGTGAACCTTTCTAGTTAGGGTTAGCAATTTGGTGGGCAGGCTCTTGTTGTGTCGAAAAAGAAACGAACCGTTTATGACCAAAACTCATTCATTAATGTTTTAAAGGAACCTATTTAGAGGTGTGGCGGCATAAACCACAACTTTTTGTTTAGGTATAAATGAGTCAGCTTACAACTGTGACTAGCTCAGGCTTCAAACTCTTACAAGTACACTAAAGATACGTTACTACCGCAGCTAGGGTGGTAGCTCAAGTGGTGGGCCGTTGGAATCCCCTACATGAGGTCCCAGTTCAAACTCGGTTGACGTCAAAACAATTTCTAAATATATATATATATATATATATATATATATATATATATATATATATATATATGTGTGTGTGTGTGTGTGTGTGTGTTACTACCCAACCACTAGACTGGTGGGTTTCTTGTATTAAGATAAAGTTTTCAAAAACTAATAAGGCTGACAGAAGAAAAACAGTTTTGTTCCTTCTTTGATTATGGGCTAGTTAAGTTAGGTTAAGGATAATTTCCAACCAAAACCCATTTACGTGATTTTTCTTTGAAATAACTGTTTACTAGATTTGGTGAATAGGCTCGCGGAAAATGTTGGCGGGCTCTACGCAAAGCTGACACTGTAGTCGTAGGAAAAGGTAGCAACTACTCTACACAAACAATATAGACAAAGGTTCGGTTTCTTTTCTTTATTATTTTATTTTTTTGCCCAATTGAGTTGACTTTTTATATTTTTAAGTCACAAAAATGTTTTATTAACTCTTTTTCTTTGCACATTTTTGTAGGTAATTTTTTATCTTATTTTAAGACGAAAAGAAGTTACTTCCTCCGTCTCGCCAGAAAGTTTCTATTTTGACTTTATCATTATTCACTAGTACACTTTGACACGGTGACTTGATTAGCAAAACGATGCAAGAATTTGGTAATCTTTTCATGACATCGTTTTCCATCCAAATCACTGGGTCGAAGTGACATGATTACAGGTGAAAAAGTCAAACTGAGAGTTTTCTGGCGAAACGGGAGAAGTAGATTTTTCTAACTACATGTTTTGCTACATTTTACTCGTATAATTTATTTTTAGTAAATAAAATAGAAGATAAGTAAGCAACTTTATTTAAAAGGTAACTAAAACTTTTCCTAAAATTTAACAATTTGAATGTAAGCAACTTTTTATAGGAAAAGTTACGAGTCACCTAAATTAGTTAAAGAAATCGGGACACTTAATTTTCAACATCTTTTTTACCTTTTCTTAAGTCATAAAAAAATGAATAATTCTAAACGGACATAATTTTAGACATAAGATTAGACATAATTTCCTGTTTTAATAATATTAATTAGTTGTCATTTTTTTCTAGATGTATATCATTTCCTTTGTAGTGTTTGATTTTACTACTTTAGGAATTATGTCTAGATTTATGTCTAAAATTATGTCCACGTAGCATGACTTTAAAAAAATTCTAATTTGCTCATTTTTTTCCGAACTTATATATTCTAACTTCAATTTTTCATAACTTTACTCATAAAATCATTTATGAGATAAAATAGAACAAAGGTAAGCAACATATTATTTCTAAAAATGAAACTTAATTTTTCTTTAAATTTTATTGTTTCAAAGTAAATAATTTCTTTTTTCAAAAAGAGATGAAAAGTCAGCTAAATAAGATAAAGAAAGCGCAGCCTAAGAAGTCAATACTTTTGGACAGATTAAAAACTTTAAGACATGCATACATTTGATCGTACGATTAAGATTCAGAACATAATTAGCTTACCGGAACAAGGAGATTTGAGCGAGGGTACCGGGCCACCACATGTGTGCCGGCTCTACAACGTATTTCCTGAGGAGCCCGGCCCAACCGTATCCCAATACCTGGCACACGAACAACCCAATTATGTGCGTCAGCAAACAATTAATTTTAAAAAAAATGGACATAATAACTAATAAATTATCAAACAAACAAACTCACAGGTTGCATCACATTTTGTGTGTTCGACCGCTAATCTTAATTCCAGTTCAAGAAATGTTACAATGAGTATGCGTTTATCTTTGAGTTAATACTTTTGAACTAATAAAATGATTTTTTTTTTTTTACTATATAAGCAAGCAAATTACGTTCAGAGTTATTTTCATGTGTTTCATACTTTTCATATACCCACGTGTTAAGTTTCTTAATTATATGTAGTACTAATGTCAGAAAGCACTTAAAGAGAAATAGTTTCAGAAAAAATTCAAGCTACTAAATAAGCGATGAACTTTAAAGGAAACTGACAGCTCATAAAAATACTAAAGGAAGGTAATCGTGAAGCTCACCTGCTTTTCTAAGAGCAATTCATGTTCCACATCAGATTTTGAGAAGCATGTATATATTCTATTAGACATAATTTTTACATATGTTGATAAAAGGGAATAGTTATAACCAAATTCTTCTTCGGAAGTGTTGACAAGGTTAAGGAATTTATATTGATGATTACTTTTTTAACCAAGAAAGATAGAAACAGGCGGATACGAGGATACATACATATGATAAGAGGAAAAACCTACCTGAGTAGTGATGACAAGTAGCCAACCGGCGAAGAAGGATATCTTCCTGTGATAAAATGCCTTTATGATGCTAACTATCGAAACAGCATAACTTCTTGATTGACTCCCGGCGAATATCGAGATCAACACATGCTCCTTCATGCTAAATGGACCCGGATTGAGCGAGAACCTCCTCTCCCCGAATCCTGGAATCCGGAACTGGGTCTTCGGGATCACGGCGGCCATGAACCGTCCGATCGGGAATGTGGCCACCTGGACGGTAATCTGGGTTATGACCAGTGGCTCTGACCGGTACGAGAAGAACTGGTTAATGAAGGAGTGGAGGAGGCAGGAGAGAATACCCAGGACCCACATCCGGAACGTCCATACCGGGATATTCGGGTCATCAGTTACTGGTACAGTTAAACGGACTTGTTCGATCGGACACTCTTCGTCTTCATCAACTCTGTTGGTAGTTATCTCTACGTCCAATGGTAGAGAGATGCGTGAGAGAAAGATAGAGAGAGGGATTAGCTGCTTAATGAAATAATGAGTGTATTTAGTGGATTTTTGTCTTTATATTAGTTAATTTGGTGAATTAACCAACCAGCTTTTTTTGGTACACGCTACATGGACAGCATTTAGACGTGAGTGACGACATAATTTCTTAATGTGATAATGCTACAACTTGGAAAGGAACCAGTAACAACAATTGACATACTTTCCAAAAAAAAAAAAAAACAATTGACAACAAATAAAAACTGAAATAGATAGAAATTATGTCTACCTATTACTCATTACGATTTTCTACCTTTAATTAAATGACATGTTAACTAGTTGAGTTAAAATACAGTGTCGCATCCAGTTGTGTTAACTGTTAACTAGTTCCGACGATTCAATAATCACAACCAATATTTTTGGTTTGGTATTTGTAATATTTTTGGGTTGAAATTTGTAAAAGGTAATTAAACTCGGTAACTTGAAAACCTTGTTATTCTCAAGATGTAATAGAAATATTAGTGATCGGATACACCGATTCGAACTAACCGAAAGGTCCGAGTAGTTTAATCGATGATCGAACCACATTTGGTATTAGTACTATAGCTTTGAATTCATATTTTTACTTAACTTTTACATGAGTTCGGACCTTGCTTGCAGTTTGGATATGGAGAACTAATTTGGGGAAAATGTGAAAGTTATTGGTGCATTCGCAACTTGTCACAAATGTGCAATATTAATTAATCATGGTTAGTCATCAGTGTGCAATGTATTATTTGATTGATCATGGCAGTAGTTTGGCAGTTTGTTTTTTGTTTGTTTGAGGATCATATTTATTTAAGTTAAATTTTATGGGTTATTAAATATTATGGGTACTTCACAGTAGAAGTGATTGCAGTGGAACGGAGAGCAATTGGTTAATAGACGATTTTTTGGATCCAATAATTTCGGAGCAGTCTGAAACCCTAGAAACACCAATTTTCTGGCGGTGTTAGATCGGAGCAGCTCCGGTAATTCTCCCTACCTACTTCATCATGTCTGGGCATGCTGATATGGATCAAGAGTAACATAAATAAAAAAGTTTCAAGTGAAGTGATCGGAACTCTCACAGTTCATCAGAGAAGACGAACGGAGAGCTCGGGACAAACAGAGAGATCGAGAAGCTTCAATGTATCTCATTGATGAAAATATGTCTACATGAATACAGTGGTAATTGGTTGACTATGCCGTTTGATTTAATCCACGGCTGAGATTTTGATACGGTAAAAATATTTACAGGATGAACCTTCAAGACTAGGTCTGACTTTCAAGAGAGTTCTTGGCTGTGATTGTAAGACCTTCTAGAGATGAGTCTATTTCAATTCAGTCCTTGGGCTTGAGATGAGTTGGCTCCAAGCTTTGGGCTTGATTGAGGATAAGCAGCCCGATGTAGGATATGGCTTAATACTCCTCCTCAAACTGATGGGGTGGGATGCCCCATCAGTTTGTGCTTGAGTTCCTGGAATTGGTGAAGATGTCTGCAAGTTGGACCGAGCTGTTAACAAAGGAAATGAACAAATCATTAGTAAGAAATTTTTCTCTGATGTAGTGGTAGTCTATTTCTATATGTTTTGTACGAGCATGTAGTATAGGATTTGCAGTGTATATATAGCTGATAAATTGTCACACCAAAGTATAGGTTTTTAAGAAATAAAAAGATTTAAATAACAAAATAAGATTTTAAGCCAAGCTAATTCGGCAACCGTTGAAGCAAGAGCACGTTATTCGGCTTCGGTGGAAGATCGAGCCACTGTAGGTTGTTTCTTGGCTCCCCAATGAATGGGATTAGGACGAAGAAAGACAACAAAGCCGGAAGTACTGCGGCGGTCAATAGGGTTACCAGCCCAATCGACATCACTAAACGCAATAATAGGCATATACCCTTTTTGATAAAAACAATCCGTGATTTTCGGAACCTTGGAAGTATCTTAAAATGCGTTTGGCTCCAATAAGATGATTTTCGGTGGGTAAGTGGATAAATTGACATAAGTGATTAACTGGAAAGGCTATATCAGGGCAGCTAAAGGTAAGATATTTGAGAGCTCCAAGTAGTTGGCGATAAGGAGTGGCATCACGTAGAGGACGGCTGTCCTGAGCATGATATTTGGTACCTGCAGAGAAACGAGTAGAAGCCGGTTTGCTGGTAGAAATATTAAAGCGGGATAATAAATCAGAGATATATTTTTCTTGATGAATAGAAATGTCATCCTTGGTCCGTTTGATTTTAAGACCCAAAAAGTATGTAAGTGGACCCAAATCAGTCATAGAAATTCAGAGTTTAATTTACGAATGAGATGAGATATAAATGTTGTGTCACTCCGTGTTAAGATAATGCCGTCAACGTATAAAAGGAGAATAGTGACTCTGCCATTAGAGTGACAAATAAATAAAGATTAGTCGGCAAGAAGAAGTAAAGCCAAGTGTAAATAAATATGAAGTGCACCGTTCAAACCAAGCCCGTGGGGCTTGGTTTAAACCATATATTGACTTATTTAGTTTGAAAACATAATGATGGAATCGAGGGTCTTTAAAGCCTTGTGGTTGACTCATATAAAAAGTTTCGCAAAGAATACCATGCAGAAAATCATTTTTGACATCTAACTGTTGTAAGGGCCATTTAAATTTGCAACTAGGGCCAAAATAGTGCAAACAGTAGAGTGTTTAACAACCGGGCTAAAGTTTTCATCATATTCGATGCCGGGATTTTGATGAAAATCTTTGGCCACGAGTCGTGCTTTGTAGCGTGAAATTGAATCGGCAGGGTTTTATTTTGTGCGAAATACCCATTTGTTCCCTATTACGTAGCATTTGGTGGGGGGCACCAAAGTCCACGTGTTTTGTTGTGTGAGGCTAGTGAACTCGTCATTCATGGTGGATCGCCACTGGGAGTGTTTACTAGCCTCTGTGTAAGAAGTTGGATCACGTAAAGTAGTAATAGCAGAAAAACCTAACTTTTTTTGCTGATTCCGGATTTTCCTCGTGTTTGCATGGAATGTGTGTGAGAGGGGTTGGAGTGGGTGGTTGGAGCCATCTCAGCTGGGGCCAGTACTAGTGACGGTGTAGCTGCAGCCGGAGATTCCATGCCTGAGCCGCAGTGCGAAGAAGCTGCTGGGTTGGAGTTACCGTCCAGAACAGGCTCGTTCGAGTCACAGGCTGGCTGCATCGGGTCGGCTGAAGCTGGGTCGACCGGACCTGGTTTCGGCCAGCTCATCATCGATGGGTTTGGCGGCAACGGCGCAGTAGGTGACTGTGGTTGGGTACCCGAGAGGTGTGCTACCAAAGTGATAGCAATCTGTTCTGATGCACTAGGTGCAAAGTCAGCCACTGGAAGTTGTAGAGGAGCAAAATCAGCACTTGGTGCAGTTGTACCTGAAAAATGAAGTAACATCAGTGGGCAAAGTGTGAACAGTAGGCATAATATCATTAGTGTATAAAGTATTAACTGTGGACAAGGTATTAACAGTAGGCAAAGTATTAACAGTGGGAAAATTATAAACAGTAGGCAGAGTATTTGAATAAGGAAAGCATGTCTCATCAAACACAACTCGCGGCTAGTAAAAATACGATTTGTGTTCTTTTCTAAAAACAAGCACAACCGGAAGTTTTTAATTGTGAATAATCAGGTGGTACACCAAAAATTAATTCAAAGGGTGACTTGTTGTGAGTGTTACGAGTAGGCATGTGATTAATAAGAAAAACGGCAGCAATAACAGCATGAAACCAAAGAGAATTGGGTAAAGAGGCCCTCTTTAACATAGTAATGGAAGTCTCCATTATATGACGGTGTTTCCTCTCCGCAACACCATTTTGTTGCGGTGTGTGGGGACACGATTTTTGATGGGTAATCCCATCTTGGCTAAGGATTTGAGAGAAAATAAAGGACATATATTCACCTCCACCGTCCGTGCGTAAAATGCGAATTTGATGATTTAACATTTTTTCTATTTTTAGCTTGAATTTAGAGAAAACAAGAGGGACATCAGATTTGTTGTGTAAAGGAAAAAACCCATGTGAATTTTGAGTAGTCGTCAATAAAAGAAACATAGTAACGGTAACCATGGTAGGACCTAGAGCTCGAAGGGCCCCAAACATCGCTATGCACTAATTTTAAAGGCATGTCAGAATTTGAGATAGAACGGGAGTATGGGAGACGATGCATTTTAACTTCCAAGCAAGAATGACATAAACTTTTATTATTATTGCGACTAGAAAAATTTGAAGATGGAATAATTTTATGCAAAACATCATCCGAAGGATGTCGTAGGCGATCGTGCCAAGTGAGAATATCAACTTTATTACTAATAAAAGCATGAGATAAAGACTTAAGAGGTAGGGATTCAAAGGGATATAACCCATTTTTACTCAATCCTGGTAAAGAAGGCTTCCCGTAGTTTTGTCCTGTTAGAAAACGACGTAGAGTCAAAAATAAATCTACAATTATTATCAGAACACAATTAATTAACGGATAACAAATTTGTGCTAATCTTAGGAACGTGCAAAGTGTTATTGAGGGTGAAATTGTGAGAACTAGTAAAATGTAGGGCGGTACTAGTATTGTGTATTGGGAGTGTTTGGTCGTTGCCTACGGCAACTTGATCACTCCCAGAATAGGCATCCACGGTACTCAAATTCTGAAAGTCATGAGTCATATGTTTTTTTGCACCCCTGTGTGAGAGCCAACAGTTGGAATGATTGTGTTGTTATGTTGAAGCCGTCAAGGCAGTGAGAGAATTAGGAGGCAAGCGCCCCTGCTACGCATAATTCATTCTATGCATACAATCAAGAGTTGTGTGAAACTGTTGACCACATATTTTACAAGAATCTGAATTACGAGGTTGGTTATAGCCTGAGTTGCGGCCTGTTGGAATAGGTGCCCTAGAGGCAATCTAATATTTAGTATACACAATGTTATTGGCTAGAATATTCATTTATTATATATTGTGATATTTAATATAATGAAGTCCTTAGATACAATGTGTTGTTTATCTTAAATATCCCTAGTCCATTATATTGATTAATAGGACGATCAAATATAAACTAGTATGTGTGTAGATTGATATGGAGATATCAAGTCTAACACATGAGTATGCATTAGGAGTAATGGCATACTGGATTGAACCACAACGAGAATGATACATTAGATTATGTTAAAGTCACAATCGCTTCTCGTAGTGCTAATGTAATTGCAATCCTTAGACTTGAAGTCACTAGATATTCTATTTGTGAAATATCGTGCTTTGATGTTATCAAACGTTACACCGTAATTGGGTAACTATAAAGGTAGTTATTGGGCATGATAGAAAGCAAGCTTAGAGATCGTAGTGATGTAGAGAGGATTTGTCCCTCCCACATAATGGGAGCAAATATCCGCGGCCACTAGAGGGATGAGGCTTATTGAATGTCTGGCCAGACTCAGATAAATCAATATGGAGATATTGATGTTATCTGCTTGCATAAACATATTCCCTGGATCGAGGAAATATGGATTGGGTATACAAGTGTGACTATTTATGTCTCGTCTCCAATCCGGATATGGAGACAAAGGGATAGTGCAATATGTGATATTGGGCACAAAGGTTTGTCGGGATCACTGACTTATTTCTATTATTTGGGTAGCATGGATGTGTTGCTAGACACCGCTACATGTTAGTAATAAGTTACTACCAGCTAAGTAGAAACCTATGGGATCACACGTCAAATAGAGTTGAACTAGATTTGGGATTAATTCATATGATTAATTAATGAGAATGATCACTTTGCAACACCTTGCAAACTTAGTAGGACTAATATGCAAGGAAGGGACTTATCCAAATTCATGTAGAACTAGGAAGGGCCTTTATGTAGTTAACAAGGAGTTGTTGGACTATATAAAGGATGCTCTAGCTTCCTTCCCACAACTAAGGCTCATAACATAAGTGAGTGGGAGAGAAAGAAAGAGCACAAAGGGCCGAAGCCCCCTGCGTCCGCCCCTTTCCCGTCGGCCTCAAAGAGAGGGTCGAAACCCCTCTTTGCCTCCTTCGTTGTTTGATTCCTTCTTCCCTCTTCCTCCGGTCCAAGCTAGCAATTGAGAAGGAAGAATCTAGATCTCACCTCTAGACGTGGATCAACCGTAGAGACGAGGACAATATTCTTCGTGTGATCTCCCGAACCAAAAAGGTACACATCTTCTACGACCTTCATCATGTTATGAATGTCTCTTCTTGTGATCCTTGGTGGGCTTTGAGTAGGAATTAAAATTTTGTTATTCCGCTGCGTTACCTACGTCAAAACCCAACAGTGGTATCAGAGCCACAGGTCGTAGTGCATAACATAATTTTATGTGTTACGATTTCAGTTTATGCACCGTATTGTTAATTTTACGCAAAACTGAAATTAATTGGCATAGTAGATGCGAAATTTAATTTGATTCAATGTAAAAAAGATATAATTTAACATTGGATGATTGAATTAGTGAGTTTAATCACATAGGATGTGAATTATTGGGTTCTTGAAAATTAGGGTTCATGGGAACATAGTTGAAAAGGAGTTTTTCAATTATGGAAAAAATTAGATGGAAACATCCATATGGAAACAACCAAGCTTGGGCAACAAGGAAGGAAGGGAAGGAGACTAGGGTCGAAACCCTAGCCGTCTATCCCCTCCTCCTTGCGCGCCAAGCAAGGCCGCGGGTCACTAGGGGCGGCCGGCCTAGGGCCGGCCCACGTGGCGGGCGGCGGTCCTCTTGGGGTTCGGCCCATACATGGTTTGGACCCCTTGGACCGTTGTAACCCTAATTACCCAATTCAACAAAAAAATTGAACAAGCGCGTTAAAAATTGGTTTTAACTGTATTATGTACTTTGTTGCATGGTGGATGGATATGGCCTAGGTTGTGGATGTTTATTGTTTTTGTGGTTTGGTTTATGGCCTGCGAGCTGACCACATTAATGTAATTATTAATTAGGTTTATGGCATGCGAGTCTTTTTTCTCCTCAACATGTGAGGCTTTATTTGTTTATTTATTATAGATGTTAGGCTAGAATTAGAAATATTTAGATGATAGCCAAGAGCATGGAGAAGAAGACCGGAGAACCAAAGAAGCCAAAAGACGAAGAAGACACCCTACCCTAGGCGCGCGGCTATTGTGGAGCACATGGAGATGAGCTTGTCACTTTAGGGCAAATAGATATTATCATTGGCTTGATAATATCTTAGTCTAGGGACCATATCCATGCCACGTTATTTTTCTTTTTGTGGATGTTTATTATTTATGTATTGTTATTTTTTTTTGTGTATGGCAAAATTAGCAAAACGTTAACAAGATAATAATAATAAACAAAGATGGTCTTTTATTGTGAATTTCCCAATCCAAATAAGTAGATCATGTTGATTGGATCAACCAAACAAATTAAGAATGATTAAATCCCTCAAATAAGATATTGCGTTTTGCCTTCTCTTGCCAAAACACCCTTCATGATCAGGGTTTATTCAAATTCGGGCTTGCCAAAGCAAGGCGATTTTAATTTACCATGGTGTGTTGCGGACGACACAAGCTAGTAATGTGTGTATGTTGAAGCAAGAGGTTGGACGCAACCAGGTGAGAATCAATTGGATTGATAAACCTAGAGGCATGACAATTAGGCGTTATCAAAGGATAAAGAATAAAGAGTTATTCACCTAATTGGACCAAGAGTTGCATGGTGAAATTGGAATGGTTCCTACCTAAATAACTAATTCTTGGGTGACTTGCCAAAGCAAGCTCAATAAGAAGTGAAAAAGGGATCTTGTACCTACTAGAAAATATAATGATATTTTCCGCATTAATGGTGAGGCCTATTAATCCGAGAAAATTAGTGGGAGCTATATTTAATTATCTAGCCATTGTTGAATATAGTTAAATTATTCAATATACTAAAATTGCACATTTTTTGTTTCGTAGAATTCCAAATGGCAAACAACAACGCATCGATTTCATCCATACAATCTGTCCTTGAGAAGGATAAACTGTCTGGAACGAATTTCCTTGACTGGTACAGAAACTTAAGGATTGTCCTTAAGCAAGAAAAGAAGTTGTACGTCTTGGACACTCCAATTCCAGCCCCACCACATGATGAGTCTGTTCTAGCGGAAGTAAGGGCACGTCAGAAACATATTGATGATTCTAATGACGTGACTTGCCTCATGCTTTGCACCATGACTGCTGAGCTTCGGAAGCAGCACGAGAACATGGAGGCCTATGATATGATTATACACTTGAAACAATTGTTTCAGGAACAGGCTAGGCATGAACGCTATGAAGTGTCCAAAGCATTGTTCAAGAGTAGTCTTGCAGAAGGGAATCCAGTAGGGCCTCATGTACTCTGAATGATCGGGTACATTGAGAACCTTCTGAGACTAGGATTCCCACTTAGCCAAGATTTGGAAACTGATCTTGTCTTGAAATCGTTGCCTGACAGTTATAATCAGTTCATCATGAACTATAATATGAACGAGATTAGTAAGACTCTGCCAGACTTGTTGAACATGCTAAAGACAGCTGAACAGAGAATCAACAAAGGCAAGGGAAAGGCTATAATGATGGTGCATAATAGGAAGGGCAAAGGAGTTTCCTCTACTTCCAAAGGAAAGCGCAAGAAAGTTGGAAAATCCAAGGAAGCCATAAAGCCTAGTGGAGGCGTGGCTAAAGGTGAGTGTCACTACTGTAGCCAATCGGGTCACAGGAGGAGGAATTGGGTTAAATATTGGAGGATAAGAAGCTTGAAATAGTGATTCCACCACCACCAGGTATTTATGTTATAGAATTCAATCTTTCTATTTCTTCATCTTGGGTATTGGATACTGGATGTGGTTCTCACATTTGCCGAAATGTGCAGACTTTAAAAAAAATAGAAGATTGGCTAAAGCGGAGATAGATCTGCGCGTCAGGAATGGATCAAGAGTTGTTGCATTAGCTGTAGGCGTTTATGAGCTATCTTTGCATTATGGACTTATTTTAGAATTAGACAATTGCTTTTATGTGCCTGCTATGAGCAGAAACATTAATTCCATTTCTTGTTTGGACGAGAAGGTCTTTTCTATTTCAAAAAAGGACAAGTGTTGCTCCATTTATTTTGATAGTATGCACTATTGTAGTGCGCATTTGTCTAATGGATTGTATATCCTTGATCTAAATAGTCCAATCTATGACATAAATACTAAAATGATTAAAACTAACGATTTAAATCCTACATATCTATAGCACTGTCGTTTAGGCCATATAAATGAGAAACACATATCTAGACTCCATAAGGATGGACTTCTAGATTCATTTGATTTGGAATCATATGAGACATGTGAATCTTGTTTATTAAGAAAAATGACAAAGTCCCCTACCAATAAGAAAGGTGAGAGGACTAGTGATTAATTGGAGCTCATAAATACTGATGTATGTGGGTCGTTCCCCACGCCTGCCAAAGCTGGTTACACCTACTTTATTACGTTTACTGATGGTTTCAGTAGATATGGATTTGTATACCTTATGAAGGCCAAATCCGAATCCTTTGAATTGTTCAAGGAATTCAAGAATGAGGTAGAGAAGCAACTTGGTAAGAGTATTAAGCCTCTACGATCGGATCGTGGAGGAGAATACTTAAGCCAAGAGTTTGATGAGTATTTTAGAGAGTGTGGGATAGTATCCGACCATACTCCACCCGGAACGCCTCAATGGAATGGCGTGTCCGAGAGGAGGAATCGCACGCTATTAGATATGGTGCGATCTATGATGTCTCAAACAGATCTTCCGATATCATTTTGGGGAAATGCTCTAATGACGGCAGCTTTTACCATTAACCGTGTTCCATCCAAATTAGTCATGAAGACACCATATGAGATATGGACTGGGAAGCGTCCCATAGTGTCGTTTATGAGGATTTGGGGCTGCGATTTCTATGTAAAGCGTTTACAAACAGACAAGCTCGGGCCCAAAGCGGATAAGTGTAAATTTGTGGGATATCCTAAGGAAACGAAAGGATATTATTTCTACAATCCCAGCGAGAACAAAGTGTTTGTTACTCGGACCGGCGTGTTTCTAGAAAGAGAGTTTTTCTCTAAAGAAGCAAGTGGGAGGGCTGTAGAACTTGAAGAGATTAACGAACCACAAATCACTGAACCGATGATGGAACATGAGCAGGAACCACAAGTTGTTGTGGAAGAACCCGTTCTGATGACACAGGAACTCCGTAGGTCAGGAAGAGTGCGTCATGAGCCAGAGAGGTACGAACTTCTCGTGACTGAGCCCGATGACTTACCACTCATGGATGAAGAGCCTGCAACCTACGGGGAGGCCATGAAAGTCCCAGACTCCAAGAAGTGGCTAGAAGCCATGAGATCCGAAATGGATTCCATGTACACCAACAAAGTATGGACTTTTGTGGAGCCACCTGAAGGGGCTCGGCCCATAGGGTGCAAATGGATTTTCAAGAAGAATACCGACATGGATGGCAAGATAGTTGCCTATAAGGGGAGATTGGTTGCTAAAGGGTATAGACAGATTCATGGTGTTCCTTTATGGGAACCTCCTCGAGGATGTGTACATGACACAACCAGAGGGTTTTGAGGATCCAGAAAATGTCAATAAAGTCTGTAAGCTGCAAAGATCCATTTATGGATTGAAGCAAGCTTCTAGGAGCTGGAATCGACGTTTTGATGACGCGGTCAAAGAGTTTGGCTTCATCGAGAACGAGGATGAGCCCTATGTATACAAGAAGGTTAGTGGGAGCTCCGTAGTATTTCTGGTCTTGTATATGGATGACGTACTAATCATTTGAAACAATATTCCTACTTAGCAATATGTTAAAGATTGGCTAGGAAAGTGTTTCACAATGAAGGACTTGGGAGATGCATCCTATATACTTGGTATAAAGATCTATAGGGATAGATCTAGTAAGCTGCTCGGCCTAAGTCAAAGTACATATATAGACAAGGTGTTGAGGAGGTTCAACATGCAAGATTCCAAGAAGGGATTCTTGCCCATGACGCATGGAGTCACTCTTTCAAAGAATGAATGTCCCTCCAATGAGATTGAGAAGGACCGCATGAGTAGGATACCCTATGCCTCGGCCATAGGATCCATCATGTATGCCATGCTGTGTACTAGACCAGACGTATCATACGCGTTGAGTATGGTGAGAAGATATCAGTCCAATCCGGGTGAGAGTCACTGGATTGCTATCAAGAACATCCTAAAGTACTTGAGAAGATATAAGGATGTGTTCTTGATATTTGGAGGTAAGTAAGAGCTAAGTGTAATTGGTTACACTGATGCGAGCTTCCAAACCGACAAAGATGACTACAGATCGCAGTCTATATACGTGTTTCGCCTGAATGGAGGAGCTGTGAGCTGGAAGAGTTCCAAGCAAGGGACAATTGTTGATTCTACAACACAAGTTGAGTACATTGCTGCTGCAGAAGCAGCAAAAGAGGCAGTTTAAATAGAGAAGTTTATCACTGAGCTCGGTGTGGTCCCTAGCATCGTGGATCCCATAGAGTTGTACTGTGACAACTCCGGGGCAAACGCACAAGCCAAGGAACCAAGATCACACCAGAAATCATAGCATGTACTTAGGAGATTCCATCTTATTCGTGATATGATCGATCGAGGAGATGTGAAGATGTGCAAGATTCCAATGGATGACAATCTTTCAGATCCGCTCAAAAACCTCTTGCGCAGCGAAAGCATGAAGGGCACGCCAGATCTATGGGCCTACGAGATGCACCAGATTGGCTCTAGTGCAAGTGGGAGACTGTTGGAATAGGTTCCCTAGAGGCAATCTAATATTTAGTATAAACAATGTTATTAGCTAGAATATTCATTTATTATATATTGTGATATTTAATATAATGAAGTCCTTAAATACAATTTGTTGTTTATCTTAAATATCCCTAGTCCATTATATTGATTAATAGGTCGATCAAATATAGACTAGTATGTGTGTAGATTGATATGGAGATATCAAGTCTAACACATGGGTATGCATTAGGAGTAATGGCATACTGAATTGACTCACAACGAGAATGATACATTAGATTATATTACAGTCACAATCGCTTCTCGTAGTGCTAATATAATTGCAATCCTTAGACTTTAATTCACTAGATACTCTAGTTGTGAAATATCGTGCTTTGATGTTATCAAACGTTACACCGTAACTGGGTAACTATAAAGGTAGTTATCGGCATTATAGGAAGCAAGCTTAGAGATCGTAGTGATGTAGAGAGGATTTTTCACTCCCACATAATGGGAGCAAAAATCCGCGGCCACTCGAGGGATGAGGCTTATTGAATGTCTGGCCAGACTCAAATAAATCAATATGGAGATATTGATGTTATCTGCTTGCATAAACATATTCCCTGGATCGAGGAAATATGGATTGGGTATACAAGTGTGACTATTTATGTCTCGTCTCCAATCCGGATATGGAGACAAAGGGATAGTGCAAAATGTGATATTGGGCACAAAGGTTTGTCGGGATCACTGACTTATTTCTATTAGTTGGGTAGCATGGATGTGTTGCTAGACACCGCTACATGTTAGTAATAAGTTACTACCAGCTAAGTAGAAACCTATGGGATCACACGTCAAATAGAGTTGAACTAGATTTGGGATTAATTCATATGATTAATTAATGAGAAGGATCACTTTTCAACACCTTGCAAACTTAGTAGGACTAATATGCAAGGAAGGGACTTATCCAAATTCATGTAGAACTAGGAAGGGCCTTTATGTAGTTAACAAGGAGTTGTTGGACTATATAAAGGATGCTCTAGCTTCCTTCCCACAACTAAGGCTCATAACATAAGTGAGTGGGAGAGAAAGCAAGAGCACAAAGGGCCGAAGCCCCCTGCGTTCGCCCCTTTCCCGTCGTCCTCAAAGAGAGGGCCGAAACCCCTTTTTGCCTCCTTAGTTGTTTGATTCCTTTTTCCCTCTTTCTCCGGTCCAAGCTAGCACTTGAGAAGGAAGAATCTATATCTCACCTCTAGACGTGGATCAACCGTAGAGACGAGGACAATATTCTTCGTGTGATCTCCCGAACCAAAAAGGTACACATCTTCTATTACCTTCATCATGTTATGAATGTCTCTTCTTGTGATCCTTGGTGGGCTTTGAGTAGGAGTTAATTTTTTGTTATTCTGTTCTGTTACCTACGTCAAACCCAACACGGCCACCTCTGTAGCCGTGATTTTTTCCACGACCATAATCAGTTCCACCACGATGATAACCTCGAACACGATTATCATTACCAGACACATCAGAATTATAACCTCCTCTACTAAAATTATATCCTCTACCATGTCTACTGTGACCTCTTCCATAACCTCCGCGGTTATAGACAATATTACCACCATGATTATTTTGGGATCTACATCTCCCATTATATAAACCATTATTCGCACCAATAGCCGTGGTATTAAAAGAAAAATTAGGATTTTGAGTAGACATATTTTGAGATTCAAGCATGTTCTCTTCACTTTTCAACAGAGCATGTAAATCATCAAAAGCGATTGGTTCTGATTTGATCCAATAACGAAAAGGATAGTATTCGGGAGGAAGTCCATTCAAGGCATATAACGTCATATCCTCATCAATATTTACCATAGCAACCATTAATTTATCACGGATGATTTTCAGTTCGTTCATGTATGCATCAATAGAATCAGAATTTTTCCGTGCAGTTTGGAGATCAGACTTGAATTGCAAAATATTTGAGCGTGTGAGTGAGGCGTACCTTTTGCCAAGAATTTTCCATCGAGCGAGAAGAGGACTGGCCAGTTACATGAGTGTGTGCTTCTAGACTCAGTGTGGCATTGAGCATAGTGACGAGAGCTTGATCGCATTGAATCCATGCTATGTATTATAGGTTAGGCACAATAGAGCCTTCAGTATCACCGGACCCTTTCACTAACTCTTTTGGTGGCAGATCTGAACCATCGATGAGCCCAAACAAATTTTGGGTTCAAAGCAGAGAAGTGATTTGATACTTCCAAATACATAATTCGAACCATCTAGTTTGATAGGCACCAGATTGTGGATGTTCGAAAGAAGATAGATCCGATTTGAGGAATTTGTGGCGGAAGAGGTAATAAGAGCGTTGGTCGATGATGCAAAGGTAGTCGGAGCCATAGGATCTGATACCATAACATAAATGAAAGAGTTTCAAGTGAAGTGATCGGAACTCTCACAGTTCATCGGAGAAGACGAACGGAGAGCTAAGGGAAAAACAGAAAGATCGAGGAGATTCATTGTATCTCATTGATGAAAATATGTCTACATAAATACAGTGGTAATTGTTTGACTATGCCGTTTGATTTAATCCAACGGCAAAGATATTGATACGATAAAGATATTTACCGGATTAACCTTCAAGACTAGGTATGACTTTCAAGAGAGTCCTTGGCAGTGATTGTAAGGCGTTCTAGGGATGAGTTTATTTCAATTCAGTCCTTGGGATTGAGCTGAGTTGGCTCCAAGCTTTGGGCTTGATTGAGAATAAGCAGCCCAATGTAGGATATGTCTTAGTAAAGAGTTTGGGTGCGATTTCACGCAGGTTGAGAGTCAAAGAGTACTGTTCGAGGACGACTAATGTGATGAGGCAGAGGGCGCATTCAAGTACTGCATGATCGGGATGTTTGTGGCAGAATACAAAATCAACGGTAAGGCTAAGCGTAGTACTTTAAGGAGAATCTGGAACTAAGTTCCTCTCATTGATATGTTCGAGGTTGATTTTAATACTTTCATATTTAGTTTCCCGATCAAGCAACCCTAGATAAAGTGGTATCCCGGGGTTCATGGGCTTTCAACAAAAAAAATCCTTTTTTTAAAACCATGTAAGCTTGGCGATCCGATTAAAGACATTGAGTTTAACAAGTTTGATGTCTGGATCCAAGTCCACAATCTACCTTTACACTTAGTGAAGGAAGCATGGGGATGTCGAGCAATCTAAGCAGTTGGGGAAGTCCTAGACCTTGACACACGGATTGATAGTGAGGATGGAGTAAACTTTGTTAGGGTTCGGGCAAGAATTCCAGTGATGGCCCCTATTCCTCGAGGAGTTCATGTCATAGCAAAATGAAAAGAACACTGGGTGGATTTTAAATATGGACGAGTCCCGTGTATATGCTCGTGGTGCGGCCGTGCTACCCATGAAAGCAAATAATGCGAGATGGAAAAAAAGGAGATGGCTAGTTACGGAGATTAGTTTCTATTTCATCCGACAAGAAGACAAAAGGTACCGATGGCTGAAAGTGCATGTGGAACAGGTGAACCTACGACCAAAAAACCGGATAATCCCCAACAATTACAATTGGAGGACAGTGTGATAATTGAGATTCAAGAATTTATGCCCCCCCTCCCCATTAAAAAATCGGTTACTAAATAGGCTCCCAATGAAAAAGCACTCGATAAATGACCAGATGATTCAAAAACAATAAGACTCTTGAAGAAACACAGCAACTTCCTATGGCTTTCCCACATGTGGCTTCGACAGTGGATACAGACCAATACAATTAGATTGCGCAAAAACAGACTCTCAGGAGTCAAGGGTCTTATTGCACAACTTAATACTAAGCATGTACTCCCCTCAAAGGGGAATCTGAATACACAAGCTCGGGCGAAGGGGAGATTGACCATTACGGATGGTAGTCAACTGAAGACAGTGACCCAAAGAGAAAGGGTTTGACAGCCCAGTTTACTCCTCTTAATGGGGGATTTCTCGTTCCGATAGAGTCTTCTTAATGGAGACTATTACATTTAAAGGATATGGATAGAGTAAGGAAGAACCTCAATTACGCAAATGGTCTGCATTGTTCTAGTGACAATTGCAGTGGAGGCTTATCACTGATGTGGTCAGATCAAGTAAAGTTAGAGGTTATAAATTACTCTAAGTATCATATTAGTGCATGGATTTGTAATCATCAGGGTCGAGTGGCTCCTAACGGGTTTTTATGGAGACCCAGTGACAGAAAATAAACATTGTTTGTGGGATATGCTTGAAGGACAGAACCCAGGTCCTTCTATTCCATGGTTAGTTATGGGTGATTTTAATTCAGTAATGTTTAGTTCGGAAAAATCTGGAGGAAGGGCTGTTAATTACTCTCAGATTGAACCGTTTATCCAAACAGTTGATAGATGCGATTTACATGATTTGGGGTTTGTGGGATCCATCTTCACATGGTCCAACAAACACACAGATGGTACTCTTATTTGAGAAAGATTAGATAGAGTTATGGCAAATGACGGATATCGAGATAAGTTCCCTAGTCTGAGGGTAGACCATAAAGGTCTCGCCAATTCCGACCATCAAGCCCTTTTAATCTCTTGAAACCCTCTGTTTCTCAAAACCGGAGAAAACATAGACGATTTCAATTTGAATATGTTTGGTGCAAACAAGGAAGATAAGCTGCAGTTTTAGAAGATAGTTGGACTAATGGGAGTCACATCCTGAATAAATTAAAGTCCATAGCAGCAACACTCAAAAGGTGGGAAAAACCCGAGTTTGGGAATTTGAGATTCCAAAGTAAGTGTATGAAAGATAAAGTTCATCTACTAAGTCAACAGCTAGGTACCCAAAACTGGGCTCAAGAACTCAACAAGGCTCAACTTGACCTCAACAGACTCTTCCTATTACAAGAAGGCTTGTGGAGACAACGGATTCGTGCCCTTTGGCTTCATCAAGGGGACCGAAATACAAATTATTTTCACCTGAAAGCCTCTAACCGGAGGAGTATAAATACAATTAACGACATAGAAAATGCAGATGGAACTTGGGTTGAGGACCCGACAGAGATTCTGAAGTGTTTAGAAAACCACTTCATCTCATTTTTTAAGTCAGATTCACCATCTATAGAGGATATGGAGTCAATCCTTCAGAATATTCCTATGCTCTATAGATTGGAGAACATCGAAAGTTTGAACGCCCAATTTGCAGCAGAGGAGATCCATCTAGCTCTTAAAGGTATGCCTCCACTTAAAGCTCCTAGAATTGATGGTTATCCAACTTTGTGTTTTCAAAAGCATTTTTATATGACTGGTGAAGAGGTTACAAAAGAATGTCTAAGTTATTTAGGTAGTGATAAAGAGATGGGGGATTTAAATGCTACTCTTATTGCGCTGATACCAAAGATCAAGCAACCCATAAACCCGTCTGATTTTCAGCCAATTAGTTTATGCACAGTGGTCTATAAGTTGATAGCGAAAGTAGTTTAAAATCGACTATAATCTATTCTTCCTAAACTAATTGGGGACACTCAGGGTGCCTTTCTGCCAGGCCGGGAAATAACTGATAATATCCTAGCGGCTTTTGAGATTATACATACAATGAAGACTCGTATTAAAGGAAAAAAAAAATTTGTTGCTCTCAAGGTAGATATATCTAAAGACGAAGATCGAGTGGACTGGAATTATCTAATTGCTATTATGGAACGTATGGGGATCGGAGATAGGTTTTGTTCGATCGTCAGAAAGTGCATCAGTCCAGTTTAATTTTTCTTCGTGCTAAATGGGGAAGTTAAGGGACGAATAGTACCTGAGAGACGATTGCGCCAAGGGTTTCCGTTGTCCCCTTACTTGTTCCTCCTCTGCAGTGAAGGTTTATCCAGATCAGTTACAGCGGCAGTGACGTCAAACACACTGTCAGGGGTAAAAGCCTCCCGTGGAGGACCTACGGTATCTCATATATTTTTTTGCTGATGAGAGTATATTTTTTACAGGTGCGGATAATCAAAATATTACAAGACTCTTACATATTATTACACAGTATGAAAATGCATCGGGAAAAAAGATGAACTTGCAGAAATCAGCGGCTCTATTTTCTTCCAATGTCAATGAGGATGACAGGGTAGTTCTTAGCGCTTTATGTGGTGTCCCTGAAGCAAACCAACATGAAAAATACCTTGGGTTACCCACTACTATAGGAAAGAACAAGATTCCGACTTTTAACTACTTATTTGATAGAGTGCTCCAAAAGACTAAAGGATGGAAAGAGAAATACCTTTCACCGGCTGGAAAAGAGATTTTGCTAAAAGTCGATGTTCAAGCTATTCCAAATTTTGAAATGAGCTGCTTTCTTCTCCCAATTGGTTCCTGTCAAAAAATGAAGCAAGCTATGCAAAATGTTTTGTACAATCAATCGGAAAAGAAAAGCATCTGCAGGATTGCGTGGGAGAAGCTAAAAAGTACAAAAAATCCAATGGGGACTGGGTTTTAAGGATATCCTCGACTTCAATAAATCTATGTTAGCAAAGCAAGCATAGCGCCTATTTATGAACTCAGAGAGCATCACGAGCAGGATTTTTGCAAGAAAGTACCATAGTGGAAAGAGTCTTATTAAAGCAATTCTCGGCAGAAACCCCTCCTATGGTGGGCGCAGCATAATGGAGGGTCGAAAAATTCTCAAGAAGGGCATGATTAAACAGATTGGTAACGGCAAAGCTACAACAGTCTTTAGGGAGCCCTGAATCCCTAGAGAAGGGCCTTTCACAAAAATGTCAGTAAACCATGAAGCAAGCAATCTCATGGTCAAGGACCTTATCAATCATCAATCTAGAAACTGGGATACAAAGATTATGAGAAATATGCAGATGTTAGAAGCTGATATGCTGGACATTTGTCGAATCCCAATCTCAACCCCTCAGGATTCAGATAAATGGATCTGGCATCATACTGATTCAGGCATATACACATTGAAGAGCCGTTACGAGGTAGCATGCAAAGAAACAGTTACAGAAAATGGAGAAAATCATAGTGGCTTTCAAGAAGAGGATAAATTGCTAACAAATCTCTGCAAACTCAAGATACCCAGGAAATTATTATTTTTAGTCTCGAAAATAAATAATGACTCCTTACCAACAGCGATTAATCTCGCCAAAAATGTACCAGTGAATCTACAATGCAAGGTTTGTGAAGGGGCAAACGAGGACTCAGATCATATCTTTCTTTATTGTTTAGTATCAAAGCAATTCTGGAATCAATTTGCAGGTAATAGAAACATGAACTTACCGATTGGCCAAAAATTGATCCAGTGATTCTTCTTGCGAAGATCGACTCTAGATCGCATCCGTTCTTGTGTGGGTCTTTGGACTGTTTGGATTAACCGAAATAGAGTCATATTTGAAGGAAAGAATACCCCAACGGAAAATCTAGTGGCCTCAGCTTCTGGCTTCTACGAAGACATCATCGGCCAAAATCCAATTCAGGCAGAGCACGACCAGTGGCCAGTTCTTGTTCACACCATCCCATATCCATAGATTGATGTGGTCCATTTCGATGTCGAATGGTCATACCAGATATGGAAAGCGGGTTTGGAGTCGTTATTCAAGATCACGCATGCAAAACCATTACAGCAGAAGCCAGTCAAGCAAGATGGGGATATAACGCTTTTCAGATCAAGGTGCTAGCAGCTAGCGGAGCTTTGGGTCTGCTCATCGAACATGGTATTACAAAGGCCACAATAGTTGGATATGTCCGGATCCTAATTGAACTACTGGAGAACAACAAAGAAATGGAGCATTGGAGGCTACTTGTAAGAAATCTTATCCAAAATATTGAAGATAATAGAGATAAACTACACAAAATTACATGGCGGTTTCTAGAAAGAGGAGACAACAAGGAAGACCACATAGAGAATTGTGGTTAGCACAGAGGGGTCTGAATATGGAAGATAAAGAGACTTGGGCTACGCATAGAGAATTGTCGGAAGTCTCGGGTTTTGCTTGGTAACCTCGTTTTCTCTGTCTTTCGTTTAATATAGTTGATTCCTCAAAAAAATTATGGGTAATTAAATAAATATCTAAAACATTTTTTTGAGAAAGTACTGAATATATTACGGTCAGGTAGTCACTCCCACAAGATTAGAAACGTATACATCATTGGCCAAATATTTTAGCTAAGTATGACATATCCTCTTCCTCTATACATTTCTTAGCAAAACTATGAGCAAGTTCATTACCACTACGTCGTGTAGAGGAAAAATCTGCCGAACCAAAAAATTGTAGTAAACTTTGGCAAGAGTTTAATAACATTTTCATTTTCACCAAATCTTAAGAACCTTTCATGCTTCCAACAGATCCATCTTTGAGAAGCCGGAATGCTACAAAATCGTCCGTCTGTATTTCTAATGTCCATAGTTTGAGTTCCTTGGTGAGCTTCATTCCTTACTCCAAAGCCACCAACTCCGTCAACAAATGATTTCTTTAACAAGCTATTCGTCGATGTCTGTCCGCAATGAAATCCCCAGTCGAATTCCGAATTACCACTCCTGAGGCTGGCCCCGAACACCGCAAAGCTCCATCGGCATTGATCATGAAAACATTAGCCACTGGTGGCTTCCAAACCTGCGCATAAGCTCAAAAATTAGCTTCTTGATGCCATAACATGTAATATAGGGCGAGTTGTGTTGTTTTGTACGCTTCCCTAAAACGCTCGTTGAATTTTCTATCATTCTAGTTCTACAGATGGGCCAAATTGTTGTCTTAAATCTTTCACAGACTCAAATTTGGTGTTTTGTTAAACTTCAAAACTTTAGTCCCTCATTGGAACTGCTCTTGAATTTAGAAAGTCCGCTTCCGTGTTTGCAATCCAGACATCTGAGCGTACAGTCAACTCATGAATATGATGTTACTGGTAATGAGTTGTGCCATAGACGCTGATAACTCCACTTTAGGAGTTATATTCTTATAGGACTCACCATCGATTTGGGTGCGTTTAGAGAGATTTGTATGAGAAATTGACCAATTCTTATATGTTTTGAGCATACTTGAGTATTTAGACTTCATTGTGTAATCCGGGCGTTTTATGCATGTTTTAGGCTTTATTTGTCGCATTTGATCTTCCGGTATTTGTTCGTGTTGTGGATTTCAGGGACCAGAAGCTTGGAGTGCGGATTTTGGAGCGGAAGCGAACTTCGGAAAGAAAGAAACTCAACGAATGCTTGAGAGAATGGACGAAGAAGAGTAGAAGCTAAGAGGAGAAAAGACTTGGCCAAAATTCAAGAGGAGTAAAAAGAAGCAACTCACTGGAAGTAGAGGATCACAAATTGTGATCACAAGATCAAGTGCAAGACCACATGGAAGATCAACGTGATCCTACAATTAAAAAATGTGATCCTATGATCACAAGATCAAGTGCAAGACCACATAGAAGATCACCGTGACTCTAAAACTAAAAAAGGTGATCCTAGGATCACAAAAGGTGATCACAAGATCACATTATTGGATCTGGCGTGAGTAGAAAGGGGTAAAAGTGTTATTTTTGAAAACTAAAAAAAGAAGGAACGGGTTTAATAGTAGAGAACGACCTAGGGATGAGGATATTCATCAAGGGGACGCCGCCATTGGAGAGAAGATGAGCTTTCTTGGGAGCTTGGATACCATCGTTTGATTTTCTATTCTCTTCTCTTCTCTACTTTTTGTTGATGATCAATAAACTTTGTACTTTGATCATGTGTTTTAGTAGCTAAATCTTCTACTCGGGATATCTCATAGGTAGCTAGGGTTTGAACACCACGTTTGGTGATTTATGGATCTTGTTTCATGCTTATATGCTTAATTGAATGTGTTTTGTTTAGTTATGCTTGATTCATGAGTTTAATCTATCTTTCATATTGTTAGACGTAGCAATATGATTGATCTAGGTGATGAATATTAGAGGAATCAATATTCGTTGCTGGAACTTGAATCATGCACTAGCTGTATCTAGGGTTGAGGAATATTGCTAGTTGGCTAAGAACTAAGAGTAGATCAAGAGAACATAATGCGTAGTTAAACTTGAGTAGGCTAGAGGAATCAGGTACGTGAGTTTAACTATAGGCTTTGGTTGAGGAATCTTCAAGGTAAATGTGCTCGTTTGGCTAAGTAGAATACATTCATGTTACTAGAACATAAATCATTAATGGTGTGAGATCCCTAGTGAACCGAAGAGATATCCTGATGCTTATCCCACATATTAATCTCAATTTTAATAATTAGCTTGTTACTTACTTTCTTAGATTAGTCAAACAAACTTAATTACTTGCCCACATTAAAGTTAATCATCCTAATTCGTTCACGAGAAGTCCTTTGGGTTCGACAAACCCGGATTTACCGGATATTACTACACACGACAACCGTACACTTGCGGAGATCGTGTCAAGTTTTTGGCGCCGTTGCCGGGGACTTCGGTTGAATTGATTAGAATTATTAACTTCGGGAATTTTATATTTTGTTTTGTTTATTTATTTTATTTCTGAACTCATCTGCTTCCTAGAGATTAATTGTGCAGGTATCTTGGTGATCATGTGGGAGAATAATTCTTATATGCAATTTCCATGCTATTCACCATACTACTCCTATGGAGATATGTACACCCCTCCTCCTTGCAATCAAGAAGATGAGGAGATGAAAGAATTATTGAAGCTCCTGGTAGCTAGTATGGACAGAATGGAGGAAGGGATTAATAGGATGGATGAAACTCTCCAGCTGAAGGGACAACACTTGGCAGAACTTTCGAGTGCATTGGCATATGCAGATAATGACGATGGGCCAAGTAGCATCATTCCTGACTTAGTTGAGGAGTGTGAAGAGGAAGACGAAGAACCCCCAGAGGTCTATGTCTACAATGTTGTTCATCATGAAGTAGTAGATTATCGGGCTGCTTCAGACTCAGATTCAGACTCAGATTGGGATGATATTGTGAAGCCTATACAACTTATGCCTCGCATAATTCCGGAGTCATGGCATGAATGGGAGAGTGTGGACATGGCAATCTTATGGCCCACTGAAGATATTTGCTTTGAGGAAGAAAGTCATGAAGCTAAGGAATTACTACATGGAGATGTTTGCGAGGACATGTATCGTGAAGTTTTTCCACCTAATCCATATCTCTTGGAGATCATAAAATTGGGTGAATCACATGAGAAAGAACAAATACCCCAGTTTTATGCAATCCATGATTTACCACCCGTGATTCCAAGACAAGAACGAAGAAAGGAAGTAGGAAAGGAAGAACACATGGCTGTAGCCGTTCCACTTGAGATACTAGATTCGAAAAGCCAATCCTCGACGACTGGAGTTTTGAAGAACTGGAAGAAGAAGAAGAAAAAGAAGACGAGTGAAGGTAGAGTGAGGCATGTGGCGGCTAACAATTTTTCTTTCTTCTTGCCATTGTCTTATGCATGCTCGCTTGAGAAGAGACAAAGGGAAAAGCGATGGTGGAAGAATAAAAAGTGGAGAGAAAAGTCTCATGTCTGAGGTAACTGGGTCGGGTCGTCGACCTTAAATTACAAGGCGCTTGTTGGGAGGCAACCCAACCTATTTATTTGCATTAGATTAGGGAGTTAGTTTTTAATACAGTTGCGTGCGTTTTGTTTATTTATTTTGGAGAGATGAGAGAGAGGGACTAATGATGTTTTCTAGTGACATATTAGAGCAGGATATGGGAGAATCTACCCCGGTGTGCCATGGCACACATGACCGTCATAGGGGCTCGTGTATGCGAGTTGGGGATTCCCCTAGACACAGATTTTAGCAGAGGAGGGCAGTCTACCCCGGTGTGCGAGAACACACTGACCGTTGGGAGCATGGTGGCGCCACTACTGTGCTTGGGGACAGCTTGGCGCGATTTCGTCCCCACCCTTGAGGTGGTTGTGAGTATCTTTTCTTTTGCTGAATTATGTGTTTATTTTATTTAATATATGTCATGCTCCATCTCATCTACTGGCCTATGCATTTGATTGCTGAGTTCTCTACATATCTCTAAATTCGTTGAGGACAACGAAGCATTCAGTGTGGGGGTGGTTTAACTGTTTACTAGCCATGTGTATTGCATAGCCAGTCACATGTAGGATAGGTCTAGGTTGTATCGTGTGTAGAGTCAGTGGTTTTTGTTAAATTTTTAATTATATTGTCGTATTGTGTAGTGTAGATTTATATACAGTTTGCACTTTTAAATAATTGTGTCTACCCACCAAAGAGTTAAATTGTGTAGAGTCAATTATTTTTCGTGTCAAAGCCTTGCATGTAGAGTTAAGACTTATGAAAAAAATTAAAAAAAAAATGAAAATTTTGAGAAAAGGCAATTGAAAGAAGCTTAGGCTTGGTTGATATAGTGTGATGTGAAAACTTTAGGCATAGGGTGTGAATTTTGACCGAGAGTGACACATTTAGTTCCCCCTAGTAAGTATAGAGAGAATCTCATTACGGGAATGCCTACCTATTTTCAAACTACGTGAAATTTTAAAAGCTAAAGTGTGTGTTGTTTTTCTCTACAAGAGTTGAGCTTGGTGTTTGCTAAACAAGCCGAATGTTCATTTTGTCCGTCTTAGGTAGTCGCCAGCCCGCCTCGTAGTGGAACACAGAACAGCTGTGCGAGGATGTGTATTAGAGCACTCACTGCTTTTTAGATCTTACCTTGTAGTACCACTAGTAAACCCTAATTGATCCTTGGATTTATTGTTATCCTATATGACCTAGGGAGACGATTCTTGACCTTCATCATATATCGTTTAGAATTACCTTTCTAAAGCGTCACGAGGGAGCAGTAGTTGAGAGGGTTAGTTGAGGGAGTGCGTAATTACATATTTCTGTGAGTTATGTAGATCGCATATGCTTCATTTGATATCTACGAGGGGATGTGAGGGTGAGTGAGTCGGCTTGCACACTACAGTGTGGCGGTGTTCCATGTCATTACACCATGGACACAGTGGTGGAGAGCCTAAGTGTGTGACGTCTAATCTGCACAAAGATGGGATTGGTTGTTCTTGATTGGTGGAACGTGCTAGGTACTGGATTTCTATCATCTTGGTGTAGGAGGTTCGGATGGATTAGGCACGTGACATATATCTTATTTGACTACTTGAGAGGGGGATATGACTGCACTCTAGTGTGGGGGTGTCGACATTTGACTACGGACATAGACATTGTGCTGACGACTCCACCCCCATACACGCTTTGACTTTGACGGTTTGTGGCATCGCGCTTCATGGAGTTAGGGGGGATGTATTATTATTGTGGTATACATTCATGGATTTGTTTATTTCCTTTCCTGACACTATTATACTGCTAGATTCTTGAAGGAGGACCACTCATATTTATTTGATTGTATTGATATTTGATTGAGAGAAAGAAAGAAAAAAAAGAGAGAAAAATAGAAAAAAAAAAGAAAAGAGAGAAAAAAAGGAGAGGAATAAAGAAAGAATACATTGTGCTTATTGGAAAACGAGTGGTGAAAGTTCCTAGTTCCAAATTAAAGACTAAGATGATTTTTGCATATCATTCGCTTTGATGGTTAATGGATTGACATGGTACCGTGTTTTAGGGGATTGAGGGCCGGAGTCGGTGAGATTCGGGTTGTGGATTCCTATCATCATGGTGAGGGTGTGTGAGATATGATGTTTGGTGAGTTTATGTGACGCTTTAGGATTTTCTGCTTCATAGAAGTTATATCCTTTTTGTCCCTAAGCCTCATCATATTTGACCGTTAGCGGAATAGGATCTCGGACTATGAACGTGGCTTAGCCTTGATTAGCCTCTTACTTTTATCGGCACACATGAAGAGGTAGTTCATTCTTGATAGTAAAGTTAAGCTTTCTATACAAACTATGGGGATTTACTTGTTTTCGAGTTTAGTTGCGCTTCACACCTCTTATCTAATTTTTTTTTTCATCATCCATGAGCATCTGTCTATGTTATTGAAATTGCCTGATCTCACAAAAACAAAGAAGTTAAAAGCTTTTATGTGTTTAAGATCGAGTCTAGATTTGCATAGCATCATCTTGCTGCATTACTTGTGTCGTGAGTCGTGTTAGAGTCGTTTGAGTCGTGTCGGCTAGTAGACAATTAAATGCAGTAGATGAGACTTTGCTCGGGACGCGCAAATGGTAAGTGTGGGGGTATTTGATAACTCCACTATAGGAGTTATATTCTTATAGGATTCACCATCGATTTGGGTGCGTTTAGAGAGATTTGTATGAGAAATTGACCAATTCTTATATGTTTTGAGCATACTTGAGTATTTAGACTTCATTGTGTAATCCGGGCGTTTTATGCATGTTTTAGGCTTTATTTGTCGCATTTGATCTTCCGGTATTTGTTCGTGTTGTGGATTTCAGGGACCAGAAGCTTGGAGTGCGGATTTTGGAGCGGAAGCGAACTTCGGAAAGAAAGAAACTCAACGAATGCTTGAGAGAATGGACGAAGAAGAGTAGAAGCTAAGAGGATAAAAAGACTTGGCCAAAATTCAAGAGGAGTAAAAAGAAGCAACTCACTGGAAGTAGAGGATCACAAATTGTGATCACAAGATCAAGTGCAAGACCACATGGAAGATCAACGTGATCCTACAATTAAAAAATGTGATCCTATGATCACAAGATCAAGTGCAAGACCACATAGAAGATCACCGTGACTCTACAACTAAAAAAGGTTATCCTAGGATCACAAAAGGTGATCACAAGATCACATGATTGGATCTGGCGTGAGTAGAAAGGGGTAAAAGTGTTATTTCTGAAAACTAAAAAAAGAAGGAACGGGTTTAATAGTAGAGAACGACCTAGGGATGAGGATATTCATCAAGGGGACGCCGCCATTGGAGAGAAGATGAGCTTTCTTGGGAGCTTGGATACCATCGTTTGATTTTCTATTCTCTTCTCTTCTCTACTTTTTGTTGATGATCAATAAACTTTGTACTTTGATCATGTGTTTTAGTAGCTAAATCTTCTACTCGGGATATCTCATAGGTAGCTAGGGTTTGAACACCACGTTTGGTGATTTATGGATCTTGTTTCATGCTTATATGCTTAATTGAATGTGTTTTGTTTAGTTATGCTTGATTCATGAGTTTAATCTATCTTTCATATTGTTAGACGTAGCAATATGATTGATCTAGGTGATGAATATTAGAGGAATCAATATTCGTTGCTGGAACTTGAATCATGCACTAGCTGTATCTAGGGTTGAGGAATCTTGCTAGTTGGCTAAGAACTAAGAGTAGATCAAGAGAACATAATGCGTAGTTAAACTTGAGTAGGCTAGAGGAATCAGGTACGTGAGTTTAACTATAGGCTTTGGTTGAGGAATCTTCAAGGTAAATGTGCTCGTTTGGCTAAGTAGAATACATTCGTGTTACTAGAACATAAATCATTAATGGTGTGAGATCCCTAGTGAACCGAAGAGATATCCTGATGCTTATCCCACATATTAATCCCAATTTTAATAATTAGCTTGTTACTTACTTTCTTAGATTAGTCAAACAAACTTAATTACTTGCCCACATTAAAGTTAATCATCATAATTCGTTCACGAGAAGTCCTTTGGGTTCGACAAACCCGGATTTACCGGATATTACTACACACGACAACCGTACACTTGCGGAGATCGTGTCAGACGCCATACCAGATGAATTATCTTCTTAGGATCTTCATGCTCCACAATTTTTGCAGCCATTGAATATTAACTGAACAAGTAGATGGACTAGGATCTCCTTTTTTCCTAATACTCTGAATCAATTTGCGAGTAGAGACAGTGTAGTTACCATCATCGGAGTGGTTCCAATAAGGCTCATCTTAGGAAGGGGCCTCATTGATAGGAATAGAGCGAGTGAAGTCAACATTGACTTGCCACGGTAGCTCTTTGAGACGATCTTCATCTCTTTTCAAGAAATTTATTTTAGGGCATCAACCGTGAGATTTTCGGATCCCGACAGACAAGGCATAATGACATTAAAGGTGCTCAGCCGTTGTTGACAATAGTCTTTCAAAACTCAAATATGATTTCATGTGCCCACCTTCCGTAGTAAACCTGTTCTTAAAAGATCGCATCCAACAATAATAATCCGGAAGGTATATTATACTTGTTTCCTCTCACTTACTTCCACACTTAGAATGGAAGAGTCTCGAAAATATTTAGCTTTGAGCACTCTGCATAACAAAGAAGATGGTCTTCGTATGAATCTCCATGTTTGCTTTGCTAGCATAGCCACATTGAAGCCGTAGAAATCACAAAAGCCCAATCCACCATCATCTTTTTAAAGTTTCATCTTGTCCCACGCCAAATAATGAATTTTCCTTCTTTCTTAACCTCTTCCCCACCAGAAGAGTCTAACCAATTTTTCTGTGTCACAACATACTCTCTTTGGTAGTTAAAAAATAACCCATTGCGTAGTTAGGAACAACCTGAATCACTACCTTGATAAGGACTTCCTTTCCCGCTGCTGATAACTCTTTACATTTCCATCCCTTGAGGTTTTTGTTGATCCGCTCTGAAAGATAGCCGAATTTGGATGCTCTTCTTCTTCCAATAGTCTTGGGGAGTCCCATATAACTGCTATGTTCCTCGACTAGTTGTACTCTGCAAAGTTGACTCAACATGGTCCTTTCATCCGCACTTACATTATCAGAAAAGACACCATAGGACTTTTCTATATTCAATTTCTGAACCGAAGCTACTTAATAATTCGTTAGGATTTCTCAAATAACGCCAATATCAGTGCTTGTGGCCTTGGTAAAGATAAGACTGTCATCTGCAAAAAAATTAGAGAACACTGAGCCACCTCTAGAAGCAGAAAGCCCAGCTAAGCCTCCTTCCTGCACAGCTAAAGTAAGACTTCGAGAGAGAGTTTCCCTGATGAGAAGAAACAGATATGGCGATAAAGGGCAGCCTTGTCTAAGGCCCCTTTCAAGGATGATCAAGCCCTTCACTTCCCAATTAACTATTAGATTGTAAGAGGATGTGCATATACACTTCATCACCACGTCAATCATCTAGTTTAAGAAACCCATATGGTCCATAACAATACGCAGAAAGTCCCATTCAACTCTATCATAGGCCTTGCTCATATCTCCTTACAGAGCAAGAAAGCCAACTTTTCCTTTCTTTCTATTCCTCGTCCTGTGGAGCAACTCAAAAGTTGTTAAAGTGTTATCTGAAATCAATTTTCATAGCACAAAGGCACTCTAATTCTCCTGATATCAAAGAATCCAATATCAACTTGAGTCTGTTTGCTAGAGTTTTAGTAACAATTTTACAAATCGTGTTGCACAAGCTGATATGACGTAAATCAGTTACCTTCCTAACTTTACTTTATGAATCAAATATAAAAGTGTATGATTGTAACTGGCAACATCGGCTTTTCCGTTATGAATACTCAGACAAGTATCATCAACGTCTTTGCCAAGAAAGTCCCAATTTCTCTAAAAAATAGTGCCGGAAAGCCATCGTGTCCTGGGGCTTTGTACAAGGCTAACTGTTTTTCTCTGCTCGAACCTCTTCCCTCGGGATCCAATTCACAAAACGGCAATGCTCCAGTGAAACTAGTTCCTCCACCCCAGCTATCATCAGTTCCATCTATTATGCGCGTCGGATCAGTGGTTCTGAATATTCCTCTAAAATACCTGTCAATAATGGTATTAATCTCGTTCGGATACACCACCCACGTTACTGATTCATCTTCTATACCTTCAATTTTGTTCGTAGTTCGCAGGATAGAAGCCTTTCTGTGGAAGAAGCCTATGTTTTGATCACTCTTTCTCATCCAAGTCTCCCTCGAACGTTGACGCCACATATCCTCCTCCCTTATAAGAATACATAAAATGTTATAGGTACCTTTTGAGTTTCAATCAAAACATCCATTGTTTGAGGATTGTCGGCTAAATGCTAAATTCGACCTCTAAGCTGCTTGAGCTGACTTTTTATCCATCCGAAGGAGTTATTTTCCAACTGCTTCAAGGTCGTAGCTGTAGTGGAGAGCTTACTGTCAAGCTGATCTCCTGCTATGTTCATCTATTCTAAATAACTGTTTTTGCATCCTTAATGATGCAACCACATAGCCTCGATTTCAAATCTTCTGTTTACCTTAGCATTTTGCGATATGCGCACATTCCAATACACTTCTATTAGAATGCGAACTGACACCTCTGCAACCAGTTTCTCTACTCAAGCCCTACCAAACATATTACACCATTCATCAGTCTTTAAACAACGATCTTGTAGGGTTTTGATCATGGATACGCAGCGGAAAAGGATAATTTATCCATTCAATACCCTCCTAGAATCACAGGAAGAGAGACATAACGATGGTAAAGGAAGAAATCAAGATACACACCTTAGGGTTTCTCCTGTGATGAATTGTAACGTGAATTGTGTCACGTCTCTATAGTTGATCCACGCCTAGAGTTGATATCTAGATCTTCCTTCTCCTTTGTGCTAGCTAGGAATGGAGGAAGAGCAAGAAGAAATCACGCAACACGAGGCAACAAGGAGGTGGCGCCTCCTTTGTTGGCCGACGGGGTAAGGGCGGCGGCAAGGGGGCGGTCGGCCCTCTTGTTTGCTTGCTCTATCTCCTTTTGTTCTCTCCCACTCAAGTTATGATAAAAAGGCTCATAAGTGTGGGAAGGAAGGAAGGATCATCCTTTATATAGTCCAACAAATCCTTGTCAACTACCTAAAGGACCTATTCTAGTCCTACTAGAATTCGATTTAGTCCCTTCCATGCAAATTAGTCCTACTAACTTTGCAAGGTGTTGCAAAGTGATCCTTCTAATTAATTAATCATATTAATTAATTCCCAGATCTAGTTCAACTCTATATAGCGTGTGACCCCATAGGTTCTATCTAGTTGGTAGCAACACTTTGCTAATATGGAGCGGTCTCCAGCAAAACATCCATTCTAGCCAACTAATAGAATAGTCATCCGACAAACCTTGTACAAGTAATTGTCTCATCTCTTTGTCTCTATATCCGGATTGGACACGAGACATACAAGTCACACTCGTATATCCAATCCATAGTTTCTCGATCCTGGGAATAGCCTTACTCGTGCATATAACATCAATATCCTATATTGATTTATTTGAGTTCGGCCAGACATTCTATAAGCACTATCCCACGAGTGGACTAGGATATTTGCTTCCGTTATGTGGGAGGGACAAATTCTATCTACGTCCACTACGATATCTAAGCATGTTCTTATTGTATCCGGTACACGCCTTTATAGCTACCCAGTTACGGTGTAGCGTTTGACGCTACCAAAATCACAATAATCCACAACTAGAATATCTAGTGACTTCAAGTCTAAGGATGACAATACCATTGCACCACGAGAAGCGCTTGTGACTTAACATAACATGTATGTAGCCTTCTCGGAGATGGGTCAATCCAGTGCGCCATTACCCTTAATGCACTCCCATGATCATGATATCTCCATATCAATCCAACCCCATACTAGTCTATAGATGATTGTCCCATTAATCATTATACTGGACTAGGGATATTTAAGATAAACAACACAAATGCAAATCTAAGGACTTCATTGTATTAATTATCGAATAAATAATACCATGAATGTTCTAGCCAAAATAAATTCATACTAAACTAGATTGCCTCTAGGGCATCTATTCCAACAGTCTCCCACTTGCACTAGATCCAATCCGACGCATCTCGTATGCTCATGCTCCTAGTGTGACCTTCATGCTTCCATTTCACAAGCGGCTTTGTAAGTGGATCTGACAGATTCTCATCTGTAGGAATCTTGCATATCCGAACGTCTCCTCTATCGATAATATCTAGAATCAGATGGAACTTCCTGAGCACGTGCTTGGATTTCTGGTGCGACCTGGGCTCCTTTGATTGCCACAGTACAACTCTATTGGATCCGCAATGCTAGGAACCATACCAAGTTCAGAAACAAACTTTCAGATCCAAACAGCTTCCTTTTCTGCGCCATTTGCAGCAATGAACTCAGCCTCTGTTGTAGAATCAGCCACCGTCTCTTGCTTGGAACTCTTCCAGCTCACCGCTGCTCCATTCAGGCAAAACACATATCCTGATTGTGATCTAAAGTCATCTCTGTCGGTTTGGAAGCTTGCATCCGTGTAACCCCTTACACGCAAATCTTCCTCACCGCCAAATATCAAGAAATCATCCTTAGTTCTTCTCAAGTACTTTAGGATGTTCTTGACTGCAATCAAGTGACTCTCACCTGGATTGGACTGGTATCTGCTTGTCATACTCAAGGCATATGACACATCTAGTCTAGTACATAACATGGCGTACATGATAGATACTATGTCCGAGGCATAGGGAATTCTACTCATGCGTTCCTTCTCAATCTCATTGGAAGGACAACCACTCTTCGAAAGAGCAATTCCATGTGACATGGGCAAGAATCCCTTCTTGAAATCTTGCATGTTTAACCGTTTCAACACCTTGTCAATATATGTACTTTGACTTAGGCCTAGAAATCTCTTAGATCTATCTCTATTGATCTTTATACCGAGTATATAGGCTGCTTCCCCTAAGTCTTTCATTGAGAAACACTTTCCTAGCCAATCTTTAACAGATTGCAGCATGGGAACGTCGTTTCCAATGAGTAGTATGTCGTCCACATACAAGACCAGAAAAGCTACGGAGCTCCCACTAACCTTCTTGTAGACACAAGACTCATCTTCGTTTCTGATGAAGCCAAACTCTTTGACTACTTCATCAAAACGTCGATTCCAACTCCTAGAAGCTTGCTTCAATCAATAAACGGATCGTTGTAGCTTCTAGACTTTGTTGGCTTGCTTTGGATCTTCAAAACCCTCCGGCTGTATCATATACACGTCCTCGAGGAGATTCCCATAAAGGAATGCTGTTTTGACATCCATCTGCCAAATCTCATAGTCGTAGTATGCCGCAATCGCAAGTAGGATTTCTGATGGATTTGGTCATAGCGACTGGTGAAAAGGTTTCATCATAGTCAATACCATGAATCTGTCTGAATCCTTTAGCCACCAATCGGCACTATAGGTAATCACATTACAATCCATGTCGATCTTCTTATTGAAGACCCACTTGCACCCTATGGGTCGCGCCCCTTTGGGTGGTTCCACCAAAGTCCATACTTTGTTGGTATACATGGATTCCATCTCGGATCTCATGGCTTCTTGCCACTTCTGAGAGTCTGGCCCTTTCATGCCCTCTTCATAGGTAGTAGGCTCATCATCTATGAGCATTGTGTCACCGGAATCAGTCACGAGAAGTCCATACCTCTCGGGTTCCTGGCGCACTCTACTAGATCTACGAAGCTCTTGTGTTACCTGAAAAAGTTGTTCCACAACTTCTTCTGGATCCTGTTCTTGTTCCATAATCGGTTCAGTGATTTGTGGTTCTTGAATTTCTTCAAGTTCTACAGTCCTCCTACTTTCTTCTTTACAGACAAACTCTCTTTCTAGAAACACGCCGGACCGAGCAACAAACACTTTGTTCTCAGTTGGATTGTAGAAGTAGTAACCCTTAGTTTCCTTAGGGTACCCCACAATTTACACTTATCCGACTTTGGCCCTATCTTTTCTGATTGTAAATGCTTTACATAGACATCGCAGCCCCAAATCTTCATGAACGACAATGTGGGACGCCTCCCACTCCACATCTCATGTGGTGTCTTCATGAATGATTTAGATGGAACACAGTTAATGGTGAAAGTTGCACTTAATAGAGCATAGCCCCAAAATGATAATGGAATATCGTTTTGACACATCATAGACCAAACATATCTAATAGGGTTCGATTCCTCCTCTCGGACACGCCATTCCATTGTGGCGTTCCGGGTGGAGTGAGTTGGGACACGATCCCACACTCTCTAAGATAGTCGTAAAACTCTTGGCTCAAGTATTCTCCTCCACGATCCGATCGTAGAGCCTTGATACTTTTGCCAAGTTGCTTCTCTACTTTACTCTTGAATTCTTCGAACCTTTCAAAGGATTCGGATTTGGCCCTCATGAGGTACACAAATCCATGTCTACTGTAGTCATCAGTATATGTAATGAAGTAGACGTAACCACCCCTGGCAGGCGTGGTAAATGGCCCACACACATCAGTATGTATGAGCGCCAATTGCTCACTAGTCCTCTCACCTTTCTTATTGAAAGGGGACTTTGTCATTTTTCCTAATAAACAAGTCTCGCATGTCTCATATGATTCAAAATCAAATGAGTCTAGTAGTCCATCCTTATGGAGTCTAGACACACGTTTCTCGTTTATGTGGCCTAAACGACAGGGCCATAAATAAGCATGATTTAAATCATGTATTTTAATCCTCTTGGTATTAATGTTGTAGAAAGGATTGCTTAGATCAAGGACATACAGTCCATTAAATAATTGCGCACTACAATAGTGAATATTATTAAAATAAAAGGAACAACAATTGTTCTTTATTGAAATAATAAAACATTCCTTGTCCAAACAAGAAATAGAAATAATGTTTCCGCTCATAGCAGGCACAAAATAGCAATTATTTAATTCTAAAACTAATCCTGAAGGTAGAGATAGCTCGCACACACCCACGGCCAACGCAGCAACTTTTGCTCCATTCCCAACGCGCAGATCTATCTCCCCTTTAGCCAATCTTCTACTTCTCTTTAGATCCTGCACATTTCGAAAAATGTGAGATCCACATCCAGTATCTAATACCCATGATGTAGAGACAGTTAAATTGAAATCTACAACAAAAATACCTGGTGGTGGTGGAATCACTATTCCAAGCCTCTTGTCCTCAGATATTTTGGGCAGTTCCTCCTCCAGTGTCCAGGCTGACTGCAGTAGTGACACTCACCTTTAGTCACACCTTTAGCAATGCCACCAACAGGCTTAAGGGCAGGTTCCTTGGACTTGGAAACTGACTTGCCTTTGCCCTTGGAGGATGAGGCAAACCTTTTGCCCTTTCCTTTCTTCACCATCATAATGACCTTGCCCTTACCCTTGTTGATGCTTTGTTCAGCTGTCCTCAACATATTGAGTAAATTTGGCAGTGGTTTCACGATCTCGTTCATGTTATAGTTCATGATGAACTGTCCATAACTCTCAGGCAACGATTGCAACACGAGATCGGTTGCCAACTCTTGGCCGACCGAAAACCCTAGTCGCGCGAGATTCTCCAAGTACTTGATCATACGGAGTACATGGGGTCCCAATGGGTTCCTTTCACCGAGATGACACTTGAACAATGTCTTAGAGACCTCATACCTCTCAACCCTTTCCTTCTCTTGGAAGAGCTGCTTCAGATGCTCGATCATATCGACAACATTCATGTTTTCGTGTTGCTTCTGAAGCTCAGAAGTCATGGTGCATAGCATAAGTCAAGCTTCATCATTAGCGTCTTCAACACGCTTTTGATACGCCTTTAGGGCTGCAGGGGTATTGTTCTCTGGACCTTCAGGAACTTGCTTCTCTATTGCGTACAGTTTCTTCTCTTGCTTGAGAACAATTCTCTAATTTCTTGTACCAATCAAGGAAGTTGGTTCCAGAGAGCTTGTCCTTCTCAAGGACAGATTGTAGGGAATGTTGTGAACTCGATGAGTTGTTTGCCATTGGAATTCTACAAAAGGAAAATACGCAACTTTTAGTATTTATGAATTTTTGACTATATTCAATAATGGCTAGTTTATCAAATATAGCTCTCACTATTTTTCTACGGATTAATAACCATAAAGATATTAATGCGGAAGATATCCTTATATTTTATAGTGGGTCAAGATCCATGTTTCATCTCCTTATGAGCTTGCTTTGGCAAGTCACCCATAATTTGACTACTTTAGGTAGGAACGATTTCCAATTGCATCCCTATGCAACTCTTGGTTCAATTGGGCAAATAAATCCTTATTTATCCATCCGCATGGATAATCCCAATTGATTGCCTCTAGGTTTTTAATCATATTAATATCCTAGTTGTGTCCAACCTCTTATTTAAACAATTGCACATAACTTGTTTGTCCCATCGCATTCCATCATTATGAACCAAGTCGCCTTGCTTTGGCATGCACGAACTTGATAAATCATGATGATAATGAGTGTTTAAATAACGAGAAGGCAAAACACAATATTTGAATTTTGAAGGATTTTCAAATTCAGTTTTAATTGTTTTGTTGATCCTTATCAACTGACCTATCTATTTGAGTTTGGGCATAACTCCAAATAATAGATTTGGGTTGTCTAATTATCTTATTATCCTAATTGCATGCATCATCCATACACCAACCACAAAATAATAAGACAATAAAATAAACAATCACAAAATAAATAAAAAGTGATGTGGATATGGCCTTTTCTAGACTAAGATAATTCCAAGCCAATGGAATTATCTATGAACCCTAAAAGCAAACACATCTCGATGCGTCTTCATCTTTTGGTCCATCCTTCATAGTCATGTGGAATTCTCCATGCTCCATCTTTTGTGGCTTCCTTTGGCTTTAGGCTTCTTTTTCTTCAATCTTGGCTAACAATCTATTCTATCTAGCACTAGCTAATAACTATACTAGATAGAATAAATCTCACAAGTTGATAAAAAAAAATGGCTCGCAGGCCATAAAACCCTAATTAATTATTACAAAAAATTGATCAGCTCGCAGGCGTAAACCAAACCACAAAATTAAACAATCACACCAAACCACATCCTAAGGTCATATCCAATCACCATGCGATTTGCACATAAACAGTTAAAATCCAATTTTAACGCGCTTGGTCAATTTTAATTGATTTTAGGAATTTTCTAGGGTTAAAACGGTCCAAGGGGCCCAACAATCCAATTGCCCGAACCCCAAAGAGGACCCCCACGGCCTTGGGCCGACCGGCCCCTAGCCCACACGGCTAGGCCGTGCGCTAGGGCTGCCCCGGCCCCTAGGCCGTCCCTTACTTGGGTGGCAAGCAAGGAGGGGCGGTCCCCTTAGGGGGGCCGAACCTCTATGGGATTTCTTTCCAAAACAACTCCCTTGCTTGTTGCCCAAGTTTGGTTGTTTCCTTATTTGAAAAGAATTCCTTCTTTCAATAGGATACCCAAACCCTAGATCAAAGATCCTAAAATTTCTCAAACTCACTAATTCATGCATCCAATGCAAAAACTAGGTCTTGTTTTGTTTGATTATTGACAAATTGCATCATATGCTTGATTTTTCTTGTTTTACGCGATAAACAATTAATTTAAAGTGTAAAACTATCAGAACGTAACACAAAAGACACGTTTATGCTCTACGATCTGTGGCTCTGATACCACTGTAGGGTTTTGATCATGGATACGCAATGGAAAAAGATAATTTATCCATTCAATACCATCCAAGGATCACTGGACAAGAGACATAACGATGGTAAAGGAAGAAATCAAGTTACACACCTTAGGGTTTCTCCTGTGATGACTTGTAACGTGAATTGTGTCACGTCTCTATAGTTGATCCACGCCTAGAGTTGATATCTAGATCTTCCTTCTCCTTTGTGCTAGCTAGGAATGGAGGAAGAGGAAGAAGAAATCACGAAAAACGAGGCAACAAGGAGGTGGCGCGTCCTTTGTTGGCCGACTGAGTAGGGGCGGCGGCAAGGGGATGGCCGGCCCTCTTGTTTGCTTGCTCTCTCTCCTTTTGTTCTCTCCCACTCAAGTTATGATCAAAAGGCTCATGAGTGTGGGAAGGAAGGAAGGAGCATCCTTTATATAGTGCAACAAATCCTTGTCAACTAACTAAAGGACCTATTCTAGTCCTACTAGAATTCGATTTACTCCCTTCCTTGCAAATTAGTCCTACTAACTTTGCAAGGTGTTGCAAAGTGATCCTTATAATTAATTAATCATATTAATTAATTCCCAAATCTAGTTCAACTCTATACAGCGTGTGACCCCATAGGTTCGATCTAGTTGGTAGCAACACTTTGCTAATATGGAGCGGTCTCTAGCAAAACATCCATTCTAGCCACCTAATAGAATAGTCATCCGACAAACCTTGTACAAGTAATTGTCTCATCCCTTTGTCTCTATATCCAGATTGGACACGAGACATACAAGTCACACTCGTATATTCAATCCATAGTTTCTCGATCATGGGAGTAGCCTTACTCGTGCAAATAACATCAATATCCTATATTGATTTATTTGAGTCTGGCCAAACATTCTATAAGCACTATCCCTCGAGTGGTCTAGGATATTTTCTCCCGTTATGTGGGAGGGAAAAATTCTATCTAAGTCCACTACGATCTCTAAGCTTGCTTCTTATTGTATCCGGTACACGCCTTTATAGCTACCCAGTTATGGTGTAGCGTTTGACGCTACCAAAATCACAATAACACACAACTATAATATCTAGTGACTTCAAGTCTAAGGATGACAATACCATTCCACCACGAGAAGCGCTTGTGACTTAACATAACATGTATGTAGCCTTCTCGGAGATGGGTCAATCCAGCGCGCCATTACCCTTAATGCACACCCATGTGTTGGATCATGATATCTCCATATCAATCCAACCCCATACTAGTGTATAGATGATTGTCCCATTAATCATTATACAGGACTAGGGATATTTAAGATAAACAACACAACTTTAAATCTAAGGACTTCATTATATTAATTATCCAATAAATAATACAATGAATGTTCTAGCCAAAATAAATTCATACTAAACTAGATTGCCTCTAGGGCATCTATTCCAACAGATCTAACATTTCTCTAATGGAGGCTTCATATGCCTGATTGTTGCTCCAGGTGAAACGGGTACCTGAAAATATCCAGTAACTAAAGACGCTGAACAATGCTGCAAAATCTCTCAATCTGACTGAAGGGTACTGATCTGCCCCCTGCCTTGTCTAACAGAGATGAGAAGGACTTGAATTCTTCTATCATGCACCAAGGGCAGACCCCTATGGCATAGACGTTCCAGAAGCTGCCAGGAGTGGTGACGCTCGTCCCTAGCTGGGTCACCATAAAAACATATTAAAAAACCTTGCCTTGGGTCATCCCAAAATCTTAACAAGCCATGAATGTAAAATTTGGACGAGTTCATGAGAGAAAAGTCGATACTATCATCGCATAAAGAGCTAATCCACAACTTCTTCTTCTACTACTTCCATTGTTGTTACAATCTCGAAAAATTCCGTTAAAAAAACTCAATCTTCTCTTAATATGATCCATTTCAATTTCATACAATCTTCTTTCTAGCAGAAAAACAAGATTTGGCTTATTTCTCCTCACTATATCGTGAAGAGAAGTAACACTACGAGGGTTTCCAAGCCCCCGCACGTTCCAGCTTAAAAAACTCATTGTTTCTAGATGAGCTATATCACAGCCTCAGCTAATATCTTATTTGGGTTCTTCAAGGCTGCCCCATCCTGTGTCGGAATCTAAATCTCATAAACCTGGTGAATCCCGTATTTTTCCTTGAAAACTCCTTTACTGCTTTTTCGGTTGCTTCCTTTGTACCATTGTCCGAAGTAGATTCTGAGTTCTTGTCAGCCATATGTCATGATTGAATTGTACTGTTTGAGCTCTTGTTTGCATGTTGATGTTGTTGCCCTCCGGTTAGATTGAGCATCGTTTAGGTTGGTTGGGGAAACTTCATTGCCCAACCCTATAGGTGGTAGTGACCCTCTTTTGATTCCACGCCCTCTGCCACACATATTGGAACCATCCCCTCATCCTAGATTTTAACCCCGAAGCTTATCGTTCTGGTTAGGAGATAGGTTGGTTTCCGAGCTTTCTCTTCAGCCTCTTGGTTTTGGTGGCTTGTGTATTCAGTACTCCTTCACATTTCTTCTCCCTTGATAGTTTCTTCTAATTTTCTATGATTGTGATTGCCTGTCTTTCTTTTAACGGATTGTCAAAAGCCTTCATCGTTAGATTTTGAGTGCTGCAATTGACAGGATCTGCTTCCATCGAGGCTACAGACCGATCTTCACCATCACTCGCCTGTTCATCCTCATCCTCATAATCTTCTTCATCCATCCCTGTTGCAGCAGACTTTGCTTGACCCATCACCCTCTGCTTCAAACTTATCATCGTCCACATAAGAATCAAACAATTTCCACCGCGGGGGGTGGTTTGAAAAACAACCACTACCCGTAACCCATATTGTGTTTCGGATGTGTGTTCGCATCCAAAGCAGTTTTGCATTCGCCACTATAGTGTCCAATCTTTCCGCACAATGAACACAAGGAGGGGATTCTCTCATACTTATAATCTAGTCACATCTTCTCGTCCAGCGCCATGATATAACCTCCCCTCCCAAGAGGTTTTTGTAATCTCGAGATGTACTCTAGCCTTCATGTCGTCACCGCCATGGCATGTTTAAACTCTGGGATCAGTTTCCAGGAGCTCTCCCATCTTCTTCAAAGCCTTGCCGAGATCTTCCTCCGTTTGAAGAAACCATGGAAGGTTTCTTACCTGAATCCAAACATCAAAGGTATCAAAAGATACGTTGTCAGACCTAGCTGGAACCTCCCAAACCTTGAGAAGCAGAAGATTATCATCAAAGAGCCAAGGATCGCCTTTGAATACGTTCTCCTTCGAGACCTCGGATGGAAACCGAAATATGAAACGATTGGGACTCATTTCATGTATGCGAATACCCTCCCCCTCAAGCTAGATTTTTTTGAACAAAACTTTCGTAGTCCATTCATTGAAGCATATTGGTAGTATGAACGATCCGATCAAATAATGGTCGTGCCCTTTGATGGCATTTAGACAATAATCTTTCGAAAAAACATCAACTTCTTCCTCTTCGAACGATAGTTTTCCGAAGTCATGATCCAGTCCTGTCGGAGTCTCCATCTTCTCAAGCATTCGTCGTCGACAGGGAGGCAGAAGCCGCTATCTCAGAAACCCCTAGAATTCGCCTGTGTCTCTCCGAGAAACTGGGAGCCAAATATCCTCATGAAATTTTTTGATTTTGTTAGATAGTTTCTTTTCTTGTTAACTGCCTATTTAAATAGCTAACACCTTGATACAAACTAGCCACAATTCATTATTTACTTTCCCTAAAAGATGGAAAAATATCAATGTTTACTTTCTTAAAATGTTATGGTACAAATATATTTTAAAAATTGGTTACCATCTTCTCTCTCGTCAATTAGACATGGAAGAAATCAACAATAGTCTCTGAGGCGTGCTCTTGAGAGAGCCTCATAGAGGTGAGAGTTTTTCTTTTACACAAAACCTAGTTTCATCACCAGCAGCCATCACAGTGAGCAGAGGGCTCACAGTTGTTGCTTGGTTGGAACATTCTTGATATATAAGGCCATAAAGGAGTGGGTGACGAAAGACGCTTTGAAGTGAGTTTGGAGGATGAATAAGGAGGTAATCATAGAAGAGGCTAGTAATGAACTTTTTTCCTTCAAGGTTAGATATTTGATCCTCATGGAAAGAGTGTTTGATGGAGGTCCATGGTCTTTTGACGATGAACTGTTGGTATTACGTCGATAGTCTCCAACGGTTCCAATTAATCACATTTGAGTTCAACACATTTTACTTCTTAATCCGAGTCAGAGGACTACCATTCCACCAGTTGAATAAGGAAATTAGTAGAACAGTGGGAGGACCGCTTGAAAAAGTTAGTCAGGTGGAGTCCAGAAATTGACAACCAAGGGAATGGCCGATTTCTCAGGATCCGGGCGGCAATCCTGGTTGATAAACCCTTGAGAGTAGAAGCTAATTACAGAATTAGAGGAGAAAATATATGGGTAAAGTTCAAAAAACGAACGGGTAGCCAGTGTATACTCATATTGTGGTTCTATAAAGCACTCAATTATGAATTGCCCTTTGGATGAGGTACTTGACAGTAACAACACATAACCCCATATGTTCCCTAGATTCTGGTTCATGGAGGAGAGATTAGACACGGAAATGAAGTTGAAGATAAATATGGTTTCAGCTTCTGAGGCGTGCGGACGCTACTGTGAGTCACGAGTCTAAGAAGGTGTTCCATGAAGGGGAGGTTGGGGTCAATGGTCAATCAGAAGGTTTGGCAAAAATCTCAAGATTTGGGATGAAGATGAGGATAAGGATGAGGACAGATCAATTCCAAACTATAGTGGCTCAGCTGGAACGGAAGATATGGAGGATTCGTATAACTTCGGAAAATCATCAAATACACTCAGAGACTCCGATTGGCTGAAATTCAAGAAGGGTTTCTTGTACGTGAAGTCCACTCAGAGACTCCGATTGGCCGAAAAGGTGTCCGTCCATGTATAGTCCCACCGGCAGGAGAAGCAGGGTATCATCAAACTTTCAAGGACTCAGATCCTCTTGCTAGCCTGAATCATTCCTCACAAAACGACGCTTGTGATTTGATTGACTCCGGCGGAACGGTCCAAACCAGGCTCGTCAATCCCTCTCGGAGCTAGAGAAGTTGAATTTAACCGTTTTCCTCGAGAAAATATCAGAGAGAGAGAGGTGGTGTAGTAGATGGAATTTTAATACAGATAATATTGGCACTTCTGTCTGCAATTCGAATCTTCCGCTCTGGTGGGATTCATAAAAGAGACAAAAATAGCAACTTCAACTAGCCACTTGTATTAATCACTTCAAACTCATTGGGAAAGTTGATTCCACTGCATCCCCCTTAATTCAGTATGCATATTGGTCCCCACCTTGTGCAGGAAAAATCGAACTCAGCACTGATTGTAGCAAGGATGGGAAGCTATGGAGGAGTGGTCCGTGATGAGACAGGACGATGGATTAAAGACTTGATGAGACAGATCGGACACAATGCGGACTTAGAAGCTGAGGTTTGGGCGATTCACAGAGGGCTTGTTATCATTCATCTTGATCATATAGTCTAAATTGAAACAGACTCCCAAGAAGAGATTGACTGCATCAATGGGAGTGTCACGGACTACTTTTCCTACCAGACCCTGAACCAAGACATCAACATACTCCTTAATTGCTCCTTTACTAACATCATTCCTAGGGAGCCGATGCAGGGCCCAACATAGGAAGGAGCCAGAATGATTTTATTGTCTTTTTGGATGACGTCCCACAGGATCTTGCTAGCTTAGTTATCAGGGACATGGTCTCACAGCACTAGAAACTTGTTAGTTTTTCCTTTTTTCTTTCGGCTTTCGTTCTTAGTTGTTGATTAATTTCCGACTGATTAAAAAAAAAAAAAAAAAAAAAAAAAAAAACTAGCCACTTCTATCAAGCTAACCATTGTATAAAGATAATTGGATTACCAGAAAAAATTGTGGAAAACATTATCTGCTTAGTAGTGCTCATATTCATATCAAACAACAGTTGACGTTACAGAGTCAGCTCATACACATTCTTAAACTACAAAATGATATTACATTAACGGTAAGCAAGCACAAAGGTTAACTGTGATTTACAACGCTGATTATACAACTCACGGAACTATTCCTCTTTCTCCTTTTTCAGGGTGGATAATATCGCTACTATTCAGTGGAGGAGACCGTATACGTGTTGATGATGGTGTTGCAGATACCTAAATTATCGCTTTTTGCTCTTTGTCTTCATAACTCGTGATTTGCCCATTTCGTTTGGCGGCTTCCAAATGATATCCTCAAGTTTGTCGCAGAAGTTCTTGTAAAACTGAAACACAAGAAAGCGGAGTCTCAGAATACATTAAGATTATATTCTTCTTCAAGCAGTGAATGAGCAAAATGGTAAAGAAGGTGATGAAAGAGCTTTTCACTTTGAAATTTCTGCAGCATGTTTGCCATTTTGAAGTTCAATACATGCTCAAGCTTTGGAAGCTCAAGAATTGGAATATGGGAGTAACTGACCTTTAGGTATTCACTAGCATCTCCTGCTGCCTTCCGAATGTCAACCATGACGAAAGTCGGAGCAACTTGGAAAACCTGGTTTTGTAAAGCGAAATATTTAGCAATAGTAGATTGCGACAACTACGAGTAATAGATGTTTAGGGATTTGTGAGCACAAACTTCAAGAATGACGGAAAAATATGAAGTCTTGTTTGTCGAAATGCGTTCCACCCTCATCTGAAAGAAAATAAGTAACTATGATTAATCACGAAACTCCCTTGGTGAGGGCACTATACATACACGAGTCAATAGGGCACTCCACATAACTAAAAGAATCTTGGGAATCCTTCAAAATGCTAAATAAATCAGAATACAAAGAATATAGGTACGAGATGAATTGAGTTACCCAACTTCTGGCCAAAATTACTATGATGAAGAGTTGATGATTATTCACCTTAAAGTTACGGATATGTGTCTTGAAACTCATTGATTGTGCTACTACTTCCATAGTTGACAGAACCACATTTGCTGGCTTCTGGGAAACAAAGCGTGTTTGGCGCTCCACAGTGTCCTGCTAAAAAAATAAAATAAATAAATAAATAAAATCGATATTTAGGATACTTGAAGCCTTGTCGAAATGAACAACAAAAGAAGAACATAGTAAGACATCTAAAATTAGCTGAGTGACATGATTCGTGAAACGCAATGCTAAGGAGAACTGGAAAATATATATAATTTTAGAATTGCATTGCTCGCACCTTCTGGCGGTCAAACAATGCTGCAAGGTTTAAACCTTGAGAAAGAATAATGAGGTCAAACGCATTTAGATTTAGAGGACCACCATCCTCATTCTTGTAGCCAACATCCACTTGTTCTTCCTGCAAAATGATGAACTTTTTGAACAAGATACCAAAGAGAAACCCTACAAATTTCATGGACGAAAAAAAATAATGAAACTTTAAAAATTACAAAGAAAATGAGGATTGACAGAAAAGATTTCTCCTGAACGAATATTGACAAAACAAAATCACTAGAAAGAACCCCGGAAGAAATTAATTTATCGGGATGAACCCAGAAGCTGTAGAAGTAGTCAAGTAGAAGATAAGACAAGGAAAATCATTTCATAAAGAGTGAGATGGATATGACGTATAGGAAACCCAAACATGGCTCTAGACATACCAACATTAAGCTCTAAACTAATTCCGCCCGTCTCTTTGACCTCTGTAATACTCTGGAGATGACTTTTCAATAGTCCAACATACTGAGATGCAAACACACAAAGAAAATGTCATGTCTACACTTTCTGGATCTCCTTAGAATCACAACAAGCGCTCTCCTTACTGCCCAAAACCCAAATCCAGACCTAGTTGGGCACAACTGCTATGCACTCCCACCAGCATCCATCCCATTTTGCAACAATAAGATTCACACTAACAGAAAAAACAAACAATATATGATTACACAAATAGAATTGCACCAATTCATCCCTTCAAGACTTGTCCCCAATTCTCTCTTTCATCCACTCCTATTTCATAACCAACACAATATCGTAAATCAGGTCGTTTACGTGCAATCCAGGTCTCTATCTCTCTCTCTTGATTTGCATTCTTAATTAAAATTCTGTATAGATGTTGACAGGTACCGAATATCTTGAATTTGGATGTGTTTGGATGAGTAGTTGTTGCTGTTGGTGGGGAAGTAAAGGGGAGCTTTTCATGCTGTGGATGGAGATATAGGAGAAAATGAGGAGGTTGAGTTCGCGACAAGCCTCATTTCGACTCCGGACATCTGATTCTGATAACAAGAATGATAGTGGCGCTGAAAGTATCTGCAGACTATTCACAATCACCTTATACTACAGTTTATAATTGGTCCAGTGGTACCATTACCAATACTATTCGGGTATTTTGGGTTCTTACACTTGCCTCTTGACAACTATCTTCTTCAAAACCACAAGGGGCGAAGAGTACGTGAAGTTGAAATTATTGCCGTGGTCGATGCGGTTAAGTGCAGTTTACCATAATTTATGCAAAATGAGAACACCAAATTGATAGAAAGCGTGGGCAGAAATTGTTTCATCTATCGACCCTATACATAAGAACTAATACACTAAATTGAGTGACAAACAAATTTCCAGGAGTGAAAAATATCTTCTGTATACACTCTATAAAGGTGAATTCAGTTACCATTCACAAGTTCAGGAATTCACCCGCTTCAGATACTGATAAGTAGAGTATTAAGAAAAAGAAAAGGGCAAGTACCGAATAAGCTCAAAAGTTGTTGGAAATTTGGCACAATAGATATCTAAAATATTCAAGCATAAAAAGGCGTATGTATTTCTTAATCGTGCAGCATAAGTTGTCAACGGTAATGCATTGACCAGATTCAGCGCAGAAAAACAAGATCATCGTCACAATAATACTGTAATTGATAGCTGATGGCCTTATAAAACAATTCAATTTGTAATATCAGGATTAAGAAGAAGGATTGCAGAAAAACAAGGCTCAATAAGTTTGGATTCAGCACAAAAGTAACTTCAAGTACGAAGATTCATTAATAAGAATAGATTACTGGTGGCATCAATTTGTATCAGAAATAACGAATTGCGGAACTCTCCCATTGAGGGCTTTTGAAGATAACCCAACTATTATTAGATTATCAGTGACATGGAAAGGGAGAAGGTAATGGAAGTGAACAAACCTCGGTTTCATCAAAAGCAGCATTAACATCATCCAGATTTACATCTTCATATTCAACAAGCTTGACTGGAACATATCCCTTTTTAAACCACTCATCATTCTTAATCCCTTCAATGTGGATACGCTGCAGATATAAAAACTAGATGTGAGCAAGTAACAAGGTGCGTGGGAAGAGAAACGTGTTAGTAACATCACCAGCGGCAACAATAGCTTTTTCGCCCATTGAATAAACTTAGTTTATATGTCTACATCTGTCGCTAATTTTTTTTACTAAAACACTCATTTTCTCCGTTTGGACCATAACTCCTCCACCCCCCAAAACCAAATCCACCCCCCAAAACCAAAAGGCTACCTACTACATAAGCTTGCATGGAATCTACGTCCTGCACTTATACCCTAATATATCTCAATTTCTAGTATGAGAACGTTAGCAATCTTTATATTGGATCTTTCTGTTTTTCCTTTTTGTTGGTACAAATGATTCTATTTTTTCTTGGAACCAACTACTTCGATAACACCCGTAATGGGCAACCAGATATATACATCTATGGATCAGTTGTGAATATTTCATCTGTCCTATAAAGCAACCCCCCTAACAAATCTGAACTGAACAAATCATGAGCAGCTATTTAAATACAAATAAAACCTTATAATCCTTGGTGATCCCTATGAATTCAATTTATCTCTCACAATAAAAAATGTAAACATGAAAGCAAATTTGCAACTGATTGCTTTCTGCATGCAAGCTTTTGTCCAAACATGAGGGCTGCATAAGCTTTTTTTTTTTTTTGTCACTGCTTTCCTGACTACTACCCCCTGTTATTTCTGTGAAGAAGGAAGGACCACTACCAGCGGCAAGACACAGTCCCAGCCCAGGATCACTTGGACCATGTATGATAGACCCTTAGTATGCTGAGCAATTTCTTAATTAAAACATCAACACGTATGGTTCAAACGTAGGTTCATGTTTCAAGTAAATATGTCCACCTTTGTACAGTTGATTTCATCTCTACTTTTGTGTTTCAATTTTTTCTCTCAAACTCAATCAAATGTGAACACATTAAATCTCCAGTAGCTCAGTGTTTAATCTTGTCCCTCGATTAAGAAATGGGTTGTGAGATGAACTCAATTCCTTCACTATGAAGGGACCACACCGCATCATGATTTTTGTGACATCCACTTGTGCAAAAGCCCTAGCTTACGAGTAAGGATCCGGAATCACACTTATCAACCACGTGTACCACTCTTGATACTCTGATGTAGAATACTATCTCACACATGACCATGGACGGATCCATGTATAGAGTTGTGGGGGCTATAGACCCCACTCAAGTTTCAAAATTGCAATTTTACCATACGGACTGTGAATTGAATTCACTTTAGCCCCCTCTGAAATTGTACAATAACTACCACTACTTAGGTAAATTCATTTAACTTTCTCACATTAGACTTTAGCCCTCACTATGGCAAAATCCTGGATAGCCCTACGCATGACCCCTAATAGTCGAATCATGTTCTTCGATAAAAAAGTTCAACTACAGAGGGTCGAAGTCAAGCTAAAAATATGGAAGAGTAAACACAAATTACAAACAGCATGAGTCTCCAAATAGAGAAAGTGCAAGAAAGATTACAAATCAAGGGACCCTACAAGGTTCAGAAGATAGGAACGCAGTTGCAGACTACTAGTCTGGAGAAAGAAAAGACGGAGAGCATTGACAGCCAACCCAGAAGTACAGTGAGGGGTTTTAATTGTTGGAGCATCTCCAATAGATTAGGAAAACGCGTAATTTTATAGGCAAAAAAAAATCAAGTGAAATTAGAAGATCCAATAGGTTATATGTATATTGTTATGCAAAATACAAAATAGGCATTCACTTTGCCAGACTTTGCGAAGATTATTCCCCCGCTATCATCATTTTTTTATATTTTAAAGGTTTGACAGGCATTCCTTGCATTCGTATAACGTACCCGACAATTTAAACCCACATTCCTATAATTTCTCAGCCACTATTCCTATATATTTCTACATTATGATAGCTAATTTCCAAAAATTTCTCACCTACAATTGATCTCGACCGTGTGTTTGTGAAGTGAAGAATAAAGAAGAACAGATATTTTGCATTATTTTTGCCTAACTATAGTTGGAAAAGAAGCATGAAAATCCTTTTATGCATAATACAAAAGTGCAATTTTAGTTAGAATTAGCATAAATTTTGCATATTACTATTGGAGATGCCCTTAGGAAGCTCAGCTAATAAGACATGGATCTTACACTGAAGTCAGTTGGTAAGAGGGTCGGCTGAGAGGATTCAATGCCAAAATTCTTGGTGGAACAGAGATGGAAAACCATAGCTACCAGCACTTGTGACATTCCATTTCCCAAGTTCCATTATCCAGACTTTTGACGGGTTGAACCATAAAAGTGCGATCAGAGAGCTGCACAACTGATGTTTATATTCAAATTCATCGAGTGGATGATCTGAGAGGAACTTACTGCCTCCTTACATAGAAGGAGACTAATCTGCCACTCTTTCAATCAAACCAAAGTATTTACAGGAAACTCCTTCATTAAAGATGCATGACCCTCATTTTATCGCGAAGTGCACACTGCGAGAACACTAATTGGAGAGAAAAACATTTAGGGTGTGTTTGGATGAGGCAAAACATGAAATCCATCAAACTTGTGATTTTTTATCAAAGCATTTCCAATTCCTTGTTTGGACAAAATATCAGTTGGGATTTTGAAAATGCGGTCATTAGAAATTGGAACTCACTCGCCAAATCGCAAGTTTCAATTTAACCTAACTAGGTTTCATTTACAAGATTCCAACTGTTAGTCAGTTTTTCACTCAAAATTCTTAATTGTTTATCTATAATGTTTTACATATATTCTATTCATAAATTTACCAAACCACCACCACGCAACCACAGAACCACCACTTCGACAGCCACCGCCACTGCCACCGTATTGACCACCATCGCACTAAGTCTACCGCCATCAACACTACGCCTCACAGCTGCAGGCAGCGAAGCGGTGGAGGAGTCAATGACAGCGTACAGAAGGTAGCCCAAGTATTTCAGGGTTTGCGGAGTGCCAATTATTGTAGGCTTCATCATAGAGAAGATATGAATATTACTTAAAAACCCAAACATCAATAGCAACCAAGCCCAACCAAAATTTCATTTATTATCCAAGCAAGGAATTAATTAGATCCTATCATATGAAATATACCTTCATTTGGAATCCTATTGTTGCAAAATTTCAACATATTTTGTAATTATTCATCCGAACACACCATTAGTATGAATAAATGATGAACCAATACAGCTCCTTTGATGAAGTTTCGAATAAATGTTAAAGAGCATCAAGACGCCTAATGCATATAATAATGTGGTTTTCTTCTAAGGTTCAACTATTCAGAGCCTGCAGTGACGTCTGAGAAGCAAAAAATCATGCCTTCAAAAAAGTTGCAAACATAATTCAATCATTGCCTAACCCGAAAACAGAAAATACATACAGTTTCAGGATTTGGGTCCAAGATTTGTTGTATTAGAGATTTTGCCCCAACTGGAAACCATGATGGACAGGCAAAATCTGCTCTCTCTATCTGCAAAAAAATAGAGACAAATACGAAAACACCAGTTAGCAACTTGACAGATGAAAAACAGAAGAGTGGGTAACAATTAAGTTAGATAAGGACCAGAATTCCATTAGCAACAAACTTTTTCTTGAGTGGAAACCCTAACTACTTTGAACTTTGAAGAGAAATTGGATATTTCCTAATCATCACCGTCCAGAAGGCGAATTGACGAGAACCAACAAAGGATGATCACAAACGTTAACGGCTAAAAGAGACGGTTGAGATGGAAGGGGCACAGTGAGATTTGAGTAAACAAGCATCTACATAAGCTAGATCGACAAGAATCGAGGAATGCGGGAGCCATTTGACAGAAAATAAATCAGTAAGCTTGCAAAGAATGGTTTGATACATAGTCAGAATCAGAATTCTACTACGGATGAAAGAAGGTTAAGGCAGTATGTCTGTACAGAAAGGACCCAGTGCTCTTTACTATAACAAAATGTATAGTAGAACCCCCCAGAGAAATAGCTTTGTATTGCTGACCTCCAACAGACAGATTATTTAGTGTAACTTTCCTGAGCCTAGATTGTACTGAGTGAAAAGAGCGGCTGATGGACACTCTTCTTCCAAGTACAGAAAAATTAGAACAATCGATTCAGCTCAAACAAGCAACATAGACAACTGAAAGGACACCAGACACTAGCAAAAATGAAAAACTACATGCCTTATTATACAATGTGGACAGATCAATTTCATCAAACGGGAGGTATCCGGCCATCAGGACATATAAAATTACCCCACATGACCATACATCAGCCAGAGCACCATCATAACCCTTGTGACTGAGTACCTAAAGAAAGAAAATGGGGTCAAACAATGTATAAGTATAACAACTTAACAAGTATATGAACATTCCTTAAGTAGCCATCACCCTGCATGAAAAATATGTTTGGGATTATCATAATCACCTCAGGTGCGACATAGTTAGGAGTCCCGCAAGTTGTTCGAAGCAGGCTAACACCCTGCCCACAGTCAAAACCGTATACCAACATCAGAATTTATGTCAAATACGACGAATATGTAAGCAAATTACTATTAACAAATATCTTACTTCTTCAGGTAATGCACTAAGCCCAAAGTCGGAGATTTTAAGATTTCCTTGAGAATCTAGAAGAAGATTTTCAGGCTGTCAATAGACAAAAGAAAGTAAGAATTGGAAAAATGGTCTAATTATGAAATAGCATTCCAAATGGACAAATATCAACACCTTTAGATCCCTATGGTAGACTCCCTTACTGTGGCAATAATCCACACCCTCAATGAGCTGTTGGAAAAATCTTCTGGATTCAGCTTCACTGAGTCGTCCATGTTGGACCTGTAAATAACGCACAATGGCATAGCTCATAAGTAAAACAAGATAGCATAAATGAATTCCATTTTGCTAACTGATATCAATTGGATACTTACTATTTTATCAAATAATTCACCACCGGTAATAAATTCCAAGATTATATAGATCTTTGTCCGGCTAGCCAGGACCTGAAAAATGTGAAGCGTTCATATTAAGAAGTAAGCCATAAAGAACAAGTGTAAAAGTAAATACGAAAAAATCGAATTAATAGCTTTAAATTCAAATATTTAGTGCTTGCCTCATGCAGGCGAACAACATTTGGATGTCTGACAAGCTTCATTATAGATATCTCCCTTTTAATCTGCATATGGAAAGGGCAGAATACAACTCAGAGATATCTTAACAGAGAGTTCAAGATAAACATAGAGAGAACTCTTACCATCTTCTTTCAAAATCTAATTACTCGCGTCAACAATCCTGCTTAACATTCTTATTTCAAATACAACTATTTTATAAATATATTAAAACTTTTTATGAAACATAGTCGGCGCAGATATTCAACTCAAGCATTAAACCAGATGAATATACTAGGGGCCGAGAAGCTCCAAATAGGATTCCTATACTTACGGATATTTTAAACAAGAAAAGAAGTATATATAATTAAAAAGAACTTAAGCATAGGCCACACTGGAATAACAAATGAGCAACGGTTTTTAATATCATTAGAATATATGGTTCCAGTAAAATTTGTCCTGAATGAAGCTATAGCATAAACATCTATAAGGGCTTAGTTTGGCAAAGATAGATTATTAGATAGATTATTGAATGTGCGGTTGAGATGATGTGGTTGAGTCTCTCTCTCCTCATCTCAACCACTCATTCAATAATCTATCTAATAATCTATCTTTGCCAAACTAGGCCAAGAAGGTTAAATGTCTATACTCAGAGAACCTGGGTAGAAATACAATGGCAACGAATATCGAAGTTCTCTATGGAAGAATTCGTTGAGTAAATAGAAGGGAGAGAGGTAGAGAAACCTTTAGAGAGAGAACAGAAAAGCAGGGACTTAAAAAGTCATGAATGTATGATTTGGAAAAGGGAATACCCTCTATCAGCTAATGTTATCCCAGGCTGAATTGTCCATGGTACAGCTAAATCAGCACTCACAATATGCATAGTCTAACACTACTCACTGCAAGTTGTCTGTGGTTGCTGCGCTACTTTTGTGATGTCAAAATGCCCACATTACCTCCTCCTGGACATTGAAGGTTACACAGATCCATGAAGAAAAGACCTCTAACTCATGCGATCCATACCGTAAATCCTAATGATCTCGCAATACAAACAAATGCAAACTCTGCCGATGGGTCACAGCTAATTTGAGCCTCGGAAGAGAAGATGATGCAGAGAAATTTTAACCTCCAGGTTATTGGAAATTTCCCAACTTGCCATTGAAGGCATTATAGCTCAATGGTGTAGCTTGAGGTCCTATCATAGAAGAAACCGTTTACTGACCAATACCTATATATTGAGCAGTATTAAGAGTTCGACACACTTTCTTACAAAAAAGTTCTCTCTAAGACCATTCAAGAGCAGGCCAATCATGTTGAGTCTCTATGAAATTAATACTTGGCTTACCTTTTGCTACTTCAAACCCTCTAATTTAAGTAAAATCCTACACCAGTGCTAGGAAGAACCAAGAACGGAAAAGAGGAAAGACTTGAAATGGCCAAGAGCCAAAAAGACCCAACTCTCCATTGTTGAACTACACATGTTCCATTTAGCCTAACCTTAGAGAAAGATTTTGACCCAATTTGAATTCACCATAAGAAGAAAAAACCCACAACACAATTAGACAGATTTGTAAAGGAAACACAAAAGATAAAGCAAAACAAGTGAGTGGTGAGGAGCTAATTTTCAAAATTTTCAAATCTTCCAAATTAGGATAAGTAATACTACCTGCTCGACCATCTTGTGCTTGAGAATTTGGCTCCGATCAAGAATCTTCATGGCCACACTCTCGCCGGTCTCCGTATTCTGAGCGAACTTCACCTTCGCGAACGTCCCTTCCCCGATCGTCCGACCCACTTCGTACTTGCCCACCTTCCTCACCACCATTTTCGCTCTGGGTTTACTTCAATCGTCTCCTTCGCATTCCTCTGAGTAAAACCCAGTTCCAGATTCCACCCAATTGACCGAATTGAACGAACTCTCTTGCGTCCTTGCCTGGCTTTACTCTTAGCTGTTTTCAGACTGCAAGGAAGAGAGAGGAAAGGGGAAAGCGAAAAATATGGAGAATTTTGAACTTGTTTGGCAGGAGAGGAAAAGGGTAAAGCTTGTTTGGCAGGCAAGAGAAAAAGCAATACTATTGTGAGAATTGTTTGGGATTTTGTTGGTTTATATGATTGTGGTGAGTTTTGATTCGAAATATTGAGATTCTGGAAGATGGACCTTTTGAGTTTTGGAAGTGTAGTGTGAAGATGGATTAGCGTTGATAATGATGGATTAGTACATAGGAATTGACGCGTTTAAGAGTCACTGGTGATTAATGAGGGCTGACCTTTGTTTTGACAAATTCTCTATATGTCCCAAAAATGTCCTAAATTTGGCCACCTCTCTGACCAATATTTTGAAATTTGCTTTTAAGTGGTGGTGGGTCTTGTAAATGATGTGGGTAATTTGAGATGTTATTAGGATGTTTATTTTGGTAGGCACTACGTATAGCATTGCTCAATTCTCTGAAGCCCCTATAATGGATGCTTTTCAATTGTTTTTTCCTTGTTTGGATAGCGGATAAGTTATGCAGTAATAAGGTTTGTGTTGGAATAAGAGCAAGATAATTTATGATATCTGATAAGCCTTGATAAAGTATGTTAGTTGTCTGTGTTTGGGTGCCATCGAATACGATGAAGAAAATGAAGATGTACAAGTGTCACAATGACCGTAATAAGTTATGATGTCTGATAAGCCCTAATTTTAGTCCACTTTTTCTTTCTTTTTTTGTCATAAGAAAAGTTCGATTTTGCTCTTTTTCTCAAAACTTTTTTCGATAACTATTTTAACTTTTTAAGACTAGAAAAAGTTAGTTTTTCCTAACTTCGACATTCTTATTTTTTACTCCTTAAAGTTATTTTCAGGAGATAAAATAGAAATTAAGTAAACAACATTTTTTACAAGAGGAAGTTCGGTGTTGAGAAAAGAGATGTGTATTAGGGTTTGGGGGACAAGGGGTAGTCAAATTGAAAACGAGGGGGGTATTTTCGTCATGTTCCAAACAGAAAGTTATCCCTCTTCCTTCTCCGGGCTTATAACAGGGTGGTAAGCTTTTGTTCCTTAAATTGGCTATCAACATAAAGGGGTATAACTTACGTTATCCCTTATACCGGCACCCAAACACCAAATAAAAAAGGCATGGCACAAGTTATACAATGATGTCTCCTTATACCACTATCCAAACGTACCCTTTTTGTTTCCAAAAAAATTCTTGTGTTCTTTTCTCGTGTTAATTTACTTCCATAGCCCACCGTAACCGCCTCCCTTTCTACTGTAATCACCAAATCTCTCATTAACACAAACAAAGTCGACCTCCCTCTCACTTTCTCACACAGTTCAACGACCACCACCACTAATTACATCCCTTCTTTTCCATTTTCCATAAAAACCCACACCTCTACCTTCACTATCCCTCCTCTCTAACTCCCTGACTCGATTCTCTTGCACTCTGGAATTTCACTCTCGGACAAAACCAGAAATGCGTCACCAACAGTCGCTTTTAGCTGGGTCGCATACCGCCCCAACAGTCGGTCGAACATGATCGACCCTTCCCCTCTCTAGCCAGCATTCTCGTCTCTTCCTCTTCTGCTCTTTTGCCTCGTTTTTAGGACAGAGCAAATTATTTTCAACAGCGCACTGGTAGTGAGGAGCACTATTGGCGCTTCCAGATTGTTGTCGTTCACCACCGGTCCTGCACCCGTCCCGCCTTAGTTCATTATGTTCGCTTCCTACGTCAGTTTAAGGGTTCGCCTTAGCGGCTTGTTGAACAACTTGAGCTCTATGTAATACCCCTAAAATTTCCCAATGACATTTTAGTCTTTTTTCAAGCAGACATATGTGACCAATAGTAAATTACTCCCCTTAATACACTCATTATAATTATCTCCTCAAAATACCCCTCTTTTCTAATTTTGCCTAAGGGACATTCTAGTCATTTTGGACCAAGGGTTTTTGGTCATTTATTCAATATTCTATTTTTATGTTCGACTAAATTATTTCCATACTAAAAATTATATCTAGCACCATAAACTCTCATCTATATACTCAAACTAACCCCCCCCCCTCCCTCAATACACATAGGTGACCCAATCAGCCAATTATCTTACGTCATCCAGGGCTAAAAAGTCAAAACCAACAAGTGGGCTTCCCACTTGTCCAAGCCAGCCATATAGAGGTTACATTCTCATTAACTGGTTATTTCTATCATCTCACTTCTCTCTTGTGTTCTTCAAGTTCTTCAATTGTTCTTCATCTTCAAGCCTCTATTCTACAAGTTCTCTATTCGTCCAAGCTTGGAATTAGGTAATCTGATTATCTCTCTTCACTTTAAGTTCCATTTTCTTTGTGCTTCTTTAGTTTATGCATCTTATTTTTTTCATGACTTATACATGTTAGTGAGCACCAAATTTAGAACACAGTTCATGTTAGTGTTTTCATGTTTCAAAACTACTTTCATACCTAGTTTGTTAGTTATTTGAAACTCCGGCGCTATGTTCATGTTAGGATCTTCTTAGTGATGAAATTGTATGCTTAAACTAGTGTTAGATATCCTAGAATTAGTAGTTGGATGTTTTCCTTTTCGCTTATTTGTTACGCCTTCGCCTTGTACAAAAGGTCAATTCCCTGTACGGAGGGCGCCTTCCGGTTTCCGGCTTCCCCGAAATCGGGGGTGTTAAATTCTATGTCCTCTGCGTAGATTTTCCTCCTTTTTAATATGTGACCCCTCGAAGATGGTGTGATCCACTTGAAGTTTCTCATTCTATGCTTCTACGAAGAACTTTCTGTTTGCTATTTGCCACATGGACGTCCTCCCTCAAAAGGCGTCCTCTTCTTTTTTGGGGGTTGGTAGAGCAATCATTTTCCATATGCGGTCTTCTAATTTTACTCTCTTATGGCATCCTTGAGGTTGCATTCCTCACTGAAATGGGAAATTTTTCCACGCCATTGTGTGAGATTCTCTCAGAGCTAAAATCCAACCAAACTCGTTCTTTCTTTATACGGGGGAAGACTCCTCTTATGAGTATTTTTCCAGTGTTGATTCGGGGACAAACACTAACATATGTTATTCCCTCTCTGCAAAGATTCTTTGATCTACCTCCAATACTTCTCATTCTTTCTTTATACGGGGGAAGACTCCTCTTATGAGTATTTTTTTCTGTGTTGATTCTGGGACAAACACTAACAAATGTTACTCCCTCTCTGCAAAGATTCTTTGATCTACCTCCAATACTTCTCGAACAAGTTCGACTGCCTCCCTACCCGAGTCTGATTTGGTTAAATGAATTGGGAAGTTTCAAACTTGTACCCGAACATTAAACAAATCAAAGTCGAGATTTCCCGCTTCTTCCCCTAGTATCCATGGCTGTATATATGGACATTGACCACTACTCGCAATGCGATTCATATTCATACTAGATTCATCCGGAAACTTGAAAACGAGCGTATTTATTTTTAATAAAAGATTTTAGAAAAGCTTTGTTAACCCAAATTCTTTTCAAAGGCTATTATTGCTCTTCCATTAATGGTCCCCAAACCTTGGAGACGACCTTCGTTTTCTACCTCATCACACTACTCGTCTTCGAAAAACGTACGTTCTATCTTCTTGCGTCGTCAGAGTGAGCTTTTTCATCTAATCGAAAAGTACTTCTCCCATTGTTCCTTCGCCTAGGGTTTCATCAATGTGGAGAAATTTTAAAACATGATTTAAAACATAAATCATTTTGAAATAGATGTTAATTCAAGAGTAAATGAATTAATATAAATACATGCATTGTCAGTTGCAAAGAAAAGAACACGCACCCAATATTTTTGTAACCTGATTATCTAAGAGCATCTCAACCCCATGTCATATTCCCGCTCCCCCACCTCCCGCTCCCCCCACATGCCCACCATTTTTCCCCTCCCCTTTCCCCAAACTACTACTCATCTCCAACCCATTCCTTCCCACCCCCACCCAACAAACATGCTATTTAATATACACTTAGTGATCTAAAAAAATAATTATTAGTACTAAAAAAAATTAAATGAAATTGTATAACAATATATATATAAATATAAATAAAAAACAATAATAATAATAATAATAATAATAATAATAATAATAATAATAAACATGTTTGAAATACACGAATGAAAAATTATGCACAATAAGTGTATGTATTTACTATGTATCTAAATATTATATTTTTTATAATTTTGATTCAATAAATTTTACGTCTTTTTAACCGTATTTTCAATTATTTAATAATTATAATTGTTAATGCTATAATATCAATGGTTCGAAATCGAGATTGTAGATCTCTTCGAACTGAATCCACAAATCAATAGAATAGCAAAATATGTACTCCCTCTGTCCCATTTTAATAGTCCTAGTTGACTTTTCAAGCAATTTTGACTAACTAAATTGAGTAGGAAAATGATACAAGAACTTCTTAACTTTTTCACAATATTGTAGAGTTGTCTCAAGTCTACAACAATACGAAGAGTTTGACAAATATTTATATAATTTTCCTACTCAATTTTATTAGTCAAAGTAGTGTTAAAAGTCAAATAGGACTATTAAAATGGGACGGAGGGAGTATAAAATTTTCAACAAAATAAGATAACGATGAATTTTCGTATATATGTTTTTTAACCATCGAGAATACATTATTAATTTTTTAAATAATAAAAAATATTAAAATTAATAAATATTAAAAAAATGTAATATAATTTTAAAATATTAATAAGTGTAATTAATATCATCAAATATTAAATTAATGAACCAATCCATGTAGGAAGAAGGGGAGGGGCAAGTCCATCGAAAAATCTCTACTAACCATCCTACACCCAAGACAAAAATTATCCTCATAGCACCTCTCCCCTCCCTTCCCACCATTAGGGTTGGACATGAACCGTATTTTGATACGGCTTTCTCCATCCCCCTCACCCATGGGGTTGGAGAACTTTTCTTTCAAATACCATCTTTATTTATTTCTTGCAATTATGATTCCATTGGTTCAACCAAGATATTTACATACCAACTTAGTTAAACAAGTGAACCAATATGTGCGGAACTATTAAACTCTTGGTCATAGTTGTGAATATCGCTCCGGTCCCCGTTACGTTTTGCTCTTGGTCAAGAGTCTTGGTTGTTTTTTCTTTTTAAGATATGTCCTTTGTCAATACACAGTCAGGGGCGGAGCTAGAGTGCGGCACGGTAAGACACCTGCCGCACCCCAATTTCCCAAAAGAACACTTCTGCCCCTGTATTTTATAGAAATTTTTTATCATGCCCCAAGTTAATTATGAAAGTGACCTGCATTTTTTTGAAATATATAATTGTGTCCCACTACTTAGTACTATTTCGTAGCTCCTACCCGGTACACCGTTGTATTTCTTTTAATCAATTTCTTTCAACATAAAAATATTCTTATTATTAGAAAACCCTAAAATGTAAAACAAGTGGAGAAGAAGATTGAAGTACACATGAGAGGAAGTTAGTAGATTTTTTACGTCCATAATTTATACAGGAACTATAATGTTTTTCCTATTAAAAAGCCATTTGTCATTAGACTCTTTTCTGCATGTTTTTTCTTTATTTGAAAAAACCGTTTATAGAAACATTATGTTTTATTGGTTTTAACAGGTCTTCCCTATTTTTAAAGGAACAAATAACAATACTTGAAGTAATCACGATGAAGAAGAATAATAGTTGTCAGAAAAAATGTAAGTATTAAGGTAGCGTAGTGGCTAAAAGATCTATGTTGTCTCCCATAAAGCAGAATAAGTTGATTAATTTGACTAAAAAAATGGTAATATATAGAGCATTTTGCTTTAATCTTCTGCCGGGTCAAAGTAGTGGGGAAAGTTGCGAATTGGTATCAACGTAATGATTCTGACTTATCCATTAAACTGTCTTTAACTAAAAATGCCTTTGAATTGGTTTTCGTACAAATTGCATGCAGTGTAGAGCTAGTATTCTTTTCTCTGGCCCTTGAAGTCGTTTATTGCATCTTTCATGCTATTAACCGGCAATTTCAGAGTGTTGTAAGATACTACCTCCGTTTCTTCTCTGTCACACCAGTTTGATTTTTACAACTATTCACTGGGTCACTTTGACTCGATGATTTGGGTAGCAAAACGATGGAATTTTTTGATAATCTTTCATTGTGTTGTAGATTAAAAAATTTTCTATAACACGATGAAAAAATTATCAAAAAACATAATCATTTTGCTATTCAAATTATCCGGTCAAAGTGAACCAAATACGAGTCAAAAAGTCAAAATGGTGTTATAGAGAAGGAACGTAGGTAGTACAATGAACCCCCTACATCCCAAGCAAACAAAAATCTCTCCAGACAGTCCAGACTACTACTTCATTTGACCTCTCATATTAATGCTGGGTGGCGATAATAGCTAGCTCTTGTGCTTAGACACGTACCCTCTTCGTCTTTTAGTGTGGGTGCTTAGACACGTACCTTTGATTGGGATGTTTTGGGATCAAAGTTTATATAGTTTTTCAAAAACCAACAAGTAGAGTTTACGAAAAACTGAGGAAAAATCGTTTTTTGGGTTGAATCTGGTTACCGGGGTTGGTGAAAATCAGTTCGGGGCATATACGGAGATAAGTACATGAATGACACGTGGCTTTTTAGAAAAAAAACAAAAAAAACTCCTTCATATTTGGGAAACGTATAACCGGTCATTACACTTTTTGGTTTCCACCCGTCACCTGATTGTAGGATCAGGCCACCTGTTATGATTTCGAAGTGCACTGTGACTATAATTATATGGAGTACTATGCTACATTATTTATCTGTTGTGATGGTCTTATATAAGTTTTCTATACTGCGTGGCTACATATATGGTTGGCCAAATAAGATACAGAATGATTTTATCATTGTTATTGTGAAGTTTGCAGCAAACATGGGGATAGTGACATTAGACCTGCCAAACGCTTAGCTGAAAATATTTAATGCTAATGTAGAAAGAACAAGAACCAGAAAAGGGGCAAGAAAATCATCCGCTCCAGTTGGTGAGGACTTGTTTAATCCATTCAATTCTTTGTAACAATTCTCAAATTCTTAATGATTCATGTCCTTTGGGTTCATGCAGTTTTCTTGGCTTTTTTTTTTTTTACTAGGGAGCATGGACACTCGAAATCGGGGTCGTATCGCAGTACAGGAAGAGTATGAGTTGTGCTAATCCAACTATTTGTCTGAAACAGGAAGTGTTAGTATGAGTTTATGTGTATCTAATTTGTGTTCCGTTTTAGGTACTAGTATTACTCTATTTGCCCAGTAAGGGTGTTCAGTGGCGGACCTAGGAAATGGGAATTCGCTAAGTCAAAAGTCAAAGTCAGCAGTCAAAATGGTAAATTGGCAAAAAAAAAAGAATGAAAAGAATTTGTTGAAGTCAAAAGTCAAAATCAGCAGTCAAAATGGTAAATTAGCAAAAAAGAAAGGAAAAAAGTTGGTTGAAGTCAAAAGTCAAAATTAAAAGTTAAAGTCAGCAGTCAAAAATGATAAATTGGAAAAAAAAAAATTTGTTGAAGTCAAAAGTCAAAGTCAGCAGTTAAAATGGTAAATTGGCACAACATAGTAGGAAAAAAATTTGTTGACTAGGAGGAGATTCGAACCCCAGTAATAGGATTTCCCAACTAAAACAATTAAGCACTTGGGCAAGTGGGCAGTTCAGAGTTTGGGAGGGGGGGGGGCAAAATTGTACATTCCTTACCATATAGTCATAAAAAATCTATAAAACTGGGGTACTAGTAGAAATTTTCAAATTTCAAGGGGGGGGGGGGGGGGCAACTCCTTGCCCCTACATAGGTCCGTCTCTGAGGGTGTTGACACTTAAAGTCTAGATGTTAGGTGGAATGGACTTGACTATCCTTCTCGAAATTGAATATGATCTCTACAACCCTACGGCTACGGGTAGTGGGATTTAATCACCCCATATAAGGCTAGGTTGGCTGAAATCTCCAGTACTGAAATTGAAGAATAATTTTCTGAACTATTATAATTGAGTCAAGTTCCAATGTTGAATTTTGTTCATGGTCACTATTTGAGTTTCAGATACAAGCACGATGTACCCTAACTCCAGTATTCCGACTTACACTAAGATTTATGATTCTTATTTTTATATATTAGTATTCTACCTTTCTAGGACTGTTCACTCAGACTAGTTCTAACTATTTTCTTCTCTGCGGTTTTTCTGTTCTAAAACTCAGCATGTGAGCGCTCAAGAGTCAGGAAAGCTTAGAAGTCATATAAGGATATGTATAACACTTGAACACCTATAATTTTGAAATGTTTAATAGTAAGTGTTTGTTTTAAAGTTAAATATCAGTTTCCTTAATTCAGTTCAGTAAAAAAAACACTTGGGGCAAAACTCCTTGCTGAGGCATTTCGGTGCTTAAGCGGAGGACACCCCCGTGAATCCGGGGATCTTCTGTTAGATTATTTGGCTAAGAATAGAGGGGTTGTACACACAGGGCTTGATACAACAAATTGTCCATTTTTCTGCTACAGAACAGATTCAAGACCAGATATGGTGACACTCCCTTGTTTGTGTACAGGACTACTGCTTCTGTTTGTGTGGTACTAGTTTATCTAGATGCCATATTGATAACAAGAAGTGATAATGTCTTCATTGGTGAGCTTCTGAAGAGAATGAGACATGTATTTGCTCTCAAAGATCTTGGTAAGCTAAACTACTTTCTGGGTATTGAGGCTACTGCTTATGGTTCTGGGGTCAAATTGCATCAAAGTAAGTATGCAAGAGACCTGTTTGTCAAGACTTCTTTGCTGGATTCTAAGCCTGTTGTGACACCCACTACGGTCAATTATGTTGAAGGTGGTGCTTCGGTTACTTCTGATAATGAAGTCATCACTGCTGCTGATGCAAAAAAAAATAGAAGCACAGTTGGGGCTCTTCAATATCTGACAATTACAAGGCCAAATTTGCACTTAATGTTATATGCCAAAATATGCGTTCTCCTGCTGCTTTTTTTTTTTTTTTTTTTTTTTTTTGAAAAGGGTGTTGAGATACATAAAGGCACACTTAAGGATGGACTGTATTTTGTGTCCTATGACTGTTACTGCATTTAGTGATGCAGATTGGGCTGGTGCAAAGTCAACAAAAGATCAACTCCAAGCTATTATGTCTTGGGGCTCCAAGAAGCAAGCCTAATGTGGCCAGATCTTCCACAGAGGCTTAATACAGGGCACCAGCTGAGGTTGCAGCAGAATTGAGATGGATTGCGTATTTGCTCACTGAACTGGGTGTTATTTTGTCCACTCCTAAGCTTCTATGTGATAATCAGTCTCCTATGGCTTTGGCTGCAAATCCTATGTTCCATGCCGAGACAAAACATATTGAGATTGACTACCACTATGTTAGGGAAATGGTAGTCAATTCTCAAGTTCGGCTTCAGTATGTTGCTTCACAAGAACAGCTAGCAAACGTGCTTACATTGCTTACCAAATCCTTGTCACATTCCCAGTTTCAGTTGTTGAAATTCAAACTGCATCACATTTGAGCCGAGTTTGAGGGGGATGTTAAGAGTAATATATGATATTGGGGTGTAGGTGCAGTTTGTGTAAGGTGTCGGGGTTGTTATGTAAAGAGCAGTGACAGAATTAGTTAGAGGTAGTTAAGTGCAGACTCAACATAGGGTTAGGAGTTGTATAAATGATCTATGTTTAGTTATTAGATTAGTCAATGAAAACGTTCACAATTATGTTACTTTGTTCATCTTCTCTTCTTCCTTCTCTCTTTCTGTAACCTAAATTCTCTTCAGTATTTGGTACCTGATATCTGTCCGTGCTCCTTATATTTCTTAGGCTTTTGTACAATAACCAACATTTTTCAGATGAGTGAAACCTACAGGGGCTACCTTTCAACTCCTGAGCAATAGCCTACAACCGTGAATGCCCACAACTTGGACCAAAATATGTGAGCAATAGCCTACAACGGTTTCGGATTTGCACCAGCAGATGCTCCTTCTGCTGAGCTGTGTTTTCCCTGATGTGGAGCATATTTTGGTCCAAAAGGGGTTTTGCTCCCTCTGTTGGAGTTACTCATATAGGGGTTCAACTCCTTGGCGGTTTCGGTTAAAAGTATTATTGTAGCTAAGCTGTGTCGAGCATTGCTGTGGATCCTCTTTAGCCTATCGTCAGCACTTCCTTCTCACCATACTTGAGGTATGCTTAGAATGATTTTTGGTGCGATATTATATATACGTGTAGTGAAGGTCTTGTATACTATGAACTTTTAATACAAGTATATGCCAGTGGTTGTTATTAGGACACATTGCGTGGAGGTATTATGGTTGGCCAAACAAGATATATACGAGTGTCAGTAACAATAATTCAAGTGTGTATTATTACAAAATTAGCAGCCAGAATGAGATGGTGACACTTGACCTGCCAAATGCTAGCCATCGATGTGGATGAAGTAAACGAAAGCTGATCCAGATGGTGTGGACCAGTTTAACTCATGCAATCTTTGTAGCATCCCAATGCGAAAAACGGGATTTAATTGTGGTTTCGCCTTAAAAATCATCCATTATCGTTCTCATAAGCCAAATACTACACTAAAATCTTGGTTGTAGTCGTTAAGGTTAACGCGTCTCTTTGCTTGAGATTTTCCAAAGCCATATACACTAAACCACATTAAATGAATGTTCGATGAATAACCTCGCCAAATGAATAGTTTTTTCCGGTGCAGACTTGGGCAAGGGACTAAATGAATGTTCGATAAATGAATAACCTCGCCGAATGAATAATTTTCTACGGTCTCAAGAGTATCATTGAGGTTTTACCGTAAATCTATCTATCTTAATAGTAAGATAAAAGAAAATTTCGCCCTACCAGTTTCTGCGGAAGTTCACATAAGCAAAAAAAAACATGATAGCAACCAAAAGAGTGGAAACAAAAGAAGAGAATGGAGGCCGAATACAAGTTCTCTGTTAAACATGGATAATTGCAATTGAAAATTTGGAATTAGTTTCTTTTCGCGAGAAGTTCAGAACCGCAAGGCAAGATTCAAGAAGAGATCTTTGAACTCGTACTCCAAATAAAAACTGATGAAATGATCGTACACGATCAGAGTAACCCGGAAAGTTTCAAACTACAGTTACAAGTTCCATCATTATAGCACAAGAAACAACCATACAAATGCCTAGATAGCAAAATCACATATTACTGCACAATTTCTACCAATATGGTAGTCTCTCTTGAGACTGCAGGAATGAGAAGAAAATTAACATACTGCTACAGGTTTAAAATGTACTATAACCCCAGATATATAGTTCGGATTTTTGAGATTATTGCATCTTTGTATTCAGATCTCAAGTTCATGAAATTCACTTCAATGAAGGATATCGTGAACTCCGTTCAGAGGTTTCCAGTGAGAGTTTAACTGTTAACAACTGATAAGGGATCAGCTTTGCCACCCCTTTGAAAAGGTTCATCACACCCTTTGAGACGAAGGGTGATCGATCGATCAACAGCATATACAGAAACTTAAATTTGCTACTTCTATCATCATTGAATGCGTCAATTCTCTTGCAGAAAGCAGAAAATCTACTCATGTACATCGTTTCAACAAAGAAAACACTAGAGTTACCAACAAAAATAAGATCAATGGAGTGCCTAAATGTAGATGTTCTGGGTTTCCTGTGAAATCCATAGTGTCAAAGATACTTACAAAACATCTGATATGGAGCTAATTCTCAAAATGTATGACGCAACACTTTGATCCACATGCACAACTAGTTTCATATAACCTTGAACTCAAATAAACCTCTGTAGCCGCTACGGATTCTGCTTATCGTGAAATTTGAAACATGTACACATCACTACCAACTAGGCTGAACTTTGAAAATTTCGTTGTTATAATTTTGAATTCCATGGAGACCAATTAAGTACTAGATCAGTAAATTATCTGATCTCATATGCAGTTCATGCGTCTTGGATTTGAGTCCCTGGAAGCAAAGAAAAGGTAGGAAAATGAAAAAACATTAATCTAATTTTCTCGTAGACCCGTGTCCATTTCATAAGAAAAGATATGAGTGGCTGGTAGTTCTCGAAACTATATGTCATCCCGTAATCTTTTACCTAATAAGTTTTGTCGGGTTTCTGGATTATCTGACTGCAGTATCTCAGTGATCTTTATGGTCACTTTTTTTAATTAATTGTGATCTGAAATTTGTGACAAGATGTACCTCTTTAGTGGCTTGTTTATTGGTAGAATTGCTACCTTGTTATTTTATAACATGGTTTTATCAGAGGGTGACGGTTGTCAACATCAGACTTATGTTCCTTCTCTGGCATCTCTTACACAAAGTTGCGGATATTCTATCGTTGGTTTCACATCTAATTCTTATTGGATTCTTGCGGAGCTACCGATCATTTGTCAGGTATACCCACTTTGTTTACAGATTTATGTTGCTCAAATGCATTAACACATGTGACTTTAGCTGATGATGGTTCAAAGACATATTTTAATGGATAGGCACGGTCTATCCTACTCCTTGCATACCTTTGTTGCCTTACCTTATTCCCAGGTTCCCCTTAATCTCATGTCTGTCAGTAAATTAACTAGCATTTGACTTGTTCCAATACATTTTATCCCAATTTTACTGTTATCCAAGATACGACAATCTCAGAAGAGTACGAGCTCATAGACTTTACTATTTTACTCAGCCCAAATAGTTCCTCGACCAAAGCATGCACAACTATGGTAACTCTTAATCAAATGCATTGCCGCATTGGCCATCCATCTCTCTCCAGTCTAAAAACTTAGGTTCCTGATCTGCGTCGTGTAACAGTTTGAAGTGAATCTTGTTAATTCGGAAAACATCATCCTGTTCCTTTCCCTTCCCAGGTCAATAAAAGGGTTCCACGCCCTTCTGCATAGATACATCACGATATTTGGGGCCCTAATCATGTCTTATCGAAGTTGGGTTTTCACCATTTTGTCACTTTTGATAATGACCACTCCCATATGACATGGCTTTACTTATTGAAGAGTCGATCAGAGTTGTTTTTATTTTCACAGCGTTGTGTTGAGATTAAAACTCAGTTTGGTTTCCTCTCCAAATCTTACGTAGTGATAATGCTCAAGAGTGCTGTCTCCTCCATTTTCTTCATACATGTACGAAGATGGTATGGTTCACCTATTTTCATGTGTTCATACACCACAACAAAATTGTGTAGCTACATGTAAGAACCAACATTACCTAAAGGTGGCTCGCACTCTTCGATTTGAGCAAAACTTTTCCAAGACCTTTTGGAGCGATGTTTTAACCGCATCTTACTTGCTTAATTGCATTCCTTCATCGATCTAGATGGTCAAACCCCTCATTATATCATATCTTTCCTTAACTATCTCCATATTTACTTCTGTTATGGGTGTTTGGTTGTTTTTGTTCTGTCCATCAACTGGCTCAGGTCATCACAAGTTGGATCCTTAGCAAGTGTCTTCTTGGGTTAGTTACGTACACCAAAGAGTTGTCAAACATTCCGGACACCGTTTCTAGGGATGGCAATTCAGTCCGATCCGATATCAGAGTGATCGAACCCGAACGAATCAAGTTTATGAAAGTAAAATCCGAATGGGTTTGAATCTAAACGCATATCCGCCGGATACCCGATCCGATCCAAGTACGTGCTATATTACAAGGATACCTCTAAGGGTGATATTTAATTACGAATATACATACTAGTATAAAAACTCATTTTCCTACACAGTTCCGTTTACCCAAGCCTCGCAAACTCATACCTTGTGAGTAACGAACAATGATTTGTCAACAGTTTTCATGTATGCTGATTTCGCTAAACTCCTTTGTGACTATATTTTCTAGTTTTGGATTGGAAGTTGTGAAGGTTATGTTGATATAGATCTAAATCCTATCTTTCTATCTTAATTTTTTCCCCATATTTTATTGCTCTGTTTTCTGATTCTTTGGGAATTCGACCCGGATCCAATTTGTGTCTTCTGTATCTTCGGATCGGATATGGATCTAGTAGTTTAGATCCGATCCAAATCCGACTATGATCTACCGGATCTGGATCTCACCTAGTTTGGATAAGGATACGAATATGGGTGGATCCTATCCGAATCGGACCCGTTGCGATCCCTAACCGTTTCTTTGTTAGTCCCAATGTTACATTATTTGAATCTACCCCATATTTCAAAGTTGTTCAGTGAATGATCTTGATGTTGTTCTTCCCTACCGCATGCAAGCGGATGTGTCTCTCAGCTCCAATAGCTTTGTCAACATCAGATGCTCCACCTTCCGCTCCTTCTTCCATGACACCGGGAAACTCGCTACCCCTAGCTTAGAGGTTTACGCTCAGCGTGGGAACGCAAGTCACGCTGATGTTCAGGATCCATGTCCATGAGATTCTTTCCTTGTTAGTCCATTTACTTCTCCTTCACCTATTCACCTTCACTGGATCTTTGAGTAGTAATTCAGAAAGGTAAGCGATCTTGCACCAACCATCTGATCTCTAATTTTCCCTCCTACAGTAATCTTTCTCCGCCCTTTTATTCATTTGTGTCTTCTTTGTCACATGTTTATGCTCCCAAGTGAGGCACTTTCACATGATGATTGGAGGGTTGCTATGTTTGAAAAAATGCAAGTGTTAAAGCATTGGCAATTTTGAAGCTACTCCATCAAATAAAGCCACTGTTTGTAAATGGGTGTCTATAATGTTAAAACCTATTTTGCACGGAAACAGAAGCGGCAGGAGAAGGAGATGCTGGACCGCTAATGTGTGTGTACATATATATTAATTCAAAATTGAAGTTACTGACAAATTTAAAACTATATACATAGCAAGAGTTGAATGAAGCTTACGATCCAAAAGATAGCAACTAGAAACCATACCAATTATTAGGGTATTTTTCAAAATTTTAACAAATGCGGGAGGGTGGAGGTGAAAAACACTCATGTTTTCATCTTTAAAACGCCTTCACCAACCCTAGCCGGACAATCTCTTGGAAAAAGACAATGAAGAGGAAGAGAAGGAAGAATAATCAGATTTGGTTAGGTAAATCGACTAACTATGTCTAACTCTATTTCTCTACGTCTCAGGCTTCTCCCAGGCATTTCGGGCCATATTCTTATTATTTTTATTTGGGAACGCCAGCTGGAGTTTCCGAGTCAGAGGTGTCCAAGTTTCCAACACTTTTTTGAGTGTCCGAAACGCGAACAGCACCCTGATGGAGTGTCCGTGCAACATAGGTTAAAACAAATCTGCACGGCGCAAGTGATCAGTTCAAGGCATGTCTTGTGGCAAAAAGTTTACACCAACTTGATATAAAGAAAATGCTTTTCTCCATGGTGATTTACATGAGGAAGTATACATAGAGCAACCTCTTGCATTTGTTGCTCAGGCGAATCTGGTAGGATATGCCGCCTGAAGAAATCTCTCTACGGGTCGAAACAATTTTGTTGGGATTGGTCTGAACGATTTAATGATGTAATTTGGGGCTTTCAAGATGTGGAGTTGATCATTCTTTGTTTCATCGATTTACTTCTGCTTGCGTTACTGTCCATATGGATGATAATGTGATTACTGGTGATGATGTTCCGGGAATTGAGGTTGCTTATTCTAACCAAGTTATTTGTTTGTCAAGAGGATTTACAAATTGGATTCATTGAGTGCGACTGGCAAAGCTCATTCACCCATGTATGGAGTCCAGTACCGAGCTAGCTGATGTGGGTGAGCTATTATCTAATCCAGGGAAAGTAAATACAATTTGTGGGTTAGTTGAAATACTTGACATTTATCAGCCATGTCTCCTTGGCCGTGAGTGTTTTAAGACAAATCCTAAGAGCTCCGCGAACAAGCCAATGTAATGCTTTATTACTTATTTTGTGTTTTTCTTTTGAAAGGGGCTCCTAGTTTTGGGTTTATTGTACAAGAACAATGGACACACAAACGTTGAAGCTTATATTGAGTTATTGACGCAGATTTTGCAGGTTCTCCATTGAATCGGAAGTCCACTTCAGGATATAGTGTGTCTGTTGGAGGTAATTTGATTTCCTGGAAAAGCAAGAAGTTAACTGTTGTAGCTCGGTCAGCTGAGTCAGGGCATGGCCTTCACCACGTGCGAGTTGATCTGGATGAAGCATATCCTACAAAAGCTTAAGCTTGAGAGCCCTAATCCATTAAATTTATTTTTGTGATAATCAAGCTGCAGTCGATAATGCATTGAATCCTTCGTTCCATGAGAGGACAAAGAATATTGAGATTGACTGTCAATTTGTTTCGGTGAAAATTGCACAGAAGATAATGTAGCCAGTGCATGTTCGACCTACGAAACAATTGGCTGACATGTTCACCAAACCACTAGGAGGTTCACGTATTAAGGCTATTAGTAGCAAACTTGGAGTATTCATATGCTCCGGCTTGAGAGGGAGATATAATGGAATTTCTAATAGTGCGTTTAAGGTACAGGGCTCGCTAACGTAATATATTGTTTCTTCTCATATAAATAAGGGCACGGTCAATCTGCAAGGGTTAGGCTCTTGAATTTATCAAGTACGTTCTTAGGGTTAATTTCTTCGTTGTCATATGTAAAATCCAAACAGTATAAGCTTCAACTAGCCATCAGCAATGGAAACTCCATGTTAACAAGTTCATGTAAGGGAAAACAATTACTAATGATCCATATGGATCAGCAGTGTTGTCAACTTGAAGTGTTACTCCATACCTTTAAATCAGCCATAGCTTGTGATAGTGGTTCTTTTGGATTTGAGTATGCAAAAGAATAGACTGAGCCACTGAATCCAAGAACACCGTCAACCTCTTTCTGGCTGCAAGCTTTACCAAGAGAATAATTAGGCAAATCATCGTAATCATGAAAAATGTAAAATAATTTGTCGTAGCATAAAGGAACATTGAACTAAAAAAATGAAATCAACAGACCTTCTACAAATGAATCTTTCATGAAAGGTAGAAGAAATTGTACTTCATGCAAGCCGTCTGATGAACAGAAGTCCTCCTCAACCACCTAAGAGTGTACAATACGAAGACAAAATTAAATACACTACAAAGAACCGTTTGATGCAGCACAACTAAGGACAAAACAAAACCATGCACTCATGACTAGCCAAAAATATAAGAGATGTAAGAAAGGGGTTATAGCTAGAAAGTAGGAACTTATGCCTACACCGACTAATAAAACTATAAGAATTAGGGCTCTTTTATTATAACATTACAAGGGAACCCTATGAGAGTCTTTTTGCTTTCAAGAGGCGAGAGAAAAAGGTCGCAAAGTTTGTGGAATGTTAAATGTTTAAATTTTGAAAGAGAGGACAAAAGGTAAGAAAAGCTGCAAAAAAGTAGACTGTTAATAGGGCCATGTAGAGATTTCGCAAACAGACTAATAAGTATTGCATTTTACTGACAAATGACAGATCGTGTCTCGGACCTTTAGGTAATCTTTTACAATCAGATGACAGGTCATGTTAAAGGCAGATGGAACTTCCTTCAGTTGACATATAGCTTGCACTTAGAAACCAACGTATTTTTGTAGACAGAGCTGGTCGGTCCACAATCTAGGAAAGTAAATGGATAAATGGGAACTTAAACTCTTCCAGCCATGTGTTGATTTCTAAGGTGTCATGTACAACTTAGTGGCAAGTTATAATCGATCTGAACTGGATTCGTCATTTCCAGGTAAGAAAATAAACTCCTAATGATGAACAAACCAAACTATGGATGAACTACGAAAGCTGACGGTAAAATGCAATTTGATTTTTTTTCCCAAGTTGTTTGCTATTCTCGTCTTCTCGATTCTCTACTTCCGAAGTTAGTTTCAAAATCAGGCTAAGCAATTGTAATAGATTATGATGTTCCAGCTAATTATTTGGGACACGTGACTTAGTTGCTCAGCTAGTATATCAAATGCTTCCATGTTTGCATATCAGTTCAGGCATATTTATAGGAAAGACGTATACTGTTATTTCCTAAGGCAATCGCTAAATTTCACTTTTAGTTAAGAACTTGTTGACTTTATACTACGGGACCATCTACGCATATCTCGGTTTCCCATTGTTGAAGTGGTAAAAAAACTCTTTCCAGCTAGCATGCCATGATCCTGCAGTCTGCAAGTCGTTCCTCCAACATCTAGAGAGCCCATGAAATAGAGAAAGGCCTTATGTCAATCCATTGCGATATGGAGGGGGGTCTATCAGTGTTTGGTACATAAAGTAACCAAAATAACTAAGGTTTTTACAGTTACTGATTTATTGTACATAGACATTTTATATTAAAGAATAATCAATAATTTAAGCCTGTGATGCAATTTATCTTCCATGCAGAATCAATATTACCAACTTATAAAAGTCTCTGAACCAACTAAGGGTGCAGCACATAGAAATGAAGTTATACATTATAAAAACATCAACCGAATCACAAAGATGTATTCTCATAACTCAAGGATTTTATGGAGAGTGATCCATCCATCCCGAATAAAAATTACGAGTACACTAACTTAATCCAAGCATTAGTATTCTTCAAATTGGATTATTGATTTAGAGAAACACAACCATTTTGCAGTCTTACCAGATTACCATCAACTATGGCTTTAGCTCCCTTTAGCTCCTTGCCGTGACTTAAAATCCCATGACGAAGAATGTCAGCCAAATTTCTGAAACTGGATCCACTGTCACGACAAATGGGCAATCTGCAAAAAGCAAGTCTCTGAGAATAACAACACAACCATATATAGCCTCTTCAGCTTAGTACTAGGTTTGTGAGTTCACAAAGTCACTATACGGAAAAGCTGTGTTTTTTGTCAAAATACAGAGAAGCTATTAGCTTATGGAAAAACCGATTCTGGATTATTTATTCATTCAAGTTCAAATATGTGACAAACAAAATTATTCCTTCACACTCGTTCTTGAATAGATCGTTCAAATTACTTTACCATGACATATCAACAATGGAGAGGATAGTGCAAATAATATAGACTTGTTTCTTTTCATCTTTTTAATGGTGTCTTTTTGAGACTATCAGCCATTTAAGAAAAATAAAAAGCTACACAAATAAAATGATTATATTCAGGTGCAAAAAAAAAAAAAACAAACAAAGGGATGCATCATGTTAGAGAATCTACTTTCTACCTTTTCAGCCTAGCTTGAACAAATAAGATAGTGGATAGACTTCATTCTTTGAGTGTGTTTCAATGTGATAGATTATTGGATGAGTGGTTGGGGGGACAGTTACAAATAAAATAGATTATTGAAGAGAGAGACAGTTACACCTCACCACAACCACTCCTTAATAATCTATCGCATCCCAACCATGCCTTTATTTGATAAGTAACTTGGGGGGATTAAAGCAGCTTGAGTTTAGATGTAGAATATCCAAGCCAGCTTTGAGCTTAAAGCATGTCGAAACAGTGGCATATGACACAGAGACGGGAGGGCAATCTTCAAGTACTACGTAGTTCAGATGATTATGAAATGTGTTTTCTAGTGACAGAAATCACTTCCAAAATACTAATCTGGATGAATTTTCGTAGAAAGAAATATAACTGCTGGATAGTTGGTCGCCAATTCTGCTATGATAAAGCGGTTGGAGAGAGTGAAATGTCTGTAGCTTCAAGATGTCTCTCTTATGCAGGACAAACCTCTTATGGTTAATGCAGAGTTGGCGGGGTTTTAATTTATCTAGCAAAAAAAGGTGGACACTACAAGCCCACCACTCACGAAGGGAAATTTCCTGCAACAATACCATATTACAGTATTAACAATCAATCAACTACATGATGTTGGCCACCAACGTCCCTAGAAGTGAGCTAGGGTCAAGCTTGAGCTATTCATTGAGCATATTTCCTAGGCTCTTGGAGCAACTGCGTAAATGTAGCTGAAAGTTGATAGCTGATAAAACATCAGCGACCATTGATTTTGGCCATAAGTATTGGATCATTAATCAGTGTCATGTTTGGACACCAATTATCTCCTATTATCAGATAATAAGCCCACTGCAAAAATAAATGCTCTATGGGATTTAGTACTAATGTACTATTATATATAATAGGATTCAGTTCATGTGGAGGTATGATACACTTAGTGGTTTGTTTAACAGGATATATGGCAAATAATGTGATTATTGTTGCAGGCTTGCAGCACACATTTCATTCAGGCTTATCGAAAGTTTCCTAGAAAAGCAACATCCCAATTCTCAAGTCATTTGGTAATTTATATTCAACAACTCCAAATGGATGCGTGTACATAATAGCTTCAGTGTTGGTTAGTAAGTTAAATTTCCAATTGATGATTTGATGGACCCAGCTTGAGGCAGAGAGATTGCAGGAATACAAAATTAACCAACAGACGTGACGCATGAAACTTGCACCTGAATATGAAACTCACAAGTCACAACCAGAACACTAACGCAGTGAAGATTTGACCATAAAAACTAAGATAGCTTCAAAACAACAGCAGACCAACTCTTAGAATTAACATAATGCAGTGTGTTGGTTAGTGTTCCATTCCATCAAAACTAAGATAGCTTCAAAATTCAAATTCAAAATGCACCATTCAATAATGTCTGAATAAGTTATAGTCATTCAATATTACCTTAGATCGAACGTGTAAGAACACTTAAATGTCTGAAGGGTAGATAACACCTTTCCCATTCTAAAATCACAAGGGCGTAGACTACTTGAAGAGATATTCGAACCCAGTGCGCAGTTTCTACAATTCCATCTAAGGAACATCAAAGAAAACTTGTTACTCGGATAACACATCAAAGCAAAAGACCACACATATGAGAAAGAAAAAGACCTTCTTGGACTGTAACTAATGTGTATTAGCAATCTCTCATCCCAGTCAGTTTCCCAGGACGGTGCTGCTTCTGCAACGCCTTTTACAGTCTGCGTGAGGTTAAATGGTGGATTAGGTGACTGGTCAAAGTCATCGTCAAATGAAAATATCAAAATCTACAGAAAGTATGGCTACTAGTTATTAAGTCCCAGTTATGCGCAACTCAAGGGTAATTAGGAGTGTGTCTTGCAGTGCTTGTTAAATTGATTACAAGAAGCAGCTTCAAACCTGGCAGAGTGTAACGGTTGAATTCTTGAATGAGCTTTCGTTGATCCATACATAAATGCCAAGCACCTTTATGCCACCCAACAACATCCGGGAGACCTAGAAGCCATTTATGAAACTTGTTAGACCATTAAACGCAAATAATACTCTAAGCCACATGATGCACATTACGTTTGACTACAATAATCTACAAAGCTAATGAAGAACATCAAACAATTAAGGGTAGAAATACATCTTGAGGTTGGTCTACAAGGGACACCTTCGAGTAATGGGCACATACCAGTTGCAAACGACAGATATGAGAAAATTTGTATTTCATGCATCAGATGAGTCATAACAGGTTTAGTTGGGTGACATCATAAGATTCACAATTTCGTATCTAGCTGTTAAGAGGATTTGTGTTACATACATTTATATATAACATTTCAGTTAAAAGGCATCAGAACTTCAAAATGAAACCAAACCCAAGTTACACAAATTTATGAAAACGCAATTCAGAATTTCAAATCGATAACTCTACCTGTCGAGCGTGTTCAGCGACCCAATCCTGATCAATGGACAAAGAAGCAGAGTCAGGCTGAGATTTCCCTTTCGTTCCCTTCTTCTTATCGTCCCTGACACCTCCGACGACCGAACAAGCCGGTTCTCCGGCATCGTTCGGCGGCGTAGGTATCAAATCGAAGATCAAAGCTCGATCGGAACTCGAACTGAGCTTTCCCACCACAAGCCCCACCTGCAACACCAGCAATTTCTCAGCTCAGTAACTTCGACTTCGCACACTTTTTATCAGTACAAGAAGTAATTTACAGAGATGGACCTCGGAAGGTACACCGGAACCACTGAGGCGATCTTCGACCAACTGGAGTCGGGACTCTTCTCCGACCACGGCCTTCACCATGTCCCCCGCCGGTTAATCGATCAAAACCTCTCTGGTAGCGATTTGGGAACTGTGTAACGCCGATCACCGTTACAACTGGACAAGAGAGGTGCTTAAGGTGCAATTGGACGGGCTGAACTTGGACAACACGAGTCCAGCCCGAGATCAAATAGGGCTTTGTTTGTGTCTCTCAAAACTCAAGCCCAAAAGGCAAAGTTACATCTGCATTTGGACTTGGCCCATTTTCACTAAGCCCATTTTGTTGCTATACTTGACAATTCTTGACAATTCTGCTTGTCATCAAACCACAGTTCCTTCTGGGGTAACGTTCTATTTTTCGCATAGCGGATGGAAAGTTCGGGGGGACGGCGATTCATTCGGGATTTACCTTGTATTCTCATTTTTATGAAGCATACTTCCTCCATGAGTGTTATGTTATTTTTCTTGGCCAACAGGACTAGAAGTGCTTAGGGGGCAGTTGGAATGTTAAAACTTGTTATTCTTCTTGTAATGTGGCAGAGTTAAATTACTCTACATTGTGACAAGATTAACAAGTTACGCAAATCCTGAAAGTGTTGGAAAAAGAGAATATGGCACTCATTTTGAGCACTTAGTTATTTATTAAAATAATTTAAAAAAATAATGTATAGTACAATCATTTCTAATACGACTAGTTAACTGGAACGAGCAAGATCTTCAAGACCAAGACTGAGACGAGCGAGTTAGAAGTTCCAGACGAGGAAATCACTCGTCCCAGTCTTGGAGGTCCTCCCCGTTTTAGTTGTTCACTTCATAGATTGGGACGGACAAATGCATTGTCCCGGTCCTCGAGACGACCATTTACTCGTCCCAGTCTCCAAACAATCCACAACTCATATACTAAGATGTGCATACCCTAAACGCTTTAGTCATGTAATTCCCTAAAACCTTGTTAAAATGTTATTAAACCTTGTTAAGAGGCTTAGTGTAAGTCATAAACCATAAAATCATGTAATGTAAACTCTAAATCCAAAATCACCCTAATCCTAAACTTTAAATTATGTGATCCTAAAACTTAGACCATAAACCCTATATCATTTAATCTAAATCATACAATTGTAAAGTCCTAAACCTTAAAACCAACTTAGGAACCATTACTGTGATTACTAAAAATGTTATTCAATCATGTAAAACTCCTCAAATCAATAAACCGTGAATCCCTAAATCCTAAATCCATAAACCTTTAGTCATGTAATTCCCTAAACCATAGATCATCTAATCTAAACCTAAAATTATGGACAATAAACACTTAAACCAACTAAGGACCATCACTGTGATTACTAAAACTGTTACTCAATCATGTAAAACCCCTTAGGTCAATAAAGACTGAATGTCTTAATCCTAAATCCCTAAACTCCAAGTCATGTATCCCACTAATCCCTATATCATGTAACATAAACCCTCAAATTATAGACACTAAAACCGTAAGACTGAGACGATTGCTCGTCTCGGTTCCTAACTCCAGACGAGGGAATCAATCGTCCCTGTCTTGATGGTTCTGCTCGTCCCAGTGGTTTAATGCATCTTACTTATCTTATATGACAAGACTAGAAAATTTACTCGTACCATTCTCCACACAATCAACAACACGCATATTGATATGAGTAACCTTGATCCTTACACCATAAACCCTAGATCATTTAACAGAAACCCTAAAATTGTAAACAGTAAACCCTAAAAGCTACCAAATACTATTTATGGTTACTAAAAACGTTATTAAATCATGTTAAACCCCTCATTCCTAGATCATCTAACATAGTAATGATAAATTCAGGAATGCCTCACAAATATAGTTATTACGTCGTATATGTGGGTCGACGAATCGACATATATACATCGTGGGCAGCATGTCAGGATCAAAGGTCAATATATAGAAACGATGGCTATATTAGGTATGCGACATACGAAGAGGCTGCAAATGCTTTGTTCGGACCAGAAACGACGCCGTAAAAATGATCGTACCAGACCACCAACTTATTACAAGGGAAATGTCCACTTCGGTTCATCCACTTCGTCGAAAAGCTACAATTAAGACCAACACTCAAAGAATTGCAAGCAAAAGTGTACCCATTTGCCGACGATGAAGTTCCCGCAATGCTCGAACAACTGGTGGAACAGAATATCCTTGAATCTTTGGAGTCAAAGCGACTTGAGGAAGCCGAAAAATTCAACGATCCCACGCATTTCAAGTACCATTGCCTCCTTGGTCATCCTACCACAAAGTGCTTCGTACTCAAGGATAAGATCATGCAACTTGTGAAAGAAGGAAAGATCTTGTTGGAAGAAGAAGTCGAACCAGCAACAACAAATGTGACCTCCATCTCGGTTGAACCCTTCAAGTCACATGTAGCAGAGACCTCTTACAAAATGTTACTTGGGGCACCACCTTTTGACGGCAAGAGGGAAAGAAGACAACAAAGTCATCCACAAAGGTCTTCTCACACTGGGGGAAACTGTGGAGCAAAGAAGAAGTTAAACTACTGCAAATACGAAGAAATGATTCTCGTTACTCCAATGAAGAAGTGGGTCAAACTCCAAAGTAAGCCAACCCTGCATCATGCTCATCATAGATCTTCGTTTAATGACTCGAAGATGCTTGAAGTGAACAAGGTATGAAAAAGGAAGAAACTCCAGCCATGGGAGCTCTCTTTAGACAAGTCAGCCATGTCCTTAAAGAAGAAACAAACTCAAGATGAAAGATTCTTTCAAGGCAGGAAGCTGAAGAAGGCTTCTCCAAGTGAAGTTAAAGCGGCCCCATCACAGAAAAGAAAGAACTCAAGTGTTAAGATACTAATTCTTTCTTTATTTGAGTGGCCACGAAAGATTCACGGCAAATCGAAGATGAGACAGAGTGATGTGAAGGGCATGGATTTCACTCCTACAAAATCAACAAATTGATACAAGAACGCTTCTGGATACGAGCATAAACTTTCTCAATCTTCACATATGAAGATTGTTCACCGCTCCTGGATACGAGCATAGATTGTTCACCACTCCTGGATACGAGCATAAACCTTCTCAATCTTCACATATGAAGATTGTTCACCGCTCCTGGATACGAGCATAAACTTTCGCAATCTTCACATATGAAGATTGTTCACCGCTCCTGGATATGAGCGTAAACTTTCTCAATCTTCATATATGAATATTATTTACCGCTCTTGGAAAAGAGCATAAACTTTCTCCGTTTTCTCATATGAAGATTGGTCACCGCTCCTGAGGCATGAGCATAAACCGCTTCATAACTCCTTTAGCATGAGTATAAACTGCTTCACAGCTCTAGCACGAGCGTAAATTGCACCACTGTTCCTCTAGAACGAGCATAAACTGCTTCACAGCTCCTAAGGCATGAGCATAAACCGCTTTGCTAATCTCGAGTATGACTATAAGCTGCTTAGCCTCCATGTTGTATGAGTTTAAACTGCATGTCACTCCTTGCACACAAGAGTTAAAACTGTGAACGCATCCAAATTGAACTACGTTCGACTTGATCCTCAAAAGGGTACGTAGCCAACTTGGGGCATCACCTTGAGTGCAGTCGTAACCGCAAGAAACAACCCCTTCTCGTAGAGAACAAGTGCTGGACCAAGTGTGGAGTCTTCATGGAGGATTCTTTTCTTGGACAAGACTTCATATGGAGGTTTCCTTGTGTAAATAGTCTTCATGAAGACACAGTGTGGAGTTGATCTTTTTCGGTATTAACACGGCTCTAGCGCGAGTCAACCAAGTGTGGAGTCAGTTTATTCCGGTATTAACACGGTTCAAACACAAGTTTATAGCTAGTGTGGAGTCGGCTTATTCTGATATTAACACGATTCTCGTAAAGAACAAGTGCCGGAACGAGTCATTAAACACTGCGAAAACCCTTGTGAAGATACAAGTGTCAGACCGAGTCGTTGAACACTGTGAATGCCCTCGCGAAGATGCAAGTGCCGGACCGAGTCTTTGAACACTGCGTGGAACCCTCTGAAATAAGGAAAAAATCTTCAAAAAACCACCATGGTGAAGACACAGTGTGGAGTTGGTTTATTCCAGTGTTAACACGGCTCTAGCGCAAGTTGAAAGAATGTGGATTCGGTTTATTCCGGTACTAACACGACTCAAGCGCAAGTTTAAAAAGTGTGGAGTCGGTTTATTCCCGTATTAACACGTCTCTTGAAGAGAACAGGTGTCGGACCGAGTTTTGAACACTATGAACACCCTTACGAATATGCAGGTGCCGGACTGAGTCGTTGAACACTACGAACACCCTTGAGAAGAAGGAGGTGCCGGAACGAGTCGTTGAACACTGTGCAAAACCCGTTTAGAAGCACGAACCAAGTAATTGACCATTGCTAAGTCTTTGGACGAGGACCTGAAAAGTATGAGCAAAAGAAAAAAAATGAGAAATTAGAAGCAGATTATAGTCAATATTGTGTTTTAAGCCAAGACAATGTCTCTATGATCAAGTTAGGCAAAAAAAAAGACTAACCAAACTATATGGAGCAGCTACCAGGCTGCTTTGACAAACAGAGCCATGTATAAAAGGTAAGAGAAAGAAAAAGAAGAAGAAAGGGAGAAGCGTTAGTACCTCAAAGTGTTGCGGCTACTTAGGATTGCAGTACAAAGCTCGTGCCACGCAGTTGTTTCAGATAAAGATCGCTTAATCGATTGATCACAGTTGGAGGCTTCGTCACATTCGCAAGCAGTGGTAGGGAAAAAAACTAGTAGGTGTCGTACAATCTACAACAACGATGAAAACAAGTTGCTCCTCTCGGGCTATATTTTCGCAAACAAGCTACATTCGCAAATAGTGGTGGAAGATTAATTATGCTAGTTACAGGGGCTTTAGAAAGGAATTTCAATTCGAAAAGAGGAAAAAAATCCAGAAGGTGAAGAGTGAAGAACTAACCTGAAGCAATTGGTCTGTAGTGTCATTGTCCGAACTTTGTGTAGTGATTGAAGGTTGATGCTCCTATGGGGCTACATATAAAGACTAGCAACACTCTTAATCCTGCTTGATAAAGGAAGTCTTGACCGACTTAAACAATGCCTAACAAGTCCTTGTGGAACTTGGTTTATAGCAAGATTTACTGTCCTAATCAAAATCAGGTAGTACAATTCCATTCGAGTCCCAACAAAAGAGAACAGGGAAAAATAATATGAAGAAGAACAAATGAAAAAACAAATAAAAAGGAGTCATTGATACTAGTGGCACGACCACAGGCCCTTTCATAGTGTGAAGATAATGATATGCATGTGTCACACAAGTTACCATCATGAAATTGTCATCCATTAAAGCAAAACCCATTAACTAAAATTCCATATAAGGTTGGAATTGTGATGGTGTAAAAGGGCGTGTTTAAGTTCCATGAACACGAAGATTGTGAAATCACGATTCGGGCAGTAATACTTGGAGTCAAAGTAGCTAAGTGAATTGTTCGAGACTTATCGGCCAACAAGCTCACGAGCCGGCAAACAAGTCTCAAGGGGATATTGGTAGACACACAAAATTTATGGCCTGTGAAATAACGCCACGTGTTTATAATTACTCATCAATTCGACATACCAAACAGTAATGCTTCCAAAACTATTGTCCTTAAACGACAATTAAATGTGGACTAAATTGTAAGTAAGACAAAATTTATTTACAAACAAGAATGGTCTATGGCGATGCCATGTCACCATACGACATGGCTACAAGTTAGCCAGTACGACCAATGAAAGAGTACCACTTGTCAAATTGATGGAGCTACCAGGACTAGCAAGTTTTGCCACTCGTGTCGTGCCACTTGTCAAATTAGTGCAGAAAATAAGAAATACATATTTCTTATAATAAATCATTATTCTTAAAAAAATAATGATTTATTAATTATGTGATTGGTGGAGACTATTCTTTTAATAAATAAATAAAAGATAATTAGTTATACAAGTTGTAATAGAACTACAACTCTTGCTCCAGTGCCTATATAAAGAGGTCATCCCTAGGCCATAAATCACACACAATTAGATCTTGCAAGAAGGAGAGAGCTCTGAAGATTAATATGCCAAAGCCCTAAAGATCATACATCCAACATCAAGATCGCTGCCCGGTTCTTCAAGACATTCAAAGATCTTCAAGCAAGTTCTTCGCGTTCTTCAAGACCTTCAACACGTTCTTCGCCAAAATCGAAGAACGCCTACTCGTTCGATCCAAGATCAAGCTGCGAAGCCCTCGTTCGACGTTCAAGGATAAGAATTAGAGGATTCGTAATTTCTATTTATAAATTCGTTACAGAGATTGTAATCCGCTACATCACTTTCATTAATAAAATATTTGATACTCCTAATTTATCGCTTTTGTTTTCATTAGCATAAAATTTGTGTGTACACCGGCATCCTCTTCTTCTTCTTCTTCTTCTTCTTCTTCTTCTTCTTCTTCTTCTTATTATTATTATTATTATTATTATTATTATTATTATTATTATTATTATTATTATTATTATTATTATTATTATTATTATTATTATTATTATTATTATTATTATTATTATTATTATTGTTATTCATCCACAAGAGAAACTTGCTTGCGCTTCTCCGCCTTCTTCCTATTGGACTGTGAGCCAACCTCGTCATCGTTAACAGTTATTCTCTGCTGCTTCTTCTGTGGCCCAGCCCCATCATGCCTTGCAACATTCTTCTTTTTCCTCTTCTGCACGGTATCTGTAGCCACTGCCTCTTCAGTACGTACTCCCTCAAAGTTGTAGCATGGTTTGAATTTACAATTAGAACTCATGTCATCCTGAAGCACTGTTCTCTTCTCAAACAGTTGAGTCCACCTAGAATGAAGTGGTTGGTCGGGTGAGTCCTCCTGTATTCCATGAAGCTACTCCAGTAGGGTTGTTTTTTCTCTTCCTCCGTTGCGACGAGGGTAGGATGAACAGTCTTTATCGCGCATTGCTTCTTCCAAGCCCAAGTTGCATGTTCTCCATGTCCAATTAGCCAAGCGCGTCAACTTTCTTTCCTTAATTTCCATTTTTTCCTAACAAATCACTAAATTGGGGTATGCCCTCGCATATCCATGCCAGAAAGATGTGCAGAAAGATCAACATGTTGTACTTCCGGCGATCGAGGTGATCCATAGTTTTCTCCCAAGCCTTCTTACCCACTTGCTCAACGAATTGTGGCCAGAAGTACCTGCCCCATCCGAATTGGTTTGCCCAATCAAACTCCAAAATCAGGCCAAACGGTACCATGGATATCCGAATTGGTTTTCACAAAAATCTCTCCCAATCAGGTATACCACAAGAAATCTCGCATAATCAAATTTCTCCTCCTCGGTCAACTCTTTTTTGGGATCCAGGCCAGCTAAAACCTTGTCAATTCGCGATACGTCGATGTTGTTACCAAGCTTGTGGTTGGGGAGAAGCCCAACTGTATGCACGCTCTTTCTCGGCTACACCAGCAGTTTCGTTAAAGCTCAGGTCCGAAACCAAAAAGTCCTGCAATCCAAACCATACTGGCATGTTGTTAATGTAGAACAAAAAATCAGGCTCTTTTTACCCTTGTTCATCTTTGCGTGCATCACAAGATTCACAAGCTGACTGGGAAATGTAAAGTTGCTGCAATGGATGTCCAACAAAATTTTTAGTTGGGGGAGCCTTGCCTCGATCAATTCCTTCACATCAGGGTGGACGTATTTCAAACTTGGCTTGTATCCTATCAAAGCTACCCTGGTAGTGATGTTTCCTCTCTCGACTTTAGCCTGGTACAATGGAAGCGGTACATCCCCAACTTCTGATCGAACTGCGAAACCTTAATTATTTTGCATCTACAATTTAATTACAATTTCATTGCTAATGTCAAATTGATAATGAAATACATCAAGTATTTTTAAGTTGTCTGTTATTGTTTAAAATTGTATGAATTATTACAAGTGTTTAGTGTTACTGAATTGAAATTAAGTGTTCAACTTTCATTGTGTCACATTTGGCTAAATTTCATTCACAATATTTTTATTTTAAGTGTAGTGTTGCTGTGAGATCCTTAAGTATTCAAGTCTACACACCTGTAAAATTTTAAGTGTTAAAGTTGCAGAGTTTTTCTAAGTCTGGAATCAATGCTTTTTTTTTTTCTAACTGCCGAGACGAGCAGTTTACTCGTCTAAGTATATACTAGTTTATACTGAGTTGAGCAATGTACTGAGACGGGCATTTCATTCGTCTCAGTATAAACCCGTTTATACTCGTATCATACATTGCAGTATAATGCCAAAAGACCAAAATGCTCTTCTGGCAGGTCTTACTTTATCCTCCACCAGTTTTATATGTTCTCGTCTCAGTATTAATCTGGTGATACTGAGATGAGTACTGCTCGTACGAGTTCCAGATCTAGAACAGATCATCGTCCCAATTCTAGATTGGGATCTCATTCTCGTCCGAGTTCTTGATTTGGTGGAATTCAAACATATTATGATCAATTTTTATATACACACAACATGTTCAAACATAATTTCATAAATTTTCATATGAAATCATACTTGATCAAGTTACAGAATGGAAGAATTGAAGATGAGGGTATTTCAAAAACCCAACATCTTTTTCGACGGTGGGTAGCCCGGACTCCGTGAAAATGGCAACAGGGTTGGGGTAGGGCGCAAAGGGGGATGGAGCGGAGGAGGAAGATGAAGCAGCATAGGACACCATGTAAGAGAAGAGGAGCACTTTCAGTTGCAAAGGAGAGAGAGAAGGTAAGAGTGCGAAGTGAAAAGTGAAGGGTAGAGTATAGATTTGTTTTATAAATTGGCCTGATTTAAGTGTATATTTTAGCTAATTACATTTTTTAACCTCAAGTGAGGTCAACAAGTTCCATAAGTCAATAAGAGGGTATTTTACAAAGACCAATTGGCCAGAAGGGTAGCATGCCAATTTTCTATAATACATCTGTGTTAATTATTTTATTGTCTAGTATTAGTATGACACTATGAATAGTTTTATTGTGGATTATGGATAGTTTATACACATATACATGTTTATGAGTTATTTTACAACAAAAAAGGAATAAAAATTGGTGTCATTCTAAGTATATAAAAACTTTGGTGAAATTTTATAATTTACAAAAATCAGTTCGAAAATCACCGAAAAATATCGGTACCGAAATATTTCACTCCAATAACAAAAACGAAAGGACGACCGACACGGTGATTCGAACTATGATTTTACCACCATTTTTTTAGTTTTCTATCGGTTCCGAGGCTTCGCCCCGTAATCCGGTACGACACGGGTCACATGCCTGAGTTTGGCAGGTGAGTCTCTCACTGGAATTTTTTCAGCATACACAAAGATTTGAACTCGAGGCTTGCTTAAGCGGAACCAATTTGCTTACCACTTGGATCAAATCTCTTTGGTTATCTTCAAAGATATATATTTTTAAGAAATTGTTTTTGTCGTCAACTGGTTTTGAACACAGCACCTCATGCAGGTGCTTCAAACGCTCTACCACTTGAGTTACCACCCTAGCTGCAAAAGAAAGTTATATTTTAACTGTAGCTGTTATAAAATTAATTAATTGGTGGTGCTCTAAGAGATATCAATTAACATATAATGGTCTATATACAAAACATATTATTATATCGGACGCTTAAGAAATAGTATGATTTCTCAAAAGAATAAAAAAAAATAGTGTAGGCTAATTGTTAAAGAAACTGTTTCTCGCCGAAAGAAATAGGCTTCTTCCTCCGCTTCCTTATGATCATCGCTGATAAAGAACAAGTCACTCACAAGTAGTTTGGTGTTCAGCTAAAAAAAGCTCCTTCGCATTCGACTCAAATTTTAAACTAGCCAGACTTGAGCTTCATTTAAGAGCCCTTTGTATAAATGAATCGAGCTTGAGCACAGTGATACTCAACTCGATATGTCTCTTTACCTCGCTTATGTATTACCTCGTCAGTTCAACTCGTCGACTCGTTCGTTAAATATGTTCGTGAGCATAACTCGAGAACCAGTTGTGTTCGGTGTTCATAATTTGTTTGTTTAGAATCTCAAAATTATGTATTTTTGTTAATAAGAAAAATTATAAAAACTCAACTCATGAATTTATGCATTTTATTACATGAAATCACCATTATTACAACTCACTATTATTTAATGCATTTGGATAATAGTTTTTGTAACCAGACCGGATCGGAGGTTCAACCGATCAGACTGGTGAAAACGGGCTCGGCCTATCCGGTTCTACAATCCGACCGCTCGTGCAACTAATCGGTCGAAACCGGCTGGTTTTTGGCCGAATCGGTCGGTTGAAAACCATCCGTTGTTTTTAGCGAAAAATAAATGTTGAAGGTAGGGGTCGAACCCAACACCTCATCAACTGAACATATCGTGCTTGCTACAGGGCTAAGCACCTGCTTTTGTAACTTTGTCCGCATTTTAGTATACTAGAAAATAAGTCGGGCACTAACAAACTAACATCAAAGAAATTTGTAAAAAACTGACAATAGTTTTTCTTTTTTTTTCTTTTAATTTTTTTATTAATAATTTTCCTTAATAACAATAATATTTAGGGTAAATTACATATCACCCACTTTCAGTATGGGGTAATAATCCTCTTACCACCCCCAGTTTTGAAACCCTCTTACTGAAACCTCCAATTTATGATTGCTAACAATCAACAACTTGGGAAGTTTCCTTCCAAAAAATATCGTTAGTTAACAGCTTTTTAGGGGTAAACTAGTCAAATTAATAAAATATGAACAAAACATGATCATGAAGAACACAATTCCTTACGCCCCACCGCCGCCTATGCCACCACCACGAACCCAGAATCCGGTGACCGACACCGCCACCATAAACTCGATTCAGGCAACCACGACCACCCCTCTGCCGGACACCCACCACCATCATCTTCCTGTCACCAAATTAAATACGGCCAAAACCAAATTTTTTGGTGAATTAACCCCTCCTTTCAACATATTCAAAAGAATCAAAACATTATCATAACATAACATCCACAAACCAAGACCAGAGTAAACCACGATTCAAAAATTGAGAAATTGAAAATCGTCGGGATACCAAAATCCCAAGCCAAAATAGAACCAAGCTTTGAATTCATTCCTCAATCGAGAGAAGAAGACCGCCTGAAGCTATAGGAGTCCAGACTCAAACTACGAGACCACAACCCCACCAGACCCGTAAACCCCTATGGTCCATCTACGATCGGAGCACCAAAACATACCCCTAGCCGCCATTAAATGCAAAGCCAACCTCCGTTTGAATCGAATCACAACCCTCATCAAGAGAGAGAGAGAAAAAGGGAGATAAATAAAGAAATCCTTGCCTATTTGCCTCAATGGGTTTTCGATCTATGCTTTCAAATCTTGGGTTTTGGGTTGTGAAATTAGTAACTGGGTTGCCATTCGTCTGAAACACACACTGATCGGGAGACCCCACATCGCCGAAATAAGAAGAAGATCGGCGCGTCCTCGAGATTCTCAGACGATGTTTCCTTCTTCTTCTTCTTCCCCGTCAGAAATCCAGATCCTCTTATCATTGTTCTTCCCTTCTTATCCCTTTATTTTCTAATTTTATTTCATTGTATCTTTTTTTTAGAAAAAAAAAGCGCATAGGAGGTCGAACCTCCTAAATTTTTAAAAGTGCGCATAGGGAGGCTCGAACCTTGTAAAAATTTCATTGTATCTTTTATTATTTGTTGTTTTTTATTTTGCTCTTTTTATGGAATTTTTTTCTTCATTGACAACTCTACCTCTGTGGCCGTTACTAATTTAACGGAAAATTTATCCCACTAATTAATTGTTAACAATTACTATGATCTAGATGTTGATTCAAGACTTCTAGGTGTGTTTTGGGAAGTCATCTTTTAGAGTGATGAAAGACAAAGATTCTCTAAGTCTTCAAGGCTCCAAGGCCTTGAGATATTGATCAAAGCCTCAAAGCCTTGACAGTTACTTTCTTATGAAATGTGTTTTGACAATCTTGTATTGCAGGTGGTCAATCTGATGTTTAAGAACATATATTTGTTACAAATATTCTTGTTATTTGTCTCTTATATATCTAACATATTGCAAATATCATAATTGTAGTGAATCAAAGAACTCTGGTGTTACAGTTGGAAAAACTGTGAAGAATGTTCAGAGCTCCAAGGCCTTGAGATATGCCTTGAGCTGCTGAGAGTTTTCACAGACAAACTTGTTTCTCTCTTGCAGGATTTGATCTTTGTTATTATAATTTTTTAAGGACTTTTGCAAGTCTTAAATTGGTTTGTGTTGGTTTATATGATTGTTCGGTAATCAGGTTTATGAGTTATTTTATTTGATTCATTTTTATTCAGAAACTAAATATCCAAACAGACTTAATGCTGTTATATATTTGGATTTTGTTTGTTGTTGTGCTTAATGTTATTGCAGGTATTTCAAATGTGCAATCTTATCACAACAAACTCCAACGGATATCTACTCAGAGCTGTTTTGAATTGCAGTTAGAAATGATGAGAATTTGTAGGAACTGAGATCCTAAAATCTCTCATTCAGTTGCTGGAAGTAGATAAAAGCTGGTTTGAATTTGAAAGACAAGAGAAGCTTACAGAAAACAGGAATCAAAAAAAAAAGAAGGAGAGTTACATCCGTGGAAAATCAGATCATCAATCCCCACAACTTCAAGCTTCAAGTGATTTCAGAAGATCAATCATTCCAGTATTCCTGAAGAACACATCCAGGCTTTCTTAGCTGATTCTTCTATTGTGTTCTTCTCTTTTTGTACTTAAATCTTCTTATCTTCTGTATATCTTATACCTCACAAAACGTAGTGGTTGGTTGTTCAAGTGAACAACAAGAGGTTCTTGTTAGCGCAACAGTTAGTAGCTGATACTAGATAGGTTTGGAACCACAAGCTGTATAGGTTTAAGGGAGTTCACTTAGGCTTGGAGATCTAGGGTTGTTTCTGTGTTAGTAATAAGAAGTGTTTGCCCAATCCTGGTGGGATTAGATCCCTCAAGCAGAGATTAGGTCCATTGGGACTGAACTCTGTAAATTGCTAGTGTTCTTTACTTTACAGTTTAGATATTTATTCTTGAAAGTGATCTAAATCAAATTAGGGTTTACAAACTGTTTGATACTGGTACTAGTTCAAGGCCTTGAAGCTTTCTTTTATACTTAAGAAGTTTCTGACCAGTCTTACAAAATCTCAAGGCTTTGAGATTTCTGTCTTGTACTTGCATCACTTAGTTAAATTATGTGTTTTAGCAAAAAGTTCTCATACTCTATTCAAACCCCCCCCTCTAGAGTATTTTGGTCCTGTATTTAGTCTACATTACAAACTTTGAATTGGTATCAGAGCTTGGGTCACTACTATAGATCTAACAATCTTGTGACTATGTGTAATGTAGGAGATGGTGGCTTCTCTCAAAGAAGGGAAGCAAACTGACCTCCATTATTCTGTGGTGACAACTTCATGCACTAGAAGGCATTGATGAAGATGTTCATCATAGATCAAGACATGAAATTGTGGTCAATAATTCATAATGGTCTTCATGAGTACTTCACTACCATTGATGGAGTTAGATGCATCAGGTCTGAGGAAAATCTCTCAGTTACTGAACTGAAAAATGTATCCAAAAATTACAAGGCTGTGAATATGTTATACAGTGCTCTTAATGCAGATGAGTTCAACAGAGTGACAAATTGCAAAAGTTCCAAAGAAGTATGGGACAAACTTATTGTAACATATGAAGGAACAAGTCAAGTCAAGAAGACCAAGATTAACATACTTCAGAGGCAATATGAGCTATTCAAGATGAACTCATATGAAACTATCGAGGAGATGTTCAAAAGATTCACTGATGTGGTGAACAACATGGAGTCATTGGGAAAAAAGCTTCTCAGATGAGGAAAAAGTTAGGAAAATTCTGAGGAGTTTTCCAAAAGCTAAGTGGGAGAAAAAGACAAAGCTATTGAGGAGGCTCAGGATTTAATTCTTCTTAAGCTAGATGATATACAAGGAAAGCTGCTCACTCATGAGATGTCTATGAAAGATGTAGAAGGTGATCTGAGTGAAAACGTCAAGAATCTAGCACTCAAGGCTAAAGACAATGAAAAATCTCAAAGCCTTGAGACTGAAGATGAGCATGATGATGAAGAGGCTTTAGCATTGATCTCCAAGGCCTTGGCCAGGATTCTCAAGAAGAAGAAAAACTTTGAAAACAGAGACTACAACAGAGAGAGATCAAGACCTTCAAGCAACAAGGATTACAAAGGTAAGCATTCATCACAGTCACATAAATCTAAAGTAATGAATTGCTTTGAATGTGGTGATGCAGATCATTTAGTAAGGGATTGTCCACAAAAGAAGAATAACAGTAATTTTCAAAAGAAAGACAATGACAACAGGAGGAAGAAAGCAATGATGGCCTCATGGAGTGATTTTGATTCATCAAGTGATTCAAACACAGAAGAAGAACAAGCAAATTTATGCTTCATGGCTAAACATGATGAAGAAAAATCTTCAGACAGACACATTGAGGAAATGATAAAAAATCTTCTTGCTAGTCCTTCTGATGTACTTCCAGAAATTCTCAAGAGCATGTTTTTAAATGAGGAAAGTTATATAAATGAGATTGCTTCTTTAAATGTTAAATTTCATGAGCAGGTAAAAGAAAATTTGGACTTGCTTTTCACCAGTAAGACTATTGAAGTTTCTAAGACAAAAATTGAAAATGACTTCAAGGCCATGGACAGTAGATTTAAAGCCTTAAAGGCACAGATAAAAGAGATTGTTGATCAAAACACTCTCTTAACTGAAAGGTATGTTGATCTAAAGACTGATTCAGAGGATTTAGAACAACAAATCTGTTCTTTGACTGAGAAACTTCAAGAGTCCAAAAAGGTCCTAACTAGTTTTACAGACTCAGAACACAATCTGAATCTCATTCTTGGAGGAATTCTGAAATCTATGCATAAAAGTGGAATTGGCTATAATCCAAATTTTCCAAAGAAAAGCCAAACTATTTTTGTCAAATCTGGTAGCAGACATTCTCCAAAGTGTTACTACTATGTAAAAATTGGTCATCTCAAATTAACTTGTCCCTTCAGAAGACCAGAACCTCATATTCTAAGGAACACTTATCCTTATCAGCTTAAGGGACAAGTTAGACAGATTTGGGTTCCAAAAGGAATTAGACCACCAAACATGGCTGATTCTGAGTATGACTCAAAGTTCTGCACTTGGTCTAACAGCCTGTTGAGGCAATGATTTAATTTTGCTGGATGTCACCAAGGCCTTGAAGGATCAGAAGTGGATATTGGATAGTGGTTGTTCCAGACATATTAGTGGAAAGAAGTCTCTTTTTACTGAGCTCACAGAGAAATCTGGAGGAAAAATTACACTTGGTGAGAAAGCAAAATACAATATTATTGGTATAGATAGTATTGATAATGGTTCTACCAACTCTATCTCTGATGTTTATCTTGTGGATGGACTTAAATATAATTTGCTTAGTATTTCTCAGTTATGTGATAAAGGTTATAAAGCTGTATTTGACAAGGAGAAATGTGTTGTGCAAGATGAGAAATCTGGAGATTGCATACTCACTTCTCCTAGATCATACAATCTATATGCTATGAGTACTAACTGTATTGCAGGAGACAAGCTAAAGCGCCTCTAGGCCTTGAAGAAAGATTCAAAGCTTTGGCATAGAAAGCTTGGGCATATTAGCATACACACCTTGAATAAACTCATCTCAAAGGACTTGGTAAGAGGATTCACAAAAATTCTCAGATGATGATATTTGCAAGGCATGTGTACAAGTTAAACAAACAAGAAGCTCATTCAAGCCAAATAACTTTGTAAGTACTTCTAGACCTTTAGAGCATATGGACTTGGTGGTCCTATGAGAGTTCAAACTCCTAAAGGTAAGAGGTATATGCTTGTTGTAGTAGATGATTATTCTAGATTTACATGGGTTATGTTTATTAGAGACAAAACTGAAGCTTTATCTGAATTTTCTAGATTGTGCAAAGAGCTTCAAACTATGATAAACTTGCCTGTTGCATCTATTAGAAGTGATCATGGTAGGGAATTTGATCAGCTTGACTTTGATTTATTTTGTGCAAAGCGTGGCATATCACACAACTTCTCTGCACCTAGAACTCCTCAGCAAAATGGAATAGTTGAGAGGAAAAATAGGAAACTTGAAGATATGTGTAGAACCATTCTACTTGAAAGTAATTTGACAAAGTATTTGTGGGTAGAAGCTGTTAATACTTCCAATTATGTGCTTAATAGATGTTTGATTAGGCCTATTTTAAAAAAGACTCCTTATGAACTGTGTAAAGGTACGAAGCCTAGTGTCTCTTATTTCAAACCATTTGGTTTTATTTGTTTTGTGCATAATAATGGTAAAGAAAATCTTGGTAAGTTTGATGCTAGAAGTGATGACGGTGTATTTCTTGGATATTCTCAAACTAGCAAAACTTGTTGAGTTTTCAATAGAAAATCAAGATTGTGGAAGAGAGTACTCGTGTGTTATTTGATGAAAGTACTAAGGATTCATTGAGTTAAAGTTTTGCAGATCTTAATTTGAACAAGCATGAGGCTGATGATGACATTGTGAAAGAAGAAAAAGGCAAAACTGAAGTACATAATCAGTCAGTAGAATCTAAAGGCCTTGAACCTTCTGCAGAGCCAAAATCTCAAAGCCTTGAGACTGAAACTAAAACTTTCTATGATGCTCCTTTTACTGCTTCAAGAACTCAAAGTCTTGAAGGGACATATTCCTGGACACCAAGGAAGAAGTTTAAGTATCTTGAAGACCATCTAGTTGACAATATCATATCTGATCCAAATACTGGAACTCAGACAAGAGGACAGTTGAAGAACTTATGTGCTTTTAGTGCTTTTGTATCACTGATTAAGCCTAAGAATGCAAAAGAAGCACTGGAAGATGCAGACTGGATCATTGCAATGCAAAGTGAGCTGAATGAATTTTAAAGAAACAAGATATGGAATCAAGTTCCTAGACCAAAAGAGCAATCAGTTATTGGAACCAAATGGGTGTTCAGAAATAAGGTTGATGAAAATGGCAAAGTGGTAAGAAAAAAATCTAGACTTGAGGCACTAGAATACAATCAAGAAGAAGGTAGAGACTATGAGGAGACATTTGCTTCTGTTTCCAGGTTAGAAGCTATTAGAATACTTCTTGCATTTGCATCTCACAAACACATAAAGCTTTATCAACTGGATGTCAAATGTGTTTTTCTAAATGGTTATTTACAAGAAGATATTTTTGTAGCTCAATCTCCTGGTTTTGAAGATGTAAACTTCCCTGATCGTGTTTACAAATTAGACAAATCTCTTTATGGGTTAAAACAAGCTCAAGGGCTTGGTATGATAGACTTTCAAAGTTTTTTACTTGACAATAATTTCAAGAGAGGTCTAGTTGATAAAAATCTTTTCATTAAACAACATGAAACTGACTTGTTAGTAGTATTTATGTAGATGATATTCTTTTTGGTGCTACTAATGATGCTCTTTCAAAAGAGTTCTCTAGTATAATGTGCAGGGGGTTTGAGATGAGCTTAATGGGAGAACTGAATTTCTTTCTTGGACTTCATGTTATACAAATGAAGAAAGGAATCTTTGTACATCAAGGAAAATATACCAAGGACTTGTTGAACAAGTACATTATGACACAGTCCAAGGCACTCAAAAATCCTATGAGTTCATCATTAGACAAGGATTCAAATGGTAAGAGTGTAAATCAAAAGAAGTATAGAGGTATGATTGGATCACTTCTGCTTAACTGCTAGTAGACCTGATATTATGTTTAGTGTTTGCATATGTGCAAGATTTCAGGCAGATCCTATGGAAAGTCATTTAACTGCTGTTAAGAGGATTTTTAGATATTTGAATGGAACCAAAGACTTGGAGATTTGGTATCCAAGGAGATATAACTTTATGTTGAGTGGATATTCAGATTCAGATTTTGCAGGGTATAAAGTGGATAGGAAGAGTACTTCTGGATGTTTCCAGTTTCTTGGTTCTTCATTAATTAGTTGGCATTCCAAGAAGCAATATTCTGTAGCATTATCAACTGCAGAAGCTGAGTATATTGCAGCTGGAGTTTGTTGCTGTAACACCCCGTATTTTTCCAAATATTTTGACGTATTTTCGTAAAATTTAAATAGCTATTTTGAATTATATGATTAGCAGGGGAGGTAATTGCAATTTTGGATAATATCGGATAGTTGTTGTTAGGGGTATTAATTGTCTTTTACGAAACTATTGGTATATACTAGTATTTGTATTTATACTATACGTATTTTTATACTTTCTACCATAGTATTTGTACCGTATACATACTATGTATTGTATATAGTATTTTATACTATACTTTGTATTGTAATACTTATATTGATAATATAATAATAATAATAAAAATAATTAAAAAACAAAAAAATACTCTCCTGACCCTCCCCCGTTCCCCAAGGATTTCTCATTCCCCAACCTTTTTTTTTCTTCTTTTTTTATTCTCTCTTCCTCTCATCCTCATTCACGTCATCTCTCTCTCTCCTCCCTCCCTCTCTATTTATTCTCTCCCTCTTCTCCTTCAACACCATCACCACCCGACACCCTCACCACCACAGCCAGCTCCCTCCTCTCAACCTCCCCTTCCCTCCATCTCTTTCCCTCTGTCTCACCCCTCTCTGCCCAGAAACAACGGCAACAACAGCAGCGGCAGCAGCTGCAAGAAGGCAGCCCGCCACCACCACCATCTCCGGCGACCACGCCATCATCACCACCATCTCCCTCTCTGCTCTCACCCCCTCTCACCCACCATCTCTCCCTCCTCTGTTCTGTACGTCGGACGCAGCAAGAGGCAGCAGCGGCAGCGGCCTTGTCGCTGCCATCTCCGACGAACGCCACCACGACCCACCACCACCGAGAACACCCAAACACGACCGCCACCACCTCCAGCTAGCTCTCTCTCTATCCCTCTCAGAACACCCGCAGCAGCAGGCGAAGCAGCAGCAGCAGCGGCAACAACGCCGCTGCCTTTCCGACGAGAACCCGCCGGCAAAAATGGCAGCCACCTTCGCGGCCACCCATCTCTCCCACTTCCCACTGTTCTCTCGTTCTCTCCCCTCTCTACCTTGCTCGACAAACCCACCAGAAGGAGACAGAGCCGCAGAAACAGCAGCAGCAGCCCCTACACCGCCGGCGACCACCATTCTTTCCGACGAAGAACTCGCCGGAGTTCAACCGTGACGACCCAAGCTTTCAAACCAGTCCTATTCGACTCAGAGGAGTCCGACTAAGATGATGGAGGCCTCAAACGAAGCCAAGAACAGCCGGAGAAGCCCCGGCGAAAGCTCCACCTCCAGCGACCCGACGGCGATCTTGACCCGTGCGAATTCTTGACCGTTTCTCGCGAAATTTGATACGGGTATGCTTGAAATCTTCCCCTGAGTTGTTTTTAGTAATCAAAATCAAGTTTTAAGACCTCGAATCCACGTTTTAATCGGTTACTTTGAATATTCATGTTTAGGGGGTTAAAGTGTCTTTTTCAGAAAGTTTTCAGGGGGTTATAATGTCGTTTTAGAAACTTTGGGGGAGGCAGTTGTCATTTCAGAAAATTTTGGGTACTAAAGGCAGTATTTAATTTCAGGTTTAATTATAAAATTACTTTTTCTTTAGTTTATTTAGATTATTATTTATAAATTATTTTGGGGGTAAATATTATTGAAGAAAATATGTTTTTGGGTTTATAAATAATTTAAAATTAATATTGTCTTGAGAAAAATAAAAGGAGCTAGAAATAAAAATAGGTTGTATATTTGTTGAGATTATATTAAGTTAGAAGCTCCGATTTGTAGGTGACGATTCCGTAGACGAGAACGAATTATAGGACGTGCTTGGATTTTGGTAAGTTAATATGCCTAGCCTCGCGTGCCTTTCATTCTTTCACGTATCGCGTGTGTTATTTGTGAAATTACTACCATACTTGATTTATTTGAGTTGTCTATTTGTTTTGAAATATCCCTCTTTGAAGTCTCGTTTGAAATTGGTATCCAAATCCTAAATAACAATCCGAAAGACGGACATTTAAAGTAATATTGTGTTTTGTTATTATCCGTGAGTTATATGCTTAGCCTAGCTGGCCTAGCTTCCTGCGTGTCATTACATGATTTTATAATACGTCTCAAAATGTGTTTTTGTGATATACATGTTTTACTCGTTATTGGTTACGTTTTGAAATGATTGCTTTGAAACTGTCACACGAAAATAATAACACGTTAATAACGTAAAGTGGAATCGCACGTACCGGACTCTGTTACTATTTGGGAGGTCCTTTGTTGACCATTATTATTTGGGAGGCCCTTTGTTGGCCATGGCTCTTCGCCTTGTTGGCTGGAGTCCCAGCTAGTACTCACCCTTCTGGCCTTTTGCTTCTTAAGGGGGTGTTGCAACACTCAAGGTCTAGTCTGGCAGTTGGGAGGTCCTTTGTTGACCATTAAGGAGGTCCTGTGTTGACCATTTGGGAGGTCCTTTGTTGACCATCAAGGAGGTCCTTTGTTGACCGTTACTGTTTCCGGTACTGTGCTTAATAACTGGCTCTTTGATTTTATATTTGGAAACTGATGGTTGGATTCTTATTCCATTTGGAAATTGACACTTATGAAGGATTTAATTGGAAATGTTTGAAGCTGGATATTGCCAATCGTAATTTGGCTAACACTGTTGTTTATGACGCTGCAAACTATGATTTTGTGTCACTTTTACTCATAGTCAATTATTCCTCATTTTTATTAAAAGCGTAACACTGTGATGGTTGTCATTTCCCTGCTTTACATGTTAAGGTGTATCTCACTCAGTATCAGTAATGAATTTTTTTCCCGCGAGTATTTGGTATTTATTATTTACTAGCAAATTGGTTATTCCTGTCATATGTCTCATCATCTGTTTACGTGCTATGGGTGTTAGCTTACTCAGCCGTTTGCTGACTATTTTCTGTAAAAACTGCGTCGGCTTTTGCTATTTTAAAATCGCAGGTTGGCTATCGAGGTGGGGGAAACGTTCACGACACTTTGGACAGGAAGGCTTGCTAGTTGGATTATCACATAGTATATTATCTCACCTAAAAGTGTATTCTTTGATTTTCAAAAGATTATCACTGTTTGTATTTATGGAAACTGTAAAAGTTATAATTTGAAGTTTTGAAATGTCATCGATGGTTGTACTAGCTGTGAACCGACGATCCTTATCCGTTCCCAATGAGGCTCATCACCTCGGGCGGAGGCATCTCTTCCGAACGTGGGGCCTGGCCGGCCTTGCGGCTCGGTGGGGTGTTGCAGTTGGTATCAGAGCCGACGGTTCTAAGTTAGTACGACCTTTCGGTTTCAACAAAAAAAGGATTTTCAAATTTAAAATGAATATAGGACAACTAAAACCGGTAATAAAATTGAACAAGCCGGGGATTGCGGGGTAGCTTAAGTCCTTAGTTGCCAGGAGTGCTGATTTGTGATTCTTGTTAGCTTGAGTTTCTAATTGCTGTTATGTGATCATTTGCTTCGTGTGTTATTTAGTTTTGTGTGCTGACACGATAAGTGATACGAATGACTTTAGAACCTTTCCGAGACTTAGCGACCATAGCTTCGAGGACGAAGCTCTCTTTAAGGGGGGAAGGATGTAACACCCCGTATTTTTCCGAATATTTTGACGTATTTTCGTAAAATTTAAATAGCTATTTTGAATTATATGATTAGCAGGGGAGGTAATTGCAATTTTGGATAATATCGGATAGTTGTTGTTGGGGGTATTAATTGTCTTTTACGAAACTATTGGTATATACTAGTATTTGTATTTATACTATACGTATTTTTATACTTTCTACCATAGTATTTGTACCGTATACATACTATGTATTGTATATAGTATTTTATACTATACTTTGTATTGTAATACTTATATTGATAATATAATAATAATAATAATAATAATAATAATAATAATAATAATAATAATAATAATAATAATAATAATAATAATAATAATAATAATAATAATAATAATAATAATTAAAAAACAAAAAAATACTCTCCTGACCCTCCCCCGTTCCCCAAGGATTTCTCATTCCCCAACCTTTTTTTTTTCTTCTTTTTTTATTCTCTCTTCCTCTCATCCTCATTCACATCATCTCTCTCTCTTCTCCCTCCCTCTCTATTTATTCTCTCCCTCTTCTCCTTCAACACCATCACCACCCGACACCCTCACCACCACAACCAACTCCCTCCTCTCAACCTCCCCTTCCCTCCATCTCTTTCCCTCTGTCTCACCCCTCTCTGCCCAGAAACAACGGCAACAACAGCAGCGGCAGCAGCTGCAAGAAGGCAGCCCGCCACCACCACCATCTCCGGCGACCACGCCATCATCAACACCATCTCCCTCTCTGCTCTCACCCCCTCTCACCCACCATCTCTCCCTCCTCTGTTCTGTACGTCGGACGCAGCAAGAGGCAGCAGCGGCAGCGGCCTTGTCGCTGCCATCTCCGACGAACGCCACCACGACCCACCACCACCGAGAACACCCAAACACGACCGCCACCACCTCCAGCTATCTCTCTCTCTATCCCTCTCAGAACACCCGCAGCAGCAGGCGAAGCAGCAGCAGCAGCGGCAACAACGCCGCTGCCTTTCCGACGAGAACCCGCCGGCAAAAATGGCAGCCACCTTCGCGGCCACCCTTCTCTCCCACTTCCCACTGTTCTCTCGTTCTATACCTTGCTCGACAAACCCACCAGAAGGAGACAGAGCCGCAGAAACAGCAGCAGCAGCCCCTACACCGCCGGCGACCACCATTCTTTCCGACGAAGAACTCGCCGGAGTTCAACCGTGACGACCCAAGCTTTCAAACCAGTCCTATTCGACTCATAGGAGTCCGACTAAGATGATGGAGGCCTCAAACGAAGCCAAGAACAGCCGGAGAAGCCCCGGCGAAAGCTCCACCTCCGGCGACCCGACGGCGATCTTGACCCGTGCGAATTCTTGACCGTTTCTCGCGAAATTTGATACGGGTATGCTTGAAATCTTCCCCTGAGTTGTTTTTAGTAATCAAAATCAAGTTTTAAGACCTCGAATCCACGTTTTAATCGGTTACTTTGAATATTCATGTTTAGGGGGTTAAAGTGTCTTTTTCAGAAAGTTTTCAGGGGGTTATAATGTCGTTTTAGAAACTTTGGGGGAGGCAGTTGTCATTTCAGAAAATTTTGGGTACTAAAGGCAGTATTTAATTTCAGGTTTAATTATAAAATTAGTTTTTCTTTAGTTTATTTAGATTATTATTTATAAATTATTTTGGGGGTAAATATTATTGAAGAAAATATGTTTTTGGGTTTATAAATAATTTAAAATTAATATTGTCTTGAGAAAAATAAAAGGAGCTAGAAATAAAAATAGGTTGTATATTTGTTGAGATTATATTAAGTTAGAAGCTCCGATTTGTAGGTGACGATTCCGTAGACGAGAACGAATTATAGGACGTGCTTGGATTTTGGTAAGTTAATATGCCTAGCCTCGCGTGCCTTTCATTCTTTCACGTATCGCGTGTGTTATTTGTGAAATTACTACCATACTTGATTTATTTGGGTTGTCTATTTGTTTTGAAATATCCCTCTTTGAAGTCTCGTTTGAAATTGGTATCCAAATCCTAAATAACAATCCGAAAGACGGACATTTAAAGTAATATTGTGTTTTGTTATTATCCGTGAGTTATATGCTTAGCCTAGCTGGCCTAGCTTCCTGCGTGTCATTACATGATTTTATAATACGTCTCAAAATGTGTTTTTGTGATATACATGTTTTACTCGTTATTGGTTACGTTTTGAAATGATTGCTTTGAAACTGTCACACGAAAATAATAACACGTTAATAACGTAAAGTGGAATCGCACGTACCGGACTCTGTTACTATTTGGGAGGTCCTTTTTTGACCATTATTATTTGGGAGGCCCTTTGTTGGCCATGGCTCTTCGCCTTGTTGGCTGGAGTCCCAGCTAGTACTCACCCTTCTGGCCTTTTGCTTCTTAAGGGGGTGTTGCAACACTTAAGGTCTAGTCTGGCAGTTGGGAGGTCCTTTGTTGACCATTAAGGAGGTCCTGTGTTGACCATTTTGGAGGTCCTTTGTTGACCATCAAGGAGGTCCTTTGTTGACCATTACTGTTTCCGGTACTGTGCTTAATAACTGGCTCTTTGATTTTATATTTGGAAACTGATGGTTGGATTCTCATTCCATTTGGAAATTGACACTTATGAAGGATTTAATTGGAAATGTTTGAAGCTGGATATTGTTAATCGTAATTTGGCTAACACTGTTGTTTATGACGCTGCAAACTATGATTTTGTGTCACTTTTACTCATAGTCAATTATTCCTCATTTTTATTAAAAGCGTAACACTGTGATGGTTGTCATCTTCCTGCTTTACATGCTAAGGTGTATCTCACTCAGTATCAGTAATGAATGTTTTTCCCGCGAGTATTTGGTATTTATTATTTACTAGCAAATTGGTTATTCCTGTCATATGTCTCATCATCTGTTTACGTGCTATGGGTGTTAGCTTACTCAGCCGTTTGCTGACTATTTTCTGTAAAACCTGCGTCGGCTTTTGCTATTTTAAAACCGCAGGTTGGCTATCGAGGTGGGGGAAACGTTCACGACACTTTGGACAGGAAGGCTTGCTAGTTGGATTATCACATAGTATATTATCTCACCTAAAAGTGTATTCTTTGATTTTCAAAAGATTATCACTGTTTGTATTTATGGAAACTGTAAAAGTTATAATTTGAAGTTTTGAAATGTCATCGATGGTTTTACTAGCTGTGAACCGACGATCCTTATCCGTTCCCAATGAGGCTCATCACCTCGGGCGGAGGCATCTCTTCCGAACGTGGGGCCCGGCCGGCCTTGCGGCTCGGTGGGGTGTTGCAGTTGCTCTGAAGTGTTGTGGATTGCTCAACAACTTAGAGACCTTGGCAATGATTTCAGAAATGTGCCCATTAATTGTGACAATACAAGTGCCATTTCAATCTCTTAGAATCCAGTACAGCATTTAAGAACCAAGCATATAGATGTAAGGCATCATTTCCTTAGAGATCATGCAGAAAAAGGAGATGTTGTTCTATCTTTCATTTCTAATTCTATGCAGATTGCTGATATTTTCACTAAACCTTTGCCAGATGATAGGTTTGCATCCCTAAGGCTTGAACTGGGTATGTTGAACAAGGATGCATTGGTTTAGGGGGAGTATTAGTACTTACTTGTGGATATTTGTTGAAATCTCAAAGCCTTGAGATTATACTTTCCAAAGCCTTGAAAGTATAGTTCAAAGCTTTGAAATTTCTAAGTCTGCAGAAAATCTCAAGGCCTTGAGATTGTTCTCAAAGGTCTTGAAATATCAGTATTTTACTTGTTTAAAAAAAAATCGGATCAACAAATATTATACATTATCTTTTTAGATAATTGTATATTGTTTGAATTAATCAAAGAATTTTTCAAAATATCCTAAAATATCTTCTAGATATGTTTTGCATGTGGATTTTAGAAGAGTCCTTTTTAAACTCTTTCTCTCAACCTACTTAAGCTGAAAGTGAGGGCTTTTCTTTGTATTCTCTCTATTCTCTCTCAATCTTCTACGTCTCTCTGCTCTCTCTCTCAATATCAATCTTCTCTCAAAACCCTAATTCCACAATGGAGTGCAAATCAGGCAGGATTCAACAACAGGGTAAGCCTTCTGCTAGATCTAAGAAGAGGGCCAACAAGAAGGAGAAGATTACAATTTCTGACTCGGATTCAGAAGGGACATAGAGTTTGCATGAAGCTTCACCTCCTGCAAAGAAGATCAGAACAAAGAAAGGGTATGAAGGTTCAAGTATTGATCCACAGTTGGAGACAGAAGTAAAGGGCGATGATCAGTCTAGGTTAGACAAGAAGAAAGGGGGAGACAATAAAAAGCCAGATGGAGAAGAAAAAGGGAAGTCTGCTAAGGAATGCAAAAAGAATTCTGATGTTGGTGAGAAAAAGAAATATGCTGAAGAAGAACCAGAGAAGGACAAGCCTGTTGAGAAGAAATCAAGGGTTAAACAAATGGCTGCTGCAACCAGAAAGGGTAATCAAGGTAAGAATGTACTACCTTCTGATTGGTTCATTAGTTCAGATGTTAGGAGTGTGTAGATGCAAGGGTATGAATCATCTAAGGTTGCTTTCTGTAGTTTGATTTCTGAAGAGTTATTAGACAAATTGGACATTGACTATATGAGGAAGTTAAGAGAATCTTCAGTTTGGAGGGTTTTAAATCCTAGTTCTAAAGCTTATCCTAGGCTAACTAGGTTGTTTTACCTTAATTTGGTCCAAGAAGGGGAAGATAAGTTGGTTTTAACCTCTAAGGTAGCTGGAATAGATTTAAATCTAGACCATATGGCCTTTGCCAAGGTCTTGGGCATTCCTAGGTATAATGTTGCTGATCATCCTGATAGGAAGGAATGTCTAGACAAAGCCAAAGACATGTTCTTCATTGAGGATGTTCTTACTGGTCCCAAACAGTTGACACACTCTGTGCTCAACTGTGAAGCTAAAATCTTGTTCACAATTCTGATGAGAAGTTTTGTTCCTAGAGAAAACTCAAGAGAGTTGGTTACAAATAAGGTTCTCATCCTGATGTATTTGATATGTCAAGGGTTTGAGATTGATCTACCAACAGGGATCATGGAGCATATGATCTACTGTGCTACCAGAACCAGAAACCATCCTCTTCCATATGCCAACCTTTTACCTCTTTTCTTTGAGCATTTTGAGGTACCTGTGAAAGGAGAGGAGAAGATAACTGGTGGTTTTGGTTTAATTGATGAGTCTGCTTTACAAAGAATTGGTGTGGTTCAGACAGGAAAGGGACATTGGAAGTTTTATTCAGAGTTGTCTAAAGCTGAGCTTGAGAGAAAAATTTCATCAAACCAAAGGGGGCTACAACATCAAGGGGACAAGCTAATGAAGATTATTCTCAATTGGTTGATAAGTTTAAAGAACAGCAGGTTGAGATTGAAGATCTTAGGCAGAGGTTGTTTGATTTATTTTCTGATTTAATCAGTTCAAAGCCTTGATGGGTGTGATGAATGGCAAGATTGATATTGTATCAAGGGTTTGAATTTGGAGAATATCCCTTCTGCTAATAGTCATGACACTAGTGTTGATTCAAATGAGAGGCTAGGAGAATTCTTGAAGAAGAAGAAGAAGCCTATTCCAGTTGTGCTCACATCAAAGGATATATATGAGCAAACTGATGATGAGGAAGCTGAAGAAGACACAGGTGATGATGTAGCTACAGAGGGAGATTTTGTGCAAGTCAAGGGCAAGAAAGTGGATGAAATTATTGATGAAGTTATTGTTGAAGTGGATGCTGAACAGGGAGAGCATCATTCTGCAGATGAACCTGAAAGTGATGAAGATGTTGGAGAAGGCTCAGAGAAAGGCCAAGCATCAAAGAAGAAGTGAAGACTTATGGAAGCCAAAGCCTTGATCTTTTCTTTCTTTCTTTCTTTCTTTCTTTCTTTCTTTCTTTCTTTCTTTCTTTCTTTCTTTCTTTCTTTCTTTCTTTCTTTCTTTCTTTCTTTCTTTCTTTCTTTCTTTCTTTCTTTCTTTCTTTCAAAAAGATTGGCAGGAATATTTACACAAGATTATGGGTTTTGTCTTTCATCAAGGGGGAGATTGTTGATTCAAGACTTCTAAGTGTGTTTTGGGAATTCATCTATTAGAGTGATGAAATACAAAGATTCCCTAAGTCTTCAAGGCTCCAAGGCCTTGAGATATTGATCAAAGCCTCAAAGCCTTGACAGTTACTTTCTTATGAAATGTGTTCTGACAATCTTGTATTGCAGGTGGTCAATCTAATGTTTAAGATCAGATATTTTTTGCAAATATTCTTGTTATCTGTCTCTTATATATCTAACATATTGCAAATATCATAATTGGAGTTAATCAAAGAACTCTGGTGTTACAGTTGGAAAAACTGTGAAGAATGTTCAGAGCTCCAAGGCCTTGAGATAGGCCTTGAGCTGCTGAGAGTTTTCACAGACATAACTTGTTTCTCTCTTGCAGGATTTGATCTTTGTTATTATAATTTTTTAAAGACTTTTGAAAGTCTTAAATTGGTTTGTGTTGGTTTATATGATTGTTTGGTAATCAGGTTTATGAATTATTTTATTTGATTCAGTTTTATTCAGAAACTGAATATCCAAACAGACACAATGCTGTTATGTATTTGGATTTTGTTTGTTGATGTGCTTAATGTTATTGCATGTATTTCAAATGTGCAATCTTATCACAACAAACTCCAACAGATATCTACTCAGATCTGTTTTGAATTGCAGTTAGAAAGGATGAGGATTTGGAGGAACTAAGATCCTAAAATCTCTCATTCAGTTGCTGGAAGTAGATAAAAGCTGGTTTGAATTTGAAAGACAAGAGAAGTTTACAGAAAACTGAAATCAAAGTAAAATAAGGAAAGTTACATCCGTGGAAAATCAGAACATCAATCCTCACAACTTCAAGCTTCAAGTGCTTTCAGAAGATCAATCATTCCAATATTCCTGAAGAACACATCCAGGCTTTCTTAGCTAATTCTTCTATTGTGTTCTTCTCTTTTTGTACTTAAATCTTCTTATCTTCTGTATATCTTATACCTCACAAAAACTAGTGGTTGGTTGTTCAAGTGAACAACAAGAGGTTCTTGTTAGCTCAACAGTTAGTAGCTGATACTAGATAGGTTTGGAACCACAAGCTGTATAGGTGTAAGGGAGTTCACTTAGGCTTGGAGATCTAGGGCTGTTTCAGTGTTAGTAATAAAAATTGTTTGCCCAATCCTGGTGGGATTAGATCCCTCATGCAGAGATTAGGTCCATTGGGACTGAACTCTGTAAATTGCTAGTGTTCTTTACTTTACAGTTTAGTTATTCTTACAAGTGATCTAAATCAAATTAGGGTTTACAAACTATTTGATACTGGTACTAGTTCAAGGCCTTCAAGCCTCCCTATGCGCACTTTTAAATTTTTTTTACACAAAAAAAAAAAAATTATTAAAACTTACCCAAGGAGACTTGAACCCTCATCGCTGAGGTCTAAAACTGGAGTGCTTTACCAATTGAGCTAAAAGACTTTTAGTTTTTTTGTTGATATTTAATGTTACTTTAGAGTACAAATACTACAAGCCAAGTTGTGCCTCCCCCCCCTCACGATGAAATCCTGGCTACGCCACTGTCTGTAATCTTAGCATGGGGAGATAATAATTATTTAATAACAGGAGCTCGAATAATTATTTTTTTGAGAATACGGACATGAGTGCAGTAACAGTTATTTAGTGGTACTAACTGTTATTAACATTATTTGGGCTAGGTTCAGGTGGAACCAGAAGTCCTAATAAAGTTCGGAGCCTGATTCGTATTTTCTCCTCCAGGTCCCTCCCGTAGCCTATATAATTTTCCTTAGTCTTCATAATTTGTATGCTTCAGATACACACTGAAAATCTGGGGTTTCGAGAGTGAGGGAAATACGTCTGGACTTAAAGAAAAGTAGCAAGCCCACACTTGCATCCAGGAGGAACTTCAAAAATACGGGAGAAGATCCAATGTGATTAAGACCTACATCAACTAGCTAGGACGCATGTATGAACCCTAATTCCGCCTAGTAAGGTTATGGCGGTCTTCTTGATAAACGAACGAATTTTAATCGGTATATCAGACATGCAATCAAACTGGTCCAGGGATTCACCTCCCTTCACCTAACACCAGATTGTGCTCCACCTTGAAGCAATCGTCGACTCTAGCCCTAACCCACCCAAAATGCCCTGCTGATTTGATTGATTGAGAGAGAGAGAGAGGGAGCTGGAAAACAAAAGATATCGAAAATTGAGAAAGAGTGGCACAGAGTGTAAGTGAAAGTTTGGCATCCTGTTTTAATCATTTTTTTTGAAATAACCTACCATAGTGGTAGGGCGGCATAAACCCCGTTTATATTAATAAGGTGCGCTTCCAACCCATAAAACAACAAGTGGGGGGGGGGGGGACATAAAACCTTACCCACACATTGATACAACATATCCAGATCAAGCCCAAAAAAAAACAAGCCCAAATAGATAAAATAAAATAGGAAACGAAAAGAAGAAACCAAATAAACAATACCTAAAGATACAAAGGGACGGGTAGTGTATCAGACACATGACCTTCTGTTGCTTCTGTATCTCCATTAAGTATTGTTCTAGAAATCTCCGTAAGAACTCCGGTGGATGTATCGAATAGATTCGTGCATCTTCGTCATCCAATCCGTTCTTAGCCATTGAATGCGCCGGTTGATTTCCTGTTCTTCCTATATAAACCAGTTAACCCCCAAATCGATCGTTGATGAGATGCCGAAGTTCTGCCAAAATTCCTTCCCATTCATTATACCATTTCTGACCTCCATTCATCCATCTGCAAACATTGATAGAATCAATCTCAAAGATAGTAGACTGGTATACAAAACCTGCATCTCTCATAAGACGCGCTATCTCCCGCAAAGCAATTGCTTCTCCCAGATCTGAATCAAGAACCAAATTGATTGGAGCAGAGATTGATGAGATAAAACCACCTTCATGATTTCTTATCACTGCTCCAGCACAAGCTCGTTGATGTTCATCTGAGATCGCAAAGTCAATATTAATTTTGAATGTTCCCACAGGTGGAAGCTTCCAAATAGAAGGTAATTTCTCTTTGTTCTGCTGAAAAGACTTCTCCTCATTGCAAGTCCATTCATTGAATTATGTCAATCCAATTCAAAGTTTGGTAGTGAGATTGATCTCTTTTCTACAAAACTTTCAGATTCCTGATACGCCAAATAACCCAAATGCAAGCTAGAAACTTAATCTGGCAACTTTCATCATTCTGGGTCAAGATTATGTTAATCCAGTTTTTCTCTCCTGTGGCTGTGCCAGATAAGTCAATCAAACTCCTGTACTTATCCCAAATAAATTTGAAGTAACTGCAGTCTTTGAAAAAGGTGGAATTGGGTTTTTGCAGGGTAATGGCAAAGAGGACATTCGTTGTGAACGGGAATGCTACGCTTGATAAGATTGCCTCTAACAGGGAGAATGTTAGCACATAATTTCCAGATAAAAAATTTGATTTTTTGGGGCACATGTATTTTCCAAATTCGTTTCCAATCAGAATGCACTACACCAGAACTTGAATTTCCTGAAGTTCTTATTTCATTTCTCTGTCTTTTCCTCTGAGACTATCCGTGATAACCTGTCTTAACAGTATAATCACCATTCTTGGTGTAACCCCAACATAACCCATCAGTCACCAAATTGCTGCATATAGGAGTTCTTAAAATAGCATTAGTGTCTTCAGTATTGAAGTGGTGAGAGATAAGTTCACTGTTCCATTGTCTGTTCTGATTGAAGAGGCAATTAACTGTAGCATTGATAGGGAGACTAGGGTAACTGTAAGAAGGTCTACCCTTATTTTCCAAAATCCAATTGTGCTTGTATATGAGAGTTTGTTCACCACTACCAATCAAAACTCTGCAGCCCATTTTCAAATACCCTTGGCTCTCACAAAGCTTCTCCAAACATAGGAAGGATTAAAACCAGTTTCTGCATCCAAGATACTGGTATATCTAAAGTACTTAGCTTTTAGAACTCTAGAAACCAGCAAGGTAGGATTTTTTTGAACTCTCCGGACTTTTTTAGCAAGTAAAGAAAGATTGAAAGATTCAATATCTCTCATGCGTAACCCACCATCCTGCTTTAGGTAGCACAATTTTGACCAGGAAGTCCAGTGAAGACTTATTTTCTCAATGTTATTACCCCACCAAAATCTGGTCATTAAGCCTTCAATATCCTTAATCACAGATATAGGAATCAAAAAGCAGGACATGTAATACGTGGGTAAAGCTTGAATAATAGCTTTCAAAAGAACCTCTTTACCTGCAGGGGTTAAAGTTTTCTCTTTCCAGCTTGAAAGTTTCTTCCAAATTCTTTCTTTAAGAATACTGAAAATCCTTTTCTTGTCTCTACCAATAGCAGTAGGCAAACCCATATACTTTTCATGACAATAAGCTGTAGGTACCTGGAATATTCCTGTAGAGCTTCTTTTGCAATCTCTGATACTGAAGGTGAGAAAACCAGAGCTGATTTATCATAATTGACCTTCTGTCCAGATGCATTACAGAAGTTGTCAATTATACCCTTCAAAATAACAGCCTCTTCAGGTGTAGCTCTACCAAAAAAATAGAGAATCATCAGCAAAAAACAGCTTTGTAATAACTGGTCCATAACATGTAGATCTGAAACCTTGCAATCTTCGTTCATTAATTGCCTTGTTAATTAAACTGTGAACCCTTCTGAGCAAAGCAAGAAAAGGTATGGTGATAAAGGATCACCTTGCCTCAAACCTCTTGAAGGTTTGAAAAAATCAGTCTTTCTTCCGTTAATGAAAATAGAAAAAGTAATTGTGGTTACACAGTTCATAATTAGCATTGTAAACATAGGTGGAAAACCCAGTTTGTCCATACACCCTTGTAAGTAATGCCATTCTATTCTGTCATAAGACTTGGACATATCAAGTTTAATGGAGAAAAAACCATTACCTTTGCTTTGCTTCTTCATGGAGTGAATAGTTTCAAAAGCAATAATCACATTATCAGTGATTTGTCTCTGAGGCACAAAAGCACTTTGAGAATCATCAATAATATATGGAAGAACCTGTTTCATCCTATTTGCAAGAATTTTAGACACCAGCTTGTAAATTACATTACACAAAGCAATGGGTCTAAAATCAGTAGTTTCCCTAGGCAAAGGCACTTTGGGAATCAAAGAAATGCAAGTTTGATTAATTTCAGTTAAGTCTGCAGCCTCATTAAGGATTTTTAGAATCAACTTGGTAACATCATTACCAATAATATCCCAGTAACTTTGGTAGAAAACAAGAGACATACCATCTGGCCCAGGTGCTTTAAGAGGATGCATTTGATTCAAAGCTTCAACCACTTCTTATTTGGTAAGGCTTTAAGAGAGAATCACACATAGAGTGATTAATTTTAATAGGGATAGCATCAAGAACTTCATCAACTTGAGAGATAGTATCAGCCTTGAATATACCCTTGAAATAATCCAAACAAACCTGAGCAATGTCTGATTCTTGAGTCTTCCAGTTTTTATGTGCATCAAAAATACCCCTGATTTCATTTCTTTTCTTCCTGGCAGTACATTTCCTGTGAAAATAAGAAGTGTTTCTATCCCCTTCTTTTAACCATAAAGCTTTAGATGTTTGCCTCCAGTCCATTTCATCCTTCAGCAGAGCACTGTTGATTTCATTTTGGACACATTTCATGTTATGAATATTCCTTTCATATGGGTATTGATCTCTAAGGATGGAAAGTTGCCTTTGTAAACTCTCAAGCTCCTTTGTCTTGTTCCTCCTAGTTCTTCTGTCCCAGTTGTGGAGATGGGTAGCCATTTGTTGAACAATACCATTAAAGGATCTAACAGAAGAACATGAACTTCCATAAGTCCACTGCTGTTCAATTAACTGCCTGCATTCATCACTTTTGTCTATCTGTAAGAGAACTGAAATCTTCTTTTCTGTATATGCCTCTGTTTCTGAGAAAGAAGATGAACCATAGTGGGATTATGATCACTGTTAGATTTATCTTGTACATCAGCATAAGAGTGATTATACATATCAAGAAAAGAGTAATTGGCTAAAACTCTATCCAATTTCTCTTCGGTATGATGTCTGCCTTGTCTGTTGTTTGCCCAAGTGAGAAAACTTCCAGTGGTTGGATTTGATTAAGACCACAATGTCTTATACAGTTTCTGAAATTCTCCATTTGAGCTTCACTTCTCAATGAAGAGCCCCAGTATTCATGATGGCCAATGATCTTATTAAAATCTCTCATAACTAACCAGGGGTGAAGGGATCTGGGGGTTTGAGTCTTCTCAAAAGTTCCCAAGATAAGCCTCTGAGAGAAGTATCAGGATCTCCATATAAGCCCGTAAGATAAAACCACTTGGAAGAGACTTGGGAATCATAGACTTTGCAATGAATAAAATACTTATGATATTTCAGAACATGAAGGTTTATGTCTTTTTTCCAAGAATTGAAAGACCTCCAGATAGGCCTATTCTTGGCACATGAAGACCATGCTTGTACTGTAAATTGATTCTAGTGCTTTCTTCTTTCCTGTGATTCTGTTTCAATGAGAAACACAATCTGAGGAACCTCTACCCTCACTATGTGTTTGAGGGTTAGGAATGCACAGGTTTTCCCCAAACCTCGTACATTCCAACATAAGGTTTTCATGGTTTCCGGCAAGGGTTGTCATCAACCCCCGCCGATATCTCATAAAAGAAAGACAAATCCTCCATTTTTTCAAAACTTCTGCTTCTCTTGTTGTCTTTACCAGGAGAAGTAGATTCAGAGAGCAACAATGATGAACTAGAGTGCATTGTGTTATCACAAAGGAGGAGATAATTAGATTTCTCTCTGAGAGGCTGTTTAGGAACAGTAACAGTTTTTCTCTTCTTTTTCTGGGCTTCATTACAATCCCCAATGATAGAAGTAACTGCTTGGTGAACCTTGATTACTTATTTTACTTTGTGACTGGAATTGTAAGTATTATTTGGATTTAACTTACCAGCAGAATGAGTCTCATCTGAAGTTGTTGCTTGTTTCTTGCCTGTAGAAACACTGTCAACCCTTTCATTCAAATTGGGTTTCTGAACTGGACTATGAAGGGTGTAACACCCTCAAAACAACCAAGCCGGAAGCCCGGGCATGTCACTCCGTACCCGAGATTAAACCCGGATACAAGGAGATTTTATAACAGAATATCCAACCCAAAATCCATAAAATAATTAATTAAAACTTTAAAACGTGTCTCGCCACAAATATGGGCATTATTCCAATCTAAAATTCAACTAATAAATAAAACAAGTCTAGATGTGAAATTTAAATTTACTAAAGTGATGTGTCTCGATTTCCCCCAAAAGCCATGCTTCCACCTAAACCTGTGGTGCAGAAATAAAAAGAAACACCACAGTTTCCAAAGTCAGCGGAAAATACTGAGTAAGCAACACCCAAGCATGTGAACAGATTATGAAGCAGTTTAAAAAAAACGACACATGAGTTTGAAGAGTAAAGAATTCGAGTAAGAGTATAAGTATAAAATAAGGTTTTTTTTTTTTTTTTTTTTTTCCTTTTTGCATTTCACGTAGGGAAACATTCCCAAACTCTTCCTCATTTTTCCAATAGGGACTTTCAATTTTCAACCATAAAGATCTATCCTTTAGAAAAACATATATTACCATGTTGACACGGGGAGAAACCAAGTCACACATTGAGGTGCGAAACCAATAACACACTCACAAGACCATAAGTGTCGACACCCCCCTAAGACTTCGTGTGGTCAGAGGAGTAAGTACGAGGAACAACCCGGGGCTTGCGGCGGTCGAGCGACCAAATAAAAGTGAGTTGAGTGAACGTAGTCACAACAACCGATCCCATAATAATAAAGTGTTCCCCGGTACAATTCTTTCACTTTACGTTATTACGTCTTATTAATCATGTGATAGTGGTGATATAATCACCTTTAAAAATCAGTAAACTTTCTCAAATAAACAGTTCAGGTAGATATTCAAATTTTGAGACAATAAATCACCAAATGCAGTTTAGACACGAAAGAAGATATGGGCGCTAGGCCTGGCATGTTTACTTACCTCAACAAATGGCAATCACAACAAATTGGTCGTAGTACTCGACGTATCCTTCGTCGGAGAACTCGTTGCCTACAAATTTAATAATATCCTAATCAACACATTTCACACAAGTCCTATAGGTAAATGAAATAAATCCCTTACTAACTCTCCCCAACCTTGCTAACGTGAACAACCTCTTTTATAATAAAATACGCTTTATAACGCTAACGTTTATTATTTGTAAAAACCGTCGTATTTTATTTTCTTACCAAAACCGTAGTAAACTCAATATGTAGTATTTTATAGCAGTAGTATTTACAATATATACTACAGTTTAAAACCGTAGTTTTTTTTTTTTTTTTTTTTTTTTTTTTTTTTTTTTCAAAACCTGACCAAACCATGCTCACTATCATACAATCAATTTACCAGCAACAATGTGCAAAAACTTCAGAACATTTATATCCCAAAATAAACAATTTAGATCCCAAAAATATACCATCATACATAATTTAGATCCTAAAAATTCACAGAAAAAATTAAATTTCAAACTTCACCAGATTTCAAGCTTCACAAGATTTCAACAGTCGCCCAACAATGTATTTACATTGGAAATCCTAAAATACTCAAAAATATCAAACTCCGACAGTAGCAGCAACCATCTCTTCCACCAGTAGGAATTCTTTTTCATATCAGTTTCCTGCATCCTGCTTTTTTTACCTTACAAAACTGGATCTGCAAATGCATGTATAACAACTAATTTACTGCATGTATAACAAAAATGAAGATGTATTTAGAACAGTCACCAAAAGCAACAGTGTATATAGTATACTACAATTATTATGCTGTAGAAAGGCGAAAAAGTACTGCATTTGTTCAATACAAGAACAGATTCACTTTGCTAAAAGAGGAATTCGCAATGAACAGGCATTCAAATAAGTGAACATATAATCCTCCGAAGTTCGTCAAAAATAGATATGCAGACGTTCATGGGAAATTGTAAGCTACAAAGAGGTCTTATTTTGTAGAATCTTCAGCAGTTTTAACTCCAATTGGACATTGAGATACGTACGATTTTAACTTGGAGTCAAATAAATAAGGGACGACATAGATAGGGAGAGGGAAAGGGATAAATAACGGGAGGCAGAATACAAACTGATGCGAAAGAAAGAGAGGGATTGAAGCGTCGACAGAGCCACCACATAAACAGTGGCTGCTGCAATGTTCTTTATCTTCTTTTTTTTTTTTTTTTTTTTTTTTTTTTTTTTTTTTCTTCCTTTAATCATTCATCTTGTTTTAATTTTTATTTCATTTTTAGTCAAATTTACTCTTAACTGTAAACACAGGTAGCGAAATGCCCATATTACTCGTGCAAAAGTCATGCAGCTACAGAGTAGCGCTGTCTATTTAAACCCGACCAACAAACCTGCCCACGTCCGCCAGGTTTAAACGGGTACAGACCCACCCTTTTAAATATATATATGGGTTAAAATTATCCACATCACACAGTGATAATGGTGAAATGTATAATTTCGTAACAACATCCAGTTGTTTCGTGGACTCATGGCTATAAATACCCCTTCATGTGCCATATTCATCCTACCTATTCGCACAAAAGTTCTATAGCTTTGTCCAAGCTTCAACAACTCTCTTATTCACATACTGAGGACCATTTAGAGAGTCAAATACTTGAGCTTTTTTGTTCTTGAAGACAATGTTTTGAGCAACAAAAATTTTCCAGCATATCACCCTCAGTGTCTGTCTTCGCCCAGTTTAACTGGGATCGGTTACATGGACCAATTTCATCCAGTTCTCTCTTTCCAAGCCATTCAATCACTTGGGGGTTTTCCCCATATAAGAAAATTTATAGGCAACCTATTATTTACAACAACTTTGGGCATCAAAACATAAAAAGATGGCCTATAAACTCTTGCAATCGAGTACCACCAAGAGCTTAACAGTAATTAAGCATCTCAAACTTATCAACTTGGGAGCTAAAACAGTTCTATACTTACACTAGATATTAGATAATTTCAAAATAATCCATGACATAAAGCTTAAAGAAACAAGATATAAAGCCAAAAAACACTCTTAATCACGTGCAAGATGCCTGACAAAATTCAAATATAGAACATTACCCAGCTATATAGAACAAAAATATTATCTTTGTCAATAATGATAATATTTTCACTGCATGCATCATCATATAAGAGAGCCGCCTACAACAAAAAGGGAAGAGATGAGAATAGAGGAGAAAGCTCGGAGGAAGCTAACTATTGTTACAAATGGCTATGGAAACTAAAGATGGAGAAGAAGATCACTCATCTGATTTGGAGGATTACCCAAGATGCCATCCCAACAGCTAGGAATCTCATAAAACGAGGAGTCTGTGTAGAGGAGAGATGCAAACTGTGCCAAAGCAAAGCTGAAACCTTGAACCATCTATTCTTAGAGTGTCCAGAGTCCAGGAAGATATGGGTGAGTGTGATGGGGGGAACAATTCCTGCAAGAAAATAAAATGAACTTATCAGACCTAGTGCATTCACAAATCAACAAGCTGAAGGAGGAAGAGGCTGTCTATCTGTGCATAGTAATTTGGGGTATTTGGCAATTGAGAAACAAGAGGTTGTTTTTAAACCCTGGCGAACCAGTAGACACAGCCATTGATCTAATCAAGACAAAGAACGAAGACCAAGCAAGTAGGACGGGCAGAGAGCTTACAGTGCAGATCGGGAGCAAAGAGCAGCCAAGCAGACAAGTAGAAGCTGACTCCGTGATCCATTTTGATGGCGGATGGAACCCGGTGAAAAGAGATGCCACTGTAGGGGCTGTTAAACGACGCAAGAACAGAGAGATGGTGGATGGAATAGCAATAAGAAGGAACTACTGTTGAAGGAACTACTGTTTGCTGAAACGACGCAATATAAAACAGTCCCTTTTGCAATATAAAACTGAGATTTGATGAAACTGAGATTATGATACTGGCATGAGCACCAACAATTAGCAATATAAAACAGGAACTTACATGCTGATACTCATAATTATACTAGTCATACCAGTGAACGAGAAGAAGCAACCAAGAAAGTATCACCAACAACTGGTTTCATAACGGGATATCTCATGATTTTCATATTGATCTATTATATCCGTCTGCGAATTCGTGTGTCACATACTCACATTCCCACTGCATGCACACCAATAAGATCCTCCAATAAATCTATTTGAACTGGAGACCTTTCCGGGGGGGGGGGGGGTCCGTGGGAAGAGTATTTCACCGCGAGAGAGGCAAGGAGGTCAGAAACTAAGAGCTGGGTCACTTCAAGAATCAAAAACTAAACATAAAGATCTAGAGTTGTGGCCCTATAGTTCTATTACTAATTGCACCCAGCAGAATGTGTACTTAGTCCAAATTGAACTAAACATCATCTACTGATCAATTCGAGTGTTAAAGATGAAATTTTCTTTACCTTCAGAATCATTCCATCTTCTGGCTTGTCAAGGCCACCTTTAATTGTGCGTTGACAGAGTATTTGACCAACAACTTTAAGCCAATTATCTTCATATATTGAAGGTGCAAAGGTAGAGTACAACCTACTTCTCAGAGTAAAGCCAAGTTCTGTAGGGTTAATATTAGTTGTGTGTATACCCCAGTTGCAAGAGTTTCTCATTGCTTCTGCTTTTGTTTTACATGTTTTCCTGAATTCTAAACTGACACTGGTATGAACCACTCATGAATGTTAGCAAAGTTAATCCCCTATTAGCGACCAAACCCTAGATACCATTCCAAAACAGCCCATACATACAACCCGAACAAGAATGAGGAGGAGTAGGGTTGCAGAAGTACAGGATCAATCAACAAGCAAAATCCCCAATTGTAAATTCCAATTACAAAACCCTTGATGAAATAACAACCTACAAGAATTACCTAAACCCAAACATGTACGCGGAATCAGCAGAAGACAAACGAGAAGAGGTTGCAGACATACCTCCAAATTCAGTATGTTGCCTTCGACCCGCGAACATGAGGATTATTGGGCACCATCGAAGAGCATGAACGCATCCTATGGCCTTGGGTGCCGTCGACGATGGGAGGATTCCAATACTGGTTCATCTCTGTGGAGCTCGCTTGTTAGATGGAGCCGTCGAAGAGAAATACAACTCCGGAAGTGGTACTGACAGATTTAGGGTAAAGAAAAACAAAAACAAAAAGGATAAGTAAAAATAATAAAAAAAAATACTACGGTTTCGGAAAAATAGTCGCCTTTTACCAAAAATACTACGGTATTTGTGAATACCGTCTAGTATCTTGTACTAATATAGTACGGTAAGAGGGAAATCGTAGTAAATAGCTATTTCACCTACGGTAAGTAACACCCGTCGTATTTAGTAATGAAAAACTACGGTTTTCTCTACCGTAGTATTTAAAACCGTAGTATAGAACGTTTTTTCTACTAGTGGGTAGAGAAGCATATTATTTTCCCCCCAAAAATCACTTTTGATTCAAATAGTAGTTTCTCCCAACCAAACAAGCCTTAGTAGAGAATATAGGTTAATTAACTAACTACTTTATTTAAAAGAAATAACAAACTTATTTGAAGAAAATAACTTATCATAACTTGCTACAAACTTATAAAAATAAATAGGAAGAATGTACTTTTATCATCCTTATTCTATACTTTTATTTTGGAGTAAAGATGAGTGCAAACATATTAATTTTAAACTTGTATAAAAAGAATGTCTTTTGAGAGATTTGAACCTGGGACCTAGTTCCCACTACCTCAAAGCTTTAAGTGTTAGCAACTAACCACTGGACAAAACCCCCACTTGTTACCTCCTTCCCATTAATAATTACTTCTCTTATAATAATAACGATAATAATGATAAAAAAATAAAAGAATAAAACCAAGAAAGAAAAGAGGAGAAAGAGGACGGGTTTTACCCGAACTGAGGAGAAGCAACTGAGGGGAATGAGATGGTGGCGCAAAACGGTGGCGGACGCCGGCGAGGACGACGCCAGTGAAGGACGACGGCGGCGGGCAGTGGAGGCGGCGGCGGTTGGGTCCTCTCGGGACCCCGACGGGAGAGAGAGAGAGAGAGAGAGAGAGAGAGAGAGAGAGAGAGAGAGAGAGAGAGAGAGAGAGAGAGAGAGAGAGAGAGAGAGAGAGAGAGAGAGAGATTGTGAGAGTGAGATTGTTGGGTTTTGGTGTGGGAACAAATCTGAATTCGAGGTGGGTATTTATAGGATTTCAATTGAAGAGTCCGACGAAGTTTAGGAGACGACGGAAAAGTTTTCGGTTTCGAGTCGGGTTGAGTTTTTGGACGAAATTAGTTTACTTGGTGCTAAATATTCGATCCATGTCGAGGTAGGAGTGGAATGGGACTGTTTTTGGTGGATTTTGTGGTGTTTTGAGGCGTCAAGGATGTTGGTGGTGTTGGGGCGGCGAACTAGGCGGAGATGTCTCCTGCTCATTGAAGGAGATGAGGAAGAAGATGATTTTTTTTGCCAAAAAGACACTTTCACCCCCACTGATTTAGGCATATTCAACTACCACCCCCTTAGTTTAAATAAAAGACACTATATAAGTTAAGAAAACTACATAAAAACACATAGGTAGTTTATAACATTAAAATTAATTTTCTAAATAATAACAACTAATACCCAAACTTATACTAATGTTATTCTAACACCTAATATTATTTAAAAATACTCATTTTAACATATTAACACTTAATATTTGTTAAAGATACCCGTTTCTAAATAACGGGGTGAATTTCAAAGGGGGTTTGAAGGATTCTGAGCACTCCTTAACCATCCACCATACATGTTCATAGTCAAAATTCCAAGTCTCTGTTTCCTCTTTTGCTCAACACATAATCGAACTTCATGACCAATTAAACCACAATATTCACAGTGGAAAGGCAATTTCTCATATCTGATTTCCACCCACATGAGTTTACCAGATCGGAGATTTTTGATTTTAATGCATCTTGACAAAGGTTTGTTAATTGACAAACCAAGTTTGACTCTTATATATCTGCCATCCCAACTTGCTTTGTCAGGAACTTCTACATGATAATTAACACCCAAAGCATTTGCAATTCCTTATCCTACTTTGAAAGTTAAGCAAAGTGTTATTTTTTAAACTCATTTAATATTCATGTTTTTTGCCTAATTAAACATATAAATATGTTGAAAATCAGTTGTTTAAAAAGAACAACAAATGTGATATTGATTTTTGGCTTTTTTCATACTATCGGTGTTTAACGACATTTCAACTAGATTAGATACATAAATCAAATATATGCCGGTATTGTACGTAATGATATTTAAGCAAATTGACATTGAAATTAGTAACAATGTCAAATGTGTTTTTGATTTTAAACACTATTTTAGCACATACCAAATAGTTTTTTATTTTGTTTTTAAACGTGTTTTTTCAGCAAGTTTTTTCCATTGTTTTTCTTGTTTCTCAACGGATAACAAACAGTCTCTAAAACACAGAGGCTGAGAGGTGTCCACAAGACGAGTAATTATTGCTTGCTCTAAGAGCAATTTTAACATGGTGCACATGACACGTCAGGACATGTAAGAAATTCATTTTATTTTGTCTACCACTCATTCTCTTTCTTCAATATATGTTTTGTGATGTATGGTTAGAGCAAAGCCCCCTCATTTGCTCTACAAAAAACAAAAATTTCTCGTTCAAGACACCCGTCCATCTTCTGTTCCGAAACATGTTCATCTTCTTCCTTTCATTATCATGTTCTTTTTAGTTTTCTTTTCTTTTCTTATTTTCATTTTCTTTTTATTTACTTATATGTTGACACTTTTACTCTCCTTATACACTTACGACTTGAATGAAAATTTTCCAAGTTTGAACAAGACATATATTTTGCAAATGGGTGATGCAAAAGCCAATTATAGAAGTGGGAGTTGTAATGTGTTAGTTTCATTATTATACTGTAAATATGCATTAAGTAATTATTCTGCCGAAAATAATGCTCCCCCATCTGAAAAGGAGTGTTATATTATGTATGATGATGATTTGACTGGTAAGATGATACTGAAACTTGCTTTTTGTTTTCACAACTTTGTCGAGTCAACATTGCTCTACAACAATGTAAATGATTAAAATACACTTGTGCGTTTTAGGTAGGAAAATTGTCACTTTAAATGTTTGTGAAAAACAGCATGACACTTATTTTAGGAAGAAGGGGGTATCTAAGCCGACTCATACCACTTGGAGTTCACCATAACAAAATATACAAACGTATGTTCTAAAAAATGTGAATTGTTTCCTTTTTGGGAGAAGAAAAGAAATAAAAGAAGATTATCAACTATTTAATAATACACACAAGCATGTAGATGAAATGAAGTATCTGAGTAACTCCCTTAAATGTACATTTATTTTACTTGTCATAATTTTAATTTAAATTTAATTAGTTAAATTGGTTACTCATTATTTAACTTATTCAATTTTCTTCTTCTCAAAAAAAAAAATAAAACAATTTTCTTGATTACTCATTATTATTTATATTAAAATTTAATGATATATTATATTAGTAATAACATCATTTTATCTTGTTATTAAATAATTAATAATTTATTAACTAGCAATTGATCGAGATTTTAAACCAATGAACACTTGTAAGTATGCTATTCTAATCTACTAAGATATTCAATAATTACTCAAATTAGCGTAAATGTTTTTTTTGAGGAGATAGAGTTTTTTTTTTCTTTTTTTTGGAGGAAAGGAGATAGAGTAATTATTTCTTAAAATAATAATGTAATTTTTTTTGAAGAACATGATAAATACCATAGACGAAGCAGAATAATTACAAACAAGTTAATGAAAAGAAGGCCAAAAACTACAAACCCAAGGGAGGAGCTACCAACGTCATTAAACGTTACATAGAACATAACCAAACATTACCAAACAATACCAAAACGAAACTGAAATCTCCTAACCAGAACAAATAGCTAGAACCAAAAGATCACTCCATAATATAGGGGATGATAGCATCAGAGTGAACCAAAAAAAGGAGGCAAAGGAGGGAGGACTGCAGCACCTTCTGTGGATACAGGAGGAACACCACCTTCAAGTGGGAGCAAACCAATCTCAGAGACACCAATTGCTGGAACCTGATCTGGAGCACAAAGAGGAGGTTCAGAGGACAAAGGAACCACATCAAGCACCTGCTGAACACTGGAGCATGCTGCAAACTAATCACAAGCCTTGACCCAAGAGGGGGTACCATCAACTGAAACAATCTTGACCAAAGCTGCTGAATCTCTCTGCACGGCTTTGTTAGTTTTTGTTCGTGGTTTCTTACCCTTGATCATACTAAAAGGAGAACCCATCTGGGAGGATCCAACATCTCTCTTCTTGATTGGCTTCTGCACTTTGTCTTCCTTGGCCCTTTTTGGGAGAGCAACTTTCTTCTTCATTTTAATGGAGGAACCTTCACCTTTCTTAATCTTGACACCCACCACATCTTTTGATTTTTTGGCTTTTTCTCTTTGTTTTCTGGGAACCATCTTGTCCTTCTCAGCAATGGCCTTGTCTAACTCTGCAATTTCCTTCTTTCTCTGTGAAGGGTCAAACTCGTGCTCTGTAGTAACTGATGGGGTAAAATCAGGGGCTTTCATCACGAATCCATAGTTTCTTAACATCTTATAGGTGGTTGGGAGAGTAGACATGGTGTTGGAATTGATTGAACACTGATGGTTAGTGGTTGAAGCAAATGAAGGTGGTAAAGTGGTGGGAAAAACTTCTGCCACATCAACTTCTTTCCCTTTAGTAGTAATGATCGGAGGCAGTTAAACCGATTCTTGGGAAAGGGAATCGACAAAGGGTGTCTTTGCAGTTACAGAGGAGTGTTGGGAACCGAAAACTTCTTCATGCATTGAAGGTGGATTTGAATTAAGGGGGGCAGAAATTGCTTCGGTTATAGAGCTAACATTAAACAGATTCAGATGGTTTGAAAAAGGAGATGGATTAATTGCAGGAGGAATGTGATCAGGCCATTGGAAGTGATGAGGCATATTAAATGTGGTGCATGCAGGGTTGGTGGAGGTGTTGCCTATTGTGTACAAGAGAATCCTGCAGAGAGAACTCTTTGTACACCAAGGACAGAGAATAGAAATAGCACAGGAAGTGTTGGGTTGTGTGTAGGGAGAGAGTAAGGCAATAGTACTGTGTGAGAGAGAGACAGGATTTTGGCAGAGCTTTCGCGTATCTCGGGTCGTTCTCCCTTGTATGGAAGGGTTAACGATCCTATAACGGAGAATGTGACCATTGCAGTGTGGTTAATGCGCCCATCAATGGCGGCTTAATTAGCTTAACCACAACGGCACGTTCGTCCGCGTATATAGGGACCGTTACAGCACGTTATCCGTGTATACCGGAACCGTTATGGGGTTGACCGGGTTTGACCGGTTTGACCGGGTCTATGAAGCTCGTGCCATAAACCTCTCAAAAGCAGTTACTAGGGGTCGCGTGCGGGCTTGGTTGTTGCTCGCACGCGACATGACTTACTCTAGCCTCCAAACCACTAAGTCCCTCCAAGTCCCGTGCGGTGGTATGCGAGGGCCCTGTCTCGCAGCCCCCACGTGGATCAGCTCGGCTGGTGATCTAGTGTGTGTGGAGCACATTATGGTGTGCTGGATGATCGCCACGTGGCTAAGATCTTCTTGTCCTGAAAGCACTATCTACACTAGCCCCCTTTCTGCGCGTGAAGACTCACAACCGGATAGGCTTCCATGCGCAAGAACCAACGTACGTGTCGCCGCCACGCACCAATTCAAATACACGAAAATTCAGCCCCCGTGCATGCCATTATGACCAAAACCCCTAGAGTCGTGCCGTCTGGTCTTTTAAAGTTTTAGGCGTGACGTCAGCTTGTCCTGTGATTGCGCGATTCGACGGTGACAGTTGCGATTCGACTACTGAAAGGACGCAACCTTTCATTGTTTTTGGATAAATACTCTGTGCTCTCCATTGTTGCAAAGTATCACTTCTTTCTCTTAAAGTGAATGATACCCGGAAGCCTTCAAGAGCAGATTCAGATAATCAATCATCAATTCTCTCTTGTTAATCGTCTTCTTCAACTGTGCGCATCCAAGCAAGCTTTACCAAAACAAGGTTGGCCTTGTTCAATTTTGTTTAATGTACCGATATATGCTTTGAACTGTGTTGGATCTGCAAACCCATGACTCTCCGAAACATATTATCCACTGAAAACTATGAAGGAGACCTTGCTCTTTGAATCCAACCTTGATTTAATCCCCAGATTGCATAAGTTTTGAATGTAGGGTTTCTGAAATCTCCAATGATGCAAACGATTCTGAACTTCAAACCTCAAAATTGACACTGGACTGTTCATCTTTCTTCCGATAAATCCCCGTATGCTTTGAACTGAATCTTGAAATTCAAACTAAAGGTTGTGTATTTCTCCCCCCTTTTTCTTGCTTTTCCGCAGGAATGGCAAAGACAAAAGGAACCAAACCTGTTAAGGAGGTCGAATAAATACCTGATCTCCCCCAGACCTTATGGCGAAAAGCCCCCTATCTGGGTGGCAAATACTTTTACCATGCTAGGGTTAAGGTGAAGAACCTGCCAATCCCAGTCTCTGCTGACGAATTGCAAACGTTGACCCCTCCGGTTAACGCGGCCATGCTCGAATTGATCGATTCCAAGGACGTGGTTCGATTGGGGGTCGAAAATGGGTTTTTCCCGTATACTGCGATTTCTACTCAAGCGTTTGTTCAGAAATTGGACATTATGGATGAGTGGATTGATCATGTACTGACCAATCATGCCATTACTTTAAACGATTCTGGCATATATTTCGTAGTCCGTGCTATGAAGGGTGCTGCCGTGAAGCTGGACCAGTCCATGCTTCTAAACCTTCTCTCGCGTTACTCGCCTGCGACTCACACATTCCACTTTGCTGAGTTCGAGGCTGCCCTCACTCTTGAAGATGTACACATGCTGTATGATCTGTCTCCTGTGGGTGAGGTGGATCCTTTGAGTCCCTTGAGAACTGATGCAGAAGTTGCTTTGTACAAGCAGATGGAGGAGTGCTTGTCAGAGGTGAAGAAAATTTCCACCCGGTGGACACCTACAGAACTTCTTCCCGATTGGCAGTTGGTTGACACATCTGCGAAGAACACTTGGAACAAGTGGGTGCAATACTTCTTTCGTGATTATGCGAACAGTAGTATCACCAAGAAGCTTCTGGGCCGGAACCCGAAAGCTAAGAACTATGTGAATGGCAAGGGTTATCACTTGACCCTATGCGCTTTTCTCTGTGCCTGGTTGTCGAGGTACTTGATCGATGGCCATCCTCATGATGGGGTCTTATATCATGTCCTTCCTCTCGCTGTGAAACTGACCCTTGGTCAGAAGGTCGCACTAGGGCCTTTAGTCTTGGGCACCCTGTACCACAGATTAGATCAACTGGTCGTAGCAATCAAGAACTCGCGCGGTCGCCTCGATGTGTTGACCTATGTCAACATTGCCTTCTTGACTATGCGGGTCTTCGAGCGGTGGCCCTCTTATGCCCCTATTCCTTCTAGGCCCAGTAAATGGTGTCCCCCAGGTGCAGAGGAAGAGCGCAATAGCGGCAGGGCTGCGAGATGGTTCAGAACTCACTTTCCTAAGTGCGTTTGGAGCCTGATATGCGACAATCAGGAAGAGTTTATAGCCAGGCCTTATGCCACGCGCATTGAGAATGTGCGATGGTTCCCAAAATTGTATCCTTCCAAGGCTGTTGCTTTCTCGGAAGAGCTCCTTTACGAGGGCGGGGAGCATTTCCACGAGCGCTATCGCGAATTCTTCTGCTGGTGTCTAAGAGGCTCTCTTCCTGCTCTTGCGGAGCATGTTCGCGAGCTCACCCCTAGGTATGAGAGAATCACCGTGGATGTTGATCCTACTCGCGTTTCTCCCCAGTTTGGCTTCGATGCGGTGGCACCATCAATCTGGCCGCAGTCTATCATAAGAGCCTGCTACAAGCGATTACTGTCTGGGGAATGTAAAACAATCTTAAGGAGCAAACTCCCCTTCGAGCAACCCCCAGGTAACCGCGAAGGTGGCTATTCCAGGAACTGGGTCTCTTATTGGAATACCCAGCAGACAAGGTTTGAGACGCAGTCAACCCCTCGGCCAAGCAAAGCTCATGTGATCAAGAGGGATTCTTTCCCTTTCCGTCCCAACTGTAGCCTGGACGAGTCCGAATATGGCTGCTATTCGTTGCTGGATCATGAGAATCACTTGTGTCCCTCCACCATCCTTGACGAGAAGATGGCCGCAATTAAGAAAGGTGATTCGCATGTCATCAGATACAGCGAAACTTTCGCCAAGGTAAACAATCTCTCTTGCATGTGTTAAGTTTCCTTATTCCGATACGTTGAAACTTATGCTTCATTTTCTGTCGCAGTGCTATGTGAGGAGATTCGCATCTGGTGAGCGTTCCAAATCGCTGATCACCACCTTTGTTACTACGAGAAGACAAGGTGAACCAGTTCTGCTAGCAATGAAAATGGCTCCCGCAGTTGAAACCCGAATTCGCCAAGTCATGGATGTTTTTGCTGATTCGTTGATAGACAATGCTCCAGCCTTGCCTCCACCCAGGGATGATCCGTCTCCCCCAGCGACTGTTGCACCACGGGCAAAGAGACCAAGGCAGAGGGGAATCACCATCTCTTCCCCTAGGAGTGCTCCAAATTCTCCTCCTGCAAGGTCCCATGCTTCTAGGGACAAAGGTAAAGGTCGCATGCCAAGCAAGGCACGGAAAGAGCTCGCAGTGGAGACTTTTGTTCCGTTTGATCAGGAAGAAGAGGAGGAGGAGAGAATGGAGGCGAGAGAAAAGGATGATGATGAAGAAGAAGAAAGAATCGAAGATGTCAGAGAAGGAGAGAGAGACGAGATACAAGATGAAGAATCGGGAGGTATCCCATCGTACTTCTCTTCTCATTATATTAACTTTCGCAGTCCTGATTGACCAATTCGTTCCTTTGCAGATGATGATGATGAGACCATCAGCGGCCTTTTGGCCAAGAGACAGAAGAAGAGTTCTCACTCTGGTGTTTCCAACGAAACCATAGACGAGGACATCCTTGCCGAGTCCAGGAGAACAGCTGCAGAGGCTGCTGAGAGAAGAAGGAAGCGATAAGAAGAGGAGCTTGAACGCGTAAAGCAAAGGAGCCTAGAATAGAAACACGTCGACAACTTAGTGCGTCCAACGACGAGGGAAATGCGGTTCCAGAAGAAGCAGCTCCTGAAGTTGACGAGGAGGATGCGGCTCCAGAAGAAGACGCGGCCGCTCTAGAGCAAGTCCAAGCGGACTTCGAAGAGATCGCAGGCGGTAACGAAGGTGAGATTTTTAATCTCGCAGTAACTTACCGAGATGTGATTGTTGGTGCACTAAATCATGGCTTATCAAAAGCTGACATTCGCCGCTGGCTAGTAAGCAAGTGCGGCGAACCTTCAGGTAATCATTTGAACAACATTTGTGAACCAGGCTTAATAACCCAAACATTACCATGACTGGTTCCTTCGCGCCCCAGGTCACGCTCAGCTTAAAGATATACTTAATGAAGATACATTAATAGGCCATGGTTCCGCGTCCTTAGCCTACGACGCAGATGCTACAGAATAACAATAAAATATCATTTAAGACCAGTTACCTCACATCATCCTGTCTTGTGTCGCAGGTAATGCTGATGAAGCCATGCTGGGACAGAGGAATCATCCTTCTGCATCTTATGTCCCTGTGCCAAGTTCTCACACTGAGAAGCCCGTCGCAGCTGCTGAGTATGCGGGAGAGCCCTTCGAGGACATCATTGAAGTTTCTGATGATGCCGAAGCTGACACCGTGTTGATGGAGGAAGATGCCAATGCTGCTGCTGAGGAAACAGAAGCAGATGCTACTGATGCTCTCACAGGTGAAGGCATCCACAATCAAGCTTCAACTTCTACCGCTGCCACGCCTCCGGCGAGGACTGAGCCTGCAGTGACTCTTTCTGCGTGGAACTTTTGGAGTTCGCAGGTCGAAGCTGCGATCGCACCTGGTGCGGCTTATATCCTTCCCGCCAACTATGAGGAGTTAGAGCTCGCAGCTGACAGGAAGGCAATGGAGCGAGGACAGTCTTCAGCCGCTCCGGCAATGCGCATTCCTTCTTTGCGCGAGATCCTTGAAGGAACTGGTATGTTGGGATTGTTTTTCGCATCTCGCATTCTTCATTTACAAGTTTGATAATCTAACTTTATTTATCATTGCTTAGGGTTGAAGCAAGCTGACGTGGACTGGCTGGTTCGGATGCGTCTCTCCTATCCCCAATCATTTGTGAGGTCTCTGGAGATAGGGCCCTTCGACAGAAGACTGTTTTTGACCGAAGCCATCTGGATTTTGAAGCAGCTATCTGCGGCCACACCTGCGACCATCTCTCCTCAGAGCGCGGAGTTGCTTTTCGGCATGTGTCAAAACCTTCACGCCAAAGTTCAAGGCAAGCTGGGTTTTGGGTATCTTGTCAAAAGAGTCACCCAGATTCGCGCGGCCGTGAATTTGAAGCGCGGCTTCCATAACCTCGCAGCTGAGGAACAGAAGGTGGAGCAGCAAAAGCAGAAAGCTAAAGAGGCTGTGAAGCTCTTCCATGAAATGAGCGCCAACTACGAGCGATTGAAGCAAGAAGTGGAGCAAGTGGCAAACTTGTCACGTCAGTTTACTCCCGATGATTCCCTGGTCAAAGGCTTATTTTGAACAATAACAAATTTGTGTCGAACAAAATGCTAAAACATTACTGTAATGTTGCTAGGGTTTCTCCCCCTTTTTTATTTCAAAAATAATAATAATTTGAATGCCTGTTTTGCCCTTCCCGGGTTTTGCTCGAATATCTCTGTGCATATCAATTATGACGTCAGCTATTGATATTCTGCCTTGATTTTCGCGCTAATTTCTTATCAGATAAGCACGCTTTCCTTGGGAAGTCCATCCGTATCATGACCTTCCGTCATTAATTAAGATACGCAACTGAATCGTCGTAGCCTTTAGTAGGGTAATTGAATGTTACCTCTTTTCAAGGCGTAAGTGATTGATGCTTACCCCTTTTCCAAGCTTTGCTGACTCAGCTAGAGATTTCAAGGGTCTCCGTCGGGTCTATATAAACCCTGCCTTCCACTGCTTGGGTCTTTCACCCCAAAATGTGGCTTGCCATGAGTCCCTACGACTGCTGGCTTCATTGCTTGTCTTTCTTTGATTCATGGCAACTTCAAGTTGTGAAACCTGAGTTTGTGCTTTGTGCCATAGAATAGCTTCCAAGATCTTCTTTACAAGGCTTATTGATCTTCATAACTATCATAAAGAAGATGCATATGATACCTCATGTTTGCTCAAAGAATTTCTTCGTTTATTATGTTTGCAGGTCATGCTTCCGGCCGCCTCCCGGCGAGGTGCAGCGCCATACTGGCCTTCTTACCAGTTTGTAATGAACGGTGAATTTCTCCTCTAGCTTTCCCGGAGGATGACCATTCGCCACCACGTTCTTGAACTCGGGATGGCGAGCCATTGTTCTTGTCTCCGTGGAGAAGGAGCCTCTTGCCCTAGGAGTTGCTGCTTGCCTGTCCTTCGCCGGAACAGGTGGTTCCTCAGGCACATCTCTTGGGGTGTTGATCCGACAGAGGCCTTGTCAGATCCTGGGATCTTGAACATAGCGTCGCATAGATCTTGTAGCGTTAGTAGGCCGTTCGTTTTAGAGGAACACCCTACTTGCTACAAATCTTTGGTCGCAGATCGTTGTATCGCATAGCTTCTTTTAGGACCAGTAGGTCGATCCTTTTTAGTAAGGATTCCCCCGATGTGTAACTTCCGCTTGTAGGCTGCTATTTAGATGCATTGTAAGCCATGTTGGCTGTGTAACTAGCTTAGTCTGAGCTTTTCCGCTTGTAAGCTGCTAATTTGTAAGTCATTTTGACTCATAATAATAAATCGCTTTGTTTGATTTGCTGTTCTTGTTACAACAAATTGCAATTTTCGCATGCATATTGGCAAACTTCACTTTTTCCGTAGTGTCAGATTCGCATTGTGTTATCGCTGCGATTTGCTATCCAGCAGATAGATTCGCAGGTTGAGAATCATTTATGAGAACTGCTGCCTTAGCAGATGAGTTTTTAGATCGTTTGAGTTCGCATTTGCATAGCTTTGCTATCTTGGCAGATAGGCTTGAGAATCGCTTAGGATGGGATTCTAGTACGGCTGCCATCTTGGAAGATAGGCTTTGGAGATCACTTAAGATCGTACTTGCATAGTGTTAATACCATGGCATGTAGGCTTAGAAGATCCCTTAAGACCATAGTGCTGCTATCATGGCAGATAGACTTAGGAGATCACTTAAGATCGTATTCACATAGGCTGCTATCACGGCGGATAGGCTTGAAGATCACTTAAGATCATACTCGCATAGGCTGCTATAATGGCAGATAGGCTTAAAAGATCACTTAAGATCGTATTCGCATAGGCTCCTATCATGGCAGATAGGCTTAAAAGATCACTTAAGATCGTATTCGCATAGGCTGCTATCACGGCGGATAGGCTTGAAGATCACTTAAGATCATATTCGCATAGGCTGCTATCATGGCAGATGGGCTTAAAGATCACTTAAGATCATATTCGCATAGGCTGCTATCATGGCAGATAGGCTTAAAAGATCACTTAAGATCGTATTCGCATAGGCTGCTATCACGGCAGATAGGCTTGAACTATATAAATAAATAAAGCGGTAAAGACAGCTGAAATCATAAAGTTCTTCCCATTTGGGAGAAGTCTTTTTTATTATAGAATACTCTCATATGGGAGAGATGAAATTACAATTCTCTCGTATGGGAGAGAAGATGCACGAGTTTTAGCAATACAGAGCATAAAATAGACGTTGTAATCTAACACATATAATGAGAGGAGTTAAGGATAATACTTCTTAATCCAGCGCATGTTTACTGAGCTTGGGGTTGAAGTCGTCCCATGTAGCCTTTGTATGTTGCAATAGCCACTATCAAAGACTTCTGTGATTTCGAAGGGTCCTTCCCAGTTGGCTGCGAATTTTGGATGAGCCACCTCTCGCATGCAGTGATCCGACGTGCGCAAGACCAAATCTCCAACTGCGAAATCTCGACGTTGGACTGTTTTGTTGTACGCGCGAGCGATCCTTTCTTGGTATCGTTTGTTAGTCCTTTTAGCTTGCTCCCGCTTCCCTTCTAACAGGACCAAGTCATGATCGCGTTGATTGTCGTATAATGCATGGAAAGCCAGTCTTGCGGAGTTGACTTTCACCTCCAGGGGTACTACAGCTTCAGCCCCATAACATAGAAGGAACGGGGAGACTCCTGTGGGAGTCCTTGGAGAAGTCCGATAAGCCCACAAGGCTATGTTCAAAGAATCCGCCCATTTCTTGTGGTCATCCGCCACCATCTTGCTCAAGATTCTTAACAACATCTTGTTGGTTGCTTCCGCTTGACCATTCCCTTTCGGATAGTAAGGAGTAGAACATATCTGCCTTATGTTGTACTCTTCTAGTTTCGCAGCCACCTGGCGATTGACAAAGGGAGTGCCATTATCCGAGAGAATGGTGTTTGGAATTCCGAACCTGCATATGATATTTTCTTGGATGAAATGGACCACGGCTAGCGCATTTGCTGTCTTTAGTGGTATTGCTTCTACCCACTTGGTGAACAACTCGGTCGTGGTGAGAATGAACTGATTTCCGTGCGAGGTTGGTCGGATGGGGCCAACAAAATCCAAAGCCCAAGTATGGAACGACCATGGTGTTCCCAACGCATGTAAATCTACAGCAGGAGCATGCACTAGGTTACCTTTGAATTGGCACTCCTGGCACCGTCTTACTTTAGTGCGGCAATCTGCTTCCATGGCGGGCCAGAAGTAACCGACCGGGAGGAGCTATCTGCATAACTTCGCACCTCCCTGATGCTCCACTTGATGAGAGAGGTCCATCACCTCTTGTGCTTCTTTGCTGTCTAGACATCGCAGCAGGTTACCCTCATGGCCCCTTCGCCAGAGCATATTTTCTTGCACCACATACCGTGCTGCTTTTCTCTTTAGTTTCTTGGCTTCTTTTCTCGACTCAGGCACAATACCTTGCGTGAGAAAGTCAAAGAGTGGCTTCCTCCAATACACATCATCATCGGTCAGAGCAATTGATAAAGAGTCCTTGATCAGTGCGCAACTCTCGCAATTTCCTTGGATCAATGCTGCGGCCGTTGACATGTCCGGCCAGTGAATCCCATACCTCTGGGCTTTCCGATAGATTGACACCTCACTTTCCCCACAAGTATGTTGGTGAATCTTCTCTAACAGCGCTTGCCCCTCCTGCTCCGAGACACATCGCATGAGTATTCTGCCAGGGCCTTTGTAGTAGAGGGTGTTGTCATGTATGCAATACCCCTTTGTGGATGCCTAATTTTCGTTGCTCGTGCCTTCTGCGATGGCACGCAAAATTGACTTTCTCTAGTCTGCATCATCCATGCATTCGTCGTCGCACGCGTCCTCTGTCAACGCCGAGGATGTTCGCACTTCAATCGAGATTCTCGCGGGACGTTTATCCGCACTAACCTTGGATCCCAAGGTAGCTAAAGCATCAGCATGCCTATTGTCCGCTATAGGTTTGTGCTCGTACCTGACGTCTCAGAACTGCTGCACCAGTTTTTGTACTAAGGTGCGGTAGGGCAATAAGTTTATCTCTTTCAAAACATACTCGCCCGAGGCTTGTTTCACGATTAGCTTGGAGTCTCCCATCACCGTCAAGTTTCTTACTTCTAGTGCCCTTGCTGCGCGAAGACCTGCGACGAGAGCTTCATACTCTGCTTCGTTGTTGGTGACTGCGAAGTCAAGCTTTGCTGACATCTGTATGACCTCTCCATCTGGTTTGGTCAAGACTATCCCAATGCCTCCACCTTTCCTTGTTGACGACCCATCGAAATGGAGCGTCCAGTAGGGCAACTCAACTGCGTAGATTTCAGGTCCCTCCAGTTCTTCCTCAATCACAGGCTCATGACTGTTATCAGGAAACTGTGCTAGCAAATCTGCCACCGCTTGCGGCTTGATTGCCCGAGGTTGAAAACATGTGATGTCATATTGAGAAATGGTCATATACCATTTTGCCAATCTTCCCCCGGGAGTAGTGTGAGTCAGAAGATACCGTATAGGATCACTCTTTGTGACCACTACCACTTTGTGCGAAGCGAAATAGTGCTTTAACTTTTCTATTACAAAGAATAGAGTAAGGCAATGACGTTCGATGTCCGTGTACCTTGATTCTGCTGGCTGTACTATGCGAGAAATGTAGTAGATCGGCCTTTCTTGCCCCTCATACTCCTGGGCCAGGAGTGCCCCTATAGATTTCTTCGTTGAAGTCAAGTACAACAAGAGTGGTGATCCGAGCTGGGGTGCGATCATTACCTTTGACGATGTCAACAGGTCCTTTAGCCTTCCAAACGCAGCTTCGTGCTCCGTAGTCCAGTTATATAGAGCGTCCTTCTTGAGAAGATCGCTGAAACAGAAGGTGATTTCGGCGATCGCTGGGATGAACCTTCGTAGGTAGGATAGCTTTCCCAAGAAGGTCTTCAAGGTAATTTGGTTGTGCGGCGCCGTCATGCTATTGATTGCCGATACTTTCGCAGGATCAGGCTCTATTCCTTGACGATGTACCACACATCCCAGGAATTTCCCCGATGTTACTCCGAATGCGCACTTCATGGGGTTCATCTTTAATTGAAAGCTTCTGCATCTGTTGAACACTTTCCGCAAATCCCCCAGGTGGTCTGCCTCTTCCTTGGATTTGATAACTAAGTCGTCCACGTAGAATTCTACTTCCTTGTGCATCATGTCATGAAACAGGGCCATCATGGCTCGCTGGTAAGTTGCACCTGCGCTCTTGAGACCAAAAGGCATAACCGTGTAATTGAAGACTCCCACCGGAGTGATGAATGCGGTTTTCCGTGCATCTTCGGGGTCCATTTTGATCTGATTGTACCCACTGAAGCCGTCCATGAAGCTGAACATGCGATGACCCGCGGTCGAATCAATAAGCAGGTCGATGTTGGGAAGCGGAAAATCATCTTTGGGGCAGAAACGATTAAGGTCCCGGAAATCCACGCAGATGCGAAGCTGCCCATTCTTCTTCACCACAGGCACAATGTTAGCCAACCATATAGGATGGTGATTCGGCTCGATGAATTTGGCATTCAGAAGTTTGACAACTTCTTGCTTGATCTTAACGTTAAGCTCCGGTCTAAAGCTTCTCGTGCTCTGCTTTACCGGTTTGGATCCTGGGATTACATCTAACCGGTGCATGGTGATGCTCGTGTCCAGACCAGGCATTTCATCGTATTCCCATGCGAACACGTCTTTGTACTCAGTCAGAAGTTGTAGCAATCTTTCTTCCACCTCCCATGTGAGGTCCGCACTTAGAAAGACTGGCCTATTCTTTTCTTCGCTCGGGCTTAGGAATACCTCCTTCAACTCCTGCTTTTGCGGCCTGGGTTTTTCCTCCATGCATTCAGGTGCTTCTTTTAGCTTTTCCTCTAAAACACTTGGCGTAGGTTTGTCTGGTTCCATAACCTGCTCAATTTGATTGATTTGCTCAGGGATATCCCCATGCTCGCCTGAGGACACCCCCGCGCACCTTCATATGCGATAGCATTTCTTCCCGTTGGCGTAGAAAATCTCTATCTCCTTGCCTTCAGGATCATGTTTTGCTATCCTTTTCAGAGTATACACGTTCTTTCGCTGGTAGGCAATCCGCTGCGCCTCTTTTCGCGTAGACGGCTTTTCTTTAGACTCTTCTCTTGTCACCATCACTCCTGCGGGTGGCTGATCTTTGATGTCCTCCCAACGAGGCAAGGGAGTGGGGTTAAATGGCCCCGGCGTTTGCTCATCTGCCATCTCAGTGAACCATACCGCTTCACTGAGATGCGCTTCATCCATGTTGAAAGGATTTATCGAAGCTGGTATCTCTACTATCTTGTCATTCCAGATAGCTTTCATCACTTGGTGGGTCGTGGAAGGGACCGCATCGAAGCGATGAATCCAGGCTCGACCTATAATCATATGATACGTAGTGTTCGCATCAATGACATAGAATTTTGCTGAACACTTGATTTTGCCGATTTGGACGCCCAGACGAATCCATCCTATCGTCATTCTGGAGTCGCTTCCGAATCCCATCAGCGGGGATGGACGCTTTACGATCTTGTTCTCTGGAATTCCTGCTAATTTCAGAGTGTTGAGTGATACAACTTTAACTGCCGCTCCTCCGTCGACGAACGCTCTTTTGAACTCCACACCATTGATAATTGCTGTTACATACAGAGGCTTCTGGTGACTCGCATCTGTCTTCTTGTCGCTTGTGGAGAAGGTTATGACCTTTTCTGTAGAGCGAGATGCCCTGACAACCTTTCCATGGGAGACTACAATATCCTCCTCGTAATCTTCTGCTATCCTCAGGATCGCCTTTGTCATCTCCTTCCGGCATTTCTCTGAGAAGTTCATCTCATCAAAGAACCTGTTGAACCCGTGCGACCCCTTCATCCGATCGGCACGTTCGTCTTCAGTGTCTATGCTCTAGTCCTCGTCATTGTGAATCTCGGCAATGACGGGTAGACCATCCTCCGCAACCTCTTCAAGGTCCACAATCGAGATCATGGCGACCTCTTTGCCTTTCGGCTCTTGCTCCGCATGGGCAGGCAGTGGATTGTTTCGCACGTCCTGCCTTTGATCGCTGACAATCAATTCGCCATTTTTCATCTTTTGGCTTACCATGATTCTGAGCTTCTTGCAGTCAGCTGTGGGGTGCATGACCTTCCCGTGACATTCGCACGACTTCGGGTCCCTCACCATTTCCTTGGAGGGTTCCCTTTCGAGCGGCGGCAGGACACCATCCTTACGCCATTGTCTGCACAGGTCGCTCGCTTCCTCTACCAAACATGGCAGAGGTGGCGCATCGAAGTTCACTACCTTTGGCTGCTTTTGGGGCGAGACCGTATTCACTTTAGCCTCACGTCTCTTGTAGCTGAATCTCCCAATTTTGAAAGTGGTCCCGCTCGGGGATCTCTCAGGGGCGTTCCTCTTTTTCTGCCTCTTCACTATAGGCTCGATATTTTTCGTGCATTCGATTAGCTTCGAAAATATAGGTGTTTGCAGGTTGATAAGCATACCTTTGTACTCGTCTCGCATGCACTGCAGGCATATCTCCACGAGTCTGCTTTCGAGTATCACATCTTTGCATTCCAAGGACTTGGCCCTTAACTTCTTGATGAATGTTATTCCATCCTCCTCGCGCTTCTGGTACATCCGCGAGAGATGAATCATTGTCACCTTTTCCTCCATCTGGAAGAACTTAGTGTAAAAATTCTGGACCATATCGTCCCAGGTCTTCACGGATCCAGCCTCCAGTGTCCTATACCACTTGTAGGCCACGTTCCCCAAGGATTTCGGGAACTCGCGCATCAGCAGCTTAGGATCAGCCCCGTACGGCCCCATTACATCAATGAAGCGCATGACATGCTCATGGGCGTTCCCATTGACATCTTCGAATTTGTCCCATTTAGGAGCCTTGTACCCGGCAGGGTTAGGCATGAGATAGATCTCTCGTGGAATAGGTGGATCATTGTCAAGCTTCGGGATAATGGTGTCCGCGAACGATTGGTGAGCCAGAATGGTTTCTATGCGCAGTTGCAGCGACGTCATACACTCCGGAGCACTTCCCTCAGCAGCAGGAGGAGGGGTTGCCGCAGGCGGAGACGACACATATGTCGCGGGAGGGCTAGGAACATATTGTGAGTTCACGTTGCCCCATGTTTCCGATGGAGGAGGCAAGGTGTATTGTGAGGCCGGATTAGGTACCAAAGTTGGAGGTTGAGGAGTGTGAGTAGCAAGAGGCAACATTTGGGCTGTTGACCCCTGTATTGAGGGTAACTGTGTTTTTGTTGGTGGGGTTTGAAGGTTAGGATTGGATGGTGTGGTTGACACTCCCAATCCTTGAGTGGTGGAGGCTCCTCCTCCCTGAGAGTCGGTGGTGGCTGGTGCGGGATTTGGGGCGAGAGTTCCTAGAATAGCCATTATCCGTTCCAGTTGTGCAGATTGAGCTTTGAGAGCCTTTGATTGGTTCTGGATGGTGGCATCCAAGGCCTCTATCGTCGGAGCTTCACCGGTGGCTGTAGGAGTACGGCGGGCCTCCTCTCCCGAGGTGGTCTCCGTGGAAGGCGATCTGTTACTGACATCATCCTCATGAGACATGGTTGCTTGCAATGGTAAGTTCACGTCGGGTTCACCAAAATGTGTACAAGAGAATCCTGCAGAGAGAACTCTGTGTACACCAAGGACAGAGAATAGAAATAGCACAGGAAGTGTTGGGTTGTGTGTAGGGAGAGAGTAAGGCAATAGTACTGTGTGAGAGAGAGACAGGATTTAGGCAGAGCTTTCACGTATCTCGGGTCGTTCTCCCTTGTATGGAAGGGTTAACGATCCTATATATAACGGAGAATGTGACCGTTACAGTGTGGTTAATGCGCCCATCAATGGCGGCTTAATTAGCTTAACCACAACGGCACGTTCGTCCGCGTATATAGGGACCGTTACAGCACGTTATCCGCGTATATCGGAACCGTTATGGGGTTGACCGGGTTTGACCGGTTTGACCGGGTCTATGAAGCTCGTGCCATAAACCTCTCAAAAGCAGTTACTAGGGGTCGCGTGCGGGCTTGGTTGTTGCTCGCACGCGACAGGACTTACTCTAGCCTCCAAACCACTAAGTCCCTACAAGTCCCGTGCGGTGGTATGCGAGGGCCCTGTCTCGCAGCCCCCACGTGGATCAGCGCGGCTGGTGATCCAGTGTGTGTGGAGCACATTATGGTGTGCTGGATGATCGCCACGTGGCTAAGATCTTCTTGTCCAGAAAGCACTATCTACACCTATAAATTCCGTATCTGGTGGAATAGGAGGAGTTTGATTGATTTCTTCACATTGAGTCTGTGAGCATGGAGTGTAGAAGGGTTCTTCAGGGGATGATGACATGCTATCCACTGAAAAGATGAGATTGTGTGGTAGGTCTTGGGTTGGTTCTTGGGTCATAGGAGGGATGGAGAAATCATAGATAGGGATAATACTAGTATCAAACTTCATAGTACGGTATTGGCCATTCTTTGAGTGAGCTTTGAGGAGGTTAGTGAAGAGTGGTCTGTTGGGATTCACATAGAAGGGTAGGCTTGAGAGGAAGTGGGATTGAAGATATCTCATCTCCAGTCTTTCCAAGACCTCAACTAGGTTTGATTTACATTCTTTGTTTGTGTGTTCACCAATCCACATCGATAACAAACTTTGAACACCCTTTCATAGCTGAAATAAACCCACTTTAGGGGTTCATTTGCCAGCTTCACATAAATGCCAGGAACCAAAGCATTATCTAAATTGATCCTCACTTTAATCCTTAATCCATACCAGTTTCTGACTCTTTCATACGACCAATCAATCACCAGTAAATTTCCAACAAGAACACCCAAGTCATTTGCATGATCAAAATGAAAACCTTCAAGAGGACAGTTAGGAACTTGAAACCATAAGTCTGCATGTGAAAAATCAACCTCCATAAGAGCTTGATTAGACTTTCTTTCTTTGAAAACTAGACTTGAACCATGAAAAGTGACCACTGAATCATTGAGAAAAAAGTCTTTGTCTTCCTGTTTTTGGAAATGAAAAAGACATCTGACATCCTTTTTTGAAAGCTCTTTCCTCTCAATCCAAACATTATCAAAAGTTTTCCAATAATTTGTAATTTCACTTTGCATAACAACAGGAGAAAGGGTTTTAGACCCAATCAACTTGGCTATCAGGGTGTTCTTCATGAGCTTTCTGAAAGCATATGCTTTGACAGGATCTAGTGCAAGAACTGATTCCCGCCTCTCCTCTCTAGAATCATTACAAGAAAAACTATTAAAATCAGTACGATATGGATTTGACATGGAGAGACACTGAGAACATGGTTGAAAACAAAGGAAGGGGAAGATGAGAGGTACTGAGAAGAAATGGATGAAATGGGATCGCTAAATACTAGTGAGATCCAATATGCAAAGCAGATGAAGCAAGCAAAAGATTCTGCAAACCCGACTAAATCTACTAAAGAAATCTACAAATCACGTGAAACAATGCATGCAAATCATGAGCTTCATGATAATTCAAATAAAATTAAATTGACAACAATTAATGTACTATGACAATTAGCAATATTTATTGCACACATAATATTTTTTGAGAACTTATATATAAATTACTGAATCCTCCGCAAACTTGTATTCAACTCACATCACCTAAAAACCTACTCCATGTAGATGATTAAGCGTAATTAATTTCAACTTTTATCGACCCTTTATTTAATAAAATACTATAAAAACCTGCAATGGTAAGTAGTTAATGTGCATGTTTACGTATCTAGACATACACGTATCTGGACATTTGTTATGTGAATGTACAAAACAGGAACGATTGGGTGGAAAGAAGCGAAGTAATTGGTTCACTATATATACATATGTATATATTTACAACTCACTAGACTCACAAGATCATCTAGCTAGAGATGGTAAAGAAACACACGATGAATTTCTTTCAAGCCTTCTTAATACTCTTCCTAAGTTTGGCATCTGTATCGGAAGCCACAAACAAAGTAGTCATTGTTGCTGGTGTCGACAATCCTCCAACATTGAAGTTTCGTTGTCAATCGAAAGACGATGACTTGGGGTATGTCACAAGGAATAAAGGGGAGGACTTCAGTTGGGAATTCACTCCCAATATTTTTGGGACTACTCTTTTCTTCTGCCATTTTTATTGGAGTGATAAAGACACATCTGTTGATGTATACAAAAAGTCATTAGAACCATATTGTGGTCTCCCGACTGTATATGATCTTGTGTGTTACTGGCTAGCAACATCTCAAGGATTGTCCATTAGCAGCGACCGTGTGAACTGGATACCAATGCAAAATTGGACGGCAAGTTATTTGTAATGTTTCTGCAGATCATGAATGAAGTTAATAATATGATATTATAATTATATGATTTCTTCTCTTATAAAGGGAGCTAATAATTGTAGCACAACAAACACTAATTACAACGCATAATTAATGGCAAGTTATTTGTGATGTTTCTTCCAATCCTGAATGCAGTTATTAATAATGTTGTAATTACAAGATTTCATCTCTTATAAAAGGAGTTGATAATTATATCACAATAAACAAAACTTGCAACGTAATTAATTTTGAAAGACTATATTACAAAGTTATTAACATAATATCATAAATTTTAGAAGACTATCTTTTTTCTCTCTAAAATCTTCCTTATCTCAACAGAGTGAACATTACAGGTTTCTTTTCTTGATAAGGACCATTACCTCTTTCGATTGAGAACAATGTAGCATTAACTACTTTCACTCTCTCTTTTCACTCTCTCTTTCTCATCCTCTCTACATCTTTATTTCTCTCTCGTCAAAGCACCATCGTTTTTTTGTTCTTTCAAAAATAGTTCATGCAATTTTCTTACTATTTAGCCAACTCATTGACCCAGTTAACAACGATGATAACTCATATAAACCATCCGCCAGGTGAAACCATTATGAAAATCATAGAATAGTCAATTAAAGGTTCTATAAATTTGTGATCATGTGTACCTCCAAATTAGCAAATAAATTCAGCAAATCTTTTTTTTTTGGTCAACAGAGGAATTTTATTTAGGAAGAAGAAAAACCATTACAAGCATCCTTTTTCTAACATAGAAAGGAAAACATAGCTACTCAAAATCTCACTCCCATCAGTAGAGAACTAGACTTCAAGTTTTTAACTAAACAATCTGCTACCTGGTTAGCATATCTACTAATCCAATCTAGTTTTAAAACTCCATCACAGAAGCCACCTTCGATCCCTTCAAGCACATACCTGATTTCCCACCAGATAGGAATATCTCCTTTAACCTGTTAAGCATATAGGGAGCTGTGTGTAGTTTAGCCAAATCTGTGTGACTAGGTCATAGTTATATTAGTGTAATAATGAGGGACTAGTGTGCAAATATGATGATGTATATATACATCAATTGTAACAGAAATTAGTTAATCAATTACAAAAAATATTCTTTCCCTCTTTCATTTTCTCTCTCTTCTCTGAATCTTCTTCGTCTTCCTCAAGAACAGCCATGGCTGTGATCTTCTACATGGTATCAGAGCCATTAATGGCTCGTCGCCGGTGAATCGGTCTCTCTGCTGCGTCGTCGTTGCTTCTTGCCTCTGATTCTTCCAATTTTTGGCCGTCGATCTGGTAACTCCGTCTTCGCTTCTCTTACGCCTGTTTCAGCAACTCTACCGCTTCATCTCTCGATGTTCTTGCATTATTATTGCTGTCTGAAGATTTTTTCGACTTGAGAACTGTGAATTCTGGATTCTCTGCTTTTAATTCTGTCTCGCTTTGATTACTGAGTTAGATTCGAGTTAGCTTCCGAGTTTTGCCGAGTTTTGAGCTATAATTACCGAGTTCACGCTGAGTTACCGTGTAATCCACTGAGTTCTTGCTGAGTTGCCGTGTAATACGCTGAGTTTACTCTGAGTTACCGAGTTCTTCTCCGACTTTTGCCGAGTTCTTCAATTTTTCAGCTCTATCATACTTATGGCTGATTTACTACCCGAAGGTTTAAAGTTTTTGATAGCTAATTTGCGTTCCTTAGTGCAAATTAAGCTTGATGGAACTAATTACCTCATTTGGAAAGCACAATTATCCACTATCCTTCAAGCTAATAATCTCTTGCATTATCTCACTGATGCCTCACTTGTGCCTTCTTCACAAATTCTGGATTCCTCTTCTGGTACTCTCATTACCAATCCTTCTTTTGAGCAATGGTTTGCTATTGATCAACACCTGAAGAGCTGTCTGTATGCTTCTATTTCTCCATCAATTTTACCAACTGTTCTGCATCATCAACATGCTTATCTCATTTGGAATGCTCTAGCACAAAGGTTTTCTTCACTGTCCAGATCACATGTGCATCAATTGAAACATCAACTTACCTCAGCAGTAAAAGGATCCAGCTCAATGACTGCCTATCTTGATTCTATTAAGGCTCTTACTGATCAACTTGCTCAAGTTAATGAGTTCATATCTGAGGATGATTTGATAATCTACATTCTCCAAGGTCTTCCCCCTGAGTATGACTACTTCAAAGCTGCAGTTAGAATTAGAGGTTCTCCTATTTCTGTGGCTGAGCTTAGCTCCTTACTCATATCTGAAGAACTACATGTTTCTACAACAACATCTTTCAAGAGTCTCTCAGTTGGACCTTCTAGTGGAGCTGAAATTCATACAGCTTATCAAGCTGTCAAATATAGACCTCCATACAAACCTAAACCCTATACCTCTTCCAAATATCAGTACTACCCCAAACCTAACCATTTTACACCAGCTTCTTCTGCTAATCCCAGGCCTTCTTCTGCTGCTGGTATTCTTGGCAGACCACCAGCACCTTCTTCTCTCTCAGATGACATTACCTGTCAAATTTGTGGCAGGACTAGACATACATCTCTCAATTGCTGGTATAGGCTTGACACATCTAAATTTGCTAGTACAAAACCAAAGAGGGCTTATACTGCTGCTATTCATCATGCTGATCATGATCCCTTCACCTCTCCATGGCTTTTAGACACAGGTGCCAACAATCATGTCACCTCAAATGCAGCTCAACTCTCCAATCTCCAGCCATATACTGGACCTGACACAGTTACAATTGGCAATGGTAATGCCTTGTCTATCCATTCCATTGGTGATTCAACTATTCCTGTCTCTTCTCAAGTTTATTTTAAAATCCCAAATGTGTTCTATTCACCTGCTTTGTCTGCCAATTTACTATCTGTGTTTCAGTTTACTTCTGACAATGATTGTAGCATCACATTTAATGCTACTCACTTTGTTTTTCAGGACAATCAGTCCAAGACCATTTTGTGCACAGGCCCATGTAAAAATGGTCTTTATCAACTTTCTGCTGCTGTCACTTCCATGCAACCTCCAAAGACCTCTTCTCTGGCTCCTGTGGCTTATGCTGCTTCCACCTCCACCTCTCACAATACAACTCTATGGCATCACAGACTAGGCCATCCTGCATTTGCTGTTCAACAAACACTTCAGTCTTGTCTTCAGCAGAAATTTGTAACTCGTACATCTTTGTGTAATTCATGTTCTATTTCTAAAGCTCATAAACTAGTGTTTTCTCATTCTCAGTCTCATGCTACTTCTCCATTTCAATTAGTTCATTCTGATGTATGGGGACCTTCCCCTGAACCTTCTTGTCAACAATACACCTATTATGTATTGTTTTTAGATGATTACTCCAAATATTGCTGGTTTTATCCACTTAAATTCAAGTCTGATGCTTATAAAGCTTACTTGAGTTTTACTGCTATGATCAAAACACAATTTCATTCTACTGTTCAGCTTTTTAGAACTGATAATGGCTCTGAGTTTGTTAACTCAGCTTTTGCCTCTTATCTTCAATCTCAAGGCACTATTCACCAAACCTCTTGTCCCCACACACCCCAACAAAATGGGAGAGTGGAAAGAAAGCACAGACACCTCATGGAAACAGCCCTTACATTGCTTTCTCATGCTAAATTACCTCTTTCATTTTGGCTAGAGGCTGCCATAACTGCCAACTTTCTTATCAATAGACTTCCCAAAAAGTCTCTCTTTTTTAAATCACCTTATCAGCTCATACACAACTCACTCCCAGATTACTCCACTCTCAGAATTTTTGGTTGCCTTTGCTATCCTTGGCTCAAACCATACACCTCTCATAAGCTGCAACCTAAATCCACTAAATGTCTTTTTCTGGGTTATTGTCCTAACACAAAGGGATACAGATGCTTTGATCTTGTTTCTCATGTAGTTTACATCTCAAGACATGTAGTCTTTGATGAAACTCAGTTTCCTTCTCTACCACAATATTCTTCTCCCACTCACAAATCTTCTTCATACACCACTGATTGGGCTTTTCTACAACCACTTTTTGCTTTCAAACCACCTACTCCACCTTCTCCTTCATCACCATTACCTAGCTCTTCTTCTTTAAGCCCTCCTCTCCCTACCACCAACAGCTCATCTCCCTCTATTTCCTCCTCACCCTCCCCACCACCTGCACATTCCATGATTACCAGATCCAGAGCTGGCATCATCAAGCCAAATCCCAGATATGCACACATTTCTGTCTCCAGTTCCACTCTTACAGAACCCTCTTCCTATAAGGAAGCTTCTACCAGCTCCATTTGGCAAAAGGCCATGAAAGAAGAGTATGATGCTCTCATTACCCAAGGCACTTGGTCCCTGGTTCCTCTACCTCACAACAGAAAGCCTATTGGCTGCAAATGGGTCTACAGAATCAAGACAAATTCAGATGGATCTGTAGCTAGGCATAAAGCCAGATTGGTTGCCAAGGGTTTTCTACAACAATATGGCTTGGATTATTCTGAAACATTTAGTCCTGTAGTGAAATCTCAGACTATTAGAGTTGTTTTATCTCTGGCTATCTCCTGCAACTGGGTTATTAAGCAGCTGGATGTCTCTAATGCATTCCTTCATGGCACTATTGAGGAAGAGGTCTATATGATGCAACCTCCAGGTTTTGAAAATCCAACACATCCACAGTTTGTGTGCAGACTTCATAAGTCTCTCTATGGGCTTAAGCAAGCTCCTAGAGCATGGTATAATATGATGAGTTCTTCTCTTCTACAATATGGTTTTCTTCTGAGTAAAGCTGATTCTTCCATGTTTGTTCTCAAGAGAAGTGATCTCACATTAGTTGTCCTAGTTTATGTGGATGACATTATAGTTACTTGTAGTAACTCTCATGCAGTTCAAGATCTTATTCAACATATGAGTAAGGTGTTTGCAATGAAAGATATGGGTGATTTGTCTTACTTCTTGGGTATTCAGGTTGTCAAAACAGTTCAAGGTCTCCATCTTTCTCAGCAAAAGTATGCCACTGATCTGCTTCAAAAAGCTGGAATGCTTTCTTGTAAACCTTGTTCTACTCCATGCTCTACTAAACCCTCAGCATCACAAATTGAATCTGATTCTCCCTTTTCAGATACTACTTGGTTCAGAAGTATAGTGGGTGGTCTCCAATATCTTACTCTTACAAGACCTGATATTCAGTTTGCAGTTAATTCAATTTGCCAGCACATGCATCAACCTCTTCACAGTCATTTTCTGCAACTCAAAAGAATACTCAGATACATTCAAGGCACTATCTCTCATGGTTTGCTGTTCAACAAGAGCTCTTTTCATCTTACTGCCTACTCTGATGCTGACTGGGCAGGAGACCCCTCTACAAGAAGATCTACAACTGGGTTTTGTATTTTTCTGGGCACAAATCTTATTTCCTGGGTCTCTAAGAAGCAACATACAGTTTCAAGATCATCCACTGAGGCAGAATACAGAGCTCTTGCCTCAACTGCAGCTGAACTAAATTGGATCAAGTTTTTGTTTAGAGATTTGGGTATCAAGCTTCCTACACTTCCTGTTTTGCTGTGTGACAACCTTTCAGCTATAGCTCTTGCCAGCAACCCAGTTTTTCATGCCAGAACTAAACATATTGAGGTGGACTTTCATTACATCCGAGAGCAAGTGGCAGCTCATCAGCTTCATCTTCATCATGTCTCTAGTGCTCATCAGCTGGCTGATGTCTTTACTAAGGCTTTGAATGCTCCCCAGTTCACTCCATTTCTTGCCAAGCTTCAAGTCTTTGCAGACTCTCAGCTTGAGGGGGCATGTTAAGCATATAGGGAGCTGTGTGTAGTTTAGCCAAATCTGTGTGACTAGGTCATAGTTATATTAGTGTAATAATGAGGGACTAGTGTGCAAATATGATGATGTATATATACATCAATTGTAACAGAAATTAGTTAATCAATTACAAAAAATATTCTTTCCCTCTTTCATTTTCTCTCTCTTCTCTGAATCTTCTTCGTCTTCCTCAAGAACAGCCATGGCTGTGATCTTCTACATAACCATATCCTCTAATAGCTAGCAATCACTTTCAAACACCAACATGAAGAGCTTGAGAATTTGGTTTATGGCTTCTTTGAGGGCTTTTGATTTTGCACAGATTGCAGAGTTTGCAAAATCCCTAATCCACTCAGAATCAACCATAATGCCCCTGTCATTCCTAACAATCCAGCCAGTAATAATTGAGAAATTTGCTTTGTCCCAAGTTGCATCAAAATTACATTTTAGCAAACCTGGATTTGGAGGCTTCCCAATATCATTACTTTTCTTGTTCGTTGTAGCACATTTCTCTTCAGAGTAAAGCAGATGAGTTATGTAGAAGACAGTGAGCTGCTCAATGGATTAATCACTTGAAGAGGAGCATTAGCTTTGCTATTGAACAAAAAGGAGTTTCTTTCTTTCCAAATTTGCCAACAAGAGAGAATAAATTTCTCCAAGAACCTATCATCTTCAATGGATGTCTTGTCCAACTCCAACATCATAGTTTGCCAAGCTCTGAAATTTTGATTTAAAGAAGTAAGCACTGAGAGGTTAAGACCTACACTCAACCAAACAGGCCTAGTCCACCCACATTCTAAGAACAGATGCCAATTATTTTCCTTATCCAAATCACAAATCTGGCATGTAGCTGAGATATTGCAACCTCTAAGCTTGAGGTTTTCTCTGTTAGCCAAAGCATTTTTTGATAACCTCCACCAAAAAGCTTTGATTCTAGGTGGTAATTTCATGGACAAAACGTTTGCCCAATACTCTTTGGGGAAATTTAAAGAAGAAGAGGCTTTTGTCTTGGCATACTCTGAGAGACCTAACTTCTTTTGAACTGCAGCCAATTCACACAGATTCTTTGCCACTTTTGTCCTAGTCTTTTCTGTGTATTCCCCTTCATTTGTAGCAGACCACAACAAAATCTCATGACCTGCATTACCAGAAATAGGAGTGGCCAAAATGGCGGAAGTCTCAGCAGCTGTGGAGCAATTTTGAATAGGATTTACTCTCCAGCTCTTATAGTGACTATTTAGGAGATTACTACTTTGCTAATATCTGCATTTGAAATAATTTTTTGCAATCTGGCACCCTCTAGGTTTGGGACCCAAACGTCATTAAACACATCAATAGACTTACTATCTTTGACTTTCCACCAGGCTCCTTTCTTTATAACTTTTAAAACTTGAAGAAGGCTTCTCCAAATCCAAGAGGGAGAATTGCCTAACTTTGCATTTAACAAAACAGAATTTGAAAATAGGTGGTCTTGATCACTTGAGCACACAAAGAGTTAGGGTTTTTTACGAGTTTCCAACAGTTTTTGGCTAGCATAGCCAAATTGAGTTGTTTTAAATCTCTAATAGCAAACCCTCCTTCAGATTTTGGAACATTTAGTTCTCTCCAACTAACCCAACAGATTTTTGATTGTGTAACTTTCTCACCCCAAATAAATTTCTCATCAATTTAATCAACTTTGAGAAGAAAGTGTTTGAGAAAAATAGGCAACTCGTCACATAGCTAGGCATTGCCATAGCTACTGATTTAATCATAGTCTCCCTTCCTGCAAAGGAAAGCGATTTCATAGTCCAACCCTAAAGTTTTGCATCCACTTTTTCACTCACATAATAAATAATTAAAGATTTTGATTTGCCCCAAAAAGCATGCACTCCAAGTTACTTAGAGTTCTGATCGAACTCTGGAATTTCACACATTTTTGAAATCCTAGAACACAAACCCGCATCAGTATTTGGAGAGATCAATAAACCAGATTTGTTGAGATTTATCACCATACCAGAAGCAATGTAGAAATATTTGAGAATACCAAGAAAACTATGCACTTCTTCTTCACTAGCTTATAGAAAAATTACTGCATCATCCGCAAATAACAAGTGGTTTATGGCAAGAGCTTCATTACTTACATGGATCCCCTTCAAAGAACCATTCCTCAAAGCTATTATTAGGTTTCTAGACAACACTTCCATCATCAAGACAAATAGATAAGGGGACATAAGATCCCCTTGTCTAATTCCTCTTTTAGGTGCAACAACTTCACCCAGCTCCCCATTAATTTTGACCGTCATAGACACAGTACTAATGCAATGTTGAATTAAAGAAATGAAGTGCTCATTGAAGCCAATTTTTTCCAGAACACGCAAAAGAAATTTTCATTCAACTTTTTCATATGCTTTCTGTAGATCCAACTTAATAGCTAAAATGCCTTTTTTTACCTTTCTTCTTATGCTTGATCTTGTGAAACATCTCTTGAGCAATAAATATGTTATATTGGATTGCTCTTTCTATGAAAAAAGCTGATTGCTAAGGCGCAATTAATTTTTGAAGCACCAATTTAAGTCTATTAGCAATGAGGTTGACTATCACTTTGTACACAAAATTACACAAAGCGATAGGCCTAAATTCACTCATTTTTTTAGGACTCTTTAATTTTGGAATCAAAATAATAATAGTTTTATTTAGGCTATGAAGCATAATCCTAGAGAAGAGAAAGTGTTGAACTGCTGAAATAACTTCATTTTGAATAGTCTCCCACTGAGAATGAAAGAAAGTACCGGTGTATCCATCAAAACCAGGATCTTTGTTGGCGTTAAAAGAGAACACCATTTTAGTAATTTCTTCCGGAGATGGGATAGAGCACATAGCCTGATTCTCCGCGTTAGAGATGCATGGGTGCAGTCCAAAAATAGGTATTCATTCCAAACAGAGGAGGAAGGTTCAAACAGATCTTCAAAGTAGTTCTTAGCCAAGAGAAAAATCTCATGTTTTTCTTCTTTCCACATTCCTTCTTTATCATGAAGCTTGTTGATTTAACTCAATTTCTTATTTTCAAAGTGGATAAGAAGAAATATTTAGAATTTTTAAATCCCTCTTTCAGAAATTGAAATCTTGAATTTTCTTTCCAATAACTCTCCTCTTTAGCCCAGATATCTCTTATCTGATTTTTGATAACTCTTTGAGCATTTGAGTTCTCAACACTCCACTGCTGCTCCTGATGCCAAGATAATCTTTTTTCCAGATCTCTGATAAGATTTGCATTGTTATGAAACTCCTTTATAATCCAATTTTGAAGTCCTTCTCTACAATTCTTAATCTTTAAGTGAGATCTGAATATACGTTTGCTGTAGCCTTTTCCTTCCAAAGTCTAGCAGTTAAGCTGCAACTCTTCACATTTAACCAATCTTTTATGAAAATGAACTTTCTCTTTGATTTTTACCCTTTCCATTAAGTATCTAGGAGCAATGGAGTGTGATCACATCCAAGTAAGAAGTCCCTCTTTAACTTAGAATTTGGATTTTTGACCCCCAGTTAATGTTGAAAAAAACTCTATCCAGCAATTCTTTAACATTTCCCACCTGTCTATTATTTTTTCAGCTGTATTTCTGTAGGGTTTTGAAGTAGGTAACTCAGCGGAATAAAAATAAATTAATCCTACTCAATACCCTCCACGGATCGCATGCAAGCTTTTCATAACATGACAAGAGAAGAGAATTGTGTACCTTGGTTTGTGTGATCACTACGAAGAATTGTGTCTTCGTCTCTACGAGTATCCACACCTTGGATTAGTAGCTGGAATTATTCTCCACGTGTAGTGTAGTGCTAGCAAAGGAAGAAAGAGACAAGAGATCACGCAAAACGAAGCCGTGCATAGGTAGGCCGTCGGCACCAATGGGGCGGATGGGTAGGGGGTTCGGCCTCCTACTTGTCTGTCTCCTTGCTTTGTTATGTTCTCTCAATAATGACTCTCTTGAGAAAATAACAAGCTAGTATGTCTTTATATAGTTTATAACTCCTTATTAACTACACAATTTCCCCAATACTAATCTTGCCAATACACGATTATTCAACCTTGCAAATTAGTCCTACTAACTTTGCTTGCGGTTGCGTTTAGATCCTCTTGATTAATTAGTCATACTAATTAATGCCCATATCCAGTTTAATCTATATGGTGTGTGACCTCATAGGTTTCTACTTAGTTGGTAGTACCTATTACTAACATAGAGCCGTCTAGCAACACATCTATGTCTCCCAACTAATAGAAGTAGTAAGTGATCCGACAAACTTTGTGTCCAATGTTATTGTATTATCCCTTTGTCTCCATATCCGGATTGGACACGATACATAGTAGTCACACTCGTATATCCAATCCATAATTTCTCGATCCTGAAAATATGCTTATCTGAGCAGATACCATCACTATCTCCATATTGATTTACCTGATTCTGGCCAGACATTCTATAAGAACCATTCCTCGAGTGGCTCGTGGATATTTTCTCCCATTATGTGGGACGGAAAAATCATCTCTACATCACTACCATCTCTCAGCTTGCTTCCTATCGTGTCCGGTAACTATCTTTATAGTTACCCGGTTAAGGCGCAACATTTGATAACATCAAAGCATGATATTTCACAACTAGAGTATCTAGTGACTTCATGTCTAAGGACTACAATACCATTAGCACTACGAGAAGAACTTGTGACTTTGACATAATCTAATGTAGCCTTCTCGTTGTGGGTCAATCCAGTATGTCATTACTCCTAATGCGTACCCATGTGTTAGACTTGATATCCCCAATCAATCTACCCACGTACTAGTCTAGAGTGATCGCCCCGTTAATCAATATAATGGACTATGGATATTTAGAATAAATAGCACATTGTAATATTAGGTTTTCGTTATATTAAATATCTCCGTAAATAATAAATGAATATTCCAGCCAAAAAATGTTCATACTAAATCTAGATTGCTTCTAGGGCACCTATTCCAACAGTCTCCCACTTGCACTAGAGTCAATCTGGTGTATCTCGTATGCTTATAGATCTAGTGTGCCCTTCATGATTTCGCTGAATGAGCGGCTTCGCGAGTGGAACTGAAATATTCGCATGTGTTGGAATCTTGCATATCTTCACATCTCCTCGATCGGCGATCTCTCGAGTAAGATGGAGTCTCCTAAGTACTTTCTTGGACTTTTGGTGTAACCTGGCTTCCTTGGCTTGTGTGATCGCCCCAATGTTGTCACAATACAACGCAATGGGATCCACAATGCTAGGAACCACACCAAGCTCAGTGATAAAATTCTTTATCCAAATAGCCTCCTTTGCTTCGCCTGCAGCAACAATGTACTCACCTTCAGTTGTAGAATCAACAAGTGTCTCTTGCTTGGAACTCTTCCAGCTCACAGCTCCTCCATTTATGCAAAACACATAGCCCGATTACGATCTGTAGTCATCCTTGTCGGTTTGGAAGCTTGCGTCAGTGTAAACAATTACACCGAGTTCTTCTTCACATCCAAATATCAAGAATGCATCCTTAGTTCTTCTCAAGTAATTAGTGATGTTCTTGACAACAATCCGGTGACTCTCACCCTGATTGGACTGATATCTGCTTGCCATACCCAACACGTATGAGACATCTGGTCTTGTACACAACATGGCGTACATTATGGATCCTAAGGCCGACGCGTAGAGAACCCTACTCATGCGTTCCTTCTCAATCTCATTGGAGGGACAGTAGCTGACGAAGGGGTGATTCCATGCGACATGGGCAATAATCCTTTCTTTGATTCTTGCATGTTGAACCATTTCAACACCTTGTATATATATTTACTTTGGCTTAGGCTGAGCAACTTCCTAGATCTATCCCTATAGTCTTGATACCAAGTATATAAACTGTAACCCCTAAGTGCTTCATTGCGAAACACTTTCATGTCGTTTCCAATGAGTAGTATGTCATACACATACAAGACCAGAAACACAACAGAACTCCCATTAACCTTCTTGTAGGCACAAGGTTCATCTTCGTTCTTAATGAAGCCAAACTCTTTGACCGCATCATCAAAACGTCGATTCCAACTCGTAGAAGCTTGCTTCAATTCATAAATGGATCGTTGCAAATTACAGAGTTTGTTGGCATGCTTTGGATCCTCAAAACCCTCTGGCTATGTCATGTACACATCCTTAAGGAGGTTTCCATACAGAAACGCTGTTTTGACATCCATATGCCAAATTTCATAGTCGTGATAAGCTGCAATAGCAAGTAGATTCGAATGGATTTGTTCATTGCGCCTGGGGAAAATGTTTCATCATAGTCGATACCATGAATCTTTATATACCCTTTTTCCACCAATCGCCCCTTTTAGGCAACTACATTTCCATCCATGTCGGTCTTCTTCTTGAAGACCTACTTGCACCCTATGGGCCGAGCCACTTCAGGTGGTTCCACCAAAGTCCATACTTTGTTGGTATACATGGATTCCATTTCGGATCTCATCTTCAAGACACTTCCTTGAGTCTGGCCCTTTCATGGCCTCTCCATAGGTAGTAGGCTCATCATCCATGTGTAGTACGTCACCAGGCTGAGTCAAGAGAAGTCCATACCTCTCTAGCTCATAACGTAATATACTCGAGCTACAGAGTTTTTTTTTACTTGAAAAAGTTGCTCCACAACAGTTTGTGGTTCCTGCTCATGCTCCATCGCTGGATTAGTGTTTTATGGTTCTTTAATTTCTTCAAGTTCTACAGTCCGCCGACTGGCTTCTTTAGTGACGAACTCTCTTTCTAGAAACAAACCAGTTAAGGATACAAAAACTTTGTTCTCGATTGGATTGTAGAAATAATATCCTTTTGTTTCCTTAGGATATCCAAAAAACTTACACTTATCCACCTCTTTACATAGACATCGCAATCCCAAATCTTCATAAACGACACTTTGGACGCCTCAAAGTCAATATATCATATGGTGTCTTTATTACCGATTTGGATGGAACACGGCTAATGGTAAAAGATGTAGTCAATAGAGCATGTCTCCAAAATCGGAAGATTTGTTTGACACAACATAGACCGCACCGGGTCCAACATGGTGCGATTCCTCCTCTTGGACATGCCATTCGACTGTGGCGTTCCGGGTGGAGTGAGTTAGGATACAATCCCACACTCTCTAAGATAGTCGTCAAACTCTTGACTCAAATATTATCTTCCACGATCCAATCGTAGTGCCTTAATACTCTTGCCAATTGCTTCTCTACTTCATTCTTGAATTCCTTGAACAATTCAAAGGATTCAGATTTGGCCTTCATAAGTGACACATTCAAACTGCAAGTGCACAATTGTCAGTGTAGTAACAATTTCGGTAAACTCGGGTTGTCGAACCCAAGGGACTTCTATGTAAATAAGTTATTATTCTTAACCTTTTGTGGGCTAGCAATTGGATTTCTTGATGACTTATTCTACTAAAATGCAAAGAACAAAGTCTCAATTAATCAGATGAATTACTTCACGATTAACAAAGACTGGCTTATTGAAAGTGACTTAATATGTGGACAAGTTCAGGATATCTCTACGGGGTTACTAGGGATTTCACCCCAATTCGGGTTTATGTTCAAGCAACACGAATGTCTTTTACTTAGCCAAACGAGCACCTATGCTTTGAAGATTCCTCAACCAAAGCCTATATTCAAACTCTTGTACCCGATTCCTCTAGCCTACTAAAGTTCAAATAAGCATTATGTTCTTGTGGTCTACTCTTAGTTCTAGCTAACAGGCAAGATTCCTCAACCCTAGATACGGCTAGTTCTTGATTTCTCCGGGTAGCGAATATTGATTCCTCTGACATCCTATACCTATAATCATCCTATTGCGATATCAAACAATAGAAACGATAGAATTAAGTACATAAACCAAGCATAACTAAGTAGAAAACATTGAATTAAGCTAAAAGCATGAAACAAGTTCCATAAATCACCAAACGTGGTGTTCAAACCCTAGCTACCTACGAGATATCCCGAATAAAGTGTTTAGCTACGAAAATACATGATCAAGATACAAAGTTTCATGATCATAAACCAAAACTAGAAAAAAGAGAAGAGGAGAAAAAGATCCAAATGAATGATCCAAAGCTCCAAGCTCGTTCCTCAGCTCCAAAGCACGTCCAAAACCTTCATCACCTCTAGAAAATACGATCTAGATTTCTTAAATAAATTTTCCAAAGGATTATACCAAGTTTGGCTAAATTATGGAAAAGCCCTGCTGAAATCCGCTGATGTTGCCAGTCTCTTCGTGCGAAGACTTCGACTCTTCGTGCGAAGAGTTTCAGTCTTCGTACGAAGAACTTCTTATTTCAAGACTGAGAGCTGTTTCCCGAAGAATTCTAAAATTTTGGCTAAGTAAAGTCTTCGTGCGAAGACAAATTTTCTTCGTGCGAAGACAAATTTTCTTCGTGCGAAGACGCTGTAGCTCCAGGATTCTTAGTTGTTTTTTCATCCATTTTCGCTTTTTTTCTCTTCTGAAGCTCGTTTCTTCTACCCAATTGATTCCCGCAAGCGTACTTCTTATCAAACAACAACACGAACACTATCGCAAAGATCAAATGTGATAAATTAACAAAATCATACTCAAAACCATTAAGAAACGCCCGAATTGTATGTTTCAGCTCAAAAACATCGAAATGTCCATTTTCTTCTCAAATTAGCCCAAAATCCATCCCTTTGCAACGAAACGAACACAAATAACAATTTGAAACGTACGTAGGATAACTCTTATTATGGAGTTATCAAATACCCCCACACTTGTCATTTGTGTGTCCCGAGCAAAGTCTCAACTACTGCATTTAACTGTCTATTAACCAACAAGAATCAAACGACTCTAACATGACTCACGACACTACAATGCAGCAAGATGATCCAAATGCGTATCTGAACTCGATCTTAAAACAATTATTTAAAACACAAAACATCCAATTTCTCTCTTTTTGGCAAGAATAGGCAATCTCCCTATCAACACTTGAAAATCATCAAGCTTTCACTAATCCTTATGAAATTCACAAAGATCAAATGTGATAAATTAACAAAATCATACTCAAAACCTTTAAGAAACGCGCGGATTGTACGTTTCAGCTCAAAAACATCCAAATGTCCATTTTCTTCTCAAATTAGCCCAAAATCCATCACTTTGCAACGAAACGAACACAAATAACAATGTGAAACGTACGTAGGATAACTCTTATTATGGAGTTATCAAATACCCCCACACTTTTCATTTGTGCGTCTCGAGCAAAGTCTCAACTACTACATTTCACTGTCTATTAACCAACAAGACTCAAACGACTCTAACATGACTCACGACACTACATTGCAGCAAGATGATCCAAATGCGTATCTGAACTCGATCTTAAAACAATTATTTAAAACACAAAAATCCAATTTCTCTCTTTTTGTCAAGAAAAGGCAATCTCCCTATCAACTTGAAAATCATAAATCTTTCACTAATCCTTATGAAATTCACATCCACGTAGCAAGAATTTGAATATATTTAATTCTATGCAAAATCTCACTAAGGTGTCCCCTTTCTTCCACCAATTCAAACCAAGACACAAGCACGTCCTAAGCTTCATTGGGTCTAACTCAGATCAGATTTCAATGTAGTCTTTCTTCGTCGAATCATCTGAGGTTTTCAGACCCTCTTCGCCTTTATTGCGTTTGACTGCAAATTGAGCCGGTGACGGGAGTCACAACTCCTGTGAAAAAATTCTTGACTCTAGGTTTCCTCTCTAGCTCAACACATTTGGTTGTTCACCTTACTTGAGCACTTTCTTTATTTTATTTTTTTCAGTTAAACACATATCTCCTATGTTTTTCAATCGTGAGGTAGAGAGCATAGGATTTTTTGGTTAACTCTTGTGACCACCGTAAGGGATGGTGGTGTACACCCCCAAATTCACTTAGGCTGAGGAAACTGCACCACGTGAAACCAACTCAACACGAAGGTCCACCCCAGATCAACAAGAGACCACAAGTTCCCACTTGAAAACACAATATTCAGCTACAATAAAACTCAATCTAATTAGCACACTATAGGAAGCCTAGGTATGCCTTAGTGTGTCATTATTTCCACAGCTAACATAAATTCCTGAGACATCCTTAGTGAAACCTCTACACAAAATATTAAAGAATACATTTTTTCCTACTACGACACTTCCTACTCAAAAGGATTCATTCACTAAGTTCTCTTCAGCTTCAAGATCTTCAATTGCCTTTTCTCAAATTTTCAAATTTATCTACCTTTTATGGATTTTAATATCCTAACTCTATATGCAAGGCTTTGACATGGTTTTTTTTTTGACTCTACACAATTCAATTTTTGGTGGGTAGACTCAATTATGTAAACATGCAAACAGAATATAAACTACACTACAGAATACGACAATACAATTAAGAACTCAACATAAACCACAACACTGACTCACAAGACCTTTAAACATTCTACATGTAACTTGCTATGCAACACACAATTGGCTAGTAGACAGTAAAATTGTACCAGTAGATGAGATGGAGCATGAAATACAATATAAAATAACCACAAAATACATCTAGAGGGAAGAAATACTCACAACCACCCCAAGGGTGGGGAATAAATCGTGCATAGCAGTCCCCAAGCACTAGCGTAGCACCACTATGCCCCATATGTCAATGTGTTCTCGCACACCGGGGTCGAATACCGTCCTCTAGAATTTGTGTCTGGAGAATCCCCAACTCGCCTACACGAATCCCAGTAAAGGTCACATGTGCCATGGCACACCGGGGTAGGTTCTCTCATATCCTGCTCAAGTATGTCACTAGAAAATATCATCAGTCCCCCTCTCTCTCTCATCTCTCCAAATAAAATAAATAGAAACACAACACAACTGAATTAAAAACGCACTCCCTAATCTAATGCAAATAATATGTTGGGTTGCCTCCCAACAAGCGCCTTGTAATTTAAGGTCGATGACCCGACCCAGTTACCTCAAATATGTTAAGGAGGTCTAGCACGACGTGCCTCCTCCTTCAATTTATTGCTCTTGATCTTCTGCACCACATCATGTGAACACACTAGATTTGGCTTCTCCTGAGATTCGGGTGGATTGGGCTGCAACACTGTAGGCAACCCAAGAGAAGGATCAACTCGCTATTCTCTGAACTTGATCATGGCCAAATTATTCTTTCCCTTGCCTGGAACAAATACCTTGAACACCAGTGATGAATCTAGAGCTTTGATAGTAAGCTCCTCAGTCTCTAGATCCACATTTGCTCGCATTGTCTTCAACAACAGTCTTCCAAAAATGAGTGGAACATCACGATCCTACTTAATATCCACTATCATAAATTAAGTTGGAAAGACAAATGCGCCCACTTTGACAAGTAAGTTCTTAATCACCCCATTTTTCGTAACAATAGAATTATCTGCTAATTGCAAACCCATCTTCACTGGGGTTGGCGCACCAATGCCCAATCTCTGGAATAGGGACAATGGCATGAGATTAATACTCGCGCCCAGATTGCAGAGCCCATGCGTATGATATCCACCCCCCAAGAGTGCAGCCTAGAATGACACTGCCAAGATCTCTCATCTTGAAAATGTCCGTATGAATAACTGTACAGAATGTCTCTGTCAATTTCACCGTGGCATAAGGGTCTATGCTCTTCTTTCCCCATAGGATCTCCTTCAAGAACTTTTTGTACTTGGGCCTCTGAGCAAGTGCTTCCACAAGAGAATGTTTATATGAAGTTGTTTGAATATATTCATAAATTTCTCAAAGTGTTCCTCATCATTCCTCTTTATTGCCGCCGGATATGGTACACGTGGCACATAATTAGCCGGATTTAAAGTGTTCTTGGGCTCTTCTCTTTTCTCTACCGTGTCCTTTGATTGGGGACTCATGACCTTGGGCAACTCTTCACCCAATTCCGTCTCTGTGGCCTTTGTAGCTTCAACACTCGCATGGCTAGGATATGGAGGATCTTGAGTAGTCACACCACTACGAGTAGTAATAGCCTTGAGCTGCTCAGTAGGGACAGTGGTATTAGAAGGAAGCATACCTTGTGGAAATTTCGCATTCTGATTGGCTATTTGCCCAATATGCGTGTCATGAATTTTTACGGTAGCCTTAATAAAAACCAGCTTCTCGTTCATCCTTGATAACAAGCTGTACAAGTATGGCTGTTGCTATTGTTGTACCTGCTGCTGCGGAAATTGCCTCTGAGCTTGATACTGAGAAGTAGGCTGCTGTCCAGGTGCATATAGCTGAAGTTGGGATTGTTGCGGTTGTTGGGATGGTATGTGTTAGCCAACTACTGCTGTCTCGAGAAATTCACACCCTCAACACCCCAATCATACCCCTGATTCTCATCTGCCAGTAGCTCACCCATGGATTTTACCTGTGATATAGGCTGCATGCCGTTAAATGCTGAGGTCATGGATTCAAGATTCTGCTCCATAGACTCAATTTTTTTGACCAAAGCTGCATCCCCAGGTTTCGAATACCTACGAGTCTCAGACCTCGTAGTATCTCTCTTGGCCACGTTGTTCAGCAGATCCTGAGCTCCCTGTACCCCTAGCCCCATAAAGTCGCCCCATATAACATATCCAGCTGGTCGGCCGTCTCCTTGTCTAATGCACTATAGAAGTAATGTAGGAGCTTGTGCCATGGCTCCCCAATGATTCGTGAATCCACGAAGAATTTGGCTGAACTTTCTCCAGGTGTCTCCCAAGGAGCTGTCCTCTTCGTGGGTGAACTTTGTGTTGGGTTTTGATTCATGGATGCGCAATGGAAACAATAATTAACCATGAAAAACCCTCCAAGGATCACAAGTCAAGAGACATAACGATGGTAAAGGAAGAAATCAATAACACACCTCAGGGTTCTCCCTTGATGACTTCAAACGCGAATTGTGTCACGTTCTCTATGGTTGATCCACGCCTAGAGTTGATTCCTAGATCTCCCACTCCTTGGTGCTAGCCCGGAAAGAGGAAGAGGAAGAAGAATCACGCAAAAAGAGACCAACAAGGGAGGTCTCGGCCTCCTTGTGGCCGACGGGGACGGGCGGCGGGCTAGGGGCGGCGAGCTCCTAGCTTGCTTGCTCTTTTCTCTCCTTTTTGTTCTCTCCCACTCTTGTTATGTTCAATTATGAGCATAAGTTGTGTGAAGGAAGGAAGGAAGGTCCTTTATATAGTCCAACAAATCCTTGCCAACTACCCAAAGGACTTATTCTAGTCCTACTAGAATTCAATTTAGTCCCTTCCTTGCAAATTAGTCCCTACTAACTTTGCAAGGTTTTGCAAAGTGATCCTTCTAATTAATTAATCCAATTAATTAATTAATTCCCAAATCTAGTTCAACTCTATATAGCGTGTGAACCCATAGGTTCTATCTAGTTGGTAGCAACTATTTGCTAATATGGAGCGGTTTCTAGCAAAACATCCATTGCATCGCGAGAAGCGCTTGTGACTCAACATAACGTGTATGTAGCCTTCTCGGAGATGGGTCAATCCAGTGCGACATTACCCCTAATGCACACCTATATGTTGGGTCATTATATCTCCATATCAATCCAACCCCATACTAGTCTATAGATGATTGTCCCATTAATCATTATACTGGACTAGGGATATTTAAGATAAACAACACAATTGTAAATCAAAGGACTTCATTATATTAAATATCCAATAAATAATAAATGAATTTCTAGCCACAAATAAATTCATACTAAACTAGATTGCCTCTAGGGCATCTATTCCAACAGTCTCCCACTTGCACTAGAGCCAATCTGGCGCATCTCGTATGCCCATACTCCTAGTGTGCCCTTCATGCTTCCACTGCGTGAGCGGCTTTGTGATGACCAGTCACACTTTAAACAATAAAAATATAGATTATTCGATAAACGCGCGGATAATATCAACCAGACGTTCAAATCTCAACCAGCAGGACACACAGTCCTCCGAAACGACATTTTTATTCAATTTTCTGAAAAACTGGTACGTGACTGAATTATTTAAAAAGTTACACCAACTCGTCAAAAATGACATTTTATAAATATCTGACCCAATATAGTAATTTACAACAAACAGCTAAAAATAGCTAAAAACAACATAGTTAACTAAAAATACAAATTTTAGCAACTACTCCGCGATCCAGTCGCGCTCCAGGTCAACCTGTAAAATAGTAGGGTGAGCCAAACAACCCAGCAGGTACCACCTAACCACTGGCGTATAAATCTAATATCTACTTAACACACGGCCAGTTATTACAAATCAGCATGCGGCACCAAATACACAAACATCGTGATTTATCAATCACCAGGTAGACAACAGATAGCTAATAAGCTGTAAAAATCACACCAACGTGATATACATAAATAGACTGTAACTGCGGAAACTAAGAAATTAGAGTTCCCCTACCTCTGAAACTGTTGAAATCAAGTAAACGATTTATTTTCTGACCCTCGTCCAAGCTTTTGCTCCATAAAAGACGGTAAAAAAACCCACTCCCTCCTTACTAGATATGGACTAAGCTCCTCCAACTCATACTATTGTTTTCACCTTTATTTTTAAGTTCCTCACACTACAGAAAATCAAAAGAGAAAATGAAAGTCCACACTCTGCTACTACTTCCTCTAATTTTACGACGTCCAGCTCTACTATGATAATAACGAAAATACTTGCACGAGTCACTTGATGGCTAACCCCTAAGAACACACGTGGCTAATTTAGAATCATCCATCAAAAGCTAAACCAAATTGATGAAATATCTGCTAGAAGAGCATTAGACATAATATGTCATGCATACATGTGTTAAGGGAAAATGTGACTTCACAAATCATGACATTAAGGTCCAAAGTTGGAACCCACATGCATTCACTCCCATGCAGATCCTCCACGTAGTAAGGGGCAATTTCACACTCATCGCTAACATCACACAAGTAATGAATGATCATGTAGACACAAAACACATTATTTATTTCTTTAATGTGTTACATCTTAAACTACAACTTCATGAAATAGTCACAATAAAAATAATCCACAAGTAAAAACATTAGTATAACAGACATGCAATATGGCATAAGGTACAAAAGCATAATTAACTATTTACTGAGTTCGGGGTCTCACAATTCTACCCCACTTACTGAAATTTCGTCCCGAAATTAATAATAAAAATCAGCGTCACTGTAAAAATGTCACGTACCACCAAGTCTCATCACCTTATCCACCCAAGCAGCACTAGACTGTGTACCCCTAGCTCGACAGTGCGGTGGCTCACAAGTGTGGTGGCTCACAAGTGTGTACCACTTGTACAACACCCGCCACAGACACCCGCCAAAACACCCGCCCAATCCCAGATACACTATCCGTACCTCCGGTTGGGTAAGGCTCTGATACCATTGTGACGACGCGTCACACTTTAAAAAATAAAAATATAGATTATTCGATAAACGCGCGGATAATATCAACCAGACGTCCAAATCTCAACTAGCAGGACACACAGTCCTCCGAAACGACATTTTTATTCAATTTTCTGAAAAACTAGTACGTGACCGAATTATTTAAAAAGTTACACCAACTCGTCAAAAATGACATTTTATAAATATCTGACCCAATATAGTAATTTACAACAAACAGCTAAAAATAGCTAAAAACAACATAGTTAACTAAAAATACAAATTTTAGCAACTACTCCGCGATCCAGTCGCGCTCCAGGTCAACCTGTAAAATAGTAGGGTGAGCCAAACAGCCCAGCAGGTACCACCTAACCACTGGCGTAGAAATCTAAAATCTACTTAACACACGGCCAGTTATTACAAATCAGCATGCGGCACCAAATACACAAACATCGTGATTTATCAATCACCAGGTAGACAACAGATAGCTAATAAGCTGTAAAAATCACACCAACAGGATATACATAAATAGAATGTAACTGCGGAAACTAAGAAATTAGAGTTCCCCTACCTCTGAAACTGTTGAAATCAAGTAAACGATTTATTTTCTGACCCTCGTCCAAGCTTTTGCTCCATAAAAGACGGTAAACCAAAAAAAACCCCACTCCCCTCCTTACTAGATATGGACTAAGCTCCTCCAACTCATACTATTGTTTTCACCTTTATTTTTAAGTTCCTCACACTACAGAAAATCAAAAGAGAAAATGAAAGTCCACACTCTGCTACTACTTCCTCTAATTTTTCGACGTCCAGCTCTACTATGATAATAACGAAAATACTTGCACGAGTCACTTGATGACTAACCCCTAAGGACACACGTGGCTAATTTAGAATCATCCATCAAAAGCTAAACCAAATTGATGAAATATCTGCTAGAAGAGCATTAGACATAATATGTCATGCATACATGTGTTAAGGGAAAATGTGACTTCACAAATCATGACAAGGTCCAAAGTTGGAACCCTCATGCATTCACTCCCATGCAAGTCCTCCACGTAGTAAGGGGCAATTTCACACTCATCTCTAACATCACACAAGTAATGAATGATCATGTAGACACAAAACACATTATTTATTTCTTTAATGTGTTACATCTTAAACTACAACTTCATGAAATAGTTACAATAAAAATAATCCACAAGTAAAAACATTAGTATAACAGACATGCAATATGGCATAAGGTACAAAAGCATAATTAACTATTTACTGAGTTCGGGGTCTCACAATTCTACCCCACTTACTGAAATTTCGTCCCGAAATTAATAATAAAAATCAGCGTCACTGTAAAAATGTCACGTACCACCAAGTCTCATCACCTTATCCACCCAAGCAGCACTAGACTGTGTACCCCTAGCTCGACAGTGCGGTGGCTCACAAGTGTGGTGGCTCACAAGTGTGTACCACTTGTACAACACCTGCCACAGACACCCGCCAAAACACCCGCCCAGTCCCATATACACTATCCGTACCTCCGGTTGGGTAAGGCTCTGATACCATTGTGACGACGCGTCACACTTTAAACAATAAAAATATAGATTATTCGATAAACGCGCGGATAATATCAACCAGACGTCCAAATCTCAAGCAGCAGGACACACAGTCCTCCGAAACGACATTTTTATTCAATTTTCTGAAAAACTGGTACGTGACTGAATTATTTAAAAAGTTACACCAACTCGTCAAAAAATGATATTTTATAAATATCTGACCCAATATAGTAATTTACAACAAACAACTAAAAATAGCTAAAAACAACATAGTTAACTAAAAATACAAATTTTAGCAACTACTCCGCGATCCAGTCGCGCTCCAGGTCAACCTGTAAAATAGTAGGGTGAGCCAAACAGCCCAGCAGGTACCACCTAACCACTGGCGTAGAAATCTAAAATCTACTTAGCACACGGCCAGTTATTACAAATCAGCATGCGGCACCAAATACGCAAACATCGTGATTTATCAATCACCAGGTAGACAACAGATAGCTAATAAGCTGTAAAAATCACACCAACAGGATATACATAAATAGACTGTAACTGCGGAAACTTAGAAATTAGAGTTCCCCTACCTCTGAAACTGTTGAAATCAAGTAAACGATTTATTTTCTGACCCTCGTCCAAGCTTTTGCTCCATAAAAGACGGTAAATAAAAAAAATCCCACTCCCCTCCTTACTAGATATGGACTAAGCTCCTCCAACTCATACTATTGTTTTCACCTTTATTTTTAAGTTCCTCACACTACAGAAAATCAAAAGAGAAAATGAAAGTCCACACTCTGCTACTACTTCCTCTAATTTTTCGACGTCCAGCTCTACTATGATAATAACGAAAATACTTGCACGAGTCACTTGATGACTAACCCCTAAGGACACACGTGGCTAATTTAGAATCATCCATCAAAAGCTAAACCAAATTGATGAAATATCTGCTAAAAGAGCATTAGACATAATATGTCATGCATACATGTGTTAAGGGAAAATGTGACTTCACAAATCATGACATTAAGGTCCAAAGTTGGAACCCACATGCATTCACTCCCATGCAAGTCCTCCACGTAGTAAGGGGCAATTTCACACTCATCTCTAACATCACACAAGTAATGAATGATCATGTAGACACAAAACACATTATTTATTTCTTTAATGTGTTACATCTTAAACTACAACTTCACGAAATAGTCACAATAAAAATAATCCACAAGTAAAAACATTAGTATAACAGACATGCAATATGGCATAAGGTACAAAAGCATAATTAACTATTTACTGAGTTCGGGGTCTCATAATTCTACCCCACTTATTGAAATTTCGTCCCGAAATTAATAATAAAAATCAGCGTCACTGTAAAAATGTCACGTACCACCAAGTCTCATCACCTTATCCACCCAAGCAGCACTAGACTGTGTACCCCTAGCTCGACAGTGCGGTGGCTCACAAGTGTGGTGGCTCACAAGTGTGTACCACTTGTACAACACCCACCACAGACACCCGCCAAAACACCCGCCCAGTCCCAGATACACTATCCGTGCCTCCGGTTGGGTAAGGCTGTGATACCATTGTGACGACCCGTCACACTTTAAACAATAAAAATATAGATTATTCGATAAACGCGCGGATAATATCAACCAGACGTCCAAATCTCAACCAGCAGGACACACAGTCCTCCGAAACGAAATTTTTATTCAATTTTGTGAAAAACTGGTACGTGACTGAATTATTTAAAAAGTTACACCAACTCGTCAAAAATGACATTTTATAAATATATGACCCAATATAGTAATTTACAACAAACAGCTAAAAATAGCTAAAAACAACATAGTTAACTAAAAATAAAAATTTTAGCAACTACTCCGCGATCCAGTCGCGCTCCAGGTCAACCGGTAAAATAGTAGGGTGAGCCAAACAGCCCAGCAAGTACCACCTAACCACTCGCGTAGAAATCTAAAATCTACTTAACACACGGCCAGTTATTACAAATAAGCATGCGGCACCAAATACACAAACATCGTGATTTATCAATCACCAGGTAGACAACAGATAGCTAATAAGCTGTAAAAATCACACCAACAGGATATACATAAATAGACTGTAACTACGGAAACTTAGAAATTAGAGTTCCCCTACCTCTGAAACTGTTGAAATCAAGTAAACGATTTATTTTCTGACCCTCGTCCAAGCTTTTGCTCCATAAAAGACGGTAAATAAAAAAAATCCCACTCCCCTCCTTACTAGATATGGACTAAGCTCCTCCAACTCATACTATTGTTTTCACCTTTATTTTTAAGTTCCTCACACTACAGAAAATCAAAAGAGAAAATGAAAGTCCACACTCTGCTACTACTTCCTCTAATTTTTCGACGTCCAGCTCTACTATGATAATAACGAAAATACTTGCACGAGACACTTGATGACTAACCCCTAAGGACACACGTGGCTAATTTAGAATCATCCATCAAAAGCTAAACCAAATTGATGAAATATCTGCTAAAAGAGCATTAGACATAATATGTCATGCATACATGTGTTAAGGGAAAATGTGACTTCACAAATCATGACATTAAGGTCCAAAGTTGGAACCCACATGCATTCACTCCCATGCAAGTCCTCCACGTAGTAAGGGGCAATTTCACACTCATCTCTAACATCACACAAGTAATGATTGATCATGTAGACACAAAACACATTATTTATTTCTTTAATGTGTTACATCTTAAACTACAACTTCACGAAATAGTCACAATAAAAATAATCCACAAGTAAAAACATTAGTATAACAGACATGCAATATGGCATAAGGTACAAAAGCATAATTAACTATTTACTGAGTTCGGGGTCTCATAATTCTACCCCACTTATTGAAATTTCGTCCCGAAATTAATAATAAAAATCAGCGTCACTGTAAAAATGTCACGTACCACCAAGTCTCATCACCTTATCCACCCAAGCAGCACTAGACTGTGTACCCCTAGCTCGACAGTGCGGTGGCTCACAAGTGTGGTGGCTCACAAGTGTGTACCACTTGTACAACACCCACCACAGACACCTGCCAAAACACCCGCCCAGTCCCAGATACACTATCCGTGCCTCCGGTTGGGTAAGGCTCTGATACCATTGTGACGACCCGTCACACTTTAAACAATAAAAATATAGATTATTCGATAAACGCCCGGATAATATCAACCAGACGTCCAAATCTCAACCAGCAGGACACACAGTCCTCCGAAACGACATTTTTATTCAATTTTCTGAAAAACTGGTACGTGACTGAATTATTTAAAAAGTTACACCAACTCGTCAAAAATGACATTTTATAAATATATGACCCAATATAGTAATTTACAACAAACAGCTAAAAATAGCTAAAAACAACATAGTTAACTAAAAATAAAAATTTTAGCAACTACTCCGCGATCCAGTCGCGCTCCAGGTCAACCTGTAAAATAGTAGGGTGAGCCAAACAGCCCAGCAAGTACCACCTAACCACTCGCGTAGAAATCTAAAATCTACTTAACACACGGCCAGTTATTACAAATAAGCATGCGGCACCAAATACACAAACATCGTGATTTATCAATCACCAGGTAGACAACAGATAGCTAATAAGCTGTAAAAATCACACCAACAGGATATACATAAATAGACTGTAACTGCGGAAACTTAGAAATTAGAGTTCCCCTACCTCTGAAACTGTTGAAATCAAGTAAACGATTTATTTTCTTACCCTCGTCCAAGCTTTCGCTCCATAAAAGACGGTAAATCAAAAAAAAACCCACTCCCCTCCTTACTAGATATGGACTAAGCTCCTCCAACTCATACTATTGTTTTCACCTTTATTTTTAAGTTCCTCACACAACAGAAAATCAAAAGAGAAAATGAAAGTCCACACTCTGCTACTACTTCCTTTAATTTTTCGACGTCCAGCTCTACTATGATAATAACGAAAATACTTGCACGAGTCACTTGATGACTAACCCCTAAGGACACACGTGGCTAATTTAGAATCATCCATCAAAAGCTAAACCAAATTGATGAAATATCTGCTAGAAGAGCATTAGACATAATATGTCATGCATACATGTGTTAAGGGAAAATGCGACTTCACAAATCATGACATTAAGGTCCAAAGTTGGAACCCACATGCATTCACTCCCATGCAGGTCCTCCACGTAGTAAGGGGCAATTTCACACTCATCTCTAACATCACACAAGCAATGAATGATCATGTAGACACAAAACACATTATTTATTTCTTTAATGTGTTACATCTTAAACTACAACTTAATGAAATGGTCACAATAAAAATAATCCACAAGTAAAAACATTAGTATAACAGACATGCAATATGGCATAAGGTACAAAAGCATAATTAACTATTTACTGAGTTCGGGGTCTAACAATTCTACCCCACTTACTGAAATTTCGTCCCGAAATTAATAATAAAAATCAGCGTCACTGTAAAAATGTCACGTACCACCAAGTCTCATCACCTTATCCACCCAAGCAGCACTAGACTGTGTACCCCTAGCTCGACAGTGCGGTGGCTCACAAGTGTGGTGGCTCACAAGTGTGTACCACTTGTACAACACCCGCCACAGACACCCGCCAAAACACCTGCGCAGTCCCAGATACACTATCCATACCTCCGGTTGGGTAAGGCTCTGATACCATTGTGACGACCCGTCACACTTTAAACAATAAAAATATAGATTATTAGATAAACGCGCGGATAATATCAACCAGACGTCCAAATCTCAACCAGCAGGACACACAGTCCTCCGAAACGACATTTTTATTCAATTTTCTGAAAAACTGGTACGTGACTGAATTATTTAAAAAGTTACACCAACTCGTCAAAAATGATATTTTATAAATATCTGACCCAATATAGTAATTTACAACAAACAGCTAAAAATAGCTAAAAACAACATAGTTAACTAAAAATAAAAATTTTAGCAACTACTCCGCGATCCAGTCGCGCTCCAGGTCAACCTGTGAAATAGTAGGGTGAGCCAAACAGCCCAGCAGGTACCACCTAACCACTCGCGTAGAAATCTAAAATCTACATAACACACGGCCAGTTATTACAAATCAGCATGCGGCACCAAATACACAAACATCGTGATTTATCAATTACCAGGTAGACAACAGATAGCTAATAAGCTGTAAAAATCACACCAACAGGATATACATAAATAGACTGTAACTGCGGAAACTTAGAAATTAGAGTTCCCCTACCTCTGAAACTGTTGAAATCAAGTAAACGATTTATTTTCTTACCCTCGTCCAAGCTTTCGCTCCATAAAAGACGGTAAATCAAAAAAAAACCCACTCCCCTCCTTACTAGATATGGACTAAGCTCCTACAACTCATTCTATTTTTTTCACCTTTATTTTTAAGTTCCTCACACAACAGAAAATCAAAAGAGAAAATGAAAGTCCACACTCTGCTACTACTTCCTCTAATTTTTCGACGTCCAGCTCTACTATGATAATAACGAAAATACTTGCACGAGTCACTTGATGACTAACCCCTAAGGACACACGTGGCTAATTTAGAATCATCCATCAAAAGCTAAACCAAATTGATGAAATATCTTCTAGAAGAGCATTAGACATAATATGTCATGCATACATGTGTTAAGGGAAAATGTGACTTCACAAATCATGACATTAAGGTCCAAAGTTGGAACCCACATGCATTCACTCCCATGCAGGTCCTCCACGTAGTAAGGGGCAATTTCACACTCATCTCTAACATCACACAAGCAATGAATGATCATGTAGACACAAAACACATTATTTATTTCTTTAATGTGTTACATCTTAAACTACAACTTAATGAAATGGTCACAATAAAAATAATCCACAAGTAAAAACATTAGTATAACAGACATGCAATATGGCATAAGGTACAAAAGCATAATTAACTATTTACTGAGTTCGGGGTCTAACAATTCTACCCCACTTACTGAAATTTCGTCCCGAAATTAAAAATAAAAATCAGCGTCACTGTAAAAATGTCACGTACCACCAAGTCTCATCACCTTATCCACCCAAGCAGCACTAGACTGTGTACCCCTAGCTCGACAGTGCGGTGGCTCACAAGTGTGGTGGCTCACAAGTGTGTACCACTTGTACAACACCCGCCACAGACACCCGCCAAAACACCCGCGCAGTCCCAGATACACTATCCGTACCTCCGGTTGGGTAAGGCTCTGATACCATTGTGACGACCCGTCACACTTTAAACAATAAAAATATAGATTATTAGATAAACGCGCGGATAATATCAACCAGACGTCCAAATCTCAACCAGCAGGACACACAGTCCTCCGAAACAATATTTTTATTCAATTTTCTGAAAAACTGGTACGTGACTGAATTATTTAAAAAGTTACACCAACTCGTCAAAAATGACATTTTATAAATATCTGACCCAATATAGTAATTTACAACAAACAGCTAAAAATAGCTAAAAACATCATAGTTAACTAAAAATAAAATTTTTAGCAACTACTCCGCGATCCAGTCGCGCTCCAGGTCAACCTGTAAAATAGTAGGGTGAGCCAAACAGCCCAGCAGGTACCACCTAACCACTCGTGTAGAAATCTAAAATCTACTTAACACACGGCCAGTTATTACAAATCAGCATGCGGCACCAAATACACAAACATCGTGATTTATCAATCACCAGGTAGACAACAGATAGTTAATAAGCTGTAAAAATCACACCAACAGGATATACATAAATAGACTGTAACTGCGGAAACTTAGAAATTAGAGTTCCCCTACCTCTGAAACTGTTGAAATCAAGTAAACGATTTATTTTCTGACCCTCGTCCAAGCTTTTGCTCCATAAAAGACGGTAAATCAAAAAAAAACCCACTCCCCTCCTTACTAGACATGGAATAAGCTCCTCCAACTCATACTATTGTTTTCACCTTTATTTTTAAGTTCCTCACACTACAGAAAATCAAAAGAGAAAATGAAAGTCCACACTCTGCTACTACTTCCTCTAATTTTTCGACGTCCAGCTCTACTACTGTTGAAATCAAGTAAACGATTTATTTTCTGACCCTCGTCTAAGCTTTTGCTCCATAAAAGACGGTAAATCAAAAAAAAACCCACTCCCCTCCTTACTAGATATGGACTAAGCTCCTCCAACTCATACTATTGTTTTCACCTTTATTTTTAAGTTCCTCATACTACAGAAAATCAAAAGAGAAAATGAAAGTCCACACTCTGCTACTACTTCCTCTAATTTTTCGACGTCCAGCTCTACTATGATAATAACGAAAATACTTGCACGAGTCACTTGATGACTAACCCCTAAGGAAACACGTGGCTAATTTAGAATCATCCATCAAAAGCTAAACCAAATTGATGAAATATCTGCTAGAAGAGCATTAGACATAATATGTCATGCATACATGTGTTAAGGGAAAATGTGACTTCACAAATCATGACATTAAGGTCCAAAGTTGGAACCACATGCATTCACTCCCATGCAAGTCCTCCACGTAGTAAGGGGCAATTTCACACTCATCTCTAACATCACACAAGTAATGAATGATCATGTAGACACAAAACACATTATTTATTTCTTTAATGTGTTACATCTTAAACTACAACTTAATGAAATAGCCACAATAAAAATAATCCACAAGTAAAAACATTAGTATAACAGACATGCAATATGGCATAAGGTACAAAAGCATAATTAACTATTTACTGAGTTCAGGGTCTCACAATTCTACCCCACTTACTGAAATTTCGTCCCGAAATTAATAATAAAAATCAGCGTCACTGTAAAAATGTCACGTACCACCAAGTCTCATCACCTTATCCACCCAAGCAGCACTAGACTGTGTACTCCTAGCTCGACAGTGCGGTGGCTCACAAGTGTGGTGGCTCACAAGTGTGTACCACTTGTACAACACCCGCCACAGACACCCGCCAAAACACCCGCCCAGTCCCAGATACACTATCCGTACCTCCGGTTGGGTAAGGCTCTGATACCATTGTGACGACCCGTCACACTTTAAACAATAAAAATATAGATTATTCGATAAACGCGCGGATAATATCAACCAGACGTCCAAATCTCAACCAGCAGGACACACAGTCCTCCGAAACGACATTCTTATTCAATTTTCTGAAAAACTGGTACGTGACTGAATTATTTAAAAAGTTACACCAACTCGTCAAAAATGACATTTTACAAATATCTGACCCAATATAGTAATTTAAACCAAACAGCTAAAAATAGCTAAAAACAACATAGTTAACTAAAAATACAAATTTTAGCAACTACTCCGCGATCCAGTCGCGCTCCAGGTCAACCTGTAAAATAGTAGGGTGAGCCAAACAGCCCAGCATGTACCACCTAACCACTCGCGTAGAAATCTAAAATCTACTTAACAAACGGCCAGTTATTACAAATCAGCATGCGGCACCAAATACAAATTTTAGCAACTACTCCGCGATCCAGTCGCGCTCCAGGTCAACCTGTAAAATAGTAGGGTGAGCCAAACAGCCCAGCAGGTACCACCTAACCACTCGCGTAGAAATCTAAAATCTACTTAACACACGGCCAGTTATTACAAATCAGCATGCGGCACCAAATACACGAACATCGTGATTTATCAATCACCAGGTAGACAAAAGATAGCTAATAAGCTGTAAAAATCACACCAACAGGATATACATAAATAGACTGTAACTGCGGAAACTTAGAAATTAGAGTTCCCCTACCTCTGAAACTGTTGAAATCAAGTAAACGATTTATTTTCTGACCCTCGTCCAAGCTTTTCCTCCATAAAAGACGGTAAATCAAAAAAAATCCCACTCCCCTCCTTACTAGATATGGGCTAAGCTCCTCCAACTCATACTATTGTTTTCACCTTTATTTTTAAGTTCCTCACACTACAGAAAATCAAAAGAGAAAATGAAAGTCCACACTCTGCTACTACTTCCTATAATTTTTCGACGTCCAGCTCTACTATGACAATAACGAAAATACTTGCACGAGTCACTTGATGACTAACCCCTAAGGACACACGTGGCTAATTTAGAATCATCCATCAAAAGCTAAACCAAATTGATGAAATATCTGCTAGAAGAGCATTAGACATAATATGTCATGCATACATGTGTTAAGGGAAAATGTGACTTCACAAATCATGACATTAAGGTCCAAAATTGGAACCCACATGCATTCACTCCCATGCAAGTCCTCCACGTAGTAAGGGGCAATTTCACACTCATCTCTAACATCACACAAGTAATGAATGATCATGTAGACACAAAACACATTATTTATTTCTTTAATGTGTTACATCTTAAACTACAACTTCATGAAATAGTCACAATAAAAATAATCCACAAGTAAAAAAATTAGTATAACAGACATGCAATATGGCATAAGGTACAAAAGCATAATTAACTATTTACTCAGTTCGGGGTCTCACAATTCTACCCCACTTACTGAAATTTCGTCCCGAAATTAATAATAAAAATCAGCGTCACTGTAAAAATGTCACGTACCACCAAGTCTCATCACCTTATCCACCCAAGCAGCACTAGACTGTGTACCCCTAGCTCGACAGTGCGGTGGCTCAAAAGTGTGTACCACTTGTACAACACCCGCCACAGACACCCGCCAAAAAACCCGCCCAGTCCCAGATACACTATCCGTACCTCCGGTTGGGTAAGGCTCTGATAACATTGTGACGACACGTCACACTTTAAACAATAAAAATATTGATTATTCGATAAACGCGCGGATAATATCAACAAGACGTCCAAATCTCAACCAGCAGGACACACAGTCCTCCGAAACGACATTTTTATTCAATTTTCTGAAAAACTGGTACGTGACTGAATTATTTAAAAAGTTACACCAACTCGTCAAAAATGACATTTTATAAATATCTGACCCAATATAGTAATTTACAACAAACAGCTAAAATAGCTAAAAACAACATAGTTAACTAAAAATACAAATTTTAGCAACTACTCCGCGATCCAGTCGCGCTCCAGGTCATCCTGTAAAATAGTAGGGTGAGCCAAACAGCCCAGCATGTACCACCTAACCACTCGCGTAGAAATCTCAAATCTACTTAACACACGACCAGTTATTACAAATCAGCATGCGGCTCCAAATACACAAACATCGTGATTTATCAATCACCAGGTAGACAACAGATTGCTAATAAGCTGTAAAAATCACACCAACAGGATATACATAACTAGACTGTAACTGCGGAAACATAGAAATTTGAGTTCCCCTACCTCTGAAACTGTTGAAATCAAGTAAACGATTTATTTTCTAACCCTCGTCCAAGCTTTTGCTCCATAAAAGACGGTAAATCAAAAAAAATCCCACTCCCCTCCTTACTAGATATGGACTAAGCTCCTCCAACTCATACTATTGTTTTCACCTTTATTTTTAAGTTCCTCACACTACAGAAAATCAAAAGAGAAAATGAAAGTCCACACTCTGCTACTACTTCCTCTAATTTTTCGACGTCCAGCTCTACTATGATAATAACGAAAATACTTGCACGAGTCACTTGATGACTAACCCCTAAGGACACACGTGGCTAATTTAGAATCATCCATCAAAAGCTAAACTAAAATTGATGAAATATCTGCTAGAAGAGCATTAGACATAATATGTCATGCATACATGTGTTAAGGGAAAATGTGACTTCACAAATCATGACATTAAGGTCCAAAGTTGGAACCCACATGCATTCACTCCCATGCAAGTCCTCCACGTAGTAAGGGGCAATTTCACAATCATCTCTAACATCAGACAAGTAATGAATGATCATGTAGACACAAAACACATTATTTATTTCTTTAATGTGTTACATCTTAAACTACAACTTCATGAAATGGTCACAATAAAAATAATCCACAAGTAAAAACATTAGTATAACAGACATGCAATATGGCATAAGGTACAAAAGCATAATTAACTATTTACTCTGTTCGGGGTCTCACAATTCTACCCCACTTACTGAAATTTCGTCCCGAAATTAATAATAAAAATCAGCGTCACTGTAAAAATGTCACGTACCACCAAGTCTCATCACCTTATCCACCCAAGCAGCACTAGACTGTGTACCCCTAGCTCGACAGTGCGGTGGCTCACAAGTGTGTACCACTTGTACAACACCCGCCACAGACACCCGCCAAAACACCCGCCCAGTCCCAGATACACTATCCGTACCTCCGGTTGGGTAAGGCTCTGATACCATTGTGACGACCCGTCACACTTTAAACAATAAAAATATAGATTATTCGATAAACGCGCGGATAATATCAACCAGACGTCCAAATCTCAACCAGCAGGACACACAGTCCTCCGAAACGACATTTTTATTCAATTTTCTGAAAAACTGGTACGTGACTGAATTATTTAAAAAGTTACACCAACTCGTCAAAAATGACATTTTATAAATATCTGACCCAATATAGTAATTTAAACAAAACAGCTAAAAATAGCTAAAAACAACATAGTTAACTAAAAATACAAATTTTAGCAACTACTCCGCGATCCAGTCGCGCTCCAGGTCAACCTGTAAAATAGTAGGGTGAGCCAAACAGCCCAGCAGGTACCACCTAACCACTCGCGTAGAAATCTAAAATCTACTTAACACACGGCCAGTTATTACAAATCAGCATGCGGCACCAAAAACAAATTTTAGCAACTACTCCGCGATCCAGTCGCGCTCCAGGTCAACCTGTAAAATAGTAGGGTGAGCCAAACAGCCCAGCAGGTACCACCTAACCACTCGCGTAGAAATCTAAAATCTACTTAACACACGGCCAGTTATTACAAATCAGCATGCGGCACCAAATACACAAACATCGTGATTTATCAATCACCAGGTAGACAACAGATAGCTAATAAGCTGTAAAAATCACATAAACAGGATATACATAAATAGACTGTAACTGCAGGAAACTTAGAAATTAGAGTTCCCCTACCTCTGAAACTGTTGAAATCAAGTAAACGATTTATTTTCTGACCCTCGTCCAAGCTTTTCCTCCATAAAAGATTGTAAATCAAAAAAAATCCCACTCCCCTCCTTACTAGATATGGGCTAAGCTCCTCCAACTCATACTATTGTTTTCACCTTTATTTTTAAGTTCCTCACACTACAGAAAATCAAAAGAGAAAATGAAAGTCCACACTCTGCTACTACTTCCTATAATTTTTCGACGTCCAGCTCTGCTATGACAATAACGAAAATACTTGCACGAGTCACTTGATGACTAACCCCTAAGGACACACGTGGCTAATTTAGAATCATCCATCACAAGCTAAACCAAATTGATGAAATATCTGCTAGAAGAGCATTAGACATAGTATGTCATGCATACATGTGTTAAGGGAAATGTGACTTCACAAATCATGACATTAAGGTCCAAAGTTGGAACCCACATGCATTCACTCCCATGCAAGTCCTCCACGTAGTAAGGGGCAATTTCACACTCATCTCTAACATCACACAAGTAATGAATGATCATGTAGACACAAAACACATTATTTATTTCTTTAATGTGTTACATCTTAAACTACAACTTCATGAAATAGTCACAATAAAAATAATCCACAAGTAAAAAAATTAGTATAACAGACATGCAATATGGCATAAGGTACAAAAGCATAATTAACTATTTACTCAGTTCGAGGTCTCACAATTCTACCCCACTTACTGAAATTTCGTCCCGAAATTAATAATAAAAATCAGCGTCACTGTAAAAATGTCACGTAACACCAAGTCTCATCACCTTATCCACCCAAGCAGCACTAGACTGTGTACCCCTAGCTCGACAGTGCGATGGCTCAAAAGTGTGTACCACTTGTACAACACCCGCCACAGACACCCGCCAAAACACCCGCCCAGTCCCAGATACACTATCCGTACCTCCGGTTGGGTAAGGCTCTGATAACATTGTGACGACCCGTCACACTTTAAACAATAAAAATATTGATTATTCGATAAACGCGCGGATAATATCAACAAGACGTCCAAATCTCAACCAGCAGGACACACAGTCCTCCGAAACGACATTTTTATTCAATTTTCTGAAAAACTGGTACGTGACTGAATTATTTAAAAAGTTACACCAACTCGTCAAAAATGACATTTTATAAATATCTGACCCAATATAGTAATTTACAACAAACAGCTAAAATAGCTAAAAACAACATAGTTAACTAAAAATACAAATTTTAGCAACTACTCCGCGATCCAGTCGCGCTCCAGGTCATCCTGTAAAATAGTAGGGTGAGCCAAACAGCCCAGCATGTACCACCTAACCACTCGCGTAGAAATCTAAAATCTACTTAACACACGACCAGTTATTACAAATCAGCATGCGGCTCCAAATACACAAACATCGTGATTTATCAATCACCAGGTAGACAACAGATTGCTAATAAGCTGTAAAAATCACACCAACAGGATATACATAACTAGACTGTAACTGCGGAAACATAGAAATTTGAGTTCCCCTACCTCTGAAACTGTTGAAATCAAGTAAAAGATTTATTTTCTGACCCTCGTCCAAGCTTTTGCTCCATAAAAGACGGTAAATCAAAAAAAGTCCCGCTCCCCTCCTTACTAGATATGGACTAAGCTCCTCCAACTCATACTATTGTTTTCACCTTTATTTTTAAGTTCCTCACACTACAGAAAATCAAAAGAGAAAATGAAAGTCCACACTCTGCTACTACTTCCTCTAATTTTTCGACGTCCAGCTCTACTATGACAATAACGAAAATACTTGCACGAGTCACTTGATGACTAACCCCTAAGGACACACGTGGCTAATTTAGAATCATCCATCAAAAGCTAAACCAAATTGATGAAATATCTGCTAGAAGAGCATTAGACATAATATGTCATGCATACATGTGTTAAGGGAAAATGTGACTTCACAAATCATGACATTAAGGTCCAAAGTTGGAACCCACATGCATTCACTCCCATGCAAGTCCTCCACGTAGTAAGGGGCAATTTCACACTCATCTCTAACATCACACAAGTAATGAATGATCATGTAGACACAAAACACATTATTTATTTCTTTAATGTGTTACATCTTAAACTACAACTTCATGAAATAGTCACAATAAAAATAATCCACAAGTAAAAAAATTAGTATAACATACATGCAATATGGCATAAGGTACAAAAGCATAATTAACTATTTACTCAGTTCGGGGTCTCACAATTCTACCCCACTTACTGAAATTTCGTCCCGAAATTAATAATAAAAATCAGCGTCACTGTAAAAATGTCACGTACCACCAAGTCTCATCACCTTATCCACCCAAGCAGCACTAGACTGTGTACCCCTAGCTCGACAGTGCGGTGGCTCAAAAGTGTGTACCACTTGTACAACACCCGCCACAGACACCCGCCAAAACACCCGCCCAGTCCCAGATACACTATCCGTACCTCCGGTTGGGTAAGGCTCTGATAACATTGTGACGACCCGTCAAGCTTTAAACAATAAAAATATTGATTATTCGATAAACGCGCGGATAATATCAACAAGACGTCCAAATCTCAACCAGCAGGACACACAGTCCTCCGAAACGACATTTTTATTCAATTTTCTGAAAAACTGGTACGTGACTGAATTATTTAAAAAGTTACACCAACTCGTCAAAAATGACATTTTATAAATATCTGACCCAATATAGTAATTTACAACAAACAGCTAAAATAGCTAAAAACAACATAGTTAACTAAAAATACAAATTTTAGCAACTACTCCGCGATCCAGTCGCGCTCCAGGTCATCCTGTAAAATAGTAGGGTGAACCAAACAGCCCAGCATGTACCACCTAACCACTCGCGTAGAAATCTAAAATCTACTTAACACACGACCAGTTATTACAAATCAGCATGCGGCTCCAAATACACAAACATCGTAATTTATCAATCACCAGGTAGACAACAGATTGCTAATAAGCTGTAAAAATCACACCAACAGGATATACATAACTAGACTGTAACTGCGGAAACATAGAAATTTGAGTTCCCCTACCTCTGAAACTGTTGAAATCAAGTAAACGATTTATTTTCTGACCCTCGTCCAAGCTTTTGCTCCATAAAAGACGGTAAATCAAAAAAAATCCCGCTCCCCTCCTTACTAGATATGGACTAAGATCCTCCAACTCATACTATTGTTTTCACCTTTATTTTTAAGTTCCTCACACTACAGAAAATCAAAAGAGAAAATGAAAGTCCACACTCTGCTACTACTTCCTCTAATTTTTCGACGTCCAGCTCTACTATGATAATAACGAAAATACTTGCACGAGTCACTTGATGACTAACCCCTAAGGACACACGTGGCTAATTTAGAATCATCCATCAAAAGCTAAACCAAATTGATGAAATATCTGCTAGAAGAGCATTAGACATAATATGTCATGCATACATGTGTTAAGGGAAAATGTGACTTCACAAATCATGACATTAAGGTCCAAAGTTGGAACCCACATGCATTCACTCCCATGCAAGTCCTCCACGTAGTAAGGGGCAATTTCACACTCATCTCTAACATCACACAAGTAATGAATGATCATGTAGACACAAAACACATTATTTATTTCTTTAATGTGTTACATCTTAAACTACAACTTCATGAAATGGTCACAATAAAAATAATCCACAAGTAAAAACATTAGTATAACAGACATGCAATATGGCATAAGGTACAAAAGCATAATTAACTATTTACTCAGTTCGGGGTCTCACAATTCTACCCCACTTACTGAAATTTCGTCCCGAAATTAATAATAAAAATCAGCGTCACTGTAAAAATGTCACGTACCACCAAGTCTCATCACCTTATCCACCCAAGCAGCACTAGACTGTGTACCCCTAGCTCGACAGTGCGGTGGCTCACAAGTGTGTACCACTTGTACAGCACCCGCCACAGACACCCGCCAAAACACCCGCCCAGTCCCAGATACACTATCCGTACCTCCGGTTGGGTAAAGCTCTGATACCATTGTGATGACCCGTCACACTTTAAACAATAAAAATATAGATTATTCGATAAACGCGCGGATAATATCAACCAGACGTCCAAATCTCAACCAGCAGGACACACAGTCCTCCGAAACGACATTTTTATTCAATTTTCTGAAAAACTGGTACGTGACTGAATTATTTAAAAAGTTACACCAACTCGTCAAAAATGACATTTTATAAATATCTGACCCAATATAGTAATTTAAACCAAACAGCTAAAAATAGCTAAAAACAACATAGTTAACTAAAAATACAAATTTTAGCAACTACTCCGCGGTCCAGTCGCGCTCCAGGTCAACCTGTAAAATAGTAGGGTGAGCCAAACAGCCCAGCAGGTACCACCTAACCACTCGCGTAGAAATCTAAAATCTACTTAACACACGGCCAGTTATTACAAATCAGCATGCGGCACCAAATACACAAACATCGTGATTTATCAATCACCAGGTAGACAACAGATAGCTAATAAGCTGTAAAAATCACACCAACAGGATATACATAAATAGACTGTAACTGCGGAAACATAGAAATTAGAGTTCCCCTACCTCTGAAACTGTTGAAATCAATTAAACGATTTATTTTCTGACCCTCGTCCAAGCTTTTGCTCCATAAAAGACGGTAAATCAAAAAAAATCCCACTCCCCTCCTTACTAGATATGGGCTAAGCTCCTCCAACTCATACTATTGTTTTTACCTTTATTTTTAAGTTCCTCACACTACAGAAAATCAAAAGAGAAAATGAAAGTCCACACTCTGCTACTACTTCCTCTAATTTTTCGACGTCCAGCTCTACTATGACAATAACGAAAATACTTGCACGAGTCACTTGATGACTAACCCCTAATGACACACGTGGCTAATTTAGAATCATCCATCAAAAGCTAAACCAAATTGATGAAATATCTACTAGAAGAGCATTAGACATAATATGTCATGCATACATGTGTTAAGGGAAAATGTGACTTCACAAATCATGACATTAAGGTCCAAAGTTGGAACCCACATGCATTCACTCCCATGCAAGTCCTCCACGTAGTAAGGGGCAATTTCACACTCATCTCTAACATCACACAAGTAATGAATGATCATGTAGACACAAAACACATTATTTATTTCTTTAATGTGTTACATCTTAAACTACAACTTCATGAAATTGTCACAATAAAAATAATCCACAAGTAAAAACATTAGTATAACAGACATGCAATATGGCATAAGGTACAAAAGCATAATTAACTATTTACTCAGTTCGGGGTCTCACAATTATACCCCACTTACTGAAATTTCGTCCCGAAATTAATAATAAAAATCAGCGTCACTGTAAAAATGTCACGTACCACCAAGTCTCATCACCTTATCCACCCAAGCAGCACTAGACTGTGTACCCCTAGCTCGACAGTGCGGTGGCTCACAAGTGTGGTGGCTCACAAGTGTGTACCACTTGTATAACACCCGCCACAGACACCCGCCAAAACACCCGCCCAGTCCCAGATACACTATCCGTACCTCCGGTTGGGTAAGGCTCTGATACCATTGTGACGACCCGTCACACTTTAAATAATAAAAATATAGATTATTCGATAAACGCGCGGATAATATCAACCAGACGTCCAAATCTCAACCAGCAGGACACAAAGTCCTCCGAAACGTCATTTTTATTCAATTTTCTGAAAAACTGGTACGTGACTGAATTATTTAAAAAGTTACACCAACTCGTCAAAAATGACATTTTATAAATATCTGACCCAATATAGTAATTTACAACAAACAGCTAAAATAGCTAAAAACAACATAGTTAACTAAAAATACAAATTTTAGCAACTACTTCGCGATCCAGTCGCGCTCCAGGTCAACCTGTAAAATAGTAGGGTGAGCCAAACAGCCCAGCAGGTACCACCTAACCACTCGCGTAGAAATCTAAAATCTACTTAACACACGGCCAGTTATTACAAATCAGCATGCGGCACCAAATACACAAACATCGTGATTTATCAATCACCAGGTAGACAACAGATAGCTAATAAGCTGTAAAAATCACACCAACAGGATATACATAAATAGACTGTAACTGCGGAAACTAAGAAATTAGAGTTCCCCTACCTCTGAAACTGTTGAAATCAAGTAAACGATTTATTTTCTGACCCTCGTCCAAGCTTTTGCTCCATAAAAGACGGTAAATCAAAAAAAATCCCGCTCCCCTCCTTACTAGATATGGACTAAGCTCCTCCAACTCATACTATTGTTTTCACCTTTATTTTTAAGTTCCTCACACTACAGAAAATCAAAAGAGAAAATGAAAGTCCACACTCTGCTACTACTTCCTCTAATTTTTCGACGTCCAGCTCTACTATGATAATAACGAAAATACTTGCACGAGTCACTTGATGACTAACCCCTAAGGACACACGTGGCTAATTTAGAATCATCCATCAAAAGCTAAACCAAATTGATGAAATATCTGCTAGAAGAGCATTAGACATAATATGTCATGCATACATGTGTTAAGGGAAAATGTGACTTCACAAATCATGACATTAAGGTCCAAAGTTGGAACCCACATGCATTCACTCCCATGCAAGTCCTTCACGTAGTAAGGGGCAATTTCACAATCATCTCTAACATCACACAAGTAATGAATGATCATGTAGACACAAAACACATTATTTATTTCTTTAATGTGTTACATCTTAAACTACAACTTCATGAAATGGTCACAATAAAAATAATCCACAAGTAAAAACATTAGTATAACAGACATGCAATATGGCATAAGGTACAAAAGCATAATTAACTATTTACTCAGTTCGGGGTCTCACAATTCTACCCCACTTACTGAAATTTCGTCCCGAAATTAATAATAAAAATCAGCGTCACTGTAAAAATGTCACGTACCACCAAGTCTCATCACCTTATCCACCCAAGCAGCACTAGACTGTGTACCCCTAGCTCGACAGTGCGGTGGCTCACAAGTGTGTACCACTTGTACAACACCCGCCACAGACACCTGCCAAAACACCCGCCCAGTCCCAGATACACTATCCGTACCTCCGGTTGGGTAAGGCTCTGATACCATTGTGACGACCCGTCACACTTTAAACAATAAAAATATAGATTATTCGATAAACGCGCGGATAATATCAACCAGACGTCCAAATCTCAACCAGCAGGACACACAGTCCTCCGAAACGACATTTTTATTCAATTTTCTGAAAAACTGGTACGTGACTGAATTATTTAAAAAGTTACACCAACTCGTCAAAAATGACATTTTATAAATATCTGACCCAATATAGTAATTTAAACCAAACAGCTAAAAATAGCTAAAAACAACATAGTTAACTAAAAATACAAATTTTAGCAACTACTCCGCGATCCAGTCGCGCTCCAGGTCAACCTGTAAAATAGTAGGGTGAGCCAAACAGCCCAGCAGGTACCACCTAACCACTCGCGTAGAAATCTAAAATCTACTTAACACACGGCCAGTTATTACAAATCAGCATGCGGCACCAAATACACAAACATCGTGATTTATCAATCACCAGGTAGACAACAGATAGCTAATAAGCTGTAAAAATCACACCAACAGGATATACATAAATAGACTGTAACTGCGGAAACTTAGAAATTAGAGTTCCCCTACCTCTGAAACTGTTGAAATCAATTAAACGATTTATTTTCTGACCCTCGTCCAAGCTTTTGCTCCATAAAAGACGGTAAATCAAAAATAATCCCACTCCCCTCCTTACTAGATATGGGCTAAGCTCCTCCAACTCATACTATTGTTTTTACCTTTATTTTTAAGTTCCTCACACTACAGAAAATCAAAAGAGAAAATGAAAGTCCACACTCTGCTACTACTTCCTCTAATTTTTCGACGTCCAGCTCTACTATGACAATAACGAAAATACTTGCACGAGTCACTTGATGACTAACCCCTAAGGACACACGTGGCTAATTTAGAATCATCCATCAAAAGCTAAACCAAATTGATGAAATATCTGCTAGAAGAGCATTAGACATAATATGTCATGCATACATGTGTTAAGGGAAAATGTGACTTCACAAATCATGACATTAAGGTCCAAAGTTGGAACCCACATGCATTCACTCCCATGCAAGTCCTCCACGTAGTAAGGGGCAATTTCACACTCATCTCTAACATCACACAAGTAATGAATGATCATGTAGACACAAAACACATTATTTATTTCTTTAATGTGTTACATCTTAAACTACAACTTCATGAAATAGTCACAATAAAAATAATCCACAAGTAAAAACATTAGTATAACAGACATGCAATATGGCATAAGGTACAAAAGCATAATTAACTATTTACTCAGTTAGGTGTAACACCCTGTCTTTTTCTAAGTATTATTGACGCATTTTTCATAAAGGTTAATCAGTTATATTCAAAAATATATGTCGTATGGGGAGGTATTTGTAGTTAATGATGTTATTAGCTAGTTAATGATTGAGGTGGTAGTTGTATTAAACAAAAACAATAAAGCCTAGTAGGTAAATATAAATAATTAAATAAAATAAAAACAAACAAAAACAAAACCTTTTCTCATCTTCCAATCTTCTTCATCTGACATTTTTTACCACCCCCGACGCCTCCAACAACATCTCCGGTCTCTCTCTCTCCCCTATCTCTCCCTCTATCTCTCTCTCTGGCCTCACAGCAACAGCAGCGGGAGGAGCTGCAAGAAGCAGCTCCGCCATCACCAACACCTCCGGCATCAACACCACCGGAGCCACCATCACCCCCAAACACCACCTCGTCTCAACTCTGTCTCTATCTCCTTTCCTCTCTGCCGCCAAGAAAGCAGCAGCAGCAGCAGCTGCTTCCCAGCCGGAGCAGCCACCAGCGGAGCCGGAGGCGGCCACCCCGATGAGGCCACAGCCGCCACCACCACATGCTCCCTCTCTCTTTCCCTGCCTCTTCTCCCTCCACACTCTTTAGAGATCCAAGAAAAAGCTCCTGATGCAGCAAGGAGGCAGCAACAGTGGAGTAACAAAGCCACCGTCGCCGCCGTCCACCATGTTTTCCGGCGAGGAGCTTGGCCCAATCAAAACGAGACCACCCTTAAGGCCACCACTCTCTGTCTCTCTCCCTTCTCTCTGCCAGAGAGCACAACAGCAGCAGTAGTGGGCAGCGGCGACCACCACCGCCGCTACCACCGTCGGGAACCCCCACCCGAGCACCACCACCTCCGTTTCTCTTGACTATCCACCACTTTCACGCTCTCTATCGACCTCTCACTCTGTTCCGACCAGAAGAAGAGGAAGAAATCAGAAACAGAGGAAGTTACAGTAGCCGGGGAAGAAAACCCACCGGCGACCACCATTTTCCGGCGAGCTTCGAGCCCGAGCAAAACAGAGGCACCCAGCCTCTTCCACCCATCCCTCTAGCCTCCTGGAGGCCCGAACAATCTCTTGGAGGTCTCACCCGTAGCCAGAAGCCACCTGATAAGCCCCGTCGGCCATCACCGCCGAGAACCACCGACGGGAAGCTCGACCCGACTCATTTCTCGACCGTTTCTCGCGGTTTTTGGCTTGGGTGACGAGTTCGTCGACGAGGGCTACTTCTACTCGTCGAAGCTATTACGCACTGATTGCTGTTTTATTGAGGTAAGTAGACATGCCAAGCCTAGCGTGCCCTGGCTTCTTTCGTGTCGAAATTGTGATTTTATATCCGTCTCAAAATGTGTTTTATGACTTACATGCTATTCATGAGATTGATTTCGTTTTGAGATAAATGTTTTGAGAATGTTACACGAGATTAATAATTCATTAATAATGCAAAGCGGAAAAAGTTGTGCGGGGATCAATATATTATGCATAGGTTGTCGTGTTGACTTCGTGTCACTCGACCGTTTTTATTTTAAACCCGGTCGCAACCTGCCGGGTGTCTCCATGTACTTACCTCTCTGGCCGCGAGAAGTCTTAGGGGGGTGCCGGCACTTATGGTTATGGTAGCTAGTGAAAGGATAGATCTTCCCCGTATCAACAAGTTAATAATATGAGTTTCTTCGAGAAAAGATTTATGACAAGAAAGAAGAGATAGATTGGGAATAATATTCCCCGTTTGAGATACAAGAGAAGGATTGAGATGCAAAGTAAAAAGAAAGAGTATTTCATACGTGTTCCAGTATTTGTACTTTATTCTTCAAGGATTTACTCAGTATTGTTCATTCCCATTTGTGATTGTTTTGAAAAGATATGCCTCATAATCTGTTTACAAGCTTGGGTGTTTACTTACTCAGTATTTCATTGCTGACTTTATAAAAACTGCGGTCTTTGTTTCTTTCCCCCGCAGGTCTTAAGAGCCGGATTGGGGTAGCGGGATTCAACACTCATCTAGTAATTGTTAGTACTGGAATAAGCCGAACTCTTAGTATCTATTCATCTCATGTAACGGTATATTATGTTGAGATAATTAAAAGTTTGTAATATATAAGTATCAGATGTGTTGTTCTTGATTTCCGCCGCTTCATTTTGAGTAGCACCCTCCTAGGCTCTCCGGTCCGGAACGGAAAGCTTGGGAACGAGGGGTGTTACATTCGGGGTCTCACAGGCTTTGTAAGCGGGTCTGACAGATTCTCATCTGTAGGAATCTTGCATATCCGAACGTCTCCTCTATCGATAATATCTCGAATCAGATGAAACTTCCTGAGAACGTGCTTGGATTTCTGGTGCGACCTGGGTTCCTTTGATTGCGCGATCGCCCCAGTTTTGTCACAGTACAACTTGACTGGATCCGCAATGCTTGGAACCACACCAAGTTCAGAAACAAACTTTCTGATCCAAACAGCTTCCTTTGCTGCGCCATTTGCAGCAATGTACTCAGCCTCTGTTGTAGAATCAGCCACCGTCTCTTGCTTGGAACTCTTCCAGCTCACCGCTGCTCCATTCAGGCAAAACACATATCCCGACTGTGATCTAAAGTCATAGGACAAGATTATTAAAATTAAACCTGTAGGGAAATTTAAAATGGACATAGGACAAGATTATTAAAATTGGAAAAGCCGATTTGGGTTATGGGTAGCTTAAGTGTTAGTATACTAGGTCCCACCCACCCTCATCCTTTGATATTATTATTTGGTTTGATTTGAGTAATTCGTTCGTGGTAGATTGATTTACAAATGTTATTCCTGTGATGGAAAATGAGAAGTATGGATTACAGTAATTAGATTCTGCATTATGAATTATGTGTTGTCCTATCTGAGGAGAAGAGTTATATGAGTATCCACTACAAGTGTTATTCCTATGATGAAAAATAAAGGTTATGAGATATGAGAACTAGATTATGGATTGCAGTTGATATACAGATTTATTTAAGAAGACGAGTTTCATGCCTATCGATGATAATTTTATATGCCGCATGATTTGATCTTTGTGTGATAAGTCACTTTGTATGTGATACTTAACCTGATAATTTTTCATGAGACCATAGGTAATGGCCTAGAAATGTGATTAATAGACCACTACAATACCAATTATACCAGGTAGAATTGACATGGATATAAGGCTTAGAACAACAGCCACATGGAGGTAAAATTCCTATTCTATAATAATGTTGCTAGGATATGTGACTCTTATAAGAACTCTAAGGGAAGTATCGGATTTCGACCATAGGAGAATCTGGGTTTAAAAGATGTGACAGGAATGCTAAGATGTTTAACGTGTAAACCCTAGTTTCGTTAACTAGACTTTTGTAGAATTTGACGACGTATTCACGGTACTGGAGATAGGGTTCAAGCATGAGGTATTTCTAATGACTGAATTATTTTAGAAATGATCGGGGAAGCTCCCACCCACCCACGCCTGAGACATGTAACTGTGAATTCAACTTGACGAGCTTTAGACGCGTTATAAATATAATCTGACAGTCTTAGTTATTAGATGGTTTGGATGGTTGGTTCGACTATACTTGCCCATGAGTTGTACCAGAGAGACAAATCTAGACTAAACCGTCATAAATGATTGGGGGGGGGGGAGCTCTAAGGATATCTACCTATCTTAGGTGTTACGTGGAGTCTGGTTACCTTAATATTTCATGAGAATCTATTTGGTTATGTTTTGCTTTTGGAGATATAGTACTCACTTGGAAATAGTAATATTTAAAATTTGAAATAAATATTGTTGGTTCACTAATGGTCGTCTACAAGCTTTGGATGTTCCCTATGACAGAAGTAGATACATTTATTATAAAGTTTCATATTTGTTGTTATAATGTTATAATTTCGATCTGAAGATTATTTCAAGGTTTTAACTCAAATCTTAGAAGGCCACATATGAATATGTGATTTCATAGTGATGACTCGGGAGTTAATTTTCTACTAAGGTAAATTTTAGAAGCTTTTCATATTGCCTAACTACTTCAGAAATACTTGAAGTATTAATACGATGTTTGGTTACAATTAGGATGTGTGGACTATTTTTAAGAATTTTATGCTACACGTATACCACTTTGAGGTTCTAGTGTTCTGTTAAAGGGGAATATTATACGTCCTTCAATATCGCGTTGTTTAGCTTATGAGGTGTGGTAGCACTTATGGAGATAATAGTATCCGTTTCTAAGGAAGAAAATATTAATAAAATGTTGGAGTTCGTATAAGAGTTGGAGACATAACATAGCTTTACGTTTGGAGATTTGTTTGGGTATAGCATGATGTCAGTCAGTGTTTCAATTTATTTGATTAAATTCTTGTGAATCCACGATTACAAACCAAGTTACAAATTTGGACTATGAAGAGTCATGGATTAAAATCATCATTAGGATTTGATTAAAACACTAGGTGGAAGCATATGGGTTATGATCACGTTGATGAAATAGAAAGTCTTTAATTTCCGCTATGAGCAATTGGTCCCTGAAATATTATCACGGGTATTCCCAAGTACTAGGCTTATAAAAGAACATATCATGGGAAATTATGCTCCATAAATGGTCTTAAGACATAGTTATAAACTTTCAGAGTAGATAGTTTAGTAACAAATTTGCACAAATGATCAGTCATACAGTTAAAAATCTCTACTAGCTTGAATATTCGACTTTTCATAAGATGTTTACACATGAGTTAGCGATATGTGATATGAGATGTATATGATTATGTGCTAGTATGAAAATTTTACGAAAGGCAAAGACATTATGAGAAGTATTTTGACATGTTATAAGATCATGATATTATGATAGCCAGGCAATTTTGCTCAGAGATATTGATTTAAGAATTTGACACGACAACATAGTAGAATCACAGATTTGATCGCCCGATTTGGGCCAAAGTTATTTTTCAAGGAAGAGGAAAGATGTATAGTAGAAAACTTACGTGAAAATCTTTGTTTGTATGATCGCATAGCAATGGATATGTTCCACGTGCCACATTACACGCTTATATGCACATGATATGTGTACTATTGTATGATATATATTAGGAAATGGAATAAGATTATCGTGTAGAGAGCAAGACTGATAGATCACACGTTTACAACTCCATAAAGAGTCATGAATCAGACATCCTTATCAGTGATAGAAATCATAGAGATAGTTAAAGGTTCTAGTAATACAGATGAAATAAGAAGATAACCCAAATTAGAACCAACTTACCATAAGGTGACTTGTAGGGAGGGACTATAATTACGATATAAAGGAAATGAACTCTTTGTCAACATCGACACAACAAAGAGACCCATGTGATGTCACAAAAAAAAGAAGAAGAAACATAAAGTAAGCAATCTAGACAGTTTAACACCCGTCAACTTAGGCAAGATCGATCCAAATATCAGGCAGACAAATATCAGGATGAAAGGACCCTCTAACTAAGAATTGTGAAGAAAATTTAAAGAGGCGTTGAAAGTTAGAAAAAATGTCACATAATTAACCTGCCAAGTTTTAGATATTGATATGATCGAGGAATCTCAGTAGTGTGAAGACTGGTAAACCCATACGAGTTGTTTGGTCATTATGTAACTCGACGTTATGTTTGGATAGCTTAAATTCTCTATTTGAAGTCTTGTCACTGAATAAATACTTTGGGATCCATTGGATGCTCATTCTCTCATCATTTATTTTCAGGGTTTAAACAATTTTATCGGATTACTCTAAGTATTATTTCAGGCAACAAATATAAATATTCTTTAGCAGGCATTGCAAAATGTATTATTTGGAAGAGCTAGTGGAGGCAATGTCATCTCTTGTTTTCGAGCAGACTGAAATTCGACCAGATGATAAGGGCATGACAACCTAGATTTCATCAAGGGGGGGAGGTTACTAATTATCATTAAGGAATGAAATAGGCAAACGACTTCTAACAGTTATTTAAAGCCGTAGGATCTTGGAGGATACCTTAATTTCCGACTCAATCCATTTTGGAAGATAGATATAATTTCAGATAAAGATTCACTCTAGGACAAATAGGGATAGGGTCCACATGCTACAGCAAAAGAAGTGTACCCATGACTTGTATTCGACCATTATAACCATCCCTCGTGGCAACTTATATTGAGTTCCGGGACGTCACTCCTCTAAGGGGGAGAGGATGTCGCCCTCCGTTTAGAATTGCCTCTTGAGATCGCCACGGGATTAGAGCCTCAGTATCATTATGAAACGCCTAGCTAACATTGTGAAACTAAAATGAGTTATAGCATCACTTGATGTTACGCGTACATTTCATACTACGCGATGTGCATAAAATAGAGATTTCTTGCTAATGCAAGATCACATGTTTCTGTAAGGTTTTAGCACCACGGGTATTTGTTCGAATTTAGCTTCGAGGACGAAGCTCTCTTTAAGGGGGGAAGGATGTAACACCCCGTCTTTTTCTAAGTATTATTGACGCATTTTTCATAAAGGTTAATCAGTTATATTCAAAAATATATGTCGTATGGGGAGGTATTTGTAGTTAATGATGTTATTAGCTAGTTAATGATTGAGGTGGTAGTTGTATTAGACAAAAACAATAAAGCCTAGTAGGTAAATATAAATAATTAAATAAAATAAAAACAAACAAAAACAAAACCTTTTCTCATCGTCCAACCTTCTTCATCTGACATTTTTTACCACCCCCGACGCCTCCAACACCATCTCCGGTCTCTCTCTCTCCCCTATCTCTCCATCTATCTCTCTCTCTGGCCTCACAGCAACAGCAGCGGGAGGAGCTGCAAGAAGCAGCTCCGCCACCACCAACACCTCCGGCATCAACACCACCGGGGCCACCATCACTCCCAAACACCACCTCGTCTCAACTCTGTCTCTATCTCCCTTCCTCTCTGCCGCCAAGCAAGCAGCAGCAGCAGCTGCTTCCCAGCCGGAGCAGCCACAAGCGGAGCCGGAGGCGGCCACCCCGACGAGGCCACAGCCGCCACCACCACATGCTCCCTCTCTCTTTCTCAGCCTCTCTTCTCCCTCCCCACTCTCTAGAGATCCAAGAAAAAGCTCCTGATACAGCAAGGAGGCAGCAACAGTGGAGTAACAAAGCCACCGTCGCCGCCGTCCACCATGTTTTCCGGCGAGGAGCTTGGCACGATCAAAACGAGACCACCCTTAAGGCCACCACTCTTTGTCTCTCTCCCTTTCTCTCTGCCAGAGAGCACAGCAGCAGCAGTAGTGGGCAGCGGCGACCACCACCGCCGCTACCACCGTCGGGAACCCCACCCGAGCACCACCACCTCCGTTTCTCTTGACTATCCACCACTTTCACGCTCTCTCCCCACCTCTCACTCTGTTCCGACCAGAAGAAGAGGAAGAAATCAGAAACAGAGGAAGTTACAGTAGCCGGGGAAGAAAACCCACCGGCGACCACCATTTTCCGGCGAGCTTCGAGCCCGAGCAAAACAGAGGCACCAAGCCTCTTCCACCCATCCCTCTAGCCTCCTGGAGGCCCGACCAATCTCTTGGAGGTCTCACCCGCAGCCAGAAGCCACCGGATAAGCCCCGTCGGCCATCACCGCCGAGAACCACCGACGGGAAGCTCGACCCGACTCATTTCTCGACCGTTTCTCGCGGTTTTTGGCTTGGGTGACGAGTTCGTCGACGAGGGCTACTTCTAATCGTCGAAGCTATTACGTGCTGATTGCTGTTTTATTGAGGTAGTAGACATGCCAAGCCTAGCGTGCCCTGGCTTCTTTCGTGTCGAAATTGTGATTTTATATCCGTCTCAAAATGTGTTTTATGACTTACATGCTATTCATGAGATTGATTTCGTTTTGAGATAATTGTTTTGAGAATGTCACACGATATTAATAATTCATTAATAATGCAAAGCGGAAAGAGTTGTGCGGGGATCAATATATTATGCATAGATTGTCGTGTTGACTTCGTGTCACTCGACCGTTTTTATTTTAAACCCGGTCGCAACCTGCCGGGTGTCTCCATGTACTTACCTCTCTGGCCGCGAGAAGTCTTAGGGGGGTGCCGGCACTTATGGTCATGGTAGCTAGTGAAAGGATAGATCTTCCCCGTATCAACAAGTTAATAATATGAGTTTCTTCGAGAAAAGATTTATGACAAGAAAGAAGAGATAGATTGGGAATAATATTCCCCGTTTGAGATACAAGAGAAGGATTGAGATGCAAAGTAAAAAGAAAGAGTATTTCATACGTGTTCCAGTATTTGTACTTTATTCTTCAAGGATTTACTCAGTATTGTTCATTCCCATTTGTGATTGTTTTGAAAAGATATGCCTCATAATCTGTTTACAAGCTTGGGTGTTTACTTACTCAGTATTTCATTGCTGACTTTAGAAAAACTGCGGTCTTTGTTTCTTTCCCCCGCAGGTCTTAAGAGCCGGATTGGGGTAGCGGGATTCAACACTCATCTAGTAATTGTTAGTACTGGAATAAGCCGAACTCTTAGTATCTATTCATCTCATGTAACGGTATATTATGTTGAGATAATTAAAAGTTTGTAATATATAAGTATCAGATGTGTTGTTCTTGATTTCCGCCGCTTCATTTTGAGTAGCACCCTCCTAGGCTCTCCGGTCCGGAACGGAAAGCTTGGGAACGAGGGGTGTTACATTCGGGGTCTCACAGGCTTTGTAAGCGGGTCTGACAGATTCTCATCTGTAGGAATCTTGCATATCCGAACGTCTCCTCTATCGATAATATCTCGAATCAGATGAAACTTCCTGAGAACGTGCTTGGATTTCTGGTGCGACCTGGGTTCCTTTGATTGCGCGATCGCCCCAGTTTTGTCACAGTACAACTTGACTGGATCCGCAATGCTTGGAACCACACCAAGTTCAGAAACAAACTTTCTGATCCAAACAGCTTCCTTTGCTGCGCCATTTGCAGCAATGTACTCAGCCTCTGTTGTAGAATCAGCCACCGTCTCTTGCTTGGAACTCTTCCAGCTCACCGCTGCTCCATTCAGGCAAAACACATATCCCGACTGTGATCTAAAGTCATCTCTGTCGGTTTGGAAGCTTGCATCAGTGTAACCCCTTACACGCAACTCTTCCTCACCGCCAAATATCAAGAAAGCATCCTTAGTTCTTCTCAAGTACTTTAGGATGTTCTTGACTGCAATCCAGTGACTCTCACCTGGAGTGGATTGGTATCTGCTTGTCATACTCAAGGCATATGACACATCTGGTCTAGTACATAACATGGCGTACATGATAGATCCTATGGCCGAGGCATAGGGAATTCTACTCACGCGTTCCTTCTCAATCTCATTGGAAGGACAACCACTCTTCGAAAGAGTGATTCCATGTGACATGGGCAAGAATCCCTTCTTGGAATCTTGCATGTTGAACCGTTTCAACACCTTTTCAATATATGTATTTTGACTTAGGCCTAGCAGCCTCTTAGATCTATCTCTATAGATCTTTATACCGAGTATATAGGCTGCTTCCCCTAAGCCCTTCATTGAGAAACACTTCCCTAGCCAATCTTTAACAGATTGTAGCATGGGAACGTCGTTTCCAATGAGTAGTATGTCATCCACATACAAGACCAGAAAAGCTACAGAGCTCCCACTAACCTTCTTTTAGACACAAGACTCATCTTCGTTCCTGATGAAGCCAAACTCTTTGACTACTTCATCAAAACGTCGATTCCAACTATTAGAAGCTTGCTTCAGTCCATAAATGGATCGTTGCAGCTTACAGACTTTGTTGGCTTGCTTTGGATCCTCAAAACCCTCCGGCTGTATCATATACACGTCCTCGAGGAGATTCCCATAAAGGAATGCTGTTCTGACATCCATCTGTCAAATATCATAGTCGTGGTGCGCTGCAATCGCAAGTAGGATTTGGATGGATTTGGTCATAGCGACTGGTGAAATGGTTTCATCATAGTCAATACCATGAATATGTCTGAATCCTTTAGCCACCAATCGGCCCTTACAGGTAATCACATTACCGTCCATGTCGATCTTCTTCTTGAAGACCCACTTGCACCCTATGGGTCGCGCCCCTTCGGGTGGTTCCACCAAAGTCCATACTTTGTTGGTATACATGGATTCCATCTCGGATCTCATGGCTTCTAGCCACTTCTGAGAGTCTGGGCCCTTCATGGCCTCTTCATAGGTAGTAGGCTCATCATCTATGAGCATCGTGTCACCGGAATCGGTCACGAGAAGTCCATACCTCTCGGGTTCCTGGCGCACTATACTAGATCTACGAAGCTCTTGTGTTACCTGAAGAGGTTGCTCCACAACTGCTTGTGGTTCCTGTTCATGTTCCATAATCGGTTCAGTGATTTGTGGTTCTTGAACCTCTTCAAGTTCTACAGTCCTCCCACTTGCTTCTTTAGAGACGAACTCTCTTTCTAGAAACATGCCGGTCCGGGCAACAAACACTTTGTTCTCGGTTGGATTGTAGAAGTAGTATCCCTTAGTTTCCTTAGGGTACCCCACAAACTTACACTTATCCGATTTCGGCCCTAGCTTGTCTGATTGTAAACGTTTTACATAGACATCGCAGCCCCAAATCCTCATGAACGACAGTGTGGGACGCCTCCCACTCCACATCTCATATGGTGTCTTCATGACTAATTTAGACGGAACACGGTTAATGGTGAAAGCTGCACTTAATAGAGCGTGGCCCCAAAATGATAATGGAAGATCGGTTTGACACATCATAGATCGAACCATATCCAATAGGGTTCGATTCCTCCTCTCGGACACGCCATTCTATTGTGGCGTTCCGGGTGGAGTGAGTTGGGACACGATCCCACACTCTCTAAGATAGTTGTCAAACTGTTGGCTCAAGTATTCTCATCCACGATCCGATCGTAGAGTCTTGATACTTTTGCCAAGTTGCTTCTTTACTTCATTCTTGAATTCCTTGAACACTTCAAAGGATTCGGATTTTTCCCTCATAAGGTACACAAATCCATATCTACTGTAATCATCAGTAAATGTAATGAAGTAGACGTAACCACCCCTGGCAGGCGTGGCAAATGGCCCACATACATCAGTATGTATGAGCGTCAATTGCTCACTAGTCCTTTCACCTTTCTTATTGAAAGGGGACTTTGTCATTTTTCACAATAAACAAGCCTCACATGTCTCATATGATTCAAAATCAAATGAGTCTAGTAATCCATCCTTATGGAGTCTAGATACACGTTTCTCATTTATGTGGCCCGCTTGGTATTAATGTTGTAGACAGGATTGCTTAGATCAAGGACATACAGTCCATTAAATAATTGCACACTAAAATAGTGAATATTATTCAAATAAAAGGAACAACAATTGTTCTTTATTGATATAATAAATCATCCTTGTCCAAACAAGAAATAGATATAATGTTTCTGCTCATAGCAGGCACAAAATAGCAATTATTTAATTCTAAAACTAATCCTGAAGGCAGAGATAGCTCGCACACGCCTATGGCCAACGCAGCAAATTTTGCTCCATTCCCAACGCGCAGATCTACCTCTCCTTTACCCAATCTTCTACTTCTCTTTAGATCCTGCATATTTCGACCAATATGAGATCCACATCTAGTATCTAATACCCATGATGTAGAGATAGTTAAATTGAAATCTACAACAAAAATACCTGGTGGTGGTGGAATCACTATTCCAAGCCTCTTGTCCTCCAGATATTTTGGGCAGTTCCTCCTCCAGTGTCCAGGCTGACTGCAGTAGTGACACTCAACTTTAATCACACCTTTGGCAATGCCACCAACAGGCTTAAGGGCAGGTTCCTTGGACTTGGCAACTGACTTGCCTTTGCCCTCGGAGGATGAGGGAAACCTTTTGCCCTTTCCTTTCTGCACCATCATAATGGCATTGCCCTTACCCTTGTTGATGCTCTGTTCAGCTGTCCTCAACATATTGAGTAAATCTGGAAGTGGTTCGTGATCTCGTTCATGTTATTGAACTGTCCATAACTCTCGGGCAACGATTGCAACACGAGATCGGTTGCCAACTCTTGGCCGACCGGGAACCCCAGTCGGGCGAGATTCTCCAAGTACCCGATCATACGGAGTACATGGGGTCCCACCGGGTTCCCTTCTGCCAGATGACACTTGAACAGTGCCTTAGAGACCTCATACCTCTCTACCCTTGCCTGCTCTTGAAAGAGCTGCTTCAGATGCTCGATCATATCGACATCATTCATGTTTTCGTTTTGCTTCTGAAGCTCAGAAGTTATGGTGCATGGCATAAGGCAGGCCGCATCATTAGCGTCATCAACATGCTTTTGATACACCTTTAGGGCAGCAGGTGTTTGGTTCTCTGGACCTTCTGGAACATGCTCCTCTATTGCGTACAGTTTCTTCTCTTGCTTGAGAACAATTCTCAAGTTTCTGTACCAATTAAGAAAGTTGGTTCCAGAGAGCTTGTCCTTCTCAAGGACAGATCGTAGGGAATGTTGTGAACTCGATGAGTTGTTTGCCATTTGGAATTCTACAAAAGGAAAATACGCAAGTTTTAGTATTTGTGAATTTTTGACTATATTCAATAATGGCTAGTTTATCAAATATAGCTCCCACTATTTTTCTACGGATTAATAACCCTCAAGATATTAATGCGGAAAATATCCATATATTTTCTAGTGGGCCAAGATCCATGTTTCATCTCCTTATGAGCTTGCTTTGGCAAGTCACCCATAATTTGACTACTTTAGGTAGGAACAATTCCAATTGCATCCCTTATGCAACTCTTGGTTCAATTGGGCAAATAACTCCTTATTTATCCATCCATATGGATAATCCCAATTGATTGCCTCTAGGTTTCTTAATCATATTAATAGCCCAGTTGTGTTCAACCTCTTATTTAAACAATTGCACATTACTAGCTTGTGCCATCGCATTCCATCATTATGAACCAAGTCGCCATGCTTTGGCACGCACGAACTTGATAAATAATGATGATAATGACTGTTTAAATAACGAGAAGGCAAGAACACAATATTTGAATTTTGAGGGATTTTAAATTAAATTTTAATTTATTTTGTTGATCAAAATCAACTAATCTATCTATTTGAGTTTGGGCAAAACTCCAAATAATAGATCCGGGTTGTCTAATTATCTTATTATCCTAATTGCATGCATCATCCATACACCAACCACACAATAATAAGACAATAAAGTAAACAACCAAAAAAAAAATTAAACGTGATGTGGATATGGCCTTTTCTAACTAAGATAATTCCAAGCCAATGGAATCATATATGAACCCTAAAAGCAAACACATCTCCATGCGTCTTGATCTTTTGGTCCATCCTTCATAGTCATGTGGAATGCTCCATGCTCCATCTTTTGTGGCTCCTTTTGGCTTTGGGCTTCTTTTCTTCAATCTTGGCTAACAATCTACTTTATCTAGCACTAGCGAACTTCTATAAAATACATCTCACAAGTTGAGAAAAAAATGGCACGCAGGCCATAAAAACCCTAATTAATTATTACAATTAATTGATCAGCTCGCAGGCCGTAAAACCAAACCACAAAATTTAACATCCACATCAAACCACATCCTAAGACCATATCCAATCACCATGCGAATTGCACATAAACAGTTAAAATCTAATTTTAACGCGCTTGGTCAATTTTAATTGATTTTAGGATTTCTAGGGTTAAAACGGTCCATGGGCCCAACAATCAAATTGCCCGGGCCCAAAAAGGTGAACCGCAAGGCCCTAGGGCCGGCCCGGCCCCTAACCACGCGGCTAGGGCCGCCCGGCCCCTAGGGCGGCCAAGCTTGGGCGGCAAGCAAGAGTGGCGGTCCCCTAGGGGGGCCGAACCTCCTTGAGGGAGTTGTTTTGGAAACAACTCCCTTCCTTGGTGCCCAAGTTTGGTTGTTTCCTTGTTTTGGAAGAACTCCTTCTTCCACAAGGATGCCCAAATCCTAGATCTAAGATCCTAAAATTTCTCAAACTCACTAATTCATGCATCCAATGCAAAATTAGATCTTGTTATGATAGATTATTGACAAATTGCATCCCATGCTTGCTTTGTCTTGTTTTACGCGATAAACAATCAATTTAAGGTTTAAAACCACTAAAACATAACAGATAAACCACGTTTATGCTCTACGACCTGTGGCTCTGATACCACTGTTGGGTTTTGATTCATGGATGCGCAACGGAAACTATAATTAACCATGCAAAACCCTCCAAGGATCACAAGTCAAGAGACATAACGATGGTAAAGGAAGAAATAAATAACACACCTTAGGGTTCTCCTTTGATGACTTCAAACGCGAATTGTGTCACGTTATCTATGGTTGATCCACACCTAGAGTTGACTCCTAGATCTCCCACTCCTTGGTGCTAGCCCGGAAAGAGGAAGAGGAATAAGAATCACGCAAAACGAGACCAACAAGGGAGGTCTCGGCCTCCTTGTGGCGGGCTAGGGGCGGCGAGCTCCTAGCTTGCTTGCTCTTTTCTCTCCTTTTTGTTCTCTCCCACTCTTGTTATGTTCAATTATGAGCATAAGTTGTGGGAAGTAAGGAAGGAAGGTCCTTTATATAGTCCAACAACTCCTTGCCAACTACCTAAAGGACTTATTCTAGTCCTACTAGAATTCAATTTAGTCCCTTCCTTGCAAATTAGTCCCTACTAAGTTTGCAAGGTTTTGCAAAGTGATCCTTCTAATTAAATAATCCAATTAATTAATTCCCAAATCTAGTTCAACTCTATATAGCGTGTGACCCCATAGGTTCTATCTAGTTGGTAGCAACTATTTGCTAATATGGAGCGGTTTCTAGCAAAACATCCATTCTAGCCAACTAATAGAATAGTCATGTTGACAACCTTTGTACAAGTAATTGTCTCATCCCTTTGTCTCTATATCCGGATTGGACACGAGACATACAAGTCACACTCGTATATCCAATCCATAGTTTCTCGATCCATGGGAATAGCCTTATTCGTGCAAATAACATCAATATCCCATATTGATTTATTTGAGTCTGGCCAGACATTCTATAAGAACTATCCCTCGAGTGGCCTAGGATATTTGCTCCCGTTATGTGGGTGGGACAAATCCTTTATACGTCCACTACGATCTCTAAGCTTGCTTCTTATTGTATCCAGTACACGCCTTTATAACTACCCAGTTACGGTGTAGCGTTTAACGCTACCAAGATCACAATAATCCACAACTAGAATATCTAGTGACTTCAAGCCTAAGGATGACAATACCATTGCACCGTGAGAAGCGCTTGTGACTCAACATAACGTGTATGTAGCTTTCTTGGAGATGGGTCAATCCAGTGCGACATTACCCCTAATGCACACCTATGTGTTGGATCATGATATCTCCATATCAATCCAACCCCATACTAGTCTGTAGATGATTGTCCCATTAATCATTATACTGGATTAGGGATATTTAAGATAAACAACACAATTGTAAATCTAAGGACTTCATTATATTAAATATCCAATAAATAATAAATGAATTTCTAGCCACAAATAAATTCATACTAAACTAGATTGCCTCTAGGGCATCTATTCCAACACTTTGTAATCTCGACCATTTGCTGAGCAACCTTGGACGTTGGTTAGTACCTCCTCAGAAATTCATGGCAGCAATATGCCCCATGTCACAATACTCCCCGCTGGTAACTCAATGATCCACTCCTTAGGTTTTCCAGATAGAGTGAAAGGAAACAGTAGTATCTTAACTATTTCATCTGGACCTCTTTGGTCATGAAAAGTCGATGTAATTTGCTCAAAAATAATATGATGGTGGTTGAGATCATCTCCTTGAGCTCCAGTGAATGATCACTCGTCCCGAACCATATTGATCATCTGCTGGCGCAGCTCAAAATGTTGGGCATTGATGTGTGGTCTAACAATGGTGGGTTGATAGCAGGCTGGTGTAGTTCTGAAGTAATCCACCATAGGAAGGTCTTCATTCTCAACATTCTCTGCTCGGGCTGCTGGGTTCTGCCCATTATTTATGTTGCCCCCATTGTTGCCACCATTCGATCCTGCATTATTCCCCTCTTGTACCCCCTCACCAGGAAATGGTTGTGGATTTGGGGAATCAAGTGAGCCATTGCCGCCTGTATTTCAACCATCTGAGCTCTAAGCTCCCCTATTTCTCGTCTGGCGACTGCTATGCCTTCCGCACCCTTGCGGAGCCTCTCCAACACAGATCTCTGCTGATCATCCATAGGAACTGAGTTTGTTTTCCTCAAGTCTCTATGTACTGTGCGCAATAAAGATTCAGGGTCTTCAAGTACTGGGTACAAAGTTCCGTCTCGAGAACGGGTCATGCACCGTGACAATCAAACTGAAATCACAGATAGCACAAAGAAAGTAGGTGAGCGACGAATATTAACAGAAAATTAAAATACCTAAGGTTAAAAATAATAACTAATTTAGCCTAATTCCCTGGCAATGGTGCCAAAAACTTGACACGTTCCAACTGCAAGTGCACAGTTGTCAGTGTAGTAATAATTCCGGTAAATCCGTGTTGTCGAACCCAAGGGAATTTTATGTAAATAAGTTATTAATTCTTAACCTTTTGTGGGCTAGCAATTGGATTTCTTGATGAGTAATTCTACTAAAACGAAAAGAACAAAAGTCTCAATCAATTAGATGAATTACTTCACGATTAACAAAGACCGGTCTATTGAAATTGACTTAATATGTGGACAATTTCAGGATATCTCTACGGGGTTACTAGGGATTTCACACCAATTTGGGTTTATGTTCAAGCAACACGAATGTCTTTTACTTAGCCAAACGAGCACCTATGCTTTGAAGATCCTCAACCAAATCCTATGTTCAAACTTTCGTACTTGATTCCTCTAGCCTACTCAAGTTCAAATAAGCATTATATTCTTGTGCTCTATTCTTACTTCTAGCTAACTAGCAAGATTCCTCAACCCTAGATACGACTAGTGCTTGATTCAAGTTTCCGGGTAGCGAATATTGATTCCTCTAACATCCTATACCTATAATCATTCTATTGCAATATCAAACAATAGAAACGATAGAATTAAGTACATAAACCAAGCGTAACTAAGTAGAAAACATTAAATTAAGCTATAAGCATGAAACAAGATCCATAAATCACCAAAAGTGGTGTTCAAACCCTATCTACCTGCGAGATATCCCGAATAGAGTGTTAGCTACGACAATACATGATCAAGATACAAAGTTTCATGATCATAAACCAAAAACTAGAGAAAAGAGAAGAGGAGAAAAAGATCCAAATTAATGATCCAAAGCTCCAAGTACGTTCCTCAGCTCCAAAGCACGTCCAATAAGGTATAAAAGTCCATATCTACTGAAATCATCAGTAAATGTAATGAAGTAAAGGGAACCACCTCTCGCAGGCGTGGGAAACAGCCCACAGACATCAGTATGTATGAAAGCCAATAACTCACTAGTCCTCTCATCTTTCTTATTGAAATGGGAATTTGTCATTTTTCTTAATAAACAAGATTCACACGTCTCATATGATTCATAATAAAATTAGTAACCTAATCCATCCTCATGGACTCTAGAGATGCGTTTCTCGTTTATGTGGCCTAAACGACAGTGCCATAGATAAGTAGGATTTAAATCATTAGTTTATTCCTCTTGGTATTTATGTTATAGACATAATTATTTAGATCAAGTACATATAATACATTAGACAAATGCGCACTATAATAGTGCATACTATCAAAATACAACACTTGTCATTTATTGAAATAGTAAAACCTTTCTCGTCCAAACAAGAACTAGAAGTAATGTTTCTGCTCATAGCAGGAACATAATAGAAATTGTATAATTCTAAAATAAGTCCAGTGGGAAAAGATAACTCATAAACGCCTATGGCTAATGCAACAACTCTGGCTCCATTCCCAACGCACAAGTATTTCTCCCCTTTAGCCAATCTTCTACTTCTCTTTAGATCCTGCACATTTCGACAAATGTGAGATCCACATCTAGTATATAATACCCAAGATGAAGAGATAGATAAATTGACATCTATAAAAAAAATAGCTGGTGGCGGCGGAATCACTATTCCAAGCCTTTTATCCTCCAGATACTTGGGGGCAGTTCCTCTTCTAGTGACCAGGCTGACTACAGTAGTGACATTCACCCTTAGTCACGCCTCCAGGAGGCATTATGGATTTCTTGGATTTTGCAACTTTCTTGCTCTTTCCTTTGGAGGTAGAGGCAACTCCCTGGCCCTTCCTCTTATTTACCACCATTATGGACTTGCCTTTGCTTTTTTTAATGCTCTGTTCAGCGGTCCTCAACATATTGAGCATGTTTGACAGAGGTTTGTTGATCTCATTTGTGTTATAGTTCATGATGAACTGGCTATAACTATGCGACAATGATTCTAGGATGAGATCAGTGGCCAAATCTTGGCCGAATGGGAACCCTAAACTTTCGAGATTTTTCATGTATCCAATCTTGCGGAGTACATGAGGCCCGACTGGGTTCCCCTCTGCGAGAATGCACTTGAACAGTGCCTTGGATACTTCATACCGCTCATGCCTTGCCTTCTCTTGGAAGAGCTGTCTCAAATGTACAATCATATCGTAAGCCTCCATGTTCTCATGTTGCTTATGAAGCTCAGAGTTCATGGTGCAAAGCATGAGACAAGTGACATTATTAGAATCATCCAAATGTTTATGATATGGCACTCTCGCGGCAAGAAAAACATCCTCTCCTAGTGGGTCTGGAATATGATTGTCTATGACGTACAATTTCTTTTCTTGCTAGAGAACAATTCTCAAGTTTCTGTACAAGTCAAGAAAGTTTGTCCCATATAACTTTTCCTTCTCAAGGATAGATCGTAGGGATGCATTCGATGCTTGTCTATTGTTCGCCATGGGAATTCTACAAAATGAGAAATATGCAATTTTAGTATTTTGAACAATTAACTACATTCAATAATGGCTAGATTATTAAATATAGCTCCCATTATTTTTCTCGGATTAATAGCCCTCATCATTAATGTGGAAAATATCATATATTCTCTAGTGGGTTCAAGATCCATATTTCACTTCTTCTTGTGCTGCTTTGGCACGTCACCAAAGAATTAGTTATTTAGGTAGGAAGTCCTTCCAATTGCATCCAATGCAATTCTTGTTTCAATTAGGTGAATAACCCCTTATTCTTTACCTATCCCATAGATAACACCTAATTGTCTTGCCTCTAAGTTTATCAATCCATTGAATTCACCTAGTTGCGTCCAACCTCTTACTTCAACAATCAAGTATTACTTGCTTGTGTCACCGCATCACATCATGGTGAACTAAAATCTCCTTGTTTTGGCAAACCCGAATTTAATAGACCTTGATCATGGAGGGTGTTTAAGTAAGAGAATGCAAAACGCAATATATCGTTTGAGGGATTTAACTGTCATTATTAATTGTTTTGTTGATCCTATCAACATGATCTACTTATTTGGATTGGGCAATCCCAAATAAAAGACCAACCTTGTTTATTATTATCTTGTTACGTGTTTCATGCATCATCCATACACCAAAATAAATAACAAGATAATAAATAAATAAACAATAAATAAATAATGCATGGATATGGCCCCTAAGACTAATATATTCTCAAGCCAATGAGAATATCTATAAGCCCTAAAGTGACAAGCTCATCTCCATGTGCCTCCACCATGGCCGCGCGTCCTAGACTTGTGAGTCCTCCATTGTCTTTGTGGTTCCTTGATTCTTTGGTCTTATTTTCCATGTCTTAACTATCATCTAACTATATAATACTAGCTAGCACATATACTAAATAGAGAGACCTCACAAGCGAGGGAGAATACGACACGCATGCCGTAAAACCAATTAATGACATTAATTACAATAAAACCAAACCAAACCACAAACCACAAACCACAAAATAAACATCCACAACCTAGGCCATATCCATCCATCATGCAATAAAGCACATAATACAGTTAAAATCCAATTTTGATGCACTTGGTCAATTTAGTTGAATTTTGATTATTCTAGGTTCATAAGGGTCCAAGGGGCCCACCAAGCTAGTTGGCCAAACTCCACATGGAATACCGCAAGCCACCGAACCGGTCTGCCCTAGCCCAGCGCGGTCAAACCGCTAGATAGGCCGAACCGGCCCTTGGACGTGGATTGCTTGGCGCACAAGGAAGGGGGCAGGCGGCCTATAGGATCAAACCCTAGAGTTGTTTCATTCCTCTTCCCCTTGTGTGCTTGTTTAGAATTAAGAAAAACCCGTTTTCCCTAATTGGGTCCAAACCCTAGTTTTTAAAAACCCAAAAAATCACATCATATGTGAACAAAATTTACCAAATTTTATACGATATGTAAAATTGGCTCATTCCTATTGAATCATATTCAATTCGCATCGTATGCTTAACTTCAGTTTTTCGTCAAAAAGTGTAAAAATAGTGAAAACTGATAAACGGTAACACAAAATCATGTTATGCGCTACGACCTGTGGTTCTGATACCACTGTAGGGTTTTGATGCAGGAAACATAGCGAAATAATAATAAATTAATCCTTCTCAATACCCTCCACGTATCGCACGCAAGCTTTTCATAACATGATAAGAGAAGTGAATTGTGTACCTTGGTTTGTGTGAACACTATAAGGAATTGTGTCTTCGTCTCTACGAGTATCCACACCTTGGATTAGTATATGGAATCCTGCTCCACGTGTAGTGCTAGAAACGGAAGAAGGAGACAAGAGATCTCGTAAAACAGAGCAAGAGACGCGCGTAGGGAGTTCGTCGACACCAATGGAGCGGACGAGTAGGCGGTTCGACCACCTACTTGTCTCTCTCCTTGCATTGTTATGTTCTCTCAATAATGAATCTCTTGAGAAAGTAACAATCTAGGATGTTTGTATATATTTAATAACTCCTTATTATCTATATAATTTCCCCTAATACTAATCATGTCGATACACGGTTTAGTCCACCTTGCAAATTAGTCCTACTAACTTTGCTTGCGGTTGTGTTTAGATCATCTTGATTAATTAGTCGTACTAATTAATGCCCATATCCTGTTTAATCCATATGGTGTGTGACCCCATAGGTTTCCACTTAGTTGGTAGTAACTATTGCTAACATAAAGCGGTGTCTAGTAACACATCTTTGTCACCAAACTAATAGAAATAGGCAGTGATCCGACAAACCTTGTGCACAATGTTACCGTATTGTACTATCCCTTTGTCTCCATATCCGGATTGGACACAAGACATAGTAGTCACACTCGTATATCCAATCCATAGTTTCTCAACCCTAGGAATATGCTTATCTTAGCAGATAACATCAATATCTCCATATTGATTTATCTGAGTATGGCCATACATTCTATAAGCACCATCTCTCGAGTGGCTCGTGGAAAGCTGCTCCCATTATGTGGGAGGGAAAAATCCTCTCTACATCACTACTATCTCTCATATTGCTTCCTATCATGCCTGATAACAATCTTTATAGTTACCGGGTTAAGGCGCAACGTTTAATAACATCAAGCATGATATTTTAGAGTATCTAGTAACTTCAAGTCTAAGGAATACAATACTGTTATCACTACGAGAAGCACTTGTGAATTTGACATAATCTAATGTAATCGTCTCGTTGTGGTTCAATCCAGTATGCCATTAGTCCTAATGCATACTCATGTGTTAGACTTGATATCCCAATATCTATCTACCCACATAATAGTCGATAGTTATCATCCCGTTAATCAATATAATGGACTAGGGATATTTAAGATGAACAACACATTGTACTCTAAGGAATTCATCATATTAAATATTTCCATAAATAATAAATGAATATTCCAGCCAAACAATGTTCATATTAAATCTAGATTGCCTCTAGATAACCTATTCCAACAAACTCAGCCCTTGAGAATTTAACTCCATCAGCCCACTATTTCTCACTGAGATTTTGGAAGATTGACATCTCCAAGAAGCAGCTGCAACACCTCCCTGTTTTTCAGAGCCATCCAAGAAATCATTACAGTCACCACCACAATCCAAGGATAGTTTATAGAATTCCTAGAATCAGAAAAATCTTTCCGAAAAGATCTTCTTTGGGAACTAATAGACGGGGCTTAAACTAAGAACCACACCTCCTTACCTCTTTTATCACTTTCAATCAAAAGTTGGAACATATTTATAGAATTTCCCAAAATATCTACGGAAATATCATAACTCCACCAAATAGCCAAATCACCAGAGAGTCCAATAGGTTCAACATAATTAGAATTGTCGTAAAAAAGAATTTCTAATAACAATTATTTTTTGAGATTTATTATTTGTTTCTGGAAAAAAAGCCGGGACGATGGTCTCTAATGAGCCCTCACAATATCCAGACTGCTAGGATACGACCCAAACCCTGATAGTTCTAGCTTAGACTTAACATTTTTCCTGTGGCTATTTTGGGTCAGCCACCAACACCCTTTCAGTTGAGATTTCTTTCCAACCCATCTGCTGTTTAAATTCTTCCATATATTTCTCATAAATATAATCCTCAGTCGAATTGTTATGAGAAAAACTTACTTTATGATGAGTCGGTACCTTAACATAATGAATTTCAGTTTTCCCCTTCTGCGATTGACAAACCATAGAAGCAAGCATTCTGGATGTCTTCCTATGAAATTTCCACTTTATGCTAACTTCTTTCATCCGAATTCGCACTGAATAGCCGTTTGCAACAGCGTCCAGAGGTTGAATAAGACTCATTGATCTCCTCACGATCTTTGCTCTTCAAGTTAACCAGCAGATTGAAAACCTAGCAAGACTGATGACTAAGAAGGGGTTTCCCAGATTTTCTGGTCTATAAGATGAGTCCAAAAGACCTCTTTTCCCTTATTTTAAAGCATGAAAAGACGCATTTGTCCTTCTTCTGATTTTAACACGTCGAATGTGTTTTGTAACATTTGGGCTTAGCGAGGAGGAAGGAAGTCCTGCAGCTGGTTTGATCCAATGAGCTAAAGAAAGCCCATTTTTGCTTGGCCCATCAGGGTTAACTTGGCCTTCATTTACCCTAGCTTAAATTGCACAAGTATCCTCCAGATCCTTAAAATTTTCAACAAAGAGTTCCTTGGAATACTCTAGAAGGGGGGGGGGGGGTTGAATAGAGTATGGAAACTTTTTGCAAAACTCAGATTTTAACTAATTAGCTTTGTGAGAAACTCAAATCTCAAGGCCTTGAGATTTTAGGAAACTGTCAGAAACTTTCAAAGGCAAAATAGAAAGCTTCAAGGCCTTGAACTATTACCAGTTCTTAAACAGCTTGTAAACCCTAGTTTGATTTGAGTTGTGTGCAACAGAAAATAACATAACTGTAAAGTAAAGAACACAAAGCAATTTACAGAGTTCAGTCCCAATGGACCTAATCTCTGCCTGAGGGATCTAATCCCACCAGGATTGGGCAAACACTTCTTATTACTCACACAGAACAGCCCTAGATCTTCAAGCCTAAGTGATTTCCCTTACACCTATACATCTTGTGGTTCCAAACCTATCTAGTATCAGCTACTAACTGTTGAGATAACAAGAACCTCTTGTTGTTCACTTGAACAACCAACCACTAGGTTTAGTGAGGTTTTAGATATACAAAAGATAAGCAGATTACAAAACAAATGAAGAACACAATGGAAGAATAAGCTTGTGAAGGCCTGGATGTGTTCTTCTGGAAACTGGAATGATTGATCTTCTGAAATCTGGAATTGAAGCTTGAATGTCTGTGTGTTTGAATGAATGATCTCCCACGAATTTTTCACAGTTCTCTCAGTATTCTACAAGCCTCCTCTCTTTCAAAATTCAAACCAGTCTTTTATCTACTCACTGCAACTGAATGAGAGATTTTAGGATCTCAGTTCCTACAAATCCTTTTTCTGTTTTCAACTGCAATTCAAACAGCTCTGAGTATATATTCGTTGGAGTTTGTTGAGATTGCATTTGCACGTTTAACAAACCTGGAAAAAAATTAAACCACATCAACAACAAAATCCAGAAAAATAACAGCACTAAGTTTGTTTGGTTTTCCAGTTTCTGAACAAAAACTGGATAAAAGATTAGAACAATAATCTGATTAACTTCTGACACATATAATTCATGATAAACCAGTTTAAGGCTCTTAGAATTCATTAAAAAATCACAATAATAAGAATCAAACCCAAGAAAGAATCAAATTAGTTTTGTAAAACTGGTAGAAGCTCAAGGCACATCTCAAGGCCTTGAAGCTCTAAGCATGCTTCACAGTCTATCAAAATTAAGTCCTGAAATCTTTGATTCTCCCTGTTCAGGACATCTGCAATTGTGTTAGATATGTAGACAATGTAAAACATAAGTATTTACAGCAAATCTCTGATCCATATAATCAGATAGCCAATCTGCAACACAAGATTGTTAGAACATTCAGCACAATAAAAATTACTCTCAAGGCTTTGAAGCTCTGTCAATATCTCACGGCCTTGGAGTATCAGAAATGCTTGGCCTTTGTCTTTGTCTTTCATCACTCAAAAAAATTACTTCTCAAAACAAACTCAAGGGTCTTTGAGTCAACAGTTTGGCTCACAGAATCCTCCTCGTCTACAACAATTTGGGTATCTCTCCTGAATGCTTGGTAATTGTACACTTGGCGTTACCTCATTACTGAAATAACATTACCCACTGGATTGTCAGCAACGTTCTGCCCCACACTACACACCTACAACGAAATAGTGGTCCTACCCTCTAAATCCAGCTGTAAACCTTCTTTTTCGTTTTCATCTTCACGCGCCGCCGCCATCTCCGGAGATTCATACTCTGTTTCAGGAGAACCCCATATCTTTAAGAAATGTTCAGCTTCCGGTGTCAACCATGCCGATTTTGTACCTCTACTCTTCCTAGGAGTACATCGTAAGAACATGCCATAATTATTCCAACCTTTAGATTAAGGTTTTAGAAACTTGCAATCCTGATTTGTATGACCCAGCCTTCCACAATCATAGCAATAGTCCCCAATATGTTCGTATCTAAGATCTTTCTTAATTCTTCTTCCATTCTTCTGATAATAGAAGGCCTGGGTTAAGGGTTTTGTCAACCTCAGATAAGGATATCTGATAACTCCGGAATGGAGTTATATATTCTATTGGTATTCTATCGTTTTGCGAACGAAATTAGCGTCATTCCGAATCGATTTTGGTATAGTTTGAGAGTTTGAGCATTGCATGTGTTGAATGTGAATCCGGGAGTTTTCCTACATCATTTATTGCGATATTTATCAAATTTTGTCACATTTGATCTTCGCAGGGTGTTCGTTTGGTGTTTTTCAGGAATGGAGCACGCGGGGAACAAGTGGAAGAGCGGAAACAAACTTCGGAAGTTAACGCAAGCTCAAGAGTTGAGAAAAAAGGCGAGTGATGATGATTCGAGTGCGAGAAGCACGGGAGATGAAGTGACGAGCCTTGAAGCACGTGAAGAGCTCATAATGGAGGATCGAGTGATGATACAAGGCTCGGGAGGTGATTGGAAGGCGTGCGCGACAAGACAGAAGAAGATTTTTTTTGGCTAAGTTCCAACTAGGTCGCACGACCTAGTCACTAGGTCGTACGACCTAGCTGGAAAAATCAGGCTGGTTTAACTAGGTCGCAAAACCTACTAACTAGGTCGCACGACCTAGTCCACAGGTCAACAACTGTAGGTCGCACGACCTAGTATGTAGGTCGCACGACCTACTTCGTGCACAAAATTTTCTGAAAATGCTTGGGGTTGTTTTGTAATTACTTCTAAGTTATTCTAAACACTTGGGAATCGTATTAGACTTGGTTAGGGCTTGTTTTTGGCCAATTAGACATTGTTTTTGACGAGCTGGGAGCTGGAGAATGATCGTGTCCTTGGAGATTCTTCGTTTTCCTTCTAAAATTTCTTCTTTTTCTTTAGTTTTTGGTTTATGATCATAAAACTTGATATTTTGATCATGTCTTGTAGTAGCTAAACCCTCCTATTGCTGGGGATTCTCACTAGGTATCTAGTGTTTGGTTTGGATTCATGTTTTGAGATTATTCTTCATGTTTTAGCTTAATTAATGCGAATCTATCTTGTTATGATTAGTTTCTGTTTGAGTCGTCATCTTTCTCACACTCAGCTACCGTGGGATTGATTTTAATTGCAATCAACATGGTAACTCTGTAGGTTGTAGTCGGGAAATTGAACTAATCACCTAATTGTATCATTACTTGGTAACTCGGTAGTGTTAATCGGCATCCTTAAATTAAAATAGTGAATCGTAATGCATATTTGGAACAAAATCAAGCTTGGTAACTCGGTTTGAATTAGCTTTAAGTATAGTAAGCTTGTTTGGTAATTCGGTAAGCTTTATTCTTGCTTGCTTAATAAGAGAGGCGCGTTAGTGTTGCATAAATCAAAACATAGTCTGCAACTACCCTAGTGATCCACGAGAATTCCGGGCATTTGTCTCATATTAGTTTCTTTCTAAATCACTATTCGTTAATCGTGAACTTTTCCACTCGGTTAATTAAGAATATTGTTCTCTTGGTTTTAGTAGAATTAGATAAACAAACAAACACGCTTTGACCACAAAAGGTTAAGAATAATAAATTAATTTACAAGATGTCTCTTGGGTTCGACAACCCGGTTTTCCGGATTTTATTACTACACCGACAACTGTACACTTTCAGTTGGAGCGTGTCAGTATCTCTGTTGATACAATCTCCACAAGTGTACAATTATCGCTCTATTAATAAATATGGAAGTAGGGTTGTCGAATCGTAGAATACTTGTTGTGGATCAATTAGGATGATTAACTTTGTGTGGGAAAGCTAGAGAGTTCTTACTAACTAAGAAAAGTAAATAACAAAGCAATTATTTAAATTGAGAGTAAAGTGGTGAGACAAATATCAGGATTTTCTCTAGGTTCACTAGGACCGTTAACGAATTAATTCTGAAACATAGATGACGATTTAATTTTCCAAACGAGCAATAATTCTAATCGAGTTACTCACCTACGTTCTTTGTGTTTGATCTGTGCTTTCAGGTTGGATATTTCCATGCATGTCCCGTTCTAGAGACGAGCCTTTGCACCCAAAATTTGAAGACCCGGAATCCCTGTTACGCGCACAAGGTAGAGACAAGAGGAAGACAAGCTCAGCTACGATGGATGACCAAACTAGATCTGAGTTTGAAAGGATTCGTAAAGGTATGCAAGATGTGGAAGAACTAGAACTGCAACTGTGGCTGATGCAGTAAACCGAGCAAGAGAAAATGAGCAGCTCAGAGCTCAGATGGCTGAGATGCAAGCAGCCATGGCACGCCTGAATCCACCACCATAACCCGGTGCAGGCGTTCCACCTGGAAACGATGGAGGTAATAACGGTGGAAATAATGGCGGCAACGATGGGGGGAATAATGCGCAGAATGTTGCGGCGCAGGTAAATAATGCTGAAGCTCATGAACGTCCGTCGGTGGACTACTTCAGAACTATGTCAGAAGGTTACCAACCCGCTATTGTCAGGCCTCAAATCAACACAACCCATTTTGAAATACGCCAGCCATTGATAAACATGGTTCAAGATGAGTGCCTATTTACTGGAGATGCAGGTGATGATCCACACCAGCACTTGCTCAAATTCGAGCAAATTACCTCTATTATGTATGATCAGAGAGTTCCACTCGAGAAGATAAAGCTCATTCTTTTTCCTTTCTCCTTTATCGAGAAAAAAAGACATGGCTTATGGAGCTTCCAGCAGGCAGTATCTCTACATGGGCAGAGTGTTGCCAGGAGTTTCTCAGGAAATATCTCCCGCCGTCCAAGGTTGCTCAACGGATGGCTGATATCAAAAATTCACGAAACAAGAAGATTAATCTTTGGGAGACACATGGAGAAAATTCAACCAGCTCCTTCGTAGATTCCCTACTCACGGAGATCCATGGTATAAACTCTTGCACTACTTTTATAATGCTCTAGACATGGAGACTGCAAATGAACTAGATGTGATGGCTCAGGGAAATTTTATGGGCCTAGGAGTGCAGAGATGCCAGGACCTGCTAAACAATGTGGCAAAACGTGAGTCCACGAGGTCCGCGACTCGTAGGAAAACGAAATATCATGGGGCACTTGTGACGCGATTTCTTAACGTGTATGCGCAAGTGCACGGTCAAGTAATATAGGGGTGGTATTTCAACCCCGATTTATCTATCCCACGAGGACAGGCTTTAGATTATCTAATTAGTTATTTAATTTAGAGTACGATACAAGAGGAAGGAGTTGATTGATTTATGAATTAAAATAACAACTAAGCTAATATTTTTGTATTTTGTTTTTATATTTAAGAAATAGATATGGAGAAACTAGGCAATCTCTAGATCACCTAGGGCTGTAGACGATTTCGGTTCAGCTATGTAACACGTAAATTCTATTCTAGTTCAGCCGGGTAATTGCAGTGACAATCTCCTATCGGTCTCATGTCATTTTACGTCTCGGTTAACTACAATCTCCTCTCGGTCTCATGTTGTCTACCGGTCCGTTCTAGCAGGTCATCTACTGGTACGATAACGGGTCCTGTCAGCCCACCGTTTCACGGAACCGCTAAATAATCCTACCGAATCTACCCACACTAGGCCAATCCTAACACTTCTCCTTTTAGGTCTCGGTGATTGAGGATCGTGTTCAAATTCTCTACACAATTAGGTTGAGTCACTGTCGTGCACTCATCTAATTAGCTAGCACGTCCGGGTAGCTACTCCATTCATACTAAAGATTAAGCATAGAACAAGAACGTGTAACTAGAACGAATATTAACTTTAAGCAATGAATTGATTCACAAAATAAACCCTAGTTTCTTTGAATATGAAATCATATCCTAATCGTGTCAATAGACTAAGATCAACAACAAGTTCAAGAAACTAACATTCAATTGAAGAATCAAATCCAAACGCATGAAAAAAAGTATCAAATCCGGAAAATAACCGTCTACATAACCCCTAGGCTCTCGTAGAGATGCCTAGCAAAGTATTTAGCTAAGAATAATCAACCAAACACGGTACAATAGTTTCTCCGTACAAAGATTGAGAAAGAAGAAGAAGAAATAAAAAACCTAGCTCTCCAATGGTGACTTTTTTGTGATCTCTTCTTCCCCGTCTTCTTTCTTCTCCTCCTCCCTCCGTTTTCTGCTCCAAATATGCGTGAATATCCTCTAAGTATCGTCCCAATACATTAGAATAGGACTGGACATTTTTAACTTTCAAGAAATTACCAAAAGAACCCAAAAAATTGCATCTGGCCGCTCTGTTCGCAAGAACGCCCGACTGTTCGTGCGAACAGTGTTCGTGTGAACAGGATTTTTGTTCTTATTTTCCAGCAGTCCCTTTTTCACCCTTTTTGCCATCTTTGACGAACCATATCTTTCTCGTCCGATCTCTGTTTTAGCTCCGTGACCTATCGTTGGAAATCTCTTTGAGTCTACTTTTGTTTGCCACTGGTCTCACTCTAAAATGTATTGTAGAACTCAAGATACAATCAAAATAGTGGAGATTGGTCACTTTTGCTCCTCCGACTTTGCTTCTCTTGCTTCCTCTTGAGTTTGCTTTGCTTCTGAAGTTCATTTCATGCCTCCTAGCCATCTTTAAACATCCGTTCCTGTCAAGACAACATGAACAATCATACCAAGCAATTAAATTTGACAAATAACATCGAAATATGCATCGAAACGCCTGGATTAACAATAAAGTGCTAAAAACTCAACTTTCTACGTTTTCTCAACAATCCTAGCGTACAACTCATATTCAACCCCGGAATCACGCAAAACGATATTAAATATGCAAGAAATATAACTCTAATAAAGAGTTATCAAATTCCCCCACACTACCCTTTTGCGTGTCCCGAGCAAAATCAATCCTCACACTACGTTTTAATCCACCGAATTGCATATAATTTTACTAGCCATGTGACACAAACAACACACACACCCAATAAAATCTATATGACTATAAACAATGAAACTCGATTATCAAACAATGCTAAAATTGAAACAACACAAACATAAATTTTTTTCTTTTTCGTTCGAGGTCGGGCAATCTCGGTATCACTAACCAAAATCATTAAGTTCTCACAAGTCTCTTTTGCAATTCACACAACCGCAATAAGGAATTGAAAATACAACGATCCTACGCACAAGCTCACTAAGGAGTCCCCAAACATCCACCAAAATCAATCCAAGATCCGGGCACGTCCTCTAGGTTAAAGGGTCTAGGCATCTTAAGTTCTAAGATAGTCTTTCGTCGCCAAGTCATTTGAGTTTTTCAGACCCTCTTAGCCGTTATTGCATTGAATGCAAGTTGTCCCAGTGATGGGAGACACAACTCCGTGTAATACGGCTTGACTATAATTTTCCCTAATTTCTCTAATCAGATTGAATCCAAATTCCCTTCGCGAACGGGGGCACATTAGGTTGTTCACCGTATCTAATCCAAGAGAAGATTTTGATTCTTTTTTTTCTTCATTCTCTTCTATTTTTTCAACCATGCATTTAGAGCTACTAAGTGTGGGCTTTTTCGGTTAGCTCTTGAAACCGCCTTAAGGGATGGTGGTGTACGCCCCCCGACTTCGTTTAGGTCGAGGCAACCGTACCACATGGAACCGACTCTACACGAAGGTCCACCCCAGATTTGCAAGAGGCCACAAGTTTCCACTTGAAAACAGACTATTCAACTACCCCAAAGACCAAATCCTCCTAGCACATTATAGGAACTAAAGGTATGCCCGACATCTACTTTCCACTTTTCCATGAATACCCGGGACTGTCTTTCATGAATCCGGTGCATAGGATACTAAAAATTAAGGTTTTCCCCACTACGGTGCTTCCTATTCATTGAGACTCTTTCATTGAACTCTTTCTAGTTTCAAGCATCATCACTTGCCCTTATTCTCAAAATTTTAAATTTCTCTGATTTTTCACTTTTCTAATTTTTTCTATTTTCTTTTTCGAGTTTTCCTAACTCTATACATTGGCCACTCTACTATTCACATAACATGGGTAGGGAGACTCAAAAATATAAAAGTGTAAACAATGCAGAAATTAAAGATCTAACACAATACGACAATATAATAAACACACTACTAACCACACTACTCACAATACTAACACAATCTACATGTAACAAGGCTATGCAAAAAAGACATGGCTAGCAAAAGTATACACAAAACCCCCCCACACTTAAGCGTTTCGTTGTCCTCAACGAATTTAGAGATATAATAAGAGAACTCATCGCTTAAATGTGTAGGCGATGGATCTACACAATTATCGCTCAAAACGTAGAACAGAGAGAGTTAAAGGTACCTGTGGTGCCCGGACCTACATGGGCACCATTGCCGCGAAACTGCAACAAGAAGGGGTCTTGTGGACCGTTGACAGTTTCCGCAAAAGTCTCACCTCGCGTCTAGATTCCGATGCACCTACTCAACATTCTCCAACACTGCATCAAGAAGGGGAACCCGTAGCGTCTTCTGTACATGTGTCCCTGCACACTGATTGAAAGTATTAAAGCAACTCTCTCTCATCCCTCAAAATCATATGGATAACTAAAAGAAATAATATAAATAAATAGCATCCTACTGTACATTAGATTGCCTCCCAAGCAGCGCTTGTAATTTAAGGTCGACAACCCGACCCGGTTACCTCAACCGACAAGGATAGTGGAGGTTGCTTTATCCCTCCACTTCTTCTTCTTCTTCCACCATCTCTTTTCAAGAACTTCACGTGTACCCCTGTGCTCTGAAAAAGGTGGACAGTTGTGGAAGCTGACTCCTTTCATTGATCTTATTGAGAAACTTCCACCAAGTACAACTTGGATCACATACATCCTTTTCCATAAATTCATCCCAGTAATACCTCCTTGGTGCTAGATGATCTTCAAATGACCCATGCAATTCATCCACACCCCCACAGTTGCTGACTTCCAACTCCTTGACTATGGCATATGGATGATCAATAGAATCGCCCATAGAACAAGAGATTGGAAGTTTCTCATCACATTCTTCCCCATAAGAATCCCCATACAGTAATTGTTCCAGCTCATCGCAGACTTGCGTGACATAGAATATGGAGAATTCATCATTAATCAGAGTTAGGGCTTTTACCTCAATATTACTGAGCACAAGTGTTTCATCAGCTTCATCGTCGGCACACCACATGCTTCCAATGATGGTGTCTTCCCATTCATGCCAAGGATGTGAGGGCGCCTGCGGTCTTGGCTCGCAATACGGCAGGTCTTCCCATCTTCGGTACACAGGTCCACCCAAGTCTGAATCAGAATCTGAGTCCTCATAAATGGAAGAGTCCCAATGGTTCCTGGACACTGCAGTCTTCGTTTGGCTCAGGTATCTCTTCTTCCATTTGTGGTGGGGATGATGAAGGTTCAATTTTTGGCTCACTGTCATATGGCACGGTCTCTTCCTGTGGCTCCTTAATGCTTGATTCCCCTGCTGTTGACAGTTTTTCTATTCGTTTCTTTATCCTCTCCAACATCTCCCTCACATATTCCCTACCTGTGGCTGAATCCTCTTGTGGTAATTGTGCAGCTATGGAAAAAAATTTGGCACACACTTCGATGTCATTAATAATACTACGCCATTCTGCCATAATTGCTGATGAGTCTTCCTGGTGCTGATGAAGCTGGGAGGCATGTACTCGACATGAGTCTGTACGTTCGTGCCAAATGCCGCATACGTAGCACCAAATTATGCATGCGTCCTCGTCTTCGTGGTTACCCCTGCAGTGGAAACAGTAGGGGGGACCTGAATAACAGTCTTCGCTCCACATGCTTATATTGTCTCTTGCTTCCTGCGTTCCTGAGAAACAAACTCACAAGACACCTGTGAAGCACATAAATATAGAATAAAAAATAATAAAACTAAAACTAAGATAAAATTACTCTAAACTAACTCCTAACAAAATAATCTACCGCTGTCCCCGGCAACGGCGCCAAAAACTTGACGCGAATTCTTAACGCGCTTAGACGCAAGTATGCGTTCAAGTAGTATTAGCGGTGGTATTCCAACCCCGAGTTATCTATCCCACGAGGACATACTTTAGATTATCTAACTAGTTATTTAATTTAGAGTACGGTACAAGAGGAAGGAGTTGATTGATTTATGAATTAAAATAACAACTAAGATAATATTTTTGTATTTTTTTTTATATTTAAGAAATAGTTATGGAGAAACTAGGCAATCTCTAGATCACCTAGGGCTGTAGACGATTTCCGGTTCAGCTATGTAACACGTAAATTCTATTCTAGTTCAGCCGGGTAATTGCAATGACAATCTCCTATCGGTCTCATGTCATTTTACGTCTCGGTTAACTACAATCTCCTCTCGTTCTCATGTTGTCTACCGGTCCGTTCTAGCAGGTCATCTACTGGTACGATAACGGGTCCTGTCAGCCCACCGTTTCACAGAACAGCTAAATAATCCTACCGAATCTACCCAGACTAGGCCAATTCTAAGACTTCTCCTTTTAGGTCTCGGTGATTCGGGATTGTGTTCAAATTCTCTACACAATTAGGTTGAGTCACAGTCGTGCACTCATTTAATTAGCTAGCACGTCCGGGTAGCTACTCCATTCATACTAAAGATTAAGCATAGAACAAGAACGTGTAACTAGAACGAATATTAACTTTAAGCAATGAATTGATTCACAAAATAAACCCTAGTTTCGTTGAATATCAAATCATATCCTAATCGTGTCAATAGACTAAGATCAACAACAAGTTCAAGAAACTAACATTCAATTGAAGAATAAAATCCAAACGCATGAAACAAAGTATCAAATCCGGAAAATAACCGTCTACATAAACCCTAGGCTCTCGTAGAGATGCCTAGCAAAGTATTTAGCTAATAATAATCAACCAAACACGGTGCAATAGTTTCTCCATACAAAGATTGAGAAAGAAGAAGAAGAAATAAAAAACCTAGCTCTCCAGTGGTGACTTTTTTGTTATCTCTTCTTCCCCGTCTTCTTTCTTCTCCTACTCCCTCCGTTTTCAGCTCCAAATATGCGTGAATATCCTCTAAGGATCGCCCCAATACATTAGAATAGGGCTGGACTCTTCTAACTTTCAAGAAATTACCAAAAGAACCCAAAAAATTGCATCTGGCCGCTCTGTTCGCACGAACACCCGACTGTTCGTGCGAACAATGTTCGTGTGAACAGGATTTTTGTTCTTATTTTCCAGCAGTCCCTTTTTCACCCTTTTTGCCATCTTTGACGGACCATATCTTTCTCGTCCGATCTCCGTTTTAGCTCGGTGACCTATATTTGGAAATATCTTTGATTCTACTTTCATTTACCACTGGTCTCACTCCAAAATGTATTGTAGAACTCAAGATACAATCAAAATAGTGGAGATTGGTCACTTTTGCTCCTCCGACTTTGCTACTTGCTTCCTCTAGAGTTTTCTTTGCTTCCAAAGTTCATTTCATGCCTCCTAGCCATCGTTTAGAATCCGGTCCTGTCAAGACAACATGAACAACCATACCAAGCGATTATATTTGAAAAATAACATCGAAATATGCATCGAAACGCCCGGATTAACAATAAAGTGCTAAAAAATCAAATTTCTACGTTTTCTCAACATTCCTAGTGTACAACTCATATTCAACCCCGGAATCACGCAAAACGATATTAAATATGCAAGAAATATAACTCTAATAAAGAGTTATAAACTTGTTAGTAAGATTGAGTCAATGGTGGAACAGAAATTTGAACATCAAAATGGCAGTTATGACTTCAATGTTCAGCAATACGAATCCATTGGCACATGTAAAATCATTCGGGGAGATGTGGCTGATGCGAATCAGGGATATAGTGAAACCATTGAATATGTTAACTACACGGGTCAACCACAACAGCAGTAGTGGTCCAACACTTATCATCCCAATAACCGCAACCACCCCAATTTCAGCTATGCCAATCCAAACAGCGGATTATATGCACCCTGCCAGAGGCCTAATGTCCCATACCAAGTACAAAGACAAGCTCCCCAACAACAAGCTCAACAACTAGAAGAATAAGAGACAAACGCTTTGTTGAACAAACTGTTGGCTAATCAAGATAGAATGGAGAGCAAAATTGTCTCCATGGAAGCCACAATGAAGAGCCATGAGTCGCAGATTCACCAGATAGCCAATCAAAATACTTGACTTCCACCTTGTATGCTGGCTTCTAACACAATTACTCCACCTGAGCAGTTGAAGGCTATTACGACTCGCAGTGGGACAACCACTAAGGATCCCCCATATCCTACCCACGCGCGAGCTGAGATGACCAAGGCTACTGAAAAATCATTGGACGAAGAAATTCTCGTGCCTACCGTGATTCCTCAATCAAAGGACACGAGTAAGAATTCGGAGGAGAAGCCTAAGCCAAAGGAGGAGTATAGCATGCATGTGCCATACCCGCAGAGATTGAAGAGCCAAGAGGATGCTAAGCACTTCAAGAAGTTTGTAGATATCTCCAGGAAGTTGCACATCAATATCCCCTTTGCGGAAGCCATCTCACAAATGCCAAAGTATGCAAAATTTCTCAAGGACCTCCTCTCTAATAGGTGGCGCATGGATGATTTTGATATCGTGACTCTAAATTAAGAGTGTAGCGCCGTTGTTCAAAAAGCTTTACCAACGAAGATGAAAGATCCTGTTCATTTCATCATTCTTGTTACATTGGGAGATGTTTTTCATGGGAGGACATTGTGTGATCTTGGTGCAAGCATCAATCTGAAGCCCACATCTATTTTTGAGTAGCTTGGTGTGGGGGAACAAAAACCGACTAGGATGTGCTTGCAGATGGCAAACCGCACCATAAATCGTCCAAGAGAAGTTTTGGAGTATGTATTAGTGAGAGTTGAAGGACTCATCTTTCCGGCTGATTTTGTGATCCTAGATATGGAAGCCGTGATGATGCACCTGTAGGGTTTTGATTCATGCATGCGCAACGGAAACAATAATTATCTATGCAAAACCCTCCAAGGATCACAAGTCAAGATACATAAAGATGGTAAAGGAAGAAATCAATAACACACCTTAGGGTTCTCCTTTGATGACTTCAAACGCGAATTGTGTCACGTTCTCTATGGTTGATCCACGCCTAGAGTTGATTCCTAGATCTCCCACTCCTTGGTGCTAGCCCGGAAAGAGGAAGAGGAAGAAGAATCACGCAAAACGAGACCAACAAGGGAGGTCTCGGCCTCCTTGTGGCCGACGGGACGGGCGGCGGGCTAAGGGCAGCGAGCTCCTAGCTTGCTTGCTCTTTTCTCTCCTTTTTGTTCTCTCCCACTATTGTTATGTTCAATTATGAGCATAAGTTGTGGGAAGGAAGGAAGGAATGTCCTTTATATAGTCCAACAACTCCTTGCCAACTACCTAAAGGACTTATTCTAGTCCTACTAGAATTCAATTTAGTCCCTTCCTTGCAAATTAGTCCCTACTAAGTTTGCAAGGTTTTGCAAAGTGATCCTTATAATTAATTAATCCAATTAATTAATTCCCAAATCTAGTTCAACTCTATATAGCGTGTGACCCCATAGGTTCTATCTAGTTGGTAGCAACTATTTGCTAATATGGAGTGGTTTCTAGCAAAACATCCATTCTAGCCAACTAATAGAATAGTCATCTTGACAACCTTTGTACAAGTAATTGTCTCATCCCTTTGTCTCTATATCCGGATTGGACACGAGACATACAAGTCACACTCGTATATCCAATCCATAGTTTCTCGATCCATGGGAATAGCCTTATTCGTGCAAATAACATCAATATCCGATATTGATTTATTTGAGTCTGGCCAGACATCTATAAGCACTATCCCTCGAGTGGCCTAGGATATTTTCTCCCGTTATGTGGGAGGGACAAATCCTTTCTACTTCCACTACGATCTCTAAGCTTGCTTCTTATTGTATCCAGTACACGCCTTTACAACTACCCAGTTACGGTGTAGCGTTTAACTCTACCAAGATCACAATAATCCACAACTAGAATATCTAGTGACTTCAAGTCTAAGGATGACAATACCATTGCACCGTGAGAAGCGCTTGTGACTCAACATAACGTGTATGTAGCCTTCTCGGAGATGGGTCAATCCAGTGCGACATTACCCCTAATGCACACCTATGTGTTGGATCATGATATCTCCATATCAATCCAACCCCATACTAGTCTATAGATGATTGTCCCATTAATCATTATACTGGACTAGGGATATTTAAGATAAACAACACAATTGTAAATCTAAGGACTTCATTATATTAAATATCCAATAAATAATAAATGAATTTCTAGCCACAAATAAATTCATACTAAACTAGATTGCCTCTAGGGCATCTATTCCAACAGTCTCCCACTTGCACTAGAGCCAATCTGGCGCATCTCATATGCCCATACTCGTAGTGTGCCCTTCATGCTTCCAATGCGTGAGCGGCGTTGTAAGCGGGTCTAACAGATTCTCATCTGTAGCAATCTTGCATATCCGAACGTCCCCTCTATCGATAATATATCGAATCAGATGAAACTTCCTGAGCACGTGCTTGGATTTCTGGTGGGACCTGGGTTTATTTGATTGCGCGATCGCCCCAGTGTTGTCACATTACAACTCGACTGGATCCTCAATGCTAGTAACCACACCAAGTTCAGAAAAAAACTTTCTGATCCAAACAGCTTCCTTTGCTGCGCCATTTGCAGCAATGTACTCAGCCTTTGTTGTAGAATCAGCCACCGTCTCTTGCTTGGAACTCTTCCACCTCACCGCTGCTCCATTCAGGCAAAACACATATCCCGACTGTGATCTAAAGTCATCTCTGTCGTTTTGGAAGCTTGCATAAGTGTAACCCCTTACACGCAACTCTTCCTCACCGCCAAATATCAAGAAAGCATCCTTAGCTCTTCTCAAGTACTTTAGGATGTTCTTGACTGCAATCCAGTGACTCTCACCTGGATTGGATTGGTATCTGCTTGTCATACTTAAGGCATATGAGACATCTGGTCTAGTACATAACATGGCGTACATGATAGATCCTATGGTCGAGGCATAGGGAATTCTACTCATGCGTTCCTTCTAAATTTCATTGGAAGGACAACCACTCTTCGAAAGAGTGATTCCATGTGACATGGGGAAGAATCCCTTCTTGGAATCTTGCATGTTGAACCGTTTCAACACCTTTTCAATATATGTATTTTGACTTTGGCCTAGCAGCCTCTTAGATCTATCTCTATAGATCTTTATACCGAGTATATAGGCTGCTTCCCCTAATTCCTTCATTGAGAAACACTTCCCTAGCCAATCTTTAACAGATTGTAGCATGGGAACGTCGTTTCCAATGAGTAGTATGTCATCCACATACAAGACCAGAAAAGCTACAGAGCTCTCACTAACCTTCTTGTAGACACAAGACTCATCTTCGTTCCAGACGAAGCCAAACTCTTTGACTACTTCATCAAAATGTCGATTCCAACTCCTAGAAGCTTGCTTCAATCCATAAATGGATCGTTGCAGCTTACATACATTGTTGGCTTGCTTTGGATCCTCAAAACCCTCCGGCTGTATCATATACACGTCCTCGAGGAGATTCCCATAAAGGAATGCTGTTTTTACATCCATCTGCCAAATATCATGGTCGTGGTACGCTGCAATCGCAAGTAGGGTTCGGATGGATTTGGTCATAGCGACTGGTGAAAAGGTTTCATCATAGTCAATACCATGAATCTGTCTGAATCCTTTAGCCACCAATCGGCCCTTATAGGTAATCACATTACCGTCCATGTCGATCTTCTTCTTGAAGACCCACTTGCACCCTATGGGCCGCGCCCCTTCGGGTGGTTCCACCAAAGTCCATACTTTATTGGTATACATGGATTCCATCTCGGATCTCATGGCTTCTAGCCACTTCTGAGAGTCTGGGCCCTTCATGGCCTCTTCATAGGTAGTAGGCTCATCATCTATGAGCATCGTGTCACCGGAATCGGTCACGAGAAGTCCATACCTCTCGGGTTCCTGGCGCACTCTACTAGATCTACGAAGCTCTTGTGTTACCTGAACAGGTTGCTCCACAACTGCTTGTTGTTCCTGTTCATGTTCCATTATCGGTTCAGTGATTTGTGGTTCTTGAACCTCTTCAAGTTCTACAGTCCTCCCACTTGCTTCTTTAGAGACACACTCTCTTTCTAGAAACACGCCGGTCCGGGCAACAAAAACTTTGTTCTCGGTTGGATTGTAGATGTAGTAACCCTTAGTTTCCTTAGGGTACCCCACAAACTTACACTTATCCGATTTCAGCCCTAGCTTGTCTGATTGTAAACCTTTTACATAGACATCGCAGCCCCAAATCCTCATGAACGACAGTGTGGGACGCCTCCCACTCCACATCTCATATGGTGTCTTCATGACTGATTTAGATGGAACACGGTTAATGGTGAAAGCTGCACTTAATAGAGCGTGGCCCCAAAATGATAATGGAAAATCGGTTTGACACATCATAGATCGAACCATATCCAATAGGGTTCGATTCCTCCTCTCAGACACGCCATTCCATTGTGACGTTCCGGGTGGAGTGAGTTGGGACACGATCCCACACTCTCTAAGATAGTCGTCAAACTCTTGGCTCAAGTATTCTCCTCCACGATCCGATCGTAGAGTCTTGATACTTTTGCCAAGTTGCTTCTCTACTTCATTCTTGAATTCTTTGAACACTTCAAAGGATTCAGATTTTGCCCTCATAAGGTACAGAAATCCATATCTACTGTAATCATCAGTAAATGTAATGAAGTAGACGTAACCACCCCTGGCAGGCGTGGCAAATGGCCCACATACATCAGTATGTATGAGCGCCAATTGCTCAATAGTCCTTCCACCTTTCTTATTGAAAGGGGACTTTGTCATTTCCGAATAAACAAGCCTCACATGTCTCATATGATTCAAAATCAAATGAGTCTAGTAATCCATCCTTATGGAGTCTAGATACACGTTTCTCATTTATGTGGCCTAAACGACAGTGCCATAAATAAGCAGGATTTAAATCATTTATTTTAATCCGCTTGGTATTAATGTTGTAGACATGATTGCTTAGATCAAGGACATACAGTCCATTAAATAATTGCGCACTAAAACAGTGAATATTATTCAAATAAAAGGAACAACAATTGTTCTTTATTGAAATAATAAAACCATCCTTGTCCAAAAAATAAATAGAAATAATGTTTCTGCTCATAGCAGGCACAAAATAGCAATTATTTAGTTCTAAAACTAATCCTGAAGGCATAGATAGCTCGCACACGCCTATGGCCAACGCATCAAATTTTGCTCCATTCCCTACGCGCAGATCTACTTCTCCTTTAGCCAATCTTCTACTTCTCTTTAGATCTTGCATATTTCGACAAATATGAGATCCACATCCAGTATCTAATACCCATGATGTAGAGACAGTTAAATTGACATCTACAACAAAAATACCTGGTGGTGGTGGAATCACTATTTCAAGCCTCTTGTCCTCTAGATATTTTGGGCAGTTCCTCCTCCAGTGTCCAGGCTGACTGGAGTAGTGACACTCACCTTTAGTCACACCTTTGGCAATGCCACTAACAGGCTTAAGGGCAGGTTCCTTGGACTTGGCAACTGACTTACCTTTGCCCTTGGAGGATGAGGCAAACCTTTTGCCCTTTCCTTTCTGCACCATCATAATGGCCTTGCCCTTACCCTTGTTGATGCTCTATTCAGCTGTGCTCAACATATTGAGAAAATCTGGCAGTGATTTCACGATCTCGTTCATGTTATAGTTCATGATGAACTGTCCATAACTCTCGGGCAACGATTGCAACGCGAGATCGGTTGCCAACTCTTGGCCGGCCGGGAACCCCAGTCGGGCGAGATTCTCCAAGCACCCGATCATACGGAGTACATGGGGTCCCACCGGGTTCCCTTCTGCCAGATGACACATGAACAGTGCCTTAGAGACCTCATACCTCTCTACCCTTGCCTGCTCTTGAAAGAGCTGCTTCAGATGCTCGATCATATCGACAGCATTCATGTTTTCGTGTTGCTTCCGAAACTCAGAAGTCATGGTGCATAGCATAAGGCAGGCCGCATCATTAGCGTCATCAACACTCTTTTGATACGCCTTTAGGGCAGCAGGTGTTTGGTTCTCTGGACCTTCTGGTACGTGCCCCTCTATTGCGTACAGTTTCTTCTCTTGCTTGAGAACAATTCTCAAGTTTCTGTACCAATCAAGAAAGTTGGTTCCAGAGAGCTTATCCTTCTCAAGGACCGATCGTAGGGAATGTTGTGAACTCGATGAGTTGTTTGCCATTTGGAATTCTACAAAAGGAAAATACGCAATTTTTAGTATTTGTGAATTTTTGACTATATTCAATAATGGCTTGTTTATCAAATATAGCTCCCACTATTTTTCTACGGATTAATAACCCTGAAGATATTAATGCGGAAAATATCCATATCTTTTCGAGTGGGCCAAGATCCATGTTTCATCTCCTTATGAGCTTGCTTTAGCAAGTCACCCATAATTTGACTACTTTAGGTAGGAACAATTCCAATTGCATCCCTTATGCAACTCGTGGTTCAATTTGGCAAATAGCTCCTTATTTATCCATCCATATGTATAATCCCAATTGATTACCTCTAGGTTTCTTAATCATATTAATAGCCCACTTGTGTTCAACCTCTTATTTAAACAATTGCACATTAATAGCTTGTGCCATCGCATTCCATCATTATGAACCAAGTCGCCATGCTTTGGCACGCACGAACTTGATAAATAATGATGATAATGAGTGTTTAAATAACGAGAAGGTAAGAACACAATATTTGAATTTTGAGGTATTTTAAATTCAATTTTAATTTGTTTTGTGATCAAAATCAACTAATCTATCTATTTGAGTTTGGGCAAAACTCCAAATAATAGATCCGGGTTGTCTAATTATCTTATTATCCTAATTGCATGCATCATCCATACACCAACCACACAATAATAATACAATAAAGTAAACAACCACAAAACAAAAAATTAAACGTGATGTGGATATGGCCTTTTCTACCTAAGATAATTCCAAGCCAATGGAATTATCTATGAACCCTAAAAGCGAACACATCTCCATGCGTCTTGATCTTTTGGTTCATCCTTCATAGTCATGCTCCATGCTCCATGCTCCATCTTTTGTGGCTCCTTTTGGCTTTGGGCTTCTTTTATTCAATCTTGGCTAAAAATCTACTTTATCTAGCACTAATTAACTTCTATAATAAATAAAATAAATCACACAAGTTGAAAAAAAAAGGCAGGCAGGCCATAAAACCCTAATTAATTATTACAATTAATTGATCAGCTCGCAGGCCGTAAAACCAAACCACAAAATTAAACATCCACATCAAACCACATCCTAAGGCCATATCCAATCACCATGCGAATTGCACATAAACAGTTAAAATCCAATTTTAACGCGCTTGGTCAATTTTAATTGATTTTAGGATTTCTAGGGTTAAAACGGTCCATGGGCCCAACAATCAAATTGCCCGGGCCCAAAAAGGTGAACCGCAAGGCTTTAGGGCCGGCCCGGCCCCTTAACCCACGCGGCTAGGCCTCGGGCTAGGGCCGCCCGGCCCTAGGGCGGCCAAGCTTGGGCGGCAAGCAAGAGGGGCGGTCCCCTAGGGGGGGTCGAACCTCCTTGAGGGAGTTGTTTCCAAAAGAACTCCCTTGCTTGGTGCCCAAGTTTGGTTGTTTCCTTGTTTTGGAAGAACTCCTTCTTCCCCAAGGATGTCCAAACCCTAGATCTAAGATCCTAAAATTTCCCAAAACTCACTAATTCATGCATCCAATGCAAAATTAGATCTTGTTATGATAGATTATTGACAAATTGCATCCCATGCTTGATTTGTCTTGTTTTACGTGATAAACAATCAATTTAAGGTGTAAAAAAACTGAAACGTAACACATAAACCACGTTTATGCTCTACGACATGTGGCTCTGATACCACTTTAGGGTTTTGATTCATGGATGCGCAACGGAAACACATACAATCATAAAACCATGCAAAACCCTCCAAGGATCACAAGTCAAGAGACATAACGATGGTAAAGGAAAAAAATCAATAACACACCTTAGGGTTCTCCTTTGATGACTTCAAATGCGAATTGTGTCACGTTCTCTATGGTTGATCCACGCCTAGATTTGATTCCTAGATCTCCCACTCCTTGGTGCTAGGCCGGAAAGAGGAAGAGGAAGAAGAATCACGCAAAACGAGACCAACAAGGGAGGTCTAGGCCTCCTTGTGGCCGACGGGGACGGGCGGCGGGCTAGGGGCGGCGAGCTCCTAGCTTGCTTGCTCTTTTCTCTCCTTTTTGTTCTCTCCCACTCTTGTTATGTTAAATTATGAGCACAAGTTGTGGGAAGGAAGGAAGGAAGGTCCTTTATATAGTCCAACAACTCCTTGCCAACTACCTAAAGGACTTATTCTAGTCCTACTAGAATTCAATTTAGTCCCTTCCTTGCAAATTAGTCCCTACTAAGTTTGCAAGGTTTTGCAAAGTGATCTTTCAAATTAATTAATCCAATTAATTAATTCCCAAATCTAGTTCAACTCTATATAGCGTGTGACCCCATAGGTTCTATCTAGTTGGTAGCAACTATTTGCTAATATGGAGCGGTTTCTAGCAAAACATCCATTCTAGCCAACTAACAGAATAGTCATCTTGACAACCTTTGTACAAGTAATTGTCTCATCCCTTTGTCTCTATATACGGATTGGACACGAGACATACAAGTCACACTCGTATATCCAATCCATAGTTTCTGGATCCATGGGAATAGCCTTATTCGTGCAAATAACATCAATATCCCATATTGATTTATTTGAGTCTGGCCAAACATTCTATAAGCACTATCCCTCGAGAGGCCTAGGAAATTTTCTCCCGTTATGTGGGAGGGACAAATCCTTTCTACGTCCACTATGATCTCTAAGCTTGCTTCTTATTGTATCCAGTACACGCCTTTAGAACTACCTTGTTACGGTGTAGCGTTTAACGCTACCAAGATCACAATAATCCACAACTAGAATATCTAGTGACTTCATGTCTAAGGATGACAATACCATTGCACTACGAGAAGCGCTTGTGACTCAACATAACGTGTATGTAGCCTTCTCGGAGATGGGTCAATCCAGTGCGACATTACCCCTAATGCACACCTATGTGTTGGATCATGATATCTCCATATCAATCCAACCCCATACTAGTCTATAGATGATTGTCCCATTAATCATTATACTGGACTAGGGATATTTAAGATAAAAAACACAATTGTAAATCTAAGGACTTCATTATATTAAATATCCAATAAATAATAAATGAATTTCTAGCCACAAATAAATTCATACTAAACTAGATTGCCTCTAGGGCATCTATTCCAACAGTCCCCTTTATCCAGGGATGTCCATTCTTAGCCACAAGGAAGACCATTAATTATGTAGCTAACGGAGAATTGACGATGAGGATCAATGATGAGAAAGTTTCCTTCAACGTTTTTGAAGCCATGAAGTTTCCCGCGTATGCGGTGAGTGAGCAGTGATTTGGTGTGGAGGCAATTTATTGGATGAGGAGGAAGAAAATTTATCGGAGCGGCTGTATGAGGAACTTGCTCTACTTAACTCTAGCGAAAAAGATCAAGCTATGGAGACCCATTGGCGCCAACCCTACCCCTCTTTAATGAGGGAAGCAGGAAGACTCTTATTCCTTCTCTTGACATTGCTCATGTTTTAGAGTTAAAATCTTTACCTACACATTTGAAATATTTATATCTTGGATCTAATGATACTTACATGTGATTGTGTCTTCTTGTTTGGACAGGGAACAGGAGGAGCAGTTGTTAAAGGTGTTGCAGGAAAGGAAAGCAGCTATGGGGTGGACCACATTAGATTTCAAGGGGATCAGCCCCACAGTTTGCCAGCACAAGATCCGGCTCATGGAGGATAGGAAGTCGGTGGTCCAGTTTCAACGCCGCCTCAACCCTCATATGTAGGAGGTGGTGAAGAAAGAGGTGCTTAAATGGTTGGAGGCAGGCATCGTCTACCCGATTTTCGACAGCACATGGACTAGCCCAGTGCAGAGAGTCCCTAAAAATTGTGGTAATACTGTGGTGGAAGGGGAGAAAGGTGATCAGATTGCTACCCGTACTATTACTGGGTGGAGAGTTTGCATGGATTACCGCAAACTCAATGATGCCACATTGAATGATCATTTTTCCCTTCCATTTGTTGATCAGATGCTTGATAGGCTGGCGCATCATTCTCATTATCGCTTTCTGGATGGGTACTCTGGGTACAACCAGATCGCCATTAAGCCAGCGGATCAGGAAAAGACGACATTCACATGCCCCTATGGGACTTTTTCTTTTCGACGCATGCCTTTCGGGTTATGCAACGCACCTGCTACTTTTCAGAGGTGTATGATGTCGATCTTCTCTGATATGATGGAGCATAAGTTTGAAGTGTTCATGGATGACTACTCATTGTATGGTGATAGGTTCGAAGACTGCTTTCAGAAACTTGCCCGTGTTCTGGATAGATGCATTGACACCAACCTAGTGCTCAACTGGGAGAAGTGTCATTTCGTGGTCACTAAGGGAATTGTTTTTGGGCACAATATCTCCAAAAAATGTTAGAGGTGGATAGTGCCAAGATTGAGGTGATCGAGAAGCTCCCTTACCCTACTTTTGTCAAAGGGGTTAGAAGTTTCTTGGGACATGCGGGGTTCTATTGGCGCTTCATTAAAGATTTCTCGAAGATCACAAAGCCTTTGTCTGGGTTGCTTGAGAAGGATGCAGTTTTTTATTTTAATGTACAGTGCAAGTCAGCTTTTGATCTGCTCAAGAAGAAGCTGATTAGTGCACCCATCATCACCACGCCGGACTAGACCCTACCATTTGAGCTTATGTGTGATGCTAGTGATTATGCCGTGGGAGCAGTTCTGGGAAAGCGGAAGGATAATGTAGCTCATGTCATCTATCATGCTAGCCGGACCTTGAACAATGCACAGGTAAACTATTCTACTACCGAGAAAGAAATGTTAGCAATTATTTTTGCATTGGACAAGATTCGGCCGTATCTTGTGGGTTCTCAGGATACTATCTTTACGGACCATGTTGCACTCAAGTATCTATTCACCAAGAAGGATGCCAAGACGATATTGATCCAGTGGGTATTTTTGATGCAATAATTTGACATAGAGATCAAGGACAAGAAAGGGGTGGAAAATTTAGTGGCTGGCCATCTATCGCATTTGGAGATTAAGAAGCATGAGGAGGTACCAATTAGAGATGAATTTCCAGTCGAGCAGCTTATGGTAGTGGTTGCAGCGATGCGTTGGTTTGCTGACTTGGCAAATTTCAAGGCACTCAATATATTCCCCAAAGATATGTCCTCCCACAAGAGAAAGAAATTCTTTGCAGATATGCGACAATATTTCTGGGATGACCCTTATCTGTTCAAGCTGGGAGCGGATAATGTATTGCGGAGGTGTGTAGCAAAGCCATACACACTAAATATTCTCAGAAACTACCACGAGTTGAACCGTGGAGGTCATTTCGGCAAATCACGCACAATGGCAAAGGTACTTCAGAGTGGTTTCTTTTGGCCTACATTGCATAAGGATGCCCATCTATTTGTGCAGCAGTGTGACCGGTTTCAGAGAACCAGCAATATTTCCAACCGGAATGAGATGCCTCAAAATTTCCTGTTGGAGGTAGAGCCGTTTGATGTGTGGGGCATTGATTTCATGGGGCCATTCCCCTCTTCCCTTAGTAATATCTATATTATTTTTGCTGTTGATTATGTGAACAAATGGGTAGAGGCGATCGCTTGTCCCAAGAATGATGGAGCTATCGTAGAGAGATTTGTGCGCAAGAATACTTTTACGCGGTTTGGGACGCCCAGTGCCATTAATTGTGATGAGGGATCGCTTTTCGTGAACAGGGTCTTTCCAATGTCTTGAGCAAGTATGGTGTGAAGGCACACAAGATATCACTGGCCTACCATCCAAAGTCGAATGGGCAAGCTGAAGTGTCTAACCGAGAGATCAAGGGAATTCTAGAGAAGACAGTCAATCCGAGACTCAAAGATTGGTCCCAACACTTGGATGAGAGTCTATGGACATACCGGACATCATACAAAACTCCCTTGGGCATGTCTCCCTATCAGCTAGTATTTGGGAAGTCATGTCATCTCCCGGTAGAACTTGAGAACAAGGAATTTTGGGCTTTGAAGAAGATCAATGTGGACGCTAAGCTCTCAGGGGAGCAACGAAAGCAAGCATTACTTGAACCTGAAGAATTTCGGTTGATGGCCTACGAGAGTGCAAAAATCTGCAAGGAAAGGACCAAACAGTGGCACGACAAGCATATCATACCGAGGGACTTCAAGGTTGGACAGAGGGTGTTGATATTCAACGCCAGGCTGAAGCTATTTCCAGGAAATTTAAAGTCTAGATGGAGTGCCCCATATACGATTACTACAGTCTATCCATGGAGTTCTCTTGAGGTGGAGGATGCAAAAGGGGGCCGGTTCAAAATAAATGGCCAGAGAACAAAGCCGTATGTGGACGGGAATTTCATTGAAGTTATTGAATGGCTCCATGCGATTCCAGCTATTTGGTTCTCTCTGAGGTAACTAGGTTGAGCCGTCGGCCATAAATTACAAGCGCTTGTTGGGAGGCAACCCAACCTATTTACTGCTGTAGTGTAGGATTTTAAATATTGTGTTGTATATACGTTATTTCTTTTATGTGTTTTGAGAGGTGCGAGAGAGTGGGACTAATATTTCCAATGAGTGTGTGCAGGAATTCTAGGTGAAAGGCCTATTCTGGATCCCCCTTTTTGATGCGTGTGGAGAAAAGTTCACAAATCAAGAAAAAGCAGTCCAAAACGCGTATCGGGGTCCGGAATGAAGAATAAGGTGGAGGACGTCATTCCAACACACACTCAACACATGCACCCCAGGAGAAGCGCGTATCCGGACTCCCCGTCTTGATGCAAGTGAAGAATGCCGTGAAGAAAAATCGAGAAATCTGACACATTGGCACGAATTACGAGGTGATTTTATGCAAATGAGACTGTGAGTTGAAATGGTGAGTGCCAATGTGTGGGGGTTGTCGAGAGCTTTATGTTGATATGTGGATCGCATGCATCAGAGTCTGGACGCGAGAATTGTGGCCATTTGGATGTTTTCGTGAATAAAAAGCGGTGAAAAACATCCAAAAATGGCGAAAAAGGTCAAAACTATGGGCTACCGATCTAAATTGTGAAACGGCATGTTGGATTCCAAGTGTGGGGGTGAAATATCATGTTTGGACTTATCGGGAGATGTTGCAAGCTTAAAATTCAAGAAAAAGCATGCCGAGAGAGAGATAAATTTTTGCGGACTGGTAACTAGGTCGCACGACCTACTTAACCAAAACAGAGGTATTATCTAGGTGGCACAACCTAGTTTTCGGTGGTTTCAGTTTGGTCCAAGGGGGTGCTAAGTGTAATTTGAGGGGGGGGGGGGGGGGTTGTTGTCATTCATCAGAAGTAAAGTTATCACTTCTGATAACTTGAACTCACGGTTAAAAGAAAAAACAAAACCCTCTTCTCTTCCGATACCCGACCCTCTGCTCTCTCACTCCCCTTTCACCTCCATCACCGCCACACCACCACCACGTAAAATCGCCGGCCACTACTGCCACACCGTCGACGCCCTTTGTCTTTGCTCAGACCGACCCTACCACTCCACCAAACCTGATGTCTCCTCCCTCTTCTCCTCCATCACCGCTCCTTCAAATTCATCACTGCCCACAAATCTGACCGCCACCACTGCAACCTCGCAGGCGCATGAGGCTTTTGAGGGCATGGAGTCGGAGTTTTCTCAGTTAAGGTAGTAATTGGGGGTGAAAATCAGCGAGGAGAAAATCAAGGGTTTTGACAATTCAAATATGAAATTCAAGAAATTGAAGCTAAATTGGAAGAAATGGAAACCGCAGTTTTGACGGGGACATCGCAAGGAGCACGTGGGAGTCTTCAATTGCAATTTTTTTTCGAAAAAATTCGACAGTAAAAATTTGACCCTTTCTTGTCGATTTTTTTGCGAAACGACACCCGTAAGAACGGAACCCCGGGTGCCCAGGTACAATTCTTTCTCTAACAATTCAATTTCATTGAGTCTAGGCACATTGAGTAAAAGCCCATATTTTTATTGTTGTCTCTTAGTTGCGACGTTTGGGGGCGATTGACTAGTGTCCTATGACTTAATTGTTAATTGCGTACTTGTTTCTTTTCAGTACACACATCCTGACACCGTGCACGTAGTGTAATTTTAACTGTCACATTACTTGCTACTTTCCTGTGCCAATGTCGAGTCGTGATAAAGGAAAAGGTAAACCCGTAGCTAAAGGCAAGGGTGTAGCCACGAGTAAAAATTTGACCGGGGAAAAGAGAAGGAAACAAAAAGTAGTCACCGATAGTCATGACAAGTATCTCCCTGAGGAAGACTTGAGAGAGACGGGGGGAGCGGGTTGCGACCTAGAGGAGAGTGATACTTTTTGGGTTACGGGGAGCATGGTTTCACCAGGCTCACCGGACCCTGATTAGTTAGGACAAAATGAACCGGACACAATGCCGGTAGTGAAGGACGAGAGAGAGTCTAGTCCTAGGTCTAATTTTGACCCATACACCGGAGCGTTTTGTGACTATAGATTTATGTTTCTTCAGGCGCATGCTAAGTACCACCAGCGAAGAGAGAGTGTGATCAGGGGGGCAAATGTTGATAAATGTTTCCCGTTCCAAGATGAGATGACCCAACAGATTAAGGATTTCATGGAGAAAGAGAATCTTGCAGGGTGGTTTGAGATCATCAAGGAAAACGCGTGTTCAGAGCTTATGTTGGAAATTTATGTGCACGCTAAGTTCTGTGGGATGGCGAAGGGCCCGTAGGAATCTTTTCTCCGACTACCATAGCTGAAGCCCTAAAATGGCCACCACTAGAGGGTCACTATCACTTCGAGGCCACAATGGAAATGAAAGTAGAGGAGTTGATGACTTTAGTGTCGACTTTTGATTCTGGTGAGGTGATAGGAGCGCCTTGGGACACCCATGCGAGCCAGGATGTACGAAAGTGGACGGTTGCATCCAACCGCTTACTTCGTCGGACGCGTTGGTTAGTTAACATAGTGGAGGCATGGGTTGAAAGTGTATCGCTACAGAACCATGTAAGGTTCGAGTGGTGTGTTATGGCCACGTGTTGGTATCATGGTCAGCGATTCAATGTCCCAAAGTGCATTTATAGGAGTTTTAGTGCAAGGCTTCGGGACTCTAACCGTCGGGCAGCTGGTTTTGGGTATTTGCTAAAGCACTTGGCGACTAAGGCCGGTGCTGAGTTTTATGATGGAGACCGTGAACCTGAACCCCCGAGACTCTAGACTACTGTGCCTGACCCAAAGAAAGACCAGGTCGTTGTGGAGAGTAGCCAGGACCCACCTAAAAAGGGGGCTAAGAAGGGCGGTCAGGGTAAGGCCCCGACTGTGAGTGGTGAGTTGAGTCAGACTAATGTTAGCCTCGAGGCCACTTTGAAGGCCATGCAAAAGATGATGCTCACTAATGAGAAAAAGGATGAGGCTCGATGGCAAGCGGCGGAAAGGAAAGCCAAGTCAAGGGCTTTTCATGCGCGACGGAACCAACGCCAGCTAGGTGAGATGCTGTATAGGCAGAATCGGTGGTTACACGAGCTCGATAAGGAAGTCAGTGTGACACTGACTCCGAGCCCTCATAAGGTGATGTACGAGTCAAGTGCCAACTTGGATGGCACAGAGGAGAGCGAGTAGACCTGCCGTCCCTCGCATTAGAATGCCGAGTCCCTTTTTTTTATCTCTGAATTTGTTGGGGACAACGAAACATTCTAGTGTGGGTGTGAGATTTTCTGAATATTAGCCAAGTCCGTGTCTGCATGGACCAATTGCATATAGGATGTTTGTGTGGTAGTGTGTGTTTTGTGGTCCTCGTCTTAGTGTTTTGTAATAGATATGTGTTTGTATTTTATGATTGCACGTTTTCTTATTTTGAGTCTACCTACCATCGAGTCGTATCGAGTCTTCTTTCGAATGGTCGTGCATTTAGAGCATAGGATATTAAAAAAAGAAAAAAAAAAAAAAACTAAAAAAAAAGGAGAAAAAAAATAGAGAGATGGAATAAATGAATAAATTGGAGCTTAATGTAAATCGAGTGGTGGATCGACTACTTCATTGATGGCGGTATTCATTTGTGCACAATTCATGACGGTGGCCACGAAGATCGTAATTGTACCGGGGTTTGAGGGAATCGACGGCCGGAGACGGTGAGTTTCGGGTTGCGGTTTCTATCATCGTGGTGAGGGTGTGTCTGATGTGGGTTTAATTGTGAGAATGTGACGCTTTAGGACTTATAAATTAGGATTATCCTTATGTCCATAAGCCTCATCATTCTAACCCGTTAGTGGAATAGGAGCTCCGACCTTGAACGTGGTATAGCCTAGCGTAGCCTCTTATTTTTGTCGGCACACGCGAAGAGGTAGGTTACTCTTGTGCTTAGTAAGGCTAGGCTCTCTATACGATATAAGGGAAATTCTCGTTGTCGAGTTTAGTTTCAATTCACGCCTTGTCCCTAAATTGATCATCGCTCCATGAGAACCAATTTAAGAACTTGAGATTGCCAGATCTCGCCAAAAAGATATATAAATTAAGTTTCATGTTTGTGTGTAATTATATGTTTTTAGGATCGAGTCTGATTTGCATCACATCATATTTTTGCATTAATCGAGTTGTGAGTCGAGTATTGTTACAAGTTTGCTAATATTCGGTTGTGTATGCAATGTGGTGGGTTGAAAGTTAGTTGGTTATGTGGCTCGGTCGGGATTTGAAAGTTGGGATTTGCTCGGGACGCTTAAAAGATAGCGTGGGGGTATTTGATTACTTCGGAATGGACTTATATATATTCTATTGGTATTCTATCATTTTGCGAGCGAAAATGGAGAATTTGGCGTCATTCCGAGTCGGTTTAGGTATAGTTTGAGAGTTTGAGCATTTCATGTGTTGAATGTGAAGTCAGGGTGCTTTCCTACATCGTTTATTGCGACATTTATCATATTTTGTCACATCTGATCTTCGAGGGGTGTTCGTGTGGTATTTTTCAGGAACAGAGCACGCGGGGAGCAAGTGGAAGAGCGGAAACAAACTTCGGAAGTTAACGTAAGCTCAAGAGTTGAGAAAAAAGGCGAGTGATGACAATTCGAGTGCGAGAGAAGCACGTGAGATGAAGTGACGAGCCTTGAAGCACGTGAAGAGCTTATAATGGAGGATCGAGTGATGATACAAGGCTCGGAAGGTGATTGGAAGGCGCCCGCGACAAGACGGAAGAAGAAAAAAAAATTGGCTAAGTTCCAACTAGGTCGCACGACCTAGTCACTAGGTCGCACGACCTAGCTGGAAAAATCAGGGGGTTTAACTAGGTCGCACGACCTACTAACTAGGTCGCCCGAACTAGTCCACAGGTCGCACGATCTAGTATGTAGGTCGCACGACGTACTTCATGCGCATAATTTTCTGAAAACGCTTGGGGTTTGTTTGTAATTTAGACTTGGTTAGGACTTGTTTTTGGCTAGTTAGACATCGTTTTTGACGAACTTGGAGCTGGATAACGATCGTGTGCTTGGAGATTCTTCGTTTTCCTTCTAAAACGTATTCTTCTTCTTCTTTAGTTTTTTGTTTATGATCATAAAACTTGATATTTTGATCATGTCTTGTAGTAGCTAAACCCTCCTATTGCTGGGGATTCTCACTAGGTATCTAGGGTTTGGTTTGGATACATGTTTTGAGATTATTCTTCATGTTTTAGCTTAATTAATGCGAATCTATCTTGTTATGATTAGTTTATGTTTGAATCGTCATCTTTCTCACGCTTAGCTACCGTGGGATTGATTTTAATTGCAATCAACGTCGTAACTTCGTAGGTTGTAGTCGGGAAACTGAACTAATCACCTAATTGTATCATCACTTGGTAACTCGGTAGTGTTAATCGGGATCCTTAAAGTATAATAGTGAATCGTAATGCATATTTGGAACTAAATCAAGCTTGGTAACTCGGTTTGAATTAGCTCTAAGTATAGTAAGCTTCTTTGGTAATTCGGTAAGCTTTATTCTTGCTTGTTTACCAAGAGAGCCGTGTTAGTGTTGCATAAATCAAAACATAGTCCGCAACTACCTGATCCACGAGAATTCCTGGAATTTGTCTCATATTAGGTTCTTTATAAATCACTCTTCATCGTGAACTTTTCCACCCGGTTAATTGAGAATATTGTTCTCTTGATTTTAGTAGAATTAGATAAACAAACAAACACGCTTTTCCCACATAAGGTTAAGAAACATTAATTAATTTACATGAAGTCTCTTGGGTTCGACAACCAGGTTTTCCATATTTTATTACTACACCTAAAATTGTACACTTGCAGTCTGAGCGTGTCAGTATCTCTGTTGATACAATATGTGCAAGTGTACAATTATCGCGCTATTTATAAATATGGAAGATAGGTCTGTCGAATCCCAAAAGACTTGTTGTGAATCAATTAGGATGATTAACTTTGTGTGGGAAAGCAAGAGAGTTTTTACTAACTAAGAAAAGTAAATAACAAAGCAATTATTTAAATTGAGAGTAAAGTGATGAGACAAATATCAGGATTTTCTCTAGGTTCACTAAGACCGTTAATGATTTACTTCTGAAACACAGATGATGATTTAATTTGCCTAACAAGCAATAATGCTAATCGAGTTAGCAAGCTAGCTTTCTATGCCTAAGTCAAATTACAACCGAGTTACCAAGTTCTAAATATCGCTAAACCATATAATGAAGATTCTACACAATGCTCACAGTCTGTGGTTGATTTCTCTAACCAGTGACTACTTGCTTAATTCAATTATCCAGGCAATTCGTTTCTTTCACTAACCAATTGCCAATGATATTCCTACTGCAACGTCTCACAATAACAAGATAGAATAATATCATGAATTAAACATAGCAAAAATATTCATCATCTATTAAGTTTAAGCAAACGTGAATCAAACTCGTAATTTTGCAAAATGGATTAAAACCCTAGCTACCATTGAGAAATACCGATAATAAAATTAGCTACTTTGATACATGATCAACAATGATAACTTTACATTGATCATGATAAAAAAAATAATGAAATAGATAGAAAAGAGAGATCAAACGATGGAACCCTCGCTCTCACGACGAACTCCAAGCTCCAAGCCTTCCTTCCACGTGTTCTTACTTGTCTCCAGCAACCTAATCTGCCTCTACATCCTAAAACTCGTGATATATAGGGATGGGCACGATTTTCTAAGTAATTTTTCCGAATTTTCATTTCAGCCCCTCTAGTTTGCAATTCTCGCACAGAATTCGTAACCTAAACTTGCGCGGGCATTTTCTCCCTCATCCCGACTCCGGTTTGGGCCAATTTTATATTTTTGAAAATCCCTGGATGTCTTATTTCTAATGGCGTGGGACTTGCTTTGATATTCCTTTTGTAGCTCTAGATACAACCGAAGAGTGCACACTGGTCCAGTGCAACTTTACCGGCTTTTCTTCGTTTTGCTTCGTCTTCGCCGGACCATAACTTTCTTCTCCGGATTTTGATTGAGCTCCGTGACTTACCATTGGAAAGATATTTGATTATACTTCCATTTTCTACTAGTCTCACTATATAATACCTTGTAGAAAAAAATATATCATCCAAATAGTGAAGGTTGGTCACTTTTGCTCTTTTAACTTCTCTTCTCTTCATTCTCCTTGGCCATACCCGAGCTTTACTCATCTTCCCAACTTCGTTTCATTCCTCCTAGAATTTTTTTAGAATCATTTACTATAACTAAAACATGAAAAAGCATGCCAAGATATTATATTTTCTAAATGTTTGGAATCCAGAGGTGCCTTGAATGGACTCAAGCTTGGCGAGGACTTGGCGAGGAAAGGGGGCAAGAAACGGACCAAACGGAGGAGAAAAACAAAGAGAAAACAAGACGGTGGAGTAGGGTCTTTGTGCAAAGATTTTTCTCCTTCGTGCGAAGGTCTTCGTGTGAAGACTTGATGCCTTCGTACGAAGAGAATTGCCAGAGGCGGCAGAAAGTTGTTTCCTTGTTCGTTTAGCTCGGTTTTCGTTTTTCTTGGGAACCAAGTTGTATGGTAGGCCTATATAAAGGCTATAGGTCGTGCTCTACTTGTGTGGGCTGTATTCGTGGGTTTCTATCTAGTAAAACGGGGGTTTTCGGGTCGTGGAGGTAGCTAGTTCATAGCTAGTGAACCACGTTACATCGGTGTGTTCTTCTGTTCTTGTTTTTCATCAGTTACATCGTTCTCTAAGCTCTTCCCGGATCATAAAAAACTGGTATCAGAGCTTGGGTTGCAGTGTTCCAAGATCAAGGTGGAGCTATAGGGCTAGGGTTTCACAATCCGTGAAATTCATAGCTACTGTTTCACGATGAAGGTGGAACACGCGTTCGGGGCTCACGGATCTAGAAAAAGAGTTGCAGAGAAGATGAGGGATGAAAAAGATCGACAGGTTCACGGGGAGAAACAGCTTCAGCTTCTGGCAGATCAAGGTACGTGCTTTGTTGAAGCAGCAAGGCTTGTGGTTGCCATTGGCGGAAGATAAGGAAGAGGCTTCTACAACCACCAAGGAGTATAAGAAGATGGAGGAAAGAGCACACTCAACGATCATGTTGGGCTGGGCGGACGACGTGATCACAGGGGTTGCGGATCAAGAGACGGCTGAAGGACTATGGAACAAGTTGGAGAGCCTCTACAAGAAGAAGTCTCTCACCAACTAGTTGGTTTTGAAGCAACAACTCTTTGGTCTATGCATGGGGGAAAGTAAGGATCTAAGAGATCACTTGGATCTTCTTAATACTAGTTTGCTTGATTTGCGAAACAATAATGAGAATAAGTGATGAAGATGTCGCACTGATTTTTTTGGTGTCTCTACCACCGTATTATGAAGGGTTCGTGCAGAGTTCTTATGCTTGAAAAGAGACTCTCAAGTTGGAGGAGGTAAGATAAGCTCTTCACACAAGGGAGATGCAGCAGAGGACCGCATATCGGGGTTTAGTCGGGTTCGGGTCGGGTGCTTTCGTGGCATCCAATGGGGGTTATGGAAAAAGGAGGAACAAGGTACCTAAGTTTCCAAAGGATGTCTGTGCACTGTGTAAAGAGAAGGGTCATTGGAAGAGGGAGTGTCCAAAGTGGAAGGCTTTGCAGACTTGGCTGCAGACGCAAAGGTCGACTTCGTTCTTTGGGGCCCGTTGAGGGGGGGGGGGGGGTGGGGCAAGGGGGAATACGTGCTCTTGACGAGGAGGAGCAGGATCGAATAGGGGAGTCTCTGAAGAGAGAAAATGGAACGTGAAGGGGAAACATGCTGGGGGGTTTGTTGTATGGACTCGGTGGGAGTTGGAACAACAAAGAAACTTATTGTAGGAACTCGGTGGGAGTTGGAACAACAAGAGGAGGATTCCATTGCAGGAACTCGACCGTAGTTGGAGCATCGATAGGGGTTCGATTGCAGGAACTAGACGGGGATTGGAGCATTGTTGGGGGCACATGTTATAGGATTTCGGCGAAGATTGAACAACTTGTGATTGGGGCTAATGGAGAGAACCGGCTAATTCAAGAGAAAGAAGAAGAGAGGATTCAAGTCATGTTTGAGATTTGTTGGGAATCCAGAGGTGCCTTGAATGGACTCAAGCTTGGCGAGGAGCTAGCGACGAAGGGGGGGGGGGGGAGAAACAAACCGAACGGAGGATCAAAACAAAGAGAAAACAAGCAGGTGGAGAAGGGTCTTCGTGCGAAGACGTTTTGCCTTCGTGCGAAGACTCGATGTCTTCGTACGAAGAGAATCGCCAGAGGCGGAAGAAAGTTGTTTCCTTGTTCCTTTAGCTCGGTTTTGGTATTTCTTGGGCACCAAGCTGTATAGTAGGCCTATATAAAGGCTATAGGGTTTTCTCTACTGGTGTGTGTTGTATTTGTGGGTTTCTCTCTAATAAAACGGGGTTTTTCAAGTCGTGGAGGTAGCTAGTTCATCGCCAGTGAACCATGTTACATCGGTGTGTTCTTGTGTTCTTGTTTTTCATCAATTACATCGTTATCTAAGCTCGGCCCGTATCATAACACCAAATAACATCTAAAACGTATAGAAATGCCCGGACTAGCAATAAATCATAACAATCTCATTCTACAAAAGAATTGTCCTAAATTCCGTCACTTTGCACCGAAACGCACACAAATAGCACTGTATTTCATACGAAAGATAAATCCAACTAAGGAGTTATCTTCTGTTTATCCCCAATTGTATCTTCATCGATATCAATGAGTATACCAGATGAGTTTCAAATTTTTATGGAGTTTTTCTCTGTAAGGAACGCCGGCGAAAGCCCGTAAATTTGAACCCATAATGGACTCGTAGAGAAATCGATTTCTTTCGAAGACTTTTTGATCGGCCATTTTTTCAGAACCAGTAGATTGTTTTGAGACATTCCAAGGAACACCCTTCACAACTCTACTGCAATCATCCGTCTTCTTAAAACAAAAAAAAACTTGTTTCTATCCCAACATTCCACCCTGAGATCTTCTTTGAGGTTCCATACTCCTCAAACAATTTTAGTAATCATCTGAGAAGAAAAATTTCATTGCGAAAGGAGGTGACCAACCAATCAATTTATGTTCTGGGTTAGTATCACAAATCAATTATTTATTTTCATGGATAATATATCCACGGGTCTTATTTGAAATCATCGTTGGAGAGTCTCTACCAAACTGAGTTTCTTATGTGATAGTTTTGACATATAACTAGAGGAGATACATTTCTAGGATGGTCTTGTGAGGCACAATATTGGCGGAGCAAGAATGTCAATCCAGCGGTGGCCCAACTTGAACTATTATATTATGCACAAAACAGTACTCGATACAAATAAGTAAAGTTGTCATAGTTCCTAATTTACTATAATTTATTTCAACCATATAGACAGTACAATAATACTTGTGTGTATTCATGCTTTGTAGACACAAGTTTCATAATATAAAACCCGAGAAGAATATCTTGTTTTCTTAATCTTCATAGAGATCAATGTTAACATTTGAATTTTGGCAAAAAAAAAATGTGTAATTGTCTGATTTTCTATGGTCAACTATTAGTATTTGTACTAAGTAACCTTAACTTATATGGGGTATTTATGTTATTTGAATGGAAAGGCTGATCTAATCATACATAGATCTACAACATGAATTAAATTGGAATATCCATGTGTACCTTTTCTTCCTTAGCTCCTAGCGCAGTGGATTGTGATCTTGTTGATTGCTTGCTTTCACCTGCTTCCTTCAACGTCTTGATCCCACCAATCTAGTGCGACGAACACTATGTTCCACCCCATGTTCCACCTCCTATAAATGTAGTTGGAGAGAGACTAGGGTTATCTACAACTTCAGAATGATTCTAGACAGAGTAACTTTACTGTGTAGAATTGCAATAATGCTCTACATAATATGTAGGAGGCTACCTCTTTATATAGTCAAAAATTCTCCTAGGTTTACACATAAACCCCTAGGGTTTGTGCCTTTTCTACTAACCCCTATAAGTTTGCGCCTTAGTGCAACTAACCCCATAAGGTTATGATAATTGCATTGGGCACCCCACATGGGCGCACCAATTGCTAACATCTCCCACTCGCACAGTGGGGCTGCACAATCAATCTAGTCTCTATCAATCTCTAACTATTTATCATCTACAAAAGAGTATCGTTGTGGCTGTGGCGTGTGACATGTGAGAGTACCTGCATTTGGGGAGATCCGTACACCAAACTCGTATAGCCAGCGTGGGAAGGCACCCTCTCGGGAGATCCGTACACCAAACTCATATAGCCAGCGCAAGAAAGCACCCTTAAAAAATATAACAGTAATAATGAACTATGTAACTCTCGTATTCCCCAGATTCCTCCAATTGTCATCTCGTGAATCATGAGCACCTTCCTTGTCCCGTAGGCCATGCTCCAATGAGTTCACATCTCCTTTATATTTTCATATCCTGCATGATCCCATAAGATCTTGTAGGTGGGCCCAATTAAGATAATAAAGAGCGATGCAATGAGAATCTTTCCTTACATACATGTGTCACGTAGATTCGGTTCAGCTGCTTTCCCAGCAGTGTTCGGAAGGCCGAATCATCCATAGACGTAAGGTGTCACGCCAAATTAGCACCACCGACCCGTCTCCTCATGACACAGATGTAAGTACAAAGGGTATACAGTGTCAATCACCTTTGTATGATCGACGAGGCTCACACGATGAGGAATCCCAGGGACTAATTCTACTCATCACCTCATGGTCACTCATAAGCGCGCGTCATTCTTGGGAATATGCGCCATAGTGTTTAGACTCTAATAAGAGCGCATGTCTTATCCTGTAAGGACAACTATTGCAGATGTTAATCCGGTAGCCCTTATGGCCACAAGCCCGAGTACTGCGATGTCACACTTTTGTGAACAGTAATCATTTCTCGCATCTGGCTTTCTCTACGCAGACTATACATGGCTCGGGATACTAAAGATGTTCGGTTGGCCATAACTAGTCTCACCTTGGAACTTACTTCCAATGCGACAATTGAGTCCATCTGACAGGCTACTAAGCTTAAGTGATAGACCTCTAGCTCTTATCATGGGCCTTGTGCCTTGCATGATAGGCATCTCATATCATATCACAAGCTTCTAGAACTTATAGGGATTCTGTCTCATATTCCACCACACCCAGACTCATCCAGGATATTGCGAAGGCGGTCGCTAGTGTGAGTGAGCCGACCTAGTGTCTGCGTTACATGCTCTATGCTAGTACAGGAAATGTAACATATCATGCATGCCTCAATCAACAAGAAGCTTAAATAAACAAATCCAATTAATCAATGTCTCGTGCAGTCATCAATCATATTGCTAGCTATCGACTACCGTGTCCCAATTCTCTAAAGTGATCCAAAAAGGCGATTCTTAAGTGGTTTAGGAATGGGATGAGACAACGCTTAGACTCGTAGTCAATCCACTCCAAGATTACTCTCCAGGTAGTCATTTCACCCTTTGGTGAAATAGTACCCCTTCCTATGTGTTTGACTTTACTGTAGTGTTGTAGCCGTATGCTAGCATAAGTCATGGTAACTGGTTTGTCGACAGCTCATGAGCTTTACCAGAAACCTCTTTAGGCAAACACATTTCCTCCCAATGGCAGAACAAGCAATCGCTCTTCGCTTCCATGGTCGATGGAGAGTTCTAATGCGATCGTGCAACACTTATATTGCATTTGTTCCATGCGAGTCTATCATCGAGCATGGATAATAGCATGAGGTGGATCCACGTGCATATAGGTCCCCACCCTAGTCAGCATGCACAGCTGACTAGTCGAAGCGTCATCTCCGATAGTCATAGCACATGATCCATAATATATGAGTATTCTTGTGACTGCAATCTAATGTCTTAATTGGAATTCCCAGAAAACCAATCCTCCGCTTGAATAGCATTCGCTAGGTTTGAGTACACACCATAGTGTATAGAAGACTCTCACTGCATTGGGCACTCTGGTCATCTGGTCGTTATCATATGGTATCTTTTGGGGAACACGTCTAAGCTCGTAAATTATTGCGTTGAGCTATAGGAGTACAGTTACTCCTTAGTGAACTCGAACAACCCTTAAGCTCCACTAGAAAATAATGTGTCATCGATATTAAGTGACGTGATCATCAACTCTCTGCTAGTGAGAGTGATACACAACAGTTTTCATTTTTTATCGTAAACATATAGATCCCTGATGAAATATTACTGTCCAGAGGACTAGCTAAGACCACATATGGACTTAATTAGTTTTCACACATTCTGTGCATCTGACCTCATGTCACCTCTTTGATTTCTCCATTGAGAAATTCAGCCATTTCTCTTATCGGGAATGGAGCCTTAATTCCAACATCACAACTATTGATGCTACCAAGCGAATCAACGTAATCCTTACCACCCAATGCTTTGGGAAGGATACCCCGTTGAACTAACACAATTCTCGCTACCATATTAGGAGAATAACCCGTCGGATCGGCACAAACTCTCACTATCCGTCCCATGAGAATTTCTCATCGATTTCTACACTTAGAATGAGTGTAGGATTATTCGCTTTTATGCAAGTCGTATGCTTTACCAGGCTTCCGTCTGGGTCTCTGATTGACCTCGAAAATCCTTTGATCTCCAGTAGTCTTTCATCTAGTCCGAAAATCAACCTATTCTTAAAATTTGTTGGCCCCTTATAGACTCTAATTCATCTTGTAAAGCTTACTTTTCATTATTAATAATTAGGGAATGGTAAGGCCTAGGATTCTATCTTATCGTTTATGCAAGGTGATCCTAAAGATCATCCCTTCGATCTCAAGGAGTCGATGGGGTATGCTCCTATGAGAAATTCCTTTGAATAGGAGGATCATTATTTGCTTTCATCCCTTATGGATGGTCACCTCGCTTAGACATTCACTCCCACTGTCCGAAAGATCCTTGAAGAACTAATTCCTCATAATCAACTAAGGGACGGGTATCTTCCAGCGGTATCCTCCATGCTCCCGGAGATCATCATCTCTACGAACCTTTCCCTTAATTATGGACATCTCCTAGGAGAAATCATATATCTCGTGAATCCATTTACGTTAATGTAAGTTCACAGATTTCACAGGCTTGAAATAGCAAAGGCCTTGAACCAATTTTCAAAGCCTTGAATCAGGATTCACAGGCTTGAAGGCCTTGAAACTGGATTCAAAGCCTTGAAACTGTACGACCCGTATGCACATACTTATGGGGAGTTTCTCTAAACTATTCAAATATGATTCTTTATCTCTCACCCCTATGCTTGATCTTTTATTATTTTATGATGAAAGACAAACGATTTTTTATATCTAACACCATATGATCCATCTGTTTGACTCAGTTTTGCAGGGAAATATTATTTCCTAGTTTGCAGGATTAACTGGATTTTGCAGGAAAGGAAACTTGGAGAGAATGTGATTTTGTGATCAATCAGACACTCATGACTGCTTCTCAATTTGTTTAAAGACAAGATCAGATCAATATCTCAGAATATTATGATCAACTATCCGTTGGAGAAGGCTGTTTGAAGAGTCAAAGTTGTTGCCTACAAAACAGGAAGTTGTTGCTGAAAATATGGGAAGATTTGCAGAGCTTCAAGCTGTATAAATAGAGCTCATTTTGAAGCAAAAATATACAACACTCAACGGGCAAAAAGAGAGACACATTTCAGGATTTAAAAGCATCAAAGAAGCACTTCATTCGCACAATCCAACTCACAGAAGACAACTGCATTCTTCACTGCAGTTTTACACTTCAGTGATCTTCTGAATTGCACTTAATTTGTATATCATTCTTATACTACTTCTTTCTATCATTCTCAAGTATTTTCAAAGTTAACAATAGATTATTCTTAGTTAATCAGTTAGCTAGAGCATGTACAAGAGAGGTTAGAGAGAACCACAAGCTGTAATAGAGTAAGGCATATCTCTGTGCTTGAGATCTAGGGCTTAGCTTTTGATTATTAAGAATTGTGTTGAAAATCATGCAGGGAGAAGATCCCTGAGGTAGAGACGTAGGTCCAAGCGGACTAAACTCTACAAATTATGTGTATACTGCATTTACAGTTTCATTTGCATACTTAGTTTTTCCAGCATTCAAAGTAGTTTGTTTTCAAAGGTTTGAAACTCTTTTCAAGGCCTTGAAAAAGACTTGTCTGTTTGTTTTTTCGAACTGTATTTCATTACAAAGGCTTGAAACTGTTTTCAAAGCCTTGAAATTCATTGCTCTTCATAGAAACTCTTTTATTCTACAAGTTTTGCAAAAAGTTGGTATACTCTATTCTCCCCCATTCTAGAGTATCTGTGCTGCATCTCTATCTGCATTCTCCCGTTTCAATTGGTAGCAGAGCTTGTATCACTGTATAGATTTAATCATATGGTGATCATGAGTACTGCAGGTGATGGTGGTTTCTCACAAGGAAGAGCTGCTAACAGACCTCCTCTATTTTGTGGAGATAATTTTGCTCACTGGAAAGCTCTGATGAAAATGTTCATCATTGATAAAGACATAGAGCTATGGACCATTATTCAGAATGTACCTCACACTTTCTACAAAGAGAAAGATGGGATCGAAACTCCCAAATTTGAAGACTCTCTTTCTTCATCTGAATTAGAACAATTCTCTAAGAATTACGAAGCTATTAACATCTTGTATTGTGCTTTGAGTAGAGATGAATTCAACAGGATTTCAGGCAGCAAGACTGCCAAATAAATCTGGGATAAGCTTGTGGTGACATTTGAAGGAACCAGTCAAGTCAATCCAACCAAGATCAAAATCTATCGCAGGCAGTATGAGGTATTCAAGATGAATGTATATGAGTCAATCAGAGAAATGCTCAAAAGGTTCACAGACATAGTCAATAACCTTTATTCACTTGGAAAACATATTTCCAATGAAGAAAAGGTGATGAAGATTCTGAGAAGTCTACCAAAGCTAAAATGGGAACCAAAGACTACTGCAATTGAGGGAGCTCAAGCTCATCACTACAACTTGATGACCTACAAGGAAAGCTCCTAACACATGAAATATCCATGCATGAAGCTGATGGAGAGCTACCATAAGGTGTCAAGATATTAGCACTCAAGGCTAAAGAGAATGAGAAAATTCAAAGCCTTGAAACTGAAGAGGATGATGAAGATCCATTTGCTTTGATTTCCAAAGCCTTGACCAAAATCCTCAAGATAAAGAAAAACATTGGAAACAGAGACTTCAACAGAGAAAGACACAGATCATCCAGTAGCAAGGAATACAAAGGTAAGTATTCTTCACAAAGTAAATCAAAAGTCTTGAACTGCTTTGAATGTGGTGATGCAGGACATTTGATAAGAGATTGTCCACACATGAAAAGCAAGAAATTTCATAAATAAGACAATGAAAGGAGAAAGAAAGTTATGATAGCTTCATGGAGTGATTCAGATACCTCAAGTGACTCTGAACCAGAAGAATAACATGCCAACCTATGCTTCATGGCCAAGCATGATGAAAGTTCTGAGAAGAACATTGAGATAATGGTAAAGTGTTTGATTTCAAAACCAAAAGAAGCTCTCTCAGATTACCTCAGAACAATGGTTTTAAATTAAGAGGACTATCTGAAAGAAATTAGATTTTTGAAAGAAAAATTCCATGAGCAAGCAAAAGAGAATTTACAACTTGTTTGTCTGAATCAGAATCTTGAAATCTCTCAAAAGAAAACTGACAGTGATTTTGAGGCCTTGAAAACCGGTTTTAAAGCCTTAAAAACACAAGTCAAGGAAGTAGTCACTGAGAACTCTTTACTCAGTAACATCCTTGTTAATCTGAGACATCAAGTTGATGAATTAGATAAACAAAAGACTATTCTTACTGAGAAACTTCAAGAATCAGAATTAGTCAAAGTCAAGCTTGAAGGCTCAGAACACAAGTTGAACTTGATTCTTGGAGAAAGCTCAAAGTCTGTTCACAAAACTGGTATTGGATACAATTAAAATTTTCCTAGAAAGAACAATACCAGATTTGTGAAAGTTGGAAACCAAAATTCTCCTAAGTGTCATTTTTGCAACAAAATTGGTCATGCTAAGATGACTTGTCCTTTCAGAAGAAGGGACCCTCACATAATGAGGAACACTTTCCGATTTTAACTCAAGGGACAGGTCAGACAGATTTGGGTTCCTAAAGGGGTCAGACCACCTAACATGGTTGATCTTGAGTATGAGTCCAAGTTCCACACGTGGTCTAACAGCTAGGTAAGGCAGTGATTGGTGCTTGCAGGTTGTCACCAATGTCAAAGAATGGAAATGGTTTATGGACAGTGGTTTCTCAAGACACATGAGTGGAAAGAGATCACTATTCTCTAAATTGAAAGAGAAATCTGAAGGTTCAATTACTCTTGGTGACAAAGGAATATGCAACATTCTTGGTATTGGTAATGTTGGTACAGATTCTGAAAACTCTATTTCTGATGTATATCTAGATGATGGCTTCGAAATTAATTTGCTTAGTGTATCTCAGCTTTGTGACAATGGCAATAAGGTTATCTTTGATAAGAGAAATGTGTGGTGAAAAATGAGAAATCAGGCAATTGCATTCTCACAGCCTCTAGATCAAACAATGTTTATACTTTTCAGACTAACAAAAATGCAGGTAAAAGCTTAAAGTGTCTCAAGGCCTTGAAATAGGATTCAAATCTTTGGAACAAAAGCTTGGTCTCATTAGCTTGCATACCTTGAACAAGTTGATCTCCAAAGATCTGGTAAGAGGATTACCATCTATCAAGTTCAAAGATGATGAAGTATGCAAAGCTTGTGCTCAGGTTAAGAAGACCAGAAGCTCATTAAAGCCAAAGAAATTTGTAAGTACTACAAGACCTATTGAATTACTTCATATGGATCTCTGTGGTCCTATGAGAACTCCAACTCCAAAAGGTAATAGATATATGCTAGTTATTGTAGATGATTATTCTATATATACTTGGGTTATGTTTTTGAAAGAAAAATATGAAGCCCTCTCTGAATTTTCAAAGCTCTGCAGAGAACTTCAAATCTTGAAAAACCTACCGATTGATTCAATCAAAAGTGATCATGGTAGAGAGTTTGATCAATTAGAATTTGACTTATTTTGTTAAGCACGGTATCTCTCAAAATTTCTCTGCTCCTAGAATTCGACAACAGAATGGAGTTGTTGAAAGAAAGAACGTGACTCTTGAAGATATGTCAAGAACAATGCTTCTAGAAAACAAGATGCCAAAAAACTATTGGGCAGAAGCTGTGAGTACAGAAAATTACATTTTGAACAGGTGCTTGATCAGACCTATCTTGAAGAAGACCCCCTATGAAATTTTCAAAGGGAGGAAGCCAAACATTTCATACTTTAAACCCTTTGGTTGCACATGTTTTGTCCACAACAATGGTATGGACAACTTGGCTAAGTTTGATGCAAGAAGTGATGAAGATATATTTTTAGGTTACTCTCTTACTAGCAAAGTTTATAGAGTCTATAATAAAAGAACCAAACTGGTTGAAAAAAGTATTCATCTTATTTTTGATGAAAGCTATGATGGTTCTTTGAGTGAAAGTTTTGCATAATTGAATTTGAACAAGCATGATCAGAAGAAGAAGCTGAGAACTCACTTGGGTTCGAGAAAGGTTCAGAAGAACACATAAGCCATTTTCAAGACCTTGAAAATAGGTCTCAAGGCCTTGAAAATAGAGATCAAAGACAAGGATGATCAGAAAGATAAAAGTGACCAGACTACAACTTCAAGAACATAGAAGCAACATGGAGAGCCTGAACCCTGGTCTCCAAGAAAGAGACTCAAATATCTTTCATCTCATCCAGCTGACAACATCATCTCTGATCCAACCACTGGTACACAAACAAGATCACAGTTGAAGAATCTTTGTGCTTTTAATGCTTTTATCTCTGTTGTAGAACCCAAAACTGTGAAGGAAGCATTACAAGATGCAGACTTTATTATAGCTATGCAAAGTGAACTCAATGAGTTTGAAAGAAACAAGGTGTGGAATATAGTTCCCCCACTAACAAACCAGTCTGTCATTGGTACCAGATGGGTGTTCAGAAAGAAACTGGATGAGAATGGCAAAGTGATCAGGAACAAAGCAATGTTAGTTGCTCAAGGTTACAACCAAGAAGGAGGTATTGATTGAGGAAACTTTTTCTCCAGTTGCTAGGTTAGAAGCAATTAGAATTTTACTTGCTTTTGCATCTTACAAGAACATGAAACTATTTCAGATGGATGTGAAATGTGCATTCTTGAATGGTTAATTGCAATAAGAAGTTTATGTTGCACAACCTCCTGGTTTTGAAAGTGATAAGTTTCCAGATCATGTTTACAAATTTGACAAAGCTCTTTATGGTTTGAAACAAGCTCCAAGAGCTTGGTATGAAAGATTGTCAAAAATTTTGCTTGAAAATGATTTCAAAAGAGGATTGGTAGACGAGACTCTTTTCATAGAGACTCAAGAGAAATATTTACTTGTAATTCAGATTTTTGTTGATGATATTCTATTTGGAGCTACTAATCATCTTCTATGCAAAGAATTCTCAAGTCTTATGAGCAGGGAATTTGAAATGAGCATCATGGGAGAGTTGAACTTCTTCCTTGGACTTCAAATACACCAATTGAAGAAGGGCATCTTTCTGCATCAAAGCAAGTACACTAGGGACTTGTTAAACAAGTATAGCATGTCTCAATCAAAAGAAATCAAGACTCCTATGATTTCTACACTGTCCTTAGATAAGGATGAATCTGGTAAGATTGTCAATGTGAAAGAGTAAAGAGGTATGATTGGATCAATGTTATACCTTACTGCTAGCAGACCATATATCATGTTCAGTGTATGTATGTGTGAAAGATTTCAAGATGTTCCAAAGGAATCACACTTAGGTTATGTGAAGAGAATATTTAGATATCTCAATGGTACCAAAGACTTAGGGCTTGGGTATCCAAGACATTCTAACTTTTCTTCGCATGGATTTTCAGATGCTGACTTTGCAGGTTACAAAGTTGATAGGAAAAGCACTTCTGGAACTTGACAATTCATTGGATCCTCCTTTATTAGTTGGCATTCCAAGAAACAAAACTCGGTTTCTTTATCAACAATTGAAGCTGAATATATATCTTCTGGAGCATGTTGTTCACAAGTATTGTGGATTGCTCAACATTTGAGGGATCTTGGATTTTATTTCAGAAGTATACCTATCAAATGTGACAATACCAGTGCAATATCAATTACAAAGAATCCAGTTCAGCATTCAAGAACCAAGCATATTGATGTCAGACACCATTTCATCAGAGATCATGCTGAGAAAGGTGATATTGTTCTTGAATTTGTTTCTACTAACACGCAACTTACAGATGTCTTTACTAAACCATTGCCAGATGACAGATTTTCAGCTCTAAGACTGGAATTAGGCTTGCTAAATAAAGATGCATTGGTTTAGGGGGAGCATCAGGTAAGGAAGGTAAGTTATTATGTGCTTCAAAGATTTGAACTGACTTTCAAAGCCTTGAAAATCCTTTCAAAGCTTTGATTTTACTTGTTTCAGTATAGCAGCGTTTCAAGACCTTGGCACTATTTTCAAAGCCTTGAAAATAAGTCAGATAACTGGTTAGTGAAAAAGTCTTGGATCATTTAATATTGGGTGCTATCTGTGTGGATATTTGCTCAATATTGCCCCTACCTTTTTCAAAATTATTTTTCAGCCAAATATAGTATTAAATTATTTTTTTCCAACGGCTTCAAAGATTTGAATCTTCTCTGATCATTACAGATCTTTTAAGATCAGAAAAATATTGCAGTTTCCTTTTCAAACTCAAACTCTCTTAGTATTTATCATCTTCTTTTCTCCTTCACTACGTATCAAATCTACCTCTCTGTATTCTTCTCCCAAACCCTAATGACAACTAGAAGAGCCTCTGATAGAATCAAGATAGTCGGAGGTTCAAAAACTAGTTCTGAGAAGAAGATAAAGACAGCTGAGGATGAAGTTCAAACAATCAGTGGGGATTCAATTTCCAGGATCCCCAGTGCAGAAGTTGTTGAAGAACTTCCTCCACCAAAGAAGAAGACTAAGAAGGTTGTGACACCATCTTCAGATAAGAAGAATAAGAAGAAGAAAGAGAAGGTTGCTACATAAAAACAACCAGAAATAGAGATATCAAGCCCCAATAAGTTGAAGAAAAAGAAGAAAGCCTCTCGGGCCGAAAAGGGAAAAGAGAAGGTGACAGAGGAAGAACGAGAAGACAATGTGGAGAGAGCCTTGCAGATCTACTCAAAGAACACTGCTCCTGATGAATCATGGTTCATCTCCAATACTTCCAAAGGTCAGTGGTTGGATGGTTTTGCCTCTAGGAAAATTGCTTTTTGTATCTTGATCAATATGCCTATGTTAACCGGAATGAATGTGAATTGCATTACCATGTTAAAGAAAAAATCTCTGTGGTTCATGCTAAACCCTCCTCAGCTAGCCTACCCAAGACTTACCAGACTCTTCTATCTCAAGATGAAGCAACTTAAGAACTCCCCACACTTAGTTATCAAGACTAGAGTTGCTGGTGTTACTATAAAATTAGATCATGCTGAGTTTGCGTCTGTCCTAGGCTGTCCTAAGAGATATGATACACAGAACCATCCTCAGTTTTGTAGTTGGCCAGAGAAGAATTCTTTCTACCCAATGTTACTTATGAGATGTCTCTTTCTAAGGGAACATTTCAAGGAGTTAGTCACTGAGAGAGTGCTATACATTATGTATTTGATTATGCATGGATATTACATTGATCTTCATAAGCATGTAATGGAACACATGCTGTTTAGCCAAACAGATCATAGAAAGCATCCTTTGCCTTATGCAAATTTGCTCACTCTGTTCTTCCAACACCTTGAAATTCCAACCGCTGGTGAAGAGTCTATCACTTCTGAGATTGGTGTGCTTAATGAGAAATCTTTTGAGAAGATTGGAGTGGTAAATACCAATGCAACAAAATTTAAGTTGTGTTCATATTTGACAGAAGAAGAGTTGAATGCAAAGAAGTTTGTTAAGCCCAAGACCTTGACCCCAACTTCAAGCCAGACCTCGCACCCTCCTGGTTTGTCTTCAATCCTTCAGAGACTTGATGGTCTAGAGATGGAAAATAGTGAAATCAAAGAGCATGGGTTTGAAACTTATCTCAGACAGGTAAAATACATGGTGGAGACCATCTTTAGAAGCGTGACTGTGTTTGATGTCCCTGAGGATGAAGAAGGTGCCAAGAAAGATGGTTCTGAAAAGAATGTGCCCAGTGAGCACTCCAACAAAGAAGAGGCTTCTCAATTCAAGGATAAAGGAAATCAGTGGTAGTTGAACAAGCTGCTCAAGAGGGAGATGAAGTAGACAGTCCTGATTCAGATGCCTTGCTAATAAACCTGAAGAAGAAGAAGAAGAAATATCCAAAGACTGCTATTAAAGACAAGGCTGAAGAAGAGACTGCTGGTGTGAATGAAGAGGAAGAAAAAGGACAATGATGAAGACAGTGAGGAAGAGGAAGGAGATCGGGATGGAGATGAAGACCAAACCCCATAAATTCATGCCTATTCTTTCTTTCCCACTTCTTTATTAAGTTTATTTTCAAAATTTTCCAAAGACTCTGATCCAACATCTTCTCATTCTTTTTAATGAAAGTAAGAAAGGAGGAGAAATCTTAGGTTTTTTTGTTTATGTTTTGGTGACCTATCCTTTGGGTCAGTAGGATTCTCTGGACTTATATGTTTTTTTAATTTTTTTCATTGCATAAGTTGGATCTTTTGGAACCAATGTGTTGCTACTATTTGAATTGTGTACTAATCAGTATTTTTTGCAGAAACTAAGATTCAAACATTTTGAGGTTTTGTCTTTCATCAAGGGTGTGATTGTAAGTTTAGAGGTTTCACAGGCTTGAAATAGCATGCCTTGAACCAGTTTTAAAAGCCTTAAATCAGGTTTCACAGGCTTGAAAGGCTATTTCAAGGCCTTGAAACTGGATTCAAAGGCTTCAAACTGTCTGACCTGTATGCACATACTTAGGGGGAGTTTTTCTGAACTCTTCTAATCTGATTCTTTCTCTCTCACCCCTATACTTGATCTGTTTTTATTTTATGATGAAAGACAAACGACTTTGTTATATCTAACACCATTTAATCCATCTGTTTGACTCAGTTTTGTAGGGAAATATTATTTCCTAGTTTGTAGGATTATCTTGATTTTGCAGGAAAGGAAACTTGGAGAGAATGGGATTTTGTGATCAATAAGACACTCGTGACAGCTTCTCAATTTGATTAAAGACAATATCATATCAATATCTCAGAATATTATGATCAACTATCCGTTGGAGAAGGCTGTTTGAAGAGTCAAAGTTGCTGCCAACAAAACAGGAAGTTGTTGCTGAATATCTGGGAAGATTTGCAGAGCTTCAAGCTTATAAATAGAGCTCATTTTGAAGCAAAAAGATATAACACTCAAGAGGTAAAAAGAGAGACACATTTCAGGATTGACAAGCATCAAACAAGCACATAATTCTCACAATCCAACTCACATAAGACCACTGCATTCTTCACTGCAGTTTTACACTTCAATGATTTTATGAATTGCACTTCATTTGTATATCATTGTTATACTACTTATTTCTATCATTCTTAAGGATTTTCCAAAGTGAAAAATAGAGAATTATTAGTTAATCATTTAGCTAGATCAGGTACTAGATAGGTTAAAGAGAACCACAAACTGTAACAGAGTAAGGCATATCTCTGTGCTTGAGATCTAGGGCTTAGCTTTTGATTAATAAAAATTTTGTTGAAAATCCTGCAGGGAGAAGATCCCTGAGTTAGAGACCCAGGTCCAAGTGGACTGAACTCTATAAATTCTGTGTCTATTGCATTTACAGTTTCATTTGCATACTTAGTTTTTACGGCATTCAAACTAGTCTGTTTTCATGGGTTTGAAACTCTTCTCAAGGCGTTGAAAAAGACTTGTCTGTTTTCTTTCAACTGTATTTAATTCCAAAGGCTTGAAATTTTTTTCAAGGCCTTGAACTTCTTTCTCTTCATAGAAACTCTTCTCTTCTATGAGTTTTGCAAAAAGTTGGCATACTCTATTCAAACTCCCCTTCTAGAGTATCTGTGATGCATCTCTATCTGCATACTCCCCTTTCAGTTAAACTACTAATCGGCTGTTGTGTTTCGAATACGCAACCCCTAGAGTGCTCCGTATATCATAAGAAGATATGTTACTCCATGAAGATACATTTATTCCATCTAGTGTCTAGCTTCTATATCCTTCTAGTCAGGTGATGAAAGATCCGGGGACTATATCCTAGGTTCATCATCGTCTTGCGTGGTGACCATCATGTCATTCCCTTCGATGTCAATTCATCGATGGGGTACGCTCCAAAGAACGCTCCTACGCAAATATGGGTTCCTCCACATAGCCATAACCAAAGGTGGGTTGTTCACTAGGCAAGTTACTCCCCCTATCCTGAAGATCCATAGAAACTGTTTCCTTTTGATCAATCAGGAATGGGGAGTCATCCAGTGAAAACTCCACGAGCCTCTTCCTGACTTGAAATTTTGATAGCTCATAAGCTGACGATCCCAATGGCCTAAGGTGACCTCATATAGGTTGCCTTTTGGTCCACATCTCATAGGGTGTAGTGGGTACAAACTTGGTGGGCTCTTTGTTGAGTATGCTGACCGTCGTGGAGCAAAAGTGTCTCCTCTAAATAAGGAACATATGTTTTGCATGCGCTATCGTACTTAAACCTTTATTCACAGTATCCTATTCCGCCTATCCGCTACAGCATCATGATGCGGACTGTGGGAATAGCCAATTGTCTTACATTTATTTTCTCATCACATAGCTCTTGCTTAGGTAGATACTCGCAGTCTCTTTCTGGCCGAAGACATATCCTCTTGTCCATACAGTTCTCTACCTTTTGTAGAGACCTGTCTGATGCACCCATGTGCCTCATACTTATGTGGCCCAATCACACATTGTTAAGGCACGAACAATCATTTACGAATGTGATGGATTAGTAAGCACCATGTCTTAGTTCAATCATTTAATGGAACACAACAAAAAAATGAATAATATGCAAAGACTCAATAGTCTTAACTGCTTTACTCGATGGTTTGCGTTTCACCTTTCCTGTAAGGTAAGAATCACAGACAGGTAAGGGTACCTTGGGCATATTCCAAGCAGGCACGCCTTAGCTAACCTGAACATCCTTCCTGACATTATGTGTCTCAAACTAGCGCCCCATATATCAGAATCTTAAGTCACTGCTCTAGAGGTGAAATTTAAAGATTCTGAGGCGTTACTTATGCTATAATTCAAGAGCACATGACCATACATAACATGACCAATTCCAAAGTAAAACTGTGACCAAAAACAACTTTTAGTGGCTACTCCTTCAAAGAATCTTATGGATACTTAGACGAGAAGTTAGTGCCAGGTATGGCCTTTTCTCTAGTCTTAGGAAAACATCCCTTTCCTCCTTTTCATTTTTTGGTCTTGGGCTATTGGTCTTATACCAATATTGGCCCTACATTCCCTTATCCTTGCCCCCACCTATTGCCCACGGTCCTAATACCGGGATAGGGACTAAATCTACCGATCATACTTCATTCACAGCCTTTAGCAATCATATGTTGCTTAGACTTCAGAAGTATGTTGAAATAGTATTCTTAGCAAACACTTGGTTTCTTAGATCCTAGAACGGAGCAATGTTTCGTCTTATCCAAGCATCTTGACACTCTCAAAGTCAGTCATATAACGTTTTCATGTCATTTTCATGAAACGTGGCAGAGATAGAATCAAATTGCTAGTCGGATAACTTAAACCACTCATCATAAATAGCATGAATCTCATACGCTATAGTCGAGTGCTCATTTTTATGACATAAGTCTCTACTCATAGTTTAAGGAAGGATTTATGAGTCACTACTCACAATTTTAATGTACGCAAATGGCTAAGGTGGCTCCAAGATTCTTCTTTGGCTCATTCCTATAATCTTTGAATTTTAAAGTGGTCTAGAACTTGCTAATGAGGTCATTTCCCCACCTTGGCATAGCATGCTCTATGACATTATCTTGACTATCTCCCACAATTGGTGAGCCTAAAGATAATGTCTATGTGCTGCTGTGATAACTAATCATCACGGGTTCGACCATACTTGTAGGTGGTTTGACAACTTATGTCCAACGATTGGTTACATAGTGCGACGACTCATCATATCGTTTGTTGTCACCATTTTAGGCTTTACAGTTTCGATTAAGACACGATTGATCTTGAGACATTGCTTACGAAATTAATACTAGCATTTACTTAGCTCCAAAATAACATGCGACATAGATTAAAATTTAATAGTTCCTCATAAGGACTCCACCAAAATCTAGTAGCAATTATAGGAATCAAATATCGTCACTTATGATTCCCTATTAGTTTTATTCATGTCTAATCATGTGAGCTCTTTTGTTTTAGTTCTTTAGCATGCGAGGTTATACAGTTATATCCAATCACACGCAGTTATAACATAAAACAAGCACAAGCATAAGCATAAATAAATATGCAATGGATGTGGCCCCTAAGGTGCACTCCCACTATTGAGAGTACATCTTGAGCAAGTCTTGAACTTCACGCCTCAGCTATCTCGCCTATCTCGAGAGTACTTCTTGAAGCTTCTTTGTTCGTCTATTTGCTCCATGCACCTTGTGCCATAGCTTTTTTTTGGTTTGCCCACCTCTCTTGAAGCTTATATTCTTCAATTCTTCACTATCTTATTACTAATAACACGTAACCTCATAGAGGCAATTGGATGAGAAGAGAAGACAATAGAGTATTGTGCACGAGAGATTCCGACGGGGAGACCTCCGTGTGCACCGTGTGCAGTGGATCAAGGATCGCACAGGAAGAGTAGGGGTGTGTGTAGGGAGAGAGTAAGTCAGTAGCAATGTCTGAGAGAGAGACAGAGGTTTGGCAGAGCTTCCGCATATGGCCGTGTGTTCTCCTTTTGTATGGAAAGGTTAACGATATATATATACTGGAGAACGTGACCGTTGTAGTGTGGTTAATGCGCCCATTAATGGCGGCTTAATTAGCTTAACCATAACGGCACGTTCGTCCGAGTATATAGGAACCGTTATAGCACGTGGTGCGCGAATACCGGAACCGTTACGAGGTTGACCGAGTTTGACCGGATTGACCGGGTCTAGGGAGCTCGTGCCATAGATCTCTCAAAACAGTTACTAAAGATCGCGTGCGGGCTTGGCTCGCACGCGACAGGGCTTACTCTAGCCTCCAAACCACTAAGTCCCTACAAGTCCCCTGCAGTGGTATGCGAGGGCTCTGTCTCGCAGCCCCCACATGGATCAGCTCGGCTGGTGATCCTGTGTGTGTGGAGCACAATATGGTGTGCTGGATGGCTGCCACGTGGCCAAGATCTGTCATGTCAGAAAGCAGTATCTACATTAGCCCCCTTTCTGCGCGTGAAGACTCATAGCCGTATAGACTTCCATGCGCGGAAACCAACATACGCGTCGCCGCCACGCACCAATTCAAATACGGGTAAGTTCAGCCCCCGTGCGTGTCATTATGACCTAAAACCCCTAGAGTCATGCCGTCTGACCTTTAGGGTTTTAGGCGTGACGTCAGCTTGTCCTGTGATTGCGCGATTCGACGGTGACGGTTGCGATTCGACTATCGAAAAGACGCAACCCTTCATTGTTTTTGGATAAATACCTTGTATCCCTCATTATTGCAAAGCATCACTTCTTTCTCTTAAAGTGAATGGTACCCGGAGATCTTCGAGAGCAGATCCAGATAATCAATCACCAGTTCAGAACTGCAAATCGTATTCTTCAATTGTGCATATCCAAGCAGGCTTCAAGAAAACAAGGTTGGCCTCGTTTACTTCTGATTTAAGATACCAGTGTTTGCCTTGAACTGCGTTGAATCTGTAAACCCATGGAATTTGTGAAAAGTTTTTGATCTTTGAACCCGCTTCGTTTTAATCTTTCAACAATATTGGCTCTTGCAACTCCCCAATTTCTGAAATCGGTACCGGAACTGTTCGTTTTCCTTCGCATAGATCTTGAATTCCAAAATTCAAACTGAAGTGTGGTATTTCTCCCCCCTTTTTTTTCTTGCTCTTTCGCAGGAATGGCCAAGACAAGAGTAACCAGACCCGTTAAGGAAGATGAAGAAATACCCGACCTTCCGCAGGCCTTGTGGCGAAAAGCCCCCTTTTTAGGCGGCAAGGATTTCTACCATGCGAGGGTAAAGGCGAAGAGGATGCCTGATCCTGTTCCAGTTGAGCGATTGCTGACGCTGACTCGCCCAGTTAACTCAGCCTTGCTCGAGTTGGTTGGTTCCGAGGATGTAGTTCGTTTGGGGATCGAGAACGGGCACTTCCCATATACTGCGATTTCTACTCAGGCGTTCGTCCAGAAATTGGACTATATGGATGAGTGGATTGACCACGTGTGGGATCATCACGCCGAGACTCTTAATGAAGCCGGCGTATACTTTGCTATCCGTGCTATGAAGGGTGCTGCCGTGAAGCTGGATCAATCCATGCTTCTAGACCTTCTGTCCCGTTACTCGCCTGCGACCCACACGTTCCATTTTGCTGAGTTCGAGGCTGCCCCACGCTCGAGGACGTGCAAATGCTGTACGATCTTTCCCCCATGGTTGAAGTGGACCTTTTGAGTCCTTTGAGGACATCTGCGGAAATTGCCTTGTTTACGCAGATGGAGGAATGCCTAGCAGAGGTGAAGAAAATCTCCACTCGGTGGACCACTACAAAGCCCCTTCCGAACTGGCAGCTGGTTGATACGTCTGCGAAGAATACCTGGAACAAATGGTTGCAGTACTTCTTCCGAGACTATGCGAACAGCGGTATTACCAAGGAACTTCTGAGTGAGGACCCGGAGGCCGAGAATTACGTAGAGGGCAAGGGCTATCATTTGACCCTTTGTGCTTTTCTCTGTGCCTGGCTGTCGAGGTACCTGATTGATGGTCACCCCCATGACGGAGTCTTCTACCATGTGCTGCCACTTGCTGTGAGGCTCGCTCTTGGCCAGAGAGTCGCACTCGGACCCTTGGTTTTGGGCACGCTGTATTATAGGCTCGATACGCTGGTTCTGGCTATGAGGGAGTCGCGTGGCCGCCTCGATGTCCTGACCTTTGTCAATATTTCCTTTTTGACAATGTGGGTTTTCGAGCGCTGGCCGTCTTATGCTCCAACTGCTCTTCAACTTGATAAGTGGTGTCCCCCAGGCGAGACAGAAGCACGCAACAGCGGAAGAGCTGCGAGATGGTTTGGAGCAAGCAACACCAAGTGCGCTTGGAGTTTGATATGTGACAAACGGAAGGAGTTTACTGCCAGGCCCTATGCCACGCGTATCGAGAATGTACGATGGTTTCCAAAGCTATACCCCTCCAAAGGTATGGTCTTCTCAGAAGAACTTCTCTTTGAGAAGGGACCGCATTTCCACGAGCGCTATCGCGAGTTCTTTTGCTGGTGTCTGCGAGGCTCCCTTCCTGCCCTTGCAGAGCATATTCGTGAGCTCGCTCCAAGGTATGAAAATCTTACAGTGGATGTTGACCCCACTCGGGTTTCTCCTCAGTTTGGTTTTGATGCGGTGGCCCCATCAATCTGGCCCCAGTCTATTATCAGAGGATGCTACAAGCGCTTGCTGACAAAGGAGTGCAAGACGGTCTTCATGAGCAATCTTCCCTTTGAGCAGCCTGCGGGAACTCGCGAGGGTGGTTGTTCCCAGAACTGGCTCGCATACTGGGTTGCCCAGCAAACGAGGATTGAGACGGAGGCGGCGGCGCAGCCAGGTAGGGCCCCCTTGCTCAAAAGAAACTCTTTTCCGTTTCGCCCCAATTGCAGTTTGAGCGAGTCTGAGTATGGTTGCTACTCACTGTGGGACCGTGAGAACCATTTGTGCCCTGATTTCATTCTGAAGGAGCAAGTCGCCGCAATCAAGAAGGGCGACACGCATGTCGTCAGATATAGCAAGGCGTTTGCTGAGGTAAGCAACTTCTTCGCGTGCGTTAAGCTTTTTGATTTTCTTACGCTGATACTTTCATTCTGTGCTGTTTTAGTGTCATGTGCGGAGGTTCGCAGCTGGTGATCGCTCCAAATCGTTGGTTAACACCATTGTTGCCATCAGAAGGCAAGGGGAGTCGTTCCGGCTAGCATGGAGGATGGACGCCGAGATCGAAACAAGGGTTCGCGCAGTCATGAAGGCCTTTGCCGACTCGCTGATAGACAATCCTCCGGCTCCGTCTCCTCCCAGAGATGACCCGTCCCCTCGAGCAATTGCGGCGCCGAGAGTGAAGAGACCTAGGCAAAAGGGAATTACGATTTCTTCCCCTAGAAGTGCTCCAGCTTCTCCCCCAGCGAGGTCCCTTTCTATCAAGGACAAAGGCAAAGGTCGCATGCCCAGCAAAGTGCGGAAAGAGCTCGCAGTTGAGTCTTTCGTTCCCTTCGATCAAGAGGAAGAGGAAGAGAGGCAGGAGCCCCCAGCAGGTGATGAAGAAGAAGAAGCAACAGTTGTGATGCATGAGGAAGAATCAGGAGGTACCTCCGTCGCATTTCCTTTCCCGTCATCGTAACTTCTTTGCACTTCTTTTCTTTAAACCATTCGTGTATTCGCAGATGATGATGATGAGACCACTGGTGGCCTCGCGGCCAAGAGGCAAAAGAGAGATGCCCATTCTGGCATCCCAGATGATCCCATAAGCGAGGACATTCTGGCTGAGTCCCAGAAGACAGCCGCGGAGGCTGCTGAGAGAAGAAGGCGTCGGGAAGAAGAGGAGCTTGAGCGTGTGAAGCAGCGGAGCCTCGAAGAGCGGCATGTTGATGACTTAGCGCGTCCAACTGTCGAGGAAGACGAGCTTCCCGAAGAAGTGGCTCCTCATGCGGAGGAGGAAGATGAGGTTCTCGGAGAGGATGCAGCAGCCTTGGAGCAAGTCCAAGCGGATTTTGAGGAAATCGCAGGCGGCGATAAAGGTGAGATCTTCAATCTCGCAGTAACTTATAGAGATGTTATTGTGGGTGCGTTAAAGCATGGCGTGTCAAAGGCTGACATTCGCCGTTGGTTAGTAGACAAATGCGGAGAATCTTAAGGTAATTATTCGAGTGATCCGCATGTACTAGGCTTTAGCAACTTGAGGCAAAATCATGACTGGTTTATTCGCATCCCAGGTCACGCTCCTCTTACAGACTTGCTTAGTGAGGACACACTGATAGGGCATGGTTCCACGTCCTTAGTGTATGATGAAGATACCTCAATCCCACCTTCGCGTGGAGGTGCTTATTCTTAGCTTTAGTAAAGATAGCAGAATAACTTATAGCGCAAGTTACCTCATATCATCGCATTTAATGTCGCAGGTCATGCTGAGGAACCTGAGCTGGAGCAGAGAAGTCAGCCTTCTGCGTCCTATGTTCCAATTCCGAGCTCCCATACCGAGAAGCCCGTCGCAGCTGCTGACCACGCGGGTGTGCCTCGTGAGGACATCATCGAGCTTTCCGACGATGCTGGAGCTGACACTGTGTTGATGGATGAAGATGTCCATGCTAGTGCTGACGAGGTAAGGACAACTGCTGCTAATGCTTCCGCATCTGAGAGTGTCCTTCGACAAGCGACTATGGCTGCCCCTCACCTCCGGCGATGACTGAGCCAGAGGCACCTATTCCTGCGTGGAGCATTTGGGGCTCGCAGGCTGGGAATGCAGTCGCAGCTGGTGCGGCCTACACTCTTCCTCCTGATTATGAGAGGTTGGAGCTCGCAGCTGATAGGAGAGTCATGGAGCGAGGGCAGTCTTCGAACAACCCGGCAGCCCGCATTCCTTCTCTTCATGAGATTCTGGAAGGAACTGGTAAGTAGAGCTTTACTGTTCGCACGTCGCATTATTCGCTTGCGAGATTTGACATCATAACTTATCTTTGACGTCTCCTCAGGTTTGAAGCAAACCGATGTAGACTGGGTGGTTCGAATGCGTCTCAGGTACCCTCGCTCGTTTGTGAGATCTCTGGAGATCGGGCCTTTTGACAGGAGGCTGTTCCTTACTGAAGCCATTTGGATTTTGGAGCAGCTATCTGCGGCTACGCCTGCGACCATTTCGGTCCAGAGTGCTGAATTGCTATGTGGCATGTGCCAAAACCTCGTGACCAAAGTCCAAGGCAGAATGGGCTTTAAGTTTCTTAAGGACAGAGTCATGCTGATTTGCGCGGCCGTAACTTTGAAACTCGGTCACCAGAATCTCGCAGTCGAGATGCAGAAGGTGGAGCAGCAGAAGCAAAAGGTTGATGAAGCTCTGAAGCTGTATCATGAGATGAATGCTAGATGCGAGCTACTGAAGCAAGAAGTGGAACAGGTGGAGTAGCTGAGCGAGCAGTTCGAGCCCCAAGACTCTTTAATCAAGAATTTGCTTTGATTTTCGAATTTTGCAAAAATAGCAAGAAAAATAGCTGAAACATTAATGTAATTTCTTGAACATTAATGTAATGTTGCTAGGGTTTCTCCCCCTTTTTTTTTTAACAAGAACAATGAATTTTCCCGTTTTGCCCTTTTCCGGGATTTGATTGGACATTTCTGTGCATATCCAATTATGACATTAGCAATTGATTCTCTGCTTGATTTTCGCGCTAATTTCTCGGCAGATAAGCACGCTTACGTTGGGAAGTCCATCCGAATCATGACTATCCGTCATTTATTAGGATACGCAACTGAATCGTCGTAGCCTTTAGTAGGGTAATTGATTGTTACCGCTTTTCAAGGCGTAAGTGATTGAACTTACCCTCTTTTTGAATTTTGCTGATTCATCTTAGGCAACCGAAGAGTCTGTACAGGGTCTATATAAACCCTGTCTTTGCTATTTGGGTTCTTCATCCCAAACATGTGCTTTGCCGTGAGTCCTTACGACTGCTGGCTTCAACGCTTGTTTTTCGTTGATTCATGGCAACTTCAAGTTTTGAATCCTGAGTTTGCGCTTTGTGCTATAGAAATAGTTTCCAAGATCCACTTTATGAGGCTTATTGCTCTTTATAACCATCATAAAGAAGATGCAGATAATATCTCATGTGTGTTCGAAGAAATTTCTTCGTGTATTATGTGTGCAGGTCATGTTTCCGGCCGCCTCGTGGCGAGGTGCAGCGCCGAAGTGACCGTGGTACCGTCTCGTAATGAACGGCGGAATTCTTCTTTAGCATCTCCGAAGAAGAATCCGTCACCTTCACGTTTGTGAGCTCGGGATGACGAATCGTCGCGTTCATCCCTGTCTACAAGGAGCCCTTGCCCTTTGGAGCTTCTGCTTGCCTGCGGATCGCCGGAACCGGTGGTTCCTTGGGCAAATGTTATGGGGTGCATATCTGACAACGGTCTTGTCGGATAGCGGGATCTCGAACGTATGGCTTCATGTGGCTCTTTTAGAGCAAGATCCCCCTTGCTACAGATGTTCACCCGCTGATCTGGGCGTTGCGTAGCCGGTGTTTGAAACCGGTGGGTTCATCCTTTGCAGTCCGGGTTTCCGTACTGTGTCTCTGCTGGCTTACCAGCCACTTTTCGAATGTATTGTAAGCCATGTTGGCTGCGTAGTTAGATTCGAGCTTTTCGCTTGTAAGCTGCTATCTAGACAGATAAATTGTAAGTCATTTGACTCGTAATGATAAATAGCTTTCTGTATTATCTGCTGTCTCTTTACAACAGAATACAATTTCGCATGCGTTTCGGCATATTTCGCCTTTCATAATGCTATGTAATTGTTTCGCATCCGCGATATATTGATTCGCGGGTGTTTCGCTAGATCGTTCGAGATCGTATCCTCGCAGCTGTGCCATCTCGGCGGATGGGCTTGCAGTTGGCCGTTGCAAATCATTTAAGATCATGTTCACAACATTGCTATCGTAACAGATAGTCTTTAGCAGATCAATTAAGATCATTAAGTGGTGCGAACTGCTATCACAAAAGATAGGCTTTATTAGCGAACTGCTTGAGATCGTTTCTCGCGTAAATTGCTATCGCAACAGATAGACTTTTAGAAGATCCAGTAAGATTATCTTGCGCATGCGTTGCCATCGTAACAGAGGCTTGGGTGATCAACTAAAATCACTTTGCATATAAGTTGCTATCGTAACAGATAGGCTTGAGAAGATCAGGTAAGATCGTTTTGTGTATAAGTTGCTATCGTAACAGATAGGCTTGAGATCGCACTTGTATAGACCGCTATCGTGAGAGATAGGCTTAGATGATCAATTGAGATCGCATTTGCGTTTGGCTGCTATCGTAAGAGATAGGCTTTACATGATCAATTAAGATCGCATTTGCGCTTGGCTGCTATCGTAAGAGATAGGCTTTAGATGATCAATTAAGATCGCATTTGCGTTGGCTGCTATCGTGAGAGATAGGCTTTAGATGATCAATTAAGATCGCATTTGTGTTCGCTGCTATCGTGAGAGATAGGCTTAGATGATCACTTAAGATCGCATTTGCGTTGGCTTCTATCGCGAGAGATAGGCTTAGATGATCACTCAAGATCGCATTTGCATTGACTGCTATCGTGAGAGATAGGCTTAGATGATCACTTAAGATCGCATTGCATTGGCTGCTATCGTAAGAGATAGGCTTAGATGATCACTTAAGATCGCGTTTGCATTAGCTGCTATCGTGAGAGATAGGCTTAGATGATCACTTAAGATCGCGTTTGCATTAGCTGCTATCGTGAGAGATAGGCTTAGATGATCACTTAAGATCGCAGTTTTTATGGATCGCTATTGCAGCGAATAAACCATGGTTAACAGTAATAACAAATTAAATAGAGCAACATAAACAGCTAGAAATATGAACTTCTCATTTGGGAGAATTCTTTTATTATAACGCTCTCATATGGGAGAGATGGGATTACAATCCTCTCATATGGGAGGGGAGATTGCGTAAATCATAGCCACATGAGATATTAAGCACGTTATCATAAAACGTATGAAATGAGAGAAGTCAGGGATAGTACTTCTTGATCCAGCGCATGTTGATCGAACTGGGAGTTGAGGTTGTGCCGTGCAACCTTCGTATGCTGCAGTAGCCACTATCGAAGACTTCTGTGACTTCGAAGGGTCCTTCCCAATTAGCTGCGAACTTTGGGTGAGTTGCTTCTCGCATGCAGTGGTCAGATGCGCGCAAGACCAGGTCTCCGACTGCGAAATCCCTTCGCTGGACTGTCTTGTTGTATGCGCGAGCGATTCTTTCCTGGTACCGCTTGTTAGTCCTTTTGGCTTGTTCTCGCTTTTCTTCCAGCAAGATTAAGTCATGATCGCGTTGATTTTCATAGAGTGCATGGAATGCCAGCCTTGCCGAATTGACTCTAACCTCCGCAGGTACCACAGCTTCGGCCCCATAACACAGTAGAAATGGCGAGGCCCCTGTGGGTGTCCTTGGAGAAGTTCTGTAGGCCCACAGAGCTATGCTTAGAGAGTCGGCCCACTTCTTGTGGTCGTCTGCGACCATTTTGCTCAATATTCTCAACAGCGTCTTGTTAGTCGCTTCGGCTTGTCCGTTTCCCTTTGGGTAGTAAGGGGTAGAACATATCTGCCTGATATTGTACTCTGCTAATTTCGCAGCTACCTGGCGATTAACAAAAGGAGTACCGTTATCTGAAAGAATGGTGTTTGGGATTCCGAACCTGCATACGATGCTTTCTTGGATAAAGTTGACCACAGCCAGCGCATTTGCCGTCTTCAGTGGTATTGCTTCCACCCACTTGGTGAACAGCTCAGTTGCGGTGAGAATGAAATGATTCCCGTGCGACGTTGGCCGGATGGGACCGATGAAGTCCAGAGCCCATGTGTGAAATGGCCATGGCGTCCCTAGTGCATGTAGATCCACAGCAGGAGCGTGCACTAGGTTCCCTTTGAATTGGCATTCCTGGCAGCGTCGCACTTTGGTACGGCAATCGACTTCCATCGTGGGCCAGAAATATCCGACTGAGAGGAGCTGTCTGCATAATTTCGCACCTCCTTGATGCTCCACCTGATGAGAAAGGTCCATGACTTCTTGTGCTTCTCTGCCGTCTAGACATCGCAGCAAGTGGCCCTCGTGACCTCTTCGCCAAAGCAGGTTTTCCTGTACCACGTATCGAGACGCTTTCCTTTTCAGTTTTTCGGCTTCTTTTCTCGATTTGGGCACAGTGCCCTGGGTGAGGAAATCAAACAGTGGCTTCCTCCAGTCCGTGTCGTCATCGATTAGGGCGACGAGTAGAGAGTCTTTGATTAGTGCGCAACTTTCGCACTTCCCTTGTATCAGGGCTGCAGCTGTTGACATGCCTGGCCAATGAATGCCATATCTCTGAGCCTTTCTGTAGATTGACACCTCGCTTTCTCCGCAAGCGTGTTGGTGAATCTTTTCTAACAGCTGTTGTCCCTCTTGCTCGGAGACACATCGCATGAGTATTCCTCCAGGACCCTTGTAGTAAAGGGTGTTGTCGTGGATGCAGTATCCTTTTGTGAGTGCCCAGCTTTCGCTGCTGGTGCCTTTTGCAATAGCTTGAAGGATTGCTTTCCGCCAGTCTGCGTCATCCATGTGTTCGTCGTCGCACGCATCCTCTGTTAATGCCGACGATGTTCGCACTTCAATGGAAATCCTTGCGGGGCATTTGTCTATGCTGACCTTAGATCCCAGAGTTGCTAAGGCGTCTGCATGCCTGTTGTCTGCTCGGGGCTTGTGCTCGTACTTCACATCGCAGAATTGTTGCATCAAATTCTGTACTAGGGTACGATAAGACAGGAGGTTGATCTCCTTCAAACCATATTCGCCCGAGGCTTGCTTAACAATCAGCTTGGAGTCTCCCATGACTGTTAAGTTACTCACTTCCAAAGCATTCGCCGCACGGAGCCCCGCAATGAGCGCCTCGTATTCCGCTTCGTTGTTCGTGACTGCGAAGTTGAGCTTTGCGGACATCTGTATGACTTCCCCGTCTGGCTTTGTCAAGACTATCCCAATGCCTCCGCCTTTCCTGGTTGACAAACCGTCGAAGTGGAGGGTCCAATAGGGCACGTCGATTGCGTAGATTTCAGGGCCTTCGAGCTCTTCTTCGATCACGGGTTCGTGGCTGTTGTCGGGAAACTGTGCCAACAGATCCGCTACTGCCTGCGACTTGATCGCTCTTGGTTTCACGCATGTGATATCGTATTGAGAGATGGTCATGTACCATTTTGCCAATCTCCCGCCCGGAGTAGTGTGAGTTAGCAAATATCTTATGGAGTCGCTCTTGGTAACCACCACTACTTTGTGTGATGAAAAATAGTGTCTCAACTTCTCTATCACAAAGAATAAAGCAAGGCAATGACGTTCGATATCTGTGTACCTTGATTCAGCAGGCTGCACAATGCGAGAGATATAGTAGATGGGCCTCTCTTGGCCTTCATACTCCTGAGCCAAGAGTGCTCCTATAGATCTCCTTGTTGATGTAAGATATAGCAGAAGCGGTGATCCCAGCTGAGGCGCGATCATTATCTTTGAGGACGTGAGCAGCTCTTTCAGCTTTTCGAATGCGGCTTCGTGGTCCGGAGCCCAGTTGTACGCGGCGTCCTTCTTGAGAAGAGTGCTGAAACAGCATGTGATTTCTGCAATTACTGGGATGAATCTCTGCAGGTACGACAGTTTTCCCAAGAATGTTTTCAAGGTACTTTGGTTATGGGGCGGCGTCATGCTGGTGATGGCTGACACTTTCGCAGGGTCAGGCTCGATCCCTTGGCGATGGACCACGCATCCCAAAAACTTCCCCGAGGTCACGCCGAATGCGCATTTCATGGGGTTCATCTTCATTTCAAAGTTCCTGCATCTGTTGAACACCCTTCGCAGGTCTGCAAGGTGATCCGCTTCGTGCTTGGATTTAACCACCAGGTCATCCACGTAGAATTCCACCTCTTTTTGCATCATGTCGTGGAATAGAGCCATCATGGCCCGCTGATAGGTTGCGCCCGCGTTCTTAAGACCGAACGGCATCACCGTGTAGTTGAATACCCCCACAGGAGTGATGAATGCAGTTTTCCGCGCATCTTCGGGATCCATCTTGATTTGATTGTACCAGCTGAAACCGTCCATGAAACTGAACATGCGATGGCCTGCTGTTGAATCGATAAGCAAATCGATGTTGGGCAGTGGGAAATCGTCCTTAGGGCAGAAGCGATTGAGATCTCGGAAGTCCACACAGATGCGGAGCTGTCCGTTCTTCTTCACCACCGGCACGATGTTGGCCAGCCATGTGGGGTGATGATTTGGCTCTATGAACTTGGCCTCTAGGAGTTTGACTATCTCCTGCTTGATCTTCACGTTAAGCTCTGGCCTAAAGCTTCTGGTGCTCTGCTTGACCGGTTTAGACCCTGGGATGATGTCCAAACGGTGCATGGTGATGCTTGTATCCAGACCTGGCATCTCATCATATTCCCATGCGAACACGTCCTTGTACTCAGTTAGGAGCTGCAGCAGTCCTTGTTCCTCTTCGCTTGTGAGATCCGCACTCGGGAAGACTGGCCTTTTCTTTTCCTCGTTCGGGCTGAGGAACACTTCCTTTAGTTCTTGCTTTTGTGGTCTTGGCCTGTCTTCCATGCATTCAGGCGCTTCTTTGAGTTTCTCGTCTGAAGTGCCTTGTGTTGGCTCTTTCGTCAGCGCAACTTGCTCGATTTAATTGATTTGCCCAGGGACATCCCCATGCCCGTGTGAGGACATCCCCGCGCACCTTCATATGCGATAGCATTTCTTCCCATTGGCGTAGAAGCTCTCTATCTCCTTGCCCTCGGGGTCATGCTTTGCGATCCTCTTCAAAGTGTACACATTCTTTCGATGATATGCGATACGTGGCGCCTCTTCGCGTGTAGGCGGCTTTTCCTTGGCATCTTCCCTTGTCACCATCACGCCCGCAGGTGACTGGTCCTTGATGTCCTCCCAGAGAGGCAAAGGAGTAGGGTTGAAAGGCCCGGGTGTTTGCTCGTCCGCCATCTCAGTGAACCACACCGCCTCGCTGAGATGTGCTTCGTCCAAGTTGAACGGGTTAGTCGAAGCCGGTATCTCAACTATTCTGTCGTTCCAGATAGCTTTCATAACCTGGTGAGCCGTCGAAGGGACTGCGTCGAAGCGATGAATCCAGGCTCGACCTATAATCATGTGGTATGTGGTGTTCGCGTCTATGACATAGAAATTCGCCGAGCACTTGATCTTGCCAATCTGGACGCCCAGGCGGATCCATCCGATCGTCATTCTAGAGTCGCTTCCGAATCCCACCAGTGGAGATGGACGTTTGACTACCTTGTGCTCGGGGATCCCTGCTAGCTTCAGTGTGTGGAGTGGAACAACGTTGACCGCTGCTCCTCCATCGACGAATGCTCGCTTGAATTCGACGCCATTAATGATGGCGGTCACGTACAGAGGCCTCTGGTGACTCGCATCTGTCTTCTTGTCGCTGGCGGAAAAGGTCATGATCTTTTCTGTGGAACGAGACGCCCTGATGACTTTCCCGTTGGAGACCACGAGGTCCTCCTCGTAGTCCTCCGCTATCCTTAAGATTGCTTTTGTCATATCAGTCCGGCACCTGTCGGAGAAATTCATCTCGTCGAAGAATTTGTTGAAGCCGTGCGACCCTTTCATGCGGTCGGCACGTTCATCCTCCGTGTCCATGCTATAATCTTCGTCTTGATGGACCTCAGCAATGATGGGTAGACCATCCTCTGCGACTTCCTCCAAGTCTACGATCGAGATCATGGCGACCTCTTTGCCTTTCGAGCCTGACTCTGTATGGGCAGGAAGTGGGTTGTTGCGCACGTCCTTCCTGTTGTCGCTAACGATTAGCTCGCCGCTCTTCATCTTCTGATCGAACGCGAACCTGAGTTTCTTGCACTCGGCGGTGGGATGCATGATCTTGCCGTGGTACTCGCACCACTTAGGGTCCCTCACCATCTCCTTGGAGGGCGTTTTCTCGAGCGGTGGCAGGACGCCGTCCTTGCGCCACTGTTTGCAGAGGTCACTCGCTTCCTCTATCGAGCATGGCAGACGCGGTACATCGAAATTCACAACCTTCGCTTGTTTCTGGGGCGAAACTGTATTGACCTCAGCTTCGCGTCCCCGCTTGTAGCTGAACCTTCCGATCTTGTAAGTGGTGCCGCTCGCAGGTCGCTCTGGAGCGTTCTTCTTTTTCTGTCTCTCGACTATGGGCTCAATGTTCTTCGTGTATTCGATTAGTTTTGAAAACGTAGGTGTTTGCAAATTGATGAGCATACCTTTGTATTCATCTCGCATGCACTGTAGGCATATCTCCACGAGCCGGCTTTCGGGCATTGGATCTTTGCACTCCAAGGATTTCGCCCGGAATTTCTTGATGAAGGTGATCCCATCCTCCTCGCGCTTCTGGTACATCCGCGAGAGATGGATCATTGTCACCTTTTCCTCCATTTGAAAGAACTTGGTATAGAACTTTTGGACGTCGTCCCAAGTCTTCACGGATCTGGCCTCCAATGTCGGGTACCATTTGTATGCTACGTTCCCAAGAGACTTTGGGAACTCTCGCATCAGCAGTTTGGGATCGGCTCCGTACGGACCCATGACATCGATGAAACGCATGACATGCTCATGAGCGTTTCCATTGACGTCCTCGAACTTATCCCATTTGGGAGCCTTGTACCCCGCCGGGTTAGGCATGAGATAGATCTCTCGTGGAATAGGTGGATCATTGTCTAACTTCGGGATAATGGTATCCGCGAATGACTGATGAGCTAGGATGGTGTCCACGTGCTTTTGCAAAGACGTCATGCACTCTGGAATGCTTCCCTCGGTAGTCGCCGGAGGGGTTGCCGTAGGCGGTGGCGACACATATGCCGCCGGAGGATTGGGAGCATACTGAGTACCCGCGGTTCCCCAGATCATCGTTGGGGGAGGCAAAGGGTACTGCAAAGTTGGGTTGGACGCCAAAGCCGAGGGCTGAGGAGCGTGAGCAGCAGGAGGCAGCATTTGTGCCGTTGATCCTTGAACCGAAGGCAGTTGCGCAGCCGACGGTGGAGTCTGCAGATGAGGGTTGGGAGGTGTGGCTGGCACTCCCAATCCTGAAGCAGTAGGGGTTCCTCCTCCCTGAGGGATAGCGGTGGCTGGCGGAGGATTTGGCACGAGGGTGCCCAGAACAGCCAAGATTTGTTCTAATTGCGCGGATTGAGACTTGAGAGCTTTCGCCTGACTTTGGACGGTGGCGTCCAAAGACTCTAACGTCGGTGCTTCGCCGGGAGTCGTCTGAGTACGGCGGGTCTCGTCTCCCGAGGGAGTTTCGATGGAAGGCGATCGGTTGCTGACATCATCCTCCTGAGACATGGTTGCTTTTGCCGGTAAGTTTCACGTCGGGTTCACCAAAATGTGCACGAGAGATTCCGGCGGGGAGACCTCCGTGTGCACCGTGTGCAGTGGATCAAGGATCGCACAGGAAGAGTAGGGGTGTGTGTAGGGAGAGAGTAAGTCAGTAGCAATGTCTGAGAGAGAGACAGAGGTTTGGCAGAGCTTCCGCATATGGCCGTGTGTTCTCCTTTTGTATGGAAAGGTTAAGGATATATATATACTGGAGAACGTGACCGTTGTAGTGTGGTTAATGCGCCCATTAATGGCGGCTTAATTAGCTTAACCATAACGGCACGTTCGTCCGAGTATATAGGAACCGTTATAGCACGTGGTGCGCGAATACCGGAACCGTTACGAGGTTGACCGGGTTTGACCGGATTGACCGGGTCTAGGGAGCTCGTGCCATAGATCTCTCAAAACAGTTACTAAAGGTCGCGTGCGGGCTTGGCTCGCACGCGACAGGGCTTACTCTAGCCTCCAAACCACTAAGTCCCTACAAGTCCCGTGCAGTGGTATGCGAGGGCTCTGTCTCGCAGCCCCCACATGGATCAGCTCGGCTGGTGATCCTGTGTGTGTGGAGCACAATATGGTGTGCTGGATGGCTGCCACGTGGCCAAGATCTGTCATGTCAGAAAGCAGTATCTACAAGTATATAGAGGCACGACATGCAGGCCGTATTTTGATTACATATTCAAAACAAAACTAAAATCAATTATAAGAACATCTAATCCACATCCGTGCATCAAAAACCCATCCATTCAACCCAAAACAACATGTATAATCATGAAATAAACATACTGAAATTTTCTGGAAATTTCCATAATTAAAGTATAATTACAGGAAATTACTAAGCAATAAACTAATCAACTAAAAAGATAGAAAATTGCTCTAAAACACATAAGGTCTCACCACCTATGGTAGACAGTAGGGAAAATGACCTAAGTCTCCATAAATAATTTGGGCTCAAGACAATGTGTTTAAGGACGTCTAATTACCTCGGGAAGTGTGCTAAACACCGATTAATTAATCTGGAAATTAATAATTTTTTTGTTTTTCCAAAAATTATGAAACAATCTCCGAAAATAGGAAATTTAATTCTGATTCTGTAGAAAAAAATTTGGCGTGGGAGCATCCTCACGTGCTGACGTCGGCCTTGTGCCACGTCAGCGTGACACGTCGCAGCCACGTCAGCCCTATGCTGATGTCATATGCCACGTGCGCAGACACACGAGCGTGCCACATTAGAAGCCGCGTGTGCTGCCACGTTATCGGCACATTAGCCTAATGCTGACGTGACACTGCCACGTCGTCTGCAACGTCAGCAGGTCGCCGCCTTCCCGTGCTCCGTTTCCGATGATCCTTATATCAATGCAATCGTCTCTTCCCCTAATTCCGATTATGTATTCAAAGTGAAGTTCTAACAACTTTTGAAAAATCGAAATACAAATTAGATCAAACATTCCAGATTTATACATTTCTGAATATTTAAACGGGCATAACTTTTTCATCATTTATCCAAAAATTATAAAATTTATATTTCTGGAATCCTCGTGAAAATATCTATCCATCCATATAGGATTCTCCTATTGATTATGATATTTCCGAAAAACAATTTTCTACAGCAGGTCGGATTCGGGCACAAACTACGAGGTCCAAAAAGAAGCCTAGGGCTCTGATACCAATGAAGGGCAAGACTGATTTAATCGTACATAGATCTACAACATGAATTAAAGTGGACTATTCATGTGCATCTTTTCTTCCTTAACTCCTAGCGCAGCGGATTGTGATCTTGTTGATTGCTTGCTTTCACCTTCTTCCTTCAACGTCTTACTCCCACCAATCTAGTGTGAATCTCGAGGACGAACACTATGTTCCACCCCACGTTCCACCTCCTATGGATGTAGTTGGAGAGAAACTAGGGTTGTCTACAACTTGAGAATGAATCTAGACAGAGTAACTTTACTGTGTAGAATAGCAATAATGCTCTACATATTATGTAGGAGTCTACATCTTTATGTAGGCAAAACATCTCCTAGGTTTACACATAAACCCTAGGGTTTGAGCCTTTGCTACTAACACATCTAGGTTTGTGCCTTACAGCAACTAATCCCATAAGGTTATGATAACTGAATTGGACACCCCACATGGGCGCACCAATTGCTAACATTAATTCAGGACCTTGGAGGGGTTGTGACCCCCGCCGACCACCCTCTAGGTACGCCCATGGGTCACAAGATGCAATGGTAGAGGAATTAGAGAGCGAAGAAGATCATAGAGAATTCGCCATTTTTTCGTCTGCTAAAAGATACCTAAAACATATGACACGTCTATTTTTTAAGGATATTTTGTTTATTGAGTGTCCAGGCCAACTTTTGCGCACCTCGACAAATACACGGAATCCTAAGGTACATCTATAATTTTGATATTCATTGATGTATAAAGATACCACTGTGACGACCCGGTCACAATTTTAATAATAAATTCTCGATTTACGATAAACACGCGGATAATATCAACCCAGTCTGACACTTTCAGACGTCCAAAACTCAAACGACACACAGTCCACCAGATAACATTTTTTTTCAAATTTGTGATAAACTGGTATGTGATTGAATTATTTAAAATTTACACAAACTGGTCAAAAATGACTATTTTTTTTATAAATATCTGACCCAAAATAATAATTTACAAAAAATCGCTATAAACAGCTAAAAACATCTATTTTAGCTAAACAATTCAATTTTTAGCAATTACTCCGCGATCCAGTCGCGCTCTGGCTCAATCTGTAAAACAGAGGGGTGAGCCAAAACAGCCCACCACTGGCGTAAAAATCTAAAATCTACTTAACACAACAGCCAATTATTACACGTCAATATGCGACACCAAATACCCAAACATCGTGATTTATCAATCATCAGATAATAATTAGGTAGCTAAAAAAATGTAAAACCATGTCAACAGTTTATACATGAATAGACTGTAACCGAGGAAACTTAGAAATTTATTTTTTCCCTACCTAGTGCAACTCAAACAGAACAGATGATTACTCCAAACCAACCATCTTGCCCGATGCTCATCCCCGCCTGAACAAGCTTCACTGACCCAAGGTTGTTCAAGTTCAAGAGCAAGTTCATTTTGTATAGACAAAAGAAGAAGAAAAATTTGCTAATGGAAACCCTTCTACCTACTGCGAAAAGCATGGTGTCAACAAAACCTCGCTCACTTAGCCTTTCTCCACTATCATTCGCCTGTCTTCCTTTTAAAATAATTTTCTCCTCAAATAAACTCTAAAAAAGGTCAGTTAGCTATTGAAATAGATAACACATCATCAGTTTTAAAAGTGGACACATGTGGTTTGGAATGACAAAGCACCCAATTAATCACCAATCCCAAAGGCTACCTTGAGGTGTAAAGCAAAGTCTAACAGATTGATATACATGAAAATGATGGGACTCTTTCAGAAAACTTCACAACAATTCACGTATTTTTTTAAGAGATAAACTAATATAACAATCATAGTAATCAAACAAAAGGGCTACTGTTTTATGGTCCACATTCCATATTGATCTATTGCAAGGAACTTAACAATATTCATATAGCAACTTCAAAGCCACATGGTACTAACTGAAAAAAGAAGATAACTTTATGAATTTATCAAAGAAAATTACACCATCTTTCTGCCAACACTTAATAAAATTTCACCCACCAAAAAAGCGCCTAAAATTCACGAATTTATATATGAATAAATAAAAATTCGCTGTTATAAAAATTTGTCGTTTAAGTTTCTTTGTCACGGGGTCTCACAAAGGACAACTTCCCTTCGTAGGTCAAACTTGAGACCTAAGGGGTTCGTAAAAGCCCATATATTTTATGTATTGGGCTAAGTCCTCTTATTCAGTCTTTGTATGGGCCTGTTATATAAAGCCCACTACTATTTATCACAGCCCAATATGCTTAAGGTTTCTCTTTTACCATTGATATATTCCTGTCCGTTAGATTGTTCTAGTTGGGAAAAGATGTATATATACTCTCTGTAATGGTTCATTCATTAATCAAATGTAAATATTCTCTCTCCGGTTACACCGCCTCTCTTCATCTTCTTCATTTACACTGCATCCATTTGCAGAAACCCTAACGGGTCTTTTATGGTATCAGAGCCTATACGATGCTCTCTACCACCACACCACCGTCTACCCCGCCTTTGTATCTCCTTTCCAATATTCACAACTTGCTGTCGTTTAAACTTGACGGCACAAACTTTGTTCTTTGGCGACACCAGATCTCTTAGATCTTTCGTACTCACATCATTTTCGGCTTCATAGATGGTTCCACTCCATGTCCACCGGAGTTCCTTCCGACGACTGATGTTTCATCTTCACCAATGGTGAATCCGGCCTATACGACTTGGGTTTTACAGGATCAAGCGGTCCTCTATTTTAAATGCTTCTCTTTCAACAGTAGCCCTAACTCAGGTTATTGGATCTTCTACATCCAGATCTGCTTGGCTTGTTCTTGATCATCGTTGTGCTTCTCTCCCCAGATCCAATATCATCCACTTTAAATCCACCCTTCAAACCATCAAAAAGGGATCTGAATCCATCGATCTCTATATACAGAAGCTTACCACCATTAGAAAATCAACTTGTTGTTTCTTCCGTCTTCATCGACGATGAAGACATGCTACTTTATGCCCTCAATGGCCTTCCCAGTGAGTTCAACCCCTTTCTATCTTCTCTCCATATCCACTCCAACCCGATTTCCTTTGGCGAGCTACATGTTCTTCTCAAAGCTGATGAACAGATGCGTGCTAATCAAACCGTAACCCCAGATCCCAAACTCGCTGCCTTCTACTCTGCCTCGCAACCCTCCTTTCGCGGCGATAGTGGTGGCAGTCGTGGCTCTCGAAACCCTAGCGGTAACCGGGGTGGTGGCTGGTCCAGTCAACGAGGTGGCGCTCGGTTCGACTATTCAAGAGGGGGTTGTTCTGGTGGTCCGATCCATCAATACGGACTCGCGTCAGCTCTAGGGTACGGGTCTGGTTCAGGATATGGATCCGGGTACGGGTCCGGGTATGGATCCGGTTACGGGTCTGGATCCGGGTCCGGTTCTGGGTCAGGATCCGGGCGAGGAATATTCGGTTCACAGAGAGGGAGGTCCGGTTCGACCCGTTCTGCTCCAATCACCTACCAAATCTGCGGTACTGATCATCATTCCGTTCTCGATTGCTGGCACCGGATGGATTTTGCATACCAAGGTAAGCATCCACCTGAACAGTTATCTGCAATGGCTGCTGCTTCCTCTTCTCAGAACTCTTTTCCACCCGAGGTTTGGCTCACGAATACTGGAGCCTCGAACCACATGACTGTAGAACTGGGCAATCTCTCTCTCTCTCCGAGCCATACACTGGGAACGACCATGTCACCGTCGGTAACGGTTACTCCTTGCCTATACATCACTCTGGTACTTCTTACTTGACTACATCTCATAAATATTTTTTTTATCTAATACTTTACATGTGCCACAACTTTCAATCAATTTGCTTTCAGTTCATCAATTGTGTGTTGATAAAAATGTTCGTTTCATCTTTACTAAAAAAGATTTTTCTATACAAGATATTGATACGGGTCAAAACATTTTTCAGGGCCCCAGTAAAAACGGTCTTTATCCTCTACCTTCTCTCTCTTTATCGCCTAGTCCACAAGCTTTCTTGGTTCAAATACCACAGTCAAGTCTATGGCATAGTCGTCTGGGTCATCCTTCCAAGGATGTTCTATCTAAATGTTTAAACTGTTCTCTTTCTCATTCTACTAAAAACAATGTTAACTTATTTGAAGCATGTCTATGTGGTAAAATGCGCAGATTACCTTATCCTATATCTACATCTACTGTTTCTAATCCCCTACATCTACTTCACAGTGATGTTTGGGGACTAGCATCTACTAATTCTTACAATGGCTTCAAATACAATGTTCTTTTCATCGATGATTTATCGCGTTATACTTGGGTATTTCCCCTAAAACATAAACCTGAAGTTAATGCTTCCTTTATGAAGTTTAAATTGTTTATTGGAAAATTACTTGGTTATTAAATTAAAGTTTTGCGCTCAGATGGGGGAGGAGACTATACCTCTTTTATTTTTCAATAATTTTTAAATAATCATGGCATTCAACACCAAAATCATGTCGTCACACACCCCAACAAAATGGGGTGTCCGAGCACAAACGTACACATAAAATAGAGACTGCAGTTAATTTGTTACACAATGCCTTCTTGCCTAAAATATTATGGTTTCATGGTGTTGCAACTGCAACCTACTTGATAAATCGATTACGTAGAAAAAATACTAAGAATAAATCTCCATATGAGATTCTGTTTCATGTTACACCTGACTATTCATACTTGAAGGTCTTTGGTTGTGCTTGTTTCCCCAATCTCAGACCTTATATTTCCTCTAAACTTGACACAAAATCAACAAAAAGCACTCTTCTTGGTTATGCAGATGGCTATAAAGGGTATCTTTGCTATGATAGATCTGCAAAATGTTTCTATATTAGTCGTGATGTCATTTTGATGAATATATCTTTCCTTAATCTGAAAAATCTACTACCTGCAACTCCAACTCACATGCTACTTCTCCTGTTTCAGGTTCCTACAATGTCCCTAACGGTATTTCATCACTATTTATTGGTGACACTTCTGGGGTTATATTCATACCCCTACACCATCGGAGGGGGAAGTTGTGTTGCATCCTACTAGTGCTGGCACTGCATCAGGTTCAACAACTCCTGAACAGATACTACAAGACCCTACATAACAGATACACACTTCTAATGGTGCTAATTATGCACCATCAGCTGTTCCTGGAGGTCAATTCATCACTAGTACTGGCTTGGTAACACCAACTCCCCCAATGATGATCCCCCCCTCCCCACTTCTCCTAAACCAGCTCCTCCACCGGGGCACCCTATGAAAACCCGAAGCAAATCGAGAATCAGTAAGAAAAAAATATTTTTTACGCCTACTGCTCCTTCTTATTCAGGATTTTCTGTTTCAAACACTTCTCACATTGCACACACAAAACCTTCAACTTTTACCGAGGCTACAAAATACTCGCAATGGCGTGCTGCCATGAGTGATGAATATGCTAGCCTCGTACAGCAAAAGACTTGGTCATTGTTTCCATTACCACCAAACACAAATGTTATAGGATACAAATGAGTTTTCAAAACTAAATACCACCCCAATGGTACTATTTCTCGTTACAAGGCTCGTCTTGTAGCCAAGGGGTTTCGTCAAACTTTTGGCTTAGACTACGATGAAACTTTCAGTCCGGTTGTAAAACACTCCACTGTTCTTAGCATTTTGGCTCTTGCTGCCACATTTCGTTGGCTCTTATGTCAACTTGACGTCAAAAATGCTTTTTAAATGGGCACCTCCGTGGAACAGTTTATATGAAACAACCTACGGGTTTTTGTTGACCCTAAATTTCCAAAACATGTGTGTTTGCTCCACAAGTCGATATATGGTTTGAAGCAAGCCCCTCGTGCTTGGATCGAAAGATTTGCTACCTATTTATTATCTCTTGGTTTCACCCCTGCTTGCTCAGATTCCTCCATCTTCATTCATCATCATAACAACAAGCTCACTGTTTTATTATTATATGTCGACGATATAATTGTAAATTTCTATGATTTCCCTTACATCAATACGTTCATATCCGAATTGGGCCGAGAATTTCAAATTTCTGACTTAGGCCCACTAACATATTTTTTGGGGCTTCAAATTTTTCGTACAAAATCGGGTATTTCAATTACTCAAGAGAAATATGTCATTGATCTCTTAGCTAAATTCAGTATGAGCTGCTGTAAATCATGTCCTACGCCTCTTGCCTCTAGTGTGAAATATCATATATCTCAGGGTATGGCTCTGCCCGAACCCACTATTTATAGGCAACTTCTAGGGGGGGTCTTCAATATCTTACATCTACCCGCCCAGATATTTCCTTTGCCGTAAACCACTTGTGCTAATTTATGCACAGCCCCACAGATGTCCATCTAAGTGGTGCTAAACGCATTTTACGGTATCTACAAGGCACTAAATCTCAGGGTCTTTTTTTATCATTCTTCTAATCTTCCTTTACATGTGTTTTCCCACGCCGATTGGGCGGGAAACCCAACTAACCGTTGTAGCACCACCAGTCTTGCTATTTTTATAGGACCAAACTCGGTCCATTGGGCTTCTACGAAGCAGCCCACCGTTGCTCGCTTATCGAGCACTTTCCACCACCGCTGCTGATTTATCTTGGTTTAAGTTACTTTTTCGTGATTTACGTATTACCATTACTACTGCTTTCTTTTTATTTACTGATAATAAATCTGCACTTGCTATGACTGCTGTAGATACTGCTTTCTGACATGACAGATCTTGGCCACGTGACAGCCATCCAGCACACCATATTGTGCTCCATACACACTGGATCACCAGCCGAGCTGATCCATGTGGGGGCTGCGAGACAGAGCCCTCGCATACCACTGCACGGGACTTGTAGGGATCTTGTGGTTTGGAGGCTAGAGTAAGCCCTGTCGCGTGCGAGCCAAGCCCGCACACGACCTTTAGTAACTGTTTTGAGAGATTTATGGCACGAGCTCCATAAACCCGGTCAATCCGGTTAAACCCGGTCAACCTCGTAACGGTTCCGGTATTCGCGCACCACGTGCTGTAACGGTCCCTATATACTTGGACGAACGTGCCGTTATGGTTAAGCTAATTAAGCCGCCATCAATGGGCGCATTAACCACACTACAACGGTCACGTTCTCCAGTATATATAGATCGCCAACCTTTCCATACAAAGGAGAACACACGGCCATATGCGGAAGCTCTGCCAAACCTCTGTCTCTCTCTCAGACATTGCTACTGACTTACTCTCTCCCTACACACACCCCTACTCTTCCTGTGCGATCCTTGATCCACTGCACACGGTGCACACGGAGGTCTCCCCGCCGGAATCTCTCGTGCACATTTTGGTGAACCCGACGTGAACTTACCAACAAAAGCAACCATGTCTCAGGAGGATGATGTCAGCAACCGATCGCCTTCCACCGAAACTCCCTCCGGAGACGAGACCCGCCGTACTCCAACGACTCCCGGCGAAGAACCGACGTTAGAGTCTTTGGACGCCACTGTCCAAAGCCAGGCGAAAGCTCTCAAGTCTCAATCTGCGCAATTAGAACAAATCTTGGCTGTTCTGGCCACCCTTGCGCCAAATCCTCCGCCAGCCACCGCTATCCCTCAGGGAGGAGGAACCCCTACCGCTCCAGGATTGGGAGTGTCAGCCACACCTCCCAACCCCCATCTGCAGACTCCACCGTCGGCTACGCAGTTGCCTTCGGTTCAGGGATCGACGGCGCAGATGCTGCCTCCTGCTGCTCACGCTCCTCAGCCCTCGGCTTTGGCGTCCAACCCAACTCTGCAGTACCCTCTACCTCCCCCAACGATGATCTGGGGAAATGCGGGCAGTCAGTATGCTCCCAATCCTCCAGCGGCGTATGTGTCGCCACCGCCTACGGCAGCCCCTGCGTCAACTACCGAGGGGAGCATTCCAGAATGCATGACGTCTCTGCAGAAGCGCGTGGACACCATCCTGGCTCATCAGTCATTCGCGGATACCATTATCCCGAAGTTAGACAATGATCCACCTATTCCACGAGAGATCTATCTCATGCCTAACCCGGCGGGGTACAAGGCTCCCAAATGGGATAAGTTCGAGGACGTCAATGGAAACGCTCATGAGCATGTCATGCGTTTCATTGATGTCATGGGTCCGTACGGAGCCGATCCCAAACTGTTGATGCGAGAGTTCCCAAAATCTCTTGGGAACGTAGCATACAAATGGTACCGGACATTGGAGGCCGGATCCGTGAAGACTTGGGACGACATGGTCAAAAAGTTCTATACCAAGTTCTTCCAGATGGAAGAAAAGGTGACAATGATCCATCTCTCGCGGATGTACCAGAAGCGCGAAGAGGACGGAATCACCTTCATTAAAAAATTCAGGGCGAAATCCTTGGAGTGCAAAGATCCAATGCCCGAAAGCCGTCTCGTAGAGATATGCCTGCAGTGCATGCGAGATGAATATAAAGGTATGCTCATCAATTTGCAAACACCTACGTTTTCAAAACTAATCGAATGCACGAAGAACATCGAGCCCATAGTCGAGAGACAGAAAAAGAAGAACGCTCCAGAGCGACCTGCGAGCGGCACCACTTATAAGATCGGAAGGTTTAGCTACAAGCGGGGACGCGAAGCTGAGGTCAATACAGTTTCGCCCCAGAAACAAGCAAAGGTTGTGAACTTTGATGTACCGCCTCTGCCATGCTCGGTAGAGGAAGCAAGTGACCTCTGCAAACAGTGGCGCAAGGACGGCGTCCTGCCACCGCTCGAGAAAACACCCTCCAAGGAGATGGTGAGGGACCCTAAGTGGTGTGAGTACCACGGCAAGGTCATGCATCCCACCGCCGAGTGCAAGAAACTCAGGTTCGCGTTCGATCAGAAGATGAAGAACGGCGAACTCATCGTCAGCGACCACCGGAAGGACGTGCGCAACAACCCGCTTCCCGCGCATGCGGAACCGGGCTCGAAGGGCAAAGAGGTCGCTATGATCTCAATCGTCGACTTGGAAGAAGTCGCAGAGGATGGCCTACCCATCGTCGCCGAGATCCATGAAGACGAAGATTATAGCATGGACACGGAGGATGAACGTGCCGACCGCATGAAAGGGTCGCATGGCTTCAACAAATTCTTCGACGAGATGAATTTCTCCGAGAAGTGCCGGACTGATATGACAAAAGCGATTTTGAGAATAGCAGAAGACTACGAGGAGGACCTTGTAGTCTCCAACGGGAAAGTCATAAGGGCATCCCGCTCTATGGAAAGGATTATGACCTTTTCTGCCAGCGACAAAAAGACGGATGCGAGTCACCAGAGACCTCTTTACGTGACCTCCATCATCAACGGTTTCGAATTCAAGCGAGCATTCGTCGATGGAGGAGCAGCGGTCAATGTTGTTCCACTCCACACACTGAAGCTAGCAGGGATCCCCGAGCCTAAGGTAGTCAAGCGTCCATCTCCGCTGGTGGGATTCGGAAGCGACTCTAGAATGACGATCGGATGGATCCGTCTGGGCGTCCAGATTGGCAAGATCAAGTGCTCGGCGAAGTTCTATGTCATAGACGCAAACACCACGTACCACATGATTATAGGTCGAGCCTGGATTCATCGCTTCGACGCAGTCCCTTCGACGGCTCACCAGATTATGAAAGCTATCTGGGATGACAGAATAGTCGAGATACCGGCTTCGATTAACCCGTTCAACTTGGACGAAGCACATCTCAGCGAGGCGGTGTGGTTCACTGAGATGTCGGACGAGCAAACACCCGGGCCATTCAACCCTACTCCTTTGCCTCTCTGGGAGGACATCAAGGACCAGTCACCTGCGGACGTGATGGTGACAAGGGAAGATGCCAAGGAAAAGCCGCCTGCACGCGAAGAGGCGCCACGTATCGCATATCATCGAAAGAATGTGTACACTTTGAAGAGGATCGCAAAGCATGACCCCGAGGGCAAGGAGATAGAGAGCTTCTACGCCAATGGGAAGAAATGCTATCGCATATGAAGGTGCGCGGGGATGTCCTCACACGGGCATGGGGATGTCCCTGGGCAAATCAATCAAATCGAGCAAGTCGCGCTGACGGAAGAGCCAACACAAGGCACTTCAGACGAGAAACTCAAAGAAGCGCCTGAATGCATGGAAGACAGGCCAAGACCACAAAAGCAAGAACTAAAGGAAGTGTTCCTCAGCCCGAACGAGGAAAAGAAAAGGCCAGTCTTCCTGAGTGCGGATCTCACAAGCGAAGAGGAACAAGGACTGCTGCAGCTCCTAACTGAGTACAAGGACGTGTTCGCATGGGAATATGATGAGATGCCAGGTCTGGATACAAGCATCACCATGCACCGTATGGACATCATCCCAGGGTCTAAACCGGTCAAGCAGAGCACCAGAAGCTTTAGGCCAGAGCTTAACGTGAAGATCAAGCAGGAGATAGTCAAACTCCTAGAGGCCAAGTTCATAGAGCCAAATCATCACCCCACATGGCTGGCCAACATCGTGCCGGTGGTGAAGAAGAACGGACAGCTCCGCATCTGTGTGGACTTCCGAGATCTCAATCGCTTCTGCCCTAAGGACGATTTCCCACTGCCCAACATCGATTTGCTTATCGATTCAACAGCAGGCCATCGCATGTTCAGTTTCATGGACGGTTTCAGCGGGTACAATCAAATCAAGATGGATCCCGAAGATGCGCGGAAAACTGCATTCATCACTCCTGTGGGGGTATTCAACTACACGGTGATGCCGTTCGGTCTTAAGAACGCGGGCGCAACCTATCAGCGGGCCATGATGGCTCTATTCCACGACATGATGCACAAAGAGGTGGAATTCTACGTGGATGACCTGGTGGTTAAATCCAAGCACGAAGCGGATCACCTTGCAGACCTGCGAAGGGTGTTCAACAGATGCAGGAACTTTCAACTGAAGATGAACCCCATGAAATGCGCATTCGGCGTGACCTTGGGGAAGTTTTTGGGATTCGTGGTCCATCGCCAAGGGATCGAGCCTGACCCTGCGAAAGTGTCAGCCATCACCAGCATGACGCCGCCCCATAACCAAAGTACCTTGAAAACATTCTTGGGAAAACTGTCGTACCTGCGGAGATTCATCCCAGCAATTGCAGAAATCAAATGCTGTTTCAGCACTCTTCTCAAGAAGGACGCCGCGTACAACTGGGCTCCGGACCACGAAGCCGCATTCGAAAAGCTGAAAGAGCTGCTCACGTCCTCAAAGATAATGATCGCGCCTCAGGTGGGATCACCGCTTCTGCTATATCTTACATCAACAAGGAGATCTATAGGAGCACTCTTGGCTCCTCTCAATCGGATATTTCTGGCCCACGATGGAAGTCGATTGCCGTACCAAAGTGCGACGCTGCCAGGAATGCCAATTCAAAGGGAACCTAGTGCACGCTCCTGCTGTGGATCTACATGCACTAGGGACGCCATGGCCATTTCACACATGGGCTCTGGACTTCATCGGTCCCATCCGGCCAATCGCACGGGAATCATTTCATTCTAACCGCAACTGAGCTGTTCACCAAGTGGGTGGAAGCAATACCACTAAAGACGGCAAATGCGCTGGCTGTGGTCAACTTTATCCAAGAAAGCATCGTATGCAGGTTCGGAATCCCAAACACCATTCTTTCAGATAACGGTACTCCTTTTGTTAATTGCCAGGTAGCTGCGAAATTAGCAGAGTACAATATCAGGCAGATATGTTCTACCCCTTACTACCCAAAGGGAAACGGACAAGCCGAAGCGACTAACAAGACGCTGTTGAGAATATTGAGCAAAATGGTCGCAGACGACCACAAGAAGTGGGCCGACTCTCTAAGCATAGCTCTGTGGGCCTACAGAACTTCTCCAAGGACACCCACAGGGGCCTCACCATTTCTACTGTGTTATGGGGCCGAAGCTGTGGTACCTGCAGAGGTTAGAGTCAATTCGGCAAGGCTGGCCTTCCATGCACTCTATGAAAATCAACGCGATCATGACTTAATCTTGCTGGAAGAAAAGCGAGAACAAGGCAAAAGGACTAACAAGCGGTACCAGGAAAGAATCGCTCGCGCCTACAACAAGACAGTCCAGCGAAGGGATTTCGCAGTCGGAGACTTGGTCTTGCGCGCATCTGATCACTGTATGCGAGAAGCAACTCACCCAAAGTTCGCAGCTAATTGGGAAGGACCCTTCGAAGTCACAGAAGTCTTCGATAGTGGCTACTGCAGCATACGAAGGTTGCACGGCACAACCTCAACTCCCAGTTCAATCAACATGCGCTGGATCAAGAAGTACTATCCCTGACTTCTCTCATTTCATACGTTTTATGATAACGTGCTTAATGTCTCATGTGGCTATGATTTACGCAATCTCCTCTCCCATATGAGAGGATTGTAATCCCATCTCTCCCATATGAGAGCGTTATAATAAAAGAATTCTCCCAAATGAGAAGTTCATATTTCTAGCTGTTTATGTTGCTCTATTTAATTTGTTATTACTGTTAATAATGGTTTATTCGCTGCAATAGCAATCCATGCAAACGCGATCTTAAGTGATCATCTAAGCCTATCTCTCACGATAGCAGCTAATGCGATGCGATCTTAAGTGATCATATAAGCCTATCTCTACGATAGCAACTAATGCAAACGCGATCTTAAGTGATCATCTAAGCCTATCTCTCACGATAGCAGCTAATGCGATGCGATCTTAAGTGATCATCTAAGCCTATCTCTCACGATAGCAGCTAATGCAAACGCGATCTTAAGTGGTCATCTAAGCCTATCTCTTACGATAGCAGCCAATGCAATGCGATCTTAAGTGATCATCTAAGCCTATCTCTCACGATAGCAGCTAATGCAAACGCGATCTTAAGTGGTCATCTAAGCCTATCTCTTACGATAGCAGCCAATGCAATGCGATCTTAAGTGATCATCTAAGCCTATCTCTCACGATAGCAGCTAATGCAAACGCGATCTTAAGTGATCATCTAAGCCTATCTCTTACGATAGCAGCCAATGCAATGCGATCTTAAGTGATCATTTAAGCCTATCTCTCGCGATAGCAGCCCACACAAATGCGATCTTAAGTGATCATCTAAGCCTATCTCTCACGATAGCAGCCAGCACAAATGCGATCTTAATTGATCATCTAAAGCCTATCTCTCACGATAGCAGCCAACGCAAATGCGATCTTAATTGATCATCCCAAGCCTATCTCTTACGATAGCAGCCAAGCGGAAATGCGATCTTAATTGATCATGTAAAGCCTATCTCTTACGATAGCAGCCAAACGCAAATGCGATCTCAATTGATCATCTAAGCCTATCTCTCACGATAGCGGTCTATACAAGTGCGATCTCAAGCCTATCTGTTACGATAGCAACTTATACACAAAACGATCTTACGTGATCTTCTCAAGCCTATCTGTTACGATAGCAACTTATACGCAAAGTGATTTTAGTTGATCACCCAAGCCTCTGTTACGATGGCAATGCATGCGCAAGATAATCTTACTGGATCTTCTAAAAGTCTATCTGTTGCGATAGCAATTTATGCGAGAAACGATCTCAAGCAGTTCGCTAATAAAGCCTATCTTTTGTGATAGCAATTCGCACCACTTAACGATCTTAATTGATCTGCTAAAGACTATCTGTTACGATAGCAATGTTGTGAACATGATTTTAAATGATTTACAACGGCTAACTGCAAGCCCATCCGCCGAGATGGCAAAGCTGCGAAGATACGATCTCGAACGATCTAGCGAAACACCCGCGAATCAATATATCGCAGATGCGAAACAATTACATAGCATTATGCAAGGCGAAATATGCCGAAACGCATGCGAAATTGTATTCTGTTGTAAAGAGACAGCAGATAATACAGAAAGCTATTTATCATTACGAGTCAAATGACTTACAATTTATCTGTCTAGATAGCAGCTTACAAGCGAAAAGCTCGAATCTAACTACGCAGCCAACATGGCTTACAATACATTCGAAAAGCGGCTGGTAAGCCAGCAGAGACACAGTACGGAAACCCGGACTGCAAAGGATGAACCCACCGGTTTCAAACACCGGCTACGCAACGCCCAGATCTGCGGGTGAACATCTGTAGCAGGGGGGATCTTGCTCTAAAAGAGCCACATGAAGCCATACGCTCGAGATCCCGCTATCCGACAAGACCGTTGTCAGATATGCACCCCATAACATTTGCCCAAGGAACCACCGGTTCCGGCGATCCACAGGAAAGCAGAAGCTCCAAAGGGCAAGGGCTCCTTGTAGACGGGGATGAACGCGACGGTTCGTCATCCCGAGCTCACAAACGTGAAAGTGACAGATTCTTCTTCGGAGATGCTGAAGAAGAATTCCGCCGTTCATTACGAGACGGTAGCACGGTCACTACGGCGCTGCACCTCACCACGAGGCGGCCGGAAACATGACCTGCACACATAATACACGAAGAAATTTCTTCGAACACATATAAGATATTATCTGCATCTTCTTTATGATGGTTATAAAGAGCAATAAGCCTCATAAAGTGGATCTTGGAAACTATTTCTATAGCACAAAGCGCAAACTCAGGATTCAAAACTGGAAGTTGCCATGAATCAACGAAAAACAAGCGTTGAAGCCAGCAGTCGTAAGGACTCACGGCAAAGCACATGTTTGGGATGAAGAACCCAAATAGCAAAGACAGGGTTTATATAGACCCTGTACAGACTCTTCGGTTGCCTAAGATGAGTCAGCAAAATTCAAAAAGAGGGTAAGTTCAATCACTTACGCCTTGAAAAGCGGTAACAATCAATTACCCTACTAAAGGCTACGACGATTCAGTTGCGTATCCTAATAAATGACGGATAGTCATGATTCGGATGGACTTCCCAACGGAAGCGTGCTTATCTGCCGAGAAATTAGCGCGAAAATCAAGCAGAGAATCAATTGCTGATGTCATAATTGGATATGCACAGAAATGTCCAATCAAATCCCGGAAAAGGGCAAAACGGGAAAATTCATTGTTCTTGTTAAAAAAAAAGGGGGGAGAAACCCTAGCAACATTACATTAATGTTCAAGACATTATATTAAGGTTTCATCTATTTTTCTTGCTATTTTTGCAAAATTCAAAAAATCAAAGCAAATTCTTGATTAAAGAGTCTTGGGGCTCGAACTGCTCGCTCAGCTTCTCCACCTGTTCCACTTCTTGCTTCAGTAGCTCGCATCTAGCATTCATCTCATGATACAGCTTTAGAGCTTCATCAACCCTTTGCTTCTGCTGCTCCACCTTCTGCATCTCAGCTGCGAGATTCTGGTGACCGAGTTTCAAAGTTACAGCTGCGCGAATCAGTGTGACTCTGTCCTTAAGAAACTTGAAGCCCATTCTGCCTTGAACTTTGGTCACGAGGTTTTGGCACATGCCGCATAACAGTTCAGCACTCTGGACCGAAATGGTCGCGGGCGTAGCCGCAGATAGCTGCTCCAAAATCCAAATGGCTTCAGTAAGGAACAGCCTCCTGTCAAAAGGACCGATCTCCAGAGATCTCACAAACGAGCGGGGGTACCTGAGACGCATTCGAACCACCCAGTCTACATCGGTTTGCTTCAAACCTGAGGAGACGTCAAAATAAGTTATGATGTCAAAACTTGCAAGCAAATAATGCGACGTGCGAACAGTAAAGCTATACTTACCAGTTCCTTCCAGAATCTCATGAAGGGAAGGAATGCGAGCTGCCGGGTTATTCGAAGATTGCCCTCGCTCCATAGCTCTCCTATCAGCTGCGAGCTCCAACCTCTCATAGTCAGGAGGAAGAGTGTAGGCCGCACCAGCTGCGACTGCATTCCCAGCCTGCGAGCCCCAAATGCTCCACGCAGGAATAGGTGCCTCTGGCTCAGCCATCGCCGAAGGCGAGGGGGCAGCCGTAGTCGCTTGTCGAAGGACACTCTCAGATGCGGAAGCATTAGCAGCAGTTGTCCTTATCTCTTCAGCACTAGCCTGGACATCTTCATCCATCAACACAGTGTCAGCTCCAGCATCGTCGGAAAGCTCGATGATGTCCTCACGAGGCTCACCCGTGTGGTCAGCAGCTGCGACGGGCTTCTCGGTATGGGAGCTCGGAATCGGAACATAGGACGCAGAAGACTGACTTCTCTGCTCCAACGCAGGTTCCTCAGCATGACCTGCGACATTAAATGCGATGATGTGAGGTAACTTGTGTTATAAGTTATTTTCGCTATCTTTACTAAAGCTAAGAGTAAGCACCTCCACGCGAAGGTGGGATTTAGGTATCCTCGTCATACACTAAGGACGTGGAACCATGCCCTATCAGTGTGTCTTCACTAAGCAGGTCCTTAGGAGAAGCGTGACCTGAGGTGCGAATAAACCAGTCATGATTCTGCCTCAAGTGGCTAAAGCCTAGTACGTGCATATCACTCAAATAATTACCTGAGGGTTCTCCGCATTTGCCTACTAACCAACGGCGAATGTCAGCCTTTGACACACCATGCTTTAACGCACCCACAATAACATCTCTATAAGTTACTGCGAGATTGAAGATCTCACCTTTATCGCCGCCTGCGATCTCTTCGAAGTCCGCTTGGACTTGCTCTAGTGCTGCTGCATCCTCTCCGGGAACCTCATCTTCCCCCTCCACATGAGGAGCCACTTCTTCGGGAAGCTCGTCTTCCTCGCCGACTGGACGCACTAAGTCGTCAACATGCTGCTCTTTGAGGCTCCGCTGTTTCACACGCTCGAGCTCCTCTTCCTCTCGCCGTCTTCTTCTTTCAGCAGCTTCCGCGGCTGTCTTCCGGGACTCAGCAAGAACGTCCTCGCTTATGGGCTCATCTGGAATGCCAGAATGGACATATCTCTTTTGTCTCTTGGCCACAAGGCCACCAACGGTTTCATCATCATCATCTGCGAATACACAATTGGTTCAAAGAAAAGAATGGCAAAGAAGTTATGATGACGGGAAAGGAAATGCGACGGAAGTACCTCCTGATTCTTCCTCGTGCATCACAACCGTTACTTCTTCTTCATCACTTGCTTGGGGCTCCTGCCTCTCTTCCTCTTCCTCTTGGTTGAATGGAACAAAAGTCTCAACTGCGAGATCTTTCTGCACTTTGCTGGGCATGCGACCTTTGCCTTTGTCCTTGATAGAAAGGGACCTCACTGAAGGAGAATCTGGAGCACTTCTAGGGGAAGAAATCGTAATTCCCTTTTGCCTAGGTCTCTTCACTCTCGGTGCCGCAATCGCTGGAGGGGACGGGTCATCTCTGGGAGGAGACGGAGCCGGAGGGTTGTCTATCAGCGAGTCGGCAAAAGCCTTCATGACTGCGCGAACCTTTGTTTCGATCTCGTCGTCCATCCTCCATGCTAGCCGGAATGACTCCCCTTGCCTTCTGGTAGCAACAATGGTGCTAACCAGCGATTTGGAGCGATCACCAGCTGCGAACCTCCGCACATGACACTAAAACAGCACAGAATGAAAGTATCAGCGTAAGAAAATCAAAAATCTTAACGCACGCGAAGAAGTTGCTTACCTCGGCAAACGCCTTGCTATATCTGACGACATGCGTGTCGCCCTTCTTGATTGCGGCGACTTGCTCCTTCAGAATGAAATCAGGGCACAAATGGTTCTCACGGTCCCACAGTGAGTAGCAACCATACTCAGACTCGCTCAAACTGCAATTGGGGCGAAACGGAAAAGAGTTTCTTTTAAGCAAGGGGGCCCTACCTGGCTGCGCCGCCGCCTCCGTCTCAATCCTCGTCTGCTGGGCAACCCAGTATGCGAGCCAGTTCTGGGAACAACCACCCTCGCGAGTTCCCGCAGGCTGCTCAAAGGGAAGATTGCTCATGAAGACCGTCTTGCACTCCTTTGTCAGCAAGCGCTTGTAGCATCCTCTAATAATAGACTGGGGCCAGATTGATGGGGCCACCGCATCAAAACCAAACTGAGGAGAAACCCGAGTGGGGTCAACATCCACTGTAAGCTTTTCATACCTTGGCGCGAGCTCACGAATATGCTCTGCAAGGGCAGGAAGGGAACCTCGCAGACACCAGCAAAAGAACTCGCGATAGCGCTCGTGGAAATGCGGTCCCTTCTCAAAGAGAAGTTCTTCTGAGAAGACCATACCTTTGGAGGGGTATAGCTTTGGAAACCATCGTACATTCTCGATGCGCGTGGCATAGGGCCTGGCCGTAAACTCCTTCCGTTTGTCGCATATCAAACTCCAAGCACACTTGGTGTTGCTTGCTCCAAACCATCTCGCAGCTCTTCCGCTGTTGCGTGCTTCTGTCTCGCCTGGGGGACACCACTTATCAAGTTGAAGAGCAGTTGGAGCATAAGACGGCCAGCGCTCGAAAACCCACATTGTCAAAAAGGAAATGTTGACAAAAGTCAGTACATCGAGGCGGCCACGCGACTCCCTCATAGCCAGAACTAGCTGATCAAGCCTATAGTACAGCGTGCCCAAGACCAAGGGTCCGAGTGCGACCCTCTGGCCAAGAGCGAGCCTCACAGCAAGTGGCAACACATGGTAGAAGACTCCGTCATGGGGGTGACCATCAATCAGGTACCTCGACAGCCAGGCACAGAGAAAAGCACAAAGGGTCAAGCGATAACCCTTGCCCTCTATGTAATTCTCGGCCTCTGGATCCTCACTCAGAAGTTTCTTAGTGATGCTGTTGTTCGCATAGTCTCGGAAGAAGTACTGCAACCATTTGTTCCAGGTATTCTTCGCAGACGTATCGACCAGCTGCCAATTCGGAAGAGGCTTCGTAGTAGTCCACCGAGTGGAGATTTTCTTCACCTCTACCAAGCATTCCTCCATCTGCGTGTACAAGGCAATCTCCGCAGATGTCCTCAAGGGACTCAGAGGGTCCACCTCGCTCATGGGGGAAAGCTCGTACAGCATTTGAACGTCCTCGAGTGTCGGGGCAGCCTCGAACTCAGCAAAATGGAACGTATGAGTCGCAGGCGAATAACGGGACAGAAGGTCTAGAAGCATGGACTGATCCAACTTCACGGCAGCACCCTTCATAGCACGGATAGCAAAGTATGCGCCGGCTTCGTTAAGAGTCTCGGCGTGATGATCCAACACGTGGTCGATCCACTCATCCATATAGTCCAATTTCTGGACGAACGCCTGAGTAGAAATCGCAGTGTATGGGAAGTGCCCGTTTTCGATCCCCAATCGAACTACATCTTCGGAACCAACCAACTCGAGCAGGGCTGAGTTAACTGGGCGAGTCAGCGTCAGCAATCGCTCAACTGGGACAGGATCAGGCATCCTCTTCGCCTTTACCCTCGCATGGTAGAAATCTTTGCCGCCTAAAAAGGGGGCTTTTCGCCACAAGGCCTGTGGAAGGTCGGGTATCTCTTCATCTTCCTTCACGGGTCTGGTTACTCTTGTCTTGGCCATTCCTGCAGAAGAGCAAGAAAAAAGGGGGGAGAAATACCACACTTCAGTTTGAATTTTGGAATTCAAGATCTACGCAAAGGAAGACGAACAATTCCGGTATCGATTTCAGAAATTGGGGAGTTGCAAAATCCAATGTTGTTGAAAGATTAAAACGAAGCAGGTTCAAAGATCAACGCCTCTTCACAAATTTCATGGGTTTACAGATTCAACGCAGTTCAAGGCAAGCATTGGTATCTTAAATCAAAAGTAAACAAGGCCAACCTTGTTTTCTTGAAGCCTGCTTGGATGAGCACAATTGAAGAACACGGATTGCAGTTCTGAACTGGTGATTGATTATCTGGATCTGCTCTCGAAGATCTCCGGGTACCATTCACTTTAAGAGAAATAAGTGATGCTTTGCAATAATGGGGATACAAGGTATTTATCCAAAACAATGAAGGGTTGCGTCCTTTCGATAGTCGAATCGCAACCGTCACCGTCGAATCGCGCAATCACAGGACAAGCTGACGTCACACCTAAAACCCTAAAGGTCAGACGGCACGACTCTAGGGGTTTTAGGTCATAATGACACGCACGGGGGCTGAATCTACCCGTATTTGAATTGGTGCGTGGCGGAGACGCGTATGTTGGTTTCCGCGCATGGAAGTCTATACGGCTATGAGCCTTCACGCGCAGAAAGGGGGCTAATGTAGATACTGCTTTCTGACATGACAGATCTTGGCCACGTGGCAGCCATCCAGCACACCATATTGTGCTCCATACACACTGGATCACCAGCCGAGCTGATCCATGTGGGGGCTGCGAGACAGAGCCCTCGCATACCACTGCACGGGACTTGTAGGGATCTTGTGGTTTGGAGGCTAGAGTAAGCCCTGTCGCGTGCGAGCCAAGCCCGCACACGACCTTTAGTAACTGTTTTGAGAGATTTATGGCACGAGCTCCATAAACCCGGTCAATCCGGTTAAACCCGGTCAACCTCGTAACGGTTCCGGTATTCGCGCACCACGTGCTGTAACGGTCCCTATATACTTGGACGAACGTGCCGTTATGGTTAAGCGAATTAAGCCGCCATCAATGGGCGCATTAACCACACTACAACGGTCACGTTCTCCAGTATATATAGATCGCCAACCTTTCCATACAAAGGAGAACACACGGCCATATGCGGAAGCTCTGCCAAACCTCTGTCTCTCTCTCAGACATTGCTACTGACTTACTCTCTCCCTACACACACCCCTACTCTTCCTGTGCGATCCTTGATCCACTGCACACGGTGCACACGGAGGTCTCCCCGCCGGAATCTCTCGTGCACAACTGCCAACCCCCTTTTTCACGCACGTACGAAACACATCGAAATAGATTACCATTACGTGCGCGAAAAAACTATAAATAGAGAACTTTTTTTTTTGGTAAAACGGTAAGAATTTCATTAAGTAAAGGTAAAGGAAGTACATGGAAATAAACACCCCACTACAAGCAACATTAGTACACCATAAAGCATAAGATAAAACACCACAAAAGCCAGCAAGATAGACATGAAGCAGACAAACACAAAATGATAACTATTAGCATTAGGTCTGAGCTGGCCCAAAGGCTGACGTGGCCTTCATTCTGATCTTCTGGAACATGTGGCCAAAACGCAATCTCCAAGAATCACTGATTCCCTCAGGCGGTGGAGGCGGTGCCGGTGGATCGCCGTGAGAAATTCCCGAGTGGTGAGGGGCAACGGTAGCCGGAGAGAAAGATGGCGGCGATGGATTGGTAGCAACATGGAGCGGTTGCTGCCCATAGAGCGTAGGCCGCGTTGGAGACATCGGCGACGGAGAAGAAGAAAATGACTTTCTGAGAGATGGATCCTCCGACGAGAGCGCAGTCTGGGGTCGATGCTTAAAGTGTCGCACAGGCGCACGAACAATAGGGATTGAAGACGTAGAGGATGGCGCTGGAAAAGCATCGGCCGGAGCTTGTTCCCTTAGTGATGCACCAGGTTCTGGGGGTCGGGGGAAGGAGTTTTTGGGGGATCCGCCCGAGGCTCTCGAGAGCTCCGCCAATCGACTCCGATCAGCCACCAAAATTTGATTACTTTTTCGATTGATGAAGAGGGTCACAGGTCCCGGCGGTGTGGAGGTTTGACATGCTCGTTTGTCCCGAGATGGATCTTCCGTGTGGGTTGTGTGAGTTTGAGCGTCGGCCAAATCCTCTCTCTTCCGCTTTCGGGTGACTGGGTCAGGGAACATAGGGGAGGCCATGGTGAAAAAAAACGAACGGAGAAAGCCTAATAGTCGCCGGAAAAACACCACAGAAGATAGCTCTCTAAGAGTAGAGAGAGAGGAGAGCCGAGGTGTTTTGAATAATAGAGAACTTATTGTTTCCTTTGTTTGTAGTGCAGATAAGCTTGCCGATCTCTTCACCAAATCCTTGCCCGCGCCACAGTTTGAAGCTCTCAAGTCTAAACTCATGGCTTCCCCGCCACTCGTTTAAGAGGGGGTAAAAGCCCATATATTTTCTGTATTGGGCTAAGTCCTCTTATTTAGTCTTTGTATGTGCCTGTAATAAAAAGCCCACTACTATTTATCACGGCCCAATATGCTTAAGGTTTCTCTTTTACCATTGATCTATTTATGTCCGTTAGATTGTTCCCATTGGGAACAGATATATATATATACTCTCTGTAATGGTTCATTCATTAATCAAATGTAAATATTCTCTCTTCGGTTACACCGCCTCTCTTCATCTTCTTCATTTACAATGCATCCATTTGCAGAAACCCTAACGGGTCTTTTAGTTCGTACCCCTCAAATATTAAACCTCGCCCTTTAGACCAACCCGTTGAGGTTTAAGTCATAAATTATGTAAGTTAAAAGATCAATTTATTCCCATCAAGCAATTAAGTGAGACTTTGGGAAATATGTGGCCGTAAAGTCTCTGCGAACATCTAGTTGATGACATTTTCATTGGATACAATCAATACTTGGGGAAGATATGCGCTATGTAGCCCAACTGGAGAGATGAGAGAGGAGGGAGGGTGAATATGAAGGATAATCACAAAAAACTAGACATCATTAATATCAAAAGCATTATCCTTAGGATTTAAGGGACAATATAGTACTTCTGCACGTTTTTTTTTTAGATACTACTCAAAATAAAGACGATCACAAGAGTCCAACAAACAAACCACACTAAACACGACATAAAAAACTAGAAAAACATCCCAACGCCAAGACGGTCGACGATGAGGAGACCCTTAATGTTATTCGGAGCTTCATCAAGGATCTTCAAGTGCTCCTCCTGTTCCGCCCCCATGTTAGCTAGAGCATTGGCCATCTCGTTCGCCTCTCTTGCCACATACTTGATCACAAGAGTCCCACATACTTGATTCTTCTGCACATATGATGTTGCGTAAGAATGACCCTGCATTGGACTATGCGATAACTGGTTGGTATACTCAAATTAAAACATTCATCACAAGTCACCACGAAATTGGTGTTTCGCTAAAGGATGTGCACTTAATCCCGTGTCTATGAACCTTGTTAACCATGGATGGAGTCGCAGCGTTCTTTGAGAGAATGAAGAGAGACTTGTAAGCGAACTGGAGAAAGCGATGAACAACTGCAAAGTTATGTCATATATCTTGTTGAGGTGCCTTGAATTGTGAAAGTCAAAGGCGGTGAAAACAAATTGGACCAAGGGTTTGAATTATGGTCAAATGCAATAGGGTAGCTAAGGAAACAAAGTGGGGCGGTGGAGTGTATTTGTCCCACATTTTCAAGTGACGTGATTCTCACCTCCTTACTAGTACTATATTAAGGAGCTACTAGGCTCTCTACTAGATATGCAAATAAGAGTGTAATTGTTCCTCTTAAGTGAATAAATTGTGCTTTTTTCACCGTGAACGTAGTTAACGAATTTCTTCGCTAGCGAACCACGTAAAATCTCGTGTTCTCTTAAGTGAATAAATGGTGTTTTTTTTGCCGTGGACGTAGTTAGCGAATTTCTTCGCTAGCGAACCACGTAAAATCTCATGTTCTTCTTTTATTGATTCTTCGTTCGTGAGGTGGTTTGTCATAACATATCTGTTCCTTTTAGTTTTCATTTATGAAAACTTTTATTAAATTCATCCAATAGATAACGCCGAGCTCCCTGCTACCCTGTCGCATAAACCCCCAGGACAAGTTGGTACTTGTGAGTGCTCATCAGCGTTGCCACTCTTGTGCCGCTGGGTTGCCTACAATAGTAAAAGGCTGTTAAGTGAACACATGGATGACTCTGACCTATTCCTGCCATGCACTAACTTTTCCAAGCGCAACCCTGATAACTTGTTCCCCCTTTACTTGACTTTGAAGAAGGGGATATGGAGCATCGAGTATTTTTTTCCGGTGATGAATTGACTAACAAACTGATATTGAAACTTGTTCTTCTGAAAGTTATAGAGTTGTGATTACTCTGTCGAATGATTAAGAGACACTTGTATCATTTAGTTAGTTAAATAATCACTTCAAATGACTTAGGAGTAAGAAGATACTTATTTTAGGACGGATGAAGTACAAAATATTCAGACCAGCCAGAATTCAGCGTAATGTAAAATACACACATATGTTCTAAAAGTTGTGTACTATTTCATTTTTTGAAAGGAAATAAGAAATAGTACAAGATTAAAAATATAGTAAAAAATGAGTGTCTCATATTGTGCCACGCAGGGTTTTCATGGTAGTTATCATGAGAGTGTTCCCATGAGAACACCACTCATAAATGAATATTATAATTTGATTAACTCTCTCTCTTTTTTTTGTCAAAAATTTGATTTACTCTCCTAAATACATGTATATTTTTTTTAGGGAAAGGTCGTGTATGCAGTACATAGATTTCTCGCTCAGGAAGCAACTCAATCGGATTGATCTAGGGTTTGTTTGGTTTTGTCTCTGCTTTGGAAATTTAGACTCTACAAGTAAAATTTAGTTTCACATTTCATAATTTAGGTTCAGATTGATTTATTCCATTGATTACTCATTTTGTGTGTATAGTTTTCTTAAAGTACAATAAATATTTGTAGCGCCCTATCATTTGGTATTAACTAATCATTAATTTATTAAGTAACGGTTTTTCGACATACGATGCCAATCAACTCTTGTAAGTATGCCTATTAATTTGTTTCTATTCTACTACCTCCATTCATTGTCTATGTCCTCCCATAACTTTCGATTGTCACTTTGATCCGGCGATTTGGTAAGCAAAACGTTACGAGAATTTGATATTTTTTTATGGTATTGTGCATCCTAGTTTGCACTATAACTCTATGATTTTTAGAGTCGTTTTGCTAACCAAATTACTAACACATTAAATTATGTCTAAATGTATGTCTAAAATTCTATTAATTTAGAATTATTGCCAATCAAAATCATCTACATAGGCGGTGAAATTAAAGAGTTAGGAAAAATAAAGACGCTTAGCATTCTCTTATAATTAAATTGAAAATAATTAATGCACTATGTTGATTTCGCCCTATTTATTGTCATTACAAATTATTTAATCCTCGGAAAAGTTGTACTCAGGTCACGTTTGGTTTTTCGGACTAGCCGAACTGGACTTTACTAGACTGGACTAGGTCGGATAGGATTGAACTGTATTAGCTGTATTATATTTAATACTGTGTTTGTTTGTTTATTTTATTATTTTTTTTTTTTTACTAGGAATAAGAACTTCAATTGATAGAAATAGTTCAAGTACAGCTAGACCAGCTAGAACTAGTAGAAACTTAAGCAGAACAACTAGATCAAACCCTATGATCTAACCAAAACACAGCATCAAGTCTTAAAAACCAAAAGCCAAGCTACTAGAATACAACCATAGATACATTGAGCTAAAACTGATGATCAAATTACTCCATGATATAGGGGATGATAGCAGCAGAGGGTTCCACATTCAATGGCAGAGGGGGGAGATCAGCAACACCAAATTGAGCAGATTGAGGGGGGAGAGCAACAACATCAACTTGATTGGGACCAGAAGCATCCAAAGCATCCATGGAAGCAGGAAACAAAGCAGTACTAGCAGGCACTGGAGAAGACAAACCAAGCACAACATCAGCAGCAACGGAGCCTTCCAAAGGGGGAAAAGAGGCTAAAGGAACCACATCAAGCACTTTCTGAACACTAGAACATGCTGCAAATTGATCACTGGCCTTAATCCAAGTTGGAGTACCATCAACCACAACTACCTTAACCAAATCTGACAAATCTGAGTAAATCATCAAAGATTTCTTTTATTAGCAGCAGAACAAATATTAACAAGGTAATTGAGGTCCTCAGCAACATGATAAAGTTGATCCACATTGGAGCTAGCACGGTGAAAGATCATCTTGTTTCTGGAGGTCCAAAGAACCCAAACGATAGCAGGTAACCAACTCCAATGAGGATCTTCTTGCAAAGCTTTTCTATTTCTTAACCAACTCTTAATTCAGTAATAAATATTTAGGGTAGAAAAAATAGGGATCATAAAGTTAGCCTTCTGCCACAGCCCTTGAGCCCTTGGAAAAAGGAGAAAAAGGTGGGTAGAAGTTTCAGTGGTGAGCTTACAGACATGACAAATTGGATTGATTGATCTAATTCTAGAGTGGAGGTTATGAAGAGTGGGAAGAGAATTAGCTAGAATTATCCAAGGAGACCAATTATTTTATGAGGCAAACTAGACTTCCATAAATTAGACCAATCGAAATCATAACATGGAGTTTGAAATGAAGAGGAGAGGAAGATAAATTAGGATAAGAATTGTTAAAATTAAGTAATGAATAAGCTGAAGACACAGAGAAGACAACAGAGCTGGAGGCAATCCAAAAGGGGATATCAGTTTGATTGAAATGTCCACACTCCTGCTGCACAATCAAATTAATGAGCCATCTTGGAAAAATTGATTGAGAGACCTAATACACCATCTTCCACTTCCGTCAATATATGAATCCAATAACTGATCACTGTCTTAAAACTATGATTAGGATCTGAGACTTTTTAAATTTCTTGAATTGAACCTGCAGGGACTGAAGGAATCCAGCCAGAGGATCTGATAATAATGCCCTTACCATTACCAATATTCCAAATGAAACCTTTAGAAAGAGTATCATTCCCCTTACAGATGGTTCTCCAAGCAGAAGAGGCATAGGGGTCAGGCTTGATAGTGCTAAAAGGAGTTCTTTTACAATATTTTGCAGTGAACTAATTTGAATAAAGGGTAGATTTGGATGAAAGCATTCTCCAACTGTTCTTAGCCATTAGAGCATTGTTAAAAGCATAAATATTTTTAAAACCCAAGCCCCCTCTATTAGTCTTGTTACAAAGAAAATTCCAGGGAAGCCAATGAATACCTTTTTTAGCAGTGTTTCCAACCATAAAAACTTTGCCAGCATGGAGGAGATAATGTTACATGTTTTAGCAAGAAAAACACTAACTGACATAGGATAAACTAATAAACTGTTAAGGACAGCCTTAATAAGTACACATCTACCCATAAAATTTAATAGAAGACCTTTCCAACTAGAGCATTTCTTATAGATTTTATTTATTGTATCCTGAATAAGCTCTTTATTGTTACCCACTTGGTTAAGAGTGATTGCAAGGTACTTACCTAAATGGGGCTTTTCTATGATATTGAGAGATAGATTGATAGATAGCTTATCCTCTTGAGAACAGTTGGGGCTAAAAACCACACAAGACTTATGCACATTGATATCTAAACCAGACTGCCTAGCATATGAAGATAGAAGATAATGCAGAGAGGTACCTATATTTTGGGTGATTTGAAATAAAAGAAGAGCATCATCTGAAAATTTCAAATGTCAAATTGCTTCCCCTCTGGAGAAGGGAATACCATTAATAAGCCCTATAGAATTAGCATGGTGGAGGGATGAGGAAAATACCTCAGCACAAAGTGAGAAAAGGAAGGTAGAGAGAGGATCTCCTTGACTTAATCCTCTATGGGGGGGGGGGGGGGAAAGAGGCAGAACCACAGCCATTAGTAACAATTTGGTAGGAAACTGTAGTAACACATTGCATTATAATATTAATGAGGTGGGGGGGAGTGCATTTGATGGAGTAAGGCTTCTAAGAAATCACATCTAACCCTATCAAAAGCTTTAGAGATGTCCAGTTTTAAAGCTCATAGTTTTGGGTGGGAAGGGGAGTTAGATTTATGTATGGTATGAACAATGTCTTGAGCAATAAGTAAATTGTCCTGAATGAGTCTTCCAGGAACAAAACCATTTTGATTACTAGAGACTAGAGACGAAATTACTAATTTAAGTCTATTAACAATAACGTTTGCAACGATCATATAGATAACATTACACAGACTAATTGGACGGTAGTCCCCAGCAGAAAGAGGATTGTGAGTCTTTGGAATTAGCACAGTAAGTGTCTTGTTAAATTCTCTAAGCATACGACCAGAGCTCAAGAAGGAGAGGATGGCTGTGTTAATTTTAACAGAAATGGTGAGCCATGCTTTTTGGAAGAAGATAGCTTGCATGCCATATGGTCCTGGTGCTTTAAGAGGGGATAAAGAAATAACTACAGTTTTAATTTCATTGGCAGTGAAAGGGGTACTAAGAAAGGCTTGTTGATCAGGATTAAGTGTTCTCTTAACATTGAAAAGAAGATCAAATGCAAAAATGTCATTATTTTCTAAGAAAAGGTCACTAAGAGGAGGAGAAGGTGGAGAGAATAATAGCTTGAAGTGTTGGACAAAAGCATGAGAAATTAGAAGGGGATCAGTAAGTAAAACTCCATTGCTATCCTGCAAAGACCTAATAGAATTCTGCTGCCTTCTGACCTTAGTTTAGGCATGAAAAAATTTCGTATTTCTGCTTCCATATTGAAGCTAAGAGCATCTAGCTCGTTGAGCCTAATGAGTTTCTTCACACTTTAAAAGGGTCTCAAGATCATATTTCTTTTAGAAAAAAGCCTGTGCTGAAAGAGGAAGCTCATTTTGCAAAAGATGAAGATCCCTTTTTGCTTTACTAATTTGGTTAGAGAGGGTAGGTCTATTATTAGCCCAAGTCTTAATAGTGTGGAGAGTGATAAACACTAATTTTGCCACTCTATAGCAAGGAGATCCAGGAATAGGAAGATTCCAGACAAACTCAATTAACTTAAAAACATCTTCAAATTTAAGCCACCAAGCTTCAAATTTAAGAGTTCTAATTCCTACTAGAGTTTTGGGGGGAGAGAGATTAAGGAGCATAGGGGAGTGATCAGAGCTGAGATTCCCAAATTTTCAACATACAAATCAGGGAAAAGATTAAGAAGTTTAAAATTGCACCAAACCCTGTCAAGCCTTTCAAAAGTTGGAGTGGAGGTAGATCTATTATTTGTCCATGTGAACCAAGGACCTACATTTTTAACTTCAATTAAATCCCAATTATTTATGTAATTAAGGAGAGAATTAGCTCCTCTGAGATAAGAAGAGCTAGGGCCTGATTTTTCATGATGATAAATTACTTGATTAAAGTCTCCAATAAGGACTAAAGGCTCATTCTTAGGAAGAAAATCATTAAACTGATTCCAAACCTCTTCTCTTTTTTCAAAATAAGGAGAGCCATAGACTAAACCCAAGAACCAATGACTCTTACTTAATTCTGAGATTTTAAGAAGTATAAGATTTTCAGAAGAGTAGCAAACTAAGCAATCCAAGATGAGATTATTCCAGGAACACCAGAGAGAAAATGAGTGCGCATGTTGTCTGAATTAATTTGACACAATTGGGTTGGAGTTGGTGAAAAAGAGAGAGTCAAGATGGGTGGAAAAGCTTCATCCAAAATAACTTCCTTCCCTTTTGTAGTAGTAATGGGTGGTAAAAGAAGCAGTTCTTGGGAAAGAGAATCGTCAAGGGTCATCGGGACAGACACAAATGCTTGTTGGGAAGATGAAACCCCTTCATGAATTTGGGAGGAAAATGAAACGGTGGGAACTGAAACCGCTTCTTGGGAACGTCCCACATTAAACAAATTCAGATGGTGCGAAAAAAGGGGGGAAGTAACCGCTGGATGGATTTGATCAGGCCACTAAAAGGTTTATGAAGTGCATGCATGGTTGGTAGGAGAAACTCCTATAAATTCAGGACCTGAAGGAGGGTTAAGGTTTTGGAGGGGTTCTTTACAGTGAGTTTGTGAGCAGGGCGTGTAGAAGGGTTCTTCAGGTGATGAGGAAAGACTGTCAATAGAGAAGATCAGACCATCTGGTGGAGCTTGGTTTGGGTAATGGTTCAAAGTGGGTGCAATGAAATCATAGACAGGTTGAACACTAGTATCAAATTTCATGGTAAGGAAAAGGGCCATTTTTTTAGCGTGCTTTAAGAAGGTTTGTGAAAAAAGGTCTCTGAGGGTTGACATGAGAGGGCTTACTAGAGAGAAAATGAGATTGGAGGTATCTCATCTCTAATTGACCCAAGACTTCAACCAGGTTTGATGTGCAATCTTTGTTTGTATGCCCAATAATGCAACATCTGTAACACACTTTAAACACACGTTCATAACAGAAGTAGACCCATTTCATTGGCTCATTAGCAAGTTTCAGATAGATTCCTGGAATCAAAGCATTGTTGAGATTAACTCTCACTTTGATTCTAAGGTCATGCATGTTCCTAACTCTCTCATATGACCAATCAATCACCAAGATGTTGCCAACTAAAACCCCGATATCATTTGCAGTATCAAAGTGAAAACCTTCGGAAGGACAATTAAGAACTTGGAACCAAAGATCAACAGTAGAAAAATCAACTTCCATCAGTGCTTGACTATGCTTTCTCTCTTTGAAAACAAGGCTCAAACCATGAAAGGTAACCACTGATTCATTGAGGAAAAAGTCTTTTGTCTTCTTTTTTCTGAAAATGGAACAAATAGAGAATGTCCTTCTTAAAAATTTCCTTCGTATCAATCCTGACATTATCCAAAGTTTTCCAATTTTTTGAGATTTCACTTTGCATGACAGCAGGAGAAAGAGATTTAGGCCCTATAAATTTGGCTATCAGGGTGTTCTTCATCAGCTCCTTGTAAGCAAAAGCTTTGACAGGATTAAGAGCAAGAACAAATCCCCTTTCATCTAGCCTCTCCTCTCTGGAGTCATTGGAGGAATAACTATGAAAATCAGTTCTATAAGGATTTGACATGAGGAAGATCACAAAGACTACAAGTGTGAGGGAAGAAATGAAGAGAGAATACCGAAGAAAACTGATGAGGAACTGAAACACTCAGTTTCCTAAATAGCAACGATCAAGACATGCATCAAACAATGAGATTAGCTAAAATATTTTGTAAGATCTATGGAAAACCATTCTCACACGAAACAAAGCCATGCAAATGATTAAGCCTAAACAAAGATGAGTGAGATAGAGAGTGATTGGGGAGGGTATTAGGCGTTGACAAAGATATAGGCAATGAGTGAGGGGTTTGATGGGCTCAAGGAGCTGGCATTGCTCATTGGGGAGCAATAGAGGCTCTGGAGAGAGCAAAAAACTAGTGAGAGAATGTATTTTTGGCCTGAACTAAATGAGTGTTTGGTTATGTATCGTCAATGTATTATGAATAGTTGTTGGTGTCATTAATGTTCGATACCAATTTTTTGTTTTTTTGAGAAATTCAATACCAATTATTATGAATAGTCAAATACTGTTAATACTCTCCTGAGGGAGGGGATTAAAATAGGGTATTAAATCCATGTTTTTCACTATTTAATACTCATATTAAATTTAATTCAGAAATACCAAACAAAGTATTAATAATCACAGTACTATAATTAGTCAAATACTAGTTAATTAAGCAGCTAGGTTGGTAGCTCAAGTTGTAGAGCGTTGGAAGCCACTGCATGAGATCCGGGGTTCGAACCAGGTTGGCGATAAAACAATTTCTCAAATGAAAAAAAACTGATACCACTCTGTCCCAGCTCTTTCTTCCCAATTTAATTTTTACCACTATTCATTGGGTCACTTTGACCCGATAATTTTGATAGCAAAATGATACAATTTTTTGATAATTTTTTCAAGGCATTGTAGAGTAAAGGTTGCTCTATAACACGATGATAAAAATATCAAAAAATCGCATCATTTTGCTATCCAAATCATCCGGTCAAAGTGATTCAGATACGAGTCAAAAAGTCAGGATGGGAAGAAGGAGCTGGGACGGAGTGATACTTAGAAAAGCAAACATGCCATCAAATCACATGACCTAACATGCCATCAAATCACGTGACCTAACAACTTTGTCCGTGTACGACATAATTGGACATAATTGATGTAGACTTTTTTCGACATTTCAAATTTATTTCAATTACTTCTACTAGCATTAACAGATCATAGAAAAATGTGCAACGGTAACTAGTTAACAACTTATTCTTAATGTATCTGGACATACATCATGTTGACTTTTAACGTATTTAGACATATATTATGTGAACTGTACAAAGCACAAACAACTGGTGGAAGGACGTGAAGTAACTACTAGTAATTCACTATATATTTACAACTCCGTACAGTCGCAAGATCAACTAGGTAGAAATGGTAAAAAAGCACACAATGAATTTCTTTCAAGCCTTCTTAATACTCCTCCTGAGTTCGGCATGTGTATCAGAAGCCATAAACAAAGTGGTCATCGTTGCTGGTGTCGACAATCCTCCAACATTGAAGTTTCGTTGTCAGTCGAAAGACGATGACCTAGGGTATGTCACAAGGAGTAAGGGAGAGGACTTCAGTTGGGAATTCTATCCCAATATTTTTGGGAGTACTCTTTTCTTCTGCCATTTTTATTGGAAAGATAAAGACACCTCTTTTGATGTATACAAAAAGTCATTAGAACCATATTGTGGTCTACCGACTGTATATGATCTTGTGTGTTACTGGCTTGCAACATCCAAAGGATTTTTCATTAGCAGTGACCGTGTGAACTGGATACATAAGCATAACTGGACGAAAAGTTGTTTGTAATGTTTCTACAAATCCTGAATAAAGTTATTAACATAATATTATAATTACATGATTTCATCTCTTATGAAAGGAGCTGTTAGTTATTGCATAACAAAGTGAGAAACACAAATTGCAATGCATAATTGAAAAACAAATTATTTTTAGTGCTTCTAAATATCCCGAATGAAGTTGGTAAGATAATATTATAATTTCATAGTTTTTTTTTTGAGAAATTATTTTGTCAACCGGGTTTGAACCCGAGACCTGATACAGGGGCTTCCAACGCTCTATCACGTTTTTTGTCAACACGCTCTATCACTTGAGCTACCTCTCTAGCTGCATAATTTCGTAGTTTTTATCTACAACTAATTACAACACAATTAATTTTAAATATTATATTACAAATTATTAATGAAATTCGGTTAATTTCAAAGACTATGATTTTCATCTCTAAAATCTTCCTGATCTTTTTTTTTGAGGAATAAACTTTTCATTAACTGGCAGAAATTACACAGTCTTCAAAACTGTCTTGGAACTCTAACCTAATTGGGAATAGTCTTTCCCAATTTTCATCACCATTAAGTCTCCCAAATTCAGCTAACCTGTGCGCTTTCATATGCTCGTCTCTTGACTTCATTTGCACTGAACTCTCTGGAACTTCTTCAACTTCTCGCGAATTCCTTCATGCAAGTGCTTGACCGGAGTTCTGTCCTCTTTTTCTTGTCTTGTGTTTCCGGCGAGTTGATTGATCAACAACTGTGCATCTCTTTCTATTGTGAGATATGAGATTTGGTATTGCAATGCTAGATCGATCCCCTAATCTAAAGCCCGACTCTCTGCTTCTCTTACTCCATTTACCCATCTGATTTGTCTAGCTTTAGCTTGGGAGAGAAAATCATGCACTACAACAGATTCTGCTATCAGCGACCAGTTTCCTTCCGACTACCAGGATTATGGTCTTTAAAAGCAGTACAAACATTCTTTTTCATCACTTAGTCGTCTGCCTTGTCGTCTTTTATATTTTTAAAGACCAGCTGTGTTTTTGTCGCGGAGAAACGACTAGTCATCCGAAATAAAAAATTATCAACGACTTGCAGTTTTGTCGGGAATGGATCTAAACACAAATTTGAGCAAACTTTTAGGTTGAAATTATAATTACATGAAACAATTGAGGTAAAAACACAATTTTTAAAAATTTTAACTCCACATATTATCATTAAGGGCGGCAATTGAAAATTTCAGCAAACATTTTGGAGGGGAAAGCTAACAATTCACGAAAATTTTAGAGCCAAAACCCAATTCTTCAATTCACCAAAAACATAAACCTGAAATTTTTCCAACTTATGTCATAGCATCCACACATTTCGATCTAGCTATTGGAGGGGAAACTAACAATTCACGAACATTTAGAGCCAAAACCCAGTTCATCAATATTCCGCAAAACATAAACCCTTGAAATTTTTCCAACTTCTCGATCAGTTCCTCATTTCGATCTCGCTACCTCTGTTCTTCTTCTTTTACACCCCGCCCGCAAATCGATTTATTTCACAAGTCCCTATCTCTTCTCGATCTGTAGCTCTTCATTTGTTCTTCATTGATCGATACTCCCACCGTAGCCGCATATATAACCACAAGACTATTATTCTGTGAGGTGAGAGCTAACCACGTCAATCGAAAGATGGAGGGAGAGACGAGGCACTTAGATCTGGAACCCTGACGGGTCCGGTTGTCATCGATCGGAATTGCTTAGAACTTCGTCGAAGAATCGAAGTTGCCCCAATACTCAAGTAAGAATTCACTGATTCGATTTACAATTAATAGATTAGGTTATCTGTATACTGAGGGTTCCGTTGTTCTACGATGGCTTAGTGGTATCGTATTTGAGGCTTTATTTGTTCTTGATTCCAATACCTTATTGTGGAGTTTTTTCTTTTTCTGTGTGGGTTTTAATTCCATGTCTGTCTTGAAGATGACAATTTTCATTGTTTGAATTACTGACATGTTGAGTATGCTGGTGTCGATAAGTTTCAATTGTTTGGTATATGCATGAAGTTGTCTGATACTTTTGGATATAAGAATGTTATGTCTGTGATGGATGATCTCAGTTTAATTGATAGTCTATGTGTCAAAATTCATATTTTCGAAATTAAAATTTTAAAGTCACGGTTTGCATTTGCAGCTTGCATTCCATTTTGCCAGTGAAATAACATTCTGCGTCTCATTTATGTGGACAGCTTTGGTACTCAGTCCACCAGTTAACTGATGATCTATATATATAGCTATTTGTGTCATGTGTCGGTGCATTAGTGACTATTTGTGAGAATTTCAGAGGCTGTGATGATTTGGATCAATCCATAGAATTCACCTATTGAAGGTGATAGAGTGTAATATGCATGGCAAGGAAAAATCCTTTTGCAGCCTGTTATCATCTCTTATTTAGTTTTGATGAGTACCGATATCATCCGGCCTCTTCATGCTCACTGAAGAGTCCGTGGTGATATGGATATATTGAGTTCACTCTTTGAAGCTGATAGAGTGTCATATGGGCGAGGCAAAATCCATTTGCAGCCTGTGATCATCTCTTATTTTCTTTTCATGAGTACTGATCTGAGCCTCTTCATGCTCACTGAATTGTCTGTATGATGTATATGGTTCTATCGAATTCACTTTGATGAAGCTGGTAGAGTGTAATATGAATGGCATGGCAAAATCCTTCTCAAGCTTATTTGCTTTTCATGAGTACTGATCTGAGCCTCCTTCCGTGTCCCTATTTTTGGGTCTGAATTACGGTATATCTTATGGCATCCTCTTACAGTACTATATCTTGGAGCATCCTCATAGGACCCTGATTCTTACTGTAACCTATATATGCTGCCTATGCGTGAATACTGATTATGGCTTTAAATTTGGTAGTTCTGACTGTGTTGTATCTGAGATCGATGATAAGCAGGCGAGTTGATATTAGTGATCATAATAGGCCGTGATGGCAATATTGTTTTGCAATACGCATGGCAATATCTTTTGCAGCATGTGATGATCTCTTATTATGTATTCAACAACTGGTCTGAGCCTATAATCACTATTATTGAAACAATTTGGCTATTGTAAAAGAATTTTAATAATTTGCTACTGACTTAAATATTGTTGCACTTCAGAGCCAGACTGTAGTAGTTTGTTCCTGATTATCTTTTATTGACTGTCTGTGTGGGATGTCTCATAGAAATGAATCGCAAACAGACTTACTATGATGTATTTGTTGGCCGACAAAGCGGCGTATATAAGTCCTGGCAAGAGTGTCAGCAACAAACAACAGGATACAAGGGCGCTTGCTTTCAGAAGTATACAGATTATGAAGAGGCTACGGATGCCTTGTTGGCGGATCAGGAACGCCGTCGTGCTGACGTACTTGCCGCTATGTCCAATTGTTTCGCAGAAACGTGCTGCCTCTACACCAAAGAATAACTGGCTACTTTTCGGTGTTGTTGGATTTTTTTTGGGCGTCTGTGTCGCATGTGTCGGATTTATAATAGCGTCCTAGTTATGTTTATGAAATCAATGTATTTGTAATTTAGTTTGGATCTTTATTATTATATATGAATATGTTGCAATGTGTTTTGTAACATCAGTGCAACATATCTAATCAACTACTTGGTTTGAAATATTTTATTACTATTGTTAACATTTTGTGACCTCTGATTTAGTAATGGAAACTGTATTGCTAACTGTATTGCTAGTTGATAATTGGCCTAAAGCCCGTATATTGTGAATTAGTAATAGGCAATGAAAGTCTACAAATTATTATATTAAAAACTAACTTGTACAATCAATCGTCAACTCATGAGTCAATATGCATTCTATGTTTAAGTTTATCATAGGTCAGATAAAGTGTACGGTCTAAAAAAAGGAAAACTCTACGGTGTCCAGTTAAGGCAAAAGTCTAATATGCAGTTAACGGTCAACTTCGTAGTTTCCACTCTGAGAAACCAACTTCGTAGTTTCGACTTAGAGAAACTAATATGTTAAGTCAAACAAGGTCAACGATGAACTAAATACTCTAATGTACAGTCAACGGTCAAATCCAAAGTCAATTATGTAGTCAAGTGTTAACTTTGCGGCTACCACTTGGTGACACTATTAGGTTCGGTCTAAGGAAGACAACAGTGAACTAAATAGTCAACTTTTCTGTCAACGGTCAACTAAAAAGTCAATTACGTGGTCAACTGTCAACTTTGCGGTTAGCACTTCGTGACCCTTTTAGGTTCGGTCAAAGGAAGACAACAATGAACTAAATAGTCAACTGTATGGTCAACGTTCAACTAAAAAGTCAATTACGCGGTGAACTGTCAACTTTGCGGTCAGCACTTCGTGACACTCTTAGGTTCGGTCAAAGGAAGACATCAGTGAACTAAATAGTCAACTTTACGGTCAACGGTCAACTCCAAAGTCAACTACCTTGTCAACTTTCAACTTTTCGATTACCAATTGGAGACAGTTATAGGTTCAGTCAAAGGAAGACAACTGTGAACTAAATAGTCAACTGTACGGTCAATGTTCAACTAAAAAGTCAACTACTTTGTCAACTGTCAACTTTCCGGATAGCAATTGCACACACTTATAGGTTCAGTCAAAGGAAGACAACAGTGAACTAAATAGTCAACTGTGTGGTCAACGGTCAACTCCAAAGTCAACTACCTTGTCAACTGTGAACTTTCCGGTAACCAATTGGAGACACTTATAGGTTCAGTTAAAGGAAGACAACAGTGAACTAAATAGTCAATAGTGTGGTCAACGGTCAACTCCAAGTCAACTACCTACTGTTAACTTTCCGTTTACCAATTGGAGACACTTATAGGTTCAGTCAAAGGAAGACAACAGTGAACTAAATAGTCAAGTGTGCGGTCAATGGTCAACTCAAACGTCAACTACCTTGTGAACTGTCAACTTTCCGGTTACCAATTGGAGACACTTATAGGTTCAGTCAAAGGAAGACAACAGTGAACTAATTAGTCAACTTTGGACTCTAAAGTTAATTATGTAGTGAACTTTCAACTTGGGGTTACCACCATGTGACACTATATTAGGTTGGGTTAAAGGAAGACAACAGTCAACTTAACAGTCAATTGTACGGTCTACGGTTAAATCGAAAGTCAATCACTATTACGTTCGGAATACGTTGCTATCTCGAAAAGGTAAAACTAATTGATCAAAGAAAGTCAATGCATGGTTAACTCCAAAGTCTAGCTACTGATCTATACAGTCAACGGTAAAGATTGCGGTCCCCATTTAACCCTAAAACTAATTAATATTCCGCTTTAGAGAGTTCACTCCACAGTCGACGGTCAACTTTGCGATCCCTGCTCTAAATAACTAATCCATTATCCATGAAAACCTAATCGCGAGCTTGAAAGGGCACTTCTCAATGGTCTCCAACTTAATTTAATGTAAACCCTAAACCCTAAACCGTTTTGAGGGGATGGAAATTGAAATAAGTAAAAATATGGGACAAAGAATACAATTAACATAATTAACTATGGTGGGTGGAATGAATTAACAAATACGATCTGGATCCCTATGCTCCACTCATTGTCTCCTTATCCATAAAAAAGCCTCCGGCGCGAACTCTCAAGCCCTTTCCCGTGACCTCTCAGCTCCCCGGCCGATCGAACAACCGTGCTTGAATCGATCGAACAAAGGCTCAATCTCGTCTAACTGGCGCCTGAAAGTCGTCGGAGTGTTCACTGAAGCACCCACGGAGTCGGTCGCGTCTTGGCCTAAAGCAAGCTTAGTATGGTCTTTCTTCTATCAAAATCTGCTAAAATATTACTTGTTCTTATTGATATATCTTGTTACTTATTATTCTTGTTCATATCTGTTGTTATCACCGGTCAATTCCTGCTGTAGAACTGCAAGAATACCTGTATTCAAAGTAGGATTTTTTAATTTGGGGCTCCCTAGCTAGGGTTGAAAGGAAAAATATAGGGCTATTCTTCTGCTGTGTGGCTGTAACTGTTCGTTCTTTAGTATGTTGTCATTTTCAAACTGTTTATTTGGGGCATTCATGTGTTTTTCTGTATACATGAGAAGGTTATGTTATTTATTAACGTGCCAACTCTACGTGTGACTACTGACATGCATCTTCTTAATTTGATACATGAACAGTACCACTTGACGAATGTCATGATATGTTCTGCCTAGCCCTCTCTTTGTTTTTCTTCATCTTAAACTGTCAATCTGCTAGCTCTAACTCTCTGTGTGCTTAGGTCAATCCCTCACTCCTTAAACTTTGTGAGTCGTATGTGGCATTCAACTTGTCTGTTTGACTTGACTGGCTATATTGCTGATTATCTGAGTTCATTAGTATTGGTACTTGGTACTGTGAGTCGTAATTTGTTTCTTCGTGGATCCATCATGTTCCGTATTAATCATACATCATGTTTCTTATGCCGATTTATACAGAAGAGAGACGAATTGGAGCTTACGTTAAACAACTAAGAAACTTGAAAGGAGGTAAAGTGCAAACTTATGTGGCTGCAATTTTATGATCATAAATTATGCTAATATTTGGATTGCTTGTTGTCTATAATTTGTGCATAGTGTGTTCTATAAGTTACAATACTCCTTTATTCCAACCCCATTTGCAAAATGTATTGAGCAAGTTGCGCTGAAACTTTCACTATAGTACACAGTAAGAGGCGGTGATGATATATCAGTGATTCGAATTCGCTCGTTCAAGCTTTCACTAGTATTGTAAGATCTTTCGAATTCAACCTTCGAAGCTGATAGAATGTAATATATTGGCAAGAAAAAATCATTTTGCAGCCTGTGAGCAGATCTTATCTGTCTTTCATGGTAAAACTGATCTGAGCCTCTTTTTATGAATTACACTGGACGACCGATTTGTACTTGTGAAGTTCAGAATGCTTGTTTATTTACATACTGATGTGGGGTTGGTAACATGTTTCAATGTGTAATTTTTGATATTATGTCATTACTAAATATTAATTGAATGTGCACTCTTATTTGGTGTTCATCTCTTATTTGGTTTTCATGAGCACTGTAAGAGAGCATGATGATGTGGCTCTATCGATGGCATTGGTTGATGGTGAGACAATGTTATACGCAAGGCGGGGAAAAAATCCTTTTGGAGCCTGTGTAATACGCATTACTTGGCTCCGAGTACAGATCTGAGTCTCTTCATGCTCACTGAAGAGGCCGTCATGATATGGATCTACATTCAATCGAAGGAAAGTTACGCTTGGTCGTTGTTCAGTTCGCGCGATTGTGTGATATCGTGAGTTGCACCTTTTTTGTGTTCTTCTCTGGACTTTTGACGATGTGTCGACTATGCATGCATGTTCCTACATGTAGGTGTTGTCTGCATGTCTTGTTTAGGATAGGTTGTAGTAGGGAAATATCGATGTCTACTCTTAATTGTGTAGGCTCAATTGATCGTGGGTGGATGTCGCTGACTGATAAGTTTTCTCCTAAATATACTAAAGGAGTTGTTGGGTTAATGTAGTTTATGAAAGTGTTGAGCAAGTTAAAGAGCATACAAAAGGAATACACAGTATGGATCTACCATGGGAAGGAAAGTGTCAGTATAGATTATGGTACCGCTGGTAGTGGGGATGATGACATTGCAGAAATAGGTGATGACATGGAGGGTTTAATCGGGGACTTACAGGAGGGAACACTTCCCTCGCCCGGTTCCGTACCATCCACCGATGGTGGGGGGCACCATGAATTCGACAGGTTGTTGAAGGATGCGCAATCTGAAGCATACCCTGGGTGTCAAATATTCTCTAAGTTGTCCCTCATCGTCAGGCTGCATCATATTAAGACAATTTGTAGATGGAGTAACAAATTTGTAAACTTGTTGTTGGATTTTATTAGAGAGTTAGTACCTCCTGGTCACTCAATACCTAAGTCATTTTATGAAGCAAAGAAAGTGTTGCGTGGACTAGGGCTAGGATACATCTACATCCATGCGTGCCCTAAACACTGCACATTATACTGGAAAGAAAACAAACACCTAGACCACTGTCCAAACCCTTATTGTGGTGAGCCTAGATATAAGCCCAGTACCACAAAGGGAAAAAGAGTTCCTAGAAATGTTTTAAGATACTTTCTAATTAAACCGAGGCTGCAAAATTTGTTCATGTCAAAAACAACCGCTAAGGCAATGAGGTGGCACACGGAAGAGCGTGTCCAGAATGGCTCAGTCGTAACTCATCCTGCCGATGCAAAGAAGTGGCAATAGCTTGACCAAGCGCATGAATGGTTTGCTAGGGATCCTCGTAATGTCCGTTTGGGACTAGCCACTGATGGATTTAATCCATTTGGCATGATGAATAGTTCTTGCAGTATGTGGCCTGTTGCTGCACGATAGTACAATATGTCCCCTGAGGGGTGTCTTAATGAGGATTTTCTGATGATGTCGCTTCTGATACCTGGCCCAACGTCCCCGGGAAACGCAATCGATACCTACTTGCGTCCCTTGGTTGATGAGCTGAAAGAGCTGTGGGAAGTAGGTGTCGAGACCTATGACGCAGCAACTGGTGAGAAATTCATCTTACATGCTGCACTTTTTGGGACAATTAACGATTTTCCCGCCTATGCAATGATTTCGGGATGGAGCACCAAAGGAAAACTAGCTTGCCCACCTTGTAACAAGGACACAGATTCGATCAGGCTACATTTTAGTAAGAAGCAAGCTTATATGGGTGCTCGTAGGTTCCTGGGGCCGAAACATAAGTGGCGGAGTAGTACCAAGTTTGGGAAGAGGGAAATGAAAAAACAGCCGAAGGAGTTAACCGGGGATGACATTCCGAAGCAGTTAGAGAAACTTTCCAAAGATTTGAGACTGGGGAATACGGAAGCAAATCGCAAAAGTAATTTGAACCGTCACCCGGAAGAGTTAAATTGGAAGAAAAAAAGCATATCCTTCGAACTACCTTATTGGCATGAACTTAAAACAAGACACTGGCTAGACGTAATGCATATCGAGAAGAACATTTGCGAGAGTCTTGTTGGGACGCTAATGGGTACTGAAGGAAAAAGTAAAGATCATGCAGATTCACGAAGGGATTTAAAGCGTATGAAAATTAAGCCGAAATTTCATCTTCTAGAAGAAAATGTTGGGCAGCAAGTGAAACTTCCCAAGGCACCATATACCTTGGACGCAGCCGGTAAGAAAAGTTTATGTGAATGGTTAAAAGCGATAAAGTTACCAGATGGGTATGCATCAAATATTTCAGCTTGTGTAAGTGTCAAAGATAACAAGTTAGTTGGAGTGAAGAGCCACGATTACCATGTCCTGTTACAACGGATGCTTCCACTTGCAATACGTGGCCTCCTCAGCAGCAAAGTTGTCGTTGCTATTACTGAGTTGAGCGCGTTTTTCAAGGAGCTGGCCTCAAGAACTCTGACTGTCGAGAGTTTAGAAAAACTGGAAGAAGACATAACGTTGATATTGTGTAAATTTGAGTTAAATTTCCTCCTTCCTTCTTCGATATCATGATGCCCTTGCTGGTTGATATGCCGCGAGAAGCATTATACGGGGGTACAGTTTAGTTTCGCTCGATGTATCCCATTGAAAGGTTAGGTGCTGGTATAATACATGAGTTATAGTATATATAATATGTTTGAAAAGACGTAATGTTTACGGTTTCCGTGTTGTTTATTAAAACAGATTTCTGCATACGCTAAAGCTGTATGTAAGAAATAAAGCGAGGCCGGAGGGTTCAATTGCTGAAGCTTTCATCGACAATGAATGTCTCACATTCTGCTCGATGTATCTTCACGGAGTTGATACGAGATTTAATAGGATTGGGCGCAACGGTGGGCAGGTCAACAATAGTGATATGCCGAATCTGTCCATATTCGATGGTGCAGCTCACCCTTTGACGGGGTCATCCTTTTACGAGCTGTCAGCAGAGGATTATGAGCAGATCAGTTGGTATATTTTACAAAATTGTACGGAGGTTGAGCCGTATTTGATGTTAGTGGTTCAACTATAAAAGTTTCTTAATTATTGGATGCCAATTCAGTAAATATTTAAGCGTACTTGACGCGGATTACTACCGCGTATTACGCAAGCGTACGGTCAAGTAGTAAGAGTGGAGTATTTTTAGGACTCCAGGTTGTCGAACCCTCGAGGACAATCTCGCAACACGTTTACTTAACAATTTAGAGTAGTTCACAAGGTAACTGGAGTAAAAAGTGATGATTTATGGTGTTGCCACCCCAAACAAGTGGCTGTAATAAAGACAGAAATAAATAGTAAACTGGAATTAAGAAGAAATCTTAATCAATTGATGGAGAGGACTAGGCAATCTCGTTGAACAAACTGCTGATGCGAGAATTCTCGAAGTCTTTGGGAAACGTGGCGTACAAGTGGTACAGGACGTTGGAAGCTGGGTCCGTCAAGACTTGGTACGACATGGTCCAAAAGTTCTACACCAAGTTCTTCCAGATGGAGGAAAAGGTGACAATGATTCACCTCTCGCGGATGTATCAGAAGCGCGAAGAGGACGGGATAACTTTCATCAAGAAGTTCAGGGCGAATTCCTTGGAATGCAAAGATCCGATGCTCGAAAGTCGGCTTGTAGAGATATGCCTGCAGTGCATGCGAGATGAATACAAAGGTATGCTCATCAACCTGCAAACGCCCACGTTTTCAATACTAATCGAATGCACGAAGAACATCGACCCTATAGTGGAGAGGCAGAAAAAGAAAAACGCTCCGGAGCGATCCTCGAGCGATACTACCTACAAGATCGGGAGATTCAGTTACAAGAGGGGACGTGAAGCTGAGGTCAATACAGTTTCACCCCAGAAGCAGGCGAAGATTGTGAACTTCGACGCACCACCTCTGCTGTTCGGTGGAAGAGGCAAGCGACCTCTGCAGGCAGTGGCGCAAGGACGGTGTCCTACCGCCGCTTGAGAAGGCACCCTCCAAGGAGATGGTGAGGGACCCGAAGTGGTGCGAGTACCACGGCAAGGTCATGCATCCCACAGCGGACTGTAAGAAGCTCAGGATTGTATTCAGCCAGAAGATGAAGAATGGCGAGCTGATCGTCAGCGATCACAGGAAGGATGTGCGCAACAATCCACTTCCTGCCCATGCGGAGCAAGACTCGAAAGGTAAAGAGGTCTCCATGATCTCGATTGTGGATCTGGAAGAGGTCGCAGAGGATGGCCTACCCATCATTGCTGAAGTCCATAATGATGAGGACTACAGCGTAGACACGGAGGACGAACGTGCTGACCGGATGAAGGGGTCGCACGGCTTTAGCAGATTCTTCGACGAGATGAACTTCTCAGAGAAGTGCCGGACAGAAATGACGAAGGCAATATTGAGGATAGCAGAGGACTACGAGGAGGATCTTGTAGTCTCCAATGGGAAATTCATCAGGGCGTCTCGCTCTACAGAGAAGATTATGACCTTTTCCGCCAGCGACAAAAAGACAGACGCGAGCCACCAGAGGCCTCTGTATGTGACGGCCATCATCAACGGCGTCGAGTTCAAAAGAGCATTCGTCGATGGAGGAGCAGCGGTCAACGTCGTTTCGCTCCACACACTGAAGCTAGCAGGGATCCCCGAGTACAAGATTGTCAGGCGTCCATCTCCGCTGATGGGATTTGGAAGCGACTCCAGAATGACGATAGGATGGATCCGCCTGGGCGTCCAGATCGGCAAAATCAAGTGCTCGGCGAAGTTCTACGTCATAGATGCGAACACTACGTATCACATGATCATAGGTCGAGCCTGGATTCATCGCTTTGACGCGGTCCCTTCAACAGCTCACCAAAGTCATGAAAGCTATCTGGAACGACAGAATAGTCGAGATACCGGCTTCAACGAATCCATTCAACATGGATGAAGCACATCTCAGCGAGGCGGTGTGGTTCACCGAGATGGCGGATGAGCAAACACCGGGACCATTCAACCCTACTCCTTTACCCCTATGGGAAGATATCAAGGATCAGTCGCATGCGGGAGTGATGGTGACAAGGGAGGATGCCAAGGAAAAGCCGCCCATGCGGGAAGAGGCGCCGCGAATCGCTTACCAACGAAAAACGTATATACTCTGAAGAGAATAGCAAATCATGACCCTGAAGGCAAAGAGATAGAGAGTTTCTACGCCAACGGTAAGAAATGCTATCGCATATGAAGGTGCGCGGGGATGTCCTCACGCGGGCATGGGGATGTCCCTGGGCAAATCAACCAAATCGAGCAGATTGCGGGAAAGGAAAAGCCAACGCAGAGCACTCCAGATGAGAAGCTCAAAGAAGCACCCGAATGCATGGAAGACAGACCCAGACCACAGAAGCAAGAGCTAAAGGAAGTGTTCCTAAGCCCGAACGAAGATAAGAAGAGGCCAGTCTTTCTAAGTGCGGACCTCACAAGCGAAGAGGAGCAAGGACTACTGCAGCTCCTAACTGAGTACAAAGACGTGTTCGCATGGGAGTATGATGAGATGCCCGGACTGGACACAAGCATCACCATGCACCGTTTAGACATCATCCCGGGGTCTAAGACGGTAAAGCAGAGCACAAGAAGCTTCAGGCCAGAGCTTAACGTGAAGATGAAACAGGAGATTGTCAAACTCCTGGAGGCCAGGTTCATAAAACCGAATCACCATCCCACATGGCTGGCCAATATTGTGCCAGTGGTAAAGAAGAATGGACAGCTTCGCATCTGCGTGGACTTCCGAGATCTCAATCGCTTCTGCCCCAAGGACGATTTTCTGCTCCCCAACATCAATTTGCTCATCGATTCGACAGCGGGTCATCGCATGTTCAGTTTCATGGACGGCTTCAGCGGGTACAATCAGATCAAGATGGACCCTGAAGATGCACGGAAAACTGCATTCATCACCCCACTGGGAGTGTTCAACTACACGGTGATGCCCTTTGGTCTCAAAAATGCAGGTGCAACCTACCAACGAGCCATGATGGCCCTATTCCACGACATGATGCACAAGGAAGTGGAGTTTTATGTAGATGACCTCGTGGTTAAATCCAAACAGGAGCCAGATCACCTGGCAGATTTGCGGAAGGTGTTCAACAGATGCAGACGCTTTCAGCTGAAGATGAACCTTATGAAATGCGCATTTGGGGTAACGTTAGGGAAATTCTTGGGATACGTGGTACATCGTCAAGGAATCGAGCCTGACCCTGCGAAAGTTTCAGCCATCATCAGCATGACTCCGCCGCATGACCAGAGTGCCTTGAAGACATTCTTGGGGAAGCTATCGTATCTGCGAAGATTCATCCCAGCGATTGCCGAGATTACTTTCTGTTTCAGTAATCTTCTCAAAAAAGATGCCGCATACAACTGGACTCCGGAGCATGAAGCTGCGTTCGGGAAGCTAAAAGAGCTGCTGACGTCTTCAAAAATAATGATCGCACCTCAGTTAGGATCACCGCTTTTGCTGTATCTGACGTCAACGAGGAAATCCATAGGAGCACTTTTGGCTCAGGAGTACGAGGGTCAAGAAAGGCCCATCTACTACATCTCTCGCATTGTGCAGCCCGCAGAAACAAGGTACACGGACATTGAGCGTCATTGCCTTGCCCTATTCTTCATAATAGAGAAGTTGAGACACTACTTTGCGTCGCACAAAGTGGTGGTGGTTACAAAAAGTGATCCCATACGATATTTGCTAACTCACACTACTCCTGGAGGAAGATTGGCAAAATGGTATATGACCATTTCCCAGTTTGACATCACATGCGTTCGGCCGCGGGCGATCAAGTCGCAGGCGGTAGCGCATTTGTTGGCACAGTTTCCCGACAACAGTCATGAGCCTGTGATCGAAGAAGAACTCGAGGGACCTAAAATCTATGCAGTCGATGTACCCTATTGGGCGCTCCACTTCGACGGCTCGTCGACAAGGAAATGCGGAGGCATTGGGATAGTCTTGACTAAACCAGATGGAGAGGTCATACAGATGTCCGCCAAGCTTGACTTCGCAGTCACTAACTACGAAGGGGAATATGAAGCCCTCATAGCGGGACTTCGTGCAGCGAAAACTTTGGAAGTAAGCAATCTGACGGTCATGGGAGACTCCAAGCTAATCGTCAAGCAAGCCTCGGGCGAGTACGGTTTGAAGGAGATAAACCTTCTGTCCTACCGGACTTTGGTACAAAAGTTGGTGCAACAATTCTGCGACGTTAGGTACGAGCACAAGCCCCGAGCGGACAACATGCATGCAGACGGTTTGGCCACCTTGGGATCCAAGGTTAGTACCGAAAAATGTCCCGCAAGAATCTCGATCGAAGTACGAACATCGTCGGCGTTAACAGAAGACGCGGGCGACGATGAACACATGGACGATGCGGACTGGAGAAAGGCAATCTTACGAGCCATCGCAGAAGGCACAAGGAGCGAGAGCTGGGAACTCACAAAAGGGTATTGCATACATGACAACACCCTTTACTACAAGAGCCCTGGCGGAATACTTATGCGATGCGTCCCCGAGCAAGAGGGACAACTGTTGCTAGAAAAGATTCACCAACATGCTTGCGGAGAAAGCGAAGTGTCAATCTATCGAAAGGCTCAGAGATATGGCATTCACTGGCCAGACATGTTAACAGCCGCAGCACTAATACAGGGAAAGTGCGAGAATTGCGCACTGATCAAGGATTCTTTACTCATCGCTCTAACCGATGATGATGCGGATTGGAGGAAACCACTCTTCGATTTTCTCACACAAGGCACCGTACCCGAATCGAGGAAAGAAGCTGAGAAATTGAAGAGGAAAGCATCCCGATACGTGGTACAAGAGAACCTGCTTTGGAGAAGAGGTCATGAGGGCAACTTGCTGCGATGTCTAGACGGCAGGGAAGCACAAGAAGTCATGGACCTTTCTCATCAGGTGGAACACCAGGGAGGTGCGAAGTTATGAAGACAACTCCTCTCAATTGGATATTTCTGGCCCACGATGGAGGCTAATTGCCGCACCAAAGTACGACGCTGCCAGGAGTGTCAATTCAAAGGAAACCTAGTGCACGCTCCTGCTGTAGATCTACATGCATTGGGAACGCCATGGCCATTTCACACATGGGCTCTAGATTTTATTGGTCCCATCCGACCAACTTCGCATGGAAATCACTTCATTCTCACCGCGACTGAGTTGTTCACCAAATGGGTAGAAGCGATACCACTAAAGACAGCGAATGCGCTAGCTGTGGTCCATTTCATCCAAGAAAGCATCATATGCAGGTTCGGAATTCCCAACACCATCCTTTCAGATAATGGCACTCCTTTTGTTAATCGCCAGGTGGCTGCGAAGCTAGCAGAATACAACATCAGGCAGATATGCTCCACCCCCTACTACCCGAAGGGGAATGGGCAAGCAGAAGCGACCAACAAGACGCTGTTGAGGATCTTGAGCAAGATGGTCGCAGATGACCACAAAAAGTGGGCTAATTCTCTAAGCATAGCCCTGTGGGCTTACCGAACTTCTCCAAGGACACCCACTGGGGTCTCACCATTCCTCCTATGCTATGGGGCTGAGGCTGTGGTACCTGCGGAGGTGAAAGTTAATTCGGCAAGATTGGCCTTCCACGCATTGTATGACAATCAACGCGGTCATGACTTAGTCTTGCTGGAAGAAAAGCGAGAACAAGCTAGAAGGACCAACAAGCGGTATCAAGAAAGGATCGCTCGTGCGTACAACAAAACAGTCCAACGTAGAGATTTCGCAGTTGGAGATTTGGTCCTGCGCGCATCTGACCATTGCATGCGAGAGGCGGCTCACCCAAAATTCGCAGCCAATTGGGAAGGACCCTTTGAAGTCACAGAAGTCTTTGACAGTGGCTACTGCAGCATACGAAGGTTGCACAGAACAACCTCAACCCCAAGCTAAAACAACATGCGCTGGATTAAGAAGTAATATCCTTGACTTCTCTCATTTTATGCGTTTTATTACAACGTTGCCTTATGCTATGTATAGCTATGATTTGCGCATCATCTCTCCCATATGAGAGAACTGTAATCTCATCTCTCCCACATGAGAGCTCTATAATAAAGGACTTCTCCCAAATGAGAAGAACTTTATGCTTCTAGCCACTTATATTGCTTCATTTGGTTTATTATTACTGTTAGCAAAAGCCTATCTGCCACGATAGCAGCCTATTCAATGCGATCTTAATTGATCTTCTAAGCCTATCTGTCACGATAGCAGCCTATGCAAATGCGATCTTAATTGATCTTCCAAGCCTATCTGTCACGATAGCAGCCTATGCAAATGCGATCTTAATTGATCTTCCAAGCCTATCTGTCACGATAGCAGCCTATGCGAATGCGATCTTAATTGATCTTCTGAGCCTATCTGTCACGATAGCAGCCTATGCAAATGTGATCTTAATTGATCTTCTAAGCCTATCTGTCACGATAGCAGCCTATGAAAATGCGATCTTAATTGATCTTCTAAGCCTATCTGTCACGATAGCAGCCTATGCAAATGCTATCTTAATTGATCTTTTAAGCCTATCTGTCACGATAGCAGCCTATGCAAATGCGATTTTAATTGATCTTCTAAGCCTATCTGCCATGATAGCAGCTCATGCAGAAATGATCTTAGTTGATCTTCTAAGCCTATCTGCCACGATAGCAGCACATGCGAAAATGATCTAAATCGATCTTTTAAGCCTATCTGTTACGATAGCTGCCTATGCGAACATGATCTTAAATGATCTTTCAAGCCTATCTGCCGCGATAGCAGCGCTCTATAAATGCGATTTAGAATTCGTTCTTAAGTCTATCTATTGTGATAGCAACATTATGCAAAATATCATAAGCCCATCTGCCAAGATGGCACAGCTGCGCAAGCACGATCTCGAACGATCTAAAAATAATACAAAGTGCGTATGTAGCGCTACACAAGGCGAAATCTGCCAATACGCACGCGAAATTGTAATTTGTTGTAATAAGACATCAAATCATGCAAAGCAATTTGTCATTATGAGTCAAAGGCACTTACAATTTATCTGTCTAGATAGCTGCTTACAAGCAAAAAAGCTCAAATCTAACTATGAAGCCAACATGGCTTACAATACATCTAAAGAGTAACTTACGAACAAGAAGTTACACATCGCGGGAATCCTAGTTGAAAAAGGATGAACCTAACGGTCCTAACACCAGCTATGCGATACACAGGTCTGCGACCGAAGATCTGTAGCAATTACGGTCTTGCTATAAAATGAACGTCCTACAAGCGCCACAAGGGGCTATACGTTAAAGATCCCAGTATTTGACAAGGCCCTTATCTGATCAATACCCCCATGAGATGCGCCTGAGGAACCACCGGTTCCGGCGTACAACATGCAAGCAGAAACTCCAAAGGGCAAGGGCTCCTTGTACACGGGGACGAGCGCAACGGCTCGCCACCCTGAGCTCACGAACGTGGGGGAAGTAAGTTCTCCTCCAGGGATGCTAGAGGAGAATCCCGCCGTTCATTACGAGTCGGTAGCAAGGTCACTACTGCGCTGCACCTCACCGGGAGGCGGCCGGAAACATGACCTGCAAACATAATAGACGAAGAAAATTCTTCGAACAAAAGGGGGAGAAACCCTAGCAACATTACATTAATGTTTCAGCTATTTATTTGCTACTTTTTAAATTCAAAAATCAAAGTAAACCCTTGATCAAGGAGTCATGAGGGGTGAACTGACGGCTCAGATTCTCCACCTGCTCCACTTCCTGCTTCAACTGCTCGCACTTGGCATTCATCTCATGATAGAGCTTCAGAGCCTCTTCAACCTTTTTCTTTTGCTGCTCTACCTTCTGCTTCTCAGCTGCGAGGTTTTGGTGGCCGAGTTTCAAAGTTACGGCTGCGCGAATCAGGGTAACTCTTTTCATAAGAAACTTGAAACCCAGCCTGCCTTGAACTTTGGCGAGAAAATTTTGTCACATGCCAAAAAGCAACTCGGCACTCTGAGGAGAAATGGTCGCAGGCGTGGCCGCAGACAGCTGCTCCAAAATCCAAATGGCCTCGGTAAGAAACAGCCTCCTGTCAAAGGGCCCTATCTCCAGAGATCTTGCAAATGATTGGGGGTAGGTGAGGCGCATCCGAACTAGCCAAACCACATCGGCTTGCTTCAAACCTGAAGCAACGTCAAAACCAAGTTATACCATTAAATTCGCGAATGAAGGATGCGAAATGCGGACAGCAAACCACGACTTAACAGTTCCTTCAAGGATCTCGCGCAGAGAAGGAATGCGCATCACTGGGGTAGTTGAAGATTTCCCTCGCTCCATTGCCCTTCTATCAGCTGCCAGCTCTAACTCCTCGTAGTTGGGGGGAAGAGTATAAGCCGCACCAGTTGCGATTGCAGCCCCGACCTGCGAGCCCCAAAAGCTCCACGCAGGAAGAGGTGCAGCCGACTCAGTCATCGCTGGAGGCGTAGTAGCAGAAGTTGCTTGGCGAGAGACACTCTCAGATGCGGTGGCATCAACAACACTTGTTCTCATTTCCCCAACATTAGCATGGACATCTTCCTCCATTAACACAGTGTCAGCCTCGGCATCATCAGAAAGTTCGATGACGTCTTCAAGAGGCTCCCCTGCGTATTCAACAGCTGCGACGGGCTTCTCGGTATGAGAACTCAGCACCGGGACATAGGACGCAGAAGGTTGACTTCTTTGCTCCAGCACGGGTTCACCAGCATTGCCTGCGATACAAAATGCGATAATGTGAGGTAACTTGTATCGTGCGTTATTTTACTATCTTTGCTAAAGCTAAGAGCAAGCACCTACACGCGAAGGTGGGATTGCAGTATCCTCGTCATACGCTAAGGACGTGGAACCTTGCCCTATTAGGGTGTCCTCATTAAGTATGTCTTTAAAATGAGCGTAACCTGGGGCGCGAAGAAACTAGTCATGATTATGCTTTGAGTTGTTAAGCCTAGTTCACGCATATCGTTCGAGTGATTACCTGAGGGTTCACCGCACTTGCCTACTAGCCAACGGCGAATGTCAGCTTTTGACACACCATGCTTTAATGGACCGACAATAACATCTCGATAAGTTACTGCGAGATTAAAAGTCTCACCTTCATTGCCGCCTGCGATTTCTTCAAAATCTGCTTGGGCTTGCTCCAAAGCTGCTGCATCCTCTTCTGGAGCCACATCCTCCTCCTCACCTCGAGGAGCCACCTCTTCGGTAAGCACATCTTCCTCATCAGTTGTACGCACTAAGTCGTCAACATGCTGTTCTTCGAGGCTCCTCTGCCTCACACGCTCGAGCTCCTCCTCTTCTCGTTTTCTTCTCCTTTCAGCAGCTTCCGCAGCTGTCTTCCTGGACTCGGTGAGAACGTCCTCGCTTATGGGTTCGTCAGAAATGCCAGAATGAGCACCCCTCTTCTGCCTCTTGGCCAAAAGGCCACTGATGGTCTCCTCATCATCATCATCTGCGAAGAAATCATTGGTTCGAAATCAAGTTGAAAAAGAGTTACGATAATAAGAAGGGAAACGCGATGGAGATACCTCCTGATTCTTCCTCATGTATCACATTTGCTCTTTCTTCTTCTTCTTCATCTCCTTCTCTTGGCTCCCGCCTCTCCTCTTCTTCCTCCTGGCCGAATGGAATGAAGGTCTCTACTGCGAGCTCCTTCCGCGTTTTACTGGGCATGCGACCTTTGCCTTTGTCCTTGGCAGAAAGGGACCTCGCCGGAGGAGAAGTTGGAGCGCTTCTAGGGGAAGAAATTGTAATTCCCCTTTGCTTGGGTCTCTTCGCTCTTGGCGCGACAGTCGCTGGAGGAGACGGATTATCTCTAGGGGGAGACAAGGCCGGGGCATTGTCTATCAGCGAGTCAGCAAAAGCATTCATGACCTCGCGAATCCTGGTTTCGACCTCAGGGTCCATCCTCGATGCTAGCAGGAATGTCTGTCCTTGTCTTCTTGTGGTAACAATGGTGTTGACCAGCGACTTGGAACGGTCGCCAGATGCAAACCTCCGCACATGGCACTACAGCAAGCAGTGTAGAATGAAGATGTTAATATGTGAAAATAAAGAAGCTTAGCGCATGCAAAAGAAGTTGCTTACCTTAGCAAAAGTCTCGCTATATCTGATGACATGCGAGTCGCCTTTCCTAACTGCGGCGATCTTTTCATCCAGAATGATGGCAGGGCACAAATGGTTCTCATGATCCAACAATGAGTAGCAACCATATTCAGACTCGTCCAGACTGCAGTTGGGACGAAACGGGAAAGAGTTTCTTTTGATCACAGGAGCTCTGCTTGGCTGCGGGGCCGACTGCGTCTCAAATCTTGTCTGCTGGAAGTGCCAGTATGCGAGCCAGTTCTTAGAACAACCACCTTTGCGGTTACCTGCAGTTGCTCAAAGGGAAGGTTGCTCATGAAGACTGTTTTGCACTCCTTTGTCAACAAACGCTTATAGCACCCTCTGATAATAGACTGTGGCGAGATTGATGTGCCACTGCATCAAAGCCGAACTGGGGAGAAACGCGAGTGGGATCAACATCCACGGTAATCCTCTCATACCTCGGCGCAAGCTCACGAATATGCTCTGCGAGAGAAGGAAGGGAACCTCGCAGGCACCAGCAAAAGAATTCGTGATAGCGCTCATGGAAATGCTCTCCATCTTCGAAGAGGAGCTCTTCTGAAAAGATAACACCCTAAGAAGGGTACAGCTTTGGAAACCATCGCACGTTTTCAATACGCATGGCATAGGGCCTGGCAATGAACTCTCGCCGATTATCGCATATCAGACTCCAAACACACTTGGTATTGTTTGTTCCGAACCACCTTGCAGCTCTGCCGCTGTTACGCTCCTCCACCGCGCCTGGGGGACACCACTTGTTGGGCTTAGAAGCAGTTGGGGCATAGGAAGGCCATAGATCAAAGACCCACATCGTCAAGAAGGCAATGTTGACGAAAGTCAGTATGTCGAGGCGGCCGCGCGATTCTTTCATGGCCACAACTAGCTGATCCAGTCTGTAGTACAGCGTACCCAAGACCAAGGGTCCGAGTGCGACTTTCTGTCCAAGGGCCAGTTTCACAGCAAGCGGCAGAACGTGATAGAAGACCCCATCGTGCGGGTGACCATCGATTAAGTACCTCGACAACCAGGCACAGAGGAAGGCACAAAGGGTCAAGTGATAACCCTTACCCTCCACATAATTCTTGGCCTCTGGGTCTTGACTCAGAAGCTTCTTGGTAATGCTGTTGTTCGCGTAATCACGGAAGAAGTACTGCACCCATTTATTCCAAGTATTCTTCGCAGACGTGTCAACCAACTGCCAGTCAGGAAGGGCTTTTGTAGTGGTCCACCGGGTGGAGATTTTCTTTACCTCTGACAAGCATTCCTCCATCTGCGTGTACAAAGCAATCTCCGCATACGTCCTCAAGGGACTCGAAAGGTCCACCTCGCCCATGGGAGACAGATCAAAGAGCATGTGCACGTCCTCGAGCGTGGGAGCAGCCACGAACTCAGCAAAGTGAAAGTCGCAGGCGAGTAGCTGGAAAGAAGATTTAGAAGCACGGACTAGTCCAGCTTCACGGCAGCACCCTTCATAGCACGAACGGCGAAGTATACGCCGGCCTCGTTGAGAGTCACAGCATGATTGGTCAACACATGGTCAATCCATTCATCCATGTGGTCAAATTTCTGAACAAAAGCTTGGGTGGAAATCGCGGCATACGGGAAGTACCCATTTTCGATTCCCAATCGAACCACGTCCTCGGAGCCAATTAAATCAAGCAAGGCTGAGTTAACTGGAGGGTTTAATGTTAGCAATCCCTCATTAGGGACAGAAGCAGGCAGTTTCTTTACCTTAACCCTCGCATGGTAGAAGTCCTTGCCACCCAGGTAGGGGGCTTTTCGCCATAGAGCTTGTGGAAGATCAGGTATTTCTTCGTCCTCCTTGGTGGGTCTAGTTCCTTTTGTCTTTGCCATTCCTGCGGAAAATCAAGAAAAAAGGGGGGAGAAATATGCCACGCTTCAGTTTGAATTTCGAGATTCAAGATCTATGGAAAGAAAGATGAACAGTTTCTGGTATCAATTTCAGAAATCAGGGATGGGAAATTGTTTGCATTATCAGGGATTTCAAAACCCTACATCCAAGGTCCTTATCATTGAAGGATTAAATCAAAATTAGGTTCCAAGATTGGAGCTTCTTCACAAGTTTTCAACAGATAATATGTCATGGGTTTGCAGATCCAACACAGTTTAAAGCATACATCGGTATGTTAAACAAAATTAAACAAGGCCAACCTTGTTTTGGTAAAGCTTGCTTGGATGCGCACAGTTGAAGAAGACGATTGACAAGAGTGAACTGGTGATTGATTATTAGAATCTGCTCTCGAAGACTTCACGGTAGACTACAACCTCCTATCGGTCTCTTGTGTCTACCGGTCCGTTCTAGTAGGCTACCAACATGCACGGAAACGGGTCCTGTCAGTCCACCGTTGCACGAAACAGTCGAATCGCACCTACCGAATCTACCCACACTTAGCCAATCCTAACACGTCTCTACTCAGTCTCAGTGATACGAGATTGATGTTCAAGTCTCATCCTATTCAGTTAGAATCACTGTCGTGCATTCACTAACTAAGCAGTGTTTCCGGTTAGCTACTCCATTAACACTGAGAATTAAGCACAGTACATGAACAATTGAATTAAAACAAGCTAACTTTAAGCATGAATCAACTATTGAATGATTCCCTAGTTCTTTAACCCTAGTTTATCTCCTAATCGTGTCACTCAATTAGGATTACTAACATGAACAAGAAACTAGAATTGATTCAAAAGAAGGAATCAAGAATTCATGAGGCAAAGATCAAATCCGGAAAATAGTCATCGTTTACATGAACCCTAGGCTCTCAAATCGAGATGCCTAGCAAAAGTTGCTTAGCTACTCATAACTAAGTATGAAATACTCATGAGGTTCTCCATTAAAATTGACTAAGAAAGGTGGAAAGAAGAGAAAGCAAACACTAGAGCTTCAACGGTGAAGCTTTGATCTTCCGTCTTTGTCCCCCTTGCTCCAAGCTGTGTTTTTCCCGTACAAGATGCGTGAATACTCCCACAAGATCGTCCCTCTATGTTAGAATAGGTCTGGAGTCTTCAAAATTTCAAAAAATATCAAAACAGCCCCAAAAATCCGTGCTGGAACTCTCTGTTCGTGCGAACAAACGACTGTTCGTGCGAACAGCAGTTTGTTCCTTGTTCGTGCGAACAACTTTCTATTCGTGCGAACATATTTTTACTCCTTGTTCACACGAACAACTTTCTTGTTCCTACAATTTAAAATCCCCTTTTTCACACTTTTTTGCCTTCTTAAAATTTTTCTAAGGCATTTTGTTTGCGCGAACAAATGTTTGTTCGCACGAACACCCCTGGGGATTTTCTCAGATTTTCATCCTCTTTGACGGACCATATCTTTCTTGTCCGATCTCCTTTTTAGCTCCGTGACCTATCTTTGGAAAGCTCTCTGAGTCTAATTTCATTTGCCACTGGTCTCACTCCAAAATGAATTTTAGAACTTCATATACTATCAAAATAGTGGAGATTGGTCACTTTTGCTCTTCTAACTTTGCTTCTCTTGCTTCCTCTTGAGTTTGCTTTCCTTCCGAAGTTCGTTTCATGCCTCCTAGCCATCGTTTAAAATCCTTTCCTGTCAAGACAACATGAACAACCATACCAAGCAATTATATTTGACAAATAACATCGAAATATGCATCAAAACACCCGGATTAACAATAAAGTGCTAGAAACTCAACTTTCTACGTTTTCTCAACATTCATAGTGTAAAACTCATATTTCAACCCGGGAATCACGCAAAACGATATAAAATATGCAAGAAATATAACTCTCATAGAGATTTATCAAATTCCGCCACATTACCTTTTTGCGCGTCCTGAGCAAAATCAAACCTTACACTACGTTTTAATCCACCGAATTGCATAAACTTTACTAGCCATGTCACACAAACAACCCACACACGCAATGCAAGCTACATGCCTATAGACAATGCAACTCGATTGTACAGAATGTAGGTAATAAAATAATGCAATTTTTTTTCTTTTTCTTTAGAGATTGGGCAATCTCGCTATCACTAACAAAAATCATCAACCTCTCACAAGTCTTTTTCGAAATTTCATAACCAATAGCAAGAAATTGAGATAAGATGATCATACGCACAAGTTCACTAAGGGGTCCCCAAACATCCACCATAAAAAATCCAAGACTTGGGCACGTACTTTAGCTCAGAGGGTCTAGGCATCTTAAGTACTAAGATAGTCTTTCGTCGCCAAGTCATTTGAGGTTTTCAGAACCTCTTAGCCGTTATTTCATTTGAATGCAAATTGTCCCAGTGACGGCAGACACAACTCCGTGTAATACGGCTTGACTTTAATTTTCCCTAGTTTCTCTAATTGTATTGAATCCAAATTCTCCACGTGAATGGAGGCACATTTGGTTGTTCACCGTATCTAATTCAAGAGAAGATTTTGATTCATTTTTTTTCTTTTTCATTCTCTACAAATTTTTCAATAGTGCATTTAGAGAAACTAAGTGTGGGCTTTTTCGGTTAGCTCTTGAAACCGCCTTAAGGGATGGTGGTGTACGCCCCCCGACTTCGCTTAGGCCGAGGCAACCATACCACATGGAACCGAATCAACACGAAGGTCAACCCCAGATTTGCAAGAGGCCACAAGTTTCCACTCGAAAACAGACTATTCAACTACCGCAAAGACCAAATCCTCCTAGCACAATATAGGAACTAAAGGTATGCGCTCATCAACTTTCCACTTTTCCCTGAATACCCGGGACATCCTTTCGTGAAACTAGTGCGCAAGATACTAAAAGTTAACGACATCCCTACTACGGTGCTTCCTATTCTGAGAGACTCTTTCATTGAACTCTCTTCGATTTCTAGCTTCATCAATTGCCCTTATTCTCAAAATTTTTAAATTTTTATGGATTTTTTCTTTTCTATTGTTTTTCCATGTTTCCTAGACTCTACATGCATTTTGGCCAACTCGATTAATCACAAGATTGGGTAGGGGACTCAATAAAGTAAAAGTGCTAAAAAAATGCATAAACTGCACAATCCTACCACAAACTAACACAATACGCACGCATAACTGTATGTAACAAGGCGATGCAAAACAAAACATGGCTAGCGAAGTTAGACACAAACCCCCCACACTTAAGCGTTTCGTTGTCCTCAACGAATTTAGAGATCAACTAGGAGGTTTCCTTGCTTAAATGTGTAGGCAGTGGATTGAAATATTCATCGCCCAAAAACGTAAATTTGAAAGAGAGTGTTAGAGGTACATGGGTGCCCAGACCTACATGGGCACCGTTGCCGCGAAATTGCAACAAGAACGGGTCTTGTGGACCGTTGACAATTTCCGGAGAAGTCTCTACGCGCCCGGATTCCGATGTGCGGCTAAGATATAAATTGTAGCCCTCTCATGCGTGTGGCACCCAACATATTGGAATCGCTCCTCGACCTCGAGAAATTCTCTATTCTTTTATGCATAATCATGTGGGGCTTTTTCTTTCCACAATTTCGTGCAATCTCTAGCATGCACATCAAGAAGGGGAATCGGGTGCGTCTTCTGTAACTTTGTCCCTGCACACTGATTGGAAAAATAAGTCCACTCTCTCTCACCCCTCATAGTCCAATATAGAGAACTCATAAATAAATAAATAAAAAAGAAAGCATCCTACTCTACATTGGGTTGCCTCCCAAGCAGCGGTTTGTAATTTAAGGTCGACGGCCCGAACATGTTACCTCATGAGGCTCAGAAAGGTGGTTTGGCAGGTCGTGTCGCATCCAACTTCTGGCGCTGGATACTCATGACTACCTCGTGCGCCTCCACACTCGATTCCTTACCCTTAGGATCTGGCGGATCTTCTTGTGTCAGCTCTGAAATTCCACGCACAACTTGCACAGGAAATGGCAAGTCTGGCTTCACCTCATAAGTGTACTGAGGAGTCGGTTTGAAAATCTGAAAGGTCTCCACAATATCGTTGACCCTCATGATCAACTCTCCATTCTCCACATCAATTAAAGTCCGACCTGTAGCCAGAAAGGGCCTACCAAGAATGATCGGAACGTCACCAACTGGCATGTTAAGGATCACAAAATCAGCTGGCATGATCAAACTACCAACCCTCACAAGTAAGTATTCTACCACCCCAATGGCCTTCTTGGACGACTTATCTGCGAACTGCAGATTGATCCAGGTTTTACTAGGACCCCCACACCTAGCTTTTTAAATACTGAAAGTGGCATCAAGTTGAAACTTGCCCCCAAATCACATAGAGCCTTGCCTGTATACGCCCCGCCAAGTGTAGCTTCAATCACAAAACTACCTGGATCTTTCTTCTTCTTAGGTAGCCCATGCAAGACACATGAACTCACCTGCTCATTCAATTTCACTGTCTGAAAGTTATTCATAGCTTTTCTCTCATAGATTGCATCCTTGATAAACCGCGCATACTTAGGCATTCGCTGCAGTGCCTCAATCAAAGGAATATTGATGTGCAGTTTGGAGAAAATATTGAGAAATCCTGTACTCCTCAGAGTCATCCTTCTTCTTCCTAGTTTTCAATGGAAAAGGCATTCCTTTAGAAGAAGTGGGTGGTGGTAATACCTCGTCAGACTTTTCATCTGGAGTCATGCCCTTTGATTGGGGGACCATGACAGGTGTCTCCTCAGAATCGAAGACCTCGTGCTCCTTCGCTTTTGATGCTTCAGCTCTGGCATGGCTCGGGTATGGTGGATTAGTCAACGAAACCCCGCTGCGAGTGGTAATGGCATTTAACTGGCGCACATTCTCTGTGTCAAACGGTAGAGAACCAGGTGCTCTAGCAGATAATTGCGTTGCAATTTGCCCAACTTGAACCTCTAGTGAACGAAGATAAGTCTTCGTAACCTGCAAATCTGAATACATGGCATTGACCGTCGCAGTCATATCGTCCATGTTGTTACTCAGCTGTGTCAACGCCTTAGTGAGTACAGAAATCTCTGGGTTTGGCGCTACAACACCTGGTGAGGGAGCCTGTGAAACTGGTGCTTGTGGCATTTGCTAAAACCCAGGTGCGTATATAGCTCCAGACTGATCCCCATACCTGAAACCTGGATGATAACTTGTGCCTGGTATGTAGTTCTTTTGGTTCCAATTCTGCCGCTGTCCTTGTGCCCCCACAAAGTTCACATCTTCACTTGCAATCTGGGCCAAGGCTGAATCAAATTCCTGCTCCTCTACTCGTGCAACTGGCTTCTTGTCCCGATACACATGCTTGGCTAAATCTGACACCATCTTGCTGATCCCAGTCTTCGATTCATCATCTTTTTGTTCAGGCAATGCCGATAATCTCCTGGAATAATAGAGTTGTGAGTCCTGCTTAGCGAGCTGCTTCATGAGCGCATAGGCTCCTTCCTTGTCAATAGAGTACAGAAAATTGCCTCCAGCTTCTCTATTAACCAGCTCCTGATTGTGACGTTCTAGATTATAGTAGAAGACCTGCAAAATTTTGTAATCCCCAAAATCATGGTTTGGGCACTTCCTGATCAAATATAAAACGGTCCCATGCATCTTCTACAGTTTCATCGGCCTGTTGCCGAAAGTCTAGAATATCACCCTGTAGCTCAATCACCCGTTGAACTGGATAAAACTTGTGAATGAACTCATACACACACTGAGCCCATGTAGTTATCGAATCAGGAGCTCTTGACTGTAGCCAGTTCTCAGCTGCACCCTTCAGACAGTAACGGAAAAGAATTAGCTTCAACGCCTCTGCTGTCACATCCTTGTACTTGGTAGTCTTTATGTACGCGTTCAACCTCCCAATAAATTCATTGGGGTCATCATCCCTGTTCCCATAGAATTGGAACTGATTGGTCACCGTCTGAATTGTCGGCTTAAGATCAAAGTGCTCGGCCTGTATCTCTGGCACTACAATGGCCGGATTGTGTCCATAGGTGGACGACTGAAACTTCTCCACAATAGCCTGTCCAGACTTGTTGTATGGATTCTGGTAGTTGCGATCATTCACCAGTTTAGACAACTCTTCCACCCACTGATTGAGTTGCGCGTTGGTCAATTGATCACCCATAGTGCTCTAGTTCTGTCTTCTCCTCTGATCTCTGAATAAATGCTCTGGGTCTTCAAGGGGGGGGGGCACAAGCTCTCTAGGGATCCTGTGCATGCACTGAGTACCTGAAACAACAAAAAATCATAAAAACAAAATTAGAAATCAAAGTAGCAAACAAAAAGAAAAAATCAAAGCAAACTAAACTAATTATTAACTAAAAACTTGTTAAACGTTGTCCCCGGAAACGGCTCCAAAAACTTGACGGGGATTACTAGCGTGTATTACGCAAGCGTACAGTCAAGTAGTAAGAGTGGAGTATTTTTAGGACTCCAGGTTGTCGAACTCGAGGACAATCTCGCAAGAAGTTTATACTTAACAATTTAGAGTAGTTCACTAGGTAACTGGAGTAAAAAGTAATGATTTGTGGTGTTGCCACCCCCAAACAAGTGGCTGTAATAAAGACAGAAATAAATAATAAACAGGAATTAAGAAGAATTGTAATCAATTGATGGAGAGGACTAGGAAATCTCGTTGATCACCTAGGTTTGTAAACGATTTTCGAATTATCAGAGCAACACGTTAACTATATTCTAACTAAGCTGGGTAACAACGCTGACTATCTCCTATCGGTCTCAAGTCATTCTACTTCACGGTAGACTACAACCTCCTATCGTTCTCTTGTGTCTACCGGTCCGTTCTAGTAGGCTACCAACATGCACGACAACGGGTCCTGTCGGTCCACCGTTGCACGAAACAGTCGAATCGCACCTACCGAATCTACCCACACTTAGCCAATCCTAACACGTCTCTTCTCAGTCTCAGTGATACGGGATTGATGTTCAAGTCTCATCCTATTCAGTTAGAATCACTGTCGTGCATTCACTAACTAAGCAGTGTTTCCGATTAGCTACTCCATTAACACTGAGAATTAAGCACAGTACATGAAAAATTGAATTAAAACAAGCTAACTTTAAGCATGAATCACCTATTGAATGAAACCCTAGTTCTTGAACACTATTTTATCTCCTAATCGTGTAACTCAGTTAGGATTACTAACATGAAAAAGAAACTAGAATTGATTCAAAATAAGGAATCAAGAATTCATGAAGCAAAGATCAAATCCAGAATATATTCATCATTTACATGAACCCTAGGCTCTCAAATCGAGATGCCTAGAAAAATTTGCTTAGCTACTCATAGCTAAGTATCAAATACTCATGAGTTTCTCCATTAAAATTAATAAGAAAGGTAGAAAGAAGAGAAAGCAAACACTAGAGCTTCAATGGTAAAGCTTTGATCTTCCGTCTTCGTCCCCCTTGCTCCAAGCTGTGTTTTTCCCGTCCAAGATGCGTGAATACTCTCACAAGATCGTCCCTCTATGTTAGAATAGGTCTGGAGTCTTCAAACTTTCAAAAAATAGCAAAACATCCCCAAAAATCCGTGCTGGAACTCTCTGTTCGTGCGAACAAACGACTGTTCGTGCGAACAAAAGTTTGTTCCTTGTTCGTGCGAACAACTTTATGTTCGTGCGAACAGATTTTTACTCCTTGTTCACACGAACAAATTTCTTGTTCCTACAATTTAACAGCCCCTTTTTCACACTTTTTTTCCTTCTTGAACTTTTTCTAGGGCATTTTGTTCGTTCCAACAAAAGTTTGTTTGTACGAACACCCCTGGGGATTTTCTCATATTTGCATCCTCTTTGACGAACCATATCTTTCTCGTCCGATCTCCGTTTTAGCTCCGTGACCTATCGTTGGAAAGCTCTCTGAGTCTAATTTCATTTGCCACTGGTCTGACTCCATAATGAATTTGAGAAATCAAGATACTATCAAAATAGTGGAGATTGGTAACTTTTTCTCTTCTAACTTTGCTTCTCTTGCTTCCTATTGAGTTTGCTTTGCTTCCGAAGTTCGTTTCATGCCTCCTAGCCATCGTTTAGCATCTGTTCCTGTCAATACAACATGAACAGATAACATCGAAATATGCATCGAAACGCCCGGATTAACAATAAAGTGCTAGAAACTCAACTTTCTATGTTTTCTCAACATGCATAGTGTAAAACTCATATCTCAACCCGAGAATCACGCAAAACGATATAAAATATGCAAGAAATATAACTCTCATAAGGAGTTATCAGTACTTAATCCTGATATAACTCTGAATCTAGACAACACCGTAAAGAAATCAACGAGCTTGAACCTGACCAAGAACGTGGGGATCAAATGCATCGGCGGGAGTTTCCTTACTGGTTTAAACAGCATGTGATTTTTCGTTCTCTTGACCTCGTCATGAACATGTTATATGTATTTGAATTCTTATTAAAACTTCAATATACATCCGTTCATTTAGATGGCCCGAAAGCGCCTTGACAAATCAGTAGAAGCAATTGATGGATTGTATTCAATCGCTTGTGGTGCTGACAAGCAAGTGCGTCGGTATAAGGCTTATGTTGTGAATGGCCTAAGGTTCCGCACGTGTGCTAATGATCAACATAAGACAACCCAGAATTCCGGAGTTGTTGTGCTATCGGAACATTTAGGCAAGGAAATTTATTGTTATGGTACATTAAATGTGATCTTTGAAATAACTTATCCAACTCACAACCGGGTTATGGTGTTCAAAAGTGATTGGTTTAATGTAGCAGATAAGAAAGGCATTAAGAATGTTGGACACTTTACTTATGTAAACGTCTTTAGGACTTGGTATAAAGATGATCCTTACATTTTGTGACCAAGGCTGGACAAGCCTTCTATTCTCTCGACACTGTTGTGAGTAGGAACTGGCGAATAGCGCAGAAGATAGAAGCTCGATCTTATCAGGTCCCAAAAGCGAACGATGGAAATATAGACAGACGAGTTGAGAATGCTTATCAGCAGTCATCGAACAGCGGTGAGGTGTTTGAAGTAGATGTTAACATAGATGAGGTTTTGCCTACTCAAATTGTTCAGGATCCCCCTACTGTGGACCCTAATTATTTTGACAACTTAAAAGAAACACTTGGCGGGGATTATGCATTTGAGGATGAAACGGACTACCGAAGCGAAGATGGTACCAATGATGATGATTACGATACGGATCTCAATGATTTGGAATGATGATCTGTTTAAGTTGTTTTGTTTTAGATCATATGTTGTACATGAAAGTTTTCATTTGCTGCGTGCTGTTTGTTTACGTAGAGGATTACAAAGACTTGCTTTGAATGACTTGGTGAGGATTACGTAAATTGTTGACATGGCAAGTAATTCAAATATTCTCAGTTCATATTACAGGGTCCTGTATTGACATTTGCTATATCCTGTAAATAAGCAGATTACATGATGTCGACGACCAAAAAGATTAGGCGGTTGGGCCGGCTCAGTCCACTAAAAGCCGCGGGGGACATTTCGTCGTCCGGAAATCATGGCGAGAGTTGTCCTACGTTATTGCAACTTTTATGTCTTCACATATTATCGACTCATACTGAAGATATTTCCTTCCTTGTGTAGTTACAGAAACTGGTTCGAAAAAAGTTTCTACAAGCTCGCAGAACGTCCAGGACATAAAGAATCATTATGTTGTTGGTGGTGATATGTTATGTTCTGTTAACGTGAACGCTTATTTATATGTAACGAGCAGTGTTTAATTTCACTTTACGTTAGTCTTTTTGTAACTTAAATATTTTGGTAGCTATAAGTTCCTTACTTATATCTCACAACGTGGTTAAAGCAGAAAATTGCCCAAGGCAATCCGACGAAGGGGTTGGCCAAGATCTGCCATCGTGGTTAGTATGACCCTTCGTCTGTATTTGATGCATCCTTACTTTATCTGATGTGCTTATAATCTACAAGTCTGTTTTGTAATTCTTAGTCTCTGCAGGATCGCATGTGCTCAGGAGCAGCGCTTCCAATATTTCTGAAGGCGTACAAACGCGGAAAGCTGTGTTGGAAAGAGAGAATAGTTTGGGCAGCGATGGCCTAACCGGAAGTGCTGACACTGGTGCTGGAGGGGTTACATCGCAGGTATATCTGTGAAACTGATGATATTTCTGTCTTATTGGAATTGCATTGCTTCCTCACATCTAATTGTTGGTAATTTAGAATAAGGCGTATAATTTACCACCCGGTTATTCGATGGAACGGGCTAAAGCAAAAAACCTTGAAAGATCGAATGTTAAAAGGAAGTTGAATGTCGACCAAGAGGGTAAGTTGTAACATTAGGCTAATACATTTACTAAGCATTTCAATCTTGTGTGGATTGGAAGGAAAACTAAATCACTTTGGGAATGAGGTTATATCTAATAGGTACTATCTTCTATTTTGGCAGCTATGAATCAGGCAAAGAAGTTGAAGAGTGCAGGTTCCGGCATGGATCCGAGAACCACCGCAAGTATTAAGGTGATCAAATCTATATATATTTTTTTAATATTCATAGTAATCTTGAATTTGTGACGTTTTTGTGCAAACATTGTAGGTCATACCACCTGTGGATTAGCAAGCTAAATCCCCGCACGGAAAAGGAAACAGTACTATTGGCGGTGGTCATACAGAAGCCGTGAAGAGGGCTACGTCTACTGCAGCATGGACGCCGCAGTTTCTGGCCAACATTCAGGTAATGTAGATGATGTTTGAACCAAGTTACATCCACTGTTTTGTTCAATATTACTAATACTTTTGAAATGTACCATTTTTCTTGAAAATGATGTAGGTTTTACCAACACCAATCAACACCGTAAATCCCCGCGCGGTAATGCTGCAGCTGTTCATGAGGTTCCTGGACCAGCTGACAAGAGGACTCCATCTACTGCAGCTCGGGCAGAGCTGTTTCCCTCAAACACAGAGGTAATGTAGATCATGTTTGAACCAATTTACACCGTCCCTGTTTTCTTTCATATTACTGTTAGGCTTGAAATGTAACCTTTACGTGCAAACGTTATAGGTTTTACCACCTGTGATCCAGCAATGCAAATCCCCCAGTGGGAAAGGAAGGACTGTTGAGGGGGTTAATGCTAAAGCCCAAATAGGTCTACGCCTAAGGCTGCAGTGGCGGAGGAGATCCTATCTGACAATGAGGTATATGTGTGATAGGAATAACCAGTCATGGATTATATTATGGCTTTCGATATTTCTTTTAAATGCGACCGATGGTTTTGCTCACTTGTTTTATGACATGTTTCCTTTTGATTCCTAGTTGATAAGAAGATCTGTTGAAAGGCTTTCTCAACAGAATGGTAACATTATATCCATTTCCGCTTATATTTTACTTTTATTTGGTTTGGTGGTTTTTGGTTGTTGGTGCTTTTACCTAGCTAGTGATTCCTGTTCTCATTCGCAGTTGCAGTGGGATCAAGAGGATTGAAAAGGGAAGCACAGAAAAGACTCGTACAGTTTGGTCGACGAGGTGGGTATTCGTTAATGATACTGAATTTGAAGATTGGTGATTGCCGTACATGAGCTCGGTAGGTCTATGTCTTACTGCAGGCCGACGAGGAATCACATAAAATTAAGGGACGGTCGCCGCCATTGACTAGGGGCCGCAAGACTGTTGACATGACAATGGGAGAGCTGAATGCCGGTGAAATTGTTGCTGATGTCAGTACTTAAACAGTTAACATGTTTTTTTTCGTCCTATTTTTTTTTTTAGTTATTGCTTCAGCTTAGAGGTTTAAATGTTTTCTTGCAGAACGTGACGTCTCAGGCTACAACACCGAGGAGATTGCAGCGGCTTCAACAAGTTAGGTCCCCCTTGTCCCCCTTGTCCCCCGGGTCCCCCTTTACGCCGGTGGCTCAATCCGCCCCTACACAGAATGACGCAGGGGCCCCACCTACATCGATTACGTATCTTATTCACTTAGCCCACCTAGTATATACATTTTATGATCCTAATATAACTAATTAGTAATTAATTATATTATGGCAGGTCCGCCTTCAAGCAGAAGAGGAAGAGGCGTGAACCGTGGCCTTTCAACGAGGAATAAATTGGGCGAGGGAGGGAAGTTATTTGTGAACATCCCTCTTGGCAAGAAGAAGCCGGTTGGCGAAAATGCGAAGGTGGTCACTGCAGAGGTGGGTATAGCAGTGCGGAAGAATGCACCACTGGACAAGTCTGGGTGGAAAGATATGGACGAGGTTGACCTGAAACCTATATATGATCATCTTCAAGTAAGTAACGTAAAATACGTGTGAACATATTTTTCCTGCAATTAATTTATGTGAATGTGTACTTATGACCACATATCTTGTCGTATGGAGGGTCTGTTTGACGTCGACTTCAACAGAAAAACCACTCTGCGGGCCATCAATTATATGGCAAAGGAAGCTTATAGTGAATATCGTTATAAGTTGCACACAAACTTCAAGAACTTCCACACCCCTGCTGAAGCAATTAAAAATCCAGCACCAAGTATTTCCCAGGAGCAGTGGGAAAGAGTGTGCGCACTTTTTCAGACAGATAGGTGGAAGGTAAAATATTGACTGCTTTTTCACTGCAGCAAAATAATTTAGGCTCGCTTTTGACTTCATGTCCACTATTACTTCATTGCAGTGTAGGAGTGCCAGGGCTAAGTTGAACCGATCAAAAGTCAAAAATCTTTCTACCGCAGGTTCAAAGTCCATTGTCCAGCGTTTATATGAGATGGTAAGTTCCATGTCATTCGCTCTTTCGCATCAGTTTATAAATTTCACAGCTACAACTTATTTCCGTATGAAATATTTATTTGGAATATTATCTTGTGCAAGAGAAACCCTACCTCATCGACAACTACAAAACAACAGACACCCGGAAGAACTCGGGGACCTGGATAAGTACAGATGCGGAGGAGAAGCACGTTGGTTTCGTAATTCCCTCGCCATGTTTTATTTTACATGCTATTGTGTTAAGATTTTATGCTTTGTTTAAACTATAGCGAAGGATGGTGGAGATGCGGGATAATGATACAGAGAGGTTGCTGACCAAAGATAAGATAGTGGAGAAGGTTGTTGGGGGCAGGAGTGGATTTGTAGCGGGATATGGTGGTTGTCAGCTCCCAAGGACTTCATTCACGTTTCAAGAAGGCATGGAGGATAATGAGTCCAGGGTTGCTGAAGCACAAAGGATGGCTGAAGCTGCTGAGCATAGGGCACAGGTTGCAGAGAAAGGCGCTGAGGATGCAAGTAGAAGAGCGGAGGAGGCTGAGAAAAAGGAAAAGGAAGCCGAGAAAAATGCTGAAGAGGCAGTGAGAAGGGAAAATGAATACGTCAACCTTATGACCGGAATCGAAGAACGGCTTAAGAACATGGAGTCCTTGATGACCAACCAGCTGATGGTCGAGAAGGCGTCGAGCGGGCATCATTCTTCATCATCTTCAGAGGATTATTAAGGTAATTTAAATGTCAATTTTCATTTCAGTATGTGAATAAATGACATGTTGAGTATGCTGTTGTAGATACTGCTTTCTGACATGACAGATCTTGGCCACGTGGCAGCCATCCAGCACACCATATTGTGCTCCATACACACTGGATCACCAGCCGAGCTGATCCATGTGGGGGCTGCGAGACAGAGCCCTCGCATACCACTGCACGGGACTTGTAGGGACTTAGTGGTTTGGAGGCTAGAGTAAGCCCTGTCGCGTGCGAGCCAAGCCCGCACGCGACCTTTAGTAACTGTTTTGAGAGATTTATGGCACGAGCTCCATAAACCCGGTCAATCCGGTCAAACCCGGTCAACCTCGTAACGGTTCCGGTATTCGCGCACCACGTGCTCTAACGGTTCCTATATACTCGGACGAACGTGCCGTTATGGTTAAGCTAATTAAGCCGCCATCAATGGGCGCATTAACCACACTACAACGGTCACGTTCTCCAGTATATATAGATCGCCAACCTTTCCATACAAAGGAGAACACACTGCCATACGCGGAAGCTCTGCCAAACCTCTGTCTCTCTCTCAGACATTGCTACTGACTTACTCTCTCCCTACACACACCCCTACTCTTCCTGTGCGATCCTTGATCCACTGCACACGGTGCACACGGAGGTCTCCCCGCTGGAATCTCTTGTGCACATTTTTGTGAACCTGACGTGAAACTTACCGGCAAAAGCAACCATGTCTCAGGAGGATGATGTCAGCAACCGATCGCCTTCCACCGAAACTCCCTCGGGAGACGAGACCCGCCGTACTCCGACGACTCCCGGCGAAGCACCGACGTTAGAGTCTTTGGACGCCACCGTCCAAAGTCAGGCGAAAGCTCTCAAATCTCAATCCGCGCAATTAGAACAAATCTTGGCTGTTCTGGGCACCCTCGCGCCAAATCCTCTGCCAGCCACCGCTATCCCTCAGGGAGGAGGAACCCCTACTGCTCCAGGATTGGGAGTGCCAGCCACACCTCCCAACCCTCATCTGCAGACTCCACCGTCGGCTGCGCAACTGCCTTCGCTTCAAGGATCAACGGCACAAATGCTGCCTCCTGCTGCTCACGCTCCTCAGCCTCGGCTTTGGCGTCCAACCCAACTTTGCAGTACCCTTTGCCTCCCCCAACGATGATCTGGGGAACCGCGGGTACTCAGTATGCTCCCAATCCTCCGGCGGCATATGTGTCGCCACCGCCTACGGCAACCCCTCCGGCGACTACCGAGGGAAGCATTCCAGAGTGCATGACGTCTTTGCAAAAGCACGTGGACACCATCCTGGCTCATCAGTCATTCGCGGATACCATTATCCCGAAGTTAGACAATGATCCACCTATTCCACGAGAGATCTATCTCATGCCTAACCCGGCGGGGTACAAGGCTCCCAAATGGGATAAGTTCGAGGACGTCAATGGAAACGCTCATGAGCATGTCATGCGTTTCATTGATGTCATGGGTCCGTACGGAGCCGATCCCAAACTGCTGATGCGAGAGTTCCCAAAATCTCTTGGGAACGTAGCATACAAACGGTACCGGACATTGGAGGCCGGATCCGTGAAGACTTGGGACGACATGGTCCAAAAGTTCTATACCAAGTTCTTTCAAATGGAGGAAAAGGTAACAATGATCCATCTCTCGCGGATGTACCAGAAGCGCGAGGAGGATGGGATCACCTTCATCAAGAAATTCCGGGCGAAATCCTTGGAGTGCAAAGATCCAATGCCCGAAAGCCGGCTCGTGGAGATATGCCTACAGTGCATGCGAGATGAATACAAAGGTATGCTCATCAATTTGCAAACACCTACGTTTTCAAAACTAATCGAATGCACGAAGAACATCGAGCCCATAGTCGAGAGACAGAAAAAGAAGAACGCTCCAGAGCGACCTGCGAGCGGCACCACTTACAAGATCGGAAGGTTCAGCTACAAGCGGGGACGCGAAGCTGAGGTCAATACAGTTTCGCCCCAGAAACAAGCGAAGGTTGTGAACTTCGATGTACCGCCTCTGCCATGCTCGGTAGAGGAAGCGAGTGACCTCTGCAAACAGTGGCGCAAGGACGGCGTCCTGCCACCGCTCGAGAAAATACCCTCGAAGGAGATGGTGAGGGACCCTAAGTGGTGTGAGTACCACGGCAAGATCATGCATCCCACCGCCGAGTGCAAGAAACTCAGGTTCGCGTTCGATCAGAAGATGAAGAACGGCGAGCTAATCGTTAGCGACAACAGGAAGGACGTGCGCAACAACCCACTTCCTGCCCATACAGAGTCAGGCTCGAAAGGCAAAGAGGTCGCCATGATCTCGATCGTAGACTTGGAGGAAGTCGCAGGGGATGGTCTACCCATCATTGCTGAGGTCCATCAAGACGAAGATTATAGCATGGACACGGAGGATGAACGTGCCGACCGCATGAAAGGGTCGCACGGCTTCAACAAATTCTTCGACGAGATGAATTTCTCCGAGAGGTGCCGGACTGATATGACAAAATCAATCTTAAGGATAGCGGAGGACTACGAGGAGGACCTCGTGGTCTCCAACGGGAAAGTCATCAGGGCGTCTCGTTCCACAGAAAAGATCATGACCTTTTCTGCCAGCAACAAGAAGACAGATGCGAGTCACCAGAGGCCTCTGTACGTGACCGCCATCATCAATGGCGTCGAATTCAAACGAGCATTCGTCGATGGAGGAGCAGCGGTCAACGTTGTTCCACTCCACACACTGAAGCTAGCAGGGATCCCCGAGCACAAGGTAGTCAAACGTCCATCTCCACTGGTGGGATTCGGAAGCGACTCTAGAATGACGATCGGATGGATCCGCCTGGGCGTCCAGATTGGCAAGATCAAGTGCTCAGCGAAGTTCTATGTCATAGACGCGAACACCACATACCACATGATTATAGGTCGAGCCTGGATTCATCGCTTCGACGCAGTCCCTTCGACGGCTCACCAGGTTATGAAAGCTATCTGGAACGACAGAGTAGTCGAGATACCGGCTTCGACTAACTCGTTCAACTTGGACGAAGCACATCTCAGCGAGGCGGTGTGGTTCACTGAGATGGCGGACGGGCAAACACCCGGGCCATTCAACCCTACTCCTTTGCCTCTCTGGGAGGACATCAAGGACCAGACACCTGCGGGCGTGATGGTGACAAGGGAAGATGCCAAGGAAAAGCCGCCTACACGCGAAGAGGCGCCACGTATCGCATATCATCGAAAGAATGTGTACACTTTGAAGAGGATCGCAAAGCATGACCCCGAGGGCAAGGAGATAGAGAGCTTCTACGCCAATGGGAAGAAATGCTATCGCATATGAAGGTGCGCGGGGATGTCCTCACACGGGCATGGGGATGTCCCTGGGCAAATCAATCAAATCGAGCAAGTTGCGCTGACGGAAGAGCCAACACAAGGCACTTCAGACGAGAAACTCAAAGAAGCGCCTGAATGCATGGAAGACAGGCCAAGACCACAAAAGCAAGAACTAAAGGAAGTGTTCCTCAGCCCGAACGAGGAAAAGAAAAGGCCAGTCTTCCTGAGTGCGGATCTCACAAGCGAAGAGGAACAAGGACTGCTGCAGCTCCTAACTGAGTACAAGGACGTGTTCGCATGGGAATATGATGAGATGCCAGGTCTGGATACAAGCATCACCATGCACCGTTTGGACATCATCCCCGGGTCTAAACCGGTCAAGCAGAGCACCAGAAGCTTTAGGCCAGAGCTTAACGTGAAGATCAAGCAGGAGATAGTCAAACTCCTAGAGGCCAAGTTCATAGAGCCAAATCATCACCCCACATGGCTGGCCAACATCGTGCCGGTGGTGAAGAAGAACGGACAGCTCCGCATCTGTGTGGACTACCGAGATCTCAATCGCTTCTGCCCTAAGGACGATTTCCCACTGCCCAACATCGATTTGCTTATCGATTCAACAGCAGGCCATCGCATGTTCAGTTTCATGGACGGTTTCAGCGGGTACAATCAAATCAAGATGGATCCCGAAGATGCGCGGAAAACTGCATTCATCACTCCTGTGGGGGTATTCAACTACACGGTGATGCCGTTCGGTCTTAAGAACGCGGGCGCAACCTATCAGCGGGCCATGATGGCTCTATTCCACGACATGATGCACAAAGAGGTGGAATTCTACGTGGATGACCTGGTGGTTAAATCCAAGCACGAAGCGGATCACCTTGCAGACCTGCTAAGGGTGTTCAACAGATGCAGGAACTTTCAACTGAAGATGAACCCCATGAAATGCGCATTCGGCGTGACCTCGGGGAAGTTTTTGGGATGCGTGGTCCATCGCCAAGGGATCGAGCCTGACCCTCCGAAAGTGTCAGCCATCACCAGCATGACGCCGCCCCATAACCAAAGTACCTTGAAAACATTCTTGGGAAAACTGTCGTACCTGCGGAGATTCATCCCAGCAATTGCAGAAATCACATGCTGTTTCGGCACTCTTCTCAAGAAGGACGCCGCGTACAACTGGGCTCCGGACCACGAAGCCGCATTCGAAAAGCATAAAGAGCTGCTCACGTCCTCAAAGATAATGATCGCGCCTCAGCTGGGATCACCGCTTCTGCTATATCTTACATCAACAAGGAGATCTATAGGAGCACTCTTGGCTCCTCTCAATCGGATATTTCTGGCCCACGATGGAAGTCGATTGCCGTACCAAAGTGCGACGCTGCCAGGAATGCCAATTCAAAGGGAACCTAGTGCACGCTCCTGCTGTGGATCTACATGCACTAGGGACGCCATGGCCATTTCACACATGGGCTCTGGACTTCATCGGTCCCATCCGGCCAACGTCGCACGGGAATCATTTCATTCTCACCGCAACCGTGCTGTTCACCAAGTGGGTGGAAGCAATACCACTAAAGACGGCAAATGCGTTGGCAGTGGTCAACTTTATCCAAGAAAGCATCATATGCAGGTTCGGATCCCAAACACCATTCTTTCAGATAACGGTACTCCTTTTGTTAATCGCCAGGTAGCTGCGAAATTAGCGGAGTACAATATCAGGCAGATATGTTCTACCCCTTACTACCCAAAGGGAAACGGACAGGCCGAAGCGACTAACAAGACGCTGTTGAGAATATTGAGCAAAATGGTCGCAGACGACCACAAGAAGTGGGCCGACTCTCTAAGAATAGCTCTGTGGGCCTACAGAACTTCTCCAAGGACACCCACAGGGGCCTCGCCGTTTTCTACTGTGTTATGGGGCCGAAGCTGTGGTACCTGCGGAGGTTAGAGTCAATTCGGCAAGGCCGGCCTTCCATGCACTCCATGAAAATCAACGCGATCATGACTTAATCTTGCTGGAAGAAAAGCGAGAACAAGCCAAAAGGACTAACAAGCGGTACCAGGAAAGAATCGCTCGCGCCTACAACAAGACAGTCCAGCGAAGGGATTTCGCAGTCGGAGACTTGGTCTTGCGCGCATCTGATCACTGTATGCGAGAAGCAACTCACCCAAAGTTCGCAGCTAATTGGGAAGGACCCTTCGAAGTCACAGAAGTCTTCGATAGTGGCTACTGCAGCATACGAAGGTTGCACGGCACAACCTCAACTCCCAGTTCAATCAACATGCGCTGGATCAAGAAGTACTATCCCTGACTTCTCTCATTTCATACGTTTTATGATAACGTGCTTAATGTCTCATGTGGCTATGATTTACGCAATCTCCTCTCCCATATGTGAGGATTGTAATCCCATCTCTCCCATATGAGAGCGTTATAATAAAAGAATTCTCCCAAATGAGAAGTTCATATTTCTAGCTGTTTATGTTGCTCTATTTAATTTGTTATTACTGTTAATAATGGTTTATTCGCTGCAATAGCAATCCATGCAAACGCGATCTTAAGTGATCATCTAAGCCTATCTCTCACGATAGCAGCCAATGCAATGCGATCTTAAGTGATCATCTAAGCCTATCTCTCACGATAGCAGCTAATGCAAACGCGATCTTAAGTGGTCATCTAAGCCTATCTCTTACGATAGCAGCCAATGCAATGCGATCTTAAGTGATCATCTAAGCCTATCTCTCACGATAGCAGCTAATGCAATGCGATCTTAAGTGATCATCTAAGCCTATCTCTCACGATAGCAGCTAATGCAAACGCGATCTTAAGTGGTCATCTAAGCCTATCTCTTACGATAGCAGCCAATGCAATGCGATCTTAAGTGATCATCTAAGCCTATCTCTCACGATAGCAGCTAATGCAAACGCGATCTTAAGTGATCATCTAAGCCTATCTCTTACGATAGCAGCCAATGCAATGCGATCTTAAGTGATCATTTAAGCCTATCTCTCGCGATAGCAGCCCACGCAAATGCGATCTTAAGTGATCATCTAAGCCTATCTCTCACGATAGCAGCCAGCACAAATGCGATCTTAATTGATCATCTAAAGCCTATCTCTCACGATAGCAGCCAACGCAAATGCGATCTTAATTGATCATCTAAAGCCTATCTCTTACAATAGCAGCCAAGCGCAAATGCGATCTTAATTGATCATGTAAAGCCTATCTCTTACGATAGCAGCCAAACGCAAATGCGATCTCAATTGATCACCTAAGCCTATCTCTCACGATAGCGGTCTATACAAGTGCGATCTCAAGCCTATCTGTTACGATAGCAACTTATACACAAAACGATCTTACCTGATTTTCTCAAGCCTATCTGTTACGATAGCAACTTATACGCAAAGTGATTTTAGTTGATCACCCAAGCCTCTGTTACGATGGCAACGCATGCGCAAGATGATCTTACTGGATCTTCTAAAAGTCTATCTGTTGCGATAGCAATTTATGCGAGAAACGATCTCAAGCAGTTCGCTAATAAAGCCTATCTTTTGTGATAGCAATTCGCACCACTTAACGATCTTAATTGATCTGGTAAAGACTATCTGTTACGATAGCAATGTTGTGAACATGATTTTAAATGATTTACAACGGCTAACTGCAAGCCCATCCGCCGAGATGGCACAGCTGCGAAGATACGATCTCGAACGATCTAGCGAAACACCCGCGAATCAATATATCGGAGATGCGAAACAATTACATAGCATTATGCAAGGCGAAATATGCCGAAACGCATGCGAAATTGTATTCTGTTGTAAAGAGACAGCAGATAATACAGAAAGCTATTTATCATTAAGAGTCAAATGACTTACAATTTATCTGTCTAGATAGCAGCTTACAAGCGAAAAGCTCGAATCTAACTACGCAGCCAACATGGCTTACAATACATTTGAAAAGTGGCTGGTAAGCCAGCAGAGACACAGTACGGAAACCCGGACTGCAAAGGATGAATCCACCGGTTTCAAACACCGGCTACGCAACGCCCAGATCTGCGGGTGAACATCTGTAGCAGGGGGGATCTTGCTCCAAAAGAGCCACATGAAGCCATACGCTCGAGATCACGTTATCCGACAAGACCGTTGTCAGATATGCACCCCATAACATTTGCCCAAGGAACCACCAGTTCCGGCGATCCACAGGCAAGCAGAAGCTCCAAAGGGCAAGGGCTCCTTGTAGACGGGGATGAACGCGACGGTTCGTCATCCCGAGCTCACAAACGAGAAGGTGACGGATTCTTCTTCGGAGATGCTGAAGAAGAATTCCGCCGTTCATTACGAGACGGTAGTACGGTCACTACGGCGCTGCACCTCACCACGAGGCGGCCGGAAACATGACCTGCACACATCACACACGAAGAAATTTCTTCGAACACACATGAGATATTATCTGCATCTTCTTTATGATGGTTATAAAGAGCAATAAGCCTCATAAAGTGGATCTTGGAAACTATTTCTATAGCACAAAGCGCAAACTCAGGATTCAAAACTGGAAGTTGCCATGAATCAACGAAAAACAAGCGTTGAAGCCAGCAGTCGTAAGGACTCACGGCAAAGCACATGTTTGGGATGAAGAACCCAAATAGCAAAGACAGGGTTAATATAGACCCTGTACAGACTCTTTGGTTGCCTAAGATGAGTCAGCAAAATTCAAAAAGAGGGTAAGTTCAATCACTTACGCCTTGAAAAGCGGTAACAATCAATTACCCTACTAAAGGCTACGACGATTCAGTTGCGTATCCTAATAAATGACGGATAGTCATGATTCGGATGGACTTCCCAACGGAAGCGTGCTTATCTGCCGAGAAATTAGCGCGAAAATCAAGCATAGAATCAATTGCTAATGTCATAATTGGATATGCACAGAAATGTCCAATCAAATCCCGGAAAAGGGCAAAACGGGAAAATTCATTGTTCTTGTTAAAAAAAAGGGGGGAGAAACCCTAGCAACATTACATTAATGTTCAAGACATTACATTAAGGTTTCATCTATTTTTCTTGCTATTTTTGCAAAATTCGAAAAATCAAAGCAAATTCTTGATTAAAGAGTCTTGGGGCTCGAACTGCTCGCTCAGCTTCTCCACCTGTTCCACTTCTTGCTTCAGTAGCTCGCATCTAGCATTCATCTCATGATACAGCTTTAGAGCTTCATCAACCCTTTGCTTCTGCTGCTCCACCTTCTGCATCTTAGCTGCGAGATTCTGATGACCGAGTTTCAAAGTTACAGCTGCGCGAATCAGCGTGACTCTGTCCTTAAGAAACTTGAAGCCCATTCTGCCTTCAACTTTGGTCACGAGGTTTTGGCACATGCCGCATAACAGTTCAGCACTCTGGACCGAAATGGTCGCGGGCGTAGCCGCAGATAGCTGCTCCAAAATCCAAATGGCTTCAGTAAGGAACAGCCTCCTGTCAAAAGGACCGATCTCCAGAGATCTCACAAACGAGCGGGGGTACCTGAGACGCATTCGAACCACCCAGTCTACATCGGTTTGCTTCAAACCTGAGGAGACGTCAAAATAAGTTATGATGTCAAAACTTGCAAGCAAATAATGCGACGTGCGAACAGTAAAGCTATACTTACCAGTTCCTTCCAGAATCTCATGAAGGGAAGGAATGCGAGCTGCCGGGTTATTCGAAGATTGCCCTCGCTCCATAGCTCTCCTATCAGCTGCGAGCTCCAATCTCTCGTAGTCGGGAGGAAGAGTGTAGGCCGCACCAGCTGCGACTGCATTCCCAACCTGCGAGCCCCATATGCTCCACGCAGGAATAGGTACCTCGGGCTCAGTCGTCGCCGGAGGCGAAGGGACAGCCGAAGTCGCTTGGCGAAGGACACTCTCAGATGCGAAAGTATTAACAGCACTTGTCCTCACTTCCTCAGCATTGGCATGGACATCTTCGTCCATCAGCACAGCATCAGCTCCAACATCGTCGGAAAGCTCGATGATGTCCTCAAGAGGCTCACCCGTGGGGTCAGCGGCTGCGACGGGCTTTTCGGTATGGGAGCTCGGAATTGGAACATAGGATGCAGAAGGCTGACTTCTCTGCTCCAGCTCAGGTTCCTCAGCATGACCTGCGACATTAAATGCGATGATATGAGGTAACTTGCGCTATAAGTTATTTTGCTATCTTTACTAAAGCTAAGAATAAGCACCTCCACGCGAAGGTGGGATTGAGGTATCTTCATCATACACTAAGGACGTGGAACCGTGCCCTATCAGTGTGTCCTCACTAAGCAAGTCTGTAAGAGGAGCGTGACCTGGGATGCGAATAAACCAGTCATGATTCTGCCTCAAGACGCTAAAGCCTAGTACATGCGTATCACTCAAATAATTACCTGAAGGTTCTCCGCATTTGTCTACTAACCAACGGCGAATGTCAGCCTTTGACACACCATGCTTTAATGCACCCACAATAACATCTCTATAAGTTACTGCGAGATTGAAGATCTCACCTTTATCGCCGCCTGCGATTTCCTCAAAATCCGCTTGGACTTGCTCCAAGGCTGCTGCATCCTCTCCGAGAACCTCATCTTCCTCCTCCGCATGAGGAGCCACTTCTTCGGGAAGCTCGTCTTCCTCGACAGTTGGACGCGCTAAGTCGTCAACATGCCGCTCTTCGAGGCTCCGCTGCTTCACACGCTCAAGCTCCTCTTCTTCCCGACGCCTTCTTCTCTCAGCAGCCTCCGCGGCTGTCTTCCGGGACTCAGCCAGAATTTCCTCGCTTATGGGATCATCTGGGATGCCAGAATGGGCATCTCTCTTTTGCCTCTTGGTCGCAAGGCCACCGATGGCCTCATCATCATCATCTGCGAATACACGAATGGTTTAAAGAAAAGAAGTGCAAAGAAGTTACGATGACGGGAAAGGAAATGCGACGGAGGTACCTCCTGATTCTTCCTCATGCATCACAACTGTTGCTTCTTCTTCTTCACCGCTTGCTTGGGGCTCCTGCCTCTCTTCCTCTTCCTCTTGGTTGAATGGAACAAAAGTCTCAACTGCGAGATCTTTTCGCACTCTGCTGGGCATGCGACCTTTGCCTTTGTCCTTGATAGAAAGGGACGTCACTGGGGGAGAAGCTGGAGCACTTCTAGGGGAAGAAATCGTAATTCCCTTTTGCCTAGGTCTCTTCACTCTCGGCGCCGCAATCGCTGGAGGGGACGGGTCATCTCTGGGAGGAGACGGAGCCGGAGGATTGTCTATCAGCGAGTCGGCAAAAGCCTTCATGACTGCGCGAACCTTTGTTTCGATCTCGGCGTCCATCCTCCATGCTAGCCGGAACGACTCCCCTTGCCTTCTGGTGGCAACAATGGTGTTAACCAGCGATTTGGAGCGATCACCAGCTGCGAACCTCCGCACATGACACTGAAACAGCACAGAATGAAAGTATCAGCGTAAGAAAATCAAAAAGCTTAACGCACGCGAAGAAGTTGCTTACCTCAGCAAACGCCTTGCTATATCTGACGACATGCGTGTCGCCCTTCTTGATTGCGGCGACTTGCTCCTTCAGAATGAAATCAGGGCACAAATGGTTCTCACGGTCCCACAGTGAGTAGCAACCATACTCAGACTCGCTCAAACTGCAATTGGGTCGAAACGGAAAAGAGTTTCTTTTGAGCAAGGGGGCCCTACCTGGCTGCGCCGCCGCCTCCGTCTCAATCCTCGTTTGCTGGGCAACCCAGTATGCGAGCCAGTTCTGAGAACAACCACCCTCGCGAGTTCCCGCAGGCTGCTCAAAGGGAAGATTGCTCATGAAGACCGTCTTGCACTCCTTTGTCAGCAAGCGCTTGTAGCATCCTCTGATAATAGACTAGGGCCAGATTGATGGGGCCACCGCATCAAAACCAAACTGAGGAGAAACCCGAGTGGGTTCAACATCCACTGTAAGCTTTTCATAGCTTGGCGCGAGCTCACGAATATGCTCTGCAAGGGCAGGAAGGGAACCTCGCAGACACCAGCAAAAGAACTCGCGATAGCGCTCATGGAAATGCGGTCCCTTCTCAAAGAGAAGTTCTTCTGAGAAGACCATACCTTTGGAGGGGTATAGCTTTGGAAACCATGGTACATTCTCGATACGCGTGGCATAGGGCCTGGCAGTAAACTCCTTCCGTTTGTCGCATATCAAACTCCAAGCGCACTTGGTGTTGCTTGCTCCAAACCATCTCGCAGCTCTTCCGCTGTTGCGTGCTTCTGTCTCGCCTGGGGGACACCCCTTATCAAGTTGAAGAGCAGTTGGAGCATAAGACGGCCAGCGCTCGAAAACCCACATGGTCAAGAAGGAAATATTGACAAAGGTCAGGACATCGAGGCGGCCACGCGACTCCCTCATAGCCAGAACCAGCTGATCGAGCCTATAATATAGCGTGCCCAAAACCAAGGGTCCGAGTGCGACTCTCTGGCCAAGAGCGAGCCTCACAGCAAGTGGCAGCACATGGTAGAAGACTCCGTCATGGGGGTGACCATCAATCAGGTACCTCGACAGCCAGGCACAGAGAAAAGCACAAAGGGTCAAATGATAGCCCTTGCCCTCTACGTAATTCTCGGCCTCCGGGTCCTCACTCAGAAGTTTCTTGGTAATACCGCTGTTCGCATAGTCTCGGAAGAAGTACTGCAACCATTTGTTCCAGGTATTCTTCGCAGACGTATCAACCAGCTGCCAGTTCGGAAGGGGCTTTGTAGTGGTCCACCGAGTGGAGATTTTCTTTACCTCTGCTAGACATTCCTCCATCTGCGTAAACAAGGAAATCTCCGCAGATGTCCTCAAAGGACTCAAAGGGTCCACTTCACCCATGGGGGAAAGCTCGTACAGCATTTGCACGTCCTCGAGCGTGGGGGCAGCCTCGAACTCAGCAAAATGGAACGTGTGAGTCGCAGGCGAGTAACGGGACAGAAGGTCTAGAAGCATGGATTGATCCAGCTTCACGGCAGCACCCTTCATAGCACGGATAGCAAAGTATACGCCGGCTTCATTAAGAGTCTCGGCGTGATGATCCAACACGTGGTCAATCCACTCATCCATATAGTCCAATTTCTGGACGAACGCCTGAGTAGAAATCGCAGTATATGGGAAGTGCCCGTTCTCGATCCCCAATCGAACTACATCCTCGGAACCAACCAACTCGAGCAGGGCTGAGTTGACTGGGCGAGTCAGCGTCAGCAATCGCTCAACTGGGACAGGATCAGGCATCCTCTTCGCCTTTACCCTCGCATGGTAGAAATCTTTGCCGCCTAAAAAGGGGGTTTTTCGCCACAAGGCCTGTGGAAGGTCGGGTATCTCTTCATCTTCCTTCACGGGTCTGGTTACTCTTGTCTTGGCCATTCCTGCGGAAGAGCAAGAAAAAAGGGGGGAGAAATACCACACTTCAGTTTGAATTTTGGAATTCAAGATCTACGCAAAGGAAGACGAACAATTCCGGTATCGATTTCAGAAATTGGGGAGTTGCAAAATCCAATGTTGTTGAAAGATTAAAACGAAGCAGGTTCAAAGATCAAAGCCTCTTCACAAATTTCATGGGTTTACAGATTCAACGCAGTTCAAGGCAAGCATTGGTATCTTAAATCAAAAGTAAACAAGGCCAACCTTGTTTTCTTGAAGCCTGCTTGGATGAGCACAATTGAAGAACACGGATTGCAGTTCTGAACTGGTGATTGATTATCTGGATCTGCTCTCGAAGATCTCCGGGTACCATTCACTTTAAGAGAAAGAAGTGATGCTTTGCAATAATGGGGATACAAGGTATTTATCCAAAACAATGAAGGGTTGCGTCCTTTCGATAGTCGAATCGCAACCGTCACCGTCGAATCGCGCAATCACAGGACAAGCTGACGTCACGCCTAAAACCCTAAAGGTCAGACGGCACGACTCTAGGGGTTTTAGGTCATAATGACACGCACGGGGGCTGAACTTACCCGTATTTGAATTGGTGCGTGGCGGCGACGCGTATGTTGGTTTCTGCGCATGGAAGTCTATACGGCTATGAGTCTTCACGCGCAGAAAGGGGGCTAATGTAGATACTGCTTTCTGACATGACAGATCTTGGCCACGTGGCAGCCATCCAGCACACCATATTGTGCTCCATACACACTGGATCACCAGCCGAGCTGATCCATGTGGGGGCTGCGAGACAGAGCCCTCGCATACCACTGCACGGGACTTGTAGGGACTTAGTGGTTTGGAGGCTAGAGTAAGCCCTGTCGCGTGCGAGCCAAGCCCGCACGCGACCTTTAGTAACTGTTTTGAGAGATTTATGGCACGAGCTCCATAAACCCGGTCAATCCGGTCAAACCCGGTCAACCTCGTAACGGTTCCGGTATTCGCGCACCACGTGCTCTAACGGTTCCTATATACTCGGACGAACGTGCCGTTATGGTTAAGCTAATTAAGCCGCCATCAATGGGCGCATTAACCACACTACAACGGTCACGTTCTCCAGTATATATAGATCGCCAACCTTTCCATACAAAGGAGAACACACTGCCATACGCGGAAGCTCTGCCAAACCTTTGTCTCTCTCTCAGACATTTCTACTGACTTACTCTCTCCCTACACACACCCCTACTCTTCCTGTGCGATCCTTGATCCACTGCACACGGTGCACACGGAGGTCTCCCCGCCGGAATCTCTTGTGCACAGCTGTGTAGATAAATTAAATTTTAGTTGTTTTCGGTATGCATGAAGTTTGTGGCACTTTGAATTTGGATATAGTTGAAAGTGATGTCTCCGGCCCAGTACGTGCTGGATATATGAAACTAATTAAGTTAATTGATAATGTGACCTCCAAATTCATTTTTACGAAACTCATTTTTAAAGTATACCATGGCTCTAGGCTTATTGTGTTTCGTTTTACCGGGTGAAATGACTCTTCGCGTATCGTTTTGGACAGCTTTGTCACTTACCGATGTGTTGTTTTTGTCGATTACGCGTGGAACATGCAACTCCACCATTTGACTGATCGATGTCTATTTCTGTGGTTACAACAGTTGAGTAATTGTGAGAATTTAAGTAGTTGTGTATTCAGGACAAAATTAAACAAAAAGTTCAGGAAAATAACATAAAATAAAACAATAGTAAGAACAGAAAATAGAAGTCTGGCTAGTGCTGGAGCTTGGGGTTTGATGGCTCTACATTGTCGTCCTTCACTTGTTCATCGGGGGTCTCAAGATTTGTCCCAGAACCCCCCCCCCCTCTCCTATGTATCTCTTATTCATCTTCCGCAGTATCTCGTATCTTCTTACATATCTCATCAGCAGGCCTTCCTCATGCCTATATCTCTTCTTCTTAAACAACCCGACAGCAGTCTCGTTGACACTGCTTGAATCATCATCTGAGATGATTATTGGAACATCCACATAGGACTCTGGCAGTCCTGTGAAAGGACTGGTGACCTCCTCCTCTTCACGTAGGCATTTGTGAATGGGTTCCATGGTAAGAAGATTCCGGGGAGGGGACTTGCTGTGTCTGAGAATGAAATTGAGGTTGCAATTTAAATAGAGAGGGCAGGTCATTAACCTATCAATAATTTTGGTAATTGGAACAGTTGCATTCAGTGTTTGTGGGTGCATATATGCATGGTTATTACTGGTTGGTGGTTGTTATGATGTTCATTTAGGAGGCATGCATTAAGTTCATTCATGATGAGGTAGTGGCAGGTATGTGAACAGTTTCAGTTGTTGGAATTCGTTGAACATTAATTTAAATAATAGGTGAACCACATACTTGTTTTACAACGTCCGGTGTTTGTGAATACTTTGCTTCGATACTTTTTCTGCTTTTGGGCCTGCGAGTTTTTGTATATCATGCATACAAACAAAAACATTTTAGTCTCGTTCCCCTCTTCGTGTTCAATTTTCATGAACTGTTTTTTTAATTGTTTTCATGAACTGTTATTTATTTTCTTATGCTTTTTTTGAAATCACAGCAAAGATGTCAATTACAGCTCCGCCAGCAGCAGCAGCAGCACATCCATGCATATGCTCATCCCGTCTTCAATGAGCCAACACATGAACACTTCTCCGCCATCATTCTGAGGTACAAGGGTTAAAGAAATCTGAACAATGTTTTGAATTTTGAGGAATTGTTGTGGACATGCATTGTAACTAATTTTTGGAGGAAGTTTGTGTGTGGATGTGTATATGGCCGGGTTTTTGTGGCTTGTTTCGAACAATTGAATTTTTTTAACTGTACGTTGGTGTAAGTTTGGTTGCACTAAGCTTCGAATGAAAACTAGTATTTTGCAATTGTTGGTGTTGTATGTGTGTAGCATGGGCGAACAAAAATTATCACCTGGCTACTGGTTTTTTGATTTATTTTGTGAGCAGATTCAAGAAATTTGTGAGATAGGCGACTACATCAGTAGTCTTCTATGAGGAACACCAAAATAAAAAGACAACCATGAAGTGTGTCAAAAAATATATATTACGACGATTAAAGTGGTCGTGAAAATGAAATTTTTAAGAAAAGACACAATCGAATAAAACTTAACAACGACGTTTAAAGTAGTCTGCATTATACCTACGACAGGAAAAAGTAGTCGATAATGTCGTCGGCATTAGTTTTTTAAAAAGATTAAATGGTCGCCGTGTGGTCGGGAAAAGATTAATAACTAAATAAGTTGGTCGAAATATTCGTCGGAAAAATTTTTGACCACTTAATATAATGGTCGGTAAGTCGTCGGCAAAAATATTAACGACGAAAAAATATGGTCGGTAGTAGTGGTCGGTAAAAAACTAATGACGGGGAAAGTTGTCGCCCCATCGAACTAACGACGGGGCTATTCCGACCCTTTTTGGACGAACTTTTATCGTCGTCTTTTCATTCTAACGACGATATATCGTGTTTTAGCGATGATTCTACTCGTCGTAATAAACCGATTTTTTTGTAGTGATGAGGATCTTGGGTTACAGCTCCGGCATCGGCAGTCCTCGTGATGTAAGACCAGGAGGCGTCAAACTCGATTCTGGCCATGATGACTTCACTTGGGTCTGATCCTAGTTCAGTTTGGTCCTCGACAACCTTTGAGTTCCGTCGATTTGTCGGCATCACCTCCGAGCTAAGGTACCCTGTTGCTTTTAAAACGCATATGGTCAACTTCTAAAGCTTCGTTATTGAATACTTGTGAGTTCATGGTCCACCAAAGGATCCACAAACCTACACACGATCGTTCCTTCTCCAGGCTAGGGAGCTGGAAAAGAGATGTGCGAGCTAGTGCATAGTTTGTTGGTGGTTTTGGAATTTGTTTTTCATTGCTTCAATGCCAAATTGATTCCAAAAATGCTGGGCTAATCTGCAATTGAAAAAGTAGTGCCTCTCAGTTTCCTCTTCTCCGTAGTTAGGGCATGTATTGGGGACTTTAATTCCTCTCCGAATTAGATTGCATTGTGTTGGTAAAGCTTCATGTTGGGCTCTCCATAAAGTGAAGAGGGTCTTCTTTTGCAGCTTCAATTTCCACAGCTGTTTGGCCCTATTTTTTCTGTCTGTGATGAACTCCCTTCTGCTGTGATTGTCTGGAGATTATGAGACTGTGCTAGTCTGTATCCACTTCTAACTGTATATCAACTGATCTACTCATTTAGATTGGGGACGTGCAAATGAATGATCCAAACTATCTAATTATTATCTTGTTACCTTTTTTATGCATCAACCATACATCAAAATAAAACAACATAAATAAACAATAAATAAAACGTGATATGAATGTGGCCCCTAAAAGTAATATATTCTCAAGCCAATGAGAATATCTATAAGTCCTAAAATAACAAGCTGATCTCCATGGGCTTCAGTCTTTAGTCCATGCGTTCTAGCTTGTGGGTCTTCACCGTCTTGTGGTCTCTTTGGGATTTGATCTTCTTCTCCATGCCTTGACTATATTCTATCTACCTAATTCTAGCTTTATACACTAAATAGAGCAATCTCAGAGGAGATGGAGAAGATGAAACGGAGACCGTAAATTAATTACATTAATTACATCAAAACCAAAACCAAACCAGAAATTTAAACATCCACACAACTAAGGCCACATGCGGTCAGACCGGTCGGTCGGGTGCTAAAGGAGGGGCGGTCGGGCTACATGGCCGAAACCCTTATATAAAATCAAAATTTTCTCCTCCTCCTTATTGTCCGAACCTCAATGTGGGATAGAAAACCCCTTTTCTTACCCCAATTGTACCCAAACCCTAGTTTTATATCACCAATTAATTCGTAAATCATATGTACAAGAAATTTATTAATTTTCACATCATATGTAAAACTGGCAAATTCCACCATGAATCATATTCATGACGTATCATAATACGCATATCAGTTTTACGCAAAAAATTAAGCATACGGTGTAAACTGATATATCAGATAACCACATAAATCACATTACACGCTTTTGACACGTGGCTCTGATACCAGTTTAGGGTTTTGATGCAGGTTACGCAGCGGAAACATAAAATGTTTATACTCAAAACCCTCAATGAATCGCAGGTGAATCATCAAAACGAGATAAAGGCTAACGAGTTACCTTGTTAATATGACTGATCACTTTGCGTAAAAATAGCGTCCACGCCTCCGCTGCGATCCACACTTGAGGTTTGAGATCTGGAATCTTCTCCATGGATTTTGCTAGCAGCGTAGGGAAGGAATCAATCAAGAGCTTGATCCAATCAAGCAACAACAATGGAGGAGGGAGAAGGGGGTTGTGCGCCTTCTTGGTGCCATCGGGTAGGGTTCGGCCCTCTCTCTCTTTTCTCTTTATTTCTCTAATTATTTCCTCTATAATTAATAACTCCTTATTTATTACAAACTTGCCTCAATACTTATCTGATCCATACTAGGATTAATTAGTAGTTTAGTCCACTTTGCTATTTAGTACAACTAAATAAATATATTGTTGCACTTTGATCCCTTATTCTGTTATCTTTTAACTGTTAATTAGTCCAATTAATTAATATCCACGTCCAGTCTAATCCTTTAGTGTGTGACTCTGCAGGTTCCTATTACATTGGCAGTAATAATTACAAACATTGAGTAGTGCCTAGAAACACATCAATGCTACCCAACTAATAGTAATAGTCAGTGACCTGACAAACCTATATGACGAATTTTACAATGTTGTATTGTCCCTTTGTCACAATATTCGGATTGTACAAGAGACAAAGATGTCACTCGTATATCCAATCTATATTTTCTAGATCCTGGAATAGACTAATCTAAACAGATAACAACAATATCATATATCGATTTATCTGAGTCTGGATAGACATATACTAAGTACTACTCATCGAGTAGTCGCGGATACATACTCCCAATACGTGGGAGGGAAAAATCCTCTCGACATCACTACCATCTCTCAGCTTACTTCCTATAATGTCCCATTATTAAATTTATAGTTACCCAGTTACGGTGTTACGTTTGACGATATCAAATCATGATAATTCACAATCAGAGTATCTTGTGACTTCAAGTGAAAGGACTGCAACACCATTTCCACTACGAGAAGCACTTGTGACTTTCACATAACTTCTATGTAGCTATCTCGTGGTGGTCAATTCAGTATGCTATTGGTCCTAATACAAAACCATGTATTAGACTTCATATCTCCATATCAATCTACCCACATACTAGTCTCCATGTATAGTTATCTTCCTACTAACCGGTATACTTGACTGGGGATAATTTAAGATAAACAACAATTTCAATCTAAAGACTTTATACTATTAATATCTCCATATATAATAAAATGAATATTCTAGCCAAAAATAATGTTCACACTAAATTAGATTTCCTCTAGGAAATCTACATGGTGGTTTTGGAATTTTTTTTCATTGCTTCAGTGACAAATTGATTCTAGAAGTGCTCGGCTAATTTTCAATTGAAAAAGCAGTGCATCCAAATTTCTTCTTCTCTGCAGTAAGGGCATGCATTGGGGACTTTAATTCATCTTCGAACTAGATTGCATTGTGTTGGAAAAGCTTCCTGTTGAGCTCTCCAGAAAGTGAAGAGGATAATGTTTTGCATCTTCAACTTCCACAACTGTTTGGCCCATATCTTTTATGTCGATGATGAACTCCCTTCTGATCTGGTTGTCGGGAAATTTTGAGATTATGCTAGTTTATATCACTTCTAACTGTATATTTACCATCCTCTTCATACGCCAAACTCCATTTACCCTGTGTTCATTTGAGGGGGGATTAGAAGCGAGCTAATTTCTTCAACATCGACAAGTAAGAGGAATCGGTTTAGCTTCTTTATATTCCATATTTTAGTTTCTGCTTCCATATAATCTTTTACTCTGGTATATGCGCCTGTAGGTTGAGGGGATATCACTTTGAAATACCCAGGTATGTTCAGCCATGGGTCCGTGAAGGTATTAATGGAAGAGCTGTCCCCTAGCCTTTTCTTCAGCCTTGTTTTAGAATTGTCGATCCTTCATGGATTGATTTCCAGGAAAAGGAAGGTTGACAGCCTAGGTTAGCTTCTAGCAGTTTATCTTGGTGATAGTACTTGTGCTTTAGGATTCTAGCAACACGACTATTTTGGTTAACTAGTATCTCCAACATTGTTTGGCAGTTCTTTATTGAAGCTTTGAATATCTCTGAAACGCACTCCTCCTTGATCTTTTGGCCTTTAAATTTTCTCCCATAGTAACCAACTGATGCCTTTCTTGTCTCCATTCCCCGAAAAAAATTATCACATTTGTTGCTCCATTTGTAGACAAGTACCTGTAGGGAGTAGAAATCATGACATATCATAGTTTGGAATTTCCTGCGCTAATGCTTTGAGGAGAACTTCTTTGCCTGCAGTAGATAGGAACTTTACTTTCCATCCCTTAAATTTGTTGTTAACTCGCTCTTGAATGTAATTGAATGTCTTTTTATTGTCTTTCCCAATCGTTGTAGGCAGACCCAAATACTTGTTATGATGGTCAACTGCCTAAACTCCACAAGCAGTTCTGATTAGCGTCCTTACTTCAATAGAAACATTCGACGGGAATAAAACGGCAGATTTATCTAGGTTTATTTTGGCCAGAAGCTGCCTCATAATTTGTAATAATATGTAATAAAGTAATAATATCCTCCTTTCGAGAACTAGTGAAAAAGATACTATCATTTGCAAAAAAGAGGTGTGAGATTAGGCGCCCACTTCTGAATGCTCCGAAATTTGCCACGTGAAGATTGTGGAATACTGTTGTAAGAGATATAGATAGGCCTTCCTCCATAAGAGGAATAAGTATGGGGGATAAAGGGAATCCCTGTCTTAATCCTTGATCAGGAATGATTCTGCCCATCACAGCTCCGTCAAGATTAAATGAATAACGAACATAATTGACACAACGTAAAACCTGATTAGTAATACAGTGTCCGAATCCCAACTTTTCCATCATATCTTATAGAAAGGTCCATTCTCCACGATCCTAGGCTTTGACATATCGACTTTGAGCGCGACATAACCCCTTTTGCCTTTAACTCTCGTGCACATGGAGTGCATAAGTTCAAAAGAAGCACGAATGTTATCTGAAACTTGTCTTCCAGGAACGAAGGCTCTTTGCGTTTTCCCAATAACTTTTCAAAAAATTGGCTTCATTCGATTTGCGATTGTTTTAGCTATCATCTTGTATGCGACTGTACAAAGACTAAAATGTCTTAAATCAACCGGAGTCTGGGTCTGCTTCACTTTTGGTGTTAAAGTAATGAGTGTATAATTTAGATCACTCATATATGCCCCGCTGTTTAGAATAGAAAAGTATTTGTGAGTAATAACTGGACCAATTATATCCCAATACGTTTGGTAAAAAAGAGCTGGTTAACAGTCGGTACCTGGGACTTTCATTGGATGCATGCTCTTAAGGGCATTTCTGAGATCCTCCTATGTGTATGGCTGATCCACCGATGTGATTTCTTCTGCTGTGATGATTTGAGGAACTACATCTGTGATTCTCTCCATTGGCTCACTGTTCGGGAATTGTGTGGTGAAAATTTATGAAAAGTGGCTCTGAACTGCTGTAGAATTTCATAAGTACTTTAGGTCGATTCGCCGTTAGATTTTTTTAATTCCACAATCCTATTTCGCACGCGTCGCTGAGAGGCTTTGCGGCCCGTATTCCTGTGTCCATGTTGGATCCACAACACACAACTTCTCTGTCTCCATATTTCCTCCTCGTGACTGAGGAGATCGTTAAGTTATTCTTGAATTTTATTTTGAATCACATCGTTGTTTTGAGTTTGGGGTTGGTTCCATAAATCGTTAAGCTGAAGTTTCATCTCTTTTATTCTTCTTTTGACATTACCTAACTGTTTCCGCTCCCAATGGCGAAGCTGTCCCGATATTCATTGTAGATTATGCACTATGACCACTTCACTTCTCCATGATTCTACTATCTTATCTCTGTAAGATTGATGACTAGTCCAAAAAGACCAAAACTTGAATACTTTTTGGTCTTTACCGAGCTTGTGGGTTCCTCCTAATACTGACCAATAGAGTCATGTGATCCGAATTGGGAAGAACCCTATGAGTAACCAGAGTATTGTAAAACTTAACTATGCAATCGTTGTTGGCTATGGCTCTGTTCTCCCGTTCTCGTATGATCGAACGCTCACTGTGACAGTTAGACCATATTGTAAGTTGAATTCAGTTTCAGGACATGAAATAGAGCCTTCAAACAGCTTTCAAAGCCTTGAAACTGGCTGTGCTTTATATGCATGAACTTAAGGGAGTTTCTGATCTTAATCCAACTCATAAAACCCAGTGCTTGATTAGTTGATACTTGATGATGAAAGACAAAGTATTTTGACCCAGTTTACAGTATCTAACATCATCTGTTTGACTTAGTTTTTCAGGGATTTTTGTTTCCTATTTTTCAGGATTTGTTTCCTAATTTGAGTTTTGCAAGAAAGGAATTTAGATGATGAATTGATTCTGTGATCAATCCTGCGGTGCTTGGAAGTTTCCTAACAGATTTTCATACAATATCAAATCAGTATCCTTGAAGATATTGATCAAACTATCCGTTGGAGAAGCTGTTGGAGAAGTCAAAGCTGAAGCTACAAAATAGGAAGTCTGTTAAAGAGAATATCCTGAAGATCTTAATTTCAAACTACTCTATAGAATAGGAAAAGCTCAATCATTGCAACGGGAAAAAAATAGCAGAGACACTCAGAAACACTCAAGTATTGACAAGAAACAAAGAAGCATAATCATCTCTCTCAATCCAATCATCAGAAGAACACTGCATACTCATTGCAGATTCAGTTCTAGTGTTCTTCTCTTCTAAACTTCATTTGTATATATTTCTGATAATACTTCTAGTTCTTATTCTCAAGGATTTTTTAAAGTTAACAATAGAGAATACTTAGTTAATCAAATAGCTATAGAAGGTAATAGATAGGTAAGTGATAAACACAAGTTGTAACAGAGTAAGGCATCTCTATGTGCTTGAGATCTAGGGTTTAGCTGTGGATTAATAAGAATTGTGTTGAAAATCCTGCAGGGACAAGATCCATGAGGTAGAGAAGTAGGTCCAAGTGGACTGAACTCTATATATCTTGTGTCTCTCTCATTTACTTTTCAGTTTCATACTTAGAACTTTTGCAACATTCAAAACAGTTTCATTTCAAGGGTTTGAAACTCATTTCAAGGCCTTGAAATAGAATTATTCATTTGTACTGTAACTGTTTTCATTCCAAGGATTTGAAACTCATTTCGATTCCTTGACTCACCTTACAAATCTTTTGAAACCACTATTCTTGCATTTTTAGCAAAAGTTTTCATACTCTATTCAAGCCCCCTTCTATAGTATTGATCCTGCATTTCTACCTACTATAATCCCCTTCAATTGGTATGAGATCTTGTATCATTGTATAGATTTAACCATCTTGTGATTATGAGTACTGTAGGTGATGGCGGTTTCCCACAGGGAAGAGCTGCTAACAGACCTCCTCTCTTCTGTGGAGACAATTTTGTCCACTGGAAAGCTTTGATGAAAATGTTCATCATTGATCTGGATATGGAACTCTGGACTATCATTCAGAAAGGCCTGACACTTTATACACAGAGAAAGATGGGATTAGAACTCCCAAATCTGAAGACACTCTCTCCTCTTCTGATTTAGAACAATTTTTTGAAAATTATAAATCTATGTATCTCTTAGTTTGTTCTTTGAGTGCAGATGAGTTTAACAGGATCTCAGGTTGCAAGACTGCCAAAGAGATATGGGATAAGCTTGTGGTGACCTTTGAAGGAACCAGCAAAATCAAGCAAACCAAGATCAACATATATCTCAGGGAATATGAGCTATTCAAGATGAATGGAGATGTGTCAATAAGAGACATGTTCAAAAGATTCACTTACATTGTCAACAATCTTGATTCTTTGGGAAAACGCATTTCCAATGAAGAAAAGGTAAGAAAGATTCCGAATCTGAAGAAGAGCATGCCAACCTATGCTTTATGGCGAAGCTTGATGAAAGTTCTCAAAAGAACATTGAGGTAATGGTAAATGCTTGATTTCAAAACCAACAGAAGCCCTCTCTGATTATCTTAGAAAAATGCTTTTGAATGAAGAGGACTATCTGAAAGAAATTAGAGTTTTGAAAGAAAACATTCATGAGCAGACAAAAGAAAACTTGCATCTTGTTTGCCTGACTCAGAATCTTGAAATCTCTCAGGACTAAACTATAGTGATTTCAAGGCCTTGAAAACCAATTTCAAAGCCTTGAAAACACACGTCAAGGAAGAATTCACTGAGAACACTCTCCTGAGTGACAATGTTGTTAATCTAAAACATCAAGTTGATGATTTGGATAAACAAAAGACTACTCTAACTGAGAAAATTAAAGAATTTGCATCAGTCAAAACTAGATTTGCAGGCTCAGAACACAAATTGAACTTGATTCTTGGAGGTAGCTTAAAGTATGTTCACAAAATTTGTATTGGATACAATCCAAATTTTTCCAAAAAGAACAATACCAGATATGTGAAAGCTGGAAGCAGAACATCTCCTAAATGCCATTACTTCAATAAGATTGGTCATGTTAAAATGACTTGTCCTTTTAGAAGAAGAGACCCCCACATAATGAGGAATACTTTTCCATTCCAACTCAAAGGACAAGTTCGACAGATTTGGGTTCCTAAAGGGGTTAGACCACTGTGCGCAAGAGATTCCGGCGGGGAGACCTCCGTGTGCACCGTGTGTAGTGGATCAAGGATCGCACAGGAAGAGTGGGGTTGTGTGTAGGGAGAGAGTAAGGCAGTAGCAATGTCTGAGAGAGAGACAGAGGTTTGGCAGAGCTTCCGCGTATGGCAGTGTGTTCTCCTTTGTATGGAAAGGTTGACGATCTATATATACTGGAGAACGTGACCGTTGTAGTGTGGTTAATGCGCCCATTAATGGCGGCTTAATTAGCTTAACCATAACGGCACGTCCGTCCGAGTATATAGGGACCGTTAGAGCACGTGGTGCGCGAATACCGGAACCGTTACGAGGTTGACCGGGTTTGACCGGATTGACCGGGTTTATGGAGCTCGTGCCATAAATCTCTCAAAACAGTTACTAAAGGTCGCGTGCGGGCTTGGCTCGCACGCGACAGGGCTTACTCTAGCCTCCAAACCACAAGATCCCTACAAGTCCCGTGCGGTGGTATGCGAGGGCTCTGTCTCGCAGCCCCCACATGGATCAGCTCGGCTGGTGATCCAGTGTGTGTGGAGCACAATATGGTGTGCTGGATGGCTGCCACGTGGCCAAGATCTGTCAGCTCAGAAAGCAGTATCTACATTAGCCCCCTTTCTGCGCGTGAAGACTCATAGCCGTATAGACTTCCATGCGCGGAAACCAACATACGCGTCTCCGCCACGCACCAATTCAAATACGGGTAGATTCAGCCCCCGTGCGTGTCATTACGACCTAAAACCCCTAGAGTCGTGCCGTCTGACCTTTAGGGTTTTAGGCGTGACGTCAGCTTGTCCTGTGATTGCGCGATTCGACGGTGACGGTTGCGATTCGACTATCGAAAGGACACAACCCTTCATTGTTTTGGATAAATACCTTGTATCCCCCATTCTTGCAAAGCATCACTTCTTTCTCTTAAAGTGAATGGTACCCGGAGATCTTCGAGAGCAGATCCAGATAATCAATCACCAGTTCAGAACTGCAAATCGTATTCTTCAATTGTGCATATCCAAGCGGGCTTCAAGAAAACAAGGTTGGCCTCGTTTACTTTTGATTTAAGATACCAGTGTTTGCCTTGAACTGCATTGAATCTGTAAACCCATGAAATTTGTGAAGAGGCTTTGATCTTTGAACCCGCTTTGTTTTAATCCTTCAACAATACGAGATCTTGCAACTCCCCAATTTCTGAAATCGATACCGGAACTGTTCGTCTTCCTTTGCATAGATCTTTGAATTTCAAAATTCAAACTGAAGTGTGGTATTTCTCCCCCCTTTTTCTTGCTCTTCCGCAGGAATGGCCAAGACAAGAGTAACCAGACCCGTCAAGGAAGATGAAGAGATACCCGACCTTCCGCAGGCCTTGTGGCGAAAAGCCCCCTTTTTAGGCGGCAAAGATTTCTACCATGCGAGGGTAAAGGCGAAGAGGATGCCTGATCCTGTTCCAGTTGAGCGATTGCTGACGCTGACTCGCCCAGTTAACTCAGCCTTGCTCGAGTTGGTTGGTTCCGAGGATGTAGTTCGATTGGGGATCGAGAACGGGCACTTCCCATATACTGCGATTTCTACTCAGGCGTTCGTCCAGAAATTGGACTATATGGATGAGTGGATTGACCACGTGTTGGATCATCACGCCGTGACTCTTAATGAAGCCGGCGTATACTTTGCTATCCATGCTATGAAGGGTGCTGCCGTGAAGTTGGATCAGTCCATGCTTCTAGACCTTCTGTCCCTTTACTCGCCTGCGACTCATACGTTCCATTTTGCGGAGTTCGAGGCTGCCCCGACACTCGAGGACGTTCAAATGCTGTACGAGCTTTCCCCCATGGGCGAGGTGGACCCTCTGAGTCCCTTGAGGACATCTGCGGAGATTGCCTTGTACACGCAGATGGAGGAATGCCTAGCAGAGGTGAAGAAAATCTCCACTCGGTGGACCACTACGAAGCCTCTTCCGAACTGGCAGCTGGTTGATACATCCGCGGAGAATACCTGGAACAAATGGTTGCAGTACTTCTTTCGAGATTATGCGAACAGCAGCATTACTAAGAAACTTCTAAGTGAAGATCCGGAGGCCGAGAATTACGTAGAGGGCAAGGGCTATCATTTGACCCTTTGTGCTTTTCTCTGCGCCTGGCTCTCGAGGTATCTGATTGATGGTCACCCCCATGATGGAGTCTTCTACCACGTGTTGCCACTTGCTGTGAGGCTCGCTCTTGGCCAGAGAGTCGCACTCGGACCCTTGGTCTTGGGCACGCTGTACTATAGGCTTGATCAGCTGGTTCTGGCTATGAGGGAGTCGCGTGGCCGCCTCGATGTATTGACTTTTGTCAATATTTCCTTTTTGACAATGTGGGTTTTCGAGCGCTGGCCGTCTTATGCTCCAACTGCTCTCCAACTTGACAAGTGGTGTCCCCCAGGCGAGACAGAAGCGCGCAACAGCGGAAGAGCTGCGAGATGGTTCGGAACAGGGAACACCAAGTGCGTTTGGAGTTTGATATGCGACAAACGGAAGGAGTTTACTGCCAGGCCCTATGCCACGCGCATTGAGAATGTGCGATGGTTTCCAAAGCTGTACCCCTCTAAAGGCATGGTCTTTTCAGAAGAGCTTCTCTTTGAAGGGAGACCTCATTTTCATGAGCGCTACCGCGAGTTCTTTTGCTGGTGTCTGCGAGGTTCCCTTCCTGCCCTTGCAGAGCATATTCGTGAGCTCGCGCCGAGGTATGAAAAGCTTACCGTGGACGTTGACCCCACTCGAGTTTCTCCTCAGTTTGGTTTTGATGCGGTGGCCCCATCAATCTGGCCCCTGTCCATTGTCAGAGGATGCTACAAGCGCTTGCTAACAAAGGAGTGCAAGACGGTTTTCATGAACAATCTTCCTTTTGAGAAGCCTGCGGGGACCCGCGAGGGTGGTTGTTCCCAGAACTGGCTCGCATACTGGGTTGCCCAGCAAACGAGGATTGAGACGGAGTCGGCTGCGCAGCCAGGTAGATCTCCCTTGATCAAAAGGAACTCTTTTCCGTTTCGCCCTACTTGTAGTCTGAGCGAGTCTGAGTATGGTTGTTACTCACTGTGGGATCGTGAGAACCATTTGTGCCCTGATGTCATTCTGAAGGAGCAGGTTGCCGCAATTAAGAAGGGCGATACGCATGTCGTCAGATATAGCAAGGCATTTGCTGAGGTAAGCGGTTTCTCCACATGCATTAAGCTTCTTGATTTCCTTATGCTGACATCTTTATTCTGTACGGTTGTAGTGTCATGTGCGGCGATTCGCATCTGGTGATCGCTCCAAGTCATTGGTTAACGCCATTGTTGCCACCAGAAGAAAAAGGCAGTCGTTCCGGCTATCGTGGAGGATGGAACCTGAGCTCGAAACGAAGATTCGCGCAGTCATGAATGCTTTTGCTGACTCGCTGATAGACAATCTTCCGGCTCCGTCTCCTTCTGGAGATGACCCGTCTCCTCCAGCGACTGCGGCGCCAAGAGTGAAGAGACCTAGGCAAAAGGGAATTACGATTTCTTCCCCTAGGAATGCCCCAGCTTCTCCCCCAGTGAGGTCCCTTTCTATCAAGGACAAAGGCAAAGGTCGCATGCCCAGCAAAGTGCGGAAAGATCTCGCAGTTGAGACTTTTGTTCCATTCAATCAAGAGGAAGAGGAAGAGAGGCAGGAGCCCCAAGCAAGTGATGAAGAAGAAGTAACAGTTGTGATGTATGAGGAAGAATCAGGAGGTACCTCCGTCGCATTTCCTTTCCCGTTATCGTAACTTCTTTGCACTTCTTTTCTTTAAACCAATTGGGTATTCGCAGATGATGATGATGAAACCATTGGTGGCCTTGTGGCCAAGAGACAAAAGAGAGATGCCCATTCTGGCATTCCAGATGAGCCCATCAGCGAGGACGTTCTTGCTGAGTCCCGGAAGACAGCCGCGGAGGCTGCTGAAAGAAGAAGGCGGCGAGAGGAAGAGGAGCTCGAGCGCGTGAAACAGCGGAGTCTCGAAGAGCAGCATGTTGACGACTTAGTGCGTCCAGTTGGCAAGGAAGACGAGCTTCCCGAAGAAATGGCTCCTCATGCGGAAGAGGAAGATGAGGTTCCCGGCGAGGATGCAGCGGCCTTGGAGCAAGTCCAAGCAGACTTCGAAGAGATCGCAGGTGGCGATAAAGGTGAGATCTTCAATCTCGCAGTAACTTATAGAGATGTTATCGTGGGTGCGTTAAAGCATGGTGTGTCAAAGGCTGACATTCGCCGTTGGTTAGTAGGCAAATGCGGAGAACCCTCAGGTAACTATTTGAGTGATACGCACGTACTAGGCTTTAGCAACTTAAGGCAGAATCATGACTGGTTTATTCGCATCCCAGGTCACGCTTCTCTTAAAGACTTGCTTAGTGAGGACACACTGATAGGTCATGGTTCCACGTCCTTAATGTATGATGAGGATACCTCAATCCCACCTTCTCGTGGAGGTGCTTTCTCTTAGCTTTAGCAAAGATAGCAAAATAAATTATAACGCAAGTTACCTCATGTCATCGCATTTAATGTCGCAGGTTATGCTGAGGAACCTGAGTTGGAGCAGAGAAGTCAGCCTTCTGCGTCCTATGTTCCAATTCCGAGCTCCCATACCGAGAAGCCCGTCGCAGCTGCTGACCACGCGGGTGAGCCTCTTGAGGACATTATTGAGCTTTCCGACGATGCTGGAGCTGATACTGTGCTGATGGATGAAGATGTCCATGCTAGTGCTGAGGAAGTAAGGACAAGTGCTGCTAATGCGTTCGCATCTGAGAGTGTCCTTCGCCAAGCGACTTCGGCTGTCCCTTCGCCTCCGGCGACGACTGAGCCCGAGGCACCTATTCCTGCGTGGAGCATTTGGGGCTCGCAGGTTGGGAATGCAGTCGCAGCTGGTGCGGCCTACACTCTTCCTCCCGACTACGAGAGATTGGAGCTCGCAGCTGATAGGAGAGCTATGGAGCGAGGGCAATCTTCGAACAACCCGGCAGCCCGCATTCCTTCCCTTCATGAGATTCTGGAAGGAACTGGTAAGTAGAGCTTTACTGTTCGCACGTCGCATTATTCGCTTGCGAGTTTTGACATCATAACTTATTTTTGACGTCTCCTCAGGTTTGAAGCAAACCGATGTAGACTGGGTGGTTCGAATGCGTCTGACCTACCCGCAGTCGTTTGTGAGATCTCTGGAGATAGGGCCCTTCGACAGGAGGCTGTTTCTTACTGAAGCCATCTGGATTTTGGAGCAGCTATCTGCGGCTACGCCCGCGACCATTTCGGTCCAGAGTGCTGAATTGTTATGCGGCATGTGCCAAAATCTCGTGACCAAAGTTCAAGGCAGAATGGGCTTCAAGTTTCTTAAGGACAGAGTCACGCTGATTCGCGCGACCGTAACTTTGAAACTCGGTCACCAGAATCTCGCAGCTGAGATGCAGAAGGTGGAGCAGCAGAAGCAAAAGGTTGATGAAGCTCTGAAGCTGTATCATGAGATGAATGCCAGGTGCGAGCTACTGAAGCAAGAAGTGGAACAGGTAGAGAAGCTGAGCGAGCAGTTCGCGCCCCAAGACTCCTTAATCAAGAATTTGCTTTGATTTTTCGAATTTTGCAAAAAATAGCAAGAAAAATAGCTGAAACATTAATGTAATGTCTTGAACATTAATGTAATGTTGCTAGGGTTTCTCCCCCTTTTTTTTAACAACAATGAAATTTCCCGTTTTGCCCTTTTCCGGGATTTGATTGGATATTTCTGTGCATATCCAATTATGACATCAGCAATTGATACTCTGCTTGATTTTCGCGCTAATTTCTCGGCAGATAAGCACGCTTTCGTTGGGAAGTCCATCCGAATCATGACCATCCGTCATTTATTAGGATACGCAACTGAATCGTCGTAGCCTTTAGTAGGGTAATTGATTGTTACCGCTTTTCAAGGCGTAAGTGATTGAACTTACCCTCTTTTTGAATTTTGCTGACTCATCTTAGGCAACCGAAGAGTCTGTACAGGGTCTATATAAACCCTGTCTTTGCTATTTGGGTTCTTCATCCCAAACATGTGCTTTGCCGTGAGTCCTTACGACTGCTGGCTTCAACGCTTGTTTTTCGTTGATTCATGGCAACTTCAAGTTTTGAATCCTGAGTTTGCGCTTTGTGCTATAGAAATAGTTTCCAAGATCCACTTTATGAGGCTTATTGCTCTTTATAACCATCATAAAGAAGATGCAGATAATATCTCATGTGTGTTCGAAGAAATTTCTTCGTGTATTATGTGTGCAGGTCATGTTTCCGGCCGCCTCGTGGTGAGGTGCAGCGCCGAAGTGACCGTGCTACCGTCTCGTAATGAACGGCGGAATTCTCCTCCACTGGAGGAGGATTCCTTGCCTCTTCGTTCTTGAACTCAGGGTGCTCGTCAATGCCCTTGTCCAACATGACAAGGAATCCATCACCAGAGGAATGACTGCTTCGCCTGTTTTGCAGAGCAGCATATGTCGAAACAGGAAGCTCCTCCGGCGCCTAACTTGATCAGGCAGAGGCTTTTGTCACCCCTTGGGGTCTTGGGCGTATCGTTTCCCAAGTTTCGCTGCTAGGGATGTAGCGAGTGACAAGCTGATCTCTTCGCGGCAGCATCCCTTTTGCTACAGATCTTTGGCCGCTGATCTGCGTGTTGCGTAGCCGGTGTTGAAATCGGTGGGTTCATCCTTTTCTAGTCGGAATTCCCGCGATGTGTAACTTCATGCTTGTGAGTTACTTTTCGAATGTATTGTAAGCCATGTTGGCTGCGTAGTTAGATTCGAGCTTTTCGCTTGTAAGCTGCTATCTAGACAGATAAATTGTAAGTCATTTGACTCGTAATGATAAATAGCCTTTTGTATTATCTGTTGTCTCTTTACAACAAAAATACAATTTCGCATGCGTTTCGGCATATTTCGCCTTGCATAATGCTATGTAATGGTTTCGCATTTGCGATATATTAATTCGCTGATGCTTCGCTAGATCGTTCGAGATCAGATTTTCGCAGCTGTCCATCCTGACAGATGGGCTTGTGGTTGGCCGTTGTGGATCATTCAAGATCATCTTCACAATGTTGCAATCGTAGTAGATAGTCTTTAGCAGATCAATTAAGATCGTTAAGTGGTGCGAATTGCTATCATGGTAGATAGGCTTTATTAGAGAATCGATTGAGATCATTTCTCACATAAACTGCAATCGCAACAGATAGACTTTTAGAAGATCTAATAAGATCATTTTGCGCATGCGTTGCCATCGTAACAGATAGGCTTGGGCGATCAACTAAAATCGCTTTGCATATAAGTTGTTATCGTAACAGATAGGCTTAGATGATTAACTAAAATCACTTTGCATATAAGTTGCTATCGTAGCAGATAGGCTTAGATGATTAACTAAAATCACTTTGCATATAAGTTGCTATCGTAGCAGATAGGCTTGGGTGATCAATTAAGATCGCATTTAGACAGGCTGCTATCGTAAGAGATAGGCTTATATGATCAATTAAGATCGCATTTGTACAGGCTGCTATCGTAAGAGATAGGCTTATATGATCAATTAAGATCGCATTTGTATAGGCTGCTATCGTAAGAGATAGGCTTAAAGGATCAATTATGATCGCATAGGTTTCTATCATAACAGATAGGCTTTTATGATCAATTAAGATCGCACTTGTATAGGCTGCTATCGTAACAGATAGGCTTTTATGATCGATTAAGATCGCATTTGCATTGGCTGCTATCGCGAGAGATAGGCTTTTATGATCAATTAAGATCGCATTGCATTGGCTGCTATCGTGAGAGATAGGCTTAGATGATCACTTAAGATCGCATTTGCATTGGCTGCTATCGTGAGAGATAGGCTTAGATGATCACTTAAGATCGCATTTGCATTGGCTGCTATCGTTAGAGATAGGCTTAGATGATCACTTAAGATCGCATTTGCATTGGCTGCTATCGTGAGAGATAGGCTTAGATGATCACTTAAGATCGCATTTGCATTGGCTGCTATCGTTAGAGATAGGCTTAGATGATCACTTAAGATCGCATTTGCATTGATTGCTATCGTTAGAGATAGGCTTAGATGATCACTTAAGATCGCATTTGCATTGGCTGCTATCGTTAGAGATAGGCTTAGATGATCACTTAAGATCGCATTTGCATTGATTGCTATCGTTAGAGATAGGCTTAGATGATCACTTAAGATCGCATTTGCATTGATTGCTATGGCGGCGAATAAACCATTGTTAACAGTAATAAAAAACTGAATAGAGCAACATAAACAGCTAGAAATGTGAACTTCTCATTTGGGAGAATTCTTTTATTACAACGCTCTCATATGGGAGAGATGAGATTACAATCCTCTCATATGGGAGAGGAGATTGCGTAAATCGTAGCCACATGAGACATTAAACAACGTTATCATAGAACGTATGAAATGAGAGAAGTCAGGGATAGTACTTCTTGATCCAGCGCATGTTGACTGAACTCGGAGTTGAGGTTGTGCCGTGCAACCTTCGTATGCTGCAGTAGCCACTATCGAAGACTTCTGTGACTTCGAAGGGTCCTTCCCAATTAGCTGCGAACTTTGGGTGAGTTGCTTCTCGCATACAGTGGTCAGATGCGCGCAAGACCAAGTCTCCGACTGCGAAATCTCTTCGCTGGACTGTCTTGTTGTAGGCGCGGGCGATTCTTTCCTGGTACCGCTTGTTGGTCCTTTTGTCTTGTTCTCGCTTTTCTTCCAGCAAGACTAAGTCATGATCGCGTTGATTTTCCTAGAGTGCATGGAAGGCCAGCCTTGCCGAATTGACTCTAACCTCCGCAGGTACTACAGCTTCGGCCCCATAACATAGTAGAAATGGCGAGGCCCCTGTGGGTGTCCTTGGGGAAGTTCTGTAGGCCCACAGAGCTATGCTTAGAGAGTCGGCCCACTTCTTGTGGTCATCTGCGACCATCTTGCTCAATATTCTCAACAGCGTCTTGTTAGTCGCTTCGGCTTGTCCGTTTCCCTTTGGGTAATAAGGGGTAGAACATATCTGCCTGATATTGTACTCCGCTAATTTCGCAGCTACCTGGCGATTAACAAAAGGAGTACCGTTATCTGAAAGAATGGTGTTTGGGATTCCGAACCTGCATACGATGCTTTCCTGGATAAAGTTGACCACAGCCAGCGCATTTGCCGTCTTTAGTGGTATTGCTTCCACCCACTTGGTGAACAGCTCGGTTGCGGTGAGAATGAAATGGTTCCCGTGCGACGTCGGTCGGATGGGACCGATGAAGTCCAGAGCCCATGTGTGAAATGGCCATGGCGTCCCTAGCGCATGTAGATCCACAGCGGGAGCGTGCACTAGGTTCCCTTTGAATTGACATTCCTGGCAGCGTCGTACTTTGGTATAATGGTATCCGCGAAGGACTGATGGGCCAGAATAGTGTCCACGCGCTTCTGTAAAGACGTCATGCATTCTGGAATGCTCCCCTCAGCAGCTGACGGAGGGGTTGCCGTAGGCGGTGGCGACACATACGCCGCTGGAGGATTGGGAGCATACTGACTACCTGCATTTCCCCAGATCGTCGTTGGGGGAGGTAAAGGGTACTGCAGAGTTGGGTTGGACACCAGAGCCGAGGGCTGAGGAGCGTGAGCGGCAGGAGGCAGCATTTGTGCCGTCGATCCCTGAACAGAAGGCAGCTGCGTAGCCGGCGGTGGAGTCTGCAGATGAGGGTTGGGAGGTGCGGTTGACACTCCCAATCCTGGAGCGGTGGGGGCTCCCCCTCCCTGAGAGATAGCGGCGGCGGATGAAGGGTTTGGCGCAAGGGTACCCAGAACGGCCAAGATTTGTTCTAATTGCGCAGATTGAGCCTTGAGAGCTTTCGCCTGACTTTGGACAGTGGCGTCCAAAGACTCTAACGTCGGTGCCTCGGCGGGAGTCGTTGGAGTACGGCGGGTCTCGTCTCCCGAGGGAGTTTCGGTGGAAGGCGATCGGTTGCTGACATCATCCTCCTGAGACATGGTTGCTTTTGTTGGTAAGTTCACGTCGGGTTCACCAAAATGTGCGCAAGAGATTCCGGCGGGGAGACCTCCGTGTGCACCGTGTGTAGTGGATCAAGGATCGCACAGGAAGAGTGGGGTTGTGTGTAGGGAGAGAGTAAGGCAGTAGCAATGTCTGAGAGAGAGACAGAGGTTTGGCAGAGCTTCCGCGTATGGCAGTGTGTTCTCCTTTGAATGGAAAGGTTGACGATCTATATATACTGGAGAACGTGACCGTTGTAGTGTGGTTAATGCGCCCATTAATGGCGGCTTAATTAGCTTAACCATAACGGCACGTCCGTCCGAGTATATAGGGACCGTTAGAGCACGTGGTGCGCGAATACCGGAACCGTTACGAGGTTGACCGGGTTTGACCGGATTGACCGGGTTTATGGAGCTCGTGCCATAAATCTCTCAAAACAGTTACTAAAGGTCGCGTGCGGGCTTGGCTCGCACGCGACAGGGCTTACTCTAGCCTCCAAACCACAAGATCCCTACAAGTCCCGTGCGGTGGTATGCGAGGGCTCTGTCTCGCAGCCCCCACATGGATCAGCTCGGCTGGTGATCCAGTGTGTGTGGAGCAAAATATGGTGTGCTGGATGGCTGCCACGTGGCCAAGATCTGTCAGCTCAGAAAGCAGTATCTACAACCACCTAACATGGTTGACCCTGAATATAAATCTCAATTCAGCACTTGGTCTAACAACGGGGTAAGGTAGTGAATGGTGTTTGCAGGATGACACCAAGATCAAAGAACATAAGTGGTTTATGGACAGTGGTTGCTCAAGACACATGAGTGGAAAGATATCTCTATTCTCATAACTGAAAAGAAATCTGAAGGATCAATTACACTTGGTGACAAAGGAAAATGCAGCCTTCTTGGTATAGGTAAAGTTGGTACATACTCTAAAAATTCCATTTCTCATGTATATCTAGTTGATGGTTTGAAATTCAATTTGCTTAGTGTTTCTTAGCTTTGTGACAATGGCAACAAGGTTGTCTTTGACAAAGAGAAATGTGTGGTGCAAGATGAGAAATCTGGCAATTGCATCCTCACAGCCTCTAGATCAAACAATGTTTATAATTTTCAAACTAACAAAGTACACAAGAAAACTTGAAGTGTCTCAAGGCCTTGAAAGATGATTTAAAGCTTTGGCACAGAAAGTTGGGACACATTAGCTTGCATACCGTGAACAAGTTGGTTTCCAAGAACTTAAAAATATGTCTACCCTCTATCAAGTTCAAAGATAAAGAAGTGTGCAAGGCATGTGCAAAAGGCAAGCAAACTAGAAGCTCATTCAAACCAAAGAACTTTGTAAGTACTACTACACCCGTTGAACTATTGCATATGGATCTCTGTGGTCCAATGAGAACTCCAACTCCAAAGGGTAAGAAGTACATGCTTGTTATTGTAGATGACTTTTCTTAATATACTTGGGTTATGTTTCTTAGATAAAATTCTGAAGCTTTCACTGAATTTTCAAAGCTTTGCAGAGAACTTCAAACCTTGAAAACCCTACATATTGCTTCAAACAAAAGTGATCATGGTAGAGAGTTTGATCAATTAGAGTTTGATGTATTTTGTTCTAAGCATGGTATCTCTCACAACTTTTCTACTCGTAGAACTCCTCAACATTATGGAGTTGTTGAAAGAAAGAACATGACCCTTGAAGACGTGTCAAGAATAATGCTTCTGAAATTCAAATTACCAAAGCATTATTGGGAAAAAGCTGTGAATAAAAGCATTCGTGTTATATTTGATGAAAGCTATGATGATTCTTTGAGTGATGGTTTGCAGATCTCAATCTGAACAAGCATGATTCAGATAATGAATAAGAATCCTCAAAGGATGAAAGGAAATTTCAAAGGAACAAAGCAGGCATCTTCATGGCCTTGAAACTAAGGTTCAAAGCCTTGAAACAGAATCTCCAGAGAAGACAGCAGAACAAGACACTACTTCAAGTTCTCAAAAACAAATTGGGGAGCCGGAACCTTGGACACCAAGAAAGAGATTTAAATATCTCTCATCTCATCATGCTAATAACATTATTTCTGATCCAACTACTGGTATACAAACCAGATCACAGTTGAAGAATATTTGTGCTTTTAATGCTTCTATCTCTCTTGTAGAACCTAAAACTGTGAAGGAAGCATTACAAGAAGCAGACTAGATTATAGCTATGCAAAGTGAACTCAATGAGTTTGAAAGGAACAAGTTTTTGAATCTAGTTCCTCCTCCAAGAAATCAGTCTGTCATTGGCACCAGATGGGTATTCAGAAACAAGTTAAATGAAAATGGAAAGGTAAGCAAGAACAAAGCTATATTGGTAGCTCAAGGCTACAATCAAGAAGAAGGTATAGACTATGAAGAAACATTTTCTCTTGTTTCCAGGTTAGAAGCAATTAGAATTCTACTTGCATTTGCATCTCACAAAAACATGAAACTTTTTCAAATGGATGTGAAGTGTGCTTTCTTAAAATGGCTATTTTCAAGAAGACGTTTATGTTGCTCAACCTCCAGGTTTTCAAAATGAAAAGTTTCCATATCATGTTTACAAACTTGACGAGGCACTTTATGGTTTGAAACAAGCTCCAAGAGCTTGGTATGAAATATTGTTAAAGTTTCTACTTGAAAATGATTTCAAAAGAGGATTGGTAGATAGGACCCTTTTCATAAAGACTCATGAGAAAGACATGCTTGTAGTTCAGATTTATGCTGATGATATTTTGTTTGGAGCTACTAATGATCTTCTATGCAAGGAATTCTCAAGTCTTATGAGCAGGGAATTTGAACGAGCTTGATGGGAGAATTGAACTTCTTTCTTGGACTTCCAAATCATCAGATGAAGAAAGGCATATTCCTACATCATATCAATTATACAGGAGACTTGCTAATCAAATATAATATGTCTCAGTCCAAAGAGATTAAGACCTGCATGGATTCTAAACTGTCTCTTGACAAAGATGAATCTGGTAAGAGTGTGAATGTGAAAGAGTATAGAGGTATGACTGGATCATGATTCTACCTCACAGCTAGTAGACCAGATATCATGTTCAGTGCATGCATGTGTGCTAGATTTCAAGCTGATCCTAAAGAATCACACTTGACTGTAGTTAAAAGAATCTTTAGATATCTCAATGGTACCAAAGACTTAGGGATTTGGTATCCAAAACTATCTAACTTCTATTTGTGTGGCTATTCAGATGCTAACTTTGCAGGATCTAAAACTGATAGAAAGAGTACATCATGATGCAGCCAATTTCTTGGATAATCTTTAATCAACTGGCATTCAAAGAAGCAAAACTCAGTGGCACTATCAACAGCAGAAGCTAAATACATAGCAGCTGGAGCTTGCTGTTCACAAGTGTTATCGATAGCACAACTAATGAGATACCTAGGATTTGATTTCAGAAATATACCTATGAAGTGTGAAAACAAAACTGCAATATCAATTACAAAGAATTCAGCTTAGCATTCAAGAACAAAGCATAGTGATGTAAGACATCACTTCATCAGAGATCCTGCTGAAAAAGGTGATATTGTTCTTGAATTTGTTTCTACAAACTTGAAATTTGCAGATATCTTAACTAAACCATTTCCAGATGAAAGATTCCCAGCCTTAAGATTGGAATTGGGCATGCTGAAGAAAGAAGTATTGATTTAAATGGAGAATCAGATAATTATTATGTGTTTCAAATGTTTGAACTGATCTTCAAAGCCTTGAAAATCTTTTTAAAGCTTTGAGTATATGTGCTTTCAATCATGTAGCTTTTCAAGGCCTTGAAACCAATTCCATATCCTTGAAAATAAGACTGTATGCTAGTTAGTCAATAATTTGGCTCTTTCAATGTTGGGTGTTATCTTTGTATATAATTGCTCAATGTTGCCCCTAAATTTTTCAAATACTCTTTTTAGCCGAAATGGTATTATATCTTTTATTTTTCAACGGCACACACAAAATTTGAATCTTTTTTATTCTGCAGATCTTCAAAGATTAGGAAGAATATTTAGTTTCCTTTTCAAACTGAAACTCTCTTCTATTTATCTTCTTCTTTCTTTCTCTCCTTCGTATCTATCCTACCTCTCTCTTATTCTTCCCAAAACCAACATGAGCACTAGAAAAGCCTCTGAAAGAATCAAGATGGCTGGTGGTTCAAAGGCTGGCACAGAGAGAAAAGAAAGGCCACTGTGGAAAAGGTTCTTACCATCAGTGGGGATTCTAGTTCAAATACTCCAACAGTAGAATACATGGAACCTCTTCCTCCCAAGAAGAAGGAAAAGAAAGATCAGACACCAGTGTCCATCAAGAAGAAGAAGACAGTGGAGTCTGCTCAAGAAAAGCATAAATGGATTCAGACAACAAATGAGATACCTTGGATTTGATTTCAGAGATATAACTATGAAGTGTGAAAACAAAAGTGCGATATCAATTAAAAAGAATTCAGCTCAGCATGCAAGAACAAAGCATACTGATGTGAGACATCACTCACCATAGATCATGCTGAAAAAGGTGATACTGTTCTTGAATTTGTTTCTACTAACTTGCAATTTGCAGATATCTTCACTAAACCATTTACAGATGAAAGATTCTAAGCCTTAAGATTGGAATTGGGCATGATAATGAAAGATTCATTGGTTTAGGGGGAAACTCAGGTACTTATTATGTGTTTAAATGTTTGAACTGATCTTCAAAGCCTTTAAAATATTTTCAAAGCTTTGAGTATATGTGCTTTCAATCATATAGCTTTTCAAGGCCTTGAAACCAATTCCATATTCTTGAAAATAAGACTGTATGCTAGTTAGTCAATAATTTGGATCTTTCAATGTTGTGGGTTATCTTTGTATATAATTGCTTAATGTTGCCCTCAATTTTTCAAATACCCATTTTGGCCAAAATTGTATTATATCTTTTATTTTCTACGGCACACACAAAATTAGAATCTTTTTTATTCTGCAGATCTTCAAAGATTAGGAAGAATATTTAGTTTCCTTTTCAAACTGGAACTCTCTTCTATTTATCTTATTCTTTCTTTCTCTCCTTCGTATGTATCCTACCTAACTCTTCTTCTCCCCAAAACCATAATGAGCACTAGAAAATCCTCTGAAAGAATCAAGATGGCTGGTGGTTCAAAGGTTGGCACAGAGAGAAAAGAAAGGCCACTGTGGAAGAGGTTCAGACCATCAATGGGGATTCTAGTTCAAAGACTCCAACCGCAGAAGACATGGAACCTCCTCCTCCCAAGAAGAAGGAAAAGAAAGATCAGACACCAATGTCCATCAAGAAGAAGAAGACAGTGGAGTCTTCTCAAGAAAAGCAGAAATGGATTCAGAAAAAAAAATGAGATACCTTGGATTTGATTTCAGAGATATACCTATGTAGTGTGAAAACAAAAGTGCGATATCAATTACAAAGAATTCAGCTCAGCATTCAAGAACAAAACATACTGATGTCAGACATACTTCATGATAGATCATGCTGAAAAAGGTGATATTGTTCTTGAATTTGTTTCTACTAACTTTAAATTTGCAGATATCTTCACTAAACCATTTCCAGATGAAAGATTTTCAGCCTTAAGATTGGAATTGGGCGTGCTAATGAAAGATTCATTGGCTTAGGTGAAGAATCAGGTAATTATTATGTGTTTCAAATGTTTGAACTGATCTTTAAAGCCTTGCAAACATTTTCAAAGCTTTGAGTATATGTGCTTTCAATCATATAGCTTTTCAAGGACTTGAAACCAAATACATATTCTTGAAAACAAGACTGTATGCTAGTTAGTCAATAATTTGGATCTTTCAATTTTGTGTGTTATCTTTGTATATAATTGCTCAATGTTGCCCCTAAATTTTTCAAATACCCTTTTTGGCCAAAATAGTATTATATCTTTTATTTTCTACGGCACACACAAAATTTGAATCTTTTTTATTCTGCAGATTTTCAAAGATTAGGAATAATATTTAGTTTCCTTTTAAAACTGGAACTCTCTTCTATTTATCTTATTCTTTCTTTCTCTCCTTCGTATGTATCCTACCTATCTCTTCTTCTCCCCAAAACCATAATGAGCACTAGAAAATCCTCTGAAAGAATCAAGATGGCTGGTGGTTCAAAGGTTGGCACAGAGAGAAAAAGAAAGGCCACTGTGGAAGAGGTTCAGACCATCAATGGGGATTCTAGTTCAAAGACTCCAACCGCAGAAGACATGGAACCTCCTCCTCCCAATAAGAAGGAAAAGAAAGATCAGACACCATTGTCCATCAAGAAGAAGAAGACAGTGGAGTCTTCTCAAGAAAAGCATAAATGGATTCAGAAAAAAAATGAGATACCTTGGATTTGATTTCAGAGATATACCTATGAAGTGTGAAAACAAAAGTGCGATATCAATATACAAAGAATTCAGCTCAGCATTCAAGAACAAAACATACTGATGTCAGACATACTTCATGATAGATCATGCTGAAAAAGGTGATATTGTTCTTGAATTTGTTTCTACTAACTTTCAATTTGCAGATATCTTCACTAAATCATTTCCAGATGAAATATTTTCAGCCTTAAGATTGGAATTGGGCGTGCTAATGAAAGATTCATTGGCTTAGGGGAAGAATCAGGTAATTATTATGTGTTTCAAATGTTTGAACTTATCTTTAAAGCCTTGCAAACATTTTCAAAGCTTTGAGTATATGTGCTTTCAATCATATAGCTTTTCAAGGACTTGAAACCAAATACATATTCTTGAAAACAAGACTGTATGCTAGTTAGTCAATAATTTGGATCTTTCAATTTTGTGTGTTATCTTTGTATATAATTGCTCAATGTTGCCCCTAAATTTTTCAAAAACCCTTTTTCGCCAAAATAGTATTATATCTTTTATTTTCTACGGCACACACAAAATTTGAATCTTTTTTATTCTGCAGATTTTCAAAGATTAGGAAGAATATTTAGTTTCCTTTTCAAATTGGAACTCTCTTCTATTTATCTTATTCTTTCTTTCTCTCCTTCGTATGTATCCTACCTATCTCTTCTTCTCCCCAAAACCATAATGAGCACTAGAAAATCCTCTGAAAGAATCAAGATGGCTGGTGGTTCAAAGGTTGGCACAGAGAGAAAAGAAAAGCCACTGTGGAAGAGGTTCAGACCATCAATGGGAATTCTAGTTCAAAGACTCCAACAGCAGAAGACATGGAACCTCCTCCTCCCAAGAAGAAGGCAAAGAAAGATCAGACACCAGTGTCCATCAAGAAGAAGAAGAAGACCGTGGAGTCTGTTCAAGACAAACAGAAATGGACTCAAACAACTAATGAGATACCTTGGATTTGATTTCAGAGATATACCTATGAAGTGTGAAAACAAAATGGCAAAATCAATTTCAAAGAATTCAGCTCAGCATTCAAGAACAAAGCATACTGATGTCAGACATACTTCATCATAGATCATGCTGAAAAAGGTGATATTGTTCTTGAATTTGTTTCTACTAACTTTCAATTTGCAGATATCTTCACTAAACCATTTCCAGATGAAAGATTTTCAGCCTTAAGATTGGAATTGGGCATGCTAAAGAAAGATTCATTGGCTTAGGGTAAGAATCAGGTAATTATTATGTGTTTCAAATGTTTGGACTGATCTTTAAGGCCTTGAAAACATTTTCAAAGTTTGAGTATATGTGCTTTCAATCATATAGCTTTTCAAGGACTTGAAACCAATCCATATTCTTGAAAATAAGACTGTATGCTAGTTAGTCAATAATTTGGATCTTTCAATTTTGTGTGTTATCTTTGTATATAATTGCTCAATGTTGCCCCTCAATTTTTCAAATACCCTTTTTGGCCAAAATAGTATTATATCTTTTATTTTCTACGGCACACACAAAATTTGAATCTTTTTTATTCTGCAGATTTTCAAAGATTAGGAAGAATATTTAGTTTCCTTTTCAAACTGGAACTCTCTTCTATTTATCTTATTCTTTCTTTCTCTCCTTCGTATGTATCCTACCTATCTCTTCTTCTCCCCAAAACCATAATGAGCACTAGAAAATCCTCTGAAAGAATCAAGATGGCTGGTGGTTCAAAGGTTGGCACAGAGAGAAAAGAAAGGCCACTGTGGAAGAGGTTCAGACCATCAATGGGGATTCTAGTTGAAAGACTCCAACCGCAGAAGACATGGAACCTCCTCCTCCCAAGAAGAAGGAAAAGAAAGATCAGACACCAATGTCCATCAAGAAGAAGAAGACAGTGGAGTCTTCTCAAGAAAAGCAGAAATGGATTCAGAAAAAAAATGAGATACCTTGGATTTGATTTCAGAGATATACCTATGAAGTGTGAAAACAAAAGTGCGATATCAATTACAAAGAATTCAGCTCAGCATTCAAGAACAAAACATACTGATGTCAGACATACTTCATGATAGATCATGCTGAAAAAGGTGATATTGTTCTTGAATTTGTTTCTACTAACTTTCAATTTGCAGATATCTTCACTAAACCATTTCCAGATGAAAGATTTTCAGCCTTAAGATTGGAATTTGGCATGCTAAAAAAAGAAGCATTGATTTAGGGGGAGAATTAGGTAATTATTATGTGTTTCAAATGTTTGAACTGATCTTCAAAGCCTTGAAAATATTTTCAAAGCTTTGAGTATATGTGCTTTCAATCATATAGCTTTTCAAGGCCTTGAAACCAATTTCATATCCTTGAAAATAAGACTGTATGCTAGTTAGTCAATAATTTCGATCTTTCAATGTTGGGTGTTATCTTTGTATATAATTGTTCAATGTTGCCACTCAACACATCAAATACCCTTTTTAGCCAAAATCGTACTATATCTTTCATTTTCAACGGCACACACAAAGTTTGTCTTTTTTATTCTGCAGATCTTCAAAGATTAGGACGAATATTTAGTTCCCTTTTCAAACTGAAACTATCTTCAATTATCTTCTTATTTCTTTCTTTATCTCCTTCTTATCTATCCTACCTCTCTCTTATTCTCCCCAAAACCATAATGAGCACTAGAAACGACTCGACAGAATCAAGATGGTTGGTGGTTCAATGGCTGGCACGAAGATAAAAGAAAGGCCACTGTGGAAGAGGTTCAGGCCATCAATGGGGATTCTAGTTCAAAGACTCCAACAGCAGAAGAAATGGAACATCCTCCTCCCAAGAAGAAGGCAGAGAAAGAACATACACCAGTGTCCATCAAGAAGAAGAAGAAGAAGACCGTGGAGTCTGCTCAAGACAAACAGAAATGGATTCAAACAACAAATGAGCTACCTTGGATTTGATTTCAGAGATATACCTATGAGGTGTGAAAACAAAAGTGCAATATCAATTTCAAATAATTCAGCTCAGCATTCAAGAACAAAGCATACTGATGTCAGACATCACTTCATCATGGATCATGCTCAAAAGGTGACATTGTTCTTGAATTTGTTTCTACTAACTTGCAATTTGCAGATACTTCACTAAAACATTTTCCAGATGAAAGATTCTCAGCCTTAAGATTGGAATTGGGCATGCTAAAGAAAGATTCATTGGCTTAGGGGAAGAATCAGGTAATTATTATGTGTTTCAAATGTTTGAACTGATCTTTAAAGCCTTGAAAACATTTTCAAAGCTTTGAGTATATGTGCTTTCAGTCATATAGCTTTTCAAGGACTTGAAACCAATTCCATATTCTTGAAAATAAGACTGTATGCTAGTTAGTCAATAATTTGGATATTTCATTTTTGTGTGTTATCTTTGTATATAATTGCTCAATGTTGCCCCTCAATTTTTCAAATACCCTGTTTGGCCAAAATAGTATTATATCTTTTATTTTCTACGGCACACACAAAATTTGAATCTTTTTTATTCTGCAGATCTTCAAAGATTAGGAAGAATATTTAGTTTCCTTTTCAAACTGGAACTCTCTTCTATTTATCTTATTCTTTCTTTCTCTCCTTCGTATCTATCCTACATCTCTCTTCTTCTCCCCAAAACCATAATGACCACTAGAAAAGCCTCTGAAAGAATCAAGATGGTTGGTGGTCGAAAGGCTGGCACAGAGAGAAAAGAAAGGCCACTGTGGAAGAGGTTCAGACCATCAGAGGGGATTCTAGTTCAAAGACTCCAACAGCAGAAGACATGTAACCTCCTCCACCGAAGAAGAAGGAAAAGAAAGATCAGACACCAGTGTCCATCAAGAAGAAGAAGACTGTGGAGTCTGCTCAAGAAAAGCAGAAATGGATTCAGAGAACAAATGAGATACCTTGGATTTGATTTCAGAGACATACCTATGAAGTGTGAAAACAAAAGTGCGATATCAATTACAAAGAATTCAGCTTAGCATTCAAGAACAAAGCATAGTGATGTCAGACATCACTTCATCAGAGATCATGCTGAAAAAGGTGATTTTGTTCTTGAATTTGTTTCTATAACTTGCAATTTGCATATATCTTCACTAAACCAATGCTAGATGAAAGATTCTCAACCTCAAGATTGGAATTGGGCATGCTAAAGAATGAAGAATTGGTTTAGGGGGAGAATCAGGAAATTATTATGTGTTTCTAATGTTTGAACTGATCTTCAAACCTTTGAAAATATTTTAAAAGCTTTGAGTATATGTGCTTTCAATCATATAGCTTTTCAAGGCCTTGAAACCAATTCCATATCCTTGAAAATCTTACTGTATGCTAGTTAGTCAATAATTTGGATCTTTCAATGTTGGGTGTTATCTTTTTATATAATTTCTCAATGTTGCCCCTCAACTTTTCGAATACCCTTTTTAGCCAAAATAGTATTATATCTTTCATTTTCAACGGCACACACAAAATTTGAATCTTTTTTATTATGCAGATCTTCAGAGATTAGGAAGAATATTTAGTTTCCTTTTCAAACTGAAACACTCTTCTATTATCTTCTTCTTTCTTACTCTCCTTCGTATCTATCCTACCTCTCTCTTCTTCTCCCCAAAAACCATAATGAGCACTAGAAAAGCCTCTGACAGAATCAAGATGGCTGGTGGTTCAATGGCTGGCACAGAGAGAAAAGAAAGGCCATTGTGGAAGAGGTTTATACCATCAATGGGGATTCTAGTTCAAAGACTCCAACAGCAGAATACATGGAACCTCCTCCTCCCAAGAAGAAGGCAAAGAAAGATCACACACCAGTGTCCATCAAGAAGAAGAAGAAGACCGTGGAGTCTGTTCAAGACAAACATAAATGGATTCAAACAACAAATGAGATACCTTGGATTTGATTTCAGAGATATACCTATGAAGTGTGAAAACAAAAGTGCAATTTCAATTTCAAAGAATTCAGCTCAGCATTCAAGAACAAAGCAATCTGATGTCAGACATCACTTCATCATAGATCATGCTGAAAAAGGTGATATTGTTCTTGAATTTGTTTCTACTAACTTGCAATTTGCAGATATCTTCACTAAACCATTGCTAGATGAAAGATTCTCAACCTTAAGATTGGAATTGGGCATGCTAAAGATAGAAGCATTGGTTTAGGGGGAGAATCAGGTAATTATTATGTGTTTCAAATGTTTGAACTGATCTTCGAAGCCTTGAAAATATTTTCAAATCTTTGAGTATATGTGCTTTCAATCATATAAATTTTCAAGGTCTTGAAACCAATTCCATATCCTTGAAAATAAGACTGTATGCTAGTTAGTCAATAATTTGGATCTTTTAATGTTGGGTGTTATCTTTGTATATAATTGCTCAATTTTTCCACTCAACTTTTCAAATACCCTTTTTAGCCAAAATATTATTATATCTTTCATTTTCAACGGCACACACAAAATTTAATTCATTTTTTATTCTGCAGATCTTCAAAGATTAGGAAGAATATTTAGTTTCCTTTTCAAACCGAAACTCTCTTCTATTATCTTCTTCTTTCTTTCTCTCCTTCGTATCTATCCAACCTCTCTCTTCTTCTCCCCAAAACCATAATGAGCACTAGAAAAGCCTCTGACAGAATCAAGATGGCTAGTGGTTCAATGGCTGGCTTAGAGAGAGAAGAAAGGCCACTGTGGAAGAGGTTTACACCATCAATGGGGATTCTAGTTCAAAGAGTCCAACTGCAGAAGACATGGAACCTCCTCTTCCGAAGAAGAAGGCAAAGAAAGATCAGACACTTGTGTTCATCTAGAAGATATAGAAGATCGTGGAGTCTGCTCAAGAAAAACAGAAATGGATTCAAACAACAAATGAGATACCTTGGATTTGTTTTCAAAGATATACCTATGAAGTGTGAAAACAAAAGTGCAATATCAATTACAGAGAATTCATCTCAGCATTCAAGAACGAATCATACTGATGTCAGACATCACTTCATCATAGATCATGCTGAAAAAAGGTAATATTGTTCTTGAATTTGTTTCTACTAACTTGCAATTTGCAGATATCTTTACTAAACCATTGCCAGATGAAAGATTCTCAGCCTTAAGATTGGAATTGGGCATGCTAAAGAAAGATGCATTGGTTTAGGGGGAGAATCAGGTAATTATTATGTGTTTCAAATGTTTGAACTGATCTTCAAAGCCTTGAAAATCTTTTCAATGCTTTGAGTATATGTTCTTTCAATAATATAGCTTTTCAAGAACTTGAAACCAATTCCATATCCTTGAAAATAAGACTGTATGCTAGTTGGTCAATAAATTGGATCTTTCAATCTTAGATGTTATCTTTGTATATAATTGCTCAATGTTTCCCCTCAATCTTTCAAATACCATTTTTAGCCAAAATAGTATTATATCTTTTATTTTCAACGGCACACACAAAATTTGAATCTTTTTTATTCTGCAGATCTTCAAAGATTAGGAAGAATATTTAGTTTCCTTTTCAAACTGAAACTCTCTTCTATTTATCTTCTTCTTTATTTCTCTCCTTTGTATCTATCCTACCTCTCTCTTCTTCTCCCCAAAACCATAATGAGCACTAGAAAAGACTCTGACAGAATCAAGATGGCTGGTGGTTCATAGGGTGGCACATAGAGAAAAGAGAGGCCACTGTGGAAGAGGTTCAGACCATCAGTGGGGATTCTAGTTCAAAGACTCCAACAGCAGAAGACATGGAACCTCCTCCTCCCAAGAAGAAGGCAAAGAAAGATCAGACACCAGTGTCCATCAAGAAGAAGAAGACAATATAGTCTGCTCAAGAAAAACAAAAATGGATTTAGATTGGCAGCCCTAAAAAGGTTAAGAAGTAGGCTGACAAAGTAGACAAAGGCAAAGGAAAAGAGAAAGTGACAGAGGATGAACCAGAGGATGAACTAGAGGAGAACATTGAGAAGGCACTATAGATCTATTCAGAGAAGATGAAATCCACTGGTAAGAAATCATCCCTTGATAATACATGGTTCATTACTCATGTTGCGAGAGGTCAATGGCTAGATGGATTTTCTTCTAGACAAGAGCATTATGTAGTATGATTAGTGTTTCTATGTTACATGGTATGAATTTGAAGTGTATCAAAATGTTGAAGAAAAGCTCTCTTTGTTTTGTTCTAAACCCTCCAGAGTTAGCCTAACCCAGACTCACCAGATTCTTCTACCTAAACATGAAGCAACTTAGGAAAATTGTAAATCTTGTAACTAGACCAAAGTTGCTGGCATTGATATGGAACTAGAATACTCTGAGTTTGCCAATGTTCTAGGTTGTCCTAAGAGGTATGATACCAGTAACTACCCTCCAAAGAGTGAAGCCCTGAAACTAGCTAAAGAAGAGTTATTTCTACCCAATACACCTACCTCATCCAAGCAGTTAACAAACTCTGTGCTGACTGTTAAATCCCAAATTTTTTTTACAATCTTGATGAGATGTGTAATACCAAGGGAATACTCAAAGGAGCTGATCAATGATAGGGTGTTGCACTTAATGTATTTGGTTATGCATGGTTATGAAATTGATCTTCCAAAGCTTGTATTGGAACACATGCCGTATAGCCAAACCAATCAGAGAAAACACCCCTTGCCATATGCCAACTTGCTCACCTCTTTCTTCCAACACTTTGAAATTCCAATTGATAGTGAAGTGACTATCACTACTGGGTTTGGTATGCTTAATGAGAAGGCATTTGAGAAGATTGGAGTGGTGAAAACCAGTGCTAAGACTTGGAAGTTATACTCAGATTTGACAGAGGAAGAGTTGGGTTGCAAGAAATTTCTATAACCCAAGACCTTGACCCCTACCTCAAGCGAAACCTCTCAGCCTCAAGATAACCCCTTGTTTCTTCAGATGCTGAAAGAACATTAGATGGACATTGATGAAGTGAAGGAGAATCAACATGGGTTTGACACAAATCTTAGGCATGTGAAGTACATGGTTGAAAACATGTTCAGAAGCATGACAGTGTTTGATGTGCCTGAAGAAGTTTCTCAAGCTGCAAAGAGTACCAAAATGTCTTATTCAGCAAAGGATCTTCAGAGTGAACACTCAAATCAGGAAGAGGCTGCTCAGGTAAAAGATAAATGAAAGCAGGTGGTTGAAGAACTAGTTGCAGATCAAGAGGAAGAAGTGGACAGTCCAGATTCAACAGCACTTCTTATAGATCTCAAGAAGAAGAAATCAAAGAACTCAAACTATTCCAGAAATTGTGACAACTGCTGATTTGTTTGAGGGATAAGGTGAAGCTGATGATGATGTGGCTCACAAGAAGAAGATCAGGTTGATGATGATGAGGGAAATAGTCTGGAAGAAGATGCAGAGCAGCAAGTAGATGAATACCCAACTCCTGAACTCTTGCCTACTCTTTCTTATCCTTTTCAAGGCCTTGAAATCCTTTTCAAAGTCTTGAAAATTCTATCTTTTCAAACAGTCTTTTAAATTCTTTCCAAAATTTTTGATCCAACATCTTCTCATTCTTTTTTGATGAAATTTAAAAAGGGGGAGAAATCTAGGTTTTTATTTGTTTTATTTGCTTTCTAGGAGATCTGACCTGGTTTGGGTTTTTTGTCAGTAGATTTAATTATCTGAACTTTGATGTTATGTGGTACTTTCAGCAAATTAATAAGTTGGATTGTTTTTGGATATCATGTACTATATTTGACTATATGCTAATGAGTATTTTTTATAGAATCACTATGTCAAACAGATTGTGGTTTGTCTTTCATCAAGGAGATATTGTAAGTTCAATTCAGGTTCAAGACTTGAAATAGCTAGTCTATTTCAAGGCCTTGAAGCAGCTTTCAAAGCCTTGAAACTGGTTGTTCTTTATATGCATGAACTTAGGGGGAGTTTCTGATCTTAATCCAACCCCTAAACCCCTGTGCTTGATTAGTTGATACTTGATGATGAAAGACAAAGTATTTTGACACAATTTACAGTATCTAACATCAACTGCTTGACTCAGTTTTTTGCATGGATTTTTGTTTCCAATTTTTCTGGATTTGTTTCCTAACCTGCGTATTGCAGGAAAGGAATTTAGATGATGAATTGATTATGTGATCAATCCTGCTGTGTTTGGAAGTTTCCTAGCACATGTTCATACAAAATTAAATCAGTATCCTTGAAGATATTGATCAAATTATCCGTCGGAGAAGCTTTTAGAGAAGTCAAAGTTGAAGCTACAAAATAGGAAGTTTGTTAAAGAGAAGATCCTGAAGATCTTCATTTCAAAATACTCTATAAAAAGAGGGAAAGCTCAAGCATTGCAACGGGAAAACAAATTAGCAGAGACACTCAGAAACACTCAAGGATTGACAAGCAACAAAGAAGCAGATTCATCTTTCTCAATCCAATCATTAGAAGAACACAACATACTCACTGCAGATTCAGTTCTAGTGTTCTTCTCTTCTGAACTTCATTTGTATATCTTTCTGATAATACTTCTAGTTCTTATTCCCAAGGATTGATCAAAGTGAACAATAGAGAATTCTTAGTTAATCAGATAGCAAGAGCAGGTACTAGATAGGTTAGTGAGAACCACAAGCTGTAATATAGTAAGGCATCTCTATGTGCTTGAGTTCTAGGGCTTACCTGTGAATCAATAAGAATTGTGTTGAAAATCCTGCAGGGAAAATATCACTGAGGTAGAGACGTAGGTCCAAGTGGACTGACCTCTATATATCTTTTTTCTCTTGCATTTACTTTTCAGTTTCATATTTAGAACTGTTGCAGCATTCACAATAGTTTCATGTCAAGGGTTTGAAACTCATTTAAAGGCGTTGAAATAGACTTATTCTTTTTTACTCTAACTGTTTTCATTCCAAGGACTTGAAACTCATTTCAAATCCTTGAATCACTTTACAAATCTTTTGAAACCACTATTATTGCATTTTTAGCAATAGTTTGCATACTCTATTCAACCCCCCCCCCCTTCTAGAGTTTTGATCCTGCATTTCTACCTTCTGTACACCTCTTCACATGTATACAGTACATCTGAGAAACCAAACTCCATCAAATCGCAAGTATTTAGGACTTGGATAAGAGGCACAATCTGGCTGAAGTGGACGTCCCGTCCACCTTCTTTTTCCAAACTCTACGTGAATGAATTGAAGTCTCCTACCACTAGCCACAATTTAGGCTGTTGTGGTTTCAAAAGTTTAATTAGTTCTCATGAATTCTGTCATTGACTTGCTTAGGGGTCCTCATAAAACCCTGTTAGCATCCACTCCTCGTCATGGTTATCGTTTCATACCCAACCAATAATGAAGTATTTACTCGAAAGGAAAATATTGAATTTACCATTATGGTACCACAAAATGACAAAAATCCACTCTGTCCCACATTACTGACGTGGAACTCATTATGAAAGTTAAACTTTTATTGTAGTTTATCCGTCCTTGCTGCATCTAGTCTTGTTTCAATTAGAAATACAAAATCGGGCTCTTGACTCCTCACTTTGTCGTGAATATTTAGGAATGTGTTCGGGTTCCCAAGCCCTCGCACATTCTAACTGAATATATTCATTGAGGATGGCGACGCTGTTCAGCAGCCGTCACCGTAAAAGTAGCTAGTGCCGAGTAGGGCACTGATTGGTTGCTCCCTTCATTGCTTTGACCTTATTCCTCATAGTTCAGATTTCGCCGTTTTTGTTCGTAAAGGCTTCTAGACCAGATTTGTTTGGAGGAGGAGAAAAGTATGTCGTTGAGCCTTTTCTTTGGGTATTTAGAGATCCTTGTTTGCTTGGTCTTTTGCTTTATTTCTATCCATCTCTTTCCAGCTGGATTTTCCCTTCCACGAGTTCTTTTTAAGTGATTGAATCCTTTCTTTCATCGATACTGCCTTGTTTCCTTTGTTTCCCGCGTCTGGACTGTGAGGTATATCCATATCTTCTAGCTTTTCCCCAACACTAGGCTCATGAGATGTTAGGAAGAGCTTCTTGGTAAACATGTGTGCCAGTGTTGCCAAAAATGTTTCAATGGGGTTTGGTTATGGTTCGCCTTCCACTGTGTGGGGATTAGTGTTCTCTTGATCCGTAATTTCAGTGATCTTTACTGAGGAGTGGGAGTTACCCGTGTGTATAGCATGCGAAGCATGGGGATTTTTATAGTTTTTTATTTCTGAACGAGTCACTTGTGGTGGGACTTCTCTATCTGCGCCATTGTCTTCTTCCTCGAGATGAGCTCCCTCTTCCCCATTTGCTTCAAAGTCAGAAGCTTGTTCATATTGGCCACGATTTTTAGCTTTTGTTTGCACCCTTTTTCTTGCGAGGTGAAACAAAAGCCAGTCCCCGTAGCCTTTTTCATTAATTTCTTTCTCCCGAGTTCTCACCTCGTGGCATTGTTTACCTTCATGGGTAATACTCGTGCACCATCACCAAAGTGCAGAGATTCTTTCATAGCGAAAGTCGAGCCAGACTTTTCCTTCCGGATTAGGGTATGGACGCCTCGTTCTAATGGTTCAGTAACAGGAAGGCAAACCCTGAAATAATGTCATTGATTCCCTCTTCGCTTTGAATCACGTTGTCCGTATCAATAACTTCTCCTATCTCGCCTGCATTTTTTTTCAGAGCTTCTTTGTTTACCATTTGTATTGGAAGGTTTAGTATTTGGATCCAAACATCAAATCCACCAAAAGCAACATTCTTGGTTGGTTCTCCCGGTGGCCAAGGCTTTAGCAGAAGTACTTTTTTTGTTGAAAAAAAGTACTTCTCCAGCATCAACCCGATCCATAGAGACATGGTCGGGGAAATCAAAGAGAAAGGTGTTGAAATATACCTCAAATATTTTGACTCGCCTCCGTCGAGATCTGACTGAACGTGTTCCTCATCACCTTGGCGTTTATTGGTTCTTGGGATGCAAACATGCCTATCAAACATGATTGGAAGTTTGCCTCCACTTTGTAACAGTACTTGTCGTCAAACACAAAAGTCCGACTCTCTTTTGCAATGTACCCATGGCTTGCTTCTTCTGTTCCTTCTTCGATCCCTCCATGTGTGTCTTGTTTCATTGCTCCGATCCTCCCATCATGGTCGCTGTCGAATCCTTCTGCAGTTTCCTAGGTTTTTTATCGCCTCTGATATACACGAAGCACTCGAGACTAAAAAACTTTGTTATTGAGATATTAACTTCAGATATCTATAAATCTTCCTTGTCTTAACAGACTGACAATTACATGTTTCTTTTCTTGATAAGGACATTACTTATTTCGATGAAGAACAATTTATCATTAACTATTTTTCATTCTCTTTCTCATCTTTCTCTACATATTTCTTTGGGTCAATTACTTATTATCCACTTCTAGTATAGTGTAATTATCCATGTTCCACCCCTACTTTCAAAACTCTCTTATTACCACCTCCGGTTTGTGATTGTTAACAATTAGAAACTGGAGTAATTTCCGTCCAAACTTTTCCGTAAGTTAACGGTTTTTAGGGGGCAAAGTTGTCCAATCGATTAAAACATGAACACGAAGAACAAAACACCCTCTGATGCTGCGCCACCACCATCTCCGCCAGCTTGATCCCAGAAACCGGCGACCACCACCACAATCTCCGCCACATCTATCTCATCAACCCCGGAATCTCCACCTTCAACATCTCTTTCTTCAACATTAACCCCAAATCTCCGCCTTCAACATCCTTCAAACTCGACCAATTGCAATCAATCCGAGAAATCACCAAACCATACCAAAACAGAATAAATAGCAAACCCAGAAACCCAATCGACGTCCCATCCATTACAGATAGAGAGAGAAAGCCGGATCGAGAGAGAGAGATATAATCGGGAGAGGAAGAGGAAGAGGCCGAGCAATCTACAGATCACCTTCGGTCGAGCATCCAACTCCGATCAACCATTAAGACCGACCACAATATGCTCACAAACACAGTCGGTCATTAACGGCGGCGAATCCTCCCCCTCCAGAGCCGACCTAAAAGTCTGCAAACCATTGTTTTCACAGCCATTGAGAGAGAACGAGGAGAGATGGATAAGAGAATGGGAGAGAGTAATAGATGGACAGATAGAGAGACCGAGTTTGAGGTAGAGAGAGAGAGAGAGAAATAGAACTGAGTTGAGAGAAAAGAAAACAGATCGAATTCTTTCAATCCCACTGAATCTTCTGGGTTTTTTAACACTTCGTTTCTTTTTGTTTTTTTTTTTCTTTTTATTCTTTCAATCCTGTTCTCTTTCTCTGTTGTTTGTTGTTCTTTAGTTTTTTCTTCTATTTTCTTCATTTTGTTCTTTTTTTTTCTTTTTTCTTAATTTAATTTATTATTTGGTGGACATTTATACCCTTAACAGGGTTAATTTTTTTGACAGAAAATTTACCCAGTTGTTGATTGCTATCAATTAGAAACTGGAGGTTGAAATATGTGGGTTTCAAAATTGGGAGGGGTAGGTGGATCATTACCCTAAACTGGAAGTATTGAATAAGTAATTGACCCTATTTTTTTTCTCTCTCGTCAAAGCACAATTGTTTCTTACGCTTTAAAATATAATAATATGTTAGCGGACACTATAAATATGTTTTTCTATTAATCAACTCATTTACCTAATTAAAAAGGATATTGCTCATGTAAACAATCCACAAGATGCAGCCATTATGAAAACCTTAGCAATACAGAGTGTCGACTGAAGGTACTGCAAATTGGATATCTTGTGCACCTCTAGATATGCAAGGAAATTCAGCAAATTAATTTGTGTTGTGGGTTTGTAATACAAATTAATTACTACTTCCCTTGGATAAAACATACACGGGTCTTGCATGAAATTATCGCTGGAGAGTCTACCAAACCATGATTTTATGTGATCTTTGTGTTTGAGAACTAGATTAAAGGGATGGGTAGCTACATCTTGTGGGACACACTATGGCGGACCCATAATTTTGATTCAGCGGCCAACTTTTTTTTTTTTTTTTTTTAGGGAGAAAAATCAATATACTAATTGGGTAGTCGAACCCAGTAAATCGCCATCAAATATTAATCTGCCAGGAACAAAAGCATTTTGGTTCTCTGAAATCACGGTGGCACGAATAGTCATCAGTCGGTTAACCAACACCTTAGAAATAATCTTATAAACCGTGTTACAAAGATTAATAGGACACAAATCAGTAGCTCTCCTAAATTGCTTCACTTTAGGAATAAGGGTAATAATAGTTTGATTGTATCGGGAGATATCTCCTTCCCGGTTAATAATATTAAGGCATACACCTTCAACTTCCTCGCCGATAATAGACCAATATTTCTGATAGAATAAAGCAGGGAAATCGTCCGGACCTGTTGCCTTGATTGGAGGGAATTTCTTCCGAGCCAACCGAATATCCTCCACAGTGAACGGTTGATTCATATAGGCTCTCTGTTCAAGAGAAACAATATCTTCAATACCTGGCATAAGTGGTTCCATCTGCTGTCTGGTTGGCTGAGAAGACTCAAATATCTGCTGAAAATAGTTCTCCAAAATGGAGATTACCTGATGAGGCTCATCATGCCATACCCCTTCAGAATTTTCTAGACCACATATGCGATTTTGGGCCCAGCAAATAGAGGATTTCCGATGAAAAAACCATGTATTCTGGTCGCCTTTCTGCATCCAGGTTACTCTAGATCGTTGCCGCCACATATCCTCTTACCGAAGACGAATTTGGAGAATGTGGTTCCGAAATTTCTTCGACTCCTATATAACTTCAGAATTTTGCGAGCAGGCTTGTAGTTCCTGCAACTTTGATCTCAAATCACCTAATTGTTTCTTCACTTGACCGAAAGACGACTGTTCCCAATGCTTCAAGGCCTCGGCAATATCAGAGAGTTTTCCGTCTATCCCTCTGCCCGAACTTAACCATTAATCTTGAATCACTTTCTTGCACCCCTCATGATGAATTCAAATAGCTTCAAACTGAAAGTGTCTACAAATCTTACAAGTTGAGTTGTAAGAACTAGACCAGCGGACCTCGAGAGGCACATGATCGGAGATCTCAGCTACCAGATGCTTCACACGGGCCTCCCATAGGTTTCGGACCACTCAGTTGTAGCTAGGAACATATATCCCCTTCTCCGTTTCTACAGGTCAAAACACGAACTTGAGAAACCCATGTCTCTTTGTTGCAGATGTTGAATGACGCTTCTGAAACCCTCCACATGGCTACGGGTCTCCCCCCTTCCTTATCCAAGACGGACACAAAAGCTTTAAAATTGCCTACCACACACTAAGGCTGATTGGGCTTACTCAGCTTTTCTAACAAACGCCAAGAATGATGACGTTCATCCATGTTCGGATCTCCGTAGAAACCCATTAAAAACCATGATCCTGACCATCCACAATAGAGAAAGTACCATGAGTATGGAAAAAATACCAATTAATAAGTTTGAAACAAACCGTATCGTCCCACAAGAGGGATAATTCCCCACTTCGTCATCCCCCGCTTCCATTGCAATCCATGAAAATGCAATTGATGAACCCTAACTTTTTCTGGATCCACTCAAGCTCGTTTGCATAATTTTTGGTCTCCATTAAAAAGACCAGGTTCGGCTTTCTTCTCCTTACTAGATCGCAAAGAGAAGCAATGCTACGGGGTTGCCAATCCCCCGTACGATCTAGCTCAGAAGATTCATTGCGTCTGGATAGGCTGTCCCGCAGCCTTAGCCAATATCACGTTTGGGTTCTTTGAGGCTACCCGATCCTGTGTTGGAATATGTGATTCAGAAACCTGTGTTGCAATCCTACTAGACTTGTTGAGACCATTTATCCCCTCTGAATTAGCTACCTTTGCCTCATTGATCTTTAGTGAATAAGAGTTTGTACGGTCAATCTGACCAGCAGTAACCTGTGGGTATGATCCTCTCCCGAACCCACTGGTGAAAGAGTTGTTGCCACCCCTAGAAAAGTGTGGTCAACGACCACCCGCCGGAGAAGCCGTGTCTTCGTTGTAGTACCCAGCCCCTGAGCCTCTGCCACCTCTTCTTCCCCTTCCTCTAAGACCACCCTTACCTCTTCCACGATTAAGCGACTGTCCTCCCTGTTTAGCCTTTGGATTTGGCGAAGGGTTTTTTTCAGCTAGCTTCCGTTTGGACCGAGAAGAAGCTGTATCTGCCACAAAAACCCCTTTTCCTTTTTGTTCTGCTAATTTTTTCCCGAAATTGTATTGGCATCTTTCAAAACTTCCTTAGCAAGTGGGTTGTCGAACGACTTCATCTTGTTCTTCTCCCCAGGAGAATCTCTGTTCTCATCTTCGTTCATATCCATGGGTAGGTTGTCCCCATCACTAAAAACCCATTCTTCATCCTCCGAACTCATTGTTGCTGAGTTTTCTTCTCCAATTACATTGTCACCTTCATCCTTCTCTTGTCCCTTCTCCGTTTCTTCGGGCATTGAATCAAATAGCCTTCTCCTCGGGGGTGGTTTGAACAATAACCACTCCCCATAACCCGGATTTTGTTGAGGCAGTAACTCTAGTTCTGGTGGCGGTTTGCAAGCTTCTGTACCATGCCATATCTTTCCATACCATGAACATAATGAGGGTATTCACTCATACTTGAAGTCCAGCCACATGTTTTCACTGAGCACCATTATATGGCCTCCTCGTTTGAGTGGTTTGTTAATATCGAGTCTAACCCTAGCCCTCATGTATTCTCCTCCTTCACACGTTAGAACCCTAGGATCAGTAAATAGCACCATTCCCATCCTTCTTACCGCCTTCCCAAGACCGTCTTCATTCTGTAGAAACCATGGGAGATTTCTAACTTGGACCCACACGTCAAATGTATCAAACTTAACAATGTCCGTTCTTGCAGAGACCTCCCATATTTTTAGTAGAAGCAAATTATCATCAAAGAGCCATAGACCTCCTTGAAGAACTGAATCTTTTGACTCTTCTGAGGGGAACTGGAAAATAAAACTATTCGGACTAGTTTCATGAATGCTGATTTTGTCACCTTCCGACCAGATTTCTTGAATTAAATTTTCATCGCCCAAACGTTGAAACGTATTGGTTGAAGAAAGGCACCAACCAAGAAAGGGCCACGACCATCAATGGCTTTCAAACAATAATCATTATCAAAGATTTTGACTTCTTCCTCCTCAAGATTTAGTTTTCCAAACAAGTGGTCCAACACTTTACTACCCTCCATACAGGGACGGACCCAGAAATACTTTGTAGGGGGGGCCAAGGTAAATAGTCTCAAAGTTGGAGGGGGCCACCAGTACAAAAATAATATGTATGTGATTGTAACCCATTAGATGACTACTTCTAAGCCAAAAGGTAGGGGGGCCATGGCCCATGCTACCATACACACAGTTCCATCCTTTCCTCCATAGCAGGAGGAAGAGTTGCAAGAAAGAGGTGGAGCTCTCAGCCTTGAATCCCCGAGCCTACAGAAGAAGCTTCGTGCTTAGATCACTGTAGACTATTGCACCGGTGTAAACCATAGATCGCTTTCTAAGTCGCCTCTGAATCGCCTTGGAATCTCTGAAAACCTCGGGGCTAACTTGAAGTATCACATCATACACAAAACAATACTCAATATAAATAAGTAAAGTTGTTATTAATCCAATTGTTTTTAATGTATTTTAACCATATAGACAGTATAATAGAACTTTTTATATGTATGCTTTTCAAATAGAAATTTTGACAATTAAAAAACCCGAGAAGACTATTGTTTTTTTTCTCAGGGTTCATAGATATCAATGTTAAACATTCGAATTCTGGCAGACCAAAACGTGTAATAATCTGATTTTCTATAGGTCGAACTATTAGTATTTTTACTCAGAGTCCGTTTGGCAATGCTTTTTCTTTTTAGAACGTTGTTTTTTTTAATCTAAAAGCAGTATTAATGTGTTTGGTAAAATTATTATTATTTTCTGTTGTCTGGAAAGCAGTTGCTTCCTCACAGCAGCTTTTGAAAAGCATGGGAGGGATTGCTTTCTAGGACCTGCTTTTCGATAAATGTATTGTTTGAATTTCTTATCCATTGAAAAATATGAACAATTATTTATTGTAATTAAACTATTATTATAACATATCCAATAGTGTCATTTCGACAATAACAACAACTCTAAAGCACTATTTACTTAACACCAAAAGTCAAAAGTGATTTCCCGCAGCAGTTTAAATACGGAGTACACCAAATATATTTTGCTTCGATTCCCACATCAACTTTCTCGCAGTACTTCCTACATAGCAAATTTCTAAAACGCCACAGTATTGCCAAACTAGCCCTAAGAAACCTTAACTTAAATGAGGGTATTTGTGTTATTTAAAAACTTTGGAGGGGTTGTGACTCCCGCCGACCATCCCCTAGGTCCGGCCTTTGGCCACAAGATCGCAATGTCAGAGTAACTAGAGAGTGTAGGAGATCATAGAGAATCCACTACTTTGTCCTCTACGAAAAGCTACCAAAAACATCCGAAGGGAAAGATACCAAAACCACCCCAAGGGGTTTACCTATTTTTGGAGGCTTTGGACTTAAGGGTTTTTTTCTTGATGTCTCAGGTTTAAACCCCACGACAATCTGTAGTTCTTGGTGTCACGTCGATTTAGTCGAGGTGCACACAAGCTGGCCAGACACTAGAGAATACCTTTATTTTAGATAAACATGAGTGGTTTCAAGGATGACATGTGTTCGTGGGTTCAAACTTGAGAACTAAGGGAATAAGACCCTTAAATTTAACACCTCACCTACTAGGCCAATCCCTTGGGTTCTATGACATCTATATAGGAATTCAGCTAGGTTTTTCCCTCCAAAAAAATCTCAAAGAGAAGATCATAGCCATCTAATCCCTAAAAATGTCTTGAGACATTATGGTGTGTTGATTTGATTAATCATTTCTTTTTCTTACACCAGTCACTAAAAATCAAGTCGGTTAAAGTAAACCAGAGGTAAGATATTATCTTTAAGTATGTTCTAAAAATCTTCATCTTATCTCATTAAGTATTGAGTGTAATCTTCGTTAATTATCTATTGACACAAAAAATCTGAATATTCATTTCTAATATCAATATACTTTTAAATCAATTAAATAAGTCGAATAATATCTAAGTGCCCTACGGGCATGGGTTATTTTCTAGTATTTTTATTAGCTAAAATATCAATTTATTAACATCAAGCAATTCAACGAGACTTCAAAAATGAGGTCGTAAAATTATTACAAACTTCTAGTTAACGACTTTTTCATTGGATATAATTAATAATTGAAGGAAGATATGGCTCGTCTAGTCCGCCGGAAAGAGATGAGAGAGTAAAGAGAAATAATTTGAAGAACAATCACAAAAAATCGATGTAATATCTTGTTTTATTATTAGGGGTAAACTGCTAATTTATGAGAGAAATTCAATTTTTATTACCAATGATGTGTTGGGTAACTTTTTGCGTTCAAGATATAGATGGGAACTCGTATATTAATTCTAAAAAACAATATAGTTGTTAAGTAATTGTTTTTAACATTTTATTCATTTTATGTTAAGTGATAAAATGTCTAGTATAATAGTGTGCCATACACACAAGATCTCCCTAGCCAATGGTGCTCCCAAAACAATATAGCTTAACTATTAAAAAAAGGGAGAAAACCCACGTTTTTCAACAACCTGCCTTTTTTTTGGGAAACACAACCTGCAAACACACTCTTTTCTCATATTTTCCTTCTTCTTATTTATATTCTTCTCCTTTTCTTCTTCGGCAAAACGCACCATCATCACCAACACCACAACAACCACAACCTCCACTACCCCTCACTGCTCTCTTCCTCACCATATCCCTCTCTTTCTCTTGGTTACCAAGCAACAGCCGCAACAGTTGATAGCAGCGGCCAGAGGCCTGCCAGGACCACTGCTGCCACAGTCGGGAAACCACCCGCTGGACCACCACCACCGCCACCTACCTCTCTCTGTCAAGACCCCTCTGATCTTCCTCCCTCCATTTCTAGCGACCAGAAGACACATCAGAAGCAACAACAAGCAGCAGAAGAGAGGCCCTCACCTATTAGGGCCGCCGCTGCCATTCTTACCAGCGAGTTTTGAGCCGACCAATCCGGTGGTACCAATCTCCAAGCAATGGTCCCTATTAACTCCCAAGCCTCCAAGGACAACGAAGACAACCTCCATCGCCACCAAAAGTGACCGGATATTTCCCGTCGACCATCATTTTCAAGCTCGCCGGCGATGAAGCTCGTCCCGAGCTATCCGGAGCGACCATCCCCTCCCGTTGCTTCCAATCAGCTTCTGAGAGTCCAAGGATTCTAGAATCACCAACAAAATGAGCCCAGAACGATGGATTGATCGCCTTCAATCATCACCTCCTACCACCACATTCGAGTACGAGACCCGCTTCGTCTCTTGACCATTTATCGCGATTTTTTCGCTTAGATAAACTCTAAATTGCCCTCTAGTTCATTTTTTTTCATCAAAATCTGATCTTGATGGCTCTAGATTGAATTGGGTTGTTGGGTTGATGATTTTGATGCGTATGTTAATGTGGGGGGGGGGGGGGGTAATTTATGTTGTGACATCCCACATAATTAAGTTCAATTAGGAGTTAATTTGATTTAGTTATTAATGTTTTGAGCTTATTAAGTTGGATGGTAGAACTTACATATTGGTTCCCTATAATCTTAATTTTAACAATTACTTAATTGTTATGAAATATTAAATCTAGACAAGTAGTAAAGTATGTATGTATTTCTAGTATGTGTAGAGGTATTGCCACAGTATGTATACCTTGAATGTATATCTAGTGTAGGGGGTTAGACACATAGTTACCTATCACTAGGAAAGCTATCTATCTATGTATGGTCACATCATGACTACTTGTGTTTCACACCATAGACTTGTCTCATTTACACTCTTTCCTAGCCATCTTGTTCAATGAATCAAATCTTTCATGTGCAATCCCGGATTTGAGCAAAGAAGCAAAAAAAACATGGTCAAAACTTGGTATTTTGCCATACTATGAGTGTAAAATTTGTGGAGGTTGGATACCTATCAACCCTAGACCCATTTTTAAATGTTACTCCACATATTAAACTCAAAAGATGGTAGCAAATGTGTCATCTTTTTGTTGTCCCAAAGTGCCTAGCTATGACCATGCTAGGACATTTCTTGCAAGCAAGTGTGACATAACAATGCACCATGTCCCTTGAGAATCTTTAACGCATTGTAGTTCAGCTCATCCCCCTCATTTCTCACACCCCCATCTCTCTCTAAGAGTCACAAGAAGTCATCTTCTTTCAGAAAAGAAGCTCAACCCGTTTTTGTGCAAAAACCTCCACAAAACACCACCAAAACTTCATATTCTAGCAACCGAATCATGAAAAATTTGTCTCCAAGCTAAACACAACCTTGGTGGGGACTTCTTCCTTCATCCTACCCATGGATTGAAGCTTACAATCACTCTTTTGCTCACTATTCCTAATCTTTGAGGTAAATTGTTGATCTATTCTTTGATTCTTGCATATTCTTGTTTCTAGATTCTATTACTATGGTAACTCATCTAAGAATGTCCTTGCATGTGTCTATTTTTGTATCTTCTTGTGGATTCATGGGTTCATCCACATGGAGGAAGGTTTAGAAGAAGTTCATGTCTCAAAAGATGAGAGTTGTCCTTGATTTCCCTATTTCATACTCTTCATCCTTCCAAATCATGTGTTTTTGCTCATCCATGAAGACTATATGCTGCATATAGACTTGCATGTGTCTCTTTCATTCATTCTTATATCGAAAATGAAGTGGTTTCACATACTTACTCGAAGAAATTTTGATTCAAAAGAAAATTTGGTCTTGTAATGATTCTCTGTTTTCGGACAGAATCTGTGACCTGACTTTGAGAGGCCACATCTCACTCATAAAGATTCGGCTTGTGCTCTACCTTATATTTTTTCGAAGCCCTGTGTGTCTAATCTCATCTCCAATTGGTCTCATGTCAAAATTCATTGTAAATATTCTGGAATGTCCGTTTTCGTAAAGTGTGTCTGGGCTGGTAATTAGGCTCGGGCAGATTGTGTCACCCGACTTTGAGAGGTCACTACTCCCACATACGAGCTTATATTTTGCTAAAATTTATATCTTTATGAATCTCTATGTGTCTACTTTCATAATTAATTGTTTTCATGCCAAAAAGACTTTTAAATTTTCGTTAATGTGAGTTTTCGTAAACTGTATCAAGGCTGGAGAGTGGGTTCGGACTGATTGTGTCACCCAAGTTTGTGAGGTCATTACTCCCTCATACGAGCTTGTATTTCGCTCTGTCTTATACCGATTCGAAATTCTGTGTGTCTAATTTCATTTCCAGTTTGATTCATGTCAATATTCATTATATATCATTCGAAATTCCAGTTTTCGTAAAGTGTGTCAAATCTGAAAAGTCTGTTTCTCGCCGAGTGGCATATGCTACTTTAGAGAACATTATTCATTCGTTCATTCAAGTTAGGGGGACATAATAATCATAGTACAGCGCATCTTATGAACCTTATTAGTAACATATAGCCACTAGGAATCACTTGAACTGATGTTGGCTTGTCCTTACGTGTTGAATTGCTATTTGTAGAGCCTCCTTCTTAGCTTTGCTCTTGGATTCCCGTATCGGTCGCTAGGAAGGATTTTATAAGCTAGGACTCGAGGTGAGTACTTACCCAAACCTTTGGTAGTGCTATCTTCATATATTAACTATTTATGGGCTATGAGGTTGATATTGTGAAACTTGTGAATGGTGGAATGTGTTTTGATAACCACTTGGTGATTTGTATCTTTTGATTGGAGATATAGCCCATGTTTTAAAGCATGTTTATAAACGAAATTTGCTAAACTGAAATTCCATCATATGCATTATAAACTTTTGGCCGAGATGGTTGCCTAAATGACACTGTTGGACAGTACACTAACGGTGGGGGACAATACACCGGAGGTCGATGCCCTGTCCTTGGGATATAATATGGGATGAGCTGTTAACATGTGTGTTGTCATGACTTGTCGACTATGTTTTGTCCGAGGTAGCGATTCTACGCGGACTCGCCACATCGAGGTGGATATTCTAAACATTTTCACTCTCATCCTCATGGTACGAGTTAGCCTTGGTGGCGTGTGACGCCTCGTTCCCGTTTAATTACTTTATTAATCGGGGTCGCGGGAGCGGGGTGCCACATATGTAGTTTCAGAAAAGTTGAGGGTGACTAGTATATCATATAAAAATTACATGTGTAGTAGGGGTGTAATTAATTGTCTTTTATGAAAACTTGGGGGATCCAATCGTTTTTTAAAAAAACTGTATATAAAATATGAAATTAAAAAATACAAATTTTGGATTAAAATTATTTCCTCTTATTTCTAGATACTGTCTTAATTATGTAAAAGTAATTTGGCTATTGAAAGTATATAGGAAATATTTTATGAAAATATTGTTATTTCTCTTTAAACTAAGCTAGATAAAAATATAGTTTCCATTCATTCATTTAATTTCAGTTTTGTCTAAATAACTATTTGAAAGAAATACAAATATTGTATTATTGAATAAATTAGGTGAAAGATATTTTGGAAAATATTTAGAAACAATTTCTCTTAAAGTAAATTCATGTTTATCATATTCGAATAAAGTTGATTTCCTAGATACTATAAATTATTTCTCCAACATAAATATGTATGACTCAGTACTTAATTTCTTAGAATAATCATTTTGTATTAATTTAGTGTTTTTATAGTATATACATTTTCTAATGGAGGATAAGCTTGGATTAAATTGGTTTAAATCGGATTTTGTGGTCACTTACGAACAAATATGTTGTTTAATAAATATTATTTCTAGACATGAGAGTGTATAAACTGAAAATGAGATTTCACACTCAATAGCTTCACAAATTAGTGTTTGTATCATTTTGGATAATTTATGAGGGAAATATAATTGTTTATTGCAGCAATTCGTTATATAGATGTTGTGTGCTAGTAAATAAGGGGGAAAATGGGGGTATGTATCAATTGAGACTCGTTAGGATTTATAGCATTTCACAAATCATTCTAGCACGATTATACTTATAATTGATTTAGGAATTACAAATTGTATGCGGCGAGTTCGTAGACGAGGGTTACGTCTACCCGTAAAAGCTTGCGTGCTATTTGTTTTCTGTTGAGGTGAGTAAACATGCCTAACCTAGTGTGCCGTCATCCTTTCCTCTATAAATATTTTTATGATATTGTGTCTCAAAATTTTATTTGTGATACATATGTTCGACTTGAGATTTCAATTGCATGTCCAAATGATTCTTTCAAAATTATCATATGAAAATTTATACTGTGTGATAACGTAAAGTGGAAACATTTGAGCGGTGTAACGATATTCAGATTCTTATTATTGTCAATGTTGACCTCGGTCACTTGATCCGTGATTATTATTGTCGATGTTGACTACGGTCACTCAGCTGATGTATTTTACTCGGTTGCAATTATCCCGGGGTTGCTCCATGTACTAACCTCTTTGGCCGCAATAAGTCTTAGGGGGTACCGGCACTTATGGTCTTGAATGCATGCGAGATGGTTGGTTTTGATATGAGATATTGTGATGGAATATTGTGATGGATGGGTTCGTTTCCCGCTATAAATAATTAATAAATGTGGATTTTCATGAGAAAATGGAAGGAAATTATATACTTTGGATTATTTCCCTAACTAGGACAGATTATGAGATTATCCCCCTAGCTGGGGCAGTATCATGATATTATCCCACTAATTGGGGCATTATTACTGTTTGAAAATGTTCCATTGGAATTATATCCAATAATTTTTTGAGAATATTGGAAAATATATATCTTCTTATATTGGTCTTTGCACTAAGATATATGGTTTGTTATTGTTAAAAGAAAAGCATGTCTCTTATCTGTTTACACGTTGGTGTTTTCTTACCAAGCATTCTTGCTGACTTTGAAAAACTGAGGTCTTTGTTTATTACCCCCGCAGATATAGGTGAAGGAAGCTCATCTTAATGGATTCGCAGACTCATCTAGTAATATTAGTATCTTTACACAAATGGAACACATAGACAATTTCACCATGTGTTATCGTATGTAATATGTCATGTTGGAGACAATTATGAGTTTGTAAAATATAGTTATGGGATGTTTGTTCTAGATTTCTGCTGTTTCATTTTGAGTAGCACCCTCTTAGGCTCCCGGCCCGGAACAGAAAGCTCGAGAAACGAGGGGTGTTACAGGTGGTATCATAGCAGGCAACCAAGTAAAGGGATTTAAAACCAGTAGGGCAACTTAAAATGGACATAGGGTAAGATAATAAAATTGTAAAAGTCGATGGGGTTATGGGTAGCTTATGAGTTAGTGTTAGTCCCACCCACCCACATCCTTTCTTGCTAATCGCTGTGTGAATAAATAATATCTTGATTATTCTGTTTGATTTGACTAATTCATGTCTCATGGACTGATTGATAAATGTTATTCATATGATAGAAAAATGGGAAGTATGAATTACCAAGAGTTGATTCTAGATCATGAATGATGTATTATTTTATTTGAGAGAACGAATTATACGAGTATCAGTGACAAGAGTTCTCCCATGAGGGGGAATCAAGATTTTGAAATATTGGAAAATGGATTTTGAATTGTGGTTGATATACTGAGAGGATTAGTTAAATGTGTATTACTGAGACTTTTTATATGCTGCATGATTTGATCTCTATGTGATTGATGATACTTTATATATGTGATATTTATGTATGTGATTGATGATACTTTATATATGTGATATTTATGAAGATTTATATGATGATTAATTGTAATCCCTAAGACCATAGTACAACAAGTAATGACATGGGAATATGACTGACATACCGCTGCGGTACTACTCTAGGAATATTTGGCATGAACAAATGGCTCAGAATAGTAACTTAATGGAGTAATTATTTTGGATAATGATATTACTAGGTTATGTGACTCTTTTTATAATTTTGAATGAAATATAACATTTCGACAATAAGAGACTTTGGTCTTAAGAGACATAACAAGAAAGCAAAGATATTCGACTGTTGAACCCTAGTTTCATAAACTATATTTGTGAAGACTTTGATGACATATCTGAGATACCATTTGGGAATGTAGCTTGGATTAAAGGATCAAGAATGAGTTATTTTAGGCCAGTTCTAGCGATCGAGGAGTAATTTATCGTAGAAGCATCCGAGGAAGGTCCCACCCACCCTCACCTGAAACTATGAACTCAACCTGTTGAGTTTTCTACTTATTTTAACTATAATTTTATATACTTAGTTATTGAATGGATTTGATGTGCTAATAGTTGATTGGATACCACTTATTCATGGTTTGTTTTCAGAGGACTGTGCTAGACTAATTCGTTGTAAATAATTTGAGGGTACCAATGATATTCGATGATTATTCCATACTTGTATGTCTCGTGTCCAATCCGAATATTGAGACAAAGGGATGAGACAATACTTGCACAAGGAATGTCGGATGACTATTTATATTAGTTGGGTAGCATGGAAGTCTTGCTAGAGGCCGCTCCATGTTAGTAAATTGTTACTACCAACTAAGTAGAAACCTATGGGGTCACACTCCCTATGGATTAGACCGGACTAGGGAAGTAATTAATATGATTAATTAATTAGAAGTATCAATACGCGACTACTTGCAAACCTAGTAGGACTAGTTTGCAAGTTGGACTAATCCGTGTATGGGCAGGATTAGGATATGGGCTTTCATGCAGTCAACAAGGAGTTGTTGGACTATATAAAGGACAATCCTAGTATCCTTACCACAACTAATTATCATAACACATTGAGTGGCAGAGAAAAGGAAGGAGAGAGAGCAAAACCAAAGGAGCCCGGGCCACCTTTGGTCCGCCCCTACCCCGTCGGCCATAAAAGAGGGCCGAGTTGTAGGGTTTCATAACGGTTACGCAGTGGAATTAAACAATAACAGATCCGCACAAGACCCTCCAAGTATCATAGGAAGATAATTCATAACGGTAGTAAAGGATTCATAATAGTCACCTTGTAGGTTTCCTGTGATGACTTCAAACGCGAATAGTGTCACGTTTTACGGTTGATCCACGCCTAAGATTGAGATCTAGATCCTCCAACTGTAGGGTTTTGATCATGGATACGCAGCGGAATAAACAATAATATATTCATTCAATACCCTCCAAGGATCACAGGAAGAGAATTCATAATGATAGTAAAGGATTCATGACAAGTACCGTGTGGGTCTCCTGTGATGACTTCAAACACAAATATTGTTGTGTCTCTAAGGTTGATCCACGCCTAGGATTGAGATCTAGATCCTCCAACTCCTTGTGATATCCAAGATGAATGGAAGTGGAAGAAGAAATCACGCAACGGAGACCAAAAGAGAGGGTTCGGCCTCTCTCTTTGTCCGACGGGTAGAGGGCAGACAAGGGGGTCGGTCGTCCCTCTTTGTCTTGCTCTCTCTCCTTAATTCTCTCCTAATCAACTGATGTTATGATAATTAGTCAAGGAGGGAAGCTAGGAGCATCCTTTATATAGTCCTACAACTCCTTGTTACTACATAAAGGCCCTATCCTAATCCTACTCAAGTTCTGATTAGTCCAACTTGCATATTAGTCCTACTAAGATAGCAAGTTGTTGCGTTCTGATCCTTCTAATTAATTAATCATATTAATTAATTCCCAAGTCTAGTTCAATCATATGGCGTGTGACCCCATAGGTTCCTACTTAGTTGGTAGTAACTATTTACTAATATGGAGCTGTGTCTAGCAACACATCCATACTACCCAACTAATAGAAATAGTCATCCGACAAACCTTTTGCAAGTATTTTCTCATCCCTTTGTCTCAATATCCTAATTAGACACGAGATATACAAGTCACACTCGTATATCCAATCCATAGTTCCTCGATCCTGGGAATATCCTTATTCGCGCAAATAACTTCAATATCCTATATTGATTTATTGAGTCTGGCCTGACATTCTTTAAGCACTATCCCTCGAGTGGTCGTGGATATTTTCTCCCGTAATGTGGGAGGGAAAAATTATATCTACATCACTACGATATCTAAGCTTGCTTCCTATTGCGTCTGATACGCCCCTTTATGACTACCCTGTCACGGTGTAGCGTTTGACGCTACCAAAACACAATATTCCACAACTAGATGATCTAGTGACTTCAAGTCTAAGGACGACAATATCGTTGTCACCGCGAGAAGCACTTGTGACTTTACATAACATGTATGTAGTCTTATCGGAGATGGGTCAATCCAGTATGCCATTACTCCTAATGCATACCCGTGCGTTGGATTGTGATATCTCCATATCAATCCAACCCCATACTAGTCTATAGATGATTGTCGTGTTAATCAGTAGTATGGACTAGGGATATTTTAAGATAAACAACACAATTGTAAATCTAAGGACTTCATTATATTAAATATACAATAAATAATTTAATGAATGCTCTAGACAATTTATTGTTCATACTAAACTAGATTGCCTCTAGGGCATCTATTCCAGCACTCTCCCACTTGCACTAGAGCCAATCTGGTGCATCTCGTATGCCAATGCTCCTAGTGTGCGCTTCATGCTTGCGCTGAACAAGTGTCTTTATAAGTGGATCTGACAGATTCTCATCTGTCGGAATCTTACATATCCGAACGTCTCCTCTTTCGATAATATCTCGAATAAGATGGAATGTCCTGAGTACGTGCTTGAATTTCTGGTATGACCTGGGTTCCTTTGATTGCGCGATCGCCCCAGTTTTGTCACAATACAAATCCACTGGATCTGCAATGCTACGAACCACACCAAGCTCAGTGATGAACTTCCTAATCAAAAGAGCCTCCTTTTCTGCGCCATTCCCAACAATGTACTCAACCTCTGTTGTAGAATCAGCCACCGTCTCTTGCTTGGAACTCTTCCAGCTCACCGCTGCTCCATTCAGGCAAAACACAAACCCCGACTGTGATCTGAAATCATCTATGTCGGTTTGGAAGCTTTTATCCGTGTAACCTCTTACACGCAACTCCTCCTCACCTCCAAATATCAAGAACTCATCCTTAGTTCTTCTCAAGTACTTAAGGATGTTCTTCACTGCAATCCAATGAAGCTCACCTGGATTGGACTGATATATGCTTGTCATACTCAATGCATATGACACATCTGGTCTAGTACATAACATGGCGTACATGATGGATCCTATGGTCGAGGCATAGGGAACTCTACTCATGCGTTCCTTCTCAATCTCATTGGAAGGACAACCACTCTTCGAAAGAGTAATTCCATGCGACATGGAAAGAATACCTTCTTGGAATCTTGCATGTTGAACCGCTTCAACACCTTGTCTATGTATGTACGTTGACTTACGCTGAGCAGTTCTTAGATCTATCTCTATAGATCTTGATATCGCCTAAGTCTTTCATTCATAAAACACTTTCCTAGCCAATATTTAATAGATTGCAGCATAGGAATGTCGTTTCCAATGAGTACTATGGCATCCACATACAAGACCAGAAAATCAATAGAGCTCCCACTAACCTTCTTGTAGACAAAAGATTCATCTTCGTTTCTGATGAAGCCAAACTCTTTGACTACTTCATCAAAACGTCGATTCCAACTCCTAGAAGCTTGCTTAAATCCATGAATTGATCGTTTCAGTTTAAAAACTTTGTTGGCTTGCTTTGGATATTCAAAACCCTCAGGTTGTGTCATGTACACATCCTCGAGGAGATTCCCATACAGGAATGCTGTTTTGACATCCATCTGTCGAATCTCATAGTCGTAGTAAGCTGCAATAGCAAGTAAGATTCGGATGGATTTGGTCATTGCGACTGCTGAAAAGGTTTCATCATAGTCAATACCATGAATATGTCTGAATCCTTTAGCCACCAATCGGCCCTTATAGGTAATCAGATTACCGTCCATGTCAATCTTCTTCTTGAAGACCCACTTTCACTCTACGGGCCAAGCCCCTTCGGGTGGTTCCACCAAAGTCCATAATTTGTTGGTATACATGGATTCCATCTCGAATTTTATGGCCTCAAGACAAATCTGAGAGTCCGTACCTTTTATGGCCTCTTCATAGGTAGTAGGCTCATCATCTATGAGCAACGTGTCACCAAACTCATTCACGAGAAGTCCATACCTCTCTGGCTCCTGGCGCACTCTACTAGATCTACGAAGTTTTTATGTTACTTGAACAGGCTGCTCCACAAGCTCTTGTGGTTCCTGTTCATGTTCCATAGTAGGATCAATGCTTTGTGGTTATTGAACTTCTTCAAGTTCTATAGTCCTCCCACTTTCTTCTTTAGAGACAAACTCTCTTTCTAGAAACACGACGGACCGAACAACAAACACATTGTTCTCAGTTGGATTGTAGAAATAATATCCCTTAGGTTCCTTAGGGTATCCCACAAACTTGCATTTATCCGACTTATGCCCTAGCTTGTCTAATTGTAAACGTTTTACATAGACATCGCAGCCCCAAATCTTCATGAACGACATTGTGGTACGGTTCCCACTCCACATCTCATGTGGTGTCTTCATGACTGATTTAGATGGAACGCGGTTAATTGTGAAAGCTGCACTCAATAGGGTGTAGCCCCAAAATGATAATGGAAGAACATTTTGACACATCATAGATCAAACCAAATCAAATAGTGTTTGATTCCTCCTCTCATACACGCCATTCCACTATGGCGTCCCTTGTGGAGTGAAATGGGATATTATCCCACACTCTCTAAGATAGTCATCAAACTCTTGGCTCAAGTATTCGCCTATACGATCTGATCGTAGAGCCTTAATACTTTTGCCAAGTTGCTTCTCTACTTCATTCTTGAATTCTAACTTTTCAAAAGAATCGAATTTGGCCTTCATAAGGTATAAAAATCCATATCTACTGAAATCATCAGTATACGTGATGATGTAGACGTAACCACCCCTGGCAAGCGTGGCAAATGGACCACATACATCAGTGTGTACTAGCGCCAATTGCTCACTAGTCCTCTCACATTTTCTTATTGAAAGGGGACTTTGTCATTTTTTCCAAATAACAAGCCTCACATGTCTCATATGATTCAAAATCAAATGAGTCTAGGAATCCATCGTTATGGAGTCTAGATACATGTTTCTCGTTTATATGGCCTAAACGACGGTGCCATAGATAAGCAGAATTTAAATTATTCATTTTAATCCTCTTGGTATTAATGTTATAGACATGATTGCTTAGATCAAGGATATATAATCCATTAAATAATTTCCCACTAAAATAGATAATACTATCAAAATAAATGGAACAACAATTGTTCTTTATTGAAATAGTAAAGCCATCCTTGTCCAAACAAGAAAGAGAAATAATATTTCTGCTCATAGTAGGCACAAAATAGCAATTATTTAATTATAAAACTAATCCTGAAGGCAGAGACAGCTCGTATACGCCTACGGCCAATGCAGCAACTCTTACTCCATTCCCAACGCGCAGGTCTATCTCCCCTTTAGCCAATCTTCTACTTCTCTTTAGGTCCTGCATATTTTGACAAATGTGATATCCACATCCAGTATCCAATACCCATGATGAAGAGACAGTTAAGTTGACATCTATAACAAAAATACTTGGTGGTGGTGGAATCACTATTCCAAGCCTCTTATCCTCCAGATATTTTGGACAGTTCTTCCTCCAGTGTCCAGGCTGACTGCAGTAGTGACACTCACTTTTGGTCACACTTTTGGAAATTTCACCAACAGGCTTAAGGGCAGATTCCTTGGTTTTGGCAACTGCCTTGACTTTTCCCTTGGAGGTAGAGGCAAACCTTTTGCCCTTTCCTTTCTGCACCATCATTAAGGATTTTCCCTTACCCTTGTTGATGATTTGTTCATCTGTCCTCATTATATTGAGTAAATCTGGCAGAGGTTTCACGGTCTCATTCATGTTATAGTTCATGATGAACTGTCCATAACTCTCAGGCAACGACTGCAAGATGAGATCGGTGGCCAACTCTTGACCCAATGGAAACCCTAGGCGGTCGAGGCTCTCTAGGTAACCAATCATATGCAACACGTGCGGCCCCACGGAGTTTCCCTATGACAGATGACATTTGAACAATGCTTTGGAAACTTTATACCTCTCAACCCTAGTCTGCTCTTGGAAGATCTGGTTCAAATGTGCGATCATATCGACTCCATTCATGTTCTCATGTTTCTTCAGAAGCTCAGAGGAAATGGTGCAAAGCATAAGGCAGGCCGCATCATTAGCGTCATCAACACGCTTCTGATATTCCTTTAGGATTGCAGGAGTGTTGTTTTCGAGACCATCAGGAACTTGCTCCTCTAGAGCGTACAGTTTCTTTTCTTTCTTGAGAACGATTCTCAAGTTTCTCTACCAGTCTAGAAACTTGTTCCCACAGAGCTTGTCCTTCTCAAGGACAGAGCGTAGGAAGTGAGATGAGTTCGATGAGTTGTTTTGCATTGGAATTCTTCAAAATGGAAAATACGCAAGTTTTAGTATTTGTGAACAATTAACTATATTTAATAGATTATTAAATACAACTCTTACTATTTTTCTACGGATTAATAACCCTCAAACATTAATGCGGAAAATATCATTATATTTTCTAGTGGGTGCCAAGATCCATCTTTCACTTCTTTTGAGCTTGCTTTGGCAAGTCACCCAAAATTAGTTATTTAGGAAGGAACAACTTCCAATTTCATCCTTATGCTACTCTTGGTTCAATTGGGAAAAACTCCTTAGTTATCCATCCCATGGGTAATCCCAATTGTTTGCCTCTAGGCTTTTAATCTTATTGAATCACCTAGTTGCGTCCAACCTCTTACTTAGACAGTTGCACATTACTTGCTTGTGCCATCGCAACATAATCACGACAAATCAAGTCGCCCTGCTTTGGCATGCACGAGCTTGATAATCATGATAACGAAGAGTTTCTACATAACGAGAAGGAAAAAACACGATGTTTAAATTGAGGGATCTTATATTCAATTATAAATTGTTTTGATGATCCATATCAACTGATCTACTTATTTGAGTTTGGGAAAAAACTCCAAATAAAAGATCCGGGTTGTTTATTTATCTTATTATCAAATTGCATGCATCATCCATACACCAACAACAATAACAAGACAATAAAGTAAACATCCACAAACAGAGATTAACGTGATATGGATATGGCCTCCTAGACTAAGATATTCCCAAGCCAATGAGAATATCTATGAAACCTAGAATAGAAAACGCGTCTCCATGTGCCTCCATCTCTTGGTCCATCCTTCATAGCCTTGTGGAATGCTCCATGTTGTGGCTCCTTAAATTCTTTGGGCTTATTTTCTTCAATCTTGGCTATCATCTATTTTATCTAGTACTACCTAACATCTATACTAAATAAAATAAATCTCATAAGTTGAGAAAAAAATATTGGCTCGCAGGCCGTGGACCTTAATTAATTATTACATCAAATTGATCAGCTCGCAGGCAGTAAACAAACCTCAAAATTAAACATCCACAAAAAAGCACATATAAGACCATATCCAATCACCATGCAAATTGCACATAAACAGTTAAAACCAATTTTTAACGCTCTTAGTCAATTTAATTGTTTTTGGATGTGCTAGGGTTAAAATGGTCCAATGGGTTCACTGTCAATATAGCCAAACTGCCCAAAAAGGACCAAGACGCGACCTTGAGCCGGTCGTGCCGCACGCTAGGCCAAGTCGAGCCCTTGGCCGTTCCCTAGCTTGGGCTGCAAGGCAAGGGGGGCGGTCCCAAGGGGGGCCGAACCTCCTTAGGGAGTTGTTTCCAAAATAACTCCTTGCCTTGTTGCCCAAGTTTAGTTGTTTCCATGTTAGAAAAACCCTTTTTCAAAAATTGTGCCCAAATCCTAGCTCACATCAGATGTGATTAAACTCACTAATCTTCACATCCAGTGTTAAATTAGGTCTTCTTTTTCTTGAATTAAATTCAATTTGCATCTAATATGCTTAATACGTCATTTTAACGCAATAATCAGCAATTATAGGTGAAAAATAACAAAAACGTAACACGTAAACCACATTATTCTCTACGACCTGTGGCTCTGATACCACCGTAGGGTTTTGATCATGGATACGTAGCGGAATAACAATAAATTTATCCGATCATGACCTTCCGAGGATCACTGGAAGAGAAATCATGACGATTGTAAAGGATTCGTGTTATGTACCTTGTAGGTCTCCTTGATGACTTCTAACGCGAAAAGTATCATGTCTCTACAGTTGATCCACGCCTAGGATTGAGATCTAGATCTTCCAAACACCTTTTTCTAGCTAGGAAGAATGGAAAAGGATGAAGTAATCACGCAACAGAGTACCAAATAGAGGGGCAGCCCTATCTCTCTTGAACGACGGGTTGGGCGAACTGCAAGGGGGGTTCGGCCCTCCTTGTTGTCCTGCTCTCTCCTTCCTTCTCTCCTACTCAATGTAGGGAAGGAAGCTAGGATCATCCTTTATATAGTCCAACAACTCCTCGTTACTACATAAAGGCTCTCTCCTAATCATACTCAAGTTCGGATTAGTCCAACTTGCATATTAGTCCTACTAAGTTAGCAAGTTTTTGCAATTTGATCCTTCTAATTAATTAATCATATTAATTAATTAATTCCCAAGTATAGTTCAATCCTATATGGCGCTGTGACCTCATATGTTCTATTTAGTTGGTAGTAACTATTTACTAATATTGAGCAACCTCTAGCAAGACATCCATTCTAGCCAATAAATAGAAATAGTCATCATGACAAACCTTGTGCAAGTATTGTCTCATCCCTTTGTCTCTATATCCGGATTGGACACGAGACATACAATTCACACTCGTATATCCAATCAATAGTTCCTCGATCCTGGGAATAGCCTTATTCGTGAAAATAATATCAATATCCCATATTGATTTATTGAATCTGGCCAGACATTCTATAAGCACTAACCCCCGAGTGGCCTAGGATATTTGCTCCCGTTATGTGGGAGGGACAAATTCTATCTACATCACTACGATCAAATCTTTCTTCATATTGTATCCGGTACGCGCCTTTAGGACTGCCCAGTCACGGTGTAGCGTTTGACGCTACCAAAACACAATATTCCACAACTAGAAGATCTAGTGACTTCAATTCTAAGGATGACAATACCGATGTCACCACGAGAAGCACTTGTGACTTTACATAACTTGTATGTAGCCTTCTCGGATATGGGTCAATCCAATATGTCATTACTCCTAGTGCATACCCATGTGTTGGATCATGATATCTCCATATCAATCCAACCCCATACTACTCTATAGATGATTGTCCTATTAACCATTATAATGGACTAGGGATATTTAAGATAAACAACACAATTGTAAATCTAAGGACTTCATTATATTAAATATACAATAAATAATATAATGAATGCTCTAGCCAATTTATTGTTCATACTAAACTAGATTGCCTTTAGGGATCCTATTCCAACAGTAGCTACATTAGATAAAAATAATTCTTCATTAGCCAATTTTAAAGAATCAATCATGCTGGGTAATTGTCTGTATTTTACCTCTTTGGACAACCCAAGACATTATCAAACTCACCATGATCTAATTTCATCTCCTTACCAGCCTCCTTAGATGAGATAGCTAAACTCAAGATATTGATTTGTTTCATATTCAGATAGAACAGTCTGGTAAGCCTAGGATATGCAACTTCAGAGGGGTTAATGATTTCCCAAAGAGAACCATGTTTCAGTCTCCTTATGCATTCCAGATTCATACCATTTAGCATGCTAGTACTGATCATGCTACAGTAAGCTATATGATTAGAAGCAAAACCATCTAACCAATTCCCTCTTGCAGAATGACTGATAAACTACTTGCTAGAAAGAGTTTTCTTACCATAAGGGGATTTCTTTTCTGAGTAGATCTGAATCTCCTTTCCTGTGTCCTTCTCTGATTCATGAATCTCTTTCCCAGTGACCTTCTCTTTCCCTTTATCTGATTTCTGAGGCTTCTTCTTCACCTTCTTTGGGATACCAATTTGAAAACCTTTCTGTTTCTTAGAATTATCTGTTGAATCTGAATTTTTCTTGCTGGAAGCAGCAATCTGATCCCCCTTATATTTATTTCTTTTCTTCTTCAGAGGAGGAGAGGGTGGCCTTGGTGCACTAGGAGTTCTGGAACTGGATCCATAACTAATTGCTTGAACTTCTTCTTCTGCAACTTTTCTCTTCTTCCCTGAGCTTTTCTTTGAGCCTCAAGACATCTTGATTCTCTCAGAGGTTATGTTGCTCCCCCTAAACTAAGGCTTCCTTGTTCAACATGCCCAGTTCTATTCTCAAGGTTGTGAATCTATCCTCTAGCAGTGGTTTAGTGAAGATGTCTGCAAATTTCAAGTTAGTAGGCACAAAGATAGAGAGACATGACCCTTCTCTGCATGATCTCTAATGAAATGGTGTATGACATCCATGTGTTTAGTCCTTGAGTGTGGAACTGGAATATTTGTAATTGAGATAGCACTAGTTTTGTCACATTTGATGGGAATATCTAGGAAATCAATTCCCATATCTCTCATCTATTTAGCTATCCACAGCACTTGTGAGAAGCATGCTCAAGATGCTATGTATTCAGCTTCCGCTGTTGATAAAGCTACTGAATTTTTCTTCTTAGAATGCCATCTTATCAGGGATGATCCAAGGAACTTGAAACACCCTGAAGTGCTTTTTCTATCAACTTTGTATCCTCCAATATCAACATCTTAATAGCCACAGAAAGTGAAGTTATACTATTTAGGATACCAAAGCCCCAAGTCATTGGTACCATTGAGATATCTGAAGATTCTTTTGACAACAACTAAGTGAGATTCTTTAGGATCAGCTTGGAATCTAGCACACATACAAACTCTAAACATGATGTCAGGCCTTCTTGCAGTAAGATAGAACTGTGAACCAATCATACCTCTGATTCTTTCTGGTTCACACTCTTACCATTTTGATCCTTGTCTAAGGATAGTGTAGAACTCATGGGAGTTTTGGCCACCTTAGATTGAGACATCTTATACTTGTTCAAAAAATCCTTGTGTACATATTATGGTGCAGAAAAATTCCTTTCTTCATTTGATGTACATGAAGTCCAAGAAAGAACTTTAACTCTCCCATCAAGCTCATCAACAATTCTCGGCTTATAAGACTAGAGAAATCCTTGGAAAGAGAATCATTATTAGCACCAAATAGAATATCATCAACATATACTTGTACTACTAGCATGTCTTTCTCATGAGTCTTTATGAAAAGAATTTTGTCAACTAAGCCTTTTTTGAAACCATTTTCCAGTAGAAACTTTGACAATCTTCCATACCAAGCTCTTGGAGCCTGTTTCAAACCATAAGAGCTTTATCAAGCTTATAAAAATGATTTGGAAACTCGTCATTTTCAAAACCAGGAGGTTGAGAAACGTAAACTTCTTTTTGTACATAAACATTTAGAAAGGCACAGTTAACATACTTTTGAAAAAGTTAGATTGTTTATGGGATACAAATGCAAGTAACATTTTAATTGCTTCCAACCTGGCTATAGTAGAAAAAGTCTCCTCGTATAATATACTTCTTCTTGGTCGTAGCCTTGAGCTACCAGTCTTGCTTTATTTTTGATAATATTACCATTTCCATCCAGCTTGTTTCTGAATACCCACCTTTTTCCAATCACATACTGATCTTTTGGAGAGGAACTAGATTCCAAACCTTGTTCCTCTCAAATTCATTAATCTCATTTTTCATAGAAATGATTCAGTCTGCTCCTTGAAGTGCTTCTTTCACATTATTAGGCTCTACAAGAGACACAAAAGTTAAAAGTACACAAGTTCTTTAACTATGATCATGTATGTGTAACAGTGGATGGATCATAAATGATGTTTTATGGTGGATGTGGTGACAGATATATGAACTTCTTTCTTGGTTTCCAGGGTTCTGGTTCTCCAGAAATCTTTTCAAGGCCTTGAGATCTTGATGTTTTGGCTTGACCATTCTGTGTTTCTTGAGATTCTGTTTCATGCTTTGAAACCCATTTTTAAGGCTAAGAAAATTTCTTCTGTTTTCCTGCAAATTATTCTTGGAACCATTGTCTGGATCTATTTCATCCTCTGACTCATGCTTGTTCATATTCAAGTCTGCAAAACCATCACTCAAAGAACCATCATAGCCTTCATCAAAAATAACATGTAAACTTTCTTCAACAATCTTGGTTCTTTTATTGTAAACCCTATTGCTTTGCTAGTCAAGGAATAAATAATAAAAATACCTTCATAACTTCTGGCATCAAACTTACCAAGATTATCCTTACCATTGTTGTGAAAAAAACAATTACATCCAAAATGTTTGAAATAAGAGATGATTGGCTTTCTCCCTTTGAAAAGTTCATAAGGAGTCTTCTTCAAAATGGCCTAATCTGGCACCTGTTCAAGATGTAGTTTGCAGTGTTTATAGCTTCTGCCCAAAAAGACTTTGGCAACTTGTTCCCCAAAAGCATTTTCCTATACATGTCCTCAAGTGTCATGTTCTTCCTTTCAACTACACCAGAGATACCAACATGCACAAAATAAATAAAACTCTAGTTGATAAAATTCTCTACCATGATCACTCCTTGTTGAAGCAATATGCAGGTTTTTCAAAGTTTGAATCTCTTTGCAAAACTTTGAAAATTCAGACAGAGCCTCAGGTTATCTCTAAGAAACATTACCCAAGTAAATCTAGAGAAATCATCTACGATAACCATCATGTACCTTTTGCCCTTTGGATTTGGAACTCTGATAGGACCACATAAATCCATATAAAGAAATTCAATAGGTCTAGTTGTACTTACAAAGTTCTTAGGCTTGAAAGAGCTTCTTATCTGCTTACCTTCAGCACATGCCTTGCATACCTCTTCATCCTTGAATTTAATGGATGGAAGACCTATGACTAGGTCTTTGGAAACCAATATTTTTAGTGTATGTAAGCTGATGTGTCCTAGCTTTCTGTGCCAAAGCTTTGAATCCTCTTTCACGGCCTTGAGACACTTTAGACTTTCTCCAGCAACTTTGTTAGTATTCAAATAATAAACATTGTTTGACCTTGAAGCAGTGAGTATGAATCTTTCTGATTTCTCATCTTTCACGACACATTTCTCCTTGTCAAAAATGACCTTATTACATTTATCACACAGTTGAGATACACTAAGCACATTAAACTTTAAACCAACTACAAGATAAACATCTGAGATACAATCTGTAGAACCATTACCAACTTTACCAATTCCTATGATGTTGCACTTGCCTTTTTCACCAAGTGTGATTATTCCTCCTAATTTTTCTTTCAGTTCAGTGAACAAAGAACTCTTTCCACACATTTTTCTAGAGAAACCACTATCCATAATCCACTTCTTTTCTTTTATCTTGGTGATAACCTGCAACCACCATTCACTTCCTTACCCAGTTGTTATACCAAGTGTGAAATTTTGATTCATATTCAGGATCAACCATGTTAGGTGATCTAACCCCTTTAGGAACCCAAATCTGTCTCACTTGTCCCTTAAGTTGGAATGGAAAAGTCTTCCTCATAATGTGAGGTTCTCTTCTTCTCAAGGGACAAGTCATCTTAACATGACCACTCTTGCCAAAGTAATGGCACTTTGGATAATGTTTATTTCCTTATTTCACAAAGTTGGTACTGTTCTTTCTTGGAAAACCTGGATTATATCCAATACCAATTTTCTGAACAGAATGTAAACTTCCTCCAAGAATCAAGTTGAGATTGAATCCTGAGCCAGCAAGCTTAGACATAACTTTCTTAGAGTCTTGAAGTTTTTCAGTCAAAAGAATCTTTTGTTCCTCCAATTCATCATGCTGGCGTCTTAAGAAACAAGGTTGTCACTCAATAAAGAGTTATATGTTACAACCTCCTGACTTGAGTTTTCAAGGCATTGAAATTGGTTTCCAAGGCTTTGAAATCTCTGTCAATCTTTGCCTAAGAAATTTTAAGATTCTTTTCTGGGAAACTAGTTTCGAATTTTCTTTTGCTTACTCATGAACCTTCTCCCTTAAAGACTTAATTTCATTTAAGTAGTCTTCTTCAATTAGAAGCATTGTTTTCAAAATCTCAAAAAGTACATTTGCAGGTTTAGAGATTACACTGGTCACCATTACCTCAATGTTCTTTTCTGAGTCTTCATCATGCTTGGCCATCAGACATAGGTTGGCTTGATATTATTCAGTATCTGATTCACTTGAAGAATCAGAGTCACTCCATGAACCTACCATAGCCTTTTTTTCTGTCATGGTCCTTCTTTTGAAAGTGCTTTCCTTTCTTGTGAGGAAAGTCTCTGATTAAGTGTCCTGCATCACCACACTCAAAGCAATTTATTACTTTACATTTATTTCCATGAAAAGAGGACTTACCTTTGTAATCCTTGCTACTTGAAGATCTGAATTTGTCTCTGCTGAATCCTTTGTTTCCAAATTTCTTTTTCGTTTTCAGAATACTTGTAAAGGCTTTATAAATGACAGCAAATGGATCTTCTTCATCATCTTCTTTTTCAAGGCTTTGAGGTTTTTCATTCTCTTTAGCCTTGGGTGCCAGATTCTTGACACTCTCTGGTAATTCTCCATCAGCACTCATGGAGATCTCATGTGTGAGTAGCTTTTCATGTAAATCATCTAGTTGGAGGGATGATAGATCTTGAGCTTCTTCAATGGTTGTGTTATTAGATTTCCATTTGGCTTTGGGAAGGCTTCTCAAGATCTTTCTGACTTTATCTTCATTGGAGAATGATTTCCCCAATGACTCCAAATTGTTTACAATTTCAGTGAACCTCTTGAATATATATTTGATGGATTCAACTCCACTCATTTTAAACAATTCATACTGTATAAGGAATGTGTTGATCTTGGTTTGATTCACTTGGTTGGTTCCTTCAAAAGTCACCACCAGTTTGTCCCATATTTCCTTAGTAGTCTTGCATGTGGATATCACGTTGAACTCATCTGCATTCAAAGCACAATATAAGATATTCATAGCTCTGTAATTCTTAGAAAGTTTTTCTAACTCAAAAGTAGAGAGAGAGCTTTCAAGTTTCGGATTTCTAACCCTATCCTTTCCTGTGTAGAACATGTGAGGATCATTCTGGATAATGGACCAAAGTTCAATGTCATGATCAATGATAAAAATTTTCATTAAAGCTTTCTAGTGTACAAAATTTTCTCCACAGAAAAAAGGAGGTCTGTTAGTAGCTCTTCCCTGTGAGAAACCACCATCACCTACAATACTCATGATCACAAGATTTTTAGATCTGTACAGTGATACATGCTCTGATACCAACTGAAATTTGTATTTACTTATGAAAATACATGATCAAATACTCTAGAAGGGGGGTTGAATAGAGTATGGCAACTTTTGCCAAAAGTGTGGTTTTAAAATAAAGTGTGAAGAGCTGGAGGTATTTCAAGGCCTTGAACTCAGTTTCAAGCCTTTGAAATAAAAAAGACAGAGAAAAAGTAACTGATAGTTTTTCAAGGCCTTGAAAAGACCTTCAAGGCTTTGAACAGAAACTTGTATTGAAGCAGTTAACAAGACAAGTAAAAACCTGAAATGTAAAGGCAATGAACACAATGATTTGTTACGAAGTTTGGTCCCAAGTGACCTACTCTCCGTCTGAGGAATCTAATCCCTCTAGGATTTCAAAAACTTCTAATTAGTAAAAAGTTAAGACCTAGATCTCAATCCAAGAGAATTTCCTTACTCTTGTTACAGCTTGTGATTCTCTCTAACCTATGTAGTACCAGCTCTAGCTAACCGATTTAATAAGAATCTCTTGTAGTGCCTCTTTAACAACAAAACGAGATCAAGTGATAAAGAAATATAACAAGATGATATACAAATAATGGTCAGATGAAGAAAACTGTAACACAGTGAAGTAGTTAAGCTTGAAGTGTTGTTCTAGAACTTGGATTGGATGATTTGATCTTCCTCAGTGATATTTGTCAATCCTTGAGAGTTTTTTGAATACCTATAACACTCGCTGCTTCGTGATCACTCTCAAAATTATTGTTATTTTTCTCTGTTTCTACTGATTTGAATTGCATAATATATAGCAACCTCCAAACAGAAATCTCTAAAAATATGCAGCATGTCATTGACTCTCAACAGATTGATTCCAATGGCTAATTGTTTGCTTTTCTTACTTGATTTGATATGTTCTTTCATCTTCAAGCTTAAGGAATGTCCAATCAACATTCCTTAACAATAGCACTGAATCTGCAGACATTGATTGCCACTTATGCATCTCTGCAAATAAAGAAGCTTACTAAACCGGCATACACATGATTAGTTAACTGTTCCTGCAAAATAACTTAGGCAAATAATGAGATCAAGGAATGTTAAATCACATAATAAATTTGTATTTCATGATCTAATACAGTATGATAAAGTGCATGGGTTTAGAAAAGCATAGGAGTAATAATTCCCACTCAATTCATGCTCTTTAGTTTCAAGGCCTTGAAACAAGTTTCAAGCCTTTGAAACAAATTGTGAACTTACATGTGCATTTATTTCCATCCGAGATGTGATCACGAGTTTGTTGAGTGATTTCGGGCACATGTGATGGAGGCATGCAAGTCAAGGATATGAAATGCACTGTCGAGCATAGGAACTCCGGTAGAAAGACTAAGAACGGGAGAAAACGAACCAAACAGAGCAATGAGCAAGGACAAGAAGCCAAAAAGGAAGGTCAAGAGTTTAAAATCTTACCACGATAAAGATTGAAGAGAGGTCGAGTTAGAAGCAACAGAGACCTTAACCCCGTAAGCAACCCATTCACTACGATAAGGTGGATCGTTAAGAGGTATTAAGCTCACGGGAATTCAGACCGCGGTAAGCCCATAGGCTTAGTACGGTAAGCCAACGAGGAGCACACATGTTTTTGGAAACTTCGTAATTGAGAAATATTTTTCTATGTAGGGCCCAAACTCTATGAGGAAGACTTAGACCCTGCTTTTAAAATATCATATCTCTTTGCCAAAACAACATATCGGGTAATTTTTGGAGATAAGACATCATATCACAACGAAGGAGCATCTTGGAGAAGGATATCGAACTCTTATTGATATCTAGAAACATAGGATTTACAAAAACTCTTATTTTTTTTTTTTGAAGTAAACACAAAAACTCTTCTAGTTACTTAAACTAGAAAACTAATTTAGAGCCATATAAGTTTAATAGGAAAATACCTCTTTATATAATCATACAAAAAGAAGTATTTTAATTGCTAATAAAACTCTCTTCTATGGAAGAACAAGTTTAGACACTTAGTAGATCTAGAAAAAAAAGAATTCTATATTGACTGAACTTCCAAAACAAGCAAGAGAAGAAGACAAAAAGAAGGAGCTAGCCAAGTCTAGCCGCACCCCCACCATTGCCGCCACCTGGGGGGCATGGTCGCGGCCCTTCTAGGGAGGCTGGGGTTTCTTCTCTTTTGAGGTTATATCAGTTTAATCCCTAGATATTTTACGGATGCTACAGGAATGGTCCTAGACCTAACAATAAGGCTTGACACAAGAAAAATTACATAAATAACCTTATAAGAAAGAATAATCTTCAACTTGCTTAATTGAAATCAAGACACTTGAGTTACGGTTAGCATCACATAATTATCTAAATAAGAGCTATTAGATCATTTATATAGTTATTATAGATCAACCAACATGATCTGAGATATTTGACCCAAAATTGACAATTAGTCAAAAACAGTCAGATTAGCATAAACTTGCTCTTCATGTTTCAGAGGCGCTGTAACATTCAGCGTTTGTGATCATCACCAGCTAGTGCTACGGTGCACATCCTCATTGTCCGCACGCGGCCTGCTCCAGCTTCGCGACACTCCACCTCTTATGCGGGTTTTGACCATCGACCTGAATGCAAATCCAGGTCCGCTGCACTCTAGCTTTACGATAGCTTTACTCGAACTTTGATTGTTGAGTCTGATACGATGGGAGCTTTCTTTTATCGCTGACACCTCTTTCCGCTGGTCCGATTGATGCCCATATATCATCAGTTACAATTGACGTGAAGCAGAATACTCAAATGCAGAAAAAGAACCGTATAAACTGTTAAAACGAACTACAACCGCTAATAATCTCATAAGATTAATACTGATCTTATTCCGATGAGATGACTACAAAGATAAGGATAAATAAAATGGCGGTTATCTCTTTAAAAATGAAAAACTTATTTGAAAAATTCCTGAAAAGTATGGAGGTTATAGAAAAGATTAGGAGATAGAAGAGAGGTTTTTGGAGCACACCCATACAATATTCCCAAACTTTTTGACTCAATGATTACGCGTTTAATTTGTGTAATAATAATAGAAAATATATATACTTTTGAAGGAAATCTAACAATATGTTGCTTTTTTCTTCTTTTTTTAGAAGAAAATATGATTTTTTTGAGGAAAAGAAGAAAATATTTTATATAGGAATAATATGTAACAAGCAATGCACACAAATGAAGACGTCGGTAGAAACTGCATCCTGACTTGCTAATATTGCACAGAGCATGTAAAATAGACCGCACATAGTTGTTCCAATCAGAACAGACTTTTGAAACGAGTCAAGCTCGAGAAACCCTATATACCTCCTTAAAACCGAGATTCTCAAACTACACAACTTCATTTAACTGCATTTCCACGAGCCAATCGTAATTATACTAAATTAAAAGAATGTTTATTTGAATAGAAAATAACTTATTAATAGAGATATGGTATTAAAATAGTTTTCATGTAAAATAATTTATTTTCAACTATATCTTAGTTTTTTTTCATTTTTATTGTTTAAATAGCGGAAAAAAAAAATTATAAAGGTTACATTAAAATGATCATACTTTTGAACAGTGATCCGCTGGAATGAAATTCAGGAAGGAATCAATTTTTTGAATAATAATGACTTGTTTTTGCTCCTATGAACAGTAAATGTTGAGAGATTAATTACCGCGAGAGCGGAGCATCATTCGTCATATTGTTTGTGCGATTGGGCTTGGACCCAACAAATATCCTCCTCCAAGTCTAAGTGGAGGAGGGAACGCCATCACGACTCCTTACTCAGTGTCCATCCCAGCCATGTCTCCGTAGAACTCGAACTTATCCTTCTTCACTACCTTTGTCAGCATGTCAGACGAATTTTGATTAGTGTGAATTTTCTTGAGTTGTATAAGTTGCCTTTCTATCACTTCATGTATCCAGTGATAGCAACATCGATGTACTTCATGCGATAATTTTACATGGAATTCTCGCTCAAGTCCACAGGGCTTTGACTATCAAAATTAACCACATACTCGTCTTGATTCAAAACCATCTCTTGGAGAAATCCTTTCAACCATAACGTCTATTTTCACACTTCTGCTGCAGCAATGTACTCAGCCTCGGTTATAAATAGAGCAACACATTTCTAATTTGTGTACTCACATTCATGTGGATGATTTTGTCAAACCATTGTAATTATTTTATTGTAAGTTTTGTGGGTTTTTTGTCCCTATCGGTTAGAGGGTTTTTCACACGTTAAGTCTTGTGTCCTACATCTTCTACTATCCCGCACTTGTTCATGTTGGGGTAGTTTTCGCAATCTAGTCCGTCAATTTTTGCTCCGTGACCCAACAAAAGTGGTATCAGAGCCAGGTTCAATGGGGGGGGGGGGTAATCAACGGGTTCCATGATCAGCTTGACAACTACCAATTACTTGATATGGAATCCTATGGTGCAATACTATAAATTTTGCAAGGATTTGATGGACTCAATTCTTTCCCTAGAGGTTAAGGCAGCCGAAGTTAAAGATGATGTGTGGACCAAGATTGAATATGAAGACGATTGGTCATATGAGCCAGTAGATTGACAATTCGGTTCTCCACGATGTTGCTCCAGAGATGGATGCTTACTATCTATGGATAAAGTTGGAGGGTATGTATGAGAGGAAGACTACCAGCAGCAAAGCTTTACTGATGATATCGCTCGTGAACTTGACGTACAGAGACAGTCAGCAAGTTGCTAAGCACTTGAGTGAGTTTTAGAGTCTCATAAACCAACTGGTTACTGTCAATATCGATTGGGATGATGAGACACAAGCCTTGTTGCTGCTTAGCTCCCTACAAACCTCGTGGGAGACGTTGGTCGTGTCATTGAGAAATTATGCCCCTGACCGAAATATCTACATGAGTATGGTCAAGGACGCAATGTTCAATGAGGAGGCAAGGAGGAAGGAGATGGGCTCTGACATCGCGCATGCTCTTGTCACGGAGAATAAAGACAAGAAAAAGAATCGGGGGAGAAGCCAAACAAGGAACAAGAAAAAATTTCGCATCAAGTACAGGAATGGAGGTTCTCAGCCAAGATCCAAGGTTATGTGCTAAAACTGTGGAATGCAGGGTCACCTGGAAAGATCGTGTCGATTCCCCAAAAATGCTCAGAACCAATGAGACAGTAGAACGAACCAGAATAATTATAAGAGTGAGGGTGATGATTCAACTGCCACAATCTCACAGTAAATTGTGACACTCTCCGTGAGAGAAGAAGAATGCCTTCACATTGTAGAGAATCGGGAAATCCATTGGGTTGTTGATACAACTGCTTCATACCATGCAACTTCGTCACGAGATTTCTTCACCACCTACAAATTTGGAGACTTTGGTTCACTGAAGATGGGTAATACGAGTACCTCAAAGATTTTAGGAATTGGAGATACTCGCATCCAAATAAATGTTACGTCAAAACTACTCTCTGTTACAGCTCTAGAATTCCAAGGATATGGAAACTACTTTGGTACTTGACACGATCCAACCGCAAGTGCACGGCTGTCAGTGTAGTAATAATTCTGGTAAATCCGGGTTTGTCGAACCCAAAGGACTTCTCGTAAACTAGTTAAGACTTATTAACCTTATGTGAGCAAAGTGCGTTGAGTTTGTTGAACTAATCTAAAAAAATAAATAACGAGCTAATTATTAAAATTGATTTAGTTGATATGAGGAAAAGTACAAGATATCTCTACAGGTCACTAAGGATTTCACACCAATTCGGATTTATGTTCAAGCAACACGAATGTCTTCTACTTAGCCAAACGAGCACCTATGCTTTGAAGATTTATCAACCAAAGCCTAAATTCAAACTCTCGTACCTGATTTCTCTAATGTACTCAAGTTCAAATAAACATTATGTTCTTATGGTCTACTCTTAGTTCTAGCTAACTAGCAAGATTTCTCAACCCTAGATACGGCTAATGCTTGATTCAAGTTTCAGGGTAGCGAATATTGATTTCTCTAATATACCCTACCTATAATCATCCCATTGCGAGCTCAAAAAATAGAAACGATAGAATTAAGTACATAAATCAAGCATAGCTAAGAAAAACACATTCAATTAAGCTAAAAGCATGAAACAGGATCCATAAATCACCCACATGGTGTTCAAACCCTAACTCCCTATGAGATATCCCGGATTAAGAAAGTTTAGCTACTCTAGTTGGGAATACAACGAGGAATTTCCAAGTATTCATCAAAAACAAGAGAGATAGAGAGATCAAACAATGAATCCTTGATCCGGCGGGAATCCGAGCTCTCCAATGGCTTGGGAGCTGTCTCCTTCCTTCCTCCAGCAGCTTCCGTCTCTGGTTTAGGTCTGAGAATACGTTCTTTACTGCCTGGGAACGTTTTTTAATGAAACTTGGCCGAAATTGCACTTCAGCCCCTCTACTTTGCAATTCTCGGCCAGAATTGTAAGCTGATCTTGCGCGGACTGTATCTCCCTCATAAGGACTCGTATTTGGGCCTACCATATATCGTTGGAAAGCTAAGGATGTCTACTTTCCAATGCCGCAGGCCTTGTTTCCAAAATCTTCGTATATTTTCCTGAGAATTAAAAAGAGTGAAGGCTGGTCCTGTGCGGCTTTTCCAACTTTGTTTCGTTTTTGCGTCTTCTTTTCTCCTCTTCATCTAGCTCCATCCCAAGCATATCCAAGCCTCTCATAAGCTCTATTCCACCTATTTTAACTTATATTCACAAAAAAATACTACCCGTTCAATTATCATCGCAAATATCAGAGAAATCATGCTCAAATAAGCTAGAAACACAACTTTTGACTCTTAGGCTTATAAATCGTCAAATTCACATATTTGTGCAAATATAACATATAAATCATGTTAAATAAGCCTAATACAAGTAATATGGAAGTATAAAAATAACTCCTAAAAGAGAGTTATCAAATACCCCCACACTTACCTTTTGCTCGCCCCGAGCAAAATCACTGTTTACTAGCCGACTCAAGACACAAACAGAACTCAATACGACAAGACTATGCAACTACATGAACTAACTAAAATGCAACTCGATTATACACAATGAAAAAATTGAACCAACACAATTTTTTTTCTTTTTACGAGATTGGGCAACCTCTCTATCATAAATCGAAATCCTCAAATCCTCACAAGCTCACTTTGAAGTTTCACGACACGCAGCAAGAATAACGATATGATGATCCTATGTACAAACTCACTAAGGCGTCCCCAAACATCCACCAAATCATTCCAAGAAACGGCACGTCTTTTGACTCAAAGCGTCTAGGCATCTCAAGCTCTAAATGATCTTCCTTCGTCAAGTCATTTGAGGTTTTCAGACCCTCTTAGCCGTTATTGCTTTGAATGCAAATTGTCCCATTGCTGGGAGACACAACTCCTGTGATATACGGCTTGACTTTAGTTTCCCTCTAAATCTCTACGTTGGATTGAATCCAAATTTTCCGTGCACACGGAAGCACATTAGGTTGTTTCATCTTCGAAGCTCAATTCTATGTTTTTTTTTTTCATTTCATCATTTTTTTTTGTTCATTAATCTCCTCTGTTTGTACAACCGTGCCATAGAGCTTAAGAGTGTGGGCTTTTTCGGATTTTCTCTTAGAACTACCTTAAGGGATGGTGGTGCACATTCCACGACTTCGCTTAGGCCGGAGACTCGTACCACATGAAACCGACTCTACACGAAGGTCCACCCCAGATTCTAAGAGTCCACAAGTTTCCACCGGAAACGGAATAATCAATCACGTAAAAACTCAATCCTTCTAGCACAATAAAGGAATCAAAAGTATGCCCGTAATCTAGCTTCATATGTCCCTAGATATCCGGGACATCCCTTCGTGAGACTTGTGCACAAAATACTAGAATTAAAGTATCCCTACTACGGTGCTTCATACTCTCATGAGCGCTGTCACTGGATTCTCTTCGGTTTCTACGTCTTATGTTGCCCTTTCTCAAATTTAATTTTTTTAGGATTTTTCTATTTTTTTAATATTATTTTTATTTTATTTTTATATTTTCCTAGAATCTACATGCTTTTGGCCAACTCGATTAACCAACATATTTGGGGTAGAGGGACTCAATAAATAAAAGTGCAAAAATAATATGATCCAACCGCAAGTGCACGGCTGTCAGTGTCGTAATAATTCCGATAAATCCGGGTTTGTCGAACCCAAAGGACTTCTCATAAACTAGTTAAGACTTATTAAACTTATGTGGGCAAAGCGCGTTGAGTTTGTTGAACTAATCTAAAAAAATAAATAACAAGCTAATTATTAAAATTGATTTAGTTCATATGAGAAAAAGTTCAGGATATCTCTACGGGTTCACTAGGGATTTCACACCAATTCGGATTTATGTTCAAGCAACACAAATGTCTTCTACTTAGCCAAACAAGCAACTATGCTTTGAAGATTTCTCAACCAAAGCCTAAATTAAAACTCTTTTACCTGATTTCTCTAGTGTACTCAAGTTCAAATAAGCATTATGTTCTTATGGTCTACTCTTACTTCTAGCTAACTAGCGAAATTTCTCAACCCTAGATACGGCTAACGCTTGATTCAAGTTTGCGGGTAGCGAATATTGATTTCTCTAACATCCCCTACCTATAATCATCCCATTGCGAGCTCAAACAATAGAAACAATAGAATTAAGTACATAAATCAAGCATAGCTAAGAAAAACACATTCAATTATGCTAAAAGCATGAAACAGGATCCATAAATCACCCACATGGTGTTCAAACCCTAGCTCCCTATGAGATATCCCGGATTAAGAAAGTTTAGCTACTCATAGTTGGGAATACAACGAGGAATTTCCAAGTATTTATCAAAAACAAGAGAGATAGAGAGATCAAACGGTGAATCCTTGATCCGGCGGAAATCCGAGCTCTCCAATGGCTTGGGAGCTGTCTCCTTCCTTCCTCCAGCAGCTTCCGTCTCTGTTTTAGGTCTGAGAATACGTTATTTACTGCCAGGGCACGTTTTTTAATGAAACGTGGCCGAAATTGCACTTTAGCTCCTCTACTTTGCAATTCTCGGCCAGAATTGTAAGCTGATCTTTCGCGGGCTGTATCTCCCTCATAAGGACTCATATTCCGGTCTACCATATATCGTTGGAAAGCTACGCATGTCTAATTTCCAATGTCGTAGACCTTGCTTCCAATATCTTTGTAGATTTTCCTGAGCATTGCAAAAAGTGCAGGTTGGTCCTGTGTGGCTTTTCCAACTTTTCTTCGTTTTTAAGTCTTCTTTTCTCCTCTTCATCTAGCTCCATCCCAAGCATATCCAAGTCTCTCATAAGCTCAATTGGACCTATTTTACCTAAGAAACACAACAAAATACTACCCGTACAATTATCATCGCAAATATGAGAGAAATCATGCTCAAATAAGCTAGAAACACAACTTTTGACTCTTAGGATTATAAATCGTCAAATTCACATATTTGTGCAAATATAACATATAAATAATGTTAAATAAGCCTAATACAAGTAATATGGAAGCATAAAAATAACTCCTAAAAAAGAGTTATCAAATACAACCACACTTACCTTTTGCTCGTCCCGAGCAAATCACTGTTTACTAGCGGACTCAAGACACAAACAGAACTCAATACGACAAGACTATGCAACTACATGAACTAAATAAAATGCAACTCGATTATACACAATGCAAAAATTGAACCAACACATTTTTTTTCTTTTTACGAGATTGGGCAACCTCTCTATCATAAAACGAAATCATCAAATCCTCACAAGCTCATTTTGAAATTTCCCGACACGCAGCAAGAAATATGATATGATGATCCTATGCAGAAACTCACTAAGGCGTCCCCAAACATCCACCAAATCATTCCAAGAAACGGCACGTCTTTTGACTCAAAGCGTCTAGGCATCTCAAGCTCTAAATGATTTTCCTTCGTCTAGTCATTTGAGGTTTTCAGACCCTCTTAGCTCTTATTGCTTTGAACGCAAACTGTCCCACTGCTGGGAGACACAACTCCTGTGATATACGGCTTGACTTTAGTTTCCCTCTTAAGCTCTACGTTGAATTGAATCCAAATTTCCTGTGCACACGGAAGCACATTAGGTTGTTTCATCTTTGAAGCTCAATTATATTTTTTTTGTTCATTAATCTCCTCTGTTTTCACAACCGTGCAATAGAGCTTAAGAGTGTGGGATTTTTCGGATTTTCTCTTAGAACCACATTAAGGGATGGCGGTGCACGTTCCCCGACTTCGCTTAGGCCGAAGACTCGTACCACATGAAACCGACTCTACACGAAGGTCCACCCCAGATTCTAAGAGTCCACAAGTTTCCACCGGAAACGGAATAATCAATCACGTAAAAACTCAATCCTCCTAGCACAATAAAGGAATCAAAAGTATGCCTGTAATCTACCTTCATCTTTCCCTAGATACCCGGGACATCCCTTCGTGAGACTTGTGCACAAAATACTAGAATTAAAGTATCCCTACTACGGTGCTTCATACTCTCATGAGCGCTTTCACTGGATTTTCTTCGGTTTCTAGGTCTTAAGTTGCCCTTTCTCAAATTTAATTTTTTTAGGATTTTTCTATTTTTTTTAATATTTTTTTTCTTTTTTTTATATTTTCCTAGACTCCACATGCTTTTGGCAACTCTATTAACCAACATATTTGGGGTAGGGGGACTCAATAAATAAAATTGCAACAATAATATGATCCAACCGCAAGTGCACGGCTGTCAGTGTAGTAATAATTCCGGTAAATCCGTGTTTGTCGAACCCAAATGACTTCTCGTAAACTAGTTAACACTTATTAACCTTATGTGGGCAAAGCGCGTTGAGTTTGTTGAAATAATCTAAAAAATAAATAACAAGCTAATCATTAAAATTGATTTAGTTGATATGAGGAAAAGTTCAGGATATCTCTACGGGTTGACTTGGGATTTCACACCAATTCGGATTTATGTTCAAGCAACACAAATGTCTTCTACTTAGCCAAACGAGCACCTATGCTTTGAAGATTTCCCAAACAAAACCTAAATTCAGTACCTGATTTCTCTAGTGTACTCAAGTTAAAATAAGCATTATGTTCTTATGGTATACTCTTAGTTCTAGCTAACTAGCAAGATTTCTCAACCCTAGATACGGCTAGTGCTTGATTCAAGTTTACGGGTAGCGAATATTGATTTCTCTAACATCCCCTACCTATAATCATCCCATTGCGTGCTCAAACAATAGAAACGATAGAATTAAGTACATAAATCAAGCATAGCTAAGAAAAACACATTCAATTAAGCTAAAAGCATGAAACAGGATCCGTAAATCACCCACATGGTGTTCAAACCCTAGCTCCCTATGAGATATTGGCAGCGTAAACCTATCTGCTTTTTCGCAAGTGTACGATCATGTAATATAGAGTATGTATTTATGACTCTGGTTGCCGAACCCTCGAGAACAGTTTAAGTTTTACTTATTAGGAATAGAACTAGATACAAAGCTTGTAAAAAGGATGAAGGTTGGGATGCGATTATACTCAACTAGTTTGCAGTAAATAAAGCAATAATTAGAACAGCTTATTTTATTTTTCTTTTAAGTAATTTTCAGGAATTGTGGTAGTGGTAAAAATTGATGGTTCTAAGAATCTAGGTCCCAGGATCCCCTAGGGTTACTTTCCAGCTTGCCTGGTGTACTTGATTTCAGAAAAACATAGCAGTTTTGTTTATGCCAGCATACCAATAGTACAATCTCCTCTCGGTCTCATGTACGTGTCACTCTCCCACAGATTTCGGGTCCTCTCGGTCCACCTAAATCTGCAGGTTTGCTCTAAGTCTGCTAGGGTTACAGGTTCTCCTCTCGGTCTCCCCCTAAACGTCTAGCAGTTAGTCTAATGCTTCTAGCTAACACCCTGGTTCTTTTCACCTCTCGGTCCATCAAGATAGGGTATTAAATCCTGTCTTTTCTTCCTAACTCTCACTGGCCACTCTCGCGCACCAGATCCTGTCTATAACACTCCTGGGTGATCAAGCCATTCATGTATGTACATAAAATCAAAGACAAGATAATAAACAATCCATCCTGTATTAAGACTTCAACTAGTCATGCATCTGAAAATCAAACAAACCAGTCTGCTGAATTCATAAACCCTAGGTTCACCAAGAACCTAGGAAAAAGGTTTAGCTAGCTTGCATTATTGAAAAACACTGTTTCATAAAAGAAAGAAGAAAAGATCAAACGAGTTTATGGCTGAATACTGAAAAACTGCTCCAATCCTAAACTGCTCCAATCCTGACGGCTCTGATACTCGCTGCTGTGTTGATGATTGTGTATATGTGAGTAACCCTAATTCTGTGCTGGGACACCTCCTTTTATACTGCCACAGTCTCTAAACTGATGCACGAAATTCCTGTTCTACCCTTGCAAAAACCCGTCCTGGAAGCTTCTGGAAACTCAACGTGCGTTCGAACGCAGCTTCCCTGCGTTCAAACGCAGTGCGTCTGAACGCACATCTCCTGCGTTTGAACGCAGGCCTTAACCAATTCTCCTCTTCTTTCTTCTGGCTTCTCGGACTTGTGCGTCTGAACGCAGCTCCCCTGCGTTTGAACGCACAACTTGGTCTTCACAATCCTGGAGTCGAGTCCTGCGTCTGAGCGCAGGTCTGTGCGTCTGAACGCACTGACTTAGCCTCTTTTCTGCCTTTCTTCTTCTGCTGCCATGTGGTGCGTCTGAACGCAGCTCCTGCGTCTGAACGCACAACTTGAATTTTTCTGCACTTTTCTACTCAGCTTTCTTGATACGCTGCCTCCAAATCCAAGTCAATCTCATGCATTTCTCGGCACCTGTTACCTGCACATCATAACATGTACCCGCGATCATACCCAACAAACAAAATTACGCATGAAATTACTCAAATCTTACGATCATGTCCTATAAGTCTCTGCCTCGTATCAAGTGAAGAACAAGCTGAAAATGGGCAAACTCAACTCTCACAGGGTTAGAACCAATGGTAAAAAGATGTCCCAGACTAATCCCATTTTCAAGCTATCAAAATACCCCAACATTAAACTCTGCTCGTCCCGAGCAGACCCTTGCATACTGCCTTGCAGACCCTTCTTTTGCATACTTCAATTGCATACTTCTCCCCTTTATCACAGATTCATGCTACAGACCAAAAGACTCAACAGCTTACTGACTCAGACGCAGAATATACACAAACTGACTCAAGACACACAATTTTTTCTGAGATTGGGCAACCTCTCTATCATAAACTGAAATCATCAAATCCTCACAAGCTCACCTTGAAATTCCACAACACGTAGTAACAAATGGTATAAAATGATTTTGTGCACAAACTTACTAAGGTGTCCCCAAACATCCACCAAACCAAACCAAGATTCAGCACGTCTTTTGACTCAGAGGGTCCAGGCATCTTAAGTCACTAGATGGTTTTTCTTCGCCAAGTCATTTGAGGTTTTCAGACCCGCTTAGCCGTTATTGCTTGTGAATTGCAAATTGTCCCATTGCTGGGAGACACAGCTCCTATGTAATACGGCTTGACTTTAGTTTCTCTCTTAAGCTCTAGATTGGATTGAATCCAAATTTTCCGCGTGAACGGAAGCACATTATGTTGTTTCTCCTTGAAGCACAAAAAATATTTATTGGTTTTTTTTTTCAGATTTTTTTTTTTTTTTGACAATCCTCTGTTTTTACAACTGTGCAGTAGAGCTTAAGAGTGCGGGCTTTTTAGGATTTTCTCTTGGAACCACCTTAAGGGATGGTGGTGTACACTCCCCGACTTCACTTTGGCCGAAGACTTGTACCACATGAAACCGACTCTACACGAAGGTCCACCCCAGATTCCAAGAGTCCACAAGTTTCCACGGGAAACGGAGTATTCAACTATCTAGAGACCAAATCCACCTAGCACACTAGAGAAGCCAAAAGTATGCCTGTTATCTACTTTCACCATTCCTGAATACCCGGGACATCCTGTCGTGAGACTTGCGCACAAAATACTAAAATTTGAAGTATCCCTACTACGGTGCTTCCTACTCTCATGAGCTCTTTCATTGGATTCTCTTCAGTTTTTAGGTCTTAAGTTGCCCTTTCTCAAAAGATTTTAAATATTTATATTTTTTTTTATTATTATCATATATATATATATATGCAAGGTCAGAAAAGTCGGTGGGTAGACTCAACATAATAAACGTGCAGACTCAAAAATGAAAACAAAATTAAAATAAAATTGACAAAAATATGCTGACATGGCTATGCAGGAGGACACGATTCCCCACCCCCACACTAGAGGTGGCGCGTCCTCGCGACACTACTGATCTGGCCTGTAACTCGAATCTGTGTTCTCCGGAGTAGACTGGTCGGTCGGCTCTGGAGATGGTTCAGGGGTTCGCCCTCTGGGACGTTTCCTCGCAGCCTGTCGTGCTGCAGCAGCGGTACCAGCGTGGCTGGCACCAGGATGGGCACTGCTGGCCCCTGGGTCTACATGCTGCCTAGGTGGGTACTGGGTACCAGGTCTGCCGGGGTCACCAACACTGTCTGCGTGTTCCGGACTCGGTGTGGGGTCATGGCCAGAGAAGCTGTCATATGGCCTACTATCCTCCATTGTCCAACTGGGACAATTATCACTCGAAAAGTGGTCCGGGAAGTTAAATTTCTTACCACGCATATTGCTCTGAATTTCAGCGAGTGCCGCCTCATGAGGTCTCAAGGCAGCGGTGTTAGCGTGGTAAATATGCTTCTGGGTCTTGAACAACTCTCCAAGACCCCTGGCCATTTTCTTGACCGTCCTTACCAGGTAGTTCTGCATTTTTTCTTGGGCCTTAATTTTCTTCCTGACCCATTCCTCATGCTCAGTCCTCTCCAGGCGCCCAAAAGAACTGCGCCTGGCCCCTCTGCTGGACTGCCCTAGGTCAGGCTCGGTCTGCTTGTGTTCACTGGAACTAGCAGATCGTGGCAGTCGAAGAGGACCTGGTAAGGCTGGAAAACCCCGGTCACCGGGTGGAGGTGGCGGTGGCATGCCAGCACCCCCACCATGAGGCGGAGCACCATCATCATCATCATCATCATCATCATCGTCCACTTGGACATATTCTGGAGGCCCATGCAGAGCCTCATGCAAAGCACATCTCATGTTGCGGTACTTGCGTACCTGCACTGGTCGGATATCTCTCAGCTCACCAGGAATGGCCACCTGATAATCCTGTGCCATTTTAGTCAACATCCCTAGAAGACCTAAACCCTTCTTACTGTGGGACTCTCTTCGTTCCCGAAAAAACTCACAAATAATCTCCGGGAAGCTCACAGGCTCTCTGGCCATCAGACAGTACACCAAAAGGGCAATATTATAATCTATACGGGTAAAGTGTTTAATGCCCACAATCCGGTTGTTGACCCACTCAGTCCACCATCTCGCCTCTCGAATCAAATAGGTGGCAGGGAGTTTCCGGTAGGAAGGACTCCGGTGAGGGTTGTACCAAGCAGCGCCTGGTACACCCGCACACAAGGTGTTTAGGATTTGTTTGCTAAGCTGTTCGGAGGGATGACGCCTTAGTTCCTGAAACTGACAATCGTCTAACACTAATTCCAGAACCAAACTCTCTCGAATACTCTCAGGGGTGATCCGAATCCATCTCTTTCTGTAGTAAATCCAGTCAATTGACTGGGCTTCACTGTTCATGCAGTGCTGGAGATTACTGAAAATCTCCTTAGCCAGCACAGAACTGACTTGCAGATTGGTAAAGCCGGTAAACCAGTCCCCAAAATGATCCTGCCCAGTAAAGTTGAACAGGTCGTCCCCCATAGCCACTCTATCACGGGGAAATGTTCTCTCAGCGGGTATGTCATACCTAATCTTTTTGTCTTGCAGAAAGAAACGGTGAGCCTCCATATTGACAAATCTATGGTCACAGAAATGGTCAACCCTAAGCAGTCTGCAATCTATGATGTTCAAGGGTGCGATTGCCCTATCAGGCCTCATATGCGGTCTGTCCTCATCCATTTCAAAAAATCAAGTAAAAAAATGGAAATCTTCAAAGAGAGAGAAAAAACAGAACCTGGCTACCCGGAGTTAATCTTACGGGTACAGATCTGGAAACTGCTCTGTGAAGCGGATCTGTAGATGTTTGGATCGGATGAATTTGACCACTCCCACACTGTTTCTGACTTTCTGGTGTTCCTGCGGTGGTAGTCGGATATTGCTGGCGGATGACTGCTTCTGGCGGCTGCTAGGGCAGAGAGAATTTCTAGAGAGAGAGTTGAAAACTGGTTGACTGGAGTGAAAATGAGTCACTTTCACCCGTACAGTATATATAGGCAAACTTTCAGAAATTTCAGAAAGGCCCCTGAAATTCAAATTAATTCAAATTTCTCAAAATTTTCTGATCCCGCTTGATTGTGCGTTTGAACGCATCTTCTGCGTTTGAACGCAGTGCTTCACTTTGTCTAGGAATTTGAAACTTTCTTGATCTGCGTTTGAACGCACACGGTGCGTTTGAACGCACAACTTGATGTTCTTTGAATATTCTCAGTTTGGTGAACTGCGTTTGAACGCACATGACCTGCGTTTAAACGCACTGCTTGTTCCTGCAATTCCTCTGATGAGTTGCGTTTGAACGCACACTGTGCGTTTAGACGCATGCCTTCTCTCTAGAATCTCTGCTGATTGGTTCTTGCGTTCAAACGCTCCCTCTGCGTTTAAACGCACGTCCTTAGGCTTTTCCCAGTCCTTCTTTTTCTCTTGCGTTTGAACGCATCTCGTGCGTCTGAAAGCACATGTGTTAGCTGGAAATCTTCATTTTATGATCTGCGTTTGAACGCACGTGATCTGCGTTTGAACGCATAAGTGTTAGCCATTTTTCAGGGTTTCTGCGGTTGGGTGGCAGTTCTGCGTTTGAACGCGCCTTTTGCGTTTGAACGCACGCGTGCGTTTAGACGCACATCTCCTGCGTTTGAACGCATGCCTGTGATTCCTGAAACACTGAATTCAATATTAAACCCCTCTTTCTCACTTTTCTCTCAAATTATGAACATTTTATAATAAATACTAAATATATAAAAACAACTAATCTACGTTGGGTTGCCTCCCAACCAGCGCTTGTGATTTACAGTCGACAGCTCGACCATGTTACCTCTGTTGTGATCAAGGAAGGTCAAGGTAGATTTCCTCTACCTCTATGATCTCTTGAGGATCTCTGTATGGCTTGACTCTGTTCCCATTCACCTTGAAAACTGTATTATCCCTTGGGTTCTCCAGCTCCACCACTCCCCATGATGTAATGTCTTTCACAATGAATGGTCCAGACTATCTTGAGCGCAGCTTCCCTGGATAGAATTTCATCCTTGAGTTGTAAAGGAGAACCTTCTGCCCAATTTCTATCTTCTTTGGTAGAATGCGATTGTCATGCCACTTCTTCGTTTTTTCTTTATAAATTTTGGCACTCTCATAAGCATTTTTACGAAATTCCTCTAGTTCGAGGAGTGCCATCATCCGTTTGTTTCCCGATAAGCTGTGATCCATATTCAGCTGCTTGATTGCCCAGTATGCTCTGTGCTCCAATTCTACTGGTAAGTGACATACTTTTCCAAACACCAGCTGGTATGGGGACATTCCCAGTGGGGTTTTGTAAGCAGTTCTGTATGCCCAGAGCGCATCATCCAGCTTTAATGACCAGTCCTTGCGTCCAGGATTCACAGTTTTCTCCAGTATGCTCTTTATCTCCCTGTTGGACACCTCTGCTTGCCCGTTTGCCTGAGGGTGATAAGGCAATGACACCTTATGGATAGACACCCCGTACTGCTTTAGAACCTTGGCAAAGACCTTATTGATAAAATGAGAACCTTCGTCACTGACCATGGCCCTTGGCGTTCCGAATCTGGTAAAGATGTTACGTTTGAGGAATCGTTCCACGACTGCCGCATCGTTCTTCTGACAGGCCATAGCTTCCACCCATTTTGACACGTAGTCTACTGCCAGTAAGATATAGAGATTTCCCAGATACGAAGGGAATGGACCCATAAAATCAATACCCCAAACGTCAAAAGGCTCGACTTCCTGCCAAAGTGTCATAGGCATTTCATTTCGCTGGGAAATATTTCCTGTACGTTGGCAGCGATCACAACTTTGCGCATAATCATGGCAATCCTTGAAGACTGTTGGCTTGAAAAATCCTGACTGCAGCACTTTGTGGGCTGTTCTCGGTCCGCTGAAGTGTCCCCCACATTGTGCTGAGTGGCAGTGTTGAATTACCTCCAAAATCTCGTGACATGTGATGCAACGACGGAGAATATTATCTGCCCCTTGCTTGAATAGATAAGGATCGTCCCAGAAATAGTGCCTGCATTCTGAAATAAACTTCTTTTTCTGCCAAGGGGTGATGTCTTCTGGGAGTGCTCCATTGACCAAATAATTGGCTATTGCATAATACCAGGGTCGTCTGTTGGTCTTGATCTTCATAATATGCTCATCCGGGAAATTTTCTTGAATTGGTATCAATTCTTCCGTAGGGTTTTCCAGGCGAGATAGATGATCAGCTACCACATTTTCAACTCCCTTTTTATCCCTGATTTCGACATCGAATTCCTGCATCAGCACGATCCAACGCAGCAGCCTTGGCTTTGCATCCTTTTTCTCCAGTAAGTATTTCAGTGCACTGTGATCTGTGAATATGATGACTTTTGAACCTACCAGGTAGGATCTGAACTTATCCAGAGCAAAAATGACTGCCAGCTGCTCCTTCTCTGTAGTCCCGTAATTAATCTGTGCCTCATTCAGGACCCTGCTGGCATAATAAATGACACTGCACACTTTATCTTTTCGCTGTCCCAGTACTGCGCCCACTGCATAATCACTGGCGTCACACATCAGCTCGAATGGGAGGGTCCAATCTGGCGTTGTGATAATGGGCGCAGTTGTCAGCCTGTCTTTAAGTACGTCAAAGGCTTCTTTGTAGGCTTCGTCAAATATGAAGGGCACATCTTTTCCCAACAAATTACATAGTGGCTTTGTAATTTTGGAGAAATCTTTGATAAACCTTCTGTAAAATCCTGCGTGGCCCAAAAAACTCTTAATTGCCTTCACTGTGGTTGGATATGGTAGCTGCTTGATCACCTCTATCTTTGCTCTGTCTACTTCCAGTCCTTTGCTGGAAATTCTGTGTCCCAGCACTATTCCTTCTGTAACCATGAAGTGGCATTTTTCCCAGTTGAGTACCAGGTTAGTTTTTCTGCATCGAATCAGAACTCTGGCCAGATGGTATAAGCAATCATCAAAGCTGTCCCCAAATAACGAAAAATCGTCCATGAAAACTTCCAAATTTTTCTCTATCATGTCAGAGAAAATGGCCATCATACATCTTTGGAATGTTGCTGGAGCATTGCATAATCCAAATGGCATTCGTCTAAAGGCAAATGTTCCGTATGGGCAGGTGAACGTCGTCTTTTCTTGATCTTCTGGATTTATATAGATCTGGTTGTAGCCGGAGTACCCGTCAAGAAAGCAGTATTAAGCATGGTGAGCCAGTCTGTCCAACATCTGGTCCATGAATGGCAGCGGAAGTGGTCTTTCAGTGTTGCGTCGTTCAGCTTCCGATAGTCCATACAGATTCGCCAGCCAGTGACAGTGCGCTGGGCGATCTGCTCCTGATCAGCGTTCTGTACTACTGTAATACCCCCTTTCTTTTGTACACACTGGACAGGACTGACCCAGGTGCCGTCTGATATGGGGTATATAATCCCTGCTTCTAGCCACTTCATGACCTCCTTACGTACCACATCTTTCATAATTGGGTATAGTCTCCGTTGAGGTTGGATGACTGGCTTCTTTCCTTCTTCAATTCTTATTTTGTGCATGCAGTAATCAGGACTGATTCCCTTTAGGTCAGCAATTGGCCATCCGATGGCTTCTTTATGCTCTCGAAGTACCTCCAGCAGCTTTTGTTCCTGTTCTTGAGATAGAAGAGACGAAACAATTACTGGCAGAGTATTATTTTCACCAATAAAAGCGTACCTGAGGTGGTCTGGCAACTGTTTCAATTCCAGGACTGGTGGTTTCTGAAGTGATGGGACCAGTGTCATTTTCGGCTCGCCTCCTTCATCCTTATATAGAGTGACCCAACTCTCTGTTCCCATGATCTGCTCAGCCTGGTGCTCCTCTGTTTCCTCTGGATACATGTCCTCAAATTCCTCCCATAAATTTTCCATCTCCTCACTCTCCAGATCATCAATTACTCCCACTGCAAAACAGTTTTCATGCCCATAATGATCAGGAAGTTGGAGAGATTTGAAGACGTTGAATTTCACTTTTTCTTCATTGATTTGCATGGACAGCTCTCCACTTTTGCGGTTAATAATGGCTTCACCAGTTGCTAGGAAGGGTCTGCCCAAGATTAGTGGGACCTCTCCGGCCTCCATGTCCAGTATCACAAAATCTGCTGGAAAAATAAGCTCTCCAACTTTTACCAGGATATCTTCAATTACTCCATAGGCAGGCTTCACAGATCTGTCAGCCATTTGAAGCATAATTCTTGTTGGTCGTGGTTCTCCGACTCCCAGACTTTTGAAGATGGTTAGTGGCATCAGGTTGATGCTGGCACCCAAGTCGCATAAGGCTTTTCCTGTGTATGCACTGCCCAGGGTTACTGGAATAACAAAACTGCCAGGTTCTTTCTTCTTCAGTGGTAGATCGTTTTTCACACAACTGCTCGCTTCTGCCGTCAGATTCACTGTTTCGAAGTCGCTCATCCGCCTTCTCCCCTACAATATGTCTTTGGGAAATTTAGCGTAAGTAGGCATTTTGGCGAGTGCTTCGGCAAAAGATATGTTTATCTGTAATTGCTTGAATACCTCCAGAAATATGGCGTAGTCTTTGCTGTCATCTCTCTTACGTGTCTTCAGAGGGTAAGGTACCTCCTTAGAGATTGGCACTGTTTCTGGATTACCCTCATTAGTCTGCTCTGCTTCCTGCTCGACCGAACCCCTTTTCTGAGGGTTAGTGGTTGAGCTGTCTTCCTTGTCAAACACTTCGTTTTCAATAATCTTTGACTTTTCTGCACGTGCATGACTGGGATACGGCGGATCCTGCAGTGCAATTCCACTCCGAGTTTTGATAGCACTGATTTGAGCGCGTGGATTGTTCACTGTATTTGATGGTAAATTCCCTGGGGCTCGTTCTGCATGGTTCTGTGCAAGCTCACCATTCTGTACCTCCAAGTTGCGGATAGCAATTTTCATTTGGCTTACATCGGCAGTTAATGACTTCATCTGCGAAAATCTAGCTTCCCACTGCTTATTGAATTTCTCCATATAGGACTCAAAATGTTGCTGTGATAAATTTAGCTGTGGTGGTGCTGCTGGTGCGTGCTGTGCTGGGGTTGTCTGTTGTGCTTGAGGCCTGTGCTGGAATCCTGGCGCATAGACTGCTGCATTAGGGTTTCCATAACGGAACCCTGGATGGTAACGTGTGCCTGGTCTGTAGCGACTAGGATCCCACTGCTGCTGAACATAATTGGCATCTTCGGTCTGAAGCTCCAGAATTGCTGCGTCGAGGTCAGGTTCATCCACTGATGTCACGGTTTTCTTCTATGTATACACCTTTTTAACTAAGTCTTGTACCACTTTCGGGAGATTGTCAATCCTGTCATCAGCCACTGGTTCTGCTAGCGCTGTGAGCCTGCGGTCATCAAACAGACGAGTATCCTGTTTGGCTAATTGTTTCATCAGTTCGTAGGCTCCATCTTTATCCACATGGTATAGAAAGTTACCCCCAGCTTCCCTGTCAATCCTGTCAGCATTCTCCCTGTCAAGAGCATGGTAGAATACCTGCAGAATTTTTGCGTCCCCGAAGCCGTGATTAGGGCATCTTTTAACGAGTCTCATCAGCCTGTCCCATGCGTCTACCACCGTTTCCCCCATCTTCTGTTTGAAAGATAAGATCTCACTCTGCAGCTTGATAACACGGGATGCGGGGTAGAATTTTGCCAAAAAATCAGTAACACACCCCTCCCAGGTAGTGATAGACCTCGGTGGTCTTGCCTCCAGCCAGTCTTTTGCTGTTCCGAACAAGCAGTATGGGAATAGAATTAGCTTTAGCGTATCCGCTTCAACTCCTCTGTACTTAATCTTGTTGCAGTGGTCTTCGAACTTTCCAAGGAAGTCGTTCGGATCTTCATCTGCTTTCCCATTGAAAGGACAATGAGTCTGGGCGGTTTGGATGGTGGATGATTTTAGATCGAAGTGCTCTGCTGTAATGGGTGGCACCACGATAGCTTGTTGATGTCCTCCGGTTGGGACTTCAAAATTTTCGACTATCGCCCTTCCAGACCTGTTGTAAGTCCTCTGATTGTTCCTGGCAGCAAAGCCTGCTGCTATCAGCTCCTCAATGTAAAGAGCCATCTGTGCTGGAGTGCGTTGCTGCTGTCCTGTGGGTGTTCCTGCTTCGGTTGGCGCGTCTTCTCCCTGCTCAGACATCGCGGATCGGTGTCTGCGACTTTGCTCTCTGAAAAGTTTTTCGGGATCTTCAAGTGGTGATACCAGTTTGCTAGGCAATCTGGGCATATACTAGAATAGCCTGAAAATCAGAATTCAAGAGCAATAAGTTAAAATAAAATAAACGTAAAAAGAAAAGAAAAATCTTTGAGACTTATTCTAATTTCTTTTAAGAAAAACTGTAACCGTTCCCCAGCAACGGCGCCAAAAACTTGACAGCGTAAACCTATCTGCTTTTTCGCAAGTGTACGATCAAGTAATATAGAGTATGTATTTATGACTCTGGTTGTCGAACCCTCGAGAACTTTTTAAGTTTTACTTATTAGGAATAGAACTAGATACAAAGCTTGTAAAAAGGAGGAAGGTTGGGATGCGATTATACTCAACTAGTTTGCAGTAAATAAAGCAATAATTAGAACAGCTTATTTTATTTTTCTTTTAAGTAATTTTCAGGAATTGTGGTAGTTGTACAAATTGATGGTTCTAAGAATCTAGGTCCCAGGATCCCCTAGGGTTACTTTCCAGCTTGCCTGGTGTACTTGATTTCAGAAACACACAGCAGTTTTGTTTATGCCAGCATACCAATAGTACAATCTCCTCTCGGTCTCATGTACGTGTCACTCTCCCACAGATTTCGGGTCCTCTCGGTCCACCTAAATCTGCAGGTTTGCTCTAAGTCTGCTAGGGTTACAGGTTCTCCTCTCGGTCTCCCCCTAAACGTCTAGCAGTTAGTCTAATGCTTCTGGCTAACACCCTGGTTCTTTTCACCTCTCGGTCCATCAAGATAGGGTATTAAATCCTGTCTTTTCTTCCTAACTCTCACTGGCCACTCTCGCGCACCAGATCCTGTCTATAACACTCCTGGGTGATCAAGCCATTCATGTATGTACATAAAATCAAAGACAAGATAATAAACAATCCATCCTGTATTAAGACTTCAACTAGTCATGCATCTGAAAATCAAACAAACGAGTCTGCTGAATTCATAAACCCTTGGTTCACCAAGAACTGAGGAAAAAGGTTTAGCTAGCTTGCATTATTGAAAAAAATTGTTTCATAAAAGAAAGAAGAAAAGATCAAACGAGTTTATGGCTGAATACTGAAAAACTGCTCCAATCCTGACGGCTCTGATACTCGCTGCTGTGTTGATGATTGTGTATATGTGAGTAACCCTAATTCTGTGCTGGGACACCTCCTTTTATACTGCCACAGTCTCTAAACTGATGCACGAAATTCCTATTCTACGCTTGCAAAAACCCGTCCTAGAAGCTTCTGGAAACTCAACGTGCGTTCGAACGCAGCTTCCCTGCGTTCAAACGCAGTGCGTCTGAACGCACATATCCTGCGTTTGAACGCAGGCCTTTACCAATTCTCCTCTTCTTTCTTCTGGCTTCTCGGACTTGTGCGTCTGAACGCAGCTCCCCAGCGTTTGAACGCACAACTTGGTCTTCACAATCCTGGAGTCGAGTCCTGCGTCTGAACGCAGGTCTGTGCGTCTGAACGCACAGAATTAGACTCTTTTCTGCCTTTCTTCTTCTGCTGCCATGTGGTGCGTCTGAACGCAGCTCCTGCGTCTGAACGCACAACTTGAATTTTTCTGCACTTTTCTGCTCAGCTTTCTTGATACGCTGCCTCCAAATCCAAGTCAATCTCATGCATTTCTCGGCACCTGTTACCTGCACATCATAACATGTACCCGCCATCATACCCAACAAACAAAATTACGCATGAAATTACTCAAATATTACGATCATGTCCTATAAGTCTCTGCCTCGTATCAAGTGGAAAATAAGCTGAAAATGGGCAAACTCAACTCTCACAGGGTTAGAACCAATGGTAAAAAGAGGTCCCAGACTAATCCCATTTTCAAGCTATAAGGTATCCCGAATTAAGAAATTTTAGCTACTCATACTTGGGAATACAACGAGGAATTTCCAAGTATTCATCAAAAACAAGAGAGATAGAGAGATCAAACGATGAATCCTTGATCCGGCGGGAATCCGAGCTCTCCAATGGCTTCCGTCTCATTTTTAGGTCTCCTTCCTTCCTCCAGCAGCTTCCGTCTCATTTTTAGGTCTGAGAATACGTTCTTTACTGCCTGGGCACGTTTTATAATGAAATTTGGCCGAAATTGCACATCAGCCCCTCTACTTTGCAATTCTCGGCCAGAATTGTAAGCTGATCTTGCGCGGGCTGTATCTCTATCATACGGACTCATATTCGGGCCTACCATATATCATTGGAAAGCTACGGATGTCTAATTTCCAATTACGCAGGCCTTTATTCCAAAATATTTGTAGATTTTCCTGAGATTTGAAAAGAGTGCAGGCTGGTCCTGTGCAGCTTTTCCAACTTTTCTTCGTTTTTGCGTCTTCTTTTCTCCTCTTCATCTAGCTCCATCCCAAGTATATCCAAGCCTCAAATAAGCTCCATTGCACCTATTTTACCTGAGAAACACAAAAAAATACTACCCGTGCAATTATCATCGCAAATATGAGAGAAATCATGCTCAAATAAGCTAGAAACAGAACTTTTGACTCTTATACTTATAAATCGTCAAATTCTTATATTTGTGCAAATATAACATATAAATCATGTTAAATAAGCCCAATAAAATTAATATGGAAGTATAAAAATAACTCCTAAAAGAGAGTTATCAGTACTGGTAAGTGGAAGCTGACCCAGGGATCAATGGTCGTGGCTAGAGGAGAAGCTTTTGCAAGCTCTACAAGACACATGTGAAGGTACTTGATGATAATCTGAATTCACTTGAGGATGCAACATCACCAAACTTGTGGCACAAGAGGCTTGCTCACATGAGTGAGAAAGGGTTGAAAATTCTGGCATGGAAGTCAATTATTCCTTTTGCCAAAGGTACACCACTAAATGCTTGTGATCATTGCTTGTTTGGAAAACATCACATGATTACGTTTAGCTCATCTGCTAAAAGAAAGTCGAAGATACTATAGTTAGTGCACTCTGATGTGTGTGGTCCCATAGAGGTGGAGTCTATTGGTGGTCGCAGATATTTTGTGACCTTCATTGACGATGCTTCACGTAAGGTGTGGGTGTATTTTTTAAAGACTAAGGATGAAGTATTTGAGTACTTAAGAAGTTACATTCCATTGTTTAAAAAGAGGCAGGCAATCAATTGAAGTGTTAACGTGCAGAAAATGGTGGTGAATATACTTTAAAGGAGTTTGAATCCCATTGTGATGCCCATGATATTCGACATGAGATGACGTTTCCAGGTACCACACAACACAACGCCGTTGCCGAGAGGATGAATCGAACTATTTTTGCGAGAGTTCGATGTATGATCAGAATGGCAAAGCTGCCAAAGTCATTATGGGCTGAAGGAGTTCGTACTGCCTATTATGTGATTAACAAGTCTCCATATGCTCCGTTGGGTTTTGAGATTCCAGATAAGTTAAGTCACGGTAAATATGTCTCTCACAGTCATCTAAAGGTGTTTGGTTTCAAGGCGTTCGCGCATATACCCAAGGAGAAATGACTTAAGCTTGATGAAAAATCCAATCCATGTGTTTTTGTGGGCTATGGAGATGAGGAGTTTGGCTAGAGCCTATGAGATCCAATAAATAAGAAGCTAATAAGATGCAGGGATGTGTTTTTCTATGAGCAACAGACTATCGAAGATATCGAGATGTCTTCAAATTAGAAGGAGGTTGTTGCTCACAACCTCAGTCTGGATACCTCCCCTAGTGCTACAGGTGGAGAAGAGAATCCTGGAGAAGATAGAGAGATAGAGATTCCATAGATGGAAGATGACGATGATGATGACGATGAAGAGGAAGTTGAGCAGGGATAGAAACCCCTTCCACAACAGAATGCAGGGTCTCAGCTGAGATGTTCCACCAGCAATCCACAACCATCTTTCAGGTACCCATCGTCTGAGTATATTTTAGTTACCGGTGACTTGGAGACATAAATTTTCTGGGAGGCGCAAATTGGTTAAGATAAGTCCATCTGGATGAAGGATATGCAAGAAGGGATGAGTTCCTTGCAGAAGAATGATACTTATGAGTTAGTAAAGCTACTAAAGGTAAGAAAAGTAATGTGGAACAAGTGGATGTTCAAGCTAAATAAGGATAGTGACAACAAGTTAGCGAAGTACAAGGCTCGATTAGTGGTCAAAGGATTCGGCCAAAGGAAAGTTATTGACTTTGATGAGATCTTTTAGCTAATTGTTACGATAACATCGATTCGAGTTGCCTTAGGTCTAGTAGCTAGTATGAACCTTGAGCTTGAACAACTTGATGTTGAAGAATGTCTTTCTCCATGGTGACTTGGAGGAAGAGATCTACATGGAACAGCCTGAATGATTTGAAGTGAATGGGAAGGAGAACATGATTTGGAAACTGAAGAAGAGTCTATATGGCCATAAGTAAGCGCCAAGACAATTGTACAAGAGGTTCGACTCATTCATGGTGAGTCATGGGTACAAGAGAACACAGGTATGTACAGGAGAATCCTTTGAGGATGATTCAAGCGTACATCAAGAACAGGGAATGAGAAACACACGAGGTGTAGGGTAGTGAGTAGGGAGAGAGTAAGACAATAGCAACTCTATGAGAGAGAGAGAGAGACAGAGTTTTGGCAAAGCTTCCGCGTAGTTCAGGAGATTGGGTTATGTAGGAAGCGTTAACGATCCAATATATAGTGGAGAATATGACCGTTGTAGTGGGTTAATGCACCCATTAATGGCGGCTTAATTACCTTAACCACAACGGCACACTCGTCCGCATATATAAGGGCCTTTACGCACTTTGTCCGTGTATACCAGAACCGTTATGAGGTTGACCGGGTTTATGGATCTCGTGGCCATAAATCTATCAAAGCAGTTACTAAGGGTCGCGCGCGGGCTTGGTTGTCGTTCGCGCGCGACGGAACTTACTCTAGCCCCCAAACCACTAAGTCCTGACTGGATTTCTTAACGCGTATGCGCAAGTGCACGGTTAAGTAATATAGGGGTGGTATTTTAACCCCGAGTTATCGATCCCACGAGGACAGACTTTAGATTATCTAATTAGTTACTTAATTTAGAGTACAATACAGGAGGAAAGATTTAATTGATTTAAGAAGTGAAATAACATCTAGGCTAATATTTTTGTACTTTTTTATTTTTAATAGAAAAGATATGGAGAAACTAGGCAATCTCTAGATCACCTAAGGCTGTAGACGAAATCCGGTTCATGTATGTAACACGTCAATCCTATTCTAGTTCGGCCGGGTAATAAACTATGACAATATCATGTCGGTCTCATGTCATTTTATGTCTCGGTTAACTACAATCTCCTCTCGGTCTCATGTTGTCTACCGATCCGTTCTAGCAGGTAATCTACTGGTACGATAGCGGGTCCTGCCGGTCCACCATTTCACGGAACAGCTAAATAATCCTACCGAATCTACCCTCAATAGGCCAATCCTAACACTTCTACTTATCGGTCTCGGTGATTTGGGATGTGTTCAAGTTCTCTTCAAAATTAGGTTGAGTCACTATCGTGCACTCATCTAATTTGCTAGCACGTCCGGGTAGCTAATCCATTCATACTAAGGATTAAGCATTGAACAAGAACATGTAAACAGAACGAATATTAACTTTAAGCAATGAATTGATTCACAAAATAAACCCTAGTTTTTTAGAATATCAAATCATATCCTAATCGTGTAAATAGACTAAGATCAACAACAAGTTCAAGAAACTAACATTCAATTGAATAATCAAATCCAAACGCATGAAACAAAGTATGAAATCCGGAAAATAACCGTCTACATAAACCCTAGGCTCTCATAGAGACGCCTAGCAAAACGTCTAGCTAATAATAATCAAACAAACAAGGTGCAGTAGTTTCTCCATACAAAGATTTAGAGAGAAGAAGAAGATGATGAAACCTAGAGCTTCAATGGAGGAGGAGTCCTCCTCTTGTGCGCGCGTCCGTCCTCTCAAAACAGCCCCCCTCACGTTCCTTCTATTGTTTTTCCCGTCTGTTCTTTTTTTAGGTCTAGGCCATATTAATTATTTACCAAAAAGATATTAATTAATATCCCTAAGACCCCTTAATTATTCCCCGTGCGTGCGCTGATTTTGGCTTCAGATCGCACGACCTCAGTTTCCTAGTCGCGCGATCTGCTCTGGTCTTATGCCTGATCGTGTGATCTCAACAGCTTCTCATCCTATCTCTGGTCGTGTGATCTGCTCAGATCTTATCTCTCATCGTAATATCTCCTTAGGTCCTACGACCATCCACTCTGATCGTGGAAATAGTGAGTTGGTAAAATATTTTCTCCTCAATATTTTGGCCGAGTATTGGGAGGGGGTTTAAAGTGTTATTACACAAACTTGATTAAATGACACTTGCCTCCCCTCTCCATGTCTCTACACTATTTTCTTCGCGATTTCTTCTCCGTTTTAGCTCCCGAATAATCTCCAACACTCGTTTCTCCTCTCCGCTTCATCTCCCAAGCTCCGTTTCATGTCAAAACAACATGAAACACAACTCGTGCGATCAAACGTGACAAAAATACATAAAATCATATGAGAAACGCTATGATTTACAAACTAATGCCTAGAGCTAAACTTCTACGTTTTCTCTCTAATCATAGTGTAAAACTAAGATTATCAACCCTGAAAGCACACAAAACGATGTATAACGTACAAGAAATATAAATCTAATAGAGAGTTATCAAATCCCCCACACTACCTTTTTGCTCGTCCCGAGCAAAATCAAATCTTACACTACGTTTTAACCCACCGAATTGCATAAAACTTTACTAGCCATGTGACACAAAAAAAAACACACACACACACAATGCAATCTACACGAATACACAATGCAAGTCGATTATAGAACAATGCTAAAATTAAAACAACATATTTTTTTTTCTTTTTCTTAAGAGATGGGCAATATCGCTATCACTAACCAAAATCATCAAGTTCTCAGAAGTCTCTTTTGCAATTCACACAACCGCAATGAGGAATTGAAAATACGATCACCCCGCGCGAAAGCTCACTAAGGAGTCCCCGAACATCCACCAAACTCAATCCAAGATCCGGGCACGTCCTTTAGCTCATAGGGTCTAGGGACCCTTAGTCCTATAGTAGTCTTTCGTCGCCAAGTCATTTGAGGTTTTCAGACCCTCTTAGCCGTTATTGCATTGAATGCAAGTTATCCCAGTGATGGGAGACACAACTCCGTGTAATAAGGCTTGACTTTAATTTTCCTTAGACACTCTAATTGGTTTGAATCCAAATTCTCCGCTCGAATGGGGGGATATTAGGCTGTTCACCGTATCTATTCCGAGAGAAGATTTTGATTTTTTTTTTTTCATTATCTTCTAATTATTTCAGCTGTGCATTTAGAGCAAATAAGTGTGGGCTTTTTCGGTTATCTCTTGAAACCGCCTTAAGGGATGGTGGTGTACACTCCCTAACTTCACTTAGGCTAAGCCAGTGTACCACATGGAACCAACTCTACACGAAGGTTCACCCTAGATTTACAAGAGGCCACAAGTTTCCACTCGAAAACAGACTATTCGACTACCTTAAGACTAAATCCTCCAAGCACACTATAGGAACTAAAGGTATGCCCGACATATACTTTCCACTTTTCCCTAAATACCCGATACTTCCTTTCGTGTAACCGGTGCGCAAGATACTAAAAATTAATGTTTTCCCCACTACGGTGCTTCCTATTCATTGAGACTCTTTCACTAAACTCTCTCTGGTTTCAAGCTTCATCAATTGCCCAACTTAAAAAAATTAATTTTTTATGGATTTTCACTTTTCTATTTTTTAAAAGTTCCTTACTCTACATGTAACTGGCCAACTCGATTAACCACAACGATTGGGTAGGGGACTCAATAATAAAAAAGTGCAGAACAATGCAGAAAAAATTTGAACCTATCACAATACAACAATATATTAAAAACATTACACTAACCACACAATACTCACAATACTACACAACTACATGTAACAAGTCTATGCAAGGACCGACATGGCTAGCAAAATGTACACAGACCCCCCCCCCCCCCACGCCACACTTAAGCGTTTCGTTATCCTAAAAAATTTAGAGATATAATTATAGGACTCATAGCTTAAATGTGTTGGCGTTGGATCTACACAATTATCGCTCAAAACGTAGAACAGAGAGAGTAAAAGGTACCTGTGGTGCCCGGACCTACATGGGCACCGTTGCCGCGAAACTGCAACAAGACGGGGTCCTGTGGACCGTTGACAGTTTCCGCAAAAGTCTCACCTCGCGTCCTGATTCCGATGCGCCTACTCAACATTCTCTATCGCACGCATCAAGAAGGGGAACCCGGAGCGTCTTTTGTACCTGTGTCCCTGCACACTAATTGAAAGTATTAAAGCAACTCTCTCTCACCCCTCAAAATCATATGGAGAACTAAAAGAAAGAACATAAATAAATAGCATCCTACTCTACATTGGGTTGCCTCCCAAGCAGCGCTTGTAATTTAAGGTCGACAGCCCGACCCGGTTACTTCAATCGAAAAGGATTGTGGAGGCTGCTTTATCCCTCCACTTCTTCTTCTTCCACTATCTCTTTTCAATGACTTCAAGTGAACCCATGTGCTGTGCAAATGGTGGAGAGTTGTGGAAGCTGAATCATTTCATCTTGCAATTTATCTTCTTGATCAACTTCCACAAAGTACAACTGGGCTCAAATGCGTCGCTCTCCATTAATTCATCCCAATAGTACCTCGTTGGTGCTAGATGCTCTTCAAATGACCCATGCAATTCATCCACACCCCCACACTTGTTGATTTCCAACACCTTGACTAAGGCATATGGATCATCAATAAAGTAGTCAATATGACAAGGAATTGAAAATTTCTTATGATGCTCTTCCCCATAAGAGTATACATACACAAGTCTTTCCAACTCATCACAGACTTGATTAATATGAGATACGGAGAATTCTTCGAAAGTATGAGTAGGGGCTTTTACCTCAATAGGTATGGGCAGAAGTTAATCATCAGCTTCATCGTCGGCACACCACAGGCTTCCAATGATGGTGTCTTCCCACTCATGCAAAGGATGCGAGGGTGACTGTGGTCTTGGCTCGCAATACGAAAGGTCTTCCCATCTTCGGCACACAGGTCCACCCAAGTCTGTAATCAGAATCTGTGTCCTCATAAATGGCAGAGCCCACCAATGGTTCCTGGACACAGTAGTCATCATTCGGCTTAGGTATCTCTTCTTCCACTTGTGGTGGGGACGATGAAGGTTCAATTTTTCGCTCAATGTCATATGGCAAGTCTCTTCTTGTGGCTCTTGAATACTAGATTCCCCTGTTGTTGATAGTTTTTCTATTCGTTTCTTTATCATCTCCATCATCTCCCTCACGTATTCCGTACTTGTGGCAGAATCCTCTTGTGGTAATTGTGCAGCTATGGACAAATTTTAGCGCACACTTCGATGTCCTCCATAATACTACGCCGGTCTGCCATAATCGCTGATGAGTCTTCCTGGTGGTGATGAAGCTGGGGTTCATTTACTCGACATGAGTCTCTACGGTCGTGCCCAACGTCTTCATGGTCACTCCTTGCAGTGGAAACAGTAGGGGACCCGAATAACAGTCTTCGCTCCACATGCTTATATTTTCTCTTGCTTCCTGCGTTCCTGAAAAACAGACTCACAAGACACCCGTGAAGCACAGAGATATAGAATAAAAAAAATTAAACTAAAACTAAAATAAAAGTACTCTAAACTAACTCCTAAATAAATAGTCTACCGGTGTCCCCGGCAATGGCGCTAAAAACTTGACGCGATTTCTTAACGCGTACGCGCAAGTGTACGTCAAGTAATATAGGGGTGGTATTTCAACCCCGAGTTATCGATCCCGCGAGGACAGACTTTAGATTATCTAATTAGTTACTTAATTTAGAGTACAATACAGGAGGAAAGATTTAATTGATTTAAGAAGTGAAATAACATCTAGGATAAAATTTTTGTATTTTCTTATTTTTAATAGAAAAGATATGGAGAAACTAGGCAATCTCTAGATCACCTAAGGCTGTAGACGAAATCCGGTTCATGTATGTAACACGTAAATCCTATTCTAGTTCGGCCGGGTAATAAACTATGACAATATCATGTCGGTCTCATGTCATTTTATGTCTCGGTTAACTACAATCTCCTCTCGGTCTCATGTTGTCTACCGATCCGTTCTAGCAGGTAATCTACTGGTACGATAGCGGGTCCTGCCGGTCCACCGTTTCACGGAACAGCTAAATAATCCTACCGAATCTACCCTCACTAGGCCAATCCTAACACTTCTACTTATCGGTCTCGGTGATTTGGGATTGTGTTCAAGTTCTCTTCAAAATTAGGTTGAGTCACTATCGTGCACTCATCTAATTAGCTAGCACGTCCGGGTAGCTACTCCATTCATACCAAGGATTAAGCATTGAACAAGAACATGTAAACAGAACGAATATTAACTTTAAGCAATGAATTGATTCACAAAATAAACCCTAGTTTTTTAGAATATCAAATCATATCCTAATTGTGTAAATAGACTAAGATCAACAACAAGTTCAAGAAACTAACATTCAATTGAAGAATCAAATCCAAACGCATGAAACAAAGTATGAAATCCGAAAAATAACCGTCTACATAAACCCTAGGCTCTCATAGAGACGCCTAGCAAAACGTCTAGCTAATAATAATCAAACGAAGAAGGTGCAATAGTTTCTCCATACAAAGATTTAGAGAAAAGAAGAAGAAGATGAAACCTAGAGCTTCAATGGAGGAGGAGTCCTCCTCTTGTGCGTGCGTCCGTCCTCTCAAAACAGCCCCCCTCACGTTCCTTCTATTGTTTTTCCCGTCTGTTCTTTTTTTAGGTCTAGGGCATATTAGTTATTTACCAAAAAGATATTAATTAATATCCCTAAGACCCCTTAATTATTCCCCGTGCGTGCGTTGATTATGGCTTCAGATCGCACGACCTCAGTTTCCTAGTCGCGCGATCTGCTCTGGTCTTATGCCTGATCGTGTGATCTCAACAGCTTCTGATCCTATCTCTGGTCGTGTGATCTGCTCAAATCTTATCTCTCATCGTGTGATCTCCTTAGGTCCTACGACCATCCACTCTGATCGTGGAAATAGTGAGTTGGTAAAATATTTTCTCCTCCAAATTTTGGCCGAGTATTGGGAGGGGGTTTAAAGTGTTATTACACAAACTTGATTAAATGACACTTGCCTCCCCTCTCCATGTCTCTACACTATTTTCTTCGCGATTTCTTCTCCGTTTTAGCTCCCGAATAATCTCCAACACTCGTTTCTCCTCTCCGCTTCATCTCCCAAGCTCCGTTTCCTGTCAAAACAACATGAAACACAACCCGTGCGATCAAACGTGACAAAAATACATAAAATCATATGAGAAACGCTATGATTTACAAACTAATGCCTAGAGCTAAACTTCTACGTTTTCTCTCTAATCATAGTGTAAAACTAAGATTATCAATCCGGAAAGCACACAAAACGATGTAAAACGTGAAAGAAATATAAATCTAATAGAGAGTAATCAAATCCCCCACACTACCTTTTTGTGCGTCCCGAGCAAAATCAAATCTTACACTACGTTTTAACCCACCGAATTGCATAAAACTTTGCTAGCCATGTGACACAAAAAAAACACACACACACAATGCAATCTACACGAATACACAATGCAAGTCGATTATAGAACAATGCTAAAATTAAAACAACATATTTTTTTTCTTTTTCTTAAGAGATGGGAAATATCGCTATCACTAACCAAAATCAACAAGTTCTCACAAGTCTCTTTTGCAATTCACACAACCGCAATAAGGAATTGAAAATACGATCACCCCGCGCGAAAGCTCACTAAGGAGTCTCCGAACATCCACCAAACTCAATCCAAGATCCGGGCACGTCCTTTAGCTCAGAGGGTCTAGGGACCCTTAGTCCTATAGTAGTCTTTCGTCGCCAAGTCATTTGAGGTTTTCAGACCCTCTTAGCCGTTATTGCATTGAATGCAAGTTATCCCAGTGATGGGAGACACAACTCCGTGTATTAAGGCTTGACTTTAATTTTCCTTAGACACTCTATGTGGTTTGAATCCAAATTCCCCGCTCGAACGGGGGAATATTAGGCTGTTCACCGTATCTAGTCCGAGAGAAGATTTTGATTTGTTTTTTTTTCATTCTCTTCTAATTATTTCAAGCTGTGCATTAAGAGCAAATAAGTGTGGGCTTTTTCGGTTATCTCTTGAAACCGCCTTAAGGGATGGTGGTGTACACTCCCTAACTTCACTTAGGCTAAGCCAGTGTACCACATGGAACCAACTCTACACGAAGGTTCACCCTAGATTTACAAGAGGCCACAAGTTTCCACTCGAAAACAGACTATTCGACTACCTTAAGGATAAATCCTCCAAGCACACTATAGGAACTAAAGGTATGCCCGACATATACTTTCCACTTTTCCCTAAATACCCGGGACTTCCTTTCGTGTAACCGGTGCGCAAGATACTAAAAGTTAATGTTTTCCCCACTACGGTGCTTCCTATTCATTGACACTCTTTCACTAAACTCTCTCTGGTTTCAAGCTTCATCAATTGCCCAAATTAAAAAATTTAAATTTTTATGGATTTTCACTTTTCTATTTTTTTAAAGTTCCTTACTCTACATGTAACTGTCCAACTCGATTAACCACAACGATTGGGTAGGGGACTCAATAATATAAAAGTGCAGAACAATGCAGAAAAAATTTGAACCTATCACAATACAACAATATATTAAAAACATTACACTAACCACACAATACTCACAATACTACACAACTACATGTAACAAGGCTATGCAAGGACCGACATGGCTAGCAAAATGTACACAGACCCCCCCCCCCCACACACACTTAAGCGTTTCGTTATCCTAAAAAATTTAGAGATATAATTAGAGGACTCATCGCTTAAATGTGTTGGCGGTGGATCTACACAATAATCGCTCAAAACGTAGAACAGAGAGAGTTAAAGGTACCTGTGGTGCCCGGACCTACATGGGCAGCGTTGCCGCGAAACTGCATCAAGAAGGGGTCTTGTGGACCGTTGACAGTTTCCGCAAAAGTCTCACCTCGCGTCCTGATTCTGATGCGCCTACTCAACATTCTCTATCGCACGCATCAAGAAGGGGAACCCGGAGCGTCTTTTGTACCTGTGTCCCTGCACACTGATTGAAAGTATTAAAGCAACTCTTTCTCACCCCTCAAAATCATATGGAGAACTAAAAGAAAGAACATAAATAAATAGCATCCTACTCTACATTGGGTTGCCTCCCAAGCAGCGCTTGTAATTTAAGGTCGACAGCCCGATCGGGTTACCTCAATCGAAAAGGATTGTGGAGGCTGCTTTATCGCTCCACTTCTTCTTCTTCCACCATCTCTTTTCAATGACTTCAAGTGAACCCATGTGCTGTGCAAATGGTGGAGAGTTGTGGAAGCTGAATCATTTCATCTTGGAATTTATCTTCTTGATCAACTTCCACAAAGTACAACTGGGCTCAAATGCGTCGCTCTCCATTAATTCATCCCAATAGTACCTCGTTGGTGCTAGATGCTCTTCAAATTGACCCATGAAATTCATCCACACCCCCACACTTGTTGATTTCCAACACCTTGACTATGGCATATGGATCATCAATAAAGTAGTCAATATGACAAGGAATTAAAAATTTCTTATGATGCTCTTCCCCATAAGAGTATACATACACAAGTCTTTCCAACTCAACACAGACTTGATTAATATGAGATACGGAGAATTCTTCAAAAGTATGAGTAGGGGCTTTTACCTCAATAGGTATGGGCAGAAGTTAATCATCAGCTTCATCGTCGGCACACCACAGGCTTCCAATGCTGGTGTCTTCCCACTCATGCCAAGGATGTGAGGGTGCCTATGGTCTTGGCTCGCAATACGAAAGGTCTTCCCATCTTCGGTACACAGGTCCACCCCAGTCTGAAATCAGAATCTGTGTCCTCATAAATGGCAGAGCCCACCAATGGTTCCTGGACACAGTAGTCATCATTCGGCTCAGGTATCTCTTCTTCCACTTGTGGTGGGGATGATGAAGGTTCAATTTTTCGCTCACTGTCATATGGCAAGTCTCTTCTTGTGGCTCTTGAATACTAGATTCCCCTGTTGTTGATAGTTTTTCTATTCGTTTCTTTATCATCTCCATCATCTCCCTCACGTATTCCCTACGTGTGGCAGAATCCTCTTGTGGTAATTGTGCAGCTATGGACAAATTTTAGCGCACACTTCGATGTTCTCCATAATACTACGCCGGTCTGCCATAATCGCTGATGAGTCTTCCTGGTGGTGATGAAGTTGGGGTTCATTTACTCGACATGAGTCTCTACGGTCGTGCCCAATGCCGCATATATAACACCAAATTATGCATGCGTACTCATCTTCATGGTCACTCCCTGCAGTGGAAACAGTAGGGGGACCCGGATAACAGTCTTCGCTCCACATGCTTATATTTTCTCTTGCTTCCTGCGTTCCTGAAAAACAGACTCACAAGACACCAGTGAAGCACAGAGATATAGAATAAAAAAATTAAAACTAAAACTAAAATAAAAGTACTCTAAAATAAATCCTAACTAAATAATCTATCGGTGTCCCCGGCAATGGCGCTAAAAACTTGACGCGATTTCTTAACCCGTATGCGCAAGTGTACGGTCAAGTAATATAGGGGTGGTATTTCAACCCCGAGTTATCGATCCCACGAGGAAAGACTTTAGATTATCTAATTAGTTCCTTAATTTAGAGTACAATACAGGAGGAAAGATTTAATTGATTTATGAAGTGAAATAACATCTAGGCTAATATTTTTGTATTTTTTTATTTTTAATAGAAAAGATATGGAGAAACTAGACAATCTCAAGATCACCTAGGGCTGTAGACGAAATCCGGTTCAGCTATGTAACACGTCAATCCTATTCTAATTCAATCGGGTAATAAACTATGACAGTATCATGTCGGTCTCATGTCATTTTACGTCTCGGTTAACACAATCTCCTCTCGGTCTCATGTTGTCTACCGATCCGTTCTATCAGGTAATCTACTGGTACGATAACGGGTCCATCCAGTCCACCGTTTCACGGAACAGCTAAATAATCCTACCGAATCTACCCACACTAGGCCAATCCTAACACTTCTCCTTTTCGGTCTTGATGATTCGGGATTGTGTTCAAGTTCTCTTCAAAATTAGGTTGAGTCACTATCGTGCACTCATCTAATTAGCTAGCACGTTCGGGTAGCTACTCCATTCATACTAAGGATTAAGCATTGAACAAGAACATATAAACAGAACGAATATTAACTTTAAGCAATGAATTGATTCACAAAATAAACCCTAGTTTTTTAGAATATCAAATCATATCCTAATCGTGTCAATAGACTAAGATCAACAACAAGTTCAAGAAACTAACATTCAATTGAAGAATCAAATCCAAACTCATGAAACAAAGTATGAAATCCGGAAAATAACTGTCAACATAAACCCTAGGCTCTCATAGAGACGCCTAGCAAAACGTCTAGCTAATAATAATCAACCAAAAAAGGTGCAATAGTTTCTCCATACAAAGATTGAGAGAGAAGAAGAAGATGATGAAACCTAGAGCTTCAATGGAGGAGGAGTCCTCCTCTTGTGCGTGCGTCCGTCCTCTCAAAACAGCCCCCCTCACGTTCCTTCAATTGTTTTTCCTGTCTGTTCTTCTTTTTTAGGTCTAGGGCATATTAATTTATTACCAAAAAGATATTAATTAATATCCCTAAGACCCCTTAATTATTTCCCGTGCGTGCGCTGATTTTGGCTTCAGATCGCACGACCTCAGTTTCCTGGTCGTGCGATCTGCTCTGGTCTTATGCGTGATCGTGTGATCTCAACAGCTTCTAATCCTATCTCTTGTCGTGTGATCTGCTCAAATCTTATCTATGATCGTGTGATCTCCTTAGATCCTACGACCATCCACTCTGATCGTGGAAACAGTGAGTTGGTAAAATATTTTCTCCTCCAAATTTTGGCTAAGTATGGGGAGGGGGGTTAATGTGTTATTACACAAAATTGATTGAATGACACTTGCCTCCCCTCTCCATGTCTCTACACTATTTTCTTCGCGATTTCTTCTCCGTTTTAGCTCCCGAATAATCTGCAACACTCGTTTCTCCTCTCCGCTTCATCTCCCAAGCTTCGTTTCCTGTCAAAACAACATTAAACACAACCCGTGCGATCAAACGTGACAAAAATACATAAAATCATATGAGAAACGCTATGATTTACAAAGTATTTCCAAGAGCTAAACTTCTACGTTTTCTCTCTAATCATAGTGTAAATCTAAGATTATCAATCCGGAAAGCACACAAAACGATGTAAAACGTGCAAGAAATATAACTCTAATAGATAGTTATCAAGTCCCTACAAGTCCCGTGTTATGGTGTGCGAGGGCCCTGTCTCGCAGCCCCCGCATGGATCAGCGCGGGTGGTGATCCTGTGCATGTGGAGCAAAGCTATGTGTGTTGGATGGCTGCCACGTGGCTGTGACCTGTCTATCTGGAAAGCACCATCTACATTAGCCCCGTCTTTGCGCGTGAGGACACTAATCGGATAGACTTCAATGCGCAAAAACAAGCGCGCGCGTTGCAGCTACGCACTAATTCAAATACACGAGTAATCAGCCCCCGTGCGTTTCATTATGACCTAGAATCCCTAGATTTGTGCCTTCTGTTCCTCTAGGGTTTTAGTTGTGACATCAGCATTTTCCTGTGATTGTGCGATTCGGTGGTGACTGTTGCGATTCGACCACTAAAAGGATGCACTCTTCAGTGGATTTGAATAAATACTCCTCATTCTCCATTGTTGCAAGCTACTGCTTCTCTCTAGAGTGAATGTTTTCTGAAAACCTCCGAGAGAAAATCCAGATAATCAACCACCAGTTCTTCCTTGCAAATTGTCTTCTTCAAATCGCTTCATCATCACAAGTTTGGCTTACTCAATTTAAATTAACGCTCTTCGTACCTTTCTCTTGAACTGTCTTGAATCTGGAAACCCAGAAACGTTTTAAATACACCATTGCTTAAAACTGCGGAAGAGGTTCCTTTAAAACCCTAAAAGACTGAAACTTTTAAAACGATAGGTTTCTGAAATTATGTACCCAGAACTGTTTATTTCCCAAAATTGACATTCATATCAGTTATCATGGAACCCAGAAACTTTTAGGATTTACTCTTGGATTTGAAACTGAGAGTGGATATATTTCTCCCCCCTTTTTCTTGCTTTGTTGTAGAAATGGCCAAGACAAAGGTAACCAAATCCGTGAAGGAAGATGAGGAAATCCCTGATCTTCCCAAAACCTTGTGGAAGAAAGCTCCATATCTGGGTGGGGAAGACTTTTACCATGCTAGAAACGAATTAAGGAATCTACCAGACCCCGTTTTTGAAGATCTGCTATTGTTGAATCCTCCAACTAATCGAGCAGAATTGGACCTAATTGATGCCAAGGATGTGGTGAGGTTAGGTCTTGAAAATGGGTTATACCTAGGGGTGTTCGCGGGGTTGTTTGGGCGGGTAAAACCTAAATTTTTCCCCCAACCCAACCACCTCGGGTTGAAAAAATTGCTACCCAAACCTACCCAAGTAATCGCTAAACCCAAACCTAACCGACTATTTCGGGTCGGCTCGACTCGGCTCGGTTTTGGCGGGTATTTATCAAGAAAATATAGAACACTAGAACGCGATGAATGAACATTGGTTAAAAAGTCTTGCTCGCTCAGATAATATTCAAAATAATGTCTACTATAATAATACATTTCTTTCAAGCGGTCTAATGTTAATGTTCATAGGACATTTTGGGTATCCGACGGCTTCAAAAAATGAAATAGCTACATGTTTAAGGTTGATTTACATATTATATGGCAAAATGATGAAAGGCTTATAAGTGATTTTTTTGTGCACGGAGATATCACTACTGCAATCACATATTATTAGGTTTTATTAAATCATTATGTAATTGGCTATTATGATTAATATGTTGAATTAGAACTCTATAGTGACAAGTATATAAAAAATAAATAAAATATTACGTTGGGCGGGGCGGTTTGGGGCTAAACGGCCAAATATTTTAATACCCATAACCAATCGATAATGGGCGGGTTGAAATTTTATGAACCCGAAATCAATCGTTTAACCAAATCCTCTTTATATATCGGGTAGGTTTGGCGTGGACCGACCGGTTTGGGCAGGTCGCTCGGGTTTTCAAACACCCCTAGTTATACCCCCATACTGATATCTCTACCCAGGCCTTCGTGCAGAAGATGGAGATAATGGATGAGTGAATCGATCATGTGCTGACCCATCATGTTGTTTTACTAGACCAGGCTGAGATTTACTACGCTGTTAGGGCTACGAAGGGTGGCGCCGTGAAACTGGATCTGACTATGCTTCTGAACCTTTTTTCTCGATACTCATCTGCGACTCACACTTTCCATTTTGCTGAGTTTGAGGGAGCCCCCACTTTGGAGGATGTGCACATGCTATATGATCTTTCTTCCATGGGAAAAATCGATCCCTTGGCCCCTCTGAAGTCTGATGAAGAACTCGCTCTTTATGCGCAGATGGAGGAGTGCTTAACAGAGGTGAAGAAAATTTCCACTCGTGGACATCTGCAGAAGCTCTTCCAACATATCAATTGGTTGAAAATTCGGCGAAGAAAACTTGGGGTAAGTGGGTGCAATACTTCTTTCGTGACTATGCGAATAGCAAGATCACCAAGGAGATACTGGTGAAGGATCCTAAGGCGAAGAACTATGTTAAGGGAAAAGGGTACCATTTGACCTTGTGTGGATTTCTTTGCGCCTGGCTCTCCAAATATTTGATCGATGGTCATCCTCATGACGGGGCCTTTTATCATGTCTTGCCCCATGCTGTGAAGCTAGCTTTAGGCCAAAATGTCGCACTCGGGCCTCTGGTGTTGGGCACCCTGTATCATCGGTTAGACCGACTTGTGGTTGCAATTGAGGAATCGCGCGGGCGCCTTGATGTGCTGACTTTCGTCAACTTTTCATTCCTCACATGTGGTTTTGAAAGGTGGCCTTCCTACGCTCCCATCCCTTCAAAACCCAGAACCAGGAATGTTCCGGGCGCGCAGAACGCACTTCGGAGTGGGAGAGTCGCTCGATGGTATAAGACCAAAGAGCCTAAGTGTTCATGGAGCTTAGTCTGCGACGATCGAGCAAAGTTTACAGCCAGGGCTTATACCACTCGCATTGAAAATGTGCGGTACTTCCCGAGAATGTACCCAAGTAAAATTGGCTCCCTCTCCAAGGACACTATCGTCAAAGGGGATAGCTGCTATAGAGAATTCCTCTGCTGGTGTTTGAGAGGTTCATTTCCTGCTCTTGCTGAAAATGTCCCTGAGATATCTTCTAAGTATGAGCGGATCACAGTCGATGTTGACCCTACTCGCGTTTGCCCCCAATTTGGCTTCGACGCAGTGGTACCTTCAATTTGGCCCAAGTCAGTGAACAGAGATTGCTAAGAGACTGCTGATAAAGAGATGTAAATATATTCTTTTTAGCAATTTGCCTTTCATCCAGCCTTCAGGGAGACGCGAGGGTCGCCCTACCAAAAATTGGATTTCCTTCTGGAACGCTCAACAAGAAAGGTTTGCTTCATCCGCTCCTCCGCGCCTCAGTAGGGCTCCTTCCATCATAAGGAATACTTTCCCATTCCGTCAGAACTGTATTTTGGACGACTCGAAATACAGATTCTATTTCCTGCTTGACAATGATAATCACTTGTGTCCGGACGTGATCCTTTCTGAAAAGATGACCGCTGTTAGGGGTGGAGTTGTATGTGTGATCGAGTATAGTGAATCTTTTGCCAAGGTAAATAACACTCCTTTGTCCTTCTTTAAGCACCTCTCTCTTTGAAATGCTATGCATTACATAAGTTTTCCCTTTTTCAGTGCTGTTTGAGGAGATTCGCATCTGGAGACCGTTGTCCATCGCTGGTCAATTCCATTCTTCAGGCGAAGAGACAAAAAAAGGTTATCCCTCTGAACATGGAAATGGATCCCAAAGTGGAGACTCTTGTGCGACAGGAGATGGAGGTGTTCTCTTGTTCATTGATAAGAGAGAATGTTGAAGTAGACGCAGAAATTGCTCCAAAGGCCAAGAGGCAAAAACAAAAGGCAATTGTGATATCTTCGCCGCCCAGAGAAGCTCCAGCTTCGTCGCCCGCGAAGTCTCCTGTTCCCAAGGGCAAAGGAAAAGGTCGCATGCACAGCAAGCCGCGAAGAGATCTCGCAGTTGAGAATTTCATCCCCTATGATCAGGAGGAAGAAGTCGAAGAATAAAGATAAGAAGAAAGAGAATAAGAAAGAGAAGAGGAATAACAAGAAGAAGAAATAGGAGAAGAAAGTTCGGAAGGTAACCCATATGAACTTAATCCTCTTTGAATCATAGATTTTAAAAGTAATGTTATTAAGACAAAATCTTTCTTCGCAGATGATGATACCAAGACTATGGGTGATTATTCTGGCCAAGGAAAGGCAAAGACAAAGGGATCTCGCTCAGATGCGTCTAGTGAACCCATAGATGAGGCCATAACCGCTGAGTCTAAGAGAATGGCTGCTGAGGCAGAAGAGAGAAGGCTAAAGCGCGAGGAAGATGACATAGAGACCATGAAAAGAAGAAGTCTGGAAGAGCAGCATGCTGGTAGCATGAGTGTGGCTGCCTTATAACGAGCTCGGCAAGATTTTGAGGATATCGCAGGCGATGAAGAAGGTACAATTTTTAACCTTGCTGTGTCTTACCAAGAGGTAATTTTTGGTGCATTAAATCACGGTTTGTCTAAAGATGACATTCGCCAATGGTTAGTGGGCAAATGTGGCGAACCCTCAGGTAAAAATTTGAACAATGTTTATAAGCGCCGCTTAACAAATCATTCCCTATTATAACGAGTTTTTACGTAACATCAGGTCATGCACACCTCAAGGATGTGACAAATGAGGACACCTCTGTAGGATATGGTGTCGCATCTATATCGTATGATGTTGGATCTGCGATCCCACATAAGTGTGGAGGTGCTCGCTTTTGATCTAACATAGAATGAAATATAGGAAATAATACCTTAATGACTTGTCCAAATTTGTTTTGCAGGTGGTACTTCTTCAAATGAGCCTGCTACTGCTGCAACTGAGCCTGCCGTTGCGCAAGCATGACTGCTAATGTTGATGGACCCGCTGTTGATCCTAACGAACCTCTGTCGTGCGAGGTTCGACTCATCTCTCCTCCCAGAAGCTATGCCAACAGGCCTGGATTCTTAAGGAGTGCCATTTTTCCTGCTGCAATGGTCATTGCTCATAATAGCTCGGATGATGTCATGGTGCTTGAGCAGAGAAGTCAGTCTCCCATGTCTCATGTTCCAAAACGAAGTTCGCACATAGAGAAGCCTGCTATGGTTGATGAAGAAGCAGGGGAGCCCTTGGAAAATGTGATTGAGGTGCCCGACAATGGCGGTCTTGACACCGAAATGCGAGAGGAAAATGCTGAGGATGAGCATGTGGGCGAAGCTGGTCTAGTCGAAGAGATGGAAGCAGAGGTTACTGGAGCTGAAGTTCATAGCAATGAACAATTCCTGGAAAACGCAGCATCTCGTGAGGATGTTAATGCTCAAATAGACGCTCCTGAGTCACAGGAACTTCCTGAGAATGAGCAAGTCCTTGGGCAAGCAGAAATTGACCAAGGCATTCTGCAGCCATCTCACGCAGATGTGGATGCCCCAGCAGAGGTCGCAGCTGGTGGCAACAGTGGCGGTCCTCCCACTGTCATACATGTTGCTAAAGTTAGTAGTGTTGATACTCCACCCACTTCTTCGAACCCTGCTGCTTCAGTTAATGTTCCAGGGCCTCAGCAAAATCCTGCCATCTCTTCTATTGAGATGGATTTCTCCCAAGTTCCTGTCGCATGGAGTTTGTGGGGTTCGCAGGCAACAGCTGCCATTGTGCGCGCTTCTACTGGCATCATCCCTGCCGACTATGATGAGCGCGAAGCTTTAGCTGACAGGCAAGCAATGCAGCAAGGAGATGTTTCAACCACCCCCGTTGTGCGCATTCCTACTTGGCGTCAAATTATTGAAGGAACGGGTATGTCATAATATGACTACATCTCATACTTACTGTATTTCTTTGTGACCGTTCGCACTCCTAAACTTTTCATTTATTCAGGAATGAGACAACCTGATATGGACTGGCTTATAAAGATGCGCCTATCGTACCCAGGGTCGCTTGCGAGAGCTTTGGAGTTGGGTCCCTTCGAAATAAGATTTTTCTTGACTGAAGCCATCTGGATTTTGGAGAAATTATCTGTGAAGACTCTCGCTACAATTTCGACTGAAAATGCGCGGACTCTCTTCGAGACGTGCAAAAGGCTTCAGACTAATGCTCAGGGCAGGTTGGACTTTGGTTTCCTCTTTAATAGGGTCACCCAAATTCTTAACTCTGTGATGTTGAAATATGGCCACCGCAACCTCGCACTTGAAAGGAGGAAGGTGGAGGAGAAAAAGAAGAAAGATGAAGAGGCTGCCAATCTCTTCCATGCGATGAAGGCCAGCTATGAAAAACTAAAGCAAGAAGTTAACAAAGAAGAGACAGCTTCGCTCCTGTTATCACCAGAAGACCCTTTAGACAAGGATTTGTTTTGAGAACCGCATGTATTGTAATGCTATTTTTTTTCAAACACTTGAGCTCCGTGTTGGCTTTTGTTTTCTGACCGATTTGCCCTTCGCGTTTCAATGCTATAACGGTTGTGACAACATATTTTGACGTAATTACCTGGATTATTATGTCATCAATGTATTAAATAGAGCATGCTTACCATGCAGTGGGCCCCACCTTTATCATGACCCGGAGTCATTACATAAGGCGTGCTACTGTATCGTCGTAGCCTTTAGTAGGGTCATTGATTCTTGCTTGTTTTCGAGGCGTTGCTGACTCATCAAGGAAACTAAAGAGTCTCCTCTGAGTTCTATATTAGCCTCCCTTCTTGCTATTTTGTTCTTCATCAAAATGTTGTTTCCCATGATTCCTCACGACTGTTGGTATTGCCCCTTGACCTTTGTTGATTTATATTAGGTCTGGGCTTCCAAATCTGATTTTGTGCGTTGTGCTATAGAAATGGCTCCCAAGAAATTCTCCGAGAAGACCTCTGATTCACCTGATCTTTTTGAAGATCAATTGTGTAGGCTTTTCTGTTTAAACGAAGATTCTTTCTTCTTTATTATGTTTGCGGGGATTGTCTCCGGTGACTTTCCGGCGAGGCACAACCTTGTACCAGTTCTACTACCAGTAAGTAATGAGCGGCGTGCATCTTTGCCGGTTCTCCGGCAGAGAACTATTTGCCACCATTGTTTTAAACAAGGTGTAACAAGCTATTGTGTTTATCTCATGTACACAATCAGCTTCCTGCCCCATGAGTTGTTCTCCCATTTGTTCTTCACATCTGCAGCCTTCAGGGCATGAAGTTCATCTGGCATCTTGCCATGGCAATGGTACAAAAAAGAGCCCTATTCTGGTCGAGAACGTCAACGACAGCGTCTCATTTCGTAGCTTTAGTATTCGTATCTTTAGACTTTTGATTGGAAACTTTTCCTCATTGTAAACTTTGTCTATGAGCTGCTATCTAGACAAATAAATTGTAAGCGACATTTGACTTGTTATGAAAGTATGCTTTTTCATTTGCTGTTTTGCCTGCTACAATATATTGTAACTCTGTGTATGAACTCGCTACATGATGAAACAAGCTTTGTATTTCTGCTGCAGTTTAGCCAACTAATGTTTGAATGAGTTGCCTCCCAGGAAGATAAACTTTGGATCGCATGGGATCGTTTTCATTATTGCTGCTATCTAAGCAGATAGGCTTTGGATCGGATAGGATCGTTTTTGTTATTGCTGCTATCTAGGCAGATAGGATTTAGATCACTTAGGATCATATTTTGTCATGGCTGCTATCTAGGCAGATAGGCTTTGGATCGCATAGGATCATTTTTGTTATGGCTTCTATCTAGGCAGATAGGCTTTAGATCGCATAGAACCATTTTTGTTATGGCTGCTATCTAGGCAGATAGGCTTTGAACGAATTGGAAGATTCAAGTAATATGAACAAATAAGTAAATAAATTAATAAGACAACAATTTAATAATGTGCTCTCATATGGGGAGTCATTATTATTATGGCATCCTCATATGGGAGGAGCACGAGAACAGATTCTTCATATGGGAGGAAGTAATGCAGAATACATAAGAGCAACAGATCTTTTAATCAAAAGTAATGAATGAAACAGAACTTTGGAGTCGAAAGTAAAGAGATGAGCTGGGGATAATAATTTTTGATCCATCGCATGTTGATTGGGCTTGGAGTTGTTGCAGTCCCATGAAGTCTTTGAATGGTGCAGTAACCACTGTCGAAAACCTCTTTGACTTCAAATGGTCCTTCCAAGTTATATGCGAACTTAGGATGGGCTGCTTTCCGCATACAGTGATCTGAAGCTGGTAAGACCAAGTCTCCAACCGCGAAGTCTCGGTGCTGAACCGTTTTGTTGTATGCGCAAGCGATCCTTTCCTTGTATCTTGTGTTAGCTCTCTTAGCCTCTTCACGCCTTTCCTCCAGCAGAATAAGATCATGGTCGCCTTGATTTTCGTACAAGGCATGAAAAGCTATCCTGGCAGAGTTAACTTCAATTTCCGCCGGTACAACAGCTTCAGCCCTGTAGCATAGAAGGAAAGGGGAAACCCCCGTGGGAGTCCTCGGCGAAGTGCGATATTCCCATAGAGCCAAACTTAAGGAATTTGCCCACTTCTTGTGATCATCCGCGACCATTTAACTCAGAATCCTCAGCAGTGTCTTGTTCGTTGCTTCTACTTGTTCATTCCCCTTTGGGTAATAGGGTGTGGAGCACACCTGCCTTATGTTGTACTCTGCTAACTTCACCGCCACCTGGCGATTCACAAAAAGGAGTGCCGTTTTCCGAGAGGATGGCATATGATGTTCTCCTGAACGAAGTTGACAACTGCAAGCGCGTTTGTTGTCTTGAGCGGCACCGCTTCTACCCACTTATTGAATTGCTCTGTTGCAGTCAAGATAACTGATTCCCATGCGAGGCTGGTCGGATGGGACCAATAAAATCCAAGGCCCATGTGTGGAATGGCCAAGGCGTTCCCAATGCATGCAGGTTTACAGCGGGAGCGTGCACAAGGTTGCCTTTGAACTGACATTCTTGACACCTATTAACCTTGGTGCGGCAGTCTGGTTCCATTGTAGGCCAGAAGTAGCCAACGGTGAGGAGCTATTTGCATAGCTTCGCGCCTCTTTGATGCTCCACTTGATGGGACAAATCCATTTCTTCTTGCGCTTCTTGGATATCCAAACATCTGAGCAAATTCCCCTCGTGACCTCTTCGCCAGAGTATATTTTCCCTCACAACATATCGGGTTGCCTTTCTTTTAAGCTTTTCAGCTTCTTTTCTTTGAGTTGGCTCAATTCTTTACGTCAAGTAGTCGAAGAGCGGCTTCCTCCAATATGTTTCATCATCGATTGCAGCAATCTCCAAAGAATCCTTGACCAACGTGCAGTTTTCGTAGTTCCCTTGAATGACCGCAGCAAATGTCGACATTTCTGGCCAGTGGATTCCGTACCTCTGAGCTTTTCTGTAAACAGATACTTCATTTTCCCCACAAGAGTTTTGGTGAATTTTCTCCAATAGTGCTTGCCCTTCCTGTTGCGAGACACGTCGCATGAGTACTCCTCCTGGTTTCTTGAAGTAAAGGGAGTTGTCGTGCACACAGTATCCCTTTGTGGATGCCCAATTAACTTTGCTCGTTCCTTCAGCAATTGCGCGCAGTATTGGCTTCCTCCAATCCTCAGCTTCTGTGTGCTCCTCTTCGCATATCTCTTGTGCCAGAGCTGGAGTAGTTCTAACTTCGATCAAGATTCTTTCTGGGCACTTGTCCGCACTGATATTGGATCCCAAAGTGACCAAAGCATTTGCATGTCGGTTATCAGCTCTGGGAGTGTTCTCATACCTGACATCATGGAACTGCTGCACCAGCTTCTGGACCATGGTCCTATAAGGCAATAGATTGATTTCCTTCAAACCATACTCACCTGAAGCTTATTTAACAATAAGCTTGGAATCCCCCATGACCATTAAATTGGTGACTTCCAATGTCTTGGCTGGGAGGAGTCTCCTATCAGGGCCTCGTATTCTGCTTCATTGTTGGTGATCGGAAAATCTAACTTAGTGCACATTTGGATGACCTCTCCATCTGGCTTAGTCAGTACAATACTAATTCCACCTCCTTTCCTTGTCGATGACCCATCCAAATGCAGCTTCCAATATGGTGACTCGATTGCATAGCTCTCAGGACCTTCTAACTCCTCTTCTATCATTGGCTCATAATTGTTGTCTGGAACCTGTGCCAAAAGGTCCGCCACTGCCTGAGATTTAATTGCCTTTGGACGAGAACACGTGATGTTGTACTGCGAGATGGTCATGTACCACTTTGCTAATCTTCCACAGGGAAAGGAGTAACTCAAAAGATACCGAATAGGATCACTCTTTGTGATTACCACAACTTTATGTGAAGTGAAATAATGCTTTAACTTTCCTATTACGAAAAATAAAGCAAGACAATGACGCTCAATATCAGTGTACCTGGACTCGGTCGGCTGTACTACGCGAGAGATGTAATAGATTGGCCATTCCTGCCCCTCGTGTTCTTGAGCTAGCAGTGCTCCTATGGATTTCCTGGTCGATGTCAGGTGCAACAAGAGTGGTGACCCCAACTGCGATGCAATCATTACTCTGGGCTATGTCAATAAGTCTTTCAACTTCCCAAATGCAGCTTCGTGTTCCTCCGTCCAGTTATACACAGCATTCTTTTTGAGAAGATCACCGAAGCAGAAAAGTCAGTTTTGCAATTGCTGGCACGAATCTTCGCAGATAAGACAGCTTTCCCAAGAATGTCTCAAAGTGCTCTGATTGTGGGATGCCGCCATGCTGGTGATAGCTGAGATCTTTGCACGGTCAGTTTCAATCCCATGGCGGTGGATCACACACCCCAGAAACTTCCCAGAAGTCACTCCAAACGTGCATTTCATCGGGTTCATCTTCAGTTGAAAGATTCCGCACCTTTCAAATACCTTCTGCAGGTCTCCCAGATGGTCTTCTTCTTCTCTTGATGTGATGACCAAATCATCAACATAGAACTCTACTTATTGATGCATCATATCATGGAAGAGAGCCATCATAGCTCGTTGATAGGGTGCGCCTGCATTCTTCAGTCCAAAAGGCATAACTGTGTAGTTGAAGACCCCAACTGGTGTGATGAACGCATTTTTTCTCGCATCCTCAGGGTCCATCTTGATTTGGTTATATCCGCTAAACCCATCCATGAAGCTGAACATCCGGTGCGGTAGAGTCAATGAGCAAGTCGATATTTGACAACGGGAAGTCGTCTTTTGGGCAGAAACAATTAAGATTCCTGAAATCCACACAGATGTGAAGCTGCCCATTCTTCTTGACCACTGGCACAATGTTGGCCAACCAGGTACGGTGATGATTTGATTCGATGAATTTGGCATTCAGCAGCTTGACTATTTCTTCTTTTATCTTCACGTTGATCTCTGGTCTGAAGCTACTCGCACTTTGCTTTACTGTTTTGGATCCCGGGAAAACATCCAATATGTGCATTGTTACACCCGTGTCAAGGCCGGGCATTTCATCATACTCTCAGGAAAACGCATCCTTGTATTCTGTTAGCAGCTGCAGCAATCTCGCTTCCTCCTCGCCTTTGAGGTCCGCGCTCAGAAAAACAGGCCTTTTCTTCTCTTCAGACGGGCTTAGAAACACTTCTTTTAGTTCATGTTTCTATGGATTTGGCTTGTCTTCCATGCACTCGGGCGCTTCTTTCAACTTGTCCTCCGATAAATCCGACTTCAGCTTATCCTTCTCCGGGTCTTGCTCAAGTTGATTGATTTGCCCAGGGATATCCCCATGTTGGGATGGGGGTGCCCCCGCGCACCTTCATATGCGGTAACACTTCTTTCCATTGGAGTAGAAGCTTTCTATCTCCTTGCCTTTGTTTTCGTGCTTCACCACCCTCTTTAGGGTGTACACATTCTTCTTCTGGTAAGCAACATGTGGCCCTTCTTCGCGTGCGGGCACCTTTTACTTGGCATCTTCCCTTATCACCATCACTCCTGCCGGTGACTGATCATTGATGTCTTCCCATCGAGGCAGAGGAGTTGGGTTGAATGGCCCCAGTGTCTGTTCATCCGCCATCTCGGTGAACCATACTGCCTCGGTGAGGTGCGCTTCGTTCAGATTAAATGGGTTTGTCGAGGCTGGTATCTTGACTACCCTGCCATTCCAAATGGCCTTCATTACTTGATGAGCTGTTGAAGGAACCGCGTCAAAGCGATGGATCCACGCCCGGCCTATGATCATGTGATACGTAGTGTTTGCATCAGTGACATAGAACTTGGCGGAGCAATTGATCTTCCCTATCTGGAGACCTAGGTGGATCCAGCCCACTGTCATCCTAGAATCACTTCTGAATCCCATCAGCGAGGATGGGCGTCTGGCGATCTTCTTCTCAGAAATCCCCGCCAATTTCAGTGTCTTGATCGAGACTACATTGACGGTCGCGCCTCCATCAACGAATGCCCTCTTTAATTCGACATCATTGATTACTGCCGTGACGTACAGAGGCTTCTGGTGGCTCGAGTTTGTCTTCTTGTCACCTTCAAAGAAGGTCATTATCTTCTCTGTTGAGCGAGAGGCCCTGACAACTCTTCCGTTGGAGACGACAATGTCCTCCTCAAAGTCTTCTTCTACTCTGAGGATCGCTTTCGTCATTTCTCTTCGGCACTTCTCTGAAAAACTCATTTCATCAAAGAAACTTCTGAAGCCGTGCGACCCTTTCATCCTGTCGGCACGCAAGTCCTCAGTGTCCATGCTATAATCTTCCTCGTCATGGACTTCAGCTATGAAAGGCAGGCCATCTTCAAGGATTTCCTCGAGATCCATGATTGCGATCATGCCTACCTCCTTGTCTTTCGGCTCTTGTTCTACATGGGCTGGAAGGGGATTATTGTGCACATCCTGCCTTTGATCGCTGATAATCAGCTCTCCTTCCTTCATCTTTCTGCTCACCAGGTACCTGAGCTTCTTGCAATCAGCTGTTGGGTGCATAACTTTGTCGTGGCACTCACACCACTTCGGGTCCCTTAACATCTCCCTGGAGGGTGTCCATTCAAGTTGAGGTAGGACCCCATCTTTGTGCCACTGCTTGCATAGATCGATCACTTCCTCAAGGGAGCATGGTAAAGGCGAGACATCCGAGGTCGAAACTTTGTGTTGCTTGTGTGGCGAAAGTGTGCTGACTTCAGCTTCGCGCCCCCTCTTGTAGCTAAACCTATCGATCTTGAAAGTCGGTCCTCCTGGGGATCGCTCAGGAGCATGCTTCTTCTTCTGCCTTTCGACTATAGGCTCTACATTCTTGGCACATTCGATTAACTTTGAAAAATTAGGCATTTGCAGGTTAATCAACATACCCTTGTATTCGTCTCGCATTCCTTGGAGACATATCTCAACGAGCCGGTTTTCGAGCACTTCATCTCTGCATTCCAGCGACTTCGCCCTGAACTTTTTGATGAATGTGACTCCATCTTCGTCACGCTTCTGATACATTCGCGACAAATGTATCATCGTAACCTTCTCCTCCACCTGCAAGAACTTGGTATAGAACTTCTTAACCATGTCATCCCATGTCTTTATGGAGCCAGCTTCCAGCGTGCTATACCATTTATATGCAACATTCCCCAAAGACTTAGGGAACTCACGCATCAACAGGTTGGGGTCAACCCCATGTGGCCCCATCACATCAATGAAGCGCATAACGTGATCCTGGGCATTCCCATTGACATCGTCAAATTTATCCCACTTAGGGGCCTTGTACCCTGCAGGGTTGGGCATCAAGTAGATCTCACGCGGGATAGGAGGTGCGTTGTCAACTTTCGAGATGATGGTGTCTGTAAAACACTGATTGGCCAGAAAGTTATCTATATGCTGCTCCAAAGTCGTCATGCTTGTTGATACACTCCCTCCCACAGCAAAAGGAAGGGTAGAAGCTGGTGGAGACACATACGTGGCAGTTGGACTGGGGGTGTAAGCCACATTGCTTACGGTTGCTGGTGAAGAAAGTAGAGGATATTGTGGTTGGATATTGAAGGGAATTCCCGGTAGTTGGGAAGCAGGTGTGATAAGGGATGGCTGAGCAATTTGTCCCTGGGTAGGAGGTGGCTGGACCATTGCTGGTGGACTTTGAAAACTGGGGTTAGGGGTTGTAGGCGTTACCTCTATTCCCTGGGAGACAGGGGTTCAAGTTCCTTGAGAGACGGTGGTTCCCAGTGCCGGATTCTGGCCAATAGTTCCCAAGATGGACATAATCTGGGCCATCTGTGTAGACTGAGCCTGGAGAGCCTTTGCCTGGTTCTGGAGAGTGGCATTCAATGTCTCCAAGGTTGGATTACCACCGGCTGCCGTGGAATTATGGCGGGTTTCCTCCCATGAAGTTGTCTCGGTTGAGGGAGACCTGTTGCTGGCATCTTCATCGTGAGACATGGCTGCTTGCAGGAGTAAGTTTCACGTCGGGTTCACCAAATATGTACAGGAGAATCCTTTGAGGAAGATTCAAGCGTACACCAAGAACGGGGAATGAGAAACACAGGAGGTGTAGGGTAGTGAGTAGGGAGAGAGTAAGACAATAGCAATTGTATGAGAGAGAGACAGAGTTTTGGCAGAGCTTGTGCGTAGTTCAGGAGATTGGGGTTATGTAGGAAGGGTTAACGATCCTATATATAGTGGAGAATATGACTGTTGTAGTGGGTTAATGCACCCATTAATGGCGGCTTAATTACCTTAACCACAACGGCACGTTCGTCAGCATATATAGGGGTCGTTACGCACTTCGTCCGCGTATACCAGAACCGTTATGAGGTTGACCGGGTTTATGGAGCTCGTGGCCATAAATCTCTCAAAGCAGTTACTAAGGGTCGCGCGCGGGCTTGGTTGTCGCTCGCGCGCGACGGAACTTACTCTAGCCTCCAAACCACTAAGTCCCTACAAGTCCCGTGTTATGGTGTGCGAGGGCCCTGTCTCGCAGCCCCCGCATGGATCAGCGCGGGTGGTGATCCTGTGCATGTGGAGCAGAGCTAGGTGTGCTGGATGGCTGCCACGTGGCTGTGACATGTCTGTCTGGAAAGCACCATCTACAACAGGCATACCAGTGTGTTTAAATAAGAAGATTCTCCGATGGTAACTTCATCATATTATTGCTGTATGTCGATGACATGTTGGTTATCGATAAGAGTTCGGAGATGATTGGCAAGCTGAAGAAAGAGTTATTCAAGTCTTTCGACATGAAGGACTTAGGTTCCGCTCAACAGATTTTGGGCATAAAGATTGTTCATGAAAAAAAGCAGGGGAGCTTTGGCTGTCACAAGAGAAGTACGTTGATAGTGTGATCGACAAGTTCAACATGAAAGGTGCTACGCCTACTAGCACTTCACTTGCCAGTCACTTCAAGTTGAGTAAGAGATTGTGTCCCTCTAGCGAAGCAGCTAGAGATGGTATGGCAGTTATTCCTACTCCTCTGCAGTAAGAAGTTCCATGTATGCTATGGTTTGCATCCGGCAGACATTGCTCATGTCGTTGGGGGTAGGGAGTAGGTTTCTCTCTAACCCTTGGAGAGAACATTGGGAACCAGTCAAATCTATTCTAAGGTACTTGAAGGGTACGTCCAGTTGTTGTTTGTGCTTTGGTGGTTCCAAACCAGTCTTGCCAATATGGCAGGCGACCTCGATAGTCGAAAGAGAACTTCCGAATACTTGTTTACTTTTGCAGTGGGAGATGTATCATGGCTATCCAGAGTGTGAAAATGTGTTGCTCTATCTACAACCGAGGTTGAGTACATTTCTGCACCGGAAGCATGTAAAGAGATGTTATGGTTGAAACTATTTATCCAAGAGTTGGGTTGAAGCAAGATGAGTATGTGGTTAATTGTGATAGTCAAAGCGCTTTGGACTTGAGCAAGAATTCCATGTACCATTCTCGCATGAAAAAAATTGATGTTCGCTATCACTTGAAGTGATAGAGGGGCAACTGATGCAACTATGGGTAGACAAGCCCTCCACAAGAACGTGGGTAAACAGACTAGAAACTAATGGGCAGGTAAAACAAAACATCGGCGTTAGGCGGAAACCAAGCAAACAAATTGCCAACAACTTATCCGGAAATTGCTTATGCACTCTCGTCGTCGCGAACGATCACGTCGCGGTAATTCTTCTCTCCGTCTCGCGTGGACAGACGCCAAGTAATTTGCACCTTCTTGTTGTCGAAGACCCACTCACCTGCTATGTGTTCCAAAGAACACCTCCTGACACAAGGTAACTCTATTGAGAGAGTTTTCAGATTCGTAGTAGTGAAACAAAGACGAAGACTTTATATAGGCTGTTGTGGCGGTGGAACCAATTTTACAAAGGAAACAATGGCTTGCTGCCAAAGTAACCAACAACACAGTTCTCCGCTTCTCGCACACCATTCGTCTGGCTGTTTGGGCTAGGACCCAACAGTAAGTCTCAGCTTTGGTCCTCCAATCTACCGTCCTTGGTTTTGCTCCAGCGGATGCTCCTTCTGTTGGAGCTCTCTTTTCACTGATTTTGAGCAAATGTTGGTCCGAAATTGCGTTTGTTCCTGTTGGAGATGCTCTGATTCAGAAGAATCCAGTCCAGTTCTCTCGGTCTATAGTTGACTCCAGGAGCCAAATATCACAATCCAGAAACCATAATTACTCAATCCAGCAGTATACAGTACTAGTCGGAACACTATAAGTCAAATGTCCCTTAGAGGTGAGTACTTTGGTAGATCCTACAGATCTGAAATGTTTGACTTTAACAGTCTCCAATATTCAAGAATAAGGAGTATGGCTAGCTTTGCAGCCAGCCTTGAAATGAATAAAACAAAATTAAAATCGGGGCAACCAAAGTGGATTGGTATCGTAAGGCTTATCTAACCTCACAAAGCTAATTTACAGCAACAGGTAACCACATATGGTGTTCCTGGCCTTTGAGCTAATCCTCGGTTTGGCTCATTCCTATTTACTGGATGACTTTAGTTTGAGGCTTCGCTGGGAAGATCCGGCCCACTTGGAATTTTTCCGGGATAGTCAGTAGCCGATGTGTCAGATCCCATCATACTGCAAATGCAATAAGAAAGATATGAGTCACTTGAAAGCATTCGGGGATTTGGCAGGATGAGAACGAGAACTTTACCTTCGGTCAACTATGACAACTGAACGTAGCTCACAATTCTTGAAGCTGAGAACAGAAATGATAACAGAACAGTCAGCTGTTGCCAGAACTAATCAAAACCTAAATCTCATAAATATTAAGAACAAACAAAGCAAAATCTTTGGCAGATGTGCTGAAATAATTACTCCGCATTACTTCAGAAGTTCAGCTCACAATTCTCCATGGAGGAAATTTTTGTAAAAATGATTTAGAAGTGAAACAAAAGAAAAAGCATGTATTCATGTCGGCTCAAAGAGTCAATGCCATGGGTGATGTCGTGACTAGAAGAGAGAGCGAACAACCACCACATTTATCATTACCCATAATTACAACAATGAAGTTTTTTTCATTCTCAAGACTGTAATTTCGGAAATGCTATCTCACAATGATACCTTAAGTTAAAATTGTGCATGCATGCAGTGACTATCTTTTCATACGAGCAACTGAATCCCATAAAAGGATGAAATACAAAGAGGTTATGATATCAAACCTTGAGAAAATGAACTGAAACTAACTATTTTTTTTTTTTTTTGATAAAAGAAACTAACTAAATTGAAAACATAATGGGTGCGGCTTGTTTTTCTAATAACAGAGAATGCATAAAAGAAAATCCCCTCCTGATGGGGCTAAGAATTCATCCTGTGGTTTGCTCTTGGTGCATATGTTTCCATCTATAAATGAGAATTAAAAGCCAATGATACACTTACGGGTTGCGTATTTCACTCTTCACGGACGGATGACAATCGTTGCCAAATGCACTTAAGGTATGAACCAAGAATCCACTGTGGGTAACAACTGCAATCTCCTTCTCCTTTCGTGTCCATAACCTGCACGACATTTTTGGATAGAGGACGAAAAAAATTCAACGAACTGTCACCTTGAGAAGAGTAAAGTTGACATTCTGATAATCTGACAAAAGTCATCTCACCATACCAATCTGTTTAGAAACCAGGTGGCGAGTATGACAAAAGTTATCTCAATTACCAGTTCCTTAAATCATGTGACAATGGATAATCTAATACATAAATAATTAAAGCACTGGCATTTCCTTGCTGCTGGCTACAAGTAGACAACAGCATTTCAGACAACATGCTGAAACAGAGACGCGATAGATGACTATCATTATGTGAGAGCTCAGACAATGACACATACCAATGCACGTCACAAGAGAAACATTTACGTTAAGATGCAACCACCAGAACTACTAATAGTCAGAAATTGCAACTTGCATGTAAGCGTTCATGTTTCCTTCTCCCTTCTCCAGCCGAGAAAAAAGGCGAAAGAAATAGACAACAGCAGAAGAACATTACCACACGAGAAAAGGAGAAGAAAAGGAACTGCAGAAATATTAGACTGCAGAAAAGAAAAAAGCACGCAACTGTTCAAAACTACTAAGCCAAAACTAGTCAGTGAACCCCATTATTCAAGAGCAAGAGCCGAATTTAGGTGTTTGCCCGATACCTTATCTGCTGAAGATGACCCAGAATAATGTGCTCATCATAAGTTGATAAGTTAAATAAGGTGTTGGAATTTCTTCAGCAAATAGTTGTTTTGAATCTAACTTTGATACATCGGAAATAAAAGAGTTTATTTTATCAACAATAAGTTTGATCAACCCATTCCTAGATACAGACCCATGATTCTTTTACCAACATGAAGTTCAAGACTTCATAATCAGAAGTATGAGGAAAAGAGACTTACATAAATGGGAACCTCCTGAGAGCTTATCCCTACACATTAAGACTTGATATTGATATTTTCCCAGTTACTCTCGATCAAGTATCAACAAGAATTTATCAGGTATGAAACTATATTAAGCTATCAACGCTTAAACCGGACAGACTTGATTAACAAAGGTAACCTAAGACACCACCAAATGCCTCATGCATAGAATCATGCTAATTTTTCAAGAAAATAATTAATTTAGATGTCAAACTTCATCTGTTGTGTGCCCGAAGAAAACGTATTTGAAGAGGTAAGGAAAAAGGGGGAACATTGTCGTATCAAGACAGCCTACCCACAATGAGGTAACAGTTTCTTGTACCACAAAGGGATATTGTTCATGTAACTCGGGAATAATTTGTTTAACTTCGATGTTTGTCCAACACTAGCTGCATATCTTTAGGCTCAAGGTAAACAAGATGGAAAAAATGAAGTACACCTGAGACTTATATTGCACATGCATCATCACAGTGTTCTCTTGCAGTTAATGAGGAACAGCTAGAAAAGGATTTATAGCAACCCAACGAAACTACAAGCTAGTTTTTTTTTTTTTTTTTTTTTTTTTTTTTTTTTTTTGCAAATTACAAGCTAGGTTTATCCTGCCATTCCCTCCAAAAAAATTAAAAAGTCACATGGTTTGTGCACAGTTATCAGTCTACACGTAATGCCTTCCTTCTGGTGCAAGAGATTTTTTTTTTTTTTTTTAATTTCTGAGTATGCATGGCCTTATCTTAGGTTCTGACTTCTGAGGTTGCAAGAGACTGAAACATAAACTTAGGGGTGTATTCTTAGTCTCGTGTTATGGTCTCTTCAGCAGGTTTTGCCTTTTGGTCATGGTTAAAATCTCTTTCTCAATATTTCCTGAACAAATGATTATAGTAAAAGAATGACAAAGCTCACCAATTCAGAAACTTCATTCCCCTTGCACCAACATCTTCATTTTTCTCTCTTACATCAGGCTCCCACAGAACATCAGTATCATTTTCTATCTGCAGAGAATTACAGGAATGTTTACATTCACAGTGGCAGGTGCAAGATTATAGTCAAGTGGGGGGCAACTTATCATGAGAAGTAGAAATGTTTTAATTTATTTACACTATTCTCTAGGCATATTAGTAATTTTTGTAATAAAAAATGACGAAGTAGTTGCCATGAAAAAATATAACAAAAGATATACATATATATATATATATGTATATATATATATACAAATATATATGTGTGCGTGTATATAATATATATATATATATGTGTGTGTGTGTATATAACTTGAATTAAAAGTAGACCAACGTGTAATTCTAACAAATGGAAAGGATCTAAACTGAATTCAATCTATTTTAAAGGGGCTAACACGTAATATTATTTTTTAATATTAGAGATTCTATGGCAATTGTGAAAATTTGAAACTTTGGAGTGGACGTGGCCCTTTTCCGCCCCTCCCTCTGTCCGCCAGTGAACCTTCATGTACTTTCTAAACATGAAAGCGGAGTATCTTTCTTGTTAACAGAACAGGGGAAAGCCTGCAGAGGATCTGGCGACTGTGCTGACCTCAAAGGCTACATAGTTATGCACAGTAAATATTGCCAATAATTTCGAAGGTGATTGTTAAAAATTATGTGAAAACACTTGCCAGAGAGAAGTCAATAGCTGGAAAAAGTTGCACATATTCGCTAATGCTTCTCCGCCTATCACAAGGGTGAACTCCCTGCATCACAAACATCAACACGATATCAGCCTCGATGAACATTGCACAAAATGGTGGGGATAGGGGGATCCTGAAGACCTGAACCCTAACAGCCTATGCAGGAGTGGGATACTTCATATAATATTCTTTTTAAGGTCCGAAGTCTATAATGAAAGAAAAAACTTGTAGAGGTTGGTCCTATGTGCTCTTGCTATGCAAACCACCATTTTTAACTGCTGTTGTCCACCTACAATAGGATATAAACCTACAATAGGAGAAAAATGCCAAAAGAAAAAATGGAGGGGTTCTAGGTAACACATTCATGTAATAGACCAATGCACAGAAGATATTATGTTTTAGAACAAAGCACCACCTTCTGGGCAAAATTTAAAGAGAACATAAGGGAAACAAAAGTTGAATGGAAAGCATCAACATGTGAGGACCAAGTTCCAAAGCACTGATAAAAATATAGTAGCACTATAATAAATATTCAACTATATTTACAAATGAAATCTACTAAGAGGAGAAGGGCTGAGGGCCACTGAGCGATTGTGAAATTGCGGTTTCAGCTTCTATCTATGTATTACTACCTCCGTTTCGTCTGTTTCGTCTGCGTTTGACTTTTTAACCCGTAACTGAGTCACTTTGACTTGGTGATTTGGGTACCAAAACGATGTAATTTTTTAACAATTTTTTCATGGTATTTTAGAATAAACTTTCCTCTATAACACCATGTAAAGATTACCAAATTCTTGTATCGTTTTGCTAATCACATCACCGGATGAAAGTAACCCAGTGAATAGTGTCAAAAAGTGAAGTAGGCTGAAACAGGCGAAACAGAGGTAGTACATAACAATTCCAATATGTCTGGTCATTTCACACCAACAAAATTCTCCCTAATAAAAGGGTTTATCACTTTTATACAAGAGGAGAAGAAAGAGGCAAAAAAAAATGCAAATATCAGAGTGAACTCTTGATAAAGATTCACTCCCACTCTTCTTTTGCCACTATGTTTGAGAAAGGGGAGGGTCACAGAGTGATTGTAAATTGCAGTTTCAGCTTCTATCCAAGTATTACACAACAGTTCCAATATTTTACACCAACTAAATTGTTCCTAATGAAAGATGGGTTTATCACTTTCACAAAAAAGAACAGAGCAGAGAAGCTAGAACAAGAAAACTTCCAAATGCCTGATGCTACGTACCAAATGCTCCCGACACAGTTCCACTGCAATGAATGGTGGGCAATTCAGGCTTGAAATTGCTGGATGGTTACTTTCCCCGACATTTTCAACCATTAGTGGAGGGACATCTATTCCATCTGAATAACCTTCACCACCAAAAGCTCCAACCGCTGTTTGCATTGTTCTACAGTGAAGCTAAGAATAATCAAAACCAATCTAGAGTATGCATACAATCATCCCATAATTATTGCTATTGAAAAATAACTGTTGGCTATCATCAGTGTGCACTAAGGCTTAAAACTCGCCATTTCAAACGTTAACCTTTGCTCCACCTTTGTGTTTCCCTTTTCTAAAACAGCTTTCTAGAAAAGTAAAAGTTACAATATAACAAGTCCATTGTGATTCTTGAATAGGATAATTAACACATTAAAACCTCATTACTATAGAGGAGAGAATACTATAGGTCGTCATTCAGAGCAATAAAGATGCATAAACAATCCTAGTCATGAACGTGTACATTAAAGGGGCAGAGCAAACAAATCAACATGAACTGGATGTTTCTGCGGCATGTTATATATTCTCCTTCTCAGTATCAACTGGTTTCTTTTGATTCCAGGCTTGTGCATATGCAATTATGCAACCACAAGGGTGGCAGATTATAGAAACCAACACTACAAAACTTACGGAGTTCAAATATATGATCTTACAGGGACCAACAATATGACAAACTTATACCTTAATAAAGGAGAAACTATGACCAGTTCTATCTTCTTGGAGATTCCAGATGCTTGGACATGCTTGCGTAGGTTATCTACCTGTTACAGCCAACGTAATTTGAAATAAACTCAAAAGGTATATTATCCAATAGCAAGCCATATAAACATTGACCCTGATGCCCCTTTATATAGACTTACACCTAGAATAATAACACTACTAGGAAATAGAACAATTCGAAACCTAGCTAACAACAAAATCAAATTTCTTCAAATAGCTAGATAGCTTACCTTGGAAGATATGTAGACAACATTATGTAACCTACTTAAATAACAAGAAAAGAAATTAAACATATTCCACATCAAAGTATAGATTTGTGCTCACGAGCATTCTGCACTCGGAATGTCAAAGAGCATACTGTAGTCAAACTGTCAGAGTAAAAACCCGACTGAGACATTCTCTGGTCACGCACTATCAAAGAAAAACTGTACTCTTGCTATAAGCTATTGTGCATGAGGTGGTTTGTTTATAAAGGTCACATAAGTAGAATCTTGATGGCTTCTACCTGCTGCCAGCCTGTAGGGGTGAGATGGGCATCAAAGAGTTCTTCCGACTTGTATGCTTCATGGTCTTTTTCTCCTTCAACATTATGGACACCTTGTGCATGCCTCACCTATATAAATTTATGATGAGATAAAATTAATTGGACAAAATAAATGTCGAGAAGGCAAACAACATGTTGTTTGGACCTTACTCTCTACATAAAAATAGAGGGAAAAAAAAAAAAAAAAAAAGTGAAATGGTACAGACCAGGTGAATTGTTTTACAACGATGCAATGGGTACAAACTCTGAGCCACAGCAGAATCCATATCTGCGAATTAACAAATGAGAAATTCCAGGTCATTTGTATACACGATTTTGAACTATGATGGAGTACAAAAAATGATCAGTTCCTCAATTTAAAAAAAAAAGAAAAAGAAAAAGAAATAGAATATGACACATCAGGGATAATCGAAACAACAAATGTAATATTTCTTTTCACATTGATACTAAATCATTTCACTTAATTAACATCACAAGTTTTAATTTGTCACAGGGTTCCAGTATACGGATATATATGAATAGATAGAAGAAGGCATTTGGAAGGGGAATAAAAAGGATATGTTTTGCTGAGCTCGTTCATGGTGGTGAGGCTTATAAGTCATAAGCAGTGGGAAAAATAACAATAGTTCTACAGAATTGGAGATACTGGATACCAAAACTAATAACAGAAACTGCTCCCTTCGAAAATTCTAATAACCTCGAAGTTCAGTTTATCAACTAACAAACTGAACCAAGTCCGAGAAAACTTGATTGCAGTTGCCAGTAGTCAAGGAGAAGAAATCCAAAGTCACAGTTGCTAAAAGTGAAAAGATAGAACGTGTTGGGTCCATGTAGGGTAAACATCTTCCTACATTCAAGGATTTTACTCCTACAGACTTCCCTGTACTCAACAAGGCCCAAGCTTTAAAGGAGTCCTACGAGTTACAACTTTCAAGACACGGAATGTTTTGTGAATAATTGATCCAGATAGTAGCTGCCAACCACCACCCCCCCCCCCCCCAGAGATAGATAGCCTCATAGATTAAATATTAGAATGTATTTGGACATTGTATCACCTTACCAAAAAGGTGGACCGACGAGATACATGGTAATCAAAGGAAATTGCAGGGGGCAGTGGCAGTGCGACAAATGAAAGTGATGGCGTATTGATATTCCTTTATCATCAAAACACTGAGATCGCAAATATCGTGTAATAGATTCAGCAAATTAGGCCGATACAAGGTTTTAAAAAACGGAAGCGGCTCGCTTATCGGTCGCGGGTAACGGGATCGGACTGTAACGGAGGGACTGTAACAGAAAACAGGGATCGAATGAGTGAATTTTAGAAAACGTTCACGGACGTTTTCTCCGTTTTTCCCTTTTTTCCCGATTTCCCCGACACGAAACGGCCATTTTTCCCGACGAGAAATGGCCGTTTTTCCTGTTACCAACGCAAAACAGCCGTTTTTTGTGTGAAAAAAAATGCACACGACGCGTAGCGGGAGAAAAGGTCGCGCTCTCTACCGCTTCCGTTACAACACGGCCTCTCCGCGCCGCTTTTTCCGTTTTTTAAAACCCTGTCCGCTGCTAAGGTCAAGTAACATTCATAACTGAGTGGGAGCTTCGTATGGCGACTTTGTGTGGACTGCATAGCTCTAACCAACACTAGGGGTAAGGATCAATATACAAACCAAGTGATCTAAAGCTATTCGATGAACTCCGTGAAGTAAATTTTTCTCTTCAAATTGGACCTATGGACGAATAACATGAGCAAGAGTAGACGATATTCCTAAAACAGCATTCCACATGATAGACATGTCGAGCTTTTAGTGATACTATTCCGTCTAACAATTGAGCGGGCAGCATTACTAAGCAACGATTTCTTCATGTCCTATCTCCAATAAACTTATCAACCACCATATCACCCATGTGTGAATTGTTGAGAAAATGTTAACCATTTATAGCTTTCTGGCAAAATAGTTGGATCTTCAACTTGCTGTTTTCAAAAGTTGAGGACTAGGGAAGATAATTCTGAACCAATGGTCTGTTGAAAATACTTCACCAAAGCAATCAAGGACCAATACTCATATGTCATTTGATTTGCATCAACCGCAAAAGTTCTATTACTTACCGGAGCAACGCATTATTGTAGTAGCTCACACATGATGGCCAGGAAGATTCTATGTTATAGTCATGAATTGGGAATAAAAGAGCCTAAAAATGAAGGTGCAGATTCTTTTCTCATGTATAATATGATTTTGGTTTCTTCAACTTCTCTACCCCCCCCCCCCTGCCAGTTGTAAAATATGCTCGCTCTAGATCATTCAAACACCAGCTGATACCTGACATCCTCACAACAAATATAAGTAACCAGCACGATATGTTTAAAAACCTCTCTCGCTTTCTCCTTCTTGCAAGGTAAAAAGCTTTGTATGATGTCATATTACTACCTGAAACCAAAGCCTCAATTAAAGTTGTAAGTTGAACTTGAAGCAGAAATTGCACAGTTATTTTGTAACATTGCATGGTCCAAGTTTAAGTACATCACATTGACTCGATCTTCCAATAAGATGACAGTGGCACCCTGTGATGCTATCTATAGTATTCTGCACTTGAAGCTATTGCCATTATATTCAGACACTTCAGTGTCCATAAAATTGGAACTTGTATCATTGTAGGATTGAGCTATCATCCCGAAGTGGCATAACAATGGCCCACATTGGATGGAATTTGATAGGTTATGTATAGTTGAACAAAAACCGTATCGAAAGAGACTGATATGGATTTTAGTTCTCAGCTGAACTTGCATCGAGCAAGTGGACTAAGCATCATCATGCCGTGCAACTTAACAATGCCTTTCATGTCAGTTTCTTAAGTAAGTGACTAATTCACTTCTGCTTCTAATGAACTTCTCCCTCTCCGATCAACCATCATTCTAAATTCCTAACCCGTCTTCAATATAAGAGAGATCTATAAGGGTCATTACCGATTCAAGACCAAGATAATGGTAAAACAGGTAGCAGCAGCAGTAACAATATGCAAGTTGTATTCCGATTTCATCCGAGTGGAATCATAATCCCTTTTCCACTTTGCACTAAAAATCTAGAGCTAAGTGTCCATTCTGTTTGTAATTTATCAATTCTGTTCATTCTACTAGAGGAGAAGGATATAGTAGGATATAGTAATACTGGTTTAGTACTATATTAGTAGCCTAGTGACAGGGGCTCTAACGGAGTGAGTGGTTGCTGTTGATTTAGCACTCTTTCTCGACAAAAGTGGCCCTTTACTCTCGATCTAAGGATACTATTCGCAGGGTTGTTACAACGAACCTGAACTTCTTCAAGTAGCCTGGCATTTTCTCATATTTCTTCTCATTCAAACAGAATGGGACACAAGCATAGGATTGGACCTTACTAAAGTCCATCTCTTGACGTGGCTTACGTTAATACTACTATGATATTGAAAGCTAAAGAAAATGATATCTATCCTTACATGATTATGATTCTTCCACTATTACACAAATCCGATATTCAAAATGACAAGGTAAGTAAGCCTCTTTTGGGTGCTATCTGAACGTAAAGTAACTGTTATATATATAGAATTAGTATTACCTGTTGGTTACAACTTAGTTACAAGGCCATTTACATACTACATCTGACTATCTGAGTCCAATAAAAGTCCTCTATTTTTATTTTTATTTTGTTAATTTATCCAATCAACCATGGTCTTCTTGTTTGTTCCTCCACAACTTTCGCAGACAAAATCGAATCCATTCATACACACAGGCCAAATCAAGCATAAAAAATAGCACTAGAGAAGAGGGCTTAAATCACGAGAAATACCATTTACGGCCGACGCATTTCAGATCTAGACAACACACGAACAGGCATTACGTACTCAACATCGAAGCACTAGTCCGTTAACATTTGGAGCCCAAAATCGAAAACAAAACGAATTAAAAGTAGAGAGAGAGATGGCTAATCACGTACCGGAGAGACTGGGGGAGGAGGAACAGAGAACGGAGTGACGAATCGTCGGCCGTAACGGAGAGCGACGAAGGCGATGGTGATAGTGATGTTGATTTGGGGGGGGGTTACAGTGAGGAGGGAAGAAGAAGAGGGAGTGGTGGTGGTTAGTGATGGAAAGTGGGGATTGATGAGGAGGAGGGTCCAGGTGACACTTGTAGGGAAGGGGACGGTCATAGTAGTGGCGTGTGGGACTGACTTTTTCAATTAGACTGGAGTATTTTTTTTTGGCCGACGTACGTTGCTTTTTTGCGTCCGAAAATTTCGGACCAGGTGGCGTAAACTAATGAATATTCGTCCTGGAGAATAGATGCTCTCTCGCAGTTGAGGTTCTACACGTTATATGCTTTTCGTTTGTCCCCCTTTGGAATGTCACACAATAAAGGTTAATTTGTTAGTTGCTCGGATCTTTAGGCAGGGTCGGCCCATCCACTAGTCGGATTAGTGTTCGCCTAGGGCTCCCGATTTCAAGGGGCCCCGTAATATTTTCTCAGGAGTAGGGTTAATATTGTAAATTTATAATACATAGTAAAAAAATATGGTAGATAACATTTGAAAGAAAACTAACCGATTTAGAAGATGAAATTACGTGAGAATGACAACTGACTTTTTTTTAGAAAAAAAAAGAATGATAAGTGACTTTGATCGTGCCAATAATCAAACAACTTATCCTAATTTTTAGCTTTGAATTAGGGATGATTTTATCTCTTCAGCTACCAATGTTCAATTACTTTGATGGTAACCATAATCAACAACTTATCATAATTTTTAGGATTGAATGTGGGAAGAATTTAGCTCTTTAAACAAAATTACTAACGTCTATATAAATTTTGTAACTTTTTTTTTGTAGTGGGTAAACTTTTATGTCCCCCCATACTTCTTTACGCGTTAAAACCCGAACTATTAATAAAACACGGGTTATATGCCGCCCTACAGTTGAATAGGTTTTATTATTCACAATTATTTTTATCGTAAAATGGGCCTCACTTTCAACTATCGCTCAGGCCCATAAAAGTCTAGGGTCGGCCCTGTCTTTAGGTAATGAAGTGTATGTAAGTGAACCAAGAAATCTTTAGGTAACGAAGTGTATGTAAGTGAACCAAGAAGATACTTCATGCACCTAGGATGACAGCTCAAGTGGTAGAGCATTGAAAGTCATGCATAATGTCTCGAGTTAGATGACAAAATAATTTTTCAAAAAAAAAACAAAACCAAAATGATATTATTATTAAAAAAAAGCAAACAAAATTGTATGTATTGTATGGAATCTTTAGGCGAAGTGTGATGTAACGTTAGGTACAAAGAATAACAAATTGCATGAAGTGTATGTACAGTGAACCAAGAAGATATTATTATTAAAAACGCAAACAAAATTGTATGTAGTGTATCAATCGATTGAACTTTTATGAACATGTTTTCAATTGAATAGTCAAATATATAATTGTTGACTGCTGGGGCGTGCCACGTACCACTCTGATTCTTCTCTTCCCTATCGATTATTTTGACTTTTACTACTATTTACTGGGTCACTTTTACTCGGTGATTTAGATAGCTAAATGATGCAAATTTTGATAATTTTCTCATGGTGTAGTAGAGTAAAGGTTGTTCTATAACATGGTGAAAAAAGTTATCAAAAAAAATTTGTATCGTTTTGCGATACAATCACTCGGTCAAAGTAAACCAGATACGAGTCAAAAAAGTGAAATGATGGGGAAGAGAAGAATCAGAGTATTATGGACTTGCCACATTGTGTAAATAATGTGTTCGAAGTTTGACAAATGGAGTGAGGAAGGAATTGAGTTTCTTGGGTCAAGAATTGCAGTCAAAGCTAAAATAGCACATGTACATCAGGATGCTGGTCTTATCGCTGAGAATCAAGCTTAGGGAATCTTTGACTGTCTTCATCTAGAGGAGCTCTGAAGTCAGGAAGAAATCTTTGGTCCCCAAGGGCTAAGGCGAGGTCTACCGGAAGGAGACCGCAATAATCGCTTCTTTAGGCTAGATGCAAGCTCCGTAAATGGAAAGCAAGAATTGCCTCGATCACTGACGATGATGAAACCCCACGTCTAGCCAAAAGGATATTTGCAATGTTCTTCTCAATTATTTCAAGAAGTTATTATCACCACCCCTCTCCAAACTTTAATTATGATAATTGGGACGGTTGGGCTCACTTCTCCCCTGGAATGTAACCATCATAAATTCCTCAATTAATCTTTCGCTGCTGAAGAAGTAAAGCATGCTGCTTCTAGTCTCACTCCCTTCAAAGCTCCGGGCATTGAAGCCATAGTTATAAGATATGTTCCGTTACGGCCGGAACGGGGCGGATCGTTCCGTTTTTGCACTATAACGAAACGAAATACAACATGTTCCGTACCAGGTCAAAATCTGGTCCGATCTGGTAAGATCCGGTCGATCCGTCCGAAATCCGGATTGATCCGGATCACTTTGGAAAAAATTATTTGCCAGTGCCAAGAGTTGAACCGGAGACCTCCCTCTAATTAGTAAGTTAGGTTTTCGCTGGGACAAACAGGGCATTTGTTACTTACATTGATTTTAATTATTATTATTATAAGTTTGGTTTTCATTACTTCTTGAAATTTTATGCCTAAATGAGATTAACTATAAACACAACTAATGAATATAAATATGTTTGTGTCTTGTAATTCTATTAAGTGAATAAATATCAGAATGTCAATAAATATTGAAGTATTTAGAAAAATATGTATTTTGATGTTGCTATGGGGCATCACTAATGTTTAGTACATTATTTTGTACATAGTATATATAATATAGTAAAAAGTGCGGTAAGTCCGGAATGGATCGCCATTCCGTCCGGATCCGGGATCGTTCCGTTCCCAAGAGCAAAATGGAATGGGGATCCGAACGGTATTCGCAACTATGATTGAAGCCCACCCAGCCTTTTTCCAGCGATGCCAGGACATTGTGGGAACCTCCACTATGTCCGCACTACTCTTGATCCTAAACTCAGTTCATATGTTGAAAGAGTTGTAGCCTATTATTATCACATAGATTCAAAGAAGGATTATCTTCTAACACCAAGTGATTTCATACCGATCAGCCTGTGCGGAACCATATGTAAGATTATTGTTGATAACTCCTCACTGGGAGTTATTCTTGAGCTCATGTTGAAAGAAAAAGTGCTAAGTTGCCAGTGCTTTTTGTCATATTTCAGCCATTATAGTTGGGGGGCATGCACAATGTGTTTTGAGTCTCTTCGTGAATTATGTGTTATTTCGTGCATTTTTTGATATTATCATGACTTAGGCTAAGGAAGGAAAAAGAAGAAGAAAGAGACTGCTATCTACATAGGCACGCAACAGCTACACAGGTAGCAACACAGACAGAGCAGGCCGAAGGTAGAAGTTTGCTAAGGCAAGAAGACAGAGCTCACTGTCTGGGTAGCTACGCAGCAGCCAGGGAGGCATGGAAGAAAAAGACTCAGAACAACTAAGGAGTAACTACCCCGACCACTGTATGCATAGCTACGCAGACAAATAAGGGGATGCCCATTATCCCCTTATTTGTTTCTCCCTGTTAGTGAAACTCTCTCACGAAATTTGTCACTTGTCGTGCAGGATGGTCGCCTCTCCTGTCTAGCAGCATCTAGAGGTGGGCATGCTATCTCTCACCTGTTTTTTGCTGATGAGATGTAGCCTTTTGTTCACAAATTCCACCAACAACGAGATAGGTGTGTTGCGCCATATTTTGCACGAGTATGAGGAAGCGTCTAGATAGGCCCTTAACTTGCAGAAGTGATCAATGGTTTTCTCAAATAATGTTGGTCCAAAAGATAAAGCAGCTCTAAGCAAGTTGTGTGGCATGCAGGTTGTTTAGGAACACAATAGCTACTTCAGTCTGCCTACTACAATCGGAATAAGAAGAACTACTACTTTAGCATATCTTCTAGAGGGAGTACAAAAGAAAATAAAAGGTTGGATAGTTAAGGAACTATCGGCAGTAGGTAAGGAGGTCCTTATAAAAGAAGTAGTACATGCAATTCCAAGCTATGCTATGTGTTGAGTCATGATCCCTGAATGTGCTTTGACTGGTAATTGTTTTGTGTGATGAAAGACAAAAAGCTAAGACTTAAGCAGCAAAGGCATTTCAGTTATCTCAAGGCCTTGAGATTGTCTGAACTTCAAAGCCTTGAGTTATCTTATCCTGCTATGTGTTCTAACATCTTTGTGTTACAGAATTGGATATCTGATTATGCAAATCAGTGGTTTATGGTATATAACTGTGATTTGTACTATTTATACATCTAACACAATTGCAGATGATCAGAACAGGAAGAATCAAAGTTATCTGGGTCTAATTTTGAAATGCTGTGAAGAAGGTTCAGAGCTCCAAGGCCTTGAGATATGCCTTGAGCTGCTGACAGTTTTTACAGAACTTGATTGATTCTTTCTTGCAGGTTATGACTCTTAGTATTGTGATTATTTACTCACTTCTAAGTGTCTTAAACTTGTTTTTCATGTCTTATTTGTTCTAGAGAATATGCAGATTAATGTTCTAAGTTTATTAAACAGTTTTATCAGAAACTGTATAACCAAACAGTATTAGTACTGTCAAATGTTTGGATTTTGTTGTTGCAGTGTTTCTTTGTTGTTGCAGGGTTGTTAAACGTGCATGAGAAATCTCAACAAACTCCAACGGATATCCACCTGGAGCTGTTTGAATTTAAGTTGAAAACAGAAGGAGGATTTGTAGGAACTGAGATCCTAAAATCTCTCAGTCAGTTGCAGCTGTGGATAAAAGAGACTGGTTTGAATTTTAAAGATAGAGAGGCTTGGAGAATACTCTGAGAAGTGTGACAAATTCGTGTGAGATCATCCATTCAAACACACAATTATTCAAGCTTCATTCCAGACTTCTGAAGATCAAATCAATCCAGTCATTCCTGAAGAACACTTCCAGGCTTCAGCAGCTTATCTTTTTACTGTGTTCTTCATCTGTACTTCATCTGTGTATCTCTATATTATCTTAAACCTCACTTAACCTAGTGGTTGGTTGTTCAAGTGAACAACAAGATGTTCTTGTTAGCTCAACAGTTAGTAGCTGGAACTAGATAGGTTTGGAACCACAAGCTGTATAGGTGTAAGGGAAATCACTTAGGCTTGAAAATCTAGGGCTGTTTCTGTGTGAGTAATAAGAAGTGTTTGCCCAATCCTGGTGGGATTAGATCCCTCAGGCAGAGATTAGGTCCATTGGGACTGAACTCTTTCAATTGCTTTGTGTTCTTTACTTTACTGTTTGATTATTATCTGCTGCACACAACTCAAATTAAACTAGGGTTTATAAGCTGTTTAGAATTGTTCACAGCTCAAGGCCTTGAAGCTTACAATTTTGCCTTAGTGAGTTTCAGACATTTTACAAAATCTCAAGGCCTTGAGATTTGAGTTTCACACAAAGCTTTACTTGTTAAACTTTAAGTTTTGCAAAAAGTTTCCATACTCTATTCAACCCCCCCCCCCCCCCCCTTCTAGAGTATTTAGGTCCTGTATTTAGTCTACATTACACACTTTCAATTGGTATCAGAGCTTGTGTCACTGTTTTTAGATCTAACAATCTGGCGACTATGAGTAATGTAGGAGATGGTGGATTCTCACAAGGAAGGGCAGCTAACAGACCTCCATTGTTCTGTGGTGACAATTTCATGCATTGGAAGTCATTAATGAAGATGTTCATCATAGACCAAGACATGGAACTATGGTCAATAGTTTAGAATGGTCCTCATGAGTATTACACTACAATTGATGGAGTCAGAACTGTCAAGTTTGACGAAAATCTCTCAGTTACTGAACTGGAAAAGGTATCCAAAAATTATAAAGCTATGAATTTGCTATACTATGCTTTAAATGCAGATGAGTTCAACAGAGTGTCAAACTGCAAGAGTGCCAAAGAAGTGTGGGATAAACTGGTAGTGACATATGAAGGAACCAGCCAGGTTAAGCAGACAAAAATCAACATACTTCTGAGGCAATATGAGTTGTTCAAGATGAATTCAGATGAAACCATCAAGAAAATGTTCAAAAGATTCACTGATGTGGTGAACAACCTGGAGTCTTTGGGAAAGAGGTTCTCAAATGAAGAGAAGGTCAGAAAGATTCTGAGAAGCTTGCCAAAAGCAAAGTGGGAGCCAAAGACAACAGCCATTGAGGAAGCTCAGGACTTGAGTCTTCTTCAGCTAGATGATCTACAAGGAAAGCTGCTCACTCATGAAATGTCTATGAAGGATGTGGAAGGTGATCCGAGTGAAAATATCAGGAACCTAGCTCTTAAGGCAAAAGACATTGAAAAATCTCAAAGCCTTGAGACTGAGGAGGAACCTGATGATGAAGAGGCTTTAGCATTGATTTCCAAGGCCTTGGCCAGGATTCTCAAAAAGAAAAGGAACTCTGGTAACAGGGATTACAACAGAGAGAGATCAAGACCCTCAGGCAGCAAGGATTACAAAGGTAAATCTTCATCACAGTCACATAAAACTAAAGTAATGAATTGTTTTGAGTGTGGTGATGCAGATCATTTAGTAAGGGACTGCCCACAAAAGAAGAAAAACAGAAACTTTCAAAAACAAAAGATGGTGACAACAGAAGGAAGAAAGCCATGATTGCTTCTTGGAGTGATTCTGATTCTTCAAGTGATTCAGACATAGAGGAAGAGCAAGCAAACTTATGCTTCATGACAAAGCACAATGAGGAAAGTTCATCAGACAGACACATTGAAGACATGGTAAAAAATTTACTTGCTAGTCCATCTGATGTACTTCCTGAAATTCTCAAAAGTATGTTTTTGAATGAAGAGAGTTATAGAAATGAGATTTCTGCTTTAAAGATTAAGGTTCATGAGCAGGTAAAAGAAAACCTGGACCTAGTATTTTCAAACAAAACTGTTGAAGTTTCTAATACAAAGCTGGAAAAAGACTTCAAGGCCTTGGACAGCAGGTTCAAAGTCTTGAAGGCACAGATAAAAGAGGTTGTTGATCAAAACACTCTTTTAACTGAAAGAAATGCTGATCTAAAAGCTCATTCTGAGTATTTAGAACAACAGATCTGTACTTTGACTGAGAAACTTCAAGAGTCCAAGAAGGTCCTAGCTAAGTTTACAGGCTCAGAACATAATCTAAATATCATTCTTGGAGGAAGTCTGAAATCAATGCATAAAAGTGGGATTGGCTATAATCCAAATTTTCCAAAGAAAGGTGATAACTCCCATTTATGAGTTATCTGTGATCTTATAGTATAATTTAATAAGTTGAGTTTCCATAAGATTGAGCACGTTTAGCCGACAAAGCCTCCGTAGTATGAAAAAGAGGAGTTTAGCTTAATTGTCAAATCAGGGCATTTTCATGCATAAATTGATGTTGAATGACATATATAATCTCTTGGTATAGTTTTTCATGTTGTCTTGACAGGAATAGATGCTTAGCGGTTGATTTGAGGCATGAAACGAACTTCGGAAGCAACGGGAGCTAAAGCGGAGTAAAGAGACGCAAAGTTGGAGAAGCTAGAATGACCAGTCTCCACTATTTCGATCATATCTTGAGTTCTACAATGAATTTTTGAGTGAGACCGGCGGCAAATGAAAGTAGACTTCAAGAGCTTTCCAACGATAGGTCACGGAGCTAAATCGGAGATCGGACGAAGAAGTTACGACGTTTTGAAGTTGGAGCTGTCGCTGATGTGCGTTCAGACGCACAGGTTCTGCGTTCAGACGCACATGTGCGTTTGAACGCACATTGTGCGTTCAAACGCAGCCCCGAAGTCAAAAACAGCTTATGTCCGCATGCAAGATTGGTGGCCAAACGCAAGAACTAAGTCCCGGAGGCCGAAAAAGGGCGAAAATTGGCTAAACCCAAGAAAGTGCAGAAAATTGGCTAAGTATGTGCGTTCAGACGCACATTGTGCGTTCAAACGTACAGCACAGTGCAGCAGCAGAAGACAGGGAAAATTGACTAAGTATGTGCGTTCAAACGCACATCCTGCGTTCAGACGCAGGAAACTTCAAATTTCAGAAAGGTCAGAATCAGGCAGAAGTCAAGCAGAAGACCAAGTATGTGCGTTCAAACGCACATTGTGTGTTCAAACGCACACCCAAAAAGTCAACGGAAGTCAAAGTCAAAAATTCAACTCTCAAAATGTGCGTTCAAACGCAGCCTTTGTGCGTTCAAACGCAGGTCAAGATTTTCAGAATTTCTGAAGACGGTGGAGAAAGTCAAACTTCGTCAGAAAAGTCAAAGTCAACAGTTGTGCGTTCAGACGCAGGACAGGATTTCCAGAAGCTTCCCTGGGCGGTTTAGACAGGGGCAGAATAGGAATTTCAGCACAGGATTAGGGAAACTTCAGCAGTATATAAAGCAGCTCTGCCCAGCAGTTTCAGGATACACAATACAACATATACAGCACAGGCAACACAAGACAGACAGAATTCACAGAATCAGAGTCAGACACAGAAGAGACAGGGAGCACCGGAGCAGTCCCGGAAATTGCCAGATTTCCGTCACCTGTTTGATTCTCTTCTCTTCTTTATGTTAGTTTTTATTAGCTAAACTTTTGACCTAGGTTCTTGGTGAACCTAGGGTTTATGATTTCAGTATTTCAGATTTTGATTTCAGATTCATGACTGGTTAAGTCTTAATACAGTAGAGGTTTTGTTTATTATTCTGTCTTTGGTTTTTACTGTTTATGCATGAACGGAGTCATGAACCTGGATTGCTACCGACATGATCTGGTGCGCGAGAGTGGCCAGTGAGAGTTAGGAAGAGAAGACAGGATTTAGTACTCTGCCTTGATGGACCGAGAGGTGAAGAGAATCAGGGGACTAGCCCAGAAGCATTAGACCAACTGCTAGACGTTTAGGGGGAGACCGAGAGGAGAACCTGTAACCCTAGCAGACTTAGAACGAACCTGCAGATCTAGGTGGACCGAGAGGACCCAAAAATCTGCAGGAGAGTGACAGGTGCATGAGACCGAGAGGAGATTGTATCAATGGTATGCTGGCATAAACAAAACTGCTGTGTGGTTCTGGATCGGAAAAACTGAAAATCTGAATAGTAACCCTAGGGGATCCTGGAGCTTAGATCGTTAATTTATCAGTTTCCTATTTCAATATATTTCCAGAAAATTACCAAAAAGATTATTAATTCTGTTTTTACTTTCAGTACTTAGATAGATCAAAATCAGCTCACAATTCCTCCTTTTAGTTTTTACGTTTTTACTCTTTAATCCTAGTTTCTGATTAAGCAGTAACACTGTCCTCGTGGGATCGATAACTCGGGGTTGAAATACCAGCCCTATATTACTTGAACCGTGCACTTGCGGTAACACGTAAGAAATCGTGTCAAGTTTTTGGCGCCGCTGCCGAGGACAGATTTATTGTTACTTAGGAACTAGATTAGAGAGTTTAAAAAAAAAAAAAAAAAAACCAGAAAGAAATAAAAAAAAAAAAAAACTGAAAAAAAAAAATCGAAAAAAAATATGTATATTTATACCTAGTTACCTCACGGGTATTTCTGGAGCTTTTTTTTCTCTCAGGATTGCAAGGAGCCAGAGAAATTGTAGGCATGTGGAGCGGCAATCTTGAGTCGGGGGCAACTCAGTTCCTGAGTCCTCCCTACTGTGAATACTACCACAATTGGCACAGAAAAGAGGATGCACACCGTCCATTATATTGCTTTCGGTGCAAAAATTATCATGAGTATGAAGAGGCGTGCATATTGCACTCACCCCAGCTTTATCTACACTATTACCCCTACTGCATCCAGTGTGGGGGTGGTTGCGGGGCTGGGGCATGCAGAACTTATCAGCTGTGGAACTTTCAGCACTGCCAATCAGAGGCGCATCTTGAGACTGCTCTGTACTATCCAGATCCACCTCAATTTGTACCTCCGCCACCTTTTGAACCGCTCACTCAAGAAGTTTTCTTCTCATGGATGTCTAAATTGGAGTGCATGCTGGAGAAATTTTTTTCAGCACGCCTTGACCAGATTGCAGAGGAGATGAGAGAACTCAACAGTGACATATTGCGATTGGCAAACAAGTATCACGGACTTTCTCAGTCAGGGATTTTAGCAGATGCACCAAAACCAGAAACAGAGTTGATGCCACCAGAAATTGAAGAAGTGCAGACAGTGACATCATCAGGTCCAGTTGAGCCAGAAATTGATCCAGTACTCGCACCACAGGAAACAGACTCATATATTCCTCACTGGCTTCCAGCAGTTCTGGAGATGCAGAAGGGCTTCTTCGCAAAGATGGCGCACGAACAACAAAAAGCTGCATCGCAAGTTGTTTTCATGAAAGAAGAGGTGTCCGAGCCTAGAGAAGTGTGCAATATTCAGAAGCCAATTCTGGTATTTGATTCTGATGAGGAATCAGACCCAGACTCAAATTCAGATTTGGAGGAAACAGTGCCTGCATGGATGGAACCTCAAAAAATTTCAAATTATGGGCATGATTTGAAAGACACTGATATTGAGCACTCGGGGTGTACTGATGAGGAAACTGTGTTGGAGAATGTGTCCACTGATATGGATGAACTTGAGGAAGGAATCCCAACTCAGCCTATTGAAGAATTCTCTAAGTCTTACGTTGATCAAGTCTGCGGAGAATTGGAGAGACTGCTGTTTGGAGATTCTGACACAAAAGCTGACCATGGCCATTCCTTAAATCTTAGCTCTATGGACTGTTCTAGTTACGTTGCACAGGACATAGAAAAGGGATTGGAAATCCCTCAGTGTGGGGGTACTGATAAGCTGCCTGCACGGGTTGTTCAGCATCAGGAGTCAGCTGGGTATGAGATGAAGTTTCAGATTTCAGAACAAGGTCTCAGGGGTGAAGTTCATCGACATGACTTTGTGAAAATATTCTCAGACAAACCTGTGAATGATGAGTGGAAGCTGATCAAGAAGAAAAAGTGCAAGATCAAAGAAATCATCTTACACAACTTTTCACCTCATGAAAAGAATGAGTGTGCACTTGAGATGAGGATCATTGAGAAAAGATGGTGGAAGAAGAAGAAGTGGAGAGATAAAGAAGCTTCAAATTTCTCAAATGTTGAGGTAACAGGGTCGGGCCGTCGACCGTAAATTACAAGCACTTGTTGGGAGGTAACCCAACCTAGGAGTTGGTTTCAATTATTAAATTATTTACTGCTTAATAAATTCTGAGAGGAGAGATGAGGGTGAGCTAATGTTTAGATGCAGAAATTTTCAGGAAACAGGTTACAGGGAGCTGAAGTACAGAAACTGGCTCGCTGTCAGCATCCAGATGCATACTGGCGTCCAAGTGGCAGCCTGCCAGAAAAAGGCAGATTGGAAAAATCCTGAAGAATCGACCCCGTTGCACAGGATGCACTCGACCTTCACAGGGACTCGTATGAGTTGGGGATTTATCAGGAACAATTTTCAGCAGGATCAGAGCAATCGACCCCGGTGTACGAAAATACACTCGACCATATGGGAGCACATTGTCACACACAATGGTGCTTGGGGATTGCACACTTGAAAAGCGCAACAGAGCCCGGAAGGTTGACAACTTCCGTCGAGAAATTTTCCGGCGACCGGTCAACGGTCCTTCTCTGCCGGAATCTGCAGAAAAGTCGGTACCTGTACGAATTGACTCCGGGTGAACAGGTTTAATTTCTGTCTCGTGCTTTATTTTTCTGAGTATACTACCAGCCGGTTGACTGACGGCCAGTCTCGAGCCAGCAAGCCAGTGGCTCTATCAGGCCATAAGTCAGTCGGTCGGTCTAGCATTCGGTCGTTCCGATCCCAGTAGATGAGGCACGCCAGCTCATCCAATCCAGATTATGTGTCTGATGATAAGTACCATGAGGGCATGGCACCATCCAGTGTGGGGGTGGTGGCATTGTAACTGCATTAGTTTTATTATACTGATAAAAGAATTGAAAAAATTAAAAATTTAACTTTTTGAGAATGGGCAACAGATTTAGCTTAAAACTGGAAAGAGCTTAATGATAGAAAATTTCCCGAAAAATTGATGAACTTAGGTGAGGAAGAGCTGCGAGAATCTGTCTAGGGGAGTTTATAGAGCCAATGCACGTCAGAAAATGCAAGTAGCTGTCTCCCGAGCCATGTATCCTACTAGCTACCAGACCACCGTCACCAGGTAGTCGTCAACCCGCCATCACGGTCACCACATCATTTGGTGGAGTGATAGGCCATAGGGGACCTCACGTCCTGTCTCGCGCCTTAGGTCCACTAGTGAGCCCCATTGATCCGTTATCCCTTTTCTTGGTAACCTCTTGACCTAGGAAGCCGTTTTTTTATACTCGCATCATTGTTAGTATTTTCACCTTTCCTACGCGTCATAGCACGAGGGAGTTGAGTCGAGGGAGATTTTTTGGGGTAGAGCAGATTTTTCAAATTTGATAGTGGATGAGCTTCATTGTTATATCTGAGGGTGTGTAAGGGTGAGATAGTGACGGCAGCACACTTCGGTGTGGCGGTGACTCACGACATTACACCGTGAGCACAGGAGGAGAGCCGTAGTGCGTGACATTTTTTCCGCACGACATGGGGGACTTGGGTTGACAGGGTTATTTGGAGGACGCGTTGTGCTAGTTAGACAACCTTGGAGTGAGGAGGTTCGATTAGAAAAGCGCGATTATTTTAGAGAATGACTACATGGTTTGATTCAGTGTGGGGGTGGTTTATACAAATTTTATTCACGGTATTTTTCTGTCACCCCATAGTTTGGTTTATTGAAAACTTGGCCTGGTTTATATTATTGGTATTTATTCTGTGCCCCGCATTGAAAAAAAGAGAAAAAAAAATCGAAAGAAAAAAATTGAGATGAAAAAAAAGAGGAAAAGAAAAAGAAAAGAAAAAATAACAGCAAAGGCAGAGTTTCAGGGTGCTTACTTGATTTTTATTTCAAAACGCCAGGCCAGGCAAATTTTATAACTATTTCGCATTCTTTCACATTTGTGGTCGCGAGAACGACATTTACACCAGGATTGAGGAAATTGAGTGTCTAGAATCTTAAGTGATTTGAGTCAGTTTATGTCTTCTTGGTGAGGGAGTGTGAGATTTGGGTACTTGTGAGTGTGCTGTGACGTTTAGGACTTCGCTTCTAAATGACTTATCCTACTGTCCCAAAGCCGGCAGATTTACATTACACCCAAAGTAAAAGCACGGAAGGTGTGCGTTAGGGATACGTTCGGATTGCATGTAAAAGCAAAAGTAAGTTGTGTTCGTGCTTGTTCCTAACCTAGGCTGGCCGCGAGTTCTTTCGATCACTGCAGTTTCAGAAGTTTAGGGTAATATGAGAGATTAATGATGTCCAGTTTGAGTGAAAGAGGTTGCCCAGTCTCATCAAAAACAGTTTTTAAATAAATGCAGTTACAACGCTCTGGATTGATTTAGGATAGTATGCAGTGGTAGTATACAGCTGGAGTTTGCTCGGGGCGAGCAAAGTTCAGTGTGGGGGTATTTGATAACTCCCATTTATGAGTTATCTGTGATCTTATAGTATAATTTAATAAGTTGAGTTTCCATAAGATTGAGCACGTTTAGCCGACAAAGCCTCCGTAGTATGAAAAAGAGGAGTTTAGCTTAATTGTCAAATCCGGGCGTTTTCATGCATAAATTGATGTTGAATGACATATATAATCGCTTGGTATAGTTTTTCATGTTGTCTTGACAGGAATGGATGCTTAACGGTTGATTTGAGGCATGAAACGAACTTCGGAAGCAACGGGAGCTAAAGCGGAGTAAAGAGACGCAAAGTTGGAGAAGCTAGAATGACCAGTCTCCACTATTTCGATCATATCTTGAGTTCTACAATGAATTTTGGAGTGAGACCGGCGGCAAATGAAAGTAGACTTCAAGAGCTTTCCAACGATAGGTCACGGAGCTAAATCGGAGATTGGACGAAGAAGTTACAACGTTTTGAAGTTGGAGCTGTCGCTGATGTGCGTTCAGACGCACAGGTTCTGCGTTCAGACGCACATGTGCGTTCAAACGCACATTGTGCGTTCAAACGCAGCCCCGAAGTCAAAACCAGCTTATGTCCGCATGCAAGATTGGTGGCCAAACGCAAGAACTAAGTCCCGGAGGCAGAAAAAGGGCGAAAATTGGCTAAACCCAAGAAAGTGCAGAAAATTGGCTAAGTATGTGCGTTCAGACGCACATTGTGCGTTCAAACGCACAGCACAGTGCAGCAGCAGAAGACAGGGAAAATTGACTAAGTATGTGCGTTCAAACGCACATCCTGCGTTCAGACGCAGGAAACTTCAAATTTCAGAAAGGTCAGAATCAGGCAGAAGTCAAGCAGAAGACCAAGTATGTGCGTTCAAACGCACATTGTGCGTTCAAACGCACACCCAAAAAGTCAACGGAAGTCAAAGTCAAAAATTCAACTCTCAAAATGTGCGTTCAAACGCAGCCTTTGTGCGTTCAAACGCAGGTCAAGATTTTCAGAATTTCTGAAGACGGTGGAAAAAGTCAAACTTCGTCAGAAAAGTCAAAGTCAACAGTTGTGCGTTCAGACGCAGGACAGGATTTCCAGAAGCTTCCCTGGGCAGTTTAGACAGGGGCAGAATAGGAATTTCAGCACAGGATTAGGGAAACTTCAGCAGTATATAAAGCAGCTCTGCCCAGCAGTTTCAGGATACACAATACAACATATACAGCACAGGCAACACAAGACAGACAGAATTCACAGAATCAGAGTCAGACACAGAAGAGACAGGGAGCACCGGAGCAGTCCCGGAAATTGCCAGATTTCCGTCACCTGTTTGATTCTCTTCTCTTCTTTATGTTAGTTTTTATTAGCTAAACTTTTGACCTAGGTTCTTGGTGAACCTAGGGTTTATGATTTCAGTATTTCAGATTTTGATTTCAGATTCATGACTGGTTAAGTCTTAATACAGTAGAGGTTTTGTTTATTATTCTGTCTTTGGTTTTTACTGTTTATGCATGAACGGAGTCATGAACCTGGATTTCTACCGACATGATCTGGTGCGCGAGAGTGGCCAGTGAGAGTTAGGAAGAGAAGACAGGATTTAGTACTCTGCCTTGATGGACCGAGAGGTGAAGAGAATCAGGGGACTAGCCCAGAAGCATTAGACCAACTGCTAGACGTTTAGGGGGAGACCGAGAGGAGAACCTGTAACCCTAGCAGACTTAGAACGAACCTGCAGATCTAGGTGGACCGAGAGGACCCAAAAATCTGCAGGAGAGTGACAGGTGCATGAGACCGAGAGGAGATTGTATCAATGGTATGCTGGCATAAACAAAACTGCTGTGTGTTTCTGGATCGGAAAAACTGAAAATCTGAATAGTAACCCTAGGGGATCCTGGAGCTTAGATCGTTAATTTATCAGTTTCCTATTTCAATATATTTCCAGAAAATTACCAAAAAGATTATTAATTCTGTTTTTTACTTTCAGTACTTAGATAGATCAAAATCAGCTCACAATTCCTCCTTTTAGTTTTTACGTTTTTACTCTTTAATCCTAGTTTCTGATTAAGCAGTAACACTGTCCTCGTGGGATCGATAACTCGGGGTTGAAATACCAGCCCTATATTACTTGAACCGTGCACTTGCGGTAACACGTAAGAAATCGTGTCAAAAGGCCAAACTACTTTTGTTAAAATCTGGTAGCAGACATTCTCCAAAATGTCATTACTGTGGAAAAATTGGTTATGTCAGATTAACTTGTCCCTTCAGAAGATCAGAACCTCATATTATGAGGAATACTTATCCTTATCAGCTTAAGGGACAGGTTAGGTGGATTTGGGTTCCAAAAGGAATTATGCCACCTAATATGGCTGATTCTGAGTATGACTCAAAGTTCTGCACTTGGTCTAATAGCCTGTTAAGGCAATGATTTGTTTTTGCAGGATGTCACCAAGGCCCTGAAAGATCAGAAATGGATATTAGACAGTGGATGTTCCAGACATATGAGTGGAAATAGGTCTCTCTTTACTGAACTTACTGAAAAATCTGGAGGAACAATCACACTTGGTGACAAAGCAAAGTGCAATATCATTGGTATAGGTAGTATTGGTAATGGTTCTACAAATTCTATATCTGATGTTTATATGGTAGATGGACTTAAGTATAATTTGCTTAGTATCTCTCAGTTATGTGATAAAGGTTATAAAGCTGTATTTGACAAGGAGAAATGTGTGGTGCAAGATGAGAAATCTGGTGATTGCATACTCACTGCTCCTAGGTCATATAATCTATATGCTATGAATACTAACAGTGTTGCAGGTGATAAGATAAAATGCCTCAAGGTCTTGAAGGAAGATTCAAAGCTTTGGCACAGAAATCTTGGGTATATTAGTATACATACTTTGAATAAACTCATCTAAAAGGACTTGGTAAGAGTTTTACCATCACAGAAATTTTCAGATGATGAGGTTTGTAAGGCATGTGTACAAGGTAAACAGACCAGAAGCTCTTTCAAGCCAAAGAACTTTGTAATTACTTCTAGACCCTTAGAATTGCTGCATATGGACTTGTGTGGTCCTATGAGAGTTCAGACCCCAAAAGGGAAGAGGTATATGCTTGTTATAATTGATGATTATTCTAGATTTACTTGGGTGATGTTTATTAGAAACAAAACTGAAGCTTTATCCGAGTTTTCTAGATTGTGCAAAGAACTTCAAACTTTGAAAAACTTACCTGTTGCATTCATGGTAGAGAGTTTGATCAACTTGATTTTGATCTGTTTTGTGCAAAGCATGGCATTTCACACAACTTTTCTACACCTAGAACTCCACCACAAAATGGAGTAGTTGAAAGGAAAAATAGGACACTTGAGGATATGTCCAGAACCATGCTGCTTGAAAGTAATTTGCCAAAGTTTTTATGGGCAGAAGCTGTTACTGCCAATTATGTGCTGAATAGATGCTTGATTAGACCTATTTTGAAAAAGACTCCCTATGAATTGTTTAAAGGTAGAAAGCCTACTGTTTCTTATTTTAAGCCATTTGGTTGTATCTGTTTTGTGCATAATAATGGTAGAGACAATCTTGGTAAGTTTGATGCTAGAAGTGATGAAGGTGTATTTCTTGGATATTCTCAAACTAGCTAATCTTATAGAGTTTATAATAGAAAAACCAAGATTGTGGAAGAGAGCATTCATGTAATTTTTGATGAAAGTACTAAGGATTCTCTGAGTGAAAGTTTTTGCGGATCTAGATTTGAATAAGCATGAATCAGATGATGATGCTGTAAAAGAAGACAAAGGCAAAACTGGTGTACAGAATCAACCAGCAGAATCTCAAGGCCTTGAACCTCCTGCTGAACCAAAATCTCAAAGCCTTGAGATAGAAGCTGAAACTATCTATGAGGCTCCCTCTACTGTTTCAAGGACTCAAAGCCTTGAAGGAGAATACTCCTGGGTACCAAGAATGAAGTTTAAGTACCTTGCAGACCATCCAGATGACAATATTATATCAGATCCATCAACTGGAACACAGACAAGAGGACAATTGAAAAACTTATGTGCTTTGAGTGCATTTGTAACTATGATTGAGCCTAAGAATACCAAGGAAGCTCTGGAAGATGCAGAATGGATTATTGCAATGCAGAGTGAGCTGAATGAGTTTGAAAGGAACAAGGTTTGGAATTTAGTCCCCATACCTAAAGAGAAGTCAGTTATTGGAACCAGATGGGTATTCAGAAACAAGCTTGATGAGAATGGCAAAGTGGTAAGAAATAAAGCCAGACTGGTAGCTCAAGGATATAATCAGGAAGAAGGTATAGATTATGAGGAGACTTTTGCTCCTGTTGCCAGGTTAGAAGCTATTAGAATACTTCTTGCTTTTGCATCTCACAATCACATAAAGCTTTATCAAATGGATGTTAAATGTGCTTTTCTAAATGGATATTTACAATAAGATGTTTTTGTAGCACAACCTCCTGGTTTTGAAGATGAAAATTTTCCTGATCATGTTTATAAACTGGATAAAGCTCTTTATGGTTTAAAACAAGCTCCAAGGGCTTGGTATGACAGACTTTCAAAATTTCTACTTGAAAATAATTTCAGAAGAGGTTTAGTTGATAAAACTCTTTTCATTAAACATCATCAAAGTGATTTGTTAGTAGTTCAGATTTATGTAGATGATATATTATTTGGTGCTACTAATGATGCTCTTTCAAAAGAGTTTTCTAGTCTGATGTGCAGGGAGTTTGAGATGAGCCTAATGGGTGAATTAAATTACTTTCTTGGACTTCATATATTACAAATGAAGAAAGGAATTTTTGTGCACCAAGGAAAATATACCAAGGACTTATTGAATAAGTACAACATGTCACAGTCCAAGGTGCTTAAGATCCCTATGAGTTCATCACTCTCATTAGACAAAGATTCAACTGGTAAGAGTGTGAATCAGAAGGAATACAGAGGTATGATTGGATCACTTTTGTATTTAACTGCTAGCAGACCTGACATTATGTTCAGTGTCTGTATGTGTGCTTGATTTCAAGCAGATCCTAAGGAAAGTCATCTAACTGCAGTTAAAAGAATTTTTAGATTTTTGAATGGAACCAGAGATTTAGGGCTTTGGTATCCAAGAAGATCTAATTTCATGTTGAGTGGCTATTCAGATGCAGATTTTGCAGGTTATAAAGTTGACAGGAAAAGTACTTCTGGATGCTGTCAATTTCTTGGATCTTCATTGATCAGTTGGCATTCCAAAAAGCAAAATTCTGTAGCATTATCAACTGCAGAAGCTGAATACATTGCAGCTGGTGCTTGCTGTTCACAAGTGCTATGGATTGCTCAGCAACTTAGAGATCTTGGCTACAACTTCAGAAATGTGCCAATTCATTGTGACAATACAAGTGCTATCTCAATCTCTAAGAATCCAGTTCAGCACTCAAGAAAAAAGCACATAGATGTGAGACATCATTTCCTTAGAGATCATGAAGAACAAGGTGATGTTGTTTTAAATTTTATTTCTACTTCAATTCAGATTGCTGATATATTCACTAAACCTTTGTCAGATGATAGGTTTTCATCTCCAAGGCTTGAATTGGGGATGTTAAACAAGGATGCATTGGTTCAGGGGGGAGTATTAGTACCTATATGTGTATATGTGTTGAAATCTCAAAGCCTTGAGATTATACTTTCTGAAGCCTTGAATGTATAGCTCAAAACTTTGAAGTTTCTCAAACTGCAGAAAATCTCAAGGCCTTGAGATTGTTCTCCAGGTCTTGATAATATCTGTAATATTTTGTTTAAAAAATTGGATTATCAAATATTACTTCTTATCTTTTTAGATAATTGTATAATATTTGAATTACTCAGAGAATTTTCTAAAGTATCCCAAAAAGATTTTTCAAGATTCTGTTTTCGCATGTAGATATTGCAGAGTCCTTTTATGACTCATCCTCTCAACCTACTTAAGCTGAAAGTCAGAGCTTTTTCTTCACATTCTCTTCCAATTTTCTGCGACTACTCTCTCTCTCCCTCTCAAATCCTCTCAATCACATTCTCTTATCAAAACCCTAAACCCTAAAATGGAGCGCAAATCAGCCAGAATTCAGCAACAAGGGAAGCCCTCTGGCAGATCCAAGAAGGGAGAAAACAAGAAGGAGAAGATAGTGATTTCTGATTCAGATTCAGAAAGCACTCAAAGTTTGCACGAGGATACCCCTCCTGCAAAGAAGTCAAGGACAGAGAAGGGAGATGAAGGCTCAAGTGTTGATCCACAACAGGAGACTCAAGGTGGTGATCAACCTAGGTCAGAGAAGAAGAAAGGGGGAGAAAAGAAAAAGGCTACTGAAGAGGAAAAAGGGAAGTCAACTCAGGAGAGCCAGAAGAAATCAACTGAAGGAGTACAAGAGAAGGCCAAACCCTCTCAGAAGACGACCAGGGCTACGCAAGTTGCTGCTGCAACTAAGAAAGGATATCAAGGTAAGAATGTATTTCCAACTGAGTGGTTTATTAGTTCTGAAGTTAGGACAGTTTGGATGCAAGGGTATGCATCATCTAAAGTGGCTTTCAGCAGCATGATTTCTGATGAGTTGTTAGATAAACTGGACATAGAATGCATGAGGAAATTGAGGGAAACTGCTGTTTGGAAAGTTTTAAGTCCCTGTTCAAAGGCTTATCCTAGGTTAACTAGGTTATTTTATCTGAACTTGGTGTCTGAAGGTGATGAGAAAATGGTTTTAACATCTAAAGTGGCTGGTGTGGATTTGAGGTCATATCATAGGACTTTTGTCAAAGTCTTGGGCATTCCTAGGAAATAAAATGTTGGAGATTTTCCTGATAGGAAGGAGTGTTTAGATAAGGCAAAGGAGATGTTCTTTGTTGAAGATGTTCCCTCTGGTCCAAAATAATTGACACACTCTGTGCTCAACTGTGAAGCCAAGATTTTGTTTACTATTTTGATGAGGAGTGTAGTTCCCAGGGAGAACTCAAGAGAGCTGGTAACTGATAAAGTTCCGATTTTGATGTATCTGATATCTCAAGGGTTTTAGATAGACCTGCCTACAGTTGTTATGGAGCATATGATTTATTGTGCAACCAGGACTAGAAACCATCCTCTTCCATATGCCAACATGTTACCTCTTTTCTTTGAGTATTTTGATGTGCCTGTGAAAGGAAAAAAAAGATTACTGGAGGATTTGGGTTGATAGATGAGACTGCACTTCAGAGGATTGGGGTGGTTCAGACTGGGAAAGGGCATTGGAAATTCTATTCTGATTTGTCAAAGGAGGAACTTGCTGAGAAGGAGTTTGTGAAGCCTAAGGGGACTGCATCTGGGTAAGGGCAAGCCAATGAGGATTACTCTCTGCTGGTTAAGAAGTTAGAAGATCAGCAAGTTGAGATTGAGGATCTCAGACAAAGGTTGTTTGACCTGTCAACTGAATTTCATCAGTTCAAGGGCTTGATGAATACTATGAATGGGAAGATGGATATTGTCATCAAGGGCTTGAATCTGGAGAAGATACCTTCTGCTACTAGTCATGACACCAGTGTGGATTCAGAAGAGAAGCTAGGATATTTTCTGAAGAAGAAGAAGCCAATTCCAGTGGTGCTAGCTTCAAAGGACTTGTTTGAGCAAACTGATGAAGAAGATGCTTATGCAGATACAGGTGTTGATGCAGCTACAGAGGTAGATTCAGTACAGGCTAAGAAGAAAGTGGATGACATAATCCAAGAAGTGGTTGCTGAAGTTGAAGCTGAACAAGAAGGTAATCAGTCTGCAGAAGAAGCTGCAAGTGAGGAAGAAATTGGGGAAGGCTCAGAGAAAGGCCAGACATCAAAGAAGAAGTGAAGATCAGAGACTGCAAAAGCCTTGACCTTCTATCTCATTCTCTTCTTTTTCTGTCTCAAGGCCTTGACTTCTTAGCTAGTTTTTTGTTTTAAGTTTATTTTCAAACTCTGAGTAATGATCCTACATTTCTTCAACCTTATTTGATGAAAGTCAAAAAGGGGAGAATATTTGTGTTTTGTTTTTGTTTGCTTTGCAGCATCCAGTGTTAATAAGAGTTGGCCTTTAGTTATTTTTGGTTAATTTTTATCTCTGTGGCAATTCTGTGGTATTTTGTAATATTTATTCTCCTGGTTATCTGTTTGGGTTCAGTATACATTTTATCTACAGATTGTGGTTATTTAATTTTGAATATGAGTGGCAGGAAGATCTATGCAAGACTGTAGGTTTTGTCTTTCATCAAGGGGGAGATTGTTAAGTCATGATCCCTGAATGTGCTTTGACTGATAATTGTTTTGAGTGATGAAAGACAAAAGGCTAAGACTTAAGCAGCAAAGGCATTTCAGTTATCTCAAGGCCTTGAGATTGTCTGAACTTCAAAGCCTTGAGTTATCTTATCCTGCTATGTGTTCTAACATCTTTGTGTTCCAGAATTGGATATCTGATTATGCAAATCAGTGGTTTATGGTATATAACTATGATTTGTACTATTTATACATCTCAAACAATTGCAGATGATCAGAACAGGAAGAATCAAAGTTATCTGGGTTTAATTTTGAAATGTTGTGAAGAAGGTTCAGAGCTCCAAGGCCTGGAGATATGCCTTGAGCTGCTGACAGTTTTTACAGAACTTGATTGATTCTTTCTTTCAGGTTATGACTTTAGTATTGTGATTATTTACTCACTTCTAAGTGTCTTAAACTTGTTTTTCATGTCTTATTTGTTCTAGAGAATATGCAGATTAATGTTCTAAGTTTATTAAACAGTTTTATCAGAAACTGTATAACCAAACAGTCTCAGTACTGTCAAATGTTTGGATTTTGTTGTTGCAGTGTTTCTTTGCTGTTGCAGGGTTGTTAAACGTGCAAGAGAAATATCAACAAACTCCAACGGATATCCACCAGAAGCTGTTTGAATTTAAGTTGAAAACGGAAGGAGGATTTGTAGGAACTGAGATCCTAAAATCTCTCAATCAGTTGCAGCTGTGGATAAAAGAGACTGGTTTGAATTTTAAAGATAGAGAGGCTTGCAGAATACTCTGAGAAGTGTGAAAAATTTTTGGGAGATCATCCATTCAAACACACAATTATTCAAGCTAAATTCCAGACTTCTGAAGATCAAATCAATCCAGCCATTCCTGAAGAACACTTCCAGGCTTCAGCAAGTTATCTTTTTACTGTGTTCTTCATATGTACTTCATCTGTGTATCTCTATACTATCTTAAACCTCACTTAACCTAGTGGTTGGTTGTTCAAGTGAACAACAAGAGGTTCTTGTTAGCTCAACAGTTAGTAGCTGGAACTAGATAGGTTTGGAACCACAAGCTGTATAGGTGTAAGGGAAATCACTTAAGCTTGAAAATCTAGGGCTGTTTCTGTGTGAGTAATAAGAAGTGTTTGCCCAATCCTGGTGGGATTAGATCCCTCAGGCAGAGATTAGGTCCATTGGGACTGAACTCTGTAAATTGCTTTGTGTTCTTTACTTTACTGTTTGATTATTATCTGCTGCACACAACTCAAATCAAACTAGGGTTTATAAGCTGTTTAGAATTGTTCACAGCAAAAGGCCTTGAATCTTACAATTTTGCCTTAGTGAGTTTCAGACAGTTTACAAAATCTCAAGGCCTTGAGATTTGAGTTTCACACAAAGCTTTACTTGTTAAACTTTAAGTTTTGCAAAAAGTTTCCATACTCTATTCAACCCCCCCCCCCTTCTAGAGTATTTAGGTCCTGTATTTAGTCTACATTACACACTTTCACTATGGGTTGTTTTGTACCGCCGAATAAGACATGCATGAACCTAGAGAAACTAGTACGTCAATTCTGGTGGGGAGGACACAAAGAGAAAAGAACGGTCCATAGGTAGCATGGGAGAAGATGACTATGAAGTCAGGTTTGATGTGATCTTATGAAGTCAGGTTTGATGTGGAAGGTGGACGAAGCTAGTCAAATGAAGTTCTTCAAATATAAATGGATTCCGAGGCATAGCACTTTCAGAGTAATCACCAGTAATCCACCCGGATCTGAAAACATCGATTTGAGTAGTTTGATCGATCATTTCTAGAACATTGGATGAGGCAAGACTTAATCAACTTCTTCTTCCAGTCGATGTGGAGATTATACGCTCAATTCCTCTTGTTGGTATACACCCTACCGACTCCTTATCTTGGTTGCACGCTGACGATGGAATTTACTCGGTAGCAACAGGCTATAAAGCACAGCTTGCTAGGTCGAAGTGGGATCCTTCCACATCTACTTGCCATAATCATAGAAGGTGGCTCCAAAATTTTGGCTTTTGAAAGTTCAAAAAAAAAAAAAAAAAACTTGCAACCCGCTTGGAGACTTTGGAATTCTTCACTCCTGGTGGCCTACATGGATGAAGGAAACGGGGATGGAGGTCCCGATCTTGTGCCAAATTTTTGAAGGTGAAGTAGAAACTAATTACCATACTTTTACTTATTTCCCTTATTCTCAGCAAATATGGACTGCAACCATGGGAGCATATTTTTTGGTTTCTCATTGGGGTAACATTCGCGACTAGATTTTTGACGTGATGTCTACACAACCGGATAGTATTTGTGAAAATTTCATAGTGGCTATTTGGTCGATCTGATAGTAAAGAAATAATTTTACGTTTAACGGCATCAGTAAAATGTCAATCAAGGTGGCAAACACCGGTCGGGACTACCTCTTTTGGTTCACAGAAGTGAGATTTGGTGGGCTTTTGGGGGAAAATTTCACTGCCACTAGTGATGCTACGACGCTTTGGACGAAGCAAACTCGGGGGAAGGTCAAGCTTAATGTTGATGCATCTTGGGTGGAACGTGGTGTTGCGACGGGTATAGGATTTGTGCTGCAGGGTGAAAATGGAGCCTTTTTCGCTGGCCGCCATTGTTAGCTGTCCCGCCTTTGGTCTCCTCTAGTCCCATATTTAGTTGCGGTGGAGGAAGGCCTGCGCCCAGCCCGGGAGTTCCATATTACAGACATTGAGGTAGAAACCGATTGCCAGGCTGCAATAAAGCTTTTGCGCCAAGGTGTACATGGGAAAATGAAAGTTGTCAATGCCTTGGCAGAGATAAAAGAGTCACTAAAGGAAATCCAAAGGTTGATAGCTACTTTCCACAACGTCTTAAATTCCTTCATGGCTAGAAACGACAATTGACTTGCTCACAACTTTTAAAGAAGGGATGCATGGAAGGTGGCATGTCTTTCTATTCAATTACTCCTTTATGGGCTGAAAATGTACTCAACTTTGATCTCTTAGGACTGACTACCAGATCTTAATGAAATTTCCCTTCCTCAAATAAATAAATAAATAATAAGTAGTAAAATAATTTAAAAATGCAACTTAAAAAGTGAGCGGCGGCAATTACCACTACTAGAAACGAATGCGTAAGCAAGATACCGCTTGTTAGGAATCAAGGCGAGCGATAAAACGAAAGAACACAAGAAGAAGAACACAAAGATTTAACGTGGTTCACTAGTTTGGAGACTAGCTACGTCCACGGCCAAACGGTCCAAGTTTTATTGATGAGAAACCCGATTACAATCAATGATACACAACACTTGTCAATAGAAGAGTCCTACACCCATATATAGGCCTAAAATACTGACTTGTGCCCAAAGCAACACTCAAACGTTGCCAAAACTGAACAAGGAAATAACTCCAAAATGGATAAGGAAACAATCCTTAGCCGCCTTGGACCAAGTCAATTTTTTATGCTAGGTATTTGAATCACCAAAACCTAAAGAATCTCCACCTTGATGCAAACACCCTAGCAGTCAATTAGATGCTCCACTTCATCAATCCAATTGTGGATGCGTCTCCCGATCAAGAACGACTCCACCCTGAACCCGATGTTCCGTAGTTAGATGCGAAAGCCAATTCACCAAATTGTTACTTCAATTCCCATTCGTCCTTTCAACGAATACGCCAAATTTGGATGCACCTCCAATAATCAACTCAAAGTGTTCCACTGAAATTGAAATGATCAACCAATCAACCAATTGAATGTATTCCCAAAATTACGGTGTTGATTTACATTACCTATGCGCCACAACAAGCACAGAGACTTGTGTGTCCCAATCAACACACTCCTAATGCACCATGACACAATGCATCTGCCCAATATCATCACAATGACACTTGATGATGAAAGTGTCTATCAATCAATCAATGTAATGCCAGTTGTCAATCAAAGCACCGCACCAATGCGCAAATCGAGACACGTCCAATAACGCGCCAACAATCAATACATGCCCAATAAAATGCATCCAAACAATATGCACCCAATAACTCACTACCAAACAAATAACCTGTAAGCAACACGCGTCAATAGCTCCATGCCACGAGCCAGTTGATCCGAGTCGTCTCCACCTTGACTTGAATTCTCCAAGCTGCCAGAAAAAGATCCACGTGCTCAATGCTCAACACAGGAAGCCTAATTGCGCCTGAACGCCAGATGCGCATGAACCGCCTGATTCGCGCCGGAAATAATGACGCGTCGATTTGCTAGATCCCTCATACATCACCAAACCGGAAATACCCCATTTTGTAAATACGGGCATGTTATGATATTACTATAGTTAATGTTTTTTGTACTAACAACTTGGGGTTATTATGTCTTTTTCCAAACTTAATTGGTGTCTTTAACTAAACTAGGGAGTAGTGGTTGTATTTTACCTAAAAATAAAAGGGGAAAAGTGACTTTTACACAAAGTTATCATCTTCTTCATCTCTTGTAACGAGCAGGAGAGCTCTCGATGCCTCCTCCTCCGACTCCAACACCACCACCGCCCAGTTCGCCACCAAACTTGCCCATTTATGTCCGAATTCAGTTCCAATCCATCAAAGATCGAATCTTTAGCTTCAAGAATCACCCAATTCGTGACCCAATTCGAAAACGAATTGAACCCGGAGGAGTCCTAATCCTCACCGGATTTCTTCTATCTCTCCGCCAATATAAACCCCTCAAACCCAGAGCTTTTTCACACCCAAACACACAACCTCTCTCTCTCTCTCTCTCTCTCTCTCTCTCTCTCTCGCTCACGCACTCTCTCTTTCGTTTGAATCGCCAAGCAAACCCAGCCGGGTTTGGAGAACCGAACCTGACCTCCGACCGCCCCTGTTTCAACCGACGCCGCCAGCTCCGCCGCCGTCACCCTCCCTGTCGCGCTACCGTCCTTTCTTCTCTCTTCTTCCGGTAAAATCCAAATCCAATTTTGATTTCGTTTTGAGCTTTTTTGCCTTGTTAATATGGATATTGGGTTGTTGTACAGTGGGTTTGTGAGAAGAAACGAAACTAAATTTTAGTGTAGACATGGGAGGCTAGGTCAGAAACTATGGGGGTACCCAAAGTCGCTTAACAAGCTGTGGAGGGAGGTGCTGGTTTATATAGGTATTTTATTCCTTTGTATTATTGTAAATATATAGCTATATACAACATATTGTTTTATGAAAAGCTTATTTAGTTAATTCTTAATTAATTATCCATACATTTTAAGCTAAATTCGTTATTTCTTTTTAAATAAAGTTAGTTAGTTTAATATTTTATTTACTAAAACCTATTTGGGTTAGGGGTACTACTATAAGAGTTATATTATTTTTGGGTAAAGTAGCATTATTTGTTAATTAAATAGTTGTTCGTATTTATTGTAAATAATGGTAATAATAGTAAATTTAGATAACCTTATAAGTTATATTCTTATAACTATAGCTATGTTTTATAATAATAAATGGTAGTCCTTATAAATCGTGTTTTAATAATAGAGGTCGTATTCATACTCTAGTAAATTTTTGGGAGTTAACAAGGGGTTGTATGAATTGCATATAGGACTTTATTTGTGAATGTGTGCTAGCAATATGTTAATTAGAATATTGCTAAATTTGTAGGCGGCGAATTCTCAGACGAAGGATACGTCGAATATTACGACTGATTTGCTGTAACTGCTTTTGTTTGAGGTAAGTAAACATGCCATGCCTAGTTTGCCTAACGCCCTTTCGTGTCGAATGATTTTCTTCCTACTTGTCTCAAAATGAGTTTATGTGCTATGTATTATTCGAACACTTTATTTCCACTTGTTGAAACGTTGTATCAAAAAAGTCACTATAATCTAATAATCAATGATAACGTAAAGTGGAAGAGTTGTGCGGGGTTGTTACTTGGTTACTATTGGCTTGGTCGTGCTGACTTCGGTCTCTCGTCCAATTTATTTTATTTAATCTGGTTGCAATGCCATGGATAGCTCCTTGTACTCACTCTTCTGGCCGCAAGAGTCTTAAGGGGGTGTCGACACTTAAGGTCCTGGATGCTTGCGAGATGGTTGGTTATTTTTCCCCGTATCAACAAATTAACAATGTAATTTTGGAATTGATGGATCTTTAGGGAAACATGTGACTTTGGAATTTCCCAATATGGACAATGAAATCTTGATATCTCTTGTTTACCTTAAAGTTTCAAGATTTTACTTCCGCTATGTTTAAATTAAAACTATTACCAAATGCTTCACGTTTTGTAAATTTTATCATAGTCTTTTTACATGTCTGGGTGTTCATTTACTCAGTATTTCCGCTGACTTTTAAAAACTGTGGTGTTCTTTTTTTTTCTGCACCACAAGTTTAGGTGGGAGCTTGGCTTAATGGGAAAGCGACTCATCCCATTATCTAGAATTTTCACGCTTAATTTCCTTAGAACATCTTTGAGTAGCTTTAGATTTTAGTTTGAATAATGCTCATGTTTGTGGCCCGACAATTTGATTTACATTAAGTGTTACTTTAAGATCTTACAGATGTCTACGTCGGATCCTCTTTTAAACCTCCTTGTATCCGGATTTAATCTTGGGTACGGAGTGACACCCTTGGGCTTCCGGCTTGGTCGTTGTGGGGGTGTTACAGGTGGTATCAGAGCCCGACAATTCAAAAAGAAAATTTAAAACATGTAGGGAAATTTAAAATGGACATAGGGAAAAGAATTTAAAATTTGAATAAGTCGGGGTTGTGGAATTGTCTAGTAGCATTTTGTGATTTATTTTTTATGTGATATGTTTTGTGCCCTAGTTACATGCTTATTAATTGCTTTAATATTTCGATAGTACGCGTGCTATAGGACAATTCTGAGAATTCTTTCTTTCTTTTTCAGATGGCTGCCCATTCTGAACCCGCTTCACCAACTCTTGGACCTGGAGACTCACCCTATCGCTTGAGGTTCTTGGAAGGCCAAGAGAGCATTGCCAACTACTGTGCGCGCGTGATAAAGCGGTGCTTTCAATGGAGTTTCGGTCATGGAGGCCCAATATTCCGGAACCCAATGATGGTATCTGATATCCTAATTGAGGATTACCAAATACCTTCCCATGGAAGGAAGTGAAGAAGGACTACCCTGACCTAGTCATCGCTGTAGAGGGACAATGGGTGCCCAACGAAGACATGTACGTGCACAACGGTCATTTTCTGGCTAGAGTAAAGCACGTATAAAGAAAGCTCAAGGTGTTCGAGACGCTTTTTCAAATGATGGATGGAGGCCCAAACTATGAACATGAGGAAGACCCAATAGTGGAAGAGATGCATGAAGAAGTACCCATTCCAGCTCCAACCGCACCCATAGGATTCAGGTCACCCATTCCTACCCCTGATGATTTTGCTGGAGCATATCTGCCCCAGGGCGTGATCTATCACCCTAGCCTAGAAACATTAAAGGAGTACTGTACCTATATCGAGAACCTATGCATCGATTGGAGCTTAAGGTGCCCTGACCCTTTTGACCACCCGTTGAGTATATGCCACTACATACTCAATGGACTACCTAGAGTGTCACCTTGGAAGGAGTTGAAGGAAGAGTTCAATGACCTAGTCATATACAACGCATGGGATGAAGAAGTGCCTAACATCTCGAAGTACAAGGATCACGTGCATAATGTATACTTGATATACCCACCCACTCTTTTGGGACGTCTAGAGACTATAGCGACTATTGATGCGGAGACTAAGCGTGATGCAGGACACGTGCTGAAGAAACTCGAGAGTATGGATAAGAAAGAGATATCAAAGAAGGTACAAAAAGTATGGGGAACAATTAAGGAAGATGATGAAGCCGCTATGGATCTATCAGACTCCGACTATCCTGACTCACCACAATACACTCCTCTCACACCACCATCCAACCATTAGGACATCTTAGTCTACCTTTTATTTCATCGCAAGTGAGAACGTTTATGATCTGATTTAGTTTTATTTTTGTTTTTTTAATTAGTTTGCTTTGGTAGGATTATTTTTGCTTTCATGTGTTGAGGATCCGTTTTAGAATTTAATAAAATTAGATTTTATTTAATTGGAGTATGATTTGAATAATTTGTTGCATTGTGTTAGTTATTGTTGCTTAGTGCATAGAAAGCGTTCATAGAGTCCGAACGCGATAACGTGAAGTTTTGTGACGTTCGAATCTGTGTAGCAGTGGGTATTTGGTGTAGAAGGCGTGTTTAAATGTAGAATTATTTTTCCCTTAATTTCTCCCAGAAAGAGGACATGTTAGGTATATTCCAAAAAAATTTCAGACCCAAATAAGTTCTGGAGATTTAGATACGAATTTCCAAAGTTTGTTGTACAGTAGCAGAATTGCATAGTGACCATCTGTATTTTTTATTTTAACTTATCATCCAGATCTTGTATGAGGCTAAAAATTTCATGGTGATTATTAGACACATAAATATATATCTAGGTGAAAGCCTAGTTCATTTTGAAAAGTTAAAGTCATTTTAAGATCTGGTAAAGTTGAAGTTTCTGTTCTGGTGACCTGTGACAGCAGCTGTGCTATTCTCTGCATAAGTTGAGTTCTATAATTTATTTTGAGTTGATTCATATTGATTATGAAAGAAGACTCAGAGAGGATGTCTCACACCAAAATTCATAATTTTTTAGTTTCCCGATTGACCACTTTTTATGATTTTCAAAGAAGGATGAAAAAAAGGATGTGTTCAGCCCATGTGAAGCTTGCATGTGTAACTGAATAGATGATGATCAATGTATGTAGGTGCGTGCTTAATTACTTATTATATACCTTGTATTTCATTTTTCTTGTACTTTAGGGTATTATATGAATGATAAAAAAGGTTATAGTGTAGGATTATGGCTGATAGACCACTACAATACTATACCAGGAGTGTCCGTCAAGAACAAGTGGCTTCCCAAAACAACAACAACAACATGGAGCAATTCTTTGCCCAATTTACTCAAATTGCTCAGAATATGAACAGTGGAGATCATAATGCGGCCAACTGGGCAAAGAAAGTGGCTGACATGAAGCCTAGAAGTTTCACAGGTGTAGATAGTGCTTTCTAGACAGGCATATCTTAGCCACGTGGCGACCATCCAGCACACCTAGCTGTGCTCCACACACACTGGATCACCAGCCGCGCTTATCCACGTGGGGGCTGCAAGACAGGGCCCTCGCATACCACCACACGGGACTTGTAGGGACTTAGTGGTTTGGATGCTAGAGTAAGTCCTGTCGCGCGCGAGCGACAACCAAGCCCGCGCGCGACCCCTATTAACTGCTTTGAGAGATTTATGGCACGAGCTCCATAAACCCGGTCAACCCGGTCAACCTCATAACGGTTCCGGTATACGCGGGTAACGTGCCGTAACGGTCCCTATATACGCGGACGAACGTGCCGTTGTGGTTAAGCTAATTAAGCCGCCATTAATGGGATCATTAACCCACTACAACGGTCACATTCTCCATTATATATAGGATCGTTAACCCTTCCATACAAGGGCGAATCACGTGAGACACGCGGAAGCTCTGCCAAAATCCTGTCTCTCTATCATACAGTGGTATTGTCTTACTCTCTCCCTACACACAACCTTACTCTTCCTGTGTTGTTTCTATCCCCTACTCTTGGTGTATATTGAATTCTCTATGCAGGATTCTCTCGTACACATTTGGTGAACCCGACGTGAAATTACCATTGCAAGCAACCATGTCTCATGAAGATGATGTCAGTAACAGATCGCCCTCCACGGAGACCACCTCGGGAGAGGAGACCCTCCACGCTTCTGCGGCCGCCGGTGAGACTCCGACGTTGGAGGCTCTAAACTCCACCATTCAAAATCAGGGAAAGGCCCTTCAGGCTCAATCCGCACAGATGGAGCGGATAATGGCCATTCTGGGAACCCTTGCCCCGAATCCTACATCAGGCACTGCCGTCTCTAAGGGAGGAGGAGTTTCCACCACCCAGGGGACTGGAGTGATACCCATGCCACCTAATCCAAATCTACAAACCCCACCGGCAACGGTGCAGTTGTCCTCGGTCCAGGGGCAAACAGCCCAAATACCGGCTTTTACCGCACATAATCCTCAACCACCAACTGTGGCACCCAACTTGTCCTCACAATACCCCTTGCCTTCTCCGCCGGCACTGTTGGGAAACGTGAATTCACAGTACGCTCCTAGCTCGACCGCGGCGTATGCGTCGCCTCCGACTACAACAACCCTTCCTCCTGCTGCTGAGGGGAGTGCACCGGAGTGTATGACGTCGCTACGTCGTCGCATGGAAACCTTCTTGGCCAAGCAACCGTTCGCTGACACCATCATTCCAAAAGTGGGTAATGATCCGCCATCCCACGAGAAATTTATCTCATGCCTAACCCCGCAGGGTACAAAGCTCATAAGTGGGACAAATTCAAAGATGTCAAAGGGAATGCTCACGAGCACGTAATGCGCTTCATCGATGTGATGAGACCATATGGAGCCGATCCCAAGTGGTACAGGACGTTAAAGGCCGGATCCTTGAAGATTTGGGATGACATGGTTCAGAAGTTTTATACCAAATTCTTCCAGGTGTAAGAAAAGGTGACAATGATTCATCTCTATCGCATGTACCAGAAACGCGAGGAGGATGGAGTGACATTCATCAAGAAATTCAGAGCTAAGTCCTTGGAATGCAGAGATGAAGTGCTAGAGGGCAGGCTCGTGGAAATATGTCTGCAAGGTATGCGAGACGAGTAAAAAGGTATGCTTATCAACCTACAAACTCCTACCTTTTCAAAATTGATGGAGTGCACGAAAAACATAGAGCCTATAGTGGAGAGGAAGAAGAAGAAGCATGCCCCTGAACGATCCCCGAGTGGAACTACTTTTAAGATTGGAAGGTTCAGCTACAAGAGGGGGAGCGAAGCTGAGGTTAATATAGTTTCGCCGCAAAAGTAGCCCAGGGTTACAAACCTGGATGCGCCACCTCTACCATGTTCGGTAGAGGAAGCGACTGAATTGTGTAAGCAGTGGCGTAAAGACGGTATCTTGCCGCCGCTCGAAAGGATACCCTCCAGGGAGATGATGAGGGACCCAAAATGGTGCAAATACCGCGGAAAGATCCTGCACCCCACGGATGATTGCAAGAAGCTCAGAAACATGGTGAGCCGAAAAATGAAAGATGGCGAGTTGATTGTCAGCGACCAGAGGCAGGATGTGCGAAACAATCAACTGTCTGCCCATGCGGAGCAAGAGCGGAAAGGCAAAGAGGTTGCCATGATCGCGATTATGGACCTCGAAGAGATTGCGGAAGATGGTCTACCCATCATTGCTGAAGTCTAGAATGATGAGGACTAAAGCATAGACACAGACGACGAACGTGCCGATCGGATGAAGGGGTCGCACGGGTTTAGCAAGTTCTTCGATGAAATGAATTTTTCCGAGAAGGGCCGAAGGGAGATGACGAAAGCGATCCTAAGGATAGCGGAAGAATACGGAGAAGATATCGTGATTTCCAATGGGAAGGTTGTCAGGGCGTCCGACTCCACAGAAAAAGTCATAACCTTCTCCGCAAGCGAAAAGAATACAGATGCGAGCCACCAGAAGCCTTTGTACGTAACGGCAGTAATCAATGGTGTTGAGTTCAAAAGGGCGTTCGTCGACGGAGGAGCGGCAGTTAACGTGGTCTCGCTCAACACTCTAAATTTGGCGGGAATCCCGCAGCAGAAGATTGTCAGACGTCCATCCCTGCTGATGGGATTCGGAAGCGATTCCAGGATGACGATAGAATGGATCCGTTTGGGCGTCCAAATACGCAAAATCAAATGTTCAGCCAAATTCTATGTCATCGATGCGAACACTACGTATCATATGATCATAGGGCGAGCTTGGATTCATCGCTTTGATGCAGTCCCCTCGAAAGCCCACCAGGTGATGAAAGCTATCTGGAACGAAAGAATAATGGAGACACCAGCTTAGGTAAACCCTTTCAATCTGGATGAGGCGCACCTCACCGAAGCAGTGTGGTTTACCAAAATGGAAGATGAGAAAACGCCAGGGCCATTTAATGCGAATCCTTTGCCTCGATGGGAGGACATCAAGGATCAATCACCCGCAGGAGTGATGGTGACAAGGGAGGAGGCCAAGGAAAATTCGTCCGCGCGAGAAGAGGAACCACGGATTGCCTATCAAAGAAAGAATGTGTACACCCTAAAAAGGATAGTAAAACATGATCCCGCGGGCAAAGAGATAGAAAGCCTTTACGCTAACGGGAAGAAATGCTACCACATATGAAGGTGCGCGGGGATACCCCCACGCGAGCATGGGGATATCCCTGAGCAAATCAATCAAATCGAGCGTGTCATGGAATTAGACAAGCCAACACCAGACGTTTTGGAGGATAAGCTAAAAGAGGTGCCTGAGTGCATGGAGGATAAGCCAAATCCGCAGAAGCAGGAGCTGAAGGAAGTATTCCTAAGCCCGAGCGAAGAAAAGAAGAGGCCCGTCTTTCTGAGTGCAGATCTCACAAGCAAGGAAGAAGCAAGGTTGCTGCAACTTCTGACTGAGTACAAAGATGTGTTCGCATGGGAATACGATGAGATGCCTGGTTTGGACACGAGCATTACCATGCACAGGTTAGACGTAATCCCGGGATCCAAGCCGGTAAAGCAGAGCATAAGGAGCTTCAGGCCGGAGATAAACGTGAAAATCAAGCAAGAAATTTTCAAGTTACTGACTGCCAAATTCATCGAGCCAAATCACCATCCTACATGGTTGGCCAACATTGTACCTGTGGTAAAGAAGAATGGGCAGCTTCGCATTTGTGTGGACTTCCGAGATCTTAACCGTTTCTGCCCCAAGGATGATTTTCCGCTGCCCAACATCGATATGCTCATTGATTCGACTGCGGGTCATCGTATGTTTAGCTTTATGGATGGCTTCAGTGGGTACAACCAAATCAAAATGGACCATGAAGACGCACGGAAAACGGCATTCATCATGCCAGTGGGAGTCTTCAATTACACGGTTATGCCTTTCGGACTCAAGAACGCAGGCGCGACTTATCAGCGAGCCATGATGGCTCTGTTTCATGACATGATGCACAAAGATGTGGAATTTTATGTTGATGACTTGGATTTCAAGTCCAAGGAAGAAGCATACCACTTGGGGGACCTGCGGAAAGTGTTTGAAAGATGCAGAAGTTTCCAGCTAAAGATGAACCCCATGAAGTGCGCATTCGGAGTGACTTCGGGGAAGTTCTTGGGATGTGTGATACATCGCCAGGGCATCGAGCCTGATCCCGCAAAAGTATCAGCCATCACTAGCATGACGGCGCCGCACAATCAGAGTGCTCTGAAAACATTCTTGGGGAAGTTATCTTACCTGCGAAGGTTTATCCCTGCAATCGCGGAAATAACCTTCTGCTTCAGCGATCTCCTCAAGAAGAATGCTGTGTACAGTTGGACCACGAAACATGAGGCCGTGTTCGGAAGGCTAAAAGACTTGCTGACATCACAAAGGGTAATGATCGCACCACAGCTCGGATCGCCGCTTTTGCTGTACCTAACATCAACAAAGAGGTCTATAGGGGCAATTTTGGCTCAGGAATATGAAGGGCAAGAAAGGCCAATTTACTACATTTCTCGCATAGTGCAACCAGCCGAATCAAGGTATAAAGATATTGAGCGTCATTGCCTTGCTCTATTCTTTGTAATAGAAAAGTTCAAGCACTATTTCGCCTCGCACAAAGTGGTAGTGGTTACAAAGAGTGACCCCATACGGTACCTCTTGACTCACACTTCTCCTGGCGGAAGACTGACAAAATGGTATATGACCATCTCTCAATACAACATCACGTGCGTTCGACCGCGGGCAATCAAATCGCAAGCGGTGGCGGATTTACTAGCACAGTTCCCTGACAACAGCCACGAGCCCATGATCGAGGAAGAACTAGAGGGACCCGAGATCTACACAGTTGAGTTGCCTTACTGGACGCTTCATTTCGATGGATCGTCAACAAGGAAAGGTGGAGGAATTGGAATAGTTCTGACTAAACCCGATGGAGAGGTCATACAAATGTCCACAAAACTCGATTTCGCAGTCACCAACAACGAAGCAGAGTATGAAGCTCTCATAGCAGGTCTCCGCGCAGCCAGGGCACTGGGAGTAAGCAATTTAACCGCTATGGGGGATTCCAAGCTAATCGTCAAACAAGATTCAGGCGAGTATGGATTAAAAGAGGTAAATCTATTGCCCTACCGGACTTTGGTACAGAAGCTGGTGCAACAATTCTGCGATGTTAGGTACGAGCATACACCTAGAGCAGATAATCGGCATGCTGATGCTTTGGCCACTCTGGGATCCAAGGTTAGTGCGGATAAGTTGTCCACGAGAATCTTGATTGGAGTACGACTGTCATCGGCGTTGACAGAGGGCGCATGCGACGATGAATGCATGGACGATGCAGACTGGAGGAAGCCAATATTGCACGCCATCGCAGAGGGAACGAGTAAAGAGAATTGGGTATCCACTAAGGGGTACTGCATATATGACAACACTCTCTACTACAAAGGCCCAGGTGGAATACTCATGCGATGTGTCTCGCAGCAGGAGGGACAAGCGCTGTTAGAAAAGATTCACCAGCATACTTGCGGGGAAAGTGAGGTGTCAATCTATCGGAAAGCCCAAAGGTATGGGATTCACTGGCCGGACATGTCAACGGTGCGGCGACAATGCAAGGAAACTGCGAGAGTTGCGCATTGATTAGGGACTCTTTAAAAATTGCTCTGGTTAATGATGATGCGGATTGGAGGAAGCCGCTCTTCGATTTCCTCACGGCAGGAATCGAGCCTGAGTCTAGAAAAGAAGCTGAGAAACTGAAAAGGAAAGCAGCCCGGTACGTGGTGCAACAAAACATACTCTGGCGAAGGGGTCACGAGGGTAATCTGCTTCGATGCCTAGACAGCAAGGAAGCGCAAGAGGTGATGGATCTCTCTCATCAAGTAGAGCATCAAGGACGTGCGAAACTATGCAGGCAGCTCCTCACAGTTGGCTATTTCTGGCCCACCATGGAGGCAGATTGTCGCACCAAAGTAAGGAGATGCCAGGAGTGTCAATTCAAAGGCAACCTCGTACATGCCCCTGCTGTAGATCTACATGCGTTGGGGACACCATGGCCATTCCATACTTGGGCTCTGGATTTTGTTGGCCCTATCCGACCAACCTCGCATGGGAATCAGTTTATCCTCACCGCGACCGAGCTGTTCACTAAGTGGGTAGAGGCAATACCGCTGAAGACAGCAAATGCGCTTGCTGTGGTCCATTTTATCCAGGAGAACATCATATACAGGTTCGGGATTCCTAACACGGTTCTCTTGGATAATGGTACCCCTTTCGTCAATCGCCAAGTAGCCGAAAAGCTAGCGGAATACAATATAAGACAGATATGTTCTACTCCTTATTATCCAAAAGGGAATGGTCAAGCGGAAGCGACCAACAAGACACTGCTAAGAATATTGAGCAAGATGGTCGCAGACGATCACAAGAAATGGGCCGATTCTTTGAACCTGGCATTGTGGGCATATCGAACTTCTCCAAGGACTCCCACGGTAGTCTCCCCATTTCTTTTATGCTATGGAGCTGAAGCTGTAGTACCGGCGGAGGTGAAAATCAACTCTGCAAGGTTGGCCTTTCACGCACTATATGACAATCAGCGCGACCATGACCTGATTTTATTGGAAGAAAAGCGAGAACAAGCAAAGCGGACTAATAAACGGTACAAGGAGAGGATCGCCCGCGCGTACAACAAAACAGTCCAACATCAAGATTTCGCGGTTGGGGACCTGGTCTTGCGCGAATCTGATCACTGCATGCGGGAGGCGGCTCACCCAAAGTTTGCAGCCAACTGGGAAGGACCATTCGAAGTCAAAGAAGTCTTTAACAGTGGCTATTGCAATATACAGAGGCTACATGGGACGACCACAACCCCAAGCTCAGTCAACATGCGCTCGATCAAGAAGTATTATCCTTAACTTCTCTCCTTACATGCATCAAATTACAATGCCTATTTGCGTTTAGTATTGTGATAGATTCATGCGTCGTTCCTCCCATATGAGGGATTTGTAACCTAGCCTCTCCCATATGAGAGACTTGTAATTTTGCCTCTCCCATATGAGGGTATTTATAATAAAAGACTTCTCCCAAATGGGAAGAATTTTATGACTTCGGGTGTCTTTTATCGCTTCATTTACTTCTCTGTTCCGTAGCAACAAAGCCTATCTGTCGAGGTAGCAGCACTAATCAAATACGATCTTAATTGATCCAAAGCCTACCTGCTGAGATAGCAGCACTAATCAAATATGATCTTAATAGATCCAAAGCCTATCTGCCGAGATAGCAGCAATACTTAAATCTGATCTCAAGTGATCTTCAAGCCTATCTGCCGAGATAGCAGCACTATGCAAATGCGATCTAAAGTGATCTTCAAGCCTATCTGCCGAGATAGCAGCACTATGCAAATGCGATCTAAAGTGATCCTAAAGCCTATCTGCTGAATTAGAAGCAGTATTCGAATGCGATCTTAAATGATTTACAAGCTCATCTGCCTAAGATTGCAGCTCTAATGTACGATCTTAACTGGTCTGCGAACCTATCTATTCGATAGCTAGCCAAAGCAGCAACACCCTGTGTAAAACGCAGAATTATGCAAGCAAAGATCCAAATGCAAAAGGCGAACGAAACATAATTTGTTTTATAGCCAATTCGCATGCGATATTACAAAATGTTCTATCATACGAAGAACGACAAATACTCAAACTATATTTCATTAAGAGTCAAAATGACTTACAATCTATCTGTCTAGATAGCAGCTTACAAGTGAAAGCTAATGGTAAGGTAAATCTTATTATAAAACGAACGGCCTACAAACGCTACAAAAAGCTATGCGACGCCATCTTCAAGATCCCGGATCTGCACAAGGCCTCTGTCTGGTCTTCTGCCCAAGAGATATGCCAGATGAACCACCTGTTCAGGCGTATGCGGTGGTGAAGAACAGGCAGGCAGCAACTCCTGGGGCAGGAAGCTCCTTGTCCACGGAGACGAGCACAATGGCTCGCCACCCCTAGTTCAAGAACGTGGAGGCAAATATTTCTCCTCCGGAAAAGCTAGAGGAGAAACACCCCGTTCATTACGAGTTGGTAAAAAGGTCAGTACGGCACTGCACTTCGCCGGAAGGTAGCCGGAAGTACGACCTGCAAACATAATAGACGAAGAAAAATCTTCGAACAAGCATGAGGTATTATGTGCATCTTCTTTAGGATGGTTATCAAGATCAATAAGCATCATAAAGAAGATATTGGAAGCTATTTCTATGGCACAAAACACAAACTCAGGTTTCACATCTTGAAATTGCCATGAATCAACAAAAGACAAGCGTTGAGACCAGCAGTCGTAAGGACTCATGGCAAGCCACATTTTGGGATGAAGAACCCAAGTAGCAAGAGGCAGGGTTTATATAGACCCTACGGAGACCCTTAAGTTTCCTAGCTGAGTTAGCAAGCTTGGAAAAGGGGTAAGAATCAATCACTTACGTCTTGAAAGAGGTAAGATTCAATTACCCTACTAAAGGCTACGACGATTCGGTGGCGTGCCCTAATTAATGACGGAAGGTCATAATACGGATGGACTTCCCAAGGAAGGCGTGCTTATCTGATAAGCAGTTAGCGCGAAAATCAAGGCAAATATGTCACCAGGTGACGTCATAATTGATACGCTTAAAATATTCGAGCAAATCCCTGGAAGGGCAAAACGGGCATTCAAGTCTTGAATAAAAAAAAGGGGGAGAAACCCTAGCAACATTACAATAATGTTTTTGTTCCAAAACAAATACTTGCTATTTTTCAAAATAAATCTTTGATCAGGGGGTCATCAGGAGAAAACAAGAGTGATGTATCTCTCACATGGTCCACCTCTCGCTTTAGCTGCTCGTACTTGGTGCTCATCTCATGGAAGAGTTTGACAGCCTCTTCAGCCTTCTGCCTTTGCTCCTCTACCTTTCGCCCCTCAGCTGCGAGATTGTGAAAGCCGCGCTTCAAATTCACAGCTGCGCGAATCTGGGTGACTCTGTTGACAAGATACCTGAAGCCCAGCTTGCCTTGAACTTTGAATTGAAGGCCTTGACACATGCTGAAAAGAAGTTGCGCACTCTGAGGAGAAATGGTCGCAGGGGTAGCCGCAGACTGCTTCTCCAAAATCCAGATGGCTTCGGTCAAGAACACTCTTCTGTTAAAAGGCTCTATCTCTAGAGACCTCGCAAACGACCGAGGATAGGAGAGACGCATCCGAACTAGCCAGTCCACATCAGCTTGCTTCAACCCTAACAATGTCAATTCAAGTTTAGAGCATGAAACTTGTAAATGAGGATATAAAATGCGAAAATGGTAACATACCGGTTCCTTCAAGGATCTCGCGCAAAGAAGGAATGCGCATTGTTGGAGTAGCTGAAGCCTGTCCTCGCTCCATTGCCCATCTATCAGCTGCGAGCTCTAGTTCCTCATAGTTGGTAGGAAGGGTATAGGCCGAAACAGGTGCGATTGCAGCTCCCACTTGCAAGCTCCAAAAACTCCATGCTTGGGGAACCTCCGGAAGCTCTATCTCTTTTGGAGGAATGGCAACAGTAGTAGCTGCTGCGCGACCAGGAACTCCTTTGGTAGCGAGGGGCTCGTGAGTCTCGGGAGCACTCATTTGAACATTCACATTCGCAGGTGATGCTATGTCTTCCACGACCTGCTCATGAACCTCAGCCTCATAAGCATCTGTCTCCATTTCCTCAGCTGCAGCATTAGTATCTTCCTCCATCAGCACGGTGTCAGCTTTGATGTCATCAGAAACTTCAATGAAATCCTCCAAGGGCTCTCCTGCATAATTGGCAGCTGCGACAGGCTTCTCGACATGAGAGCTACGCTCTTGAACATAAGACGCAGGGGGTTGGCTTCTCTGTTCCGGCATGACCTCCTCAGCATCGCCTGCGATGCAAGACGGAAAATGTGAGGTAACTTTTATCACACAATGTTTTATTATTTTAATAAACCAAGAGCAAACACCTCCACGCGTAGGTGGGATTGTAGCATATTCATCATATGCTAAAGACGCGACACCATATCCTATTAATGTATCTTCGTTAAGCACATCCTTAAGGTGAGCATGACCTAGGGTGCGAAGAAATTTGTTATGATGGTAATTGGGTTGCTAAGCCTAGTTTACAGACATCGCTTGGATGATTACCTGAGGGTTCACGACACTTGCTTACTAGCCATCGGCGAATATCGGCTTTCGATAAGCCATGCTTTAATGCACCGGCAATCACTTCTTGGTAAGTTACCGCAAGATTAAAGATCTCACCTTGATTGCCACCTGCAATTTCCTCAAAGTCCGCTTGAGCTTGCTCCAGAGCAGCCGCATCTTCCTCATCGGCTTGAGTCGCGACTTACTCATCGGCTTGCTGCACCAAGTCGTCAACATGTTGCTCTTCCAAAATCCTCTTCTTTATGAGTTCGATCTCATCTTCTTCTCGCTTCCTTCTTCTTTCCGCAGCCTCCGCAGCTGTTCTTCTAGATTCAGAAAGGATGTCCTCGTCTATGGCTTCGCTGGAAGCGCCAGAGTGAGAACCCCTCTTCTGCTTCTTGGCCAGAAGGCCGCTGATGGTTTCTACATCATCATCTGCGAGAGAACAAACTGTTCAATAAAGTGTGCGGGAGTTAAAGTCATGAGAAGATAAGTTCGTTCGAGATACCTTCTGAATCTTCCTCTTGTATCTCACCTCTTTCTTCTTCTCTTTCATCTTCGACTCTCTCTTCCTCTTCATCATCATCTCTTTCTCTCACCTCCCTCCTCTCGTCCTCCTCTTCCTCCTGACCAAACGGAACAAAGGTCTCGACTGCGAGCTCTTTGCGCGCCTTGCTTGTCATGCGACCTTTTACCTTGTCGTTAGAGGTAAGAGACTTTGCAGGAGAGGAAGCTGGAGCACTCCTAGGGGAAGATATTGTGATTCCCCTCTGCCTTGGTCTCTTTGCTCTGGGAGCGGCGACTGCTGGAGGAGATGGAGCGTTCCTGGGAGGAGACAAAGCTGGAGTGTTGTCTATCAGCGAGTCAGCGAATGCATCCATTACCTCACGAATTCGAGCCTCGATTGCGGGAGCCATTCTCATTGCTAGCAGAATTGGCTCGCCCTGCCTTCTCGCAGCAACGATGGTATTGATCAGCGACTTGGAGCGCTCGCCAGATGCAAACCTCCTCAGATAACACTAAAACAGAAAATGGAGCATAAGTTTCGTCGCATCAAAGGAAAGAAACTAACACGCGCAGAGGAAAATTGTTTACCTTGGCAAAATCTTCGCTGTACTTAATGACATGCGAAGCACCCTCCCTATTTGCGGCCATCTTCTCTTCAAGGATGGTGGAGCGGCACAAGTGATTCTCATGGTCCAGCAAAGAGTAGCAGCCATACTGGGAGTCATCCAAGCTACAGTTAGGACGGAAGGGGAAGGAATTTCTCTTGATCACAGGAGCTCTGCTGGGTTGAGGGGTCGACTGTGTCTCAAATCTAGCATGCTGGGTAGTCCAGTAAGCAACCCAATTCTTGGAGTAGCGACCTGCGCGGCCACCTGAAGGCTGGTCGAAGGGAAGGTTGCTTCTCAGGATCGTTTGGCACTCGCCAGACAGTAGCCGCTTATAGCAGCCTCTTATAATGGATCTGGGCCAGACTGATGGTGCCACCGCATCAAGGCCAAACTGGGGAGAAACGCGAGTGGGATCGACATCCACTGTGATCCTCTCGTACCTGGGAGTAAGCTCACTAACATACTCTGCAAGAGCAGGAAGAGATCCCCTTAGACACCAGCAGAAGAATTCGCGATAGCGCTCATGGAAGCGCTCATGACCCTCGAAAAGAAGTTCTTCCGAGAAAGCAACAGGTCTGGCAGGATACAACTTTGGGAACCATCGCACATTCTCAATGCGCGTGGCATAAGGCCTAGCCGTAAACTTGCTGCAGTCATCGCATATCAGGCTCAATGTACACTTAGGAAAGTGGGTCCCAAACCATCGATCAGCTCTTCCACTGGAAAGTTCATCCTCCGCGCCTGGGACACACCATTTGCTGGGCTTAGAAGGAACAGGAGCATAAGAGGGCCATCGCTCAAAAACCCACATGGTCAGGAATGCGATGTTAACATAAGTCAACACATCAAGGCGACCGCGAGAGTCCTTGTTCGCTACAACCAGTTGGTCTAATCTATGATACAGGGTGCCCAAGACTAGCGGCCCAAGTGCGACTCTCTGACCAAGGGTTAGTCGCACAGCAAGAGGGAGGACATGGTAGAAAACCCCATCATGAGGGTGTCCATCAATTAGGTACCTTGACAACCAGGCGCAGAGAAAGCCACACAAAGTCAGATGATAACCTTTCCCATTCACATAATTCTTCGCCTTTGGGTTCTGGCTCAGAAGTTTCTTGGTGATACTGCTACTTGCACAATCACGAAAGAAGTACTGCACCCACTTGCCCCAGGTGTTCTTCGCATATGTATCAACCAGCTGCCAGTCGGGAAGAAGTTTCGCAGGTGTCCATCGTGTGGAATTTTTTTTACCTCCGACAAGCATTCCTCCATCTGCTTGTACAGAGCAAGTTCTGCATCAGTCCTCAAAGGACTTAGAGGATCCACCTCATCAACAGGAGAAAGATCATACAACATGTGTACAACTTCCAGAGTGGGAGCAGCCTCGAACTCAGCAAAGTGGAAGGTGTGAGTCGCAGGCGAATAGCGGGAAAGAAGGTTTAGAAGCATGGACTGGTCCAACTTCACGGCAGCACCCTTCATTGCACGGACTGCGAAATAGACGCCAACATTGTTCAATGCGATGGCATGGTGGGTCAATACGTGGTCAATCCACTCATCCATGAAGTCCAATTTCTGGACAAACGCCTGGGTAAAAATTGCAGTATGGCGGAAAAACCCATTTTCAACTCCTAATCGAACCACATCCTTGGAATCGATCAATTCCAGCATAGCCGCGTTAATAGGTGGGGTCAATGTTTGCAACTCTCCAGAGGGAACATGAGTTGGCAGGTTCTTCACCTTAACCCTAGCGTGGTAAAAATCTTTTCCGCCCAAATAGGGGGCTTTCCGCCATAAGATTTGGGGAAGATCAGGTACTTCTTCAGCCTCTTTAATGGGTTTAGTTCCTTTGGTCTTCGCCATTCCTGCGAAAAAGCAAGAAAAAAGGGGGGGGGGAGAAATATACACACTCTCAGTTTGAATTTCAAGAATCAGTTCGAATTTCAGTTTGAAGCAGCAATGTTTTGTCAAGAGAAGATGAACAGTTCAGTGTCAATTATGGGTTTGAAAGTTCAAAATCCTTTATATTGCTTGGAATTTTAGAAGCCCCACATTCAAAATCGTTACAATCTGGTGATTAGATCAGTTCTGGGTTTAAGGAACAAGGTCTCTTTTGCAGTTTTCAATGAATGACATGTTTCAGATAGTCACGGGTTTGCAGATCCAATACAGTTCAAAGCATATATCAGTACATTAAATGGAATTGAGCAAAGCCAACCTTGTTTTGGTAAGGCTTGCTTAGATGAAGCCAGTTGAAGGAGACAATTGAGAAGAAAGAATTGATGATTAGTCACTTGAATCTGCTCTTGAAGGCTTCCGGGTATCATTCACTTTAAGAGAAAGAAGTGATGCTTTGCAACAATGGAGAGCACAGAGTATTTATCCAAAAACAATGAGGGGTTGCGTCCTTTCAGTAGTCGAATCGCAACCGTCACCGTCGAATCGCGCAATCACAGGACAAGCTGACGTCATGCCTAAAACCCTAAAATACCAGACGACACGACTCTAGGGATTTTAGGTCATAATGACACGCACAGGGGCTGAATTTGTGTGTATTTGAATTGGTGCGTGGCGGCGACGCGTACATTGGTTCCTGCGCATTGAAGCCTATCCGGCTGTGTGCCTTCACGCGCAGAAAGGGGGCTAATATAGATAGTGCTTTCTAGACAGGCAGATCTTAGCCACGTGGCGACCATCCGGCACACCTAGCTGTGCTCCACACACACTGGATCACCAGCCGCGCTGATCCACGTGGGGGCTGCGAGACAGGGCCCTCGCATACCACCACACGGGACTTGTAGGGACTTAGTGGTTTGGAGGCTAGAGTAAGTCCTGTCGCGCGCGAGCGACAACCAAGCCCGCGCGCGACCCCTAGTAACTGCTTTGAGAGATTTATGGCACGAGCTCCATAAACCCGGTCAACTCGGTCAACCTCATAACGGTTCCGGTATACGTGGGTAACGTGCCGTAACGGTCTCTATATACGCGGAAGAACGTGCCATTGTGGTTAAGCTAATTAAGCCGCCATTAATGGGCGCATTAACCCACTACAACGGTCACATTCTCCGTTATATATAGGATCGTTAACCCTTCAATAAAAGAGCGAATCACCTGAGATACGCGGAAGATCTGCCAAAATCCTATCTCTCTCTCATACAGTGCTATTGTCTTACTCTCTCCCTACACACAACCTTACTCGTCCTGTGTTCTTTCTATCCCCTACTCTTGGTGTATATTGATTTCTCTCTGCAGGATTCTCTCGTACACAACAGGCAATGAGGATCCAGTGGAACTTGAAGAATGGATTGATGAGATGGACAAAATCCTTGAATTGGTTGAGTGCCCTGACAACCGCAAGGTAGTTTGCGCGGAGTTCTACCTGAAAAATGAGGCAAAAATCTGGTGGAGGAACTCACGTCAAGCTTTCTTGGCTCAACCCAACTTCAATTGGGGAGCTCTTCAGACTGCTTTTCGCACTCGCTTCTACCCATCTCATATCCAGGATCAGAAGTATATGGAGTTTGTGAACCTGAAGCAGGGAAGTGATTATGTAACGGAATACTTCAAGAAGTCCATGGAGTTAGCCCGATTCTCAGGCCACCTAGTACCTGATGAGGCAACCAAGGTTAGGAAGTTCATGGCAGGTCTGCAACTCCATCTGCAGATATATTTTCTTTGTAGGACATACAACACTCTTCAGGAGGCATATGATAGAGCTACATCTGTTTGGTTCATCCAAGAGGTGCAAGATGAGAATCGTGGAAAGCGCAGAATTGAGAATGTTGGGGGTAATAGTAGTAACCAGGGTAGAAACAACAATGGTTGACAGGACTAGAAGTTCAAGTACCATGGATGGGGTAACCAGGGTCAGTACCGAGGCAACAAGCAGAACAATGTAGATGAGCCACCTTGCCGTTATATCTGCAAAAAGTGCCAGCAGAACGACCCTGTAGCTGACTGTCAAGGGAACCTTGTAGTTTTCCACAATTGCTGTAGAAGGGTCTTCGTGCTTATGAGTGCCAATCGCGACCAAATGGGAACCAACATGCGAAACAAGAAGGAAACTATCAGAGAAACCGACAGCTCAATGGCAAGAACATGAACTATGGTAGTCGCAACAATTATAATAGAGGAAACAACTATGGAGGACAACAGAGGAACTACCAAGGAAATGGGGGAACCAATGGAGGTCAGAACAGAAATGCCAACAATGCTCCAACAAGTTCCACCAACAACAATCGAACTGGTACAACAGCAACCACAACACAGGATGGGAATGTTGCGCGGATTGTTGTGATGAGCAAGATTGAGGCAGAAGCAGCAAGTGGAGTAGTCACTGGTACATTTCTTATTCATGATCAACCAGTATTTACTTTATTTGATTCTGGAGAATCCTATTCATTTATTTCATCATCATTTGTGGAAAAGTTGAGTCTCAATAAGCCGTCTAGAATATCCATCCCTGTAGCTACCCCAACCGGACATGTAACAGTGTGTGACACCATTTTTGAATGAGTAGAAGTTAATATCCTGGCTAGTACCTTGCCAGCGTATTTGATACAATTTAACCTTGGGGGAATAGATGTTATATTTGCAATGGATTGAATGAGAAAATATCGAGCAGTCATAGAATGTCACGATCAAAAAATCAGACTTAAGGGTCCGAAAGGAGAAAATTTTTCTCACTGTGGCATCACGAGGGAACCACACATCCGACTAGTTTCAGCTTTGACCATAGTAAACTAAGTAAAGAAGGGGAATAAGGCTTATTTATGTTATGTCCAAGACATGTCTAAGAAGGAGAATATTCTAGAAGAGATACCGGTAGTCATGGACTTTCCATATGTATTCCCGGATGAAATTCCAGGAATGCCACCTAGGAGGGAAGTTGATTTCACAATGGACTTGGCACCTGGAACAGCTCCAATTTCAAAGGCGTCGTACCGTATGGCACCAGCAGATTAAAGGAACTAATAGATTAGTTGCAAGAACTCTTTAATAAAGGATACATAAGGCCAAGTGTGTCACCTTGGGGAGCACCAATATTATTTGTAAAGAAGAAAGATGGAAATTTGAGGTTGTGCATTGACTATAGAGAATTGAACAGTGCAACAATCAAGAACAAATATCTTTTACACCAAATTGACGACTTGTTCGATCAGTTGCAAGGGGCGAGTATTTTCTCAAAGATAGGTTTGAGATCAGCGTATCACCAGCTTCGGGTAACCGAGAAGGACATCCCGAAGACAGCCTTTAGAACGAGGTATGGCCGTTACGAGTTTACTGTGCTGCCTTTTGTCTTAACTAATGCTCCTGCAATGTTCATGGATCTAATGAATCGTGTTATGAGGACGTTTCTAGATAGGTTTGTAGTCGTCTTTATTGATGACATCCTCATTTACTCAAATAGAGAGGAAGAACATTAAGAACATCTCTGAAATATCCCGTTTTGTGGATATGAGTATTTATGATATTAATATAACTATTGGGTTTTAATATAATATTATTATAAGTATTGAGTGTTAATACGCTACTATTATATTTTATGATATTATTTGGTGTCAATATGTCATTAGTATAAGTATTGGGAGTTAATTTTATTGGTAGAAAGTTAGTTTTATTACTATTAACTACTTAGAGGTTATTATGTAGTTTTTCCTAACTTATATTGTGTCTTTTAACCAATCAGGGGGGTAGTAGTTGTACTAAGCCTAAATTTAGTGGGGTGAAAGTGTCTTTAACCCTAAAATTAGTCATCTTCTTCCTCCAACTCTTCCACGGATGGAAGAGTACTATTCCACCACCATCACCACTCTAAATCCTCATCAAACTTGTTGATTTTCGTCCCAATTCAATCCCAATTCGATTTAATCTCATCAAAGCTCGATACTTTAGCATCAAGCAACTCAATTTCGCCAATTTTTGGTCCCAATTCGGAATCGATGAACAACAAGTGGGTCTCCTCCTCAACCTCAGAGAGTTCTCACACCAACATTAGCTCTCTCAATCTCCCTCACCCTAGAGCTCTCTCTCTTTACCTTTCAATCTCTCTCTCTCTCTCTCTCTCTCTCTCTCACCCGACGGGCTGCCCACTGCCGCCGCCGCAGCCTGCCGCTGTCGTCACCGCGCCCAGCCGCCGACCCCGCCACCGTCGGCCTCACCACCAGCTCCAAAACCAGTCACTCTCCTCTCTCTGTTCGGGTAAGAACAGACCCGTCTCTCTCTCTTCTTGTGTTTGTGTTGTTTTGTTTTTTTTCATTAAATAATCTGGTAAGTTGGTTATAATATTAATAGTTAGAAAATAAGAGAGAACAAGTGGGGGGCCTGGCCTAGTGGTTAGTTGGTAGCACTTAAAGCTTGGGTGTATGTGGGGGATATGTTCTAGTTTGAATCTCTTAGGAGACAATAATTTTTATACAAGTTTAAAATCATTTTTTTTGTACTCAACTTTACTCCAAAATAAAAGTGTAGAATAAGGGTGATAAAAGTATATTTTTTCTTATTTATTTTTATAAGTTTGTAACAAGTTAGAATAAGTTATTTTCCATAAATAGATTTGTTATTTCTTTTAAATAAAGGTTAGTTAGTTTATAACCTATATTCTCTACTAAGGCTTGTTTGGTTGGGAGAAACTACTATTTGAATCAAAAGTGTTTTTGGGGTAAAATTATATGATTCTCTATTCTAAATAATAAAAATGATATTTTTATTCAATCTTATAAGTTATATTTATATAATTATAGCCTAGTATGTTTTTACAAATAATATACGTTAACTCTATAAAGTGTATTTTTCTGTAAAAGAGGTTGTTCGCCTTAGTAAAGGTTGGGGATAGTTAGTAAGGGATTGTTTGCTTTTACCTATAGGACTTTGTGTGCAATGTGTTGATTATGATATTATTAAATTTGTAGGCGAAAATTTCATTGACGAAGGATACGTGAGTGTTACTAGGTAGTGATTTGCTTTTGCTTGAGACTCAAGGTAAGGAAACATGTCAGGCCTAGCGCCCATACCTTCTTTTGTGTCTAAACTGCTTTTGTGATTTGTTGTCTCAAAATTGGAATATCTACTTGAACTGTTTATTTGAGAAAGTTTACTTGATTTTACAAAGGTGATTCTATCACATCTATCACATGAGATGATAATAAGACGTAAAGACGTAAAGTGGAATAGTTGTACCGCAGATCAATATTTTGAGCTTTGGTCGATGTGAACTACGTCTCTCGACCCCTTTTATTTTGTTTTGCTCGGCCGCAACCGCCCCGAGTTCGCTCCGGTACTTACCTCTCTGGCCGCAAGAAGTCTTAGTGGGGTGTCGACACTTATGATCTGGTAGCCAGTTATTAGAAGATCTTCTCCGTGTCAACATGGTAATATATGTTTTCTGAATGATGAACCTTTATGATTGAGAATTGGAATTCCCGATTGGACAAATGAGGAAGTTTGGTAATGTTTCCCTAATGGAGATACTAAAGTGAAAAGAGTTTGGGAATGTTTCCCCACATGTAAAGTGATAAAAGGAAAAAGATTGGTGAATTGTTACTTCATACTTATACTCTTACTCAAATACTTTTTTCTTCAAACTCATGGGTCGTTTTTAAACTGCTTCATAATCTATTTACATGCTAGGGTGTTGCTTACTTAGTATTTTCCGCTGACTTTGGAAACTGTGGTGTTTCTTTTTGTTTCTGCACCACAGGTTTAGGTGGAAGCATGGCTTTTGGGGGAAATCGAGACACATCAATTCAGTAAAGTTAAATTTCACATCTAGACTTGTTTTATTTAGTATTTGACTTTTATATTGGAATAATGCCCATATTTGTGGCGAGACAAGTTTAAAGTTTTAATTAATTATTCTATGGATTTTAGGTTGGATATTCTGTTATAAAATCTCCTTGTATCCGGGTTTAATCTCGGGTGCGGAGTGACCGGGCTTCCGGATTGGCCAGTTTGGGGGTGTTACAGTTGGTATCAGAGCCTGGTTATCCAAAAGGGAAACCTAAAACCTGTAGGGAAATTTGAAATTGAAAAAGCGAAAGAATTTAAAATTTGACAAGCCGTTGGGAATTTGGGTAATATTGGATAAGGCTGTTATGTCTTTAGAAATTAGGCTTGTGTGCAAATGCATGTGAAACTAATTGTTTGATGATCAATGTGTTATATTACTTGATTAGCTGCTCACTATATGCCATGTATTGCATTTTTTTTATTTATACTTTAGGGTATTGTCTGAATGATACAACAGGTTATAGTATAGGATTATGGCTAATAGACCACATCAATACTATACCAGGAGAGTCCGTCAAGAGCAAATGGCCGCCCAAAACCAAAACAACAACAACAACAACAATATGGAGCAATTCTTTGCCCAATTTTAGAACCTACCTTTCAGTTTTAGGAAAAGTGGAATTTTTTTTAGAATTTTATTTGGAATAGTCTATCAAAGAATATTGGTATTTCCCTCTTTCTTTGAGGTATCGTTACCAAGTCGAAGCAAGGGATGGTATGAGGAAGAAACGTCCTCACCTTTTTGACGATGTGTTTTGAGTTCCGAGGACGTCACTTCTCTAAGGGGGAGAGGATGTAATCTTTCGGATTTAAGTACGCCATTTTAATACTCCTTATAGAATACTCCTCATCGTGCATGACAATTAGGTTGCATTTAAGTAGTTATACCCTAGAATGGAGACTCATAGTTGTGGGTCGTTTAGAATGTGGTTTCAAATTCGAGGACGAAGTTTTCTTTAAGTGGGGAAGGATGAAATACCCTGTTTTGTGGATATGGGTATTTATGATATTAATATAACTATTGGGTTTTAATATAATATTATTATAAGTATTGGGTGTTAATATGCTACTATTATATTTTATGATATTATTTGGTGTCAATATGCTACTTATAATATTAGTATAAGTATTATAAGTTAATTTTATTGGTAGAACGTTAGTTTTATTATTAACTACTTAGGGGTTATTATGTAGTTTTTCCTAACTTATATTGTGTCTTTTAACCAATCAGGGGGTGGTAGTTGTACTAAGCCTAAATTTAGTGGGGTGAAAGTGTCTTTAACCCTAAAATTAGTCATCTTCTTCCTCCAACTCTTCCATGGACGGAAGAGTACTATTCCACCACCATCACCACTCTAAATCCTCATCAAACTTGTTGATTTTTGTCCCAATTCAATCCCAATTCGATTTAATCTCATCAAAGCTCGATACTTTAGCATCAAGCAACTCAACTTCGCCAATTCGTGGTCCCAATTCGGAATCGATGAACAACAAGTGGGTCTTCTCCTTGGCGGCAAATTCTAAACCCAAAGCCTAAAAAAATCCCCTCAATCTCAGAGAGTTCTCACACCAACATTAGCTATCTCAATCTCCCTCACCCTAGAGCTCTCTCTCTTTCCCTCTCAATCTCTCTCTCTCTCTCACCCGACGGGCTGCCCACCGCCGCCGCCGCCGCAGCCCGCCGCCGTCGTCACCGCGCCCAGACGCCGGCCCCGCCACCGTCGACCTCACCACCAGCTCCAAAACCCGTCACTCTTCTCTCTCTGTTCGGGTAAGAACAGACCCGTCTCTCTCTCTTCTTGTGTTTTGTGTTGTTTTGGTTTTTTTCTTTAAATAATCTGGTTAGTTGGTTATAATATTAATAGTTCGAAAATAAGAGAGAACGAGTGGGGGGCTTGGCCTAGTGGTTAGTTGGTAGCACTTAAAGCTTGGGTGTATGTGGGGGATGGGTTCTAGGTTCGAATCTCATAGGAGACATTAATTTTTATACAAGTTTAAAATCATATTTTTGTACTCATCTTTACTCCAAAATGAAAGTGTAGAATAGGGTGATAAAAGTATATTTTTTCTTATTTATTTTTATAAGTTTGTACAAGTTAGAATAAGTTATTTTACATAAATAGATTTGTTATTTCTTTTAAATAAAGGTTAGTTAGTTTATAACCTATATTCTCTACTAAGGCTTGTTTGGTTGGGAGAAACTACTATTTGAATCAAAAGTGTTTTTGGGGTAAAATGATACGATTCTCTACTCTAAATAATAAAAATCATATTTTTATTCAATCTTATAAGTTATATTTATATAATTATAGCCTAGTATGTTTTTAAAAATAAAAAACGTTAACTCTATAAAGTGTATTTTTCTATAAAAGAGGTTGTTCGCCTTAGTAAAGGTTGGGGAGAGTTAGTAAGGGATTGTTTGCTTTTACCTACAGGACTTTGTGTGCAATGTGTTGATTATGATATTATTAAATTTGTAGGCGAAAATTTCATTGACGAAGGATACGTGAGTGTTACTAGGAAGTGATTTGCTTTTGCTTGAGACTCAAGGTAAGGAAACATGTCAGGCCTAGCGCCCATACCTTCTTTCGTGTCTAAACTGCTTTTGTGATTTGTTGTCTCAAAATTGGAATATCTACTTGAACTGTTTATTTGAGAAAGTTTACTGATTTTACAAAGGTGGTTCTATCACATCTATCACATGAGATGATAATAAGACGTAAAGACGTAAAGTGGAATAGTTGTACCGCGGATCAATATTTTGAGCTTTGGTCGATGTGGACTACGTCTCTCGACCCCTTTTATTTTATTTTGCTCGGCCGCAACCGCCCCGAGTTCGCTCCAGTACTTACCTCTCTGGCCGCAAGAAGTCTTAGGGGGGTGTCGACACTTATGGTCTGGTAGCCAGTTATTTATAGATCTTCTCCGTGTCAACATGGTAATATATGTTTTCTAAATGATGTACCTTTATGATTGAGAATTGGAAGTCCCGATTGGACAAATGAGGAAGTTTTGTAATGTTTCCCTAATGGAGATACTAAAGTGAAAAGAGTTTGGGAATGTTTCCCCACATGTGAAGTGATAAAAGGAAAAAAATTGGTGAATTGTTATTTCATACTTATACTCTTACTCAAATACTTTTTTCTTCAAACTCACGTGTCGTTTTTAAACTGCTTCATAATTTATTTACATGCTAGGGTGTTGCTTACTCAGTATTTTCCGCTGACTTTGGAAACTGTGGTGTTTCTTTTTGTTTATGCACCAAAGGTTTAGGTGGAAGCATGACTTTTGGGGGAAATCGAGACACATCACTTTAGTAAATTTAAATTTCACATCTAGACTTGTTTTATTTAGTAGTTGAATTTTATATTGGAATAATGCCCATATTTGTGGCGAGACAAGTTTTAAAGTTTAATTAATTATTTTATGGATTTTAGGTTGGATATTCAGTTATAAAATCTCCTTGTATCCGGGTTTAATCTCGGGTACGGGGTGACCGGGCTTCCGGCTTGGCCAGTTTGGGGGTGTTCCAATCTCAGGGAATTATTGGAGACTTTGAGACATGAGAAGCTGTATGCTTAGCTCTCAAAGTGTGAGTTTTGGAGAAATCATGTTCCGTTTCTGGGTCACATAATCTCGGAGGAAGGGATATCCGTGGATCCAGGAAAGATTTCAGCAGTTAAAGACTGGCGAACTCCAAAGAATGTGTCAGAAATAAGAAGTTTTCTGGGATTAGCAGGTTATTACCGGCGTTTTGGGAAATATTTCTCAAAGATCGCTAGACCGCTGACTACGCTAACCAAGAAGGCGGTAAAGTATCAGTGGAGCGAAGATTGTGAAGAAGCATTCCATACAATGTAGGAAAAGTTGACTACATCACCTGTGTTAGCTTTACCCAATGATTATGGTGAGTTTGATTTTTACAGCGACGCATCGAATAAGGGTCTAGGATGTGTGCTTATGCCAAAAAGAAGAGTTATTGCCTATGCCTCAAGACTGCTGAAGACTTATGAAGAGAACTATGCTACGCATGATTTAGAGCTTGCAACAATAGTTTTCGCACTGAGATATGGAGACATCGCCTATATGGCACAATGTGTAGATTTTATACGGATCATAGCAGTCTCAAATATATCTTCACGCAGAAGGATCTAAACAACAGGAAAAGACGTTGGCTAGAGATTATAAATGATTATGACTTGCGTATCCAGTACCACGAGGGAAAGACGAACGTGGTAGCTGATGCGTTAAGCCAGAAATCAAGCCATACTTTAGATTCTATGCTAGTTTTTCCAGACTGGCAATGCCATGAGTTTCGAAAGCTCGAAATTGAAGTGGTGGAACAAGGTGGAGTGTAGAATATTCTTGTGAATATGACAGTTGTTCCAGATGTATTAGAAGAGATAATGAGTAACCAGCAAGGAGATGTGAAGTTGGAAAGGATAAAGAAGAAGATTGAAGAAGGGCAAACAAAGGATTTTAAGATCCATGAAGATGGAAGTATCCGCTACAAGGGGAGATGGTGTGTACCGCATAAGTGTGCGGAAACCAAGGAGAATTTGATGCGTGAAGCACACAACAAACCCTATTCAGTGCATCTAGGAGGTGAAAAACTCTATAAAGACAAGAAGAAGATGTTTTGGTGGCCCAATATGAAGAAGGAAGTAGCAAAGTTTGTGGCAAGATGTTTAACTTGTCATAAGGTGAAGTTCGAGCATAAAAGAATAGGAGGCTTAGTTCAACCATTGGATGTTCCATTTTGGAAGTGGGATTCAATTTCAATGGATTTCGTGACTGCCTTACCGACATCAAAGACAGTAAGGTTCATTCCGATGAAGGATAAATGGAACATGGAATAAAGAGCCGATGCATATATGAAGAACATTGTGAGGTACCATGGAGTCCCAAGCTCTATAGTTTCCGACAAAGATCCTAACTTTCTCTCTCACTTCTAGAAAGCACTCCAGGAGGCATTGGGAACCCAATTGGAATTGAGTACAGCATTCCACCCTGCTACGGATGGAAAAACCTAGAGGACAATTTAGATGTTGGAGGATATGCTAAGGTCTTATGTTATGGACTTTCAAGGTTCATTGGTTGATAGGTTACCTCTGATAGAGTTTTCCTACAACAACAGTTACCACGCCAGAATAGGCATGGCACCACACGAAGCATTGTATGGAAGAAAATGCCAAACACCACTGTGTTGGAGCGACATAAGCGAGACGATAGTGATTGGTCCACAGTTAATTGAAGAGATGACAGATCAGGTGAGAATTTTTCGGCAGCGAATGAAGGCAGCTCAGGATAGGAAAAAGTCTTACGCTTATCAGAAGAAGAGACCATTGGAGTTTCAAATTGGAGAAAAGGCGTGCCTTAAAGTTTCTCCTACTAAGGGAGTCATGAGGTTCAATCATAAAGGGAAGTTGAGCCCGAAATTCATTGGACCGTACGAAGTCATAGAGAAGATTGGAGAAGTAGCTTATCTTATGGATCTACCATCAAACTTGGGTCGTGTTCACAATGTATTTCACGTATCTCAACTGAAGAAGTACGTGTGTAACACCCCTAATTCCCGAGAGAGTTCTTAGTGCAATATCAAGACTTTGGGGGCGATTTTGTATATAATTTTGTCACGGCTTAAAGTTGGAATTTTGGAGAGTTAGCAATATTTCGAAGTTGTTAGAATGATTTTGAGGTACTAGAGATATTTGGGGTCGTTGTGCGATTCGCCGAAAGTAAGTAGAACCTCTAGTTCTAATGTGTACTCTATCTCTTCGCAATCACATTCACATTCACGCCCTAATCTTTTGATAATTTCAAATTCTACCCCTAGTGCATGACCACCACATGTCATTCTTCTTGTGAATATGTGCCACATGCCCCTTGATGTGGAATTCTCTCCTCTTTCCTCCCTACTCATTGAATTATAATCAGTTTCATCACCAACACCATGACCTTCATCTTCTTCCTCCTCCCAACACAAAGGAACCACCATGGAACGACCACCACCACCACTGCGTCTCCTCCGTTCTTCTCTCTCTCCCTGATCTGCTATGGTGGGAGATTCCCCACGACTAGGGGAGTAAAATCCCCCAATCAATTCGTCGAATGATCAATTAACGACGTCGAAAACCCGTTTTGAACACGAAGAACCCTAGCCTCTAAATCCTTCGATTCTATCTCCCTTCTATCTTTCAGGTGCTAATCTTTGCTTCCCCGTGTTCGTAAGTCTGAGGCGCACCTGGAGGACCTAGTATTTCAACCCTTTTCGCCGGATTTCTCTTGCCAGATTCTGGGCTTCATACCGTCGGGAACCGCGGCAAGACGCCGAACTTCGGCGTTCTCTCCATTATTGACCATGTCTTCCTTCCCGACAGTTTCCCCAAGAGCTCTAGACATCATGGAGACAACCCAGAAATCACATAGGAGGCTCAGGACCGCCGGAAACCGTGCGACGGTCGCCGGTTTCTGCCATGGCCGACGACCTCTGTTCTTGAACGGTACAAACTCGATTCTTGATTGTTTTGATCATTTTAAAGCATGAGCATGCTCCTAATCCTGTCTAGAACACGTTTAGATCACCTAAAAATGACTGTAACAACAAATTATAGGGGTTTGATTCTGTGGGTTCATGTGTTCTTGCTTCTAAAACCTCCCATGTTCAAGTGATTGTATCTCTCTCGTTACTCGCTCAAATCATGCAAGTCTTGGCTTTATGGAATCGTGAGATGATTAGTTATACCTTTCGTGTTGATTTCTTGGTCCAATTTGATCTCTAATGATGTCTAAATCTGAGCTAAAGTTAGTGGAACGTGAAGTTCATGAATGTGTTCTTGGTGTTCATGTGTTTTTGGTACAATAACCTCCCCTGTTCAAATGCTTGTATCTCCCTAGTTTGTGGTCCGTTTTGAATGATCATTAGCTTTCTAGAATCCTTGGAGAATTGGCTACAACTTTCATGTTGATTTCTTGGTCCAATTCGGTCTCTAAACCCTCTGATTTTGGCCTTGAAGTGGATTGGTTTGCGGTGTTCTTGAACCAACAAAAGCTGAATTTTTTTCTAAGTGTAGAACTGGGTTGAATACCCATTTTATGACATCTATAACTTTATCAAATGTTAATGAAATCTTGTTCTGTTTTCTCCTATGTAAAGCTCGTGTATAATACTTCATTTCCTTTTCTCTGGGTCATCTTCAAATTTATAAAGGATTTCTCACAAAACGAGCCTAAAGTTGCTAGTTTGAACTCATGAAGCACTATTGAATTATTCTAAGTATTGAATCGGAATTTTTGTCCAACTTTGAGTAGCGATATCTCTTTGAATACTTAGAGTTTCTAGGAGTTCAAATATGTTATGGAATCCTTGAACAGTCATCTTCAAAACCCTATTTCCAGTTTCTTAGAACTCTTTCTCAATTGATCAGAAATCAGTCGCAAAGTTGACTACTTGAAACGACTTTTCGCTATCTTTGATATTCGGTTTTGACCATTTGAATGACATTTCTGGCCTTAGCGTTCTTCACAAAACTTGTTTGTATTCATATTCTCAGTCTAAATATCAATTTTGACCAAGTTTGACTTTTCAAAAACCCTAGTTTGACTGAACTGTATAGGAGGGGCAAAATAGTAATTTTGCTTAAGCTTTGAATTGAGTTTCGTTTAGTAACTTGGAGTCTGTCAGAATGTCTTGTATGCGTATTTGGAGTAATCGTATGTCATTCTCGGCTAATGTTGACCAAGTCAATAGTTGGTGTCTTTTTGCAGTTTTACTAAACTTTAGGGGCCTAAGTGCAATTTATTGAAAGTTGTAGATTCCAATGCTAAGTTCATATGGACGAGTTAAGAGTCATTCTTGGATGTTTTTAGGCCAGTATGTGTGTAATTTGGGGTCCGGGCAACTAGACAGTTTTGAAGTATAGGGCGTTTTGGGCAGTTAGCTTGCATAACCTACATTTCACCGCATTTTTGCATACAACCTCATATAGAGGGTAAATGCTAATAGACTGTATACTTGAATTGTGTATAACCAGCCGGTGTTGAGAACCGCTCCACGATAGACGTATGTGCTCGTACTGCCGCATTGTCTATACGACCCGAATTCATATGAGACGAGCGTTGTAGGAGTGCTAGCTTTGCTTTGCGCCTTTCATGGCCCAGAGGTAAGTACATATGTACGGCCTTTGATTATCAAAATGCGTGTATGTGTGTGATGTTTTAAATGAATGTTTTGTTATATGAAAAAGTATGAGAATGCATGTTTTCCACTCGAAAGTTGTTAAACTATTTTATTAATGTCCTTTGAGAACTCTCGGAAATTACTTGTGAAATGTTGATATTATGATTATGTTTATGTGAAAGAGAAGAAATAAAATACCTCTAATAGACTTAGGACGATGTACAGAGTACTGTTATTAATGGGAGGCGCCAAGCGATCCTCCATTTTCTTATGGCTAAGACCATTGAAGCAATGCTTCTTATTATTGGATAGAACGTTAATGTTCAAAAATCCGCCCCCGATGAGCCAAAATGTATCAAGATATTGAGGTAAAGGGGTTTATAGAGCTATAGAGTGCTACTTATACTTGTAAGGGTCACTACGGTATATGGGTGTCGACACTTAAGGCCTTTTGGCTAATGTTGTTTGCGGAGTAGACGAATGGGCTCCCTTAACGCTCGGGTGAAATAGGGTTTGATAGACCCTAGAAGGAACCCTTAGTGATAATTTCGTGATCCCTCTGTTTACATCGATCCTACTGGTGGCTCTAGACATGCCTCAGCTAAATTAAACTGTTGATTGAAGTCAAAATAAAAAATTGACTACTCTATTAATGTTGTTTGTGGATCTGGATTGCCCTAATCAAATGAAATGATTTAAAATGCTTTGACTACTCATGAACTAAGTTATTCTCTTAAATGTACTTGTTTATTCTGGATATGTTACCAACTACTCGTGGTTTCTCAATGTTATTAAAATGAGAGGTTTTTGTTACTCGGTTACTTCCAGTTGTTCCAAATTCTCCAACATGATAGTTTTACTGTTTAAATCTTCTGATTTGTGTCAACTCGTGCTTCCGTGCCACTCGTTGCTTTACATGTCGTAGTATGTATTTACTCAGTTTTTACTGATCATTTCTTCAAAACTGCATTGGCTTTTGCCATTTTAAAACCGCATGTCATCAATCAAGGTGGGGTTATGAGAACGCAGATCGAGACGTTGACGTTTAGATCACTTAGTAGATCACATAGCTTATTTCACACATTGCTTTTGTAAACTTATCGTCTCAAAGATTTTTGTATTAAATAAATTGTAATATTTGTAACTATAGCTCTACTTTTTGTTATCGATTATCACGTAAACCCTGAACCGAGATCCCGAGTTGTTTCAACGTGCCTGACCCGTATCATGTATTAGATCCTGAACTGGTAAAATGGGATCCTTCGTTGAATTATGAAGAGCATCCTGTCAATATTTTAGACTCCAAGACAAGGGACACCCGCAACAAGAGTTTCAAGCTGCTAATGATATTGTGGACGAATCACCTCACAGAAGAGGCAACATGGGAAGCGAAGGATGACATGAGGAAGAAGTATCATCACCTTTTTGACGAGGTATTTTGAGTTCCGAGGAAGTCACTCCTCTAAGGGAGAGATGATGTAATCCTTCGGTTTTAAATACGTCATTTTAGTCATCCTTATAGTATATTTCTCATCATACATGACATTAGGTTTGCATTTAGTAATTATACCCTAGAGTGGAGACTCATACCTTAGTGGTTGTTGAGAAGTTAGTTTAAGCTTCCAGGACGAAGCTCTCTTTAAGGGGGGAATGATGAAATACCCCGTTTTGTGATATTAATTTAAGTGTTAGGTGTTAATTTTTATTATTTAAAAAAGTTAATTTTTATTGATTAACAAATTGGGGTTTTTTATGTCTTTATCCTAACTTAATTGGTGTCTTTAACTAAACTAGGGGGTAGTGGTTGTCTTTTACCTAAAACTAAAGGGGGAAAAGTTTCTTTTACACAAAGTTATCAACTTCTTCATCTTCTGTAACGAGCAGGAGAGTTCTCAAAGCCTCTTCCTCCGACTCCAACACCACCACCGCCAAATTCGCCACCAAACTTCCCGATTTCTGTCCCAATTCAGTCCGAATCCATCAAAGATCGAATCTTTAGCTTCAAGAAACCAATTTCACCCAATTTTGCGACCCAATTTGGAAACGAATTGAACCCGGAGGAGTCCTAATCCTCGCCGTATTTCTTCTCTCTCTCCGCCTATATGAACCCCCCAAACCCAGAGCTTTTTCACACCCAAATCACAACCTCTCTATCGCTCGCTCTCTCTCTCTCCCGTTCGAATCGCGAAACAAACCCAGGCTGGTTTGGAGAACCGAACCCGACCTCCGACCGCCCCTGCTTTCTGACGCCGCCAGCTCCGCCGCCGTCGCCCTCCTCGTCGCGCCACAATTTTGAGCTTTGTTGCCTTGTTAATATGGGTATTGCGTTGTTGTATAGTGGGTTTGTGAAGAGAAACCAAACTGAATTTTAGTGTAGACATGGGGGGATTATTTTGCTCGGTCTGAAACTATCGGGGTACCCAAAGTCGCTTAACAAACTGTGGAGGGAGGTGCTGGTTTATATAGGTATTTTATTCCTTTTGTATTATTGTAAATATATATAGCTATATACAACATATTGTTTTATGAAAAGATTATTTAGTTAATTCTTAATTAATTATCCATAACTTCTAAGCTAAATTTGTTTTTTTTAAATAAAGTATTTAATATTTTCTTTGCTAAAACCTATTTGGGTTATGAGGTACTACTACAAGTGTTATGTTATTTTAAGGTAAAATATCATTCTTTGTTAATTAAATAGTTGATCTTCTTTATTCTAAATAATGGTAATAATAGTAAATTTGATCACCTTGTAAGTTATTTTTATAACTATAGGTATATTTTATAATAATAAACGATAGTCCTCATAAATCGTGTTTTAATAATAGAGGTTGTATTCTTACTTTAGTAAATTTTGGGGAGTTAACAAGGGGTTGATTGCATTGCATATATGACTTTATTTGTGAATGTGTGCTAGCAATATGTTATTTGAATATTGCTAAATTTTTACGTGACGAATTCTCAGATGAAGGATACGTCGAATATTATGATTGATTTGCTGTAACTGCTTTTGTTTGAGGTAAGTAAACATGCCAGACCTAGTGTGCCTAACGCCCTTTCATGTCGAATGATTTTCTTTCCTACTTGTCTCAAAATGAGTTTATCTGCTATGTGCTATTTGAACACTTGATTTCCACTTGTTGAAACGTTATATCAAAAATTTCACTATAATATATTATTCGATGATCACATAAAGTGGAAGAGTTGTGCTGGGTTGTTACTTGGTTACTGTTAGCTTGGTCGTGCTGACTTCGGTCTCTCGTCCAATTTATTTTATTTAAGCCGGTTGCGATGCCCCAGATAGCTCCTTGTACTCACTCTTCTGGCCGCAAGAGTGTTAAGGTGGTTTCGACACTTAAGGTCCTGGATGCTTGCGAGATGGTTGGTTCTTTTTACCCGTATCAACAAATTAACAATCTGTTTTTGTAATTGATGGATCTTAAAGGAAAAATGTGATTTTGAAATTTCCCAATATGGACAAAGAAATAGGAATATGTCTTGTTTTCCTTAAAGTGTCAAGCTTTTACTTCCACAATGCTTAAATTAAAACTACTGCCAAATGTTTCACATTTCGCAGATTGTCTCATAATCTGTTTACATGTCTGAGTGTTTATTTACTCAGTATTTCTATCGACTTTCGAAAACTGTGGTGTTATCTTTTGTTTTCTGCACCACAGGTTTAGGTGGGAGCTTGGCTTAGTGGGAGCGCGACTCATCACATTATCTAGAATTTTCTCGTTTAATTTTCTTAGAACATCTTTTAATAGCTTTGGATTTTAGATTGGATAATGCCCATGTTTGTAGCACGACAATTTGAATTACATTAAGTTTTACTTTAAGATTTTATGGATGTCTAGGTTGGATCCTCTGTTTTTAAACCTCCTTGTATCCGGGTTTAATCTCGGGTACAGAGTCACACCTCTAGGCTTTTGGCAAACTGAACAAGAAAATAATTCAAAAACGGATAAGGAAACAATCCTTAGCCGCCTTGGACCAAGTCAATTTTCTATGCTAGGTATTTAAATCACCAAAACCTAACAAATCTCCACCTTGATTCAAACACCCTAGCAGTCAATCCGATGCTCCCCTTCATCAATCCAATTGTGGATGCGCCTCCCGATCAAGAACGCCTCCACCCAGAACCCGATGTTCCGCAGTCAGATGCGAAAGCCAAATTGTTTTTTCAATTGCCATCCTTCCTTTCAACGAATACGTCAAATTTGGATGCACATCCAACAATTAATTCACTGTGTTCCACCCAAATTGAAATGATCAACCAATCAACCAATTGAATGTACTCCCAAAATTATGGTGTCGAAATACATTACCTATGCGCCACAACAAGCACATAGGCTTGTGTGTCCCAATCAACACACTCCTAATGCACCATGACACAATGCATCTCCACAATATCATCACATGACACTTGATGATGAAAGTGTCTATCAATCAATCAATGTCATGCCAATTGCGCAACCAAAGCACTGCACCAATGCGCAAATCGAGACATGCCCAATAACGCGCCAACAATCAATACATGCCCAATAACATGCATCCAAACAATACGGACCCAATAACGCACTACCAAACCAATCACGCGTGAACACGCGTCAGTTGCTCCATGCCACGAGCCAGTTGATCTGAGTCGTCTCCACCATGACTAGAATCCTCCAAGCGGCCAGAACAAGATCCACGTGCTCAATGCTCCACGCAGGAAGCCCAATTTCCCCTGGACGCCAAATCGCCAGAACGCCAGATGGGCGTGACCGTCATATTTGCGCCAGGAACAATGACGTGCCGGATTTGCTAGATCCCTCACTCATCAGCGAACCCTAACCCAACAACCAGGCACTGATACCATTGTTATAAACGAATGCAGAAGCAAGATACCACTTGTTAGGAATCAAGACGAGCGAAAGAACAAGACGAAGAACAACACAAATATTTAACGTGGTTCACTAGCTTTGAGACTAGCTACGTCCACGGCCAAACGTTTATTGATGAGAAACCTGATTACAATCATTGATAAACCACACATGTCAATAGAAGAGCCCTACACCCAGTTATAAACCTAAAATACTGGTCTGTGCCTAAAGCAACACTCAAACGTTGCCAAAACCGAACAAGGAAATAATTCCAAAACGGACAAGGAAACAAATCTAAGCCGCCTTGGACCAAATCAGTTTACTCTACTACGTATTTGAATCACCAAAACCAAACAGCCACCCCTTACACGTTTTACCACCACAATTGATTATTCCAGTGACAATCTTATACTGACTGATGACAAATTGACAATGGCTAGACTACTAGTGAAATTTACAAGTTTATATGTTGAATGAACAAGCTAAATTAAGAGCCCGTTTGGTATTGCTTTTGCTTTCTGAAACGCTGCTTTTCAAATCCAAAAGCAGTATTTATGTGTTTGGTAAATTTTTATTTTTCTGCTTTCTAGAAAGCAACTGCTTCCCCACAGCAGCTTTTGAAAAGCAGGGGAGGGGTTGCTTTCTACGACCTGCTTTCTGATTAATTTATTATTAGACATCATTATCCATTAATAAAAATTAAAAATATATTATTGTAATAGTATTATTAATTATGTCATGTCTGAAATGGTCGTTTCGACATTTACAACAAGTCTAAAGCACTATTTACCAAACACAAAATGTCAAAAGTGCTTTTCAACAGCAGGTTATATACTGAGTTTACCAAACACTTTTTGTGCAGATTCTCACAGCAGCTTTCTCACAGTGCTTCCTACACAGCAGCTTTCTAAACCGCCACAGCATTACCAAACTAGCCCTAAGAGCTACAATAACACTATAGATGGACGAAAAGGAGCGACATAATAATCCAATAATCACGTTTTTAGATCAAGTTGGCAACTTGTTATATTAAAAAATTAAGCGGGCCTGTCTTTGCATATTCCACTAAATTAGTAAACCCTATTCATGTCTTATCTAGTACAACTTCCGTCTCAACTTCCGTCTCGCCAGAAACTTTCTAGTTAACTTAGGGGGTCACATTGACCGACAAATTTAGCTAACGATATGATACGAAAATATGATGATTCTTACTTATAGATTCTTTTTAACACTATATTTTAAAAAATTAACAAATTTTCGTATCATATCGTTATCTAAACTAGTCGGTCAAAATAATCCCGAAAGTCAACAAGATTCTGACGAAACAGACAAAGTAACACCCTCCTATATTTTAGGGTGATAGCCCAAGTGGTCGAGCATTAAATGCCCCTGTATAAGGTCCCGGGTTCAACCCCGGTTGACGGAAAAAAAAAAAACAATTTCTCAAAAAAAAAAAAAAGGGGCCCTTCTATATTTGGTTAAGAGAAAAACCTCAAATGTAAACCAAATAAATTAAACAAAGTCCATGTAACCATGTTGAATGAACAAGCTAACTTAACAGCACAATCTTACTTGACTGCACGTCCCATGATAATTAATTAACCCTAACTTGGTCGTGCATGCCAATAGTAGCAATGAAAATGCTATTCATGGTTGCAACTATCTTTGATTTTCCACTTATAAATAGAACCAATTTTGTCTCGCTGTTCATATCAATCTCAACAATTCTCTATCTTCTTTCTCTCATACTTAAAATGGGTAAGGCAGCTCTAGTAGCAGTAGCCCTTATCGGTCTCTTCTTCGTCAACTTTGCTGACGGCGCATTGCAGGTTGGTTTCTACAACAAGAAATGTAATGGTTCGGACGTTGAGGCCATCATACGTGGTGTCATAGAGGCGGCGATTAAGAAAGATCCTACTCTCGTAGCTGCCCTCCTTCGCATGCAATTCCATGATTGTTTCGTCAATGTAAGGAAGACATTATTACTAGTGCTTCATAATATTGCTCTTCATCAGATTCTATAATTTTGTTTGACAAAAAAATATTATTTTAATTTCATTTGTTGTGGATGTTTAAGGGATGTGATGCGTCGCTATTACTCGACGGGAAGAACAGTGAGAAAACTGCTGGGCCGAACGGGAGTGTGAGAGGGTACGAAGTGATCGATGCCGCAAAAGCAGCTCTTGAAAAGAAGTGCCCTGGAGTTGTTTCTTGTGCCGATATCATTGTTATCGCTACTAGAGATACTGTAGCTTTGGTAAGTAACTAGACACTTGGATACCGAATTTCGGACACAATGTTAGTCGATTTCTTTGTGATTTTAGTTTTTTATTTAGAAAAATAAAAGAATTGTTCGAGGTATGTCGATGTTTAGAATGATAAGCTTGAAGTAGAAGTTATTGGGTTAATTACTTAATTATGTGAATGTACGCAGAGCAAAGGAGGGAAGTATGTTGTGGAAACTGGTCGTCGTGATGGAACTGTATCACTTGCCAGTAATGTGAATCTTCCAGGTCCTTCCATATCTGTGGCTAGTTCCATCCAGTTATTTAACAGCAAGGGAATTAGCGCTACCGATATGGTCTATCTTCTTGGTAATTCCTTTTCCCAGTCCCAGTTATTTTAGTTCACTGTTTAAGTTCACTGCTTATGTGTCATATTACCATTACTGGCGAGGGGTGGCTTTCTATTTGCCACCCTTACTTTTTCAAAATTACACTTTTACTCCTATTATTATGACTTTTAATTTAAAAAAAAAAAAAAAAAACCTTTAACCGTTACACAAATATTCTAGCAGAGTTCACATACTTATAAAAAATTGCATTAATTTTCCCCCACTATTTTAGTTTGCTGTTTTCAGCTTGATCACTTTTAACCTTTCATCACACTTTCTTAATCTTTCTTGTTGTGTGGTAATATCAGGTGGTGGTCACTCGGTTGGAATCGCTCATTGCAATCTTTTCCAAGACCGTCTCTACAACTTCCGTAACACCGGAAGGCCCGACCCATCAATGGACGTCACCTTACTTGGTCAACTGAGATCCAAGTGCCCTAGAAACGTAGCTTCTGGCAACAGCGTTGACCTTGATCAAGGTGCTGGGAGTCGTCTAGTTGTCGACAATTCTTTCTTCGAACAAATACTATTCGAGCATAGAGGAATTCTTGAGATCGATCAAGCAATAGCTTCGGACAAACAGACTAGGAAAACTGTCTCTACTGCAGCAGGAGGGCTCAACTTTAGTGCCGATTTTGGCAATGCAATGGTTAAGTTGGGAAGAGTTGGAGTTCTCACGGACAACAAGGGCGAGATAAGGAAGTCGTGCAGAGTCATCAACAAGAAATAAGCTGGCGTCGCAAAGCTATGCTGCTTTATGAAAGAGCGGCTTTTCATTTTTTTCGATCATTTGGTGTGTTGGTTTCACATTATTTTGACCTTCAAGTTTTCTATTGTTTTCTGACTATAGAAAGTGGCTACTCTATCCTTGACTAGGGGAGAAAGAGTAAGGCTACCAATACCATTGAATTTTGTCTAATAAGACGGAATCTTTTTTGCTGGCTTCTTATCAGTGAGAGTGAGTAGAAGGGGAATGCCCTCAACACTATAAAACGACTTGGAAACTATGAGCATATATCAAGTTGATTTGTGTAACATTGAGCCAAATCCTAGCTCAAATCCACCCTTATCCGAATTTTCTCTAAATCAACAAAATGTCCACAATCCTCTCTTCTTTTGAAATATTTCCTTGACCTAAGAGTTCGCTTCCCGTTTTGGATGATAGGCTTGACCTAAGAGTTCGCTTCCCGTTTTGGATGATAGGCATGTCATACGGCTAGAATCACCTAATCCATGTGATCCATGAAAGGTGTTAGAGTTATCAGAATTATTATCAATTATTATTATTATTTATTTTTTGAGAGAAAATCCAATGGATTATTATATCAATGGGCACTAAGGCCCAAACCATCATTGTACAAAGTTGCCTCAGCCCAATCGGGTGGTTGGGCTTTCCAAGTTTGTTCATTAACCAAGTCTAATCCTTTCAAAGCAAAAAGATGTGCCGGTTTATTAGCCTCTCTTGGGACGTGAATTGTGCGGTGGCTGTTCGTTGACTGCAGATAATACGCTCCTTCTTCGAGACACCGCTCCACTTCTGTGTTATCTTCTGGGTCCTTCCCCATTTCTCTCTTCTGCATCTCTCTAGCTAGAGAGAGAGAATCTGTTTCAATTTGAACTTGCTTCAAATCCAATTCCATGGCGAGCTTCGCACCCTCTGTAATAGCTTTAGCTTCTGCAGCTTTTGCTGAAAAGGAAAAGGGGATGGATTTGGAGCGACCGGCGATGAAGATACCTCTCTCGTTTCTAACCACTACACCGATTGCTGCTTGCTTTTGGTCCTGATTCCAAGCGGCATCTGTGTTGATGGAGAACCAACCCTCCGGCGGTAATTTCCTTGCCGAAACCGTTGGGTTTGGACAGATCCGAGCCGGTACTTCTTCAGATCTAACATGCATAACCTTTTTGAGTTCATATAGACACAACATCACTTCGGCGGTAATTGATTCAACACTGGCTTTTCTTTGTTTGAAAATTTGGTTGTTCTGACTGTTCCAGATCTTCCACACAAGCACACACATCAGTCGCCTTTGATCACGGTTTTCTTTGATGAAAGTTGTTGGGAACCATACATCGAAAGGCCCTATGATGGATTTGACGAAATCAGTCCCAAAGATTTGTTTCCAGCACTTCTGAGCTAAATCACACTCTAGAAAGAGGTGTGTCTCGGATTCATCTGCTTTCTAGCATAACTCACATTTTGGACTGATCTCTATACCCTTTCTGTTTAAGTTTTTTCCCTGTTGATAGCTCTCCAGATGGGGTACAAAAATTTCTTTGGAATTGTTTGATTCCAAAAGCTTTTCCACCAGTTGATTTGTGGGCTTGACTGCATACCCAGAGGGCTTTTGTCCTTTCTTTCACTTTTCTCCACAAGAAGTTTGTAACCACTTTTGACGGTGTAGTTTCCTGTTTCTGAAAAGTGCCAGATTAGTCTATCTGGGAGATCTATAGACGGGATGTCTATTCTTCTTATATCTTCTCTATCATCTTCCCAAAATAAGGTGGCTAGCATATTTTTGTTCCATTGTCTATCTTCGGTTATCAGATCTGCCACATGAATTGTTTGCCCACTTGTGTTGGGTGTGATTGGTTTGAACTTGTGTGGTCTAAAGATCCACGGGTCTTCAAACACAATAAATTTCTCTCCGTTCCCCAATCTCCATCTACAGCCACTGAGGATCATTGTTTTGCTCGAAATAATGCTTTTCCACAGGTAGGAACAGTTACCCTTTGCCTCAGCTTTGAGTAAAGATGAATCTTTAAAGTACTTGTGTTTCAGAATTCTTGAATGCATAGCATTAGGATTCATGAGTAATCTCCAATATTTCTTACCTAACAAAGCTGTATTGAACAATTGCAAGTCATGAAATCCGATCCCACCCTCCGCTTTACTTCTTTTCATACGTTTCCAGGAGATCCAGCTCATTCTTTGACGGTGTTCGTCCGTACCCCACCAGAAGTTTGCCATCGAGGATTCGATTTTGTCGCACAATCCCACTGGGATTCGGAAGCAGCCCATAGCATAGGTTGGAGTCTCCCTAATCACCGCCTTTAGTAAGACTTCTTTACCCGCAGGAGTTAAGTACTTTTCCTTCCAACTTCCCATCTTAGAATTGACTCTTTCTTCGATACTTAGGAAACTTGAGCTTTTCTTCCTTCCCATCTCGGTTGGTAATCCAAGGTATTTCTCGTGAAACAAATCAACCTTCACCCCGACGAGCTGGCTGAGGTTCTGTGCTGTTTCTAGATTGACATTGCTGGAGAAGACTATCGATGACTTGTCAAGGTTGACCATTTGACCAGTAGCCTTCTCGTAGCACTGTAAAATTGTAGCTAGTGTTTGGATTTCTGCTGTACTTGCTTTAGCAAAGAGCATGCCGTCGTCCGCAAAGAAAAGGTGTGACACTCTTGGTCCTCCTCGCGACGCAGCTGCTCCTGTAATAGTTCCACTAGACATACAAAACGTGGGAGCTCGTGAGAGAATTTCACCACAAAATAAAAAGAGATAAGGTGAGATGGGACATCCCTGACGAAGTCCCCGCTTGGGCGTTATTTTACCTACAACTTGTCCCTTAAAAGAAAAGGAAAAAGAAGTAGTTGTAACACAATCCATCACCAATGCAATCCATTTTGGACCAAAATCAAGCTTTTTCATGACTTTAGCTAGGAACGACCACTCCACCCGATCATCAGCCTTGCTAATGTCCGTTTTTAGGGCCACTACACCATCACGCCCCTTCAATCTTTTCCTCATAGTGTGCAAGATCTCAAATGCCGTAATAATATTGTCAGTGATAAGGCAGCCTAGTACAAAGGCTCCTTGAGTGTCTGAAATAATACTCGGCAGAATCAGTTTTAATCTGTTAGCCATGGTGTTGGCTACAAGTTTATTGATAACCGTGCAGAGGCTTATCGGGCGGAGATCTGCCGGCCTCCTTACTTGCTTCACTTTGGGTATGAGAGCTAGTAAGGTATGGTTGAAGTCAGCTACACTTTTTTCACCATTAAGAATTTTCACCACACACCCTCCTACCTCATTTTAAGAAGCTCCCAGTTCTTTTGGAAGGAAATAGCTGGAAAACCATCTATTCCGGGAGCTTTCAGCGGGCCCATCATCATCAGACTCTCGGTGACGTCATCCAAACTATACGGGCTGTCCATGAGGGCTCGTTGGGAATCCGAGATCTTATCTGTTATGAAGGCAATCATATAGTCCATATCACTATCTTGACGCCCCGAGCTATCAAACAGGTTCTCAAAGTGTTCGGTAAGGATCGTGATTACTTCATGATCATCAGAATGCCACGTGCCATCCTTGTCTTCCAAACCTTTGATTGTATTTCAGGCTTTCCTCGCAGAGGCTTTTTTGTGAAAAAAGGCCGTGTTTCTGTTGCCACTTCTAATCCATTGGACTCTTGATCTTTGGTGCCACATGTCTTCTTCAATGCTTAGTAGTGAGTTGAGCTCCTTTAAGCGAGTTGCGAATTATTTGTTTTGATTCTTCTTTTCAAAATACACAATGGACCGCTTTAGGTAGCGGATTTTCATTTTAACGTTGCCGAAGGTATCGTTGCTCCACACTTTCAGATTCTCGGCACATCTAGTTAGTTTTTGGGTGATTGTATCGGGATCACCTTTCCACACCCTTTGAATTTCAGTGGCACAATCTTCACTTTGTAGCCAAGCGGACTCGAAGAAGAATCTGCGTGGCCCCAAATTCTCCTTGCGTTGGTTCGGTTTGTCAAATCGTAGCTCAATCGGGTTGTGATCCTACGTTGAGTTGACATGATGGTTAACTCTCGCAAAGCCATAAATGCTCCTCCATTTCAAATTAGCTACCACCCGATCTAGCCTTTGACGAATGTCGTCATCGTCATCTTGGTTATTACTCAAGGTGAACGGGTTCCCTACGAAACCGAGATCCTTTAATCCACACTCATCAAGAGTGTTTTTGAAGGGATTAACATAGGTTCTTGTGACTTCCCTGCCTCCTTCCGTTTTCGATTGATTCAAAACATTGTTGAAATCGCCCATTACGCACCATGGGGCATCCCCAGTTGGTTTTAGGCGTCGTAGGACGTTCCATGAATGCCTACGTTCATGTTTCTCTGGGTCCCCATAGAACTCCGTGAAGAACCATGAGTTGTTGTCATCCATCCAGCGGATTAAGCAGTGAATGACATAGAAGGAACGAAAAATTATTTTTACCTCTAATTGATCGTCCCATAAGAGGGCTAGGCCACCACTTCTCCCGATGCAGTTGACGTATCCTCCATTTGCATACCCCACCTTTCTTCGGATCAAATCCATTTCATAATCGATCCGTTTCTTTTCCATTAAGAAAACGAGATTTGGGCGGCAGTCCTTCACCATATCGCGAAGTGCTGTAACGTGGCTGGGGTTGCCCAATCCCCGCACGTTCCAGCTTAGGGCACTCATTGCTCTAGGCGGAGCTGCCTAGCAGACTCCGCCTCTGGTTCATCGATGTTGACTGTGTCCATTTCTGTAGTTTCCACCATTTCTGTGTTGTCTCTGACTGAGTCGGTGGATTCCGCCGTCAGGTTGAGTTGTGTTTCAGCATCCCCCGTCTCCTCATTGCTAAAGCAGCTTCTTTTACCCCCTAAGGCAGCTAAGCCTTCATCCGTCACAATCATAACTGACTTATCGGATTTCTTTCTCTTTGCAGTGCTTGGGTCGTTGGTAGCCTCCTGTTCCTTCCCCTTATCTCTGGCCCTCTCTTTGATATTCAGTATCTTTTTCCTTTTTGGGGTAGCTCGTGCCTGAAATCGGGTATCCTTCGGTATGGAGACCTCATTGATTGGGAAAGGATTAGGCAGCTTACTTGATTTCTGATTAATCTTTTCCAAATTTAATCCTTGCAGATTGAATTTAGGAAGGGGATTATCTTGATTAGTCAGAATCGTTTTTCCTGATCCCCAAGATTTGGTACTGCTTTTGGTTGCCATTTTTGACCTGTTGACTTCCCACCAAATCTTGAAATAGTTCCGAAAATTCCTCCCGCTATTGATTTTCCGGATTCGAAATTACATTTCTGCCCCTCCCCTGTTTTTCGCTTGCTGTTCATGGCAATTTGATCGGTGTTCTTCCTCTTCTCAGATCGCTTGCCTAGAATCCATGGGCCGTATTCACGGGGCTGTTCTTTGTCTATCATCTCACTATGTTTGGGGCAATTGGAAAATGTATGATCGATGAGACCACACCATTGTCAAACTTGTGGGATTCTCTCATATTTGAGATTAACCCAATATTGCTCACCTTCCTCTGTTTTGACGAAAGCTCTACGGCGAAGCGGTCTATAGGATTTGATCCGTACCTTTCCCCTAATGCACTGGTCCTTCTCTTCCCCATCAAGATGGGCAATGACAGTACTTCACCAATTGATGCAGCCACGACTTCACCAATATCTTCATGGATTAGATGAGTTGGTAGGCCAGAAATCTGGATCCACACCCATAGATCCGTAAAGGTTGCCTCTGATGGCTTCTTCTTGATGTCCCACTCTCGCAAGAGCAAGAGTTGGTTATCGAAATTCCACGGACCACCATAGAGTGCTTTCTCCAATGAAGTTTTGGTACTAAACCGGAAAATGAAAGTGTTGGATTCATCAGTCATCACTTTCAAGTCATCCTCCGGGCTCCATATCCTTCTAACAAGTTCTTTCATGTCTTGACCATTGATCTTTGAATCTCCAATGAATCTCCCGATGAGACACAACTTCCAGTCTGCCTTAACCTTCTTGCAGATTTCTTTTCGAACCAACACTTCTGTTTTTTCTTCTGTCGAGAGTTTGATCCTGTCAATCCAGCCGTCTTCATCTTGTTCGATCGCCATTGAAAACCTTTGACTTCTTTCTCTAGAGAGGGTTTCTAGAGAGAGAAAACTTCAATCCAATTATTATCAATTATATTAATGATGGTTTGTTTAGTTTCCAAGTTTATTACGATTAGAGTTAATTTCAATTTATCCCATGTGGTTAAAGGTTTGTGCGAAAGACCCTCCTGTGGTCTCAAATGATGCAAAACGCCTACTTGTGGTTTAGTTTATGTGCGGTTCCGTTAGAACTAACGGAATCCGTTAAAACTCACACTTTAAATATCTACTATACCCTCATTCTCACAGCTATTGCCAAAAATGATGGACAAAATGGCTAATTGCACTTTACCCCCTTTTGTTAATAAATGAAGTAGAGGAGGATGAATATTCAACGACATCATCACTTCCCAAATAGCAACCATCAGTGCTAAAAAGAAGAAAGAAATCAAGGGTAAAAGACAAAAACCACCCCTCGAGTATGGGTTATATACAAAAACATCCCTCGTGTTCGGGGATATACAAAAAGCACCCCTGTCAGTGGACGGCTCCTAACGGCAAGTAACGGAAAACTTTAAAATACGATTTTACCCTCAAATGAAAAAAATATACCCAACTACATAATTCTTTCTTCACCTTATCCTTTCAGTTTCATCCACATCTTCTCATCTAATCTTCTCTCCTCTCTGTCCTCACAATCAACATCTCTTCTAATCTTCTCTCATCTCTCTCCTCACAATCAACAGATTGTGATTTCTCTTCCTCCTCTCTCCCATCACAACCAACGGCGACGGCGACAGAGAGGATGAGGACGGCGACGGCGACAGAGAGGACGACGACGAGGACGACGACGGAGAGGGACGCCCGCGACAGAGAGGACGACGACGGAGACAGAGGACAACGTCGAAAGAGAGGACGACGGCGGCGGCGATGGCAAGGGACGCCAACAGCTTTAATCTGGGTCTTCCTCTTCCACCCCTTTCTTCGATTCGTGCTTCCTCTTCCCATCTGTCTCTGTGTATTTCTCCGGACCCGATTTTGGATCTGTTTCCAGATCCACTTTTTTGCAGAGAGTTGAAAACTGAGAAAGGTGTTGAAGCTGGATGAAGACGATGAGATGGCGTGGTGTCAATAGAGGCGTGGATGAAGACGATGAGATGGGAAGGGATACGGAAGTTTTTGGAAGCTGAGAGGAAGGTTTGGTGAGTGAATGAATTGCTTGCTGGGTATGCGCAGAAATGGGGGAGTTTGGGTCATGTTGTGGTTTTAGGAGCTGGACATCTTGTGCCTACTGACCAACCTTTGAGTTCTCAGAAATTTCAAGATTGGGTTTTGAATAGGGGTTTAAGTGGTGATGAGGTGAGTGAATCATCTGAATAATGCTACATTGGGTGTTTGGCGATCTTTCTTCTTCGCTCTTGTTGTTGTAATTGTCTTGTATCATGTGCCACGAGTATGAATCTGCTTGTATCAAAATATTAAATAAGATATGGCTGATGGAGATTGAACCGCATATGATGAAGCACTGTGGAATTTTGCTAATTTCACTTTCCTGTTTCCGAGTTCAGAACAAGCAAACCGTTTAATTTCATTTCATTAATCCATTTTGGATCTATTTCAAGATCCATTTTTTTCGGGTTTTGGTTATTGATGACGGAAGCAGGTGGTGAAGACGGTGATTTAGATGGTGGGTTGTGGTGCTTTGCCGGTGGTGGTGAAGAACAACAAGAGACATCAAAAAATTAAACACAAAAACACAATAAGGGGCAAAATGGTCATAAAAAGGTCAAATTGCACCCCCCAACTGACTGAAGGGGTGGTGATTGTCTAACTGCCGTCCACTGCAGGGGTGGTTTTTGTATATCCCCGAACACGAAGGATGTTTTTGTATATAACCCATACTCGAGGGGTGGTTTTTGTATTTTACCTAAAAATCAAACTCCATGAACTCCAGAATGAAAAAATAAAACAAAACCACCCTCTCACAATTGGACCCAAATACAGTTTCATAATCAAACCCAGTGTTTTTTTAGCTTCTAGCTATACTTAATTAGGAGAGAGAGAAGAACACCAATATACCAAACAAATTGAAAAAAAGAATCCAAGAAATTAGAAAAAGATAGAAAAAAGTTGATCTGGATGAAGAAACCATATTTTGATGAAGAAAAATAAGGGAATAAACCAATTCTTGGTCGTGACTGGAGAGAAAATGAAAGAGAAAAAGAATGAGTAACGCTGCTTGAAATCGCCGCAGCCTCCAAATCTGGAGAAGAAGGAACAACCAGATGAATAAGAAGAAGAAGAAGAAGAAGAAGAAGAAGAAGGAAGAAGAACGAGGACAAAAAAGAAGAAAAAAAAAAGTGAAAAAGAAAACAGATCTTGAAGAGTGAAGAAGGAGGAGAAGAGGATGCGCCATGGATTCCGATTGAACCCACAAATCAGACTGGGAGACAAGGGAAAATTGAGCCTGAAAATTCCTTCGAATTCGAGAGGAACCCACAAAATATCAGCCCCAAGCTGTCGCGGTTGAGCCAGCTCCGCCCGCCAATCAACATCGCCCCCACCGCGTTGTCCACTATACTCCGCCACCCACCGCCTCGTCTACCACCACCCACTGCCGCGTCGACCGGCCTCCCACCACCGTGATGACCGCTACATCTGGAGAAAATGAAGGGAGGAGAGGAAGAATCTGCGGAGAGAAAAATGGATCAGATTTTGTAGAGAGAGAAAGTAAGAGAAAATGAATGGTCTGTTTAATATAAAAGGTATTGATGTCTTTTCGCCCTCATTAACGGAAACTTACCCCTACCGCACAAAAACCAAACCAAAGGGGGCGTTCTGCATCATTTCAGAGTAGAGGGGGTGTTTCGTACAAACCCCTAAACACAAGGGGGTAAAATGCAATTAACGCTTGGGATTATTAGGGTATTTTCTAAATTCCTATGATTGCTTGCTCACAAAGCTAAATTAGGTTACATTTTCATCAAGTTTAGGTTGTCTACATAAAGGTCATGCTTTCTTTACCTAATTTAGGGATTTTTTAGTTCTTTTTAGAAAAATATCAAAAGGTTGTTTATTTTGACATTGTTAAATTTTTTAAAAAGTTGTAGGTAACTGTTTTTAGAAAAAGGTTGTTTACTTATGTTCTATTTTAGCTCCTAAAAAGTAGATTTAAGGAGTAAAAAGTAAGAAAAGTTGAAGTTAGAAAAAACTAACTTTTTTTAGTCTTATAAAAAGGTAAAAAAGTTACGTTACATAAATTGTAACGAAAGTGATTAGATTAGAACTTTTTTTACGACCTAAAAATAGGTTAAAATTCACATTATTATAGGCAAAGAAAGCAGGGCCAAAAACTCATTGTACTCGCTTATTTCTTTTGAGGGAATACTCGCTTATTTTCATGTTAAATAATATTGTTATTCCTCTTTCTTAATTTCTCTCTGCCATAAAGTTGAATAATATTATTATTCCTATTTCTAAATTTCTCTATAAATGTACTATGCTGAAATTCTCTTTCAAACTCAATATAGGCATGTTGAGTTTGAGGGGGAGTGTTATAGTTATTAGAATTAATATTAATCATATTAATTATGGTTTATTTAGTTCCTAGTTTGTTAGGATTATTAAGGTATTGTCTAGATTGATATGATTGCTTGTACACCAAGCTAGATTAGGTTTCTTTTCACCAAACGTGTTTTTTTTTTTTTTTTTTTTTTTTTTTTTTTTTTTTTTTTTTTTAGAATTACATCATATTGCTGGGTTCGAACCCGGCACCTCATGCAGGGGATTCTAACGCTCAACCACTAGGACTGCAACTCAGGCGAGCTGGACGTGTTGGCACTCTTTCCTAGCCCGAGCCCGGGTTCTATCTAGACTGTCCAAGCTCATTCCAGCCTAGCCCGAGTTAAGAGCAACCTCAGCCGTCCAAGCTCAAATTCGTACAAATCAATTCATGTCGGGCTTAATTCAGGCTAGTACATTAAACTTAATATCTTTCTTAAAACATAAGAGAATAATAAACTGTTGGTGAAAAAACAAATCAACTAGTTCAAGAATAACACAATGAATTAAAAAAAAGCTAATAATCAAAAGAAAAGTAGCAGATTCATGTTATATGCTACATAACTCTCTCAAAATATAATATTTAAGTTTAATGGTCATGCAAATCGGGAAATTCGGGTTAGCCCGTTGTATACAAGGAAATCCTCAAGAGATCTCCAAGTGTACACCACAAGTAGGGAATAAGAACACAGAGAGTTGTAAGGTGTGTGTAGGGAGAGAGTAAGCACTAGTAACTGTGATAGAGAGAGAGATAGTAGGCTATGGTGCTAGACCAGTGTGTCTTGTTGTCTCATTGTGTCGCAACGGAGAGCACAACGATCCTATATACAGTGGGGAAGTGACCGTTGGGGGGTTTAGTGCACCATAAATGGCGGCTTAATGATAGAACCCCCAACGGCACGTTCGACCGTGTAAATAGGAACGTTACGCATCTGCCCGCAAGTATCAGAGACCGTTATGAGATCAGCCGCATTAATGGGATACGTAAGCCTAGGATCTCTCAGTCAGTTACCAGAGGTCGCGCGCAAGCTTGGTTGTCGCATGCGCGCGACGGACCTTACCCTAGCCTCCAAACCACTAAGTCCCTACAAGTCCCGTGTTATGGTGCGCGGGGGCTCTGTCTCTTAGCCCCCACGGGGATCAGCACGGGTGGTGATCCGGTGTGGATGGAGCACAGCTAGGTGTGCTGGATGGCTGCCACGTGGCGGTGATCCTTCTGTCTGGAAAGCAGTATCTACAATAGCCCTCTTTTGCGCGATTGCTACACACTCTTCTGTTGTGCGGTCGCGCAAAATCAGCCGTGCGTGAAGTTCACGCGGACCCTTTTGAATTTTGAATTGGAATCCCCGTAGCCCTCAGTCATAGCCATGATTGCCTAGGGTTTTGGGAAGCGCCGTTTAGCCTTTGATGAAGCGTGGCTTAATCAAACGTCCCCTCTTTTCGAGGCATGGACAACTCAAACGTTAAATATTCCGGATTTCGAAGCATTTTGCTGACTCAGCGGTACCCAAGTTTTGCGACCCTTCGGGGTTAATTTAAACCCTTCTATACCTTGATGTAGACTTTCCTGCCTTACCTCCTTTCTGGACAAAACATCCAATCAAGCACCTGTAGCAATGGCTCCCAAGCAAGCTACTGAAGTTCCAGAACTTCCTAGCGAACTGTGGTACAAAGCCCCCTACCTTGGGGGTGACGAATTTTACGTGGCCACTACTATGGCGTCCCCCTCCAAGCATCCTCGTTGGATGATGCTTTGCAACTTGCCCCCGAACCAGTAAGATCTGATTGGGACGTGATTAACGCCGGGGATGTGCAACGCCTTGGTGTAGAGTCAGGCTTGTACGGTTTCATCGACCATCTCCCGCGGTCCTTCATGGAAGGTTTTGACTGGATGGAGGAATAGACAGAGTATATCCTTTGATATTATGCGGCAGACCTGAATCGTGCTAATATCTTTCACGCCGTTCATGCAACCACGGGTCTCCATATCTACCGTGATAATACCATGCTTCAGGTATTATTTTCCAGGTATTCTAGGAAGACCCACACTTTCATCTTTCTCATCTTGAAGTTACTCCTACCTTGGAGGATGTGGAGGTCTTGCTAAATCTTCCAAGCATGGGAATTGTTGATCCTTTAGCACCTTTGACCGATCCAGATGAGATTCAATTATTTGAAGATATGAAGGTTCTTATAGCGGATATGGGAAGAAATGGCTCAAAATGGATGCCTGGAGCGACCACACCCTGTGAAGAGTTCCCGCGTGTATCCCCCAATCCAAGGAATACTTGGTTAAAATGGCTTATGTACTTTGTTAGAGACTTCGTCGCTCCTTCTGTGGCTCGCGAGTGGCGTGAAAAAGACCCGGAAGCAGTTATTAGTGTCGTAGGAAAGGGTTTTCACTTTACCCTTTGTGGCTACCTCTGCGTGTGGCTGTCGCGCTACTTGATAGACGGGTTTCCTCACGACGGAGTTTTTATGCACCTGCTTTCGCTTGCGGTACGGTTGTCCCTTAGAAAGAAGGTAGCCCTGGGCCCACTTGTACAGGGCTCCTTGTATCACCGTCTTGACTTGGCCGCTGCTCATGTTGAACAGTCGCGAGGCAGAGTCGACGTTTGTACTGTTGTTAACACTGCCTTTCTGTCTCTGTGGGCCTTCGAGAGATGGCCTGGGTATGCCCCAATTCCTGTGAAAGTGAGCCTTTGGAATACTCCTAGCGTCCCTAAAATGTTCCAGAGTCCTCGAGCATGGCGCTGGTATATTACAGAATCTCCTCAACGGACGTTTGCCTTGATAATCGATGACGCTCGTTTCTTTGCCCGTCGACCCTATACTACTCGTTTGAAGGACGAGAACATAGATTTCTGGGAGGAATTGTATCCGAATCAGGATACCACTCTCTCCCTCGAACTCATAAGCCAAGGTGACTGGTCATTCAGCAGATTCGCGAACTGGGTTCGAAGGGCGTTTCTCCCCGCGCTACCTGAGTATGTATCTTATGTCGAGTTTTCGGGTGACTATGAACAAGTTACCGTGCCATACGATCCCGTTCGCGTTATTCCCCAATTTGGATACGACGCGGTCGCTCCTTCAGTGTGGCCCGAACCCATTAACTGGGGTTGTTATGACAATCTTTTATGTGGCAAGGGTGTGTCCTTTCTTTGTGCTGAGCTTCCTTTGATCCGACCCTCGCGCGACAGGAAGGGGCGAAATACCCCAGACTGGGTATCTTTATGGAACTTCCAGACCCGTCTTCTAGTCAACCTTCATGATATTCCATCTCCTAACTAGCTACCCCTATTTTCGACCAACGAGTATCCCTTTGAGGCCCTTCGTAGCCGTGCTGACTGCAACTATGGCTACTTTTCCTTGTTGGCTAAAGATCGGCATTTATGCGCCCAGCTGATTCTTGAGGAGAAGACTGATGTTTCTAAACGTAAATCGTTTACGGCCAAAGCCAAGTATGCTCATTCTTTTGTCCAGGTACGCCCCTATTCCATCGCTTATCTTTTTTACTGATACACCTTCTGTAACATTTTTATTTGCCGTGACTTCTTGCCGTTAGTGCTGTTTGAGGCGTTTTGCGTGTGGAGATAGAAGTATGAATTTTGCTGTTCATATACAAGCCGAAAGGGCAGCCTTATAAGGCTCATCGATCCTTGAAAAAAGTATTGAGCCAGCCATGCCTATGCCTCCTGAGATTCACTTGCTAATTTCTAATGCGCTAGCAGCCTTCCTTAACGGAAAGGGTTTAGTGAGAAAGAGACTCACTCCAGTGAGACACTCAGGCGGGAGCCAAAGCGGTCTCGTGTTAAGACGATTGTTCAAAGAAGCCCGAGGGCCTTAGCACGTAAGAGACATACCTATTTTCTTTAGTAATCGCGTCTCTGTGAAAGTCTTATTCTTCGTTCTTGTAGCAGGTGAAGTTCCGGGCCAAAAGGGAACAGGTGAAATGGTGGTGAGTGAGCGTGTCGGGCCTCTTTTGCGCGTTGAAGGGCAGCACCAAGAGCCACCCATACTTATTTCGACTGGTGAGAAAGAATCTTCCCGAGACTCTCGCGTTGCTCAAAGTGCGTCCCCTGTGGACAACGTTGGCGAGGAGGGTTTTGTGGAAACCGCTCCCCCCAGTCATGATATGATGTTAGGAGAACGTGCTTCCTGCCCCGCGGGCACTACTGCTACTACGCCAGTGTTTGTTTCTAGATGGGACACTTCTTCTTCTAAGGGTACCGGCGCGACTAAACTAATGCCGAGCCTTCCCGACTCTTCTGATTCGGTCTTGGATTTGAAAATTCTTTCCTCCAGGAATCCATTCGAGGTATGGGGCTCGCAGACCGCCTTTCCTATTGCCGTAAGGGAAAATTTGGTAATTCCTGAGGTATATCTCGCACGTGAGGCTAGAGCTTATAACGATCTATTAATCACAGCTGGTGCTAACTTGCAAGCGACATTACCCCTTGCCCCTCTCCAGCAAATTGTCGAAGGAACTGGTAAGCCCGTCATTATTCCTCATTTCATTCCCACATTTCGCGGAGAATCTTATCGTGTTTGGCCATGCAGGTATTGATCAAGCTTGCCTGGAGTGGCTTATGAAAGTCCGACTATCTTTTCCTGTTGCTTTTGCGCGCGTGCTAGAGCTATCTCCAGGAGATAGGGGTAGAATTTTCAAAGAGTTAGCCATTTTCCCGGGAGAGCTGCATCAAGCTACTCCTGCAAGAACCACCCCGGCTAAAGCCAAAGAGTTCCTTGCGAACGTACAGAAACTCGAACAACTTGCAGCGGGAAGGTTGGATTTGAGCTTCCTTGCCCAGTGGTTGACAAGAGTCCAAAAATCTACCAACTTGTGGAATGAGCTTGCCGCCTTTAAAACGGAGACAACAAACCTTGCTGCGCGCAGGGAAGAACTCGAGCGCCAAGCCGAGGAACTGAACGAGGCCGTGAAACGTCATGAGGCTAACAAGGCCCGTATCGCAGAGCTTGCTGCTAACTCTCTCCAGTTGTCAGCAAGGGATTCTTCGTTGAAGGATGTCTTTGAAGAGTGAGGTTGCTTTTGAAGAAGAAAAACGTTTTCTATTGTTCTGTTTTTGCTTTACACCCTGTGTACCCGTGATACCGGTAAAATGTAATATGTGAGCTGAGCTTTGTTCGTGTTCAGCGTTGCATTTCTTTAGACAAAACGTCTGTTTTTCACCCCTTTGTGGGCAAGCATGTAAGTTCCTTTCCTGCAAGCTATAACTTGCTAGAACTCTTATCGTTGTTGCATCGTCTTAGCATTATTGCCTTTCCATTAGAATAGACCTTTCTGCCTTAAGTTCACTGTTTGGGCGCATACTTATATCCCTGCTATCTTATGAGATAGGCTTGCTATCGCTATCATGTGAGATAGGCTTTTGCCCTTATCATGTGAGATGGGGTTGTATTGCTATCGTAAGAGATAGGCTTTTGTCGCTATTGCGCGAGATAGTTTTATACTGCTACCATATGAGATAGCGATAGCGATGGCTAAAAAAGTACTATCCTTAGCCTCTTATGTTAGGAACTTGCAGTGCCCTTTCTTCAAATCCTCCCATATGAGGATCAGATATTTGACAAAAGGGCCCTCATATGGTAGGGATTTTATCAATAATCTGATCCTCATATGGGAGGATTTGAAGAAAGGGCATTGCAAGCTCCTAACAGAAGAGGCTAAGGATAGTACTTTTTTAGCCATCGCATGTTGATTGGTTGCGGGGTGGTAGCAGTTCCATGGCATCGCAGAATGTTGCAGTATACGCTGTCGAAGAATTATTTTACCTCGAATGGTCCTTCCCAATTAGCCGCGAATTTAGGGTGGGCTGCTTCGCGCATGCAGTGATCGGAGGCTCGTAGCACGAGATCACCTACTGTAAAGTCTCTATTCTGGACCGTCTTGTTTTATGCGCGTGCAATCCTCTCCTTGTACTTCAGGTTTGCTCGTGTGGCCTTTTCGCGTTTTTCCTCCAGAAGGATCAAATCATGGTCGCGTTCATTGTTGTACTAGGCGCTGAAAGCTAACCTTGCGGAGTTTGCTTTTACTTCAGTGGGAACAACTGCTTCTGCTCCGTAACATAGCAGAAAGGGGGAAGTCCCAGTGGGAGTCCGAGGCGATGTTCAATATTCCCCAAGTGTCGTTCCTAATGAGTCCGCCCACTTCTTGTGGTCATCTGTGACCATCTTTGCGACACCCCGCGCCTCGCCGTGGGGAGAGAAGCGGGAATGCCGACGCCCCGCGCCCGAGATCGCTCCCGGGTGCGGGGGAGATAGAGTGGTAAACAAAACGAACATCGCATAATTATTTATTACAAACCAGAAGTCTTCCAAAGTGAAATTATACATACTATTAAACAAAATGAAACATTGTCTAGGTGTTTCAATTATTTAAATACTAGATAACTAGGTGAGTCCGCGATTCCCGTTAAGCCGAGCTCCCTTCACCTAGACCTGCGGGGGAAAGAAACAAGACCGCAGTTTTTCCAAAGTCAGCACAAACGCTGAGCAAGTAAACACCCCAACATGTAAATCGGAAAGAGACATATTTTAGTTTAGTAAAAAGAGGAATAATGAGTAAGTAAACAACATATCATTTCAAATGACCAATATAAATTATCCAATTCATCATTTAATATTCCCAATCCAATTCCATTTTTTTCCAAAAATAAACCAAGTCCATCCATCATCCATATGAAAAATCCACATTTAATATTTAGTTGTAGCGGGGAACGAACCAATACAAAAGTATAAAACCAACCATCTCTCATGCAACCAAGACCTTAAGTGTCGACACCCCCTTAAGACTCTAGCGGCCAGAAGGGTGAGTACATGGTGCGACTCGGGGCAATGGCAACCGAGCCAAATATAATAATCACAATATATAGAATAATTGAATAGGGTTCCACCGCACAACTGTTATCACTTTACGTTATTACGTATTATTAATCTCGTGTGACAGTTTCCAAAATAATCAACAAGCAAGTAATTGAAATATCAAGTTAAGCATTTAAATCACAAATCACATTTTGAGACATATAAATCATAAAAATAATTAGACACGAAAGAAGGACGGGCACACTAGGTTAGACATATTTACTCACCTCAAGTAGCACGACAAATGTCACGATAGCTCCTATAGATACACGTAGCCCTCGTCTACGAATCCGTCACCTACAATTTATAATTCCTAAATTAATTACAAGTCTAATTATGCAAGTATGCAAAATTGCTATATCTCCTAATTTTCTCATTTGAAAATATCCCCCTTAACCCCATTAATTAATAGCATAAAACAATTATTTAAATTAACACTTATATTTTCCATATAAAAATATTATAACTCATATAAATATAAACTTGTAAAGTTATTGAGGAATAAAACTAATATTAAGTTTATACACTCTTATTTTATAGAAAATAATAATTTAGTAAACAAACTATTTATTCATAAGTGACTATAAAATTTAATTCAAACTAATTCAATTATAGCTATTTATTTATTAGAAAATATATACACTATATAATAATTAAATATTCAAATAAAATTCAGAAAAATGCTTGTTTCAATAAAACAAGTCATATGTAATTATAAATTATGTTAAATAAATAATTTCTAATATCTATGAAAAATATTCAAGTAATATCAAATAATAGTAATAGGATTTTTTATTTAAAAAGTCTACTTAAGATTTATTTCACAAACTAACTTCAAACTTATTTATTTTTATCAATATTCTCAAAATAATCTATTTTACTCAAAATAATAATTTACAAGCAATTAAAACTATTTAGTTAAATAAACCGAAATATCTAATTAAACCAAATCACACACTTTTATCTTGCTTGTAAAAACAACAATATTTCAAATAAATATAACTCTAGGTAATTTTAACAACTTATTTACTTTTATTTAGTCCAAATAATATATATAATTATTAGCTTATATCATAAATCCAAAATAACACTTTTAAAGTTTATGCAAACAAGCAGTTTGATAATTAAACATGCAGTATACATCTTGCCCTCCACTTTTCAGAAATGACATAAACTACCCCCCTTTATGAACACAAGCATACATCTTCAACCCAACATACCCGATTCGATTTAGAGCTAACAAAATATGATTTTGATGATTGGAAATGAACCAGAGAGTGATTTAAGACTCACCTACGGGAGAAATCGCGAGAAACGGTCAAGAAACGGAGCGGGTCTCGTCTCCGAAGGCGGCGGTCGGCGGTGATGAACACCAACGACGAATTGGACGATGGGGGCTCTGTTTGATGTTGCTAGAGTACTCCTCGGACCTCCAGGAGTGTTTTGGTTCAAACGGGAGCAAGTGGGTCGCTCCGGTTAGCTCGGAAGAGCTTCTCGCCGGATTTAATGTTGGCGGCGGCGATGGTGGCGGCTCGGGGTGTTCTGCAGCCAACTGCTGCTGCTAAGGCTCTGCCTTGGGACGAAACAGAGAGGGTGAGGGCTTGAGATGGTCGAAACAGTGAGAGAGTGAGAGAGACAGAAGTGGTGGCGGCGTTTTGCCGTCGGGTTGGTTCGCCGGAGTTGCTGGCGGACTTCTCGGCGGCTGCTGCTGCTGCTACTGGTGGTAGGGTGCAGCAGAGTGGAAGAGAGGAGGGTTTTCAGAGGTTTAAAACAGTGAGGGGAAGAGGGAGAGAGACGGGTGGCTGGGTGTTTCCCGTCGGGCTTCTCGCCGGAGGTGGCTTGTGGCTTGGCGGCAGCAGCTGCTGCTGCTGGTGGTGGTGTTGGTGGCGAGGCAGAGACGGAGAAGAGAGGGAGAAGAGAGGGCTGCTGTGGTGCTGTGGGTGGTTCGGGTGGTGATGGTGAAAGGAGGGTGGTGGTGGCGATGGGTGTTGTGTGCTGTGAGTGAGAGAGAGAGGAGTGAGAGAGAGAGGTTTTTGGTCTGGTGTTGTTTTGTTTTGGTGAAAGAGACATGTGGGAGGGGGTATTAAATAATGGTTTTGTTACTTGGAGGAGTGAATTTCCTCCACCGCCCCAACCTTTCTTTTTTTTTTGTCAACTAGTTAGTTATGGTAGGGTGTTTTGGGAGTACTAAATTGATGTGTCAATCTAGTGGGTTGGGTACACGTAATTGCTATATTCACATAAACCACATAAAACGCTAAATAAATACTCAAATAAAATACCGGTTTCTATAAAAACTATTATATGAAATTCCCGATTGTATTTTCAACCCAAAAATAATCTAAATCACCACTCGTAATAAAAATTAGATTTTATATTTTTTTCCAATTTCCTAATTTACCCTTCTCAAATAGACGGGGTATTACATCCTTCCCCCCTTAAAGAAAAGCTTCGTCCTCGAAGCTAAATCCACCCATACTTAATAATCATATCGTCTCTATAAAATGCAAGTATATGTCTATATGATGATGCACAAATTATATCACGAAATGTACTAGGGTTAATATGAAATACTAAGATTTATTTGATTAACGTAAGGGTATTAAAGCGAGAGGTTACATCCTCCCCTCCTTAGGGAGTGACGTCCCCGAAACTCAATTTACCTCATTAAATAGGTGGGGATACTTCTTTCTCATTTCATCTTCTGCTTCCCAAGTAGCTTCTTCTGTCTGATGGTTCGTCCACAGCACTTTTACCAATTTAACGCTCTTGGTACGCGTGTCTCTTGTCTTAGTGTCCAGAATCTTGACAGGGTGCTCCTCGTATGTAAGAGACGGGTCTAACTCAACTGGTTCAGGGTCTAGCACATGAGATGGGTCTGGAACGTACTTCTTCAGTTGTGAAACATGAAAGACATTGTGTACTCGTCCCAAATTCGAAGGTAAGTCTAGACGATAAGCAACTTCTCCAATTCTCTCCAAGATGTCGTATGGTCCGATAAACTTTGGGCTCAACGTCCCTTTCTGGTTAAATCTCGTTACTCCCTTGGTAGGTGAAACCTTGAGAAATGCTTTCTCTCCAATCTGGAACTCCAATGGCCTTCTTTTATGATCCGCATACGACTTCTGCCGGTCCTGAGCTGCTTTCATTCTTTGCTGGATTAGTCGTACTTGATCCGTCATAACCTCGATAACTTGCGGACCAATTACTATCGTCTCGCTGATGTCGCTCCAACACAGTGGTGATCGGCACTTTCTTCCGTACAAAGCTTCATACGGTGCCATGCCAATGCTGGCGTGGTAACTGTTGTTGTAAGAGAACTCTATCAAAGGTAGTTTGTCAACCCATGATCCTTGGAAATCCATGACACAAGCTCTTAGCATGTCCTCCAATGTCTGAATCGTCCTTTCTGTTTGTCCGTCTGTAGCTGGGTGAAACGCTGTACTGAACCTTAGCTGAGTTCCCAATGCTTCCTGAAGAGCTCGCCAAAAATGGGATAGGAAATTAGGGTCCCTATCAGAAATTATCGAACTTGGAACCCCATGATACCTCACTATGTTTTTGATATACGCGTCTGCTCTTTGCTCCATGTTCCAGGTGTCTTTCATCGGGATGAACCTAGCTGTCTTGGTCAGTCGATCTACTACTACCCATATCTGGTTGAGTCCATTCTTTGACGTCGGCAAAGCGGTCAAAAAATCCATCGAAATGGAATCCCACTTCCAAACTGGTACGTCTAGTGGCTGAACTAAGCCTCCCATCCTCTTGTGTTCGAACTTCACCTTCTGACACGTTAAACATCTGGCTACGAATTCTGCTACCTCCTTCTTCATGTTAGGCCACCAAAACATCTTTTTCAAATCTTTGTAGAGCTTGTCGCCTCCAGGGTGTACTGAATAAGGTGTGTTGTGTGCTTCACGCATCAATCTCTCCTTAGTTTCTGTACACTTCTGTGGTACGCACCACCTTCCTTTGTAGCGAATGCTTCCATCCTCGTGAATCTTGAAATCGTTGGCTTTTCCTTCAGCGATTTTCTTTCTGATCCTTTCTAGCTTCACGTCTCCAACTTGGTTACTCCTTATTTCCTCAAAGAAGTCTGGTACGGCTGTCATACTGCTGAGTAGGTTCTGCACTCCTCCTTGATCCATTACTTCGATCTCGAGCTTTCTGAATTCATGGCATAGCCATTCTGGCAAGACTATCATTGCGTTCAAGGCATGGCTAGCCTTTCGACTCAATGCGTCAGCAACTACGTTTGCTTTCCCTTCGTGGTACTGGATGCGCAAGTCGTAGTCCTTGATGATTTCTAGCCATCTTTGTTGTCTGTTGTTCAGCTCCTTCTGTGTGAAGATGTACTTTAGACTGCGGTGATCGGTGTAGAGCTTACAAACTGCTCCATATAAGTGGTGTCTCCATATCTTCAGCGCGAAAACTATTGCTGCTAACTCTAAGTCGTGAGTAGCATAGTTTTCTTCGTGGGGTTTCAGCTGCCTTGAAGCATAGGCAATCACCCTTCTATCTTGCATAAGTACACATCCTAGCCCTTTCTTCGATGCACCGCTGTACACTTCAAACTCGCCAGAGTCATTTGGTAGAGCTAATACCGGTGCTGTAGTCAGCTTCTCCTTCAGGGTCTGAAATGCTTCTTCACATTTGTCGTCCCAATGATACTTCACAGTCTTCTTCGTCAGCGCTGTCAGTGGTCTGGCAATCTTGGAGAAATCCTTCACGAATCGCCTGTAGTAGCTTGCTAAGCCAAGGAAACTTCTTATCTCGGACACATTCTTTGGCGTGGGCCAATCTTTGAATGCTGAAATCTTTCCTGGATCCACTGATATTCCCTCTTTCGAGATGATGTGTCCCAAAAATGGAACACGATTCAGCCAAAACTCACATTTGGACAGTTTAGCATACAACCGTTCTTGTCTCAGAGTCTGCAGCACTTCTCTGAGATGTTCCTCGTGCTTCTCCTCGTCCTTAGAGTACACAAGGATGTCATCGATAAAGACGACTACAAAACGGTCTAGGAATGGCCTCATCACTCGGTTCATCAGATCCATAAATACTGCAGGTGCATTGGTTAGACCAAAAGGCATTACTGTGAACTCGTAATGGCCATACCTCGTTCTAAAGGCTGTCTTCGGGATATCCTTCTCGGCTACCCGAAGTTGATGGTACCCTGACCTCAGGTCAATCTTCGAAAAGACACTAGCCCCTTGTAATTGATCGAACAAGTCATCAATCCGGGGTAGAGGGTACTTATTCTTGATGGTTGCATTGTTCAACTCACGGTAGTCAATGCATAACCTTAAGCTTCCATCTTTCTTCTTTACAAAAAGCACTGGTGCTCCCCAAGGTGAAACACTTGGCCTTATGTATCCCTTCTGTAGGAGTTCTTGCAGTTGATTCTTCAACTCCTTCAATTCAGCTGGTGCCATCCGATACGGTGCTTTTGAGATCGGCGCGGTTCCTGGTGCTAAGTCTAGAGTAAACTCCACTTCTCTTTTGGGTGGCATTCCTGGAATCTCGTCGGGAAATACGTCGGGAAATTCCTTCACGACAGGTATCTCTTCCAGCACATTCTCCTTCTTGGACACATCTTGGATGTAGCACAAGTAGGCAGAGTTCCCTTTCTTCACTTGGTTGACTATGGTCATTGCTGACACTAGTCTAATACAGAGCTCCTTCTTAATGCCACGATAAGAAATCTTCTCACCGTTGGGTCCTCTTAGCCGAACCTTCTGATCGTAACAATCAATAACGGCTCGATACTTGCTAAGCCAATCCATCCCTAGGATGACGTCTATGCCTTTGAGATCGAACTTAATCAAATCCGCATGCAGGGTATAGGCTAGAATTTTGACTTCTACTCCTTCGAATATAGTGTCACATACTGCTATGTGGCCAGTGGGTGTTGCTACTGGGATAGATTTTCTAGCAGACTTATTCAAACTCAATTTCTCAGAAAATGATGACGATATGAATGAGTATGATGCGCCATAATCAAATACTATAAAGGTTGGGTGCTCATGGACAAAGAAAGTACTCGTGACAATTCCGTGAGCGGCTTCAGCCTCAGTCTTAGTCATGACTGCAGAATCCTTCCAACATTGGCATTCTGAGTTCCAGATCCTCCTGCTCCAGCTCCAGTGTTCACATTTCCTCCATGACCAGCGTTGTTGTTGCGATTCTGAGCTCCATGCTGTCCTGCATTTCCCTGGTTGTAGTTCGGCTGCCTTCCATAGCCATCTCCCTGGTTGTTGCGGTTTCCAGGGTTCCTGTTCCCATATCCGATCTGCAGGATTGGTGGTTGCTGGTTCCCATGCTGCTGGCGATTTCCCAGATTGTTGTTCTGGGGTTGCCTCTGATAGTTCCCTCCTTGGTTTCCTTGCTGGTTCCCGCCTGGTCGAGCTCGACATTCATAAGCACGATGTCCCTTCTTGTTGCAGTTGTGGCAGATGACCAAGTTCCCCATACAGTCTCTTCCTGGGTGGTTTTGCTGACATCTCTTGCAGATGTAGCGACGAACTGGCTGAGCTACTTGCCAATGCTGGTTCTGATGGTTCCCTCCATTGTTTGGCTTCAACTTCTTGTTACTGCTGCTACCTCCTGCTTCAGCTGCCTTGCGTTTCCCGCGAAACTCATCTTGCACCTCCTGGACTTGCCACATATCAGCTGCTCGATCATATGCCTCGTGCAAAGTGTCGTAAGTCCTGCTACGCATGATCTTCTGCAGCTGGAGGTGTAGTCCCGAAATGAACTTGTTGATCTTATCGTCCTCACCGGGTACAGTGTGGCCTGCAAACCTCAGCAGCTCTACGAACTTTTTGAAGTAGTGCGTAACTGAGCCGTTCCCTTGCCTCAGATTGTTGAACTCATTGCACTTCAGTCTCTTGACATGTGCAGGGTAGAACCGGGTCCTAAGAGCAGTCTTAAAGGCTTCGCAGTTGAAATTGGGTCGATCCAGCAAGACTTCTTGAGAGGTGGTCCACCAATCATCTGCGTCATGTGACAGATGGATGATGCCGCAGTTGATTTTCTCATCATCAGGGCAATGCACAACCCTAAGCAGCTTCTCGAAATGTCTGATCCAGTTCTCTAATTCAACGGGATCTTCCTTCCCACTGAATTGGCGAGGATTCAGATCAGCTATCTGCTTGGCATAGCTTTGCCTTCCACGCTCTTCATTACTGACTACTCGGTCCATGATTTGCGTCATCTGGGCCATTTGTGCAGCTAGTTGTTCCACCGTCGGTTGGTTATTTCCTGCAGCTGCCATTTGTTCTTGGCTAACTCTCCTGGTGTAGTAGCGCAGGGGTCTATCAGTCATATTCCTACACTATCACCTATTTTATTATTATATATTTTATCACAGATAAATAGTTAAAATGAATTATTTCATGGTTTGCATGGTATCCTCTTCAAATAGCGCGTATATTCCATCTAATAAATCAAGCATATAATTTTTTCTCCACATAATCAGGTAAAAATGTACCAAAACATATATCTCATGCTTCAAACCAGCCAAATCATATATCACAAGTCTCAAAACGTCATTCCAAGTTGGAAATGGACCTGGGTGGGTGGGACATCAATAAAAAAAATAATACTACCCATCCCCCAAGCGGCTTGTCAAATTTTAATTTCCTTATCCTATATTCATTTTAAATTGCCCTACAGGTTTTAATTCATTTTTGGATTGCCTGCTCTGATACCACCTGCGACACCCCGCGCCTCGCCGTGGGGAGAGAAGCGGGAATGCCGACGCCCCGCGCCCGAGATCGCTCCCGGGTGCGGGGGAGATAGAGTGGTAAACAAAACAGACATCGCATAATTATTTATTACAAACCAGAAGTCTTCCAAAGTGAAATTATACATACTATTAAACAAAATGAAACATTGTCTAGGTGTTTCAATTATTTAAATACTAGATAACTAGGTGAGTCCGCGATTCCCGTTAAGCCGAGCTCCCTTCACCTAGACCTGCGGGGGAAAGAAACAAGACCGCAGTTTTTCCAAAGTCAGCACAAACGCTGAGCAAGTAAACACCCCAACATGTAAATTGGAAAGAGACATATTTTAGTTTAGTAAAAAGAGGAATAATGAGTAAGTAAACAACATATCATTTCAAATGACCAATATAAATTATCCAATTCATCATTTAATATTCCCAATCCAATTCCATTTTTTTCCAAAAATAAACCAAGTCCATCCATCATCCATATGAAAAATCCACATTTAATATTTAGTTGTAGCGGGGAACGAACAAATCCAAAAGTATAGAACCAACCATCTCGCATGCAACCAAGACCTTAAGTGTCGACACCCCCTTAAGACTCTAGCGGCCAGAAGGCTGAGTACATGGTGCGACTCGGGGCAATGGCAACCGAGCCAAATATAATAATCACAATATATAGAATAATTGAATAGGGTTCCACCGCACAACTGTTATCACATTACGTTATTACGTATTATTAATTTCGTGTGACAGTTTCCAAGATAATCAACAAGCAAGTAATTGAAATATCAAGTTTAGCATTTAAATGACAAATCACATTTTGAGACGTATAAATCATAAAAATAATTAGACACGAAAGAAGGACGGGCACACTAGGTTAGGCATATTTACTCACCTCAAGTAGCACGACAAATGTCACGATAGCTCCTATAGATACACGTAGCCCTCGTCTACGAATCCGTCACCTACAATTTATAATTCCTAAATTAATTACAAGTCTAATTATGCAAGTATGCAAAATTGATATATCTCCTAATTTTCTCATTTGAAAATATCCCCCTTAACCCCATTAATTAATAGCATAAAACAATTATTTAAATTAACACTTATATTTTCCTTATAAAAATATTATAACTCATATAAATATAAACTTGTAAAGTTATTGAGGAATAAAACTAATATTAAGTTTATACACTCTTATTTTATAGAAAATAATAATTTAGTAAACAAACTATTTATTCATAAGTGACTATAAAATTTAATTCAAACTAATTCAATTATAGCTATTTATTTATTAGAAAATATATACACTATATAATAATTAAATATTCAAATAAAATTCAGAAAAATGCTTGTTTCAATAAAACAAGTCATATGTAATTATAACTTATGTTAAATAAATAATTTCTAATATCTATGAAAAATATTCAAGTAATATCAAATAATAGTAATAGGATTTTTTATTTAAAAAGTCTACTTAAGATTTATTTCACAAACTAACTTCAAACTTATTTATTTTTATCAATATTCTCAAAATAATCTATTTTACTCAAAATAATAATTTACAAGAAATTAAAACTATTTAGTTAAATAAACCGAAATATCTAATTAAACCAAATCACACACTTTTATCTTGCTTGTAAAAACAACAATCTTTCAAATAAATATAACTCTAGGTAATTTTACCAACTTATTTACTTTTATTTAGTCCAAATAATATGTATAATTATTAGCTTATATCATAAATCCAAAATAACACTTTTAAAGTTTATGCAAACAAGCAGTTTGATAAAATACACTCATCACCCCCAACTTTTCAGAAATTAAACATGCAGTATACATCTTGCCCTCCACTTTTCAGAAATTACATAAACTACCCCCCTTTATGAACACAAGCATACATCTTCAACCCAACATACCCGATTCGATTTAGAGCGAACAAAATATGATTTTGATGATTGGAAATGAACCAGAGAGTGATTTAAGACTCACCTACGGGAAAAATCGCGATAAACGGTCAAGAAACGGAGCGGGTCTCGTCTCCGAAGGCGGCGGTCGGCGGTGATGAACACCAACGACGAATCGGACGATGGGGGCTCTGTTTGATGTTGCTAGAGTACTCCTCGGACCTCCAGGAGTGTTTTGGTTCAAACGGGAGCAAGTGGGTCGCTCCGGTTAGCTCGGAAGAGCTTCTCGCCGGATTTAATGGTGGCTGCGGCGATGGTGGCGGCTCGGGGTGTTCTGCAGCCAACTGCTGCTGCTAAGGCTCTGCCTTGGGACGAAACAGAGAGGGTGAGGGCTTGAGATGGTCGAAACAGTGAGAGAGTGAGAGAGACAGAAGTGGTGGCGGCTTTTTGCAGTCGGGTTGGTTCGCCGGAGTTGCTGGCGGCCTTCTCGGCGGCTGTTGCTGCTACTGGTGGTAGGGTGCAGCAGAGTGGAAGAGAGGAGGGTTTCCAGAGGTTTAAAACAATGAGGGGAAGAGGGAGAGAGACGGGTGGCTGGGTGTTTCCCGTCGGGCTTCTCGCCGGAGGTGGCTGGTGGCTTGGCGGCAGCAGCTGCTGCTGCTGGTGGTGGTGTTGGTGGCGAGGCAGAGACGGAGAAGAGAGGGAGAAGAGAGGGCTGCTGTGGTGCTGTGGGTGGTTCGGGTGGTGATGGTGAAAGGAGGGTGGTGGTGGCGATGGGTGTTGTGTGCCGTGAGTGAGAGAGAGAGGAGTGAGAGAGAGAGTTTTTTGGTCTGGTGTTGTTTTGTTTTGGTGAAAGAGACATGTGGGAGGGGGTATTAAATAATGGTTTTGTTACTTGGAGGAGTGAATTTCCTCCACCGCCCCAACCTTTCTTTTTCTTTTTTTTGTCAACTAGTTAGTTATGGTAGGGTGTTTTGGGAGTACTAAATTGATGTGTCAATCTAGTGGGTTGGGTACACGTAATTGCTATATTCACATAAACCACATAAAACGCTAAATAAATACTCAAATAAAATACCGGTTTCTATAAAACTATTATATGAAATTCCCGATTGTATTTTCAACCCAAAAATAATCTAAATCACCACTCGTAATAAAAATTAGATTTTATGTTTTTTTTCCAATTTCCCAATTTACCCTTCTCAAATAGACGGGGTATTACAATCTTACTCAGTATCCATATCAGTGTTTTACTGGTTGCTTCTGCCTGTCCATTTCCTTCTGATAGTAAGGCGTGGAGCATACCAGCCTGATGTAATATTCCATCAGTTTCTCTCCGACCTGACGGTTGACGAAGGGAGTGCCATTGTCAGACAGCACAGTGTTGGGAATGCCAAAGCGGTGAATGATATTTTCTTCGATGAACCTGACCACTGTCGCCGCATTGGCTGTCTTGAGCGGGACTGCTTCCACCCATTTAGTGAATTGCTCTGTTCCTGTCAGGATGTATTCATTCCCTCTTGAGGGGGGTCGTATCGGTCCAATAAAATCTAGGGACTAAGTATGAAATGGCCATGGGGTCCCTAGCGCATGTAGATCAACCGCGGGAGCATGCACCAAATTACCATGAAATTGGCATTGCGGGCATCTTCTGACCTTTGCGCGACAGTCGGCCTCCATGGTCGTCCAGAAGTATCCTACTGTTAAGAGTTTCGGCATAATTTTGCACCCCTTGGTGTTCTACCCGGTGTGACATTTCCATGACCTCTTGGGCTTCCTGTCCATGAAAGCATTTGAGCAAATTTCCATTGTGCCCCTTTTGCCATAGTTTGTTTTCTTGGAAAACGTATCTGTTGGCCTTCCTTTTGAGCTTTTCGGCTTCCTTTCTGCTGTCAGGCATAGCTCCCCCTTGAAGATAGTCGATTAACAGTTGTCGCCAATCGTCCTCTATTGCAGCAATTTCCTGGGTTGCTTTGATCAAGGCACACTTCTCGCAGTTGCTTTGTATGATGGCGGCGAAATACGACATTTGCGGCCAGTATATCCCATACCTTTGGGCTTTCCTGTAGATGGAGATCTCATTGTCCCCACAAGCGTTTTGGTGAATCTTATCCAAAGTTGTTTGGCCCTCCTTTTCAGTTACACACCTCATAAGGATACCCCCGGGCCCTTTATGATAAAGCAAGCTATCATGTATGCAAAATCCATTGGTAGAAACCCATGTTTCTTTGTTGGTTCCATCGGCCATCGGGTGCAGAATAGGTTGCCTCCAGTCCGAGTCTTCTGGAGGTTCTTCTTCGCATAGGTCTTTTACTAATGATGGAACTGAATTCACCTCAATCGATATCTTGGCAGGGCATTTATCTGAACTGATCTTTGACCCTAAAGTGTCCGATGCATCCGCGTGACGATTGTCAGATCTGGGAGTGTGCTCGTACTTGACAGACTCGAAATTTTGAACCAGCTTCTGCACAATTGACCGGTACTTTAGTAAATCTATCTCTTTTAAGGCGTATTCTCCCGAGGTTTGTTTGACAATAAGTTTTGAATCTCCCATGATGAAGAGGCTCTTGACCTCCAAGGCTCTAGCTGCAAGGAGTCCTGCAATCAGGGCCTCATATTCGAATTTTTATTGGTCACCGCGAAGTCCAGTTTCGTGGACATCTGGATAACCTCCTGATCAGGTTTGATGAGTACTACTCCAATTCCTCCCCCCGATCTTGTGGATGATCTGTCAAACTGCAGCTTCCAGTATTCATTGCTGATGGCGTATATTTTAGGTCCTTGAAGCTCCTCTGGCACCAGCTCGTGCCTCTCATCTGGGAACTGTGCCAACAGATCTGCCAAAGCTTGTGATTTGATGGCCTTGTGCCGCGTGCATGTGATATCATATTAGGAAATGGTCATGTACCACTTCGCGAGCCTTCCTGAGGGGAGTGAGTGTCCCAGGAGATATCGTATCGGGTCGTTCTTCGTTATAACCACCACTTTATGAGAAGCAAAGTAGTGTCTTAACTTCTCGATCGCGAAAAATAAAGCCAAAAAATTTCGTTCCATGTCTGTATATCTTGATTCTGCTTATTGAATCATGCGGGAGATATAATACACCGGTCTTTCTTGTCCCCCAAACTCCTGGGCCAGTAATGCTCCAATCGACCTTTGAGTTGAGGTGAGGTATAATAGCAGAGGCGCTCCCAGTTGTGGTGCAATCATAACTCTTGGTGATGTCAGCAGTCTCTTCAACTTTTCAAATGCGACTTGATGTTCCTTCGTCCAGACGAACGATGCATTCTTTTTGAGCAAATTGCTGAAGCAGAAGGTTAGCTCTGCAATTGCCGGTATGAACCTTCGCAAGTAAGACAGCTTCCCTAGGAATGCTTTCAGCGTGGTTTGGGATTGTGGTGCCGACAGATTCGTGATTGCTGAGATCTTGGTAGGATCAGGCTCGATTCCATGCCTGTGAATCACACAGCATAGGAATTTACCAGAGGTTACCCCAAATGCGCACTTCATAGGGTTCATCTTTAACTGAAATGCGCGACATCTGTCGAAAACCTTTCTTAGATTTTTCAAGTGTTCTTCCTTCTTCTTAGAATTGACCACCAGATCGTCCACGTAGAATTTGGCTTCTTGGTGCATCATGTCGTGGAACAGTGCCATCATTGCGCATTGGTACGTGGCCCCTGCGTTCTTTAGTCCGAACGACATGACTGTGTAGTTGAAGACTCCTACAGCTGTTATGAACGCCGTTTTCTTCGCATCCTCAGGGTCCATCTTGATCTGGTTGTAGCCAATGAATCCGTCCATAAAGCTGAACATCTTAAGACCAGCAGTGGAGTCGATCAAGAATTCCACGTTTGGTAAAGGGAAATCGTCTTTTGGGCAGAACTTGTTCAGGTCTCTGAAATCTACACATATTTGAAGGCTTCCATTTTCTTTAGCGCGGGGACTATGTTTGCCTACCAGGTGGGATGATGGTTAGGTTCTATGAACTTGGCCTTCAGCAGTTTGATCATCTCCTCCTTGATTTTGACATTGATCTCTGGACGAAAATTCCTCGCGCTTTGCTTGACTGGTTTCGATCCTGGGATGACATCCAGACGGTGCATAGTAATTTTTCCGGCCAAGCCCCGACATTTCATCGTAATCCCACGCAAACACATCCTTGTGCTCTTTCAGTAGCTGGACCAGCCTTTGTTCTTCCGTATCACTAAGGTCTGAGCTCAAGAAGACAGGTCTTTGTTTTTCCTCGCCCAGGCTGAGGAATACCTCCTTAAGTTCCCGCTTTTGTGGATTTGGGCGATATTCCATGAACTCAGGTGCCTCTTTGACTTCCTCGACCAACGGGGCTTCCTATCTTATAGTGGAGACTCCTGATAGCTTGCAAGCTTGCGTGGAGACGCCCGTGACGCGATAATACTTCCTACTTTTGGGGGGATAATCCGTCATCCGCTCTAGGTGTGGCCCGTATCCTGTTGCAAAGTGTGGACCCGTTTGCTTGTTTTAGGGATGTCCTCCCACGCAGGCCGCTTTTCCTTAAGATCTCGTGTTAATATTGCTTGAAGCGGTGGCAGGCTCTGAATGTCCTCCCATCTGGGCAGAGGAGTTGGTCAAAACGGGGCCGGGAGCGGCCCATCCTCTATTTTCGTGAACCAGACTGCTTCAGGTAAGTGTGCCTCCAAAAGATTGAAAGGATTCACCGAAGTGGGTATCGTGACCACACCTCCTTTTCAGATAGCCTTCACCACCTGATGGGTCGTCGAGGGTACAACGTCAAAGCGTTGAATCCATGCTCGCCCAATAATCATGTGGTAATCCGTCTCAGCCTCAATAACATGGAATTTGGCGGAACAATTTATCTGTCCAATTCGGATTCCCAAATTGATCCAACCCAAAGTCATTATGGAGCTGTTTCCAAACCCTGTTAAGGACAATGGCCTCCTAACCATCTTGTGCCTGGGAACCCCTGCCATGTCTAGGGTGGCCAAAGATATGACGTTCACCGTTGCCCCACCATCGACAAAGGCTCTTTTGAATTCAACGTGGTTGATCGTGGCCGTGACATATAATGGCCTCTGATGATTTGCACTAATCCTTTTGTCAGACTCATCGAATGTCATGATGAGCCCCTGTGGTCTGGGGGCTTTGACCGCTTCGTCATTTGTGGTAAGGCATTTCTCTCCATACCTTTCTGCTACACCTAGAATTGCTCTCATCACCCACTGTCTACAGCCCTCCGAAAAGCTCATCTCATCAAAGAACCTGACGAGTTTGATGGGGTCCTTCCTTCGTCCAGTTCGAGCGTCTTCGCCACATTCCTTATTCTCATAGAGTTCCGAGACCACAGGGACTCCCGCTTCTTCGATGTCTGTGATCGAGATCATGGCGATCTCTTGGATTCTTGTCGCGGAGAAGGGCTGCCTGTAACACCTTTGGCTAATTTCTCAACAACTAACTGGTCCTTTGCTATCAGCTCGTACATCCATCCATCTGAGTTTTCTGCCTTCCCTAGTTGGATGGGAGACTTGCCCGTGGCATTCGCACCATTTCGGGTCCCGGAGTTGTTCTCTGGTAGGTCTGTGCTGAAATGTCGGCAAGATTCCGTCTCGTCGCCACTTTTTGCAAAAGTCAATGGCGTCCCCGATCGATATGGATAGGGGTGGTTGCCCTTGATCTGTGAACCGCCGTTGTTTCACGGGCGCAGATACCGTGTGCATATTGGCGTCTCGTGATCGTTTGAATCCGCCGTCTTTAAAGTCGGGGTCCGTCGGCGCACGCCCTCCACCGTATCTTTTCTTCATCCTTTCTACTAGCGGCTCAATGTTCCTGGTGCAGTCAATCAACTTTGAAAAAGTGGGCATGTTTAAGTTAATCAACATACCTTTATACTTGTCGCACATGCCTTGCAGACATATTTCGACCAGACGACTCTCCAAAACTTCGTCGCTGCATTCCAAGGACTTGGCCCTGAACTTCTTAATGAAGGGAACGCCTTCTTCGTCGGGCTTTTGGTACATCTGGGAGAGGTGGATGGTGGTGACTCGTTCATCCATCTGGAAGAACTTCTATAAAATTTCTTTACCATGTCATCCCATGTCTTCACAGACCCGCTTCGAGGGCTCTGTACCACTTATATGAAACGGTTCCCAGATATTTGGGAAAATCGCGCATGAGTAGCTGAGCATCAGCTGCATACGGGCCCATCACATCCATGAACCTCATCACGTATTCGTGGGAGTTTCCACTCATTTCATCGAACTTGTCCCATTTGGGCGCTTTTTACCCAGCGGGGTTTGGCATCAGATAGACATCCCGCGGAATGGGAGGCGCGCTATCTACTTTTGGAATGAAAGTGTCCACGGAACTCTGATTGGCGATGATACTGTCAATCCTTTGCTCGAGAGCCGCCATGCTAGCAGGTGTTCCTCCATAGGACGGAGTTGTTGGCCCGAAACTCAGAATGTAGGGCATACTGGGATTGTAAGGAGGTGGAGGTGGAGGCCCGTGGCTTCCTAGGGCTCCGATTGCGTATAGAGACGATGCAGGGTACGCAGCGGGGTTCCCCGCCGTTATGAAGGACGAGCCTGATGAGAACGACGGCGTTTGACTCGCCAGACCACCCGAAAAGGAAGTAGGGGCGGCAGAAAAATGCACTATCGAGGTGCCTATTGAGGTAGACACCATCCCTGGTAGTGAAATCAGCAGCAGCGGAGAAGAAGTCCTTGGGGCGACATTCTGAGCCACCTTTCCCAAGATTGCCATGATCTGAGCAATCTGCTCAGACTAAGCTTCCATGGCTCGGGCTTGAGTCTGTATCGTGGCTTGGAGCGACTCTAAGTAGGGTTCTACCTCAGTGACAACCGGAGCTCGAGTGTTGGGAGTGGTATTAAGCAGTCCGTCCTCTCCTGAAGTTTCCTCATGGGATGGAGAACGATCTCCATGGCGGATGGCTTGGTCTGAAGACATTGTGGGCAGATTTTGGAGTTTTTGAAGGTGGATGTTCACGTCAGGTTCACCAAGATGTATACAAGGAAATCCTCAAGATATCTCTAAGTGTACACCTCAAGTAGGGAATAAGAACACAGAGAGTTGTAAGGTGTGTGTAGGGAGAGAGTAAGCACTAATAACTGTGTGTGAGAGAGAGGCAGTAGGCTATGGTCTGAGCAATCTGCTCAGACTAAGCTTCCATGGCTCGGGCTTGAGTCTATATCGTGGCTTGGAGCGACTCTAAGTAGGGTTATACCTCAGTGACAACCGGAGCTCGAGTGTTGGGAGTGGTATTGAGCAGTCCGTCCTCTCCTGAAGTTTCCTCATGGGATGGAGAACGATCTCCATGGCGGATGGCTTGGTCTGAAGACATTGTGGGCAGATTTTGGAGTTTTTGAAGGTGGATGTTCACGTCAGGTTCACTAAGATGTATACAAGGAAATCCTCAAGATATCTCTAAGTGTACACCTCAAGTAGGGAATAAGAACACAGAGAGTTGTAAGGTGTGTGTAGGGAGAGAGTAAGCACTAATAACTGTGTGTGAGAGAGAGGCAGTAGGCTATGGTGCTAGACCAGTGTCTTGTTGTCTCATTGTGTCGCAATGGTGAGCATAACGATCCTATATATATTGGGGAAGTGATCGTTGGGGGGTTTAGTGCACCATAAATGGCGGCTTAATGATAGAACCCCCAACAGCACGTTCGACCGTGTATATAGGAACCGTTACGCATCTGCCCGCAAGTATCGGAGACCGTTATGCGATCAGCCGCATTAATGGGAAACGTAAGCCTAGGATCTCTCAGTCAGTTACCAGACGTCGCGCGCAAGCTTGTTTGTCGCATGCGCGCGACGGACCTTACCCTAGCCTCTAAACCACTAAGTCCCTACAAGTCCCGTGTTATGGTGCGCGGGGGCTCTGTCTCGTAGCCCCCACGGGGATCAGCACGGGTGGTGATCCGGTGTGGATGGAGCACATCTAGGTGTGCTGGATGGCTGCCACGTGGCGGTGATCCTTCTGTCTGGAAAGCAGTATCTACACTCGTCGTTTAATATTTGTGCCCAAGCCCGACCCTAATTGCAATTTGGGTAAAGAATTTTTGTCAAGCCCGTCCAAATTACTAAAATTATATGTTCGTGATCTATTTTAGTTCGAGCTGGGTTCGGGTTGGTCGGTTTCAACCCGCCCAAGTTGCACCCCTATCAACCACTGAGCTAGCACCCATTTGCTCTTTCCACCAAGTTTAGGTTGCTTGTATAAATGATCAGTGTACTATCTTATTTTCAAGTTGAATAATATTGTTATTCCTGTTCCTAAATTCCTCTCTTCTATAAAAGGATTGTTTGGTACTTTGGCAGAGTAGCCACATTCAACATATTCAACTATGGTCGTGCTGGGCTGTTCACGAAACTTGATTCTAGCCAACTCCTCAACAAGGGCTGCAATGTATAACACTCGCTTCAGGAATCTCTAGCATGTCCTCCAAACCACAAATTGTTAGAGTAACTGGACAGTAAGGGTAAATAATCTAAGTATAGCGCAAGGACTAGAATGTTAGACTAGTAAAATTGGAGGCCTATTTAAGTAAATGCACTACGAGATTTTTTCTTATTTAAATGTTGGGTTTGTCTCGAATTCTGCGCAAGAAGAATGGGTGTGCCTCGTGTGTCTGATTATTCCTCTGAGAAGATGATCGTTTGGGTTCCATGGACTTTCTTAACCTCCTCTTAGTATATATAAATATGGGTGCTAGCTATTATTTTAGATACAATTCAACTCATGAGTGCCATGCATCATTAGTGTGTAGGAGAGTCGGAAAGCTTGTAAAGTGAATGGTGGGTGTACAATTTTTGTACTAGTGAAATATTCTTTCTCGTCATGTGCATGTTGGAAACTTGCCAAAGAATGTAAAATTTCTTGTGTTAATTTATTTTCTTGTTCTCATATATCGCGTGTTCGTTTCGCGTTTGATTTTCCGTTTCGGAGGATTTTGATGTAAAAATCCCAACAAGTGGTATCAGAGCCGATGTCATGATCCGTGTTACACATGACTGGTAGCTTTTCTTCGAATTTATAATCTTGGCATGTTTATCTACATATATATGAGAAATTCGAGTGATTTAGAAGTTGATCGGAGAAATTTTCTGTTTGAAAAGATTACAATGAGCTTTATGCGCTTTATTGCTAGTCTAGACCATTTTCATGCATAATTTGACGTTATTTGGAAGATTTAATCGCTTGGTATAATTTTTCTTGTTGTTTTTACAGAAAATGAATCTTGGAGCTTGAAATAAAGCATGATACGAATTTCAAAAAGAAAGAGAGATCAAGAGGAAGCAATGTTGGAGAAGCAAAAGCGATCACTTTATACTCATTTGATCATATCTTGAGATCTACTCATAATTTTGGAGTTCAACTAGTGAAAAATGGAAGTAGATTCAGTCAGGTTTTCACCGATAGATGGTGGAGTAAAAAGAAGTCCGGAAAAAGGGGATTTGTCCATGAGAAGTCAGTTTCAGAGAAGCACCTCGTAGGAGCTAATGAATCAGCTCGCACGATCTGATTTGTTTGCCAATTTTTGAGAATTCAAATCGCGCGAGCTAAAAAATGGGCTTTGAATTTTGCAGGAGTTGAATCAGCAAGTTGGAGCTACTGGAGCAACTTGCATGAGTTGAGGCCAGCTCGCTGATTAGAGGTCAACTCCTACTAGTTGCTGGGGTTTTCTTTTATGGGCATTCACGGGAAAACATGCTATTTTGGTAACTTCAAGGCTAGGAAATGTCTTGCTGTGTATAGAAATGACCTAGGGGCTGGAGATAAAAATCAACATATGAAGAAGGCACAGAGCAGACCGGGAATTGACATCAAAATCGAGATTCATGAAACGCGAGGCTTCAAGCGTTCAATCATTCTTCTCTACTCTTAATTTCTTTTTAGCATGATTTTTTTTTTTGTGTTAGAGAATTATTTTATTCTATGAAGATTGTTGTTCGACGTCCTCAGTAAATTCAAATGCGACAATTGGTAACATAGCAAAGTAGTAAATTCAAATGCGACAATTGGTAACATAGCAAAGTTTGCCTTGTTCAATGGCCGGTGCGAAGTTAGTAGTGAGAGATCCCTGTTGACGTTGGTCGCGTGTTGGATTATTTAGAGGAAGAGTCGCAGGAGCTGCCTGATATAGTTCGAGATATATGCAAGGATATGCAGTGGCGCAACCTCGTACCTGATAGGAGATCCATCAACAAAATCACATTCGTGGCTTTGCCCATGAACATCTTGTGTTACATTTTATTGTTCTCCTGAAGTTGATTCATCATTGTTGATGAATGATGAATAGTTTATTGAATTTGAAGAGACTGAGAAAGATAAGAAAATTAAGAATTTTGATGAAGAGGGTAAATTAATTGGTGGATAAATTCAAGAAGTTGTTCATACTGAGTGATGTGGTAATAAAAGACAGAGACAAATTTTCAAGATCTTACAGAGGAAGATGCTCCAAAGTCGAAATTAGCAACGATTATCAGTATTGTGTGTGTGTTTTATTATAATTATTATTATTTTTTTATTTTTTATTTTTTATTTTTTATTTTTTTATTTTTTACTGGTGTGTCAAAAATTATATTATCCTCCACCCTTATTAGTTGTAATGTACACAAGTTAAAATATCAAGAGAAATTGTAGATTTGACGACTTTCTACGTTAGGGGGAAAATGAAGATCAATGGCAAGAAGTTCGCAACATGTCTTATTGTTTTGTTTTAGAGGGTTCAGTTTTCTACACTGAACCTGAGGTTTTTGAAGAAATGGTGGATGATGTAAGACTATGTGTATGGAAATTAATGCTCAAGTCAGAAAAGCAATTTCTCGCAAAACACAAAATCAAGAGCGTAATTGAAAGCGTGCAAAACTAGGGAAAACTACACTTTTTTCCGAGTAGAAATAACGTTTCGAAGAAAACTCTGGACTTTGTCACGAGCCCTGAACTATTCTGATCAAAATCATCCGTTTGAGCAGTCAAATTATAATTTTTAAATTTCCGGTAACTTTATCTTTATCATTAAATTCATGTACTCTCATGTTCGAGAATTTATTTTACTTGACATAGATTGTCGTTTGACTTCCTCTATCGTTATGACTTATGACTCTGTCACTATTCAAGCGATGTTAGCCATACGACATATTGATCTTTCTTCTTTATCAATAAATTTTTGTATTCTCATGTTTTACAATTATTTTTATTCAATATATTGTTGTTTGACATCCTCGATCAGCTTCGATCAGCTTCGATTGATTCATTGACTGATTCATTGGCCCAAGACATCCCAAATAGACTATAGAACATATAATTTTTTTTTTGTCAAATATATAACATATAAGGAAACACCCCAGAAACTACCAACGTTTGCCGCCCCAATTTGTTTCTTAAATCTCTCAGCCGCCTTTCACTTTTGCCTCCTTTGACTTCAAGTCATCTTAGCAACAAATCTCCGCCTTGAATTGAATCATCTTAGCAACCCTAACATGAACCGATGCTTCTCTCAAATAATCAACCCCAAAAGATTCGTAGATGAATGAGAAACCCTCACGTCACAAGTTGCTCCAACTTCACCAAGTTCCTACAACAAGTGCCCCCAGCGATGCTCCAACTCCCGTCGAGTTCCTGTAATCGAAACCCTATCGATGCTCCAACCCCGACCGAGTTCCTGCAATCGAATTCACTGTTTATTGTTCCAACTCCCACCGAGCTCCTCGCAACAGAATCCCCCAACACGTTGCTCCAATTCCCACATAATTCATGCAACGTTTTGCGAGATTGCTCCAATTCTCACTGAATTCCTGCAATATCGCCCCCTTGCACGTCTCACTCGTTCCGTGTCCCTAGTCAGAGACTCCCCCATGCCAAGTTCGCCTCCTTGTCAAGAGCATGGATTCCATGCCTCCAAAGGGGCCTAGAGAATGTAGACCATCCTTCAAAGTACCCTCCACCTGCAGCCAAATATGCAGATCCTGAGTTCCTCCTTCATCCATCGATGTCTCTTTTCTCTACCGTTTGAACAACCTTCACAGTAGCTTCCCTTGGCGGCCCTCATCGCACCGAAACCCTGACTTTCCGAACCCCCATACGCAGCTCTGTGCCGCATCCTCTCTTGCCGAGCCTCATACTCAGCGGTGCTTGTATCCGCACCCCCATTTTCAGAGGCCCATGGCAACCATGAATCTTGCTGCTTCAACAAAGAACGTATCCCGATTCACCACCTGTGGTTGTTTCTCCCTTTGAACTTGTCGATCTTGATCATCCCCCTGTCATCTTCTCTGCAACTCCTAGTCTAGAAATGTAACCCCGAATGCGTGCTCCACCTTGGTCACGAAACCCCTCGCTATGAATTTCACGGATGGTGAAACCCTAGCTCTTTAGCTCCATCTTGATCTTGGAAAACCGAACCCCAAACTTTTGAGCTCCCCGTGGATTGCTGGACCCGGCTCTAATACCAATTTGTCATGACAAACCCCCTGCAGAAACGAGCTTTGATACCAATGTTGTGATCTGGAACAAGTAAGAGAACGATAAAATCGATGAACAAGAACACACCCGATGTAACGTGGTTCACTAGCACGATGATAGCTACGTCCACGACCCGAAACCATTTTTATTAGAGAGAACACACAGGAATACAACCCACAATGTTTAGACACAAGATAGGTCCCTTATATATACATGTATGACCGACTTATTCCCCAAGACATCTCAAATCGACTATAGAACAGATAAGAAAACAACCCTGAAACGACCAAAGTTTGTTGCCCCAATTTGTTTTTTAAATCTCTTAGTCGTCTTTGACTTCAAGTCATATATATTCAACACCGCTAATATTGATTACGTAAATATCTTAAATACTAACATAACTTTCGTTAATTTTCAATGTAAAAGGGGGGGGGGGGGGGGGGGGGGGGTTGTGGGGGCATGGCCCGTGTTGCATTAAGCACAGGTCCGTCCTTGCATTCATTTATGATGAATCTAATATTTTGGAAAGAAAAGTATTACAACTATATTGTCAATTCCATGAAAATGGCATACACGAAGTAGCCACCATGTCTTATCTAGTCTAAGTAATGGAAAGGCTAATTTTCTATATTTTGCTTCTTACTTTTGTTTGAGGAATAATTTAGCTTCTTACTTGATTGCACGTTCATAATAAATTGGCAACACTTATGTCGTGCAAACCATTCCACTAAAAGTACTGACGACTTTGACACTTCCTTCAATTTTCCTTCTTATAAATACAAGCTAAATGTGTCTCAATTCTTCAGAGCAAGCTTATTGATCTCTCTCAATATACATAATTCACATACCCCTTCTTTCTTCTTTTTTTCCTTTTCCATCTCCTATCAAAAGATGGGCAAGGGAGTCCCCTTGGCAATAGCCCTAATTGGGATTTTCTTTGTCAGCGTTGCTCATGGCGCATTGACGGTTGGTTTCTACAACGGAAAATGTAACGGTTCAGATGTTGAGGCCATTGTACGTGGTGTCATTGAGACAGCGATAAAGAAGGACCCGACTCTTGTGGCTGCCCTCCTTCGCATGCAGTTCCATGATTGTTTCGTCAATGTAAGAACCAAATTAACTATTACATAATTTTTATCTTTGTCGATGATAAGAAAACATTATTTATTTCAAATAAAATAATTTGTTGCTTGTATTTAAGGGATGTGATGCATCGCTACTGCTAGACGGGACTAGCAGCGAGAAAACTGCTATTCCAAATGGGAGTGTGAGAGGGTACGAAGTGATCGATGCAGCTAAAGCAGCTGTTGAAAAGAAGTGCCCTGGAGTAGTTTCCTGTGCCGATATAATTGTTTTGGCTACTAGAGACACTGTATCATTTGTAAGTACCGATACAATATTTGATACGTACTTTAAACGGTAAATTAACATGACAAAGTTGAAATCAATTAAATCACTAATTTGTTTGATGTACACAGAGCAAAGGTGGGAAGTACGCTGCCGAAACTGGTCGTCGTGATGGTACTGTATCGCTTGCCGCTAATGTGAATCTGCCAGGCCCTTCCATATCAGTGTCTAACTCTATCCAGGCATTTAACAGCAAAGGACTTAGTTCAATCGACATGGTTTATCTTCTGGGTAAAAAGCTCCCTCTTTAGTAATTTTCTCTCCAAAATGAATTCGTAGTAACAATTTATCTTTTTTCAGGAGAGTAACAAGTTATTCAAAAACGTTAAATTTTTATTTGGTTTGCTGATTTCAATTGTGTTTCCTATAAAAATATGACATAGGTGGTCACACTGTTGGTATCGCACATTGCGCTCTTTTCCAACCCCGTCTTTACAATTTCCGTAACACCGGAAAGCCCGACCCGTCAATGGACTTCCAGCTGGTGAAGAGCTTGCGGATCAAGTGCCCGAACAACACGAATTCAAACAATTTCACTAATCTAGATCAGGGCTTTGGAAGTGCATTAGCTGTTGACAAATCTTACTTTGAGCAAATATTATTCATGAAAAGAGGTATTCTTGAAATCGACCAACAATTGGCTATAGACCAACGAACTAGGGGCACCGTGGCAAAGGCAGCTTCTGGGTTTGACTTCAATGCCAAATTTGGTGACGCCATGGTTAAGTTGGGCAGAGTTGGAGTTCTCACTGACACGAAGGGTGAGATACGGAAGTCGTGTAGAGTTGTCAACAAGAAATTGATACCAAGTCTTCTTGGATGATCAGGGCAGCACTCAGCTATTTACAATGATTTCATCGTGGCGTTTTGGTTTCTTCATTCACCGTTTCATTGGTGGCGTTTTCATTTCTTCATTGACCATGTTTCGTCGATTTCATTTGACAATTCTTTGACGTTTAAGTCTTGTAGTTTTTCAATTTAATGATTCACGGTGAAGTGAATGAGTTGGAGAGTTGAATGTTTGCAAGTGTTCCTACTGAAATGATATGTCAAGAAAACAATTGAGGTTTTACTAAAGTTATGGTTTTCTATAGTGGGTTTTATTCATTTCTTTTGAGTTACTCAACGCAACCTAACCGGACTTTTCCCACTAAAACCGGCCGGCTAAATGAAATTATACCGACAGAAACCTCTTCGGTACAAAGAAAATTTGAACTTTAAGGCCATGTTTGGAGTTTGGGGAATGGGATGAAAATGATGCAGAAGAGAAAATAAATAAAGGAAAATCACATTTTTATTTGAAACTAGGGGATTGCCCGAGCCCGAGGGCACTACCAAAAAACACGTTTCATAATCGATCTTGTTGGAGGAGAAGATAAAAAATGGCATTCCCGTTAATTTACGTAAATTAATCAAAGAGAGAGGCTAAATTTTCAAGTAGTGAATAGTTAAGTGGGTAGTTAAGTAGTGGATAGTTAAGTGGGGGTAGGTGGGATCTAAGGGTTGTGAACGATTTAAGGCATCTAAAGACTCAAAATCTATAAGTTAGTTAAATCATGCTCTTTTATAGAATAGACTAGAGTATTGCCCGTGCCCGATGACACTATCCCTAAATTGGATAATTTTTGAATTTAGATGTGTTTTTTTTAATGAATTTAGAAGTGTTATACAAAAATTATATTTACAAATGTGGTAAAAAAAAAGAAAAAGAAAAAAACAACTTTCAAATATGGGATGAGCATTACGTAAGAATCCCTCACACCCTATCTCCAATTAGTTAGGGATGTAGTTGATAAAAATCACTCTCCTATTAGCTAGAAATGTCTAAAGAGAGTGGTTAGGGATGTCCAAGGAGAGTGGGTAGTTAGAGATGTAATAAGTATGTGAGATCTAATGGTGGGGATGAAGTTGATTTAATCTAACCGTTGAAAAAATATAGTTAGTTAAACCATGCTATTTTATAATATAGATGGGAAATGAAAAGAACAAAAAATTAGAACAAAAAAAGTAGGAAAATTTAAGGAGCATAAGGGGAAAAAGTTTCCGCCCAAATCGGTCTGAAAATGGGGAGAAAATGTTGGCGAGGAGTTTGCACGTATCCAGACTTCTACATGTTTCTAAGTTCCGATCATTTCTCTCCTTTTAATCACCATCCTTGCCGGCAAGAAAGATGGCGATGATCAAGTAGCAGAAACGACCAATCGGGAAGGAGAACTGCTAGGAGAAATCCTCTCCAGGGATTAGAAAAGTTCAATAATCAAAGCTGTCAAATTTTGTCCACAAGCCGGACAGATACAAATGAAAACGTAAAATTATGTCAAAAAGGAGTTTGCACGTATCAAGACTCGTACGTGTTTCTAAGTTCCGGTCGACTTTCTCCTTTTAATCACCATCCTCGCCAACAAAAAGCTGGTGATGATCAAGTAGCAGAACCGACCAAACGGGAAGGAGAAATGCTAGGAGAAATCCTCTCCAGGGATTAGAAAGTTCAATAATCAAAGCTGTCAAATTTTGTCCACAAGCCGGACAGTTAGAAATGCAAACGTAAAATTATGTCAAAATAAAAAAATATCAAAATTGGTCCAAAACGTTAGCCCTATTCAAAGGAACATGTAGGAAAAAAATTTGACGCAAATTGGGCTAAAATCGATGTCCTAAATCCTAATTAAATACCATATATTACTACAAATAGCAAACAATAACTAGAAACATTCATTTGACTGGTGAAATGGTGGAATTTGAGGAAGAAGTTGGACGCCGATTGACTGGCGACTTAGAACCGCAAGTGCACGGTGTCAATCGTAGTTTCCTTGGAAAGTCCTAGGTTAATATCGAACTCACAGGACCCAGGGAGATGAGATTAGTCGTATTCACAATCGTAGTGCCAAAGTTGTTTTGATAAGCTCTAACGACTCATCCAAACTGCATTGACATTCTGTTTTTTCAAACCATGATGGTTGATATTGGGTTTGATTAAACGGTCTGAGCGGGTTGGCGGTTTGGGTGCGCACTCATATCCGGTGTGTAGTTCAATTTACTCAACAATCCGTACCTATTGCCGATATTAGTCTACGGATTGATTTTCTTTCTACGAGTAAGACATATCTTCTCGAGAACACGAATGAAAATCGTAAACTACCACAAATAGATCCATAAGTAATCCCAAAACACATACATCAATCAAAATCCCTGAAGAAATCAGCACGAAAAGCACAAACTCTAGGTACCCAAAGCGGTCCTATAAGATCGTGGAGCTATTCATAGAAATATTTAAAACCAAAATATTTAAGTTCATGTATGATAGATAGAATGGAAAAGTAAACAAACTCGGTAACTCCATATCGTAGTAATGAATCCCTCCTCCACTGTCTCTGTTACATATGTGATAGTATATGTCTTCTCCTCCCCAATCTAGCTCTCCAGCCTTGCTTTCTAGCTCTCTCCGAACTCTCTTCTAAGATGTGCTCATTTGTATTTATAATCTCTTGGAAAAATTCCCATCTTCAACTCTTGAAAATCACATTTTGGCACCAACATTGCTTATGTCCGCCAATTCTCGCCGCGGCGAGAAATATCTCACCGCGGTGAGCTCAATATAAAATTTCAGCTAAATGTCATCTCGCTGAGGTGAAAAAAATGTCGCTGCACTGGGCATTCTTTGATCTGCGTCCGGGCCTTCTTCTCACCACAACGAAATTTCCTTGCCGCGACGGCAAATTTCTCCTGGAATGTCACCCTGGTGGAAAATATTAGTCGTTGTGAGCCTTTGTCTCCACGTTTCTTTCTTTGTTTCCTTCCTTGAGCTCCAACTCCGTCGTATTTTTGCTCCATTTTTCGCAAAATTCATCTGCTACGACCCGAATCACTAACAAACATACCCATGATCATGTCAGCGGGATAAAATGGATCAACTATAACTTGAAATAAAGTAAAAATAATTGAAATGTGAAACTTCTCTATTAAATTTTCTCAAGGGTAAAATTTCTCTAAAATACATCAAATTAGCCAGAATTCACTCAAAACGTGCCGTAAACACCCTAAAAATAAGAGAAAAATAGTTAATATTCACAAGTTGTCAAATCCCCCACGCTTAGGGTTTACTCGCCACGAGAAAACTAAATGAATTAAGAAAATAAGATCCGTCTCCAAAGAACGATTTTTCCGTCTTCCCTACTTGGGGTACTTTCCCCTGACAACGTCTCGACTCAATGAATCGAACATGACACATGCAGCAAGATGCAAACGCAAATTCGAACCATGTAACTTAGAATCTCTAATGCAAGCTCTCTTTTTTCATAATCTTAATGCATTCAAAACCGAAAAACACCCCTTACATCCTCCACCAAAACAACTCCCGCAAACGGGATGAGAAACGAGCCAACAATGTACTTTATTTTGCCTGATTCCTAATACTCCTAAACAAAAAGTTGTGAGGGCTTACATGCCTATTTCCTTTAAGGATCACAGGCAAGTAATCATAACATGATTAGGGTAGGAACATGTGTACATTAGTTTGTGTGGCCCTTCGTATAAATACAAGTTAAATGTGTCTCAATTCTCCAGAGCAAGCCTTTTGATCTCTCTCAATATACATAAAACACAAACCCGCTCTTTCTTCTTCTTTCCCTTTTCCATCTCCTATCAAAAATGCGCAAGGGAGTCCCCTTAGAAATAACATCAGAAATATAATTTGCAGAATTATTACCAATACTACCTATACTAATGATATTGCATTTGACTTTGTTCGCCAATGTGATTGTTCCTCCAGATTGCTCTTTAAGATCCGTGAATAAGGACTCTCTTCTACTCATATGCTTGCAACCAATAAATAGAATCCACTTTTTATCCATCAAAGCTTTGGTGACAGCTTGCAAAATTCAATCAATGCCTCAACAGGCAAGTAGACCAACTCTAGAATTCGGATTCTTATTCAGAATCAACCATGTTAGGTGGTCTGATTCTTTTAGGAACCCAAATTTGCCTCACTTGTCCCTTAAGCTGATAAGGATAAATTTTCCTCATAATATGAGGTTCGGTACTTCTAAAGGGGCAAGTTACCTTTACATGTCCAATTTTTCCACAGTAATGACATTTTGGAGAATGTATGTTTCCTGCTTTTACAAACGTAGTTTGGTTTTTCTTTTGAAAATTTAGATTGTAACCAATTACACTTTTGTGTACAGAACGCAAACTTCCTCCAAGCATGAGATTGAGGTTATGTCCAGAGCTTACAAACTTTGATAAAACAATCTTTGATTTTTGAAGTTTCTCTGTCAAAGAAGTGTTTTGCTGTTCTAAATCATCTGAATGATGTTATAGATCATCAAACTTATCAGTTAAAAGAGTGTTTTGATCTTCAACTTCTTTGAAATGTGCCTTCAAAGATTTGAACCTGCTGTCCAAGGCTTTGTAGTCACTGTCAATTTTTTACTTAGAAACTTCAAGGGTTTTATTGTGAAAAACTAAGCTCAAGTTTCCTTTTTCTTGCTCATGAACCTTCACATTCAAAGATATAATTTAATTTCTTTAACTTTCCTCATCAAAAACATACTTTTGAGAATTTCAGGTAGAACATCAGAAGGACTAGCAAGACGATTTTTTATCATCTCCTCAATATTCTTGTATGGACCATTTTCTTTGACGTTGATTCCAACTCCTAGAAGCTTGCTTCAATCCCTAAATGGATCGTTGTAGCTTACATACCATATTTGCATGCTATGTATTCTCAAAACCCTCAGGTTGTGTCATATATGCATCCTCGAGGAGGTTTCCATACAGAAGCGCTGTTTTTACATCCATATGCCAAGTCTCATAGTCGTAGTAAGCTGCAACCGCAAGTAGGATTCGAATGGACTTGTTCATCGCGACTGGGGAAAAGGTTTCATCATAGTCAATACCATGAATCTGTCTGAATCCTTTAGCCACCAGTCGGCCCTTATAGGCAACTACATTGCCATCCATGTCATTCTTCTTCTTGAAGACCCACTTGCACCCTATGGGCCGAACCCCATCGGGTGGTTCCACCAAAGTCCACACTTGGTTGGAATACATGAATTCCATTTCGGATCTCATGGCTTCAAGCCACTTCTTCGAGTCTGGCCCTTTAATGGCCTCTCCATAAGTAGTAGGCTCATCTCCTACGATTAATACGTCATCGGGCTCAGTACCATACCTCTCTAGCTCATGACGTACCCTACTCGACCTACGGAGTTCTTGTGTTACTTGAACAGGCTGTTTCACAACCGTTTGTGGTCTCTGTTCATGTTCCATTGTCAAATCAGTGCTTTGTGGTTCTTGAATTTCTTCAAGTTCTACAGTCCTCCCACTGGCTCCTTTAGAGACGAACTCTCTTACTAGGAACACGCCAATCCGAGCAACAAAAACTTTTTTCTGGGTTGGGTTGTAGAAATAAAAATCATTTAGTTTCCTTAGGATATACCACAAACTTAGACTTGTCTGACTTGGGTCCGAGCTTGTCACTTTGTAAACGCTTTACATAGACGTCGCTGACCATATTTTTAACCATATGCAAGCCACACGCGCACCAACCACGCCAGATGCCCCTCGACAAGGGACAACCTTGATATACGCCTGGAGCTCAAACGACACAATGGGACGCCTCCCAGTTCATATCTCAAAAGGTATCTATCATTAGAGCATGTCCCTAAAACGATATCTGAAAGTGTGTAATGTAGACAAAATACAGGACCTAAATACTCTAGAAGGGGGGGGGGTTGAATAGAGTATGGAAACCTTTTGCAAAACTTAAAGTTTAACAGGATAGCTTTGTGTGAAACTTGAAATCTCAAGGCCTTGAGATTTTGTAAACTGTCTGAAACTCACTCAGGCAAAAATGTAAGCTTCAAGGACTTGAGCTGTGAACAATTCTAAACAGCTTTTAAACCCTAGTTTGATTTGAGTTGTGTGCAGCAGATAATAATTAAACAGAAAAGTAAAGAACACAAAGCAATTTACAGAGTTCAGTCCCAATGGACCTAATCTCTGCCTGAGGGATCTAATCCCACCAGGATTGGGCAAACACTTCTTATTACTCACACAGAAACAGCCCTAGATCTTCAAGCCTAAGTGATTTCCCTTACACCTATACAGCTTGTGGTTCCAAACCTATCTAGTTCCAGCTACTAACTGTTGAGCTAACAAGAACCTCTTGTTGTTCACTTGAACAACCAACCACTAGGTTAAGTGAGGTTTAAGATAATATAGAGATACACAGATGAAGTACAAATGAAGAACACATAATAAAGATAAGCTGTTGAAGCCTGGAAGTGTTCTTCAGGAATGACTGAATTGATTTGAGCTTCAGAAGTCTGGAATGAAGCTTGAATGATTGTGTGTTTGAATGCATGATCTCCCACGAATTTGTCACACCTCTCAGAGTATTCTGCAAGCCTCTCTATGCTTCAAAATTCAAACCAGTCTTTTTTATCCACAGCTGTAACTGATTGAGAGATTTTAGGATCTCAGTTCCTACAATTTCAACTTAAATTCAAACAGCTTCAAGTGGATATCCGTTGGAGTTTGTTGAGATTTCTCTTGCACGTTTAACAAACCTGCAACAGCAAAGAAACACTGCAACAACACAATCCAAACAACTAACAGTACTGAGGCTGTTTGGTTATACAGTTTCTGATAAAACTGTTTAATAAATTTAGAACATTAATCTGCATATCCTCTAGAACAAATAAGATATGAAAAACAAGTTTAAGAAACTTAGAAGTGAGTAAATAATCACAATACTAAGAGTCATAACCTGCAAAAAAGAATCAATCAAGTTTTGTAAAAACTGTCAGTAGCTCAAGGCATATCTCAAGGCCTTGGAGCTCTAAACCTGCTTCACAGCATTTCAAAATTAAACCCAGATAACTTTGATTCTTCCTGTTCTGATCATCTGCAATTGTGTTAGATGTATAAATAGTACAAACCACAAATATATACCATAAACCACCGATTTTCATAATCAGATATCCAATTCTTCAACACAAAGATGTTAGAACACATAGCAGAATAAGCAATCTCAAGGCTTTGAAGTTCTGTCAATCTCAAGGACTTGAGATAACTAACAAACCTTTGCTGCTAATGTCTTAGCCTTTTGTCTTTGATTAGCCTTTTACCAATTGTAGATACTGCTTTATGACATGGCAGATCTAGGCCACGTGGCGACCATCCAGCACACCATATTGTGCTCCACACACACAGGATCACCAGCCGAGCTGATCCATGTGGGGGCTGCGAGACAGAGCCCTCGCATACCACTGCACGGGACTTGTAGGGACTTGTGGTTTGGAGGCTAGAGTAAGCCCTGTCGCGTGCGAGCCAAGCCCGCGCGCGACCTTTAGTAACTGTTTTGAGAGATCTATGGCACGAGCTCCCTAGACCCGGTCAATCCGGTCAAACCCGGTCAACCTCATAACGGTTCCGGTACTCGCGCACCACGTGCTCTAACGGTTCCTATATACTCGGACGAACGTGCCGTTATGGTTAAGCCAATTAAGCCGCCATTAATGGGCGCATTAACCACACTACAACGGTCACGTTCTCCAGTATATATATATCGTTGACCTTTCCATACAAAGGAGAACAACACTGCCATACGCGGAAGCTCTGCCAAACCTCTGTCTCTCTCTCAGACATTGCTACTGACTTACTCTCTCCCTACACACACCCCTATTCTTCCTGTGCGATCCCTGATCCACTACGTACGGTGTACACGGAGGTCTCCCTGCCGGAATCTCTTGTGCACATTTTGGTGAACCCGACGTGAAACTTACCAGCAAAAGCAACCATGTCTCAGGAGGATGATGTCAGCAACCGGTCGCCTTCCACCGAAACTCCCTCGGGAGACGAAGCCCGCCGTACTCCGACGACTCCCGGCGAGGCACCAACCTTGGAGTCTTTGGACGCCACTGTCCAAAGTCAGGCAAAAGCTCTCAAGTCTCAATCTGCGCAGTTGGAGCGGATCTTGGCCGTTCTGGGCACCCTTGCGCCAAATCCTCCACCAGGTACCGCCATCCCTCAGGGAGGAGGAACCCCTACCGCTCCAGGATTGGGAGTGTCGGCCACGCCTCCCAACCCTCATCTGCAAACTCCACCATCAGCCGCACAGCTGCCTTCGGTCCAAGGGTCAACGGCGCAAATGCTACCCCCTGCCGCTCACGCCTCTCAGCCCACGACTTTGGCGTCTAACCCAACTTTGCAGTACACTCTGCCTCCACCAGCGACGATTTGGGGAAACGCGGGCAGTCAATACACTCCCAATCCTCCGGCGGCATATGTGTCGCCACCGCCTACTGCAACCCCTCCGGCAGCTACCGAGGGAAGCCTCCCAGAATGCATGACGTCCTTGCAGAAGCGCGTGGACTCCATCCTAGCTCATCAATCGCTCGCGGATACCATCATCCCGAAGCTAGACAACGATCCACCTATTCCACGAGAGATCTATCTCATGCCTAACCCGACGGGATACAAAGCTCCCAAATGGGATAAGTTCGAGGACGTCAACGGGAACGCTCATGAGCATGTCATGCGTTTCATTGACGTCATGGGTCCATACGGAGCTGATTCCAAGCTGCTGATGCGAGAGTTCCCAAAGACTCTTGGGAATGTAGCATACAAATGGTACCGGACGTTGGAGCCCGGATCTGTGAAGACTTGGGACGACATGGTCCAGAAGTTCTACACCAAGTTCTTCCAGATGGAAGAGAAGGTGACGATGATCCACCTCTCGCGGATGTATCAGAAACGCGAGGAAGATGGAATCACTTTCATCAAGAAATTCAGAGCGAAATCCTTGGAGTGCAAGGATCCCATGCTCGAAAGCCGGCTCGTAGAGATATGCCTGCAGTGCATGCGAGATGAGTACAAGAGCATGCTAATCAATTTGCAAACACCCACGTTTTCAAAGCTCATCGAGTGCACGATGAACATCGAGCCCATCGTCGAGAGACAGAGAAAGAAGAGCGCTCCAGAACGACCTGCGAGCGGCACCACCTACAAGATCGGCAGATTCGGCTACAAGCGAGGACGCGAAGCTGAGGTCAATGCAGTTTCGCCCCAGAAGCAAGCAAAAGCTACAAACTTCGACGCCCCGCCTCTGCCATGCTCGGTGGAGGAAGCGAGCGATCTCTGCAGACAGTGGCGCAAGGACGGCATCCTGCCGCCGCTTGAGAAAGCACCCTCCAAGGAGATGACGAGGGACCCCAAGTGGTGTGAATACCACGGCAAAGTCATGCACCCCACGGCCGAGTGCAAGAAGCTCAGATTCGCGTTCGACCAGAAGATGAAGAACGGCGAACTCATCGTCAGCGACCACCGGAAGGACGTGCGCAACAACCCGCTGCCTGCCCATACAGATTCGGGCTCAAAGGGCAAGGAGGTCGCCATGATCTCGATAGTAGACTTGGAAGAAGTCGCAGACGATGGTCTACCCATCGTTGCTGAAGTCCATGAAGAGGAAGACTATAGCATGGATACGGAGGACGAGCGTGCCGACCGCATGAAAGGGTCGCACGGCTTCAGCAAATTCTTCGATGAGATGAACTTCTCAGAAAGATGCCGATCGGATATGACAAAAGCAATCTTAAGGATAGCGGAGGACTACGAAGAGGAGCTCGTGGTCTCCAACGGGAAAGTCATCAGGGCGTCCCGTCCTACAGAAAAGATCATGACCTTTTCTGCCAGCGACAAGAAGACAGATGCGAGCCACCAGAGGCCCCTGTACGTGACCGCCGTCATCAACGGCGTCGAATTTAAGCGAGCATTCGTCGATGGAGGAGCAGCGGTCAATGTTGTTCCACTCCACACACTGAAGCTAGCAGGGATCCCCGAGCACAAGGTGGTCAAGCGTCCATCCTCGCTGGTGGGATTCGGGAGCGACTCTAGGATGACGATCGGATGGATCCGCCTAGGCGTTCAGATCGGTAAGATCAAGTGTTCGGCAAAGTTCTACGTCATAGATGCGAACACCACATATCACATGATCATCGGTCGAGCCTGGATTCATCGCTTCGACGCAATCCCTTCCACGGCTCACCAGATGATGAAAGCTATCTGGAACGACAGGATTGTCGAAATACCGGCCTCAACCAACCCATTCAACTTGGACGAAGCACATCTCAGCGAGGCGGTGTGGTTCACCGAGATGGCGGACGAGCAAACACCCGGACCATTCAACCCCACTCCTTTACCTCTCTGGGAGGACATCAAGGACCAGTCACCTGCAGGCGTGATGGTAACAAGGGGAGATACCAAGGAAACGCCGCCTATTCACGAAGAGGCGCCGCGCATCGCATATCACCGCAAGAGTGTGTACACTCTGAAGAGGATCGCAAAACACGACCCCGAGGGCAAGGAGATAGAGAGCTTCTACGCCAACGGGAAGAAATGCTATCGCATATGAAGGTGCGCGGGGACGTCCTCACACGGGCATGGGGATGTCCCTGGGCAAATCAACCAAATCGAGCAAGTTGCGCTGACAGAAGAGCCAACACAGGGCACTCTAGATGAGAAACTCAAAGAAGCGCCCGAATGCATGGAAGACAGGCCAAAACCACAGAAGCAAGAGCTTAAGGAGGTGTTCCTCAGCCCGAACGAGGAAAAGAAAAGGCCAGTCTTCCTGAGTGCGGACCTCACAAGCGAAGAGGAACAAGGACTGCTGCAGCTCCTAACTGAATACAAGGATGTATTCGCATGGGAATACGATGAGATGCCAGGTCTGGACACGAGCATCACCATGCACCGTTTAGACATCATCCCAGGGTCTAAACCGGTCAAGCAAAGCACCAGAAGTTTCAGGCCAGAACTCAACGTGAAGATCAAACAGGAGATCGTCAAACTCCTAGATGCCAAGTTCATAGAGCCAAATCACCATCCTACATGGTTAGCCAACATCGTGCCGGTGCTGAAGAAGAACGGACAGCTCCGCATCTGCGTGGACTTCCGCGATCTCAACCGTTTCTGCCCTAAGGACGATTTCCCACTGCCTAACATCGACTTGCTCATCGATTCGACGGCAGGCCATCGCATGTTCAGTTTCATGGACGGCTTCAGCGGGTACAATCAAATCAAAATGGATCCCGAAGATGCACAGAAAACTGCATTCATCACTCCCGTGGGGGTATTCAACTACACGGTAATGCCATTTGGTCTCAAGAACGCAGGCGCAACCTACCAGCGAGCCATGATGGCTCTATTCCATGACGTGATGCACAAAGAAGTGGAATTCTATGTGGATGACTTGGTCGTCAAATCCAAGTATGAAGCAGATCACCTTGCAGACTTGCGAAAGGTATTCAACAGATGCAGGAGCTTTCAACTGAAAATGAACCCCATGAAATGCGCATTCGGCGTGACTTCGGGGAAGTTTTTGGGATGTGTAGTTCATCGCCAAGGGATCGAGCCTGACCCTGCGAAAGTGTCAGCCATCACCAGCATGACGCCACCTCACGATCAAAGTACCTTGAAAACATTCTTGGGAAAATTGTCATATCTGCGGAGATTCATCCCAGCAATCGCCGAGATCACGTGCTGCTTCAGCACCCTCCTCAAGAAGGACGCCACGTACAACTGGGCTCCTGATCACGAAGCCGCATTCGAAAAGCTAAAGGAGCTACTCACATCCCCAAAGATAATGATCGCGCCTCAACTGGGATCGCCGCTTCTGCTATACCTTACATCGACAAGGAAATCTATAGGAGCGCTCTTGGCTCAGATCTATGAGGGACAAGAGAGGCCTATCTATTACATCTCTCGCATTGTGCAGCCTGCTGAATCAAGGTACACGGACATCGAACGTCATTGCCTTGCTTTATTCTTCGTAATAGAGAAGTTGAGACACTATTTTGCATCGCACAAATAGTGGTGGTCACCAAAAGCGACCCCATAAGATATCTGCTGACTCACACTACTCCGGGCGGAAGATTGGCGAAATGGTACATGACCATCTCTCAATACGATATCACATGCGTGAAACCAAGAGCGATCAAGTCGCAGGCGGTAGCAGATCTGTTGGCACAGTTCCCCGACAACAGTTACGAACCTGTGATCGAGGAAGAGCTCGAAGGCCCTGAAATCTACGCGATTGACGTGCCCTATTGGACCCTCCACTTCGACGGTTCGTCAACCAGAAAAGGTGGAGGCATTGGGATAGTCTTGACAAAGCCGGACGGTGAAGTCATACAGATGTCCGCAAAACTCAACTTCGCAGTCACGAACAACGAGGCGGAATACGAGGCTCTGATCGCGGGGCTCCGTGCGGCGAAAGCTTTGGAAGTGAGCAACTTAACAGTCATGGGAGATTCCAAGCTGATTGTTAAGCAGGCCTCGGGCGAATATGGTTTAAAGGAGATCAACCTCCTGCCATACCGTACACTAGTGCAAAAGCTGATGCAGCAATTCTACGACGTGAAATACGAGCACAAACCCCGAGCGGACAACAGGCATGCAGACGCCTTAGCAACTCTGGGATCTAAGGTCAGCATAGACAAATGCCCCGCAAGGATTTCCATAGAAGTGCGAACATCGTCGGCATTGACAGAAGATGCGTGCGACGACGAACACATGGATGACGCAGACTGGCGAAAAGCAATCCTGCAAGCTATTGCGAAAGGCACCAGCAGCGAGAGCTGGGCACTCACGAAAGGATACTGCATCCACGACAACACCCTTTACTACAAGGGTCCTGGAGGAATACTCATGCGTTGTGTCTCCGAGCAAGAGGGACAACAGCTGTTAGAAAAGATTCACCAACACGCTTGCGGAGAAAGCGAGGTGTCAATCTACAGGAAAGCTCAGAGATATGGCATCCATTGGCCAAGCATGTCTACAGCCGCAGCCCTGATACAAGGGAAGTGCGAAAGTTGCGCACTAATCAAAGATTCTCTACTTGTCGCTCTAATCGACGACGACACAGACTGGAGAAAGCCATTGTTTGAATTCCTCACCAAGGGCACTGCACCCGAATCGAGAAAAGAGGCAGACAAATTGAAGAGGAAAGCTTCTCGATATGTGGTTCAAGAAAATCTGCTTTGGCGAAAAGGTCACGAAGGCAACTTGCTGCGATGCCTAGACGATAGGGAAGCACAAGAAGTCATGGACCTCTCCCATCAGGTGGAACACCAGGGAGGTGCGAAATTATGCAGACAGCTCCTCTCAATCGGATACTTCTGGCCCACGATGGAAGTCGATTGCCGCACCAAGGTGCGACGCTGCCAAGAATGTCAATTCAAAGGGAACCTAGTGCACGCTCCCGCCGTGGACCTACATGCACTAGGAACGCCATGGCCATTTCACACATGGGCTTTGGACTTCATTGGCCCCATCCGACCAACGTCACATGGGAACCATTTCATTCTCACCGCAACTGAGCTGTTCACCAAATGGGTGGAAGCAATACCACTGAAGACGGCAAACGCGCTGGCTGTGGTCAACTTCATCCAGGAAAACATCGTATGCAGGTTCGGAATCCCGAATACTATTCTTTCAGATAACGGTACTCCTTTTGTTAATCGTCAGGTAGCTACCAAACTCGCGGAGTACAATATCAGGCAAATATGCTCCACGCCCTATTATCCAAAGGGAAATGGACAAGCCGAAGCGACTAACAAAACGCTGTTGCGAATTCTGAGCAAGATGGTCGCAGATGACCACAAGAAGTGGGCCGACTCCCTTAACATAGCTCTGTGGGCCTACAGAACTTCTCCAAGGACACCTACAGGGGCCTCGCCATTTCTACTATGTTATGGGGCCGAAGCTGTGGTACCTGCGGAGGTCAGAGTCAATTCGGCAAGGCTGGCCTTCCACGCACTCTATGAAAATCAACGCGATCACGATTTAGTCTTGCTGGAAGAAAAGCGAGAACAAGCCAAAAGGACTAACAAGCGGTACCAAGAAAGAATCGCTCGCGCCTACAACAAGACAGTCCAGCGACGGGATTTCGCAGTTGGCGACCTGGTCTTGCGCGCATCTGACCACTGCATGCGAGAAGCAACTCACCCAAAGTTCGCAGCTAATTGGGAAGGACCCTTCGAAGTCACAGAAGTCTTCGATAGCGGCTACTGCAGCATACGAAGGTTGCACGGCACAACCTCAACTCCAAGCTCAGTCAACATGCGCTGGATCAAGAAGTACTACCCTTGACTTCTCTTATTTCATACGTTTTATGATAACGCTGCTTAATGTCTCATGTGGCTACGATATTCGCAATCTCCTCTCCCATATGAGAGGATTGTAATCCTATCTCTCCCATATGAGAATGCTATAATAAAAGAATTCTCCCAAATGAGAAGTTCATATATCTAGCCGTTTATGTCGTTCTATTTAATTTGCTATTGCTGTTAACAAAGGTTTATTCGCTGCAATATCAGCAGATACAAACGCGATCTTAATTGATCATTAGAGCCTATCTCTTACGATAGCAAATGTGATCCCAATCGATCATTCAAAGCCTATCTCCCACGATAGCAGCAAACGCAAACGTGATCCTAATCGATCATCAAAGCCTATCTCCCACGATAGCAGCAAACGCAAACGTGATCCTAATCGATCATCAAAGACTATCTCCCACGATAGCAGCAAACGCAAACGTGATCTTAATTGATCATCAAAGCCCATCTCCTACGATGGCAGCCAACACAAATGTGATCTTAAGTGATCATCTAAAGCCTATCTCTTACGATAGCAGCTACACGCGAACGCGATCTTAAGTGATCATCTAAAGCCCATCTCCTACGATGGCAGCCAATACAAATGTGATCTTAAGTGATCATCTAAAGCCTATCTCTTACGATAGCAGTTACACGCGAATGCGATCTTAAGTGATCATCTAAAGCCCATCTCCTACGATGGCAGTCAATACGAATGTGATCTTAATTGATCATTTAAAGCCTATCTCTTACGATAGCAACAAACACAAATGCGATCTTAATTGATCATTTAAAGCCTATCTCTCATGGTAGCAATCAAATGCAAATGCGATCTTAAGTGATCATTAAAGCCTATCTCTCACGATAGCAACAAACACAAATGCGATCTTAATTGATCATTTAAAGCCTATCTCTCATGGTAGCAATCAAATGCAAATGCGATCTTAAGTGATCATTAAAGCCTATCTCTTACGATAGCAGCCAAACGCAAATGCGATCTTAATTGATCATTTAAAGCTTATCTCTCATGGTAGCAATCAAATGCAAATGCGATCTTAAGTGATCATTAAAGCCTATCTCTTACGATAGCAGCCAAACGCAAATGCGATCTTAAGTGATCATCTAAAGCCTATCTCTCATGGTAGCAATCAAGTACGAGTGCGATCTTAAGTGATCATTCAAGCCTATCTCTTGCGATAGCACCCAAACGAAAATACGATCTTACATGATCGTCCAAAGCCTATCTTTTGCGATAGCAGCGAAATACAAAAACGATCTCAATCGATCATCTAACGCCTATCTCTTGAGATAGCGGGCTATACAGATGCGATCTTATAATGATCTTCTCAAGCCTATCTGTTACGATAGCAATTTTGGTCAATTATCCAAACCCGTCTGATATGATGGCAACACGAGTGCAGAGTCATCTTATTAGATCTTCTAAAGATCCGTCTGCTGTGATAGCAGTTTATGCGAGAAACGATCTCAAACAAAGCCTATCTTCTATGATAGCAATGTGCACAGCTCAACGATCTTGATTGATCTCTGGAAAATTATCCGGAACGATGGCAACGTTATGAACGTGATCTCATACGATTTACAACGACCAATTACAAGCCCATTCGTCAAGATGGCACAGCTGCGAAATAACGATCTCGAATGATCTAGCGAAACATCTGCGCATTGACGCCGCATATGTGAAATCATTACATGTCATTATGCAAGGCAAAACGAGCCGAAACGCATGCGAAATTGTATTTTGTTGCAAAGAACAGATGATACAAATACTATTTATCATTATGAGTCAAATGACTTACAATTTATCTATCTAGATAGCAGCTTACAAGCGAAAAGCTCGAATATAACTACGCAGCCGACATGGCTTACAATACATTCGAAAAATGGCTGATAAGCCAGAAATGCGCCAAGGGAACTCTCGACTAAGAAAAGAGAGAATCCACCGGTCTTGACACCGGCAGCACAGTACGCAGATCTGCGGCCAAAGATCTGTAGCAAGTAGGATGCATCTGCGAAGAGGTTAACTCGCCATTCGCTGCATCCTCAGCGGCAAGAGCCGGGCGAATCCACGTCCAAAGATCTTAGAGTCTAACGAAACCCCTGTCTGATCAAGATATGTACCAGAGGAACCACCTGTTCCGGCATATACCGTCGTGCAAGACAGGGGAAGCCGTCATTCCTCTGGTACTGGGCTCCTTGTCATGATAGACAAGGGCGTTGGCGAGCCTCCTGAGTTCAAGAACGAAGAGGCAAGAAACTCTCCTCCAGGGATGCTGGAGGAGAATTCCGCCGTTCATTACGAGACGGTAGCACGGTCACTTCGGCGCTGCACCTCGTCACGAGGCGGCCGGAAACATGACCTGCACACATAATACACGAAGAAATTTCTTCGAACACACATGAGGTATTATCTGCATCCTCTTTATGACGGTTATAAACAGCAATAAGCCTCATAAAGTGGATCTTGGAAACTATTTCTATAGCACAAAGCGCAAACTCAGGATTCAAAACTTGAAGTTGCCATGAATCAACGAAAAGCAAGCGTTGAAGCCAGCAGTCGCAAGGACTCACGGCAAAGCACATGTTTGGGATAGAAGAGCCCAAATGGCAAAGACGGGGTTTATATAGGCCCTGTAGAGACTCTTCGGTTGCCTAAGATGAGTCAGCAAAATTCAAAAAGAGGGTAAGTTCAATCACTTACGCCTTGAAAAGCGGTAACAATCAATTACCCTACTAAAGGCTACGACGATTCGGTTGCGTATCCTAATAAATGACGGATAGTCATGATTCGGATGGACTTCCCAACGGAAGCGTGCTTATCTGCCGAGAAATTAGCGCGAAAATCAAGCAAAGAATCAATTGCTGATGTCGTAATTGGATATGCACAGAAATGTCCAATCAAATCCCGAAAGGGGCAAAACGGGCAAACTCATTGTTTGTTGTTAAAAAAGAAGGGGGAGAAACCCTAGCAACATTACATTAATGTTTCAAAATATTACATTAATGTCTCAACCATTTTCCCTGTTTTCTTTTCAAAATTCGAAAAGTCAAAACAAATTCTTGATTAAGGAGTCTTGGGGCGCGAACTGCTCGCTCAGCTTCTCCACTTGTTTCACTTCTTGCTTCAGTTGCTCGCACTTGGCATTCATTTCCTGATACAGCTTTACAGCTTCATCAACCTTTTGCTTTTGCTGCTCCACCTTCTGCATCTCAGCTGCGAGATTCTGGTGACCGAGATTCAGAGTTACAGCTGCGCGAATCAGTGTAACTCTGTCCTTGAGGAATTTGAAACCAAGTCTGCCTTGGACTTTGAGCACGAGATTTTGGCACATGCCACACAGCAATTCGGCACTCTGGGCCGAAATGGTCGCAGGTGTAGCCGCGCACAGCTGCTCTAGTATCCAGATGGCTTCAGTAAGGAATAGCCTCCTGTCAAAAGGACTGACCTCCAGACACCTCACAAACGATCGGGGGTATCTGAGGCGCATTCGAACCACCCAGTCTACATCGGTTTGCTTCAAACCTGAGACATCAAAAACAAGTCATGATGTCAAAACTCGCAAGCAAATAATGCGACGTGCGAATGGTAAAATCTCTGCTTACCAGTCCCTTCCAGAATTTCATGAATAGAGGGAATGCGAGCCACCGGGTTGTTCGAAGACTGCCCTCGCTCCATGGCTCTCCTATCAGCTGCGAGCTCCAAACTCTCATAGTTAGGAGGAAGAGTGTAGGCCGCACCAGCTGCGACTACATTCCCAACCTGCGAGCCCCAAATGCTCCACGCAGGAATGGGTGCTTCTGGTTCAGTCATCGCCGGAGGCGAAGGGACAGCCGGAGTCGCTGGACGGACACTCCCAGATGCGAAAATATTAGCATCACTTGTCCTTTCTTCCTCACCGCCCGTACGGACACCTTCGTCCATTGGCACAGCATCAGCTTCGACATCATCGGAGAGTTCGATGAAATCCTCGAAACGCTCACTTACGTGTCCAGCATCTGCGACGGGCTTCTCAGTATGGGAGCTCGAGATTGGAACATGGGATGCAGAAGGCTGACTTCTCTGCTCCAGCTCAGGTTCCTCAGCATGACCTGCGATACCAAATGCGATAATATGAGGTAACTTGTGTTATAAGTTATTTCACTGTCTTTACTAAAGCTAAGAATAAGCACCTCCACGCGAAGGTGGGATTGAGGTGTCCTCATCATACACTAGGGACGTGGAACCGTGCCCTATCAGTGTATCCTCACTAAGCAAATCTTTAAGAGAAGCGTGACCTGGGACGCGAGTAAACCAGTCATGATTTTGCCTCAAGTGGCAACAGCCTAGTATGCACATATCACTCAAAATAATTACCTGAGGGTTCTCCGCATTTGCTTACCAACCAACGGCGAATGTCAGGCTTTGACACACCGTGCTTTAACGCACCCACAATTACATCTCTATAAGTAACTGCGAGATTGAAGATCTCACCTTTATCGCCACCTGCGATCTCTGCGAAGTCCGCTTGGACTTGCTCTAGCTCTGCTGTGTCCTCTCCAGGAACCTCATCTTCCTCCTCCACATGAGGAGCCACTTCTCCGGGAAGCTCGTCTTCCTCGCCAGCTGGACGCACTAAGTCGTCAACATGCAGCTCCTCGAGGCTCCGCTGTTTCACAAGCTCGAGTTCCTCTTCCTCTCGCTGCCTTCTTCTTTCAGCAGCCTCCGCGGCTGTCCTCCGGGACTCAGCAAGAACATCCTCGCTTATGGGATCATCTGAAACGCCAGAGTGGGCATCTCTCTTTTGCCTCTTGGCCACGAGGCCACCAACGGCTTCATCATCATCATCTGCGAATACAAAATTGGCTCAAAGAAAAGAACTGCACAGAAGTCATGATAAAGGGCAAGGAGATGCGACGGAAGTACCTCCTGATTCTTCCTCGCACATCACAACTGTTTCTTCTTCATTACTTGCTTGGGGCTCCTGCCTCTCTTCCTCTTCCTCTTGATTGAATGGAACGAAGGTTTCAACTGCGAGATCTTTTCGCACCTTGCCGGGCATACGACCCTTACCTTTGTCCTTGACAGAAAGGGACCTCACTGGGGGCGAAGCTGGAGCGCTCCTAGGGGAAGAAATCGTAATTCCCTTTTGCCTAGGTCTTTTCACTCTCGGCGCCACAGTCGCCGGAGGGGACGGGTCATCTCTAGGAGGAGACGGAGCCGGAGGGTTGTCTATCAGCGAGTCAGCAAAAGTGTTCATGACCCCGCGAACTTTTGTTTCGACCTCGGCATCCATCCTCCATGCTAGCCGATACGACTCCCCCCTCCTTCTGGTGGCAACAATGGTGTCCACCAGCGGTTTGGAGCGGTCACCAGCTGCGAACCTCCGCACATGACACTGGACAATACAGAACGAAAAGCATCAGTGCAAGCAAATCAAAGAGCTTAAAGCACACAAGGAAACTGCTTACCTCAGCAAACGCCTTGCTATATTTGATGACCTGCGTGTCACCCTTCTTGATTGCATCGACCTGCTCCTTCAGAATGAAATCGGGGCACAAATGATTCTCGCGGTCCAACAACGAGTAGCAACCGTACTCAGACTCGCTCAAACTGCAATTGGGGCGAAACGGAAAAGAGTTTCTCTTGATCAGGGGGGCCCTTCCTGGCTGCGCCGCCGCCTCCGTCTCCATCCTCGTCTGCTGGGCAATCCAGTATGCGATCCAGTTCTGGGAACAACCACCCTTGCGAGTTCCCGCAGGCTGCTCGAAGGGAAGATTGCTCATGAGGACCGTCTTGCACTCCTTTGTCAGCAAGCGCTTGTAGCACCCTCTGACGATGGACTGGGGCCAGATTGATGGGGCCACCGCATCGAAACCAAACTGAGGAGAGACCCGAGTGGGGTCAACATCCACTGTAAGCCTTTCATATCGTGGCGCGAGCTCACGAATGTGCTCTGCAAGTGCAGGAAGAGAACCTCGCAGACACCAGCAAAAGAACTCACGATAGCGCTCGTGGAAATGCGGCCCCTTTTCAAAGAGAAGGTCTTCTGACAAGACCATACCTTTGGAAGGATATAGCTTTGGAAACCACCGCACATTCTCGACACGTGTGGCGTAGGGCCTGGCAGTGAACTCCCTTCGTTTGTCGCATATCAAGCTCCAAGTACACTTGGTGTTGCTTGCTCCAAACCATCTCGCAGCTCTCCCGCTGTTGAACGCTTCCGTCTCGCCTGGGGGACACCACTTCTCAAGTGGGAGGGGAGTTGGAGCATAAGACGGCCAGCGCTCAAAAACCCACATTGTCAAAAAGCTGATATTGACAAAGGTCAGAACATCGAGACGGCCGCGCGATTCCCTCATCGCCAGAACCAGCTGGTCCAGCCTATAATACAACGTACCCAAGACCAAGGGTCCGAGCGCGACTCTCTGGCCAAGAGCGAGCCTCACCGCAAGTGGTAGCACATGGTAGAAGACCCCGTCATGGGGGTGACCATCAATCAGATACCTCGACAGCCAAGCACAAAGAAAGGCGCAAAGGGTCAGATGATAACCCTTGCCCTCTACGTAATTCTCGGCCTTCGGGTTTCCGCTCAAAAGCTTCTTAGTAATGCTGCTGCTCGCATAGTCTCGGAAGAAGTACTGCAACCACTTGTTCCAGGTATTCTTCGCAGATGTATCAACAAGCTGCCAGTTCGGAAGAGGTTTCGTACTGGTCCACCGAGTGGAGATTTTCTTTACCTCTGCTAGGCACTCCTCCATCTGCGCGTACAAGGCCAATTCCGCAGATGTTCTTAAGTGACTCAAGGGGTCCACCTCGCCCATGGGGGAAAGCTCATACAGCATTTGAACGTCCTCGAGCGTGGGGGCAGCCTCGAACTCAGCAAAGTGAAACGTGTGAGTCGCAGGCGAATAGCGGGACAGAAGGTCTAGAAGCATGGACTGATCCAACTTCACGGCAGCACCCTTCATACCACGGACAGCGAAGAAAATGCCGGCTTCATCGAGAGTTTCGGCGTAATTACCCAACACGTGGTCAGTCCACTCATCCATATAGTCCAATTTCTGGACAAACGCCTGAGTAGAAATTGCAGTGTATGGGAAGTGCCCATTCTCGATTCCCAATCGAACCACATCCTCGGAGCCAACTAACTCGAGCAAGGCTGAGTTAACTGGGCGAGTCAGTGTTAACAACTGCTCAACGGGAACAGGATCAGGCATCCTTTTCGCCTTCACCCTCGCGTGGTAAAAATCTTTCCCACCCAGAAAGGGGGCTTTTCGCCACAGAGCCTGCGGAAGCTCCGGCATCTCTTCATCTTCCTTGACGGGTCTGGTTACTCTTGTTTTGGCCATTCCTGCGAAAGGGCAAAAAAAAGGGGGGGAGAAATACCACACTTCAGTTTGAGTTTTGGAATTCGAAATCTATGCAAAGGAAAGCAGACAGTTCCGGTGCCGATTTCAGAAATTGGGGATTTGCAAGACCCAATATTGTTGAAAGATTAAAAACGAAGCAGGTTTAAAGATCAAAGCCTCTTCACAGATTTCATGGGTTTACAGATTCAACGCAGTTCAAGGCAAACGCCGGTATTTTAAAATCAAAAAGTAAACGAGGCCAACCTTGTTTCCTTGAAGCCTGCTTGGATATGCACAGTTGAAGAATACGATTTGCAGTTCTGAACTGGTGGTTGATGATCTGGATCTGCTCTCGAAGATCTCCGGATACCATTCACTTTAAGAGAAAGAAGTGATGCTTGGCAATAATGGGATACAAGGTATTTATCCAAAAGAATGAGGGGTTGCGTCCCTTCAGTAGTCGAATCGCAACCGTCACCGTCGTATCGCGCAATCACAGGACGGGCTGACGTCACGCCTAAAACCCTAAAGGTCAGACGGCACGACTCTAGGGGTTTTAGGTCATAATGACACGCACGGGGGCTGAACTTACCCGTATTTGAATTGGTGCGTGGCGACGACGCGCATGTTGGTTTCCGCGCATGGAAGCCTATACAGCTACGAGCCTTCACGCGCAGAAAGGGGGCTAATGTAGATACTGCTTTATGACATGGCAGATCTAGGCCACGTGGCGACCATCCAGCACACCATATTGTGCTCCACACACACAGGATCACCAGCCGAGCTGATCCATGTGGGGGCTGCGAGACAGAGCCCTCGCATACCACTGCACGGGACTTGTAGGGACTTGTGGTTTGGAGGCTAGAGTAAGCCCTGTCGCGTGCGAGCCAAGCCCGCGCGCGACCTTTAGTAACTGTTTTGAGAGATCTATGGCACGAGCTCCCTAGACCCGGTCAATCCGGTCAAACCCGGTCAACCTCATAACGGTTCCGGTACTCGCGCACCACGTGCTCTAACGGTTCCTATATACTCGGACGAACGTGCCGTTATGGTTAAGCCAATTAAGCCGCCATTAATGGGCGCATTAACCACACTACAACGGTCACGTTCTCCAGTATATATATATCGTTGACCTTTCCATACAAAGGAGAACAACACTGCCATACGCGGAAGCTCTGCCAAACCTCTGTCTCTCTCTCAGACATTGCTACTGACTTACTCTCTCCCTACACACACCCCTATTCTTCCTGTGCGATCCCTGATCCACTACGTACGGTGTACACGGAGGTCTCCCTGCCGGAATCTCTTGTGCACACCAATCAAAGCACATTCAGTGTTCTTGAATCAACAATCTCCCCCTTGATGAAAGACAAAACCTACAGTCTTGCATAGATCTTCCTGCCACTCATAATCAAAACTTAAATAACCACAATCTGCAGATAAAATGTATACTGAACCCAAACAGATAACCATGAGAATAAATATTACAAAATACCACAGAATTACCACATAAATAAAAATTAACCAAAATAACTAAAGGCCAACTCTTATTATTTACTGGATACTGCAAACAAAACACAAATACATTCTCCCCCTTTTTGACTTTCATCAAATAAGGTTGAAGAAATGTAGGATCATTACTCAGAGTTTAAAAAAAAAACTTAAAAACAAAAAACTAGCTAAAAAGTTAAGGCCTTGAGACAGAAAAGATAGAAGAGAATGAGAAAGATGGTCAAAGATTTGGCAGTCTCCGATCTTCACTTCTTCTTTGATGTCTGGCCTTTCTCTGAGCCTTCCCCAATTTCTTCCTCACTTGCAGCTTCTTCTGCAGACTGATTACCTTCTTGTTCAGCTTCAACTTCAGCAACCACTTCTTGGATTATCTCATCTACTTTCTTCTTAGCCCGTGCTGAATCTACCTCTGTAGCTGCATCAACACCTGTGTCTTCATCAGCATCTTCCTCATCTGTTTGCTCAAACAAGTCTTTTGAAGCTAGCACCACTAGAATTGGCTTCTTCTTCTTCTAAAGAAAATATCCTAGCTTCTCTTCTGAATCCACACTGGTGTCATGACTAGTAGCAGAAGGTATCTTCTCCAGATTCAAGCCCTTGATGACAATATCCAACTTCCCATTCATAGTATTCATCAAGCCCTTTAACTGATGAAATTCAGTTGACAGGTCAAAAAACCTTTGTCTGAGATCCTCAATCGCAACCTGCTGATCTTCTAACTTCTCAACCAGCAGAGAGTAATCCTCATTGGCTTGCCCTTTCCCAGATGCAGTCCCCTTAGGCTTCACAAACTCCTTCTCAGCAAGTTCCTCCTTTGACAAATCAGAATAAAATTTCCAATGCCCTTTCCCTGTCTGAACTACCCCAATCCTCTGAAGTGCAGTCTCATCTATCAACCCAAAACCTCCAGTAATCTTTTCCTCTCCCTTCATAGGCACATCAAAATACTCAAAGAAAAGAGTTAACAGGTTGGCATATAGAAGAGGATGGTTTCTAGTTCTGGTTTCACAATAAATCATATGCTCCATAACAAATGTAGGAAGATCTATCTCAAACCCTTGAGATAACAGATACATCAAAATCAGAATTTTATCAGTTACCAACTCTGTTGAGTTCTCCCTGGGAACCACACTCCTCATCAAAATAGTAAACAAAATCTTGGCTTCAAAGTTGAGCACAGAGTGTGTCAACTGCATTGGACCAGAGGGAACACCTTCAACAAAGAACATCTCCTTTGCCTTATCTAAACACTCCTTCCTATCAGGATAATCTCCAACATTGTATTTCCTAGCAATGCCCAAGACTTTGGCAAAAGTCATATGATCTAACCTCAAATCCAAACCAGCCACTTTAGATGTTAAAACCATTCTATCATCACCTTCAGACACCAAGTTCAGATAAAATAACCAAGTTAACCTAGGATAAGCCTTTGAACTGGGATTTAAAACTTTCCAAACAGCATTTTCCCTCAATTTTCTCATGCATTCTATGTCCACTTTATCCAACAACTCATCAGAAATCATGCTACATAAAGCCACTTTAGATGATTCATACCCTTGCATCCAAACTGTTCTAACTTCAGAACTAATAAACCACTCAGTTGGAAGTACATTCTTACCTTGATATCCTTTCTTAGTTGCAGCAGCAACTTGCTTAACCCTAGTCTTCTTCTCAGAGGGTTTGGCCTTTTCTTGTACTCCTTCAGTTGATTTCTTCTGGCTCTCCTGAGTTGACTTCCCTTTTTCCTCTTCAGTAGCCTTTTTCTTTTCTCCCCCTTTCTTCTTCTATGACCTAGGTTGATCACCACCCTGAGTCTCCTGTTGTGGATCAACACTTGAGCCTTCATCTCCCTTCTCTGTCCTTGACTTCTTTGCAGGAGGGGTATCCTCATGCACACTTTGAGTGTTTTCTGAATCTGAATCCGAAATCACTATCTTCTCCTTCTTGTTTGCTCTCTTCTTGGATCTGCCAGAGGGCTTCCCCTGTTGCTGAATTCGGGCTGATTTTTACCCCATTTTAGGGTTTAGGGTTTTGAGAAGAGAATGTGATTGAGAGGAATTGAGAGAGAGAGAGAGAGAGTAGTCGCATAAAAATGGAAGAGAATGAGAAGAAAAAGCCCTGACTTTCAGCTTAAGTAGGTTCAAAAGGATGAGTCATAAAAGGACTCTGCAATATCTACATGCAAAAATAGAATCTTGAAAAATCTTTTTGGAATATTTTAGAAAATTCTCTGAGTATTTCAAATATTATACAGTTATCTAAAAAGATAAGATATAATATTTGATGATCCAATTTTTTTTTTTTAAAAATATTACAGATATTATCAAGACCTGGAGAGCAATCTCAAGGCCTTGAGATTTTCTGCAGTTTGAGAAACTTCAAAGCTTTGAGCTATACTTTCAAGGCTTCAGAAAGAATAATCTCAAGGCTTTGAGATTCCAACACATATACACATATAGATACTAATACTCCCCCTAAACCAATGCATCCTTGTTTAAAATCCCCAATTCAAGCCTTAGAGATGAAAATCTATCATCTGGCAAAGGTTTAGTGAAAATATCAGCAATTTGCATTGAAGTAGAGATAAAATTTAAAACAACATCACCTTGTTCTGCATGATCTCTAAGGAAGTGATGTCTCACATATATGTGCTTTGTCCTTGAGTGCTGAACTGGATTCTTAGAGATTGAAATAGCACTTGTATTATCACAATGAATTGGCAAATTTCTGAAGTTGTAGCCAAGATCTCTAAGTTGCTGAGCAATCCATAGCACTTGTGAACAGCAAGCACCAGCTGCAAAGTATTCAGCTTCTGCAGTTGATAGTGCCACAGAATTTTGCTTTTTGGAATGCCAACTGATCAATGAAGATCCGAGAAATTGACAGCATCCAGAAGTTATTTTCACGTCTACTTTATAACCTGCAAAATATGCATCTGAATAGCCACTCAACATAAAGTTAGATCTTCTTGGATACCAAAGCCCTAAGTCTCTGGTTCCATTCAAATATCTAACAATTCTTTTAACTGCAGTTAGATGACTTTCCTTAGGATCTGCTTGAAATCTAGCACACATACAGACACTAAACATAATGTCAGGTCTGCTAGCAGTTAAATACAATAGTGATCCAATCATACCTCTGTATTCCTCCTGATTCACACTCTTACCAGTTGAATCTTTGTCTAAATAGAGTGATGAACTCATAGGGATCTTAATCACCTTGGAGTGTGACATGTTGTACTTATTCAATAAGTCCTTGGTATATTTTCCTTGATGCACAAAAATTCCTTTCTTCATTTGTAATATATGAAGTCCAAGAAAGAAATTTAGTTCACCCATTAGGCTCATCTCAAACTCCCTGCACATCAGACTAGAAAACTCTTTTGAAAGAGCATCATTAGTAGCACCAAATAATATATCATCTACATAAATCTGAACTACTAACAAATTACCTTGTTGATGTTTAATGAAAAGAGTTTTGTCTACTAATCCTCTTCTGAAATTGTTTTCAAGTAGAAATTTTGAAAGTCTGTCATACCAAGCCCTTGGAGCTTGTTTTAAACCATAAAGAGCTTTATCCAGTTTATATACATGATCAGGAAACTTTTCATCTTCAAAACCAGGAGGTTGTGCTACAAAAAAATCTTCTTGTAAATATCCATTTAGAAAGGCACATTTAACATCCATTTGATAAAGCTTTATGTGATTGTGAGATGCAAAAGCAAGAAGTATTCTAATAGCTTCTAACCTGACAACAGGAGCAAAAGTCTCCTCATAATATATATACCTTCTTCCTGATTATATCCTTGAGCTACCAGTCTGACTTTATTTCTTACCACTTTGCCATTCTCATCAAGCTTGTTTCTGAATACCCATCTGGTTCAAATAACTGACTTCTCTTTAGGTCTGGGGACCAGATTCCAAACCTTGTTCCTCTCAAACTCATTCAGCTCATTCTGCATTGCAATAATCCATTCTGCATATTCTAGAGCTTGCTTGGTATTTTTAGGCTCAATCAAAGATACAAATGCACTGAAAGCACATAAGTTCTTCAATTGTCCTCTTGTCTGTGTTCCAATTGATGGATCTGATATAATATTGTCAGCTAGATGGTCTGCAAGGTACTTAACCTTCTTTCTTGGTACCCAGGAGTATTCTCCTTCAAGGCTTTGAGTCCTTGAAACAGTAGAGGGAGCATCATAGAAAGTTTCAGCTTCTGTCTCAAGGCTTTGAGATTTTGGTTCAGCAGGAGGTTCAAGGCCTTGAGATTCTGCTGGTTGATTCTGTACAACAGTTTTGCTTTTGTCTTCTTTCACAGCATCATCATCTGATTCATGCTTATTCAAATCTAGCTCTGCAAAACTTTCACTCAGAGAATCCTTAGTACTTTCATCAAAAATTACATGAGTGCTCTCTTCCACAATCTTGGTTTTTCTATTATAAACTCTATAAGCTTTGCTAGTTTGAGAATATCCAAGAAATACACCTTCATCACTTCTAGCATCAAACTTACCAAGATTGTCTCTACCATTATTATTCACAAAAAAGATACAACCAAATGGCTTAAAATAAGAAACAGTAGGCTTTCTCCCTTTAAACAGTTCATAGGGAGTCTTTTTCAAAATAGGTCTAATCAAGCATCTATTCAGCACATAATTGGCGGTATTAACAGCTTCTGCCCATAAAAACTTTGGCAAGTTACTTTCAAGCAGCATGGTTCTGGACATATCCTCAAGTGTCCTATTTTTCCTTTCAACTACTCCATTTTGCTGTGGAGTTCTAGGTGCAGAAAAGTTGTGTGAAATGCCATGCTTTGCACAAAACAAATCAAAGTCAAGTTGATCAAATTCTCTACCATGATCACTTCTAATGTATGCAACAGGTAAGTTTTTCAAAGTTTGAAGTTCTTTGCACAATCTATAAAACTCAGATAAAGCTTCAGTTTTGTTTCTGATAAACATCACCCAAGTAAATCTAGAATAATCATCAATTATAACAAGCATATACCTCTTACCTTTTGGGGTTTGAACACTCATAAGACTACACAAGTCCATATGCAGCAATTCTAGGGGTCTGGAAGTACTTACAAAGTTCTTTGGCTTGAAAGAGCTTCTGGTCTGTTTACCTTGTACACATGCCTTACAAACCTCATCATCTGAAAATTTCTGTGATGATAAACCTCTTACCAAGTCCTTTGAGATGAGTTTATTCAAAGTATGTATACTAATATGCCCAAGCTTTCTGTGCCAAAGCTTCGAATCTTCCTTCAAGGCCTTGAGGCATTTTAGCTTATCACCTGCAATACTGTTAGTATTCATAGCATATAGATTATATGATCTAGGAGCAGTGAGTATGCAATCACCAGATTTCTCATCTTGCACCACACATTTCTCCTTGTCAAATACAGCTTTATAACCTTTATCACATAACTGAGAGATACTAAGCAAATTATACTTAAGTCCATCTACCAGATAAACATCATATATAGAATTTGTAGAACCATTACCAATACTACCTATACCAATGATATTGCACTTTGCTTTGTCACCAAGTGTAATTGTTCCTCCTGATTTTTCTGTAAGTTCAGTAAAGAGAGACCTCTTTCCACTCATATGTCTGGAACATCCATTGTCTAATATCCATTTCTGATCTTTCACGGCATCGGTGACATCCTGCAAAAACAAATCATTGCCTCAACAGGCTATTAGACCAAGTGCAGAACTTTGAGTCATACTCAGAATCAGCCATATTAGGTGGCCTAATTCCTTTTGGAACCCAAATCTGCCTAACCTGTCCCTTAAGCTGACAAGGATAAGTATTCCTCATAATATAAGGTATGGATCTTCTGAAAGGACAAGTTAATCTGACATGACCAATTTTTCCACAGTAATGACATTTTGGATAATGTCTGCTACCAGATTTGACAAAAGTAGTTTTGCCTTTCTTTGGAAAATTTGGATTATAGCCAATCCCACTTTTATGCATTGATTTCAGACTTCCTCCAAGAATGAGATTTAGATTATGTTCTGAGCCTGTAAACTTAGCTAGGACCTTCTTGGACTCTTGAAGTTTCTCAGTCAAAGTACAGATCTGTTGTTCTAAATTCTCAGAATGAGCTTTTAGATCAGCATACCTTTCAGTTAGAAGAGTGTTTTGATCAACAACCTCTTTTATCTGTGCCTTCAAGACTTTGAACCTGCTGTCCAAGACCTTGAAGTCTTTTTCCAGCTTTGTCTTAGAAACTTCAACAGTTTTGTTTGAAAATACTAGGTCCAGGTTTTCCTTTACCTGCTCATGAAATTTAACCTTTAAAGCAGAAATCTCATTTCTATAACTCTCTTCATTCAAAAACATACTTTTGAGAATTTCAGGAAGTACATTAGATGGACTAGCAAGTAAATTTTTTACCATGTCTTCAATGTGTCTGTCTGATGAACTTTCCTCATTATGCTTTGCCATGAAGAATAAGTTTGCTTGCTCTTCTTCTGTGTCTGAATCACTTGATGAATCAGAATCACTCCAGGAAGCCATCATGGCTTTCTTCCTTCTGTTGTCACCATCCTTTTTCTGAAAGTTCATGTTCTCTTCTTTTGTGGATAGTCCCTTACTAAATGATCTGCATCACCACACTCAAAACAATTCATTACTTTAGTTTTATGTGACTGTGATGAAGATTTACCTTTGTAATCCTTGCTGCCTGAGGGTCTTGATCTTTCTCTATTGTAATCCCTGTTACCAGAGTTTCTTTTCTTTTTGAGAATCCTGGCCAAGGCCTTGGAGATCAATGCTAAAGCCTCTTCATCATCAGGTTCCTCCTCAGTCTCAAGGCTTTGAGACTTTTCACTGTATTTTGCCTTAAGTGCTAGGTTCCTGATATTTTCACTCAAATCACCTTCCACATCCTTCATGGACATTTCATGAGTTAGCAGCTTTCCTTGTAGATCATCTAGCTGAAGAAGACTCAAGTCCTGAGCTTCCTCAATGGCTGTTGTCTTTGGCTCCCACTTTGCTTTTGGCAAGCTTCTCAGAATCTTTCTGACCTTCTCTTCATTTGAGAACCTCTTTCCCAAAGACTCCAGGTTGTTCACAACATCAGTGAATCTTTTGAACATTTCCTTGATGGTTTCATCTGAATTCATCTTGAACAACTCATATTGCCTCATAATTATGTTGATTTTTGTCTACTTAACCTGGCTGGTTCCTTCATATGTCACCACCAGTTTATCCCACACTTCTTTGGCACTTTTGCAGTTTAACACTCTGTTGAACTCATCTGCATTTAAAGCACAGTATAGCAAATTCATAGCTTTGTAATTTTTGGATACCTTTTCTAGTTCAGTAACTGAGAGATTTTCCTCAGACTTGACAGTTCTGACTCCATCAATTGTAGTGTAATACTCATGAGGACCATTCTGAACTATATACCATAGTTCCATGTCTTGATCTATGATGAACATCTTCATCAAAGCCTTCCAATGCATGAAATTGTCACCACAGAACAATGGAGGTCTGTTAGCTGCCCTTCCTTGTGAGAATCCACCATCTCCTACAGTACTCATAGCCACCAGATTGTTAGATCTAAAAACAGTGACACAAGCTCTGATACCAATTGAAAGTGTGTAATGTAGACTAAATACAGGACCTAAATACTCTAGAAGGGGGGGGGGGTTGAATAGAGTATGGAAACTTTTTGCAAAACTTAAAGTTTAAGAGGATAGCTTTGTGTGAAACTTGAAATCTCAAGGCCTTGAGATTTTGTGTCTGAAACTCACTCAGGCAAAAATGTAAGCTTTAAGGCCTTGAGCTGTGAACAATTCTAAACAGCTTTTAAACCCTAGTTTGATTTGAGTTGTGTGCAGCAGATAATAATCAAACAGAAAAGTAAAGAACACAAAGCAATTTACAGAGTTCAGTCCCAATGGACCTAATCTCTACCTGATGGATCTAATCCCACCAGGATTGGGCAAACACTTCTTATTACTCACACAGAAACAGCCCTAGATCTTCAAGCCTAAGTGATTTCCCTTACACCTATACAGCTTGTGGTTCCAAACCTATCTAGTTCCAGCTACTAACTGTTGAGCTAACAAGAACCTCTTGTTTTTCACTTGAACAACCAAACACTAGGTTAAGTGGGGTTTAAGATAATATAGAGATACACAGATGAAGTAAAAATGAAGAACACAGAATAAAGATAAGATGTTGAAGCCTGGAAGTGTTCTTCTGGAACGGCTGGATTGATTTGATCTTCAGAAGTCTGGAATGAAGCTTGAATGATTGTGTGTTTGAATGGATGATCTCCCACAAATTTTTCACACCTCTCAGAGTATTCTGCAAGCCTCTCTGTGCTTCAAAATTCAAACCAGTCTCTTTTATCCACAGCTGTAACTGATTGAGAGATTTTAGGATCTCAGTTCCTACAAATCCTCCTTCTGTTTTCAACTTAAATTCAAACAGCTTCAGGTGGATATCCGTTGGAGTTTGTTGAGGTTTCTCCTGCACGTTTAACAAACCTGCAACAGCAAAGAAACACTGCAACAACACAATCCAAACAACTAACAGTACTGAGACTGTTTGGTTATACAGTTTCTGATAAAACTGTTTAATAAATTTAGAACATTAATCTGCATATCCTCTAGAACAAATAAGATATGAAAAACAAGTTTAAGACACTTATAAGTGAGTAAATAATCACAATACTAATAGTCATAACCTGCAAGAAAGAATCAATCAAGTTCTGTAAAAACTGTCAGTAGCTCAAGGCATATCTCAAGGCCTTGGAGCTCTGAACCTGCTTCTTAGCATTTCAAAATTAAACCCAGATAACTTTGATTCTTCCTGTTCTGATCATCTACAATTGTGTTAGATGTATAAATAGTACAAAACACAAATATATCCAATTCTGCAACACAAAGATGTTAGAACACATAGCAGAATAAGCAATCTCAAGGCTTTGAAGTTCTGTCAATCTCATGGCCTTGAGATAACTAACAAACCTTTGCTGCTAATGTCTTAGCTTTTTGTCTTTCATCACTCAAAAAAATTACCAATCAAAGCACATTCAGGGATCTTGACTCAACAATATCAAAAGATCTGTATGACACATCATATACCACATCATGTCCAACAAGTTGCGATTCCTCCTCTCGGACACGCCATTCCATTGTGGCGTTCCGGGGGAGTGAGTTGGGACAAGATCCCACACTATCTAAGATAGTCGTCAAACTCTTGGCTCAAGTATTCTCCTCCACGATCCGATCGTAGAGCCTTGATACTTTTTCCAAGTTGCATCTCTACTTCATTCTTGAATTCTCCTTGAACAATTCAAAGGATTCAGATTTGACCTTCATAAGGTACACAAACCCATATCTTCTGAAATCACCAGTAAATGTAATGAAGTAGACATAACCACCTCTGACAGGTGTGGGAAACGGTCCACATACATCGGTATGTATGAGTGCAATTAACTCACTAGTGCTCTCACCTTTCTTATTGAAATGGGACTTTGTAATTTTTCCCATCAAACAAGATTCACATGTATCATATGATTCATAATCAAATACGTCTAGTAATCCATCCTTATGGAGTCTAGATATGTGTTTCTTGTTTATATGGCCTAAACGACAGTGCCATAGATAAGTAGGATTTAATTCATTAATTTTAATCCTCTTAATATTAATATTACATATGAGATTTTTTAGATCAAGGATATACAATCCATTAGACAAATGCCCACTACAATAGTGGATACTATCAGAATAAATGGAACACCTATTTTTCTTTATTGAAATAGTAAATTTTTTCTTGTCCAAACAAGAAATAGAAATAATGTTTCTGCTCATAGAAGGCACATAATAGCAATTGTCTAATTGTAAAATAAGCCATGAAGGCAGAGATAACTCATACACGCCTACATACAATTCTGCACCTCTTGCTCCATTCCCGACACGCAAGTCTATCTCTCCTTTAGCCAATCTTCTACTTCTTTTCAAATCCTGCACATTTCGAAAAATGTGAGATCCAAATCTAGTATCCAATACCCTATAACAAAAATACCTGGTGGCGGTGGAATCACTATTCCAAGCCTTTTTGTCCTCCTGATACGTGGGGCAATTCCTCTTCCAGTATCTAGAATGACTACAGTAGTGACATTCACCCTTAGTCACGTATCCACCAGTCTTCAAGGTAGTTTCTTTGGATTTTGCAACTTTCTTGCTTTTTCCTATGGAGGTAGAAGCATCTGACTTGCTCTTTCTCTTATTGACCATCATTATGGCCTTGCCGTTGCCCTTGTGAGTACTCTGTTCACTGGTCCTCAACATATTGAGCAGGTCTGGCAGAGTCTTGTTGATCTCATTCATGTTATAGTTCATGAAAGACTGACTATAACTATCCGGAAACGATTGTAGGATGAGATCAGTGGCCAAATCCTGGCTGAATGAGAAGCCTAACCTTTCAAAATTCTCTATGTATCTGTTCAGACGGAGTACATGAGGCCCGACTGGGTTCCCCTCTGCGAGACTACACTTGAACAGTGTTTTGCATACTTCATACGTCTCATGTCGGGCCTGCTCTTGGAAGAGCTGCCTCAAATGTGCGATCATATCTTATGCCTCCATGTTCTCATGTTGCTTCTGAAGATCAGAGCTCATGGTGCATAGCATGAGACATGTCACATCATTATTGTGGTCCACAATCTTTTGATGTGCCCTTACGAAAGTCTCGGATGCATCCTCAGCTGGTGGCGCTGGAACAGGTGCATTTAAGATGTACAACTTCTTTTCTTGCTTTAGGACAATCCTTAAGTTTCACTACCAGTCTAGGAATATGTTCCCTGACAACTTGTCCTTCTTAAGGACATAACGCATGGATGGTGTCGATGTTTGATTGTTGTTTGCCATTGGAATTCTATGAAATTGAGAAATATGCAATTTTAGTATTTTGAACAATTAACTACATTCAATAATTGCTAGTCATGAAATATAGCTCCCTCTGTATTCTCGGATTAATAGTCCTCACCATTTATGCAAAACATATCATATATTTTCGAGTGGGTCAAAGATCCATATTTCACTTCTTCTTGATCTTGCTTTGGCAAGTCACCCAAAAATTAGTTATTTAGGTAGGAACATCCTTCCAATTGCATCCTTATGCAACTCTTGGTGCAACCGGGCAAATAACTCCTTATTTTTTTTTATCTCATAGATAATCCCAATTGCCATGCCACTAAGTCATCAATCCAATTGAAACTACCTAGTTACGTGTTGCCTCTTATTCTAAAAACCACACATTACTTGCTTGTGTTGCCGCATCACACCATGATAAATTAAATCGCCTTGCTTTAGCAAGCCCGAAATTAATAAACCCTGATCAAGAAGGGTGTTAAACTAAGAAGGGTGATCTCATCAACGTGATCTACCTATTCGGATTGGGCAATCCACATTAAAAGACCATTCTTGTTTATTATAATCTCATTACGTTTTGCTTGTATCAACCATAAACAAAATAAATAACAAGAGATAAATAATAAACATCGACAAAATAAAAATTGACGCGGCATGGATATGTCCCCTAAGACTAAAATATTACCACGCCAATGATAATATCTATATTCCCTAAAGTGACAAGCTCATTTCCATGTGCGTCCACCATAGCTGCGCGTCTTTGGTGTGCACGTTCTCCATCGTCTTTATGGCTTCTTGTTCCTTTGGTCTTCTTCTCCATGCTCTTGGCTATTATCTAATTATCTGATTCTAGCTAGCATCTAAATTAAATAAGTAAATAAAACCTCACATGTTGAGAAGATGATCAGCTCGCAGGCCGTAAACCCTAATTAACTATTATATTAATTTGATCAGCTCGCGGACCATAAACCAAACCACAAAGTAAACATCCACAACCTAGGCCATATCCATCAACCATGCAACAAAGCACATAATACAGTTGAAACCAATTTTCTATCGTGCTTGTTCAATTTTAGTTGATAATTAGGTAACTAGGGTCAAAACGGTCCAAGAGGCCCACCAACATACTTGGCCTAACCTCTTTAGGCCACCACACGCCACCGAGCCGGCCCAACCCTAGCCCGCATGGTCCAACCGTGCGCCTAGGCCGGCCTCCCTTAGTGTTCGTGTCCTTGCTTGGCGCGCAAGGAAGAGGAGGGGCGGCGGCTGGGGTTTCGACCCTAGCTTCCTTCCCCTTCCTTCCTTGTTGCCCAAGTTTGGTTGTTTCGATAACAGGGAAAAAACCCTTTTCCCCAAATTTGTGCCCATGAACCATAGTTTTTCAAAACTCAATTGACACATCATATGTGTCCGGAATTGGCTAATTCTGTACGATGATAATAATTTGCCCAATCCCTATTGAATCATATTCATATTGCAACTATATGCCAATTTTCAATTTCGCGTAAAATAGCACATACGGTGTAAAAACTGAAACCAGTAACACATAATATCACATTATGCGCTACGACCTGTGGCTCTGATATCACTGTAGGATTTTGATGCAGGTTAGACAGCGGAATAAAAAAATTTAATCCTGCTCAAACCCCTCCAAGGATCACAGGCAAGCAATCATAACATGATTAGGGTAGGAACATGTGTACCTTAGTTTGTGTGATCACTACGAAGAATTGCGTCTTTGTCTTTAAGAGTATCCTCACCTTGGAGAGCGGAGCAAGCCGCACGCCACAAGGAGTGGCCGACGGCAAGGGGGACGGGTTGGGGTGCTCGGCCTCAACTCTCTCTCTCTCTCTTGCTTTGTTATGTTTTCTCAATATTTACTTGTGTCCTGAGAAAATAAAAATCCGGAGTTCATTTATATAGTTAAGAACTCTTTATTAACTGCATAATTGCCCTAATACTAATAATGTCCTTACATTGATTAGTCCCCCTGCAAATTAGTCCTACTAATTTTTTTTGTGGTTGCATTATGATCCTTCTAGTTAATTAGTCCAACTAATTAATACCTATATCCAGTTTAATCCATATAGTGTGTGACCGCATAGGTTTCTAATTAGTTGGTAGTAACTATTAAAAACATAGCACAGTGTCTAGCAACACATCTATGCCACCCAACTAATAGAAATAGTTAGTGATCCCGACAAACCTTGTGCCCAATGTTACCATGTTGTGTTATCCCTTTGTCTCTATATCAGAATTGGACACGAGACATAATTTTCACACTTGTATATCCAATCCATAGTTTCTCAATCCTGGGAATAGACATATCCAAGCAGATAACATCAATATCTCCATATTGATTTATCTAAGTCTGGCCAGACATTCCATAAGCTCTACCCCTCGAGTGGCCGTGGATATTTACTCCTATTATGTAGGAGGGACAAATCCTATCTACATCACTGCCATCTCTAAGCTTGCTTCCTATCATGCCCGATACCTATCTTTATAGTTACCCAGTTACGGTGTAACGTTTGATAATATCCAAGCATGATATTTCACAACTAGAGTATCCAGTGACTTCAAGTCTAAGGATTACAAAACCATTAGCACTACGAGAAGCACTTGTGACGTTGACATAATCTAATGTAACCTTCTCATGGTGGGTCTATCCAGTATGTCATTACTCCTAATGCATACCCATGTGTTAGACTTGATATGTCCATATCAATCTACCCACATACTAGCCTATAGTTGATCGTCCTGTTAATTAATATAATGGACTAGGGATATTTAATATAACAAACACACTTGTAATCCAAGGACTTCTTATATTAAATATCTCTATAATACAATGATTTACTCTAGCAAATAAAGTTCATACTGAACAGATTGCCTCTAGGGCATCCAAACCCAACAATTAAATCATCCTATTTTGTCTTGTTCAAATATTATTGAGATTATACATTGAGTTTACATTGTTAAAACAGTTGTGCACATTATTGGTTTACAAGAATTAGTTGCTGGTCAAAGCCTTGAACTGACATCCAAAGCTTCAAAGCTTTGAAGAATGTCTGATGTCTTGAATTTTATAATTGGTTAACTGTTTTTCTGTATGCAGGAGAATCGATCTAAATTCATGACTGGATACTGAGTTATTCTAACTCTCAATATCATGGTTTATCATGTTTTGGATATATATACATGTGGTTATATGTATTGGTATTATCTTAGATGATAGCTTAAGTTTATTGGATAAACTGATCTGTTTCGTTACTGGATTGTGTTTGATCTTGTAGCTAAGTTTTTGAAGGGTTGTTTGGTTGCTTAAACATGCCTAACAAAGTCTAATAGATCTCAAAATATAGTTGTTGAAAGAAGCATCTCAGGGGATGATTATTTGTAGGAAATCAGTTCCCAAAATCTCTTAAACAGTTACTGTAGTCTGTTATAAGTTTGACTTTGTATTTCAAACACAAGGGTGGACTAAATAGAGATATATAGATAGGCTGATAACCTCAAAGGACGATATCATACATTTGTGAAAGATCTACACATAAAACTCTTCACTCAATCAAAGATTCAACACTGCTGCTGAAGAAGATCGATCATCCAGATTCTGGAGAACACTTCTGAGCACTCATTGCTTATCTTTTTACTGTGTTCTTCTTTGTGTTTTCATTGTAATATTATTAAGTGTATCTTAACCTCACCAACTGTTAGAAGTTAGTTCTTCAAGTGAACAACAAGAGGTTATTATTGTTTCATCAGATTGTAGTTGGAACTAGATAGGTTCGGAACGATAAGTTGTATAGGTGAAGGGTAGTTCACTTAGGCTTAGATCTTTGGCTAAATCTGAGTGACTAATAAGAAGTGTGTTCAAATTCTGGAGGGATCAATTCCCTCAGGAAGAGAGTAATTCCAATTGTGAATGAACTCTATAAAAATCACCTGTGTACATTGTTTTACTTTTCTATTTATTCATTCTGCAAACAAGTCTGCACAATAGAGGAAGCTCCATAGCTTTGGAGAATTTCATGTCTCAAAGCTTTGAAGCTTCACATTTTTTCAAACTGTTTCAACTCATTTCAAATCTTTTCAAAGCCTTGAGATTTTATTAGTTATTTGTGTTCGAGTTTTTGAAAGCTCAATTTTAGCAAAAGTTTTCATACTCTATTAAACCCCCCTTCTAGAGTATTAAGATCATGTCTTACACTTACATTACACACTATCAAAGTCTGCTACAATCTAACAGGATTTCTTTAATTTTATTTAATTCATTTTCCTTTTGTATGTATTGAATGTTGGGTTTGTTGTTGTTGTTGTGTTTGTAAGGGAAATTTAATTAACGAGACAACTTAATCTCTATCTAGTACATCTGCCGAGTTAGCCGAGTTCTAGGCATCTATTGGGCTTGAAACTAAAAGGTATCTTTTATCACTTCGCTGAATAGTTTATGTGTGTGTGTGTGTGTGTCCACATTTTGCAGAAACTCTTTTTTTCTTGAACTGCAGGCCTCAAAGGATAAAATCACAGATAGAAAGAAGCCCGTTATTGCTGCTTTGACGGATTTCGATGATACCGCTTAAATTTTTCTTCAGGCATTTCTTGAACTGAAGGCCTCAAAGGATACAATCACAGATAGAAAGAAGCCCGTTATTGCTGCTTCTGACGGATTTCGATGATACCGCTAAAATTTTTCTTCAGGCATGTCTCACACTCGAATACTCGTTGCATGTTTCCCTAAGTTCCTCTTCATTTTTATCAGTTCCATGCTGTGATTATGTACCATTTCATTGGTTTTATAAAACCCCATTCATTCCTGCTATTACCTACCCTTGCATCTCATCTCATCGCATATAATCATGTCATCATTTTATCGTTCCATCGCAATAGTCATCAGCATTCTCATATGTTTGTCACTTGCTACTTGTTACTGCATTAGTATACTTGCAATTCGAGACTCATAAATCATATTAGCGCGCTTAATCTTCGAGGAAGAATCTTAATCCAATGATGGAAGGATGTGATATCCGAGATTTTTACCTAGGGACATTTCAGTAATTTAGCGTTGCATCATAAAGTATTATTCATCTCGGTTAGATTAAAATTATCTCACTTAAAATCTGATTTTAGAGTTTAAAATTCCTACTTAGTATTTCTATGAAGATTTATAATTTATAACGTTTAGTATTGGTCGAGTGCCAGTATGCGCGCGTCGGGTAAATTATCGTTTGCCACATTTTTATTTAAAATTTCCTCATTTATTGGCATACAAGATCACCGTGTCGCGAATTGCACGCACAACACCATAAACTTCCTTCTTTTCCCCTTTTCTTTATCTTTTTTTTCTCTTTTTCGTCCCCTTTCTTCTTTCCGAATTCTCTGTTTTGAGCCTCCCCTGCTCCACCGCGTATCCTCATGCACACCATCTCCATCACCACCCCTAAAACTTCTCCATGACCTCCCCTACATAGCAGCCTGTCTCCTCCTATAAAAACCCACTTTCATCCTCAATTTTGCCTCCCCTATTTTACCCGAGAAAAGCCACAACCAAATGACCACCACCACCACCGGTAACAACCAACTCCTACTCCAAATAGAAATAACCTCTCACTCTCCACCTCCATATTACTCTCTCTCTCTCTCTGTCGCCGATGGACAAGCAGAAACCGCAACAGTAGCAGTAGAACCATCAAAAGAGGTAGTGAGCCCCGAAGCCGCCACTGCCACCGATCCCCCCTCCTTTTCCGATCACTACTGTGGTCTCCTTTTCTCCTCCTGCCTCCACTTTGTCTCCTGACAAAACCTAGCCACCAGAGTAACTGGAGACCAACCCCTGCACACCCGAGATCACCGTTTCTTCGCTGGAAATTTTTGACCCGTTTTCCTCCTCTGTTTTCCGGTAAATCGAACACTCTCTTGTCAATTCCTAAGCTATAATGGTGCTTTAATCATGTATAAGTACTTATATGTGTGTGGGTGTATGTCTATATTCATATCGGTGTGGAGCTAGGTTGGGGAAGAGGGTATAACTACATAACAGTTTGTTATAGTGGGGTTTTTGTGTACAATTCGAGAACTTAAGGGTATAAGGTGTAAGAAGCTGAAATTGTTAATAAGGTACGAGGGGTGTTTGCTGTATTTTACAGAAACTGCATTTTTTTTATATTTCATTTTGTTTATGCAGTTTAAATTATTAACTAAAAGTAATTAAATTAGTTTATTAACAAATTATTGAGAATAAATGCCTTTGTAATGAAAATACAAAATCAGAGGTTTATGTAAAATTTAAAATTAGTATTAATTCAATATTTTTTGAGGAGAATTCAATATTTAAAATTGTATACTTGAAAAATAAGTTAATGAAAATATATTGCATATATATACAAATATAGAATAAATAACTAATACATTTTCAGTATTAAATAAATTTCAGTTTCATTTAGTTTAAATGAGTTGTGAGATTCTCCATATAGTTATAAATATCAAAATCATTCTTTATCTCAACAAATAAAGACTTTTTTAATTAAATATTTGTTAACTTTAAAAGCAAAATAATTATTTATTTTTTGATCAAAAGCAAAATAATTATTTAGATACATAATAATTGTGAGATATTAACCAATAACTTCTTTTATTCTAAATAACATTTTTACAACAACCGGAATTAGTAATTTTATTTCTATAATTGAAAATTATAGTTTTCTTATAATTTATTATAATTGTAATTAGAGTATTAAATAGTTTTATACTCTTAAAAATTCATTATGTAATTTCTTAAAAACTGTTTTCGGGTTTTCTAACTTATTTAGCACATAGAATATATTTATCAGAAAATAAATTGGGTGTTTACAATTATTAGAGTTGTCATTTGCATATCATGTAGGATATATGTATTTTATACTTGCGACACAGACTTGTTTGTAACTAGGAAATTGTGTATATATTGTAGAGCGTGACTTCGTTATGCCATTAGATCCAGACATCAGTTACGAGTAGTTGACTAGCTAGCACTCTATGCATCTCACGGTGAGTTTACATGCTTAGTTTCGCGCCAAGTTCTTTCTTGTACTATACTTGTTTTTCTTTCTAATAACTGTTGTACTTTATTACAAAATTATTAGACGTGATTCAATTGCTTTAAAATCCTCACTTTATTACTCGTTTCAAATTGGAAAACTAATTGTTCAAATGTCACTAAGCTAGAATTCATTAATAACATAAAAGTGAAAGAGTCGCGTATATCAGAACTAGTTGGGTCTGCGACAGTGCTATACGCCTACGTCGTGTAACTTTACTTTACTTAACTATCGGGTGATGATTCCCTAGGCCAGGCCCCTAAAGACATGGGACTCTGTGCACCGGGACACCTTTTTGCCGTAGGTTGGAGTGTAGCACCTAGTAATACTCTGCTGACTTACTGACAAAATTTAAACTGCAAGGGTACAGCCGTCGTGTGTAGTAATATCCGGAAATCCGAGTTTATCGAATCCCAAGAGACTTCTTGTAAACTAGTTATTTTTCTTAACCTTGTGTGGGCAAAGCACGTTGATTTTGTTTGCTAAATCCTACTAGAAATAAAAGACAAAGATCTCAATTAATCAGGTGAATGCCTTCACGATTAACGAAGAATGATTTTTAAGAATTACTTAATATGTGGACAAGTCAGGATATCTCTACGGGTTCACTAGGGAATTCGCACCACTTGTGATTTACGTTCATGCAACACGGATGTTTTCTACTTAGCCGAACGAGCAATTTCACTTTGAAGATTCCTCAACCAAAGTCTTTATTTAAACTCTTGTACCTGATTCCTCTAGCCTACTTGAGTTTAAATACGCATTATGATCTTTATATCAACTCTTTGTTCTAGTTAACTAGCAAGATTCCTCAACCCTAGATACGACTAGTGCAAGATTCAAGTTCAAGCAATAACTATTGATTCCTCTAATGATTATCACCTAGATCAATCTTATTGTGACGTCAAACTATATGAAAGATAGAATTACAAGTATGAATCAAGCATAAATGAGCATAAACATCCAATTAAGCCAATAAGCATGAAGCATAATCCATAAATCACCAAAACATGGTGTTCGAAACCCTAATTCCCTATGAGATATCCCGAATAGAGGGTTTAGCTACTAAAACAAATGATCAAAGTACAAAGTTTCATGATCATAAACCAAAAACTAGAGAGAGGGAAGAGAAAAGATCAAACAAAGCGTCTCCCAAGCTCCCCGTAGCTCCAAGCACTTATCTCCAACTCAAAGATACTGAAAAACTATGCCCTAACCCGTTCTAATATGTTCCCATAGTGTTTAGATGAAGTTCCAAGTAATTGTACAAAAGCCCCAACGTTTCTGCTGCTCCTGCCGTTCTCTTCGCACGAAGAGAATTTGTCTTCGTACGAAGACTGTTCTTCTTAGTGCAAAACTTCCTATTTTGAGACAGCAAGCATGTTCAAGAAGACTTTCTGAATTTTGGCTAAGTAAAGTCTTCGTGCGAAGACAAATTCTCTTCGTGCAAAGACCCTGTAGCTCCTGGATTCTTGTTCGTCTTCAACAGTCCATAACTTTTTCGTCCGATGTCCGTTTTAGCTCCGTGACCCACCGTTAGAAAGCTCTTCGAGTCTACTCTCAATTGCCACCGATCTCATTTCCATATTCATTTTAGAATCCAAAATATCCTCAAAATATCCTTAATTTGCTCTAAAACATCCTGGAAAGGCAACTAAACTTTTTGAAAAGCAAATAAGGACCCGTATTTTGATCCCGAAATCCGATGAATGTGATTTTTGCACCTTTGGATTCCTTTCGCGACGTAGACTTTGCTCTTGTAGAGAAATTCCCATTTTCGGAATGTTTTCTCTTTTTTCTCAATTATTGCCCAAATTTGTCGAAAAAATCCAAAACGTGCCAAATTCGCCTTTTCTTCTATTCCGAAGCTCGTTTCTTCTCTACAATTGATTTCTGCATGCGTATTTCCTGTCAAACAACAACACCAAAACTACCGCGAAGATCAAATGTGATTAATTATCAAAATCATACTCAAACCATTAAGAAACGCCCAGATTGTACTTTAAAGCTAAAAAACATCCAAATGTGCATTATCTTCATATTTTAGCTCAAATCTTGTCACGTTGCACCGAAACGCACACAAATAACAATATAAAGTGTATATAAGATAACTTTTATTAAGGAGTTATCAAATACCCCCACACTTGCCATTTGCGCGTCCCGAGCAAATTCTCATCTACTGCATCGAACTGTCTAATAGCTAAACAAACTCAAACAACTCTAACATGACTCAAGACACAAACAATGCAGCAAGATGATGCAAATGCAATTCTAGACTCGATCTTAGAACATAAACAGAAATTACTTTCTTTTTGGGAGATCAAGCAACTTCAATCCACAATAGACCAGTGCTCATGGATGCTGAAAAAGTTAGGCAAGAGGTGTGAATCGCAACTAGGCTCGACAACAAGTAATTCCCCATAGTTAGTATAGTAAGATTAACTTTAATATAAAGAACAACTTACCTCTTCATGTGCCCTGATAAAAATAAGAGGCTAACCAAGGCTAAGCCACATTCATAGTCCGAGCTCCTATTCCGCTAATGGTCAAATATGATGAGGCTTAAGGACAAAAATGATATAACTTGTATGAAGCAAAAATTCTAAAGCGTCACATAAGCTCACCAAACCCCATATCTCACACACCCTCACCCTGATGATAGGAATCCACAACCCGAATCTCACCGACTCCGGCCCTCAATCCCCTCAAACCCCGGTACCATGTCAATCCCGTGGCCATCAAAGCAAAAAATGTGCAAAACTCATCTGTCTTTAATCCGAAACTAAGAACTTTCACCACTCGATTTTCAATAAACACAACTTTATTTCTTTCTCTCCTTTTTTTTCTCTCTTTTTTTTTTCTATAATTTTTTTCCTTTTTTTTTTCTTTCCCTCAATCAAATATCAATACGATCAAATAAATTTGAGTGGTCCTCCTTCCCGAATCAAGCAATAATAATCATGTTATGGGGAGGGAATAGACGAACCGATGAATGAGTATCACGAATAAAATTCATCTCCCCCTAACTCAATAAAATACACGGTGTCACCAAACAAAGCTGCAAGCCAATCAAAGCACGTGTGTGGAGGTGGAATCCTCAAAAGCACAATCTCTATGTCCGTAGTCAAATGTCGACACCCCCACACTAGAATATTTTCATGTCCTCTCTCAAGTAGTCAAACAAGATATGTCATGTGCCTAATCCAACCGAACCTCTTACACCGAAATGATAGAAATTCAGTACCTAGCACATTCCACCAATTAAGTACAACCAACCCATTTGGTGCGGATTAGCCGTCACACACTCAGGCTCTCCACTACTGTGTCCATGGTGTAATGACATGGAACACCGCCACACCTTAGTGTGCAAGCCAACTCACTCACCCTCTCATCCCCTCGTAGATATCAAATGAAGCACATGCGATATGTAGAACTCACACAAATATGTACTGGAGCAATCCCTCAACTAACCCCCCTCAACTACTGCTCCCTCGTGACGCTCTAGAAAGGTGATTCTAAACGATATATGATGAAGGCCAAGAATCGTCTCCCTAGGTCAAAGAGGCTAACAATGAATCCAAGGATCAATTATGGTATACTAGTGGTCCTACAAGGTAAGATCTAAAAAGAAGTGAGTGCTATAATATACATCCTCGCACAACTGTTCTGTGGGCCACTATGAGGCGGGCTGGCGACTACCTAAGATGGACAACATGAACGTTCGGCTTGTTTAGCAAACACCAAGCTCAACTCTTTTAAGAGAAAAACAAAACACACTTTAGCTTTTAAAATTTATTTTTGGTTTGAAAATAGGTAGGCATTCCCGTAACGAGATTCTCTATATACTTACTAGGGGGAACTAAAAATGTCACTCTCAGTCAAAATTCACACCTTATGCCTAAAGTCTTCACATCTCACTAAATCAACCAAGTCTTAGCTTCTCTCAATTGCCTTTTCTCAAATTTTTCAATTTTCTATATTTTTTATATATATATTTTTATTTTTCATAAGTCCTAACTCTATATGCAAGGCTTAGACTCGAAAAAATTTGACTCTACCCAATTTACTTTGTTGGTGGGTAGACTCAATTATTTAAAAGTGCAAACAGAATATAAACTATTCTACACAACAAGACAATATAAGTAAAAACTTAACAAAAACCACAATATTGACTCACAATACAGCCTCAACATCGTACATGTAACTGGCTATGCAAGACACATTGGCTAGCAAACAGATAAAACACCCCCACACTGAATGCTTCGTTGTCCTCAACAAATTTAGAGATCGTGCATAGGACTGAGCAATCAATGCGTAGGCCAGTAGATGAGATGGAGCATGACATATACATTAAAAGTGACACGAATCCAGCAAAAGTAAAAGATACTCACAACCACCTCAAGGGTGGGGAAGAAATCGCGCCAAGCAATCCCCAAGCATAGTAATGGCGCCACCATGCTCCCAACGGTCAGTGTGTTCTCGCTAACCGGGGTAGACTGCCCTCCTTTGCAAAAATCTGTGTCTTGGAGAATCCCCAACTCGCATGCACGAGTCCCTGTGAAGGTCATGTGTGCCATGGCACACCGGGGTAGATTCTACCATAACCTGCTCAAATATGTCACTAGGAAAAATCATTAGTCCCTCCCTCTCTCATCTCTCCAAATAACATCATAAAACAACTGAATTTAAAAACACAACTAAATCAATGCAAATAAATAGGTTCGATTGCCTCCAAACAAGCGCCGTGTAATTTAAGGTCGACTACCCGACCCAGTTACCTCAAAATATGTTTAAGGAGATTTTTCTCTCCACTTTTTCTACCTCCACCATCGCTTCTCTCTTTGTCTTTTCTCAAGCGAGCATGCATAAGAAAATGGCAAGAAGAAAGAAAAGTTGTTAGCCGCCACATGCCTCACTCTACCTTTCCTCGTCTTCTTTTTCTTCTTCTTCTTCTTCTTCTTCTTCTTCTTCTTCTTCTTCTTCTTCTTCTTCTTCTTCTTCTTCTTCTTCTTCTTCTTCTTCTTCAAAACTCTAGTCTTCGAGGATTGGCTCTTTGAATCTAGTAGCTCAAGTGGAACGGCTACAACCATGCGTTCTTCCTTTCCTACTTCCTTTCTTCGTTCTTGTCTTGGAATCACGGGTGGTAAATCATGGATTGCATAAAACTAGGGTATTTGGTCTTTCTCATGTGATTCACCCAATTTTATGATCTCCAAGAGATATGAATTCGGCGGAGGAACTTTATGATACATGTCCTTGCAAACATCTCCATGCAGTAATTCATTAGCTTCATGACTTTCTTCCTCAAAGCAAATATCTTCAGTGGGCCATAAGCTTGCGATGTCCACACTCTTCCATTCATGCCATGACTCCAGAATTATGCGAGGCACAAGTTGTATAGGCTTCACAATATCATCCCAATCTGAGTCCGAATCCGAGTCTGAAGCAGCCCGAGGATCTATTATTTCATGATGAACAATATTGTAGACAAAGACCTCTGGTGGTTCTTCGTCTTCCTCTTCGCACTCCTCAACTAAGTCAAGAATGATGTTGCTTGGCCCATCGTCATTATCTGCATATGCCAATGCACTCGAAAGTTCGGCCAATTGTTGTCCCTGAAGCTGGACAATTTCATCCATCTTATCAATCCCTTCCTCCATTCTCTCCATTTTAACTATCATGACCTTCAATATTTCTTTCATCTCTTCATCTTCTTGATTGCAGGGAGGAGGGGTGTATATATCTCCATAGGAGTAGTATGGTGAATAGCCGGGAGCTTGCCCGTAGAGATTATGCCCCCACATGATCACCAAGATACCTGCACAATTATTCACTAGGAAGCAGGTGAGATCAACAAATAAATAAACAAAAGAAAAAAATAAAATTACCTAAGGCTATAATTATAAATAATTTAGCCGAAGTCCCCGGCAACGGCGCCAAAAAATTGACACGATTTAAACTGCAAGTGTACAGCAGTCGTGTGTAGTAATATCCGGAAATCCGGGTTTATCGAATCCCAAGAGACTTCTTGTAAACTAGTTATTTTTCTTAACCTTTTGTGGGAAAAGCACGTTGATTTTGTTTGCTAAATCCTACTAAAAATAAAAGACAAAGATCTCAATTAATCAGGTGAATGACTTCACGATTAACGAATAATTATTTTTAAGAGTTACTTAATATGTGGACAAGTCATGATATCTCTACGGGTTCACTAGGGAATTCACACCACTTGTGATTTACGTTCATGCAACACGGATGTTTTCTACTTAGCCAAACGAGCAATTTCACTTTGAAGATTCCTCAACCAAAGTCTATATTTAAACTCTTGTACCTGATTCCTCTAGCCTACTTAAGTTTAAATACGCATTATGATCTTGATATCAACTCTTTGTTCTAGTTAACTAGCAAGATTCCTCAACCCTAGATACGACTAGTGCAAGATTCAAGTTCAAGCAATAACTATTGATTCCTCTAATAATTATCAGCTAGATCAATCTTATTGTGACGTCAAACAATATGAAAGGTAGAATTACGCGTATGAATCAAGCATAAATAAGCATAAACATCCAATTAAGTCAATAAGCATGAAGCATAGTCCAATAATCACCAAAACATGGTGTTCAAAACCCTAATTCCCTATGAGATATCCTGAATAGAGGGTTTAGCTACTAAAACACATGATCAAAGTACAAAGTTTCATGATCATAAACCAAAAACTAGAGAGAGGGAAGAGAAAAGATCAAACAAAGCGTCTCCCAAGCTCCCCGTAGCTCCAAGCACTTATCTCCAACTCGAAGATACTGAAAAACTATGCCCTAACCCGTTCTAATATGTTCCCTTAGAGATGAAGTTCCAAGTAATTGCACAAAAGCCCCAACGTTTCTGCTGCTCCTGCCGTTCTCTTCGCACGAAGAGAATTTGTCTTCGTGCGAAGACTGTTCTTCTTCGTGCGAAAGTCTTCTTATTTTGAGACAGCAACCATGTTCAAGAAGACTTTCTGAATTTTTTCTAAGTAAAGTTTTCGTGCGAAGACAAATTCTCTTCGTGCGAAGACCCTGTAGCTCCAGGATTCTTGTTCGTCTTCAACGGTCCATAACTTTTTCGTCCGATGTCCGGTTTAGCTCCGTGACCCGCCGAGAAAGCTCTTCGAGTATATACTCAATTGCCACCGATATCACTTCCATATTCATTGTAGAATCCAAAATATCCTCAAAATATCCTTAATTTGCTCTAAAACATCCTGGAAAGGCAACTAAACCTTTTGAAAAGAAAATAAGGACCTGAATTTTGATCCTGAACTCCGATGAATGTAATTTTTGTACCTTTAGATTCCTTTCGCGACATAGACTTTGCTCATGTAGAGAAATTCCAGTTTCCGGACCGTTTTCTTGTTTTTCTCAATTATTGCCCAAATTTGGCGAAAACATCCAAAACGTGCCAAATTCGCCATTTCTTCTATTCCGAAGCTCGTTTCTTCTCTCCAATTGATTCCTGCATGCGTAATTCCTGTCAATCAACAAAACGATCACTACCGCAAATATCAAATGTAATTAATTATCAAAATCATATTCATAACCATTAAGAAACGCCCGGATTGTACTTTAAAGCTCAAAAACATCCAAATGTGCATTATCTTCATATTTTGGCTCAAATCTTGTCACTTTGCACCGAAACGCACACAAATAACAATATAAAGTGCATATAAGATAAATCTTATTAAGGAGTTATCACTTACAACCTTAAGTGGGTGTCGACACTTTCTAGTTAGCTATTTGTGTGATGACTAGTGGGACGGTGTGTCCGATCCATAACGCTTGATAGAGAGGTTGGGTTATCAGAACCCCCTATACGCCAGTATCATCTGTTACTACTTACCGTGGTCACCCCTGGATACTGCGAACTAATAACATGACTCGTTTCATTCCATGCTGGAGACTTCTGAATAACTCGGTAAACGAATCGGCCACTTATAATAACTTTTAGATTTCAAAACAACAACTTTCCGCGTACTCTGATTTTTATACTTACACTAATATTTTTTGAAGTGTCTCAAACGTAAACCTTGTAACCTGTCTAGCCACTCTGTTTTACATGCTAAGTTGTATATTCACTCAGCTTTTATTGATACTCGAAAAAATGTGGTCTCGTGTTTCTTTTATTTCCCCCATGTATATGACTAGTTTGCTTTGGGTAACGCACAGGATTCACAAGCTCGTTCTTATATGCAAATTGTAATGCTTAGTAATTAACCGGAGAGACCTCTTTTGATGTAAAATTTCTTTTGCTAGACTGGTTGTCTTGTTTGGACTCAGTCATGAAACAATGTTATCTTATAATATATATCAGTAGTTTGGATGTTTCTTTCACTTGTGTATGGTTACCACTCCTTGTACGAAAGGGTAAAATCCCCTACCAAGGGCACCACCCGATCTCCGGTTCCTCTGGAAATCGGGGGTGTTACAGGTTTTGCCTCTTTTTGTCAATTGTTTGTACATGATTCTGTAGATCATATCATATTTGTAAATATTCTTTCAATATTTAGTACATTGAATGTATTAGTGTTTTGTACTTTTTCTTGCCCAACATTAAAATTTTGTAAATATTATGTACGATTGTCAATTTTTATAGCCATGTTTCATGTCAACTCAATATTTTCAAGGTCTAACTTCAAAAACCATACATGTGGTTTGCTCATAATCCACTATCGGGTCTGATTCCTTTTATCATGATTTGCAGGTATATTATTGGGCTTGTTATGTTTCAGGGCATCAAAGGAACCACAATACTGGACGGCGATGATAACATGACGTCTGATTCCTTTTTTGGGCACTATGTAGACACTGAACTTGATGGTAACAATGTTTTGCTATTAACTGGTAGGACTATGAGTTTATGCACGTGATAACGCTATTTTGTTAACTAAATTATGCTTGTACGACTATTTAATTAGAGTGAAATGGGATAACATATGGTGGGTGGTCAATCACTCAGTTGTGGATGCAAAACACTTATCATGCAGTATATATAGTTTTGTTTATGATGTAAAAAATCCCAAATATGGAGGATTGATCATGGATTTGAGCAGAGTTCTGCTTGTTTATGAGTAGTGTTTGGATTTTATGTGCATGTATTTTTTCTTTGGTCGTGATACACACGACAAGCATGTATGTCGCCATAAAGAAGTAATAGTGAGAAACTTATCTTCTATTGACAATTTTTGTTGTCACTTCTCTACATAAAAAAGTAAATTTGCTTTTCGTAGTTTTAAATGCGACATACAATGTTTGTTGTTAGATTAAAATTGTCGACAAAAATTGATGTCGCGCCTTTTCTTTTTGCCGACATACATAGCGCTTGTCGGCTTTAATTCTAACGACCGAGTTGTAGCGACCACAAAGAGACAAATTTTTTTTGTCTATAGAATTTCTACTGACAGATTTGGCCTTTATACCAACAACTTTTTCTGTCAATGAATGCAGTATTTGTTGTAGTGATAGTTCCGAATATTACATTTTATCTAATAAATACAACAATCTTTGAGATGATATGTATACAAGATCATATGTGTGCAATTAGATATGTGATCTAACTTAAGTTAACATCCTCGTCTCGATACGCGTTCCCATCCTAACTTGCATTAACCTGTGGTGGTTTTGAAATAACAAACGCAAACACTATAGTTTGACAGCAATCAGTAAAAACTAAGTAAGTACACACTAAGGAATGTAAATCAATGAGTAGCACATAAGCATGAGTCCAAATAAATCAAGAGAATTGAAACATTAATAAGTAAAAGAGTAGTGAATTTCTGAACAATTATGAGTAATCGCGTAGCAAGTATCTCTAAACTTTAAAATGCTTTTAAACCACGAGTATTCAAAATATTCTAAAAGAAGTAAAATTTCATGAGGGCGATTCTTCTTTCAATGAGGAACATATTAATCCACAAGTACTAAATTTCTTTCAACTTCATTTAATTTTAGTTGGGGGGCATAACGAGATCCTCTAGAATGATCGATAGAGTAACCAACATTCCTTCAACTACAATTAAATTTAAATTTAGCTGAGACATGTCCACAGCCAACAACAGGATCGATGCAGACAGAAGGATTACAAAATAATCCTGAAGAGTTCCTTCTAGTGTCTATCAAATCCTATTTCACTCGACCATTAAGGGATCCCATACAGCAATCCCCGCTCACAAAATTAGCTAAAAGGCCTTAAGTGACGAAACCCCTATACCGTAGTGACCCTTAAAAGTATAAGTAGCACTCTATAGCTCTACAAACCCCTTGGTAAAAATACATTGGTAAATTTTGGCTCGTCGGGGCGGATTTCTGAACATTAAAGTTCTATCCTATAATACGAAGCATTGCTTCAATGACCGTAGCCATAAGTAATTGGAGGATCGCTTGGCGCCTCCGTCCGGAGCCATAAATAACAACTCTATACATCGTCCTAAATATATTATAAGTGTTTTAATTCCTCTCTTTACCATAGCCAAATATGATTTCAGAAGTAGTTTTCAAGATTTCTCACAAAGGAGTCACGAATATCCAAAAAATTTTTTACTATAAATCATGCCTTCCATACTTTTTCAGTCAACAAAAGATTCATTTGAGAAACTACACAAATAATAACATTTTAATAAGTCAGGGTTGCACATATGTACTTACCACAAAGATGAAGCTCGACCAAAAGTAAGAAACTAAGCCTAGCACTCCAACGACAACCACTCTCTCCTACGAGGTCGATGTCTACAATCACACGTATAACGTAGTCGTTAAAACCAATTTACATATCGATAATCCACATGCAACCCTAAATTACCCATATTCTTATATTTCAAAAATGCACATATAATGATGCTCACTATTATGATGAATGCAACATAACACTTTGTTATTTCAAAAATACAAGTTTTAAGAAAAATGTGAAACTACAATTCTGGACAGAATTGTAGCTCCACCTTTATAGGAATATTTACCATTTCCAATCATTTTCTAAAATTATGAAATTAATTTATGATTAACCTGCATGTGTCTAATTTCCGAAACATTAAGAACATCATGCATAGATATTGTAAAACTCAAGTTACAAAATTAACAAACACTGTTGCTCATTGACAAGTTTGGAAGAAAGTTTTAAATTTGAAGGACCACTACTACTACTTGGAGAGTAGCATTAATTCTTATCTTCTTCATAATTAATGCTCAATGTGTTTAGTTACAACACAAGAAAGATGAGGTGCTAATTCTGAAAATGAGGTTTTTAATAAAAAAAAAATTGCAAGACTGGTCCACACACAGAGTTTCATAAAACATGCAAGTTCAAAGGACCATATCTCCTTAACTAAGATTGCTATGAAAATAATTTTGTTTCCTCAAAACGACCCTCTCTGAGTCTTGTTTCATATAATATAAGATTATAAAATTCCACAGAAATAAATTTGGAGTTAATCCATAATTTTCACAAACTGGTCGAATTGTATTAACATGCACTTTTTTCAAAAATCAACAAGAATGGTTCTATTAGTTTGTGCAACATAAAAAGAGTTGATTTTCACCCAAATACATCATTTTAAGCATGAAATATAATTTCAAATTCTCTTGACACAAATTATTAAAATGTTCTTGAGATTCAAGTGTAACTAACAAGAAATTCACAAAGTGCATGTGGGTTCTAGTGTGAGTTACTTGAAATAATTTTAACTTTGTAGTGAAACACATGATCTAACCATGAAAATGAGGAATAAAGCATGGAAATGAAGAAATCTAAGATCTAATATCATTAATCAAAGGTAAAGTTAGACATGCAAGCACGAATTTAAGTCTAGAAAGAACTTTACTCCAAGGTTCAAGAAGATGGTGAGCAAGAAGGTGAATTTGACATTCAACTCTTGAGTAGGATTGTAGAGGTGAATCTCAAAAAAGGGGAAATGGAGTTTTGGGGAGATAATAGAGCTAGTATTTTTTTGAAGGGAAGAAATATGCAAAAATGAGAGTGATAAAACTAGAGCATGATGATTAATTAAAGATATGTGATGGTGAAGTGAATAATCCCACAAAGAATGAACATACAAGATGGCAGTGGGAGTTGTTGAGGGAGGAGTGTACGTATGGGATGAATGTAAATAGAGATGTAGCTAGTATGATGGTCTCTTTCAATTTAATGCAGGTGACCAACATAGTGGAGATGGGCTTGAGTATAAATAATCAATAGATGCTTTGCTAGTTGGGGTGAAAATACAAATTTTATTTACTAGCTAACACATACAAATTATTTTATATAAATTAAAAATTTATCGAATAATTCCAAATAATATGCTATGTATATAAATGCTAAAATCTACTTTTACACATCTACGAATATGTTCAAGTATATAAATTTTAAATAGAATAACTCGAGTTTCAAAAATTATAAATATGGCTCAAATGACACCCCTACACTTTGAAACCAAGAATAAGTCATTTATAAGTTTGAATAGTAGTTTTTCTTTTGAAATCCTCAAATACTTTTCCTAAAATACCAAATAACCCCAAACTGAAATACGGAGTATTACATTATATCCCCCTTAAAATGGAGCTTCATCTCGGATGCTTAAAAAAAAAATTCCGTAAAACTATAACATGCTTCACGAGAATGTAACTAATGCACATGAGAGTTGTATGAAATGCTAATGCACATGCGACACATATATTAAAAGAAAACACGCTTTCGGTAGGTTACGTCCCTTCCACTTGTATTGATTAGGGATTTAAATAAAATTATCTCAAGTAAAAGCCTCCACCAAATTTTAAAAGGTCTGGAGAAATATACAAGTTCTCACGTTTACAGAGTGTTTCTAAAGTTTTCTAGCATGTAAACAAGTCTCGAAATCTTTAGAAAAATACTTCAATCGAAAGTAACATGTCATTTTTCTTGACTCATCCGCATGAAAAATGTTGTCTTACCTTTATAGGATTAGATAAACCAATCACCTCAAATTTTCCATGCATACGAGGGGGAAAGAACACTACGTGTCGTCACACAACGTGTCTCTTCATCACAACTTGAATGTGTTTCAAATTTCCAACATAGTTTACGCAGCAGGTACAAATTATACTACCGTCGTACTAAGAGTTAGGCCAAAGGACTGGTAAACAAAGTGGTCTATATCACTTGGCATTTGGTGGTAGCTCGACACGCCATAAAATTTCAGAAACCCCATCGTTTCTTAATAGAATAGTTTGTTGTTAAAACATTCTAATTTTGAAAATGTACATGTCAAATTAACTCAAAATGAAAAAAAACAAAAGTATTATCTTAAAAGTTGTCGCTCGTAGTAAGAAAAGAATGGTGTCAGGGTATCCTAAGTCAAATCTTAGTTACTCTTTCATCGATAAAGTAACATAGAAGCATAAAAAATCATGAAAACGCACCACACAACTATAGCAAGAATTGAGATATAAATAAGCATGTCACATAAGTAATACGCATGTAAATAGGCACGTATATTTTTCATAAATCACGTCTCAATTAGCCGTAAACGTTTAATCAACAAGTACGATACAAATCAAGATTAACTATAGGTAAGTAACCAAACTCCCGACGGCTTGTTTACATCTTTATTAACCAATTAAGTTATCCTAGTTAATTTTGAAATTTTGAAAACATGTTATCTTTCTTATTCAATACTTATGGAAATCGAAAAGTCACTTCAACTGGAGAACTCATGCTCTGATACCAAATGAAACAACCCGGAATCTCGGTTCTGGGTTAAAGAGACAATCGATATCCAAAAGTAGAAATATAGTTCCGAGTATTACATTTTATCTAATAAATACAAAAATCTTTGAGATGATAAGTTTACAAGATCAATATGTGTGAAATTAGCTATGTGATCTAACATAACTTAACATCCTCATCTCGATATGCGTTACCATCTCGACTTGCATTAACAAGTGGTGGTTTTGAAATAACAAACGTAGACACCACAGTTTGAAAACAATCAGTGAAATATGAGTAAATACACAATATGACATGTAAAGCAATGAGTGGCACCCAATCATGAGTTGAAATAAATCAAAATATTTGAAACATTAATAAGTAAACGAGTTGTGACTTTCTGAACAGTTATAAGTGATCGCATAGCAAGTATCTCTCGACTTTAAAACGTTATTAATGTAGGGTTTTGATCATGGATACACAGTGGAAAAATAAATAATCATTCAATACCCTCCAAGGATCACAGGAAGAGAATCATAACGATGGTAAATGAAGAATCATGTTACACACCTTAGGGGTTTTCCTTTGATGACTTGTAACGTGAATTGTGTCTTATCTCTTCGGTTGATTCACGGCTAGGGTTGGGATCTAGATCTTCCTTCTCCTTTGTGCTAGCTTGGACCGGAGGAAGAGGAAGAAGAAATCACACAACACGAGGCAACAAGGGAAGCTCGCGGCTTCCTTGTGGCCGACGGGTAGGGGTGGTCGGATAGGGGGCGATCGGCCTCTCTAGCTTGGCTTGCTCTCTCATTTGTTCTCTCCCACTCACTTATGTTATGAGCATTTGTGTGGGAAGGAATCTAGGAGCATACTTCATATAGTCCAACAACTCCTTTTCGACTACCTAAAGGCCCTTCCTAATCCAACATGAATTTGGATTAGTCCCTTCCTTGCATATTAGTCCTACTAAGTATGCAAGGTGTTGCAAAGTGATCCTTATAATTATTTATTCATATTAATCGATTCCCAAATCTAGTTCAACTCTACCTAGCGTGTGACCCCATAGGTTCTATCTAGTTGGTAGCAACAATTTGCTAATATGGAGCGGTCTCTAGCAAAACATCCATTCTAGCCAACTAATAGAATAGTAATCCGAAAAACCTTGTGCAAGTAAATGTCACATCCCTTTGTCTCTATATCCAGTCTGGACACGAGACATAAAAGTCACACTCGTATATTCAATCCATAGTTTCTCGATCCTGGGAATAGCCTTATTCGTGCAAATAACATCAATATCCCATATTAATTTATTTGAGTCTGGCCAGACATTCCATAAGCACTATCCCTCGAGTGGCCTTGGATATTTGCTTCCGTTATGTGGGAGGGACAGATTATATCTACGTCTACTACGATTCCTAAGCTTGCTTCTTATTGTATCCGGTACACGCCTTTATAGCTACCCAGTTACGGTGTAGCGTTTGACGATACCAAAATCACAATAATCTACAACTAGATAATCTAGTGACTTCAAGTCTAAGGATGACAATACCGTTGTCACCATGAGAAGCGCTTGTGACTTCACATAACATGTATGTAGCCTTCTTGGAGATGGGTCAATCCAGTACGCCATTACCCGTAATGCCCACCTATGTGATGGATCATGACATCTCCATATCAATCCAACCCCATACTAGTCTAGATGATTGTCCTATTAATCATTATAATGAACTAGGGATATATAAGATAAACAATACAATTGTAAATCTAAGGACTTCATTATATTAAATATCCAATAAATAATATAATGAATGTTCTAGCCAAAATAAGTTCATACTAAACTATATTGCCTCTAGCACATCTATTCCAACAATTAAACCACGAGTATTCAGAATATTCTAAAAGCAGTAAATTTCACGAGAGCAATTCTTGTTTCAATTAAGAACATATTAATCCACAAGTAACATATTTCTTTAAACTTCATTTAATCTTATTTGGGGGGATATCCAGAGCCGCAAACATAATTGATAGAGTAATCAACTTTCCTTCAACTTCAATTAACAGTTAAATTTAGCTGAGGCATGTCAACAGCAACTAGCAGGATCGACGTAGATTGAGGGATCACAAATTAATCATAAAGGGTTTGTTCTAGGGTCTATCAAATCCTATTTCACTCAAGAGTTGAGGGATCCCATACGTCAATCCCCGCCCACAACATTAGCTAAAAGGCCTTAAGTGTCGACACCCCTATACTGTAGTGACCATTACAAGTATAATAAGCACTCTATAGCTCTACAAACCCCTTGCCGCAATACCTTTGTATATTTTTTGGCTCGTCAGAGGCGGATTTCAGAACATTAAAGTTATATCCTATAATACAAAGCATTGCTACAATGGCAGTAGCTAAAAGTAATTGGATAATCGCTTGGCGCCTTTGGCCGGAGCCATAAATAACACAACTCTGTACATCATCCTAAATTTATTAGAAGTGTTTTAATTCCTCTCTTTACCATAACCAAATCAAATTTCACAAGTAATTTTCAAGAGTTCTCACAAAGGATTCATGAATATCCAAAGAACTTTCGACTATAAATCATGCTTTTCATACTTTTTCAATCAACAAAATATTCATTTGAGAAATTACACAAATACTACATTTTGATAAGGGTCGCACAAACAAATATGATGCACAACCAAAAGCAAGAATCTAAGCCTAGCATTCCAACGACAACCGGTCTCTCCTACGAGGTTGATGTCTACAATCACACGTATAACGTACTCGTTACAACCAGTTTACATATCGATAATCCACATGCAACCCTACATGAACCATAGTCCTATATGTCAAAAATTCACATATAATGATGCTCACATATCAAAATAAATGCAACATAACACTTTGTTATTTAAAAAAATTAAGTTTTATTAAAAATGTGAAACTACAGTTTTGAGAATTGTAGCTTCGAGTTTAGAGACATAATAACCATATCAAAGCATCTTCTAAAAAAATGAAATTAATTTATGATTAACCTACATGTGTTAACTTTCAGAAACATCAAGAAAATCATGCATAGCTATTATAAAACTCAAGTTACAAAATCAACAAAAAATTGCTGCTAAGTGACAAGTTTGGAAGAAAGTTTCAGCTTTGAAGGACCTTTACTACTATTTGGATAATAGCATTATTGCTCATCTTCTCCAGAATTAATTCTCAATGTATCTAGTTAAAATACAAGAATGATGAGGTGTCAAAAGTTTATGAAAACGGGGTTTTTAATAAAATGGCAAAACTGATCCAGAAACAGATTTTCAGAAAACAACTCTCTCTGAGTATAGTTTAATGTAATGTAAGATTTGAAAATTTACAGAAACAAAATTTGGAGTTAATCCATATTTTACACAAACTGCTCAGATTGTATGAAAATGCGTTTTTTTCAAAAATCAACAAGAATGGTTCTACTAGTACATACAAACAACGAAGACTTGATTTTCACCCAAATAACATCATTTTAAGCAAGAAATAATATTTTCAGATTCTCTTGACATAAATTATCAAAAAGTGCATGTGGATTCTAGTGTGAGTTGCTTGAAATAATCTAAAGTTTGTAGTAAAACACATGATCTAACCATGGAATTGAAGAATCAAGCATGTAGATGAAGAAATCTAATATCTAATGTCATTAATCAAATATAAAGTTAAACATGCAAGCATGGATGTAAGTCTAGAAAGAACTTTACCCCAAGGTTCAAGTAGATGGTGAGCAAGAAGGTGTATTTGACCTTGAATTCTTGAGTATGATGGTGGAAGAACTCCTCTCCATGATGATTTGGAAGGTTGGACTCAATTTTTCCATGATTTGGAGAATAGAAAGATGAGTTTTGATGAAGCTTTGTGAAGGTGAAGCTCCGAAAACGGAAAATGGAGTTTGTGGGGTAGATAATAGAGCTAGTATGTGTGTTCTTGAAGGGAATAAAGATGCAAAAATGAGAGTGAGAAATCTAGAGCATGATGATTAGTTGAAGATATGTGATGGTGAAGTGAATAATACCACAGTGAATGTACATACAAGATGGTAGTGGGAGTTGTTTAGGAGGAGTGTACTGACACGATTAAATTGCAAGTGCACAACCGTCGTGTGTAGTAATAATCCGGTAATCCGAGTTTTCGAACCCAAATACTTCTTTACTAATTAGCTACTGATTCGAAACCTTATGTGGTCAAAGCGCAGTGGTTTGTTCTACTAATTCTAATGAAATTAAAAGACAAATATCTCAAGTAATCAGGTGAAATGCTTCACGATTACCGAAGAATGATTTTTAAGAGTTACTTAAGAAGTGGACAAGTTCAGGATATCCTTACGGGTTCACTAGGGAATTCACACCTCTTAGAATTGACGTTCATGCAACACGGATGTTTTCTACTTAGCAAAACGAGAAATTTCACTTTGAAGATTCCTCAACCAAAGTCTATATTTAAACTCTTGTACCTGATTCCTCTAGCCTACTTAAGTTTAAATACGAATTATGATCTTTATATCAACTCTTAGTTCTAGTTAACTAGTAAGATTCCTCAACCCTGGATACGACTAGTGCAAGATTCAATTTCAAGCAATAACTATTGATTCCTCTAATAATTATCACCTAGATCAATCTTACTGTGACGTCAAACAATACGAAAGATAGAATTACGCGTATGAATCAAGCATAACTAAGCATAAACATCCAATTAAGCTAATAAGCATGAAGCATAATGCATAAATAACCAAAATATGGTGTTCAAACCCTAGCTCCCTACGAGATATACCAAATTAAGGGTTTAACTACGATTACACATGATCAAGATACAAAGTTTCATGATCATAAACAAAACTCGAGAGAGGAAAGAGAAAAGATCAAACAAAGCATCTCCCAAGCTCCCCGTAGCTCCAAGCACTTGTCTCCAACTCAAAGATACTGAAAAACTATGCCCTTACCCGTTCCAATATGTTTCCATAGTGTTTAGAACAAGTTCCAAGTAATTGCACAAAAGCCCTACATTTTCACTGAATCTGGCAATCTCTTCGTGGGAAGATCTTCCTATTTTGATACTGCAAGCATGTACAAGAAGACTTTATGAAATTTGGCTAAGTAAAAGTCTTCGTGGGAAAAGAAATTCTCTTCGGGGGAAGGTCTTCGTGCGAAGACAAATTGTCTTCGTGCGAAGACCCTGTAATCAAGGATTCTTCTTCGTCTTCAACGATCTATAAATTTTTCGTCCGATGTCCGTTTCAGCTGCGTGACCCGCCGCTGGAAAGGTCTTCGAGTCTACTTTCAATTGCCACCGCTCTCACTTCCATCTTCATTGTATAATCCAAAATATCCTCCAAATATCCTTAATTTTCTCTAAAACATCCTGGAAAAGCAACTAAGCTTTTTGAAAAGCAAATAAGACCCGAATTTTGATCCCGAACTCCGTTGAATGTGATTTTTGCACATTTGGAGTCCTTTCGCGACGTAGACTTTTCTCATGTAGAGAAATTCCCGTTTCCGGACCGTTTTCTCGTTTTTATTAGTTTTTACCCAAATTTGGCGAAAACATCCAAAACGCGCCAAATTCGCCTATTTCCTCTATTCCGAAGCTCGTTTCTTCACTGCACTTTATTGCCGCATACGTAATTCCTGTCAAACAACAACACGAACACTAACGCAAAGATTAAATGTGATAAATTATTAAAATCGTGATCAAAACCACTAAGAAACGCCAGGATTGTACTTTAAAGCTCAAAAAAATCCAAATGTGCATTTTCTTCATATTTTGGCTCAAATCTTGTCACTTTTCACCGAAATGCACACAAATAATAATATAAAGTCTGCGGAAGACAACTCTTATTAAGGAGTTATCAGATACCCCCACACTTGCCATTTGCGCGTCCCGAACAAAGTCTCTTCTACTGCATTCAGCTGTATACTAGCCAATAAGACTCAAACGACTCTAATGTGACTCACAACACTTTAATGCAGCAAGATGATGCAAATGCAATTCTAGACTCGATCTTAAAAACCTAAAACTTTTAAATTGTTTCATTTTGTGAGATCTGGCATTTTCAATACACATAGACTCGGTGCTCATGGAGTGATCAAAAAGTTAGGCAATAGGTGTGAGCTACAAGTAAACTCGATAACAAGTAATTCCCCATAGTTATTATTTAAAGATTAACTTTACTATAAAGAACAACCTACCTCTTCATGTGTGCTGATATAAATAAGATTCTAACCAAGGCTAAGCCGCATTCATAGTCCGAGCTAATGGTCAAAAATGATGAGGCTTAAGGACAAAATGGATATAACTTGTATGAAGCAAAAATCCTAAAGCGTCACATAAACTCACCAAACCCCATATCTCACACACCCTCACCATGATGACAGATATCGACAACCCGAATCTCACCGACTCCGGCCCTCAATCCCATCAAACCCCGGTACCATGTCAATCCTCTGGGCATCAAAGAGAAGCGTACGCAAACTCAATCAATCTTCAATCTGGAACTAGGAACTTTCACCACTCCTTTTCCAATTAGCACAACTGTATTTCTTTCTTTATTCGTCTCCTTTTTTTGTCTCTTTTTTCTCTCTCTTTTTTTTCCTTATTTTCAATCAAATATCAATACAATCTAATAAATATGAGTGGTCTTCCTTGAAGAATCAAGCAATAGTAATCATGTTAGGTGGAGGAAATAGACAAAACGATGAATGAGTATCACTAATAAAATTCATCTCCCCCTAACTCAATAAAAAACACGGTGTCACCAAACCAAGCTGCAAGCCGATCAAAGAACGTGTGTGGAGGTGGAGTCGTCAAAAGAACAATCTCTATGTTCGTAGTCAAATGTAGACACCCCCACACTAGAATATTGTCATGTCCCCTCTCAAGTAGTCAAACAAGATATGTCATGTGCCTAATCCAACCGAACCTCCTACAACGAAATGATAGAAATCCAGTACTTTACACATTCCACCAATTAAGTAAAACCAACCCATTTTGTTCGGATTAGACGTCACACACTCAGGCTCTCCACTACTGTGTCCATGGTGTAATGACATGGAACATCGCCACACCTTAGTGTGCAAGCCAACTCACTCACCCTCGCATCCCCTCGTAGAAATCAAATGAAGCACATGCGATATGTAGAACTCACACAAATATGTAATGAAGAACTCCCTCAACTAACCCCCCTCAACTACTGCTCCCTCGTGACGCTCTAGAAAGGTGATTATAAACGATATATGATGAAGGCCAAGAATCGTCTCCCTAGGTCAAAGAGGCTAACAATGAATCCAAGGATCAATTAGGGTGTACTAGTGGTCCTACAAGGTAAGATCTAAAAAGCAGTGAGTGCTCTAATACACATCCTCGCACAGCTGTTCTGTGTGCCACTACGAGGCTGGCTGGCGACTACCTAAGACGGACAACATGGACGTTCGACTTGTTTAGCAAACACCAAGCTCAATTCTTTTAAGAGAAAAGAAGCACACACTTTAGCTTTTATAATTTAATTTTAGTTTAAAAATAGGTAGGCATTCACGGAATGATATTCTCTCTATACATACTAGGGGGAACTAAAAATGTTACTCTCGGTAAAAATTCACGCCCTATACATAAAGTTTTCACATCTCACTAAATCAACCAAGTCTATGCTTACTTCAATTGCCTTTTCTCAAAATTTTAAATTTTCTCATTTTTTTTGTATTTTTTAATAAGATCCTGCTCTATATGCACGGCTAGACACGAAAAAAAATTGTCTCTACACAATTTACTTTGTTGGTAGGTATATTCAATTAATTAAAAGTGCAAACGAAATACCAATCTATCCTACACAATACGAAAATATAAGTAAAAACATAACGTAAACCACTATACTGACTCACAATACAATATAAACACATCCTACATGTAACTGGCTATGCAAACACATTGGCTAGTAAACAGTTAACCACCCCCACACTAAATGCTTCGTTGTACTCAACGAATTTAGAGATCAAACATAGGAAATAGCAATCAAATGCGGAAGGCCAGTAGATGAGATGGAGCATGACATAGAACAAATATATACAAATTCAGCCGGAGGGAAGAAATACTCACAACCACCTCAAGGGTGGGGAAGAAATCGTGTACAGCAGTCCCCAAGCACAGTGTGGCACCACTTGTGCTCCCACTATGTCAGTGTGTACTCGCACAACGGGGTCGAATGCTCTCCTCTTCATGAATATGCGCATTGAGAATCCCCAACTCGCCAATGCAAGCCCCTGTGAAGGTCATATGTGCCATGGCACACCGGGGAGACTCTCCCATATCCTGCTCAAATATGTAACTTGGAAAAAAATGTTGGTCCCTGTCTCTCTCATATCTCCAAAATAAATAAACAAAACACACGCAACTGTATTAAAAACCAACTCCCTAAATTAATGCAATAAATAGGTTGGGTTTCTTCCCAACAATCCCTGTGTAATTTAAGGTCGACGACCCGAACCAGTTACTTCAAAGAATGTAATTAAGGCAGTTTTTCTCTCCACTTTTTCTTCTTCCACCATCGTCTCTCTCTTTGTCTCTTCTTAGGTGAGCATGCATGAAATGCAGATGTTGAAAATAAATTGTATAAGATGGCCTCAAATATTTTCTTCTTTTTGCGCTTCCACTCCTTGATTAGCGGTCTTCTTGAAAATTCATTCACCACCTCATGACCCATTGTACCTTTCCTCTTCTTCTTCTTATTCTTCTTCCATTTCTTCAACAGCAATTTTGTCGAGGAATGGTCATGTGGAAATGGAATTTTAAGTGGACCAATAATTGCATGGAGTTCTGTCTTGACAACTTTATTTCCTATTGTTTGTCTTGGCATCATAGGTGGCAAATCATGTATGGAATAAAACTGAGGTCTTTCGTCTTCCTCATGTGATTCAACCATTTTTATGATCTCCAAAATATATGGATTAGGGGGAAGAATTTCTGGATACATGTCCTTGCAAACATCTCCATGCAATAATTCCTTAGCTTCATGGCTTTCTTCCTCAAAGCAAATATCTTCACTGATAGGGGAGAACTCATCGCCAATGCAGTTATGAACTTGTTCTTCACTAAAATCCTCTTCAATAGCATTAGGCCACAAGCTCGTGATTTCAACACTCTCCCATTCATGACATGACTCCGGAATTATGCGAGGCACAAGTAGTATAGGCTTCACAAAATCATCCCAATCTGAGTCTGCATATGAGTCTGAATCGGCCCAAGGATCTATTACTTGATGTGACACAGTATTATAGACCTCTTTGGCTTCTTCGTATTCCTCTTCGCACTCCTCAACTAGGTCAGGAATGATGTTTATTAGCCCATAGTCAGTATATGCATCTGTCACTTCACGAGAAATCAATTGTTGGAGAGCTTCGTCATTCTTATTCACCCCTTCCGCGATTCTGTCCAATTTAGCTAACATGAGCTCCAATATTGATTTAATCTGCTCATCTTCTTGATTGCACGGAGGAGGAATGTACGTATCTCCATTGGCATAATACGGTGAATAGCTTGAAGCTTGCCCATATAAATTATGCCCCCACATGATCACCAAGAGACCTGCAAAATAATTCGCTATGAAGCAAGTGAGATTAACAAATAAATAAACAAAAGCAAAAATTAAAATTCCTTAAAGTTAAAAATAATAACTAATTTAGCCGAAGTCCCTGACAACGGCGCCAAAAACTTGACACGATTAAACTGCAAGTGCACAGCCATCGTGTGTAGTAATAATCTGGTAATCCGGGTTGTCGAACCCAAAGGAATTCTTTACTAATTAGCTACTGAAATACCTTATGTGGTCAAAACGCAGTGGTTTTTTTCTACTAATTCTACTGAAATTAAAAGAAAAAGATCTCAATTAGTCAGGTGAAAGGCTTCACGATTAACGAAGAATGATTTTTAATAGTGTTGAGTCAAGATCCCTGAATGTGCTTTGGTTGGTAATTTTTTGAGTGATGAAAGGCAAAAGTCTAAGACATAAGCAGCAAAGGCATTTCCGTTATCTCAAGGCCTTGAGAGTGACTGAACTTCAAAGCCTTGAGTTATTTTATTCTGCTATATGTTCTAACATTTCTGTGTTGCAGATTGGATTTCTGATTATGCAAATCAGTGGTTTACTGCATATAGTTTTGGATTATACTATTTATATATCTGACACAATTGCAGAGGATCAGAACAGGAAGAATCAAAGTTATCTGGGTCTAACTTTGAAATTCTGTGAAGCAGGTTCAGAGCTCCAAGGCCTTGAGATGTGTCTTGAGCTGCTGACAGTTTTTACAGAACTTAATTGATTATTTCTTGCAGGTTATGATTCTTAGTATTGTGCTAATTTACTCACTTCTAAGTATCTTAAACTTGTTTTTTCATGATTCAAATTTTTTAGAAGATATATAGGTTATTGTTCTAAGTTTGTTAAACAGTTTTTTCAGAAACTGTAAAACCAAACAGTCTTAGTACTGTTAGCTGTCCGGATTTTGTTGTTGCAATGTTTCAATGCTGTTGCAGGGTTGTTAAACGTGCAGGAGCAATCTCAACAAACTCCAACGGATATCCACTTGAAGCTGTTTGAATTTAAGTTGAAAACAGAAGGAGGATTCGTAGGAACTGAGATCCTAAAATCTCTCAATCAGTTGCAGCTGTGGATAAAAGAGACTGGTTTGAATTTTGAAGAAAATAGAGGATTGCGGAATACTCTGAGAGGTATGACAAAATCGTGGGAAATCATCCATTCAAACACACAATCATTCAAGCTTCATTCCAGAATTCTGAAGATCAAATCAATCCAATTTTTCCAGAAGAACACTTCCAGGCTTCAACAGCTTATCTTCATACTGTGTTCTTCACTTTTAATTCTATCTGTGTATCTCTAGATTATCTTAAACCTCACTTAACCTAGTGGTTGGTTGTTCAAGTGAACAACAACAAGTTCTTGTTAGCTGAACAGCTAGTAGCTGGAACTAGATAGGTTTGGAACCACAAGCTGTATAGGTGTAAGGGAAATCACTTAGGCTTGAAGATCTAGGGTTGTTTCTGTGTGAGTAATAAGAAGTGTTTGCCCAATCCTGGTGGGATTAGATCCCTCAGGCAGAGATTAGGTCCATTGGGACTGAATTCTATAAATTACTTTGTGTTCTTTACTTTTCTGTTTTATTATTATCTGCTGCACACAACTCAAATCAAACTAGGTTTTAAAAGATGTTTAGAATTGTTCACTGCTCAAGGCCTTGAAGCTTACAATTTTGTCTTAGTGAGTTTCAGACAGTTTACAAAATCTCAAGGCCTTGAGATTTGAGTTTCACACAAAGCTTTCCTGTTAAACTTTGAGTTTTGCAAAAAGTTTCAATACTCTATTCAATCCCCCCCTTCTAGAGTATTAAGGTCATGTATTTAGTCTACATTACACACTTTCAAATAGTTACTTAACAAGTATACAAGTTCATGATATCTTTATGGGTTCATTAGGGAATTAGTATGGTTATGACTTGTGATATGTTGTGATATAATTTTCTTAGGAAACCTGATGGTTACTATCGTCTTCGGACGTTTGATTGTCTTCGGACTAGTGGTTATATCATCGTCGGAAGTTTGATTGTCTTCGGACATCTAGTGGTTACAATTGTCTTAGGACGTTTTATTACTTTCGGACACCTTGGGATTGTCTTCGGACATGTAGGCAGCTAGTACTACCCTCTGGACTAATGAACCAGTAGGGGGATATGCACACTTAAGGTCTAATTTTTCTTCATGGATTGATTTTCCTTCCTTGTCAGAAGTGAATCTTGTCTTCACGACCCTCTAGGTGGTGGGATTTGGAATCCTCCGTATAAGGCTGGTATGTGGAGTCAGTTGTTAATGATTAAGGATTCCATGAGTTTTAAGTTACAGGTTCTCTATCTGTATTATATGTGGTAATATGACATGATAATGGCTTGAGTGTCTTTAAGTTTTAAAGTTAAATCATTTCACACTATATCTACTTTATCTTCATAGTACTATACTGTTGGGTTTTGACGTAGGTAACGCAGCGGAATAACAAAAATTAATCCTACTCAAAGCCCACCAAGGATCACAGGAAGAGACATCATAACATGATTAAGGTCATAGAAGATGTGTACCTTTTGATTTGTGAGATCACACGAAGAATGATGTCCTCGTCTCTACGGTTGATCCACGTCTAGAGGTGAGATCTAGATTCTTCCTTCTCCACAAGTGCTAGCTTGAACCCGGAGGAAGAGGGATGAAGATCAAAGCAACAAATCACCAAGGCACAAGGGAGGGGCGGCCTCTCCTTGCCGTCGGGTAGAGGGGCGGACGGGAGGGCTAGGGTTTCGGCCCTAACTCTTTTTGTCTTGCTCTCTCTTTTGCTCTCTCCCACTTTTGTGTTATGACTAATAATAACTCATGTAGTGGGAAGGAGCTAGAGCCTCCTTTATATACTCCAACAACTCCTTGTTGTTTCCATAAAAGAGTTTCCTAATTCTAGATGAACTAGAATTATTCCCTTCCTTGCAAATTAGTCCTACTAAGTTTGCAAGGTGTTGCACAATGATCCTTCTATTAATTAATCCATATTAATTAATCCCAAATCTAGCTCTACTCTATTTGACGTGTGACCCCATAGGTTTCTATATAAGGGGTAGTAACTATTACTAACATGGAGCGGTGTCTAGCAACACATCCATGCCACCCAACCAATAGAAATAGTCAGTGATCCCGACAAACCTTTGTGCCCAATATGTCATATTGCATTATCCCTTTGTCTCCATATCCGGATTGGACACGAGACATAAATAGTCACACTCGTATATCCAATCCATAGTTCCTCGATCCTGGGAATATGCTTATACTTGCAGATAACATTAATATCTCTATATTAATTTATCTGAGTCTTGCCAGACATTCAATAAGCCTCATCCCTCGAGTGGCCGTGGATATTTACCCCCATTATGTGGGAGGGACAAATCCTATCTACATCACTACGATCTCTAAGCTTGCTTCCTATCACGCCCGATAGCCACCTTTATGATTACCCAGTTACGGTGTAACGTTTGATAACATCAAAGCGCAATATTTCACAACTAGAGTATCTAGTGACTTCAAGTCCAAGGATTGCAATAATATTAGCACTACGAAAAGCGATTGTGACTTCACATAATCTAATGTATCCTTTTCGTCGTGGGTCAATCCAGTATGCCATTACTCCTAATGCATACCCATGTGTTGGATCGTGATATCTCCATATCAATCCAACCCCATACTAGTCTATAGATGATTGTCCCATTAATCACTATAATTGACTAGGGATATTTAAGAATATAACACCTTATATTCTAAGGACTTCATTCATGTTAGCATATCTCCATATCTATAACATAATGAATCGTAAATCCATATATTTGTCACAATTAATTGATTGCCTCTAGGGCACAATTCCAACAGTCTCGCACTTGCACTAGAGTCAATCACCTGCATCATATGCCTTTTGATCTAGCGCTGCCCTCCACGCTTACACTGCGTAGGGGCGAGACATATGCTGGCACCTTGCAAATATTCACATCTCCTCCATCAACAATTTGATTGAGATTGAATATTCTGAATAAATGCATCTTATGCATTAATTTACTCAGTCCTCTATGTTAGAATCAATGGCTGAATCTTGTCTGGAACCTTTCCAGCTCACAGTCACTCCCTCTAGCACAAAACATAAAACTCGACTATATTCTGAAATCTTCTTTGTCAGATGGAAGTTCTCATCACTGTAACCCCTTACAGTAAACCTTTTCCTATCCTCCATTAATCAAGAGTTCATCCTTTATTCCTTCTCAAGTACTTAAGGATAATCTTGATAATTATCAAGTGACACCTCACTTGGAATTGATTGGTATCTTTGTGTCATGCTTTATGACACGTCTGGCCTAGTACATCTCAAGGCGTATCTCGTGAATCTAATTCATACGGTCCATTCCCAATCTAATTAGTAAGACAATTAGCCTTCCAAAGACTAATTCCATGTGACATGGGTAAGAATCAATATTCTTTTTCACGTTGAACCATTTCAACACCTTGTCAATATATGTACCTTGACTCAGGCTGAACAATTACTTTGATCTATCTCCATAGATTTTATAGATTGTCTCGCCTAAGTCTATTTATTGGAAATCAATTTCTCTAGCCAATCTTTAATAGATTGCAGAGTAGAGACATTGTTCCCAATGATTAGTATGTCTCTACATACAAGACCAGAAATTTAACTATGCTCCCACTAACCTTCTTGTAGACACAAGTATCATCTTCAATTTTTGATGGAACCAAACTCCTTTGATTGCATCATAAATTCGAAGAATCCAATCTCCAAGAAGCTTGACTCAATCTATAAACAGATTGCTACAAGCAAGATGCGAATGGATTTAAGCATCACAACTGGGGAAAGATTTCCTCATAGTCTATACTATGAATTCTCATAAAACCCTTTCAAACCAGTTGTCCCTTAAAACTAATCATATTACCATCCATGTTGGTTTCCTCATAACCTACTTGCACCCTATGGGTCCTACCCATTCAGGTGGTTCCACCAAAGTCCATAATTTGTTGGTATACATGGATTCCATATCGTATCTCATGGCTCCAAGCCATTTCTGAGAGTATGGCCACACGTGGCAATCTCATAGGTTGTAGGGACATCTCAATGAGCAATATATCACTGGTTATGAGAAATCCTTATTTCTCTAGTCCCTTGACATATCCTACCTGTCCTACGAGGTTCTTGTGTTATCTGAGTAGGTTGCTCCACAACACCTTGTGATCCTGCTCATGTTCCATCAAACGGATCAATGTTCTATTGTGGTTCTTGAACTTTTCAAGTTCTACTGTCCTCCCACTGTTTCTTTTAGAGACAATCTCTACCTAGAAACACACTGTGGTTCGAGAAACAAACGGTTTATTCTCGATTAGGTTGTAGAAATAATATCCTTTTCAGGCTATCCCACAAAACATTTATCCGACTTGGGTCCAAGTTTATTTGTAAACTCTTTTACATAAACCTCATAACCCCAAATGAATGACATACTAGGACACTTCCTAGTCCATATCTCATATGGTGTTTTTCATAATCCGTTTTTGATGGAACAAGGTTAAGGGAGAAATTTGCTGTAATTAGAACATAGTCCCTAAAAGTAAACTGGAAGTTCTGTTTGACTCATCATGGTCCGAACCGTGTCCTACAAGGTTCGAACTCTCCTTTTAGACACGCCAAACCCATGTGGCGTGCCAGCTAGGTGGAGCGAGTTTGGATCATATCCAACACTCCCATAGATGCTTGTCAAACTCTTGGCTCAAGTATTTTCTTCTATGATCCAATCGTAGAGTCTAAATACTTTTGCCAAGTTGGTTCTCTACTTCATTCCTGAATACTTTGAACAATTCAAAGGATTCTGATTTGTTTCTTCATAAGATACACAAATCCATATTTCTCTGATCCTATCAGTAAATGTGATGAAGTACTAAAACCATCTTTAGTATTTGTGCTTAGCGGCCTTCATACATCAATATGTATGATTCCCAAAAGATAATATCTTTGCCTAATAAGTCTTACATGTCTTCATATGATTCAATAATCAAATGAGTCCCAGAAATCCATCCTAATGGAGTTCCAGATATGTATCTCTTATTTATGGGTCCTAAACGACAATGCTAAAGATAAGTGAAGTTCATATCATTATATGCAAACCTCTTGGTATTAATGTTATGGATGAAATTATCATGATCAAGGATATACAATCCATTTAGACAAAATTGCATTATAACATCAGAATAAATGGAACAACATTTGTCCTTTTATTATGATAGAGAGCTTTCTTGTCCAAACAAGAAACTGTGATAATGGTCCTGCTCATAAGAGGGTCATAATCACTTTTGTCTAATTCATGAAAAATTTCTGAAAGGTAGAAATAATTCCCTACGGCTTTTCAGCAACCCTTTGCTTCATAGCCCCACGTGTAGGATTATTTCTTCCTTATCCAATTGTCTTCGTCTCTTGAGATCCTCCACATTTCTATAAATGTGAGATCCTCATCTAGTATCATATACTCTTGATGATGAGATAGACACATTGAATTTTATAATAAAATACCCAAGTCGGAATTCATAATTCCTTTATTATTTACTTCCATGTACTTTGGGTAGTCTCTCTTCCTCTACACCACCTATGGGACTTCGAGGCAACTTGGTTTTAGCAACAGGCTTGCTTTATACTCATGGGTTCGGCGCAAACCATTTGCCCTTACCCATGCTGTTAACTATTAACAGTTTTAGCCCATGCCCATTATGAGTGTTTTGTTTAGTGATTTTTCAATCATATTGAGTAAATCAACTTTAAAACAAAACTGTAATTGCATCCAATGCAATTCTTGGTCTACTTGGGTTAATAACCGTTTATTCTCTATCTATCTCATAGATAATGCCCATTCACTAAGCTTTCAATCCTATTGAGATAGTTTAGTTTGCGCTTCACCTCTTGCTTCAGCAGCCACACATTACTAACTTGTGTCGTCGCGTCATATCTCGATGAACTAAGTCGCCTTGCTTTGGCAAGCCCGAGCTTATTCCATCTTGACCATGACGAGTGCTAAGCAAGAGAGTGCAAAGTGGAGCAACTCCTCAAGCCTTTCATGACAAGCTCGTATGATCATATCACTTGCCTCCAAATTTCTCATCTTGCTTCCAAAGCTCAGAGTCCATGGGAGCTTGACATGAGACAAGTTACATCCAAAGAACCATTCTTTGATGTTCCTTCCATAAGGCTTTAGTGTGTTTTTGTAGTTGGTAGAAAGAGAAATTTATGCTCTACAATGTACAACATATTTCCTTTATTTGAGAACAATTCTCAATTTTATACCAATATAGAAAATAGATTCCAGACATCTTGTCCATCTCATGGACATAAAGTCGCGTTTGTTTGTTTAATGCGATGGGTATTCAACACTTATAGGATTATGCAAAGCATTGTGACGTATAACTATATTCAACAAGGATTTAAATTATTAAATATAGCTCCCACTATTTTTCTCGGATTAATAGCCCTCACCATTAATGCGGAAAATATTTTATATATTTTCTAGTGGGTCCAAGATCCCTTTTTCACTTCTTCTTGAGCTTCCTTTGGCAAGTCACCCAAGAATTGGTTATTTAGGTAGGAACCATTCCAATTGCATCCCATGCAACTCTTGGTCCAATTAGGTGAATAACTCTCTATTCTTTATCCTTTAGATAGCACCTAATTGTCATGCCTCTAAGCTCATCAATCCAATTCACTCTTGCCTAGTTGCGTCCAACCTCTTGCTTTCAACATACACGCATTACTAGCTTGCCTCGTCCGCAACACATCATGAAAAATTAAAATCGCCTTGCTTTGGCAAGCCCGAATTTTAATAGGCCATGATCATGAAGGGTGTTTAGGGAAGAGAAGGCAAAACGCAATATTTAATTGAGGGATTTCTTTTAAGTTGTTTGGTTGATCTTATCAACATGGTCTACTTATTTGGATTGGGCCATCCACAATAAAAGACCAACCTTGTTTATTATTATCTTGTTATCGTTTTGCTTGTAGCGCATACACACAAAATTAAATAACAAGGCATGAATAATAAACATCCACAAAAAATAAAAACGTGGCATGGATATGGCCTCTAGACTAATGATATTATTAAGCCAATGATAATATCTAATTGCCCTAAAGTGCCGAGCTCATCTCCATGTGCTCCACCATAGCTGCGCGCCTAGGGATGTCTTTTGGCTCCTTTGGTTCTCCGGTCTTCTTCTCCATGTTCTTGGCTATCATCTAAATATTTCTAATTCTAGCCTAACATCTAGAATAAATAAATAACAAAAGCCTCACATGTCGAGGAGAAAAAGACGACTCGCAGGCCGTAAAACTTAATTAATTATTACATTAATTTGATCAGCTTGCAGGCCGTAAACCAAACCACAAAACAATAAACATCCACAATCCTAGGCCATATCCACCCACCATGCAATGAAGCACATAATACAGTTAAAATCAATTTTTAACGCGCTTGTTTAATTTTAATGAAATTGGGTAACTAGGGTTTTACAACGGTCCAAAGGATTTACCAAGGAATGGCCGAAATCAACCAAGGAACCGCCACACTAGGACCGGGCCGCCCGGCCCCTAGCCCACACGGCTAGGCCATGTGCTAGGGTGTGCCGGCCCCTCTTATGCCGTGTGTTACTTGGGCGGCAAGGAGAGAGAGGGGCGGTCCCTACATGGGCAACACCTCCTCATGGAATTGTTTCCATAAACAATTTCATGGAATTATTTCCATAAACAATATATGGAATTGTTTCCATAAACAATTCCTTCCTTGTTGGGTTGTTTCCAAAACACCCTTATGGTATTGTTTCCAAAATAATTCTTTCCTTGGTTCCCAAGTTTAGTTGTTTCCATAAACAACTTCTTACTTGTTTCCCAAGTTTAGTTGTTTCCAAAACAACTTCTTCCTTGTTGCCCAAGTTTAATTAATTCCATACTTGGAAAACCCATTTTCCAAGCATAAGCCCATGAACCCTAATTTTTCAAGAACCCAATTATTCACATCCTATGTGATTAAACTCACCAATTATAACATCCAATGTTAAATTGGGTCTTGTTTGTTTGAATCAAATTCAATATTGCATCTACTATGCCAATTTTTCAGTTTTCGCGTAATAAACAATAATACGGTGTATGAACTGAAATCGTAAACACATAATATCATGTTATGCTCTACGACCTGTGGCTCTGATACCACTGTTGGGTTTTGACGTAGGTAACGCAGCGGAATAACAAAAATTAATCCTACTCAAAGCCCACCAAGGATCACAGGAAGAGACATCATAACATGATTAAGGTCATAGAAGATGTGTACCTTTTGATTTGTGAGATCACACGAAGAATGATGTCCTCGTCTCTACGGTTGATCCACGTCTAGAGGTGAGATCTAGATTCTTCCTTCTCCACAAGTGCTAGCTTGAACCCAGAGGAAGATGGATGAAGATCAAAGCAACAAATCACCAAGGCACAAGGGAGGGGCGGCCTCTCCTTGCCGTCGGGTAGAGGGGCGGACGGGAGGGCTACGGTTTCGGCCCTAGCTCTTTTTGTCTTGCTCTCTCTTTTGCTCTCTCCCACTTTTGTGTTATGACTAATAATAACACATGTAGTGGGAAGGAGCTAGAGCCTCCTTTATATACTCCAACAACTCCTTGTTGTTTCTATGAAAGAGTTTCCTAATTCTAGATGAACTAGAATTATTCCCTTCCTTGCAAATTAGTCCTACTAAGTTTGCAAGGTGTTGCACAATGATCCTTCTATTAATTAATCCATATTAATTAATCCCAAATCTAGCTCTACTCTATTTGACGTGTGACCCCATAGGTTTCTATATAGTTGGTAGTAACTATTACTAACATGGAGCGGTGTCTAGCAACACATCCATGCCACCCAACCAATAGAAATAGTCAGTGATCCCGACAAACCTTTGTGCCCAATATGTCATATTGCATTATCCCTTTGTCTCCATATCCGGATTGGACACGAGACATAAATAGTCACACTCGTATATCCAATCCATAGTTCCTCGATCCTGGGAATATGCTTATACTTGCAGATAACATTAATATCTCTATATTAATTTATCTGAGTCTTGCCAGACATTCAATAAGCCTCATCCCTCGAGTGGTCGTGGATATTTACCCCCATTATGTGGGAGGGACAAATCCTATCTACATCACTACGATCTCTAAGCTTGCTTCCTATCACGCCCGATAGCCACCTTTATGATTACCCAGTTACGGTGTAACGTTTGATAACATCAAAGCGCAATATTTCACAACTAGAGTATCTAGTGACTTCAAGTCCAAGGATTGCAATAATATTAGCACTACGAAAAGCGATTGTGACTTCACATAATCTAATGTATCCTTTTCGTCGTGGGTCAATCCAGTATGCCATTACTCCTAATGCATACCCATGTGTTGGATCGTGATATCTCCATATCAATCCAACCCCATACTAGTCTATAGATGATTGTCCCATTAATCACTATAATTGACTAGGGATATTTAAGAATATAACACCTTATATTCTAAGGACTTCATTCATGTTAGCATATCTCCATATCGATAACATAATGAATCGTAAATCCATATATTTGTCACAATTAATTGATTGCCTCTAGGGCACAATTCCAACATATACAACTTAGTCTATTTTCTGACATTCTACTCGTCTATATATTGTTTTAGGTTTCAGGTGAGAATGTGGGAACTCGAGAGAATAGTCAATCACTTAGAAATTTACGTCAGGACACTACAAATCATACAAAATATAGATGTAAGTTTTATTTAAATTCCAATTTCTTTATTTCTGTCTCGTAACAGAACCGCTAGGATAAGACTCCTTGCTAGGGCATTTCTATGCCTTAGCGGTGGACATTCTCGTGAGTCTAGGGGTCTTCTGATAGATTTCCCAGCTCTGAGGGGTGGGGTGTTACACCTTTAACACAGGAATAAATTTCACATATGGCTTCTTCACGTGGTGGATCCAAGATCACCTTGGTTGAGCATAATATTTACCATGAGCATCCCGCTAAATCACATGAGCATGAAGTTGAAGAATTTATGGGGAAGTTTGAGCACCTAATTGAAACTTCGGTCAATTATCATAATAACCAAGCAGATGTGACTACATAGCTTCTTCGCTCCATCAGAGAGAAGACCGGAACAACTCAATTTCGTTATTTTCTTATGAAGTCAATCATTAAATCAAGAAACACGGTCGTATCAGGATGGAAGAATTTGATACTTTGGCAGAAAGACTTGGGTCTTGTTTGGTTACCCTCGATAAAACGTTAGTGGGGTGAAAATGCTTTCATAAGGTTAAGACTTAGTCATATAGCTGTATTGAAAGATATAAGGCTCGCTTGGTAGCAAAGGGTTCCACACAGTAGTATGGTATTTAATTTAAGGAGACATTGTTCTAGTTGATCCACTACCACAATACACACTTTGAGAGTCGGGTTGATTAGAGGCATTGGTTTCCGTTATAGATGGATGCTAAGATAAACATATCTTAGATGTGATCTTACAAAAGAGGTGTATGCAACCTCTACCTAGGTGGTTTCCGAATCTCAGGTATGTTTCATGGGCCATGCGTTATATGTTTTAAAACGAGCCCCTCGAGGTTGGTTTGATAAGTTTTGTTACTCACTGCTCAAGCTTGGTTTTTTAGAGATCATGTGATTTAACTATCTTCATTTGACATATGGATCATGAACATATTTTTGTAGATATGTGTTAACGAAGCAGTATATAATGGGGATATTTTTTCGGCATTACTATGCTGAAATATTTTTTGATTCACAAATTTGAGATGAAAGACTCAAGGACCTGACTAAAATTCATTGGGTCTTGACGTAACTTATGAAGCTATTGGATAATATTTCACAAAGGCTAAGTATGCTTATGATATTATTTCTCGTGTAGAAATGATCTGTCAAAAGGTTATCTCCATAAGATTGTACCCCTACCTGAAGCTTAATCCCTTAGAGGATGAACCTTTACCTCATCCTTCTCAGCATCAAGAAATCGTTGATAGGCTAATTTATCTCAGAGTGACACGTTCCTACATAGCTTATGAAGGTCATTAGTTTGGTAATTTATTTACTTTTTCCCACTCTATGCTTTATCTTGTTGTTCTTCTCATTCTTCGATATCCTGAGGTACTTTGTTTCGCGATCAACATTTTTCTGCTCTGGCTACGTCCATTCGTCATGGGTTCTTAAATACTGATTCGGCTATTAATCAGAATTATAGACGCTCTTCTAAAGGGTATAGTTTCTTTGTCGGTTACTCGCTTATCTATTAGTGCAGCCAGAAGAAAACTCTCATTGCTCGCTTCAGCAAATAAGCTAACTACCGTGCATTGTGATGCTACATGACATCTCTTCTTGTTGAGTTGATTACTAGTTGATATGGGAATGCCATAGTCATGTGCTGCTACTATATGTTGTGACAACTATAGCCCAATTTAGATCGCTCAAAATGAAGTTTTTCCTTTTGTAACAACCGGAGGATTATTGTCCCAACAACTTCATTGCCCTTACCACCGGATAAAAATGCTTAAGCCTTGTAGGTACTAGTAGTAATCCACAAGGGTTACCATATACCAAATTTCAAACTCACAAATATCCGATGTGAGACAGGATATTACAATCCCTCAACCATATTTACATCTAATCCACAATATGAATCAACAATATCTCGATGTGGGACATGATACTACACGTGCTCGGACGAAAGCACTTAGAAATAGATTGTCTCTTTACGTGTAATCATCTATGTGCTGACAAAGTTCATCTAAAGTTTATATCATCAACTCATCAGGATGAAAATATCGTACAAAGTCTCATACACCAGGATATTTCAGTTTTCATACTTGTTCTTATCACGACATATTCAGTTTGAGGGGCTGTTATGGTACATAAATAATAATGGTTATGATTTCGTTCTGGACGTTGAGTGATTGTAGAGGGTTTCATCTCAACAAAGAAGAGTTGCGGAGAGAACAGAGAGTTACAGAGAGAGATGCAGAGAGTAAAGTGAGATGTATTTATTTCAGTGAATACGTACAAAATACAAAGGGACTTAAATATTATATACAATCTATTGTAGAACGTAGAAGATTAATCTACCCTAGATCTAACAGTCTCTAGCATAGAGACGTTACGAATAGTGTTGTAAACCTTGCAATTTACTTATAGTTTAAGTTGAGTCCTTGAAAGTGGGCATGAGCTTGTACTTTGGGCTTTTTCCTAGTGTTGGGCTCGAGACTTGGATTGTTATTATTATACTCCCCCTCAAGTGGATGATGGAGCGGCTGAACCATCAACTTGGATTTTATGTCGTGAAAGTGATTTGTGGAGAGCCCTTTAGTGAAAATGTCCATTAAATTTTCCGAGTTGTTAACAAAAGATACACATAAGTCATGAGAAAGAATTGTTCACGTATATAGTGATAATCTATTTCTATATGTTTCGTACGAGCATATTAGATTGGAGTAGCAATCCTGGCTAGTGTGGACAAATTATCGCACCATAATATAGGAGCTTCAGGTAAAAAAAGATGCAAGCCACGAAATAGATTTTTTAGCCATGCCAACTCAACACCCCTGGAGGCTAAGGCGCGATACTCGGCCTCTGTTGACGAACATGCAACAATGGGTTTCTTTTTGGCACCCCCAATGAATAAGATTGGGTCCGAGAAACACTACGAAGACGGACATGCTACGACCATCCGTGGGGCTACTGGCCCAATCACGTCAGAGTACGCGTGAATCGGAAAACAACCTTTTTGATAAAAATTCCATAATGTTTTGATCCTTGCAAAATACGTAAAACAAATTTGGCGCCAACAAGATGAGATTGGGTGGGTGTGTGCATAAATTGGAATAAATCATTGGCAACCCAAGATATGTCAGATCTGTTGGGTTTGATGCAGGTTACGCAGCGAAACAATAAAATTAATCCTGCTCAAATCCAACCAAGGATCACAGGAAGAGACTACATAACGATAGTGAGGGAACAAAGTATCTACATACCTTTGGGTTCTCCTGTGATGACTTCACACGTGAAATAGTGTTCACGTCTCTATGGATAGTCCTTTCATAGGGTTGAAACCGGATCCTTCAATCCTTTTTGCTAGCTAGGATTGAAGGAGGAAGAGGAAGAAGATCATAATAACGCAACGAGCACAGAAGAGGGGCTCGACCCTCTGTATTTGGACGACGGGATAGGGGCGGACCATGGGGGTTCGGCCCTCCTTGGTATATCTCTCTCTCATTTCTTATCTCTCCCACTCAATGTATTAAGAGCATTAGTGTGGGAAGGAAGCTAGGAGTGTCCTTTATATAGTCCAACAAATCCTTGTTGACTGCATAAAAGCCCCTATCCTAATCATGTCCATACATGAATTAGTCCAACTTGCAAATTAGTCCCAATAAGTTTGCAAGTAGTTGCGTCTTGATCCTTCTAATTAATTAATCATATTAATTATTTCCAAGTCTGGTCTAATCCATAGGGACTGTGACCCCATAGGTTTCTAGTTAGTTGGTAGTAACAAGTACTAACATGGAGCGGCCTCTAGTAAAACATCCATGCTACCCAACTAATATAAATAGTCATACGACAAAACTTGTGCCCAATGTTCCTTTACTGTGTTATCCCTTTGCCTCCATATCCTGATTGGACACGAGACATATTAGTCACACTCGTATATCAATTCCATAGTTCCTCGATCCTGGGAATATGCTTATCCTTGCAGATAACATCAATATCTCCATTACGATTTATCTGAGTCTGGCCAGACATTCTATAAGCACCATCCCTCGAGTGGCCCATGGATATTTACTCCCATTATGTGGGAGGGACAAATCCTGTCTACGTCACTACGATCTCTAAGCTTGCATCATATCATGCCCGATAACTACCTTTATAGTTACCCAGTTAAGGCGCAATGTTTGATAATATCAACGCATGATATTTCACAACTAGAGTATCTAGTGACTTCAAGTCTAAGGATTACAATACCATTAGCACTACGAGAAGCGCTTGTGACTTTAACATAATCTAATGAAGCCTTCTCGTCGTGGGTCAATACAGTATTCCATTACGATTAATGCATACCCATGTGTTGGATCGTGATATCTCCATATCAATCAAACCCCATACTAGTCTATAGTTGATTGTCCCGTTATAATCAATATAATCGACTAGGGATATTTAGAAATATAACATTTATATTCTAAGGACTTCATTCATGTTAGCATATCTCCATATCGATAACATAATTAATAGTAAATCCACACATGTCACAAGAAATAGATTGCCTCTAGGGCATATTTCCAACAGTCTCCCACTTGCACTAAAGTCAATCTCCTGCAGCATGTGCCTATTGATCTAGCGCGGCCCTCATGCTTTCACTGCGTGAGGTAAGAGAGACATCTATTGATAAGTTTATATATCACATCTCCTCTATCAAAAATTTGATTGAGATTGAATATTCTGAGTAAGTGAATCTTATGTATTAATATACTCAGTCCTATGTGTTAGAATCGGCAATTGAATCTTGCCTGGAATCTTTCCAGCTCACAGTCCCTCCCACTAGTGAAAACCAGAAAACTTGACTATAATATGAAATCTTCTTTATAGATTGGAAGTTCTCATCACTGTAACCCCTTAATGTAAACTCTTTGTATCCTACATTAATCAATAATTCATCCTAAGTTCTTCTCAAGTACTTCAAGGATAATCTTGATAATTATCCAGTGACTTTCACCCGGATTGGACTGGTATCTTCGTGTCATACCATATGACACGTCTGGCCTAGTACATAACATGGCGTATCTCGTGAATCTCATTCATATGGTATTCCTCAATATAATTTAAAACAATTAGTTCTTCCAAAGACTAATTCAATGTCAAATGGGTAAGAATCCATATTCTTATATGTTGAACCATTTCAACACCTTGTCAATATATGTACCATGATTCAAGCCGAACAACTATCCTTGATCTATTTCCATATATCTTTATAGATTGTCTCGCCTAAGTCTATTATTGGAAATCAATTCTCTAGCCAATCTTTAACAAATTGCAGAGTAGAGACATTATTTCCAATGGTTAGTATGTCTCCACATACAAGACCAGAAATTTAACTATGCTCCCACTAACCTTCTTGTAAGCACAAGCTTCATCTTCAATTTTGATGGAACCAAACTCCATTGATTGCATCATCAATTCTAAGTATCCAATTTTGAAAATCTTGACTTAATCTATAGATAGATTGCTCGAAGCAAGATGCTAAATGGATTTAAGCATTACAATTGGGAAAATATTTCGTCATAGTCTATACTTATGAACTCATAGGAAACCCTTTTTAACAAATTGTCCCTTAAATGTAATCTTATTACCATCCATGTTGGTTTCCTCATAACCTACTTGCATCCTATGGGTCCTACCCTTTCAGGTGGTTCCACAAAAGTCCATACTTTGTTGGAATACATGGATTCCATATCGTATCTCGTGGCTCCAAGCCATTTCTGAGAGTATGGCCCACACGTGGCCATCTCATAGGTTGTAGGCTCATCCTGATGAGCAATATATCATGGGTTATGAGAAATCCTTATTTCTATAGTCCCTTGACATATCCCACCTAACCTACGAGGTTCTTGTGATACCTGAGTAGGTTGCTCCACAACCCCTTGTGATCCTGCTCATGTTCCATCAAAATTATCAATGTTCTTTTGTGGTTCTTGAACTCCTTCAAGTTCGACTGTCCTCCCACTGTTTCTTTTAGAGACAATCTCTATCTAGAAACACTGTGGTTCGAGCAACAAACAATTTGTTCCTGATTGGAGTGTAGAGATAATATCCAATGTTTCCTCATGATATTCCACATAGCACATTTATCCGACTTGGGTTCAAGTTTATCTGTAAACTATTTGCATAAACTCCATAACCCAAATTCTTTATGAATGACATACAAGGACTCTTCCTAGTCCATATCTCATATAGTGATTTTCATAATTAATCTAGATGGTGTTAACTCAAAGACTTCTAAGTGTGTTTTGAGAAGTAACTGTTTAGAGTGACGAAAGACAAAGACTAAGTATTTCTAAGGCTCCAAGGCCTTGAGATACTAATCAGAGCTTCAAAGCTTTGATAGTAGTTTTTATTATATTGTGTGATCTAATAATCTTGTGATGCAGGTGTTCTATCTGATATCTATGATCAGAGATTTGGTGCAAATATCCTTGTCATACATTCTTTATATATCTAATACAATTGCAGATATCCTAATCAGAGTGAATCAAAGTTTTTTGGTCTTAATATTGAAAGACTGTGAAGCATGTTCAGAGCTCCAACGCCTTGACATGTGCCTTAAGCTGCTGACAGTTTTACAGAATTAACTTGATTCTCTCTTGCAGGATTTGATCTTTTTTATTATGTTTGTTTAATGAGTTTTACAAGTCTTAAATTGGTTTATTATGAGTAATATGTTTCAGAAGTTAATCAGGTTATTGTTTTATTCATATGATCCCACTTTTTATTCAGAAACTGGAAATCCAAACAGACTTAGTGCTGTTATATTTCTGGATTTTGTTTGTTGTTGTGTTTAATGTTGTTGCAGGTTTTTCAAACGTGCAATGCAATCTCAACAAACTCCAACGGATATCTACTCAAAGCTGTATTGAATTGCAGTGAGAAAGGATGAGGATTTGCAGGAATTAAGATCCTAAAATCTCTCATTCAGTTGCAGAGAATGGATAAAAAACTGGTTTGAAATTTGAAAAAGAGAGAAGCTTACACAAAAATGATAGAGGTGTGATACATTCGTGGAAGATCAGACATTCAATCCCTCACAAATTCAGGCTTCAATTACACATTTCAGAAGATCAATCATTTCAGTTTTCCTGAAGAACACATCCAGGCCTTCACAAGCTTGCTCTTCTACTGTGTTCTTATACTGTACTGTAATCTGCTTATCTTCTGTATATCTCAAACCTCACAAAACCTAGTTGTTGGTTGTTCAAGTGAAAAACAATAGGTTCTTGTTAGCTCAACAATTAGTAGCTGATACTAGATAGGTTTGGAACCACAAGCTGTATAGGTATAAGGGATTTCACTTAGGCTTGAAGATCTAGGGTTGTTTCTGTGTGAGTAATAAGAAGTGTTTGCCCAATCCTGGTGGGATTAGATCCCTCAGGCAGAGATTAGGTCCATTGGGAATGAACTCTGTAAATTGCCTTGTGTTCTTTACTTTACAGTTTTGCTATTTAGTTCTGCAAGCAACTCAAATCAAACTGGGGTTCATAAACTATTTAGAACTGGTGATAGTTCAAGGCCTTGAAGCTTTCTGTCTGTCTTAGAAAGTTTCTGACTAGTCTTGCAAAATCTCAAGGCCTTGAGATTTGTGTCTTTTACTTGTTCACTTAGTTAAATCTTGTGTTTTAGCAAAAAGTTTCCATACTCTTTTCAACCCCCCTTCTAGAGTATTTTGGTACTGTATTTAGTCTTCATTACAAACTTTCAATTGGTATCAGAGATTGGGTCACTACTATAGATCTAACAATCTTGTGACTATGAGTAATGTCGGAGATTGTGGATTCTCACAAGGAAGGGCAGCAAATAGACCTCCATTGTTTTGTGGTGACAACTTCATGCACTGGAAGGCATTGATGAAGATGTTCATCATAGATCAATACATGGAATTGTGGTCAATAGTTCAGAATGGTCCTCATGAGTATTTCACTACCATAGATGGAGTTAGATACATCAAGTCTGAGGAAAATATCTCAGTTACTGAACTGGAAAATGTATCAAAAAATTACAAGGCTATGGATCTGTTATACTGTGCTCTTAATGCAGATGAGTTCAACAGAGTTTCAAATTGCAAAAATACCAAAGAAGTATGGGACAAACTTGTTGTGAAAGATGAAGGAACAAGTCAAGTCAAACAGACCAAGATTAACATACTTCTGAGGCAATATGATTGTTTCAAGATGAGCTGAGATGAGACTATCAAGGAGATGTTCAAGTGATGTGGTGAACAATCTGAAGTCATTAGGAAAAAGTTTCTCAAATGAGGAAAAGGTCAGGAAAATTATAAGGAGTTTGCCAAAAGCCAAGTGGGAGCCAAAGACAACAGCTATTGAGGAAGCTCAGGGTTTAAGTCTTCTTCAGCTAGATGATCTACAAGGAAAGCTGCTCACTCATGAAATGTCTATGAAAGATGTAGAAAGTGATCTGAGTGAAAACATCAAGAATTTAGCACTCAAGTCTAATGACAATGAAAAATCTCAAAGCCTTGAGACTGAAGATGAGCATGATGATGAAGAGGCTTTAGCATTGATCTCCAAGGCCTTGGCCAGGAATCTCAAGAAGAAGAGAAACTTTGGAAACAAATACTACAACAGAGAGAGATCAAGACCTTCAAGCAGCAAGGACTACAAAGGTAAGTCTTCATCATAGTCACATAATGTGGTGATGCAGATCATTTAGTAAGGGATTGTCCTCAAAAGAAGAAGAACATGAACTTTCAAAAGAAATACAATGACAACAGAAGGAAGAAAGCAATGATGGCCTCTTGGAGTGATCCTGATTCATCAGTTGATTCAGACACAGAAGAAGATCAAACAAATTTATGCTTCATGGCTAAACATGATGAAGAAAAATCTTCAGACAGACACATTGAATAAATGGTAAAAAATCTTCTTGCTAGTCCTTCTGATGTACTTCCTGAAATTCTCAAGTGGATGTTTTTAAATGAGGAAAGTTATAGAAATGCGATTTCTTCTTTAAAGATTGAGGTTCATGAGCAGGTAAAAGAAAACTTTGACCTAGTTTTTACCAACAAAACTGTTGAAGTTTCTTAAAAAAAATGAAAAGGACTTCAAGGCCTTGGACAGCATATTCAAAGCCTTGAAGGCACAGATAAAATAGATTGTTGATCTAAACACTCTCTTAACTGAAAGGTATGTTGATCTAAAGACTCATTCAGAGGATTTAGAACAACAAATCTGTTCTTTGACTGAGAAACTTCAAGAGTCTAAAAAGGTCCTAGCCAGATGAGAAATCTGGAGATTGCATACTCACTGCTCCTAGATCATATAGTTTATATGCTATGAGTACTAACAGTATTGCAGGTGACAAGTTGAAATGCCTCAAGGCCTTGAAGGAAGATTCAAATCTTTGACATAGAAAGCTTGGGCATATTAGCATACACACCTTGAATAAAATCATCTCAAAGGATTCGGTAAGAGGATTAACATCACAAAAATTTTCAGATGATGAGATCTGCAAGGCATGTGTACAAGGTAAACAAACAAGAAGCTCATTCAAGCCAAAGAACTTTGTAAGTACTTCTAGACCCTTAGTAATGTTGCATATGGACTTGTGTGGTCCTATGAGAGTTCAGACTTGAAAAGGAAAGAGGTATATGCTTGTGATAGTAGATGATTATTCTAGGTTTACATGAGTTATGTTTATTAGAGACAAAACTGAAGCCTTATCTAAATTTTCTAGACTGTGAAAAGAGCTTCAAACTATGAAAAACCTTCCTGTTGCATCTATGAGAAGTGATCATGGTAGGGAATTTGATCAGCTTGACTTTAATTTATTTTGTGCAAAGCATGGCATATCACACAAATTTTCTGCACTTAGAACTCCTCATCGAAATGGAGTAGTTGAGAAGAAAAATAGGATACTTGAGGATATGTCTAGAATCATGCTACTTGAAAGTAATTTGCCAAAGTTCTTGTGGGAAGAAGCTGTTAATACCTGCCAATTATGTGCTGAATAGATGCTTGATCAGGCCTATTTTGAAAAAGACTCCTTAGGAATTATTTAAAGGCAAGAATCCTAGCTTTTCTTATTTCAAACCTTTTGGTTGTATTTGTTTTGTGCATAATAATGGTAGAGACAATCTTGGTAAGTTTTATGCTAGAAGTGATGAAGGTGTATTTCTTGGATATTCTCAAACTAGCAAAGCTTATAGAATTTACAATAGAAAAACCGAGATTGTGGAAGAGAGTATTCATGTGATTTTTGATGAAAGTACTAAGGATTCTCTGAGTGAAAGTTTTGCATATCTCAATTTGAACAAGCATGAGTCTGATGAAGATGTTGTGAAAGAGGACAAAGGCCAAACTAAAGTGCAGAATCAATCAGTAGAATCTCAAGGCCTTGAACCTCCTGCAGAGCCAAAATCTCAAAGCCTTGAGATTGAAACTGAAACTTTCTATGATGCTCCCTCTAATGTTTCAAGAACTCAAGCCTTGAAGGAACATATTCCTGGACACCAAGAAAGAAGTTTAAGTATCTTGCAGACCATCCAGCTGACAATATCATATCTGATCCAACAACTGGAACTTAGACAAGAGGACATTTGAAGAACTTGTGTGCTTTTAGTGCTTTTGTATCATTGATTGAGCCTAAGAATTCAAAAGAAGCAATGGAAGATGCAGAATGGATCATGACAATGCAAAGTGAGCTGAATGAATTTGAATGAAACAAGGTATGGAATCTGGTTCCCAGACCAAAAGAGAAATCAGTTATAGGAACCAGATGGGTGTTCATAAATAAGCTTGATGAGAATGGCAAAGTGGTAAGGAACAAAGCCAGAATTGTGGCACAGGGATACAATCAAGAAGAAGGTATAGACTATGAGGAGACATTTTCTCATGTTTCCAGGTTAGAAGCTATTACAATACTTCTTGCATTTGCATCTCACAATCACTTAAAGCTTTATCAAATGGATGTCAAATGTGCTTTTCTGAATGGTTATTTGCAAGAAGATGTTTTTGTAGCTCAACCTCCTCGTTTTGAAGATGAAAAATTTCCTAATCATGTTACAAATTAGAAAAAGCTCTTTATGGTTTAAAACAAGCTCCAAGGGCTTGGTATGATAGACTATAAAAGTTTTTACTTGACAATAATTTCAAGGGAGGTCTAGTAGATAAAACTCTTTTTATTAAACATCATGAAACTGAATTGTTAGTAGTTCAGATCTATGTGGATGATATTCTTTTTGGTGCTACTAATGATGCTCTTTCAAAAGAGTTCTCTAGTCTAATGTGCAGGGAGTTTGAGATCAGCTTAATGGGAGAACTGAATTTCTTTCTTGGACTTCATATTTTACAAATGAAGAAAGGAATATTTGTACATCAAGGAAAGTATAACAAGGACTTGTTGAACAAGTACAATACGACACAGCCCAAGGCACTCAAAACTCCTATGAGTTCATCACTATCATTAGACAATGATTCAAATGGTTAGAGTGTAAATAAAAAGGAGTATAGAGGTATGATTGGATCAATTATGTACTTAACTGCTAGTAGAACTGATATTATGTTTAGTATTTGCATGTGTGCAAGATTTCAGGCTGATCCTAAGGAAAGTCATTTAACTGTTGTCAAGAAGATTTTTAAATATTTGAATGGAAACAAAGATTTGGGGCTTTGGTATCCAAGGAGATTTAACTTTATGTTGAGTGGTTACTCAGATGCAGATTTTGCAGGATATAAAGTGGATAGGAAGAGTACTTTTGGATGTTGTCAGTTTCTTGGTTCTTCACTAATTAGTTGGCATTCCAAGAACCAGAACTCTGAAGCATTATCAACTGCAGAAGCTGAGTATATTGCACCTGGAGCTTGTTGTTCTCAAGTGCTGTGGATTGCTCGACAGCTTAGATATCTTGTCTATAAATTCAGAAATGTGCCTATTAAGTGTGACAACACAAGTGCCATTTCAATCTCTAAGAATCCAGTACTGCGCTCAAGAACCAAGCATATAGATGTAAGGCATCATTTTCTTAGAGATCATGCAGAAAAAGGTGATGTTGTTCTATATTTTTTTTCTACTTCTATGCAGATTGTTGATATCTTCACTAAACCTCGGCCTGATGATAGGTTTGCATCCCTAAGGCTTGAACTTGGTATGCTAAACAAGGATGCACTGGTTTAGGGGGAGCATTAGTACTTACTTGTGTTTATGTATTGAAATCTCAAAGCCTTGAGATTATACTTTCCAAATAATTGAAAGTATAGTTCAAAGCTTTGAAATTTCTAAAACTGCAGAAAATCTCAAGGCCTTGAAAGTATACTTTCCAAATACTCTCTGTCTCTCTCTCTCTCAATTTCATTCTTCTCTCAAAAACCCTAATCCCACAATGGAGCGCAAATCAGCCAGGATTCAACAACAAGGTATGCCCTCTGCTAGATCTAATAAGAGGGCAAACAAGAAGGAGAATATTGTAATTTCTTATTCGGATTCAGAAAAGGCACAGAGTTTGCATGAAGACTCACCTCCTGCAAAGACGATCAGAACAGAAAAAGGGGATGAAGGTTCAAGTGTTGATCCACAAAAAGAGACAGAGGTACAGGGTGATGATCAACATAGGTCAGAAAAGAAGAAAGGGGGAAACAAGAAAAAGCATGTTGAGAAGTAGAAGTCTGCTGAAGAAGAACCAGATAAGGAGAAGCCTGCTGAGAAGAAATCAAGGGTTAAGCATGTTGCTGCCACAACAAAAAAGGGTTATCAAGGTAAAAATGTACTTCCTTCTGATTGGTTTGTTAGTTCAGAATTTAGGCCAGTTTGGATGAAAGGGTATGCATCATCTAAGGTTGCTTTTTGTAGTTTGGTTTTTCAAGAGTTACTAGATAAGTTGGATATTGACAGTGTGAGGAAGTTAAGGGAAGCTGCAGTTTGGAAGGTTTTAAATCGTAGTTCTAAAGCTTATCCTAGGTTAACTAGGTTGTTTTACCTGAATTTGGTTCAAGAAGGGGAAGATAAAATGGTGTTAAACTCTAAGGTAGCTGGGATAAATTTAAGGCTAGACCATAGGGCTTTTGCCAAGGTCTTGGGCATTCCTAGAAAGTATAATATTGCTGATTATCCTGATAGGAAGGAATGTTAAGAAAAAGCCAAATCCATGTTTTTCATTGATGATATTCCCACTGGTCCCAAACAGTTGACCCACTCTGTGCTCAACTGTGAAGCTAAAATTCTGTTTACAATTCTGATGAGAAGTGTTGTTCCTAGAGAAAATTCAAGAGAGTTGGTAACTGATAAGGTTCTTATCCTGATGCACCTGATATGTCAAGGGTTTGAGATTGACCTTCCAACAGTGATCATGGAGCATATGATGTACTGTGCTACCTGAGCCAGAAACCATCCTCTTCCATATGCCAACCTACTACCACTTTTCGTTGAGAATTTTGAGGTACCTGTGAAAGGAGAAGAGAATATTACAAGTGGTTTTCGGTTGATTGATAAGTCTGCTTTACATAGAATTGGTGTGGTTCAGACAGGAAATGGACATTGGAAATTTTATTCAGAGTTGTCTAAGGATGAGCTTGAGGAGAAAATTTTCATCAAAACTAAGGGGCTTCAATATCAAGGGGACAAGCTAATGAGGATTATTCTCAGTTGGTTGACAAGCTAGATGAACAGAAAGTTGAGATTGAAGATCTTAGACATAGGCTGTTTGACTTATTTTCTGAGTTTAATCAGTTCAAAGCCTTGATGGGAGTAATGAATGGCAAGTAGGATATTGTCATCAAAGGTTTGAATTTGGAGAAAATCCCTTCTGCTACTAGTCATGACACTAGTGTTAATTCAGATGAAAGGATAGGAGATTTCTTGAAGAAGAAGCCTATTCCAGTTGTGCTCACTTCAAAGGATCTATAAGAGCAAACCGATGATGAGGAAGCTGGAGAATACACAAGTGTTGATGCAGCTACAGAGGGTGATTTAGTGCAAGTCAAGAACAAGAAAGTGGATGAAATCATTGAGGAAGTTGTTGTTGAGGTGGATGCTGAACAGGAAGAGAATCAGTCTGCAGAAGAAGCTGAAAGTGATGAAGATGTTGGAGAAGGCTCGAGGAAAGGCCAAGCATCAAAGAAGAAGGGAAGACTTGTGAAAGACAAATCCTTGATCTTTTCTTTCTTTCTTTTTCTTCTATTCTTTCTGATCTCAATGCCTTGACATTCAGTAGGGACTATATTTTGTTAAAACTAAGTTTTTTGTAAGACTCCGAGTAATGATCTAACATTTCTTCACCTTTATTTGATGTAAGTCAAAAAGGGGGAGAAAAAGTTATATGTGTTTTTTAAGTGTCACTGTTCAATGTTTAGATAATGAGATTATGAGATTTGTGTTAATCAGTTGTTTATGTGATATGTAATTGTGACATGGTTATCTGTGTTAATCTGGGTTAATCAGTGTTACTGTTTATTTTCTGCAAATGATGATATCTAATTCTTACAAAAAGTTGCAGGGATATTTACACAAGATTATGGGTTTTGTCTTTCATCAAGGGGGAGATTGTTGACTCAAGACTTCTAAGTGTGTTTTGAGAAGTAAGTATTTAGAGTGATGAAAGACCAAGTGTTTCTAAGGCTCCAAGGCCTTGAGATACTAATCAGAGCTTCAAAGCTTTGACAGTTGTTTTCTTATATAATGTGATCTGATAATCTTGTGATGCAAGTGTTCTATCTGATGTTTAAGATTAGATATTTGTTGAAAATATCCTTGTTATCTATTCTTTATATATCTAACACAATTGCAGATATCATAATCAGAGTGATTTAAAGGTTTCTGGTCTTAATGTTGAATAATTTTGAAGAATGTTCAGAGCTCCAAGGCCTTGAGATGTGCCTTAAGCTGCTGACAGGTTTACAGAATTAACTTGATTCTCTGTTGTAGGATTTGATCTTTCTTATTATGATTGTTTAATGACTATTAAAAGTCTTAAACAGGTTTATGATGAGTTATATGTTTTAGGTGGTAATCAGGTTATTGATTTATTTCTTTGATCCAGTTTTTATTCAGAAACTGGAAATCCAAACAGACTTAGTGCTGTTATATATTTTGATTTTGTTTGTTGGTGTGCTTAATGTTGTCACAGGTTTTTCAAACGTGCAATGTAATCACAACAAACTCCAATGGGTATCTACTCAGAGCTATTTTGATATTCAGTTAGAAATAATGAGGATTTTCAGGAACAGGGATCATAAAATCTCATTCAGTTGCAGGGAGTGGATAAAATACTGGGTTGAATATTGAAAGAAGAAGAAGCTTACAGAGAACTGAGAAAGAGGAGTGATGCATTCGTGGAAGATCAAACAATCAATCCCTCACAACTTCAGGCTTCAATCACTGCTTTCTGAAGATCAATCATTCCAGTTTTCCTGAAGAACACATCCAGGCTTTCACAGCTTATTCTTTTACTGTGTTATTCTATTGTACTTTAATCTGCTTATCTTCTGTATATCTCAAACCTCACAAAACCTAGTGATTGGTTGTTCAAGTGAACAACAAGAGGTTCTTGTTAGCTCAACAATTAGTAGCTGATACTATATAAGTTTGGAACCACAAGCTGTATAGGTGTAAGGGAGTTCACTTAGGCTTGAAGATCTAGGGCTGTTTATGTCAGAGTAATAAGAACTGTTTGCCCAATCCTGGTGGGATTAGATCCCTCAGGCAGAGATTAGGTCCATTGGACTTAAATCTGTAAATTACCTTGTGTTCTTTACTTTACAGTTTTGCTATTTATTTCTGCAAGCAACTCAAATAAAACTATGGTTCATAAACTGTTTAGAACTGGCGATAGTTCAAGGCCTTGATGCTTTCTGTCTGTCTTAGAATTTTTTTGACTAGTCATGCAAAATCTCAAGACCTTGAGATTTGAGTCTTTTACTTGTTCACTTAGTTAAATATTGTGTTTTAGCAAAAAGTTTTCATACTCTATTCAACCCCCCCCCCCCTTCTAGAGTAATTTGGTCCTGTAATTAGTCTACATTACAAACATTCAATTCTTTCGGACTACTCATTCTACTCATAGTTGCAGAAAATGTGATGTCTTTGATTTCCTTTCAAATAATTTTTAAGGGATCATTACAGTTAGGGTACAAAGACACAAGTTTTTATACAAATATCGAGCTAAATATTGAAACTTTATTCTCACGTTATCGTTTTATTTGAACAAAGAGGACTTTGTCGTGTCATAGTGTGTATGAAAAGACCATCCTTATCAAGATTGTAAGAAGTTAGTAATGGAGAAATTCATCACTATATGTCCCGTTGTTATGAGGTCAATGTAGTCACATATGCTGCATGTTGTTTATCCCTTAACAAAGGTGGAGTTGGTGCACTTTTCAGAAGAGAGACAAAGGAAGTTGCAGGGAGGCTCATTTTACCAATCCTGAATTTGTTCGAACCCTTGGTACTTAAAGCTTTGGAAATAACGGGGCTCTCATGACTCTCTTTACAAATGTGGAAAATGTCCAAAGAGATCCAAAAGAGTAGCATGGAGGCTCATTTGCTCAAACCATGAATTTGTGTAAACCCCTCATACATGAAGCTTTGGCAAAAAAGTGAACATTTTGTATTCTCTCAACTGTTCCCCCTTTTATTTTATTAGTAGACATTTCAACTTTGCAGCATACCTTTGTGCTAAATATGCACTGCTGTTAACTGAAACATATGAATGATTTTGATATTCATTGTTGGATTTCGGCTGACACCCTTTCTTATATCTTATCATCGAAAGTTTCTCAAAGTTTAATTTTTTCTTTAGTTCTTCATTTTTTGCCATTTTTGCCGCTCACTGCTGATATCTCTCTTATGTATATAAACTTTGGAATGGAATAAAAAAAATATCATGAGCAATTTGTGACCGGTGATTTGATGAAAGTTACTTGCAATTCAGTGTAGATACTTTTGAATTTACTTAGCAACTCTACTTGCAATTCGATCCAATTTTCTGTAACAAGTACCAGACGAAGAAGGCACATGGTTAGAAGAGTTAACGCTACAAAAATGTTCCAACATACTCATTTCAAATGCAAAATTTGATGATATATATTCCAAGTCTTTTTCATTTGCGACTGTCAAGGTATGTTTGGGTAATTCCACGTAGGGGTGTTCATAAACCGACCGCACCGGCAAAACCGGACCGCACCAAACCGAACCGTACCTAAACCGATGGTTCAATTTTTTTTTTCTTAAAGAACGGTTTCATTATTTTAAAAACCGAACCGGGCACCAACCGAACCGAGACCGAACCGACAAAACCGAAAAAAATCGCACCGCACCGATGAAAAGTTTTTAATACAAATCTTAGTGCTTTTCTTACTACCTCCCATGTTCTGACTCACTCCTCACCGTTTAAGTTTAACACTTTAATTCGTACAACCACACCATAGTCATAATCTAGTAAACAATTTTTTTTATCTCTTCATGTTGAGATAAAAGAGAAGTATTGAACCACTATGTTTTTAAAATGTTGAGTTTATCTTAGTTTTTTTAGATGTTTTCGATAAGTAACAAAGATATAAGTAAATCGGCCTTTTTGTTATAGTTAGTTTACTTTTCGTCGAAGTTAGGAATGAATACATAATATAGTGGGTTCCAAACCGAATGGTTTAACCAGACCGAACCGGAATTTTCGGTGCGGTTTTTATATTTCCGAATTTCAAACCGAAGGTATTTCGGTTTCGAAAATATTGAAACCGAACATTTCGGTTTAGGTGTCTCATATCCTCTAAAACCGACCGAACCGGACCGTGAACACCCCTAATTCCACGTAGAAGATGAGTTTGTTTTATCATAGCATAATGCATATGCAACAAGTCTTTGTTCGAGATAGATGCAGAGAAAATACAAAAAGTCCTCTATCATAAATATTTACCCAATACAAATTTTACTGGTTTGACTCAAAATCAGAACACGACACAGTTTCGACAGGGTATAAACTTCTTTTTTTGACAGGGTATAAACTTATAATCACACATGATGGCAGTCAAAGCTGTTAAAGCACACAAGTAGAACAAGAATGGATACAGAAACTTTGGAAGTCAAATATGTAACCGATTTCCGCCAAGCAAGTATTAGTACATGGTGTTTTGGGATACAAAACCATACGGCATAACTTCAGCTCCTCCAATTGCACAGAAAGTATGTCCTTCTTAAATTTACTGACTCATTTACAACTTAAAAATGATAAGTATTCGTGCAAAGAACTTGCTATTTTCGCTCATATCTTCAATAGATAAATCAATGAATTTAACGTGCAACGCATGTGCTCCGTACTGGTATAGAAAAAAAGTTGATAGTTCTTGTGTGGGAGAGGAATAAAAATTCATTTTCTCTTAGGCCTTGAAGGGTTGATAGGAAGAGTCAGGGAAACATGTGACGCCGAACTGAATCAAGGCGAGGGATCAAACGCAGCAGAACAACGAACAGAAAGGCATAAACAAGTAGAGAGACTCTAGGGTTCGAAGAAAATATCTATTCATCAAAAACTGCTCAATTCTGCCCACAAGCCGGGCATATATAGCTGAAATCATAAAATATGCCAAAAATGGCAAAATCCCGAAATTGGCCCAACAGTTTGGCCTTATTGAAAGAAACACGTACGTGAAAGTTTGACCTAAAACGGTGTCAAACTGAGGTCCTAATAAGCAATGGAAATGTTACCAAAAATAGTAAAAAATAACTAGAAACGCCCGTTTGGTAGGTCAAACAGTGAAATTTGGGGATGAAGCTCAGTCGAGACGTTGTGCGTCTCGTCGAGAGCTTTCCGAATTGGGGTGGCTCACGTCATTCTGATACCCGTAGCCAAAGTTATGGCCCGAACAGTGCGGCGACACCAAAAGCTGCAATTTCTTCCGTCCCTTGCGCTTATCTTCCATCTCATGGTAGAGAAGCGCCAAATTAGTCGCATCTGACAGTTCAGCTTCATCTGGATCGTCTGCTCCTGCATCAGTCTCCCCGGGTTGGAAAGAACTCGTCCTCGAGTTCACAGCAATGTCTTCAGAATCCCCAAAGCAAGGAGTGAGATGCTTCACATTGAACACGTCCGAGGTCTTCAAGTGACTGGGAAGCCTCAACCTTTAAGCATTATCATTGATCTTCTGCACGATCTCACAAGGCCCAATATTCCGATCCTTGAGCTTATTGTACTCGCCAACAGGGAAACGATCACGAGTCAATACAGCCCATACAAAATCACCAACATCAAATAGTACCTGACGAGGATGCTTGTCAACCCGAGCCTTGTATTTGCTGTTGTTCTCTTCAATCTTGTTCTTCACCTGGTCATGAATACCCCTCAAGTGATCTGCCATCTCCTCAGCCTTAGGATGAACGCGTCCCACGCGCGGAATTGGAGTCAAATCCAGCACCCCTGTCGGTTTCTGTCCATAAACAATCTGGAAAGGACTCATTCCCGTAGTTCTGTTCACTGACCTGTTATACGCAAACTCCACCTGAGCAAGCGCCAAATCCCACTGCTTGGGCTTGGAACCTGCCAAACACCTGAGAAGATTCCCTAGACTGCGATTCACTACCTCCGTCTGCCCGTCGGTCTGCGGGTGATACGCACTGCTGAAGTTCAACTGAGTGCCCAACTTCTCCCAGAGGCTCTTCCAGAATTGACTCATGAACTTCGTGTCACGATCCGAGGAGATGGACCGTGGTACTCCATGCAGCTTCACAATTTCTCTAAAGTAGAGGTGGGCTATCCGCACTGCATCCATTGTCTACCTACATGGTACAAAATGTGCCATTTTGGAAAACCTATCAACAACAACAAGGACAGAATCTTCCGCTCTCTGGTTGCGGGGTAAGCCGAGATTAAAATCCATACTGACATCAAACCATGGCGCCTCAGGGACAGGTAAAGGAGTGTAAAGCCCTGCATTCGTGAGAACTCCTTTCGATCGCTGACACACATAGCAACGGTCCACATAGTGCGCCACGTCAGCACTTAATTTTGGCCAATAAAAATCAGCAGATACAAGAACAAGCGTCTTGTCTCGGCCAAAGTGCCCTTCCTGGTGAAGCTCCCTGATAATCTGCTGTCGCAAAGAACAATCTGGAACGCACAAACGCCGTCCCCGAAAAAGATAACCATTATGCAAAACAAAATCACGGCGTTGACAAGAAATTACCTCAGCAAAAATCTTCCCAAAGGAAGGGTCTCCCTCATACATATCTGCAAATGCTTCAAATCCAGGAACCTGGTTGCTCATGGAGGTGAGAAGCAAATTACGTCTACTCAAAGCATCGGCTACCCAATTCAAACTTCCTGCCTGGTGCCTCAATGCAAAAGTGAATTCCTGCAAATAGGCCACCCACTTGGCATGCCGCCGACTCAACTTGTGTTGCCCATTGATGTACTTCAAAGCATCATGATCTGTAAACAAAACGAACTCCTTCTGCACTAGGTAATGACGCCAGTGCTTCAACGTCTGAACAATGGCGAAGAACTCCAAATCATAAGTCGAGTAATTATTTCTGGCCCCGGATAGCTTCTCACTGAAGAACGTAATCGGATGCCCTGACTGACTCAGAACACCGCCAATGCCCAAACCTGAGGCATCACAGTTAACCTCGAACATCCTGTCAAAATCAGGTAGTGCTAGAACTGGTGCCTCTGTCATCATCTTCTTGACCTGGTTGAAACTGGCCTCTGCTTCATCCGTCCACTTGAAATCACGCCCTTTCAGACACTCAGTGATGGGGCCCACCAAAGTGCTGAAATTTCTGATGAACCTGCGATAGAAAGAAGCCAACCCATGGAAACTGCGCACATCGTGCAGTGTCTTAGGCCTGGGCCAGTCCACAATTGCCTCAATCTTCGAAGGATCTGCATGCACACCATCAGTAGACACAATGAAACCCAGAAATTGCACATAAGTAGTGAAAAAGAAACACTTCTTCCTGTTAATGAACAAACTCTCCACCTTCGATGCTTCAAAGACAGCTCGCAAATGATCAAAGTGAACAGCCCATGTGGGACTGTAAATAAGAATGTCATCGAAATAAACGACAACAAACTTCCCCATGAAAGGCCTCAAAACCTGATGCATAAACCGCATAAAGGTGCTAGGTGCGTTGGAGAGACCGAAAGGCATCACCATCCACTCGTACAACCCATGCTGTGTCTTGAACGCGGTCTTCCACTCGTCCCCCTCCTTGATCCGAATCTGATGGTATCCACTCTTGAGGTCAATTATTGAGAAGACCTGAGAGCCGGACAGTTGATCTAGCATATCATCAAGCCGCGGAATGGGAAACCTGTACTTCACAGTGATCCAATTAATGGCTCTGGTGTCTACACACATGCGCCAAGAACCATCCTTCTTTGGAACTAGCAGAGCGGGCACTGCGCAAGGACTCATACTCTCTCTGATGTAGCCCCTCTCAAGTAATTCAACTACCTGCCTCTGTAACTCTTCTGCTTCCTTGGGACTGAGACGATAGGCAGGTCTGTTTGGCAGACTAGAACCTGGAACTAGGTCTATCTGATGCTGGATATCTCTCAGTGGTGGCAAATCAGGAGGGAGGTCCTCTGGCATCAAGTAGGAGAACTCATCCAAAACCAGCTGCACCTCAGGGGGTAAAATCAGATTCCTCATTACTGGCACTATTATTAGAAGGGATCAACGCATAAACAAACTTTTCCCGCTGAATCTCCCCCAAGAACTGGGATCGAGAAAGAAGGTTAGCCGGCGCGGTTGGAGCCGGAGTGGAACCCTCCCGTAGCGGAGCTAGTACGATTTTCTTCCCCTTCATCACAAACGAATGGGTATTCTTGTACCCATCATTGAACACACGTCTATCATACTGCCACGGACGACCCAACAAAACATGACATGCATCCATCTTTACCACGTCACACCAATGACTATCATGATACTTATTACCAATTGAAAAAGAAAGAAGACATCTTTTATCAACTGTTACCTCGGAACCTCGGATCAACCATGACAGCTTGTAAGGCGCAGGATGCTGCTCCGTCTTCAGCTGCAATTTCTTGACAGCTTCTTCTGAGACTATGTTGTCGCAACTGCCACCGTCTACGATCATCTTGAAAACCTTCTTCCCAATTGTGCAGGTAGTGTGAAAGATATTGGTCCTCAACCAATCATCCTCCGAGTCACCCTTGGGAGTTAGCAAGTTTTTACGGACGACCAGATTCTCACGACCATCTCCGTAAAGCACATCTTCATCTCCGTAGTCATCATATACGGGGTCTCCCTGGTACTCCGCTTCTTCGACCTCGTCCCTAGCACCATCTTCGATGAATAAACTCTTCGACTTTTGCAAAATCGGCTTCTTGCACTCTGTAGCCCTGTGTCCTGGCTCGCCACACTTGTAGCACTTGAATCCTCTACTCGATGCACCAGGTACTGCCTTGGTGGCTGGTCGGGAATCCTGAGATCGAGTCGATCGATTGGTCTGATCGGCCCTCGATGCAGGTTTTCTGCTATGTTGCTTCTCCACAGTAAGAGCCCTCTGGTAAACTTCTAAAACCGTCCAGAAAGTCTGCAGGCATAGAACATCCTGCAGTGGTTGTCGCAAACCTGAAAAGTACCGTGCTACTAGCTGCTCTTCTGTTTCGGATAGGTCGTTGCGGGCGAGCAACAGGTAGAACTCCTCAGTGTAATCTTCCACCGATTTAACACCATGCCTCAGCGTGTGGAGACGCTGATATAGGGTTTGGGTGTAGCCGAAGGGAAGGAAGTGATCCTTCATCTTCTTCTTCATCTTTTCCCATTGAGCAACCTTCGGTTTTCCCTGCTTCTCATGAGAACGTCGCAACTGCTCCCACCATGCTGAAGCTCTGCCCTTGAGCTTGATTGCGACCAACTTCACCTTCTCACGTTCAGAAACCTCCTTGTACTCAAAGATCCGATCCACCTCGTTCAGCCAATCGATGAATCCATCTGCCTGAAGGGTACCGGAATAACTAGGGATCTCGACCTTGAAGCCTAGACCGCTGCGATGATCCTCACGACCATGGTACCCCCGAACTCGTGGTTCGCGATAGTACGGGTTTTCGAGTGACGTCTCTGAGTCGTCGTCTGAGTCTTCCTGATCATCCAGATCTTGCGCCGCCAGGCGCCGTGTCAGCTCTGCGATCCGCTGCTGCTGAACCTGGTTTTGTCGCTGCAGATCTTCTATCCTCATTACGTCTTCGAGGTTACGTTATCTCTGGGGGGCATCTTCAGCAACCTGCTGCCCACGGCCACGTGGACGTCCACGAGGCATCGTCGATGATGATCTTCTTCCCAATTTGAAATTGCTCTGATACCAACTGACGCCGAATTGAATCAAGGAGAGGGATCAAACGCAGCAGAACAACGAACAGAAAGGCATAAACCAGTAGAGAGACTCTAGGGTTCAAAGAAAATATCTATTCATTAAAAACTGCTGAATTCTGCCCACAAGCCAGGCATATATAGCTGAAATCATAAAATATGCCAAAAATGGCAAAATCCCGAAATTGGCCCAACAGTTTGGCCTTATTGAAAGAAACACGTACGTGAAAGTTTGACCCAAAACGGTGTCAAACTGAGGTCCTAATAAGAAATGGAAATGTTACAAAAAAATAGTAAAAAATAACTAGAAACGCCCGTTTGGTAGGTCAAACAATGAAATATGGGGATGAAGCTCAGTCGGGACGTTGTGCGTCTCGTCGAGAGCTTTCCCAATTGGGGTGGCTCGCGTCATTCTGATACCCGTAGCCAAGGTTATGGCCCGAACAGTGCGGCGACACCAAAAGCTGCAATTTTTGCGTCCCTTGCGCTTATCTTCCATCTCATGGTAGAGAAGCGCCAAATTAGTCGCATCTGACAGTTCAGCTTCATCTGGATTGTCTGCTCCTGCATCAACATGAAAGCTTGGTGAGAAGCGGAAGGAGAGGGAGATACCAGGTGTTGTGTGAGAGAGGTTTGTGTGTAATTGGCTTGAGTAGATAACAAGTATCCACTTGAAGTCGTTACTCAACAGAGAGTTTTACGGCCTTTCTTTTCAAGTCTTTGTTGGTGCATGTAGCTATGAGCATCATGATATTTTCATAGGGAATTCATAGGGAATTTATGTGATTAGTGGTATATGATTGTTTGTACAGAAGGGACGTTTAATTGATATATTTTTGGGTTTTTACGCCAGTGGTTAGGCGGTGCCTACCGAGATGTTTTGGCTAACTCCTCTATATTTCGGGTTGAGCTGAAGAGCGACTGAATCATGCAGTAGTACCTAAGTAACATGTTTTTAGCTATATAGCACCTTTTTAGCCGTTTTTTAGTGAGAGTTGTAACTTTTTAGTCGAACCACGACATTTCATAAAAAATATCATTTTTGACGGGTTGGCGTAACATTTTCAATAATTCAGTCACGTACCAGTATTTCAGATCATTATAAAAAATGTATTTTCAGCGGTACGTGTGTCCCGCTGGTTGAGCTTTGGATGTAAGAAAGTATCAGACGGGTTGACAATAAACTGCTATTTTATCGAATAACCGATATTTTTCTAATTAAATGTGTGACGGGTCGTTACAAATAATATCAATTGTACGACCCCGAGTTTACATAAAATTATTTAAAAATGCTACATCTTTAGTTGAACGTTATTTGTTGGTTGTTTATATGTTAATTGGTACTGTGAAATTTATGTGGTACTATGTCAAACATTGTCATTTCGTAAATACAATTTGACATATATTGATGTGAGGGTCGTTTGTGTTTGTTTTCAAACGTACAAAAAAGAAGGAAGTCCATGTAAAAATCTATTTTGTGTTTAATAGTTTTGCATGGATCTTTATCAATTCTATGTGTGCCAAGCATTACCATTGCACTCTATGTTTAACCTAGCACCTAATCATCATTTGTTTTCCAATTTCAATGTTTGGTCACTTCCTTAGAATGTATTTATTTATTCTAAATAAAATAAAATAAAAATATTAGTAAGATGGATATGCATGTAAAGTAAATATCTCTTACAACTTAGTTGTGGATAAGATGTTGGAATAGATGCCCTAGAGGCAATCGTAGATTTAGTATGAACAATGTTTTGGCTAGAATATTCATTTATTATTTATGGCGATATTTGATATAATGAAGTCCTTAGATAAAATGTGTTATTTATCTTAAATATCCCTAGTCCATTATATTGATTAATAGGACAATCAAATATAGACTAGTATGTGAGTAGATTGATATGGGGATATCAAGTCTAACACATGGGTATGCATTAGGAGTAATGACATACTGGATTGACCCACGACGAAAAGGATACATTAGATTATGTGAAGTCACAATAGCTTTTCGTAGTGCTAATATTATTGCAGTCCTTGGACATGAAGTCACTAGATACTCTAGTTGTGAAATATTGCGCTTTGATGTTATCAAACGTTACACCGTAACTGGGTAATCATAAATGTGGCTATCGGGCGTGATAGGAAGCAAGCTTAGAGATCCTAGTGATGTAGATAGGATTTGTCCCTCCCACATAATGGGGGTAAATATCCACGGCCACTCGAGGGATGAGGCTTATTGAATGTCATGCCAGACTCAGATAAATTAATATAGAGATATTAATGTTATCTGCAAGCATAAGCATATTCCCAGGATCGAGGAACTATGGATTGGATATACGAGTGTGACTATTTATGTCTCGTGTACAATCCGGATATGGAGACAAAGGGATAATGCAATATGACATATTGGGCACAAATGTTTGTCGGGATCACAGACTATTTCTATGGGTTGGGTGGCATGGATGTGTTGCTAGACACCGCTCCATGTTAGTAATAGTTACTACCAACTATATAGAAACCTATGGGGTCACACGTCAAATAGAGTAGAGCTAGATTTGGGATTAATTAATATAGATTAATTAATAGAAGGATCATTGTGCAACACCTTGCAAATTTAGTAGGACTATTTTGCAAGGAAAGGAATAGTTCTAGTCCTACTAGAACAAGAAAACTCTAATATGGAAACAACAAGGAGTTGTTGGAGTATATAAGAGGCTCTAGCTTCCATCCCACAAGATTGTTATTAGACATAACATAAGGAGTGGGAGAGAGCAAAAGAGAGAGCAAGACAAGAGCTAGGCCGAAACCTAGCCCCGTCCGCCCCCTCTACCCGACGGCACAAGGAGGGCCGAACCTCCTTGGTTCCCTTTTGTTGCTTTGATCTTCTTCCCTCTTCCTCCGGGTTCAAGCTAGCACTTGTTTGAAGGAGAATCTAGATCTCACCTCTGGACGTGGATCAACCGTAGAGACGAGGAAATCATTCTTTGTGTGATCTCACAAATCAAAAGGTACACATCTTCTATGACCTTAATCATGTTATGATATCTCTTCCTGTGATCCTTGGTGGGCTTTGATTAGGATTAAATTTTTGTTATTCCGCTGCGTTACCTACGTCAAAACCCAACAGTGGTATCAGAGCCACAGGTCGTAGATTATAACATGATATTATGTGTTTACGATTTCAGTTCATACACCGTATTATTGTTTATTACGCGTAAATTGAAAAATTGGCATAGTAGATGCAAGATTGAATTTGATTCAATTAAACAAGACCCAATTTAACATTGGATGTTAGAATTGGTGAGTTTAATCACATAGGATGTGAACTATTGGGTTCTTAAAAAAAATTAGGGTTCATGGGCACATGATTGAAAAGGGGTTTTCAATTATGGAAACAAAGTTATGGAAATAAATCCATAAGGAAACAACCTTGCTTGGGCAACAAGGAAGAGGGAAGGAGGCTAGGGCCGAAACCCTAGCCGCCCGCCCCCTCCCTTGCGCGCCAAGCAAGGCCGCGGGCCTCTAGGCGTGCGGCGGTCCTAGGGTTCGGCCCACTTGTTCGCTTGGGCCCTGTGGACCGTTGTAAAACCCTAGTTACCCAATTTCATTAAAATTAAACAAGCGCGTTAAAAATTGGTTTTTAACTGTATTATGTGCTTTATTGCATGGTGGATGGATATGGCCTAGGATTGTGGATGTTTATTATTTTGTGGTTTGATTTACGGCCTGCGAGCTGATCAAATTAATGTAATAATTAATTAAGTTTTACGGCCTGCGAGTCGTTCTTTTTCTCCTCGACATGTGAGGCTTTTGTTATTTATTTATTCTAGATGTTAGGCTAGAACTAGAAATATTTAGATGATAGCCAAGAACGTGGAGAAAAAGGACCGGAGAACCAAAGGAGCCAAAAGACATCCCTACGCGCAGCTATGGTGGAGCACATCACTTTAGGGCAATTAGATATTATCATTGGCTTGATAATATCATTAGTCTAGGGGCCATATCCATGCCACATTCTTTTTTGTTTTGTGGATGTTTATTATTCATGCCTTGTTATTTATTTTGTGTGTATGACACTACTAGTAAAACGATAACAAGATAATAATAAACAAGGTTGGTCTTTTATTGTGGATGGCCCAATCCAAATAAGTAGACCATGTTGATAAGATCAACCAAACAACTTAAAAGAAATCCCTCAAATAAATATTGCGTTTTGCCTTCTCTTGACAAAACACCCTTCATGATCATGGCCTATTAAAATTCGGGCTTGCCAAAGCAAGGCCATTTTAATTTTTCATGATGTGTTGCGGACGACACAAGCTAGTAATGCGTGTATGTTGAAAACAAGAGGTTGGACGCAACTAGGCAAGAGTCAATTAGATTGATGAGCTTAGAGGCATGACAATTAGGAGTTATCCATTGGATAAAGAATAAAAGGAATTTATTCACCTAATTGGACCAAGAGTTGCATGAGATGCAATTGGAATGGTTCCTACCTAAATAACCAATTCTCGGGTGACTTGCCAAAGCAAGCTCAAGAAGAAGTGAAAAGGGATCTTGGACCCACTAGAGAGTATAAAGATATTTTCCGCTTTAATAGTGAGGGCTATTAATCCGAAGAAAATAGTGGGAGCTATATTTAATGATCTAGCCAATGTTAAATATAGTCAAATTGTTCATAAAATACTAAATTGCATATTTCTCGTTTTGTAGAATTCCAAATGGCAAACAACAACGCATCGAGTTCATCCCTACGATCTGTCCTTGAGAAGGATAAATTGTCTGGAACAAATTTCCTTGACTGGTACAGAAACTTGAGGATTGTCCTCAAGCAAGAAAAGAAGCTGTACGTCTTGGACACTTAAATTCCAGACCCACCACAAGATGAGTCTCTACTAGCGGAAGTAAGGGCACGTCAGAAACATATTGATGATTCTAATGACGTTACTTGCCTCATGCTTTGCACCATGACTGGTGAGCTTCGGAAGCAACACGAGAACATGGAAGCCTATGATATGATCAGACACTTGAAACAATTGTTTCAGGAACAGGCAAGGCATGAGCGCTATGAGGTGTATAAAGCATTGTTCAAAAGCAGTCTTGCAGAGGGGAATCCAGTAGGCCCTCATGTACTCCGAATGATCGGGTACATAGAGAACCTTGAGAGACTGGGGTTCCCACTCGGGCAGGACTTGGCGACTGATCTCGTCTTGCAATCGTTTCCTGACAGTTATAATCAGTTCATTATGAACTATAATATGAATGAAATCAACAAGTCTTTGCCAGACCTATTGGACATGCTAAAGACAGCTGAGCAAAGCATCAATAAAGGCAAGGGCAAAGCCATAATGATGGTACACAAGAAGAAGGGAAAGTCAGTTGCATCTACTTCAAAAGGAAAACGCAAGAAAGTTGCGAAATCCAAGGAAGCCCTAAAGCCTAGTGGAGGCGTGGCTAAAGGTGAATGTCACTACTGCAGCCAGCCGGGTCACTGGAGGAGGAACTGCCCTAAATATCTGGAGGATAAGAAGCTTGGAATAGTGATTCCACCACCACCAGGTATTTATGTTATAGACGTCAATCTCTCTATTTCATCATCCTGAGTATTGGATACCGGATGTGGTTCTCACATATGTCGTAATGTGCAGGATTTGAAAAGAAGTAGAAGATTGCGAAAAGGGGAGATAGACTTGCGCGTCGGGAATGGAGCAAAGGTTGCTGCATTAGCTGTAGGCGTTTATGAGCTATCTTTGCCTTCTGGACTCATTTTAGATTTAGACAATTGCTTTTATGTGCCTGCTATGAGCAGAAACATTATTTCCGTTTCTTGTTTGGACGAGAAAGGTTTTTCTATTTCAATAAAGGACAAGTGTTGCTCCATTTATTTTGATAGTATGCACTATTGTAGTGCGCATTTGTCTAATGGATTGTATATCCTTGATCTAAATAATCCAATCTATAACATAAATACTAAAAGGATTAAAACTAATGATTTAAATCCTACATATCTATGGCACTGTCGTTTAGGCCATATAAATGAGAAACGCATATCTAGACTCCATAAGGATGGACTTCTAGACTCATTTGATTTGGAATCATATGAGACATGTGAATCTTGTTTATCAGGAAAAATGACAAAGTCCCCTTTCAATAAGAAAGGAGAGTGGACTAGTGAGTTATTGTCACTCATACATACTGATGTATGCGGACCATTCCCCACGCCTGCCAGAGGTGGTTATACCTACTTCATCACATTTACTGATGATTTCAGTAGATATGGATTTGTATACCTTATGAAGGCCAAATAAGAATTCTTTGAATTGTTCAAGGAATTCAAGAGTGAAGTAGAGAAGCAACTTGGCAAGAGTATTAAAGCTCTACGATCGGACCGTGGAGGAGAATACTTAAGCCAAGAGTTTGATGAGTATCTTAGAGAGTGTGGGATAGTATCCCAGCTCACTCCACCCGGAACACCACAATGGAATGGTGTATCTGATAGGAGGAATCGCACTCTATTAGATATGGTGCGATCTATGATGTCTCAAACAGATCTTCCGATATTTTTTTGGGGACATGCTCTAATGACAGGAGCTTTTACCATTAACTGTGTTCCATCCAAATCAGTCATAAAGACGCCATATGAGATATGGACTGGGAAGCGTCCCATAGTGTCGTTTATGAAGATTTGGGGCTGCGACGTCTATGTAAAGCGTTTACAGACAGACAAGCTCGGGCCTAATGCGGATAAGTGTAAGTTTGTGGGATATCCTAAAGAGACTAAAGGATATTACTTCTATAACCCTACCGAGAACAAAGTGTTCGTTGCTCGGACCGGCGTGTTTCTAGAAAGAGAATTAGTCTCTAAAGAAGCAAGTGGGAGGGTTGTAGAACTTGAAGAAATTCATGAACCACAAACCACTGAACCGATAATGGAACATGAACAGGAACCACAAGAAGTTGTGGAGGAACCTGTTCAGGTAACACAAGAACTCCGTAGATCAGGAAGAGTGCGTCATGAGCCAGAGTGGTATGGACTTCTCGTGACTGAGCCCGATGACGTACCACTCATGGAAGATGAGCCTGCAACCTATGGAGAAGCCATGAGTGGCCCAGACTCTAAGAAGTGGCTAGAAGACATGAGATCCGAAATGGATTCCATGTACACCAACAAAGTATGGACTTTGGTGGAACCACCCGAAGGGGCTCGACCCATAGGGTGCAAGTGGGTCTTCAAGAAGAAGACCGACATGGATGGCAAAGTAGTTGCCTATAAGGGCCGATTGGTGGCCAAAGGTTATAGACAAATTCTTGGTATTGACTATGATGAGACCTTTTCACCAGTCGCCATGACTAAATCCATTCGAATCTTACTTGCTATTGCAGCATACTACGACTATGAAATTTGGCAAATGGATGTCAAAACAGCGTTCCATTATGGGAACCTCCTTGAGGATGTGTACATGACACAACCAGAGGGTTTTGAGGATCCAGAAAATGCCAATAAAGTCTGTAAGCTGCAAAGGTCCATTTATGGATTAAAGCAAGCTTCTAGGAGCTGGAATCGACGTTTTGATGACGCGGTCAAAGAGTTTGGCTTCATCAAGAACGAAGATGAACCTTGTGTTTACAAGAAGGTTAGTGGGAGCTCTATAGTATTTCTGGTCTTGTATGTAGATGACATACTAATCATTGGAAATGATATTCCTACTCTGCAATCTGTTAAAGATTGGCTAGGAAAGTGCTTTGCGATGAAAGACTTAGGAGATGCAGCCTATATACTTGGTATAAAGATCTATAGAGATAGATCTAAAAGGTTGCTTGGCCTAAGTCAGAGAACATATATTGACAAGGTGTTGAAGAGGTTCAACATGCAAGATTCCAAGAAGGGATTCTTGCCCATGTCACATGGAGTCACTCTTTCCAAGAATGACTGTTCCTCCAATGAGATGGAGAAGGACCGCATGAGCAGGATACCCTATGCTTCGGCCATAGGATCCATCATGTACGCCATGCTATGTACTAGACCAGACGTATCATACGCGTTGAGTATGGTGAGCAGATATCAGTCCAATCCGGGTGAGAGTCACTGGATTTCTGTCAAGAACATCCTAAAGTACTTGAGAAGAACTAAGGATGTATTCTTGATATTTGGAGGCATGGAAGAGCTGAGTGTAAAGGGTTACACTGACGCAAGCTTCCAAACCGACAAGGATGATTACAGATCGCAGTCTGGATACGTGTTTTGCCTGAATGGAGGAGCTGTAAGCTGGAAGAGTTCCAAGCAAGGCATAGTTGCTGATTCTACAACAGAAGCTGAGTACATTGCTGCTGCGGAAGCGGCGAAAGAGGCAGTATGGATAAAGAAGTTTATCGCTGAGCTCGGTGTGGTCCCTAGCATAGTGGATCCCATAGAGTTGTACTGTGACAACTTTGGGGCAATCGCACAGGCGAAGGAACCAAGATCGCACCAAAAGTCAAAGCATGTACTTAGGAGATTCCATCTTATTCGTGATATGATCGATCGAGGAGATGTGAAGATATGCAAGATTCCGACGGATGACAACGTGTCAGATCCGCTCACGAAACCTCTTGCGCAGCAAAAGCATGAAGGGCACGCCATATCTATAGGCATACGAGATGCACCAGATTGGCTCTAGTGCAAGTGAGAGACTGTTGGAATAGATGCCCTAGAGGCAATCGTAGATTTAGTATGAACAATGTTTTGGCTAGAATATTCATTTATTATTTATGGCGATATTTGATATAATGAAGTCTTTAGATAAAATGTGTTATTTATCTTAAATATCCCTAGTCCATTATATTGATTAATAGGACAATCAAATATAGACTGGTATGTGGGTAGATTGATATGGGGATATCAAGTCTAACACGTGGGTATGCATTAGGAGTAATGGCATACTGGATTGACCCACGACGAAAAGGATACATTAGATTATGTGAAGTCACAATCGCTTTTCGTAGTGCTAATATTATTGCAGTCCTTGGAATTGAAGTCACTAGATACTCTAGTTGTGAAATATTGCGCTTTGATGTTATAAAACATTACACCGTAACTGGGTAATCATAAAGGTGGCTATCGGGCGTGATAGGAAGCAAGCTTAGAGATCGTAGTGATGTAGATAGGATTTGTCCCTCCCACATAATGGGGGTAAATATCCACGGCCACTCGAGGGATGAGGCTTATTGAATGTCTGGCCAGACTCAGATAAATTAATATAGATATATTAATGTTATCTGCAAGCATAAGCATATTCCCAGGATCGAGGAACTATGGATTGGATATACGAGTGTGACTATTTATGTCTCGTGTCCAATCCGAATATGGAGACAAAGGGATAATGCAATATGACATATTGGGCACAAAGGTTTGTCGGGATCACTGACTATTTCTATGGGTTGGGTGGCATGGATGTGTTGCTAGACACCGCTCCATGTTATTAATAGTTACTACCAACTATGTAGAAACCTATGGGGTCACACGTCAAATAGAGTAGAGCTAGATTTGGGATCAATTAATATAGGTTAATTAATAGAAGGATCATTGTGCAACACCTTGCAAACTTAGTAGGACTAATTTGCAAGGAAGGGAATAGTTCTAGTCCTACTAGAACAAGAAAACTCTAATATGGAAACAACAAGGAGTTGTTGGAGTATATATATAAGAGGCTCTAGCTTCCTTCCCACAAGATTGTTATTAGACATAACATAAGGAGTGGGAGAGAGCAAAAGAGAGAGCAAGACAAGAGCTAGGCCGAAACCTAACCCCGTCCGCCCCCTCTACCCGACGGCACAAGGAGGGCCGAACCTCCTTGGTTCCCTTTTGTTGCTTTGATCTTCTTCCCTCTTCCTCCGGGTTCAAGCTAGCACTTGTTTGAAGGAAGAATCTAGATCTCACCTCTAGACGTGGATCAACCGTAGAGACGAGGACATCATTCTTCGTGTGATCTCACAAATCAAAATGTACACATCTTCTTTGACCTTAATCATGTTATGATATCTCTTCCTGTGATCCTTGGTGGGCTTTGAGTAGGATTAAATTTTTTGTTATTCCGCTACGTTACCTACGTCAAAACCCAACATAAGAGACCATGTTGCATTTCTTATACATAAGTATACACTGCTAGGTGTAATCAAACAAATCCTTACATGTATATACTTTTACCCATAGATAGCTTTGACTTTGTTGTTATGTCTGCATGTGGATTTAGCTATAAATTTCATTACGTAGCATCTTGGTTAATAATTGATGGAACTCTCTCACTTTAATTAAGTAGTTTCATCTGAACACTTCTTTGTGTTATGTCATAAGCCGAGAGCTCCAACATCAATTTATATCTAGTTCTTGTATAATCCGTGAGGGGAGAAAAAGAGGGTGGCCATGTGATTGTTGTTGGGTCTGGATGTGTACGCGTGTTTCATGAGCTTTGAGCAGAAGGTGGGTTATGTACAAGTTTCTATAAGATTCAGCGGAAGTGTTCGGGCTGGATGGTTTGAATTTATTTTCAGGTAGAGGAACTCTAATTTCTAAGTTTCTACAGTTACAGTATATACCTGTTTATACTGCAGGTGTGAATATTACAGCTATTAAGCTATTTGTTAAATGTCTGGTGCTTAATAAATCACGATGTATGTGTATTTGGTGTCCCGTGCTGGTATGTAATAACTGGTTTTGTGTTAAGTAGATTTTAGATTTCTACGCTAGTCGTTAGGCGGTACCTGCTGAGCTGTTTGGCTCACTGACACGATTTCTTACGTGTTACCGTAAGTGCACGGTTCAAGTAATATCGGGCTGGTATTTCAACCCCGAGTTATCGATCCCACGAGGACAGGGTTACTGTATAATCAGGAACTGGGTTTAAAGAGTAAAAAATGTAAAAAGTAAAAGGAGGAATTTTGATCTGATTTCTACTAAACTAAGTACTGAAAGTAAAAACAGCATTAAATAGTATTTTTGGTAATTTTCTGGAAATATATTGAAGTAGGAAACTGATAAATTAAAGATCTAGGCTCTAGGATCCCCTAGGGTTACTATTCAGCTTTTCAGTTTTTCTAATTCAGAAACACACAACAGTTTTGTTTATGACAGCATACCAGTGGTACAATCTCCTCTCGGTCTCAAGCACCTGTTACTCCCCTGCAGATATTCGGGTCCTCTCTTTCAACCTAGATGTGCAGGTTCGTTATAAGTCTGCTAGGGTTAGAGGCTCTCCTCTTGGTCTCCCCCTAAACGTCTAGCAACTGGGCTAATGCTTCTGGGCTAGTCCCCTGATTCTCTTCACCTCTCGGTCCATCAAGGCTGGAAACTAAATTCAGTCTTCTCTTCCTAACTCTCACTGGCCAATCTCGAGAACCAGATCGTGACTGTAGCAATCTAGGTTCATGTCTTAGTTTTTGCATTTGGCCATCAATCTTACACGCGGACATAAGTTATTTTGGACTTCGAAGCTGCGTCTGAACGCACATGTGCGTCTGAACGCACATCAGCGACAGCCATAGTTAGTAAAATACGGGACGGAAATAAATCGTGGTACGGTACGTACGTGTATTATACGATTTTATGTTAAAAATACGTTAGTAAAAATTCGGCTTAAAAGTACGGAATCTGATTAATTCGAGTATGCTATACATACGTGTATAATTCGTATACTAGTTATTCATTCGGAATTAAAAATACGGGTGCATTTCTTGGTACTTTAGCAAATATAATGAGTTATTTGTGTCCCACATTGCCATATTTTCATATTTATATCAAATATTTAAAAATGATTTGTAAAACATGAACTCATATGTTTATCATTTTTGATAAATGCAATATTTACTCATGACTAACTCATTACTTATGTAAAATAATATCAAAATATTTTTGATCAAAACTTCTATAAAAAAGCTACTGCGCATTCCCTAATCTTAAGCCTTAATTATTCTGAAAATTGATAGTATAACACATAAGACTTAAGATGTATATATGTGTGTGTGTGTGTGTGTGTGTGTGTGTGTGTGTATATGTATTTCAAAATACTTTTACAGTTTTATAATATATACTTGTAAATCTTTATACTAATAAATATTTATAATAAAAAATATATTATTCTTTACACTATTATTCTTTCAAAAAAAAATTTAAAATAATAAGGAAATAGTTTAAAATGCCATAACTTCTTCGCCCGATCTCCGTTTTAGCTCCGTGAACTATCGTTGGAAAGCTCTCGAAGTCTAATTTCATTTTCCGCCGGTCTCACTCCAAAATTCATTATAGAACTCAAGTTATGATCAAAATAGTGGAGACTGATTATGCTAGCTTCTCCAACTTTGCGTCTCTTTACTCCCCTTTAGCTCCCATTTCTTCCGAAGTTCTGTTCGTGCCTCCAACCAACCACTAAGAATCCGTTCCTGTCAAGACAACATGAACAACCATACCAAGCGATTATATTCGCCAAATAACATCATATTATGCATGAAAACGCCCGGATTTCACAATTAAGCTCAAACTCATCTTTTTCATACTATAGAGGCTTTGTCGGCTAAAACGTGCTCAATCTTATGGAAACTCAACTTTTTAAATTCTAATATTAGCTCAAAGATAACTCATAAATGAGAGTTATCACTCACACATCTGATTTACAGGTTGACCTGGAGCGCGACTCGATCGCGGAGTAGTTGTTAAAAAGTAGATTTTTAGCTAAAAGAATTATTGTTCGCTGTTTCTAGTGAACGTTTTAAATTTTGAGTCAAATCACGATATTGTATAAAAAATGTCATTTTCTGACGAGTTTGGTTTAACTTTTTAAAATAATTCAGTCACGTACCAGTATTTCTGATAGCTGATAACAAATGTTGTTTCAGAGGACTGTGTGTCCTGCTGGTTGACTTTTGGACATGTGAAAGTGTCAGAATTGTTGATATTTAAATCGATAATTATTTTATTAATATATGTGTGACGGGTCGTCACAATGGTATCAGAGCCTTACCCGACAGGAAGTACGGACAGTGTATCTGAGACTAGGCAGATGTTTTGGCAGATGTCTGTGACGGGTGTTGTACGAGTGGTACACACTTGTGAGTCACCACACTTGTGAGCCACTGCACTGTCGAGCTAGGGGTACACAGTCTAGTATCGCTTGGGAGTGGTGGGGGTAATGATCTGCGGTGGTACGTGACATTTTTTATTGAATCTGAAAAGTAAATTTTGGGACGAAGTATTTATAAGTAGGGTAGATTGTAAGACCCCGAATTTACATTAAATAATTTAAAATGATACAGTTTTAGTGGAACGTGATTTGTTGGTTGTTTATATATTAATTGGTATTGTGACATTTATTTGGTACTATATCACACATTGTCAGGTCATAAATACAATTTGACATATATTGATGTGAGGGTTGTTTGTGTTTGTTTTAAAACGTACAAAAAAGAAGTAAAATGCTAGTTTGAAAGTCCATGTAAAAAGCTAATTTGTTTTTAATAGTTTTGCATGGATCTTTATCAATTCTATGCGTGCCATGCATTACCAGTGCACTCTATGTTTAACCTAGAACCTAATCATCATTTGTTTTCCAATTTCAATGCTTGGTCACTTCCTTAGCATGTATTTATTTATATAAATAAAATAAAATAAAATATTAGTCAGATGGATATGTATGTAAAGTAAATATCTCTTACAGCTTAGTTGTGGATAAGAGACCATGTTGCATTTCTTATGCATAAGTATACACTGCTAGGTGTCATCAAACCAAGCCTTACATGTTTATATATATATATATATATATATATATATATATATATATATATATATATATATATATATATATATATATTACCCATAGATAGTTTTGACTTTGTTGACATGTCTGCATGTGGATTTAGCTATTAATTTCTTTAAGTAGCATCTTGTTTAACAATTGATGGAACTCTCTCTCACTTAAGTAGTTTCATATGAAAACTTCTTTGTGGTATGTCGTGGGCCGAGAGCTCCAACATCAATTTATATCTAGTTCTTGTATAATTCGTGAGGGGAGAAAAAAAGAGTGGGCATGTGATTGTTATTGGGTCTGTATGTGTAACATGTTTCATGAGCTTCGAGCAGAAGGTGTGTTACGTACAAGTTTGTATAAGATTCGGCGGAAGTGTTAGGGCTGGATGGTTTGAATATATTTTCAGGTAGGGGAACTCTAATTTCTAAGTTTTTGTAGTTACAGTTTATACCTATTTATAGTCGTGGTGTGATTTTTACAGCTATTAAGCTATTTTTTAAATGTCTGGTGCTTAATAAATCACGATGTCTGTGTATTTGGTGTCGCATGCTGATATGTAATAACTGGCTGGGTGTTAAGTAGATTTACGTTTTCTACGCCAGTGGTTAGGCGATATCTGCTGAGGTATTTGGCTCACCCTTCTGATTTACAGGTTGACCTGGAGCGCGACTGGATCGCCGCGTAGTTTTTAAAAAGTAGATTTGAAGCTAAAATAATTACTGTTAGTTGTTTTAGTGAACGTTGTAACTTTTTCGTCGAATCACGATACTGTATAAAAAATGTCATTTTCTGACGAGTTTTGTGTAACTTTTTAAAATAATTCAGTCACGTACCAGTTTTTCTGACAGTTGATAACAAATGTTGTTTCAGAGGACTGTGTGTTCTGCTGATTGAGTTTTGGACGTGTGAAAGTGTAAGAATATTTGATATTTCCGCGTGTTTTTATCGTAATTCGATAATTTTTATTAATAAATGTGTGACGGGTCGTCACAGTGGTATTAGAGCCTTACCCGACCGGAAGTACGGATATTGTATCTGAGACTGGGCGGGTGTTTTGGCGGGTGTCTGTGACGGGTGTTGTACGAGTGGTACACACTTGTGAGTCACCACACTTGTGAGCCACCGCACTGTCGAGCTAGGGGTACACAATCTAGTAACGCTTGGGAGTGGTGGGGTTAATGATCCGCGGTGGTACGTGACATATTCTATTGAAATGTGAAAAGTAAATTTCGGGACGAAATTTTTATAAGTAGGATAGATTGTAAGACCCCGAGTTTACATAAAATTGTTTAAAAATGCCACAGCTTTAGTGGAACGTGATTTGTTGGTTGTTTATATGTTAATTGGTACTGTGACATTTATTTGGTACTACATCAAAAATAGTCATTTCATAAATACAATTTGACATATATTGATGTGAGGGTCGTTTGTGTTTATTTTCAAATATACAAAAAATAAGTAAAATGCTAGTTTGCAAGTCCATTTAAAGAGCTATTTTGTGTTTAATAGTTTTGCATGGATCTTTATGAATTCTTTTGTGTGCCATGCATTACCAGTGCACTCTATGTTTAACCTAGCACCTAATCATCATTTGTTTTCCAATTTCAATGCTTGGTCACGTCCTTAGGATGTATTTATTTTATTCTAAATAAATAAAAAATAATAATAATAGTAAGATGGATATGTATGTAAAGTAAATATCTCTTACAGCTTAGTTGTGGATAAGAGACCATGTTGCATTGCTTATGCATAAGTATACACTGCTAGGTGTCATCAAACAAAGCCTTACATGTATATATCTTTCACCCATAGGTGGCTTTGACTTTTTTGACATGTCTGCATGTGGATTTAGCTATTAATTTCTTTAAGTAGCATCTTGGTTAACAATTCATGGAACTCTCTCATAGTAATTAAGTAGTTTCATATGAACACTTCTTGTGGTGTGTCGTTGGCCGAGAGCTCCAACATCATTTTATACCTAGTTCTTGTATAATACGTGAGGAGAGAAAGAGAGAGTGGGTATGTGATTGTTGTTGGGTCTGTATGTGTACGCGTGTTTCATGAGCTTCGAGCACAAGGTGGGTTATGTACAAGTTTGTATAAGATTCGGCGGAAGTGTTCGGGCTGGATGGTTTGAATATATTTTCAGGTAGGGGAATTCTAATTTCTAAGTTTCTGCAGTTACAGTCTATACCTGTTTATACTGCTGGTGTGAATTTTACAGCTATTAAGCTATTTGTTAAATATCTGGTGCTTAATAAATCACGATTTCTGTTTAATTGGTGCCGCATGTTGATATGTAATAACTGGCTTTGTGTTAAGCGGATTTTATATTTCTACGCCAGTTGTTAGGCGTTACCTACTGAGCTGTTTGGCTCACCCCTCTGTTTTACAGGTTGTCCTGGAGCGCGACTGGATCGTGGAGTAGTTGTTAAAAAGTAGATTTTTAGCTAAAATAATAATTGTTAGCTGTTTTTAGTTAATGTTGTAACTTTTAGTCGAATCACGATATTGTTTAAAAAAATTCATTTTCTGACGAGTTTGGTGTAACTTTTTAAAATAATTCAGTCACGTACCAGTATTTCAGATAGTTGATAACAAATATTGTTTTAGAGGACTGTGTGTCCTGCTGGTAGAGTTTTGGGCATGTGAAAGTGTCATACTGGTTGATATTTTCGCGTGTTTTTATCGTAAATCGATAATTTTTATTAATAAATGTGTGACGGGTCGTCACAGAGTGATCATCGGGATGGGTGGTTATCCGATTTTTAAGGTTCACACGAGTCTGGACAAGTCATTGCCTTGCCACGTGTCGTAAGTGAGTTTCCTAACGTTTTTCCTGAGGAGTTACCCAGTTTCCCTCCTTATAGGGAAGTAGAGTTCTTTATAGACTTACAACCTGGTACTTAACCTATCTTTATTACACCTTATCGTATGGCTCCACTTTAGCTGAAGGAGCTTAAGGTTGTAATCCAAGACTTGTTAGATCGCGGGTATATTTGACCTAGTTGCTCACCGTGGGGAGCTCCTGTGCTCTTTTCTAAGAAGAAGGATAGGACTTTGAGGTTGTGTATTGACTATAGGCAGCTTAATCGTGTCACCATCAAGAATAAGTATCCTTCGCCCATAATTTATGATTTGTTTAACCAATTGAAGGGTTCTAAGTGTTTTTCAAAGATTGTTCTTAGATCAGGGTATCATCAGTTGAGGGTTAGAGAGGAAGATCTACCAAAAACTGCCTTCAGGACTAGATATGGTCATTATGAGTTTTGGTGATACCTTTTGGGTTATCTAATGCACCAGCAGTATTTATGGACTTCATGAACCCCATTTTTAGGGCTTAACTGGATCAGTTTATGATTGTGTTCATAGATAACATTTTAATCTATTCTCAGTCGGAAAAGGAGCATGAGAAACACTTGAGTTTGGTTTTACAATTACTTGGAGACAACCAGCTTGATGGTAAAGCCAGCAAATGTGAATTATGGCTGACTGAGGTGAAGTTTCTTGGACATGTAGTGTCTGAATATGGAGTTGTTGTTGATCCTAGCAAGGTTGAGGCAGTAATGAATTGGGAGAGGCCAAAGACTGTATTTGAAATTCGGAGTTTTTTTGGGCTACCTGGGTATTATCAGAAGTTTATAGAGAATTCTCTCGTTTAGCAGGCCCATTAACAAAATTGACTAGGAAGAGAGAGAAGTTTGCTTGGAATGATTCTTGTGAGAGAGTATTTCAATATTTAAAGAAGAGATTAACGAGTGCTCCAATCTTAGTGGTTCCAGAAAGAGGTTTGGGCTATACTGTTTATTGTGATGCTTTTAAGGAGGGTTTGGGATGTGTATTGATGCAGTTAGGGAAATTTGTGTCTTATGGCTCTCGACAGTTGAAGGCCCATGAAGTTAATTATCCTACACATGATTTGGAGTTAGCAGCAATTGTCTTCTCTTTGAAGACTTGGAGACATTATCTTTGTGGCGAGTGTTTTGAAGTATTTTCTGATCATAAGAGTCTGAAGTACATATTCACTCAGAAAGATCTTAATATGAGGCAACGTAGATGGATGGAGTACTTAGAGGATTTTGATTTCACATTGGAGTATCATCCAGGAAAAGCTAACAGTGTTGTTGGTGCTTTGAACAGGAAGTCTCGAGGAATTATTGCAAGTATTTTAATCAGATAATGGAGTATGATAAGCTCAATCGACGAGTAAAACTTGGGTTTGGAGGAGAAGAATGCCTTATGTTATCTTGGAAGCTTAGCTGCTACACCTTCTCTTCTTACTAGAGGTATTGAGGCACAACGACTAGGTTCTAAATCGGAGGAAATTAAGAAGCAAGTTAAAGAGGGTAATGCAAAGGAGGATTGGTCTATTTATGCAGATGATAGCTTGAGGCTTAGACGAAGGGTATTTGTTCCCAAGGTGGACCAACTGAGAGAAGAAGTACTTAAGGAGTTTCATTATTCTCGTTTAGCAGTTCATCCAGGAGGCACTAAGATGTATCATGATTTGTGTCGCCAGTACATTTGGAATGGAATGAAGAGAGACGTGTCCCAGTTTGTGTCTAGATGTTTGACTTGTCAACAGGTTAAGGCAGGACAACAGAGACCAGCAGAATTATTAAAGCCCTTGCCTATAGCTGAGTGGAAGTGGGAACATGTTACTATGGACTTTGTTTCAGGATTGCCTAGATCTCTTAGAGGACATGATTCAGTTTGGGTTATTGTTGACCTTTTGACTAAGTCGGCTCATTTCCTGCCCATTCGTGTGACTGACTCATTAGACGTCTTGGTTCTATTATATGTCAAAGAGATTGTACGTTTACATGGAGTTCCGGTATCTATTGTTTCTGATAGGGACCCTAGGTTCACTTCTCAGTTTTGGCAGAGCTTGCAACATGCTCTAGATCCTCAATTATGCTTGAGTACTGCTTTTCACCCTCAGAAAGATGGTCAATCTGAGAGAACGATCCGAATTCGTGAAGATATGCTTAGAGCTTGTATCATGGATCTTAAAGGTAGTTGGGAATATCATTTACCTTTTGTGGAGTTTGCTTATAATAAAAGCTTTGAAGCTAGCATTGGGATGGTGCCTTATGAGGCTTTATATGGTAGACCTTGTCGATCACCATTGTGTTGGGCCGAAGTTGGAGATACACCTATTCGGGGACCTGATCTTGTAATGGAGACAAATGAGAAGATTAAGATTATTAGATAGAGACATCTCAAAGCTCAGAGTCGCCAGAAGAGTTATGCAGACCATAGACGTAAGCCATTATACTTTGAGGTTGGTGATCACGTTTTCTTGAAAATAATGCCTAGGAGAGGTTTAATTCGTTTTGGGAAGAAAGGAAAGTTATCACCACGTTTCATTGGTCCGTTTGAGGTTCTAGAGAGATTTGGTAACGTTGCTTATCGTTTGGCATTGCCATCTCAGCTTTCGGGAGTTCATAGTGTATTCCATGTTTCAATGCTGAGGAAATATGAGCCCAACTCATCTCATGTCTTGCATTTTGAGGATTTAGATGTATCTGATGACGTATTATTCGAAGGGAAAGCCATCCGAGTTCTGAATCGCCAAGAGAAGATACTACGAGGACGAGCAATTCCTTTAGTGAAGGTATTATGGAGTCATGGTGGAATTGAGGAAATGCCTTGGGAGCGCGAGACATTGATGCGAGAGAAGTACCCTCACTTATTTAGGCCTGAAGATATGTCTTAAATTTTTAGGAAAAAAATCTTTTAAAGGGGTAGAGATGTATTATCTCAGAAGTTTCTCGTGCGTTATTTCGTTGGTCAGGTTCTACCAATACTTGTTTTACCCTATTATACGTTTTATTTCTTACATGGCAGGAATACAAATTGAGTTACTTTGTTTTATTGTTTGTATGGTACTTGCCTCTGAGATAGTCTATTAACAAATAATTATTTTTTTCATCCATACAAAGTGTACAAAAGATTTCTACTTCACGTTTTATCACTTTGTATTTTAGGATTATCAAATTAACTATTGAATACCATAACAATAAACTATTGATTAGTTAATGATGTGATGAGTCTCCCTTTGAAAGCTTTAATGTTCTAACGGAAGCCATTACATGGCTAAAAAGAACGTTTTTACAAAATAAATAAATATTATATTTTTAACATGGCAATAGAAATAATAAAAGTGGCATGTTGGAGTAGCTTAACATTTTTTTGGGTATAATTCCAATTAACCAACCGTAACCGTACGGGGCCGGCCATTTTTTTTTTAAATGTGATGGAGAAATAGAAGTTTTGGACCGAAGAAAAGGTAAGCAAAATGGTTTACTCCTTCATGGGTGACATAGAGGGAAAGAATTGGGGGCAACAATGTTTGTGAGATAGATACCCGTGGCTGTTAAAATGGGGTTGATCAGTGGCGCCATGTGGGTTGTTATGGCATATGGTAGCAAACCCTTTCATTTGGGTTTTTGACGTGGGAGTTAAAGGCAGCCATGCATGCATGTGTTGGATGAAGAAAGCTCTAATACCACTTTGTTGGTTTTAAGAAGAGGTTAGTAAGCTAAGTGTTTGGTGGGTTAGTTTGGTGGAAGAGGGAAGTGATGGTAATGTTAGAGAGAGTATGAAAACAGAATGAAGAGGAACTTCAATTAATTTTCCTTGATACAAAAGGGTGGAGGTACAAGTTATTTATAGGTGGATGTGGAAGGAATATTCCTAACATCAGTCCTTCCAAAAACTTCTTCCACCAAAAATATCTAGAACACTTTCTACATCATTCCACACAACTTCTTATCTAGAAATCTCCTACTACTTATAAGAATCTAGACAAACTATTAGTTTGGGCTTACTATACAATTGGACTACAACCATTTAGACTACTAACTAATGAATACAACTTGACATTTTATTTATTGGGCTAAACCCAAATTAAATCTCCAACAGCATGTGTGCTTGCATGGTTGTGGGGCCTGTTAATTCCATGCACGACACGTCGACTTTCTCGTCGACTCGCAGATGCTGATAAGCCAGCAACGGGGCACGTGTCCCCCAGCGCGTCGCAACGCTACTCGTCGACCACCCCTTTAAATACAACCCGACGTTATAGTTAATTCTCATTCCAGATTTCAGTCAAACACTAGAGAGAGAGAGAGAGAGAGTTAGAGAGATAATCATAGGATATTCTCGATATTGTATTCGGAGGTTCTGGAGGTTATGTATTATTATATTAGCATCTTCGTCGGACCCAGATAAGGAATCTCAACGTTATAGCCATAAACGTATTGCGTTGCATGTTTATATGCTTGGCATTGTACTGCTTAGATATATTCATTATAATTATAAAATTGCTACCTCTTTGTCTCAGCCTTTTCCATTCCCATGGCATGCACAAGATTTGAATATGATATCTCTCGTGTATATATATGTACACACACACCATTAAACATCTTCAGTCCTCTTTAGCCTTCCTCCAAACTAACATTAACCCATACAAAAATATATAAATTCAAGGTAAAATGAGTTCGGTATACCTCTTTGCGAAGTCGAAACCAACTATAAACAGAAATTATATTAGCATCAACTCAAAAATCCCATCTCCCATTCGTGTGGTTAACCTCACTTATTAACCGAACTCTCACTATCTTCCTCCGTAAATAGCCGAGAGAGCTTTTATGAAACTACTTTGACTGTTTTTGCTATAAATTTCTTCTTCCCTACAGCTTCTCTAATTGCTCTCTTCTCTCTCTCTCTCTCGCCTCTTGGCTGTGGAGGACTTCTCCCCCTTAAAACTATAATTATTTTCCTTCAGCCCCCTTTACCCCCTCCAAACAATAATAATCCACCAAGGAAACAACTGGTAGATCTTATCTAAAAAAAACAATAGTCATCAGTATTGATTAGAGGGCCTAGAAGTGGCTGTTAGTAGAAAAAGAGTTAACTATGATCAGTTTAAAACTAATTACAAAGATGGTACCCAACTATCTTCATATTTACAAAAGATCATCCGCTTTTAAACAAATATTACTACACAAAATATTAATGTAGCCTTATGAATATTATGTCATAAAAAATGCAATCCCACCTATGTCACATATTTTCATTATAGCATGATACATGAAAAACCACTTAATAATGCATTCAGTAAAAGATAGGTTTGACTTTGTTGACACTACTATATGTGGATTTAGCTACTAATTTCCTTAAGTAGTATCTTGGTTAACTATTGAAGGAACTCTCTCACTTTAATTAAGTAGTTTCATATGAACACTTCTTCGTGGTATGTCGTGGGCCAAGAGCACCAACATCAATTTATACCTAGTTCTGGTATAATCTGTGAGGGGAGAAAAAGAGAGAGGGTATGTGATTGTTGTTGGGTCTATATATGTACGCGTGTTTCATGAACTTCGAGCAGAAGGTGGGTTATATACAAGTTTGTATAAGATTCGGCGGAAGTGTTCGGACTGGATGGGTTGAATTTATTTTCAGGTAGAGGAACTCTAATTTCTAAGTTTCTGCAATTACAGTCTATACCTGTATATACTGCCGGTGTGAATTTTACAGCTATTAAGCTATTTGTTAAATGTCCGGTGCTTAATAAATCACAATGTCAGTGTATTTGGTGCCGCATGCTGATATTTAATAATTCGGTGTGTTAAGTAGATTTTAGATTTCTACGCCAGTGGTTAGGCGGTACCTGCTGACCTGTTTGGCTCACCCCTCTGTGTTACAGGTTACCAGGAGCGCGACTGGATCGCGGAGTAGTTGTTAAAAAGTAGATTTTTAGCTAAAATAATTATTGTTAGCTGTTTTTAGTGAATGTTGTAACTTTTTAATCGAATCACGATATTGTATAGACAATGTCATTTTCTGACGAGTTTGGTGTAACTTTTTAAAATAATTCAGTCACGTACCATTATTTCAGATAGTTGATAACAAATGTTGTTTCAGATGACTGTGTGTCCTGGTGGTTGAGTTTTGGACATGTGAAAGTGTCAGACTGGTTGATATTTTCGCGTGGTTTTATCATAAATCGATTACTTTTATTAATAAATGTGTGACGGGTCCTCACAAAACACGCGAAAATATCAACCACTCACACATTTATTAATATCACACAACAGTTCTGTGACGACACGTCACACATTTATTAATAAAAGTTATCGATTTACGATAAAAACACGCGGAAATATCAACAAGTCTGACACTTTCACACGTCCAAAACTCAACCACCGGGACACATAGACCACCAGACAACGTTATTAGTCAAATTTTTGATAAACTGGTACGTGACCTAAATTACTAAAAAGTTACAACAGCTGGTCAAAAATGACAATTGTTATAAATATCTGTCCAAAATATTAATTTACAACAAATCGCTAAAAACAGCTAAAAACAGTTATTTTAGCTAACAATCCACTTTTTAACAACTAAAAAAATATTTTGAAGCTACAACTCCGCGATCTAGTCGGTCTCTGGCTCAACCTGTAAAACGGAGGGGTGAGCCATACAGCCCAGTAGGTACCGCCTAACCACTGGCGTAGAAATCTAAAATCTACTTAACACAACAGCCAGTCATTACACATCAGCATGCGACACCAAATACACAAACAGCGTGATTTAACAATCACCAGACAATCAACACATAGCTAGAAAGCTATAAAATTCACACCAGCAGTATAAGCAGGTGTAGATACTGCTTTATGACATGGCAGATCTAGGCCACGTGGCGACCATCCAGCACACCATATTGTGCTCCACACACACAGGATCACCAGCCGAGCTGATCCATGTGGGGGCTGCGAGACAGAGCCCTCGCATACCACTGCACGGGACTTGTAGGGACTTGTGGTTTGGAGGCTAGAGTAAGCCCTGTCGCGTGCGAGCCAAGCCCGCGCGCGACCTTTAGTAACTGTTTTGAGAGATCTATGGCACGAGCTCCCTAGACCCGGTCAATCCGGTCAAACCCGGTCAACCTCGTAACGGTTCCGGTACTCGCGCACCACGTGCTCTAACGGTTCCTATATACTCGGACGAACGTGCCGTTATGGTTAAGCCAATTAAGCCGCCATTAATGGGCGCATTAACCACACTACAACGGTCACGTTCTCCAGTATATATATATCGTTGACCTTTCCATACAAAAGGAGAACAACACTGCCATACGCGGAAGCTCTGCCAAACCTCTGTCTCTCTCTCAGACATTGCTACTGACTTACTCTCTCCCTACACACACCCCTATTCTTCCTGTGCGATCCCTGATCCACTACGTACGGTGTACACGGAGGTCTCCCTGCCGGAATCTCTTGTGCACATTTTGGTGAACCCGACGTGAAACTTACCAGCAAAAGCAACCATGTCTCAGGAGGATGATGTCAGCAACCGGTCGCCTTCCACCGAAACTCCCTCGGGAGACGAAGCCCGCCGTACTCCGACGACTCCCGGCGAGGCACCAACTTTGGAGTCTTTGGACGCCACTGTCCAAAGTCAGGCAAAAGCTCTCAAGTCTCAATCTGCGCAGTTGGAGCGGATCTTGGCCGTTCTGGGCACCCTTGCGCCAAATCCTCCACCAGGTACCGCCATCCCTCAGGGAGGAGGAACCCCTACCGCTCCAGGATTGGGAGTGTCGGCCACGCCTCCCAACCCTCATCTGCAAACTCCACCATCAGCCGCACAGCTGCCTTCGGTCCAAGGGTCAACGGCGCAAATGCTACCCCCTGCCGCTCACGCCTCTCAGCCCACGGCTTTGGCGTCTAACCCAACTTTGCAGTACACTCTGCCTCCACCAGCGACGATTTGGGGAAACGCGGGCAGTCAATACACTCCCAATCCTCCGGCGGCATATGTGTCGCCACCGCCTACGGCAACCCCTCCGGCAGCTACCGAGGGAAGCCTCCCAGAATGCATGACGTCCTTGCAGAAGCGCGTGGACTCCATCCTAGCTCATCAATCGCTCGCGGATACCATCATCCCGAAGCTAGACAACGATCCACCTATTCCACGAGAGATCTATATCATGCCTAACCCGACGGGATACAAAGCTCCCAAATGGGATAAGTTCGAGGACGTCAACGGGAACGCTCATGAGCATGTCATGCGTTTCATTGACGTCATGGGTCCATACGGAGCTGATTCCAAGCTGCTGATGCGAGAGTTCCCAAAGACTCTTGGGAATGTAGCATACAAATGGTACCGGACGTTGGAGCCCGGATCTGTGAAGACTTGGGACGACATGGTCCAGAAGTTCTACACCAAGTTCTTCCAGATGGAAGAGAAGGTGACGATGATCCACCTCTCGCGGATGTATCAGAAACGCGAGGAAGATGGAATCACTTTCATCAAGAAATTCAGAGCGAAATCCTTGGAGTGCAGGGATCCCATGCTCGAAAGCCGGCTCGTAGAGATATGCCTGCAGTGCATGCGAGATGAGTACAAGAGCATGCTAATCAATTTGCAAACACCCACGTTTTCAAAACTCATCGAGTGCACGATGAACATCGAGCCCATTGTCGAGAGACAGAGAAAGAAGAGCGCTCCAGAACGACCTGCGAGCGGCACCACCTACAAGATCGGCAGATTCGGCTACAAGCGAGGACGCGAAGCTGAGGTCAATGCAGTTTCGCCCCAGAAGCAAGCAAAAGCTACAAACTTCGACGCCCCGCCTCTGCCATGCTCGGTGGAGGAAGCGAGCGATCTCTGCGGACAGTGGCGCAAGGACGGCATCCTGCCGCCGCTTGAGAAAGCACCCTCCAAGGAGATGACGAGGGACCCCAAGTGGTGTGAATACCACGGCAAAGTCATGCACCCCACGGCCGAGTGCAAGAAGCTCAGATTCGCGTTCGACCAGAAGATGAAGAACGGCGAACTCATCGTCAGCGACCACCGGAAGGACGTGCGCAACAACCCGCTGCCTGCCCATACAGATTCGGGCTCAAAGGGCAAGGAGGTCGCCATGATCTCGATAGTAGACTTGGAAGAAGTCGCAGACGATGGTCTACCCATCGTTGCTGAAGTCCATGAAGAGGAAGACTATAGCATGGATACGGAGGACGAGCGTGCCGACCGCATGAAAGGGTCGCACGGCTTCAGCAAATTCTTCGATGAGATGAACTTCTCAGAAAGATGCCGATCGGATATGACAAAAGCAATCTTAAGGATAGCGGAGGACTACGAAGAGGAGCTCGTGGTCTCCAACGGGAAAGTCATCAGGGCGTCCCGTCCTACAGAAAAGATCATGACCTTTTCTGCCAGCGACAAGAAGACAGATGCGAGCCACCAGAGGCCCCTGTACGTGACCGCCGTCATCAACGGCGTCGAATTTAAGCGAGCATTCGTCGATGGAGGAGCAGCGGTCAATGTTGTTCCACTCCACACACTGAAGCTAGCAGGGATCCCCGAGCACAAGGTGGTCAAGCGTCCATCCCCGCTGGTGGGATTCGGGAGCGACTCTAGGATGACGATCGGATGGATCCGCCTAGGCGTTCAGATCGGTAAGATCAAGTGTTCGGCAAAGTTCTACGTCATAGATGCGAACACCACATATCACATGATCATCGGTCGAGCCTGGATTCATCGCTTCGACGCAATCCCTTCCACGGCTCACCAGATGATGAAAGCTATCTGGAACGACAGGATTGTCGAAATACCGGCCTCAACCAACCCATTCAACTTGGACGAAGCACATCTCAGCGAGGCGGTGTGGTTCACCGAGATGGCGGACGAGCAAACACCCGGACCATTCAACCCCACTCCTTTACCTCTCTGGGAGGACATCAAGGACCAGTCACCTGCAGGCGTGATGGTAACAAGGGGAGATACCAAGGAAACGCCGCCTATTCACGAAGAGGCGCCGCGCATCGCATATCACCGCAAGAGTGTGTACACTCTGAAGAGGATCGCAAAACACGACCCCGAGGGCAAGGAGATAGAGAGCTTCTACGCCAACGGGAAGAAATGCTATCGCATATGAAGGTGCGCGGGGACGTCCTCACACGGGCATGGGGATGTCCCTGGGCAAATCAACCAAATCGAGCAAGTTGCGCTGACAGAAGAGCCAACACAGGGCACTCTAGATGAGAAACTCAAAGAAGCGCCCGAATGCATGGAAGACAGGCCAAAACCACAGAAGCAAGAGCTTAAGGAGGTGTTCCTCAGCCCGAACGAGGAAAAGAAAAGGCCAGTCTTCCTGAGTGCGGACCTCACAAGCGAAGAGGAACAAGGGCTGCTGCAGCTCCTAACTGAGTACAAGGATGTATTCGCATGGGAATACGATGAGATGCCAGGTCTAGACACGAGCATCACTATGCACCGTTTAGACATCATCCCAGGGTCTAAACCGGTCAAGCAAAGCACCAGAAGTTTCAGGCCAGAACTCAACGTGAAGATCAAACAGGAGATTGTCAAACTCCTGGACGCCAAGTTCATAGAGCCAAACCACCATCCTACATGGTTAGCCAACATCGTGCCGGTGGTGAAGAAGAACGGACAGCTCCGCATCTGCGTGGACTTCCGCGATCTCAACCGTTTCTGCCCTAAGGACGATTTCCCACTGCCTAACATCGACTTGCTCATCGATTCGACGGCAGGCCATCGCATGTTCAGTTTCATGGACGGCTTCAGTGGGTACAATCAAATCAAGATGGATCCCGAAGATGCACAGAAAACTGCATTCATCACTCCCGTGGGGGTATTCAACTACACGGTAATGCCATTTGGTCTCAAGAACGCAGGCGCAACCTACCAGCGAGCCATGATGGCTCTATTCCATGACGTGATGCACAAAGAAGTGGAATTCTATGTGGATGACTTGGTCGTCAAATCCAAGTATGAAGCAGATCACCTTGCAGACTTGCGAAAGGTATTCAACAGATGCAGGAGCTTTCAACTGAAAATGAACCCCATGAAATGCGCATTCGGCGTGACTTCGGGGAAGTTTTTGGGATGTGTAGTTCATCGCCAAGGGATCGAGCCTGACCCTGCGAAAGTGTCAGCCATCACCAGCATGACGCCACCTCACGATCAAAGTACCTTGAAAACATTCTTGGGAAAATTGTCATATCTGCGGAGATTCATCCCAGCAATCGCCGAGATCACGTGTTGCTTCAGCACCCTCCTCAAGAAGGACGCCACGTACAACTGGGCTCCTGATCACGAAGCCGCATTCGAAAAGCTAAAGGAGCTACTCACATCCCCAAAGATAATGATCGCACCTCAACTGGGATCGCCGCTTCTGCTATACCTTACATCGACAAGGAAATCTATAGGAGCGCTCTTGGCTCAGATCTATGAGGGACAAGAGAGGCCTATCTATTACATCTCTCGCATTGTGCAGCCTGCTGAATCAAGGTACACGGACATCGAACGTCATTGCCTTGCTTTATTCTTCGTAATAGAGAAGTTGAGACACTATTTTGCATCGCACAAAGTAGTGGTGGTCACCAAAAGCGACCCCATAAGATATCTGCTGACTCACACTACTCCGGGTGGAAGATTGGCGAAATGGTACATGACCATCTCTCAATACGATATCACATGCGTGAAACCAAGAGCGATCAAGTCGCAGGCGGTAGCAGATCTGTTGGCACAGTTCCCCGACAACAGTTACGAACCTGTGATCGAGGAAGAGCTCGAAGGCCCTGAAATCTACGCGATTGACGTGCCCTATTGGACCCTCCACTTCGACGGTTCGTCAACCAGAAAAGGTGGAGGCATTGGGATAGTCTTGACAAAGCCGGACGGTGAAGTCATACAGATGTCCGCAAAACTCAACTTCGCAGTCACGAACCACGAGGCGGAATACGAGGCTCTGATCACGGGGCTCCGTGCGGCGAAAGCTTTGGAAGTGAGCAACTTAACAGTCATGGGAGATTCCAAGCTGATTGTTAAGCAGGCCTCGGGCGAATATGGTTTAAAGGAGATCAACCTCCTGCCATACCGTACACTAGTGCAAAAGCTGATGCAGCAATTCTGCGACGTGAAATACGAGCACAAACCCCGAGCGGACAACAGGCATGCAGACGCCTTAGCAACTCTGGGATCTAAGGTCAGCATAGACAAATGCCCCGCAAGGATTTCCATCGAAGTGCGAACATCGTCGGCATTAACAGAAGATGCGTGCGACGATGAACACATGGATGACGCAGACTGGCGAAAAGCAATCTTGCAAGCTATTGCGAAAGGCACCAGTAGCGAAAGCTGGGTACTCACGAAAGGATACTGCATCCACGACAACACCCTTTACTACAAGGGTCCTGGAGGAATACTCATGCGTTGTGTCTCCGAGCAAGAGGGACAACAGCTGTTAGAAAAGATTCACCAACACGCTTGCGGAGAAAGCGAGGTGTCAATCTACAGGAAAGCTCAGAGATATGGCATCCATTGGCCAAGCATGTCTACAGCCGCAGCCCTGATACAAGGGAAGTGCGAAAGTTGCGCACTAATCAAAGATTCTCTACTTGTCGCTCTAATCGACAACGACACAGACTGGAGAAAGCCATTGTTTGAATTCCTCACCAAGGGCACTGCACCCGAATCGAGAAAAGAGGCAGACAAATTGAAGAGGAAAGCTTCTCGATATGTGGTTCAAGAAAATCTGCTTTGGCGAAAAGGTCACGAAGGCAACTTGCTGCGATGCCTAGACGATAGGGAAGCACAAGAAGTCATGGACCTCTCCCATCAGGTGGAACACCAGGGAGGTGCGAAATTATGCAGACAGCTCCTCTCAATCGGATACTTCTGGCCCACGATGGAAGTCGATTGCCGCACCAAGGTGCGACGCTGCCAAGAATGTCAATTCAAAGGGAACCTAGTGCACGCTCCCGCCGTGGACCTACATGCACTAGGAACGCCATGGCCATTTCACACATGGGCTTTGGACTTCATTGGCCCCATCCGACCAACGTCACATGGGAACCATTTCATTCTCACCGCAACTGAGCTGTTCACCAAATGGGTGGAAGCAATACCACTGAAGACGGCAAACGCGCTGGCTGTGGTCAACTTCATCCAGGAAAACATCGTATGCAGGTTCGGAATCCCGAATACTATTCTTTCAGATAACGGTACTCCTTTTGTTAATCGTCAGGTAGCAACCAAACTCGCGGAGTACAATATCAGGCAAATATGCTCCACGCCCTATTATCCAAAGGGAAATGGACAAGCCGAAGCGACTAACAAAACGCTGTTGCGAATTCTGAGCAAGATGGTCGCAGATGACCACAAGAAGTGGGCCGACTCCCTTAACATAGCTCTGTGGGCCTACAGAACTTCTCCAAGGACACCTACAGGGGCCTCGCCATTTCTACTATGTTATGGGGCCGAAGCTGTGGTACCTGCGGAGGTCAGAGTCAATTCGGCAAGGCTGGCCTTCCACGCACTCTATGAAAATCAACGCGATCACGATTTAGTCTTGCTGGAAGAAAAGCGAGAACAAGCCAAAAGGACTAACAAGCGGTACCAAGAAAGAATCGCTCGCGCCTACAACAAGACAGTCCAGCGACGGGATTTCGCAGTTGGCGACCTGGTCTTGCGCGCATCTGACCACTGCATGCGAGAAGCAACTCACCCAAAGTTCGCAGCTAATTGGGAAGGACCCTTCGAAGTCACAGAAGTCTTCGATAGCGGCTACTGCAGCATACGAAGGTTGCACGGCACAACCTCAACTCCAAGCTCAGTCAACATGCGCTGGATCAAGAAGTACTACCCTTGACTTCTCTTATTTCATACGTTTTATGATAACGCTGCTTAATGTCTCATGTGGCTACGATATTCGCAATCTCCTCTCCCATATGAGAGGATTGTAATCCTATCTCTCCCATATGAGAATGCTATAATAAAAGAATTCTCCCAAATGAGAAGTTCATATATCTAGCCGTTTATGTCGTTCTATTTAATTTGCTATTGCTGTTAACAAAGGTTTATTCGCTGCAATATCAGCAGATACAAACGCGATCTTAATTGATCATTAGAGCCTATCTCTTACGATAGCAAATGTGATCCCAATCGATCATTCAAAGCCTATCTCCCACGATAGCAGCAAACGCAAACGTGATCCTAATCGATCATCAAAGCCTATCTCCCACGATAGCAGCAAACGCAAACGTGATCTTAATTGATCATCAAAGCCCATCTCCTACGATGGCAGCCAACACAAATGTGATCTTAAGTGATCATCTAAAGCCTATCTCTTACGATAGCAGCTACACGCGAACGCGATCTTAAGTGATCATCTAAAGCCCATCTCCTACGATGGCAGCCAATACAAATGTGATCTTAAGTGATCATCTAAAGCCTATCTCTTACGATAGCAGTTACACGCGAATGCGATCTTAAGTGATCATCTAAAGCCCATCTCCTACGATGGCAGTCAATACGAATGTGATCTTAATTGATCATTTAAAGCCTATCTCTTACGATAGCAACAAACACAAATGCGATCTTAATTGATCATTTAAAGCCTATCTCTCATGGTAGCAATCAAATGCAAATGCGATCTTAAGTGATCATTAAAGCCTATCTCTCACGATAGCAACAAACACAAATGCGATCTTAATTGATCATTTAAAGCCTATCTCTCATGGTAGCAATCAAATGCAAATGCGATCTTAAGTGATCATTAAAGCCTATCTCTTACGATAGCAGCCAAACGCAAATGCGATCTTAATTGATCATTTAAAGCTTATCTCTCATGGTAGCAATCAAATGCAAATGCGATCTTAAGTGATCATTAAAGCCTATCTCTTACGATAGCAGCCAAACGCAAATGCGATCTTAAGTGATCATCTAAAGCCTATCTCTCATGGTAGCAATCAAGTACGAGTGCGATCTTAAGTGATCATTAAAGCCTATCTCTTGCGATAGCACCCAAACGAAAATACGATCTTACATGATCGTCCAAAGCCTATCTTTTGCGATAGCAGCGAAATACAAAAACGATCTCAATCGATCATCTAACGCCTATCTCTTGAGATAGCGGGCTATACAGATGCGATCTTATAATGATCTTCTCAAGCCTATCTGTTACGATAGCAATTTTGGTCAATTATCCAAACCCGTTTGATATGATGACAACACGAGTGCAGAATCATCTTATTAGATCTTCTAAAGATCTGTCTGCTATGATAGCAGTTTATACGAGAAACGATCTCAAACAAAGCCTATCTTCTATGATAGCAATTTGCACAGCTCAACGATCTTGATTGATCTCTGGAAAATTATCCGGAACGATGGCAACGTTATGAACGTGATCTCATACGATTTACAACGACCAATTACAAGCCCATTCGTCAAGATGGCACAGCTGCGAAATAACGATCTCGAATGATCTAGCGAAACATCTGCGCATTGACGCCGCATATGTGAAATCATTACATGTCATTATGCAAGGCAAAACGAGCCGAAACGCGTGCGAAATTGTATTTTGTTGCAAAGAACAGATGATACAAATACTATTTATCATTATGAGTCAAATGACTTACAATTTATCTATCTAGATAGCAGCTTACAAGCGAAAAGCTCGAATATAACTACGCAGCCAACATGGCTTACAATACATTCGAAAAATGGCTGATAAGCCAGAAATGCGCCAAGGGAACTCTCGACTAAGAAAAGAGAGAATCCACCGGTCTTGACACCGGCAGCACAGTACGCAGATCTGCAGCCAAAGATCTGTAGCAAGTAGGATGCATCTGCGAAGAGGTTAACTCGCCATTCGCTGCATCCTCAGCGGCAAGAGCCGGGCGAATCCACGTCCAAAGATCTTAGGGTCTAACGAAACCCCTGTCTGATCAAGATATGTACCAGAGGAACCACCTGTTCCGGCATATACCGTCGTGCAAGACAGGGGAAGCCGTCATTCCTCTGGTACTGGGCTCCTTGTCATGATAGACAAGGGCGTTGGCGAGCCTCCTGAGTTCAAGAACGAAGAGGCAAGAAACTCTCCTCCAGGGATGCTGGAGGAGAATTCCGCCGTTCATTACGAGACGGTAGCACGGTCACTTCGGCGCTGCACCTCGCCACGAGGCGGCCGGAAACATGACCTGCACACATAATACACGAAGAAATTTCTTCGAACACACATGAGGTATTATCTGCATCCTCTTTATGACGGTTATAAACAGCAATAAGCCTCATAAAGTGGATCTTGGAAACTATTTCTATAGCACAAAGCGCAAACTCAGGATTCAAAACTTGAAGTTGCCATGAATCAACGAAAAGCAAGCGTTGAAGCCAGCAGTCGCAAGGACTCACGGCAAAGCACATGTTTGGGATAGAAGAGCCCAAATGGCAAAGACGGGGTTTATATAGGCCCTGTAGAGACTCTGCGGTTGCCTAAGATGAGTCAGCAAAATCCAAAAAGAGGGTAAGTTCAATCACTTACGCCTTGAAAAGCGGTAACAATCAATTACCCTACTAAAGGCTACGACGATTCGGTTGCGTATCCTAATAAATGACGGATAGTCATGATTCGGATGGACTTCCCAACGGAAGCGTGCTTATCTGCCGAGAAATTAGCGCGAAAATCAAGCAAAGAATCAATTGCTGATGTCGTAATTGGATATGCACAGAAATGTCCAATCAAATCCCGAAAGGGGCAAAACGGGCAAACTCATTGTTTGTTGTTAAAAAAGAAGGGGGAGAAACCCTAGCAACATTACATTAATGTTTCAAAATATTACATTAATGTCTCAACCATTTTCCTGTTTTCTTTTCAAAATTCGAAAAGTCAAAACAAATTCTTGATTAAGGAGTCTTGGGGCGCGAACTGCTCGCTCAGCTTCTCCACTTGTTTCACTTCTTGCTTCAGTTGCTCGCACTTGGCATTCATTTCCTGATACAGCTTTACAGCTTCATCAACCTTTTGCTTTTGCTGCTCCACCTTCTGCATCTCAGCTGCGAGATTCTGGTGACCGAGATTCAGAGTTACAGCTGCGCGAATCAGTGTAACTCTGTCCTTGAGGAATTTGAAACCAAGTCTGCCTTGGACTTTGAGCACGAGATTTTGGCACATGCCACACAGCAATTCGGCACTCTGGGCCGAAATGGTCGCAGGTGTAGCCGCGCACAGCTGCTCTAGTATCCAGATGGCTTCAGTAAGGAATAGCCTCCTGTCAAAAGGACTGATCTCCAGACACCTCACAAACGATCGGGGGTATCTGAGGCGCATTCGAACCACCCAGTCTACATCGGTTTGCTTCAAACCTGAGACATCAAAAACAAGTCATGATGTCAAAACTCGCAAGCAAATAATGCGACGTGCGAATGGTAAAATCTCTGCTTACCAGTCCCTTCCAGAATTTCATGAATAGAGGGAATGCGAGCCACCGGGTTGTTCGAAGACTGCCCTCGCTCCATGGCTCTCCTATCAGCTGCGAGCTCCAAACTCTCATAGTTAGGAGGAAGAGTGTAGGCCGCACCAGCTGCGACTACATTCCCAACCTGCGAGCCCCAAATGCTCCACGCAGGAATGGGTGCTTCTGGTTCAGTCATCGCCGGAGGCGAAGGGACAGCCGGAGTCGCTGGACGGAAGACACTATCAGATGCGAAAATGTTGGCATCACTTGTCCTTTCCTCCTCACCACCGGTACGGACACCTTCGTCCATCGGCACGGCATGAGCTTCGACATCATCGGAAAGTTCAATGACATCCTCGAGATGCTCACTTGCGTGTCCGGAAGCTGCGATGGGCTTCTCGGTATGAGAGCTCGAAATTGGAACATGGGATGCGGAAGTCTGGCTTCTCTGCTCCAGCTCAGGTTCCTCAGCATGACCTGCGATATCAAATGCGCTAATATGAGGTAACCTGTGTTATAAGTTATTTCGTTATCTTTGCTAAAGCTAAGAATAAGCACCTCCACGCGAAGGTGGGATTGAGGTATCCTCATCATACACTAGGGACGTGGAACCGTGCCCTATCAGTGTATCTTCACTAAGCAAGTCTTTAAGAGAGGCGTGACCTGGGATGCGATTAAACCAGTCATGACTTTGTCTCCAATGGTCACAGCCTAGTACATGCATATCACTCAAAATGATTACCTGAGGGTTCTCCGCATTTGCTTACCAACCAACGGCGAATGTCAGGCTTTGACACACCGTGCTTTAACGCACCCACAATTACATCTCTATAAGTAACTGCGAGATTGAAGATCTCACCTTTATCGCCACCTGCGATCTCTGCGAAGTCTGCTTGGACTTGCTCTAGCTCTGCTGTGTCCTCTCCAGGAACCTCATCTTCCTCCTCCACATGAGGAGCCACTTCTCCGGGAAGCTCGTCTTCCTCGCCAGCTGGACGCACTAAGTCGTCAACATGCAGCTCCTCGAGGCTCCGCTGTTTCACAAGCTCGAGTTCCTCTTCCTCTCGCTGCCTTCTTCTTTCAGCAGCCTCCGCGGCTGTCCTCCGGGACTCAGCAAGAACATCCTCGCTTATGGGATCATCTGAAACGCCAGAGTGGGCATCTCTCTTTTGCCTCTTGGCCACGAGGCCACCAACGGCTTCATCATCATCATCTGCGAATACAAAATTGGCTCAAAGAAAAGAACTGCACAGAAGTCATGATAAAGGGCAAGGAGATGCGACGGAAGTACCTCCTGATTCTTCCTCGCACATCACAACTGTTTCTTCTTCATTACTTGCTTGGGGCTCCTGCCTCTCTTCCTCTTCCTCTTGATTGAATGGAACGAAGGTTTCAACTGCGAGATCTTTTCGCACCTTGCCGGGCATACGACCCTTACCTTTGTCCTTGACAGAAAGGGACCTCACTGGGGGCGAAGCTGGAGCGCTCCTAGGGGAAGAAATCGTAATTCCCTTTTGCCTAGGTCTTTTCACTCTCGGCGCCACAGTCGCCGGAGGGGACGGGTCATCTCTAGGAGGAGACGGAGCCGGAGGGTTGTCTATCAGCGAGTCAGCAAAAGTGTTCATGACCCCGCGAACTTTTGTTTCGACCTCGGCATCCATCCTCCATGCTAGCCGATACGACTCCCCCCTCCTTCTGGTGGCAACAATGGTGTCCACCAGCGGTTTGGAGCGGTCACCAGCTGCGAACCTCCGCACATGACACTGGACAATACAGAACGAAAAGCATCAGTGCAAGCAAATCAAAGAGCTTAAAGCACACAAGGAAACTGCTTACCTCAGCAAACGCCTTGCTATATTTGATGACCTGCGTGTCACCCTTCTTGATTGCATCGACCTGCTCCTTCAGAATGAAATCGGGGCACAAATGATTCTCGCGGTCCAACAACGAGTAGCAACCGTACTCAGACTCGCTCAAACTGCAATTGGGGCGAAACGGAAAAGAGTTTCTCTTGATCAAGGGGGCCCTTCCTGGCTGCGCCGCCGCCTCCGTCTCCATCCTCGTCTGCTGGGCAATCCAGTATGCGATCCAGTTCTGGGAACAACCACCCTTGCGAGTTCCCGCAGGCTGCTCGAAGGGAAGATTGCTCATGAGGACCGTCTTGCACTCCTTTGTCAGCAAGCGCTTGTAGCACCCTCTGACGATGGACTGGGGCCAGATTGATGGGGCCACCGCATCGAAACCAAACTGAGGAGAGACCCGAGTGGGGTCAACATCCACTGTAAGCCTTTCATATCGTGGCGCGAGCTCACGAATGTGCTTTGCAAGTGCAGGAAGAGAACCTCGCAGACACCAGCAAAAGAACTCACGATAGCGCTCGTGGAAATGCGGCCCCTTTTCAAAGAGAAGGTCTTCTGACAAGACCATACCTTTGGAAGGATATAGCTTTGGAAACCACCGCACATTCTCGACACGTGTGGCGTAGGGCCTGGCAGTGAACTCCCTTCGTTTGTCGCATATCAAGCTCCAAGTACACTTGGTGTTGCTTGCTCCAAACCATCTCGCAGCTCTCCCGCTGTTGAACGCTTCCGTCTCGCCTGGGGGACACCACTTCTCAAGTGGGAGGGGAGTTGGAGCATAAGACGGCCAGCGCTCAAAAACCCACATTGTCAAAAAGCTGATATTGACAAAGGTCAGAACATCGAGACGGCCGCGCGATTCCCTCATCGCCAGAACCAGCTGGTCCAGCCTATAATACAACGTACCCAAGACCAAGGGTCCGAGCGCGACTCTCTGGCCAAGAGCGAGCCTCACCGCAAGTGGCAGCACATGGTAGAAGACCCCGTCATGGGGGTGACCATCAATCAGATACCTCGATAGCCAAGCACAAAGAAAGGCGCAAAGGGTCAGATGATAACCCTTGCCCTCTACGTAATTCTCGGTCTTCGGGTTTCCGCTCAAAAGCTTCTTAGTAATGCTGTTGCTCGCATAGTCTCGGAAGAAGTACTGCAACCACTTGTTCCAGGTATTCTTCGCAGATGTATCAACCAGCTGCCAGTTCGGAAGAGGTTTCGTACTGGTCCACCGAGTGGAGATTTTCTTTACCTCTGCTAGGCACTCCTCCATCTGCGCGTACAAGGCCAATTCCGCAGATGTTCTTAAGTGACTCAAGGGGTCCACCTCGCCCATGGGGGAAAGCTCATACAGCATTTGAACGTCCTCGAGCGTGGGGGCAGCCTCGAACTCAGCAAAGTGAAACGTGTGAGTCGCAGGCGAATAGCGGGACAGAAGGTCTAGAAGCATGGACTGATCCAGCTTCACGGCAGCACCCTTCATAGCACGGACAGCGAAGAAAATGCCGGCTTTATCGAGAGTTTCGGCGTAATTACCCAACACGTGGTCAGTCCACTCATCCATATAGTCCAACTTCTGGACAAACGCCTGAGTAGAAATTGCAGTGTATGGGAAGTGCCCATTCTCGATTCCCAATCGAACCACATCCTCGGAGCCAACTAACTCGAGCAAGGCTGAGTTAACTGGGCGAGTCAGTGTTAACAACTGCTCAACGGGAACAAGATCAGGCATCCTCTTCGCCTTCACCCTCGCGTGGTAAAAATCTTTCCCACCCAGAAAGGGGGCTTTTCGCCACAGAGCCTGCGGAAGCTCCGGCATCTCTTCATCTTCCTTGACGGGTCTGGTTACTCTTGTTTTGGCCATTCCTGCGAAAGGGCAAAAAAAGGGGGGGAGAAATACCACACTTCAGTTTGAATTTTGGAATTCGAGATCTATGCAAAGGAAAGCAGACAGTTCCGGTGCCGATTTCAGAAATTGGGGATTTGCAAGACCCAATATTGTTGAAAGATTAAAAACGAAGCAGGTTTAAAGATCAAAGCCTCTTCACAGATTTCATGGGTTTACAGATTCAACGCAGTTCAAGGCAAACGCCGGTGTTTTAAAATCAAAAAGTAAACGAGGCCAACCTTGTTTCCTTGAAGCTTGCTTGGATATGCACAGTTGAAGAATACGATTTGCAGTTCTGAACTGGTGGTTGATGATCTGGATCTGCTCTCGAAGATCTCCGGATACCATTCACTTTAAGAGAAAGAAGTGATGCTTTGCAATAATGGGATACAAGGTATTTATCCAAAAGAATGAAGGGTTGCGTCCCTTCAGTAGTCGAATCGCAACCGTCACCGTCGTATCGCGCAATCACAGGACGGGCTGACGTCACGCCTAAAACCCTAAAGGTCAGACGGCACGACTCTAGGGGTTTTAGGTCATAATGACACGCACGGGGGCTGAACTTACCCGTATTTGAATTGGTGCGTGGCGACGACGCGCATGTTGGTTTCCGCGCATGGAAGCCTATACAGCTACGAGCCTTCACGCGCAGAAAGGGGGCTAATGTAGATACTGCTTTATGACATGGCAGATCTAGGCCACGTGGCGACCATCCAGCACACCATATTGTGCTCCACACACACAGGATCACCAGCCGAGCTGATCCATGTGGGGGCTGCGAGACAGAGCCCTCGCATACCACTGCACGGGACTTGTAGGGACTTGTGGTTTGGAGGCTAGAGTAAGCCCTGTCGCGTGCGAGCCAAGCCCGCGCGCGACCTTTAGTAACTGTTTTGAGAGATCTATGGCACGAGCTCCCTAGACCCGGTCAATCCGGTCAAACCCGGTCAACCTCGTAACGGTTCCGGTACTCGCGCACCACGTGCTCTAACGGTTCCTATATACTCGGACGAACGTGCCGTTATGGTTAAGCCAATTAAGCCGCCATTAATGGGCGCATTAACCACACTACAACGGTCACGTTCTCCAGTATATATATATCGTTGACCTTTCCATACAAAAGGAGAACAACACTGCCATACGCGGAAGCTCTGCCAAACCTCTGTCTCTCTCTCAGACATTGCTACTGACTTACTCTCTCCCTACACACACCCCTATTCTTCCTGTGCGATCCCTGATCCACTACGTACGGTGTACACGGAGGTCTCCCTGCCGGAATCTCTTGTGCACAGCAGGTATAGACTGTAACTGAAGAAATTTAGAAATTAGATTTCCCCTACCTCATGATGAAGCAAAGCTCAACATATACTGACAGTCCCCTTTGCCGATAGTTGTAAAATCGAACCCAATCTAGTCTTTCTTGTGTTCTTCAAATCCACTGCCCAAGGTACCATGATCTTACAAACTAACTGCTAATTGGGAAAAGCCACCAACCATTTCCCTCTTTCATATATTCCCTCTATTTTTTTTCTAATATCTCTTGATAGACCTTTCTGCTTAATTCTCCTTACTAACCACCTTCTCTCTCGTCCCCCAAATAAAAACCAAAACAGTAGTTTGTTTCATGTTTCTCTCTGCAGGAGTATGATCTCTCCAAAATAGTTGTGACTAAGCATGAAGCAAGTGGCTTAAATAAAGCACAATTAACTGAGAAGGGGCGCGTGGATGATGGAACATGTCCAACTATAACATAAACATAACTATCAATTGGTAACAAAATATTAAAATCAAGAATCCCATTTACATGTATGACAGTACAATTCTAATTTTTTGACATCACATGCTTTGGAAGTCACATTCACAGAACAAGCCTCCAATAATATAGTTAGTGTAAATTACGCTAGGAACCCCAGTTAAATCAACACAAATAATGCCACGCTCCATTGTAAACAACCCATAGTTATCTATGGAAAAATTAATAAAATATGCTTTGACTATATTAATAATTAAAAGATCCCAAATATTAATTTTTACTAACATTATTTTTTCCATTTTTTTTACACGGGGTCTCAAAATCCACCCTACTTACAGAAATTTCGTCTTGAAATTCATATTTTTGCACAAACACCACCACATAAACTTAATTACTCCTAGAATTGTAATTTCATCCATGCACATGCAAAAGGCATTATATAAGGCATGAAATAAACCAAATTTACATGTGCAGATTCCATGCACCTGCTCTTTAATAAGAATCATGTGTATATGCATAAGCAAAATAACAAGTAACACCACCAAAACATGTATATAAGTTCAAATACGTCAGTGCTTTAAAAACATGACATGGGATAAAATTGACACTACTAGCTCATATGTAACCAAACGTTAACAATATTTTCCCAACCAAATCTCTATTCATCCCAATATTTTTTTTTCAAAACATATGATCATGTTTTTATTTAAAATATCACGTACCACTACGGTCGTTACCTCCACCACTTAAGCAGTACTAGACTGTATACTCCTAGCTCGACCGTGCGGTGGCTCACAAGTGTGGTGGCTCACAAAAGTGTACCACTCGTACAACACCCGCCACAGACACCCGCCCAAACACCCGCCCAAACCCAGATACACTATCCGTACATCCGGTTGGGTAAGGATTTGATATCACTGTGACGACCCGTCACACATTTATTAATAAAAATTTTCGATTTACGATAAAAACACGCGTAAATATCAACCAGTCTGACACTTTCAGACATCCAAAACTCAACCACCAGGACACACAGACCACCAGACAACATTATTAGTCAAATTTCTGATAAACTGGTACGTTACCGAATTACTAAAAAGTTACACCAGCTAGTAAGAATTGACAGTTTTTATAAATATCTGTCAAAATATTAATTTACAACAAATCACTAAAAATAGCTAAAAACAATTATTTTAGCTAAACAATCCACTTTTTAACTACTAAAAAAAACTTTTTGGCTACAACTTCGCGATCCAGTCGTGCTCTGGCTCAACCTATAAAACAGATGGGTGAGCCAAACAGCCCAGCAAGTACTGCCTAACCACTGGCGTAAAATCTACTTAACACAAGAATCAGTTATTACACATTAGAATGCGGCACCAAATACACAATCAGCGTGATTTAACAATCATCAGACAATCAACACATAGCTAGAAAGCTGTAAAATTCACGCCAGCAGTATAAGCAGGTATGGACTGTAACTGCAGAAATTTAGAAATTAGATTTCCCTACCTTCTGGTGAGAGCCGAAGCTAATCAAAAGCCAATCGAAGCAATTAAATACCTACGAATCACTGGTCTGAACCAAAACAGTGTCGTCTCTAACGTGGTTGTTTAACTCTGTAAACCCATCCCCAACTCTCTCAATTCCCCTCTTATGAAGCAACAAAAGATTCAAACACAAGAAAATCAACCTCAATACTCCTTGAACAATGTCTCTCGCTTGTTTAGTCGACTATGTCTTTTTTTCTCCCCCCACAGACGAGCCTCATTTCCTCTCAAATTAGTCATGCTAAAAGTGGTGACTAAGCATGAAGTAAATAGCCTAAACAAAGAACAATTAATGGAGGAAGGACACGTGGGAAATGGCACATTCCCAACTACAAAGATAAACACAAATATCATTTCATATACTTTACATATGGGGAATACATACATAATCATAGTCCCTACTGTAAATATGTGCAACTATGTCCTTTGGTAGTAACCAAATATTATATCACATGGTAATGCAAAATTGCCATCAAGACTCCTCAAATAATGGATATTAATAAAATGAGAAAATTCATCTACTATATGCCATAAGAATATAAAATAATTTATAAACAAGTTAAACTTAATGGGTAATAGAGAATGATTCCACGTCCAACCAGTTTAAACCCCTCACAATTGTAATATAGTACTAAACAAAGATTACAAAGGTAGTACACATCTAATGTGACTTTCCAAAGAACCTAAAACAAATCAACGAGCAGTCTCATTCCTCCATTTATGGACACTAACCACTACATAGACACACCCAACAACCAATATCAAGGATGTACTGTAACAACCCCCACCCCTCAGAGCTGGGAAATCTACTAGAAGACCCCCAAACTCACGGGTTTGTCCTCCGCCAAGGCATAGTAATACCCCAACAAGGATTCTAGTCTTAACGGTTCTGTTACGAGACATAATTAAAGAAACTGAAATTTATAAAACTTGCTACTATACATTACATTGTATTATTTGACTGTTCAACTGAGGGTTTTTACAAAATTACTGATTTGCCCCTCATATATATCTCAGTTCAAATAGAGTTTATAGAAATTCAAACTTGACCCTTAGACTTAAATGTCATTTTGAACAAATTTTCACCAGGACCTTTTAGTTATTTAGGTCATCTGATAGCTCTACTCAAAAAGTCAAAGGTAACTTTGAACCTGGCTCACAAGGTCGACTTAGCAGTCAATTTATGGTCAATTTAGGGTGAGATTTGAGAATATGAAGAGAGAATTTTGTAGATGGAAGTACCAAGCTCCTAGAACATATTTGATCTCTTCGAAATTCGAAATATACAACGATATATTCCTTGTCAAAGTTGGATGAAAATCTTAGACCAACACTTTGAATGTTTTCAATTATATTTCATACTAAAAACAAAAAACGTCGTCACGTCAACTTTAGGCTCGCTTTCAGAAAAACCATAAGGAATCTAAAGGTAACTCATTGTACATGACTAGAAGTATTATACTTTATCTTTACATTAGAGAAAGAAAAAAAAATTCATTAAGTTTCAATAACGGATCAATAAGTTCTGACCCATTCAAAACATAGACTTCATAGCTTTCCTTGATACTTAGAATTTTTTTAAGAAAGTTCAAAATAGGCTCTTTACAACAATACCTGACAGTTCTTTGGACATAATTTGACAATGGTTATGATTGAAATAAGTACCAAAATTGTCAAAATTTTAAAGTTGGGTTCTTCAAGAGTACTTAGGCTAAAAAAAACTTAGATACATCATGTGTTGGTGAGTTTATGAGGACTTGAAGAAGCTAATTCCACCAGACACCCAAAAATTAGAATATCTGACCTGGGAATGCTCTTGAGCTTGCCACACATGTAGTACCATGTAGACTTTACGAGGAAATACAAGCTCAAGTATATTTTGTTGGACATACACCTATTTCATAATTGTTTTACAATTCTCCAATTAGGAACATATAAGAAAAAAAACTTTAAACCTTTGATTATTGCCTTATTCAAGTTAGGATGCAAGAACAAGTTGAACGGGGTGGCACCAGTGCTGTCAATTAAGGAGAACAATGACTTAGAATTTGAGTTTGAGATATACATATCGGTTCTTGCCAAGGGAACTAAGCTCAGTATAGAGACCTCGGATGGTATGTTAACTCCGAAGCTATTGGTTCTATTTCAGTGCCTAATATGACCAATAAACATTATATAAATAAATGAATAATCAGATGAGCATGAAGTCACTAATTATGTCAGTTGTTAACAAAAAGAGAATTTAACTTGACCTCTTCAAGTTTCTCTCAGTTTTACAGATTTGTTTTCATTATTGACTTTAATTTCTTACATGATCATTTTTGAATGGGAATGTGCATGTAGACATTAGTATTAGTCATTCTGACTGATCATTCCAAGTTGTTCTCAAGGTAAAGAAGCTCCGTTTGTTGAATGCCCTTCCAAGCAAGAAGGAAATTAACTTTCGTCTAATTACCATAATTTAATGACTAGAAGACCAATAGACATGGAGAAATTGACTTTTTTATGAATTTTGATTTGTGTTTAGGCACTGCACTAGTCCAAAGATATAAGGTGTGGACGGCTACCATCAACAGAATGCTATTGCTCTCAACTTCCATTTCCATTTCAAAATACGGGCTTGGACTTTACAAAAGTTGAACTTTTACTTCACGTTCACATCCTTCATCACCTTATTTTCAATCCGGTCGTGTAATTATGATGTTACATTCATTATCTTGTATAGACTGTTGATAACTTTCTGTTGTTTATAGCTGCATGATGTACCATATGAATCATTCTTACTCACAAACACTGCTCTGTTCTGTGTCGAAAAGTCTCCTTGCTACAACTACGGGTCCATTAATTAGCCAATGCAGGACACCATGACACAGAGAACAACACCAGAGATATGTGAGAGATATTTTAAGACAATGATAGTCAATCTCAAAGATGAGGGTACCAAATCATTCAGCAGCTAGTTCTCTTCCCCAATAATCTAAGAGTTCATCAAAATACTGAATCCCAACATCACAGAGTCTCATATATGCAAATAATTACTAGTGTTCGCATGAAATTATTCCCCAATGGGATTCAAGAACCAATCCATAGCAAGTGAATATAACCTATCTCAAACAGTTGGCTGCTTCAAGGCATTAGTAAACATCGTATACTACCATTGATTCTACAAATTGATACCTCTTACCTCACTTCTGTGACTAACAAGGATGCCGCCCATCGAAGATTGATTTCTTGATAAAAATCCGAGACCTTTCTCTCGGTATTGATACTACAACCGGTTCCGCGAACATGGTAGTTCCCGGCGATGAAGACGAAAACCCAGAATCCTCCGATCAGTGAATCCCGACGTTTCAGCACCCAAAATTTGACTTCACAGATGCCTCGACCTCCTCACATCACAGGGCAATTCCGAAGAAACAAAACGGTGGATTTTTATGTGGTTTCAATGAGAGAAGCTTCCAGATGAAAGAATGGAGGGTGTAGGTTTTATGAGCTGATAGTGGTTTAGGCTACAACATCTCATGTTTAATGAGGTGATGACACCTCAAGGGGTGAGGTGTCCCTTATGAAGTGTATATGTGCCACATAAGAAGGGAGGCAATAGTAAATTTAGGAAGCTGTCAAGTAAATTTAAAAATTAAAATTCTTTATGGAAACTACTACTGACCCCTAGTCTTTATATACTTGACGCTCCACCTTGGCCAGCATGTACTGAATTGAGAAATAAATACAGGGTTGCCCTAAAATTTTTATTTACTTCTTAAAAGCACCCAAAAGTTTTGGGGTGTTACATTCTTCCTTGTTAAATATTTCATTTTCCCCCAAACAAATTTAGAGGGTGTTACATTCTACCCTCCTTAAAAGAATCTTCGTCCCCGAAGATGACGAACTGTTTTGTAGTTCTTCTGTCACTGACCTGTCTTCCCCAGTTCCTTGACTTGCTCTTCAGGACTATGCCGTTGTCTCAGTTTACGTTTTCAAACTTCCTTTAGGCTTCATGTATTTGTTGTTCTCGGTCTGCCTGCTAGCAATTTGTCTGATTCGTAACCACGATATTTAGCCATTCATCATTCTCGGGTCTGTAGCCCTAGCTCACACGTCCGAAGACAATTCCAATACTCATGTTTGTAGCCACAGTCCAGACGTCTGAAGACGGTTATAATGTTCATGTCTGTAGTCACGGCCCAGACGTCCGAAGACAGTTATAATACTCATGTCTGTAGCCACGGCCTAGACGTCCGAAGACAATTATGATACTCATGTCTGTAGCCACGGCCCAGACGTCCGAAGACAATTATGATAATCATGTCTGTAGCCACGGCCCAGACGTCCGAAGACGGTTATAATGTTCATGTCTGTAGCCAAGGCCCAGACGTCCGAAGACAGTTATGATACTCATGTATGTAGCCACGGCCCAAACGTCCGAAGACGGTTATAATGTTCATGTCTGTAGTCACGGCCCAGACGTCCGAAGACAGTTATGATACTCATGTCTGTAGCCAACACCAGTGTTTAAGTCAACCTTTCCCTCGATTCCCGCATAATTCCAGTACCGATGTCATCCACACTTCACTGTCCACATCCATTGTTCTTTCTCAGATCCATACTATTTTTATAATCATGCATTGCAATAACTAGGAACCTCCGTCTGAGGTTCCACTATATGGGCTTATTTTGCCCAAACATGCACATATAATACTCTCGTCAGAGTATTCACCCACAAATCTTGTTGCAATTTTAGTATGGTTCCTTATCCTTAATTTCGAAAATATTAGTAGCCTATTATGTTTCCAATCATGTCTCTTCACAGAACCAATGCTCTGATACCATTTGTAACAACCCCCACCCCTCAGAACTGGGAAATCTACTAGAAGACCCCCCAAACTCACGGGTTTGTCCTCCGCCAAGGCATAGTAATACCCCAACAAGGATTCTAGTCTTAACGGTTATGTTACGAGCATTAATTAAAGAAACTGAAATTTATAAAACTTGCTACTATACATTACATTGTATGATTTGACTGTTCAACTGAGGGTTTTTACAAAATTACTGATTTGCCCCTCATATATATCTCAGTTCAAATAGAGTTTATAGAAATTCAAACTTGACCCTTAGACTTAAATGTCATTTTGAACAAATTTTCACCACGACATTTTAGTTATTTAGGTCATCTGATAGCTCTACTCAAAAATTCAAAGGTAACTTTGAACCTGGCTCACAAGGTCGACTTAGCAGTCAATTTATGGTCAATTTAGGGTGAGATTTGAGAATATGAAGAGAGAATTTTGTAGATGGAAGTACCAAGCTCCTAGAACATATTTGATCTCTTCGAAATTCGAAATATACAACGATATATTCCTTGTCAAAGTTGGATGAAAATCTTAGACCAACACATTGAATGTTTTCAAATTATATTTCATACTAAAAACAAAAAACGTCGTCGCATCAACTTTAGGCTCACTTTCAGAAAAACCATAAGGAATCTAAAGGTAACTCATTGTACATGACTAGAAGTATTATACTTTATCTTTACATTAGAGAAAGAAAAAAAATTCATTAAGTTTCAATAACGGATCAATAAGTTCTGACCCATTCAAAACATAGACTTCATAGCTTTCCTTGATACTTAGAATTTTTTTAAGAAAGTTCAAAATAGGCTCTTTACAACAATACCTGACAGTTCTTTGGACATAATTTTACAATGGTTATGATTGAAATAAGTACCAAAATTGTCAAAATTTTAAAGTTGGGTTCTTCAAGAGTACTTAGGCTAAAAAAAACTTAGATACATCATGTGTTGGTGAGTTTATGAGGATTTGAAGAAGCTAATTCCACCAGACACCCAAAAATTAGAATATCTGACGTGGGAATGCTCTTGAGCTTGCCACACATGTAGTACCATGTAGACTTTACGAGGAAATACAAGCTCAAGTATATTTTGTTGGACATACACCTATTTCATAATTGTTTTACAATTCTCCAATTAGGAACATATAAGAAAAAAAACTTTAAACCTTTGATTATTGCCTTATTCAAGTTAGGATGCAAGAACAAGTTGAACGGGGTGGCACCAGTGCTGTCAATTAAGGAGAACAATGACTTAGAATTTGAGTTTGAGATATACATATCGGTTCTTGCCAAGGGAACTAAGCTCAGTATAGAGACCTCGGATGGTATGTTAACTCCGAAGCTATTGGTTCTATTTCAGTGCCTAATATGACCAATAAACATTATATAAATAAATGAATAATCAGATGAGAATGAAGTCACTAATTTTGTCAGTTGTTAACAAAAAGAGAATTTAACTTGACCTCTTCAAGTTTCTCTCAGTTTTACAGATTTGTTTTCATTATTGACTTTAATTTCTTACATGATCATTTTTGAATGGGAATGTGCATGTAGACATCAGTATTAGTCATTCTGACTGATCATTCCAAGTTGTTCTCAAGGTAAAGAAGCTCCGTTTGTTGAATGCCCTTCCAAGCAAGAAGGAAATTAACTTTCGTCTAATTACCATAATTTAATGACTAGAAGACCAATAGACATGGAGAAATTGACTTTTTTATGAATTTTGATTTGTGTTTAGGCACTGCTCTAGTCCAAAGATATAAGGTGTGGACGGCTACCATCAACAGAATGCTATTGCTCTCAACTTCCATTTCCATTCCAAAATACGGGCTTGGACATTACAAAAGTTGAACTTTTACTTCACGTTCACATCCTTCATCACCTTATTTTCAATCCGGTCGTGTAATTATGATGTTACATTCATTATCTTGTATAGACTGTTGATAACTTTCTGTTGTTTATAGCTGCATGATGTACCATATGAATCATTCTTACTCACAAACACTGCTCTGTTCTGTGTCGAAAAGTCTCCTTGCTACAACTACGGGTCCATTAATTAGCCAATGCAGGACACCATGACACAGAAAACAACACCAGAGATATGTGAGAGATATTTTAAGACAATGATAGTCAATCTCAAAGATGAGGGTACCAAATCATTCAGCAGCTAGTTCTCTTCCCCAATAATCTAAGAGTTCATCAAAATACTGAATCCCAACGTCACAGAGTCTCATATATGCAAATAATTACTAGTGTTCGCATGAAATTATTCCCCAATGGGATTCAAGAACCAATCCGTAGCAAGTGAATATAACCTATCTCAAACAGTTGGCTGCTTCAAGGCATTAGTAAACATCGTATACTACCATTGATTCTACAAATTGATACCTCTTACCTCACTTCTGTGACTAACAAGGATGCCGCCCATCGAAGATTGATTTCTTGATAAAAATCCGAGACCTTTCTCTCGGTATTGATACTACAGCTGGTTCCGCGAACATGGTAGTTCCCGGCGATGAAGACGAAAACCCAGAATCCTCCGATCAGTGAATCCCGACGTTTCAGCACCCAAAATTTGACTTCACAGATGCCTCGACCTCCTCACATCACAGGGCAATTCCGAAGAAACAAAACGGTGGATTTTTATGTGGTTTCAAAGAGAGAAGCTTCCAGATGAAAGAATGGGTGTAGGTTTTATGAGCTGATAGTGGTTTAGGCTACAACATCTCATGTTTAATGAGGTGATGACACCTCAAGGGGCGAGGTGTCCCTTATGAAGTGTATATGTGCCACATAAGAAGGGAGGCAATAGTACATTTAGGAAGCTGTCAAGTAAATTTAAAAATTAAAATTCTTTATGGAAACTAGTACTGACCCCTAGTCTTTATATATTTGACGCTCCACCTTGGCCAGCATGTACTGAATTGAGAAATAAATACAGGGTTGCCCTAAAATTTTGATTTACTTCTTAAAAGCCCCCAAAAGTTTCGGGGTGTTACATTCTTCCTTTATAAATATTTCATTTTCCCCCAAACAAATTTAGAGGGTGTTACATTCTACCCTCCTTAAAAGAATCTTCGTCCCCGAAGATGACGAACTGTTTTGTAGTTCTTCTGTCACTGACCTGTCTTCCCCAGTTCCTTGACTTGCTCTTCAGGACTATGCCGTTGTCTCAGTTTACGTTTTCAAACTTCCTTTAGGCTTCATGTATTTGTTGTTCTCGGTCTGCCTGCTAGCAATTTGTCTGATTCGTAACCACGATATTTAGCCATTCATCATGCTCGGGTCTGTAGCCCTAGCTCACACGTCCGAAGACAATTCCAATACTCATGTTTGTAGCCACAGTCCAGACGTCTGAAGACGGTTATAATGTTCATGTCTGTAGTCACGGCCCAGACGTCCGAAGACAGTTATAATACTCATGTCTGTAGCCACGGCCCAGACGTCCGAAGACAATTATGATACTCATGTCTGTAGCCACGGCCCAGACGTCCGGAGGCAATTATGATAATCATGTCTGTAGCCACGGCCCAGACGTCCGAAGACGGTTATAATGTTCATGTCTGTAGCCACGGCCCAGACGTCCGAAGACAGTTATGATACTCATGTATGTAGCCACGGCCCAGACGTCCGAAGACGGTTATAATGTTCATGTCTATAGTCACGGCCCAGACGTCCGAAGACAGTTATGATACTCATGTCTGTAGCCAACACCAGTGTTTAAGTCAACCTTTCTCTCGATTCCCGCATAATTCCAGTACCGATGTCATCCACACTTCACTGTCCACATCCATTGTTCTTTCTCAGATCCATACTATTTTTATAATCATGCATTGCAATAACTAGGAACCTCCGTCTGAGGTTCCACTATATGGGCTTATTTTGCCTAGACATGCACATATAATACTCTCGTCAGAGTATTCACCCACAAATCTTGTTGCAATTTTAGTCTGGTTCCTTATCCTTAATTTCGAAAATATTAGTAGCCTATTATGTTTCCAATCATGTCTCTTCACAGAACCAATGCTCTGATACCATTTGTAACAACCCCCACCCCTCAGAGCTGGGAAATCTACTAGAAGACCCCCAAACTCACGGGTTTGTCCTCCGCCAAGGCATAGTAATACCCCAACAAGGATTCTAGTCTTAACGGTTCTGTTACGAGACATAATTAAAGAAACTGAAATTTATAAAACTTGCTACTATACATTACATTGTATGATTTGACTGTTCAACTGAGGGTTTTTACAAAATTACTGATTTGCCCCTCATATATATCTCAGTTCAAATAGAGTTTATAGAAATTCAAACTTGACCCTTAGACTTAAATGTCATTTTGAACAAATTTTCACCAGGACATTTTAGTTATTTAGGTCATCTGATAGCTCTACTCAAAAATTCAAAGGTAACTTTGAACCTGGCTCACAAGGTCGACGTAGCAGTCAATTTATGGTCAATTTAGGGTGAGATTTGAGAATATGAAGAGAGAATTTTGTAGATGGAAGTACCAAGCTCCTAGAACATATTTGATCTCTTCGAAATTCGAAATATACAACGATATATTCCTTGTCAAAGTTGGATGAAAATCTTAGACCAACACATTGAATGTTTTCAAATTATATTTCATACTAAAAACAAAAAACGTCGTCGCATCAACTTTAGGCTCACTTTCAGAAAAACCATAAGGAATCTAAAGGTAACTCATTGTACATGACTAGAAGTATTATACTTTATCTTTACATTAGAGAAAGAAAAAAAATTCATTAAGTTTCAATAACGGATCAATAAGTTCTGACCCATTCAAAACATAGACTTCATAGCTTTCCTTGATACTTAGAATTTTTTTAAGAAAGTTCAAAATAGGCTCTTTACAACAATACCTGACAGTTCTTTGGACATAATTTGACAATGGTTATGATTGAAATAAGTACCAAAATTGTCAAAATTTTAAAGTTGGGTTCTTCAAGAGTACTTAGGCTAAAAAAAACTTAGATACATCATGTGTTGGTGAGTTTATGAGGATTTGAAGAAGCTAATTCCACCAAACACCCAAAAATTAGAATATCTGACCTGGGAATGCTCTTGAGCTTGCCACACATGTAGTACCATGTAGACTTTACGAGGAAATACAAGCTCAAGTATATTTTGTTGGACATACACCTATTTCATAATTGTTTTACAATTCTCCAATTAGGAGCATATAAGAAAAAAAAACTTTAAACCTTTGATTATTGCCTTATTCAAGTTAGGATGCAAGAACAAGTTGAACGGGGTGGCACCAGTGCTGTCAATTAAGGAGAACAATGACTTAGAATTTGAGTTTGAGATATACATATCATTTCTTGCCAAGGGAACTAAGCTCAGTATAGAGACCTCGGATGGTATGTTAACTCCGAAGCTATTGGTTCTATTTCAGTGCCTAATATGACCAATAAACATTATATAAATAAATGAATAATCAGATGAGAATGAAGTCACTAATTTTGTCAGTTGTTAACAAAAAGAGAATTTAACTTGACCTCTTCAAGTTTCTCTCAGTTTTACAGATTTGTTTTCATTATTGACTTTAATTTCTTACATGATCATTTTTGAATGGGAATGTGCATGTAGACATCAGTATTAGTCATTCTGACTGATCATTCCAAGTTGTTCTCAAGGTAAAGAAGCTCCGTTTGTTGAATGCCCTTCCAAGCAAGAAGGAAATTAACTTTCGTCTAATTACCATAATTTAATGACTAGAAGACCAATAGACATGGAGAAATTGACTTTTTTATGAATTTTGATTTGTGTTTAGGCACTGCACTAGTCCAAAGATATAAGGTGTGGACGGCTACCATCAACAGAATGCTATTGCTCTCAACTTCCATTTCCATTTCAAAATACGGGCTTGGACTTTACAAAAGTTGAGCTTTTACTTCACGTTCACATCCTTCATCACCTTATTTTCAATCCGGTCGGGTAATTATGATGTTACATTCATTATCTTGTATAGACTGTTGATAACTTTCTGTTGTTTATAGCTGCATGATGTACCATATGAATCATTCTTACTCACAAACAGTGCTCTGTTCTGTGTCGAAAAGTCTCCTTGATACAACTACGGGTCCATTAATTAGCCAATGCAGGACACCATGACACAGAGAACAACACCAGAGATATGTGAGAGATATTTTAAGACAATGATAGTAAATCTCAAAGATGAGGGTACCAAATCATTCAGCAGCTAGTTCTCTTCCCCAATAATCTAAGAGTTCATCAAAATACTGAATCCCAACATCACAGAGTCTCATATATGCAAATAATTACTAGTGTTCGCATGAAATTATTCCCCAATGGGATTCAAGAACCAATCCGTAGCAAGTGAATATAACCTATCTCAAACAGTTGGCTGCTTCAAGGCATTAGTAAACATCGTATACTACCATTGATTCTACAAATTGATACCTCTTACCTCACTTCTGTGACTAACAAGGATGCCGCCCATCGAAGATTGATTTCTTGATAAAAATCCGAGACCTTTCTCTCGGTATTGATACTACAGCCGGTTCCGCGAACATGGTAGTTCCCGGCGATGAAGACGAAAACCCAGAATCCTCCGATCAGTGAATCCCGACGTTTCAGCACCCAAAATTTGACTTCACAGATGCCTCGACCTCCTCACATCACAGGGCAATTCCGAAGAAACAAAACAGTGGATTTTTATGTGGTTTCAATGAGAGAAGCTTCCAGATGAAAGAATGGAGGGTGTAGGTTTTATGAGCTGATAGTGGTTTAGGCTACAACATCTCATGTTTAATGAGGTGATGACACCTCAAGGGGTGAGGTGTCCCTTATGAAGTGTATATGTGCCACATAAGAAGGGAGGCAATAGTAAATTTAGGAAGCTGTCAAGTAAATTTAAAAATTAAAATTCTTTATGGAAACTACTACTGACCCCTAGTCTTTATATACTTGACGCTCCACCTTGGCCAGCATGTACTGAATTGAGAAATAAATACAGGGTTGCCCTAAAATTTTGATTTACTTCTTAAAAGCCCCCAAAAGTTTCGGGGTGTTACATTCTTCCTTGTTAAATATTTCATTTTCCCCCAAACAAATTTAGAGGGTGTTACATTCTACCCTCCTTAAATGAATCTTCGTCCCCGAAGATGACGAACTGTTTTGTAGTTCTTCTGTCACTGACCTGTCTTCCCCAGTTCCTTGACTTGCTCTTCAGGACTATGCCGTTGTCTCAGTTTACGTTTTCAAACTTCCTTTAGGCTTCATGTATTTGTTGTTCTCGGTCTGCCTGCTAGCAATTTGTCTGATTCGTAACCACGATATTTAGCCATTCATCATGCTCAGGTCTGTAGCCCTAGCTCACACGTCCGAAGACAATTCCAATACTCATGTTTGTAGCCACAGTCCAGACGTCTGAAGACGGTTATAATGTTCATGTCTGTAGTCACGGCCCAGACGTCCGAAGACAGTTATAATACTCATGTCTGTAGCCACGGCCCAGACGTCCGAAGACAATTATGATACTCATGTCTGTAGCCACGGCCCAGACGTCCGAAGGCAATTATGATAATCATGTCTGTAGCCACGGCCCAGACGTCCGAAGACGGTTATAATGTTCATGTCTGTAGCCACGGCCCAGACGTCCGAAGACAGTTATGATACTCATGTATGTAGCCACGGCCCAGACGTCCGAAGACGGTTATAATGTTCATGTCTGTAGTCACGGCCCAGACGTCCGAAGACAGTTATGATACTCATGTCTGTAGCCAACACCAGTGTTTAAGTCAACCTTTCCCTCGATTCCCGCATAATTCCAGTACCGATGTCATCCACACTTCACTGTCCACATCCATTGTTCTTTCTCAGATCCATACTATTTTTATAATCATGCATTGCAATAACTAGGAACCTCCGTCTGAGGTTCCACTATATGGGCTTATTTTGCCTAGACATGCACATATAATACTCTCGTCAGAGTATTCACCCACAAATCTTGTTGCAATTTTAGTCTGGTTCCTTATCCTTAATTTCGAAAATATTAGTAGCCTATTATGTTTCCAATCATGTCTCTTCACAGAACCAATGCTCTGATACCATTTGTAACAACCCCCACCCCTCAGAGCTGGGAAATCTACTAGAAGACCCCCAAACTCACGGGTTTGTCCTCCGCCAAGGCATAGTAATACCCCAACAAGGATTCTAGTCTTAACGGTTCTGTTACGAGACATAATTAAAGAAACTGAAATTTATAAAACTTGCTACTATACATTACATTGTATGATTTGACTGTTCAACTGAGGGTTTTTACAAAATTACTGATTTGCCCCTCATATATATCTCAGTTCAAATAGAGTTTATAGAAATTCAAACTTGACCCTTAGACTTAAATGTCATTTTGAACAAATTTTCACCAGGACATTTTAGTTATTTAGGTCATCTGATAGCTCTACTCAAAAATTCAAAGGTAACTTTGAACCTGGCTCACAAGGTCGACGTAGCAGTCAATTTATGGTCAATTTAGGGTGAGATTTGAGAATATGAAGAGAGAATTTTGTAGATGGAAGTACCAAGCTCCTAGAACATATTTGATCTCTTCGAAATTCGAAATATACAACGATATATTCCTTGTCAAAGTTGGATGAAAATCTTAGACCAACACATTGAATGTTTTCAAATTATATTTCATACTAAAAACAAAAAACGTCGTCGCATCAACTTTAGGCTCACTTTCAGAAAAACCATAAGGAATCTAAAGGTAACTCATTGTACATGACTAGAAGTATTATACTTTATCTTTACATTAGAGAAAGAAAAAAAATTCATTAAGTTTCAATAACGGATCAATAAGTTCTGACCCATTCAAAACATAGACTTCATAGCTTTCCTTGATACTTAGAATTTTTTTAAGAAAGTTCAAAATAGGCTCTTTACAACAATACCTGACAGTTCTTTGGACATAATTTGACAATGGTTATGATTGAAATAAGTACCAAAATTGTCAAAATTTTAAAGTTGGGTTCTTCAAGAGTACTTAGGCTAAAAAAAACTTAGATACATCATGTGTTGGTGAGTTTATGAGGATTTGAAGAAGCTAATTCCACCAAACACCCAAAAATTAGAATATCTGACCTGGGAATGCTCTTGAGCTTGCCACACATGTAGTACCATGTAGACTTTACGAGGAAATACAAGCTCAAGTATATTTTGTTGGACATACACCTATTTCATAATTGTTTTACAATTCTCCAATTAGGAGCATATAAGAAAAAAAAACTTTAAACCTTTGATTATTGCCTTATTCAAGTTAGGATGCAAGAACAAGTTGAACGGGGTGGCACCAGTGCTGTCAATTAAGGAGAACAATGACTTAGAATTTGAGTTTGAGATATACATATCATTTCTTGCCAAGGGAACTAAGCTCAGTATAGAGACCTCGGATGGTATGTTAACTCCGAAGCTATTGGTTCTATTTCAGTGCCTAATATGACCAATAAACATTATATAAATAAATGAATAATCAGATGAGAATGAAGTCACTAATTTTGTCAGTTGTTAACAAAAAGAGAATTTAACTTGACCTCTTCAAGTTTCTCTCAGTTTTACAGATTTGTTTTCATTATTGACTTTAATTTCTTACATGATCATTTTTGAATGGGAATGTGCATGTAGACATCAGTATTAGTCATTCTGACTGATCATTCCAAGTTGTTCTCAAGGTAAAGAAGCTCCGTTTGTTGAATGCCCTTCCAAGCAAGAAGGAAATTAACTTTCGTCTAATTACCATAATTTAATGACTAGAAGACCAATAGACATGGAGAAATTGACTTTTTTATGAATTTTGATTTGTGTTTAGGCACTGCACTAGTCCAAAGATATAAGGTGTGGACGGCTACCATCAACAGAATGCTATTGCTCTCAACTTCCATTTCCATTTCAAAATACGGGCTTGGACTTTACAAAAGTTGAGCTTTTACTTCACGTTCACATCCTTCATCACCTTATTTTCAATCCGGTCGTGTAATTATGATGTTACATTCATTATCTTGTATAGACTGTTGATAACTTTCTGTTGTTTATAGCTGCATGATGTACCATATGAATCATTCTTACTCACAAACAGTGCTCTGTTCTGTGTCGAAAAGTCTCCTTGCTACAACTACGGGTCCATTAATTAGCCAATGCAGGACACCATGACACAGAGAACAACACCAGAGATATGTGAGAGATATTTTAAGACAATGATAGTAAATCTCAAAGATGAGGGTACCAAATCATTCAGCAGCTAGTTCTCTTCCCCAATAATCTAAGAGTTCATCAAAATACTGAATCCCAACATCACAGAGTCTCATATATGCAAATAATTACTAGTGTTCGCATGAAATTATTCCCCAATGGGATTCAAGAACCAATCCGTAGCAAGTGAATATAACCTATCTCAAACAGTTGGCTGCTTCAAGGCATTAGTAAACATCGTATACTACCATTGATTCTACAAATTGATACCTCTTACCTCACTTCTGTGACTAACAAGGATGCCGCCCATCGAAGATTGATTTCTTGATAAAAATCCGAGACCTTTCTCTCGGTATTGATACTACAGCCGGTTCCGCGAACATGGTAGTTCCCGGCGATGAAGACGAAAACCCAGAATCCTCCGATCAGTGAATCCCGACGTTTCAGCACCCAAAATTTGACTTCACATATGCCTCGACCTCCTCACATCACAGGGCAATTCCGAAGAAACAAAACAGTGGATTTTTATGTGGTTTCAATGAGAGAAGCTTCCAGATGAAAGAATGGAGGGTGTAGGTTTTATGAGCTGATAGTGGTTTAGGCTACAACATCTCATGTTTAATGAGGTGATGACACCTCAAGGGGTGAGGTGTCCCTTATGAAGTGTATATGTGCCACATAAGAAGGGAGGCAATAGTAAATTTAGGAAGCTGTCAAGTAAATTTAAAAATTAAAATTCTTTATGGAAACTACTACTGACCCCTAGTCTTTATATACTTGACGCTCCACCTTGGCCAGCATGTACTGAATTGAGAAATAAATACAGGGTTGCCCTAAAATTTTGATTTACTTCTTAAAAGCCCCCAAAAGTTTCGGGGTGTTACATTCTTCCTTGTTAAATATTTCATTTTCCCCCAAACAAATTTAGAGGGTGTTACATTCTACCCTCCTTAAATGAATCTTCGTCCCCGAAGATGACGAACTGTTTTGTAGTTCTTCTGTCACTGACCTGTCTTCCCCAGTTCCTTGACTTGCTCTTCAGGACTATGCCGTTGTCTCAGTTTACGTTTTCAAACTTCCTTTAGGCTTCATGTATTTGTTGTTCTCGGTCTGCCTGCTAGCAATTTGTCTGATTCGTAACCACGATATTTAGCCATTCATCATGCTCAGGTCTGTAGCCCTAGCTCACACGTCCGAAGACAATTCCAATACTCATGTTTGTAGCCACAGTCCAGACGTCTGAAGACGGTTATAATGTTCATGTCTGTAGTCACGGCCCAGACGTCCGAAGACAGTTATAATACTCATGTCTGTAGCCACGGCCCAGACGTCCGAAGACAATTATGATACTCATGTCTGTAGCCACGGCCCAGACGTCCGAAGGCAATTATGATAATCATGTCTGTAGCCACGGCCCAGACGTCCGAAGACGGTTATAATGTTCATGTCTGTAGCCACGGCCCAGACGTCCGAAGACAGTTATGATACTCATGTATGTAGCCACGGCCCAGACGTCCGAAGACGGTTATAATGTTCATGTCTGTAGTCACGGCCCAGACGTCTGAAGACAGTTATGATACTCATGTCTGTAGCCAACACCAGTGTTTAAGTCAACCTTTCCCTCGATTCCCGCATAATTCCAGTACCGATGTCATCCACACTTCACTGTCCACATCCATTGTTCTTTCTCAGATCCATACTATTTTTATAATCATGCATTGCAATAACTAGGAACCTCCGTCTGAGGTTCCACTATATGGGCTTATTTTGCCTAGACATGCACATATAATACTCTCGTCAGAGTATTCACCCACAAATCTTGTTGCAATTTTAGTCTGGTTCCTTATCCTTAATTTCGAAAATACTAGTCGCATATTAAGTTTCCAATCATGTCTCTTCACAGAACCGATGCTCTGATACCATTTGTAACAACCCCCACCCCTCAGAGCTGGGAAATCTACTAGAAGACCCCCAAACTCACGGGTTTGTCCTCTGCCAAGGCATAGTAATACCCCAACAAGGATTCTAGTCTTAACGGTTCTGTTACGAGACATAATTAAAGAAACTGAAATTTATAAAACTTGCTACTATACATTACATTGTATGATTTGACTGTTCAACTGAGGGTTTTTACAAAATTACTGATTTGCCCCTCATATATATCTCAGTTCAAATAGAGTTTATAGAAATTCAAACTTGACCCTTAGATTTAAATGTCATTTTGAACAAATTTTCACCAGGACATTTTAGTTATTTAGGTCATCTGATAGCTCTACTCAAAAAGTCAAAGGTAACTTTGAACCTGGCTCACAAGGTCGACTTAGCAGTCAATTTATGGTCAATTTAGGGTGAGATTTGAGAATATGAAGAGAGAATTTTGTAGATGGAAGTACCAAGCTCCTAGAACATATTTGATCTCTTCGAAATTCGAAATATACAACGATATATTCCTTGTCAAAGTTGGATGAAAATCTTAGACCAACTTTTTGAATGTTTTCAAATTATATTTCATACTAAAAACAAAAAACGTCGTCGCGTCAACTTTAGGCTCGCTTTCAGAAAAACCATAAGGAATCTAAAGGTAACTCATTGTACATGACTAGAAGTATTATACTTATCTTTACATTAGAGAAAGAAAAAAAATTCATTAAGTTTCAATAACGGATCAATAAGTTCTGACCCATTCAAAACATAGATTTCATAGCTTTCCTTGATACTTAGAATTTTTTTAAGAAAGTTCAAAATAGGCTCTTTACAATAATACCTGACAGTTCTTTGGACATAATTTGACAATGGTTATGATTGAAATAAGTACCAAAATTGTCAAAATTTTAAAGTTGGGTTCTTCAAGAGTACTTAGGCTAAAAAAAACTTAGATACATCATGTGTTGGTGAGTTTATAAGGATTTGAAGAAGCTAATTCCACCAAATACCCAAAAATTAGAATATCTGACCTGGGAATGCTCTTGAGCTTGCCACACATGTAGTACCATGTAGACTTTACGAGGAAATACAAGCTCAAGTATATTTTGTTGGACATACACCTATTTCATAATTTTTTTACAATTCTCCAATTAGGAACATATAAGAAAAAAAACTTTAAACCTTTGATTATTGCCTTATTCAAGTTAGGATGCAAGAACAAGTTGAACGGGGTGGCACCAGTGCTGTCAATTAAGGAGAACAATGACTTAGAATTTGAGTTTGAGATATACATATCGGTTCTTGCCAAGGGAACTAAGCTCAGTATAGAGACCTCGGATGGTATGTTAACTCCGAAGCTATTGGTTCTATTTCAGTGCCTAATATGACCAATAAACATTATATAAATAAATGAATAATCAGATGAGAATGAAGTCACTAATTTTGTCAGTTGTTAACAAAAAGAGAATTTAACTTGACCTCTTCAAGTTTCTCTCAGTTTTACAGATTTGTTTTCATTATTGACTTTAATTTCTTACATGATCATTTTTGAATGGGAATGTGCATGTAGACATCAGTATTAGTCATTCTGACTGATCATTCCAAGTTGTTCTCAAGGTAAAGAAGCTCCGTTTGTTGAATGCCCTTCCAAGCAAGAAGGAAATTAACTTTCGTCTAATTACCATAATTTAATGACTAGAAGACCAATAGACATGGAGAAATTGACTTTTTTATGAATTTTGATTTGTGTTTAGGCACTGCACTAGTCCAAAGATATAAGGTGTGGACGGCTACCATCAACAGTTGAGCTTGGACTTTACAAAAGTTGAGCTTTTACTTCACACGTCCGAAGACAATTCCAATACTCATGCTATTGCTCTCAACTTCCATTTCCATTTCAAAATACGGGCTTGGACTTTACAAAAGTTGAGCTTTTACTTCACGTTCACATCCTTCATCACCTTATTTTCAATCCGGTCGTGTAATTATGATGTTACATTCATTATCTTGTATAGACTGTTGATAACTTTCTGTTGTTTATAGCTGCATGATGTACCATATGAATCATTCTGACTCACAAACACTGCTCTGTTCTGTGTCGAAAAGTCTCCTTGCTACAACTACGGGTCCATTAATTAGCCAATGCAGGACACCATGACACAGAGAACAACACCAGAGATATGTGAGAGATATTTTAAGACAATGATAGTAAATCTCAAAGATGAGGGTACCAAATCATTCAGCAGCTAGTTCTCTTCCCCAATAATCTAAGAGTTCATCAAAATACTGAATCCCAACATCACAGAGTCTCATATATGCAAATAATTACTAGTGTTCGCATGAAATTATTCCCCAATGGGATTCAAGAACCAATCCGTAGCAAGTGAATATAACCTATCTCAAACAGTTGGCTGCTTCAAGGCATTAGTAAACATCGTATACTACCATTGATTCTACAAATTGATACCTCTTACCTCACTTCTGTGACTAACAAGGATGCCGCCCATCGAAGATTGATTTCTTGATAAAAATCCGAGACCTTTCTCTCGGTATTGATACTACAGCCGGTTCCGCGAACATGGTAGTTCCCGGCGATGAAGACGAAAACCCAGAATCCTCCGATCAGTGAATCCCGACGTTTCAGCAACCAAAATTTGACTTCACAGATGCCTCGACCTCCTCACATCACAGGGCAATTCCGAAGAAACAAAACAGTGGATTTTTATGTGGTTTCAATGAGAGAAGCTTCCAGATGAAAGAATGGAGGGTGTAGGTTTTATGAGCTGATAGTGGTTTAGGCTACAACATCTCATGTTTAATGAGGTGATGACACCTCAAGGGGTGAGGTGTCCCTTATGAAGTGTATATGTGCCACATAAGAAGGGAGGCAATAGTAAATTTAGGAAGCTGTCAAGTAAATTTAAAAATTAAAATTCTTTATGGAAACTACTACTGACCCCTAGTCTTTATATACTTGACGCTCCACCTTGGCCAGCATGTACTGAATTGAGAAATAAATACAGGGTTGCCCTAAAATTTTGACTTACTTCTTAAAAGCCCCCAAAAGTTTCGGGGTGTTACATTCTTCCTTGTTAAATATTTCATTTTCCCCCAAACAAATTTAGAGGGTGTTACATGTACATTTCGTATTCATATGTTTAAGCATGGGTCTTACAAGATATCGAACAGACATTGATTAATAGTGCATGTTCATCTTACATATTTGCTATCCCACGAAAGTATCACATAGGAACACAAAATTAGGCTTTATATTATGAATAAACCAAATATTCAGTCATATTTTACGATAAATTAATAAAAATAATCACAAATTCAAATTATCTTAATATTATCAAACACGGGATAGTACACTTGCTCTTCCTCTTATTGACCATCAGTATGGCCTTGCCTTTGCCCTTGTTAATACTCTATTCAGCTGTCCTCAACATATTGAGCAAGTCTGACAGAGTTTTATTTATCTCATTCATTTTATAGTTCATTCATTTTATAGTTCATGATGGATCGTCCGGCAACGATTGCAGGATGAGACTAGTGGCCAACTCTTGGCCGAACGGGAAGCCTAACATCTCCATATTCTCAATGTATCCGATCATATGGAGTACATGAGGCGCGACTGGGTTCCCCTCTGCGAGACTACACTTGAATAGTGGCTTGGATACTTCGAACCTCTCATGCCAGGCATGTTCTTGGAAGAGCTGCCTTAAATGTACGATCATATCATACGTCTCCATGTTCTCATGTTGCGTCTGAAGCTCCGAGCTCATGGTGCAGAGCATGAGACAGGTCACATCATTATTGTGGTCCACAATCTTCTAATGTGCCCTTATGACAGCCACGGCTGTATCCTCAGCAGGTGGTGCTGGAACAGGTGCATCTAAGATGTACAACTTCTTTTATTGCTTAAGCAAAATTCTTATGTTTCTGTACCAGTCCACAAAGTTTTTTCCTGACAACTTGTCGTTCTCAAGGACAGAACACATGGATGGTTCGATGATTGATTGTTGTTTGCCATTGGAATTCTACAAAACGAGAAATATGTAATTTTAGTATTTTTTAAAATTTAATCATATTTAATAATTGCTAGATTATCAAATATAGCTCCCACTATTTTTCTCGAATTAATAGCCCTCACCATTAATGCGGAAAATATCATATATTTTCTAGTGGGTCCAAGACCCATATTTCACTTATTCTTGAGCATGTTTTGGCAAGTCACCCAAGAATTAGTTATTTAGGTAGGAACGTCTTTCCAATTGCATCCTAATGGAACTCTTGGTGCAAACGGGAAAATAACTCCTTGTTTATATATCTCATAGATAATCCCAAATGCATTGACTCTAAGTAATCCAATTTAAATTACTTAGTTACGTTTAACCTCTTATTTCAACAAGCACACATTACTTGATTCTGTCGCCGCATCACATCATGGTAAATTAAAATCGCCTTGCTTTGGCAAGCCCGAGATTAATAAACCCTCGGCATGAAGGGTGTTAAAAGTAAGAGAAGGAAAAATGTAATGTTTCCTTTGAGGGATTAAAATTTCATTATTTCGTTTGGTTGATCCAATCAACATGATCTTTTATTTGGATTGGGCAATCCACAATAAAAAGACCATTCTTGTTTATTATTATCTTGTTAACGGTTTTCCTTGTGTCATCCATACACACAAAATAAATAAAAAAAACATAAATAATAAACATCCATAAAAGAAAAATTAATGTGGCATGGATATGGCTCCTAGACTAAGATGTTACCAAGCTAATGATAATATCTATATGCCTTAAAGTGACAAGCTCATCTCTATGTGCTCAACTATAGCTGCGCTCCTAGGATGGGAGTCCCCATCGTCTTTGTGGCTTCTTGGTCATCCGGTCTTCTTCTCCATGCTCTTGTCTATTATCTAATTAATCTAATTATATCCTAGCATCTAGAATAAATAAATAAATAAAACCTCACATGTTTAGAAGATGATCAGCTCGCCGTCCGTAAAATTAACTAACTATTACATTAATTTGATCAGCTCGCAGGCCGTAAACCAACCCACTAAAAGTAAGCATCCACAACCTTGGCCATATCCATCCACCATGCAACAAAACACATACTACAGTTAAAACCAATTTTTAACGCGCTTGCTTAATTTTAGTTGAAATTAAGTAATTAGGGTAAAAACGGTACAAGCGGTCCAAGCATAGCATTGGCCGAACCCCGTGGACCGCCGCACGCCACCGGCCCGGCCCGTCCCTAGGCCGCACGGTTCAACTGTGCGCCTTAGGCCGGCTGCCCCTAGGTGGGAGCGGCCTTGCTTGGCGCGTGACGCGAATTCTTTACGCGCTTAAACGCAAGTATACGGTCAAGTAGTATTAGGAGTATTTTACGACTCCGAGTATCGAACCCAAGGGAATTTACGATTATTAGCTAACTAGAAAGTAATTATAGCAGATCTAAGTAGCCGGTACAAAGTTGTTTGAATTTGTAACGTTGTCGCCCACAAACAAGCGACGTAAATTAAATAACAAGTAACTAAATATTTTTGTAAGGTTTTCAATTTTCAAACGAAAATAACTTGTGATGGATTACGATTAATGAGGAAGAACTAGGCAATTGATGTCCCTAGGGTTGTTAACGATCTCTGGAATTATGCATGAAACACTCTACTCACGTTCTAATTATATCGGGTAATACTCATCACGATCTTCTCTCGATCTCACGTGAATTTGTGCAAATAATAGCTTTCGGGTCCTCTCGGTCCACCTCCGTCTACTACTACAATCTAATTGATTTGATAGGCTCGTTCACCGGGTCCTATCGGTCCACCGAATTCACTAAGTTCTAACAACAATCAATCGAAACTACCCTCACACGATTAATCAAGTTTCTATCTCCTCTCGGTCTCATGAAACTACAAGATCACCTAACTATTCTTTAACACGTCTAAGAATTCAATTTCGTGCAATCCTATCAACAAGTAGCGTCCTACGGGTGATCAAGCCAAGAACACTAATAAATAAAGAATAAGAATAGTTTGGATAACAAGAACATTCATAAACTTTAAGCTAATGCATGCTTCAAGTCCGAAATCCGGAAAATCATCCAACAAACCCTAGTTTTCCATCAATCACCTAGCTTAAAGTGTTTAGCTAGACATAATAGTGTTTAACATAATCAAAATATTGAAGTTCATGAATAATAGAAGAAGAAAAGATGATCAAACGCTAAAATCTTCAATGTTGATGATCTTCCAAGCTCCTAGCTTTGTCTTCCGTATTCCCTAGCTCCCAAGACTTCCAAGATGCGTGAATCTCCTGTTCTTAGGTCGTCCCCTTCGTTTTTTACCAGCTGGGCACGATTTTTAATGAAATCTGGCCGAAATTGCACTTCAGCCCCTCTACTTTGTAATTCCCGGACATAATTATTTGCTGATCTTGCGCGGGCTATATCTCCCTCATAAGGACTCTTCTTCGGGCCTACCATATATCGTTGGAAAGCTACGGATGTCTACTTTCCAATGACGTAGACCTTTCTCCAAAATTCTTTGTATATTTTCCTGAGCATCGAAAAGAGTGCAGGCTGGTCCTGTGTGACTTTTCCAACTTTGCTTCGTTTTTGCGTCTCCTTTTCTCCTCTTCACCTAGCTCCATTCCAAGCATATCCAAGCATCTCATAAGCTCCATTGCACCTATTTTACCTGATATACACAACACCAAACAACCCGTGCAATTAACATAGCAAATATGAGATAAAACATGCACAAATAAGCTAGAAACACAACTTTTCACTCTTAGGCTTATAAATCGTCAAATTCACATATTTGTGCACATATAACATACAAATCATGTGAAATAAGCCTATTACAAATAAAATGGAAGTATAAATAACTCCTAAAAGAGAGTTATCAAACACCCTCACACTTACCTTTTGCGCGTCCCGAGCAATCCAATCAAAATCCAATAAAAATCCGACCACGATCCAACCAAAAGCATCCTCCAATGAAACAACATCCCCACAAGTGATACAAGCCGAGAATTGCATACTTACTAGAAACACCGTTGCGTACAAATCCTAACTAGCCGACTCAATAACGACACAAGACTCGACAATGCAACAATATGATGCAAATGCAGACTACGACTCGATCCTACACAAACACATATATACACGAAACACACTTTTTATTTTTTTGGTTAAGATCGGGCAATCTCCATTGGCTTAAATCGATTATCATGAAGTGATGAGAATCCTAGGAACAAAGCATGATTTGTAACTAAACTCGACACCGCGACTCTCCCCTAGTTAGTATAGAAAGCCTAACTTTACTAAGTATAAGAGTACGCTACCTCTTCGAGTGTGCCACGAAATAAGAGACTACGGTAGGCAAAGCCACATCCAAGGTCCGAGCTCCTAATCCGCTAACGGTTTTCACATGATGAGGCTTAGGGACCTGAAGATAATCTCGTCGAAATCAAGTCCTAAGCATCACATTCTCACATCAAATCCCACATCTCACACACCCTCACCACGATGATAGAAACCAGAACCCAAAGCTCACCACCTCCGGCCCTCAATTCCCTCAAACCCCGGTACACTAGTGATCCCCGTGGCCATCGTCGTACGTCGTGCATGAAACGTGAATTGTCGTCGTCGAAGTAGCTCCACCACTCGTTCCAATCCAAATTCAATTCAACACTTTATTTCACCTCTCCTTTTTCTTTTTCTATCTTTTTTTTCTTCTTTTTTCATTTTCTGTTTTTTTTTCACAATCCTCTCAAAATACCATAAAAATCCAACAATAATATCCGAGTGGTCTTAAAATAATAATCAAATATGCTAGGAGAAGGAAACACGTAAATCGATGAATGAATATCACATAAAAATATCATCTCCTCCTAAATCAATCAAAGTCCATGTCAAATCCAAGCCGCGAAATCAATGAAATACATGTGTGGGAGTGGAGTCGTCGCAAGCTCTCACTCAATGTCCGGAGTCAAAAGTCGACACCCCCACACTCGAATGTCACCATATTCCCTCTCAAGTAGTCCCGAAGATGAATGTATCTCGTGCCTAATCCAACCGATCCTCCTACACCAAAGTAATCAAAACCGGTACCTAGCATTATCCACCAATTAAGTTATCCCAACCCAATTCCGTGCGTATTAGATTCACTCACTCACGGCTCTCCACAACTGTGTCCATGATGTAATGGCATGGAACACCGCCACACCGAAGTGCGCAAGCCTACTCACTCACCCTCGCATCCCCTCGTATATAATCAATGAAGTGCAAGCGAGATGTAGAACTCAACAAATTGTATAATCACCCCCTCATCTAACCCCCTCAACATCACAACCCCCTCGTGACGCACTAAAGTGGTGATTCTAATCAATTTGTGATGAAGGCCAAGAATTGTCACCCTAGGTCCGAAGGCTAGCAAGATTCCAAGGTTCAAATCGGGGCGTCTAATGGTCCTACAAGGTGAGTTCTAAAAGCAGTGAGTGCTCTAATACACACCTCGCACAGCTGTTTCGTGTGCCACTACGAGGCGGGTTGGCGACTACCTAAGACGTACACATGGACGTTCGGCTTGTTTAGCTCACACCTAGCTCAGCTCTTGTGAGAAAATAGGCACACTCTTTGAGTTTGAAAATCACGTAAGTGTTAGAAATAGGTAGGCACTCCCGTAAGTTTGGTTCTCACACTTTGCGATTTATCAAATTTTAGCCTCTTTTGATTGCCCTTTTCTCAAAATTTTCTATTTTTTTTAATTTTTTTGGATTTTTCAATTTTTCGATTTTTTTGATTTTTTCATATAATTCCTACACTACATGCAAGCCGACATTAACGAAACTACACAAAACAGTCGATAGGGTAGGTAGACTCAAATAAGAAAACGTGCAATATTAAACACAAACACAAACAAGTATATACACGACTAACAAATCACAATACGATATACTATCACAATATCACGACACGGACCACATAAATAGACACAATACGACACGAACAACTATATGCAGACATGGCGATGCAAAAACTGACTGGCTAGTCAAGACTAAAAACTCCCCCACACTAGACTGCTTCGTTGTCCTCAACGAATTTAGAGATAAAACAGAGGACTCGGCATTCAAATGCGAGGGGCGGTGATTCTACTCTGGGTCATGTCATGGCACAAGAAGGTAGCTGCAATAAATTTAGAGATAATTGAAGCTACTTGCACATGAACGAGTTGTGTATACCGAAATTAAGCAAGTACTCAAGTAATTCCCTATAATTCTAAAAATAAAATCCTAGAGCAAGTACATTGTGCCTAAACGGTAAGTAAAGAGAGAGAAAAGAATACTCATAACCGACACAAGGTCGGGGACGAAATCCGATAGGTGGTGACTGAGGTAGCAAGAACAATCCCCAAGAAAACATTGTGTGCATCAATGCAAGCTCCCTTGCAGTCGAGTGTGCGGAACACACCAGGGTCGATTGATCTGTTGCTGCTGACTAAAATAGAGCGAAGAATCCCCAAGATCGTGATGTGAGCTCCCGTAACGGTCGAGTGTGCGGTAGCACACTGGGGTAGATGTCTTCGTCAAACTTTCCTTCACTTTTAACCTCAGACTAATCCGTAGCAACTGATCCATGTTGTTTTCTTTTGTACCGAGCTGTAGTTGAAGTAATGACAATACCCAAAGTAAGGGTTTCCATATGTCCTGAAACACCCTCGGCCCAGTACCAGTACACCCATCATAACCAAATAAACTACCACAGTACCTCTTTACTGCCAATTCACCCTTTCACCATCTCCATTACACCATCCTTCATAACCATAAAACCCAACATTGCCACCATACATTTCTCCTTCATTACCTAATCACCACACTGTAACTTTCACCATACCTATTCCCAACCTCCAAAATACCATCACCAACCACCAACAGATTCACCATCCAATTCAGCTACCTATCTTCACAACTTTAAACCATCATCACTGTAACCTTCCCTATCTACAAAACACCACAGCTACCATTAAACCTAACTGAAACCGCCATGAATCAGCCACGGTAACCCTTCAACAAACCTGAACCACAACACATACCAACTCTCCATCATCTTCACCTAAGACAAAAACAACACCATTAGACCAATTCACCCAAACAATCAGAACCAACGTTAACCTCCACAACTAAAAAAACCCAGCACCTGCTACTCTCTGGCGGTTTGTGTTCGGTTGCAGCTGTGTTCGATTTGGAGTTTGGAGGCCTAAATTTGGTTTTGCTTCTGTCGGGTATTGAGGTCTCAAATCGGTGATTGTGGCTGGGGCTATTAGGGCTTCGGTTGTTACTGAAGAAGGTTCAAATTGGAGTTCTCTTCTGGTGATTTGGAGGTGGCGTTTCGGCTGTTCTGATTTGAGTTCTTTCCGGTAAGTTCGCCGGAGGTTGGGTTGGTCTGTTTGTCTGGTGTACGGTCAAGAGAGGGATGGTGGGTTCGTGATTTCTGGGTCGGTGGTAGATACTTGGGTTCTGTGTGTTGGGAGGAGAGGCTGAGTGAGCTGCTGCGATTGCTGTGGTCGCCGGAGTGAAAGGCGGCCGGAGATTGGACGATGAAGAGGGTGAGTTCCAGAGTGGGGACGAGAGATTGAAGGTTCGTGGATGAAGATGAACCTCTGGTGTAGCCTGATTGTTGAAAAATTTGACCAAATTTCCTTTTTTCACCCTCGAAAACCATCGAAATTCCCTCTTTACCCCTGTTCGTGCGAACAAATATGTGTTCGCACGAACACTGTTCGTGTGAGCAACTTTTTTTGTTCTTAATATCCGACAGTGGGTTTTTGCCTTCCTTTTGTTCTTGCGAACACAGGGGGTGTTCGTGCGAACACCCCTTACTCCAACTCAATGCTTTTTTTTTTTTCGATCCGTTTCCTTTTCTTGATCGTCGAGGATCCTTAGCTTGAATTCCATGTTCCTCTTTTTGTTCTTGAGCTAATTTTTCGTGACACGCTTTCCAAAATCCTCGGGAATCTCCTCGTGATCACATCTTTCTCGTTCAAATTCCGCTTTTCTTTTACGTTCGAACTCCGATGCGCGCATTTCCATGCGAGTCTACGCACATCAAGAAGGGGAGTCCAAATCGCGTAATAACCTGTAAACCTGCGGAGACTCAATTCAAATATCAAATTCTCGCTCTCTCACCCCTCAGATAACAAAACGGAATTAAAAACGCACACAACAGTATTTAAAACACACTCTCTAAACTAAAGCAGAAAAGTACGTTGGGTTGCCTCCCAACGAGCGCTTGTAATTTACGGTCGACGGCCCGACCCAGTTACCTCATGAAGCTCAGAAAGGTGGTTTGACAGGTCGTTCTGCATCCAATTTTTGGCGTTGGATGTTCATAACTACCTCATGCGCCTGCACACTCGATGCTTTGCCCTTAAGTTCCGGCAAATCATCCTGTGTTAGCTCTGGGATTCCGCACCTAACTTGAATGGGAAATGGCAATCCTGACTTTACCTCACGAGTATACTGAGGAGTCGGTTTAATAACCCGAAAGGTCTTCACAGTGTCGTTGACCCTCATGATCAACTCCCCATTCTCTACATCAATTAACGTCCGACCGGTAGCCAGAAAGGGCCTACCAAGAATGATCGGTACGTCACCAACTGGCATGTCCAATATCACGAAATCGGCTGGCATGATCAAAATACCAACCCTCACAAGTAGGTCTTCTACTACCCCAATGGCCTTCTTGGATGACTTATCCGCAAATTGAAGATTGATCCAAGTTTTACGAGGCTCCCCCACACCTAGATTTTTAAATACTGAAAGCGGCATTAAGTTGACACTCGCCCCCAGATCGCACAAAGCCTTGCCTGTATATGCCCCGCCAAGTGTAGCTTCAATCACAAAACTACATGGATCTTTCTTCTTCTTAGGCAATCCATGCAAGACACATGAACCCACATGCTCATTCAGCTTCACTGTCTGAAAGTTATCCATAGCTTTTCTCCCATAGATTGCATCATTGATAAACCGCGCATACTTAGGCATTCTCTGCAGCGCCTCAATCAACGGAATGTTTATGCGCAGTTTGGAGAAAATACTGAGAAATCTCCTGTACTCCTCAGAGTCATCCTTCTTCTTTCTAGTTTTCAATGGAAAAGGTACATCTTTAGAAGAAGAGGGTGGTGGTAATACCTCATTGGAATTTTTCTCATCATGTGGAGTCATGCCCTTTGATTGGGGGACCAGGACAGGTGTCTTCTCATAATCGAAGACCTCATGCTCCTTAGCCTTTGATGCTTCAGCTCTGGCATGGCTCGGGTATGGTTGATCAGTCAACGAAACCCCGCTGCGAGTGGTAATAGCATTTACCTGGCGCACATTCTCTGTGTCAGACGGTAGAGAACCAGGTGCTCTAGAAGATAATTGCGTTGCAATTTGCCCAACTTGAACCTCTAGTGCACGAAGAGAAGTCTTCGTAGCCTGCAAATCAGATGACATATCATTGACCGTCGTGGTCATATCGTTCATGTTGTTACTCAGCTGTGTTAACGCCTTAGTGAGTACAGAAATCTCTGGGTTTGGCGCAACAACCGCCGGTGGTGGAGCCTGCGATACTGGTGCTTGTGGCATGTGCTGAAACCCAGGTGCGTATATAGCTCCAGACTGATCCCCATACCTGAAACCTGGATGATCTCTTGTGCCTGGTCTGTAGTTCCCTTGGTTCCAATTTTGCCGCTGTCCTTGTGCCCCCACAAAGTTCACATCTTCAGTTGCAATCTGGGCCAAGGCTGAATCAAATTCCCGCTCCTCTACTCTTGCAACTGGCTTCTTATCCCGATACACATGCTTGGCTAAATCTGACACCATCTTAGTGATCCCAGTCTTCCATCATCATCTCTAGGTTCAGGAAATGCGGATAATCTCCTGGAATCATAGAGTTGTGAGTCCTGCTTAGCGAGCTGCTTCATGAGGGCATAGGCTCCTTCCTAGTCAATAGAGTACAGAAAATTGCCTCCAGCTTCTCTGTTAACCAGCTCAAGATTGTGACGTTCTAGACCATAGTAGAAGACTTGCAAAATTTTGTAATCCCCAATATCATGGTTTGGGCACTTCCTGATCAAATGCATAAAACGGTCCCATGCATCGACTACAGTTTCATCGGCATGTTGCCGAAAGCCTAGAATATCACCCTGTAGCTCAATCACCCGTTGAACTGGATAAAACTTGGCCATGAACTCATCCACACACTGAGCCCATGTAGTTATCGAATCAGTAGCTCTTGATTGTAGCCACTTCTCAGCAACACCCTTCGACAGTAAGGGAAAAGAATTAGCTTCAACGCCTCTGCTGTTACATCCTTGCACTTGGTAGCCTTTATGTATGCGTTGAACCTCCCAATAAATTCATTGGGGTCTTCATCCCTGTTCCCATACAATTGGAACTGATTGGTCACCGTCTGAATTGTCGCAGGCTTAAGATCAAAGTGCTCGGCCTGTATCTCTGGCACTACAATTGCCGGATTGTGTCCATAGGTGGACGACTGAAACTTCTCCACAATAGCCTGTCCAGACTTGTTGTATGGTGTATGGGCGTTGCGATCATTCACCAGTTTAGACAACTCTTCCACCCGCTGATTGACTTGCGCGTTGGTCAATTGATCACCCATAGTGCTCTGTTTCTGTCTTCTCCTCTGATCTCTGAATATCTGCTCTGGGTCTTCAAGTGGGGGCACAAGTTCTCTAGGGATCCTGGACATACACTGATGACCTGAAAAGCAGACTCAAATACAAGTGAGAAAACAAGTATCTAATTAAACAAAAAGTAAAAGAGATATCCTAAATCAATTTCTACTAACTAATAAACCGTTAAATTCACCGGCAACGGCGCCAAAAACTTGACGCGAATTCTTTACGCGCTTAAACGCAAGTATACGGTCAAGTAGTATTAGGAGTATTTTACGACTTTGAGTATCGAACCCAAGGGAATTTACGATTATTAGCTAACTATAAAGTAATTATAGGAGATCTAAGTAGCAGGTAAGAAGTTGTTTGAATTTGTAACGTTGTTGCCCACAAACAAGCGACGTAAATTAAATAACAAGTAAGTAAATATTTTTGTAGGGTTTTCAATGTTCAAACGAAAACAACTTGTGATTGATTACGATTAATGAGGAAGAACTAGGCAATTGATGTCTCTAGGGTTCTTAACGATTTCCGGAATTATGCATGAAACACTCTACTCACGTTCTAATTATAATACTCATCACGATATTCTCTCGATCTCACGTGAATTTGTTCAAATAATAGCTTTTGGGTCCTCTCAGTCCACCTCCGTCTACTACTACAATCTAATTGATTTGTTAGGCTCGTTCACCGGGTCCTATGTCCACCGAATTCACTAAGTTCTAACAACAATCAATCGAAACTACCCTCACACGATTAATCAAGTTTCTATCTCATCTCAAGAAACTACAAGATCACCTAACTATTCTTTAACACGTCTCAAAGAATTCACTGTCGTGCAATCCTATCAACAAGTAGCGTCCTACGGGTGATCAAGCCAAGAACACTAATAAATAAAGAATAAGAATAGTTTGGACAACAAGAACATTCATAAACTTTAAGCTAATGCATGCTTCAAGTCCAAAATCCGGAAAATCATCCAATAAACCCTAGTTTTCCATTAATCAACTAGCTTATAGTGTTTAGCTAGACATAATAGTGTTTAACATAATCAAAATATTGAAGTTCATGAAGAATAGAAGAAGAAAAGATGATCAAACGCTAAAATCTTCAATGTTGATGATCTTCCAAGCTCCAAGCTTTGTCTCCCGTCTTCCCTATCTCCCAAGAATTCCAAGATGCGTGAATCTCCTGTTCTTAGGTCGTCCCCTTCGTTTTTTACCAGCTGGGCACGACTTTTAATGAAATCTGGCCGAAATTGGACTTCAGCCCCTCTACTTTGTAATTCCCGGACAGAATTATTTGCTGATCTTGCGCGGGCTGTATCTCCCTCATACGGACTCGTCTTCGTGCCTACCATATATCGTTGGAAAGATACGGATGTCTAATTTCCAATTCCGTAGACATTGCTCCAAAGTTATTTGTAGATTTTCTTGAGAATCGAAAAGAGTGCAGGCTGGTCCTGTGTGACTTTTCCAACTTTGCTTCGTTTTTGCGTCTCCTTTTCTCCTCTTCATCTAGCTCCATTCCAAGCATATCCAAGCATATCATAAGCTCCATTGCACCTAATTTACCTGAGATACACAACGCCAAACAACCCGTGCAATTATCATAGCAAATATGAGAGAAAACATTCACAAATAAGCTAGAAACACAACTTTTCACTCTTAGGCTTATAAATCGTCAAATTCACATATTTGTGCACATATAACATACAAATAATGTGAAATAAGCCTATTAAAAATAATATGGAAGTATAAAAATAACTCCTAAAATAGATTTATCAGCGCGCAAGGAAGAGAGAGGGGCGGCGACTAGGGTTTTGGCCCTAGCTTCTTCCCCTTCCTTTCTTGTTTCCCAAGTTAGTTGTTTCCATGATACTGTTTCCATAACTTGAAAACCCCCTTTTTCAATTATGTGCCCAAGAACCCTAATTTTTAAACAACCTAATTCATCACATCATATGTGATTCAAACTCACTAGTTCATACATTTCATGTAAAATTAGATCTTTTTTCGTCGAATCATATTCAATATGTATCTAACATGCTTATTAATTTCGGTTTTTGCGTAAAACAATATATACGGTGTAAAACAGAAAACAGTAACAAATAATATCATGTTATGCGCTACGAATTGTGGCTCTGATACCACTGTAGGGTTTTGATGCAGGTTACGTAGCGGAATAACAAAATTTAGTCCTGCTCAAACCCTTCCAAGGATCACAGGTAAGCAATCATAACATGATTAGGGTAGAAAAATGTGTACCTTAGTTTGTGTGATCACTACGAAGAATTGTTTCTTCGTCTCTACGAGTATCCACAACTTTGAATCTTTGACTGAATTCCTTCCACCGTGTAGTGCTAGCAACAGAATAAAGGAGAAAGGATCATGCAAAACGAGGCAAAGCCGCGCCCAATGAAGGGACGATGGCGTCGGATAGGGGGATAGGTTGGAGCTTCGGCTCCCAACTTGTCTCTCTCTCTCTCTCTTGTTTTGTTATATTCTCTCAATAATGACTTGGATGAGAAAATAACAAGCTAGAGTTCCCTTATATAGTTAATAATTCTTTATTAACTACATAATTTCCCGAATACTAATCATGTCCTTATATGGATTGGTCCACTTTCAAATTAGTCCTAATAACTTTGATTGTGATTGCGTAATGATCCTTTTAATTAATTAGTCCAACTAATTAATACCCATATCCAGTTTAATCCATACGATGTGTGACCCCATAGGTGTCTACTTATTGGTAGTAACTATTAAAAACATAGAGCGGTGTCTGGCAACACATCTATGCCACCCAACTAATAGAAATAGTCAGTGATCATGACAGACCTCGTGACCAATGTTACCGTGTTGTGTTTTCCCTTTGTCTCCATATCCAGAGTGGACACGAGACATTTTTGTCACACTCGTATATCCAATCCATATTTCCTAGATCCTGGGAATAGACTTATCCATGCAGATAACATCAATATATCTATATTGATTTTTCTGAGTCTGGACAAATATTCCATAAGCTCTACCCCTCGAGTGGCTGTGGTTTACTCCTATGATGTAGGAGAGACAAATCCTGTCAACATCACTGCCACCTCTAAGCTTGCTTCCTATCATGCCCTATTGTTATCTTATAGTTACCCAGTCACGGTGTAACGTTTGATAATATCAAAGCATGATATTTCACAACTAGAGAATCGAGTGACTTCAAGTCTAAGAATTACAACACCATTAGCACAACGAGAAGCGCTTGTGACGTTGACATAATCTAATGTAGCCTTCTCGTGGTGGGTCTATCCAGTATGCCATTACCCCTAATGCATACCCACGCATTAGACTTGATATCCCCATATCAATCTACCCACATACTAGTCTATAGTAGATCGTCCCGTTAATCAAGATAATGGACTACGAATATTTAAGATAAACAGCACAATTGCAATCTAAGGAATTCATTATATTAAATATCTCCATAAATAATACAATGATTATTCTAGGAACTAAAGTTCATACTAAACAGATTGCCTCTAGGGCATCCAAAACCAACAGGTGGGACAAGTATCCACGTGTTTTGTTGTGTGAGGCTATCATATTCTGCAAACATTGCTTGACGCCACTGAGGGTATTTGTAAGCCTCGGTGAAAGATGTAGTGTAACACCCCGTATTTTTTCTGAATATTTTTGACGTATTTTTCGTAAAGTTTAATAAGTTATTTTCAAAACGTTATAGTTTGGGGAGGTAGATGTAATTTTAGATAATAATATATAGTTGTAGTTGGGGGTATTATTTGTCTTTTACATAACTAGTAGTATTTAATACTCGTATTTTATATTTATACTATACGTATTTTATACTCTCTACCTATACGTATTAATACCGTATTTTATACCGTATACATACTACATATTATATTTTATATTATAATATTTTACTATATAATAATAATAATAATAATAATAATAATAATAATAATAATAATAATAATAATAATAATAATAATAATAATAAAATGTTTTTTTAAAACCCTCACCTGACATTCTCCCAAACCCCAACAAATTCCCAACTCCCCAAGAATTCTCCACCCCCAACGCCATCTCCCTCTCTGCTCTCACCCTCTCCCGACCCTCTCTCCCTCTCTATTTATCTCCCTCTTCTTCCTCCATCACCCGACACCCACCATCACCACGGCCACCACCATCTTCACCTCCCTCTTTCTCTCTCATGCCTCTGGCCTCCGAAGCAGCAGTAGCAGCAGTAGGCAGCGCCACCACCGCTGCCACCGGCGAGAACCCCGACGCCACCAACATCATCACCCCCTCACCACCATCCCTCTAACCCTCCATCTCTCTCCCTCTGTCTCACTCATCTCTGCCCAGAAACAACAACAACAACAGCAGCGACATCAGCTGCAAGGAGGCAGCCCGCCACCACATCTCCGGCGACCCACCACCACCGAGAAAACCCCAAACACGACCACCACCACATCGAATCTTCTCTCCCCCTCTGCCTCTCTCTCTCCCTCTTTCTGCTCTGCCAGACGAAGAAGAAGCAGCAGCAACAGCAGCGGCAATAGCCGCTGCCACCACCGGAGAAACCGCCGGAATCCATGGCCGCCACCACCACTGCCCGTCACTTCTTCTCCCCCTCAACTGCGATCTCTCTCTCTCTCCCACTCTCTGCGCGACCAGAAGAAGAGAAAGAAGAAAACAACTGCAGCTGCAGCGCTGCAACAGCCACACCGCCGCCACCTCCATAAATTCCGGCGAGCTCCTCGCCGGAGTCCAACCATGACGACCCGTGCCTCCAAACCCGTACCATTCGACTCAGAGGAGTCCGACTAAGCTCCAGAAGGCCTCAACCGAAGCCAAGAACAGCCGGAGAAGCCACGGCGAAAGCTCCACCTCCGGCGACCCGACGGCGACCTTGACCCGTGCGAATTCTTGACCGTTTCTCGCGAAATTTGATATGGGTATGCTCGAAATCTTCCCCTGAGTTGATTTTAGTAATCAAAACTAAGTTTTAAAGCCTTAAATCCAAGATTTGATTTGTTAGTTTGAATGTTCATGTTTAGGGGGTTAAAGTGTCTTTTTCAGAAACTTTTCAGGGGGTTATAATGTCGTTTCAGAAACTTTGGGGGAGGCAGTCGTCATTTCAGAAACTTTTAGATATTATATGCAGTATTTAATTTCAGATTTAATTATAAAATTAGTTTCTCTTAAATTTATATAGATTATTATTTATAAATTATTTTTGGGGGTTAAACAATATTAAAGAAAATATGTTTTGGGTTTATAAATAAGTTAAAATTAGTATTTGTCTTGAGAAAAATAAAAGGGAGCTAGAAATATATAGTTGTACATTTGTTGAGATTTAATTAAGTTAGAAGCTCCGATTTGTAGGTGACGATTCCGTAGACGAGACGATTTATAGGACGTGCTTGGATTTTGGTAAGTTAATATGCCTAGTCTTGCGAGCCTTTCATTTCTTTCGTGTTATCGCGTGAGTTATTTGTGAAATTGCTACCGTGCTTTATTTATTTGAGTTGTTTATTTGTTTTGAAATACTCCTCTTTGAAGTCTCGTTTGAAATCGGAATCCGAATCTAAATAACAATCCGAAAGTGAAACATCTAAAGTGATATTGTGAAATACTTGTAAAATTGATCCCCAAGACGGACCACGTCATTGGGTTGGAACTACGAAATTCGAAATCGTTGCCTCGGTTACCAAGAGTAGCACACCGCTCACTTTTTGGTCGAATCTGAATATCTCTCAATCATACATCGATTACTTTATTTATTATTTTTTTTTTTGCCACACCGGCTTTTAGTTTGGAGCTCCTTACACGATTCTACACCTTGAATGAAAATTGGTAAGCCTCGGTGAAAGATGTAGTGTAACACCCCGTATTTTTCTAGATATTTTGACGTATTTTTCGTAAAATTTAAACAAGTATTTTTGAATTATATGACTAGTAGGGGAGGTAATTGCAATTTTGAATAAAATTATATAGTTGCTGTTGGGGGTATATTTTGCCTTTTACGAAACTTGTAGTATTTGATACTTGTATTTTATCTTTATACTATACGTATTGTTATGTCGTATTTATACTCTACCTATACGTATATTATACTATACTTTACACTATATAATAATAATAATAATAATAATAATAATAATAATAATAATAATAATAATAATAATAATAATAATAATAATAATTATAATAATAGTAAAAGAAAAAAAAATGTTTTCTCTCACGTTTCCCCAACCCACCTGGCAAACTCCCACTCCCAACAAAATTCTCAACTCCCTAACTCCCTCTCTCTCTTCCTCCCCGTCACCTTCTCTTCTTCCCCTTCTTATAAACTCTTCTCCTTCTCTTCTTTCTTCGGCAACCATCACCAACATCAGCCACCACCTCCACCACAACCAACTCCCTCACCACCTCCTCTCCTCCCTCTCTGCCCCTCTGTTTCTGCCCAGCGAGAAACCCAGCAGCAGCGGCAGCGGCCATAGCCGCTGCCATCTCCGGCGAACCACCACCACCACAGGAACGCCATCGCCACCACCACCCTCTCCATTCTCTGATCTCACCCCGTCTATCTCTCTCCCTCTTTCTCTCTGTTTTACCGACAAGAAGGCAGCAGCAACAGCAGCGGCAATAGCCGCTGCCACCACCGGAGAGCCCGCCGGCAAATGGCCGCCAAGACCACTGCCACCCGTCTCTCTCTCTTTCCCTGCTCTCTTCCCCTCTCCACCTCACTTCCTTGCTCGACAGAGCCACTGAAGGATGAAACAACAGCAGAAACCGCAGCAGCAGCCAACAACGCCGCCGCCACCTCCACTTTTTCCGGCGACCCAAAGAGAGCTTCGAGCCCGCTCAAAACAGAGACACCAAGCCTCTTCCACCCATCCCCCTGGCCTCCTAGAGGTCCGATCAGGCCTGTAGAGGTCCAAGACAGAGCCAAGAACCACCGGAGAACAACCCCGTCGGCCACCATCACCGGCGCCACTTTCGGCGCTTCGACCCGCCTTGTTTCTTGACCGTTTCTTGCAAAATTTTACATGGGTGACGATTCCGTAGACGAGAACAAATTAGGACGTGCTTGGATTTTTGGTAAGTTAATATGCCTAGCCTCGTGTGCCTTTCCTTCATTTCGCGTATCGCGTGAGTTATTTGTGAAATTACTGTCGTACTCGATTTATTTGAGTTATTTGCTTATTTTGAAATACTCTTCCTTGAAGTATCGTATGAGAGATGATAATCCAAATCCGAAAATAAGAATCCGAAAGAAGTACGTCTAAACGAAGTACCAATCAAATCCCGACTACCACATTAAGCCCTGATTAATTAGTTCACGAGCCACAAATATAAAATGTGTTGCCCTCCTTTCATGTCCAAATATACTTTTATGCTTTTATGTCTCAAAATGTGATTTGTGTTATACGCGTTCGACTTGAGATTTCAAATACTTGTCTAAATGATTCTTTGGGAACTATCACGTGAAATTAATAACACGTAATAACGTAAAGTGAAAACAGTTGTGCGGCGGAACCTTATGTACATTGTGGTTATGATATTTGGGATGGCATGGCCACCCGTTCTATGTTTGATATTTTACTCGGTTGCAATTAGCCCCGAGTTGCTCCCTGTACTCACCTCTCTGGCCGCAAGAGTCTTAGGGGGGTGCCGGCACTTAAGGTCTTGGATGCATGCGAGATGGTTGGTTCTATATTATTGGATTGGTTCGTTCCCCGCTACAACTAATTAACAAACATGGTTTTTCATGAACAAACGGAAATAAATTCTATATGAGATTTTCTCCCTAATTGGGACAATATTATGAGATTATCCCTAATCGGGACATATGGTGGTTTGAAAATATTTCTCTGGAATTATAAACGACAATTGGTTGAGAATATTTTACTATACGTGTTTTATTTGTCTACTTGGTTTTGAATAACTCTTCTTTAGGAATATTGTATGAAATTGGTATCCAAATCTAAATAACAATCCGAAAGACGAACATCTAAACTCTATTGTGAAATAATTTGAACATCTACGCTCCTTACACGATTCTATACTTTGAATGAAAATCGGTAATCAAGTAAAGTGGAAAGTTGTTGTGCGTGGGTTTGTGCCATATCCCTGATACGATACATTTCTGACATATTGTGTTGGTTACTGTTATGAGATTACGAGATTATGAGGCTCTGACCTCCTTTTGATTGAGTTATGGTTATGAGGCGCTATGACGCGACCTCCTGTTATTGAGTTATGATTATGTGGGTGCTTTTGCACATATGAGAAAGAGGTTGTGGATTGGATATGGTCACGCCCCGTATCAACTAGGTGTTAAAATGGATTTCTGGACTCGTTTCTTTTGGTCATGAGATAACTTGAGATTAAAGTAATATTGTGGATTGCTATCATCAGTGATTTCCCGAGATGGACCACATCTTCGGGACGGAACACAAAATTTGAGATCGTTACGAAGTCTGACACACCAAGTCAACGTGAACGCTTTTCCCGCGAGTGTTTGATATTTATTATTTACTAGCGAATTGGTTATTCCTGTTACATGCTTCATCATCTGTTTACGTGCTATGGGTGTTAGCTTACTCAGCCGTTTGCTGACTATTTTCTGTAAAAACTGCGTCGGCTTTTGCTATTTTAAAACCGCAGGTTGGCTATCGAGGTGGGGGAACGTTCACGACACTTTGGACAAGAAAGCTTGCTAGTTGGAAGATCACATAGTATATTATCTCACCTAAAAGTGTATTCCTTGATTTTCAAAATATTATCACTGTTTGTATTTATGGAAACTGTAAAAGTTATAATTTGAAGTTTTGCAATGTTATCGATGGTTGTACTAGCTGTGAACCGACGATCCTTATCCGTTCCCAATGAGGCTCATCACCTCGGGCGGAGACATCTCTTTCCAAATGTACGGTTAGGCCGACCGTATAATTTGGGGGGTGTTGCAGTGGGTATCAGAGCCGACGGTTCTAAGTTAGTACGACCCTTCGGTTTCAACTAAAAAGAGTTTTCAAAAATTAAAATGAATATAGGCGAAACTAAAACCGGTAATAAAATTGAACAAGCCGGGTTTGCGGGATAGCTTAAGTCCTTAGATGCCAGGTGTGCTGATTTGTGATTCTTGTTAGCTTGAGTTTCTAACTGCTGTTATGTGATCATTTGTTTTGTGTGTTATTTAGTTTCGTGTGCTGACACGATAAGTGATACGAATGACTTTAGAACCTTTCCGAGACTTAGCGACCCTAGCTTCGAGGACGAAGCTCTCTTTAAGGGGGGAAGGATGTAACACCCCGTATTTTTCTAGATATTTTGACGTATTTTTCGTAAAATTTAAACAAGTATTTTTGAATTATATGACTAGTAGGGGAGGTAATTGCAATTTTGAATAAAATTATATAGTTGTTGTTGGGGGTATATTTTGCCTTTTACGAAACTTGTAGTATTTGATACTTGTATTTTATCTTTATACTATACGTATTGTTATGTCGTATTTATACTCTACCTATACGTATATTATACTATACTTTACACTATATAATAATAATAATAATAATAATAATAATAATAATAATAATAATAATAATAATAATAATAATAATACTAATTATAATAATAGTAAAAGAAAAAAAAATGTTTTCTCTCACGTTTCCCCAACCCACCTGGCAAACTCCCACTCCCAACAAAATTCTCAACTCCCTAACTCCCTCTCTCTCTTCCTCCCCGTCACCTTCTCTTCTTCCCCTTCTTATAAACTCTTCTCCTTCTCTTCTTTCTTCGGCAACCATCACCAACATCAGCCACCACCTCCACCACAACCAACTCCCTCACCACCTCCTCTCCTCCCTCTCTGCCCCTCTGTTTCTGCCCAGCGAGAAACCCAGCAGCAGCGGCAGCGGCCATAGCCGCTGCCATCTCCGGCGAACCACCACCACCACAGGAACGCCATCGCCACCACCACCCTCTCCATTCTCTGATCTCACCCCGTCTATCTCTCTCCCTCTTTCTCTCTGTTTTACCGACAAGAAGGCAGCAGCAACAGCAGCGGCAATAGCCGCTGCCACCACCGGAGAGCCCGCCGGCAAATGGCCGCCAAGACCACTGCCACCCGTCTCTCTCTCTTTCCCTGCTCTCTTCCCCTCTCCACCTCACTTCCTTGCTCGACAGAGCCACTGAAGGATGAAACAACAGCAGAAACCGCAGCAGCAGCCAACAACGCCGCCGCCACCTCCACTTTTTCCGGCGACCCAAAGAGAGCTTCGAGCCCGCTCAAAACAGAGACACCCAGCCTCTTCCACCCATCCCCCTGGCCTCCTAGAGGTCCGATCAGGCCTGTAGAGGTCCAAGACAGAGCCAAGAACCACCGGAGAACAACCCCGTCGGCCACCATCACCGGCGCCACTTTCGGCGCTTCGACCCGCCTTGTTTCTTGACCGTTTCTTGCAAAATTTTACATGGGTGACGATTCCGTAGACGAGAACAAATTAGGACGTGCTTGGATTTTTGGTAAGTTAATATGCCTAGCCTCGTGTGCCTTTCCTTCATTTCGCGTATCGCGTGAGTTATTTAAGAAATTACTGTCGTACTCGATTTATTTGAGTTATTTGCTTATTTTGAAATACTCTTCCTTGAAGTATCGTATGAGAGATGATAATCCAAATCCGAAAATAAGAATCCGAAAGAAGTACGTCTAAACGAAGTACCAATCAAATCCCGACTACCACATTAAGCCCTGATTAATTAGTTCACGAGCCACAAATATAAAATGTGTTGCCCTCCTTTCATGTCCAAATATACTTTTATGCTTTTATGTCTCAAAATGTGATTTGTGTTATACGCGTTCGACTTGAGATTTCAAATACTTGTCTAAATGATTCTTTGGGAACTATCACGTGAAATTAATAACACGTAATAACGTAAAGTGAAAACAGTTGTGCGGCGGAACCTTATGTACATTGTGGTTATGATATTTGGGATGGCATGGCCACCCGTTCTATGTTTGATATTTTACTCGGTTGCAATTAGCCCCGAGTTGCTCCCTGTACTCACCTCTCTGGCCGCAAGAGTCTTAGGGGGGTGCCGGCACTTAAGGTCTTGGATGCATGCGAGATGGTTGGTTCTATATTATTGGATTGGTTCGTTCCCCGCTACAACTAATTAACAAACATGGTTTTTCATGAACAAACGGAAATAAATTCTATATGAGATTTTCTCCCTAATTGGGACAATATTATGAGATTATCCCTAATCGGGACATATGGTGGTTTGAAAATATTTCTCTGGAATTATAAACGACAATTGGTTGAGAATATTTTACTATACGTGTTTTATTTGTCTACTTGGTTTTGAATAACTCTTCTTTAGGAATATTGTATGAAATTGGTATCCAAATCTAAATAACAATCCGAAAGACGAACATCTAAACTCTATTGTGAAATAATTTGAACATCTACGCTCCTTACACGATTCTATACTTTGAATGAAAATCGGTAATCAAGTAAAGTGGAAAGTTGTTGTGCGTGGGTTTGTGCCATATCCCTGATACGATACATTTCTGACATATTGTGTTGGTTACTGTTATGAGATTACGAGATTATGAGGCTCTGACCTCCTTTTGATTGAGTTATGGTTATGAGGCGCTATGACGCGACCTCCTGTTATTGAGTTATGATTATGTGGGTGCTTTTGCACATATGAGAAAGAGGTTGTGGATTGGATATGGTCACGCCCCGTATCAACTAGGTGTTAAAATGGATTTCTGGACTCGTTTCTTTTGGTCATGAGATAACTTGAGATTAAAGTAATATTGTGGATTGCTATCATCAGTGATTTCCCGAGATGGACCACATCTTCGGGACGGAACACAAAATTTGAGATCGTTACGAAGTCTGACACACCAAGTCAACGTGAACGCTTTTCCCGCGAGTGTTTGATATTTATTATTTACTAGCGAATTGGTTATTCCTGTTACATGCTTCATCATCTGTTTACGTGCTATGGGTGTTAGCTTACTCAGCCGTTTGCTGACTATTTTCTGTAAAAACTGCGTCGGCTTTTGCTATTTTAAAACCGCAGGTTGGCTATCGAGGTGGGGGAACGTTCACGACACTTTGGACAAGAAAGCTTGCTAGTTGGAAGATCACATAGTATATTATCTCACCTAAAAGTGTATTCCTTGATTTTCAAAATATTATCACTGTTTGTATTTATGGAAACTGTAAAAGTTATAATTTGAAGTTTTGCAATGTTATCGATGGTTGTACTAGCTGTGAACCGACGATCCTTATCCGTTCCCAATGAGGCTCATCACCTCGGGCGGAGACATCTCTTTCCAAATGTACGGTTAGGCCGACCGTATAATTTGGGGGGTGTTGCATGTAGGGTTAGATTTTCGAGAAGTAGAAGAAGAAGAAATAACAGTAAAACCTAATTTACGTTTACTTATACCAAATTTTCCTCTTGTTTGCATACGATGAAGATTGGTAGTACGCATCTCTGAATTGACAGCATGGAATAGAGGTTGTGTTCTTGAAATGGGTAATACCCCGCCTTAACTAGTTTGTTGAGAGGAAGGTTCTGTTATGCTTGTGGGATCAGCAGGCTGTGCCCTGTCCACCGTGGCTGGGGTGGAAGGCGCCCAGCCTGCATTGGTAAGATCAATGACCAGAGTAGGTGCACCAAGAGGGACGGTACTAGCAGACTACAGACTCACCACAGCATGTACCTCGCTGCCGTGATGCTGATTCATCACTGATGACGGGTCAGAATATGATAATAGGGCAGAATTTGATGACGTGGCATGATGTAAAAAAACAGTAGAATATGATCCTATGGTGTTACAGCTTGTAGCAGGGGGAGAAGATGAGCAGTTATTAGAAGCAGAAAAATGGAATATGCACTCGTCATAAGTGACATTGCGAATAATATAAATGCAACTTGTTGTTTTTCAAGGATCAAATAGCTTTTATAATCATCTGCATATCCAATAAAAACACATTTTGGCTTTCGCATCTAATTCCGATTGATTATTATGAAAAGATACGGCACACATGTGCAACCAAAGATTTTCATGTGAGAATTATCAGGAACTTTACCAAATAATAATTCAAAGGGAGATTTATTCAATTATTTTTTCTTGGTAAACGATTTATCAATTAAACGACTGTCTTGACTGCATGATACCAAAAAAATTAGGTAAGGAGGCCTTTTTGAAACCGTTTTGCTGACGAGTTTGGGGGAAGGATTTTTGATGAGTGATACCGTTTTCACTCAAAATCCGTTGAAAAATTAAAGAGACATGTTCTTCCCCTCAATTCGATCTCAAGATACGAATAGGATGTTTGAGGAGTTTTTGAATTTGTAACCTGAAAGTACCAAAATAAGAAGCTGCCACAAATTTATTATGAAAGGGAAGATTCATGTATATTTCGAGAAATCGTCAACAAACAAGAAATAATATCGATAGCCATTATAGGATTGAGTGCTAGCACCCCCCCCCCCCAAACATCGCTATGCAATAAATTTAAAGGCTCAGTAGAGACAGATATATACTTAGAATAAGGAAAGTGATGTTTTTTCAAATAAGCAGTAATGAAACTGTGCGCAAGGAAATACTTCGGATTGATCCAAGTGTGCACCTCAAGTAGAGGATAAGAACACAGAGAGATATAGGGTGTGTGTAGGGAGAGGTTAAGCAATGGTAACTGTGAGAGAGAGACAGCTTAATGGTAGAGCTTCGGTAAGTCCAGAAGAACTCGTGTTGAACCAGTCTGTCACTCGTGTGTCGCAACAGAGGGTTAACGATCCTATATATAGTGGGGAAGTGAGGAAGTGACCGTTGTAAGGGGGTTAATGCACCATAAATAGCGGCTTAATGGTAGCCCCTGTAACGGCACGTTCGACTGTGTATATAGGAACCGTTAGGCATTTAACCGTACATACCGGAGACCGTTAAGAGGTCAAAATGGTTTTATAGTACTTGTCCATTAAGTCTATCAAAGCAGTTAAAAAGGGTCGCGCACGAGCTTAATTGTCGCATGCGCACGACAGGCCTTACCCTAGCCTCCAAAACACTAAGTCCCTCCAAGTCCCGTGTTGGTACGCGAGAGGGCCCTGTCCTGCAGCCCCCAAGCGAATAAGCAAAGGTAGTTATCCGGTGTACATGGAGCACAGCTAGGTTGCTAGATGGCTACCACGTGGTTGTGATCTGTCTGTCTGGAAAGCACCATCTACATTAGCCCCCTTTTGCGCGAATGTCATGCGCGCATCCGTTGTGCAGTCGCAAAAATCTGCCGTGCGTGGGCCCCACACGTATTGTTTTTAATATTGAATAAGATTCAAATTCCTATCCATCGGTCATATCCATGATTGCATAGGGTTTAGAGGCGCCGTTTGATTTCTGACGAAGCGTGGCCATTGTGAAGTTAATCGGACACCACCCACGGATTTTTGCCTATTTTCGAGGCAAGGATAACTCATAGTGATTTGATGGGTCGCTAATCTCGTCGGATATCGAAGTGTTGCTGACTCAGCAGACGTGAGCAGTCGCGACTTTTCAGTCTAAGGGCTATTTAAACCCTTTTGCTCCTCCAATCAGAACTTTTCCATTGTTGTTGCTTTTGAGTTTGTATGCATCGGAGAGAGAATCCTCAAAAAGAAGCATAAACCTTCGACCAGGTTCTTCATCAGATTGTCAACACATTCTCCTAGGCAGTTCAAGCGCTCCATCGTCAATAAGGTGAGTGATTAGCTGTTTGTTACTTTTGAAATCTGTAGTCAAATTTCGCAGATACTCTTCTCCCTTTTTTTTCCTTTCCTTTTGCATGTATTCGAATTATAATCTTTCGTTCTTGTGTCCACATCAATGGCTCTCAAGAAGTCAATCAAAGAAGCTGTCGAGGTGCTAGAGCTTCTCGGAATTTATGGTTCAAAGCCCCATATTTGGGGGGTGATGACTTTTACGTGGCCACTATTAAGGCCACCACTCTCTGAGCGTCTCCAATAGAATTCGCTCTACAACTTGTGTTCAGCCTGCGAGCTCTGACTGGGATGTAGCTAACACCCAAGACGTAGAAAGGCTTGGCATCGAAGCTGGCTTGTACGGCTTTACTGATATTCTTCCACAAGCTTTTATGGAAGGACTTGACTGGATGGAAGAATAGACGAAATTCATTCTTACTAATCACACGAGGGAGTTGAAGCACGCCAATATTTTTCACGCCGTCCGCGCCACAAAGGGGCTTCATGTTAGAGTTGATAATGTCATGCTTTAGACACTGTTTTCCATGTATTCCAAAAAGACGCACACCTTTCACTTTCCTAATTTTGAAGCAGCTCCCACCTTGGAAGCTACCGATGTTTTGCTGCATCTTACGAGTATGGGATTCGTTGATCCTTTGGCCGCTTTTACTGATCCGCAAGAGCTTCAACTGTTCGAGGATATGAAGGTCTGTATAGCAGATTTAAAGGAAGCTACTTCGCGGTGGAAACCAGGCGCGACTGCAACTATTAAGGAATTTGAATATGTGTCCTCTAGTCCGAAGAACAGCTGGTCGAAATGGGTGATGTATTTCTTCAAAGATATGTTAAACCACAAGTGGCTCGCGAGTGGAGAGACAAGGATCCAGAAGTTGTTATCAGTTTTGACGGTAAGGGGCTCGATTTTACCCTCTGTGGCTTTCTTTGTGTGTGGTTGTCGTGCTACCTGATAGATGGGTCCCCTTGCGATGGAGTCTTTACCCATGTACTAACACTTGGTATGAGACTGTCACTTGGACAGAAAGTAGCCTTAGGGCCTCTTGTATTAGGATCCTTGTATTATCGCCTAGATTTAGCTATGGAGCACGCCGAGCACTCACAGGGGAGAGTTGACGTCACCACTTTTGTTAATAGTGCATTTTTATCTATGTGAGTTTTCGAAAGATGGCCTGGGTATGCCCAAGACCCTGTTGACGTGGAATTATGGAATGCGCCTAATGCCAAAATACTTTATCTTTCTCCTCGATCATGGCGTTGGTAAACAACAAAATCTCCCAACGCGCTTTTGCTCTTATATGAGACGACGCTCGTTATTTCAATCCTCGGCCGTATGTTACTCGTATGGAAGACAAAAACATTGATTTGTGGGAGGATTTCTACCCTGAGGAAGACCGCGAGCTCATCAATAAGCATATAACTAAAGGGGATCGGGTCTATAGTAGATTCGTTAACTGGGTCCAAAGGGGGTATCTAACCGCTCTGCCCGAAAATGTGCCTGGTCGCGATACTTCCAGCTATGAACAGCACACCGTTTTTTACGATCCTCTTCGTGTGAGCCCCCTGTTCGGGTATGATGGTGTCCCTCCTCCATTGTGGCCCGACTCCATTGTCAAATGTTGTTATGATAGTGTCATCTTCGATCGAAGTACCTCCCTTCTTCTTGCTGAGCTCCCTTTGATTCAACCATCACGCAGTAGGAGGGGTAAAAATACTCCTAGTTGGGTTAACTTCTGGAATTTCCAAACCCATCGTCTCATCAATTTTCAAAATAGTCCTGATCATGCTCCTTTCCACCATAGCAAGGCACAAGCCCCCTCAACAAAGGAGTATCGATTTAAGACAACCCGGAGTCGAGATGATTCCTGGTATCGCTTTTACTCATTGCTGGCTAAAGATCGGCAACTGTGTGCTCAATTTGTTCTCGAAGAAAATATTAACGTTATTAAGCAAAAATCATTTACAGCCAAGGTTAAGTATGTGGATTCCTTCATCCAGGTATGCCCGCGCCTCCTTCCCTTGTCTTCGTGTTTTCACGTGATACTCTTGACTTTCCCTTTATTTGTATCAGTGTTTTCTGAGGCGCTTCGCCTCTGGAGATCGTAGCGTTAGTTTTATCGACCGCTTGCGCGAGGAGAAGGCAATCCTAAACAAGTCCTCCGTACCTGACAGTCGTATTGACCCGGCCAGGCCTATGACTCCTGAAGTCCAGCAGCTGGTTTCTGATGCATTAGAGGCCTTTCTGGCTTCAATTGACGACAGCTCAACGAGAAAGAGAACTGGTGACAAAAAACCTGAAGCTAGCGACATAGTTACTCAGCAATCAAAGCGTTCTCGAATGGAAGTCACCAAGCAAACTGCTGTCAATCCGCTTTTTAAGAGGAGAGGTACTACTCATTTCTTTCTTTTTCTTAGAGCCGATTCCTTCATGAGCCCTGAATTATTTTTCTTATCCTGCCGCAGGGATAACTCTGATGAGGAAGAGACGGTAGAATTACCTCTCGTTTCTGATGCAGTTTCTGTTGAGCGGACTTTACTGGAGAGAATTCCCATGGTTGAAAAAGACCAAAGAAAAGAATATGATGCTTCTCCTGTCACCCCAGCAATACACATTTCCTCATATGAAGAAGATACTGGGCGGGAAGCAGGTGCGACGGTTGTGGAAGATGCGCTCCTTTGTATAATAGGGCGTTGAGCAAATTTGCCTTATGTCGTACTCCATTAATTTTGCGGCCACCTGGCGGTTGACAAAAGTAATTCCATTGTCGGACAGGATGGTGTTAGGGATACCAAATCGATGGATGATGTTTCCCTGCATGAATTTGACCACGACAGCCGCATTTGCTTTCTTGAGAGGGATTGCCTCAACCCACTTTGAAATACCCCGTTTTGTGGATACGGGTATTTTATGATATTACTATGAATATTGGGTGTTAATATAATATTATTATAAGTATTGGGTATTAGCTTTTATTATTTGGGAGTTAGTTTTATTATAATTAAAGGCTTGGGAGTTTTATGTCTTTTACTAAAATTATTTAGTGCCTTTTTATTAAACTAGGGGGTTGTGTGTGTCTTTTAACTAGAACCTTGGGGGGGGAGGAAATTGTCTTTAGGCCAAAACTTTATCATCTTTTTCCTTGCATGGCCAAATATCTCTCTTCCTAATTTTTCTCTCATCACCAAATTTTTGCCATGAATGGTCGAATCTCTCTTTTCTCTCTTTCTTTGATTTTATTTCCTTGTTTGAATCAAACTCAGTCTTAATTAGATACTGATTAGATACTAATTGGTCAAAGATCTAAACTTTAGCAACAAGAAACATAATTTGTCCCATATTAGTGTCCTAATTCAAAATGTATGTCAATTTGGAAACAATCCTAGTTTTCCATAAACTCTTACCCTCAAAGCGTATATAAACCCACCTCCATCTCATAATTTTATTCACACCAAATCAAAGAGCTCTCTGAAACTCTCAAATCTCTCTCTCTCTCTCTCTCTCTCTCTCTCTCTCTCTCTCTCTCTATCTCTCTCTCTCCTCTACCCGTCCGCCATCGCTCCCTAGCCGCCACCGCTCCCTAGCCGCCGCCGCCACCACCGTGCCCCGCCTCTTTGTTTTCTGATTCTTTTCCGGTAATTCTCAAACCGTTATCTTATTACCATATTCTTCTTTAATCTTATGTTGTGTTGGGATTATGCATGTTCATAGTCAAAGAAGAAATCCCAGATGTGGAAGGGATGTTTTTAGTAAGGGGCAGTAACTTAATAAAAGATGGGAGTTCATTTAGCATTAAACCTAGATTGTTTACGGAGTTAACTAGATGTGTTGAAGGATGAGTTGTGAGATAATCCATGATTCCCGTATGCGTATTATGAGCGGAGTTGAAAACTTAAAACGAGCATATCTTTTGACTCAGAAATCGAAATTCGGCTCCGTTTGAGTCGAAACTTATTTTTCAGAGTGCTTCAGATCTATTAGGATCACTTTTGAGTCATGATCTGTTTAGTAAGGCAGAGTAATAAATTAGTGGAGTTATGTTAGGTTATGTGCATATTAGATTATTGGATTTTGGGGCAAGGTTTTGAGCTGTGTTTTGGAGTATGAACTAAGGGGTGAACTAGATACTCGAGTAGGCACTGTCTATCTGTTTTAGTATTTTATTTTGATTAGGATATTATAAATTTGTAGGCAACGGATTCTCAAACGAAGGATACGTCAAATATTACGACTAATTTACTGTGATTGCTATTTGTTGAGGTAAGTAAACATGCCAGGCTTAGCACCCATATCTTCTTTTGTGTCTAAACTGTGTTTTGTAATTTATTGTCTCAAAATGAAGTATCTGCTTTAAATGTTTATTTTAGCATCTTGTTGGTTTTACAAAAGTGACGATGTCACAACTATCACATGAAGAATTAATAATACGTAATGACGTGAAGTGGAATAGTTGTACCGGGGACCGTTATTATGGTTTGATCGTTGTTGGCTACGGTCTCTAGACCCGTTTATTTGGTTTACTCGGTTGCAAGTCCACGAGCTTTGCTCCATGTACTTACCCCTCTGGCCGCGAGAAGTCTTAGGGGGGTGTCGACACTTATGGTCTTAGTAGTGTGTGATGGTAGATCTTTCCCGTGTCAACGGGAAAAATATGGATTTCTAAGAATAGATCTTTAATGTTTAAATCTGAAAGTCACGTTTGGACATTGGAAAGGATTTGTGAATGTTTTCCCACAAGGAAGTGATAAAAGGAAAATATTTGTGAATTCTTATTTCATACTCTTACTCGAATTCTTTATTCTTCAAACTCGTGTGTCGTTTTGAACTGCATCATAATATCTTTACATGCTTGGGTGTTGCTTACTCAGTATTTTCCGCTGACTTTGGGAACTGTGTTGTTTCTTTTTGTTTCTGCACCACAGGACTAGATGGATGCATGGGTTCATTCGGGAGCGCGAATCATCACCTTAGTAATTTAAATTTCACGTTTAGACTCATTTCATTTAGTAGTTTTGAGTTTCAGTTTGAATAATGCCCATATTTGTGGCAAGACAAGTTTTAAAGTTTTAATAAATTATCAGAGCCAGTTGGTATCAGAGCCAGGTTATCCAAAAACAATATTTAAAACCTGTAGGGGAATTTAAAATGGACATAGGAAAATAATTTAAAATTTGACAAGTCGTTGGGAATTTGGGTAGTTTTGGATAGGACTATTATGTGTTTAAGTCTTTAGAAAAAAGGTTAGTGAGCTAGTACCCCAACCCACTCTTTCCTAGCTAAAAAACTTTGACCTACCCGATTAGCTAAGTATTTGAGTTTGAGATTTTCATTGGAGTTTGAGCTAAGTATCTATTGATTGGGTAATCAGAAAGTTGGGAATTGTTTCAAAAATATTGTGTGATCAAAAATTTTAAGTCTTCGGAGTATGCAATTTCATAAGGGTAGTCGTGGTAAACTTTGTGGAGTAAATTTCTTATGGAGTTATTTTCGTTTGTAGATGACTGAACTAAGAAAATCGCAAGGAAGCTTTTTTTGCCAGTTAAGAACCACCCAATTGTTACTCTTTGGACGGAAGACGAGAATCTACCAGCCTTTCGTGATCACGTGCTTTAGTATTGTGAGGATAAGTTTAATGCGTTGGAGTTTACTCGATATCGGAATCTTGCTTTCCAAGCATACTACATGGTGAAGGCTCTACCTATGGGGCCCATATTTACGGACATTATCGCCAAGTATAGCAATATTATGGCTAGATTAAATAGATTGAACTACGAAGACTACTTCTATCAGATGAATGGATGGTGATTGCCGACCTTATGAGCAAATTGTTGATGGAGTATCATAGGAAATGGCAAAGGACCAAAGTGATCGAAATAGATTCTAATGAAGATGATGAGATTTGGGAACATCCTAGCGAGAACATTGCGATTGAGGAAGACCCTTATTGATAATTATGAGCTCGAGGATAACCCTAGTGAAGACATGGAATCGAAAACAATTGTGAATAACTACGAGAAGTAGACATATTAGGCTCCCTTGATTTCTTAGACTTTTAGTGCTTTTTGAAGTTCTAGTTGGGAATAAGGCCATGGGGCTAAACGATGTATTCTTAGAATGATTTTTTTACATAGCCACTTTCGGGCTAAGAGATGATTTATTAGTAAGTTGCGTAGGTTAAATTTTACTTTCTTGATGAAGGATAATACTTATGTTTTGAGGATACCTTTGGTCATATAGTGAGCTTTCGTCTTATTGAGTTGAAGTATGGTTTGAAGTTGATGTTGTATTGAAGTTAGAACGCGAGACATTTGATTTTGGTAGAGTTTGAATATGTACAACATATGGTAATTGGTGAAGTAGACATGTTTAAGTGTTGAATTATTTTTCTCTGAATGTTTCCTAGGTAGTAGACATGTTCAGGAGCATGCCATAAAAGTTTCAATCCCAATAAGTTCTGGATACTTAGATACGAATTTCCAAAGTTCATTGTGCAAGTAGGAGAATTGCATAGTGACCATCTGTAGTATTTTTTATTTTACCTCTCTTTCAAATCTTGGATGGATCTAAAAATATTTATGGTTGTGATTAGACACATAGTTCTATATCTAATTGAAATCTTAGACCATTTTGAGGAAGTTGAAGTCAGTCTATGACTTGATAAAGTTGAAGTTCATGTTCTGGTGGTTTATAACAGCAGCTGTGCTATTCTCTGCATAACTTGAGTCCTATAAATTATTTTGAGTTGATTCTTTTTTATTATGAAAGTAGTCTCAGAGAAGTCGATCCACACAAAATTTGATAATTTTGCTTACCCGTTTGATCACTTTTCTAATTTTCAAAGGAGCATGAGAAATAAGATGTTTTCAGTCTATGTGAAAATTTCATGTGTAGTTAATTGTATGATGATTAATGTATTATATTACTTGCTTAGGTTATCATTAGGTGCCATATATTTCATTTCAATTGTACTCCATGATACTTTATCAATGATACAATATGTTGTACGGTAGGGATTTCGACTAATAAACCACCCATACAACATTAAAACTAGTCTTTGCACAAAGAAGGATAGAACTTCTAACCTAGTCGAACCCAACGAGTGAGGATCCAAAATAATTTTTGTAGTTAAGCAAATACATTCAAGCAAAGTTCGTATGAATGGGCAAAAGGGATAAATGACCTCATATCAAGGAATTGTGAAGTACTAGCGTGTTGTGTTGGTTACGGGTTTACAAGAACATTAGAGCAAGGTGTACGTATACTATGACAAGACGAATGTGTTTGACAGATGTTCGGGACGTGATTTTAAATTTTTAGGTTTTAGATACTTCTTAGCCAGTTTGTCGAAGTTTATACTTTTGGATGTTTATATGGAATCCTATTGTTTTTGAGTTGGCTACTTTAAAGATTTCGACATATTAATTTGTTATGAAGATAGCTTAAGAGTTTTAAGGTGTTGGGAAATACGAAAGTACTAACATTATACTTGGAGTTCTATTGAACACTAAAACACCTGGGGAGTTTAATTTTCCTTCATTGGCGACAGTTTGTCACAAACATCTCATTTAGAGTCTTGTCTTCAGGGATTTGGTTTTGAGCGTTTTATCATTCATGCCTGACGTAGATTTAGGCTTCAGAGTTTCATTGTTTCAAAACCAGTTTTTGGATCTTAATACTTTGCTTAAAAGTTTTTCCTCCAAAATGATGTTGTTTCTTATGAACGTTGCGAAATTCTGAGGAAAATTCTTAGTTGGCAACTGTTAAGGGTGTAACTGTTTGGAAGTCAGCCTTAGAATACCCTTATAATAAAATAATCCTTATGTTATGTCTAATAAGAGTATCCTTTAACTCTAGTCGATTTGGCCGTCAACCTAGTGAATCCAACAGCTGAGAAATTTCAGCTAAGCCACCCGACAAAAACACCTTTCCTGGAGGGCATGTCAAATTGGGAATTTATCGGAGAAGTATTCTATAGGTTTGAACATCGGGTTTTCACTTTTGTTGGAAGATGGGTATACAGCAACGTCTTGGTTCAGAGTCATTGCATTGTGGAGTCTTTACCTGATGAGCAACCTTGGAATACAATTAAGAAACAGTATAATGATTTGGTTGATGAGGGGGGATGGTACCTTCCTAACTAAAGGTATATACATCAAGGTCAATGGATGATAACGACGCACTTCATGAAGTATACATTGTTGTTAGCTCACAAGCTTTGGTAGGAACCTATGGAGGACCCAGAAGAAGTGATAGACTAAACAGTTAGCATGAACAATAGCAGTTTCCCGCCCACGCTCGCCTGGAAAGCGTTTTGAGAATCGTGTCTTTTGGTTTCATCAAATATTATAATTTATTTTAGAACCCACCTCGAAGTTGTAAGGATAATGATATTTTGAGATTCTAATTGGAATATTCCATCAAACATTATTGGAGTTTCTCTTTTTGGTTGGAGCATTATTACCTAGTCTTGATGGACCACGTTGCTTCACTAATGCTTTTGGTTGTCCTTACCTTGACTCATGGATTTCCGCGACCACTGGGGCCTCTGCATCTGCAACCTCCTCAAGGTCCACGATCGAAATCATGGCTATTTCCTTCCCCTTAGGCTCCTTCTGTGCATGAGACGACAAAGGGTTGATACGTTCGTCTTTGAACGACTCATCAACGACTAGATGCCCTTCCTTAATTTGCATATCCATCAACCACCTGATCTTTTTGCACTCTCTTGTGGGGTGCATGACCTGTCCGTGTCATTCGCACCACCTGGGGTCTCGCAGCTACTTCCCTGTGGGCCTATGCTCTAGCGCAGGAAAAATTCCGTCCGTCCGCCATCTTTTGCAGAGAGTTATGGCATCGTCAATTGAGCATGGTAAGGGTGGCACCTCCTTCAGTGTGGATCGCTGCTGCTTGCGGGGGGATGACACTGTATGCACGTCAATATCTTTCCCTCGCTTGTAATTGAATTTCCAATCTTGAAGCCAGACCCGGCAGGTGCGCGATCATGGACGTTCCTCTTCTTCATCCTATCCACCAAGGGCTCGATGTTCCTGGTACAGTCAATCAACTTTGAAAACTTAGGCATATTCAAATTGATTAGCATACCTTTGTATTCTTCAAGCATGCCCTGAAGGCATATTTCAACCAGTCGGCTTTCCAAGACATCGTCGACGCACTCCAAGGACTTGGCCCTGAACTTCTTGATGAAGACAACCCCTTCCTCGTCGTGGCCCTGGTGCATGAGGGAGAGGTGGATAGTGGTGACTTTCTCTTCTACCTGGAAGAAGTTGGTGTAGAATTTCTTCACCATGTCTTCCCATGTCTTGACAGATCCTGCTTCCACGGTCCTGTACCATTTGTATGCTACAGCCCCCAAAGACTTGGGGAATTCGGGCATCAACAGTCTGGTGTCAACTCCATGTGGGCCTATCATGTCAACGAATCGCATCACGTGTTCATGCGCATTCCCACTGACTTCATCGAATTTCTCTCACTTGGGTGCCTTATACCCGACAGGGTTTGGCATTAATTAAATGTTCCGCGGAATGGGAGGCGCGCTTTCAACCTTCGGGATGACAGTTTCTACGAAGCTCTGGTTCGCGATGATGTTGTCTATCCGTTGTTCCAAAGCTGCGAAGCCCAGGATGTAGGGCATGCTTGGATCATAGGGAGGTGGTGGCGGGGGCGCATGGCTCCCTAAAGCTCCACTTGAATGAAAACGCAATGCAGAGTACGGAATAGGGTTTCATGCCGTCATTAGGGACGAAGTCAACGGGAGCCCCAGCGTCTGGAGCACACGAACACTGGAAGGAGAGGATTGGGCGACAGACGTGTGTACTACGGCTGTAGTCGCTGCCCCTGGTGGAGGCAGCTGGGCTGTCTGTGGAGGGACTGAAGCCCCTGGAACAGTGTTTTGGGAAAATCTCCCCAGGATCGCCATGATTTGGGCGATCTGGGTAGACTGAGCCTGCATAATCTGGGCTTGACTCAGGATTGTGGCTTGGAATGCCTCCAGAGAGGGTCCATTGCCAGTAGTTGTTTGAGCACGAGCATTGGTGTTAAGTGATCCTTCTTCCCTTGAGGTCTCCTCGTTGGAAGGGGACCGATCACCGTCACGAATGTTTCCGTCAAAAGACATTTTTGTAGGTTTAAAAGAATTTAAGCTCTGAAAGTGGGTGGTTCACGTCGTGTTCACCAAATTGTGCGCAAGGAAATACTTCGGAGAGATCCAAGTGTGCACCTCAAGTAGAGAATAAGAACACAGAGATATAAAGGGGGTGTGTAGGGAGAGGGTAAGCAATGGTAACTGAGAGGAAGAGAGAGAAAACTTAATGCAGAGCTTCGGTAAGTCCAGAAGAACTCGTGTTGAACCACTCTGTCACTCGTGTGTCGCAACGGAGCGTAAACAATCCTATATATAGTGGAGAAGTGACCGTTGTAAGGGGGTTAATGCACCATAAATGGCGGCTTAATGGTAACCCCTGTAATGGCACGTTCGACCGTGTATATAGGAACCGTAAGGCACCTGACCGTACATACCGGAGACCGTTATCAGGTCAAGCTGGGTTTAAGTCTCTCAAAGCAGTTAGAAAGGGTCGCGCGCGAGCTTGGTTGTAGCATGCGCGCGACGGGCCTATACCCTAGCCTCCAAACCACTAAGTCCCTACAAGTCTCGTGTTGGTACGCGAGAGGGCCCTGTCCTGCAGCCCCCACGCAGATAAGCAAAGGTATTTATCCGGTGTACATGGAGCACAGCTTGGTGTGCTAGATGGCTGCCACGTGGCTGTGATTTGTCTGTCTGGAAAGCATCATCTACAGACACATAGAGGCAGAATCGAAATTAGAACTTCCCAATTTGGGAATTATTTCTTGTAAAATGTGATCAGATGGTGCCCTAGACGGTCATGCCAAATTTCTGAAGTATGGTTGCGGAGATTTCTAAAAAGGGGAAGAATGAATGTGGTAAAGCCCCTTTTTACTCAGCCCTTGGTAGAGTTTTTTGCTCGTTGCTATGTCTTGGATTGAAAAAGAGGTAGAATCGAATATAAATCGACATTTGTGATATGTGCACAGCTTGTGAACTTATAGTAAATTTGTACTTAATTTAGGAACGTGCAATACATCATTTAGAGAAAAATTATGAGATGAAAGCAAAGAAATACCAAAATTATGAATAGGCAGTGTTTGCCTATTTTCCACAGCAACAGTTTCATGTACAACATAAGAATCATAAGAGTTCAACGTTCCGAGTTCATTTGTCATGTAGTTTTTGGATCCGGTACCGGACAACCAGTAATTAGCCGCATGATTGAAATATTGAGCAGTAGCAGTTATGGCACTGAGTTGATTAGAGCGCATACGCCCTTCATACGAGTAACCCATATGGTGAATGCAATCGAGAGCAGTGTGGTATTCCTCGCCACAAATTTAGAATATAACATATCCATTTCTACTATTAAAGCCAGAATTAAAACCATAAGTACGACCACGGTAGGAATCAGATCTGCCACCTCTAGGGTGACCAATACGAGCATACAAAATACAATTTCTAGGATCAAAACCAACATTATGCCTACCACCCATATCGTATCCATAACCGGTATTTTTACCACGATTATAATGTCCATTTCTACCATTTCCTCTGCCTCTTCCCTGTATTAGAATAATTACCAAAAGTATGTTGTTGGGGATTTCCAGTAGTGACAAAATTGAAGGCAGTAACATAGTTTTTTAGTAAAACTATTTTGAGAATATAACATATGTTCCTCTGATTTTAACACCGCATGAAGATCTTCAAGTGAGAAAGGATCCGAACGAGTTCGAATAGATGTTCGAAACGGATTATATTATGCAGGTAGTCCCTTAGGGGCAAATAAATGCATATCCTCGTCCTCAACAATGACTTTAGCAACAACAAGTTTGTCCCTAATATTCTTTATTTTTTGCATAGAAACGTCCATGGAATCTGAGTTTCTCTTAACAGATCGTAACTCATCTTTTAATTGCAGAATGTTAGCTCTTGTGAGGTAGGAATACGTAGCAAAATCCAAATAGCACGAGATGTAGTCTGACCTACCACCAGTGAGAGAGTCTCTTAACTCGTCTTTCATTCAGAAGGGTCACAAGTGCTAATCCTGAGCTTGCCAAGCTACATAAGCCAGATTCACCGTGAGTTAAGCACAGTCATCGGCGGCAGTTCCGGATCTGGGTAAGAATTGTGTAGGACATGGGTTTGACCCATCAACATAGCCGAACAAAGATTGAGTCTTCAAGAGGGTAGTGATTTGGTATTTCCAAATCACGAAATTAGATCCGTCCAGTTTAAAGGGGATCAAGTTATGAACATTCGGGAGACGATTTAGTGGGTTCTGAGAGACACCGGAGTTCGCAGCTGTGACTAACTGCGTTTGAGTGCCACCGGATATAATCGGAGTTACAGAGTAGCTCTGATACCATGAAAGTTAGGGTTTCATCTCAATAGAGAAGAGCGGCACAGAGAACAGAGAGAGAGGCAGAGAGTAATGTGAGAAGTATTTCTCTCAGTGAATACGTACTGAATACAAAGGGACTTAAACAGTATATACAATTTGTTATAGACCGTAGATTAATCTACCCTAGATCTAACGGTCTGTAGCATAGAGAGGTTACTAATAGTGTTGTAAGCCTTGAAGTTTGCTTATAGTTTCAGTTGAGTCCTTGACAGTGGGCTTGAGCTTGTACTTTAGGCTTTTATCTAGTGTTGGGCTTGAACCTTGGATTGTTACTGTTAATACGTTCTATATAGACATAACAGTTTAGGTTGCAATTAAAAAGTTGTGTCCATAGTATAAATGAAGCATAAAGTATCCCGTTGAGTTGAATATAAATTTACTCATTTTTCTCTCAACTTCATATCAGGACTCGCATGCATGCATTTAAACAATTTTTTGTTACTTGACTCCACGTCTATGATAGCTCACCTCACAGTTATCAAATGGGTCGTGCATACCATTCCACCAAAATGATAATATTCAGAATCAATCCGTTCAATCATTATCACATGGTTGAGATTTCATTCCATTCCCTCCCTTATAAAAACAAGCTAAATGTTTCTCAACTAGACAACGCAACTTATTCTTTCGAATCCCAAACCAACAAGAAAAGCTCCAATTCTCTTTCATTTGCCAAAATGGCCAGAGCAGCTTTAGTAGCAATAACCCTTGGGATGATCTTTCTCAACTTCACTGGACTCTGTCAGGGCCAATTGCGGTTTGGTTACTACAATGGAAAATGTAACGGCGCAGACGTTGAGGGTATTGTAAAAGGTGTCATTGAGGAATCGGCTATGAAAGACCCGACTCTTGTTGCTGCCTTCCTTCGCATGCAGTTCCACGATTGTTTCGTCAATGTAAGGAGATAAACTAGCCTTTTTCGTCGATTATTACTCTTCTTTAAAATGTTTTAACTCTTCCTTGTGGGTTAGGGTTGTGACGCTTCAATACTGCTAGACGGGAACAAAAGTGAGAAAACTGCACCTCCAAATTTCAGCGTACGAGGGTATGAAGTGATTGATGCCGCAAAAGCTGCTCTAGAACAAAAGTGCCCCGGTGTTGTTTCCTGCGCCGATATTATCATTATGGCTACTAGAGACGCAGTGGCAACAGTTAGTAGATATGTTTTACTACGTACACACGATATAAGTTATTATCTATGCGCAAAATTTGGCTTAATTACTTTAAGTGCATGCAGAGTCAAGGAGGGAGATACAGTGTAGAGACAGGACGACGTGACGGTACTGTATCGCGTGCGAGTAACGTAAATCTGCCAGGTTCTTCAATATCGGTGTCTGATTCTATAAAGCTATTTGCCAAGAACGGACTTAGTTCGACCGACATGGTTTATCTTCTCGGTAAATATTACCACCTTAAATTCCACAAAGAATCTGTTTGCGAACACCAGTGTGTTTCTGTTGTTCCGAACTAGTAACACTTTTTTTGGATCACAGGTGGTCACACTGTTGGTGTTACACATTGTGTATTCGTCCAAGATCGCTTGTACAACTTCCGCAAAACTGGAAGGCCTGATCCATCAATGGACATGTTCTTGCTAAATAGTTTGAGGTCCAAGTGTCCCCAAAATGGAAATTCTAACAGCAGCATTGATCTTGATCAAGGTTTTGGTAGCGCATTAACTGTTGACAATTCTTACTACAAGCAAATTCTGTTCAGGCGGGGAATTCTGGAAATCGACCAAGCAATGGCTTTCGATCCCCAAACCACTGGTGATGTCGAAAACGCATCTATGGAGTCTGATTTTACGTTCAAATTTGGCGAGGCTCTGGTTAAGTTAGGTGGTGTCGGAGTGCTCACTGGCTCTGAGGGCGAGATACGACAATCTTGTAGGGCTGTAAACAAAAACTAATTGTCCCAGTATTTTTGTTCATCGTTACCCGCGTTGATTTCGTTTGTATTTCACTTCTCTTAAATCAATTTCTTGTGTTTTATTCATTGATTTAATTTAACATTTCTTATTTACCAAGTTCTCTACAATTTTCTTGGTTGGGTGAATTTTCTCGTATCTAGTGACCTTAAAAAACCTCCCGCTTGTTGCATTGAATTGATTGTGTTGTTTCTTTAGACAAGATTACGTTTGTTACATAAGTGCTAAAATATAACAAAATTTTCAACTTAATCATTGTTACTTTTTTTCGGAAGATTCGTCGTCAATATTCTGTTTGCAGTTCGACCAATCTTGTGCTTAAAAGATAAAATCCCTTAATATTGAAATCATGACTGGTAATCTCGTGTTAAGGCATCTTGAATCGAGTTTTTATATATTTAATCAATAATTCGTTTGATTTTGTTGATTAGCATTTCGAGGAAATGTCAGTCTACAAAATCATAGTGTCGGTGTGTCAAAATCATTAGAATTTTTCCACACCGCTATTGTGCATATTATGAAAACTTAACCAATTGTCACCTGGAGGGGGGGGGGGGGGGGGGGGGGGGGGGGGTGAAGTGGGACCGAGAATAAAAGCACTAGAGAAAAATGTGTAATTGTAGAATAATTTATTTTTAGAGCGTCTATGTATAATTATTATTTAATATACAAAAGTAACAAAGTGCTAATATTGAACTACAACATGACATGTGTTATTTGTGCGTGGTAGTTCATTTTCCCACCACGTGGCTGAACAAGAGTCGCACGATCGGAACTGCACATCCACCATACAGATCTGAACTGCAACAAATCCAAACCCTTGATATTTGGTACGCTTAAAAAGTTGCATGATCATTTGGCGTTCTACCAATAGAAAACATCCAAGCGGTCATTTGACTAGGCTTTAAATCCCACATCGTTACTTCATATTCAGTAAATAAATTTATGATTTGAATAATAAAGGTATGACCACAATTGAGCTATTAATGTCTATAGTATTATGGTACATGTGCCACACATTTGTTAGAACATGACCCAATTTGAAAAGAAATTTTAATTGAACTGTTGTGAGCAATAAACCGAAAATTTTCCTTTCAATAAATAAATAAACTGTAAATATTAAATAGAAAGTGATATATCTAAGCAACTGTAGGAACATCCCCCCATATTATAAATTAGCTGATATGACCACGATTGAGTTATCAATGTATATGGTATTATGGAGTTATTAATATCTACGGTATTATGCACGTCTGCCGTCATTCTCTTGGACTTATAATTTATCAACAGGGCACAATATTTTTTTTTAATAGCATTGAAAAATTGAAAATAACTTTTAAAATGAACCTTTCTGAGCAATAAATTATTTTTTTATCAAACATCTTTATTTTTTATTCAAAAAAATTATCAGGCATCCAACCCCTAACAACCGTGGGGGACAAATCTCCACCCACTACCAAGCAACAAAATACTCTTATGGAGATCGATAAAATAAAATGATCAGTCTATCCTGCCTTTACAAACTGATAATCTAAGAAGGAAGCTCACTTATGAAGCTGAAGCCAACAAAAGAGGAGTAAGAATGGCCAAATTCTGCCCAATAGTTAGCCACCATGTTTCCATGTCTATGGGAATGTCTGATATGAGCACCAAACAGAAAGCCCCTGCAATCCTGCACCAGCGAACAAATTTGCCATGGAATCAAAAAATCTGCCCTGATACTGCATGGACCACCAAAAGAGAATCACCATGTACCCAATCAAAAGAGAATCACCATTGAAAAACATGCGCCTCTGACTCCAAAGATGAAACTGGGTCAAACCTTCAAGCGAAAACCGCGATTGCGTGACCATCATGGTCTCTAAACATACAACCACCGGCACCTTAACCATGGAACATGGAGCCATCAAAATGAAAATCCACCACACGAGTGACGAGACTATCTAATCCAGGACCCTCTCCTCACCGAAGGCGAAGAAAAGGCAGGACTGTGCCACTGTAATCTGATCCAACATATATACCATGCTCTCGAGATGGAGAGAAAGGCGAAAGAAGCTCCCTCAACCACCTCAAGAATCTACCAATAATCGTATCTGCCGCCATGGGGAAATGATAAAAATAGCTGCATTTCTCGACCTCCACGACTCCAAATTCACCAAAGAAGGAGTGACAGTGCTTAAGAAATGAATTAGGGAGGAACAACCTGGAAATCCTAACCAATGCATTAGAAGCCCATGTACCGAAGGATGTGTCAACGATTCCCCCAAGGGGAGAAAAACCTCAAAAACGTACTAGGATTAATCGTGTTGTAGATAACAGATGAGCTAATGACTCCTCTGTCTAAAAATAGAAAAAATACTGTGGCACCAACGAAACCCCTAAAAGGCAAATTCGCTCTTCAGTTGGAAGAGGTCTAAAATGAAGCAGTACATAAAACCACAATTGTTAGTTGGTTCCTTGAATGGAGCCAAAGGCGGTAAATCAAAAGGAAACAAATTTGTTTCCAAATTGGAGGCAAAGTTGTTTCCAAATTGGTTTAGGAAACATTATGGGGTTTTTCTAGCGGACTTGGAATATCTTGGCAGTATATAAAGACATGGTGCCTTTTGGTTAGTGTAAAAAACATACGGAATTAATACAGAAACTTGAGAACTTCTTTTGTGTGTGTCTCGGGTAGGTGTTTCGGGTGGTCGTCGTGGCCACAACGCTCACGACGTGCATTGTAATCGGGTTCTCTTCTTAATAAAATATCGGGTTCTGGTCGTGGAGGTAGCTAGCGGGTTCGTTCCGAATTTTTTAGTGAACCACGTTAAATATATGTCTCGTTCTTGTTTTGATTTATATCGTTCTTGCTCGAATACCCTCAGGTTATAATAAACTGGTAACAGGTGAAACGACCCGGGATCTCGGTTCAGGGTTAACGCGACAATCGATAACCAAAAGTAGATTATTAACTATTAAATTTACATTTCGGTTAAAGTACATAACAAAATTTCGATAATAAGTACAATCTGAAACAAATTGTGTGTGATCTACTAAGTGATCTGACTTAAGCTAAACTTCTTCGTCTCGATCCGCTTTCCCGTTCCCCAAACTAGATTGACGACCTGCAGTTTTAAAATGGCAAAATCCGACGCAGTTTTGAAGAAATGATCAGTAAAAACTGAGTAAATACATACTACGACATGTAAAGCAACGAGTGGTACGGAAGCATGAGTTGAAACAAATCAGAATGTTTAAACAGTAAAACTATCATGTTGGAGAATTCGGAACATCTGGAAGTAACCGAGTAACAAAAACCTATCAATTTAATAACATTGAGAAACCACGAGTAGTTGGTAACATATCCAGGGTAAACAAGTCCATTTAAGAGAATAACTTAGTTCATGAGTAGCCAAAGCATTTCAAATCATTTCAATTTATTAGGGCAATCCAGAGCCACAAACAACATTAATAAAGTAGTCAATTTTTAATTTCGACTTCAATCAACAGTTTAATTTAGCTGAGGCATGTCCAGAGCCACAACAGGATCGATGTAAACAGAGGGATCACGAAATAATCACTAAGGGTTCCTTCTAGGGTCTATCAAATCCTATTTCACCCGAGCTTTAAGGGATCCCATTCGTCAACCCCGCTCACAACATTAGCTAAAAGGCCTTAAGTATCGACACCCCTATACCGTACTGACCCTTACAAGTATAAGTAGCACTCTATAGCTCTATAAACCCCTTGGCCTCAATATCTTGATACATTTTGGCTCATTGGGGGCGGATTTGTGAACATTAACGTTCTATCCAATAATAAGAAGCAACGCTTCAATGGTCTTAGCCATAAGAAAATAGAGGATCGGTCGACGCCTCCCATTAATAACAATACTCTGTACATCGTCCTAAGTCTATTAGAGTTATTTTATTTCTTCTCTTTCACATAACCAGAATCAGAATATCAACATTTCACAAGTAATTTTCGAGAGTTCTCAAAGGAGATGAATAAAATAGTTTAACAACTTTCGAGCGGAAAACATGCATTCTCATACTATTTCATATAACAAACATTCATTTGAAACATCAAGCGCAAACGCACATTTTGATATAAAAAGGCCGTACATATGTACTTACCTCTGAGCCATGAAAGGCGCAAAACAACGCTAGCACTCCTACAACGCTCGTCTCCGAGTCTCACAGTAAATGCAGCAACACGAATAAGTACGTCTACTTCGAACGATCCTTAATAACGGCTGGATATACACAAGTAAAGTATCAAACCTATTAGAATATATCCTCTATATGTGGTTTTATGCAAGAATGCAATGAAATGGGGGGTCATGCAAGCTAACTTGACCAAAATGCCCCTGATACTTCAAAACTCTCTAGTACAGTCCCTGACTGTGTCTGGACCCCAAATTACATTCATACTGGCCCAACAACATGCAAGAATGAATCTTAAATCTCCCATATGAACTTAGCAATGAAATCTACAACTTTCAATAAATTGCACTAAGGTCCCTAAAGTTTGCGAAAATTACAGAAAGACCCCCCAACCATTGATTTGATAACTCCCGAGTCAAATACTTCCTCCTTAAGACTTCAAATATCCTTTCTAAGTCAGTTTGTTGGTCTCAAAACATTAATCTAGTCTCAAGTAGTTCAAGTGTGAAGTTTTAATTAAATGCACATAGGCCCCCGAAGTTTAGTAAAACTGCAAAAAGACCCCAACATTTGACTTGGTCAACCCTAGCCCAGAATTTCATACAAGTACTCCAAATAAGCATACAAGACATACTGAAAAACTCCAAGTTACTAAACTAATCTCAATTCAAAGTTTAAGTGAAATTACTTTTTGGCCCCTCCTATACAGTTCAGTCAAACTAGTGTTTTCAAAAAGTCAAACTTGATACTTATACACAGAATATGAATACAAACAAGTTTCGTGAAGAACGCTTAGGCCGGAAATGTCATTCAAATGGTCAAAACTGAATATCAAAGATAGCGAAAAGTCATTTCAAGTAGTGAACTTTGCGGCTGATTTCTTATCAATTGAGAAGGAGTTTTGGAGAAACTGGAAAAAGGGTTTTGAAGATGACAGCTCAAGGAATCCAGAACATATTTTAACTCCTAGAAACTCTAAGTATTCAGAGAGATATCGCTACTCAAAGTTGGACAAAAATTCTGATTCAATACTTAGAAAATTTCAATAGTGATTCATGAGTTCTAACTAGCAAATTTTAGGCTCGTTTTGTGTGAAATCTGTTATAAATTTGAAGATGACCCCGAGACGATGAAATGAAGTATTATGTATCAGCTTTACACAGGAGAAAACAAATTTAAATTTCATTAAGTGTTGAAGAAGATACAATGGTTAGAAAATGGGTGTTTCACCATGACATTCTATACTTAGAAAATTTTCAGCTTTTATTGGTTCAAAAACACATCAAACCAGCCCTATTCAAGGCCAAATTTAGACAGGTCAGACTTGAAATCAAACAAACAAATCTGAATGTGAGTTATAGAGCTATGTACAGGCTTTCCAAAAAGCTAAGAATCATCCAAAACAGATTAAAAACGGGAAAGATACAACAGTCCAAAGTTGATGAAAAACTAGGATTTCAACACTTAGAAAAAAATTATGCACTTGGACAGATTCAACAACACAAAACGCAACAACTTTAACTCGAATTTTAGGTGGTTTGGCGACCGAATTTGACAAAACTTAAAACACGAAAGTGGTAGCCAATTGTCCGAGGTTTCCAGAAAAGTTCAGAATTGCTCAAAACGGATTAAAAATAAGAGAGATATGATCATTTGAACAGGGGCTGTTTATGCATGACGGAAAAACGAACCAAGTGTGAAAAGTGAAATCAAACTCGAATCTAACCGAAATCTGGGCAGGTTTCAATGCTTCTAATGCATTCTAGAGGTTCTAGGGATGATTTTGGTGCAAGAAACTCGAAAAAAGGTGAAGAAATGAGGGAGAACTGAAAGTTTACCTTCACCATGTCTCCCATGGCTTTTTCGGCAACAATGGTGGATTCGGTGAAAGTCTCAGCACCACCTGGTGATTCAGAGGCCTCAAGAGAGCAAGAAGAAGCACAAATAGGTGACCAAGAACAAGGATTACCGAGCTCTCCCGTCCATGGTTGTTGCCGGCGGCCAAACACAACCCAGATTCCGGCGAATTGGGTTCTTCGGTGAATTGGGGGTCAAGATCATGCCCCCTACACTCGTCCGAACCTCAGGAAGATGAAAACAACAATTAATTTCGCTGGAAATTAACAGAAAGGGGAGAAATCAGCGAAGAACGTTCTAGGGTTCTTTGGGACTCAAACCTGAGTTGTCTCTCGTTTCTCCTCGATTCCAAGAATTGATTGAGGGGTTTGCCTCCTCAAGTGATGGAGATACTCCCACAGCAGCAGCTCGGTGAAAGGAGGGCTGGTGGTGGTTTTGTGGTGGAGTTGGTGGTGGTTGTTCTTGAGGGAAGAAGAAGAAGATGATGATGATGTAGTCTCTCTCTCTCCCTCTCTATCTCCTCTCTTTCTCAGCATGTATTGAAATGGGATTGTGGAGCTGCCACCTAGCTCTTAATGTGTCAAAATGAGTTTGGCAAGTGGCACTCATGCATAGGGGGTAAAATTGTAGTTTTCTAAACTTTTAGGGTATAACTAGAATTGGATAACTACTAAGTTTCAGAGATTTGCACAACCACCCCAAATATTTCTAGTGCTTCAAAATCATTCTAACAACTTCCAAATATTACCAAACACTCCAAAATGCCTACTTTAAAGCCGTGAAAAACTATTTACAAATTTGCCCCCAAAGTCTTGATATTGCACTTAGAACTCTCTCGGGAATTAGGGGTGTTACAACAGGGCTCTGAAATAGGATTTCTGTTACAACAAACTGGTATCAGATCGAGGTCAGGGGATCACCAGTTTTAACAAACTGGTATCAGAGTTGTGGTTTCAAGATCCGGGTGGAGCCAAGAGCCAGGGTTTCACGTTTTGGTGGAACTCAAAGCTAGGGTTTTGCAATTCAGGTGGAGCACGCTATAGGGAATAGGGTTTCAAGATTCCGTCAAGAACGATGTCTGGTTTGGCGATCAAGATCGATCTACTCGCGAGAGAGAAGCAGGTACACCCACCATCTGAAGCCCCATGGAGTGGGCTTTCCGACCTTCTATCCAAGCAATCTGGCGCGCATCTGATTTGGCATGCAAGGGATCTGGAAAATCCAGCACGCATTCGGTACTGGCGCGAATCTGGCAATTCACGCGCATCTGGATCTCTAGCGATTGGCGTTCAGGCGCAATCCGGCTCCCGGCGTGGAGCATCTGGCATGTGAATTGAATCTTGTTCTGGCTCATGTGTTGCAGGAACTCGTTGGAGTTGGAGCAACAGCATGAAGAATCTGGTGCATGAGATTTCTGGCACGCGCATCTGGTTCTAGTTCTGGCGCGCATTATGCACGGGTCTGTTCTGGCGTGCATCTATTTTTGGAGAGTGTACCATGACTTGGAAGTGAGCTCGCATCTGGCGCGATTTGTTTTAGGTGAGAATCTGGAGCATCTGAGGCATACGGGGCGCATGGGGCATGAAAACTGTTGGGGCACTCATCGCTAAGTGCATCGGGTCTGGTAGCGATATATGGGTATTCTGTCATGATGCATCTGTCTGGCGCAATTGGGCGTATCAGGAATACATTCGGTCCTGCTTTCGCAGTGAATGTATTTGAGTCTGGTTATGGGTGGATCACTTGTTTCTGTTTCAAGAAGTGTATCTGCATCAGGCGCATTCGTTGCAGGAACGCATGGTAGTTGGAGCAACGACTTGGCGATTCGGGTTTCGCATACACTTGCAAAAAATCTTTCTAGGGAGGCGTGCTCGTTTCTGATTCTAGGAGACGCATCCGTTTCTGGTTTGAGAAGAGAAGGATCAGGTTCGGGTTCGGGCTGCTGAGATGATTCAAGTCAAGGTGGAGATTTGTTAGTTGGTGCCTTGAATGGAGCGAAAGGCGGCAAATCAAAGGAAACAAAGTTTTTTCCAAATTGGAGGCAAAGTTGTTTCCAAATTGGTTTAGGAAACATTATGGGGTTTTTCTAGCGGTCTTGGAATATCTAGGCAGTATATAAAAGCATGGTTCCTTTAGGTTAGTGTAAAACACACACGAAATTAATAGAGAAACTTAAGAGCTTCTTTTGTGTGTGTCTCGGGTAGGTGTTTCGGGTGGACGCCGTGGTCGTTATGGCCACCACGTGCATTGTAATCGGGTTCTCTTCTCAATAAAATATCGGGTTCTAGTCGTGGAGGTAGCTAGCAGGTTCGTTACGAATTCACTAGTGTACCACGTTAAATATCTGTCTCGTTCTTGTTTTGCTTTACATCGTTCTTGCTCGAATACCCTCAGGTTATAACAATCTGGTAACAGAGCCCTGAAAGAGGAGTTCTGTTACAACAACCGCCTTAGAAGGCAAGCTGGGACTTATACTAGAAAACAAGGGGAAGGCCTCTGGCTGATTACGCACCTAAGGAAAGCACGACTTAATCGTAAACTGACATGCCATGCCCGACCTCCAAACACATATGGAGGAACCACCACTATCCTACCAGAAAGAAAATTGTTGAATCAACCCAAGATATCGTAATATTATCATCTAAAAAAAAGCTACCACTGTGCCCCGAAATTTAATCATGGGAAGTACCATAGCGTCATCGCAAAAACTGAGCAAAAAAAGAAACTCCTTGAAAGAAGTACCAAGATAGGAGCGCCAAAACAAGGTGACCAAGGATGGGACGCCCAAACCACCCTCCTGCCTAGGGGCTGAAATTCTTTCCCAACCAATCCAATACCTTCGAATCTTGTCACCCGAGGTACAGAAGAAAACTGCAAAAAGAAAGTGAAGCGTGCACAGTACTCCCTTTGAAACTAGAAGAACAGAAAGAATGTGACTGGGGATGGAAGTTAAATAACTTTGAAAGAATGCAACACGTTCTCCTGCTGACAGAAAATTTGGCTTTCCGTCTTTAATCCTATGACCCGCTCTATCAACCAAACACTAAAAATCTTTAGTACTAGGCCGCCTCCAGATTATAGGAGCACCTAAATAGATAATCTGGCACACCCTGAAAGGAATTCCCAGCAATGCCGCTATCCGATTCCGTCTAAGCTGGAAAACTCAATCTACAACAATAAAACAGCAACAACATCAACACCAATAATCTCCCAACAAGAACATTAAAACTCACCAGTGAAGCCATCCGGGCTTAGAGCACTCTGGAGACAAATTAAAAAAAACCACTGGCCGAATCTCTTTACGAGAAGGTAGTATCAAGCATTAGATTCATCTCCATGGTGATCATGGAGGGAATCAGATCAAGAAAATCATATATCTCCTGTTTGGGCGACGAAGAAAGGATTATGTGGGAATATTGAAACAAAGCAGGCCCAAGAACCTGAATATCTGAGGATTCAGTCCCATCGTCCACGACCAAACATAAAGACTGTGATTACTGACAACGCTCTCTCATGGAGGCATGAAAGAAAGTATTTTTATGGTCACCATCTCTCAACCACCTAACCCTCGACTTCTCTAGACAGAGAGATCTTCATGAAGATAGGACTCTAAGGAGCACCGCGGGTCCTGTTAAGCTCCTCCACAAAAGCCACATCCCTCAACTGAGTCATGGCATCATGATTATATTTAGTGTGGAAAACCCATTTATTACCGATAATGTTTGAATTTGGGGCTCGTGGCACATGAGTCCTTGCATTTTACTATGTGAGGCCAGTCTAATCATCATCATATCTTTACTATAGTTAGAGTAGTTTCTAGCCTCAGTAAAGAAAAAAGGATCGTGGGAGTTAGAAGAAGTGGGGGCAGAAAAACCTGCTTTGCGCAATGCCTAAATTGCTTTGATTTTGCATTGGGCTAGCTGGAGGTGGCATCTTAGTAGTCTTTTGAGACATGGGAGGCGTCACAGTGGCTGTTGAAGGTGCACCAATTGAACCATATTGTTAGTATGCGTCAGCAAAGGTGTGCATTGTCGGTACCATCTGTGATTTGGTAGGCTACATTGCATCAGCAATTGCCGGTTCTTCATAGTTTTGTTCTCGTGTACTTAATCATTGGTGACATGGTTCCCACAGCGTCTGGTGACTTATTATGTGATGTTATGATAGGTCCTTGTGCTGCTATACCATAAATAGTAGTTGTAGCAATGTTAGATGTCGCACAAGTATCATATGCAAGCGGGAAATTATATTCATCAAATACGACGTCACGACAAACATAGATTATGTTCGTAGTTTTATTAAGGGACAGATAGCATTTGTGGTCATTGGCATGGTCTATAAAAACACAAGTTTTCTTTCTTGCATCCAGTTTAAATTTATTGTAATTACGTAGATATGGGAAACAAACACAAAAAAAACAAATCAGAGTAATTAGGAAGAGCGCCAAAAATAAGATCAAAGAGGCACTTACTGAGGTGTTGTTACTGGGTAATCTATTGATTAGATAGACAACAGTTCCGAAAGCATGATACCAAAACTTATTTTGGAGAGAGCGTTGCTTAAGCATGGTAACTACAGTTTTCATATGGAGGAATTTGCGCCCAGCTACACCGTTCACAATATGGGACTTTGGTGAGTGATCCCATGTTTAGATTATATTTTATGAAAGGTAAAATAAACATATTCTCCCCCTCCTTCCATTCAGAATATGGTACTTTGACGTTTGAGAAGCTTTTTAATTTGTATTTCAGATTTAGAAATGATCTAAGCAACTTATAATTTATTGTGCCAAGGAAAAACGCAGGTGAATTTGAAATATTCATCTACAAATAAAACGTAATAGAAATAACTATGATAAAATTGCATACTCGTAGGACCCAAAACATTACTATGAAATAGATGCAAGGGTTCATTAGATTAAGAAACTGATGTATTATACAGCAGACGATGCATTTTACCAAATAAACAAGAATGATGCATAGCAGAATTATCAGAGTGTTTTGAAAGAGGAATTATCGTTCACAAACTGTTGTATGAAGGATGTCCCAAATGGGCATGCCAAAATTGCGGTGAAACTTAATTACATTGGAAATCTTGCGGCGAAGATTTAAAAAGAAATGATTGTATATTGTATATCCCATTTTTACTTACACGTCGGTATATTTTTTTCGTAGTTATGTCATGGATGGAATAAGAAGTGGATCAAAAATAAATACACAATTGTAATCGGTACATAATTTATGAACATGAAGTAATTCGTGCTAAATCTAAGCACATGTAAAGTGTCATGAAGAGTGAAATTTTGCGAAGAGGTGGATAAAAATGCGCACCCAACAAGTAAATTGCAAGGGTTTGCCCATTTTCAACAACTTAGCCGGTACCCATGTATTTTTCTGAAATATTCAAATTTCCAAGTTCATTGTTCATTTGGTTGGTGATAACTCCGTTTTGGAGATATATTATTCCTTATTTTTGCTATGTTTTGCGTGCTTATCATGGAGAATTTGATCGTCTTTGAGCGTTTTATGCTAAAATTGTGAAATTTGAGTTTTTGAGCGTTCATCATTAAATTCGGGCGTTTCTCGTATATTTTGTTGCTTTTATTGTGATATGATCGCGGGCTCGTGTTTCGTGTTGTGGTTGGCAGGAAATAGGGCGCGAGGATCAAAGGTGGTGAAGGAACGAGCTTCGAAACAAAGAAAGCAAGGAAAACTCAAGGGAAAGAGCCAGAAAAAAGCTAAGGCATAATCTCTTCGCACGAAGAGAAAAGCTTTTCGCACGAAGAGAATACTTAGCCAAAATTTCAAATGTCTTCGTGTGGTATGATGATGTCTCAAAGTAGGAAGACTTTTGCAAGAAGAGTTCAGACAGAGTGAAGATTCTCTTCGCACGAAGAGAAAAGTTCTTCGCACGAAGAGATTGCCCAGAATGTTAAATTAGTCCGGGGTCTTTTTGCAATTATCAGAAACTTTGTAATATCATCATAGAAACGTATTTAAGTGTTCTAGGTCGAATTTTTCAGTAGTTTTCACGTTAGAAAATCTTTTTGGAGAGCAAGAAGCTATTGGGAGAGCTTAGGAGCTTTGGATCATCCGTTTGGATTCTCAATTCTTCTCTTTTCTTAGTTTTTTTATGTTTAAACTCATGAAACTTGGCGTTTTGAGTATGAATATTAGTAGCTAAACGTTATTTGCTGGGAATTCTCGTTTGGTGTAGCTAGGGTTTTATCTAAATATCAAGTTTTGATGATTGTGCTTCATGTTTTAGCTTAATCTCGCGTATTCTTTCATTGTTATGGATTATATACGTTTGTAATCACATTATTTTTGCGAGTAGCTAACGTAGAGATAATCTTAATTAACTTTCACGTGGTAACTCCGTGATAGTTAGTCGGTAAATTGAATAACCCACCTAGTCGAATCAATGTTTGGTAACTCGATATTGTTAACTAGGATCGTTAGAGTAGAATTATGATTTTAATGCATGCTTAAAGCTAAAATAGACTTGGTAACTCGGTTTGCTTTGGTTTTAAGTATAGTGAACTTGCTTGGTAACTCGGCAAGTTTAATATTGCTCGATTAATAGTGAAAGACATGTGGTTGTTTTACGAATCAAAACATAAGTTTAGTTCAACCTAGTGAACCTAGAGCATTCCCGGTATTTTTCCTTATATTACAAAAACCCTAAAATTAATTCTTTATTAATCGTGACCTACTTCACTCGGTTAATTGAGAATTTTGCACTTTTATTTTATTAGAATTAGAACAAAACACAACTTGCGACGTACCCACATAAGGATTGAAATAATAACTAGTTTAAACAAAGTCCCTTGGGTTCGATAGCCCGGATTTCCGGTTTATTACTACACACGACAACCATACACTTGTGGTTAGAGCGTGTCAAGTTTTTGGCGCCGTTGCCGGGGACTTCGGCTAAATTAGTTATAATTCCTAGCCTTAGGGATTTTAATTTATTGTTTATATCCGTTACTCACCTACCTTTTGCGTGTTTTGATTTCAGGTTGATTTACACGGTGCATGACCCGTTCTAGAGACGAGCCTTTGTATCCAACGTTTGAAAACCCGGAATCCTTATTGAAGGCACTGCGTAGAGACAAGAGGAATTCAAGCTCAGTCACTATTGATGAAGAAACGAGAGTTGAGTTTGATAGAATCCGCAAAAATGTGCAAGATGCGGAAGCAGCTAGAGTAGCTGCTGTAGAGGAGGCTGCAAACAGAGCCGCGGAATCTGAGCAACTTAGGGCTCAAATGGCTGAGATGCAGGCGATGATTGATCGCATGGACCCTCCAAATCCACAACAACTTCCTGGTGCGGAGGTAGTTGGCAGAAATAACGGTGGCAATGGGAATAATGGGGGTAATAATCGGAACAACAACGGTCGGAATGTGGTAGAGCAAGTCAACAATGCTGAGGAGTATGAGCGTCCTTTGGTCGACTACTTCAGGACTACACCGGAGGGATATCATCCCACCATTGTAAGGCCTCAGATTAATGCAGCCCATTTCGAGATTCGCCAACCGTTGATCAACATGCTTAGGGATGAGTGCTTATTCACTGGAGCCCCGAGTGATGATCCAAATCAACACTTGCTCAATCTCGAGCAGATCACTTCTACCATGTATGATCAGAGAGTTCCACTCGAGACGATAAAGCTCATGCTTTTCCCCTTCTCCTTATCGGGAAAGGCAAAGACATGGCTTATGGAACTTCCAGCAGGCAGCATAGTTACATGGGCAGATTGTAGTAGAGAGTTTCTCAGGAAGTATCTTCCACCATCCAAGGTTTCTCAATGGATGGCTGATATAACCAAATTTACACAGCAGGAAGATGATTCTCAAGGAGACACGTGGAGAAAGTTCAACCAACTCCTGCGCAGATGCCCTACTCACGGAGAGCCATGGTATAAACTTGTCCACTACTTTTATAATGCTTTGGATAGAGAGACTGCTAGTGTATTGGACATGATGGCTCAAGGAAATTTTATGGGAATGGGACTACAGAGATGTCGTGATCTGCTAGATAATGTAGCAAAACGTGAATCCTCGAGGTCTGAGACTCGTAGAAACACGAAATCAGATGGGCATTGGTTAGTAAGATTGAAGCAATGGTGGAGCAGAAACTTGAGCAGCAAATGGCAGTCATGACTTTGGCTTTCAGCAGTATGAATCCATCAGTACGAGTAAACTCTGTGGGGGAGATGATGGCAGATGAGAATCAGAGATATGGCGCTGCAATTGAAGATGTGAACTACTTGGGTCCACCAAGACAGCAGCAGTGGCCGAATACTTATCATCCCGACAACCGTAATCACCCCAACTTTAGCTATGTCAATCCAAACAACGGGTTATATGCACCGGGTCAGCAGCCAAATCCTCCATACCACGCTCAGAGACAAGAACCGAAGCAGCAAGCTCCGCGGCAAGAGGAACAAGAGACAAATTCTTTATTGAGAAAGTTACTAGCTAATCAAGACAGGATGGAGAGCACGATTGTCTCAATGCAAGCAACAATAAAGAGCCACGAGACTCAGATTGGGCAGATTGCTAATCAGAATGCTGAATTTCCGCCAGGTATGCTTCCTTCCAATACCATTCTTCCTACTGAGCAGCTCAAAGCTATTACTACTCGCTGTGGTGTGACTACTCAGGATCCTCCATATCCTAGCCATGCGAGAGCCGAAGCTACAAAAGCTACAGAGAAGCACTTGGGTGAAGAGTTGCCCAAGGCCGTGAGTCCCCCAATCAAAGTACAGGGTTGAGAAGAAAGAAGAATCCAAGAGCACTCCCGATCCGGCTACTTATGAGCCACGAATTCCATATCCGGCGGCGATAAAGAGGAATGATGAAGAACACTTTGGGAGATTTATGGATATATTCAAACAATTGCATATCAACATTCCTCTTGTAGAAGCACTTGCTCTGATGCCCAGGTACAAGAAGTTCTTGAAGGAAATTCTATGGGGGAAGAAGAGCATAGAACCCTATGCCACGATAAAGCTAACAGAGACGTGTAGCGCTGTCATACAAAGAGACATTCCCAAGATGAGTGATCCAGGCAATGTCATTTTAGGCTGCACTCTTGGGGGTGGATATCATACGCATGGTCTCTGTGATTTGGGCGCGAGTATTAATCTCATGCCATTGTCTTTGTTTCAGAGATTGGGCATTGGTGAACCGACCCCTGTGAAGATGGGTCTGCAATTGGTAGACAATTCTATAGTTACGGAAAATGGGGTGATTGAGAACTTTCTCGTCAAAGTTGGTGCATTTGTATTTCCAGCTGAATTTTTGATAGTGGATATCAAGGAGGATCGCGATGTTCCACTCATCTTTGGAAGACCGTTGTTGAAAACAATGCGCGCAAATGTGGATCTAGAGACAGAGGAGTTGATTATCAAGGCTCTAGACTCATCACTCGTGTTCAAGGCATTTGTTATGAGCAAGGGGAAGAATAAATTGTCCATGATCAAGTTTAGAGAAGATAGTGTGGATCCGTCTCTTGGGTTGTCTACCGTTTTGCATCCCGATCCACCCGAATCAGAGAAGAAGCCAAATGTGGTGAGTGCACATGATGTGGTGCAGAAAATCAAGAGCAAGAAATTGAAGGAGGAGGCACGTCGTGCTAGACCTCCTTAACATATTTTGAGGCAACTGGGTCGGGCCGTCGACCTTAAATTACAAAGCGCTTGTTGGGAGGCAACCCAACCTATTTATTGCTGTAGTTTAGGTTTTAATACTGTTTTGTAAATTTTTTATTCTGTTTGATTTACTTGAGAGGTGTGAGAGAGTGGATTTAATATTTCCAATGAGTATGTGCAGGATTCCGAGGTGAAAGGCCTATTTCAGATCCCCCGTCTTGATGCGCGCGTGCGAAACAGAGTGAAAATTGAAGAATTGCAGCCCAAAACGCGCATCGGGATCCGAAGTGAAGGAATTTAAGATTGAAGCCATTCCCGCGCTTATTCAACACACGCACCTGGGGAAGATCATGTTCCCGGACTGCCCGTCTTGATATACGCAAGGATTTGATTGATGAACGGAGAAAGCTAGCACGCTGGCATGGATTACGAGGTGATATTTTGAAGAACGGACTGAAAACAGAATTGAAGAATGCCATTGTGTGGGGGTAGTCGAGAGCTTTTTGTGGACAGGTGGATCGCGTAAATCGGAGTCCGGACGAAGAAGTTAGGCCAAAAAGGATGTTAAGCGGGTAAAAAGGCATCGAAAAGAATCCGGAATTGCCAAACGGGTCTTTGGAAGGATCAAATTGAGGAATAAAGGATTCCCCGGACATTGGGGATCTCTTATAATGCAAAAGGAGTCTCGAGGTCGAGGAGATTCATGAAGAAGCAAAGGCACGAGCAAAATGGCGAAAAAAGGATGTTCGAGCGGCTTAAAACATCCGGAAATTTTCAACGGATCTTCGAGAGCATGAATTTGAAGAATAAAATATTCCCTGGACTTTAGGAATCTTTTATCATCTACACGGGGTCTCGAGGACGAGGAGATTCATGAAGATTCAAAGAAACGAGTAAAAAGTCGAAGAAAATCAAGCAAAAAGGGATTTTTAAGCTGTGCCCAGACCTCTTCGCACGAAGAGAAATACTCTTCGCACGAAGAGGTTTGCCTTAGAAAATTTTTGATTCTCTTCTTGTGACAGCCTTCTGTCTCCAAATAAGAAGACTGTCACAAGAAGAGAAATAAGGCCAACTGGGATTCTCTTCGCACGAAGAGAATGCCCAGAAGGCGCGAAAAGTCCAAAACGCCCGTGACAAAGCACTGGGGGATGGTTTTATGGAGGGGTACTTCAGGAAATTCGTCTTAAGGGTATTTAAACCCCAATCCACCCGAATTCATCAGCAAGTCTTCATTCTTCATCAACCCGTCGCAGAATTCATCCTTTCTCTCAACCTTCAAACTCTCAAATCTTCAAATCTTCACCAAATCAAAAAAAATTGGAAGGGTTTTGCTCGCGAGAAGAAGGAGAAGGAGATTAAACCGTGGAGTTTTGGCTCAATCTTACTCTAACAAGCTGTTTTGGGGAAGAACAAAATCTAGGGTTCCATTCCTAGATTGAAAAATTGAAGCACTTGGAGGGGGATTCAGTCAAAATTTCAAGAACAAACATCAACGGGGACTACGAGGAGAGTAAGGAAAGCACAAATTTTTCACTGTTTCCGCAAAAAAATTCACGGAAACGACACCTGTGAGAAAGGTACTCCAGGTATCTCAGGTACTTTCTTAACTAGCAATTTAAATTTTACGCGTCTAGGCACGATTGAGTAAAAGCCCATTTTAAATTTCTTTCGCTTAGTTGCGAACCTTGGGGCGATTGATTAGAGTCCTAGGTGTTATCTTTTTAATTGCTACTTGTTAGTTGCTTTCGGTTACACTTCCTGTTACGGTGCACTATTTAAATTTTCATTTTATTTGCTTGATTTGCTAAATGGCCTCAAAAAAAGAGAAAGACGGAGGCGAGGATGCCCCGTACTCCGAAGAGGATGAGTAGAGGAGAGAGAGCCCTTGCGCTAGGATTGTTGAGTCCTTTGTTTCTCGTTGAGGACAACGATGCATCCTAGTGTGGGGGTGGTGGTACCTTTTACTAGCCTAGTGTCGAGTCTTGCATAGCCTTGTTTGCATATAGTCGTAGTCGTATTGTGTGAGTTTTGTGGTTGATGTCGTGTTTAATATATTGTCGTATTGTGGTAGATGTATATATCTTTGCATTTAGTTGCATTTTTTTAAATTATTGAGTCCCCTACCCGCATTGAGTCGTAGTCGAGTTGGCCTAGGCATTTTGTCTTAAAAAAAAATAAAAAAAAAAATTAAAAAAATAAAAAAATTAAAAATCATAAAAACTGAGAAATTTGAGAAAGGGCAATCGAAAAGAAGCTTTAAATTGGAAAAATCGAGGAGTTGTGAGGAATTTAGGCGTAGGGCGTGACTTGCAACCGAGAACGACAACGTGAGTTCCCCTTAGTACGTATAGAGGGACTTTCTTTACGGGAGTGCCTACCTATTTTACACACGTACTTGATTTTCAAAATCTAAAGTGTGTGCCGTGCTTTCTTACAAGAGTTGAGCTAGGTTTGAGCTAAACAAGCCAAACGTTCTTGTGTACGTCTTAGGTAGTCGCCAACCCGCCCCGTAGTGGCACACGAAACAGCTGTGCGGGGTTGTGTGTAATACCCCCATATTTAATAGGGTATATTTGTGTATTATTCTTAGAATTTGGGGCTAATAGTGTTCCTTTATGACTGGGGGTAGGTATGTGTAGTTTCATAAAACTAGAAAAAAGGGGGTTAAAGTGTCTTTTCTAGAACCTAATACACCTGTACTCATCCTCTCTCTCTCTACCGATCGGATTGATCGGAGCAGAAGCAGCGGCTTCCCCCGCTTCTCCTTCCACGTTCACCACCACCTCTCCCACTTCTCCTCACACGATTCCCTCAACCCCATCAACAAAAATCAGCCTTATAGCTCCAGTCTCACCCACGGCCTTCTCATTCCATCCCTCACTCTCTATTTTGCTGAAAGAAGAAAGCCACTGCCTGCCCTGTTCTCCGATCACCACCACCACCAAAATCCATCACCACTACTGCTCAATTCCAGGCGAAACCCACCAGCCACCCAAATCTCCTCCTCTCCCTCTTCTTCGTCGACGAACCAGCAGGAAGAACAGAGCCACCATCGGCTCTGTTTCATCGCCGACCCGAGTTCCGACCCGGTTGGTGACCCGACGGAAACCCAGTAGCGCCACCACCATCACCCTCGTCATCTCCATCCGTTCGTCGTCCAGTCTCCCTCTCGCCACCGTCGCCCTCAATTCTGGCGACCACCTCTAGCAGCAGCAGCAGCGACATCACCCTTGTCGCCGCCGTCGTTTTCTTCACTCTGCCTTTCTTCAATCGGTAACCACATCAGCCTTCTTTTGATTTCAATTCTATTCAAATGATCTCAGTTACACACTTAGTTCATGAATCAGTAGTTGTTTCGGGTTGGCAAGAATGTGTTGTTCCAGTGGTTGATTTGGAGAAGAGAGTGTAATTGAAGGAGATATTTGAAATTGGGGGTTAATGTGTACTTTGGAAAATCTGTTGGGGGTGGTTTGTATGATTCAGAAACTTGGGGAAGGTTAAGATATTATTTGTAAATGTAAATTGTTTTCTTTTAGGTTTATTATTTATATATATGTTCTATATATGTATATATATATATATGTATATATTTATAATGATTTTTTTATTTAATATGAAATCTCATTGAAATAGTTTCTTCAATCATGAAAATAAATATAAGTTTGTATAGTATAATTTTATAAGTAAAGTTTTATTAATAAAAATAAATAGTTGTCGTTAAATAAAATTCTGATTCTTAATATCTAGATAACTCTATATTATTGTGTTTATTCCAAGTTTCTTCGTTATAAAATTTATTGATTATAATTAGATATTTTCTTTTACTAATTAAATGAATTTTCTTGAAAACTAGTATAGTTTCTAGACATTATACTCTTTACTAGATAATTAGTTTTAAATAGATTTTAAGAATACAGTTAATTTGTTTAAAGTTTATTTCTACTATTTTAGCTTATCATTATTATTATTATTTTATTTAATATCACAACTTTATAAATTAGTATGCTTTTCTAATATTGGAGACGTGTAAACGGAATTGGAAACTGGTTGGGGGATTTGGATTGCATTTGCATTTAGGGCATTGTAATTACTCTTGTCGTTCAAATGAAATTGTATTAATATTAGGATTATGTGATAATTGTAGATCCCGAGTTCGTAGACGATCAGTTCTTTGACGATCCGTGCTACGAGTACTAGTTCCGTGCTTGCTTGTGTGTGTGGAGCTTTCTTCAATCCAAGTAAGTCTATATGCACAATATCTTAACTGTCAAAATGTATTTGGCGTGTGTTATCCCCAAAGTTATAAATTGTTCCCCCTCGTTAATTACTTGGTTATCGTGGAAATCGGAAACTAAATCTCTGGCATGTTAAAATCGATGAAAGTACGATAATATAATTAGGACGATGTGCAGAGGATGTGCGTGAAGGCTAAGGCCGGGGACACATGTGAGTTGATTCCCCTTTAGGGTACTTACCCTCTTATTTTATCGTGGAATCTATGAGTACTACCTATGCATGTTTAGGTCATGACTGTATAGGGGTGTCGACACTTAAGGTCTCATTAGAATGGTTTGGGCGGGATAGCGTTGGGCTATCTACTAACGTCCGGGGAGAAATTGGTATATTCCAAGAATGCACCCCTTTATTATGATTTATTGCATCGTGACCTCTCTGTCCACATCGTACCTGTTGGGGCTCGTAGGCTACGCCTCAACCAAACCGAACACTAAAATCTGGATCTTGGTTACTGTTCCATATGCTCAATTTTCCTTTATCCCTGGGTTACTATCACTGAATTTATCAATTACTCTTGGCATCTTCCGAATGGAATTTTATCAAATCGTGTGTATCTTGAGCCAAAAACTCTTGTTTACGTATTGTGGTATATACTTACTTAGTTTTTACTAATTAAAATTTTCCTGCGGTCGGCTTTGTCTATTGTAAAACCCGCAGGTTGGCATAGAGGCGGGGGAAACGCGCACACGTTGAAGCTTATGATTTTATCAGCAAATAAAGTTTAGTTTTCATTTCGTCACTTAGACATTTCAGACTTTTTAGTCATTGTTATTTCTTTGTTTCCAAACGTTGTTGGAGGGTTTCTCCTTTTTGTTTATAAATAATGTACTTGGGATTTGGTTGAATTGTACTAGCTGTGAACCGTGGTCCTTCGGGCTGTTTCAGGTGGTATCAGAGCGGACGGTTCTAAGCTAGTGCGATTCTCCATTTTCCTTTAATAAAGAGAAATCAAATATTAAAAACATTTTTGAAGAAATTTAAAATTTACATAGGACAACTAAAACTGGTAAAAAAAAATTTAACAAGCCGGGGTTGGGGGTAGTCTTGTAATATTTTGTTGTCTTTCGTGATTACTTGAGAATGCTTCATTGATTATAAATGTTTACTATGTGGCATATGTGTATTACTCCATGTCTAGTCATGTGGATACTACTGTTTTGGTTAATTAAAATTTGTGGAAATTACTGTTTAGTTCTTTAGATTGTTTAAAATTAAATTCCGTTGAGATATTAAGTGATGTGTGGGTTTAGAACATTTCTGAGACTTCTTCTTTTCTTCTTTCAGATGGCTGCCCTACCTGATTCCGCGGTTAGACCACCCATCCCAGCCCCTGCTGACCTCACACCTGCTCACGCGCCGCGCTATGTCACATACCTTGCGGGACAAGAGACGATAGGAGAGTATTGTACTTATGTACGTAACCTGTGTCGTGCTTGGAGCCAAAGCCCACATGGAAAATAAATCCACGCCCACCCGCTGAAGATATGCTGTTACATCCTCAACGGTCTACCAGATGAGCCTTTATGGACGAGCCTCAAGGGAAGATACGATGACTTGTTTGTTAGGAATATATGGGGTCAAATGGTGCCTAATGTCACCAAGTACAAGCATCGCGATTATGATCATTATTGGATGAACCACTTAGAGCTTTGGAGCCAAATGGAAGAATGGCTACATCCACCAATGCACCGGGAGGTAGCACAGGACGCCGAGCACCAAGCCGACGAAATTGAAGAGGACCCAGAAGAGGATCCGGAGGAAGAATACGAGCCTGAAGAGAACCCAGAAGAGGAGCAAGACGAAGATGAGGACATGGAGGATGAGCAGGAAGACGATGGAATGTATGAAGAGCATGAGGTCGAACTCGTTGAGCCATCGCTTGCACACTTGGTTATGAGTGATGATCAACCTGATATGTTGAGAGATGATGAAACAACTTACACGCCTCAAACTTATCCTGTGACCTTAGGTGGAACTGGTCCCGAGTGTGTTACAGACGATGAGTACGACTCCCCGATATGATGTTCTTTCCATTAGGGTTGTCCTTTTTATTTCTTTCGCTACAAGTGAGGACGATTAGTATTAGAATTTTGATTCAATATGTTCTTTTATGTTGGATTAGTTGTTGGTTTGAGTTCCTTATGTGGATTTTATGTGGTATTTGAATCAATAAATGCATGGTTGTTCTATATTGTGTCTCTCATGTGCATGATCGCGTTAGGATTTCATTAAGTGAAGTCGTATTTAAGAAGGTACAATGCAATATTATACCAGGAGACGTGCAAGAGAAGTAAGAACGATGAGTCAGGGAACCCAAGGAAACCAACCGGCTCCATTTCCAGAACAATATGACCCAATTCGGTTCCTGAACATGGAACAAGCGACCCTAGCCCTAACCCAACTCCTGCACAATCAACAAGCTGGGGGAGGTGACATGATGAGTAAGCTTGCAGAACTCCGCCCTGATTTCTTTTATGGGACGGACGACCCGACCACCCTAGAGAATTGGATTCGCGACTTCCACAAAGCACTGATTTCGGTGCGTTGCCCCGAGGACCGACGCATAGAAGTGGCGGTCTATTACTTTAAGAAAGAGGCTGATAACTGGTGGACTTCCGTCTCAGCCGACTTACTCGCCCAGGAAGGGTTTGGATGGGAGCAGCTAAAGGAGGCTATGCGTGAACGGTTTTACCCCGACCATGTGAAGTCGAAGAAGTTTGAAGAGTTTTTGCACCTGAAGCAAGATGGAGCTACCTTAACTTCTTACTATGAGAAGTTTATGGAACTCATGAGGTTCGGACGGGAAATTGTACCCACAGAAGTGCGAAGGATCCGCAAATTTGTCGAAGGTCTGGACTTCAAAGTCCGAAGGGCAATGGGACCCACACGATTTAACTCGCTAATGGAGGCTTATGGAGCGGCTCACGATATGCAGCGCATGCTGGATAGTAATGCTGAAACCAACAAGAAAAGGAAGACCGAGACACCAGCTGCAACCGGATTCCAGAATCACGATACGGGAAACAACGCCGAAGATAAGAGGGTTCGTCCCAACCCAGCCCCCACCAACCAGTTTGGGAGTCAAGCCCAAGGTGGACAAGGTCGGATAAGGTCATACTACTGCAAGAGGTGCGGCGGAAACCACCCTGGGGTGGACTGCCATGGTATGAAGGTGACTTGCATCAATTGTGGTAAGTTGGGCCATCGCAGGTACGAGTGCCGATCCAGGCACAACAACAACAATGGTGGAGGTTATGGTGAGTACAACCGTGGAGGTAACTACTACAACGGTGGTAATCAATATGTCGAGAACCAGCAAAACGATCAACAAGGTGGAGGTTACCGCAATGGCAACAATGGAGGATAAAACCATGGCAGGAACAACAACAACAACAACAACAACAACAACAACAACAACAACAACAGTGGAGGTGGCTACTACAGAGGAGACAATTGGAAAGGTGGGAATGGTCAAAATAACCGACCCCAAGGAGGCAATGTCGCATCAGTAACAACAGTAGCTGCGCTTACATCACCATCGACCACAACCAATAGCGCCACGGGAACTATCAATGTCATGAACCCGACTCAAGAGGAACATGCCAATGCAGCAACTGGTACATCCCTAACCATCTCACCCTAGTATTATGTTACCTAATTCAGAAGCATTACTCCTCTTTATCTCGTCAATTTCTGTCAATGGCCTAGGATTACTTACTCCTATCTCGCCTATCTGTCTCAATCCCGATTTCTATCGACTTGTGAAACCCTGTACCCTGGACTAGCTAACCTAGAAGTAAGGCCCATCATACCTAGTTTAGTGACTTAGGAAACCCATATCGAGTGTAACTTGAGTGACGGGGACGTCACTCTCTTTTAAGGGGAATGTGATGAAATACCCCATATGTTGTTTGCTTGTTTGGTATGACCTTTGCATTTTCTCGTGCATTAGAAATTTCATCATTTCATTGTGCATGTAGACATGTTGTTCTTTTGGGGGATTTATTGTTTTACGCTTCGAGGATGAAGCGTTGTTTTAAGGGGAAGGTGATGTAATACCCCCATATTTAATAGGGTATATTTGTGTATTATTCTTAGAATTTGGGGCTAATAGTGTTCCTTTATGACTGGGGGTAGGTATGTGTAGTTTCATAAAACTAGAAAAAAGGGGGTTAAAGTGTCTTTTCTAGAACCTAATACACCTGTACTCATCCTCTCTCTCTACCGATCGGATTGATCGGAACAGAAGCAGCGGCTTCCCCCGCTTCTCCTTCCACGTTCACCACCACCTCTCCCACTTCTCCTCACACGATTCCCTCAACCCCATCAACAACTATCAGCCTTATAGCTCCAGTCTCACCCACGGCCTTCTCATTCCATCCCTCACTCTCTATTTTGCTGAAAGAAGAAACCCATTGCCTGCCCTGTTCTCCGGTCACCACCACCGCCAAAATCCATCACCACTACTGCTCAATTCCAGGCGAAACCCACCAGCCACCCAAATCTCCTCCTCTCCCTCTTCTTCGTCGACGAACCAGCAGGAAGAACAGAGCCACCATCGGCTCTGTTTCATCGCCGACCCGAGTTCCGACCCGGTTGGTGACCCGACGGAAACCCAGTAGTGCCACCACCATCACCCTCGTCCTCTCCATCCGTTCGCCGTCCAGTCTCCCTCTCGCCACCGTCGCCCTCAATTCCGCCGACCACCTCTAGCAGCAGCAGCAGCGACATCACCCTTGTCGCCGCCGTCGTTTTCTTCACTCTGCCTTTCTTCAATCGGTAACCACATCAGCCTTCTTTTGATTTCAATTCTATTCAAATGCTCTTAGTTACACATTTAGTTCATGAATCAGTAGTTGTTTTGGGTTGGCAAGAATGTGTTGTTCCAGTGGTTGATTTGGAGAAGAGAGTGTAATTGAAGGAGATATTTGAAATTGGGGGTTAATGTGTACTTTGGCAAATCTGTTGGGGGTGGTTTGTATGATTCAGAAACTTTGGGAAGGTTAAGATATTATTTGTAAATGTAAATTGTTTTCTTTTAGGTTTATTATTTATATATATGTTCTATATATGTATATATATATATATATATGTATATATTTATAATGATTTTGTTTATTTAATATGAAATCTCATTGAAATAGTTTCTTCAATCATGAAAATAAATGTAAGTTTGTATAGTACAATTTTATAAGTAAAGTTTTATTAATACAAATAAATAGTTGTCGTTAAATAAAATTGTGATTCTTAATATCTAGATAACTCTATATTATTGTGTTTATTCCAAGTTTCTTCGTTATAAAATTTATTGATTATAATTAGATATTTTCTTTTACTAATTAAATGAACTTTCTTGAAAACTAGTATAGTTTCTAGACATTATACTCTTTACTAGATAATTAGTTTTAAATAGATTTTAAGAATACAGTTAATTTGTTTAAAGTTTATTTCTACTATTTTAGCTTATCATTATTATTATTATTTTATTTAATATCACAACTTTACAAATTAGTATGCTTTTCTAATATTGGAGTCATGTAAACGGAATTGGAAACTGGTTGGGGGATTAGGATTGCATTTGCATTTAGGGCATTGTAACTACTCTTGTCGTTCAAATGAAATTGTATTAATATTAGGATTATGTGATAATTGTAGATCCCGAGTTCGTAGACGATCAGTTCTTTGACGATCCGTGCTACGAGTACTAGTTCCGTGCTTGCTTGTGTGTGTGGAGCTTTCTTCAATCCAAGTAAGTCTATATGCACAATATCTTAACTGTCAAAATGTATTTGGCGTGTGTTATCCCCAAAGTTATAAATTGTTCCCCCTCGTTAATTACTTGGTTATCGTGGAAATCGGAAACTAAATCTCTGGCACGTTAAATCGATGAAAGTACGATAATATAATTAGGACGATGTGCAGAGGATGTGCGTGAAGGCTAAGACCGGGGACACATGTGAGTTGATTCCCCTTTAGGGTACTTACCCTCTTATTTTATTGTGGAATCTATGAGTACTACCTATGCATGTTTAGGTCATGACTGTATAGGGGTGTCGACACTTAAGGTCTCATTAGAATGGTTTGGGCGGGATAGCGTTGGGCTATCTACTAACGCCCGGGGAGAAATTGGTATATTCCAAGAATGCACTCCTTTATTATGATTTATTGCAACGTGACCTCTCTGTCCACATCGTACCTGTTGGGGCTCGTAGGCTACGCCTCAACCAAACCGAACACTAAAATCTGGATCTTGGTTACTGTCCCATATGCTCAATTTTCCTTCATCCCTGGGTTATTATCACTGAGTTTATCAATTACTCTTGGCATCTTTCAAATGGAATTTTATCAAATCGTGTGTATCTTGAGCCAAAAACTCTTGTTTACGTATTGTGGTATATACTTACTTAGTTTTTACTAATTAAAATTTTCCTGCGGTCGGATTTGTCTATTGTAAAACCCGCAGGTTGGCATTGAGGCGGGGGAAACGCGCACACGTTGAAGCTTAGGATTTTATCAGCAAATAAAGTTTAGTTTTCATTTCGTCACTTAGACATTTCAGACTTTTTAGTCATTGTTATTTCTTTGTTTCCAAACGTTGTTGGAGGGTTTCTCCTTTTTGTTTATAAATAATGTACTTGGGATTTGGTTGAATTGTACTAGCTGTGAACCGTGGTCCTTCAGGCTGTTTCATTGTGTATTAGAGCACTCACTGCTTATAGAACTCACCTTATAGGACCACTAGAAAACCCGAGTTGAACCTTGGTTTATTTGATAACCTTTTGACCTAGGGTGACGATTCTTGGCCTTCATCACAAATCGTTTAGAATCACCACTTTAGTGCGTCACGAGAGGGTTGTAGTTGAGGGGGTTCGATGAGGGAGAGCTTATTTGCATATACTTGTGCAGTCCTACATGATCGCATGCGCGATAGTTTATATTTACGAGGGGATGCGAGGGTGAGTGTGAGTAGACTTGCGCACTTCGGTGTGGCGGTGTTCCATGTCACTACATCATGGAAACAAGTGTGGAGAGCCGTGAGTGCGTGATATCTAATACGCTCGGAAATGGGGTTGGTTGATATTTATTGGTGGATCATGCTAGGGATCGGTTCTTTGCTTCGTTGCGGTGTAGGAGGATCGGTTGGATTAGGCATGAGACTTTCGTAAACTTGACTACTTGAGAGAGGGGCGAGACGATGTTCTAGTGTGGGGGTGTCGACTATTGACTACGGACATGGAAATTGAGCTTTGACGACTCCACCCCCATGCATGCTTTTATATTGATTTCGGCTTGTTTTGTGGCACCATGTACTTCATCGAGATAGGGGGGAGATGATTTTTCGTGTGATTCTTATTCATTGGTTTGTTTGATTTCCTTCCCCTTGTTATTTGTTACTCTTGGAAGAACCACTCGTGTAATTTGGGATATGTTGGAAGACGGTGTTGAGAAAAAAAAATCAGAAAAGAAAAAGACAAAAAAAAAATAAAGAGAGAAAAAAAGGAGAGAATGAATAAAGGAAGAAATTTGAGCTAATTGGAAATTGAGTGGTGGAAAGTTGCTAGTTCGTTGACAATGGTTTACATTTCGTGCACGTATCGCCATGGTGGCCACGGAGATCGTAATTGTACCGGGTTATTTTTTCATTGTTATGGATTATTTACGTTTGTAATCACATTATTTTTGCGAGTAGCTAACGTAGAGATAATCTTAATTAACTTTCACGTGGTAACTCCGTGATAGTTAGTCGGTAAATTGAATAACCCACCTAGTCGAATCAATGTTTGGTAACTTGATATTGTTAACTAGGATCGTTAGAGTAGAATTGTGATTTTAATGCATGCTTAAAGCTAAAATAGACTTGGTAACTCGGTTTGCTTTGGTTTTAAGTATAGTGAACTTGCTTTGTAACTCGACAAGTTTAATATTGCTTGATTAATAGTGAAAGACACGTGGTTGTTTAACGAATCAAAACATAAGTTTAGATCAACCTAGTGAACCTAGAGAATTCCCGTTATTTTCCTTATATTACAAAAACCCTAAAATTAATTCTTTATTAATCGTGAGCTACTTCGCTCGGTTAATTGAGAATTTTGCACTTTTATTTTATTAGAATTAGAACAAAACACAAATTGCGACGTACCCACATAAGGTTTGAAATAATAACTAGTTTAAACAAAGTCCCTTGGGTTCGATAGCCCGGATTTCCGGTTTATTACTACACACGACAACCATACACTTGTGGTTAGAGCGTGTCAGTTGGTAGCTCCGATATTCGATAACCTGTAATTAGAATAGCCGGTCTGGAGGAATGCGACCTTGGTAATCTTGATCCATACAATGAATGGAATCAAGTGTATAATGAAATTTTTTCACATATATTTCAAAAACTACAAAACAAGATAGGGAATTTATTAGTATTTCCATAATTTCTTACCAGATAAAAATCGGGTCGCCCTCCACCTGCGTACCCATAACTACCACGGGCCCATTCGGGTATCTACCAGATCTAACATAACCAGAAATATTATTATGTCCACCACGATTATTATGACCACAATGATAGGAGCTACCATGAAAATTACCATTCCTACCACTAACACATCCTCTACCTTGATTTGAGGAGGGATTGGCTGTCAAATGTAAGGAGCAGATACCAACAATAACTTTAGTAAAGCAGAAGAATCAGTAGTAGTAATTTGTGCTTCAATCATCTGTTCTTAGGATTTTAGCAAAACATGAAAGTCTTCAAGTGTCAATGGATCAAAAAGATTATGAAATAAGAAAGATTTATATTCGACAGGAAGCCCATTTAGTGCATATAAAAGCATGTCTTCATCTGCCACTTGAAAAACCTAGCATAGTAAGTCTGTCCCGAATATTATTCAAATTTTGCATACTTATGTCGATAGAGTTTCGTTGGGTTTTGATACGGATTCACATCGGAATAAAATAATAACAATCATCCGTTCAAGACCCTCCAAGGATCACAAGTCTAGAACTCATAACGATGGTAAGGATGAGAACATCAAGTACCTTGTTTGTCTCCTATGATGACTTCACTCGTGAAATAGTATTCACATCTCTATTGATAGTCCACTCCTAGGATTGAATCAGGATCCTACACACTTTTTTGCTACATAGGGAAGGAGGAAGAAGAGGAAGAATCAAGCAAATCGGAGCAAAAGAGGGGGCGACACCCTCCTTAAGGCCGACGGTAAGAGGGACGGCACTAGGGGTTCTGCCCTCTAGTATTTTGTCACTCTCCTTACTTTTTTCCCCTTGTGTGATAACAATTATGACAACAACGAGAAATAAGTTAGGAGTGTCCTATATATAGTCTAACAACTCCTTGTTAACTACATATTAGCCCCTCTCCAAATACTGTCCATACACGGGTCAGTCCAAATTGTAAATTAGTCCTACTAAGTTTGAAAGTAGTTTTTTATTGATCCTTCTATTTAACTAATCAAATTAATTAATTCCCAAGATCGGTCTAATCCATAGGGAGTGTAACCCCATAGGTTTCTACTTCGTTTCTAGTAACAATTACTAACATGGAGCGGTGTCTATCAATACATCCATGCCACCCAGCTAGTAGAAATAGTCATTCCACAAACCTAATGACCAATGTTACCGCTTTGTATAATCCATTTGGCTCCATATCTGGACTGGACACGAGACATACAAGTCACACTCGTATATCCAATCCATAGTTTCTCGATCCTGGGAATAGTCTTATCCAAGCAGATAACATAAATATCATATATTGATTTATATGATTCAGGATATTCAATAAGCACTACCCCACGAGTGGTCGCGGATATATACTCCCGTTATATGGGAGGGACAAATCCTATCTACATCACTACCATCTCTAAGCTTGCTTCCTACTGTGTCCGATTAACGCCTTTATTGCTACCCGGTAACGGTGTAGTGTTTAACGATATCAAAACATAATACTCCACAACTAGAGGATCTAGTGACTTCAAGTGTAAGGACCACAATACCATTGTCACTACGAGAAGTACTTGTGACTTTACATAACTTGTATGTAGCCTTCTCGTTAGTGGGGCAATCCAGTATGCCATTACCCCTAATGCATACCCATGTGTTGGATCGTGATATCTCCATATCAATCCAACCCCATAGTAGTCTATAGTTGATCGTCCGGTTTAGTCAATATAATGGACCAGAGAGATATAAGAATATTACATTTATATTCTAAGGACTTCGTTCATGTTAACATATCTCCATATAGATAACATAATGAATCGTAAATCCATAAATGTCACAAGAAATAGATTGCCTCTAGGGAATATTTCCAATAGTCTCCCACTTGTACTAGAGTCAATCTGGTGCATTGTATGCCTCCTGATCTAGCGCGACCCTTGATGCTTACGCTGCGCAAGGAGCATGGTAGGCGAGAAACCTTGCTGGTACTTTGCAAAAATTCACAATTCCTCTATCGACAATCAATTGAGATTGAATACTCAGAGTATGTTCCATCTATGATAGAATTGGCACCTGAATCTTGCCTTGAACCTATCCAGCTCAAAGTCCCTCCCACTAAGGCAAAACAAAAATCTTGACTATAATCTGAAATCTTCTTTGTTGGATTAGAAGTTCGTATCACTGTAACCCCTTACAGTGAACTCTTCCTATCACCATATATCAATAATTCATCTTTAATTCTTCTCAAGTACATAAAGATAATCTTGATATTTATCCAGTGACTCTCACAAGGATTTGACTCTATCTATGTGTCATACCATATGACATGTGTGGTCTTAGTACATAACATGGCGTATATCGTGAATCTTATTCATACGGTCCTTCTCAATCTATTTAGAAGGACAATTAGCCTTCGAAAGACTAATTCCATGTGACATAGGTAGAATCCATATTCTTTATATGTTGAAGCATTTCAACACGTTTGTCAATATATGTATTTTGACATAAGGTAAACAACTTCCTTGATCTATCTCCATAGATCTTTATAAGTTATTTCGCATAAGTCCCTCATTAAAAAGCAATTCCCTAGCCAATCTTTACAAGATCGCAACGTAGGGATATCATTCCCAATCATTAGTATGTCTCTACATACATGACCAGAAATGTAACTATGCTCCCACTAACCTTCTTGTAAACACAAGCTCCATCTTCATTCTTTATGTAACCAAACTCTTTAATTGCATCATCGAATCGAAGATTCCAACTCTAAAAGCTTGCTTCAATCTTTAGACGGATCCCTATAACATACACACCTTTGGGCATGCTCTAGATGCAAAAATCCTTTAGTTGTGTCATACGCATCCTCAAGGATGTTTCTATATCCATGTGCCAAATTGTGCAAGCTACAATTCCAAGCAAGATGAGAATTGATTTAAGCATCACAAATGGGGAAAATATTTCGTTATAGTCCATACTATGAACTCGGAGGACCTTTAGCCACCAATCGTCCCTTAAAAGTAATCCGTTATCATCCATGTTGGTTTTCTCATAACCCCCTTGCTATGGGTCCTACCCTTTAAGGTAGGTCCACCAAAGTCCATACTTTGTTGTTATACATGGATTCCATTTCGTATCTCATGGCTCCTATCCATAATGAGAGTCTGACTCACTAGTGGCCACCTCATAGGTTGCAGGCTCATCTTCATGAGAAATAAATCACTTGGTTATGAAAAATCCATATTTCTCTAACCCCTTGACATATTCTACTTAACCTACGAGGTCCTTGTGTTACCTGAGTAGGTTGCTCCACAACATCTTGTGATCTTGCTCATGTTCCATCACATAATTAATGTTATTTTGTGGTTCTTGAACTCATCGAAGTTCTATTGTCCTCCTATTATTTCTCATAGAAACAATCTCTTTCTAAAAACACAGTGGTTCGAGCAACATACAATTTGTTCTCGCTTGGATTGTAGAAATAACATCATTTTAATTCTTTTAGGATATTCTACAAAATACATTTATCCGACTTGGGTCCAAGTTTATTTAACCGTAAACACTTTACATAAACATAATGACCTCAAATCCTTATGAATGGCATACCAGGACACCTCCTAGTCCATATCTCATATGGAGTTCTTCATAATCATTTTTGATGGAATAAGGTAAGGGGTGAATTTTACTGTAATTAGAGCATGGCCCCTAAAAATAAACTAGAGTTTTGTTTGACGCATCATGGATCGAACCAAGTCCAACAAGGTCCGATCTCTCCTCTCAGACACGCCATTCCATAATGGTATTCTTAGGTAGAGTGGGTTGGAATCATATCCCATACTCCCTTGCATGCTCAAACTATTGGCTTAAGCACTCACGCCTCTACTATCCAATCGCATAGCACTTATACTTTTTTCAAGCTGGTTCTCTGCTTCATTATTGAATTCCTTGAACTCTTCAAAGGATTATTATTTGTCTCGTCATAAGACATACAAATCAATATTCACTGAAGCCATCGGTAAATATGATGAAGTACTGAAAATCACCTTTAACACTTGTGCTTAGCGGCTTACATACATCAATATGAATGATTCAAAAAAAATTATTTCCCAATAAATAAGACTTACATGTCTCACATGATTCAAAATCGAAATGAGTCCAGAAATCCATCCATATGGGGTTCTAGATATGTATCTTTTATTCATGTGGCCTAAACGACAATGACAAAGATAAGTAAGGTTCATATCATTATATGCAAACCTCTTGGTATTAATTTTATAGATGAAATTATCATGATCAAAGATATACAATCCATTAGGCAAAATTGCATTACAATAATGCATATCAGAATAAATGGAACAACATTTTTCCTTTATTATGATAGAGAGCCTTTCTTGTCCAAATAAGAAACTATGATAATGCTCCTACTCATAGCATGGACATAATCAATTTTGTCTTATTCATGAACAATTTCATAAAGGTAAAGGTAATTCCCTACGGCTAATTCAGCAACCCCTTACTTCATTTCCCCACGTGTAGATTTATTTCTTCCTTATCCAATTGTCTACATCTCTTGAGATCCTCCATATTTCTATACACGTGAGATCCTCATCTAGTATCATATACTCATAATGATGAAATAGACATATTGACTTCTATAACAAAAATACCTAAATTGGAATTTATAATTCCTTTATTATATCCTTCCAGGTACTTTGGTCAGTCTCTCTTCCTCTACACCACCTATGGGACTTTAAGGCAACTTGGTTTTAGCAACAAGCTTTCCTTATACCCATGGGATCGGGGCAAACCTTTTTGCCCTTACCCATGCTGTTAACCATTAACATGTTTTGCCTTAGCCCTTTATGAGTGTTTTGTTTAGCGATTCTCAACGATATTTAGTAAATCACCTTTGAACAAAACCATAATTGCATCCAATGCAATTCTTGGTCCAATTGGGAGAATTACTACTTATTATTTATCTATCTCATAGTTAACTCCTATTCTCTAAGATTTCAATCTCATTGAAGCAGCTTAGTTACGCTTGACCTCTTGCTTCAGCAGTCACACATTACTAACTTGTGTCATCCCGTCATATCTCGATGAATCAAGTCTCCTTGCTTTGTCAAGCCCGAACTCATTTCATCTTGATCATGACGAGTGCTAAGCAAGTGCAAAGTGGAGCTACACTTCAAACCTTTCATGTCTAGCTCGCTTTTTTAAATAGCTTCTTTTAATGTATCATCATATCATGCGCCTCCATGTTTCTCATCTTGCTTCAAAATCTCAGAGTTCATGGAAACTAACACGAGGCAAGTGATATCCAAAGAGCCATTTATTTGATGTTCCTTCCATTAAGTTTTAGTGTGTTTTAGTAGTCGGTGGGAAGAGAACTTAATGTTCTACGATGTACAATAATTTTGTTTTAATTTGAGAACAATTCCGGATTTTATACCAGTCTAGAAAACTAATTTTAGATAATTTGTCATTTTTAAGGACATAGCGATAAAGTAGAGTTTGTTTGTTTAATGCCATACGTATTCAACACAGAAAGAATGATGCTAAGTATTGTGACGTTGTACTATATTTAACAAGGACTTAAATTATTAAACACGACTCCCACTATTTTTCTCGGATTAATTACCCTCCATATTAATGCCGAAAATATCATTATATTTTCTAGTGGGCCAAGATCCATATTTCACTTCTTATTTAGCTTGCTTTGGCAAGTTACCCATAAATTAGTTATTTAGGTAGAAACCCTTCCAATTGCATCCCCATGCAACTCTTGATTCAATTTGGAAAATAACTCTTTATTTATCTATCTCATAGATAATCCCAACTGGTAGCATCTAGGCTTTTAGTCTTATTAATATCATCTGGTTGCGTCCAACCACTTACTCCGAAAATTGCACATTACTTTCTTGTGTCATCGCACCACATCATGATGAATCAAGTTGCCTTGCTTTGGCATGCACGACCTTGAAAAATCATGATTATGATGAGTGTTTAACTAACGAGAAGGCAAAACGCAATATTTAAATTTGAGGTATTTTCCTTTGAATTTTAATTTGTTTTGTTGATCAATATTAACTGATCTATTTATTTGAGTTGGGAAAAATCGCAATAAAAAGATCCGGGTTGCATTATCTTGTTACCAATTTTGCTTGTATCATCCATACACCAACAATAAATAACAAGACAATAATTTAAAAAACCAAAAAAAAAAAAAAAAAAAAAACATGATATGAATAAGGCCTCTAAACTAAGATATTCCAAAGACAATGAAAATATCTTGGAACCCTAAAAATAGCAATCTCATCTCCATGTGCCTCCATCTTTTAGTCCATTCTCCATAACTGTGTGGAATGCCGCTATCTTGTGGTTTCTTCTACTCTTTAGGCTTCTTCTCCATGTCTTGACTATCATCTACACTATCTAATACTAGCTAGCATCTATACTAAATAGAGAGATCTCACAAGTTGAGAAGAAGACCGGCTCGCAGGCCGTAAATCCTAATTAACTATTACATTGATTATTACAATAAAACCAAACCATAAAAAAAAAAAAAAAAAAAAAAAAAAAAATCACAACATACACATCGAATGCCATATCCAATCACCATGCAAATAGCACATAAATAGTTAAAATCAAATTTTAACACGCTTGGTCAATTTTTAGTTGTTTTTTATGAACTAGGGTCAAAATGGTCCAAGAGGGCCCACCAACACTTTGGCCGAACCCTTAATGGACCGCCACGGGCCATGGGCCGACCGGCCCTATTCCGCACGGTCCAACCGTGCGCCTAGGCCGAACCGGCCTTATGGTCGTGGCTTTCTTGGGCGGCAAGGAAGGGGAGGGGGGTCCCTAGGGAGGGTTGAACCTCTTAGAAGTTGTTTCCAAATTAACTTCTTCCTTTCCTTGTTGCCCAAGTTTAGTTATTTCCAAATTGAAAACCCCTTTTCCAATTTGTTCCCTAACCTTAGTTTTCAAGATCCAAAATTATGCATCATATGTGATACAAATTCACTAATCCTTACACCCTATGTAATATTATATCTTATTTGATTGAATCATATTAAAAATTGCATCAATGTGCTTAATTATTCAGTTTAACGCGATAATCAACAATTACGGTGTAAAATTAACATGAACAAAACACATAAACCATGTTATGCTCTAAGACATGTGGCTCTGATACCACTGTTGGGTTTTGATACAGATTCGCAGAGGAAGAAAACAATTACAATCATCCATTCAAGACCCTCCAAGGATCACAAGTCTAGAACTCATAACTATGGTAAAGGATGAGAACATCAAGTACCTTGTTTGTCTCCTATGATGACTTCACTTGTGAAATAGTATTCACGTCTCTATGGATAGTCCACTCCTAGGATTCAATCTGGATTATCCACACCTTGTGCTATCTGGGGAAGAAGGAAGAAGAGGAAGAATCACGCAAACGGAGCAAAAGAAGGGGACAACACCCCCCCCCCCTTGAGGCCGACGGGTAGACGGGCGACACTAGGGGTCGACCCTCTAGTGTTCTGTCTCTCTCCTTGATTTTTCTCTCCTTGTGTGATAACAATTATGACAAGGACGAGAAATTAGGTAGGAATGTCCTATATATAGTCTAACAACTCCTTGTTAACTACATATTAGCCCCTCTCCTAACCCCGTCCATACACGGATTAGTCCAACTTGTAAATTAGTCCTACAAAGTTTGCTAGTAGTTGTGTATTGATCATTCTATTTAATTAATCATATATTAAATTAATTCCCAAGTACGGTCTGTTGGAATAGATGCCCTAGAGGCAATCTAGTTTAGTATGAATTTGTAATTGGCTAGAAATTCATTTATTATTTATTGGATATTTAATATAATGAAGTCCTTAGATTTACAATCGTGTTGTTTATCTTAAATATCCCTAGTCAAGTATAATGATTAAATGGACAATCATCTATAGACTAGTATGGGGTTGGATTGATATGGAGATATCACGATCCAACACATAGGTGTGCATTACGGAATGTTGCACTGGATTGACCCATCACCGAGAAGGCTACATACACGTTATGTTGAGTCACAAGTGCTTCTCGGGTACAATGGTATTGTCATCCTTAGACTTGAAGTCACTAGATATTCTAGTTGTGGATCATTGTGATCTTGGTAGCGTTAAACGCTACACCGTAACTGGGTAGTTATAAAGGCGTGTACTGGATACAATGAGAAGCAAGCTTAGAGATCGTAGTGAACGTAGAGAGGATTTGCCCCTCCCACATAACGGGAGCAAATATCCAAGGCCACTCGAGGATAGTGCTTATAGAATGTCTGGCCAGACTCAAATAAATCAATATATGGGATATTGATGTTATTTGCACGAATAAGGCTATTCCATGGATCGAGAAACTAGGGATTGGATATACGAGTGTGACTTGTATGTCTCGTGTCCAATCCGGATATGGAGGCAAAGGGATGAGACAATTACTTGTACAAGGTTGTCTAGATGACTATTCTATTAGTTGGCTAGAATGGATGTTTTGCTAGAAACCGCTCCATATTAGCAAAGAGTTGCTACCAACTAGATAGAACCTATGGGGTCACACGCTATATAGAGTTGTACTAGATTATGGAATTAATTAATTAGATTAATTAATTAGAAGGATCACTTTGCAAACCCTTGCAAACTTAGTAGGGACTAATTTGCAAGGAAGGGACTAAATTGAATTCTAGTAGGACTAGAATAAGTCCTTTAGGTAGTTGACAAGGAGTTGTTGGACTATATAAAGGATCCTCCTCCTTCCTTCCCTACACACTTATGCTCTAAGAGAGAACATAACAAGAGTAGGAGAGAACAAAGGAGAGAGAGAGCAAGCAAAGAGGGACGCCGCCCCCTATTGCCGCCGCCCCTTTGTCCCGACGCCACAAAGGGTGCCGAACCCCTTTTGGTGTCTCGTTTTGCGTGATTTCTTCACCCTCCTTTCAATCCGGGCTAGCACCAAGGTGATTGGAGATCTAGGAACAACTCTAGGCGTGGATCAACTATAGAGAACGTGACACTATTCGCGTTAGAAGTCATCAAGGAGAACCCAAAGGTGTGTTTATGATTTCTTACCTTCACTATCGTTATGCATCTAGACTTGTGATCCTTGGAGGGTTTTGCATGGTTGTTTATTTGATTATGCTTCCGTTTGCGCGATCCATGAATCAAAACCCTACAGTGGTATCAGAGCCACAGGTCATAGAGCATAAACGTAGTTTATGTGTTACATTCTTGTTGTTTTACACCTTAATTTGTTGTTTATCGCGTAAAACAAGACAAATCAAGCATTGGATGCAATTTGTCAAAGAATTAATCATAACAAGACCCAATTATTGCATTGAATGCATGAATTGGTGAGTTTGAGAAATTTTAGGATCTTAGATCTAGGGTTTGGGCATCCTTGGGGAAGAAGGAGTTCTCCCACAACAAGGAAACAACCAAACTTGGGCTCCAAGCAAGGAGGTTGTTTTGGAAACAACCTCCACAAGGAGGTTCGGCCCCCTAGGGAGCCGCCCCCTTGCTTGCCGCCCAAGCTTGGCGCCCTAAGGGGGCGGGCGGCCCTAACCCGCGGGCCTAGCTTGCGGGTTTTGGGCCGGGCCGGCCCTAGGGCTTTATGGTTCACTTATTTGGGCCCGGGCAATTGGATTGTTGGGCCCATGGACCGTTTTAACCCTAGAAATCCTAAAATCAATTAAAATTGACCAAGCGCGTTAAAATTGGATTTTAACTGTTTATGTGCAAATCGCATGGTGATTGGATATGGCCTTAGGATGTGGTTTGATGTGGATGTTTAATTTTGTGGTTTGGTTTTACGGCCTGCGAGCCGATCAATTAATTGTAATAATTAATTAGGGTTTTATGGCCTGCGTGCCATTTTTTTTTCTCAACTTGTGAGATTTATTTTATTTAGTATAGATATTAGCTAGTATTAGATAAAGTAGATTGTTAGCCAAGATTGAAGAAAAGAAGCCCAAAGCCAAAGAAGCCACAAAAGATGGAGCATGGAGCATGGAGCATTCCACATGACTATGAAGGATGGACCAAAAGATCAAGACGCATGGAGATGTGTGTTTGTTTAGGGTTCATAGATAATTCCATTGGCTTGGAATTATCTTAGTCTAGAAAAGGCCATATCCACATCACGTTTAATTTCTGTTTTGTGGTTGTTTATTTATTGTCTTATTATTTGTGTGATTGGTGTATGGATGATGCATGCAATTAGGATAATAAGATAATTAGACAACCCGGATCTATTATTTGGAGTTGTGCCCAAACTCAAATAGATAGATTAGTTGATATTGATCAACAAAATAATTAAAATTGAAGAAAAATCCCTCAAATTTTAAAATATTGTGTTCTTGCCTTCTCGTTATTTAAACACTCATTATCATCATTATTTATCAAGTTCGTGCGTGCCAAAGCATGGCGACTTGGTTCATAATGATGGAATGCGATGGCACGTAACAATGTGCAATTGTTTAGATAAGAGGTTGAACACAACTAGGCTATTAATTTGATTAAGAAACCTAGAGGCAATCAATTGGGATTATCCATGTGGATGGATAAATAAGGAGTTATTTGCCCGATTGAACCAAGAGTTGCATATGGGATGCAATTGGAATTGTTCCTACCTAAGAAGTAATCGAATTATGGGTGACTTGCCAAAGCAAGCTCATAAGGAGATGAAAAAGATGGATCTTGGCCCACTAGAAAATATAAGGATATTTTCCGCATTAATATCTTGAGGGTTATTAATCCGTAGAAAAATAGTGGGAGCTATATTTAATAAACTAGCCATTATTAAATATAGTCAAAAATTCACAAATACTAAAACTTGCGTATTTTCCCTTTGTAGAATTCCAAATGGCAAACAACTCATCGAGTTCACAACATTCCCTACGATCTGTCCTTGAGAAGGACAAGCTCTCAGGAACCAACTTTCTCGATTGGTACAGAAACTTGAGAATTGTTCTCAAGCAAGAAAAGAAGCTGTACGCAATAGAGGAGCAAGTTCCAGAAGGTCCAGACAATCAGACACCTGCTGCCTTAAAGGCGTATCAAAAGCATGTTGATGATGCTAATGATGCGGCCTGCCTAATGCTTTGCACCATGACCTCTGAGCTTCAGAAGCAACATGAGAACATGAATGCTGTCGATATGATCGAACATCTAAAGCAGCTCTTCCAAGAGCAGGCGAGGGTAGAGAGGTATGAAGTCTCAAAGGCACTGTTCAAATGTCATCTGGCAGAAGGGAACCCGGTGGGACCCCATGTACTCCGAATGATCGGGTACTTGGAGAATCTCGCCCGGCTTGGGTTCCCGGTCGGCCAAGAGTTGGCAACGGATCTCGTGTTGCAATCGTTGCCCGAGAGTTATGGACAGTTCATTATGAACTATAACATGAACGAGATCGTTAAACCACTGCCAGATTTGCTCAACATGTTGAGGACGGCTGAACAGAGCATCAACAAGGGTAAGGGCAAGGCCATTATGATGGTGCATAAAGGAAAAGGTAAAAAGTTTGCCTCTTCCTCCAAGGGCAAAGGCAAGTCAGTTGCTAAGTCCAAGGAACAAGCCCTTAAGCCTGTTGGTGGGATTGCCAAGGTTGTGACTAAGGGTGAATGTCACTACTGTAGTCAACCTGGACACTGGAAGAGGAACTGCCCAAAATATTTGGAGGACAAGCGGCTTGGAATAGTGATTCCACCACCACCAGGTATTTTTGTTGTAGATGTCAATTTAACTGTCTCTACATCATGGGTATTAGATACTGGATGTGGATCTCATATTTGTCGAAATATGCAGGATCTAAAGAGAAGTAAAAGATTGGCTAAAGGGGAGGTAGATCTGCGCGTTGGGAATGGAGCAAAGGTTGCTGCGTTGGCCATAGGCGTTTGCGAGCTATCTCTGCCTTCAGGATTAGTTTTAGAATTAAATAATTGCTATTTTGTCCCTGCTATGAGCAGAAACATTATTTCTATTTCTTGTTTGGACAAGGAAGGTTTTATTATTTCAATAAAGAACAATTGTTGTTCCTTTTATTTGAATAATATTCACTATTTTAGTGCGCAATTATTTAATGGACTTTATGTCCTTGATCTAAGTAATCCTGTCTACAACATTAATACCAAGCGGATTAAAATAAATGATTTAAATCCTGCTTATTTATGGCATTGTCGTTTAGGCCACATAAATGAGAAACGTGTATCTAGACTCCATAAGGATGGATTGCTAGACTCATTTGATTTTGAATCATATGAGACATGTGAGGCTTGTTTATTGGGAAAAATGACAAAGTCCCCTTTCAATAAGAAAGGTGAGAGGACTAGTGAGCAATTGGCACTCATACATACTGATGTGTGTGGGCCATTTGCCACGCCTGCCAGGGGTGGTTATGTCTACTTCATTACGTTTACTGATGATTACAGTAGATATGGATTTGTGTACCTTATGAGGGCAAAATCCGAATCCTTTGAAGTGTTCAAGGAATTCAAGAATGAAGTAGAGAAGCAACTTGGCAAAAGTATCAAGGCTCTACGATCGGATCGTGGAGGAGAATACTTGAGCCAAGAGTTTGATGACTATCTTAGAGAGTGTGGGATCGTGTCCCAACTCACTCCACCCGGAACGCCACAATGGAATGGCGTGTCTGAGAGGAGGAATCGAACCCTATTGGATATGGTTCGGTCTATGATGTGTCAAACCGATCTTCCATTATCGTTTTGGGGCTATGCTCTATTAAGTGCAGCTTTTACCATTAACCGTGTTCCATCTAAATCAGTCATGAAGACACCATATGAGATGTGGAGTGGGAGGCGTCCCACACTGTCGTTCATGAGGATTTGGGGCTGCGATGTCTATGTAAAACGTTTACAATCAGACAAGCTAGGGCCTAAATCGGATAAGTGTAAATTTGTGGGGTACCCTAAGGAAACTAAAGGATACTACTTCTACAATCCAACCGAGAACAAAGTGTTTGTTGCTCGGACCGGCGTGTTTCTAGAAAGAGAGTTTGTCTCTAAAGAAGCAAGTGGGAGGAATGTAGAACTTGAAGAAGTTCAAGAACCACAAATCACAGAACCGATTATGGAACATGAACAGGAATCACAAGCAGTTGTGGATCCACCTGTTCAGGTAACACAAGAGCTTCGTAGATCTAGTAGAGTGCGCCAGGAACCCGAGAGGTATGGACTTCTCGTAACTGATTCCGGTGACACGATGCTCATAGATGATGAGCCTACTACCTATGAGGAGGCCATGAATGGCCCAGACTCGCAGAAGTGGCTTGAAGCCATGAGATCCGAGATGGAATCCATGTATACCAACAAAGTATGGACTTTGGTGGAACCACCTGATGGGGCGCGACCCATAGGGTGCAAGTGGGTCTTCAAGAAGAAGATCGACATGGATGGTAATGTGATTACCTATAAGGGCCGATTGGTGGCTAAAGGATTCAGACAGATTCATGGTATTGACTATGATGAAACCTTTTCACCAGTCGCTATGACCAAATCCATCCGAATCCTACTTGCGATTGCAGCATACTACGACTATGAGATTTGGCAGATGGATGTCAAAACAGCATTCCTTTATGGGAATCTCCTCGAGGACGTGTATATGATACAGCCGGAGGGTTTTGAGGATCCAAAGCAAGCCAACAAAGTCTGTAAACTGCAACGATCCATTTATGGGTTGAAGCAAGCTTCTAGGAGTTGGAATCGACGTTTTGATGAAGTGGTCAAAGAGTTTGGCTTCATCAGAAACGAAGATGAGTCTTGTGTCTACAAGAAGGTTAGTGGGAGCTCTGTAGCTTTTCTGGTCTTGTATGTGGATGACATACTACTCATTGGAAACGACATTCCCATGCTACAATCTGTGAAAGATTGGCTAGAAAAGTGTTTCTCAATGAAAGACTTAGGGGAAGCAGCCTATATACTCGGTATAAAGATCTATAGAGATAGATCTAAGAGGTTGCTAGGCCTAAGTCAAAGTACATATATTGACAAGGTGTTGAAACGGTTCAACATGCAAGATTCCAAGAAGGGATTCTTGCCCATGTCACATGGAATCACTCTTTCAAAGAGTGGTTGTCCTTCCAATGAGATTGAGAAGGAACGCATGAGTAGGATTCCCTATGCCTCGGCCATAGGATCCATCATGTACGCCATGTTATGTACTAGACCAGATGTGTCATATGCCTTGAGTATGACAAGCAGATACCAATCCAATCCGGGTGAGAGTCACTGGATTGCAGTCAAGAACATCCTAAAGTACTTGAGAAGAACTAAGGATGCTTTCTTGATGTTTGGCGGTGAGGAAGAGTTGCGTGTAAGGGGTTACACTGATGCAAGCTTCCAAACCGATAGAGATGACTTTAGATCACAGTCGGGATATGTGTTTTGCCTGAATGGAGCAGCGGTGAGCTGGAAGAGTTCCAAGCAAGAGACGGTAGCTGATTCTACAACAGAGGCTGAGTACATTGCTGCAAATGGCGCAGCAAAGGAGGCTGTTTGGATCAGAAAGTTTGTTTCTGAACTTGGTGTGGTCCCTAGCATTGCGGATCCAGTGGAGTTGTTCTGTGACAACACTGGGGCGATCGCGCAATCAAAGGAACCCAGGTCGCACCAGAAATCCAAGCACGTGCTCAGGAAGTTCCATCTGATTCGAGATATTATCGATAGAGGAGACGTTCGGATATGCAAGATTCCTACAGATGATAATCTGTCAGACCCGCTTACGAAGCCTCTCACGCAGTGGAAGCATGAAGGGCACACTAGGAGTATGGGCATACGAGATGCGCCAGATTGGCTCTAGTGCAAGTGGGAGACTGTTGGAATAGATGCCCTAGAGGCAATCTAGTTTAGTATGAATTTGTAATTGGCTAGAAATTCATTTATTATTTATTGGATATTTAATATAATGAAGTCCTTAGATTTACAATCGTGTTGTTTATCTTAAATATCCCTAGTCAAGTATAATGATTAAATGGACAATCATCTATAGACTAGTATGGGGTTGGATTGATATGGAGATATCACGATCCAACACATAGGTGTGCATTACGGAATGTTGCACTGGATTGACCCATCACCGAGAAGGCTACATACACGTTATGTTGAGTCACAAGTGCTTCTCGGGTACAATGGTATTGTCATCCTTAGACTTGAAGTCACTAGATATTCTAGTTGTGGATCATTGTGATCTTGGTAGCGTTAAACGCTACACCGTAACTGGGTAGTTATAAAGGCGTGTACTGGATACAATGAGAAGCAAGCTTAGAGATCGTAGTGAACGTAGAGAGGATTTGCCCCTCCCACATAACGGGAGCAAATATCCAAGGCCACTCGAGGATAGTGCTTATAGAATGTCTGGCCAGACTCAAATAAATCAATATATGGGATATTGATGTTATTTGCACGAATAAGGCTATTCCATGGATCGAGAAACTAGGGATTGGATATACGAGTGTGACTTGTATGTCTCGTGTCCAATCCGGATATGGAGGCAAAGGGATGAGACAATTACTTGTACAAGGTTGTCTAGATGACTATTCTATTAGTTGGCTAGAATGGATGTTTTGCTAGAAACCGCTCCATATTAGCAAAGAGTTGCTACCAACTAGATAGAACCTATGGGGTCACACGCTATATAGAGTTGTACTAGATTATGGAATTAATTAATTAGATTAATTAATTAGAAGGATCACTTTGCAAACCCTTGCAAACTTAGTAGGGACTAATTTGCAAGGAAGGGACTAAATTGAATTCTAGTAGGACTAGAATAAGTCCTTTAGGTAGTTGACAAGGAGTTGTTGGACTATATAAAGGATCCTCCTCCTTCCTTCCCTACACACTTATGCTCTAAGAGAGAACATAACAAGAGTAGGAGAGAACAAAGGAGAGAGAGAGCAAGCAAAGAGGGACGCCGCCCCCTATTGCCGCCGCCCCTTTGTCCCGACGCCACAAAGGGTGCCGAACCCCTTTTGGTGTCTCGTTTTGCGTGATTTCTTCACCCTCCTTTCAATCCGGGCTAGCACCAAGGTGATTGGAGATCTAGGAACAACTCTAGGCGTGGATCAACTATAGAGAACGTGACACTATTCGCGTTAGAAGTCATCAAGGAGAACCCAAAGGTGTGTTTATGATTTCTTACCTTCACTATCGTTATGCATCTAGACTTGTGATCCTTGGAGGGTTTTGCATGGTTGTTTATTTGATTATGCTTCCGTTTGCGCGATCCATGAATCAAAACCCTACACGGTCTAATCCATAGGGAGTGTGACCCATAGGTTTCTACTTAGTTGCTAGTAACAATTACTAACATGGAGCGGTGTCTAGCAACACATCCATGCCACCCAACTAATAAAAATAGTCATCCAACAAAGCTAGTGACCAATGTTACCAGATAGTATTATGCCTTTGTCTCCATATCCGGATTGGACACGAGACATACAAGTCACACTCGTATATTAAATCCATAGTTTCTCCATCCTGGGAATAGTCTTATCCAAGCAGATAACATCAATATCTTATATTCATTTATCTGAGTCTGGTAAGACATTCTGTAAGCGCTACCCCTCGAGTGGAAGTGGATATTTGATCCCGTTATGTGGGAGGGACAAATCCTATCCACATAACTACCATCTCTAAGCTTGCTTCCTATTGTGTCCGATTAAGGCCTTTATTGCTATCCTGTAACGTGTAGTGTTTGACGATATCAAATTACAATACTCCACAACTAGAGGATCTAGTGACTTAAAGTCTAAGGACCACAATACTATTGTCACTACGAAAAGAACTTGTGACTTTACATAACTTGTATGTAGCCTTCTCGTTAGCGGGTCAATACAGTATGCCATTACCCTAATGCATACCCATGTGTTGGATCGTGATATCTCCATATCAATCCAACCCCATGCTAGTCTATAGTTGATCGTCCTGTATAATCAATATAATGGACTAGGGATATTTAAGAATTTAACATTTATATTCTAAAGACTTCATTCATGTTAACATATCTCCATATCGATAACATAATAAATCGTAAACCCATAAATGTCACAAGAAATAGATTACCTCTAGGGCATATTTTGAACAAGTTTGACTTTTACTTTATTAATTGGAGTTCATTTTCGATTACATGATAATAGATCTAGTGAGGGAGGCACACCTTAGATCAAAAACAAACCAGATAGATTGCCAGGTGGACTGGAAAATGAATGGAGAGAGAGCTTCTTGAATCAGATTTGCGTTTAGTAGGGTCACCAAGGCCTGATCTTTATCATGGCAAGCACGAAGCACCGGATTCAACAATTTCAATACTAATTCATCTGCTGCAGTTAGGAAATCAGGAGGGCATGGATTTGTTCCATCCAAGTAACTAAGCAGTGATTAAGTGCGGAGTAGCAACGAGATCATGTGTTTCCATATCACATATTTTGATCCTTAGATTTTAAATGAAATCAATTTGTGAATATTGGACAGTATACATAAAGGATATTGGTTTATGGTAGTATTTGTTTCGATGTTGGTGGCCTCTATTAGATCACCAGTGGAAGCATTATGTTGTGTAACGGACATGGCTCTGATACCATGTGAGAAAACAAATCAGGGTTCTTACATGAACACATGTTAGCAGAGGGAATACAGAGAAGAGTGGTGTTGATGATAAAAATATTTGTGTATATCTTCGGTGTAAATACAAGAAGCCGCTAGTGGATTTGTATATGGATGCTCCTATTGTTTATAGTGGCCAGATCAGTCAACCCTAGATCGAACACTTATTAAAAATGATACTTAAGATATTTTCACATTGTTCCTTCAGCTCTTAATGGCATTGCTGTTTGGTTTTTCAAAGTGCATGGGCCAGTGCTATTTGGGATTTGCTTTATTGTTTGGGATTTGCGCTTGTTCTTTGGCCTTGTATAGTCTAATACTCCCACTCAAGCTGATGGTGCTGGAAGGACCACCAGCTTGTTCTTCAATTCTTGAAAGTGATTCATAGAGAGCCCTTTGGTGAATGTGTCAGCCAATTGGTCTGATTTTTTGAAAAAACTAACAAATAAGTCATGAGATAAAACATTTTATTGATTAAAGTGATATTCAATTCTGATGTGCTTAGTTCTAGCATGCATAATTCGATTGGCGGTGATAGCGATGGCAGACAAGTTGTCTCACCAAATAACAACTTTTTCGGAGATATATATGTGAAGATCACGATTTTTTTAGCCAAGCTAGCCCAGCATGTGTTGAGGCTAAGGCTCTGTATTTGGTCTTTGTGGAAGACTGTGTGACCGTAAGCTACTTTTTGGTGCCACATTGAGTGGGTTTCGTTCCAAATTATAAGAAAAGGGTGAAAATTGATCTTTTTGGACTTTTAATAAGAAATCTATTTCCAAGCATATCTTCAAATTTAAACATGCTCCTATTTTAAAATACATACTCTTGGTATAGTACTGACATTGGACAAGAAACAGAGGATGTTGTTCCACCAACTGTTTGCGAAATTGTTGGCCAAGTACCCTGTACAAATATTTTTTGGTTTATGTCAAACTTGAGCTATTCACTTCTGGGACGATCTAGTTACTTAATATAACAAGTTTGACATGCTATCAAGTGGCATTTACTTGGAAAGTAACCAAGTAACTAAACAAATAATCATAGGAGTCAATGCTGCTTGTAGTAATACCTTTGAAACCGACATTCCTTCCACTTCCAAAACCTTTCCCCTTCCTAGTTATTGCTAGTGCCATGCTCCTAAATACCCATCTATGTTGAAATCTCATGTTTCATCTTTTTTCACTATCACCCAGAAAAAATCAAGACAAGAAGAAAAACAACAACTGCATTGTCACTTTTAGCCAACCTTATCCCTAACTGGAAAGAATCAAAATCCTTAGAAAGAATGTAAGCCGAACCAACTCAGTATAGGGCTATGTGAATCAATACATAAACTAACCCTATCCCAGAAAAAAAGAAAATAGCAGGTTTTACTCTTAGCTCCTGGATAAGGCCTTTGGGTTAAGCTTCACAATGGTATAATAAAGGATTTTAGCTTAGCTCCCTCATATGGTCTTTGTTTGATCTACTCTGAGATAAGGCTGCTAGTCTGGCTACGCTGAGTTCCACCGAATGACGCTGGTATGACTCCGTTGAGATCTCATAGGATAAGGTCGGGGATAAGCTGCATATAAGAAAATGTTGCATTGATGCTAAGCTTTGAAAGAGAGGTCCGAATGGAGGTACTAATTGGGCTGAGCTCCAAAGTGGCTTAGTCTAGGCATGGGAACTTTGGGTTGACGAGCCCAAGATAAGTTTACCCTTGTTATTTTTAGCAAGATGGGGTGACTATGAATAAAAAAATAGGAATGTCACTATAAAAAATTATTAATCTCTGTTAATATGAAAGCAAAAAGGGGAGAAAGTCGTGTAGAAAGGTTTTTATTTGGTCTTGACATCAGCGGTTGCACGTGATATGTAGATCGAGTTGCACAAATTTTGGGCACTTGTTAGATTTTTGCTGAGGTACGCATATATTTTTCATGATGCTGACTCCTATATCATCTTCTTGATATTATACCCTAGCAAGAACCTACTCCTTTTTTCCCTACCATCTCTAACAGAAAGTCTTGGTACTTTAACTTCAAATGTTGTGATCATGTGACGTCTAATTCTACATTGTTTGGTTCGCAGACAAATGCGCAAGGAATTTCCACTATTCATATAGTTGATAGTACATGTATGTATGCTACTCACAAACAACATGTTTCTAAGGATAATTTGTCCCTCTTAAATGCTCTCTTGGTTGCTGGTCTATTTTTTAGAGGTTTTCCTCGTGTCTTTTTGGATATGGTAATTGTTTTTCACTACGAAAACTTGAACTTGATGTGACATTTTCTACCAGGGGTCGTGTATAAGATCCTGATACATGGAAGATTATCATAATTTGTCTTAAAAATGGTATTATGTATGCGCCCACTATTCCGAAGCTCACATATTCCTCTGTGACGTAGTCTGCAGCTTCTGTAAGATCACAAGTATCGTCTTGGCCCGCTCTTTCAGATTTTAAGGTTGGTCATGCTTCCTTTGTTTTCTTTTGTAGCTTATTAATTGTGAAAATCTTGGTCACGTTGAAGGTAAGTATTTTGATTGTCTTTCATTCCAGTTAGCAAAACAACTAGCATTTCTCTTCAATAAAAGTTAGTCAAATCCTTTAGCTCCTTTTGATTTAGCATATTTTGACATTAGACGTCATTACCCTCCTGCAATTGTGAACAATTACAGATTTTTTGTGTAGATCTATCGATGACTTTACGCGGTATACTTGGATATATCTCATTAAAAACATTTCAAATTATCCCAGTTTTATCAAGATTTTGCGTATATGCTGAAAAATCAATTTTACTGTACCATCGAAGTCTTTTGGGCTGACAATGTTGGCAAATAATTTAATTGGGGGTATTCGTACTCAAGGACCATCTGCAAAGCTCGTGCCCAGGTAATTCTCAACCAAATGGTCGTGACATACATCAACATTGTTATTTATATAAGAAACCATTATTTGTTTCCACCACGTAGGTTATGACTCTCTATAAGAAAAATTATGGTGTTCATTACGCATAAATTTGTGTTTGGATGTGTGTGTCTTAAGAAAATGGCCATGCTAAACATAAGCATTGTTGTATAGCACACATGTTACCATTATTGGGATCGAGTTTCTAAACTCATTCCTAACTCTCGACATGTGGTCTTCCGGGAAGATGATATGTCCTCAAGCATCTCTAAATTTAATTTGTCAACCCTTTTGATAATCCTGCCTTCACCAATTTAAATTATAACATTTTTTTTCATGATTTATCTGAGAACTTTCATGACATACCTACAACACAAGAATAAGTTCCATAGATGGCTTCTTCTCCTTTGGATTCAAGACCACCTTGGTTGAGCATAATATTTACCATGGGCATCCCGCTAAATCATATGAGCATGATGTTGATGAATTTAAGGAGAAATATGTGCCCCTGATTAAAACTACGGTCAATGATCAAAATGACCAAGAGGATGAGACTATAGAACTTCTTTGCTCCACCAAAGAGAAGATAGAACAACCCAATTTCGTGATTTTCATATGAGTACAAAACTTCAAGAACCACAATCGTATCATGATGAAAGAGAGGACCCATGATAGGTAATAGTGGTGGGAAGGAGTTTGATACTTTGGCAAAGACAAAAACTTCGGATCTTGTTTGGTTACCCCTGGTAAAACCTTAGTGGGGGGGGGGGAAGATGGATTCATAAGGTTAAGACACTGTCAGATGGTTTTGCTAAAAGATATAAAGCTCCTTTGGTATCAGAGGTTTCTTACAGGAATATGGTATTGACTTTAAAAAGAAATTGTTCCGGTTCTCCACTACCACAATACACACTTTGATAGTCCGATTGATAAGATGTTGACTCAAAGACCCTTGAATGTGTTTTGGACAGTAATTGTTTTGAGTGATGAAAGACAAAGACAAAGACAAAGATATAGGCAAAGCATTTTTGATACTCCAAGGCCTTGAGATACTGACAGAGCATCAAAGTCTTGAGAGTTGTTTTTATTGTGCTGAATGTTTTAACAATCTTGTGTTGCAGATTGGCTACCTGATTATATATATCAGAGATTTGCGGCATATACTCATGTTTTACATTATCTACATATCTAACACAATTGCAGATGTTCAGATCAGGGGGAATCAAAGTTTTATGGACTTTACCTTGACAGACTGTGAAGCATGTTCAGAGCTTCAAGGCCTTGAGATGTGCCTTGAGCTGCTGACAGTTTTACAAAACTGATCTGATTCTTTCTTGCAGGGTTTGATATTTATTATTGTGATTGTTTAATGACTTCTAAGAGTCTTAAACTAGTTTATCATGAATTATATGTGTCAGAAGTTAATCAGATTATTGTTCTAATCTTTTAACTAGTTTTTATCAGAAGCTGGAAAACCAAACAGTCTTAGTACTGCTATATTTCTGGATTTTGTTGTTGCTGTGTTTTAATGTTGTTGCAGGTTTGTTAAACGTGCAAATACAATCTCAACAAACTCCAACGGATATCTACTCAGAGCTGTTTGAATTGCAGTTGAAAACAGAAAGAGGATTTGTAGGAACTGAGATCCTAAAATCTCTCATTCAGTTGCAGCGGGTGGATAAAGGAGAGTGGTTTGAATTTTGAAAGATAGAGGCTTGCAGAATACTGAGCGATGTGTGACAAATTTGAGGGAGATCATTCATTCAAACACACAGGCATTCAAGCTTCAATTCCAGATTTCAGAAGATCAAATCATTCCAGTTTCCAGAAGAACACATTGAGGCTTCACTAGCTTATTCTTTTACTGTGTTCTTCATATGTTTTGTAATCTACTTATCTTTTGTATATCTAAAACCTCATTAAACCTAGTGGTTGGTTGTTCAAGTGAACAACAAGAGGTTCTTGTTAGCTCAACAATTAGTAGCTGATACTAGATAGGTTTGGAACCACAAGTGTATAAGTGTAAGGAAAATCACTTAGGCTTGGAGATCGAGGGTTGTTTCTGTGTGAGTAATAAGAAGTGTTTGCCCAATCCTGGTGGGATTAGATCCCTCAGACAGAGATTAGGTCCATTGGGACTGAACTCTGTAAATTGCTTTGTGTTATTTACTTTACAGTTTTGTTATTTTCTGCTGCATACAACTCAAATTAAACTAGGGTTTATAAGCTGTTTTAGAACTGGTAATAGTTCAAGGCCTTGAAGCTTTCTATTTTGCCTTTGAAAGTTTCTGACAGTTTTCTAAAATCTCAAGGGCTTGATATTTGAGTTTCATACAAAGCCAATTTATTTAAAATCTGAGTTTTGCAAAAAGTTTTCATACTCTATTCAATCCCCCCCCTTCTAGAGTATTTAGGTCCTGTATTTAGTCGACATTACACACTTTCAATTGGTATCAGAGCTTGGGTCACTGATATAGATCTAATAATCTTGTGACTATGAGTAATGTAGGAGATGGTAGATTCTCACAAGGAAGGGCAGCCAACAGACCTCCATTGTTCTGTGGTGATAACTTCATGCACTGGAAGGCATTGATGAAGATGTTCATCATAGATCAAGACATGGAACTGTGGTCAATAGTACATAATGGTCCTCATGAGTACTACACTACTATTGATGGAGTCAGATGTATCAAGTCTGAGAAAATTTTTCAGTTACTGAACTGGAAAAGGTATCAAAAAATTGCAAGGCTATGAATCTGTTATACTCTGCTTTTAATGCAGATGAGTTCAACAGAGTGTCAAATTGCAAGAGTGCCAAAGAAGTATGGGACAAACTAGTTGTGACATATGAAGGAACAAGCCAGGTTAAGCAGACCAAAATCAACATACTTCTGAGGCAATATGAGTTGTTCAAGATGAACTCATATGAGACCATCAAGGAGATGTTCAAAAGAGTCACTGATGCGGTGAATAATCTGGAGTCTTTTGGAAATAAGTTCTCAAATGAAGAAAAGTTCAGGATGATTCTGAGAAGCCTGCCAAAAGCCAAGTGGGAGCCAAAGACAACAACCATTGAGGAAGCTCAGGATTTAAGTCTTCTTCAGCTAGATGATCTACAAGGAAAGCTGCTCACTCATGAAATGTCAATGAAGGATGTGGAAGGTGATCTGAGTGAATACATCAAGAACTTAGCACAAAAGGCCAAAGACAGTGAAAATTCTCAAATCCTTGAGACTGAATATGAGCATGATGATGAAGAGGCTTTAGAATTTATCTCCAAGGCCTTGGCCAGGATTCTCAAGAAGAAAAGAAACTCTGGTAACAGGAACTACAACAGAGAGAGATGAAGACCTTCAGGAAGCAAGGATTACAAAGGTAAATCTTCATCACAGTCACATAAAACTAAAGTAATGAATTTTTTTGAGTGTGGTGATGCAGATCATTTAGTAAGGGACTGTTCATTAAATAAGAACATGAACTTTCAGAAGAAAGATAGTGACAACAGAAGGAAGAAAGTCATGAAGGCTTCCTGGAGTGATTCTGGTTCATCAAGTGACTCAGACACAGAAGAAGATCAAGCAAACTTGTGCTTCATGGCCAAGCATGATGAAGAAAAGTCATCAGACATACATATTGAAGATATGGTAAAAAATCTTCTTGCTAGTCCTTCTGATGTACTTCCGAAAATTCTCAAGAGTACGTTTTTAAATCAGGAAAGTTATAGAAATGAGATTTCTGCTTTAAAGATTAAAATTCATGAGCAGGTAAAAGAAAACCTGGACCTAGTTTTTAACAACAAAACTGATGAAGTTTTTAAGAAAAATATTGAAAAGGACTTCAAGGCCTTGGACAGCAGGTTCAAAGCCTTGAAGGCACAGATAAAAGAGATTGTTGATCAAAACACTCTTTAGACTGAAAGATATGCTGATCTAAAGACTCATTCTGAGGATTTAGAACAACAAATCTGTTCTTTGACTGAGAAACTTCAAGTGTATAAGAAGGTCCTAGCTAGTTTTACATGCTCAGAACATAATCTAAATCTCATTCTTGGAGGAAGTTTGAAATCAATTCATAACAGTGGGATTGGCGATAATCCAAATTTTCCAAAGAAAAGCCAAACTACTTTTGTCAAATCTGGTAGCAGACATTCTCCAAAGTGTCAAAACTGTGGAAAAATTGGTCATGTCAGATTAACTTGTCCCTTCAGAAGATCAGAACCTCACATTATGATGAATACTTATCCTTATCAGCTTAAGGGACAGGTTAGGCAGATTTGGGTTCCAAAAGGAATTAGACCACCAAACATGGCTGATTCTGAGTATGACTCAAAGTTCTGCACTTGGTCTAACAGCATGTTGAGGCAATGATTTACTTTTGCAGGATGTCACCAAGGCCTTGAAAGATCAGAAATGGATATTAGACAATGGATGTTCCGGACATATGAGTGGAAAGAAGTCTCTCTTTACTGAGCTTACATAAAATCTGGAGGAACAATCACACTTGGTGACAAAGTAAAATGCAACATTATTGGAATAGGTAGTATTGGTAATGGTTCTACTAACTCTATCTCTGATGTTTATCTCGTAGATGGAATTAAGTATAATCTGCTTAGTATCTCTCAGTAATGTGATAAAGGTTATAAAGCTATATTTGACAAGGATAAATGGGTAGTGCAAGATGAGAAATATGGTGATTGCATACTCACTCCTCCTAGATCATACAATCTATATGCTATGAGTACTAACAGTGTTGCAGGTGACAAGCTAAAATGCCTCAAGGCCTTGAAGGAAGATTCAAAACTTTGGCACATAAAGCTTGGGCATATTAGCATACACACCTTGAATAAACTCATCCCAAAGGATTTGGTAAGAGGTTTACCATCACAAAAATTTTCAGATGATGAGGTTTGCAAGGCATGTGTACAAGGTAAGCAAACTAGAAGCTCATTCAAGCCAAAGAACTTTGTTATGTGTACAAGGTAAGCAAACCAGAAGCTCATTCAAGCCAACGAACTTTGTAAGTACTTCTAGACCCTTAGAACTGTTGCATATGGACTTGTGTGGTCCTATGAGAGTTCAGACGCCAAAAAGTAAGAGGTATATGCTTGTTATAATAAATGATTATTCTAGATTTACTTGGGTGATGTTTATTAGAGACAAACTGAAGCTTTATCTGAATTTTCTAGATTGTGGAAAGAGCTTCAAAATTTGAAAAATTTACCTGTTGCATCTATTAGAAGTGATCATGGTAGAGAATTTGATCAACTTGACTTTGATTTATTTTGTGCAAAGCATGGCATATCACACAACTTGTTTGCACCTAGAACTCCACAGCAAAATTGAGTAGTTGAAAGGAAAAATAGGACACTTGAGGATATGTCTAGAACCATGCTTCATGAAAGTAATTTGCCAAAGTTCTTGTGGGCAGAAGATGTTAATACTGCCAATTATGTGCTGAATAGATGCTTGATTAGACAAATTTTGAAAAAGACCCCTTATGAACTGTTTAAAGGTAGGAAGCCTACTGTTTCATATTTCAAACATTTTGGTTGTATCTGTTTTGTGCATAATAATGGTAGAGACAATCTTGGTAAATTTGATGCTAGAAGTGATGAAGGTGTATTTCTTGGTTATTCTCAAACTAGCAAAGTTTATAGAGTTTACAATAGAAAAACCAAGTTTGTGGAAGAGAGTATTCATGTGATTTTTGATGAAAGTACTAAGGATTCTCTGAATGAAAGTTTTGCAGATCTAGATTTGAACAAGCATGATTCTGATGATGATGCTGTGAAAGAGGACAAAATCAAAACTATTGTGCATAATCAATCAGCAGAATCTCAAGGCCTTGAACCTCCTGCAGAACAAAAATCTCAAAGCCTTGAGACAGAAGCTGAAACTTTCAATGATGCTCCCTCTACTGTTTTAAGAACTCAAAGCCTTGAAGGAGAATATTCCTGAATACCAAGGAAGAAGTTTAAGTACCTTGCAGATCATCCAGCTGACATTATCATATCTGATCCATCAACTGGAACTCAGACAAGAGGACAGTTGAAGAACTTGTGTGCTTTTAGTGCATTTATATCTTTGATTGAGCCTAAACATACCAATGAAGCACTAGAATATGCAGACTGGATCATTGCAATGCAGAGTGAGCTGAATGAATTTGAAAGAAACAAGGTGTGGAATCTGGTTCCCAGACCTAAAGAGAAATCAGTTATTGGAACCAGATGGGTGTTCAGAAATAAGCTTGATGAGAATGGCAAAGTGGTAAGGAATAAAGCCAGACTGGTGGCACATGGATATAATCAGGAAGAAGGTATAGATTATGAGGAGACTTTTGCTCCTGTTGCCAGGTTAGAAGCTATTAGAATACTTCTTGCATTTGCATCTCACAATCACATAAAGCTTTATCAAATGGATGTCAAATGTGCTTTTCTGAATGTTTATTTACAAGAAGAGGTTTTTGTAGCACAACCTCCTGGTTTTGAAGATGAAAACTTTCCTGATCATGTTTACAAACTAGACAAAGCTCTTTATGGGTTAAAACAAGCTCCAAGGGCTTGGTATGATAGACTTTCAAAATTTTTACTTGACAACAATTTCAAAAGAGGTCTAGTTGATAAAACTCTTTTCATTAAACATCATCAAAGTGATTTGTTAGTAGTTCAGATCTATGTGGATGATATACTATTTGGTGCTACTAATGATGCTCTTTCGAAAGAGTTCTCTAATCTGATGTGCAGGGAGTTTGAGATGAGCTTAATGGAAGAACTGAATTTCTTTCTTGGACTTCCTATCTTACAAATGAAGAAAGGATTTTTTGTACATCAAGGAAAATATACCAAGGACTTCTTGAACAAGTACAATATGTCAGTCCAAAGTACTTAAAACCCCTATGAGTTCATCACTCTCATTAGACAAGGATTAAAATGGTAAGAGTGTGAATCGGAAGGAATACAGAGGTATGATTGGATCACTTTTGTATTTAACTGCTAGCAGACCTGATATTATGTTCAGGGTCTGTATGTGTGCTAGATTTCAAGCAGATCTTAAGGAAAGTCATTTATCTGAAGTTAAAAGCATTTTTAGATATTTGAATAGAACCAGAGACTTGGGGATTTGGTATCCAAGGAGTTCTAATTTTATGTTGAGTGGCTATTCAGATGCAGATTTTGCAGGATATAAAGTAGACAGGAAAAGTACTTCTGGATGTTGCCAGTTTCTTGGATCTTCATTGATCAGTTGGCATTCTAAAAAGCAAAATTATGTAGCATTATCAACTGCCGAAGCTGAATACATTGCAGCTGGAGCTTGCTGTTCACAAGTGTTATGGATTGCTCAGAAACTTAGAGATCTTGGCTATAATTTCAGAAATGTGCCTATTCATTGTGACAATACAAGTGCTATCTCAATCTCTAAGAATCCAGCCCAGCACTCAAGAACCAAGCACATAGATGTGAGACATCACTTCCTTAGAGATCATAAGGAACAAGGTGATGTTGTTTTAACTTTTATTTCTACTTCAATGCAGTTTGCTGATATTTTCACTAAACCTTTGCTAGATGATAGGTTTTCATCCCTAAGGCTTGAATTGGGGATGTTAAACAAAGATGCATTGGTTTAGGGGGGAGTATTGGTACTTACATGTGTCTATGTGTTGAAATCTCAAAGCCTTGAGATTATACTTTCCAAAGCCTTAAACGTATAGCTCAAAGCTTTGAAGTTTCTCAAACTACAGAAAATCTCAAAGCCTTCAGATTGTTCTCAAGGTCTTGAAAGCTTCTGTATTTAAAAAAAAATGGATCATCAAATATTATATCTATATTTTTAGATTACTGTATAATATTTGAATTACTCAGAGAATTTTCTAAAATATCCAAAAATATTTTTTTTCAAGATCCTTTTTGCATGTTGATTTTAGTAGAGTCCTTTTATGACTCATCATTTTCAACCTACTTAAGCTGAAAGTCATGGCTTATTCTTCTTCATTCTCTCTCAATTCTCTACGTCTCTCCTCTCTCTCTCTCTCTCTCTCTCTCTCTCTCTCTCTCAATTTCTCTCAATCTCATTCCCTTCTCAAAACTCTAAACCCACAATGGTGCGCAATCAGCCAGAATTCCGCAACAGGGGAAGCCTTCTAGCAGATCCAGGAAGAGGGCAAATAAGAAGGAGAAGATTGTGATTTCTCATTTGGATTCAGAAAATACTCAGAGTTTTCATGAGGACACTCCTCCTGCAAAGAAGACCATAACAGAAAAGGGAGATTAAGGCTCAAGCATTGATCCACATAAGGAGACAGAGACTCTGGGTGGTGATCAACCTAGGTCAGATAAGAGGAAAGGGGGAGAGAAGAAAAACTCTGGAGAAGAAGAAAAAGGGAAATATGTTCAAGAAATCAAGAAGAAGCCAACTGAAGGAGAACAAGAGAAGAGTGAACCCACTGAGAAGAAAACAAGGGTTAAGCAGGTTGCTGCTGCAACCAAAAAGGGTTATCAAGGTAAGAATGCACTTCCTTCAGATTGGTTTGTTAGTTCTAAAGTTAGGATTGTGTGGATGCAAGGTTATGCTTCATCTAAGGTAGCTTTCTGTAGTATGGTTTATGAGGAGTTATTGGATTAACTGGACATTGATTGTATGAGAAAGTTAAGAGAAACTGCAGTTTGGAAGGTGTTAAATCCTAGTTCAAAAGCCTATCCTAGGTTAACTAGATTATTCTATCTGAATTTGGTTCATGAAGGTGATGATAAGATGGTGTTAACTTCAAAAGTGGCAGGGATAAATTTGAGGTTAGATCATAAGACTTTTGCCAAACTCTTGGGCGTTCCTAGGAAGTATAATGTTGGAGATTACCCTGATAGGAAGGAGTGTCTGGAAAAGGCAAAAGAGATGGTTTTCATTGATGGTGTACCCTCTGGTCCAAAGTAGTTGACACACTCTGGGATCAACTGTGAAGCTAAAATCTTGTTTACAATTCTGATGAGGAGTGTGGTTCCTAGGGAGAACTCAAGGGAGTTCGTTACTGATAAAGTTCTCATACTGATATATCTGATATGTCAAGGGTTTGAGATAGACTTTCCAACAGTTGTTATGGAGCATATGATTTATTGTGCAACCAGAACTAGAAACCATCAACTTCCATATGCCAATTTCTTACCTCTTTTCTTTGAGCATTTTGATGTACGTGTGAAAGGGGAAGAAAAGATTACTGGAGGTTTTGGGTTGATTGATGAAACTGCCTTACAGAGGATTGGGGTAGTTTAGACTAGGAAAGGACATTGGAAGTTCTATTCAGAATTGTCAAAGGATGAGCTTGGAGAGAATGAGTTTGTTAAGCCAAATGGGGCTACATCAGAAAAAGGACAAGCAAATGAGGATTACTCTTTGTTGGTTGAGAAATTTGAAGATCAGCAGGTTGAGATTGAAGATCTCAGACAAAGGTTATTTGATCTGTCATCTGAATTTAACCAGTTCAAGGGTTTGATGAATGTGATAAATGGAAAGCTGGATGTTGTCATCAAGGGTTTGAACTTGGAGAAGATATCTTCTGCTACTAGTCATGACAACAGTGTGGACTCACATGAGAGGCTAGGTGATTTCCTGAAGAATAAAAAGAAACCAATTCCAGTGGTGCTTACTTCAAAAGATCTGTATGAACAAACTGATGAAGAAGATGCTGGTGAAGACACATGTGTTGATACAGCTACAGAAGGAGATTCAGTGCAGGCTAAGAACAAGAAGGTGTATGAGATCATTGAAGAAGATGTTGCAGAAGTGGAAGCTGAACAAGAGGGAAACCAGTCTGCTGATGATGCTGAAAGTGAGGAAGAATTTGGAGAAGGCTCAGAGAAAGGCCAGACATCAAAGAATAAATGAAGATCAGGGAAGACCAAAGCCTTGACCTTCTATCTATTTATTTCCTTCTTTTCTGTTCTCAAGGCCTTGACTTTCTAGGAATAATTTTGTTTAAGTTTTTTTTGAAAGAATCTGAGTAATGATCCAACATTTCTTCACCTTTATTTGATGAAAGTAAAAAAGGGGGAGAAATTACGTGTTTTGTGTTTTGTGTTACTTTCAGTTACTTGAATAATAATAATAATAATCAGTTGTTTTGGTTAATCAGTTGTGTTCTTATATTACTGTGATTATCTGTGAATTTCTGATTATCTGTGTTAAGATGGTTTGATGGGTATTATTGTCTATTGTATCTACAATATGTTTTTATCTAATTCATATAAGGAGTTGCAGGAATATCAACACAAGATTATGGGTTTTGTCTTTCATCAAGTGGGAGAAAGACAAAGACAAAGACAAAGATATAGGCAAAGCATTTTTGATACTCCAAGGCCTTGAGATAGTGACAGAGATTCAAAGCCTTGAGAGTTGTTTTTATTGTGCTGAATGGTCTAACAATCGTGTGTTGCAGATTGGCTACCTGATTATATATATCAGAGATTTGCTGCATATACTCATGTTTTACATTATCTACATATCTAACACAATTGCAGAAGTTCAGATCAGGGAAAATCAAAGTTGTATGGACTTTACCTTGACAGACTGTGAAGCATGTTCAGAGCTTCAAGGCCTTGAGATGTGCCTTGAGCTGCTGACAGTTTTACAAAACCGATTTGATTCTTTCTTGCAGGGTTTGATATTTATTATTGTGATTGTTTAATGACTTCTTAGAGTCTTAAACTAGTTTATCATGAATTATATGTGTCAGAAGTTAATCAGATTATTGTTCTAATCTTTTAACCAGTTTTTATCAGAACTGGAAAACCAAACAGTCTTAGTCTGCTATATTTCTGGATTTTATTGTTGCTTTGTTTTAATGTTTTTGCAGGTTTGTTAAACGTGCAAATACAATCTCAACAAACTCCGACGGATATCTACTCAGAGTTGTTTGAATTGCAGTTGAAAACAGAAAGAGGATTTCTAGGAACTGAGATCCTAAAATCTCTCATTCAGTTGCAGTGGGTGGATAAAGGATACTGATTTGAATTTTGAAATATAGAGGCTTGCAGAATACTAAGAGAAGTGTGACAAATTCGTGGGAGATCATTCATTGAAACACACAGGCATTCAAGCTTAATTCAAGATTTCAGAAGATCAAATCTTTCCAGTTTCCATAAGAACACATCGAGGCTTCACTAGCTTATTCTTCTATTGTGTTCTTCATCTGTTTTGTAATCTGCTTATCTTTTGTATATCTAAAACCTCACTAAACCTAGTGGTTGGTTGTTCAAGTGAACAACAAGAGGTTCTTGTTAGCTCAACAGTTAGTATCTGATACTAGATAGGTTTGGAACCACAAGCTATATAGGTGTAAGGAAAATCACTTAGGCTTGAAGATCTAGGGCTGTTTCTGTGTGAGTAATAAGAAGTGTTTGCCCAATCCTGGTGGGATTAGATCCCTCAGGCAGAGATTAGGTCCATTGGGACTGAACTCTGTAAATTGCTTTGTGTTCTTTACTTTACAGTTTTGTTATTTTCTGCTGCATACAACTCAAATCAAACTAGGGTTTATAAGCTGATTTTAGAACTGGTAATAGTTCAAGGCCTTGAAGCTTTCTATTTTGCCTTTGAAAGTTTCTGACAATTTTCTAAAATCTCAAGGCCATGAGTTTTTAGTTTCATACAAAGCCAATTTGTTTAAAATCTGAGTTTTGAAAAAAGTTTTCATACTCTATTCAACCCCCCCCCCCCCTTCTAGAGTATTTAGGTCATGTATTTAGTCTACATTACACACTTTCATAAGAGGCATTGGTCTTTGTGATAAATGGATGCTAAGATATACATATTTTATATGTGACCTTACAAAAGGGGTGTATGCAACCTCTACCTAGCCATTAGGTTTTCGATTCTCAGGTGTGTCGCATGCACCATGCGTTATATGTTCCTAAACGAGGACCTCGAGGTTGGTTTGATAAGTTTTGTTCCGCACTGCTCAACCTCGTTTTCTCTTATAGTTCATATGAATCAACTCTCTTCGTTCGTCATACGGAATGTGAAAATATCTTTTTGTAGATCTACGTTGACGAAGTGGTATATAATGGGTATGATCTTTGTGGTATTACTATGCTGAAAGAGAAGTTGAATCACCAATTTGAGAAAGACTCCGGATATCTCTATCATATCTTGGGTATTGAGGTCATCACTGAAGCTATTGGATAATCTCTCACACAAACTAAGTATGCTTTTAATATTATTTTTTGTGTAGAAATGACCTATCAAAAGGTTATCTCCACACGGTTTGAGCCCCACCTGAAGCTTAATCCCTTAGAGGGTGAACCTTTTACCTCATCCTACTTAGCATCAAGAAATTGTTGGTATGCTAATTTATTTCAGAGTGACTCGTGCCTACATAGCTTATGGAGGTCATCAGATAGATTAGTTATTGACTTCGTCTCGCTCTACGCATTATGTTATTGTTCTTCAGACTCTTTGGTATGTTAAAGGTACATTGTTTGCGGTCAACAGTTTTTTGCTTAGGCTATATGTATACTTCATGGGTTCTTAGATGCTGATTCCGACCCATAGATGCTCTACTGAACGGTATACTCTTTTGTCGGTAACTCACTTATCTCTCAGCAAGAAGAAAATGCTCTCATTGCTTCCTTCAATAAATAAGCTATGTATCGTGCATTAATTTATGCTACACAAGAGCTCTTTGGTTGCGTTGGTTATTAATTGACACGGGAATGCCATAGTCATGTGCTAATACTGTATGTTGTGACGATCACAGCCCAATTCAGATCGCTCACAATGATGATTTTCATGCTCGGATGAAAACACTTAGAAATAGATTGTCGTTTTATGCGTCATCATCTCCGTGCTAACATAGCTCATCTAAAGTTAATATCGCCATCTGATCAAGATGCAAATATATTCATACACAGTCACATAAGTTAGGACGTACGCTTCCGTGCCTCAGTCTTCAAAATTGTGCTTATCACGGCATATTCAGTTTGAGGGGCTGTTATGGTGCTTATATTAATCGTGTTATGATTTTATTTTATATTGACCTAATAGTCTAGGTTGCAATTAAAAATTTGTGTACAAACTATAAATGAAGCATCCCCCCTTCCTTTGAGTTGAATGTCAATTTACTCATTTTTCTCTCAATTTCATATCAGGACTTAACATGCATGCATTTAAACAATTTGTTGTTACTTGACCCCACGTTCTATGATATCTCACCTCACAGTTAGCAAATGGGTCGTGCATACCAATCCACCAAAATGATAATATTCAGAATCAATCCCTTCAATCATCATCACATGGTTGAGATTTCAGTCCATTCCCTCCCCTATAAATACAAGCTAAATGTTTCTAAATTCTACAACGCAACTAATTCTCTCGACATCCCAAACCAACAAGAAAACCTCTAGTTCATTTTCATTTGCCAAAATGGCCAGAGCAGCTTTAGTAGGAATAACCCTTGGGATGATCATTCTCAACTTCACAGGACTCTGTCAGGGCGAATTGCAGTTTGGTTACTACAATGGAAAATGTAACGGCGCAGACGTTGAGGGTATTGTAAAAGGTGTCATTGAGGAATCGGCTATGAAAGACCCGACTCTTGTTGCTGCCTTCCTTCGCTTGCAGTTCCACGATTGTTTCGTCAATGTAAGGAGATAAACTAGCCTTTTACGTATATTATTTACTCTTTCTTTAAGAGGGAATAACTCTTTCTTGTCGGTTAGGGTTGTGACGCTTCAATACTGCTAGACGGGAACAAAAGTGAGAAAACTGCACCTCCAAATTTCAGCGTACGAGGGTATGAAGTGATTGATGCCGCAAAAGCTGCTGTGGAACAAAAGTGCCCCGGCGTTGTTTCTTGCGCCGATATTATCATTATGGCTACTAGAGACGCAGTGGCAACAGTTAGTAGATATATTGTTTTACTACGTACACACAATATAACTTATTATCTTTGCGCAAAATTTGGCTTAATTACTTTAACTGCATGCAGAGTCAAGGAGGGAGATACAGTGTAGAGACAGGACGACGTGACGGTACTGTATCGCGTGCCAGTAACGTAAATCTACCAGGTCCTTCAATATCGGTGTCTGATTCTATAAAGCTATTTGCCAAGAACGGACTAAGTTCGACCGACATGGTTTATCTTCTCGGTACATATTACCTCCTTAAATTGTACAAAGAATTTGTTTGCAAACTCCTATGTGTTTCAGTTGTTCCCAACTAGTAACACTTTTTTTTGGATCACAGGTGGTCACACTGTTGGAGTTACACATTGTGTATTCGTCCAAGATCGCTTGTACAACTTCCGCAAAACTGGAAGGCCCGATCCATCAATGGACTTGTTCTTGCTAAGTAGTTTGAGGTCCAAGTGTCCCCAAAATGGAAATTCTAACAGCAGCATTGATCTTGATCAAGGTTTTGGTAGCGCCTTAACTGTTGACAATTCTTACTACAAGCAAATTCTGTTCAGGCGAGGAATTCTGGAGATAGACCAAGCAATGGCTTTTGATCCCCAAACCACTGGTGATGTCGAAAATGCAGCTATGCAGTCTGATTTTTCATTTAAATTTGGCGAGGCTCTGGTTAAGTTAGGTGGCGTCGGAGTGCTAACTGGCTCTGCGGGAGAGGTACGACAATCATGTAGGGCAGTAAACAAAAACTAATTGTCCAAGTATTTTCTACTTGGCTCCCTGCGTTGATTTTTTTTTTTTTTTTTTTTTCACATTTCTGAAAGCAATTTCTTGTGTTTGATTCATTGATGTAATTTAAGAATTCTTATTTACCAAGTTCATTACAATTTTTGAATTTTTCTTTCCAGTTCGTTGGATGTAATTTCCCGTCTCCAGTGAGCTAAATAGACCTCCCTCTTGTTTACATAAAATTGATTACGTTGTTAAATAATTGCTTAAATATCATTGATAGAACATTTACATACCGCTAATGTGAACATTTTGAGAAGTAATCAGTTGACCAACAAGACATTTTAATGGTTATTTTTAATAGCGCCTTTTCTTGATTTATGGAACTGTTAATGCACTTTAAAATAGCACCTGAAATAAACACTACTTCCTTTAGGTTTTGTTTGGTAAACATGATTTGGATTTGGATTTGAAATCCAAATATTTGAAATTCTTATGGACTTCAAATTCTTTGTTTGGATGTGATCATCCAGAGGGCTTTTGTATAAAATGTATAAATATAGAGGTTAAAGTAAGAATTTTGAAAATAATTTGTCATCTTCTTCTTGTCTCTGCTCAACAAAAAGTTACTGTACAATTTTACCCCACCAAACAGACACAAATTCATTCTCCAACACAGCAAGATACTTCTCTCTCTCTGATCTCACATCTCTCTCCCTACTCTCAATTCAAAGAAAACTCTACAAATAGCAGATCTTTCTTCTTCTCTGTTCTTTCTTAAAATTAATGGGTTGAAAATCAAGAAAGCTTGATTCTTTGTTCTGATTGATGGGTTTCAAGGAAACAGAGAGAGAGAGAGAGAGAGAGAGAGAGAGAGATTTGACTTCCTCGTCAATCGCAAAAAAAAATCCACGTTTCCTGCCTGCCAGAGCTGTCACAGGAGGCCTTGTCGGTGACTCTCGAGAGTGGCAGCTAGAGGAGGCTATGGGGATTTTCGGCATAGAGCTACATGAGGCTTTCATCCTCCCGTTGTGAGGATCGTGATAGAGAGCGAGTCACACTTGTGCTCGGTGACGGTGAAGCCAGCAATGGTTTGTGACTGCTTCTTGGCTCGCGGAATCGAAATGACGTGGTGTTTGATAGGAATTGAAATAACATGTTTAATGAAGGCGAATTCTTGAATGGATTTGGGCAAAATCAAATTCCCACACGTTATTGACATCCAAACAATAGATTTGGGTTCAAATCCCCCCAAATCCAAATCATGGCTCAAATCCAGGTGTATCCAAACGAACCGTTAGTGATTTTAAAGAATTATGTTTACGTCTTCTTTTCTTTTTTGAGAGAGAAAACTGAATACTTTATTAACTAGCAGAAGTTGGGTTTATGAAGCCTAATATATCAGTTTCAATTTATTAGATGCCCAATGGGGCTCAAAGAAGAAAACTACTTGGTCCATAATTGTGAGCCCATGTTTGGCGTGGAGATGGGCTACCCGGTCATTACCCCCCCCCCCCCTCCCCCCTCGTGTGAATGAATCGAGAGTTGATGCTTTGGGAGATTGCCACAATTTCATTTAAAATGCTGCTTATTTCTGAGGTGGACTTTCCATCTTCATCTCTCATCTTCTCGATCTCTTCCATCACTGATAGCGCGTCGGTTTCGATGATCTGGATCTGGTTCCGAGTGGTATTCGCTTGGCGAAACCGGCAATGTACTATCCTCCTTCGTCCCTGATGACTCCTCTGGCGCCGGCTGCGGCTTTCGATTGATCCCGAGCACCGTCCACATTGAGCTTCACCTCACCTATATCAGGTGGTCGCCAAGTCTGAGACTGGAGGACGGAGGTGATGGGGAGGCGAGATCTAGAAGCTTTGAAAGCTTCGAGTTTGTTCACCGCCGGTTTAACAATGTCAAAAGCTATTATTACTTTGTTGTTGAAAACCACCTGGTTTTTGTTTCTCCAGAGCTCTAAGATGCACATGCATATGATGTTTAGATCCTTGTCCTTCATGTTTGATTCCATGATTGCCTGAATCCAAACACTATAATATGTATCTTTAATCTTCAGATCTAGATTTGGGAACACCAGCTTCCATGTCTCTTTAGCTATAGCACATCGCAAGAAAATATGGGTTTCATCTTCTTAATGTCTTCCACAACGATTGCATAAAAATGGAACATTGACTTTTCGTTTTGCAATATTTAGTTTTGTTGGCAGAACCTTCGCCATGCTCTCCAAACTGGGTAGATACTTATTTTTGGAATTTTGAGGTTCCAGAGTTTGGTCAACCACTTTTCCCCTTCCATGTTTGATTGCTAATCTGCATTTTCATTTTGCTGAATTTTCTGTTTTGCCACTTGATAACCTGTCTTGACGTTGTAACTCCCTGAGTCTGTGAAATACCACCAGAGAAAATATGGTTCTAACGAGTTTGCAAGCTGAATTTTGATGATTTCTGTGATATCTACTTGCCAAAAACTTTGTTGCAGCTTGTATAAATCCCACCTACCTTCTCCTTGAGTGATGAAATCTTGTAAAGTATAGTTTTCATCCGACCTGACTGTGATTGGTTTGTATGGAAAATTCATTGGGATCCAGGGATCATGAAAAGCTTTGACCCTGGACCCAGTACCAATTCCCCATCTGAGCCCTTCTTTGATTACTTCTTTGCTGGCCAGAAGGCTTCGCCATCTGAATGAGCACTGTGAACTTGATGTTGTTTCCATTACACTTGAATTTGCAGAATATTTTCTTAAGAGTACTCTCCTAAGAAGTGTATCTGGATTAATAATAATACACCATAACTGTTTTCCCATCATCGCCAAGTTGAAGGCTTGCACGTCAGCAAAACCAACTCCCCCTTGTTCTTTTTTACATTTAAGCTTTTCCCAAGCAATACAACTAATTTTGTCTCATCTTCCTCTTGTCCATATAAAAACCTTCTACACATCTGCTCTATACTCTTACAAATGTCTGGGGGAGTTTGAAGCAACTCCTAGTATAAGTGGGCACAAATTGGGCAACCGCCTTGATCAAAACCTGCCTACCAGGAAAGGAGAGTGAATTTCTTATCCACGTTTTAACTTTTGATTCCACTTTTTCTTTAACAGAGCTGAAATCAAGAGTTTTGTTCTTTCCCATGGACGCTGGCAAACCCAGGTACCGGTCGTGGAATTTAACCAACATTACTCTGCATCTGCTCCTCAACTCCTCTTGCCTTTGGTGGGGGATATTTTCTGAAAAAACGATTGCACTTTTGTCTAAGTTTATTTTTTTGGCGGAGGCCGTTTCATAAACTTGTAATAATTGTAGTGTATAATCAATATCCTCCTCTTTAGATTTAGAAAATAGGATAGTGTCGTCGGTGAAAAATAGGTGGCTAACAGTAGGGCCATTCCTTGAAGCTTTTAAACCGGACAGAAAACCGTATCTGGTGGTTGCTGATAGATTTCTGGACAACACTTCCCCGCAAATCAGAAAAAGGTACGGCGATAACGGGCAACCTTGATGAAGGCCCCGCTCAGGTATGACTTCGCCAACACTTCTACCTTCATATGCAAAACTGAATTTCACCGTAGAGATTCAATCCATCACAAGACTAATCCACCTTATCCCAAAACCGAAACAATCCATACTAGCTCGTAAAAAATCCCATTCGACGCGATCATACGCTTTAGACATATCAATCTTTAGCGCATTGCTACCAAACTTGTCTTTTTTACGGTACTTCATAGTATGAAGCAACTCGTATGCTAGAAGGATAATGTCAATTATCAAGCAATTGGGAACAAATTCACTTTAAAAAACTAAGATTATGGTAGGAAGTACCTTTTTCAGTCGATTAGCCATTGTTTTGGTGACGAGTTTGTACACCACTGAACATAAGCTGATTTGACGTTGGTCAGACTAAAGTCGAACTTGTTTAACCTTTGGTAACAGTGCAATAATAGTCTTGTCGAACTTAGCAATGCTTGATTCTTCATTGAGAATTTTTAAACAGACAGAGATCACATTTGTGCCCACAATATCCCAGTGGGATTGATAGAAAGTAGCCGGAAAGCCATCAAAACACGGTGCTTTTATCGGCCCCATCTAATCAAGCGCTTCCTTAACTTTTGTGCTCATGTACGGACTTTACAACATTCTTCTATTATGACCTTCCACAATGTCAGAAAATCTCTTGCAAGAGGGGTTCCATGTCTGCTCAAGAAGGATTAGTATACGTAAAAATATTGTTGAAATAACCAGAAAGGATAGAAACAACCTCATCTTCCATCATACACCACTGTCCCAAAACATTTTGAAGCCCCTTAAGGGTGTTCTTTCTTTCCTGATAGTTTCCTTACGATGGAAATAAGTTGTATTGCTGTCACCTTTCTGAAGACATTGAACCCTGCTTCTTTCTTTCCAAACCTCTTCCTCTTTCAATAGGAGACTGTTAATTTCAGCTTTAAGCTCTGCAATTTCTTCCCGTAGCTCATTACGAGAATTATCGAGAGATTAGCCGCCTTACGGGGAGATATTACCAATCTCCTCTCTTCACCCATTCCTTGAGTTCTACTACAAGATTAGCCATTTTATCCTTCAAAGGAAATTGGCTAGGCATACTTCTCCAACTTTCTTCAATTACGTCTTAAAACCGAGGATACTGTTGACAAGAAACATTCATATTGAAACCTTCGTTGAATTTTCACATACGATTTGGAAGCTTCCCACATTAATTGTATTGGACAGTGATCCGAAACCGTAACAGTTAAATGGTTCACATGCCGAGATAGAAATAGATTCAACCACTCTACATTTGCAACAACTCTATCAAGTCTTTCATAAATGACTTCCCCATTCCGTGGATTACTTTCCCACGTGAAATCTTTGCCGACAAAACCCAGATCAAAAATATTAAGGTCTTGGAGGACTTGGCGAAACAAACTAGCACCTTGTTCGTCGAAACTCCTACCACTTTGCCTTTTCTATGGCACTTGTCATGGAGTTGAAATCACCAAGGAAACACCACAGACCAACATTTGTCGCTCTAATGCATTTTAGCAATTCCCATTAACGTTAATCAGGATAGTCGTAAGAACAAGTTAATTGCCACACCACATTCGTAGTTTCATCTACAATAGAACAATTGATATACCAAAAGGAACTTGAATTAACTGAAACTTGTAAATTTTTTCTCCACAATAAACAGAGACCTCCGCCTCTGCTACGACTACTAACAAACGAACCCAGAAAATTTGTAAACTTACTGCTGACACTCTTCATCTAACTATCTGATAGCCTAGTTTCCATGATGAAAACTAGACTGGGGAAATAACTCTTCACAAGATTGCGAAGAGCACTAACATTCCGAGGTTTGCCCAAGCCTCGGATGTTCCAGCTGAGGATTGTCATTGCGGAGAGGCGGACCGGCCTCCTGTCTCCGCTTTTTCAGATTGTTTATCAGATTGCTTTGTGGTGCTTGTACTCTCTCTAGCCTCAACGTGATTTACCGAGTAATCCAACTGTCTGCCCTTCTTGTTTGTGAAACTTTCAACTACTGACTTGTGGGGTGGAGGGCGAAACTGCATGGTTGACCCTTCGCTGTTTACGTCTTCTTTAGTTGCTGCAAGTTTTTAAGTTCCGTTATTGAAGTGGAGTGCTAAGTTTCTATTATTAAAATTACTCATTAGATCTGAATCGTTCTTATTCATTGTAACCTGCAAGATGTATCTCAGTATAAGCCCGATTTATATGAATAAAACAATAGATTGTTCTCAATTCCTTTTAAGTCGCATCTTTAGGCAAATTTACAAAATTATCTATAACCTTAAAACTCTAGGAATAGATAAGATATTTGGAGTTTACATGCTCTTTTACGCATTGTGATCTACGGCTGAAATGCATTACTTACTTTCTAATGTAAAATAAAGTATTTATTGAGAATGTCCCACACATCGGACATTAAAGAATATATAAAATAACTAGTAAGTATTCTTGGATACTTCCCTCATTTTCAATTTATTTTGAGGTGGAAACCCATGGATTCCTAACATGATATCAGATCAGTAAAAATCTCTCTTCTACACGATCCATTTCTCCTGTCGCAAATCGTAAGCCGACTGCCTTGCTCTTTGATCTCGGACGCAGACCTTCACAATCATGACTACCACCACACCATCAGTGATCCAACTGAATGCCCCAACAAACTTCCCCATCAAACTTTCCTCCGCCAATATTCTAGTTTGGCGTCGACAAATCGAAGCCACTTTGATTGGTTTCGATCTACTAGGGTTCATCAACGGATCCACCACAGCACCGTCGTGCTACAGTGATTCTCCTAAATTAGTTTCTATCCCAGACTACTCTATCTGGTATCGTCAAGGCCAAATCATTGCCAGTGCCCTCCTCGGTAGTTGCATCGAGTCAGTTCAGCCACTTGATCCCCTTCGCGTCCACTACTCGTGAAGCTTGTACCACTCTCATGGAGTGCTATGCTAGCACTTCTTCTGGTCGAGTCATTGCACTCAAGAACAAACTTGCTCACAATCCGCGCCGCAATCGCTCCATTTCGGAGTACATCAAAGATATGAAGGACATCGCCAACGATATTGCTCTCGCGCAGAGCCCAATATCAAACATTGATCTTCTCATATCCATCATCAACCAACTTGGATTCGAGTACTCCCCTATTGTCCCAGCTCTTTCGAGTTTGCAACACAGTAGTCTCAATGGTTGAACTCGCGTCCATTCTTGAGGAACACGAGCGCTATCTCCAAAACGCGGAACCACAATCTGCACTGCTCCTTGCAACAGCGAATGCGACATAGAGTCAATTGGGAATGCCTTCGCACTAGGGTTCATACTATGAGCCCTCGCACAATGGTGGTCACTCAAAAAAACTAGACCGTCGCAAACACTCATCAAATGCGCGCAATGGGTCGCGCATCTCGAGAAGCGCTGTCACTTCTGTAACATTCCAGGTCACATTGTTCAGGAGTGTCGTAAACTCAATCGCTTCGTGAGTGATCACAACCAATCAGTTGCCATCAACACACATGCGATCAATACCAAAGTTTGTCTAGCCTCTGGATCAGTAGATGCATGGATGTTTGACAGTGGCGCTTCACATAAAATCACTCCTGGAAAAGCTTCTCTTGAAGACTTTGCAACCCATGATGGCCATGATGGGATTCGTCTTAGAAATGGTAAGAGTCTTTCTACTTCTCACATTGGTAGCACTACTCTCCCTACCTACCGTACCCTTCATCTATCTAATGTTCTTTATGTTCCTCACTTACGTCGCAACCTTATCTCTGTCTCAACTTTTCCATACTAATTATGCTTCATTTGAATTCTTCCCTTCTCATTTTGTTGTGAAGGATCGCTTGAATGGCACAATTCTTCTACGTGGTGACAACCGTGATGGAGTCTATTATGCACCTCAGCACGACCCTCCTATCATCAACACACCTGCTCTCTCAGACCTTGAGCGTCTTCACCACAGCTTTGATCATCCTTGTAATAGAACACTAGGGATTATCTTAAATAAATGCAATCTCGTTGTGCCTCCATCTAGCTTTAAGAATTTCTCATGTACTTCATGTCACATCAATAACAGCCATAAGCTACCTATTTCAGAAAACTCTCTTACAAGCTCTTGACCACATGAGTTGCTCCATAGTGATGTATGGAGTACCAAACAGATCTCTCCCGACGGCCACCTCTACTATGTAGTCTTTGTTGATCACTTCACTAAATATGTGTGGCTCTACCCCCTCAAAAGAAGATCTGAAGTTAATTCAATTTTCCCGCAATTCAAACGTCTTATCGAGAAGAGTTTCGACCAACCCATTGTTACCCTCTACTCGGAAAATGGGGGTGAGTTGTTCAAACTCGTAACCTTAAATAACCTTCATGGTATCACTAATCTTACTACCCCTCCTCATAACACAGAACACAATGTCTCTGCCCAGCGCAGACATCGCCACATTGTTGAAACTCGTCTCTCCCTTCTCCATGTCGCCTCTCTCCCCGTAGGTTACTGGTTGCACGCCTTCCAAACTGCAGTTTATCTTATCAATCGCATGCCTACTCCTGTTCTTCAAAATGATTCCCCACACTTCAGACCCTTTCGCACTTCTCCTAACTATCGTTCCCTCCAACCATTTGGATGCCAGTGTTTCCCCTGGCTTCGGCCCTACAACACCAACAAACTCGTCCCTAGTTCGATACCCTGTGTATTCTATGGTTACTCGGTCACCCAGTCAGCCTATAATGTCTTGATCCCTCTACTGATCTCATATATATCTCTCTCCATGTGCGCTTTGTTCCCAATATTTTTCCCTTTGCCTCATTCCCACCTACCAAGTCTGCTACCAATGCTGAGTCCCTTACCATCACTACAGGAAACGGACCCAAAAACGGCGTTAAATTTTTGCCATTTATGAAGGTTTTCTCGCTGTTTATAGCAAAACAGCGAGATTTTGGTCCGCCGCAAGGTATTTTGATGTTTTTGCTCAACGGCGAGAACAACTCTTGTCGTTTAAACTTTAAACGGCGTGAGACACACTCTTATCGTTTGTGACGTAGCAAAAACGGCAAGAAATCTCACCGTTTATGCTGACCTCTTACGCGGAAAAACCTTCTTCTCGCCATTTTTATTAAGGCTTATGTGTAAAAATTTCTTGCCATATATGTTCATGTGTATATATATATATATATATATATGTATATGTATATGTATATATATATATATGTATATATATACATATATATATACATATACATATATATATATATATTTATATATTCTATTAATTTTAAATATTAATTAATTTTATACATTTTAATTAATTTGAACATTAATTAATATCAATATTAACCCCCAAACCACCCTAAACTACATAAAAACACTCCAAGCCACCAAAATCCATCGAGGAACAACAACTCTCTAGAACACCTCTGCAACTTTGATTCAGCCATACCCAAGCATATCTTGGTCGAGGAAGACCAATAAGCCTATACCGGTCCAAATTCAAACACCCCATTCTTCAAGCACCTGGTCAATTTCACTCACGAAGCACCCCATCTCCAGTTTAATTGCTGAAAAACAAGACCGGTCTGAATTTCAATTACAGATCTGAACAAAAATGGAGAAGCGAAGAAGAAAAAAACGTAAGAGGAGAAGGATAAGAAGGAAAAAACTGACCTTGATCTGTACCAAGGGCCGCCGCCGCAGATCGGAGCGGCGTCCTCGCCATCGTCTTACACCGCCTAATCGGAGCCAAAATTGCCGTCCTCTTAGTCGACCTAGGCGCCCTGATCTCCATCGTTCTCTTCACCGATCGGTCTTCTCTTATCCTTCGTTCTCTTCTCCGTTGGTGGGGATAAAGCTGATGAAGATGGTGGAGATGATGGTTGATGGTGAAGAAGACGGTGGCGACGGTGAAGAAGGCAGTGGCTGAAAGTGAAGAAGACCGTTGCTGAGAAGATAAGATTTATTTTGAGGGAGCTGAGAAGATACGATCGATTGTAGAGAATGGGTCGGTGAGAGAGGATTTTAATTAAGGGGGCTGAAGAGAGACTTTTTTTACAAAGATAGGGTTTTAATTTTTGGGCGGGCAATTAGAAATTTTGCCCCAAATTTGGCTCCTAAGTCAAAATTGAGTTGTATCGCTCAAAATAAAAAAAAATAAACAAAAAAAAAACAAAAAAAAAACAAAAATGTACCATATTTCCTTACCGTATATGATAATTTTTAACGGAGTTAAAAGGTCACTTGCCGTTTATGTTATATACTATATGCGGCGAGAATTTTTTGATTTTGCCAATAATGATATTTTTCCTGTCGTTTTTTATATTTTTAAGCGGGGAGAATTGTACATGCCACTATACATACAATTCTTGCCGTTTTTTATAAAACATATACGGGATTCATATTCTCTCCGTAAAAGACTATTTTAAGTGGAAAAAATTATTATCGTCATCTTTTATATCAAATACGGCGAGAAAAACTCTTGCCGCGCGAATTTAAGTATATTTTTGCCATTTTTGTGTTCATTTCTAGTAGTGCATGATGGATTCAGTTGCTCCAGTTGCTCATGCGCCGCCTCCTACAGCATCTCATGTGCAGGACACTAATCTCGCATATGGACTTGCGCCAGCACCTACACCTCCTGCCGCGGCAATACATGGTCTCGCTCATGATATGACATCTCCTCCAGCTGCAGTAACACCACCTGTGCAAACACATGCTCCTGCGCCTCCCCATGACGAGGCTACGCCAAATGATATACCTACCCCCGCTCTTGAACCAACGTGCACTCGTCATCCTAACCCAAAGTACAACAATTCCCAGTTTGTCAACACTACCATTGTTCATCCTATTCCATCTACCATGGAACCACGAACAGTGGCTCAGACACTGAAGATCCTCTTTGGAAACAAGCAATGGATTATGAGATTGTTGCTCTGGAACGCAATCACACTTGGGATCTGGTTCCTCGTAGTGGCCAAACTATTGTGGGATGCAAATGGGTATTTCGGTTCAAGCGTAAAGCTGATGGTACCATTTACAAGTTCAAATCTCGCCTTGTGACAAAAGGCTACTCGCAGGAGTACGTGCACAACTACCTAGAAACGTTCAGTCCTGTCATGAAACCTATTACTGCTCGCATTGTCCTCACCTTGGCTCTCTCGCATGGGTGGACACTCCGTCAATTGGACATCAACAATGCATTTCTCAATGGAACGCTCACAGACACTGTCTTCCTCGCGCATCCTCCAGGATATGTAAACAGCTCCAACCCCAGTCCTGTGTGAAAGCTTCGTCGTGCACTCTGTGGTCTCAAATAGGCTCCACGTGCTTGGTACAATGAATTTTATTCTTTCCTCATCCAGTCTAGGTTTCAACGATCTGGCGCAGAACCATCTCTGTTTTACCTATCTATGTAGGGATTTCAAATGTTCTTCCTCGTCTATGTCGATGACATTGTGTTAACATGTAACTCCCCATCAGCTCTTGCAACGTTCGTATCCAAGCTAGCTTCCTGATTTTGCCTCAAAGACTTGGGCTCACTTAGTCATTTTCTTGGAATGGAGGTCATCCCAGCTTAAGGTGGTATTTTCCTCTCCCATTCTCAATACATCTCTGATATTTTGGAGAAATTTCACATGAAAGATGCTAAGACTGTTTCCAAACCCATGTGCTCCACTGAGCCACTGCCCACAGCAGATCCACCAAAGGCAGTCGCCATCTCTGACTATAGACGTCTCTTGGGTCTTCTATAATATATGAATCTCACGCGATCAGACATCTCATTTGCGGTGAATCGGCTCTCGTATTTCCTTCATGGCCAAATACCTTTGCATTGGTTGGGGGATAAGCGGGTACTTCGTTATCTCAAAGGAACCATATCTTAGGGACTCTATCTGCGACCGGGGACGCGAATGGAACTCTCTGTTTTTTTCGATGCTGGCTGGGGTGGTTATCCAACCATGGAACGCTCCACCACTGCATATGTTCTATACCTGGGCTCCAATGTCATATCCTGGAAGTCCTCACTTCAAAAGTCAGTCTCGCGTTCGTCCACAGAAGCTGAATATCGCGCACTTGCAAATGCCACTGTTGACTAATTATGGGTTCAACAATTGCTTCTTGAAATTGGCATCCCTCTTACTGGCAGGGGTGTTCATAAACCGACCGCATAGGCAAAACCGGACCGCACCAAACAGAACCGTACCTAAACCGATGGTTCAACAATTTTTTTTCTTTAAGATCGGTTTTATTAATTTAAAAACCAAACCGGGCACCAACCGAACCGAGACCGAACCGACAAAACCGAAAAATACCGCACCGAACCGAGAAAAGTTTTTAATACAAATTTTAGTATTTTGATTACTACCTCCCATGTTGTTACTCACTCCTCACAGTTTGAGTTAATACTTTAAATCGTACAACCACACCATAATCTTAATTTACTAAACAAAATTTTTTTTAGCTCCATGTTGAAGTAAAATAGAAGTAGGGAGCCACTTACTTTTTTTTTAAATGTTGAATTTATCCTAGTTTTTTTTAAATGTATTCAGTAAGTAACAAAGATATGAGTAAGCCGTTCTTTTTGTTATAGTTATTTTCCTTTGCGTCAAAGTTAGAAATTGGTACATAATATAATGTGTCCAAACCGAATGGTTTAACCGGACCGAACCGGAATTTTCGGGGCGTTTTTTAATTTCTAAGTTTCAAACCGAAGGTATTTCGGTTTCGAAAATAGTGAAACCGAACATTTCGGTTTAGGTGTCTCATATCCTCTAAAACCGACCGAACCGGACCGTGAACACCCCTACTTACTGGTTCGCCAACCTTGTTCTGCGATAATCTTAGCGCAACATATTTTTTCACGAATCCAGTCTTCCACTCTCGCATGAAGCATGTCGCGCTGGACTACATCTTCGTTTGCAATCTTGTTACATCAGCCAAACTTCATGTGCGACATGTTCCAAGTCAGCATCAACTACCAGATACATTCACAAAACCTCTTGGACGCAAACCATTTCATCATATGCAATCTAAGATTGGAGTCCCCGACGGATCCTCCATCTTACGGGGGCGTGCTAAGGAATGAGATAATATCCGATTATCTCTTCCTATTTTATGCTGATTCTCCATGATTTATGGGATCTGTTATTATGTTGTAATTATCTCTTTTCTATTTCACATGATTATACATTGTATGTAAATCATCTCCTCTTGTATAAATACGGACCAAGGTTCATTAGAAATACATTCAATCATTCATTCTCTCACATGGTATCAAAGCTGTAGAAAAATTTCTACACGATCCACCTGCCAGTCGCAACTTAAGACGACTTAATTATTTCCACTTGTAACATTCGACGAATGCATACACATGAGGGGGCGTATTGATAATGTCCCACATCGGACATTCAAGAATACATAAAATAACTAGAAGTATTATGGGCTACTCCCCTCATCGCCAATTGGTTTTGAGGTGGAACCCCATGGATCTTAACCGTCTACGCATAAAATATAATTTGAAAACCGTCTACACAAACACAATGTTTATGTTGTCTTGATTCACCGAACATTTTGAAAACCTTGATGAAAACACTGGAAACATTATAGACTGCTAGCCATCCATGTAATATATCTGCCCCCACAGGTCAAAATTAAGCAAAATAAAACAAAGTTTTCAGTTACTGTTTAACAAACGTTGGACTTGTTTGCATATATTCCTGGACATGTCAGGCTACTCTACAAAATCATTGGCCCAAAAAACCAGTTTAGTATAAGAAAAATCACGACCAGGCTAACAGCCATTGATGTGTTGGATTTCTCTATTGAAAATATATATTATATCTTCTCTCTAATTCAAGGATTATGTTGTTCCGTATTTGGCTACTTTTAAGCTCACTTTAAAACTAATATCAAAATCACTTGTAGATTAACGAGAATTGGAAATATTACATGAATACCTCTCGCTGCAATCGCTAGTTGACAAGTCATCATACAACTCGTAAACCCAACAGCTAGTATATTGCACTCTAATGAAAGACAGCTTGTACAAAGTGACATTATCGTATTTAAAGTAAATGGAGAGTCAATGTTTTTGGGTTAAGACAGTAGTGACACGAAAGGAAAATAACTCAAATGATAAACGTCAATCTCTAAGATATAAAATGACATTCAAACTGAGAGAAGTCAGATATCTTAATGGTAAGAGGTAGAAAATGCATTGGTCATAGGCCTGCAACGACGATGCATATAGGCTAAAAACCTATGAAAAATTTGTCAAAAACGGAAAAAACGAACTAATCAAATATTTTAATGAAGAAAAATATTTTAAAGCCCACCCAATCGACAGAATGTCCATGAAACTTTACTGTTAAAGAAAATAACAAAATCAAATCTTTTCTGAAACGACAAAAACAATTATTTCGAGCTCACTGTGATGGAATTTGCCCATATCGAGAATATTATTTCTACTCAAAATAAGGTATTGTTTGAATATAAATTTAATTCCATGATAATATCATAATGGAGTGATGTTTAGTCCGAAGACACGTGATTGTCTCTACATGACTAATACTAGAACTAAGAATAACTCAGAAACTTATAGGAAAATATCGGAAACCCAAGGATCACAAAATTGGAGGTATCTCATGATTTCTTGCTGTACTAGATTGAAGATGTCTTAATTCCCTACAAAAAACATGAGTTGGCATCATATAGTAAGTAAAAAAAGAGAATCAAATCATATATAATAATATTTTACAATCCACTACATGATATGAGCTATTTTTCCTCAATTGACTAACCCTAGAAACATTGAGAGATCCTACACTGAACACATTATGGTTTATACTATTTTAAATGAAGTTCGGGTCTTCCAACATTGATTTGAAAATAATTTAATTAATATGAGTGCCATATCGGTACCATGGTTAGTTGGAAATTGTTTCGCAAATTTCCTTGCAGGGATAATTGTTGAATTTAATATTGCTGGAGAAGTCTCCCCTTCAGAGTTATTCTTTAAAGTTGGTAATATCCCCACTGAGTTCTTGGTACTAACATTTTTGTGCTTAAGAATCCGTTATCTAATTTTATTGGATAGGTAAATTTCCATAACCTAAAGTGACATTATTAGTTTGATTTATTTCAAAGTCGGTTTGCCCATCTTCACAGGCTGTTGAAACAGACATCATATTGTTGATGAATTCTAACATGAGCTGAATTCAAAATTCTAGCATACTTAAAAACATAAGTATTCTTTGTTTATCGAGATAACTAAAGATGTTAAGTTTTCAACCACGGTGTGTTTCTCAAATAAAATAATAACTAGAATTATAATAGTTCGAAAAGAATTATATAAGTTGTCTTACTTTCACAAACCTTATCCTACATCAGTGACCCTTTCTTCGAAAGAACTTATGCCCAAGTACACATTAGAAATTCAGTGCTTTCCCATGTAATTTTTTTTTATATATTACATGCAAAATCGTCAAGTTGTCAATATGAATGCACTCATTGGATCTCGTCCTCGTTTCAAGGTGCTTCAACTTGTTGACAAGGTTAAACAATAATGGAGATGGAAAATAAAAACGATCAACTTTGAAATAATCAAGTATACGGTGATTGTTATTTGATATAGGACAAAATCTTCGTCCAAGAATTCGCTATGTCCAATTCTAAAATTTGCTTCTCTCTTGTAGCTTAAATATTCACCATATTCTCTTCCTTATGATTCTTTTCTCATTTCTTCACAAGTATGATGTACATCACCCAAGGATCACCATATTTGGAAATTTTATGAGATTATCATGTGAAGCAATAAGCATTGCGGCTTCTAAAATAAAGACTTTTGACATTTGTTCCGAAGAACATCCCAGCAACAAGTGACAATCACCATCGATGTCACCAACGTCACAAATATTTTCAGCCTAAATTCCCAGTAAAAATATGACGACGACATACTTTGGTAACTTTTGAAACTCCACCAGGTCCATCTTTAAGCCCATTAATAATTATGGTGATGGTTGGTCATCAAGAGGTAAATTAAAATACTTCACTGACTTAGTATTCAAGAAACTAGTGAATGCATCATCGATATCCAGAGTACTTCATATTGTTAATAGTGCTAATAGTTTGGAAATGATATGTAGCACACCACCACCTAGGAACTGGCAAGTTAGCTCAACAGGAAAGCCATGGCTATCCACGTGCTTGGAACGTGTTAAAGATGGAATCACTAGAGTATCTGGGGTCCCTAACATGCGATCAACTTCAATAGAGATCTCGTCTCAAACTTATTGAGAGTCATGAGAAAGGACAAGCTTGCTCTGATACCACTTGATGAAGGGGAAATCAACGAGATTAGAACTGATCCACGTGATTTATGCGTAAAATTAATCCACATGATTCAATAAAATAATAGTGGTAAGCTAACTTGCAGAATAGAACTTGCCATAGTCCATCCGGACTTAAATGGCCTCGAAGACTGAAACTTGCCCAGATCCTGGCATGTTTTTGTTCCGAATCTGGCAACGAGACCTATGTTAATGGACTAGTCTCGTTGAGATACACAATTTTCATATATGGCTCGTCTTCATTAGTAACTTTGGTTATGCTCCGAAAATCAAAATTAGATCCGTCAGAAATAAACGGCGGACCAGAAACTTTGACCAGCGCTATCTAGAGTACAACATGTCGGATCGAATCATCGTTCTTTCAGGTAATATTTTTTCCTTTATTTATAACTTTCATGTTTTACGAAAAATAGTCCGAGAGTGTTTTCTAAGCCAAAACGTCCAAAACCCGACTCACCTATGTCCGGAAGTATTCCAACATATGATCCAAGCTCCGATGAAAGTTAGATTGTGATTCCAACATGAAAATTTCATGAACGCATAGGTTGGGATATCTCTCTTATGTGGAAAAGATTAAGATCAATGTTTATTGTTACTTTGGAATTATGATGGACAATTCATAGAGGTTTGTTACTAACGCTAATATAAGGCATAACAAAAATTTCATAGCAAGCCCCTCCGTACTAACTTCAGTATGAAAAATTAGGTTAATCGTTCTCAATCAAAAATCATTCCTACAACCGACAGAGATTGCATTACCAAGCACAAGAAAGAATAGGTACAATACTATGAAAATTAGATTTTATATTTTTTTTCTTTTCTTTTACATACATATGATTTTTCTAATTTTCGAAACTCTATTATGTAGTTTGAAAATCACGGTAAAGATCTCGGTGTGATTGATAATTTCAAAACTTTCCGTACAAAAATGCATGATGGGAAGAAACGGAGTACTGAAAAGGAAGAGGATATTCATGTATGAAACTTTGACCAATTGTTATTTTTATGTTTATTTTGGAATGGTTTATAACTTATATATTCATATGTTAACGTTTTACATGAGAAAATGGAGACAAGATTGTCAGAAGCTGCTTCTCAAGGTTCTTCAGTCAACGAGTGGCAGGTGTATAAGGATGTGGTAAGAAAGCCAAGACATGGTCGCGTCCTTGGTGTAGGGCCTAGATTGAGTGGAAAAGATGTATATGGTATTAATTCATTCAATAATGGTTGTAGCAAGAGGTGTCTGGCGGATCGTGTGAAAGAAAGAAGAGAGCATGAAAACAGAAAGCACATATGTTAACACGTATTATCGATCTACAATGAGATCTTACAAAATTGAGAGATGTCATACCTCAAATGGTACAAGAAATGGTTCAGTCACTCATTTTATCACAAGTTGGTTTGCAAAGCTCTGCAACACAATCACCATCCTTCTTAAGTAGTGTTTTATACTGTAATTTTGAGTAATGTTATCTTGTTTGATTTCTCGTCTATTAATTTTTAATTAAATTACTACTACAAGTTGGTGGTCATTCTAATAGATAAGAGAACGTGATGGCGGTGAAGACTTTGATATAGAAAAATGCCTAGAGTTTAATAGAAGAAGGAAATTTCTTTTCATTTATGAAATACTATTATTACTATTAGGCATTTGCAGAGTTTGGGTGAAGTAGTAGTTCTTTTTTTCTATTTTTCTCTGCTAAAAAATGATTATTTAGGTTAATCTCAGATTTTTTGTAGGAGACTTTGAGCTTTGGAAAAAATTCTAGAATATTTTCTTTTTGGGATGTTCATTTTCATTATCTGATTGCGTATTTTGTGACATAGCGGATTCATAGATATTGAACATTTGCTATGATATTCAAAATAACTAAAATGATCACAAAAATAATTGCTTATAACGACTTTTCTCATTTCTAGAAAATTCTTAGCCCTGGCAAATTGTTTTTTGGCAACAAACAAAGTTCAATAGCGAGAAAAAAAATCGTCGTTAGTAGAGAAATTGTGACAAGACAAGTTTTTTTGGGATTGTTTATTTCTTTTGTAATATATTTTTTTACAATGAATGACTTCAATTGCAACAAAAATGATTCGTCTCAAATACAAAACTTGTAACAGTACTTTTTTTTTGGCAACGATTTAAAAATATCTATGAAGGTCTTCTTGAGACGATAAAATATTTTTGCGATATGTCAAACCTATAGCAAGTAAATCACTTGTGTCAACAAATATCATTTGTGACCAACTATTGCACTTGCAAATAGGATTGTTGCGAAGGTTTTTTATTTAGCGACGATATAGAACCATCTCAAAAAAGCTATTTGCGACGGCTAGTCTCAAAGTAAGGTTTTGCCATCACACCTATTGTGACGTTGTCCGAGGGTATATTGACGTCGCAAATGATCTTTTGCAAGGGTTTCTCATATTTGCTATCGTATTGTGCCCTCACAAAAGGCTGTATTTCTTGTAGTGATAGTCAATACCTTCTTTTTTATTGTAGCCCTGAGCCACAAGTCCGTCTTTGTTTCTGATTACCTTGCCATTTTCATCCAACTTATTTTTAAATATCCATCTGGTTCAAGTCATTGATTGGTTATTGGGAGCAGGAACCAAATTTCATACTCTATTCCTCTCAAACTCACTTTGCATAGAAATGATTCAATATGCTTCTTGTAATTCCTCCTTCACACTTTTAGGCTCTACAAGATAAACAGAGGCATTAAAAGTACAAAAAATATTTAATTGAGATCTAGTCTGTACCAGTAGTTGGATGAGAAATAATGTTCTCCATTGGATGGGAAGATGAATATCTGAAATTTTTCCTTTGAGTCCGAGATTCTGATTCTCCGGGAAGCTTTTCAAGGATTTGAGAAGTTGATGCAGTGACTGGCCCACTCTTTGTTCACTGAGATCTTGTTTCTAGGCTTTGAAAATCTTTTTTGTGTTCCTGCAAGTCAGTCTTACTTGAGTACAAGATTTGCATACCTCTTCATCCTTGAATTTTATGGATGGCAATCCTCTGACTAAGTCTTTCGATACCAGTTTGTTCGAAGTGTGCATGCTGATATGCCCAAGCTTCATGTGCCAAAGCTTTGAATCATCATTCAAAGCTTTGAGGCATTTCAAACTTTTACCTGCAACATTTTTAGTATTCGAAGGACATTGTTTAACCTAGAAGCTATGAGGATACAATCACCAGATTTCTCATCTTTCACGACACATCTCTCCTTGTCAAATATTACCTTGTTTCCTTTGTCACAAATCTGAGAAACACTAAGCAAATTAAACTTCAAACCATCAACTAAATGAACATCAGAAATAGAATATGTAAATTCATTACAAAAAACTCTTACCACTCATGTGTATTGAACAACCACTGTCCATAATCCACTTTTGATCTTGTTTTTTTGTTACAACATGTATATACCAATCAATGCCTTACCCAAATTTTAGATGAGGTGTTATATTTGAAATCATACTGAGGGTAAACCATATTAGGAGGTCTGATCCCTTTGGGAACCCAAATTTGTCTTACATGTCCCTTAAGATGAAATGGAAATATATTCCTTATAATGTGAGATTTTTTTCTTCTAAATGGACATGTCACTTTAACATGACCAATTTTACCACAATGAAAGCATTTAGGAGAATGTTTACTGCTAGCTTTCACAAAACTGGTATTGTTATTTTTAGAAAAAATTGGATCATATCAAATACCATGTTTTTGAACTGAGTGTAAGCTTCCTCAAGAATCAAGTTAATGTTGTGTTCTGAGCTAGAAAATTTTGTCATAACTTTCTTTGATTCTTCAAGTTTCTCAGTCAGTAAAATCGTTTGTTCCTCTAATTCATCATGTTGATATTGTAGAGCAACAAAGTTATCATTTAAAAAAGGGTTTTCTTAAACAACTTCTTTGTCATGAGTTTTCAAGGCCTTGAAATTGATTTACAAGGCTTTGAAATCTCTATCAGAGTTTTTTTTTTGGCAAACTAAATGCAATATTTTTTTTTTTAATCTTTATGAACCTTTACCTTCAAAGAATTTATTTCATTTATGTAACCCTCTTCATTCATAAACATGTTTTTCAAAATCTCAGGCAATACATCAGTAGGACTAGGCAGTAAAATTTTCACCATTGCCTCAATGTGTTTGTCTGAGCTTTCCTTCTCATCATGCTCAGCCGTAAGACACAAGTTAGCTTGATCCTCTTCTGAAATATGAATCACTTGTGGAATCAGAATCACTCCAGGATGCAACCATGCCCATCTTTCCTTTTTCCTTGCCCTTCTTTGGATAATACTTGTTCTTCTTATGAGGACAGTTCCTGATTAAATGGTTTGCATCACCACACTCAAAATAATTTAGTCCTTTAGGTTTATTTGAATAGGAGGAGGACTTACTTTTGTAGTCCTTACTACTTGATGATCTAGATCTTTCACTGCTATAGTCCTTGTTTCCAAAGTGTTTCTTCAATTTGAGGAACTGGTCAAGGCTTTAGAAATCAATGCAAACGAATCTTCATCATCTTCATCATTTTCAAATCTGTGAATCTGCTCACTCTCTTTAGCTTTGAGTGCCAGATTCTTGACACTTTCAGAGAGTTCTCTATCTACTTCATTCATGGAAATTTAATGAGTGAGGAGCTTTCCTTGCAAATCATCCATTTAAAGAGTACATAAATCTTGAGCCTCTTCAATTGCTGTTGTCTTTGACTCCCATTTGGCTTTAAGAAGACTTCTCAGTATCTTTTTGAGTTTCTCTTCATTTGAAAATGGCTTTCCAAAAGACTCCAAGTTATTGATTATGTCTATGAACATTTTGAACACATCCTTGATTGACTCCTCTGCGTTCATCTTTAATAGCTCAAATATCCACGATAAAATGTTTATCTTTGTCTTCTTTACTTGGCTTGTTCCTTCAAATGTCACCACCAATTTGTCCCAGATTTCCTTTGCACTCTTGCAAGTAGAGATCCGATTAAACTCGTATGCATTCAAAGCACAATATAGTAAATTCATTGCTCTATAATTCGTAGAAACCTATTATAATTCAATAGAAGAAAGAGATTCTTCAGTTTTAGGAATTTTAATCCCCTCTCTTTCTGTATAGAAAGTATGAGGCCCATTATGAATGATAGACCACAGCTCCATGTCTTGATATATGATGAACTTCTTCATCAGAGATCTCCGGCGCATAAAGTTATCCCCTCAAAATAGAGGAGGTATGTTTGTTGCTCTTCCTTGTGAGAAACCACATTGAGCTACGTTACTCATGATCGCAAGATTTTTAGATCTAAATAGTGATACAGGCACTCATACCAATTGAAGTGTATAAGTAGGTAGTCAAAATGGATCAAATATATCGTAGAAGAGAAGGGGGTTGAATAGAGTATGGAGACTTTTGCTAAAATAGGGGTTTTAAAAAATAAACAAGAAGATTTTGGAGATTTTCAAGCTTTGAACTAAAACAGACAGTTTTATAAGCCTCTGAAAGTTTTCAAGACTTTGAAAGGATTTTCAAAGCCTTGAACTTATCTTGTGGTGAAACAGTTTTGTAAGCAAGTAAAGCACTGAAATGAAATGAAATGAAATGAACTGAACACAAGTATTTGTTTCGAAGCTCAGCTTCCACAAGGCCTACTCTCCGGCTGAGGGATCTAATCTCACTAGAATTCCAATTACTTCTTATTTATCTCTAGTTAAGCCCTAGATATTAGGCCGAAGAGAATTTTCTTATTCTTATACCAGCGTGTGGTTCTCTGCTAACCTATCTAGTACAGCATCAACTATTTGATACAATAAGAACTTCAGTTGTTCCACTTGAACAACTCAGCTAAAACATAATATAGAATATTTATAAATATTTCTAATGAATAAATTTTTTAAGCCCAAGAACACTAAGAAGTAATGAAGCTATGAAAACTTAGAAGTGCTCTTCAGAATTTGGAGTGGATTGAGTAACCTGAATTGATCTCCTTCCTTGATGATCTCTCAATAAAGATGTGTTTCTATGAGTGAATATGTCTCTGTCTGTCCCTCTGTGTATATGTCAACCTCAGTTCACTTTATATTTATAGGCTTGCTCCAACAATCACTAGAGTTGTTGCAACAAGAACCCCTAAAAATTCTCAACTAAGCTTAGCCTCTCAACAACTCTATTTCATTGGATGGTTGCTTGATTTAATCCACTTAATTTGATCAAAATCTTCAACTGCAAGCTGGAGATGTTGGAATAGATGCCCTAGAGGCAATCTAGTTTAGTATGAATTTGTATATGGCTAGAAAATTCATTTATTATTTACTGGATATTTAATATAATGAAGTCCTTAGATTTACAATCGTGTTGTTTATCTTAAATATCCCTAGTCAAGTATAATGATTAAATGGGACAATCATTCATAGACTAGTATGGGGTTGGATTGATATGGAGATATCACGATCCAACACATAGGTGTGCATTACGGAATGTTGCACTGGATTGACCCATCACCGAGAAGGCTACATACATGTTATGTTGAGTCACAAGTGCTTCTCGGGGTGCAATGGTATTGTCATCCTTAGACTTGAAGTCACTAGATATTCTAGTTGTGGATCATTGTGATCTTGGTAGCGTTAAACGCTACACCGTAACTGGGTAGTTATAAAGGCGTGTACTGGATACAATGAGAAGCAAGCTTAGAGATCGTAGTGGATGTAGAGAGGATTTGACCCTCCCACATAACGGGAGCAAATATCCTAGGCCACTCGAGGGATAGTGCTTATAGAATGTCTGGCCAGACTCAAATAAATCAATATGGGATATTGATGTTATTTGCACGAATAAGGCTATTCCCGTAGATCGAGAAACTATGGATTGGATATACGAGTGTGACTTGTATGTCTCGTGTCCAATCCGGATATGGAGGCTAAGGGATGAGACAATTACTTGTACAAGGTTGTCTAGATGACTATTCTATTAGTTGGCTAGAATGGATGTTTTGCTAGAAACCCCTCCATATTAGCAAATAGTTGCTACCAACTAGATAGAACCTATGGGGTCACACGCTATATAGAGTTCTACTAGATTTGGAATTAATTAATTGGATGAATTAATTAGAAGGATCACTTTGTAAACCCTTGCAAACTTAGTAGGGACTAATTTTCAAGGAAGGGACTAAATTGAATTCTAGTAGGACTAGAATAAGTCCTTTAGAGTTAACAAGGAGTTGTTGGACTATATAAAGGACTCTCCTTCCTTCCTTCCTCATAACTTATGCTCATTAGTGATCATAACAAGAGTGGGAGAGAAAAAAGGAGAGAGAGAGCAAGCAACAAGGGCCGAACCCGTCCCTTGCCGCCGCCCCCTCACCCCGTCGGCCAAAAGAGGGCCGAAGCCCCTCTTTTGTCTCGTTTTGCGTGATTCCTTCACCCTCCTCTTATTCCGGGCTAGCACCAAGGAGTTTGGGAGATCTAGGATCAACTCTAGGCGTGGATCAACTATAGATAACGTGACACTATTCGCGTTTGAAGTCATCAAGGAGAACCCAAAGGTGTGTTTCTGATTTCTTTCCTTTACTATCGTTATGCATCTAGACTTGTGATCCTTTGAGGGTTTTGCATGGCTTTTATTTGATTATGCTTCCGTTTGCGCGTTCCATGAATCAAAACCCTACAGTGGTATCAGAGCCACAGGTCATAGAGCATAAACGTAGTTTATGTGTTACATTCTTGTTTTTTTACACCTTAATTTGTTGTTTATCGCGTAAAACAAGACAAATCAAGCATGGGATGCAATTTGTCAATAATTAGATCATAAAAAGACCCAATTTTGCATTGGATGCATGAATTGGTGAGTTTGAGAAATTTTAGGATCTAAGATCTAGGGTTTGGGCATCCTTGGGGAAGAAGGAGTTCTCCCAAAACAAGGAAACAACCAAACTTGGGCTCCAAGCAAGGGAGTTGTTTTGGAAACAACTCCCAAGAGGAGGTTCGGCCCCCTAGGGGACCGCCCCCTTGCTTGCCGCCCAAGCTTGGCCGCCCTAAGGGGCCGGGCGGCCCTAACCCGCGGGCCTAGCTTGCGGGTTTTGGGCCGGGCCGGCCCTAGGGCCTTGTGGTTCACTTTGATGGGCCCGGGCAATTGGATTGTTGGGCCCATGGACCGTTTTAACCCTAGAAATCCTAAAATCAATTAAAATTGACCAAGCGCGTTAAAATTGGATTTTAACTGTTTATGTGCAAATCGCATGGTGATTGGATATGGCCTTAGGATGTGGTTTGATGTGGATGTTAGATTTTGTGGTTTGGTTTTACGGCCTACGAGCTGATCAATTAATTGTAATAATTAATTAGGGTTTTGTGGCCTGCGTGCCATTTTTTTTCTCAACTTGTGAGATTTATTTTATTTAGTATAGATATTAGCTAGTGCTAGATAAAGTAGATTGTTAGCCAAGAATGGAGAAAAGAAGCCCAAAGCCAAAGGAGCCACAAAAGATGGAGCATGGAGCATGGAGCATTCCACATGACTATGAAGGATGGACCAAAAGACCAAGACGCATGGAGATGTGTTTGCTTAGGGTTCATAGATAATTCCATTGGCTTGGAATTATCTTAGTCTAGAAAAGGCCATATCCACATCACGTTTAATTTCTGTTTTGTGGTTGTTTATTTATTGTCTTATTATTTGTGTGGTTGGTGTATTGATGATGCATGCAATTAGGATAATAAGATAATTAGACAACCCGGATCTATTATTTGGAGTTGTGCCCAAACTCATATAGATAGATTAGTTAATATTGATCAACAAAACAATTAAAAATTGAGTTAAAAATCCCTCAAATTTTAAATATTGTGTTCTTGCCTTCTCGTTATTTAAACACTCATTATCATCATTATTTATCAAGTTCGTGCGTGCCAAAGCATGGCGACTTGGTTCATAATGATGGAATGCGATGGCACGTAACAATGTGCAATTGTTTAGATAAGAGGTTGAACACAACTAGGCTATTAATTTGATTAAGAAACCTAGAGGCAAGCAATTGGGTTTATCCATATAGATGGATAAATAAAGAGTTATTTGCCCGATTGAACCAAGAGTTGCATATGGGATGCAATTGGAATTGTTCCTACCTAAAAGTAGTCAAATTATGGGTGACTTGCCAAAGCAAGCTCATAAGGAGATGAAAAGATTGATCTTGGCCCACTAGAAAATATAAGGATATTTTCCGCATTAATATCTTGAGGGTTATTAATCCGTAGAAAAATAGTGGGAGCTATATTTAATAAACTAGCCATTATTAAATATAGTCAAAAATTCACAAATACTAAAACTTGCATATTTTCCTTTTGTAGAATTCCAAATGGCAAACAACTCATCGAGTTCACAACATTCCCTACGATCTGTCCTTGAGAAGGACAAGCTCTCTGGAACCAACTTTCTTGATTGGTACAGAAACTTGTGAATTGTTCTCAAGCAAGAGAAGAAACTGTACGCAATAGAGGAGCATGTTCCAGAAGGTCCAGAGAACCAGACACCTGTTGCCTTAAAGGCGTATCAAAAGCGTGTTGATGACGCTAATGATGCGGCCTGCCTAATGCTTTGCACCATGACCTCTGAGCTTCAGAAGCAACATGAGAACATGAATGCTGTCGATATGATCGAACATCTAAAGCAGCTCTTCCAAGAGCAAGCGAGGGTAGAGAGGTATGAGGTCTCAAAGGCACTGTTCAAATGTCATCTGGCAGAAGGGAACCCGGTGGGACCCCATGTACTCCGAATGATCGGGTACTTGGAGAATCTCGCCCGGCTTGGGTTCCCGGTCGGCCAAGAGTTGGCAACCGATCTCGTGTTACAATCGTCGCCCGAGAGTTATGGACAGTTCATTATGAACTATAACATGAACGAGATCGTTAAACCACTGCCAGATTTGCTCAACATGTTGAGGACGGCTGAACAGAGCATCAACAAGGGTAAGGGCAAGGGCATTATGATGGTGCATAAAGGAAAGGGCAAAAAGTTTGCCTCTTCCTCCAAGGGTAAAGGCAAGTCAGTTGCCAAGACCAAGGAACAAGCCCTTAAGCCTGTTGGTGGCATTGCCAAGGTCGTGACTAAGGGTGAGTGTCACTACTGCAGTCAACCTGGACACTGGAGGAGGAACTGCACAAAATATCTGGAGGACAAGAGGCTTGGAATAGTGATTCCACCACCACCACGTATTTTTGTTGTAGATGTCAATTTAACTGTCTCTACATCATGGGTATTAGATACTGGATGTGGATCTCATATTTGTCGAAATATGCAGGATCTAAAGAGAAGTAAAAGATTGGCTAAAGGGGAGGTAGATCTGCGCGTTGGGAATGGAGCAAAGGTTGCTGCGTTGGCCATAGGCGTGTGCGAGCTATCTCTGCCTTCAGGATTAGTTTTAGAATTAAATAATTGCTATTTTGTGCCTGCTATGAGCAGAAACATTATTTATATTTCTTGTTTGGACAAGGAAGGTTTTATTATTTCAATAAAGAACAATTGTTGTTCCTTTTATTTGAATAATATTCACTATTTTAGTTCGCAATTATTTAATGGACTTTATGTCCTTGATCTAAGCAATCCTGTCTACAACATTAATACCAAGCGGATTAAAATAAATGATTTAAATCCTGCTTATTTATGGCATTGTCGTTTAGGCCACATAAATGAGAAACGTGTATCTAGACTCCATAAGGATGGATTACTAGACTCATTTGATTTTGAATCATATGAGACATGTGAAGCTTGTTTATTGGGAAAAATGACAAAGTCCCCTTTCAATAAGAAAGGTGAGAGGACTAGTGAGCAATTGGCACTCATACATACCGATGTGTGTGGTCCATTTGCCACACCTGCCAGGGGTGGTTATGTCTACTTCATTACATTTACTGATGATTACAGTAGATATGGATTTGTGTACCTAATGAGGGCAAAATCCGAATCCTTTGAAGTGTTCAAAGAATTCAAGAATGAAGTAGAGAAGCAACTTGGCAAAAGTATCAAGGCTCTACGATCGGATCGTGGAGGAGAATACTTGAGCCAAGAGTTTGACGACTATCTTAGAGAGTGTGGGATCGTGTCCCAACTCACTCCACCCGGAACGCCACAATGGAATGGCGTGTCCGAGAGGAGGAATCGAACCCTATTGGATATGGTTCGGTCTATGATGTGTCAAACCGATCTTCCATTATCATTTTGGGGCTACGCTCTATTAAGTGCAGCTTTCACCATTAACCGTGTTCCATCTAAATCAGTCATGAAGACACCATATGAGATGTGGAGTGGGAGGCGTCCCACACTGTCGTTCATGAGGATTTGGGGCTGCGATGTCTATGTAAAACGTTTACAATCAGACAAGCTAGGGCCTAAATCGGATAAGTGTAAATTTGTGGGGTACCCTAAGGAAACTAAGGGATACTACTTCTACAATCCAACCGAGGACAAAGTGTTTGTTGCTCGGACCGGCGTGTTTCTAGAAAGAGAGTTTGTCTCTAAAGAAGCAAGTGGGAGGAATGTAGAACTTGAAGAAGTTCAAGAGCCGCAAATCACTGAACCGATTATGGAACATGAACAGGAATCACAAGCAGTTGTGGAGCCACCTGTTCAGGTAACACAAGAGCTTCGTAGATCTAGTAGAGTGCGCCAGGAACCCGAGAGGTATGGACTTCTCGTAACTGATTCCGGTGACACGATGCTCATAGATGATGAGCCTACTACCTATGAGGAGGCCATGAGTGGCCCAGACTCGCAGAAGTGGCTTGAGGCCATGAGATCCGAGATGGAATCCATGTATACCAACAAAGTATGGACTTTGGTGGAACCACCCGATGGGGCGCGACCCATAGGATGCAAGTGGGTCTTCAAGAAGAAGATCGACATGGATGGTAATGTGATTACCTATAAGGGCCGATTGGTGGCTAAAGGATTCAGACAGATTCATGGTATTGACTATGATGAAACCTTTTCACCAGTCGCTATGACCAAATCCATCCGAATCCTACTTGCAATTGCAGCATACTACGACTATGAGATTTGGCAGATGGATGTCAAAACAGCATTCCTTTATGGGAATCTCCTCGAGGACGTGTATATGATACATCCGGAGGGTTTTGAGGATCCAAAGCAAGCCAACAAAGTCTGTAAGCTGCAACGATCCATTTATGGATTGAAGCAAGCTTCTAGGAGTTGGAATCGACGTTTTGATGAAGTAGTCAAAGAGTTTGGCTTCATCAGAAACGAAGATGAGTCTTGTGTCTACAAGAAGGTTAGTGGGAGCTCTGTAGCTTTTCTGTTCTTGTATGTGGATGACATACTACTCATTGGAAACGACATTCCCATGCTGCAATCTGTGAAAGATTGGCTAGGAAAGTGTTTCTCAATGAAGGACTTAGGGGAAGCAGCCTATATACTCGGTATAAAGATCTATAGAGATAGATCCAAGAGGTTGCTAGGCCTAAGTCAAAGTACATATATTGACAAGGTGTTGAAACGGTTCAACATGCAAGATTCCAAGAAGGGATTCTTGCCCATGTCACATGGAATCACTCTTTCGAAGAGTGGTTGTCCTTCCAATGAGATTGAGAAGGAACGCATGAGTAGGATCCCCTATGCCTCGGCCATAGGATCTATCATGTACGCCATGTTATGTACTAGACCAGATGTGTCATATGCCTTGAGTATGACAAGCAGATACCAATCCAATCCGGGTGAGAGTCACTGGATTGCTGTCAAGAACATCCTAAAGTACTTGAGAAGAACTAAGGATGCTTTCTTGATGTTTGGCGGTGAGGAAGAGTTGCGTGTAAAGGGTTACACTGATGCAAGCTTCCAAACCAACAGAGATGACTTTAGATCACAGTCGGGATATGTGTTTTGCCTGAATGGAGCAGCGGTGAGCTGGAAGAGTTCCAAGCAAGAGACGGTAGCTGATTCTACAACAGAGGCTGAGTACATTGCTGCAAATGGCACAGCAAAGGAGGCTGTTTGGATCAGAAAGTTTGTTTCTGAACTTGGTGTGGTCCCTAGCATTGCGGATCCAGTGGAGTTGTTCTGTGACAACACTGGGGCGATCGCGCAATCAAAGGAACCTAGATCGCACCAGAAGTCCAAGCACGTGCTCAGGAAGTTTCATCTGATTCGAGATATTATCGATAGAGGAGACGTTCGGATATGCAACATTCCTACAGATGATAATCTGTCAGACCCGCTTACGAAGCCTCTCACGCAGTGGAAGCATGAAGGGCACACTAGGAGTATGGGCATACGAGATGCGCCAGATTGGCTCTAGTGCAAGCTGGAGATGTTGGAATAGATGCCCTAGAGGCAATCTAGTTTAGTATGAATTTGTATATGGCTAGAAAATTCATTTATTATTTACTGGATATTTAACATAATGAAGTCCTTAGATTTACAATCGTGTTGTTTATCTTAAATATCCCTAGTCAAGTATAATGATTAAATGGGACAATCATTCATAGACTAGTATGGGGTTGGATTGATATGGAGATATCACGATCCAACACATAGGTGTGCATTACGGAATGTTGCACTGGATTGACCCATCACCGAGAAGGCTACATACATGTTATGTTGAGTCACAAGTGCTTCTCGGGGTGCAATGGTATTGTCATCCTTAGACTTGAAGTCACTAGATATTCTAGTTGTGGATCATTGTGATCTTGGTAGCGTTAAACGCTACACCGTAACTGGGTAGTTATAAAGGCGTGTACTGGATACAATGAGAAGCAAGCTTAGAGATCGTAGTGGATGTAGAGAGGATTTGCCCCTCCCACATAACGGGAGCAAATATCCTAGGCCACTCGAGGGATAGTGCTTATAGAATGTCGGGCCAGACTCAAATAAATCAATATGGGATATTGATGTTATTTGCACGAATAAGGCTATTCCCGTAGATCGAGAAACTATGGATTGGATATACGAGTGTGACTTGTATGTCTCGTGTCCAATCCGGATATGGAGGCAAAGGGATGAGACAATTACTTGTACAAGGTTGTCTAGATGACTATTCTATTAGTTGGCTAGAATGGATGTTTTGCTAGAAACCGCTCCATATTAGCAAATAGTTGCTACCAACTAGATAGAACCTATGCGGTCACACGCTATATAGAGTTGTACTAGATTTGGAATTAATTAATTGGATTAATTAATTAGAAGGATCACTTTGCAAACCCTTGCAAACTTAGTAGGGACTAATTTGCAAGGAAGGGACTAAATTGAATTCTAGTAGGACTAGAATAAGTCCTTTAGGTAGTTAACAAGGAGTTATTGGACTATATAAAGGACTCTCCTTCCTTCCTTCCTCATAACTTATGCTCATTAGTGATCATAACAAGAGTGGGAGAGAACAAAGGAGAGAGAGAGCAAGCAACAAGGGCCGAACCCGTCCCTTGCCGCCGCCCCCTCACCCCGTCGGCCAAAAGAGGGCCGAAGCTCCTCTTTTGTCTCGTTTTGCGTGATTCCTTCACCCTCCTCTTATTCCGGGCTAGCACCAAGGAGTTTGGGAGATCTAGGATCAACTCTAGGCGTGGATCAACTATAGAGAACGTGACACTATTCGCGTTTGAAGTCATCAAGGAGAACCCAAAGGTGTGTTTATGATTTCTTGCCTTTACTATCGTTATGCATCTAGACTTGTGATCCTTGGAGGGTTTTGCATGGCTTTTATTTGATTATGCTTCCGTTTGCGCGTTCCATGAATCAAAACCCTACAGGAGACATGTCGTGATCAAATCCCATATTTCTTGCTACGCTTTAGTGACCTGTTTAGCATTCCTGCATTCAGGAACTTAGGCTATTTCCTGCAAAACAAACTTAGGCCAAAATCTATCTAAAAATTAAGCATATTCAGAATATAAGCATATATTAGATAATAAATTTTGTCAAGATAATCTTAGGATATGTTTGGTAATCCTGCATTGAGACAGTTAAGCAACTTTCCTAGCAATAAAAGCTTAAGCAAGTATAATACAAAACAGAGATTAAAACATAATATTTGAGAAAACGAATTTTTCTTTCATCACACAATAAGGCATAATATAAATCCAGGAGATATAGAGTATGATTATGATTTATCAAACTCCGCCTCAGTTCATACTTGTCGTTTGAAGTTTTTTAAAAGCTTTCAAAGCTTTGAACTGAGACAAGTATTGAAATAACATAAGTTAAAATATTTTATTATTTATTAAATATTCTATAAATAAGATTTGGATTTTAAATAAATTGCTACAATTCTAGAATCATAAGTGATTTTATGTAGAACTCTCTTTCTTGGAAATCAAATGACCTCCCCTATAAATATAGAGCAAGAGCTGAGAGAAAATTAAGCTTTAAAGAATTGAAGTTAGAAGAATTAGGTCAGTCACTCACATGTGAGAATGAAAGAGAGAGCTCTACTCAGTCTAGCCACAACTCAGGAGGAGCTTCTTTAGCCAAAGGTTCAACTCCCTGTGACTGACACGCTCCAACTGCAAGTGTACACTTGTCGATGTAGTAATAAAATCCGGAAAACCGGGTTATCGAACCCAAGAGACTTCTTGTAAATTAACTATTATTTCTTGACCTTCTGTGGGCACAGCGCAATTGTTTGTGTTTCTAATTCTACGAAAGTAAAGAAAACTTATTCAATCAATCGTTTGGATGATCACACGATTAATGATGGATGGTTACGAGAGTACTTATATGAGACAAATGCAAGGAATTCTCATGGATCACTAGGGTAGTCTTGAACTATGTTTTGATTTATGCAACACTAACACGCCTCTCTTTTTAATCAAGCACGACTAAAGCTTACCGAGTTAACAAACAAGCTCTCTATACTTGAAGCTAATTCAAACCGAGTTACCAAGCTTAACTTAGTTCCAAATATGCATTATGATTCACTATTCTACTTTAAGGATCCCAATTAACATTACCGAGTTACCAACTACTGATACGATTATGTGATTAGTTCAATTTCCCGACTACAACCTACGGAGTTACAACGTTGATTGCAATTAAAATCAATCCTACGATAGCTAAACGTACCAAAGATAAATATTCAAACATAAACTAATCATAACAAGAGAGAAACTCGCGTTAACTAAGCAAAAGCATGAAGAATAATCTCAAAACATGAATCTAAACCAAACCCTAGCTACCAAGTGAGAATCCCCAGCAATAAAGGGTTTAGCTACAACAAAACATGATCAAAATATTGAGTTTGATGATCATAAACAAGAACTAGAGACAAGAAAGAGTTTAGGAATCAAACGAAGTGATCCACACGCTTCCCAAGCTTCAATGGCGATCCCTAGCTCTCAAAAAATGTCCAAAAACGTCCCCAACTACTGATAATCACGACCTAATTAGCTTAAATACATTTTCATAATGTTATAACAAAGTTTGGAGAAATTGCAGAAAAACCCCGGCAAAATCCGACCCTTACAGCGTTCTCTTCGTACGAACAGCTTTCTCTTCGCAGGAAGAGTCTTCATACGAAGACTTTGCCTTCTTCGTGCTAAGACCTTCTCACTTTGGGGCAGTTCTCACTTCTGAGAAGACTTTGGACAGCATCTTTTTTTTTGCTAAGTATTTTGTCTTCGTGCGAAGACACCTCCAGTCCACCTTTTTTGGCTTCCTCGTTGAGTTCCTCCTTTCCGAATCTCGTTTCCATTCCCCGCATGATCATCCAAGCAATGTTTCCCTGCGAATCACAACAAGAAAACACAACCCGTGATCATATCACAATAAAAGCTCGAAATTACACTAAAAATGTCTTGATTCAACGAGTAAAGCTCATGAACTCATGTTAACACATTTTATCATAATTTTAGTCAAAATACGACGAATTCTCCATGTTGAGCACACAAAACGCAGAAAAACAAGTAATAAAATATCTCCGAAAACGGAGTTATCAACTACCCCCAGACTACATTTTGCTCGTCCCGAGCAAATTCCCAAGCCAACTCTCAATCTCTCAAGCCAAAACCATCAATCTTCTCACAACATTCCAACTTTTCATACACATCAATTCATCATTGCATGTAGGGTTTTGATTCATGGATGCGCAACGGAAACACAAACAATCATAAAACCATGCAAAACCCTCCAAGGATCACAAGTCAAGAGACATAACGATGGTAAAGGAAGAAATCAATAACACACCTTAGGGTTCTCCTTTGATGACTTCAAACGCGAATTGTGTCACGTTCTCTATGGTTGATCCACGCCTAGAGTTGATCCTAGAATCTCCCAAGTCCTTGGTGCTAGCCCGGAAGAGGAAGAGGAAGAAGAATCACGCAAAACGAGACCCAAAAGGAGTGTCTCGGCCTCCTTTGTGGCCGACAGGATGGGCGGCGGCAAGAGGGGCGGTCGGCTCCTCTTGTTGCTTGCTCTCTCTCCTTTTGTTCTCTCCCATTCTTTGTTATGTTCAATAATGATCATAAGTTGTGGGAAGGAATGAAAGAAGGTCCTTTATATAGTCCAACAACTCCTTGCCAACTACCTAAAGGACTTATTCTAGTCCTACTAGAATTCAATTTAGTCCGTTCGTTGCAAATTAGTCCCTACTAAGTTTGCAAGGTTTTGCAAAGTGATCCTTATAATTAATTAATCCAATTAATTAATTCCCAAATCTAGTTTAACTCTATATAGCATGTGACCCCATAGGTTCTATCTAGTTGGTAGCAACTATTTGCTAATATGGGGCGGTTTCTAGCAAAACATCCATTCTAGCCAACTAATAGAATAGTCATCTTGACAACCTTTGTACAAGTAATTGTCTCATCCCTTTGTCTCTATATCCGGATTGGACACGAGACATACAAGTCACACTCGTATATCCAATCCATAGTTTCTCGATCCATGGGAATAGCCTTATTCGTGCAAATAACATCAATATCCCATATTGATTTATTTGAGTCTGGCCAGACATACTATAAGCACTATCCCTCGAGTGGCCTAGGATATTTGCTCCCGTTATGTGGGAGGGACAAATTCTATCTACGACCACTACGATCTCTAAGCTTGCTTCTTATTGTATCCAGTACACGCCTTTATAACTACCCAGTTACGGTGTAGCGTATAACGCTACCAAAATCACAATAATCCACAACTAGAATATCTAGTGACTTCAAGTCTAAGGATGACAATACCATTGCACCGCGAGAAGCGCTTGTGACTCAACATAACGTGTATGTAGCCTTCTCGGAGATGGGTCAATCCAGTGCAACATTCCATAATGCACACCTATGTGTTGGATCATGATATCTTCATATCAATCAAACCCCATACTAGTCTATAGATTATTGTCCCATTAATCATTATACTGGACTAGGGATATTTAAGATAAACAACACAATTGTAAATCTAAGGACTTCATTATATTAAATATCCAATAAATAATAAATGAATTTCTAGCCACAAATAATTCATACTAAACTAGATTGCCTCTAGGGCATCTATTCCAACAGTCTCCCACTTGCACTAGAGCAAATCTGGCGCATCTCGTATGCCCATACTCCTAGTGTGCCCTTCATGCTTCCACTGCGTGAGCGGCTTTGTAAGAGGGTCTGACAGATTCTCATCTATAGGAATCTTGCATATCCGAACATCTCCTCTATCGATAATATCTCGAATGAGATGAAACTTCCTGAGCACGTGCTTGGACTTCTGGTGCGATCTTGTTTCCTATGATTGCGCGATCGCCCCAGCGTTGTCACAAAACAACTCGACTGGATCCGCAATACTAGGGACCACACCAAGTTCAGAAACAAACTTTCTGATCCAAAGAGCTTCCTTTGCTGCGCCATTTGCAGCAATGTACTCAGCCTCTGTTGTAGAATCAGCTACCGTCTCTTTCTTGGAACTCTTCCAGCTCACCGCTGCTCCATTCAGGCAAAACACATATCCCGACTGTGATCTAAAGTCATCTCTGTCGGTTTGGAAGCTTGCATCAGTGTAACCCCTTACACGCAACTCTTCCTCACCGCCAAATATCAAGAAAGCATCCTTAGTTCTTCTCAAGTACTTCAGGATGTTCTTGACTGCAATCCAGTGACTCTCACCCGGATTGGATTGGTATCTGCTTGTCATACTCAAGGCATATGACACATCTAGTCTAGTACATAACAGGGCGTACATGATAGATCCTATGGCCGAGGCATAGGGAATTCTACTCATGCGTTCCTTCTCAATCTCATTGGAAGGACAACCACTCTTCGAAAGAGTGACTCCATGTGACATGGGCAAGAATCCCTTCTTGGAATCTTGCATGTTGAACCGTTTCAACACCTTGTCAATATATGTACTTTTACTTAGGCCTAGAAACCTCTTAGATCTATCCCTATAGATCTTTATACCGAGTATATAGGCTGCTTCCCCTAAGTCCTTCATTGAGAAACACTTCCCTAGCCAATCTTTAACAGATTGTAGCATGGGAATGTCGTTTCCAATGAGTAGTATGTCATCCACATACATGACCAGAAAAGCTACAGAGCTCCCACTAACCTTCTTGTAGACACAAGACTCATCTTCGTTTCTGATGAAGCCAAACTCTTTGACCACTTCATCAAAACGTCGATTCCAACTCCTAGAAGCTTGCTTCAATCCATAAATGGATCGTTGCAGCTTACAGACTTTGTTGGCTTGCTTTGGATCCTCAAAACCCTCCGGCTGTATCATATACACGTCCTCGAGGGGATTCCCATAAAGGAATGCTGTTTTGACATCCATCTGCCAAATCTCATAGTCGTGGTATGCTGCAATTGCAAGTAGGATTCGGATGGATTTGGTCATAGCGACTGGTGAAAAGGTTTCATCATAGTCAATACCATGAATCTGTCTGAATCCTTTAGCCACTAATCGGCCCTTATAGGTAATCACATTACCATCCATGTCGATCTTCTTCTTGAAGACCCTCTTGCACCCTATAGGTCGCGGCCCATCGGGTGGTTCCACCAAAGTCCATACTTTGTTGGTATACATGGATTCCATCTCGGATCTCATGGCTTCTAGCAACTTCAGAGAGTCTGGGCCATTCATGGCCTCCTCATAGGTAGTAGGCTCATCATCTATGAGCATCGTGTCACTGGAATCGGTCACGAGAAGTCCATACCTCTCGGGTTCCTGGCGCACTCTACTAGATCTACGAAGCTCTTGTGTTACCTGAACAGGTTGCTCCACAACTGCTTGTGGTTCCTGTTCATGTTCCATAATCGGTTCAGTGATTTGTGGTTCTTGAACTTCTTCAAGTTCTTCATTCCTCCCACTTGATTCTTTAGAGACAAACTCTCTTTCTAGAAACACGCCGGTCCGAGCAACAAACACTTTGTTCTCGGTTGGATTGTAGAAATAGTATCCCTTAGTTTCCTTAGGGTACCCCTCAAATTTACACTTATCCGATTTAGGCCCTAGCTTTTCTGATTGCAAACGTTTTACATAGACATTGCAGCCCCAAATCCTCATGAACGATAGTGTGGGATGCCTCCCACTCCACATCTCATATGGTGTCTTCATGACTGATTTAGATGGAACACGGTTAATAGTGAAAGTTGCACTTAATAGAGCGTAGCCCCAAAATGATAATGGAAGATCGGTTTGACACATCATAGAACGAACCATATCCAATAGGGTTCGATTCCTCCTCTCGGACACGCCATTCCATTGTGGCGTTCCGGGTGGAGTGAGTTGGGACACGATCCCACACTCTCTAAGATAGTCGTCAAACTCTTGGCTTAAGTATTCTCCTCCACGATCCGATCGTAGAGCCTTGATACTTTTGCCAAGTTGCTTCTCTACTTCATTCTTGAATTCTTTGAACACTTCAAAGGATTCGGATTTTTCCCTCATAAGGTACTGAAAACAATATCTACTGTAATCATCAGTAAACGTAATGAAGTAGACATAACCACCCCTAGCAGGCGTGGCAAATGGCCCACATACATCAGTATGTATGAGCGCCAATTGCTCACTAGTCCTCTCACCTTTCTTATTGAAAGGGGACTTAGTCATTTTTCCCAATAAACAAGCCTCACATGTCTCATATGATTCAAAATCAAATGAGTCTAGTAATCAATCCTTATGGAGTCTAGATACACGTTTCTCATTTAGGTGGCCTAAACGACAGTGCCATAAATAAGCAGGATTTAAATCATTTATTTTAATCCGCTTGGTATTAATGTTGCAGACAGGATTGCTTAGATCAAGGACATAAAGTCCATTAAATAATTGCGAACTAAAATATTGAATATTATTTAAATAAAAGGAACAACAATTGTTCTTTATTGAAATAATAAAACCATCCTTGTCCAAAGAAGAAATAGAAATAATGTTTCTGCTGATAGCAGGCACAAAATAGCAATTATTTAATTCTAAAACTAATCCTGAAGGCAGAGATAGCTCGCACACGCCTATGGCCAACGCAGCAACCTTTGCTCCATTCCCAACGCGCAGATCTACCTCTCCTTTAGTCGATCTTCTACTTCTCTTTAGATCCTGCATATTTCGACAAATATGAGATCCACATCCAGTATCTAATACCCATGACGTAGAGACAGTTAAATTGACATCTACAACAAAAATACCTGGTGGTGGTGGAATCACTATTCCAAGCCTTTTGTCCTCCAGATATTTTGGGCAGTTCCTCCTCCAGTGTCCAGGCTGACTGCAGTAGTGACACTCACCTTTAGTCACACCTTTGGCAATGCCACCAACAGGCTTAAGGGCGGGTTCCTTGGACTTGGCAACTGACTTGCCTTTGCCCTTGGAGGATGAGGCAAACCTTTTGCCCTTTCCTTTCTGTACCATCATAATGGCCTTGCCCTTACCCTTGTTGATGCTCTGTTCAGCCGTCCTCAACATATTGAGTAAATCTGGCAATGGTTTCACGATCTCGTACATGTTATAGTTCATGATGAACTGTCCATAACTCTCGGGCAACGATTGCAACACGAGATCGGTTGCCAACTCTTGGCCGACCGGGAACCCTAGTCGGGCGAGATTCTCCAAGTACCCGATCATACGGAGTACATGGGGTCCCACCGAGTTCCCTTCTGCCAGATGACACTTGAACAGTGCCTTTAGAGACCTCATACCTCTCTACCCTTGCCTGCTCTTGGAAGAGCTGCTTCAGATGCTCGATCATATCAACAGCATTCATGTTTTCGTGTTGCTTCTGAAGCTCAGAAGTCATGGTGCATAGCGTAAGGCAGGCCGCATCATTAGCATCATCAACACGCTTTTGATACGCCTTTAGGGCAGCTGGTGTTTGGTTCTCTGGACCTTCTAGAACATGCTCCTCTATTGCGTACGGTTTCTTCTCTTGCTTGAGAACAATTCTCAAGTTTCTGTACCAATCAAGAAAGTTGGTTCCAGAGAGCTTGTCCTTCTCAAGGATAGATCGTAGGGAATGTTGTGAACTCGATGAGTTGATTGCCATTTGGAATTCTACAAAAAGGAAAATACGCAAGTTTTAGTATTTGTGAATTTTTGACTATATTCAATAATGGCTAGTTTATCAAATATAGCTCCCACTATTTTTCTACGGATTAATAACCCTCAAGATATTAATGCGGAAAATATCCTTATATTTTCTAGTGGGCCAAGATCCATCTTTCATCTCCTTATGAGCTTGCTTTGGCAAGTCACCCATAATTTGACTACTTTAGGTACGAACAATTCCAATTGCATCCCATATGCAACTCTTGGTTCAATTGGGAAAATAACTCCTTATTTATCCATCCATATGGATAATCCCAATTGATTGCCTCTAGGTTTCTTAATCAAATTAATAGCCTAGTTGTGTTCAACCTCTTATCTAAACAATTGGACGTTGTTACGTGCCATCGCATTCCATCATTATGAACGAAGTCGCCATGCTTTGGCACGCACGAACTTGATAAATAATGATGATAATGAGTGTTTAAATAACGAGAAGGCAAGAACACAATATTTGAATTTTGAGGGATTTTAAATTCAATTTTAATTGTTTTGTTGATCAATATCAACTAATCTATCTATTTGAGTTTGGGCACAACTCCAAATAATAGATCCGGGTTGTCTAATTATCTTATCATCATAATTGCATGCATCATCCATACACCAACCACACAATAATAAGACAATAAAATAAACAACCACAAAAACAGAAATTAAACGTGATGTGGATATGGCCTTTTCTAGACTAAGATAATTCCAAGCCAATTGAATTATCTATGTACCCTAAAACAAACACATCTCCATGCGTCTTGATCTTTTGGTCCATCCTTCATAGTTATGTGGAATGCTCCATGCTCCATGCTCCATCTTTTGTGGCTTCTTTGGCTTTGGGCTTTGTTTCTTCAATCTTGGCTAACAATCTACTTTATCTAGCACTAGCTAACTTGTATACTAAATAAAATAAATCTCACAAGTTGAGAAAAAAATTGGTATAAAACCCTAATTAATTATTACAATTAATTGATCAGCTCGCAGGTCGTAAAACCAAACCACAAAATTAAACATCCACATCAAACCACATCCTAAGGCCATATCCAATCACCATGCGATTTGCACATAAACAGTTAAAATCCAATTTTAACGCGCTTGGTCAATTTTAATTGATTTTAGGATTTCGAGGGTTAAAACGGTCCATGGGCCCAACAATCAAATTGCCCGGGCCCAATAAGGTGAACCACAAGGCCCTAGGGCCGGGCCGGCCCAAAACCCACAAGTCTAGGCCGCGGGTTAGGGCCGCCCGGCCCCCTAGGGCGGCCAAGCTTGGGCGGCAAGCAAGAGGGGCGGTCCCCTAGGGGGGCCGAACCTCCTTTAGGGAGTTGTTTCCAAAACAACTCCCTTGCTTGGTGCCCAAGTTTGGTTGTTTACTTGTTTTGGAAGAACTCCTTCTTCCCCAAGGATGCCCAAACCCTAGATCTAAGATCCTAAAATTTCTCAAACTCACCGATTCATGCATCCAATGCAAAAATTAGATCTTGTTATGATAAATTATTGACAAATTGCATCCCAAGCTTGATTTGTCTTGTTTTACGCGATAAACAATCAAATTAAGGTGTAAAACAACTAAAACGTAAAACATAAACCATGTTTATGCTCTACGACCTGTGGCTTTGATACCACTGTAGGGTTTTGATTCATGGATGCGCAACGGAAACACAAACAATCATAAAACCATGCAAAACCCTCCAAGGATCACAAGTCAAGAGACATAACGATGGTAAAGGAAGAAATCAATAACACACCTTAGGGTTCTCCTTTGATGACTTCAAACGCGAATTGTGTCCCGTTCTCTATGGTTGATCCACGCCTAGAGTTGATCCTAGAATCTCCCAAGTCCTTGGTGCTAGCCCGGAAGAGGAAGAGGAAGAATAATCACGCAAAACGAGACCCAAAAGGAGTGTCTCGGCCTCCTTTGTGGCCGACGGGATGGGCGGCAGCAAGAGGGGCGGTCGGCTCCTCTTGTTGCTTTATTTCTCTCCTTTTTTTCTCTCCCACTATTTGTTATGTTCAATAATGAGCATAAGTTGTGGGAAGGAAGGAAAGAAGGTCGTTTATATAGTCGAACAACTCCTTGTCAACTACCTAAAGGACTTATTCTAGTCCTACTAGATTTCAATTTAGTCCCTTCCTTGCAAATTAGTCCCTCCTAAGTTTGCAAGGTTTTGCAAAGTGATCCTTCTAATTAATTAATCCAATTAATTAATTCCCAAATCAGGTTCAACTCTATATAGAGTGTGACCCCATAGGTTCTATCTAGTTGGTAGCAACTATTTGCTAATATGGAGCGGTTTCTAGCAAAACATCCATTCTAGCTAACTAATAGAATAGTCATCTTGACAACCTTTGTACAAGTAATTGTCTCATCCCTTTGTCTCTATATCCGGATTGGACACGAGACATACAAGTCACACTCGTATATCCAATCCATAGTTTCTCGATCCATGGGAATAGCCTTATTCGTGCAAATAACATCAATATCCCATATTGATTTATTTGAGTCTGGCCAGACATTCTATAAGCACTATCCCTCGAGTGGCCTAGGATATTTGCTCCCGTTATGTGGGAGGGACAAATTCTATCTACGTCTACTACGATCTCTAAGCTTGCTTCTTATTGTATCCAGTACACGCCTTTATAACTACCCAGTTACGGTGTAGCGTTTAACGCTACCAAAATCACAATAATCAACAACTAGAATATCTAGTGACTTCAAGTCTAAGGATGACAATACCATTGCACCGCGAGTAGCGCTTGTGACTCAACATAACGTGTATGTAGCCTTCTCGAAGATGGGTCAATCCAGTGCAACATTCCATAATGCACACCTATGTGTTGGATCATGATATCTCCATATCAATCCAACCCCATACTAGTCTATGAATGATTGTCCCATTTAATCATTATACTTGACTAGGGATATTTAAGATAAACAACACGATTGTAAATCTAAGGACTTCATTATATTAAATATCCAATAAATAATAAATGAATTTGTATCCACAAATAATTCATACTAAACTAGATTGCCTCTAGGGCATCTATTCCAACATTGCATACTTCCCTACACCATTTGTATACTTATACCAATCATTGCATACGAGTCTGAGTTCGAAACCAATCCAAAAACCATCCTTTTACTAGCCGACACGACTCAATTATAAACAATGAAACTATATGCAAATGCTATTCACAATGCAAGTATTAATAATAAAAAAAATCTTTTCCGAGTTCGGGCCATCTCCATTAGCCTAAACCGGTTATCATGAAGTGATGAGAAATCTAGGAACAAGGCATGAGTTGAAACTAAATTCGACAACAATAATCTCCCCTAGCTAGTATAGAGAGCCTAGCGCTACTATGTACAAGAACACTCTACCTCTTCGTGTGTGCCAACAAAGTAAGAGGCTACGCTAGGCTAATCCACGTCCAAGGTCCGAGCTCCTATTCCGCTAACGGTTTTGAATGTTGAGGCTTAGGGACAAAAGGATACTCATGTAGTAACAAGTCCTAAGCATCACATCCTCACATTTAAAACCATATCTCACACACCCTCACAACTATGATAGAAACCGCAACCCAAAACTCACCGTCTCCGGCCCTCGATCCCCTCAAACCCCAGTACAATTACGATCCCCGTGGCCACTTTCTTAAGTCGTGCACGAAATACAAACCGTCGTTACCGAAATAGTTGCTTCCACCACTCGATTTCCGTTAAGCTCAGTTTCCTCCCTTTATTTCATCTCTCCTTTTTTTCTCTCTTTTCTTTTTTTTTCTCTACTTTTTTATTATTTTTTATTTTTCTATTTTTTCGATTTTTCTCTCATTTTCCTCTTTTTTTTTCAAATATAACTTCACAATCAAATATAACTTTCAAATGTACGAGCGGTCTTCCAAGAGTAGTCAACAAATATGTTAGGGGAAGGAAGCATACAATCCGATGAATAAGTATCACATATAAAATTCATCATCCCCTAACTCTATGAAGTACATGGTGCCACCAAACGAAGCCGCAAACAAATCAAAGCACATGTGTGGGGATGGAGTTGTCGCAAGCTCAATCTCAATGTCCGTAGTCAAAAGTCGACACCCCCACACTCGAATGTAATCATGTCCCCCCTCAAGTAGCCACAAAGATGTAAGTCTCGTGCCTAATCCAACCGATCCTCATACACCAAGATGATGAAAAGAAACGATACCTAGCACGATCCACCAATCAAGTTCCACCAACCCCAATTTCGTGCGGATTAGATGTCACGCACTCGTGGCTCTCCACAACTATGTCCATGATGTGATGACATGGAACACCGCCACACCTAAGTGCGCAAACCTACTCACCCTTGCATCCCCTCGTGGATAGTCAATGAAGCACATGCAATCATGTCTGACTCACAAGAATATTTCATGAAGCACTGCCTCATCGAACCCCCCTCAACTTCAACTCCGTCGTGACGCACTAAAGTGGTGATTCTAAACAATCTGTGATGAAAGCCAAGAATCGTCACCCTAGGTCAAAAGGCTAGAAAATAAGGTTCAAATCGGGTTTTCTATTGGTCCTACAATGTGAGATCTATAAGCAGTGCGTGCTCAAATACATGACCTCGCACAGCTATTCCGTGTTCCACTACGAGGCGGGTTGGTGACTACCTAAGACGTACACATGAACGTTCGGCTTGTTTAGCTCACACCTAGCTCAACTCTTGTACCAAAACGAGGCACACACTTTAGCTTTGAAAAATCAAGTAAGTTTTAGAAATAGGTAGACATTCCCGTAAAGAATGTATCTCTATACGTGATAGGAGGAACTCATGTTTTCACTCCCGGTCGCAAATCATGCCCTATGCCTAAAATTCTCACACTTCGTGATTTATCAAATTTTAGTCTCTTTTGATTGCCCTTTCTCAAAAAAATTAATTTTTAGGATTTTTTTAACTACACTATATGCACGGTCTACTCGATTTAATGACTTGGCAAGGGTGGGGTGACTCAATAAGAAATAAAGCGTGCAAACAAAATTATAAATAATAAAGATGAAAATAAGGACATAACCAAAAATATAACTACATGTGATAGGCGATGCAAGGACTCGACACTTCGCTAGTAAAAGGTGTACACCACCACACTAGGATGCATCGTTGTCCTCAACGATACGACGAGGAATAAACAATCCTAGCGTAAGGGCTCTCTCTCATACTCATCCTCATCATCATCGGGACCCATGCCCCCCTCCGGTGCCAAAGTCTCATGCTCTCCGAACTGAGCATCCTCTCCTTCTTCTGAGTATTCATCATCGGACTCCTCATCACTTGGCGGTACCGGATACTCGAACTCATCCTCTTGGAACCAAGGATCAGTGTTCAGAACCGATGGAACAAAGTCCTCTTCTGGCCGTCCACTAGATTGAACTACCCATCGCCCCACCATCTGGATCAAATTACCCAGCTTCACCTGATTGCTCCTCGTGTGGGCAAACTGGCTCCTTCTCTCTACTCGATCCCGGGCCATCTCGTCTCTCAATTTATCATAACCCACTTGGTTTTCAAATCTAGAAGCTTTTGGCTTCTTTCCCTTTGACCTAGTTTTAGCAGACTCATCAAACCTAGACCACACCCGGTCAGAAAACCTTTCAGCATCCGTTATCGCCACTACCACCTCAGCAGTCTTAGCCAAATGAGTCAAAAGACAAGTATGACCGGGCCCTAAATCGTTATCCCTACATCCTCACTCAAGGCAATTAGCCCAAATCATCTTAGGGATGTCAATCCTATCCCCTGACCACACACATAAGGCCATGACACAAAGCTTGAATGTGTAAGTTGGGTTCCGTGTGATTCCCAGAACTCAATTCTCTAACAGCTCACAACACTACCGAGCTTCAGGCCTGAACTCATTCTTATGAGCCCTCCAACACGGCACATCTCCCCGCATATCCCACGGGTCTTTCCCTGGTTAAAAAAAATGATTCACCCTCGCTAAAATATTCTCACTCCTCACGTTGGCATGGTAAGCACACGCCGCTCGTAGACGCGGGAACCCAATGGCGATGTAGATAGACCCTGGCGTGAAGAATATCCACTTGCCTCTCCAATAAACCAGTCGTGGGTCCTGGCTCTCTCCATCTTTGGCATACCTCAAATTAAGAAAAATTTCCCTAGTTATCTTTATGCTAGATTACCCTACCAATTTGATCCAATTGTTCAACTTTTCAAGAGTAAAAATATCTTTAATAGCTTCAGGCATATCTGTATGCAAAGGAAGCGCTTTCTCAGGTTTCCCCTTCTTTTTCAAGTATGTGTCTGTGTAGGCGTCAAGGTGAGCCACATATGTCACATATCAAACAACCCCGGGCGTATCTTATGCTGTTGAATATCCGCGGACTTCTTCCTATTACCAAAAACTCCCGGGTCATTGGGGACAGGCATCTCTAACATAGGATAACTGGGAGATGCCGGTATTTCGGGCCAAGAGTCACCCAACCCGGATGCATCGTGAGATGTCCCCTCACCGGTCTTTCTCTTTTTAGGTGCCATTTAGGATGTGAGCAAATAGAACAATATATGAGTCGTGCACCATGATAGGGAGTGTAAACAAAAGCAAGTAAGCACGTAGCAGTTAAACACACAAGTCCTAGAGGACACTAGTCAGCAGCCCGCCAGATACACAGTAATATAGCACAATTAAATTCGGGCTATGACTCAATCTGTTAGTTCCTATTTGTGCCTAAATGCAATAAATTGATATTAGAGAGTAAGAATCACCCGAAGTTCCTTTCTTACGGGTCTCGGTTCCGCGAAATTTTCCGACAAGAAAGGGGTGAAATTCACCCTTAGAAAAAAAAAATCGGAAAAATTGAGAAGGTATGCTTTCCTTACTCTCCTCGTCGTCCCCGTCGATGTTTGTTCTTGGAATTTTGATCAATTTTTCCTCCAAGAGCTTAAATTTTCAAATCTAGGAATGGAACCCTAGCTTCGTTCTTCACCACAAACGACCCTTGGAGCTTGAATTGGCCAAAATTAAACACTTTAATACTCTTCCCCCTCTACACGCGAGTAAAACCTCACCTTCCTCTCACAAATTGGTCGATTTTTGAAAGTGGAGAGATTTGCGAGCTTGGTGAGAGAGAGAGAGCCGTCGGGTATGGCGTTTGGAAGGGATGAACTAGGTTCTTCTCTGTGGAGGCGGCCTTATAAAGGTTCCAAAAGAAATTTCAAAAATGCCCCTAGAAACCCCCTCAACTTTCTCTGTCGCTGGTGTCCAGAATTTTCTTTCTGCGCGATCTCTTCGTGCAAAGAGATTTTTGTTCGTGCGAAGAGTCTTCCTACGAAGACTTTCCCTCTTCGCTCGACGATCTTCTCAAAAAGGGGCAGTTCTTGTTTGTGAGAAGAGAAAAATCAAGTCCAAAAATTTTCTAAGTATTTTCTCTTAGTACGAAGACATTTGTCTTACTACTAAGAGAATCTTGGACAGCTCCAAAAAAAACATCCTTTTTCGTCTTTTTTTTCGCGTCTTTGACCGTGTCTTTGCTTTCTGAAGGATCTCCTCGTCCTCGAGACTCCTTATGTGATACAAAAAAATTTCAAAATTCGGAGAATCTTTTATTCTTCCTCTTTACGCTTCCTGAGACTCTTTTTGCGTTTTCAGATGTTTTTGACCGCGTTTACTCACTTGAGCATCCTTTCTGGCATTACTTCTTCGTAAGAACTCTGATATATGCGATCCACCTGTCTACGGTAAGCTCTCAACCACCCCCACACAATGGCACTCTTCAATTCTGCTTTCAGAATCGTTTGTAGAAATTCGCCTCGTAATCCATGCCATTGTGTCAGCTTTTGCGATTCTTCAATGTGATCTCCATGCATATCAAGATGGGGAGTCCAGGATTGTGATCTTCCCCAGGTGCGTATGCTGAATGAGTGTAGGAGTGACGTCAAACTTCAATTTCTTCATTCCGGATCCCGATACGCGCTCTAGACTGCTATTTCTCAAATTTCAATATGTTCTTCACGCGTGCATCAAGAAGGGGATCCGGAATAGGCCTTTCACCTAGAAATCCTACACATACTCATTGGAAATATTAAATCCACTCTCTCGAACCTCTCAAATAAATCAAACAGAATAAAACAAACAAAACAGTATTAAAACCTAAACTACAGCAATAAATAGGTTGGGTTGCCACCCAACAAGCGCTTGTAATTTAAGGTCGACGGCCCAACCAAGTTACCTCAGAGATAATTAAATAGCAGGAGTCGCATGGAGCCATTCAATGACTCCAATGAAATTCCCATCCACTTACGGCTTTGCTCTCTGGTCATTTACCTTGAACCCATTCCCATTTGCATCTTCCACCTCAAGGGAACCCCACCGGTAGACTGCTGTAATCGTGTAGGGGCCACTTCATCTAGACTTCAACTTGCCTGGAAACAGCTTTAGCCTAGCGTTGAAGATCAACACCCTTTTTCCTACCTTGAAGTCTCTCGGTACGATGTGCTTGTCATGACACTTCTTTGTACTTTCCTTGTAGATTTTTGCACTCTCATATGCCATCAATCGAAGTTCCTCAAGTTCGAGTAGTGCCTGTTCCGTTTCTCACCTGAGAGCTTAGCATCCAAGTTGATCTTCTTCAATTCCCAGACTGCCTTGTGCTCAAGTTCCACCGGAAGGTGACACAATTTCCCAAACACCACCTGGTAGGGAGACATGCCCAAGGGGGTCTTGTATGCATTCATGTATGCCCATAAACTGTCATCGAAATGCAGGGACCAATCTTTGCGTCCCGGATTGACTGTCTTCTCTAGAATCCCCTTGATCTCTCAGTTAGATACTTCAGTTCCATTCGATTGCGGATGATAGGCCAGTGATATTTTGTTTATATTTACCCCATATTTGCTCAAGACAATGGCAAAGACCTTGTTCACGAAATGCGATCCCTCGTCACTGATAATGGCCCTGGGAGTTCCAAACCGCGTGAATATGTTCTTGCGCACGAATCTCTCTACAGTAGCTCCATCATTATTGGGACACGCCATTGCCTCTACCCACTTGGTCACATAATCCACAGCTAACAGAATATAAAGATTTCCAAGTGAAGAGGGGAATGGCCCCATGAAATCAATGCCCCACACGTCGAACGGCTCCACCTCCAACACGAAATTATGAGGAACCTCATTTCGGTTGGAAATATTGCCGGTTCTCTGACACCGGACACACTGCTGTACAAATAGATGAGCATCCTTAAGTAAATAAGGCCAATAAAAACCACTTTGAAGTACCTTAGCCACAATGCGTTTCTTGCCAAAATGTCCTCCACAATATCCAACGTATCCGGCTCAGCTACACATATTCTCAACACATTATCATCTTCTAACTTGAATAGATATGGGTCATCCCAAAAATAACGCCGTGCATCTGCGAAGAACTTCTTTTTCTGATGGAAGGTCATGTCTTTGGGAACAATGTTGAGTGCCTTGAAATTTGCGAAGTCAGCAAACCAAGGCACAGCTGCTACCACAACCATAAGTTGTTCATCTATAAAATCTTCTCTAATTGGCACATCTTCCTGCTTTTCATTCTCCAACCGTGACAAATGCTCTGCAACAACATTCTCTACCCCCTTTTTACCCTTGATCATCATGTCAAACTCTTGCATCAACAGAACCCACCGGATCAATCTTGGCTTGGCGTCCTTCTTGGTGAGAAGGTATTTGAGGGCTGCATGGTCTGTGAAAATCGTCACCTGAGAACCCAAAAGATATGGACGAAACTTGTCCAGTGCAAAGATGATAGCCAACATCTCTTTCTCCATGGTGGCATAGTTAACCTGTGCATTATTAAGAGTGTGTCTGGCATAGTAAATGACATGAGCTAACTTGTCTTTCCACTGTCCTAGTACTTCTTCCACCGCATAGTCGCTAGCATCGCACATAAGCTCAAACGGCAAGGTCCAGTCTGGTGTGGCGATGATGGGTGAGCTGATCAACTTTTCCTTCAGCACATCAAAAGTTGCCTAACATTTTGCATCAAAATTGAAGACTGTATCTTTTTCAAACAAACCAGATAGAGGCTTTGTAATCTTTGAGAAATCCTTGATGAACCGCCAGTAAAACCCTGCATGTCCCAAGAAACTTTGTACCCCTTTGACAGATGTAGAGTAAGGAAGCTTCTCAATTACCTTAATTTTTTCCCGGTCCACCTCTAAACCCTTGCTTGAAATCTTTTGCCCCACACTATCCTCTCGATCACCATGAAATGACACTTCTCCCAGTTGAGCACTAGGTTGGTGTCAATACATTTGTCAAGAACCCGAGCTAGGTGCTGTGACAGTCTTCGAACCCATCACCATGGAGCGAAAAATCATCAAAGACCTCAAGTTTCTGCTCCATCATATCAGAGAAGATAGACATCATACACCTCTGAAAGGGAAAAGAATAAGGGGTTAAATAGAAAGGGAAGAGGAGGGAGAGAGAGATGGTGATGGGGATAGAATGAGGGAGAGATGAGAGAGAGAGAGACGGTGAGATGTTTTGTGTTGGAGAACACAAAAATTCGGCAGAATTGGGGAAAAAAAATGTTGTTGTTATTAATAGTATTATTATTATTATTATTATAAAAAAGTATAATATATTATATAAAATACTGTATAAAATATGTAGTATATATACGGTGTAAATACATCTAGGTAGAGATTATAAAAATACGTATAGTATAATACAAAAATACAAGTATACATACCAAAAGTTTTGTAAAAGACAAATAACACGCCAAACAACAACTATTCAATATTATCTAAAATTACATCTACCTCCCCAAAACTATATGTTTTGAAAATAACTGTTTAAAACATACGTCAATTTATATTTAGAAAAATACGGGGTGTTACAATCCATGCGCCTCCTATTGGAAAGGAGTTCCTTGAGAAATTTGGCATACTTGGGCATTTGTGAAATGGCCTCCGCGAAAGGGATATTAATATGCAACTTCTTGAAGATATCCACAAATTTCTTGAATTTCTTAGCATCATCTTGGCTCTTCAACCATTGCGGGTATGGCACACGCATGCTGTACTCCTTTGGCTTTTGCTTCTGCTCCGACTTCCCACTCGTGTCCTTTGATTGGGGAATCACGGTAGGCACGGGAATTTCTTCACTCAAAGCTTTTTCAGTGGCTTTTGTCGCTTCAGCTCGCACGTGGCTAGGATATGGCGGGTCCTCTGTAGTTACTCCACTGCGAGTTGTAATAGCCTTCAGCTGTTCTTGCGGAGTGATAGTGTTAGATGAGAGCATGCCAGGTGGAAGTCTAGTATTCTGATTGGCTATCTTTCCAATATGTATCTCATGGATTTTCATTGTAGCTTCCATGGAGAAAATCTTGCTCTCAATTTTGTCTTTACTAGATAACAGTTTCTGTTGGAATAGATGCCCTAGAGGCAATCTAGTTTAGTATGAATTTGTATATGGCTAGAAAATTCATTTATTATTTATTGGATATTTAATATAATGAAGTCCTTAGATTTACAATCGTGTTGTTTATCTTAAATATCCCTAGTCAAGTATAATGATTAAATGGGACAATCATTCATAGACTAGTATGGGGTTGGATTGATATGGAGATATCACGATCCAACACATAGGTGTGCATTACGGAATGTTGCACTGGATTGACCCATCACCGAGAAGGCTACATACATGTTATGTTGAGTCACAAGTGCTTCTCGGGGTGCAATGGTATTGTCATCCTTAGACTTGAAGTCACTAGATATTCTAGTTGTGGATCATTGTGATCTTGGTAGCGTTAAACGCTACACCGTAACTGGGTAGTTATAAAGGCGTGTACTGGATACAATGAAAAGCAAGCTTAGAGATCGTAGTGGACGTAGAGAGGATTTGCCCCTCCCACATAACGGGAGCAAATATCCTAGGCCACTCGAGGGATAGTGCTTATAGAATGTCTGGCCAGACTCAAATAAATCAATATGGGATATTGATGTTATTTGCACGAATAAGGCTATTCCCGTAGATCGAGAAACTATGGATTGGATATACGAGTGTGACTTGTATGTCTCGTGTCCAATCCGGATATGGAGGCAAAGGGATGAGACAATTACTTGTACAAGGTTGTCTAGATGACTATTCTATTAGTTGGCTAGAATGGATGTTTTGCTAGAAACCGCTCCATATTAGCAAATAGTTGCTACCAACTAGATAGAACCTATGGGGTCACACGCTATATAGAGTTGTACTAGATTTGGAATTAATTAATTGGATTAATTAATTAGAAGGATCACTTTGCAAACCCTTGCAAACTTAGTAGGGACTAATTTGCAAGGAAGGGACTAAATTGATTCTAGTAGGACTAGAATAAGTCCTTTAGGTAGTTAACAAGGAGTTGTTGGACTATATAAAGGACTCTCCTTCCTTCCTTCCTCATAACTTATGCTCATTAGTGATCATAACAAGATTGGGAGAGAACAAAGGAAAGAGAGAGCAAGCAACAAGGGCCGAACCCGTCCCTTGCCGCCGCCCCCTCACCCCGTCGGCCAAAAGAGGGCCGAAGCCCCTCTTTTGTCTCGTTTTGTGTGATTCCTTCACCCTCCTCTTATTCCGGGCTAGCACCAAGGAGTTTGGGAGATCTAGGATCAACTCTAGGCGTGGATCAACTATAGAGAACGTGACACTATTCGCGTTTGAAGTCATCAAGGAGAACCCAAAGGTGTGTTAATGATTTCTTGCCTTTACTATCGTTATGCATCTAGACTTGTGATCCTTGGAGGGTTTTGCATGGCTTTTATTTGATTATGCTTCCGTTTGCGCGTTCCATGAATCAAAACCCTACAGTGGTATCAGAGCCACAGGTCATAGAGCATAAACGTAGTTTATGTGTTACATTCTTGTTGTTTTACACCTTAATTTGTTGTTTATCGCGTAAAACAAGACAAATCAAGCATGGGATGCAATTTGTCAATAATTAGATCATAACAAGACCCAATTTTGCATTGGATGCATGAATTGGTGAGTTTGAGAAATTTTAGGATCTAAGATCTAGGGTTTGGGCATCCTTGGGGAAGAAGGAGTTCTCCCAAAACAAGGAAACAACCAAACTTGGGCTCCAAGCAAGGGAGTTGTTTTGGAAACAACTCCCAAGAGGAGGTTCGGCCCCCTAGGGGACCGCCCCCTTGCTTTCCGCCCAAGCTTGGCCGCCCTAAGGGGCCGGGCGGCCCTAACCCGCGGGCCTAGCTTGCGGGTTTTGGGCCGGGCCGGCCCTAGGGCCTTGTGGTTCACTTTGATGGGCCCGGGCAATTGGATTGTTGGGCCCATGGACCTTTTAACCCTAGAAATCCTAAAATCAATTAAAATTGACCAAGCGCGTTAAAATTGGATTTTAACTGTTTATGTGCAAATCGCATGGTGATTGGATATGGCCTTAGGATGTGGTTTGATATGGATGTTTAATTTTGTGGTTTGGTTTTACGGCCTGCGAGCTGATCAATTAATTGTAATAATTAATTAGGGTTTTGTGGCCTGCGTGCCATTTTTTTTCTCAACTTGTGAGATTTGTTTTATTTAGTATAGATATTAGCTAGTGCTAGATAAAGTAGATTGTTAGCCAAGAATGGAGAAAAGAAGCCCAAAGCCAAAGGAGTCACAAAAGATGGAGCATGGAGCATGGAGCATTCCACATGACTATGAAGGATGGATCAAAAGACCAAGACGCATGGAGATGTGTTTGCTTAGGGTTCATAGATAATTCCATTGGCTTGGAATTATCTTAGTCTAGAAAAGGACATATCCACATCACGTTTAATTTCTGTTTTGTGGTTGTTTATTTATTGTCTTATTATTTGTGTGGTTGGTGTATGGATGATGCATGCAATTAGGATAATAAGATAATTACACAACCCGGATCTATTATTTGGAGTTGTGCCCAAACTCAAATAGATAGATTAGTTGATATTGATCAACAAAATAATTAAAAATTGAGTTCAAAATCCCTCAAATTTTAAATATTGTGTTCTTGCCTTCTCGTTATTTAAACACTCATTATCATCATTATTTATCAAGTTCGTGCGTGCCAAAGCATGGCGACTTGGTTCATAATGATGGAATGCGATGGCACGTAACAATGTGCAATTGTTTAGATAAGAGGTTGAACACAACTAGGCTATTAATTTGATTAAGAAACCTAGAGGCAATCAATTGGTATTATCCATATAGATGGATAAATAAAGTGTTATTTGCCCGATTGAACCAAGAGTTGCATATGGGATGCAATTGGAATTGTTCCTACCTAAAAGTAGTCAAATTATGGGTGACTTGCCAAAGCAAGTTCATAAGGAGATGAAAAGATGGATCTTGGCCCACTAGAAAATATAAGGATATTTTCCGTATTAATATCTTGAGGGTTATTAATCCGTAGAAAAATAGTGGGAGCTATATTTAATAAACTAGCCATTGTTAAATATAGTCAAAAATTCACAAATACTAAAACTTGCGTATTTTCCTTTTGTAGAATTCCAAATGGCAAACAACTCATCGAGTTCACAACATTCCCTACGATCTGTCCTTGAGAATGACAAGCTCTCTGGAACCAACTTTCTTGATTGGTACAGAAACTTGAGAATTGTTCTCAAGCAAGAGAAGAAACTGTACGCAATAGAGGAGCATGTTCCAGAAGGTCCAGAGAACCAGACACCTGTTGCCTTAAAGGCGTATCAAAAGCGTGTTGATGACGCTAATGATGCGGCCTGCCTAATGCTTTGCACCATGACCTCTGAGCTTCAGAAGCAACATGAGAACATGAATGCTGTCGATATGATCGAACATCTAAAGCAGCTCTTCCAAGAGCAGGCGAGGGTAGAGAGGTATGAGGTCTCAAAGGCACTGTTCAAATATCATCTGGCAGAAGGGAACCCGGTGGGACCCCATGTACTCCGAATGATCGGGTACTTGGAGAATCTCGCCCGGCTTGGGTTCCCGGTCGGCCAAGAGTTGGCAACCGATCTCGTGTTGCAATCGTTGCCCGAGAGTTATGGACAGTTCATTATGAACTATAACATGAACAAGATCGTTAAACCACTGCCATATTTGCTCAACATGTTGAGGACGGCTTAACAGAGCATCAACAAGGGTAAGGGCAAGGGCATTATGATGGTGCATAAAGGAAAGGGCAAAAAGTTTGCCTCTTCCTCCAAGGGTAAAGGCAAGTCAGTTGCCAAGACCAATGAACAAGCCCTTAAGCCTGTTGGTGGCATTGCCAAGGTCGTGACTAAGGGTGAGTGTCACTACTGCAGTCAACCTGGGCACTGGAGGAGGAACTGCACAAAATATCTGGAGGACAAAAGGCTTGGAATAGTGATTCCACCACCACCAGGTATTTTTGTTGTAGATGTCAATTTAAATGTCTCTACATCATGGGTATTAGATACTGGATGTGGATCTCATATTTGTCGAAATATGCAGGATCTAAAGAGAAGTAAAAGATTGGCTAAAGGGGAGGTAGATCTGCGCGTTGGGAATGGAGCAAAGGTTGCTGCGTTGGCCATAGGCGTGTGCGAGCTATCTCTGCCTTCAGGATTAGTTTTAGAATTAAATAATTGCTATTTTGTGCCTGCTATGAGCAGAAACATTATTTCTATTTCTTGTTTGGACAAGGAAGGTTTTATTATTTCAATAAAGAACAATTGTTGTTCCTTTTATTTGAATAATATTCACTATTTTAGTGCGCAATTATTTAATGGACTTTATGTCCTTGATCTAAGCAATCCTGTCTACAACATTAATACCAAGCGGATTAAAATAAATGATTTAAATCCTGCTTATTTATGGCATTGTCGTTTAGGCCACATAAATGAGAAACGTGTATCTAGACTTCATAAGGATGGATTACTAGACTCATTTGATTTTGAATCATATGAGACATGTGAAGCTTGTTTATTGGGAAAAATGACAAAGTCCCCTTTCAATAAGAAAGGTGAGAGGACTAGTGAGCAATTGGCACTCATACATACCGATGTGTGTGGGCCATTTGCCACACCTGCCAGGGGTGGTTATGTCTACTTCATTACATTTACTGATGATTACAGTAGATATGGATTTGTGTACCTAATGAGGGCAAAATCCGAATCCTTTGAAGTGTTCAAAGAATTCAAGAATGAAGTAGAGAAGCAACTTGGCAAAAGTATCAAGGCTCTACGATCGGATCGTGGAGGAGAATACTTGAGCCAAGAGTTTGACGACTATCTTAGAGAGTGTGGGATCGTGTCCCAACTCACTCCACCCGAAACGCCACAATGGAATGGCGTGTCCGAGAGGAGGAATCGAACCCTATTGGATATGGTTCGGTCTATGATGTGTCAAACCGATCTTCCATTATCATTTTGGGGCTACGCTCTATTAAGTGCAGCTTTCACCATTAACCGTGTTCCATCTAAATCAGTCATGAAGACACCATATGAGATGTGGAGTGGGAGGCGTCCCACACTGTCGTTCATGAGGATTTGGGGCTGCGATGTCTATGTAAAACGTTTACAATCAGACAAGCTAGGGCCTAAATCGGATAAGTGTAAATTTGTGGGGTACCCTAAGGAAACTAAGGGATACTACTTCTACAATCCAACCGAGAACAAAGTGTTTGTTGCTCGGACCGGCGTGTTTCTAGAAAGAGAGTTTGTCTCTAAAGAAGCAAGTGGGAGGAATGTAGAACTTGAAGAAGTTCAAGAACCGCGAATCACTGAACCGATTATGGAACATGAACAGGAATCACAAGCAGTTGTGGAGCCACCTGTTCAGGTAACACAAGAGCTTCGTAGATCTAGTAGAGTGCGCCAGGAACCCGAGAGGTATGGACTTCTCGTAACTGATTCCGGTGACACGATGCTCATAGATGATGAGCCTACTACCTATGAGGAGGCCATGAGTGGCCCAGACTCGCAGAAGTGGCTTGAGGCCATGAGATCCGAGATGGAATCCATGTATACCAACAAAGTATGGACTTTGGTGGAACCACCCGATGGGGCGCGACCCATAGGGTGCAAGTGGGTCTTCAAGAAGAAGATCGACATGGATGGTAATGTGATTACCTATAAGGGCCGATTGGTGGCTAAAGGTTTCAGACAGATTCATGGTATTGACTATGATGAAACCTTTTCACCAGTCGCTATGACCAAATCCATCCGAATCCTACTTGCAATTGCAGCATACTACGACTATGAGATTTGACAGATGGATGTCAAAACAGCATTCCTTTATGGGAATCTCCTCGAGGACGTGTATATGATACAGCCGGAGGGTTTTGAGGATCCAAAGCAAGCCAACAAAGTCTGTAAGCTGCAACGATCCATTTATGGATTGAAGCAAGCTTCTAGGAGTTGGAATCAACGTTTTGATGAAGTAGTCAAAGAGTTTGGCTTCATCAGAAACGAAGATGAGTCTTGTGTCTACAAGAAGGTTAGTGGGAGCTCTGTAGCTTTTCTGGTCTTGTATGTGGATGACATACTACTCATTGGAAACGACATTCCCATGCTGCAATATGTGAAAGATTGGCTAGGAAAGTGTTTCTCAATGAAGGACTTAGGGGAAGCAGCCTATATACTCGGTATAAAGATCTATAGAGATAGATCCAAGAGGTTGCTAGGCCTAAGTCAAAGTACATATATTGACAAGGTGTTGAAACGGTTCAACATGCAAGATTCCAAGAAGGGATTTTTGCCCATGTCACATGGAATCACTCTTTCGAAGAGTGGTTGTCCTTCCAATGAGATTGACAAGGAATGCATGAGTAGGATCCCCTATGCCTCGGCCATAGGATCTATCATGTACGCCATGTTATGTACTAGACCTGATGTGTCATATGCCTTGAGTATGACAAGCAGATACCAATCCAATCCGGGTGAGAGTCACTGGATTGCTGTCAAGAACATCCTAAAGTACTTGAGAAGAACTAAGGATGCTTTCTTGATGTTTGGCGGTGAGGAAGAGTTGCGTGTAAAGGGTTACACTGATGCAAGCTTCCAAACCGACAGAGATGACTTTAGATCACAGTCGGGATATGTGTTTTGCCTGAATGGAGCAGCGGTGAGCTGGAAGAGTTCCAAGCAAGAGACGGTAGCTGATTCTACAACAGAGGCTGAGTACATTGCTGCAAATGGCGCAGCAAAGGAGGCTGTTTGGATCAGAAAGTTTGTTTCTGAACTTGGTGTGGTCCCTAGCATTGCGGATCCAGTGGAGTTGTTCTGTGACAACACTGGGGCGATCGCGCAATCAAAGGAACCTAGATCGCACCAGAAGTCCAAGCACGTGCTCAGGAAGTTTCATCTGATTCGAGATATTATCGATAGAGGAGACGTTCGGATATGCAAGATTCCTACAGATGACAATCTGTCAGACCCGCTTACGAAGCCTCTCACGCAGTGGAAGCATGAAGGGCACACTAGGAGTATGGGCATACGAGATGCGCCAGATTGGCTCTAGTGCAAGTGGGAGACTGTTGGAATAGATGCCCTAGAGGCAATCTAGTTTAGTATGAATTTGTATATGGCTAGAAAATTCATTTATTATTTACTGGATATTTAATATAATGAAGTCCTTAGATTTACAATCGTGTTGTTTATCTTAAATATCCCTAGTCAAGTATAATGATTAAATGGGACAATCATTCATAGACTAGTATGGGGTTGGATTGATATGGAGATATCACGATCCAACACATAGGTGTGCATTACGGAATGTTGCACTGGATTGACCCATCACCGAGAAGGCTACATACATGTTATGTTGAGTCACAAGTGCTTCTCGGGGTGCAATGGTATTGTCATCCTTAGACTTGAAGTCACTAGATATTCTAGTTGTGGATCATTGTGATCTTGGTAGCGTTAAACGCTACACCGTAACTGGGTAGTTATAAAGGCGTGTACTGGATACAATGAAAAGCAAGCTTAGAGATCGTAGTGTACGTAGAGAGGATTTGCCCCTCCCACATAACGGGAGCAAATATCCTAGGCCACTCGAGGGATAGTGCTTATAGAATGTCTGGCCAGACTCAAATAAATCAATATGGGATATTGATGTTATTTGCACGAATAAGGCTATTCCCGTAGATCGAGAAACTATGGATTGGATATACGAGTGTGACTTGTATGTCTCGTGTCCAATCCGGATATGGAGGCAAAGGAATGAGACAATTACTTGTACAAGGTTGTCTAGATGACTATTCTATTAGTTGGCTAGAATGGATGTTTTGCTAGAAACCGCTCCATATTAGCAAATAGTTGCTACCAACTAGATAGAACCTATGGGGTCACACGCTATATAGAGTTGTACTAGATTTGGAATTAATTAATTGGATTAATTAATTAGAAGGATCACTTTGCAAACCCTTGCAAACTTAGTAGGGACTAATTTGCAAGGAAGGGACTAAATTGAATTCTAGTAGGACTAGAATAAGTCCTTTAGGTAGTTCACAAGGAGTTGTTGGACTATATAAAGGACTCTCCTTCCTTCCTTCCTCATAACTTATGCTCATTAGTGATCATAACAAGAGTGGGAGAGAACAAAGGAGAGAGAGAGCAAGCAACAAGGGCCGAACCCGTCCCTTGCCGCCGCCCCCTCACCCCGTCGGCCAAAAGAGGGCCGAAGCCCCTCTTTTGTCTCGTTTTGCGTGATTCCTTCACCCTCCTCTTATTCCGGGCTAGCACCAAGGAGTTTGGGAGATCTAGGATCAACTCTAGGCGTGGATCAACTATAGAGAACGTGACACTATTCGCGTTTGAAGTCATCAAGGAGAACCCAAAGGTGTGTTTATGATTTCTTGCCTTTACTATCGTTATGCATCTAGACTTGTGATCCTTGGAGGGTTTTGCATGGCTTTTATTTGATTATGCTTCCGTTTGCGCGTTCCATGAATCAAAACCCTACAGTTTCCTGAACAACGTGTTTGTATCACGTTCTTCTAATTGTGGAGCCTGCTGTTGTGGAACCTGTCTTTGAGCTTGGTATGGAACATTTGGCCTTTGAACTGGTGCATATAATCCACTGTTTGGATTGGCATAGCTGAAATTGGGGTGGTTGCGGTATTTAGGATGATATGTGTTAGACAATTGCTGCTGTCGTGGTTGACCCATGTAGTTCACATCTTCAATACCATCTCTATATCCCTGATTTGCATATGCGACCATCTCTCCCACTGACTTCACATGTGCCGATGGATTCATATTACTGAAAGCCGAAGTCATAACTGCCATCTGATGTTTAAATTTTTGTTCCACCATTGACTCAATCTTACTAACCAATTCCCCATCTGATTTCATGTTTCGACGAGTCTCGGACCTCGTGGACTCACGTTTTTCCACATTATCTAGCAGATCCTGGCATCTCTGTAATCCTAAGCCCATAAAGTTACCCTGAGCCATCATATCCAGCTCATTTGCAGTATCATGTCTAGAGCATTATAAAAATAGTGTAAAAGTTTGTACCATGGCTCTCCGTGAGTAGGGCATCTGCGAAGGAGCTGGTTGAACTTTCTCCATGTGTCACCCAGAGAATCATCTTCCTATTGCGTAAATTTTGTAAATCAGCCATCTATTGAACAACCTTGGACGGCGGAAGATATTTCCTGAGAAACTCCTTGCAACACTCTGCCCATGTAGCGATATTGCCTGCTAGAAGTTCCATAAGCCATGTCTTTGCTTTTCCCGATAAAGAGAAAGGAAAAAGCATGAGCTTTATCGTCTCGAGTGGAACTCTCTGATCATACATAGTGGAGGTCATTTGCTCGAAATTGAGCAAGTGTTGGTGTGGATCATCACCTGCAGCTCCAGTGAATAAGCACACATCCCGAACCATGTTATCAACGGTTGGCGTATTTCGAAATGAGCGACGTTGATTTGTGGCCTGACAATAGTGGGTTGGTAACGCTCCGGTGTAGTCCTGAAGTAGTCCACTAAAGGGCGCTCATCCTCTTCAGCATTATTCACCTGCGCCGCCACATCCTGTGCATTATTCCCCCCATTATTATTATTATTATTACCTCCATCGTTTCTCGCTTGTACCCCCATACCAAGACGAGGTTGTGGATTTGGAGGGTTCAAATGTGCCATTGCAGCTTGCATCTCGGTTAACTGAGTTCTGAATTCCTCAGCTTCCCGTGCTCTATTTGCTGCATCTTCCACAGCTGCAACTCTAGCCGCTTCCGCATCTTGCATACCCTTGCGGATGCTTTCAATGTCAGCTCTAGTTTCATCATCAATGGTAACTGAGCTTGATTTCCTCTTGTCTCTACGTTGTGCTCGTAACAGTGATTCCGGGTCATCAAGTGTGGGATTCAAAGGCTCGTCTCTAGAACGGGACATGCACCGTACAATCTAACCTGAAATCACATACACACAAAACGTAGGTGAGTGATAGATATAAACATAAAATTAAAATCCCTAAGGCTAGGAATTATAACCAATTTAGCCGAATTCCCCGAAAACGGCTCCAAAAACTTGACACGCTCCAATTGCAAGTGTACAGTCGTCGGTGTAGTAATAAAATCCAGAAAATCGGGTTTTTGAACCCAAGAGACTTCTTGTAAATTAATTATTATTTATTGACCTTTTGTGGGCACAACGCAATTATTTGTGTTTCTAAATCTACGAAAGTAAAGAACAACTATTAAATTAATCGGTTGGATGATCGCACGACTAATGATGGATGGTTACCAGAGTACTTATATGAGACAAATGCCACGAATTCTCATGGATAACTAGGGTAGTATTGAACTATGTTTTGATTTATGCAACACTAACACGCCTCTCTTGTTAATCAAGCACGACTAAATCTTACCGAGTTACCAAACAAGCTCTCTATACTTGAAGCTAATTCAAACCGATACCAAGCTTAACTGTGTTCCAAATACGCATTATGATTCACTATTCTACTTTAAGGGCCCCAATTAATATTACCGAGTTACCAAGTAATGATACGATTAGGTGATTAGTTCAATTTCCCGACTACAACCTACGGAGTTACCACGTTGATTGCAATTAAAATCAATCCTACGATAGCTAAACGTAAGAAAGATAAAGATTCAAACATAAACTAATCATAACAAGAGATAAACTCGCGTTAACTAAGAAAAAGCATGAAGAATGATCTCAAAACATGAATCCAAACCAACCCCTAGTTACCAATTGAGAATACCCAGCAATAAAGGGTTTAGCTACTACAAAGCATGATCAAAATATCGAGTTTGATGATCATAAACAAGAACTAGAGACGCGAAAGAGTTTAGGAATCAAACGAAGTGATCCACACGCTTCCCAAGATTCAATGGCGATCCCTAGCTCTCAAAAAGTCCAATAGCTTCCCCACCTATTGATAATCACGACCTAATTAGCTTAAATACGTTTCCATAATGTTAGAACAAAGTTTGGAGAAATTGCAGAAAAGCCCCTGCGAAATCCGCCTCTGACAGCGTTCTCTTCGTACGAACAGCTATCTCTTCGCACGAAGAGACTTCGTAGGAAGACTTTGCCTTTTTGTGCGAAGACCTTCTCACTTTGGGGCAGTTCTCACTTCTGAGAAGACTTTTGACAGCATCTTTTTTTTTCTAAGTATTTTGTCTTCATGCGAAGACATTCTTCTTCGTGCGAAGACACCTCTAGTCCACCTTTTTTGGATTCCTCGTTGAGTTCCTCCTTTCCGAAGCTCGTTTCCATTCCCCACATGATCATCCAAGCAATGTTTCCCTGCGAATTAGAACACGAAAACACAACATGTGATCATATCACAATAAAAGCTCGAAATTACACTAAAAACGCCCGAATTCAACAAGTAAAGCTCATGAACTCATGTTATCACATTTTAGCATAGTTTTACTCAAAAGACGACGAATTCTCCATGTTGAGCACGCGAAGCGCAGAAAAACAAGTAATAAAATAACTCTGAAAACGGAGTTATCAGTGACCGACAGTTTGTCTCCCTGCTCCCTGTAGTAGTGATTTAGCTTCCCTCACGTTTATTTCTTCAATAAAAAGATGTTAAATACTTTTCTAGGATCTATTCAAGTATTTCTATATTTTTTTAATTGAGTATCTAGATCAATATTTGTCTATTAATCTAGAATAGTATTCTGTCAAATTACCTCGATCTAGAATCGAGTCTTTAGATGTTAGTCTAAACCAAGGTGATTTAAAGTTCATTCTTAGCTCGGATTTGGGTCAAATATGTGTTTTGGAATTTCACTTCTCTGTAGACGTCTCACAGATTCTGAACACTAGGATTATTCTCTCATATCTATCCCAGAGTCTAGTTTATTGTCATATATGTTATCCCGAACCGTTTCACTAGATGTTATCAAATTTGATGTTATGTTTCCCCTCTTATGGGACGTGTAGATTCAGTCGTAGTACATGTCTCTTTATATCACTTTGTTTTAAGTTTCATTTAGCGTTGTCCAGATCTCCGATCCTACATGTGCTAGATCTTATCTTTCTGATAGTGTTCTTTACTCTCGAACTAAATGGTGATAGAGTTGTTCACTTGACGAGCTACAAGAGTTACTACTATCATCGACTAGATTCAGGCTAGGGTTCGATTTTCGCATGTGTGAGGTGCTACACAAGACGTTGCAGAAACTAAGTAGACAAAAGGTAGTGTGGGGAATAGCTGGTCGAGGGACAACTTGTTATCTATCTTATATCAGACGTTTTGTGCAATAAAATATCTTGCACTTGTTGGTGCTAGCAGATGGGATTTTACTCATAACTGTCCTTCTGAGGTGGAGAACACAGTGAATGTTTCCCCACAGTAAAAATCTTGTGTGATTGTTTGTTCTTTTCGTATAACTGCATTAACTGTTTAGATTTGGTCTACTCTTAAATGATATACAACTGCATTAGTTTTATCTTTACACAAGTTCTTGTATAACGTAGATTATGTCTTATAGCTTTATTTATTAGTTGAAACCTCTGTATCAACAATGTAATATGTAGTGTCATCTCAACACAATAATACGATGAAAGATATTTAGAATTCTTGCATAAGGAACTTCCATTATCTAGCTCTTGGGCGCTGAGCAACGTCCATTTTTGGCGATTTGACATTGTTTATAGTCTCAAATTACAGTTTTTTAGTTTTTTTACAAGTTTCAGTAAGACTTTATCGCGTAATATCTCGAGACTGAAATCTCCTTTAACGATTTTGCAAATTGGGACTGCCTTGAAATCCCGTTCCTAGCTAATTAGCAGAATAATTTTGGAGAGTTTTCATTATTTTCTATTAGTAGTGATTGGGATTTTCTGCTATTTAAGGAGCGTGTATCCTACACACAAAAACAACTTTTCACCAGTGGATCATTATTTTGAATTCATCAGCTTTCAGGATCTCTTTATTCACTCAAGAACGTCATTTAACTTCTTCCCTTTTCTAGACTGCATGCCAAACAATGCTGAATGTTGACGCAGAACCATTTTTTGGACCAAGGGAATAACAGTAACATAATCCAATTATTGGTTTCAAATGCTTTGTACGGAAACATTATTGGGCTTATTTTCTTGGGTGGCTAATGGTAATTGGGTAACAGTTAATTCGGTTGCAACACCAAATAATTTACCACTGGTTAGAGAGGAACGGTTAGATTTTGCACACCTTTTCATGGATGGCTGTATCTAAAGTTATCTCGTTTTCTTGCAAAGAATGGACTCGTGAGTCACGAACGAACGGACATGACTTGAGTGTGATAACAGTACAAGGAAAAAATAACCTGATCATGGAGTACCTAGTTGCTAAGAGCTGTTGAAGTGGTATATCCTTCTTTCCTTTTCTGAAATAAAGGTGAGTTTGGTGTGAAATTTTTGAATTTTTAAACCGTCTTTCAAGATTGTGTAAAAAAAATGTGATACATTTCAAGAAAAAATATGTATGAGTTTGTTAAAAAAGTTCGTGCTGTTAAAAAGTTAGTAATGTGACGGTTTGTTGTTTAACGAAAGTTACAATTATATTACATCTGTTTCTTCTCTTTCACCTTACTTCGCTTTTTGACACTATTTACTGAGTCACTTTGACTCGGTGATTTGTTTAGCAAAAAAATACACAAATTTGGTAATCTTTGCATGATGTTGTAGAGTAAACTTTACTCTACACCACTACGAAAAAATTGCCAAAAAATTATATCGTTTTTCTATTCAAATCACCAAGTCAAAGTGACTCAATTACGGGTAAAAAAGTCTACCTAAGGTGAAAGAGATGAAACGGAGGTAGTACCCTTGTAACAAACAAAAAGGCTGTATTATAATTGAGGAACGGGGTGTTTTGAGGAAAAAAATATACAAAAAATCTCATCAACCCAAAGTTTTATCTTCCTCCAACTCAACATTACAAATCACAAATTCATAATCCAAAATCTACTCAAAAAGCTCACACCAAACAATTAAGAAAAATCCAGTAAACAAAAAATGGATTTTGGATTAAAATCTCATCCAAGCCTTTCACGTTGTAAACTCCTGAAGTTCAGAACATACCTCTGGGCCTTATACTGATAAGATTTATTTCAGTTGTTTTGATAAAGTACAAATTCTTTAGTATAAAAGTCTTTGTGCGCATAAACATTCATTTGGATAAATGTTTTTCTCTGCTCTCTCAATTTGTTAAACTTGATAAGGATTATTTCATTTAGGACTCCACGTGATTTTTCACAAAGATTGCATTTTTCTCTTCAGTATTTTTCTGGACTTTATCCGCAAACAACTATTTTTTATATAAATCTTCTTTCTATGTTATCCTCCCTAACATGTTTCTAAATTAGCCTTTTAGCTAGGGGGTGTTTTGTTTTAACTTTTTATTTGTCTATTTTTGCATAAAAATTGATTTCTATTGAAAAATGACATAGTTTGTGACCATTATACATGGCCGACGGTCATAGCATCGGTGGGTAAATTTTGCATTATTTTTGCATGGCACTGCATTTCTTGCAGAAACGAAAAACCTATACTCATGTCTAAAAAACATTCCTTATCCTAGTTTGACATATGTTTCCTAGTTTTTCTAACTTTGGTAAGGATCTACCTAGCTAGTTTTCTAGTTTTGGTGGTGCTGTAACTTTCTACTTTAATGCCCAAGTCATGGAGCCAATGAAGCACCTTGCAGGTTTAAGATTTAGACAACAGGTGATAAAAAGCCCTCATCTTCAGCCTCCCACTCCTTTCGTTCGTACTACGGGGCATCGCGTATGGTTCCCTCTGACTTTGGGCTAAGAAATTGCGATATTTGGAGCTCTTCAACCTCACATTTTTCAAGAAAATGTGAATGAACCCGAAAAACAAAGAAGGCAAGAAAAACAAGTAGTCCAAGTAGATATGTGCTCATTCTACATTTGTTAGAGAAATGCAATAGAAAGAAGGTTGAGATGATTTCTATGCATCATGCATCTTGGTCCTCCTTGAAGTTTGGAGTTTGTCATTATTAAATCTAGGTTTTGGAAGGACATTCTTCCCATCTACCTTGGAATTAGGAGATTTACTCAATCATAGTATACTTCATCGGGTAAAAGACAAAAACCATCCCTCGATTATGGGTTATATACAAAAACAGTCCTACTGTTCGGGGATATACAAAAACGAACCCTGACGAGACAAAAATCACCCCCTGTCATTGGATGGACGTTAGACGAAAAGTACCATTTTCTTAAAATCATTTAGTATGGGGGTGCAATCTGTATTATTATGACTATTTTGCCCCTATTTGTATTTTATTTTTATTTTTTTGTTTATGTTCTTTATGTTTTTGGTGTTCTTGACCACCTATCTTGATGTTCTTGACCACCACCACGCCGCAGCCACAACAATAACAATATAAACAAACAACAACAATACATAATATTTTTTTTATCAAGAGGCTCAGATCTTGAATTGAAAAGAAATACAACAAATTGCACCTACCATGGCCGCAAAATTAATTGTCCCGTCAAGAAAGTAGCAATTTTTCGACACCTAAAGTCAACCAATAGAATTCATCATCTTCAGGGAAAATCAATAGACAAACAAATCAAAGCTATAATTCACTGTTAGAGCATCAAACAGCAGATGTAAACAAACCCCAGATGAACAAACACCTCTCAGATGAAAAGAGAGGAAGAGGAGAGCATATCCGCCACCAAACACACCCCAAATCGATGATACAACTAGAAAGTATCCATTCGCCGGAAAAAGACCTAGAGCGGTCGGGTGAAAACCGAAACCCTGGTGATATGATTAACCACCGACCAAAAATATATACCAACACCCATCAAAACCATCAATCTCAACCCAAACGAAGGTGGAGACACTACAAGAATTCAATGATTTTGTTATCCTGAACTTGGTAACAAATTGTAATAAATCTCGTAACAAAAACCTTTTGTTACGGAATATATCTCGTAACATGGTCGTTGTGGAAAGTCCGTGGCTAAAAGTTGGCGTTACAACATTGGTGTTCGTAACAAAATGCTACACAATTTGTTACAACTATTTTGTAACAAAATACTATACATTATGTTACAAAACTTGGTAACTACATATGCGTATAGTTTTGTTACGAATCTTCTGTCACAAAATATAACACTTTTATTACCCCGTTATGGTCACAAGTAATCAAGTTAGTAGTAACAAAAACTCATATTTAATCCTTCTTAAAATAACAATTGTTTCGTAACAAAAATACATACTTTGTAACAAATGATCAACTTTCAGTCATTTGAGTTGACCACATTTTGGTAACGAAAAACCACAGTACGAAACAAACTGCCATATGCAATTTGTCATCACTGATAGCTCACATTTCTACTGCAACATGCTAGTATCCAATAAATTCAAGAACCAACTCAATGCCCTACCTTACAGCATACTTTAACGAGCAACTCTGTAGAAGCGAATTTTGAAATGTCATTGAAGAAAAACTATATAATTCACAAGATTTCTTGAATACAGAGATGCCCACAACGTTAACACCATCATCTACATTCATACACTACATCCAGGGAAGAAAATTTCACATTTTACTTTCTACGTGTAAAGAGACATGTCACTGGAGATATCTTCTTATTGCTTCTAGTATCTTGACAATTTTTGGGAGTTGCTTGGCCATGATATCTTCACCTTATGTACCTGCAAAATGCAATCACCAATGGGGTAAATATATATTATTTTGTGTATCTTAATTTCAACATGGTATGGGTGTGTGTGTGTGTGCACTAGGAAATTAACCGTGGGTGAGGACACTACCCAAAAGAAAACCGAGACTTGAGAAAATGGTACATACTCTTTCAGCACTATATTTAAAAAATTAAAATTAAGATATATGATACTTCTATAATAAACACATTCATTTCATAACCAAATCTTACAATGAGAATTCACTGTAGTACCAGGATGTATTAAACACGTAAGAGCAATTAGTTACAAAAGAGAACCAATTTTAATTTTTCCTCTCCAGATGAGAACCAATTTCACTTTTTCTATTTATGTGGATTCGGGGATAACAAAGTCAGTTTAGTACCACATGTTTAGGAAACCAAAAGTCAATATCACTAAGCCCTCTCGCGCTCCCAACACTTCTGCAATTCGTTATTACTATTCTTGGAAACCTCAAACTGTCATAGGAAAAACATGAATAAAAGGCTAAAACAGGTTAATCACGATGGTCTGGTTATTTTAATTAGAGAAACAGTGACATGAAAATAAATTGTTACCAGACAACTAGACAACAGTCAATGTAAAGATAACACATGAAACAAACCATATGAACAAAATGAGAAATCGACCAACCACATACCAGAAGGAACACAAAATGAGAAGCCGACTCACTTTGTACATACCTTGACGAAAAGCCATGGTTTGTAGCGAGCAATCTCTATAAGAGGTAGTAATAGACTCTGCAATGTCACCATAATTCCTGAAAATTGAAAGAGCATGCATAAATGAGAATGTGAGTAAATGTACATTTTTGGATATTGATTAGGCCATTGGCGCGCACATTGCCGTGAGTGGGGAAACAATAAGAAACAAATGCGTTTTCAGTTCCCCTCTATAATTGCAAGTAATCAAATACATCACAAGGAACTGTGCAGTAGATCTTTACAATTGAATCCTAAGCAAACAATTAAGATCCATGTTTTTTAGGGTTCGAAATATTTTTTTACTTAATTAAAATGTGTTATCAGCTTAAGCAGTTCTTTAGTAGAAAATTAGCATGAATACAATACTAATCAAAAGTTAATGCTTAGAGAGTCGAGCTGGTCAGGATTCAAACAATACAACAAAATCTAAACCCATTTGCAATTAGTTACAGGAACGAAGGAATGAAATAACAAAACATTCATAAATCGATTAGCAATCAGTTAAATGAAATAAGCACTAAAATGCAATGATACCATATATAGAATAAGCCCTTCTAATGTATATTGTGCAAGCTGTATTCAATGAACCTCACAGAATCATGTATGCTCGTACTCTTACAATTTGGACGAGTCAAATAATAGAAATTGAGTAAAAACTACAAGTCCAGATTGAAGTTATCGGAAACATCATTTTTGTAAGTCTAGAAGACTATTAAAAGAGTCTAATTCACTTCTATCATTGTCCAGATAGAAAATCACACCCCATAGAAGATCAAAAGATTAGAAATTAATGAATTCGGAATAATTGGTTATATAACTATTAACATAATAGTGAATCAAATAACTTCTAAGGTGCTCCAAAAAATCAAAGAGCATTTTTCTTGACCATTCATAATTAAGTCATTCTTAATTAGTTTACCCAAATACTATTCGACTATCTTTCCTGAGCTAGACGAGAAATTTCTCAGATTGAATCTCAAAAAAGAGCGCAGATCTAAAAATAACGTAAATAACGCACAAGGACTAAGTCGACGAAGAACCAATCCAAAAAGAGGCAAATTCATCTTCAGCAGCATAGTATCGCAGAAAACACATTGATGGAGAAAGAGAGAGATGAGAGAGAAGTGTATTCTCGACATACCGTTCAAGAAGAAGAATAATGGACCTGAATTAATCCTTCTGCGAAAGAATTTCCCAACATACCGTTCTTTTAGAAGAACGACATACCTTTCACGCCGAGCAATTGTGCTCTAACACGAGCAGTTGGAGCATGGACCTGAATCAAACTTCGAGGGAATTTATTAGAAATCGCTTAACAATAGAGAGTGAGAGGGAGAGGAAAGAGAGAACAACCCCCGACGAGCTGCTGTATTTCCGTTCCATTTCCGCCGACGGTCATATCTTCTTCTTGGCTTCTCGTCGTCCCCTTTCCCTCTGTGTACGGTTAAGTTTTCAGCCCTAATTTTGGCCCACAAATCCCAATCATTTATCAATAGAGGTCCCTTTATTAATATAATAGTTCAACTCACGCAAATTTATAGAAAAATTACACTATAGGACCATTTGTCTACTAATGAGGCCGAAACATAGTTTTAGAAATTAATATTGCATGACCAAAAGTGATCCCAGTTTTTTTTTGTTACAACATGCTCGTAAACATATAATTGGAACATGTGTTTTACACCATTTGTTACCAAAATATTTAGATACAAACTTCAATTTCAAATTGAATTTTTTCCCGCCATTCAATTATTCTCCCTCTAAGAATCTACGTATGAATATTTTATTTCTAGACGTAAAATAAAAAGAAAATCAATGGGTGTGTTGTGTTCTGTTACGATTCTTTCAGTTGGTCACAAAATGAGACTCTTTTTGTTACGAAATTTGTTTTATTAAAAATATTTTGTAACAAATTCATGAAATTCTTGTAGTGAGATAACAGCAGAGCACTATCGAGACAAATAATGGATGAAAAATAGAGAACCAATATCCGACCAAACATCTCTCAGATGGAGCAGAAGAGTGTCGAGCAGAACCAACTGGCAAAAACAGGAGCCAGTGGCGGCCTCAGGGGGCTCTGTCGATTTGGAGAGAGGCAAAAACAGAGAGAGACTAAGGAATTGATGGTGGTCTGGGTTTCTCTTCGGGAAGGCTTAGATTTGTTTACTGTGACCAGTGGCGAACGAATCGGATGTGGCTTCAACTACAGTGGTCGTAAGCCTCCGAGTTGCCCCGCCAACATGCGGATCCGATCTCCATGCCTTAATCAATCTGCTCGCGAAAATTGCATCATCACAGCCTCATCTCGTTGTCTCTCGCTCTCAATCTCAACGAGCAACGACGAAATTAAGGTTGTCGCCGAAGACCCAGTAGGGGAAAGTAGACCCATTTGGGGGAATCGTCGAGGAAGAGGAGATGAAGACGAGAAGATCTCGATTCGCAGGCGAGCGAGAGGGACGGAGCCTTCTTCGGCGAGATCTCGATTCGCTGGTGGTGGTGCCAAAGCATTTCCTCGACACAGTAAGAAAGAGAATTGGGTCGGTGAAGAGAGGGGCTCGGAAGGAGAGAGAGAGAGAGGTGGGGAAAAGGAAGGAGACACCTAGGGTTAGATAGTGAGGAAGAAGAAGGGAAAATGTATTAATAGTGTGGCATTTTTTTTCAAAACGGGGATAAATTTGTCTTTTAACCACTCGTAGTGTGCCATTAGCTACTAACTCTGGCGGAGGTGTTTTTATATATTCCAAATAGTAGGGTGTTTTTGTATATAACCCAAACACGAGGGGTGAGTTTTGTCTTTTATACCCTACTTCATCAAATTGACGATTTCAGAAGAGTTCAAGTTTGATGAAGTTACCGTTTGGCAATGACACAATTTTCAAGCATATTGTTTCTAACAAGATTGCCTCGGAAGATTTGACATCCGTTGACTATGCATCTTCCGATTATGAATTCTCCTCTCAATATCTATTAGCGGTCTCTAGAATAGAAAGCCGGTTTAAATTGATAGCCATGGGTTGACAAAAAAAAAGGTTGACGATCTTTTTTTTATAGACATGGAGATTAGAAGTCAAGTGGATGCCTTTGGAAAGAATCATTAACGTCAACAATCTACACATGGGCCATGTTTATATTGCAACAAACTTGTTTTTTTTTTTTTTTTTTTTTTTTTTTTTTTTTTTGCCGGTTTTGGATTTTGAGATTTTAACTTTTATGTTCGTAGAAAAATAATTGAAATGTGGGTTCTACAATCTTTGGGCCCAACAAAAATGGGGCTAAATAGCACCGGAGGTATTCATATTTTACGAAACCGACCACCACATGTCTCATATTTTGGATTTTCGAGCAAGTAGGTACCCTTTCGTTAACATTCCGTTAATATTGGACGGAAAATTATATAAAGACTTTTGTACCCCTTATTTTCACCTCGTACTTTTTTTAAAATATAAGTTTTAATAAAAAAAATTAAAAAAAAATAATTTAATAATTTGATATATGTAAGATAATGCAATATATTTTTATCACAATTACATATTTTTACATCATTTCAAATATGAAATATGTTTTTATTAACACATATATGTCAATCTTAAAGTCTATAATTTGTTTTAATTGTGTTTAAAATGAATCTCAAATTTAATAATTTCACATGTATTTTTTAAGAAAATAATAACATACAAGTATTTTTGTACATTTTTATACAATAGTCTATTTTACATTAGCGTGAAAAATACAAATCATTACAACAAAAAACTAGTCAAGAATGTCAGGCGTCAACTCTTGTGTTAGTATTTAAAATGCACAAAGATACTTGTATGTTATTGTTTTATTAGAAAAATACATGTGAAATTCGGATGTTTTGAAATTTTTAAAAAAAGACTGTTAAAAAATGTTAAAGACTTTGAGATTTATGGATATATGTCAATAAAAATATATTTCATATCTGGATATGCTGTCAAAATATGTAATTTTGATGAAATATATTGCATTAAGTTACATATATCAAATTATTAAATTAAAATTTCATTTTAATTTAATTTTATTTTAGAATTTTTTAGTAAAACTTGTATTTTAATTGGAGGTGAAAATAAGAGGTACAAAAGTCTTTTTATAACTCTTCGTCCAATATTAACGGAAAGTAAACGGAAGGGTAACCACTTGCTCAAAAATTCAAAATTTGGGAACAGTGGTGCTCGATTTTGAAATTTGGATACTCACTTACTCGATTTTGCAAAATATGGGTACCTAACAATTTTTCTGCCCACAATTGTAAAAATTGCTGGTATAGAGTGCATGCACCAATGATTTTCTACCCGCTGGTGTGAGCGTCGGTAAAACAAGCTCAATACTCACGGTTCTTTTCAACCGCGGTTGAGGTTTTCTTCAACTTTAACCAAACCAAGCCCGTCTCACCCTTTAGGCCAATTTTTACCTTGCCTATGGCCCCCACTGGGGTGGGCTACATAATTTCAGAAACATGTAGGGTGTTTTGTGAAAATAAATTTGTTCTTACCTTTTTTTTGTTTTTTTTGAAAGAACCTACCTTATAGGTAGGGCGGTATAAACCCCGCTTATATTAAAATTGGGCTTCCAACCCATAAGAAAACAAATGGGGGGACATCAACCTTACCCATTCTGTTAACATCTACAACCATAGCATAGTCCATCAACGGCCCAAATAAAAGCCCAAACAACAAACACAAAGAAGAAACTTACAAAAATCTAAAAGAAAACAAAGAAACCAAACAGCCTACTGAAACTCATTCGACGGCAGAGCAATGAGTCTCTTCAGTGTTCCCATTCATCTGCATCTGCATTAGATCTTGTTCCAGATACTCCTGAAGAAATTGAGGGGGATGAATGGAGTAAATGAGAGCTTCTTCCTCTGCCAGACCCCTCGATGCCATAAAATGTGTCGGTTGGTTACCATTTCTTCTTATATAAAGCAGCTTACCCCTTGAAGTGATCCATGATGAGATGCCGGAGCTCTGCCAAAATTTCTTGCCACTCGTTGTCCCATCTCTGAGATCCATAAACCCAAGAACAAACATTCACCGAATCAATCTCAAAAATGGTAGAAGCATCTATAATTGCTGCATCCCTCATCAACCTAGCTACTTCTCTAAGTGTTATCGCCTCACCCAGATCTGAATTCGGAGCCATACCAATTGGGATCGAAATTGCAGAAACGAAACAACCATTATGATCTCGCAGAACTGCTCCTGAACTTTCACGGTGATTGTGATTAGAAGTCGCAAAATCAACATTTACCTTTAGAATTCCTTCTGGTGGTGGCTTCCAAACATCAGGTAACCTCGTTACACTTTGTTGAATTTCTTTAGAAATATCATTTGTCCAATCCATAACTGTGAGTTCAATCCTGTTGAGGATCTGATTATGATTTTGTTCTTTGTTCTCAAAGACTTTGATATTTCTGCTTCGCCAAATAATCCATAGGCAAGCAATAAAGATGATCTGGGAAGTCTGTGTATTCTGGCTGAGAAGAGTATTTAACCAACTTCTATCTCCAACAAAATTCCCAGATAAGTCAATAACATCCCTGAAATGCTTCCAAATAAATTTAAAATACCTGCACTGTCTGAATAAATGAAATTGTGTTTCTGTTGTTGTCAGGCAAAGAGGACACTTATCCGAAACTGGAATACCTCTTCTTAAAAGATTGCTTTTGGTGGCTAGCAGGCCAGAACAAACTCTCCAAATGAAGAATCTAATCATTGGAGGCACAGGTATCTTCCAAACTCTCTTCCAATCTTCAGTCACAACGCATGTGCTTGTATCACCTGTAATTCTTGAATTCGTCCTTTGTCTCTTGCTTTGAAAAGTTCTGTAATAGCCAGATTTAACAGAGTAAGTTCCATTTTTTGTGTGACCCCAACATATGTTGTCTTGAACAAGGCTTCTGCTAATTGGGGTCTTGATTATGTCCTCTGTATCTTGAGCATTGAAATGATTAGTAATGATCCCAAGGTTCCAATTTCTGTTAGGGTCCATCAGACAGTCAACTGTGGCATTAGGGGGTAGGCTAGCAGCACTGTAGGGTTTTCTTCCTGCTCTATTAAGGATCCAATTATGTCTGTAGATGAGAGTATGAGCCCCATTAGCAATTAGGACTCTACATCCATTCTTAAGGATTCCTTGTGCTCTCATAAGACTTCTCCGAATGTGAGAAGGATTACACCCCAGATCAGCATTTAAAACAGAGTTATCTCTGTAGTACTTAGCCTTTATAACCCTATAAATGAGTAAATTAGGATCTTTTTAAACTCTCCAAAGCTGTTTAGCTAGATAGGAAATATTAAAACTCTCTAGATCCCTCATTCCTAAATCCCCATCCTGTTTTTGCTGTCACACTTTGGTCCAAGTAGTCCAGTGCAGACATCTCTTGTCCATACTGTTACCCCATAAAAATCTGGACATTAAATTCTCTATGTCTTTGATTATGGAAGCAGGTAACAGAAAACAAGACATATAGTAAGTAGGCAAAGCTTGAATGACAGATTTCAGAAACACTTTTTACCTGCAGGGGTAAGAGTCTTCTCTTTCCAAGTGGAAAGTTTCTTCCAGATCCTTTCTTGGAGAATACTGAAGATTCTCTTTTTCTCTTTGCCAATAGCTGTAGAAAGTTCCAGATACTTTTCATGACAATTTGCAGTGGGGATTTCAAAAATATCTGACAGAAGGAGAGAAAACTAACGTAGACTTGTCATAATTTACCTTTTGCCCTGAAGCACTGCAAAATAAATCAATGATCCCTCTAAGAGTAGTAGCCTCTTCTGGAGTTGCTCTGCCAGAATCATCTGCAAAAAAGAGCTTGGAGATGATAGGACCATTTCCAGTAGATCTGAAACCTTGTAGCCTTCCTTTATTTATAGCTTTATTAATCAAGATTGTGAAACCCTCTGCGCAAAGCAGATAAAGATAAGGAGATAAGGGATCTCCTTGGTGTAAACCTCTGGTAGGTTTGAAATATTTAGTCTTCCCTCCATTAATAAGAACTGAGTAGGTAACAGTTGAAACACAATGCATGATGAGCTTAGTAAAATCAGGTGGGAAACCCAGTTTATCCATGCAACCTGTTAAGTAGTTCCATTCAACTCTATCATAGGCCTTAGACATGTCCAGCTTCAAGGAAAAATAACCATTACCTTTTCTTTGCTTTTTCATGGAGTGAATTTTTTCAAAAGCAATGATAACATTATCAGTAATTTGTCTGCCTTGGACATAGGCCCCCTGGGAATCATCAATAACATCTGGCAAAACCTGCTTTATCCTATTTGCCAAAACTTTCGAAACCAATTTGTAAATCACATTACACAAAGAAATTGGTCTCAAAACAGTAGTTTCTCTTGGCAAATCCTCTTTAGGAATTAAAGCAATACAGGTTTGATTGATTTCAGAAACATCACAACCATTATTCAGAACATCCAGTACCAACTTAGAAACATCATCTCCTACAATATTCCAATAATGCTGATAGAAGATAGCAAGCATTCCATCAGGGCCAGGGGCCTTAATAGGATTCATTTGATTGAGAGCACTGATCACTTCCTCATGAGAATAAGGTTTCAAAAGTAGATCATTCATAAGATGATTAACCTTAACATGAATAGCATCAAGGACGGCATCAATATGATTGACTGGTTCAGCAGTAAAAATGTGCTTAAAATAGTTCAGACAAACCACTGCAATTTCAGGCTCTTCAGCTCTCCAAGTTTTGTTTGCATCATTGATCCCTTTTATTTGGTTTATCCTTTTTCTGGAAGTAGCTTTCCTGTGAAAATAGGAGGTGTTTCTGTCACCTTCATTTAACCAAAGAGCTTTGGACTTTTGTCTCCAGTCCATTTCTTCTTTGTGCAGAATGTTTTTGATCTGGTGCTGAACACTTTGAACATTTTGTAGGTTTTCCTGATTGGGATACTGGTCTTTAAGAAAAGCAAGCTTTCTAGGTAAGTTCTTCATCTCTGAATTTTTGTTCCTCCTGATGGACCTATCCCAGTTGTACAGATCATTAGTAAACTGCTGCATTCTGTCCTGAAAAGAGTTCATGGAAGCATTAGACATTCTATTATGCCATTGGTTCTCAATTAAGTTCCCACATTCTTCACTTTTTGTCCAACTTTAGCAAAATTGAAATCTCTTTCTGTGATGAACTCTTTGTTTCTGACAAAGGATATGCAAAAGAATAGGGTTGTGATCACTATTGCTTGCATCTTGAACATCTGAATAAGAGTGGTTGAAGATATCCATAAAACAATGGTTGGCCAGCACTTCTCCTTAGTGTGATATCTTCCATGTCTCTTGCTGGTCCAAGTGAAAAACTTTCCAGTAGTTGGAACTTGTTGAAATCCACAATCTCTGATGCAACTTCTAAAATTCTCCATTTGACTCTCACTTCTCAAGGATGAGCCCCAGTATTCATGATGACCTGTGATTTCATTGAAATCTCCCAGTAAAATCCAGGGGGTAAAAGGATCTGGTGGTTTGATCTTTCTCTAAGATCCCAGGACAATCCTCTGAGAGAAGTGTCAGGGTCACCATAGAACCCTGTTAACAGAAACCACTTTGTAGGATCCTGAGCATCATAAATTTTGCAATGGATGAATGCTTGTGGTACTTGAGAACATGAAAATAAATATCTTCATGCCAAAGAATAGAAATACCTCCAGAAAGTCAAATTCTTGGAACATGGAGGTCATGTTTGTACTGAAGTTTGATTCTAACACTTTCTGCTTTTCTGTAGTCTAACTTGGTTTCAATGATGATCACAAGCTGAGGAACTTCCACCCTTACTTTTTATTTAAGGGCTAGGAATGCACGAGTGTTCCCCAAACCTCGTACATTCCAACACAATGTTTTCATTGTTTCCGGCAAGGGTTGTCATCAACCCCCGCCGATATCTCATCAAAGAAAGATAAATCTTCCAGTTTTTCAATGCTTCTGCTTCTCTTGTTATCTTTACCAAAAGTAGCAGAATCAGTGCAAGTGGAGATAGACTCCATCTGATCCAGGTTACCACAAATAGCCAGAGTATTGTTACTCTTGTGTGTATCATGCCTTCCTTCAATAGCAGTTTTCCTCTTTTTCTTGAGTGCTTCACCACAACTTACAAGAGCAGAATTGATAGTCTGGTGAACATTAAAAACATCCTTTCCCTTGCTGTTATGTATAGAAGCAGATTTACAAGTACCTGCATTTGAAAAGTCCTTTTTTCCAGATAAATCTGTGTTGGAAGTAGTTGTGTGCTTCTTGTTTTCAGAAACTTGTATCTGTGGTTTACTAGCAGGATTTTGCAGAGGGTGAGATGGATTTTGGGCACCTCTAAGCCAGCCAGCATACATATTTATGGTTGGAACACCCATTTTCAAATGCTTCTTGTGTTCAGCACATATTCTTACATCATGACCAATAATACCACATAATTCACAGTGAAAAGGTAACTTTTCATATTTCAAATCAACCCATATAAGGTTTCCAGTTTTGGGATGCTTTATTTTTATACATCTGGGTAGGGGTTTGTGAACAGATAAACCCACTTTAATTCTCACATATCTGCCATCCCAGCTGGTTTTTTCAGGGACTTCCACACCATATTGCACTCCTAGTGCATTAGAAATGCCTCCCCAACCTTAACAGTGATGCATTCAGAGGGCATATTTTTGAGATGAAGTGTGAGAATTGCTTCATCATACTTTTCAGTAAGCATGTTTTGGCCTTGAACCCAAGTTTTCATAATGATTAGACTGCCATTAAAAAGACAAGGTTGGTTGTCTAAGATCTTGACCATATCTTCTTCTTTAGTAAACATGAATTGAAAAAGTTTGTTTCCCAAAGATATCACTTGAAATCCTTCTGGGTCAGAGATTTGATAGGGAAGCATGCAAACCAACTATGTTAATAGATCTATTATGAAAGATCTTACCAAAGATGCTATTTTTGCAGTCTTTAATGCCTTCCTCAATTGAGTCTTCAGATAAGTTAACCACTTGATCTTCATCGGCTGTGAGTTGCATTTGAGACATTGATGTTGACAAATCTGCTTCTGTTTGCAGTTCATCAGGATCCAAGGAAGTTCCTGCCTCCATGTGGTAGAGAAAACTGATCGCAGAAGTAAGGAAATAGTAAACAAACACCAGAAAGATGCTACAGGAGAGTAAGACAACCTCTTCCGACAAGAGGAAAGGCAGCAGTTGCTGGTGTGTAACTGCCAGTAACTGCTGTAATGGGTGGGTTAATGTTATTTAGAAATCAGGACGGTGATGAGAGAGGGCAGAGCGTTTCGTCAATATGAGTTTTTACAGTCTCTAAATTTGTTCTTACCGTTATGAGTAATCCATTAGTTCTTTTAGGGAATGATTCTTTAGTTTATTTTCTCCTACATTTATAAATACTCCATCTTAATGGTCCAGTAAATTAGAACTTGTTCTAAATTATTTATTCAAGCAAGTAAGATCTATGAAAAAATACACTTTAATTTGTTTTTTGTAATATTGATCACAATATTACAGCTGCCAATTTGAAAATATTGAAATAAATGTAAAATAAAATATAAATTAAATATGTTATAGCACATGCTATAGATACGACAACAAAATGATTAATTATTTTGACAAATTAGCCATATAATCCTACTTTTAATTTTTCAGTATATCAAACTAAATATTGAGATTAAATTTATACATGTGTATTTTATATCTTGATCGATGTGCAAATTATCCTAACATTTTTATAAGAAAATTATTCAAACATTCATATATAAAGGTGAGTCGCTGAGGGCCCTGAAAAAGCTAAAGACGGCCCTGAACCAAACCTCTCTATTCAAACCAGGCCATTAGTTAAGTTCTGATTATATGAAGACTTGATGCGAAGACATTTTACTCATAAATTCACTAGCATGAACTGCAATGTATGTATAGATACAGACAAATGTGATACGGGTGTCCCGTATCAATATTATATATTTATTTATTTATTTGTTCAATAGTTATTTAATTATATTTATTATTTATTTAGTGTCCGTAGAATAAGCCCGTTAAGTCTAGGGTTATGGGAGTTTATCTATTTAATACCCAATTTATTTCTTTTTTGAGAAATACCCAATTTATTCCATCAATAAAATATAAATTCTCTCAATCATAAATCTCTCCCTATTCTCTCCCTTAGACTTTATTAGTTTTTCGTAATTAATCGATACTTTTTCGTATCAAAATTCCTCACTAAAATAAACTAGCACATAATTTTGAAGATTGTGTTTTACTAAATTTTGTAAAATTCTTTCCGGACACAATCCATCACGAACGAATTGTTAAAATCATTATCCATGATCCCCGTTCAATTGTTATAGTGAAGTAGTAGCTGCTCAAAACACTTTTCACTGAGCTTAATGCTATTTAAAAACATATTTTTTTGTCTTTCAAGGCTTACTTCAATAACAAATTTAGTATCGATACTCAATACCAAATTTAGCTCTCGAAAGCTATTAGGCGCCATGATCGATGGTCTTTCCATATGAAAGCTGTGTGAAGGGTTTGTGCCATTGCATGGTACGTATTGGTAACATGCCAATAGTTTTCACCGCCGTACGTTGCAAGAAAGCAACCGTAGAGAGAGAATCGTAGCAACCCAACAAGACACTAGATGACAAAGAAACACAGGTGATGGAGAAGATACACAAAATACAGCGGTCTCGTCTATATTGTGGGCTAACTCTACCTGCTACTGCTGCTTCTAGAGAGATGGAGAAAAACAAAACCGCCGCTGGTTTTGCAGTGCCTAGTACCGGTCTAGTACTAATGGTCGTGTTACAATAGTCTCCCTCCTCTTGTTTGTAATCTAACTTAAATTATGGTGAGTTTGGTATAACTTTCCGTAGTTTACTTATGCATCAGTTGGAAATCTTAAAAATTGGCTAAAATAATTTAGGGTGAAATTCAGCTGAGCAAATGATCAAAATCTGTTGGTATGAATTGAAATTGTAAATTATTATTTTGATCAATTTGACAACATTTAAAGAGATCTATAGTTAATTACATAAATTTATCCACTTATAAAAGAACTATGATCATGCAAATATTAAAATATACATTTGAATTGTGTTTTTTTGAGACTTTCAATTGCATAGTTTTCAATTCTGGAATACAGTTGCACTGACATTATTTTAATTTATTTGAGCATATAAAAAAATGTGCCATGACAAAAGGAATTGTCTAAACGCCTGGATTAAAATCTGCGATAACAATCATGCAATAAGTCGTTCATATAATTGTGTCAACAAATTTCTATGCCAGAAGAGAGGAAAAAGAATAAAAAATATGATTTTGGTGAGAAAGTTAGTTAATCCATAAAAAAAAAATAACATTTTAAAAATTGAAATTTTCTACAATTTGTTTACACTATGGACGTGTAGTTGAAACTCGAAATTTCAGGTTACAAGGTCATATAAAACACAACTTATAATTTTGGTTTAACTTAAAATTCAAAATTAAGTAAAATAAGAGCATCTCTAACAGTGGAAAGTAAAAAAAGACTAAATTTTACATGTTTTATAGTTTGAATGAAAGGCATGCATATGTAGTCTTTATAAACATTACAATTTATTTTTTACATTTCATAGTCACATAAAGTTAAAATATGCAAATGTAGATGCATGTGAGGAGAGAGATGAACAAATAACTTTGTTCCTTTATTTTATAGTTGGCTAAATACTTAGTTATTTGCAGGGACACGGAACTAGTTATTTTGTAAATACTTAGTTTTGTAAATACTACGTTCTTGGGTGAGTTTGGGTGTCCATGAGAGGTGTGGGGAGAGAAGATGAAGAAGAGGGCTTTTGATCCGAAATGAAGAAGTGAGGGTTTGTTTCTAGTGTTGGGCTATTTATACTCGCCAAAGAAAATGACCCATTTTCCCTTCAAAAACGAGCTCAGGAAACATGGCCTTTCACACGAAATGATCGGCCATTCATGCTAATAGCTTTCTCTTTCGCACGGAAGGCTTTCGCACGAACAAGTAGTTCCTTATTTCCGCTCGTGCGAAATGGGGGAACATTTTCTCTAAGTCTTTTCATTCACACCAAAGGGATATTGTTTCGCACGAATGAATGTTGTAAGCTTTTGGCTTTTGGCCCGTTTTCTTCATCCGGTCTCCTTTTTGGATGATTCTTGCACTTATGGACTCCTTTGACTGCTTGGAGTACATTTTACTGGAAAAAACTCAAATTTTTCGGGATTATTTTAAAGAAATTCTTCGTGGTTCGTGCACAAACGCATCACTTCCATCATTAACCATCCACCTCACGCCTGTGTTCCGATGTGCGCTATTTTTAAATCACAAAAAGCTTGTGCCCGGTTGATGCTAAATATGATAAATCAATCCTCGACCTTCTGTGATTTCTGGTTTTGCCTTATTGAGAATCCTTGTAGAGCTATTTTCCATATTTTCGTGCATTGTCTTTCGCGCGCATCAACAAGGGGAATCTGGCGCGTTGTTTGGCACATGAGTCTCTGCACACTGATTAGAAATATTAAATCAACTCTCTCTCACCCCTCAGAAGTAAAATAGAAATGTATATCACAACATATAGTCTAAACTAATTAGTCCTACTCCTAAGTTGGGTTGCCTCCCAACAACCACTTTTAATTTAAGGTCTATGGCCGATCTTGTTACCTCCACAATGATCACAAAGGTGGTTTTGAACGGCATTCCACTTCAAGATTTTCGTGTTGGATTTTCAAACTACGCCGTGCGCTTGCAAGCTTGATTCATTACCATTAGGATTTGGTGGATCCTCATGTACCATTTCTGGAATTCCGCGCACAACAAGCACGACACCATATGCTCATGGATGCAGCTCATTGGAGTGTTGAGTAGTCGGTTGAAGACTCAAAAATTCTCCATTGCGTCATCGATCCTCATTATCAGTTCCCCGTTCTCCACGTCAATTAGTGTCTGACTGGGAGCTTGAAATGTCATAACCAGTATGATCAGCATATCACCTTCTGGCATGTCCATTATAAAAAAATTGGTTAGAATGATCACACTTCCAACCTTCATTAGCACATCTCCAATCACCCCACAATCCTTCTTTGGTGATTCATCAGCAAATTATAGATTGATCGAGGTAGGACGAGGATCATTTACACCTAGCTTTTTGAGTACCGAAAGCGGCATCATATTGAAACTCCCCTCAGATCACAAAGAGCATTTCCTATGTAGGCTCAATGTTGCTTTAATGACGAAGCTACCTGGATATATCTTCTTCCTAGTCAATCCCTGCAAGACACTTGAACTAACCTATTTGTTTAGACTCACAGCCTGAAAATCATCCAACGCTTTCAGCCCAAAGATAGCTTCCTTGATTTTCCACACATACTTAGGCATCTGCTAAGTGCCTCAATCAATGAAATATTGATGTCCAGTTTTATGAAGATGCTCAAAAAATGAATGTACTCTGCTGAATCATCATTCTTCTTCCTGGTTCGAAATGGAAATGTAAATTATTTAGAAGAAGAAGCATATGGTGGTATCTCTTTTGCATTTTCCTCATCCTGCTGAGTCACGCCCTTTGATCGTGTGATCATGACATGTCTCTTCTTAGAATCGAAGACCTCATATTCGCTTTGCCTTAGATGATATAGCTCTAGCATGAATCGAGTATGGAGAATCTGTGTGCGCAATCCCCCTTTGAGTCGTGATGACGTTCACCTGGAGAATATTTTCTGTGTCTAATGGGAGTGAAGCTGGTGCTCTGGCAGATATGTGAGTAGCAACCTGCCCAACCTGCACTTCCGAAAATCGAAGTGAGGTTTTGGTTGACTAATTTGTAAGTAGCCAACAGAGGTACCTATGTAGTGAGATGGTTCACATTCTGACCCATCTACATCATCATGTTTGTGAGGTCATTGATCTAAACATTCGGGATGACGGCCATATCTGAAGGAGCCTATGCCACTAGTGGGGATGGAGGCCTCTGCTGAAAATCTAGTGCATAAGTTTCCCCTCAGTAAATTCCATACCTGAATCTTGAATGATCTTTGCTGCTTGGTTTATAGTTACTCTTGTTTCAACTCTGCCTTTGTTCTTGTGCCCCCACATAGCTCACATCTTTATTCACTATCTGGGCCAAGGTTGCGCCAAAATTCGTCTCTTCCATTGAGGATCATGGTTGAGGGAAAATCAAAATGATATTATGTGTAAGAGTCTTCAATTAATATCATTCAGATAGATAAAGAGAATACCTATCTAGCATAGGTTCAACTAGATAGACACTGTGTCGTCCCTCTTCGTGTTAGCCTAGGATTTCGTGCTAGCAGCAGCTCTAAGCTCTGCCAAGTGTAGTTGCGTGCCTCCAGGGGTTCGACCAGGTGTTTCCATCATTTCCTAAGCTCTGATTCAGCATTAGTTGGTGCTAGCTTGTTGAATTCTTATCCTTAGTGGGTTCTCATTGGAGATTTTCTAACAAAAGGTTTCCCGTAAAAATATGGTGTGTCGTGTCTAATTTACTTTAACTGTCTTACTTGCATTATTGTTTAAGTTACAATTATTGTTTAGTATCATTGAGGGTCTTTATGCAATACGTTCTAGGTGAGATAGATTAGATCTTATTACTTTATTAATAATTTATATTATTGAGTAGCTAGATTAATCCTTGACTTTACATTTTTAATAGTGTCCGCTGTGAAAACTAGTGGTGGAACGGTTGTCACGCTCGTACTCGCGTGTGTTATGTCGCTTTTCCGACTCTATATCAACTTTAGCTATATCACGGTATACATTCCTGGGCATAATTCCTCAGTCTAGTGGTCACTTACCGCGGTACACGGTATAACTTATTGCAGTATACTTTGATGTTGCTGCTTCGGCTTTCCCTCTTCCTTTTTACCGTAGTGAACTCTAATGTGTCTCTTTTTCTGCTTTTTTTCCTTGCCGGCTGCACTATTTCAGCTCCCGCCTCCTCCATTCTTTGTCTTTCCTTGAGCTCCAAGTCTTTTGGCTCCATTTCCTATCTTTGATTTACATGCCTCCAATTTATGTTCCTGAAATTACTCAACACAACCCGTGATCGTATCTGAGATAACAAGAAATGCACAAAATCAAGCAAAAAATTTAGAAAAATGAAATAACATAATTTCTCAAGAATAATCACTCAAAACTGCCAAATCCACCTAACTAACTAGGGTAAAAGACAAAAACCACCCCTCGAGTATGGGGTATATACAAAAAAACCCCTCGTGTTCGGGGATATACGAAGACCACCCTTGTCAGTTGACGGTGGCTAACGGCAACTAACGGAAACACTAAATACCCATTTTACCCTCAAATGAAAAAAAAATACCCTACTACATATATGTTTTTTCTCCTTATTCCTTCATTCTTCTATCTCCTCTCACTCTTAACCCTACATTCTTCCTCAGCCTCTCTCTTTAACCTCATCCCACCACCTCCATCATTCCAGATCTAGACTAATTTGCTTGCCATCACCATTAGCCACCATGGAAGCAAACAACTACTTACACATTGCACCACCAGGCAACACCACCACCTCCTCACCCTCTCCTTCCACCACATCAACACCCATCCCCAAATCCTTCACCAGCAAACCCACCAGCCCTAAAATCCTTCTCAATCATCCTCCCCCCAAACAGCTCCATCGCCGCCGACCCCGCCGCGCCGCCAGCCACCGCCGCACATCCAGCCCCGCCCTCTCCGCAAACACTCAAACCCAGCAAACTCCCACCCACCGTGATCTAATATAGTTCATGGATCTATATTCATTTCAAGATACCCCACCCAACCCATTTTTTACTATAAAAAACGAAACCCTACCAATTAATTACCACCCACCGTTTCTTATGACCTCTCATTTCGCACAGGTAGAGAGGGAAAGGGATAAGGCACAGAGGTAGAGAAGGATAGAGAGAGAGGAAGAAGAATGGGTGGAGAAGAAGGGAGTGAGGAGCGAGATCAGATCGATGGAGATGGGCGTCGAGACCGACGGCGGAGGCGGCGACGAGAGTTTCCGGCGGACGACGAGAACAGCGGTGAGGTTTTATAGCGGATGGCGGCGACGAGCGTTTCCGACGGACGACGAGAACGGCGGTGAGATTTTCTAGCGGAAGGCGACGACGAAGACTGTTTGTGGCGGTCGATGAGGGCGGCGGAGGTCCCCTGGTCTCCTTCTCCGTCGATCCAGGCGGTGGTCTTCTCTGGCGATGGATCTTCAGAACAGCGAGAGCTTCCAAGTGGCTCTTCTTCGTCGGCGACCAGTGGCTCTCCGGCGTCTTCTTCTTCTTCTTCTGTGCTTTTTCTTCTTGTATTTGTAATTTTTTTTCTTGGATATGTGAATAAAGTTCTTGAATAAAGGGTCTGCCCACAGCCAGAACCTTTCAAGCTCATATTTGTTGTTGGGCTTCTTTTTGAACAGATCTCTTCTTCCTCTCTCTCGGACACATCAATCGATCTTCTCGGGTACTCCTCTTCTGGGTATCAACGAAGAGGAAGATTATTTCTGGTTCAAAATTGGGGTGTGGTTGTTGTGGTAATCGATCTTCTCGGGTAATCGAACCTTTCTGGTTGTTAGTGCTGTTGTTAGATGGTCTGTTGTTAGATGGTCGCAGATAGGGTGTGGTTGTTGTAGTGGTGGACACCAAGAATATCAACATAATAAACACAAAAATACAAGTAAGGGTAAAATAGTCATAAAGAAGACAAATTGCACCCTTATACTAATTGATTGTAATTGAGGGGTGCTTTTCGTCTAACGTCCATCCACGGACAGGGGTGCTTTTTGTCACGACAGGGGTGGTCTTCGTATATCCCCGAACACGAGGGGTTTTTTTGTATATACCCCATACTCGAGGGGTGGTTTTTGTCTTTTACCCAACTAACTAAGATTCGGGGACAAACTCACTCGAAATTTGTCAGAAACCTCTTAAAATGAACCCTATAAAGAGCTCATATTCCGCAGCAGTAACTAAGTCATAGAGAATTGTTATTGGTTGGGCACACAACACACTAGGGTTTTTAACCCAAACACAAGAATTCCTCAATTTATGATGGAAAATACCAACGAAAGTACGTTTTGTAGTGTAGTGAAAATTTAAAAGACACTACCCACCCCCCTAAAACAAACTTAATACGCTAAACCCCCCCCCCCAAATAGAATAAACTGCAAAACAGTATAAAATAATCTAACGAATAATTACTAGTTCCGAACATAATCTTAGATATAACTTGGAGGGTGTCGAGCTCGTCCTTCTCGCCTCGTAGCCGTTTCGCCTAACGGATGCCTATCCATATCAACTTCCCCCATCTTAAGCGCCTTGTCATCAAGGCGGAAAAAAGATCAATGACATCCCATAGATGCTTTCATAAACCCTTTCAAACCCACATGAGAGTCGCCATGCTGGAATGACAATGTCATCGTGGCATAATCTGTCTCCATCCTGCCGAAGTGCTTTAGCCACAGGATGCCCAGAACAACATGTGGTCCGTGTAGCTCCAAAAGAAACAAGTCAACAGAAAATGTATGTCCCTGTATGAGAAGATCGATCGGCCGGACAATAGAATAACAGTGGAGGTACTTGCCATTAACCACGAAGGCTTTCAATGGACGTGTAGACTGATCTATAATTGTAGGCGCGCTGCCAAGTCAGGGTGCGTGAAGTTTTCAGTGGAACCACAGTTGATGATTATCGACACCTCACTACCCCCGATGTGACCCAAAAGGCGTAAAGCGCCCGCCTGATCACTACAGACCATGGAGAAAAGGCTCATCGCATTGGCTATAGCGACGATGTCATCGAAATTTGTGTCGTCGCACCCCAAGAGGAGGAATTTATTCTCGCACTTGTGTCCAAGAAAATAATTCTGATCGCAGTTGAAACAAAATCCCAAACGCTATCATTCCTCTCGCTCGGCATACGTGAGCCTCTTAATTGGTGGTGTGGAAGCGACTGAGGGTGAAGGTGCAGTAGAGGACAATGTCGTGGTGCGAGGCTGAGCGGCTGTGGAAATTGTCGAAGCGACGGAAGGTGATCTGATGGCCTCTAATTAACATGTCAAGATAAAGGCTTCGGACAGTGATGCTGGTTAGCGTAATCCCAATTTGCGTCCAAGCGAAGGAGTGAAACCCGAAATAAAGAGAGAAATAAGTTTTCGATCGGATGTTGGGCCGCCAACTTTATTTAACAACTTCTCGAACTCTACCTGATAGGCTAGAATATTAGTTTGCTGCTTTAATTTGGACAATTTTCCAAAATTCGTGGTAGTAGTTCGGATCCAAACGAACGGTAATCTCCTCCAAAAAAGCGTTGCAGGTATGAAAACCTGAACTTTGCTGCCGATACTAAAACCAATCGGCAGCATCGCTGTTTAATAACACGCCCACTAACGGAATTCGATCGTCCGGCAGAAAGTGAAAATAGTGAAATTACTGTTCGACTTTAAATAACCAAGTGTGAGGATCGGTACCTGAGAATATGGGTGCACCTACGCGCAACTTGTGATTGCGTGCCTCAGTTCCAAAAATAGATGGTTGATGATTGTGGCCATCTCTGGTGGCTATTTTGTAGGAGGGGAATTGAAAATTCGGGTTTAGATTGTGTAAGAGGTCTGTTCACCCGCGTAATTTGGTTCAGACCCGTGTACCAGTCAGGTACATTAAATGGGCGGGCCCAAGGTGGGTTCGAGCTTAGGGTTCAGAAAAACAACATATGCTGCGAAACGGGGACGGGCTGGGTACTGTTGTACGTGGTTACGTAGATGATTGTTGCTATTGCAGTCCCAGTCAGCAGTAGGCGGTGGCTCGGGTTGACAACCACCCGAGACCCATGGTGGGTCGGTCCCCATATTAGATCGTTGGTAGAGAGGCGGAGCGGCCGGTTCCTGGAGAAGTGCGGTGGTGAAATCGTGAAGTAAAGCAGGGAGATGCTGCTGTCGAGGTTGGGAATGGAGCGCAGAAGGCACCGTCGAGCCTATCGCACGCAAGGGAAGGACCCGCGGTGGTTTTCCGTGGTGTCTGGTCGGGTCGGTCCAGTGGATGAACTGGCCGGTAACTGGGTTGTTGTCGTGCCCATAGAAGACTGCGGAAGAGGCGGCGACACTTGGACAGCTGTGATGGCAGTTTGAGTGGCGGCTTGGATGGTTCCCAAGGCGTCCAGGCGATGATCCAAGGCGACGATGGCAGCCACAGTTTCCTCCGTTCTTGATGGCGCACGAGGGGATTATGCTTCCAACACTACTAATGGGGTTTCCACGTTCGCCATCGTGGTCCAGAGCTCTCCGTGTATTGCGACCCATTCAAATTCGCGATCATACGATGTAATTCTCGAATTAGTCATGGAGAAAAGCACCAGTTGAATGGTGAACTTTGTAAATGCACTAATTGATAGACAATTACTGTCATTTAGGCTCACAACACACACACACACACAAGACAATGGGGTTTTTAACCCAAACACAAGAATTCTTCGATTGATGATAGAAAAAACCAACGACAATACTTTACATAGTGTAATAAAAATGTAAAAGACACTACCCACCCCCTAAAACAAACTTAATACGATACCCTCCCCTAAACTGAATAAACTTTATAACAATATAAAATAAACTAACGAATAATAAAATGCTAGTCCGAACATAATCTTTGAGATAACCCGGAGGGTGTCGAGCTCGTCCTCCTCGTCGTAGCCGAGACACCTAACGGATGCACATCCGTATCAACTCCCCCTTCTTAACAAACGCCTTGTCCTCAAGGCAGAAATAACATCGATGACATCCCAGAGCTGCTTTTGCCAAACCTTGCAAAACCACATGAGAGTCGCAATGCTGGAATGAAAATGTCATTCAGTCTCCGTCTTTCCAACCTGCTCTAGACACGGGATGCCCAAAACGATCTGTGGTCTGTGTAGCTTCAAAAGAAACAAGTCAACATAAATTGTGTGTCCTTGCATAAGAAGATCAACCGGTCCGACCATATAATCACAATGGAGGTACTAGCCGTTACCCATGACGACTTTCAATGGACGTGTAGAATGGATCTGTAATTGTTGCCGTGCTGCCAAGTCAGGGTGTATGAATTTTTTGGTGGAACCACCGTTAATGAGTACTGACACATCACGACCCACGATGTGACCCAAAAGGCGTAAAGCGCCTGCCTGATCACTATTGGCTCTAACGACGTTGTCATCGGAATATGTGTCGTCGCACCCCAAGAGGAGGAATTTACCCTCGCACTTGTGTCCACAGAAAAACTTATTATCGTAGTTGAAACATAATCCCAAATGATGTACTTCCTTTCGCTCGACATATGTGAGCCTCTTAATCGGTGGTGTGGAAGCGACTAAGGGTGAAAGTGCAGTAGAGGACAATGTCGTGGTGGGAGGCTGAGCGGTTCTGGAAATTGTCGAAGCGACGGGCGGTGATCTGATGACCTCTAATTCACGTGACAACGTAAAGGCTTCGGTCAGTGATGATGGTTTTCATAATCCCAATTTGCGTCCAAGCGAAGGCGTGAGAATGGAAGTTAAGAGAGAAATAAATTGTCGATCGGGTTTTGGGCCGCCTACTTTATTTAACAACTTCTTAAACTCCGCCTGAAAGTCTAGAACAGTAGTTTGCTGCTTTAATTTGGAAAATTATCCAAAATAACCGTGGTAGTAGTTCGGATCAAAACGAACTGTGGGATCCTCCACCAAAGTGTTCCGGGTATGAAAACCCGAACTTCGGTGTCGAAACTAAAACCAATCGGCAGCATCGCTGTCCAATAACACGCCCACTAACTGAAGTCAATCGTATGACAGGATGTGAAAATAGTGAAAATAATGTTCGACTTTAAATAACCAGGTGTGAGGATCGGTACCTGAGAATATGGGAGCATCTACGCGCAACTTGTGATTGGGTTCAGACCTATGTACTAGTCAGGTGGGCCCAAGGAGGGTCCGTGCTTTGGGTAGGGTTTGGAAACACCGCATCTTGCGAGATGGGGACGGGCTGGATACTATTGTGCGTGGTTACGTAGATGATTAATGCTATTGTAGTCCAGGTCAGCAGCAGGCGGTGGCTCGCGCATACAACCTATCGAGACCCACGGTGGGTCGGTCCCCATATCAGATCGTTGGTGGAGAGGCAGAGCGCTCGGTTTATAGAGAAGTGCGGCGGTGCAATCGTGGAGTAAAGCAGGGAGCTGCTGTTGTCGGGGTTGGGACAGGAGCGCATAAGCCACAGTCGAGCCCGTTGCTCGCAAGGGAAGGACCTACAGTGGTTTTCTGGTGGTGTATGGTCGGGTGGGCCCAGTGGATGATCTGGCCGGTAACTGGGTTGTTGCCATGCCAAGAGAAGACAACAGAAGAAGCGGCAACGCTTGGAGAGCTGTGATGGCAGCTTGAGTGGCGGCTTGGCTGGTTTCCAGGGCGTCGACGCGATGATCCAAGGGAGCGATGGCGGCCACAATTTCCTCTGCTGCGCACGAGGGGATCTTGCTTCAACCGCTGCCAATCGGGTTTCCACATTCGCCATTGTGGTCCAGAGCTCACTGAGTATTGTTACCCATTCATATTCACGATCATCCGATGTGTTTCCGTTGTTCGTCATTGAGAAAAATCACCAGTTGAATTGCGAACTCAATGAATGCACCAATTGATCGCCAATTGCTATCGATTGGGGACACAACACACACAAGACACTAGGGCTTTTAACCGAAACACAATAATTCTTCGTTTGATAATGGAAAAACCAACAACAATACTTTTTGTAGTGTAATAAAAATGTAAACGACATTACCCACCCCCTAAAACAAACTTAATACGCTACCCTCCCTCTTAATTGAATAAACTGCATAAGAATATAAAATAAACTAACGACTACTTAAATGCTAGTCCGAACATAATCTTTGAGATAACCTGGAGGTGTCGCGCTCGTCCTTCTGGTCTCGTAGACGTGTCACCTATTGGGTGCACATCCGTATAAACTCCCCCTTCTTAACAAACGCCTTGTACTTAAGGTGGAAATAAGATTGATGACATCCCAGAGCTGCTTTCGTCGACACCTGAAAAACCACATGAGAGACGCCATGCTAGATTGACAATGTCATCGTGGCATAATCGGTCTTCGTCCCTGCCGAAATTCTCTAGCCACGTGATGCCCAACATAACATGTTGTCCGTGTAGCTCCAAGAGAAACAAGTCAACAGAAAATGTGTGTCCCTGCATGAGAGGATCGACCAGCTCGACCATAGAATCACAATGGATGTACTGCCCATTACCTATGACGAATTTAAATTGACGTGTAAATCGGATCTGTAACTGTAGTCGCCTTGCCAAGTCAGGGTGTATGAAGTGTTGAATGGAACTACCGTCGGTAAGTACTGAAGTCTCACGACCCTTAATGTGACCCAAAAGGCGTAAAGCGCCCACCTGAGCACTACGAACCATGGAGGAAAGGCTCGCCGCATTGGCTGTAGCGACGATGTCATCATAATCTATGTCGTCGCACCCCGAGAGGAAGAAATTACCCTCGCACTTGTGTCAACGGAAATACTTCTGATCGAAGTTGAAACATAATCCCAAACGATGTCGTTCCTCTTGCTCGGCATACGTGAGCCTCTTAATCGGTGGTGTGGACGCGACTGAGGGTGAAGGGGTAGTAGAGGACAGTGTCGTGGTGCGAGGATGAGGGCCTGTGGGAAATGCCGAAGCGACGTATGGTGATTGTATGACCTCTAATTCACGTTCCAAGGTAAAGGCTTCAGCAAGTGATGATGGTTGGCGTAATCCCAATTCGTGTCCAAATGAATGCGCGAGACCCAAAGTAAAGAGAGAAATAAGTTGTCGATCGGATGTTGGGCAGCCAACTTTATTTACAATTTCTCAATCCGCCTGATTGCTAGAACAGTAGTTTATTGCTTTAATTTTGAAAGTTTTCTAAAATAGTCGTGGTTGTATTTCGGATAAAAAAGAATCGTGAGCTCCTCCAGAAAAGCGTTAAAGGTATGAAAACCCAAACTTCACGGCCGATACTAAAACCAATAAGCAACATCGCCGTTCAATAACACGCCCACTAACTGAAGCTGATTGTCTGGCAGAATTTTTAAATAGTGAATATATTGTCCGACTTTAAATAACTAAGTGTGGGGATTGAATTTGGGCGCGTCTACGAGAAACTTGTGATTGCGCGCCTATGTTCCCAAAGTAGATGGGTGATGACCGTGGCGATCCGTGGCGGCTATTTCGTAGATTTGGGATTCAAATTCGTGGTCCAGATTGTGGTAGAGGCCGGTTTACCCGCGTAATTTAGTCTAGACCCGTGTACCAGTCATTAAATGGGCAGGCCCAAGGAGGGTCCAAGCTTTGGGTAGGGTTCGGAAAAACAACATCTTTTGCGAGATGGGGACGGGCTGGGTACTGTTGTACCTGGTTACGGAGATGATTATTGCTATTGCAGTCCAGGTCAGTAGCAGGCGGTGGCTTGCACAGACAACCAGCCGAGACCCATGGAGGGTCGTTCCCGAGATCAGATCTTAGGTGAAGAGGCGAAGCGGCCGATTCCTTGGAGAAGTGCGGCAGCACAATCGTAGAGTAGAACAGCAAGCTGCTGCTTACGGGGCTGAGACATGAGCGGAGAAGCCACCGTCTAGCCTGTCGCGCGCAAGCGAAGGACCTGCGGTGTTGCTTCGGTGGTGTCTGGTCGGGTCAACCCAGTGAATGATCAGGCTGGTAACTGACTTGTTGTCGCGCCCAGAGAAGACTGCAGAAGAGACGACATCGCTTGGAGCGCTGCGATGGAAAGTTGAGTGGTGGCTTGGCTGGTTTTCAGGGCGTCCAGGCGATGATCCAAGGCGGGGATGACGGCCAAAGGTTCCTCCTTTGTTGATGGCGCACTAGGGGATCGTTTTTCCAACGCTGCTAATCGGTTTTCCACGTCCGCCTTCATTGTCCTGAGCTCTCTGAGTATTGTGACCCATTCAGATTCTCGATCATCCGATTTGTTTCCGGTATTCGTCAGGAAGAAAAACCACCAGTTGAATGGTGAACTCAATGAAAACACCAATTTATAGCCAATTGCTATCGATTGGGCACACAACACACACAGGACACTAGGATTTTCTTACCCAAACATAAGAATTCTTCAATTGATGATGTACAAAAGCAACGACATTACTTTTTTTAGTGTAATAAAAATGTAAAAGACACTATCCCCCACCCCTAAAACAAACTTAATATGCTACCCTCCCTCTAAATTGAATAAATTGCATAACAATATAAAATAAACTTACGACTAATTAAATTCTACTTCCAAACATATTCTTTGAGATAATCAGGAAGGTGTCGAGCTCGTCCTCCTCATCTCGTAGCCATGTCGTCTAACAGATGCACATCTGTATCACTAAGTCATAACTCATACGAAAATCATTGCAAAATGTAAAAATTGAGTAGACGCTATAACCCCACAAGTCACATGTAGCTCCACCCTTTATTATGTTGAGATTTTCAGATGGCCACAAAAGTAATTGTTATGACTTGAATCGAGCTTAATACGATGATAATAACGATGAAAGAAGAACACAAGTATTAACGTGGTTCAGTAGTTATTAGCTAGCTACCTCCACGGCCAAAACCCGATTTTATTAGAGAGAAACGCACCCGAATTACAACCACTCGACACACTAATAAAGCGATCAGCCCTATGCTAATAGCTCTCCGTTACCCTCTGTGTGTGTATGCATTATGAGAACAAAGGAATTCCTCTTATACACATGCAAGAGTGGGGATGGTGGTATTGCCAGCCACATGCACCACCGCCTCACATCTTGTTTCCAAATTGGTTTGTTTCCTAATGTTCATCTTCTTTGGCTTTTCCTTTTCTTGCCTACTAAGAAATCAAGACACCAACAAATCTCCACCTTGTCTTGAATCATCTCAGCAACCCGAACCTGAAGCGATGCTTCTCTCCAATAATCAACCTCAAACGTTTCGCAGCTGTATCCAAAACCCTCACGTCACAAGTTGCTCCAACTTCGCCAAGTTCCTGCAACGAGTGCCCCCAGCGATGCTCCAACTCCCGTCTAGTTCCTGCAATCAAACCCTATCGATGCTCCAACTACGGCCGAGTTCCTGCAATCGAAACCCCTGTTTGTTGTTCCAACTGCCACTGAGCTCCTACAAGAAATTTGTTTGTTGTTACGGCTCCTACCGAGTCCCTACAACAAAACCCCCCAACATGTTGCTCCAATTCCCACCGAATTCCTGCAACGTTTTGCGAAATTGCTCCAATTCCCACCGAATTCCTGCAATATCGCTTCTTGCGCGCCTCATACGTGCCCCCTTGCACGTCTCACACGTGCTGTGTCTCTCGTCAGAGACTCCCCCATGCCAAATCCGCCTCCTCGTCAAGAGCACGGATTACATGCCCCCCAACGGGGCCTACAGGACGTAGTCGACCTCCGAAGCCGTTGCATCTACAGCAATATTTGCAGATGCCTTCTTCAGACACTCCCTCTTCCAGTGACCCCTCTCTTTACACAGTGCACAGACGTCGTATGGCAATTTAGATCCCTTGTTCTTCCTCTTACCATAACCCCCTTTGGACACCATGAATGCGCCCGAACCCGGAACGTCGTACTCCCCATACGCGGCCCTACGCCGCATGTCCCTTGTGTGAAGAGCAGATCTCACCTCCTCCAACATGAGAGTCTCTTTTCCTGCACAAGCAGACTGCACAAACCCCTCATAAGACGGTGGTAGCGACACCAACAAAATCAGTGCGGCATCTTCATCACTTATCTTCTCATCACTGTTTCGCAACTCAAGCAAAATTGTATTAAGACGATCCAAGTGATCTCTTAGATCCGTACCTTCCCCCATGCGTAGACCAAACAACTGCTTCTTCAACATCAACTTGTTGGTGAGTGACTTCGTCTTGTAGAGGCTCTCCAACTTGTTCCATAGTCCTTCAGCCGTCTCTTGATCCGCAACCTCTGTGATCACGTCGTCGGCCAAGCACAACATGATCGTTGAGTGTGCTCTTTCCTCCATCGTCTTGTACTCCTTGGTGGTTGTCGAAGCCCCCTGTTTATCTTCCGCCAATGGAAACCACAGGCATTGCTGCTTCAACAAAGCACGTACCTTTATCTACCATAAGCTGAAGCTGTTTTTCCCCGTGAACTTGTCGATCTTGGTCATCCCCCGGTCATCTTCTCTGCAGATCCTAGTTCAGATCCGTAACCCCGAACGTCTGCTCCACCTTGATCGCGAAACCCTAGCTATAAATTTCATGGATTGTGAAACCCTAGCTCTTTAGCTCCACCTTGATCTTGGAACACCGCAACCCAAGCTCTGATACCAGTTTGTTATGATCTGGACCGAGCTTAGAACGATGATAATAACGATGAAATAAGAACACAAGTATTAACGTGGTTCACTAGTTATTAGCTAGCTACCTCCACGACCAAAACCCATATTTTATTATTGAGAAACGCACCCGAATTACAACCACTCGACTCACTAATAAAGCGATCAGCCCTATGCTAATAGCTCTCTGCTACCCTTTGTGTGTGTATGCATTATAAGAACAAAGGAATTCCTTTTATACACATGCAAGAATGGGGACGGTGGTATTGCCAGCCACATGCACCACCGCCTCACATCTTGTTTCCCAATTGGTTTGTTTCCTAATGTCCATCTTCTTTGACTTTTCCTTTTCTTGCCTATTAAGAAATCAAGACACCAACAGTAATAATTATATATATACCATGAGTATGGGGAATAACTACTTTTAAATACATTGTTCTTTAAACTAAGCTCCGGGGATTAAGAGCAGCAAAATCTCTACAAATCAACTTCAATCCGTGAAGACAAGGGGGCAACTTCAGGATCTTTCAAGCATATGACACAAAGTTCTGGAAAAAAAAGAGATAATCGCTGCGCTCTGTTTATGTTACAAGCTAAATAGCCATGCTGGCACTTTAAGGAAGAAAAATATAATCTTGCCCGCCAAGTTTCGTAACATTCCCCACTGATCTACCATGGCCTGAATTACAAGTATGGATAAAGAATATTGCCGTGCTCGACTTCCATAAATCTATAACCTGAACAGGAGGTGTAGCCAAATGTTCTTCAGAAAGGCTAAATGAGCGTTTCAATAGGGATGGTAATACGGTCCGATCTGATCCGATATTCGAGCAATCCGAGCCGAATGGATCGGATCCCGATCCGATCCAATTGAAAATGGATCAGATTATGATTCGTAAAGTCAGACCCGATCGGATTTGAATCAAGATTTCGATATGAGGACATATTCACGGGGTTCCGACCCGATCTGATCCGATGTAATGTGTGCTTTACAAATATACCCATATAACAATATTACTTCACTACTTACACTTTCAAGAAGAATACAATATTAACTCCAACCTACAAAACTCAGTCTTTTGTGTTTTAGACTTCATAACTTACGAACATGCCTTAGCTGTGTTTGAGGCTTCATAACTTACGAACATGCCTTAGTGTATGAAATAGTGTTTATTTTTATGTTGATTTTCGTATTTTATTGCGAATCCAATCCGGATCCGATCCGAAATAAATTCGACCACATACTAAATTGATCTACGGATCGGAATTGGATCAGCTGAATGAAACCCGATCCGATCCAAATCCGGTGACGATCTGAACGAAGCTGGATCGGGTATGTATGTTATTTCTCTTGGTCGGATCTTGGATCGGAAAAGAGCATGATCTGATCCGAATCCGACCCGCAAGGCCGTCTCTAATATTTTGGGGGTGGGGGGGGGGGGGGGGGCTAAGGCGACTTTTAATTTTGGGGCCTCAATAAAACTCAAAAATTACTTATTCTACCGGAAACAGTTTACTTTAAATAAAGTTTTTAAATATATGAAATGCATGTTACTAATAAGATTTACGCACACACATATACCATATCTAAGTTTGGAAAATAAAAATATGGACAACTTGTACTGAATTGGTGACAAGTTTAAAACCTTCGTTCTCGTTGATGAAGTCATTAAGCTATATAGGTAATTAGGTATAGTGTGACTTACAACAAGCTAACATAAAATGTTAATAAATGAATGGGGCAAAATAGCAAAATATTAACGAATGTATTGGGCCAAATTTAGTTTCATAAAATACTCTTGTACGTTCAAGAAAACGTGTAGAGTGCCGCAGTTTCACAAAATACGTGTGGTTTGATAGAAATGCGAGGCCCCTTCCAATTATGGGGCCCTAGGCAAAGCTATACGCTGCTTAAAGGCAGGTCTGCCGACTTGTTGCCATACCTAATTTTCATCTATAATATTTGGATACAAATTGTCTTGCCCGGATCAGACGAGAAATTGATGCTGGGAAAGGCCTTGAACCTTTTGCTTGTCCTGAGTACTGAACACCTGAAAGGTTCAGCTCTGAGATATTTTCCAACCACGACTATCCACACTATTCAAATCCGATCCAATTAAATGGAGTGAGTTGGATTATGATCCAATTAATCCAATCAAGTCTAATCCATATAAATCCAATTGCAGACCGTCCAATCTATCCTTTTTGCCAGATCTAAGGATATCTAACAATGTCCATACCTTGACCGAATCTACAGACATGGTAACTCATTAAGCTTTTAGAAAATAATAGAAATAGGTAGCCATACTTTGGTTAAAATCTACTACTAGGCATGAGAAGGATGGGGAAAGAACAAGGGAGACTAACCAGCTCATTTGAAATTTTGCGAGATTGAACAAATTGTATTGGTGGTACTCAAATGGGTCCCCAAAATTTGAAAAATAAAATAAAAAAATAGTTGCTCCGCTAGCACCCATGTCACATTTGTTACGTAATGTTCAACCACATTCATTACCTAACATAAAATTATGAAACTGCAAATGGCTGCTAGCTCAGTGATAAAGTGTTTGAATTTCCTGCATGAAATCTCGAATTCGAACCTAGCTATATGGTGTAATTTTAAGAAAATATATGAAATAAGTAAATATGTTTCTCCAATTGTTTACCTAAAATATAGTACTAGTACGTAAATGACCGTACATGGATTCACGTCGAACGTGAAAGAATTTTAACGGTGAATAGCACTACATGAATGCTGACATGGTGCTCAATTTCTCAAAAGTTAGCAATTTTTTGTCACATTATTACAAGGATGGATTATTGGAGTTCTCTAGTCTCTCCCATGAGAAATCAATAAAGAATGCAAAGGAGTGTTTCATTATGCATACAACGAATCTGACATGGTCTGTGACGTTAAACTCCCATCTTTTCCTGTCCAGGCAGAAATAATGTGGGTCAAAAATTTCTGAGCCACTCCAAATCATATGTGAACACCTGTTTCTAACATCAACTTTTGTATTTCGGTGAAAACGACATTAGCAAAAATCATCTCCTAATATCCTATCTTATAATAATTGATTTTTTAGGTACAATGGAAATAAACTAAACTAAATAAACATTCCAACGCCAAGCATGTTTGCATAATAATTGATGCCATACAAGAAAAATGTATTTTATAGTTATTTTGGTTTTTCTTTCTTAAGCTTTCAAGTCATTAATCATGAAATTAAGCTTCTAATGAGAGAACAACCTTACGCTATGTCCTTGAATACATACACAATCTGACACATCAAGCAGACAAGTAGGACATGTTAGTTTGTGTCCCAATCAATGTGTAGCGTGAATATAGACCATGTAATGGTAAGTGATATGGGATCTAGTTCTGATATGTGTTAAACCTCATGGGTAGTTTAGTCATTACTTACTCGAGTTGTCAGGCAGTTATAGATCATGTATAAATACAACAAAAGTATTGTGTATTGAAGATAGTGCGTACAATGCAGCTAGGGTGGTAGCTCAAGTGGTAGAGCGTTGGAAGCCCCTGCATGAGGTCGCGGGTTCAAACCATCGGCGACAAATATAATTTCTCAAAAAAAGATAGTTCGTACAATATTGCTTTTTCCCTCTTCCTCATTACTTCATTTCCATTTTTGAATCTTGACCTAATTCTCAATATGGTATTAGAGCCAGGTTCAGCACTGCCCTTCTTTCTTTTCTGACAGATGATCAGTCCACGGACTAGCCCTTCTTACCCTTACAATCATTTTCGATTCCGTCAAAGAAATCAAAGACCAACGCCGACGTCCTTCTTCCAATCCTTGTGTTCCTCATCCCCACGCTTGTGACGCTTCCGCAACAATTCTGGAGAGGGAGTGCGGTGGTGGCGGCAGCTAGACCGATCTTAGACCGCGACCGGGTGTGGGAACAATGGCATGATCGAGTGCAGTCGGGTGTACTGGAGAGTTTGATGTGTTCTCAGCCCTTGCATCTCGATCTTTATCGCCTCTTCTTCATCTCTAATCCAGTCTCGGTGTCTCTCTCTGTCGAGGTCATGATCTCGATCTCGGACTCAAACCTCTCGATCTCTGTGAGTGCGATCTCCATCGCTTTCGCTAATCATCATCTTATTCTACTTAGGATTAAAGGAGCTTGGTGATTTGCACTGTTTCTCAGGAATTGAGGTAGTTTTAGTCGAGCAGGGAGTGATTCTTCATCAGTCTAAATATGCACATGATTTGCTACAGAAAGTTGGTTTCTTGGATAGCAAGTTTGTTGTTACATTAGTTACAGTCACTACATAACCATCTTCACTTCCTCATGAAGTTTCAGTTGTGAAATCTACAGATGTGTCTTTTTATAGAAGCATTTTTGGTGCTTTGTAATATCTTACTATTACAAGACCAGATATGCAGTTTGATTTGATTTTAATATTTTGGCAAACACATACATGCTCCAACTGTTGATGATTTTCATGCACTAAAAAGAACTCTAAGGTATGTTAAAGGCACAATTCACATTGGCTTCATTTTGTTTCACATGTAGATCATATGATTGTCACTAGTATAGTAATGTTGACTAGGCTAGTTATAAGGATGATAAAAGATCAACTACTAGTTATTGTGTGTTTCTGGGTGAGATTTAGTGGCTTGGTGTTCTAAAAAGCAGCCAACAGTGACTAGGTCTTCCAGTAAGACAAAATATAAATCTTTGGCTGCGATGGATTGTGAAGTTAAATGGTTTACTTACTTGTTGAGAGAATTGGGAATTGCCACTTCTCCTCCTCCTCTGTTATTGTGTGACAAGGTGCCTGCATTTGCTATGGCATGATATCATGTATTTCATGCCAGAACCAAGCACATTAAAATTGATTACCATTTTGTTAGGGATATGGTGGTTGTAGGAGTTGTGCAGATTTCTTATGTTTCACCACAAGATCAGCTTGTAAACATTCTTCCCGAATCGCATTTGATAATTCATTAGTTAAAGTTATATTGCTTAGATAATACACAACCGTTTTGCGTAATTTCGATGAGAAGATATGAGTTTTAGGCCAATTCTTGTGAAGAATGAGCTTGTTGTGATTTATTGCTAGTCCGGGCATTTCAATGTGTTTTTAGATGTTATTTGTCAAATTCATGTTGTCATGATAGGAAAGGATGCTAAAAGACTGCTAGGAGGTTAGAAACGAACTTCAGAAACAAAGCAAGTTCAAGAGGAAGCAAGAAAAGGAAAGTTGGAGGAGCAAAATGTGACCAAACTTCACTATTTTGATGATATCTTGAGTTCTACCATGTCTGTTATAGTCAGAATGGTGGAAAATGAAAGTAGACTCAAAGATATTTCCAACAGTAGGTCACACAGCTCAATAGAAGGCCGGACGAGAGAGTTATGGTCCCGCGACGATGACACAAAAACGAAGAAAAGCTGGTAAAATTGCACTGGACCAGTGTGCACTATTCGGGCTGTATCTGGAGTTACATAGCAAACTTTTGAGCAAGGCCTACGCCATTAGAAAGTATACATGCAGGTCTTTCCAACGATATAAGATAGGCCCAAAAAGGAATGCGAATTAGAGAAAAAAGGCCCGCGCAAGATCGGCTTATCAATTCTGTCCGAGAATTGCAAACTGGAGGGGCTGAATTGCAAATTAGGCCAAAATACATATAGAATCGTACCAAGGCCTTCATATCACGATTTTTAGGACCTAGAGGCAGCGTAGGCTGCTGGCAACAAATGAGACGCGTTGGAGGAAGGCTTGGAGCTTGGAGTTCGTCGTGAGAGCGAGGATTCCATCATTTGATTTCTCTTCTCTATCTTTTTCATATTTTTTTTTATCATGATCAACGTAAACTTGTCATTTTCGATCATGTATCGCAGTAGCTAAGTACTTAATATCGGGATTTATCAAAGGTAGCTAGGGTTTGATATATTTTTTGTGAATTATGAGTTTGATTCACGTTTTGCTTAAACTTAATTGTTGATGAATGGTTGTGCTATGTTTAATTCTTGTTCTTAATCCAAGTTTGTGTAGTTTGATCATGTATATAAAGATCATAGGTAATTGATTAATGGAAGCAACGAATTTCCCGGATACTTGAAGTAAGCACTGTGAACATTGAGTAGATTGGAAGATCATAATGCATGTTTAGACGTACGTAGGCTAGAGGAATCAGTTACGTGCTTCTACGTATAGACTTTGGTTGAGGAATCTTCAAAGTACCCTTGCTAGTTTTCCAAATCTAGTCATCATCTGTGTTTCAGGACGTAATTCGTGAACGGTGGAAACCTAGTGAACCTAGAGAAAATCATGATACTCGTCTCATATTTAGTCTCAATCTTCATAATAGGCTTGTTATTTTAGTTTCTTAGTTTTTAGAAAATCCAAATTGTTTGTCCACATTAAATTTAATCATCTTAATTGATTCACAACAAGTCCTTTGAGATTCGACGACCCTAACTTCCATATTTATTAATTGAGCGATAACTGTACACTTGCAGAAATCGTATCACTAGTCACACTCATAATTTCATGTTTTGAAAGGCAAACCACAAGTTACCTCTTTCATGTGAGCTGATTTTGAAGGAGGATGTTAAGTGATATATGATCTAGTTGTGATATGTGTTAAACCTCATTACTGGAATCTGTTACGCAGTTAGAGATGTTAAAGACTGTTATATCATGTATTAATACAACATATGTACTATGTATTAAAGATAGTTAATTTTCCATCTTCTTCATTTCTTCATCTCCCTTTCTTGACCTAGCTTTCTCAATAGTACTGATAGGCCACAGTGTGTTTGGATAACCTTAAAGGAGATTAGAGGTTATGATATTATTGAAATGAGGGGCTGAGGTCGCTTCAGCCACTCAATATAATAATCTCATAAACTCTACTATCATTTGAGCTCGACCTCAACCACAATTTCTAATAATCACATAAAATCTACTATCATTTATGTTCATCCAAACATGGCCATTATGCGTCTGGGACACGGGTCTCGATAGGTCAAATTTTATATAGGGGCCAAGGATGGCACATGCCCTTCCGAATTATTAGAGTTCTCACTAGTATTCTTAATATTTTGATTGTATAACATCATTCCCAGTGACATTGGGTTATTATCATTAGCATTTCGATACTTTTTCGTAACTGTTCTGCGAACAATTACAAACATGATATTGAGTTTCTAATATTATTCATACACCCCATTAATATAGTTTTCTCACCCTTCTAAACGCACAACGGTAGGTTTCACATTTTGTTTTCATGTTCACGAGAGCGAAATCTAGAGCCTTATAGCCTTTCACGAATTGTTACCTCGCAGCTTAGGATTTCTAGCCCTGCCACTGACAGTGGCAGACACAAGGAAGGGCGAAAGGGCCCCCGACCCCTCCAAATTAGTTGTGTTTTATCAGGTTTGCCCCCATAAAATACAAGTGTTTTCAAATAAGTGTTCTATTTTGGCACATCAAAATTTATGGTCCTTTGAGTTTCTTGAATTTAACAGTACTCCTCTACGAATTCAAGTTATGCATTTTCTCATTATGAAAACACGGTTACTTGTTGGAAAATTCTATAGCTCAATATTAGTATAACATTTTTATGAAAAATAATAATAATGTGTACATTTTATAATTATAACATTGTGAAAAAAGTAAGTTTTATTGATATGTTGAATTTCACTTGATAAAAATCATGCCTCCGTCACTGGCCACAGGCCATGGAGTACCCACATATAGAGGATAATCTCTATCCAATCTTCAAAAATGTTCTACTGAAGTAGGCGTCAGCTCTAGGTATCATTAATGTTTAATTAACTTCATGATCCGTACACTCACTTAATTAATGGAAATTCATAATGAGGGAACAACCTTTCCTCCATTTCTGTTCCTATATATTTCCCCCACTTGTTGCCACCTCTTCTTATAATCAAGGTATGTTCTTTGCTCACCAGTGTCATCACATCCCTCTAAACCTAGAGAAGAGAGAGAGAGAGAGAGAGAGAGAGAGAGAGAGAGAGATGGAGTACAATGAGAATGGTTTCTTGGAGGAGTTGCTAGCCCTGAAGAGTAATTCAGACCCATGGGAAGCACCAACCATTCCCATTCCTCAAGGGATGAGTGAGTTCTGCAACAACAATGGGTGGAGTTTTAGTGGGTTTGGAGAAAACCCAGTTGTCATCCCTCAAAACCAATCATTTGAGGAGTTCAATCTCCCAATTGATCAACATCAAACCCTCAACTCCAATTTCACTGAGTTCTACAATTGTCCACCATTTGGGGATGAGTTTTCACCTCCACAACAGCTCACTGATCACTCATCCAACAACAACAACAGCAACACTTTAGAGGACTTCTCAATGTCACTCATGGATGATGAAGAAGCTACTCTAATAGACAACTTCAATGACCTCCAAAGCTTTGAGCTCCAACCACCTCTTTGTAAATCAGAACAATTCCAATCCACAAGCATCCCACCTTTTGACATGGGTTTATGCTTGGAGAGGAAGAACAAAGCCAAGAAGGTGGATGGGCAGCCATCAAAGAACTTGATGGCGGAGAGGCGGCGGAGGAAGCGGCTCAATGACCGCCTTTCTATGCTCAGATCAGTTGTTCCCAAGATCAGCAAGGTAACAGCAAACAAACAGTCAAAACAGCACAACAACATATGAAATTTAACAATTTGTGTTGATTAATTGCTCTATTATCTCATAGATGGACAGGACTTCAATACTTGGAGACACAATAGACTACATGAAAGAGCTGGTGGAGAAAATCAACAACCTCCAAGAGGAAAATGGTGAATTGGGTTCATCAGATCAACTAAACCTACTGAGCATTTTCAAGGATGAGAAGCCTAGTGAAGCATTGGTCAGGAACTCTCCCAAGGTAATTTGGTCAAACACCTTCTCTGCATAAACCATCTGAGCCCAAAAACTAAACTATGCTTTTGTTTACAAAATTGGTGTAGTTTGAAGTGGAGAGAAGAGATATGGACACCAGAATTGAGATCTGCTGCTCTGGGAGGCCTGGTCTGTTGCTATCAACCATGACCACCTTGGAAGCTCTGGGCCTTGAGGTTCAACAGTGTGTCATTAGCTGTTTCAATGATTTTGCTATGCAAGCTTCTTGCTCAGAGGTATTTCATAGATATATACATATATGCCACCTAGGACATTCATTGGGTATTGCTTATGTAATTAATGGTGATGTTCTTTTTACTCCTCTTTGCATGTTTATGATGTAATTGAATCTGGTTTTTTCTATGGTGGCATAGGATTTGGAGCAGAGAGGAATCTTGAGCTCAGAAGACATAAAGCAGGCTGTGTTTAGAAATGCAGGGTACGGAGGAAAGTGTTTGTGAGAGTGTGTGAGAGAGAGAGAGAGATTGGGGTTGTAATGAATCCTCATTCATGTGGACAGATTTCTGAATCTCTTTCTGTATTCTTTGGAACACTAATGAATTGAGAGTTGGTCAAGTGTTCTTTATTTTCTTTGCATAAGTGGATTTTTAAGAGCTAAAACTGCATTAATTTGAAAGAAACTTTTCATATGTGTAACTCTACATTATTGAGAATGGCATTTGTTTTTATTTTTTGGAATTCACTTGTTACAATTTGTTTTGCAAGATGGGAATGTTGTGGAATTCTCTGATTGCACTCCACTGTCAAATCTAATTGTATTAAGTAATTTTAATGCAATATAATCCGTCGAAATCATTTCCTGTGAGCAGAAGGAAATTGATTGTTTGCGTGATTGTTGTGATCTCGCAACATTTTTCAGCACGATGATGATAGTTTCATGGAGCATTGCATAATTAGTTTGTAAGCTAGAATTCTTGGAAGCTGATGGTGTGTGGTCATTCATGTTTTGCCAGAAATGGGGATATTTGCAATAATGGTAGAGCCAAAATATCACTGTCAATCAATGGGTGCCACATTCATGCAAGTACTGTAATGTGTGCCCTTCCTTGTTTTGTTTATGTTAGTATATTTATTTTTTTGTTTAAAAAATGTTGTTCATCATAATTATATGTTGGGTCGCAGACTAAGGAGGTTACCTTAAAATGATGGCAGCTTTAGCAGGAGTTGAACACACATTATCATCAGTAGATTTTGCTCAACGATCTTATATTTCTTCCGGTCGGATGAAATTCGAGTTGTAAAACCGACGACCATGTCTCTTTTCTTCTAGTTACATCCAAAATAATCAATTGAATACACCTAGTATCAACCAATGTTAAGAGGGAACGAACACTACCAACTGATAAATGACCGCCTTTCCCACGAATGACAGTGTCGTGAGACCTGAGCCATGACCCTAACAACAACAACTTGGTGCGTGTTTAATGCAGTCAACTAGAAGAGACAAATTGGTCCCTCAAAGGACCAAAGTACTTTGGCCCAGCCCTGAGTCACAATGAGTGAACTAACTTCATTTGTCAATTGCCACTCCCCCTGATCTATCATTTACGAAAATAAAAATAACGTCAGGGGAGTCATTTCTTAAAATTTCTTAAAATTATGATGTCAGCTAGTTTTTTCTGATGCACCCATCAAAAGCATATTAGTATTATATCGACTTTGGATATTATTATTATTTCAAAATTCTAGAGAGCTTCGCGCTCTAGTTTCTTTGCCCTGTTCATCGTTGATTCCGCTGTGAACCCTCGCTTGGTGTTTAATCGACGTGGTATCAGAGCAAGTTCGACGTGGGAGGATGATCATCATCGGCCATGGCCCGTGGACGTACTTGTGGTCGTGGGCAGCAGGTTATTGAAGACGCCCCCCCAAAGAGAACGTAGCCTTGAGGACGTGATGGTGATAGAAGATCTGCGGCGGTAGAACCGGGTTCAGAAGCAGCGGATCGAAGAGCTGACACGGCGCCTGGCGGCGCAAGATCTGGATGATCAGGAAAACACAAACGACGACTCAGTGACGTCGCTCGAGAACCCGTACCATCGATCGCGAACAACGAGTTCGGGAGTACCGTGGTCGTGACGATCACCACAGCGGTCTAGGCTTCGAGGTCGAGATCCCCAGTTGCTCAGGTACCCTCCAAGCCGATGGATTCATCGATTGGCTGAATGAGGTAGATCGGATCTTTGAGTACAAGAAGGCTTTTGAACGCGAGAAGGTGAAGTTGGTTGCGACCAAGCTCAAGGGTCGAGCTTCAGCATGGTTGGAGCAGTTGCGTCGTTCTCGTGAGAAGAAGTGAAAACCGAAGATTGTTGAATGGGAAAAGATGAAGAAGAATATGAGAGAACACTTTCTTCCTTCGGCTATAACCAAACCCTATATCAGCGTCTCCACACGTTGAGGCAGGGTACCAAGTCAGTGGAAGAATACACCGAGGAGTTCTATCAGTTGATTGCACGGGATGATTTATCAGAAACAGAAGAGCAGCTAGTAGCACGGTACTTGTCAGGCTTGCAGCAATCTATGCAGGATCTCCTATGCCTTCGAACTTTATGGACGGTCTCAGAAGCTTACCAGAGAGCTCTTACTGTGGAAAAACAACAGAGCAAAAAACCTGCATCGAGGACCGATCAAACCAATCGATTGACTCGAATTCAGGAGTCCCGACCAGCCTCCCAGGCAGTACCTGGTGCATCGAGCAGTGACTTCAAGTGCTACAGGTGTGGCGAACCAGGGCACAGGGCGACATAGTACAAGAAGCCTGTTGTGCAAAAGCCAAAGAGTCTATTCATCGGAGAAGGTGCAACTAACAAAATCGAAGAGGTTGGGTACCAGGGAGATCCGTATATGGAGATTAGGAAGATGAAGGCATGCTTTATGGAGATCGTCACGAGAATGTGGTCGTCCAGAAGAGTTTGCTAACCCCCAAGGACGATTCGGAAGATGATTGGTTGAGAACCAATATCTTTCACACTACCTGCACGATTGGGAAGAAGGTTTGCAAGATGATCATAGACGGAGGTAGTTGCGACAACATAGTCTCGGAAGAAACTGTCAAGAAATTGCAGTTGAAGACGGAGCAACATCCTGCGCCTTACAAGCTGTCATGGTTAATCAGAGGTTCTGAGGTAACAGTTGATAATAGATGCCTTGTTTCTTTTTCAATTGCTAATAAATATCATGATAATCATTGGTGTGATGTGGTAAAGATGGAGGCATGCCATGTTTTATTGGGTCGTCCATGGCAGTATGACCGTCATGTAATCCATGATGGGTACAAGAACACCCATTCTTTTGTTATGAAGGGGAAGAAGATCGTACCACCACCGCGACGCGAGGGTCCCACACCAACCCCGTCCGTTCCGACTAACCTGCTTTCTCGATCCCAGTTCTTGGAAGAGGTTCAGCGGGAGAAGTTTGTTTTTGCCTTGATCCCTTCTGATAGTAGTAAAGGTAATGGGGATTCTAATATACCCCCCGAGGTGCAGCAGGTTTTGAGTAAGTTCTCCTACCAGATACCAGAAGACCTCCCTCCTGGTTTGCCACCCTTGAGAGAGATCAGCATCAGATAGACTTATTTCCAGGTTCTAGTTTGCCAAACAAACCTGCCTATCGTCTCAGTCCCAAGGAAGCAGAAGATTTTCAGAGGCATGTGGTTGAATTACTTGAGAGGGGTTACATCAGGGAGAGAATGAGTCCTTGTGCAGTACCTGCCCTGTTAGCTCCAAAAAAGGATGGTTCGTGACGCATGTGTGTTGACAGCGGAGCCATCAATCAGATCACCGTGAAGTACAGATTTCCCATTCCACGGCTTGATGACATGCTAGATCAACTGTCCGGTTCTAGGTCTTCTCAAAAATTGACCTCAAGAGCGGATACCACCAGATTCGTATTAAGTAGGGGGACGAATGGAAGACTGCGTTTAAGACACAACATGGGTTGTACGAGTGGATGGTAGTGCCTTTCAGTCTTTCCAGCGCGCCCAACACATTCATGTGGTTCATGGATCAGGTTCTGAGGCCTTTCATGGGAAAGTTTGTTGTCGTTTATTTTGATGACATTATTATTTACAGTCCTATGTGGGCTGTTCATTTTGATCATCTGCGAGCTGTATTTGAAGAATGGAAGGCAGAGAATCTGTCATTAACAGGAAAAAGTGTTTCTTTTTCACTAGTTCTGTGCAATTTTTGGGATTCATAGTGTCTACTGATGGTGTACGTGCAGATCCTTCAAAGATTGAGGTAATTGTGGACTGGCCTAGGCCTAAGACACTGCACGATGTGCACAGTTTCCATGGGCTAGCGTCGTTCTACCACAGATTCATCAATAATTTCAGCACTGTGGTGGCAACCCATCACTGATTGTCTGAAAGGGCGTGATTTCAAGTGGACGGATGAAGCAGAGGCCAGTTTCAACCAGGTTAAGAAGATGATGATAGAGGAACCAGTTCTAGCACTCCCTGATTTTGACAAAATGTCCGAGGTTAACGGTGATGCCTCTGGTTTGTACATTGGCAGTGTTCTAAGTCAGTCAGGGCGTCCGATTGCGATTTTCGGTGAGAAGCTGTCCGGGGCCAGAAAGAACTACTTGACTTGTGAACTGGAGTTCTACGCCCTTGTTCATACACTGAATCATTGGCGTCATTACTTAGTGCAGAAGGAGTTCGTCTTGTTTACCGATCATAAGTCTTTGAGTACATCAATGGACATCACAAGTTTAGTAGACGACATGCCAAGTGGGTGGCCTATTTGCAGGAATTCACCTTTGCATTGAAGCACTAAGAAGGAATTTTGAACCGATAGCCGATGCTTTGAGTCGTCGTTATATGCTTCTTACCTCCATGAGCAACCAGGTTCCTGGTTTTGAGGCATTTTCAGTAATGTATGAGGCTGACCCTTCCTTCTGGAAGATATTTTCTGAGGTAACTTCTGGTCAGCGCCATGATTTTGTTTCGGGGACGGCGTTTGCGGGTTCAAGATTTTTCTTTGCGACAACAGATTATCAGGGAACTCCACAAGGGAGGGAACTTTGACCGAGACAAGAAGTTGGTTTTTGTGTCTGCTGACTTTTATTGGCCAAAGTTGGGTGCGGATGTGGCACACTATGTGGACCGTTTCTATGTGTGTCAACGTTCCTAAGGAGTTCTCACTAATGCAGGTCTTTACACTCCTTTACCTGTCCCTGAGGCGCCTTGGTTTGATGTTAGTATGGATTTCGTGCTTGGCTTACCCCGCACACAGAGTGCGGTAGATTCTGTCCTTGTTGTTGTTGACAGGTTTTCCAAGATGGCACACTTTGTACCATGCCGAAAGACTATGGATGTTGTGCGGATATCCCATATTTATTTCAGAGAAATTGTGAAACTACATGGGGTGCCACGATCCATCACTTCAGATCGTGACACAAAGTTCATGAGCCAATTCTGGAAGAGCCTTTGGGAGAAATTGGGTACTCAGCTGAACTTTAGCAGTGTGTATCACCTGCAGACCGATGGACAGACCGAGGTAGTGAATCGCAGCCTAGGGAATCTTCTCAGGTGTTTGGAAGGTTCCAAGCCAAAGCAGTGGGATTTGGTGCTTGCTCAAGCGGACTTTTCTTATAACAGGTCAGTGAGCAGGACCACTGGGATTAGTCCCTTCCAGATTGTCTATGGCCAGAACCCGTCAGGGATCTTGGACTTGGCTCCTATTCCACGTGTGGGGCGTGTTCATCCTAAGGCTGAGGAGATGGCAGAAAATTTGAAGAGCATTCAGAACCAAGTGAAGAGCAAGATTGAGGAGAGCAATAGCAAGTACAAGGCGCGAATCGACAAGCATCGTCGTCAGGTACTTTTTGATGTTGGCGATTATGTATGGGCTGTGTTGACTCGTGATCGTGTTTCTGTGGGCGAGTACAATAAGTTGAAGGACAGGAAGATTGGGCCTTGCGAGATTGTGCAGAAGATCAATGAAAATGCTTACCGGTTGCAGCTGCCGAGTCACATGAAGACTTTTGACGTGTTTAATGTCAAGCACCTCATGCAGTGCTTTGTGGATTCTGAAGACGAAGAAGTGAACTCGAGTACAAGTTCTTTCCAACCAGGGAGACTGATGGAGGAGCGGATGAACCAGAAGAGGCCAATCAATCAGACGCGACCAATTTGGCACTTCGCTACCACGAAAAGGAGGACAAGCGCAAGAGAGGGGCAAAATCGTCATTTTTGGTCACGCTACACTGTTTTAGGTGTAACTTGAGCTACAGGGATCAGAATGACTATTTCAATCCCATAAAAGTCCGTTTGACCAGTCAATGGAGGCTTCGAAGATATTTTTTGCTATTTTTTTGCAATTTTAGTCAATTATATAATCTGCGTGATTATTACAATAAGGCCTATAGTTTAGGGCCAGTTTTTAGATTTTGCCATTTTTGGCGAACTTTGACTTTCCGGCTATTTATACCCGGCTTGTGGGTAAATTTCTACAGACTTTGGATATTATAATTATTTCGGAATTCTAGAGAGCTTCGTGCCCTAGTTTCTTTGCCCTGTTCATCGTTTATTCCGCCGTGAACCCTCACTTGGTGTTTAACCGGGCGTCAGTTTGGTATCAGAGCAAGATCGACGTGGGAGGAAGATCATCATCGCCGATGGCCAGTGGACGTACTCGTGGTCGTGCGCAGCAGGTTGCTGAAGACTCCCCCAAAGATAATGTAGCCTTGAGGACGTGATGGTGATAGAAGATCTGGGGTGGCAGAACCAGGTTCAGTAGGAGCGGATCGCAGAGCTGACACGGCCCCTGGCGGTGCAAGATCTGGATGATCAGGAAGACACATACGACGACTCAGTGACGTCGCTCGAGAACCCGTACCATTGCGAACAACGAGTTAGGGAGTACTGTGGTCGTGACGATCACCACACCAGTCTAGGTTTCAAGGTCGAGATCCCCAGTTACTTCGGTACCCTCCAAGCCGATGGATTCATCGATTGGCTAAATGAGGTCGATCGGATCTTTGAGTACACGGAGGTTTCTGAACGCGAGAAGGTGAATTTGGCTGCGGTCAAGCTCAAGGGTCGAGCTTCAGCATGGTGGGAGCAGTTGCGTCCTTATCGCGAGAAGCAGGGAAAACCGAAGGTTGTCGAATGGGAAAAGATGAAGAAGAAGATGAGGGCTCACTTTTTTCCTTTCGGCTATAAACAAACCCTATATCAGCGTCTCCACACGTTGAGGCAGAGTACCAAGTCAGTGGAAGAATACACTGAGGATTTCTATCAGTTGATTGCTCGGAATGATTTATCCAAAACTGAAAAGCAGCTAGTAGCGCGGTACTTGTCAGGCTTGCGGCAATCTCTGCAGGATGTCCTATGCGTTCAAACTTTCTGGACGGTCTCAGAAGCTTACAAGAGAGCTCTTACTCTGGAGAAACGACAGAGCAGAAAACCAGCATCGAGGACCGATCAAACCAATCGATCGACTTGAACTCAGGAGTCCCGACCAGCCACCCAGGCAGTTACCGTTGCATCAAGTAGCGTCTTGAAGTGCTACAGGTGTGGAGAACTGGGGCACAGGGCGACTGAGTGGAAGAAGCCTACTGTGAAAAATCAAAAGAGTGTATTCATCGAAGAAGGTGAAACTTACAAAATCGAAGAGGTTGGGTACCAGGGAGATCCCGTATATGACAGTTATGAAGATGAAGACGTGCTTTATAGAGATGGCCACGAGAATCTGGTCGTCTGGAAGATTTTGCTAACCCCCAAGGTCGATTCGGAAGATGATTGGTTGAGAACCAATATCTTTGACACTACCTGCACGATTAGGAAGAAGGTTTGCAAGATGATCGTAGACGGAGGTAGTTGCGACAGCATAGCCTCGGAAGAAGATGTCAAGAAATTGCAGTTGAAGACGGAGCAACATCCTGCGCCTTACAAGCTGGCATGGTTAATCAGAGGTTCTGAGGTAACCGTTTATAAAAGATGCCTTGTTTCATTTTCAATTTCTAATAAATATCATGATAGTCATTGGTGTGATGTGGTAACGATGGATGGATGCCATTTTTTATTGGTCGTCCATGGCAGTATAACCACCGTGTAATCCATGATGGGTACAAGAACACCCACTCTTTTGTTATGAAGGGGAAGAAAATTGTACTAGCACCGCAACGGGAGGGTCCCGCTCCAACCCTGGCCGCGCCGACTAACGTGCTTTCTCGATCTCAGTTCTTGGAAGAGGTTCAGCGGGAGAAGTTTGCTTTTGCCTTGATCCCTTATGATTTTAGTATTGGTAATGGGGATTCTAATTTACCCCCCGAGGTGCAACAAGTTTTGAGTGAGTTCTCCTACCTGATGCTAGAAAACCTCCCTCCTGGTTTGCTGTTAAGGATCGTAAATTGCTCATTTTAGTATGTTATTGACTCTTGATAACTTACTTTAATTTGTATCTTGTGTATTATAACCCTATTTCTAGACTTCTGCTCTCTCTAGTGGTCTTGGTTGTTTTTCTCTTATTTTATAGGTGAAGACGTGCTTTGGAACGCAAGAGGCGAGGTAGGGGGAGCTTAAACTATGAATAAGAAGATTTGGAGGGGAAAATAACATGAAGAAGGGGTTTGGAGGACTTAATTAGAAGATTAGTGAAGATTTGAGAGGCCAAGATTGAAGACAAAGCAAGTTAGAAGTCCAAAGTTACATCAAAGCGGCTTATTTGAAGATAATTTAACGGAACGGGGAGTTAAATGGAGTTTCCCGAAAATTCTAAGGGCTGCCATGAAGAATTATTAACCGGCTGGGGGTCTAATTGCCATTTTCAGAACGTTTTAAGAAGAGCTGGGGGCCTTTTAAATCCCTTATCAAACAAAGGGGGGAGCAGGGTGAAAATATGGCAAAATAGTGATGCTCTCACGCGTCTGTTACGCTTTCTCTCTCCCCGTCGTCGCACCACAGAACAGACCCACGCAGAAACACCATGAAAGCTTGGACGAAGCTTCGTCCCAGCCCAAAAACCCAATCAAACCTTCACCAAATCAGCTCAAATCGACATCAAAATGATCCCTAGCTCGCACTCTCTCTACTGCAGCCCTCAATTCGGACCAACAACAAAGAGATAGAAAAGCCCCAATTCTCCTAGGGTTCGTCAAGTTTCTGTAAATCAACGGTATAAAGGGTCTTACATCTATTCAAAGGCGGAGATCATCTCTTGGAGGCCATGAAAGCAATTCCCAGCCTCTATATAAAGCCAAGTCGAAGATGAAGAATGGACCTCTTCCACCTCCGACGACGAAGCTCTGCCTCTCTCTTCTCTTGTTTCCTCATACATTTTGGGCTATTACGAAGCCAAGAACAAACCTAGAGGAGAGAGGTATTTGTTCACCATTTTCAGTCTATTTTTGCTAAATTCGGATCTATTTTGAATTAGCTTAGCTGCTGTGTTTGCTGTGTTTGCTGTGTTCTTGCTGTAGGAAAAGCAGCAGCTCATCGCTCTCTGATTATTGGTTTAGAGTAGTTTTTAATCAAGTTTTAGTGTTTGAGCTTCATTTTGAAGCAAGAACTTGTGTTATTTCGGTGAAAATTGAAGCGTGTCTTGTGTATCTCGAGATTAAGTATGAATATAATGAAATTATCTTTGAAGATACTTGATATCTCTTGTGTTGCACTCTCAAACATGAGTAGCTAAATGTGTTGTTGGATTGATTGGTGATCCTAGTTGATTCTTGAAACTCGAATACATTTGTGCTTTGTGTTCTGTTGCTTGAGGGATTGAATTCTTGAGTTCTATGAGATGAAATAGGAATCTTTGTTGTGGCTTGATTGCGTACGTTGATTTCAATCGAAATAGGCATACTCAATGCTTGAGGAAACATTAATTTGGATTTCTCCATTTGAACTCATGGATTTAACTCTCAAGCATATAACTTGGTTGTTGAAATCGGGTTACATGAATCACTAGGAGATCCAATTGATCCAACTTTTCTCTTACTAGTTCTACAAACTTTTTTTCGCGATCTCTTTTAATTGCCTAGTTTTTTAATTAGTTTCTTTAAATTTTTTCACACAATAAATCCTTGCTCTATCAAGTTGCACTAGGTGGATTTTGAAGCTTGGCTAGCTAAAAAAGCCTTTGAAAAAATCTATTTTCATTGCACTAGTTAGCTTAGCTTGTAGCTTGTTTCCTTGTTACTCAAGTGTGAGATCTCTCTTTCCTAATCGTTGTGGATTCGACTGCAGACTTACCAGATTACTACTTGAATCGATATCCTATACTTGGGATTTGTCGAACAAGTTTTTGGCGCCGTTGCCGGGGATTGGTGCTAAGAGGACTTACTCTTTAGTTACTTGTTTTTTTTGCTTGCTTTTATTTTTTTTAGATACGCTTGAAAAAATTCTGGGTTCATATTTGAGCTTTGGAACAAAAAAAAAAGCGAAAAGTAAAAAAATCACAAAAGCATACTCTTAGTTTGTGTTCATCTATTAGTGGTAGTATTAGCTTAGCCCCTTCCAAAGATTCTAGCTATCTTATTAGCTTTGAAATCATGGATGGAGATGATGGGCATAGTAGCAACAACGAAATGATGTCATTTCGTACACTTAAAGATTTGATGCATCCATCTAGACAAAGTTCACCCTCTTGCTTTTGTGGTTCCTTTGAATGAAAGAAATTTTGAAGTTAAACCGGGTACAATCCAACTTTTTTCCATGTATCATGGCCTAGAGGCCGAGAGTGCCTATTGTCATCTTAAGGATTTTTGTGACATTGCCTCAACGGTTTGTTGTACCGGTGTTTCTAGAAACACTATCAAACTTTGGTTGTTTCCTTTATCTTTTAAGGATAAAGCCAAATCATGGCTTCACTCCTTGAGACCTAGGACGATAGGAACTTGGGAAGAATTGGAGAAAGAATTTCTCAAGAATTTTTTCCCCTTTACAATACTAATGCCATAAAAAGGCAAATTGTGACTTTTTGTGTTAAGAAGGGAGAGCCTCTTCCCCATGCTTGGGAACGCTTCAAGGATCTCCTCATTGCTTGTCCTCATCTTGGATTTGAAACTTGAAGATTGATTAGCTCCTTCTATGAGGGTTTGACATCCAACCACAAGCACACAATCGAGTCCATGAGTCGGGGAGATTTATTTTTAAAAGGTGAAGATGAGGGATGGGATTGCTTAGATGAGATTTGTGAAAATGTCCAATCTTGGGGCATGAATGAGCCTTCAAAAGAACTGTCTTCTAAACCTAAAGGTAGCATGCATTACCTTAGGTCTAAGGATGAGGCATTGTGCTCTTTTTGTAGTGATTCTCATGAGTTAGGAGATTGTCCCGACTTCCTAAGAGCCCAAGAGCTCATGGGTGAGCAAGTGAATGTCCTCAATTCCAATAATTTTGGGAAGTCATATGACAATTCGCCTTACTCGACAACATATAACCCAAATTGGAAGAGTCGTCATAATTTTGGATGGAAACATGCCCAAGAGACACAAGTGAAACCCTCATGTTCCACTTATGTCTCTTCCCAAAAGAGTTCTTTAGAAGACACCATAGAAAGGTTCATAGCTAGGCAAAACAAAACCGATCAAGAGTGGAGAGCTTCTCATGAAGAACTGAGAAATTCCAACCAAGAGTTGAGAAACTCCAACCAAGAGTTGAAAAATGCGTTAGCTAGGTTGGTGTCTACCATAAATGCTCAATAGAAAGGAAAATTCCCATCTCAACCTTAGAAAACCCAAGGGGCCAAAGCTTCAACCATGTGGAGCATGCTAAGGCCATCAGCGTTTTAAGAAATGGGAAGGTTGTTTACAAGGGACTTCCAAGTGGGAGTCCAATAAAAATGAGGAAGAAGAGGAGTGTGAGAAAAGTGATGACCAAGAGAGATTTGGTGACTTGCGAGATTTGATAACTCCATAATTGGAGTTATATTCTATTGTGATTACTTGTCGTTTCGCGTACTTTCCGATGCATTTATGTGTGTTTTAGGTCGAGTTTTGATAGTTTTGAGCATACTTGAGTGTTTGGACTTCATGGTGTAATCCGGGCATTTTATGCATGTTTTATGCTTTATTTGTCGCATTTGATCTTCCGGTATTTGTTCGTGTTGTGAATTTCAGGAACCGAAAGCGTGGAGTGCGGATTTTGGAGCGGAAGCGAACTTCGGAAAGAAAGAAACTCAAGGAATGCATGAGAGAATAGAAGAAGAGGAGAAGCTAAGAGGAGAAAAAGACTTAGCCAAAAATTCAAGAGGAGTGAAAAGAAGCAACTCACTGGAAGTAGAGGATCACAAATTGTGATCACAAGATCAAGTGCAAGACCACATGGAAGATCAACGTGATCCTACAATTAAAAAAAGGTGATCCTATGATCACAAGATCAAAGTGCAAGATCACATAGAAGAGTAACGTGACTCTACAACTACAAAGGTGATCCTAGGATCACAAATTGTGATCCCAAGATCACATTATTAAATCTGACGTGATTAGAAAAGGGGAAAAAAGTGTAATTTTTAAAGACTTGCAAAAAGTGACGAGTTTTAAGAGGAGAACGACCTAGGGCTTGGAGGACTCATCTATTGTTGGACGCCATTGGAGAGCAGGAGCATTCTTGGAGCTTGGAGACCATCGTTTGATTCTCTATCTTCTTCCCCTCTTTAGTTTTTGTTTATGATCATTGAAACTTTGTACTTTGATCATGTGTTTTAGTAGCTAAACCCTTATTTTGGGATATCTCGTAGGAAACTAGGGTTTGATCACTACAACTTGTGGTTTATGGATTTACTCTCATGCTTTTGAGCTTAATTGATGATTTCTTCTTTAGTTATGTGTATTTTATGTTTCTAATTTATCTTTTCTATTGATAGACGTGTTAATAGGATTGTGCTAGGTTATGAACGATAGAGGAATCTACGTTCGTTGCCCGGAAAATTGAAATACACACTAGCCGTATCTAGGGTTGAGGAATCTTGCTAGTTAGCTAAGTACAAGAGTAGAAATTAGTATCGTAATGCGTGTTTGAACTTGAGTAAGCTAGAGGAATCAGTTACGATAGTTTAGGCATAGTTATTGGTTGAGACATCTTCCATATACAATTGCTCGTTTAACTAGAATAAGAAATTATCGTGTTAGTAAAACATAAATCCAACGTAGTGTGACATTCCTAGTGATCCGTAGAGATATCCTGAATTTAATCAAACTTGATACACAACAATATCAACTCGTGCTCGTTAATCTTGAAATAATTCTTTGAATTATTTGAGATAATTGTTATTTGAATTTTTAGTAGAATTAGGAACCACAAAACAACTGCGTTTTGCCCACATAAAGAACAAACTTAATAGTTAGTTACACGAAGTCCCTTGGGTTCGACAATCCGGACTTTTCCGATTATTACTGCACCGACAACTGTGCACTTGCAGTTGGAGCGTGTCAAGTTTTTGGCGCCGTTGCCGGGGACTTCGGTTGAATTAGCTATTAGTTTTCTCTTTAGGGATTTACTTTTCAGTTTATATTTGTTACTCACCTGTTTTGTGTGTGTGATTCGCGTTTCAGGTCTGATTCATTTGGTGCATGTCACGTTCTAGAGACGAGCCTTTGCATCCAACACTTGAAGACCCGGAATCCTTATTGCGAGCACAGAATAGAGACAAGAGGAAAGCAAATTCAGTTCAAATGGACGAGCAAACTAGAGCTGAGTTTGAGAGGTTCCGCAAGGGCCTCGAAGATGCGGAAGCAGCTAGAGCTGCAGCTGTGGAGGATGCAGCAAATCGAGCAAGGGAAACTGAGGAGCTTAGGGCTCAAATGGCTGCGATGCAAGCCATGATTGATCGCATGAATCCCCAGAATCCACAACAACTCCCTGGTGCAGAAATAGTTAATGGGAACAATGGAGGAGTTAATGGTGGAAACAACGGTGGCAATGGGAACAATGGGGGTAATAATCGGAACAATAACGGCCGGAATGTGGTAGAGCAAGTCAACAATGCTGAGGAGGATGACCGTCCTTTGGTGGACTACTTCAGAACTACACCGGATGGATATCAGCCTACCATTGTCAGGCCGCAGATTAATGCCGCGCATTTCGAGATTCGCCAACCGTTGATCAATATGGTTAGGGATGAGTGCCTATTCACGGGAGCCCCGAGTGATGATCCACATCAGCACTTGCTCAACTTCGAGCAGATTACTTCTACCATGTATGACCAGAGAGTGCCAATCGAGACTATAAAGCTCATGCTTTTCCCCTTCTCTTTATCGGGAAAGGCAAAGACATGGCTTATGGAACTTCCAGCAGGCAGCATAGTTACATGGGCAGATTGTAGCAGAGAGTTTCTCAGGAAGTATCTTCCACCATCTAAGGTTGCTCAACGGATGGCTGACATAACCACATTTAAACAGCAGGAAGATGATTCTCTGGGTGACACGTGGAGAAAGTTCAACCAGCTCCTTCGCAGATGCCCTACTCATGGGGAGCCATGGTATAAACTTCTTCACTATTTTTATAATGCTTTGGACAGGGAGACTGCTAGTGAACTAGACATGATGGCTCAAGGCAATTTTATGGGGATGGGACTACAGAGATGTCGTGATTTGCTAGATAATGTAGCAAAACGTGAATCCACGAGGTCTGAAACTCGTAGAAGCACGAAATCAGATGGAGCATTGGTTAGTCAGATTGAGTCTATGGTGGAACAGAAATTTGAACATCAAATGGCAGTTATGACATCGGCTTTCAGTCATTTGAATCCATCGGCACAGGTGAAGTCAGTGGGAGAGATGGTAGCAGATGCAAATCAGGGATATGGGGATGGCATTGAAGACGTGAATTACATGGGTCAGCAAAGACAGCAGCAATGGCCAAACACCTATCATCCTAACAATCGCAATCACCCCAACTTTAGCTATGCCAATCCGAATAGTGGTTTATATGCGCCAGGTCATAGGCCAAATGTTCCATACCAAGCTCAGAGACAGGCTCCACAACAACAGGCTTTAGCCCCACCCTCAGAAGAACAGGATACAAATGCGATGTTGAGGAAACTGTTAGCGAGCAACGACAAGATTGAGAGTAAAATTGTTGCAATGGAAGCCTCGTTAAAGAATCATGAGACACAAATTGGCCAAATAGCTAATCAGAATCCTCGACTTCCACCAGGTATACTCCCGTCTAACACTATCACTCCAACTGAGCAATTGAAGGCTATTACTACTCGCAGTGGGACCACTACCCAAGATCCCCCATATCCTACCCATGCGCGAGCTGAGGCGACTAAGGCCACTGAAAAAGCCTTGGATGAAGAGATTCCCGTGCCCACCGTGATTCCCCAATCAAAGGACACGGTGAGGAAGTCGGATGAGAAACAGAAGCCAAGGGAGGAATACAGTGTGCGAGTGCCATACCCGCAGAGATTGAAGAGTCAAGAAGATGCCAAGCATTTCAAGAAGTTTGTGGATATCTTCAAGAAACTGCACATTAATATACCTTTTGCGGAGGCCATTTCACAAATTCCGAAATATGCCAAGTTTCTCAAGGACCTCCTTTCTAATAGGAGGCGCATGGATGACTTTGAAACCGTAACCCTGAATGAGGAGTGTAGCGCAGTTGTGCAAAAGGCGCTACCAAAGAAGATGAAAGATCCGGGCGGTTTCATCATTCCTGTTACATTGGGTGATGCATTTCATGGGAGGGCATTATGTGATCTTGGGGCAAGTATTAATTTGATGCCCACATCGGTTTTTGAGCAACTTGGTGTGGGAGATCCTAAGCCTACCAGGATGTGCTTGCAGATGGCTGATCGCACTATAAAACGCCCCAGGGGTGTTTTAGAGGATGTATTAGTGAGAGTTGAAGGACTCATCTTCCCAGCGGATTTTGTGATCTTAGACATGGAGGATGACGATGATGTTCCTCTTATTTTGGGCCGCCCATTCTTAGCTACTGGGAGGACTATCATTGATGTGGCCAATGGAGAGCTGACTATGCAGATCAATGATGAGAAGGTGGCCTTCAATGTATTTGAGGCTATGAAGTTTCCCGCATATGCGGTAAGTGAGCAGTGCTTCGGGGTGGAGGCATACACGCCGGACGAGGAGGATGATATTTTATTGGAGCAGCTATATGAGGAGCTTGTTCTACTCGATTCCAGCGAGAAAGAGCAAGCATTAGATGTTCATTGGCGTCAGCCCCTACCCCTCTTTAATGAGGGAAGCAGGAAGATTCTTACTCCCTCTCTTATTACTGCTCCTGTTTTAGAATTAAAACCTTTACCTGCACATTTAAAATATTTATATCTTGGATCTAATGATACTTTACCTGTGATTGTGTCTTCTTGTTTGAACAGGGAACAGGAGGAACAATTATTGAAAGTGTTGCAGGAAAGGAAAGCAGCTATGGGATGGACCATAGCGGATATCAAGGGGATCAGCCCCACAGTTTGCCAGCACAAGATCCGGCTCATGGAGGACAAGAAGCCGGTAGTTCAATTTCAGCGTCGCCTCAACCCTCATATGCAGGAGGTGGTGAAGAAAGAGGTGCTTAAATGGTTGGAGGCGGGCATTATCTACCCGATTTCCGACAGCACATGGACTAGCCCGGTGCAGTGTGTCCCTAAGAAGGGTGGTATTACTGTGGTGGAAGGGGAGAAAGGTGATCAAATTGCTACCCGTACTGTTACTGGGTGGAGAGTTTGCATGGATTACCGCAAACTCAATGATGCCACATTGAAGGATCACTTCCCCCTCCCATTTGTTGATCAAATGCTTGATAGGCTGGCGCATCATTCTCATTATTGCTTTCTGGATGGGTACTCCGGGTACAACCAGATCGCCATTGAGCCAGCGGATCAGGAGAAGACGACATTCACATGTCCCTATGGGACTTTTGCTTTTCGACGCATGCCCTTCGGGTTATGCAATGCGCCTGCTACCTTTCAGAGGTGCATGATGTCGATCTTCTCAGACATGATGGAGCAGAACTTTGAGGTATTCATGGATGACTTTTCTCTTTATGGTGATGGTTTTGATGACTGTTTGCAGCAGCTGGCCCGGGTTCTTGATAGATGTATTGACACTAACCTAGTGCTCAACTGGGAGAAGTGTCACTTCATGGTGACTGAGGGCATAGTTTTGGGGCACAAGATATCCAGCAAAGGTCTAGAGGTGGATAGAGCCAAGATTGAGGTGATTGAGAAGCTTCCATACCCTACTTCTGTCAAAGGGGTAAGGAGTTTCTTGGGACATGCAGGGTTTTATCGGCGCTTCATTAAAGACTTCTCGAAGATCACGAAGCCTTTGTGTGGATTGCTTGAGAAGGATGCAGTCTTTGATTTTAATGCAGAGTGCAAGTCAGCTTTTAATTTGCTCAAGGAGAAGTTGATTAGCGCGCCTATCATCACCACCCCAGACTGGACTTTACCGTTTGAGCTCATGTGTGATGCTAGTGATTATGCGGTGGGAGCAGTTCTAGGACAGCGAAAAGACAAGGTAGCTCATGTCATCTATTATGCTAGCCGGACCTTGAACAATGCACAGGTAAACTATGCTACTACTGAGAAAGAAATGTTAGCTATTATTTTTGCATTGGACAAGTTTCGGCCGTATCTTGTAGGTTCTCAGGTGACTATTTTTACCGACCATGCTGCTCTCAAGTATCTTCTCACCAAGAAGGATGCAAAGCCAAGATTGATCCGGTGGGTACTTTTGATGCAAGAATTTGATATAGAGATTGAGGACAAGAAAGGGGTGGAGAATGTTGTGGCGGATCACTTATCCAGGTTAGAGATTGAGAAGCATGAGGAGGTGCCTATCAGAGAGGAATTTCCCGATGAACAGCTTATGGTAGTGGTCGCAGCTGTGCCTTGGTTTGCTGATTTGGCAAACTTCAAGGCACTCAACATTGTTCCCAAAGACATGTCCTCGCATCAGAGAAAGAAGTTCTTTGCAGATGCACGGCAATATTTCTGGGATGATCCCTATCTGTTCAAGCTGGGAGTAGATAATGTATTGCGGAGATGTGTAGCGCCACCAGACACGTTGGAGATTCTCAGACACTGCCATGAGTTGAACTGTGGGGGTCATTTTGGCAAGTCGCGAACAGTGGCCAAGGTACTTCAGAGTGGATTCTATTGGCCTACATTGCATAGAGATGCTCATTTGTTTGTGCAGCAGTGTGACCGGTGTCAGAGAACTGGCAATATTTCTAACCGGAATGAGATGCCTCAGAATTTTGTGTTGGAGGTAGAGCCATTTGATGTCTGGGGCATTGATTTCATGGGGCCATTCCCCTCTTCACTTGGTAATCTTTATATCTTGTTGGCGGTTGATTATGTGACCAAGTGGGTGGAAGCTATGGCATGTCAAAAGAACGATGGCGCTACTGTTGAGAAGTTCTTACGCGAGAATATATTCACAAGGTTTGGGACGCCAAGAGCCATTATTAGTGATGAGGGAACACACTTTGTGAACAAGGTCTTCGCCAATGTTTTGAGCAAATATGGGGTGAAGACGCACAAGATATCACTTGCCTACCATCCACAATCAAATGGACAAGCTGAAGTGTCAAACCGAGAGATTAAGGGGATTTTAGAGAAGACGGTCAATCCGGGACGCAGAGACTGGTCCCTACATCTAGATGACAGTCTATGGGCTTATCGGACTGCATACAAGACCCCTTTGGGCATGTCTCCCTATCAGCTTGTGTTTGGGAAGTCATGCCACCTCCCAGTTGAGCTTGAGCATAAGGCGTTTTGGGCGCTGAAAAAGATCAACTTAGATGCAAAGCTCTCAGGTGAGCAAAGGAAGCAGGCATTACTTGAACTTGAAGAATTTCGATTGATGGCTTATGAGAGTGCAAGAATCTACAAGGAGAGGACCAAGCAATGGCACGATAAGCACATTATACCGCGAGACTTCAAGGTGGGACAAAAGGTGCTGATCTTTAATGCACGTCTGAAACTGTTTCCTGGCAAGTTGAAATCGAGGTGGAGCGGTCCTTTCACGATTACAGAGGTATATCCATGGGGGTCACTTGAAGTGGAAGCTGAGAACGGTAATCGGTTCAAAGTGAATGGACAGAGAGCCAAGCCGTACGTGGACGGGAATTTCATTGGGGAAATTGAGCGCCTCAACGCAATTCTCGTGCTCTGATCTCTTGTGAGGTAACTGGGTCGGGTCGTCGACCTTAAATTACACGGCGCTTGTTGGGAGGCAACCCAACGTATTTTTATGCTTTAGGGTAGAGTGTGTGTTTAAATATTGTTGTGTGCGTTTTTCAATACAGTTTTCTTATCTGAGGGGTGAGAGAGTGAGGATCTTACCTTTGATTTGAGTCTCTGCAGGAATACAGGTTGGAGACGCGGTCCGGACTCCCCTTCTTGATGCGTGTGGAAGAAACGCACAAAAATCGAGAAAGCGACGTAATAGTCACGGAATTTGAGGTTTTAAATTCTGAAATTTACTCCGATAATTTTGGAGTAACACAAGCAAAAGGAGAAAGAGCGCGAAACGAGCTTTCCGACGGTATATTATATGCGTGCATCGGAGTCCGGGAGCGTAAAATAGTAGAACAAGAAGAAAGAAGAAGAAGAGAAAAGAAAAAAAAAAAAAAGACTGGCCGGTACTTAGAAAAAATTTGGCAGGCCTTGTTTTTGTAGAACTCACTGCATTATCACGATCACAAGTGGTGATCTTCTGACCAAAATTGTGATCGCGTGATCACATGTGCTGCAAGATCAGTAAGAGGGGTAATTTTGTCCTTTTGTGGTTAAGTGAAAGAAAAAGAAAAAAAAAAAAAAAAGAACAAAACACGCAGAGGAAGAAGGGAACGACGGACAACAGGACGGGAAGAACACGCAGAGCCCTCTCACGAACGCAGAGCTCTCTCACGAACACCCAGACCTCGCCGGAATTCGCCGGAGTGTTGATCGGCTCAGCAGCGCCGACGACGTACAATCAAAGCAGCGTTCCGTTTTGTTCGCAGACCCACGACGCTTCGCGAACAGAGGCGACCTCCCGAAGCTCTGCCAATCGAAAAATCACCTGCAATCGCCGGAGATAAGGTGGGTTTCGCTCGTCTGATCAGCGTCGGAGACCTCCCATCTTCAATTTTGAAGATTTGGCGAAGAATAGTGTGGGGGAGGCAGCGTGAGGGCTAGGGTTTCTTCAACACAAATTTGCAAATTCGTTCCCAACCGTTTGGAATTAGAGCAAATCGTTTGCGGGGTTGTGACGGGGACAACGAGGAGAAGCTATTGAGATAAAAATCTCAAATCGCGAAAAGTATCGGAAAATCAGTCAACTTGACTGATTTTGTCGATTCAGCCCCGTTTGAACGGAACTCCGGGGCTTCAGGTATCACTAATCTTTCTCTTGCAATTTAATTTTATCGAGTCTAGGCACATTGAGTAAAAGCCCAAATTTGTTATTGTTGTCGCTTAGTTGCGGCGTTTGGGGGCGATTGACTAGTGTCCTAGGACTTATTTGCTAAATTGCTTGCTTGTTTTGATTCAGTACACACTCCTTGTCACGTGCACGTAGCGAATATAATCTCTAAATTTGAATTGCTACGTTCTTGTGCGATGAATTCATCTAGGGGTAAGAGGAGTAAGGCACCTGAGTCTCGTAGTAAAAAGAAACAGAAAGTAGTTGGAGAAGCAGAAACTGATGTCGTGACTGAGTTTGAGTGTCCTAGATCTCCACCTTATCAGTGGTTGAATAATCCATTGCCGGTTATCCCTGACACTAAGGGGAGTAGAGGACATAAAATTAAGGATATTATAGACCCTGCGGAAGTGACTCCTACTAATATTTGCAGCCTCAGGTTTGTGTGTTATCATGCCCATATTAACTTTCTTACAAATGAGGTCCTTAAATATAAGCCAAACCCTGAAAGAGTTTTTCAAGCTGAAAAAGTTGCTCCACCACTTTGCGGTTTTGTGCCCCAAGAGTTGAAAGATGTAGCCGTGAGAGAGAACTTTGAGGGCATGAAAAAATTAATTAATGGTGATTCGTGCTCGGCCCTTGCTCATGAGATGACCGTTAATGCCCGTTTTACAAATTGTAGTTGTCGATATAGCGAGATAAGAGATGAGAGGGTGATTTTTGCTAGGAAAGTGTTTGTAGTCTTCACACCGGAGACTATTGCCGAGGCCCTTGAGTGGCCGCCCATCGAATCTTGTAAGTTTCGAGAGACTTTGGAGAGAGAGAAAATAGAGGATGAATTAGAAGAGTTTTGCTTCAAGGGAGTGCCGGGAGCCGCGTGGGTTAAAAAGAAAAACAAAAGGCATTGGCAAATCGATAACAAGTTTCTCCTTCGGCCCGCACGATGGTTGATTGAGTGGGTAGAGACATGGGTTTTGGGAATTACCTCGCCCCGTTTCGTCGACTTAGAAACATGTGTCATGGCCTATTGTCTATACAAGGGTTGGAGATTCGATATTCCCGCTCGGATTCACAGAAATTTCCGAGCAAGGTTGATGGAAAAGGGGAACCGAAGAGCGCCGGGGTATAGTTATTTGCTCATGCATCTGGCTCTCAAAGCAGGGTTGAATTTGCCAACTTGTGACCGCGATCGGCGGATGCCTGCTAGGCGGTTCTATGCAAGCATCCCGGATCCTTTTGCAGTCAAGATGACTGGGGGCATGCCATCAAAAGGCGGTAAGAAGAAGGGTAGCAAGAGTAGAATTAGTAAGCGAGCAGTTGAGAGAGACCCCTTAGGAGAGGAGAGTGGACTGAGTCAGCCGGAGCCCGTTTCTGATACTGAGCATGCCATTAGATTGATGAGAGCTGATACTTTAAATGCTATTGGGCAGGTGTTGGATAAGGAAGATAGGCATTTTCTGCATGTGCGTAGCAGTTTAAGGAAGATAGGGGCAGAGCAGACTAGGCAGAACCAGTGGTTTGCCCAGATGAACGCTAAATACAATCTTGAGCTTCACCCTCAGCCTGGATTGTATGAGTATGCATCAGATGCCTATAGTAGTGATGAGGAAGAGGGTGATGATGGCCCTGAGTAGATTCACCGCCCCTCGCATTAGAATTGCCGAGTCCTCTTGATTGATATCTAAATTCGTTGAGGACAACGAAGCATTCTAGTGTGGGGGGGATTTTTAATCTTGACTAGCCAGTCCGTGTCTGCATTAACCTGTCACATATAGATTGTTAGGACGTATTGTGTTGTCTTCGTGGTCCGTGTCGTGTTTTGTTTTAGTGTCGTAATGTGTATGTTAGTTATATATATGTGTTAGTGTTAGATTCTTGCACGTTTATTTAATTGAGTCTACCTATCCAAACTGAGTCAGTTTCGAGTCTTCTTTCGCGTCTGGCCTTGCATGTAGAGTTAGAATAAATAAAGTAAAAATACCAAAAAAAAAAATAATTAAAAATTTGAAAAAAATAAAAATAAGAAAATTTGAGAAAGGGCAGTCAAAAGAAGCTTAAAATTTGGTAGAATCGAGGAGTGTGAGAATTTTAGGCGTAGGGCGTGACTTGTGACCGAGAAGGACAAATTGAGTTCCCCCTAGTACGTATAGAGAGACTTCCTTTACGGGAATGTCTACCTATTTTATTACACTTACTTGATTTGCAAATTTAAAGTGTGTGTCGTTTTCTTTTACAAGAGTTGAGCTAGGTGTGAGCTAAACAAGCCGAACGTTCATGTGTACGTCTTAGGTAGTCGCCATCCCGCCTCGTAGTGGCACACAGAACAGCTGTGCGAGGTGCGTATTAGAGCACTCACTGCTTGATAGATCTCACCTTGTAGGACCATTAGAAAGCCCAATGTGAACCTTGGTTTTATTCATAACCTCTTGACCTAGGGTGACGATTCTTGGCCTTCATCATAAATCGTTTAGAATCACCACTTTAGTGCGTCACGAGGGAGTCATAGTTGAGGGGGTTCGATGAGGGAGAGTTGTACTGCATATACTTGTGAGTTCTACATGATCGCTTGCGTATTATTACATATCTTCGAGGGGATGCGAGGGTGAGTGAGTAGGCTTGCACACTTCGGTGTGGCGGTGTTCCATGTCACTACACCATGGACACAGTTGTGGAGAGCCGTGAGTGCGTGACGTCTAATCCGCACAACAATGGGGTGGTTGATCTTAATTGGTGGGTCGTGCTAGGTATCGTTTCTTATCATCATCTTGGTGTAGGAGGATCGGTTGGATTAGGCACGAGACTTACATACATTTGATTACTTGAGAGAGGGCATGTTTACATTCTAGTGTGGGGATGTCGACTTTTGACTACGGACATCGAGATTGAGCTTCTGACGACTACATCCCTACACACGCGCTTTGACTATTTGGCGGCTTTGTTTGGTGACACCGTGTACTTCATTGAGTTAGGGGGAGATGAATTTTACTTGTGATATGAACTCATTGGATCGTCTATTTCATCCCCTTAACATGCTTGCTTTGCTGGATTCTTGGAAGACCACTCGGATACTTTTGCGGCATCTTGTTATATTGAGAGATCAAAAAAAAAATGAAAAAAAAAGAAAAAAAAAAAAAAAAAAAAAAAACAAAGAGAGAAAAAAAGGAGAGATGATAAAGGAGTAAATTTGAGCTTTTTGGAAATTGAGTGGTGGAAAATTACTAGTTCGTTGACGACGGTTTACATTTCGTGCACGTATCACCATGGTGGCCACGGAGATCGTTATTGTACCGGGGTTTGAGGGGATCGAGGGCCGGAGACGGTGAGTTTCGGGTTGCGGTTTCTATCATCGTGGTGAGGGTGTGTGAGATGTGGGGTTTAATGTGAGAATGTGACGCTTAGGACTTGTTACTACATAATTATCCTTTTGTCCCTAAGCCCCAACATTCTAAACCGTTAGAGGAGTAGGAGCTCGGACCTTGAACGTGGCTTAGCCTAGCGTAGCCTCTAGCGTAGCTTCTTATTTATCGGCACACGCGAAGAGGTAGGTTATTCTTACACTTAGTAAAGCTAGGCTCTCTATACTAACTAGGGGAAATTCTCGTTGTCGAGTTTAGTTGCAATTCACGTCTTGTTCCTAGATTGATCATCATTCCATGAGATCCGGTTTGAGCTAATTGAGATTGCCCAATCTCGCAAAAGAAAAGAAAAAAAATGTTATTTTGTTATGTGCATTGTATATATTGCATTTTCATATTGTTGCACAGTTGAGTCATGTATTGAGTCGTGTTTATGTCGAGTCGGCTAGTCTTGGTTTGTATGCAAGTGGTGTTTCGAAAAGTATGCAATTAGTTAGACTCGTACCATGATTTGCTGGGGAGAAAGTTTGGAGATGATGGCCAGTTTTGATGGATTGCTCGGGACGCGCAAATGGTAAGTGTGGGGATATTTGATAACTCCATAATTGGAGTTATATTCTATTGTGATTACTTGTCGTTTCGCGTACTTTCCGATGCATTTATGTGTGTTTTAGGTCGAGTTTTGATAGTTTTGAGCATACTTGAGTGTTTGGACTTCATGGTGTAATCCGGGCGTTTTATGCATGTTTTATGCTTTATTTGTCGCATCTGATCTTCCGGTATTTGTTCGTGTTGTGAATTTCAGGAACCGGAAGCGTGGAGTGCGGATTTTGGAGCGGAAGCGAACTTCGGAAAGAAGGAAACTCAAGGAATGCATGAGAGAATAGAAGAAGAGGAGAAGCTAAGAGGAGAAAAAGACTTAGCCAAAAATTCAAGAGGAGTGAAAAGAAGCAACTCACTGGAAGTAGAGGATCACAAATTGTGATCACAAGATCAAGTGCAAGACCACATGGAAGATCAACGTGATCCTACAATTAAAAAAAGGTGATCCTATGATCACAAGATCAAAGTGCAAGATCACATAGAAGAGTAACGTGACTCTACAACTACAAAGGTGATCCTAGGATCACAAATTGTGATCCCAAGATCACATTATTAAATCTGACGTGATTAGAAAAGGGGAAAAAAGTGTAATTTTTAAAGACTTGCAAAAAGTGACGAGTTTTAAGAGGAGAACGACCTAGGGCTTGGAGGACTCATCTATTGTTGGAACCCATTGGAGAGCAGGAGCATTCTTGGAGCTTGGAGACCATCGTTTGATTCTCTATCTTCTTCCCCTCTTTAGTTTTTGTTTATGATCATTGAAACTTTGTACTTTGATCATGTGTTTTAGTAGCTAAACCCTTATTTTGGGATATCTCGTAGGAAACTAGGGTTTGATCACTACAACTTGTGGTTTATGGATTTACTCTCATGCTTTTGAGCTTAATTGATGATTTCTTCTTTAGTTATGTGTATTTTATGTTTCTAATTTATCTTTTCTATTGATAGACGTGTTAATAGGATTGTTCTAGGTTATGAACGATAGAGGAATCTACGTTCGTTGCCCGGAAAATTGAAATACACACTAGCCGTATCTAGGGTTGAGGAATCTTGCTAGTTAGCTAAGAACAAGAGTAGAAATTAGTATCGTAATGCGTGTTTGAACTTGAGTAAGCTAGAGGAATCAGTTACGATAGTTTAGGCATAGTTATTGGTTGAGACATCTTCCATATACAATTGCTCGTTTAACTAGAATAAGAAATTATCGTGTTAGTAAAACATAAATCCAACGTAGTGTGACATTCCTAGTGATCCGTAGAGATATCCTGAATTTAATCAAACTTGATACACAACAATATCAACTCGTGCTCGTTAATCTTGAAATAATTCTTTGAATTATTTGAGATAATTGTTATTTGAATTTTTAGTAGAATTAGGAACCACAAAACAACTGCGTTTTGCCCACATAAAGAACAAACTTAATAGTTAGTTACACGAAGTCCCTTGGGTTCGACAATCCGGACTTTTCCGATTATTACTGCACCGACAACTGTGCACTTGCAGTTGGAGCGTGTCAAGATTCTAAGGAGAGTCTTGACAAAGGGAAACAAGTGGTTGATGATAATGAAGAAATTAGGATTGTTCCACCATTTCCCCAAAGGCTAGTGGCCAATAAGATGAAGAAGGTCACCAAAACATCCTTGAGACATTGTAAAATTTCAAAATAAACATTCCTCTCTTGGATGCTATAAAGTGAATTCCGGCTTATGCCAAGTTTCTCAAGGACTTATGCACTTTCAAGAGAACTCTTCTAGTGAGAAAGAATGCATATCTCACCGATCAAGTGAGCTCAATTCTCCAACATAACCTCCCTCCAAAGTATAGAGATCCGGGTTCACCAACTATCACTTTCACAATTGGGAGTTATAAGATTGCTAATGCTTTGCAAGATTTGGGTGCAAGCGTAAACCTTCTTCCATACTCGGTGTATGAGAAGTCGGGGTTGGGTGAGTTGAAGCCCACAAGAGTGACTCTTCAATTAACGGATAGGTCCACCAGAGTTCCTAGAGGCATCATTGAGGATGTGTTGGTTCAAGTGAACCAATGCTATTTTCCGGTGGATTTCATAGTTTTAGACACTACCCCTTTGTCGAGTGGCACGTCTCCAATTTCTATCATTCTAGGAAGACCATTTCTTGCTACATCTAATGCAATTATAAATTGTAGGAATGGTGTGATGAACATTACATTTGGAAATATGACGTTGGAACTCAATATCTTCAACACAAGTAATCAATCAAATTCAAAAGATGATTATGACATATGTGGGATTAGTTGGATTGATTCTTATGTTGAAGTGATTGAGGATCCTACTACATGTTCCAATGGAATAGATGATCTTATTGTGCAAGATTTGGATTTTTCATGTGAAGAAAATAGCATTTTCTCATCATTGCTCATGAGTGAGGAATTTAATTTGGATATTTGGGTTAGTCTTGTTAGTCAACTTGAAATTTTGAAGCCTCCTAGAGAATCTAATCATGAGCATTCTAGTAGTGATTTACATGAGAAAATGGAGTTACCTTCCATAGTTAGGGAACCTACTAATGATTTGAAACCCCCTCACTTGGAATTGAAAGATGCATGTTTAGGGATTGATGATAATCTCACTTGCATGGCTAGTAACCATAATTTTTTTGTGATGACTTAGAGGACATTCATGGAGAACCACCACCACAAGAGGTTGTGGATGAACTTTCAAGTAATTTGGGGGGGGGGGGGGGGGTTCAAGTGTTGGTTGTGAAAATTTTGAAGTCTTCTTTCATATTTCTCCTAGTGATCATGATGAAAATAAATTTCATGTTGTGAAAGATAAGTGGGGTAGAATTTTGGATGAAAGTGTGAAATTAAATAGTGAGAAATTTTGTGTTCATATTTTAGAAAAGGATCATAAGCTAGGTTTTTGTAGTGAAAATGTTCTTCTCATTGAAGGTATCATGTTAACTAGTGGCAAAGATCCTCCTCTTGAATTTTCTCATGACTCTTCTATCATTTTAGAATTTCAATATGAGTCAAAATTGCCTATCAAAATGTGTGATGTCTCTTGCACTTTCTTTGAAAATAGCATTTTGAAGAATTTATTTGGAAAACAAGAGAGTGTTATTTTCATTAAGAAAGGAACACTAAAATCCTTACATTTCGATTTACAAGATCCGGGTATTAGTTACCCAATTTTTTTGCTTGAGGCATTGGAAAATGTGAAAGGAAAGTTGAGAATGCAAAGAATGAAAGATGGTTACCTTGGCCCTAGTCATGCTCATAGTCATAGGTAAGCTTGCCTTGAGTACAAAAAATTAAAAGTTCTATGAATTGACTTCTTCCATATAGGAGTCGCATGTTGTACATAAATAAATTATTTTATCTCTATTTCTTGCTTCTTTTTTTTTCTATTTTAGAAGTTGCTCTTGGAGGAATATGGATGGATGGTCTCTCTATCCCTTTGTTTATTGCTAGAATTTGCTTGCTCTTCCATTGTTCTCACACAGTGAGGACAATGTGACATTTTAGTTGGGGAGATGGGAAGTAGATATATTACTTGGTTTAAATGGTCTAGCATGATTTTTCTTTCATTAGTGATTTACATGAAAAATACAAAAAAATAAAAAAACTTGAAAAAAATCATAAAAATAAAAAAAACTATAAATTTTGTAAAAAAAATATGTGTGGACCTTTCATGAGAAGCATCACTCTTTTCCCGTGTCAAACCGTAGATTTTTTCTTTCTTTGTAGTTTTATTTATTTTAACCTTTCATCTTGAGTCTAGATTTTATTTTCTTCATTGATAGAATATTGAGTCTTAGGAAGTTATAGTTGAGTCACTTATTTCAAAAAAAAAAAAAAAAAGTGAAAAGGGAGAATTTTAGGATGCTAGATGTTTTCAAAGAATGAATTTTTTTTATTTCATGTTCTTTATAATTTTATTTTATTAAAGATTTCTTCGCTTATACTCAATACATGTACACCAATATCCTACATTCTGCGATATCATGCGTTCTTACAAAGAGACACACTAAATTTACATTTCATGTTTAAGTCCTTCAAGCTAAGTTGATCACATAAATATTGACGTCTTCTACTTTCGATAAAGGGTGCATTCTTTAAAGCTATTTGAACTCTAAAAAAGGATTTAATTCTCATTGTTTTTTGTGGTGGAAATTTGTAGCTCATTGGGGTGGTGGTGACTATGAAACCTTATGCGATGCCTAAGAAATATAGGGGTGTTCGGGGATAAATGTCATGCCACCACCAAAATAGTCCTCTTGGTTTAGCTTAAACAGCCCACTCGCTTGTATATTCTTCTATTTTGTTGTGGGTCTTGGAGAGCCTTGGATTCGAGGTGGACATATGTGGAAAAAAATGTTTAGTGCTAAAACCTCCAAAATGAGGAAAAATTGCACCACCTCACAAAAAAACCATAAAGGATCATAAAAAACCACAACCACATCGCCCATTCTTAAACTCGTTTTTTTCTCAAAGCTTTGGAGGTCCATCCTACATGGGTGCTTTTGAATAAGTATGAGAATGACTAGTTTCATGTGATCCTTATTCTCTAAGGCATACTTTCTCGCAAACTGGACTTCATTAACAAGTATTGTGGTTCGCAAGAGTCAACTTCTACCAAACACCGCCCACATTTGTATGAGTATATGCTTAGACATCCATAGGCTTCTTTCTCAATCCTTTTGGACTTTGAGAATTTATATGAGGAAACATTTGTGAATTCTTTTTTTTCCCCCACAAAAAAAAAATTAAAATTAGCTAGTAATTTTTAGGATTTTATTTTCTTTGGGTTCTCACTTAGGATAGATAATGTGTGAGTGTGTTTGTAAATATTTGAGTCTAGTTTAGAATTGAGTCAAGCCTTGTCTAGTTGAGTGCGTGTCTCTCATGATTGGTTTTTAACTAGTTTACTACTTATATCGCTCTCTTTTCTCGAGGACGAGCAAAATGCTAGTTGGGGTGTGTGTTAAGGATCGTAAATTGCTAATTTTAGTATGTTATTAAACTCTTGAAAACTTACTTTAATGTGTAACTTGTGTATTATAACTCTATTTCTATACTTATGCTCTCTCTAGTGGTCTTGGTTGTTTTTCTCTCATTTTATAGGTGAAGACGTGCTTTGGAACGCAAGAGGCGAGCTAGGGGGAGCTTAAACTATGAATTAAGAAGATTTGGAGGGGAAAATAACATGAAGAAGGGGTTTGGAGGACTTAATTAGAAGATTAGTGAAGATTTGAGAGGCCAAGATTGAAGACAAAGCAAGTTAGAAGGCCAAAGTTACATCAAAGTGGCTTACTTGAAGATAATTTAACGGAACGGGGAGTTAAATGGAGTTTCCTAAAAATTCTAAGGGCTTCCATGAAGAGTTATTAAACGGCTCGGGGTCTAAGATCCATTTTGAGAATGTTTTAAGAAGAGCTGGGGGCCTTTTAAATCCCCCAGCAAACAAAGGGGGGAGCCGGGTGCAAATTTGGCAAAATAGTGAAGCTTTCACGCGTCTGTTACGCTTTCTCCCTCCCCGTCGTGGTACCACAGAACAGACCCACGCAGAAACACCATGGAAGCTTGGACGAAGCTTCTTCCTAGCCCCAAAACCCAATCAAACCTTCACCAATACAGCTTATATCGACACCAAAATGATCCCTAGCCCACACTCTCTCTACTACAGCCCTCAATTCGGCCAAACATTGAAGAGATTGAAAAGCCCCAATTCTCCTAGGGTTCGTGAAGTTTCTGAAAATCAACAATATAGAGGGTCTTACATCAATTCAAGGGCGGTGATTATCTCTTGGAGGCAGCCTCTATATAAATCCAAGTCGAAGATGAAGAATGGACCTCTTCCACCTCTTACGGCGAAGGTCTGCCTCTCTCTCTCTTCTCTCGTTTCTTCATACATTCAGGGTTGTTCTTGGTGAATCCGAGCTCAGTCCTGAGCTATTACGGAGCCATGAACAACCCTAGAGGGAGATTAGGTAGCTGTTCACAATTTTCAGACTATTTTTGCTAAATTCGGATCTGCTTTGAATTAGCTTAGCTGTTGTGTTTGCTGTGGTTGCTGTGTTTTTGCTGTAGGAACAGCAGCATCATCTCATCTCTCTCTCTGATTATTGGTTTAGAGTAATTTTGAATCAAGTTTTAGTGTTTGAGCTTCATTTTGAAGCAAGAACTTGTGTTATTTGGGCGAAAATTGAAGAGTATCTTGTGTATCTTGAATTTGAGTATGAACATAATGAAGTTATCTTTGAAGATACTTGATATCTCTTGTGTTGCACTCTCAAACATGAGTATCTAAATGTTTTGTTGGATTGATTGGTGATCCTAGTTTATTCTTGAAACTTGAATACGTTTGTGCTTTGTGTTTTGTTGCTTGAGGGATTGAATTCTTGAATCCTATGAGTTTAAATAGGAATCTCTATTGTGGCATGATTGAGTATGTGGAATTCAATCGAAATAGGCATACTCAATGCTTGAGGAAACATTGATTTGGATTTCTCCATTTGAAATCATGGATTGAAATTTCAAGCAAATGAGTTGGTTGTTGAAATCGGGTTACATGAAGCACTAGGAGATCCAATTGATCCAACTTTTCTCTTACTAGTTCTACAAACTTTTTTTCGGAATCTCTTTTAATTGCCTAGTTGCTTACTTAATTTCTTTAAATTGTTTCACACAACAAATCCTTGATCCATCAAGTTGCACTTGGTGGATTTTGAAGCTTGGCTACCTAAAAAAGCCTTTGAGAAATCTATTTTCATTGAACTAGTTAGCTTAGCTTGTAGCTTGTTTCCATGTTACTCAAGTGTGAGATCTCTCTTTTCCAATCCTTGTGGATTCGACTCCAGACTTACCGGATTACTACTTGAATTGATATCCTATACTTGGGGTTTTGTCGAACTTTTGCCACCCTTGAGAGACATCCAGCATCATATAGACCTAGTTCCAGGTTCTAGTCTGCTAAAAAAACCTGCCTATCGTCTCAGGACCAAGGAAGCAGAAGAGTGTAAGTGGTAGGTGGTCGAATTACTTGAGAGCGGTTACATCAAGGAGAGTATGAGTCCTTGCGCAGTACCTGTCCTGTTAGTTCCAAAAAAGGATGGTTCGTGGCACATGTGTGTTGACAGCAGAGCCATCACTCGGATCACCGTGACGTACATATTTCCCATTCTACGGCTTGATGACATGCTAGATCAACTGTCCGGCTCTAAGGTCTTCTAAAACATTGACCTCAAGAGTGGATACCACCAGATTCGGATCAAGGGGGGGGGGGGGGGGGGGGACGACTGGAAGACCGCATTAAGACACAGCATGGGTTGTACGAGTGGATAAAAATGCCTTTTAGTATTTCCAACGCGCCCAAGACATTCATGCGGTTCATGCATCAAGTTCTGAGGCCTTTCATGGGGAAGTTTGTTGTCGTTTATTTCGATGACATTCTTATTTACAGTCCTACGTGGGCTGTCCAATTGATAATCTGCGAGCTGTCTTTGAAGCATTGAAGACGGAGAATCTTTTCTTTAACAGGAAGAAGTGCTTCTTTTTCACTACTTATGTGCAATTTTTGGGATTCATAGTGTCTACGAATGGTGTACATGCATATCCTTTCAAGATTGAGGCAATTGTATATTGGCCTAGGCCTAAGACACTGCACGATGTGCGCAGTTTCCATGGCCTAGCGTCGTTCTACCGCAGATTCATCAGGAATTTCAGCACTTTGGTGGCACCCATCACTGAGTGTCTGAAAGGGCGTGATTTCGAGTGGACAGATGAAGTAGAGGCCAGTTTCAACCAGGTTAAGAAGATGATGTCAGAGGCACTAGTTCTGGCGCTCCCTGATTTTGACAAAATGTTCGAGGTTAATTGTGATGCCTCAGGTTTGGGCATTGGCAGTGTTTTAAGTCAGTCATGGTGTCCGATTGCGTTTTTCAGTGATAAGCTATCCGGGGCCAGGAAGAATTACTCGTTTTATGATCTGGAGTTCTACGCCATTGTTCAGACGTTGAAGCATTGTCGTCATTACTTAGTGCAGATGGAGTTTGTCTTGTTTACCGATCATGAGGCTTTTAAGTACATTAATGGACATCAGAAGTTGAGTAGACGATGATGGATCTGAAGCTCATTGTTATTGATATAAGGATAAATATTCAAAAGGAGATTAGATTCCTTCATGATGAAAGCCAGAAACACATGCTGGACATATTGGAAATATTCCTAAGTGCCAAAGCTTCAAAGCTTTGAGGCACTGTAGCTATATATATATATATACAAATGTGACTAACTGTTCTGTGCAGGTCTTTGTTTTTTATATGAACTAAGTTATACAACTCTATGTATAACACTATGAAGGCATTAGTAATTCTTGTTTTGGATGGATTAACATTATATGCAGGATTGAGTTGGATTGGAAATCAAAGTTTATTCTGATGAACTAGCAGACAAAGCTTCAAAGCTTTGAGATTCAATGAGTACTCTTCACTGCTAAGCTCATCTGATTAAATCTGTGTATGCAGGTCATTTCTTTGGGATTCATAACTTTTTATGGATCTATTATTTTCTATTAATACTTTTTCCCTAATGTTTTGATGATATATTCATCAGATTGGATGTATTAGCTGAGTTTATTTTCAGACAAAACCTACCCTAGTTTTTCTCATGAACTGTTGCATATTGCTGATCAGATCTTGATGTTAGTTTGTCTGGATATTGTTTGATCTTGTTTGTTGAGTGTATGTAGGATTGTTGGGCGTTCCAACGTCCATAAGCCAATCAGATAGCTATCCAAGCATAGGTATTGAAAGAAGCATATTAGGGAAGAGGATTTTTAGGTATTCAGTTCCTAAAATCTCTCTGGTTGCTGCAGGCTTTTATTTAAAGAGACCAGTGCTTTGAATTTGGAAAAAGATACATGAGCTGAGACTGATCATCGTGAGATTTGCAGAGTGCTACAAACAGGATAGATCAGATCATTTAAATCTTCAGACTCATCAGGCCATTGACACTGCAGAAGCAAGATCATTCATCACAGATTGAAGAACACTTCCAATCTTTATTGCTTATCTCTATTCTGTGTTCTTCGCACTTGCACTAAACTTGTATTATCATTATATGTTCTTAAACCTCACAAACTTAGAAATTTAGTTGTTCAAGTGAACAAAAAAGAGGTTCTTATTGTTTCAACAGGTTGTAGCTAGAACTAGATAGGTTGGGAACCACAAGCTATATAGGTGAAAGGTATCTCACTTAGGTTTGAGATCTAGCGCTGAATCTGGGTGATTAATAATAATTTGTGTTAAAATCTTGTAGGGATAAGATCCCTTAGGCAGAGACTAGGTCCAATTGTGACTAAACTCTTTAAAATCTTTGTATTCTTGCTGCCTACTTATTTATCTTTTCATTACAGTCTAGACAGGAAGTTCCAAAGCTTTGGAGTTCTCCAAATCTCAAAGCTTTGAAGCCTCTGTGTTCTGCAGTTATATCTCTAGTTTCTCAAATCTTTCTCAAAGCTTTGAGATATCAACTGCATACTCTACTCAAGTTTTAAAAGACTGTTTTATTTAGCAAAAGTTAGCATACTCTACTCAACTCCCCCCATCTAGAGTATTCAGATCCCGCTATTTTACTAACATTACAAACTTTCCGTCCCATAAAAGTTAGCATACTTACAGTGTGGCAATAAAAATCCGTTTGACCAGTCAACGGAGGCTTCTAAGATCTTTTTTGCTATTTTTGGCACTTTTTCCTTTTACATATTTTGACTTTGTTTTAATACTGATTTTAATCAATTATTTCATCTGCGTGATTATTACAATAAGGCCTATAGTTTAGGGTCAGTTTTAGGATTTTTCTATTTTTGGCAAACTTTGACTTTCCAGCTATTTATACCCGGCTTGTGGGTAAATTTCAGCAGACTTTGGATATTATTATTATTATTTCGGAATTCTAGAGAACTTCGTGCCCTAGTTTCTTTGCCCTGTTCATCGTTGATTCCGCTGTGAACCCTCGCTTGGTGTTTAACCCAGCGTTAGCTGAACATAGCCCAAATAAATGAATTAAAGCTTGAGGCAGCCGTTGATAAAGAAAAACGGGTAGAAGAATAAGAAGAAAAAGAAGAAGAAGAATAACAAAGATGACGGGCCAGAGACACGATCGACGGCTTAGCGTGAGACAAGAGAGATGGTCGATCGAGCGAGTGCCTTCGACTTCTCCAGAGAGGGAGAGAGGGAGAGGTAGACCCCAGAGTTTGACCCAACTGCAGATGCAACCTCCTTCTTCTCTGGTGCTAGGTAAGGCCATCTCGTGCTCGCCCGCATCAAGAGTGCTACTCCGGGAACCCGCCACACATCCCATACCGGACCCGTGTCGGGTCGTATCGACCCGGGTACGGTGAGAATTTTTCCGAGTCCAGGTACCTTAGGTTGTGGCCACGGCCACGGCGTGCATTGTAATCAGGTTCTCTTCTCAGTAAAATATCGGGTTCTGGCCGTGGATTTAGCCAGGAAATTCTTTGCGAATTCATTAGTGAACCACGTTAAATGTCTGTCTTGTTTTTGTTTTCGTCTCATTGTTCTTGCTCGAATACCCCCAAGTTATAACACTATTGTTGCATATGTCGTGTACATCAGTGACGGAGACAAAATTTTAGAAAGAGGGTTCACAATTTTTTTAAATTGTTAGGAGTATTATGAAATGTATGTGTAAGGATACTTCACAAGAAATATTTCAATATTTTGGATATAATTGAGATTTTGTGAGGCACAACGGGTTCAATTGACTCGCGCCTTCAAAGTTTGGGGTGCAAATGTTATTTTGTAGAGTGTTCGGGGGCATGACCTCTTTGCTCCTCCATGTCTCCGTCCTTGGTCTACATCTCTGACATTTGATCGCCCTAAGAAGCTAAGATATGCCCTTATTGAGATGACATTTCATCTACTCAAATTAGAATAGACTTCAAACCAGGACTCCCTCCGTATTTCCAGGTTCTTTAAAAAGTTATTTGGGTATTAATGGTTCTAACGATTTGGTTAGCCAAACGATGCAAGAATTTGGTAATTTTTTCATGGCGTCGTAGAGTAAACATTGCTCTATAATAACACAAAAAAATATCAAATTTTTACTTTGTTTTGCTAACCAAATCGCTAGGACCAAATAATACCTGAATAACTTTTTGAATAACCTGGAGATACGAAGGGTGTAGGGAATTGTTTCCTAAAATCTGTACTGGTTATTTTACCTTTGATAAATGTTAAAAAATCTTAGGCATCTTACAAGGAAGGGGAATTGCATTAAGGGCCGATGTAGGAGACTCTGCATGGCCTGGTTTCTACCACTAGGCAAGCAGTCGACTACGAAAACAATGAAGAGTTCAATTGAATAAATGGCCTGTTTTTTTATCCTCCAAAAAAGTACTTCCCTTGTTCACTCTGAATCTTCATCCTTTTCATTTTATTACTATTCACTGAATCACTTTAAATTGGTGATTTGATTAATAAAACGATGCAAGAATTTGATAATCTTTGCACGATGTTGTAGAGTAAACATAATTCTACAACACCATCAAAAAATTATCAAAAATTTGTATCGTTTGACTATCCAAATTACCGGGTCAAAGTGGCGCGATTACGGAAGAAAAAGTCTAAAAGTGAAGAATGGAGGTAGCACATTGCACGCCTTATTCTAGTATTAATTGTTTTAGAGATAACTTTAAATTTGATCGGGCTCAATCAATTGGATGGCCCATGTAGGATTCTTAATGGTTAGGGCTGGTATCCATGGATGAATTATTTAGTTATCTGGTCCGTTATGTTATTGTCAATTTTGCTTTCAGGCCCAATTAAGTCATTAGCCCTTTCGTGATAGTATTGTAGATAGGGATGGCAACGGGTCGGATCTGGATCGGATCAGGCTAGATCCGATCCAGATCCGACTAGGAGAAATGGGATCCAGATCCGATCCAGATCCGTTCGATCATCACCGGATTCGGATCAGATCGGATCGGGTTTCATCTAGCTGATCCAAATCCGATCCGTAGATCCATATACTACGTGGTCGGATCGGATTCGGATCGGATCAGACTTGGGTTTGCAATAAAATACAAAAAATAACATAAAAAATAAATAATATTTCATACGCTAAGGCATGTTCAAGTTATTAAGCCTAAACACACAACATAAATAGCTTTATAGGTTGGAATTACTATTGTATTCTTCTTGAAAGTGAAAGTGGGGAGGTAATATGAATATATTTGTAAAGCACACATATACATCGGATCGGATCGGGTTGGAACCCGGTGGATCTGCCCTTAGATCCAAATCCAGATCCAAATCCGTTCGGATCTGGCTTTCCAGATCCAAATGCGATCCATTTTCAATTGGATCGGATTCGGATCCGATCCATTCGGCCCGGATCGCTCGGATCACAGATCGGATCGGACCATATTGCCATCCCTAATTGTAGAATTCTTAAAAATATAGCATGAGAAGATGGAAAACTCTGAATTTTTCTCTCTCTAGAAAATTCAGAATGTGAATTGAATTAGAGTCTAGTACTCTTGTTTTTTCTTCGATTCCTTCGACTATGCTGGGTTTTTCCATCATTTTCGAACTCCTTTTCCTTTTTTTGCTTCTAAGCTTAGCTCTTCTTTTCCCCTTCTTGCCCGAATAAATCATATTGATTTCTCCGGTGACGTCCCTTCTATTCGATCAGTACTAGATCCATGGCACACAAGTTAGAGCTAGATCTGGACGATGATCTAAAAACAATAAAGCAACACTGTTGATCTACTTTAATTGAAAAACTTTTGAGCCACAAAGAGGTTGGGAAAAACACAATGAAGAGGATGATTCTGGGAACTTGGAAGCTAAAGGAAGATATGCAGGTGGATTCGCATGGACCTAATATCTTCACTTTCTGGTTTGAATACGAAGAAGACTTTAAAAGGGTGAAAGAGAAATCTCCATGGCTAGTGGCGAACCTTACTCTCCATGTCAAGGAATGGAGTATTGGTAGAAGCATGGAATCTGCAAATTTCTCCAAAATTCCTTTATGGATACAAGTGGGGGGTCTACCACTGGAAAAACGCTCATTCTTCAATGCCGAAAGAATCGAGGGATCTATTGGAGATCTCATTGAAGTAGAGAGCCTAGAACTAGGGGTTGCCGGAATAAAACCATACTTTTGTATGAAAGTTTTGGTGTACGCTGAAACCCAATTGCCGGTGGGGTTTCAACTGAAGCGAAGAACGGAGGAAAAGGTGTGGGTGCGATTCAAATTCGAAAGATTTGGGAATTTTTTTACAAATGTGGAAGAACTGGACATTCCGGTACGCAGTGCCAGTTCTCTGAAAAAGGAGCAACCAGAGACCCATAATACAACCCCATAATACAACCCCGAACTCCAGGCAAATTCACGTCGGCTCCCTGAAGAAGAAAGGAGACAGAAAGAGGAGATCAACAAGCTTATGGAGAATTACAAGGAAAAATTATGGGCAAAGATTGGCCAATCTATGGTGTTGAAGGATAAGAAAAGCAAGGAGAAAGAAAGGAGACAGAAAGTAGAATCCGACGATGGAGCGTCAGATCCACGAGCAAGACAAAGAAGACGAGTGCGTGAGTAAAGGCAAAAACGTGGCAACAGAATCATCAGAGCTGACAAATGACAGTACGGATAACGCGTCATTTGGGGAAGAATATTTTGAGGTGTAAAATGAAGACACGCGTCACCACAAGACAAAAAAAGGGCGAAGGATTTATCCAAAGAAAAATTAGGGAAAATTTTCCCGCAAGAAATGTCAATATTGAAGGGGCCTATTTTGTCGAGGAACCCGACAGCCCAAATATGAAGGAAAATCCCATTTTGTGTGATAAGTCTGGGCCAAATGAAGAGAAGGAAGCCCGGTCACAAATCCAAAATAAAAATAGGGACGGGACAATCCATATTTGGGGACCCGATCCGAGATGGGATACAAGAAGTCAGAAGATACTATGAAAAGTCAAAATTAAAAGAATGGAATCATACCCAGCAAAAACCCTAATGGAGAAATCGGAGGAGATACAGAAACGTTGTAATCCCCACTTTGATATTGTCTTAGCTAGAGTTTTCGAACAATTTGTTACTCTAAAAAGAAGACAAGAAGAGTATCTTTATGAGACAATCAAGAAAAAGCAGAGGAAAGATCCCACTGAAGAAGAAATATTATAACGCCAAATCATAATTTAGAGACTAACACAAGATGGCCGATACGCAAGACAGTGTAATCACTTGCCAATCACACAAGGCATCTCAGGGAAGGAGGGCAGTTTCAGGGTTTTCAAAGGATCTGATCAAGGTAAAGCTGAAGTGGGGATTACAGAGCAAAGTAAGGATATGGACGAAATGTATGAAATTACATCCATTTCCCCCTCTTCCTCTCTTTGAAGAAAATATAAGGATTTCATGAGTAATTATGATGGGATAATCGAAGAAGAAGTGAATACGGAAAAACAATTGAGAGAAAAGTTGAAGGAAAAGGCTGAGCAATAAGATAAACCCTAAGATATGTTAACTTGATGGAAGATTTTGAAGCTAGAAGTCAGTTTTTACGAAAGTGAAGAAGGAAAAAAGGTGGTGGTGGCTGAAGTTCAACAACCACAAGATCAATGGTAGTTATAAGCTGGAACTGTTAGGAGATGGAGAGACTCCTGAAAGTCTAGAACCTCACAGAGCTTGGAAAAACTCATCACCCCAGAATAATGTTTTTTATAGAAACAAAGAATAAAGAAAAGAAAATAGAAAGAGTCAGAAGGAGGCTACAATGGGACAATGCTTATTATGAGCCGCCTAAAGGCAAAGGGGGAGGATTGGCACTGTGGTGGTCTAATGAGGCTAACTTACAGATTGGTTTTGAAACAAAAAGGTTGATTCATTGAAAAATTGTTGATGATGACGATCAAGAAGAAGGGTGGTGCTTTGTCTATGGTCATCCAAAAGCTAGAAAGAGGGATGAATTACTAGATTTGATAGATCAGATTGGTAGCTCCATAGTGGATCCATGGATTCTGATTGGAGATTTTAATGATATATCAAGCACATCAGAAAAAGTTGGAAGTAACAAAGAATAGTGGAGAGCTAGAAAGTTTCAAACTTGGATAAATCAAGGAGGTATGATTGATCTCTCTTTCCATGGTAGTTGTTTTACATGGTCTAATGGTAGATCGAGGGTTAATATCAATGAAAGGCCGGTTATAGCCATTTGCAACATGAGATGGAAGTTAAAACATGAGAAAGCTATCATAATCCATGACAAGTTCGTGGGGTCAGATCATTGTCCCCTAGTGGTGGAGATGGATCCCAAATTTAAGATTGGAAGAAGGATTTTCAGGTTTGAGAATCAATGGTTACACTTCCCATATTGTAAAGAACAGGTGGTGAAAGGTTATTGCACTAAGCAAGTAGGATCTCCTATGTTCAAGTTTACTAAACTCCAAAATCAAATCCAAAGCACGAAACAAAGTCTAGAAATCCGTAAAATCAATCGTCTACATAACCCTAGGCTCTCTAGAGCCACCTAGCAAAGTGTTTAGCTACTCATTTTGAAAAACGTAAAACACAAGAGATTCTCCATATGAATGATTAAGAGAGGGAAGAAAAAATTCAAACGATGAATCTTGGATCTTAACTTCTTTCTGTTCTTCTGCGTAGTCTCGTTCTTCTCTTCTTTCTTCCTCTCGAATAATGAATGATGGCATCTAAATCTCCGTTTAGTGTAATAATTAATCAAAACTAGGCTTTAGTTTTTAATTAATAAACATAATAAATTGCAAGGACTGCGCCTCTAAACCCACCAGATCGTGCAATAAGATTTGATTCGATCGTGCGATCAGCCTTGCTTTGACCTTTGAATTTCTCCACTGATCGTGCGATCTGCTTATTGGGGGCTTATATTGTACGATTTGCTGAGAAGATCACACAAAACAGTGAGTTTGCTTTTTTTTTCCTTGCCTGAAGTTGGCTAAGTGTTTTTTCTTTCTTCAAATAGGGGTGCTAAGTGTAGTTTATGAAACTTTTAAAAATTAAAATTTGCCCCCCTCCTTCATTCTTTTCAATTATTTCTCTTGATTTCCCTTTCTCGTCATTTCCGAAGTTCGTTTCCTCGAAAGATACGTTTCTTTATATGGATTTCTCTTTTCGATGACCAAGCAACACGAAAATAACACGTATGATAAAATCTGATAAAATAAGCGTAAATAATGCGAGAAATGCCCATATTATCTGTAATGCGCTTAAAGCTTAACTTTCACAGTTTCCTCACATTCATAGAATAAATTACTCTCATTCAAATTACCCAAAAATTGACCATAAACTACCCACATTCATAGCATGGATTGGCCTCTTGATGGTCAAGTCCTAGTTTATCAGGCATTTCCACGGGATTATCAATCACTGTGAAGAGTTTTTGGGAATATAATGGGGTACAAAGTATGTGATAAGAATAATTGTGGCAAGCTGGGGTCAGTTAGTGAGTCTAAGGAGGATTGCGGATACGGATTGTGAGAAATATATCGATAATTATGATACTAAGGCATGTTAAGACGTAATTGTGGGGGCATATAACCATAGTTGGAAGAGGGGAGACAATGAAACAACTAAGAGAAGTCTCGAAAGTAACGGGATGAGATCGAGGAAGCATAGTTAGTGGTGGTTAAAACCATAAACAAAAGGGTCAACACATCAGATTTAGGCATAATGGGTCGTAAGGAGTATTATGAATGAAATGTCAATACACCGTGAGAGTAGGTTTGTGACAAGGAAGTTGTTTTGAGGGAGTCAAATTTGAAGTTAGACTAGCTTGAGTTTCTGTTCAGGGAATAAAATCTTTGGCGGACAGTAGGAAAGGTTTCCTAAATCGATAACCTAGGCATGCTCGCCTGCAAACTTAAACGTATTTCTTAAGATTAAGAGTTCAGACAAACTATGAGGTGTGCTGACGGAATATGGTTAAAGGTGATAGTTACAAGTTGGCAAAGATGGTAATACCAAAGTAACACAGGGAACTTGTAAGGTGTTGATTAAAGACGGTTGGGGTCTAGTAGAGGACTATGGCAGATATGACGACCCTATAAGCTGAAATCATGACAGGACCTGTCAGGGGTTCTGAGGTATCCTTGAGCATCCTACCAAATGCATTAGGGACCAAGAGGAGAAAATATAACTCGGGAAGCGTTATTCTAGTCCGAAGAGTGATAGAAGATTGGTGAATATCGAGGCAGATTTTGTGGCGTCCAGACATAGTATGGGTGTAAGGATATCACAATAGAAAAACAAATAGCGGTTAACATAAACTACGAACTACAACATGACGAAACCAGGTCAAAGAAATTTTGTGAATCAATCCAATAAAAGTGCGGGAGAATCCGAGAAACAGGTAAACTGACTGAAATTAGAAGGACACTGAGACAACGATTGGAGGTTTTAATTAAAACCGTGTGGGGTACCGATGTCATTTGGAAATTCAGAAGGAAACAGGCCATAAGTCGAGAGGACCGGCAATGATTTGGGGGATCATGGAAATGTAATAAGGGGTAGGTGATGATGTGTGATCTTCGGGGATGAAGATTCTTCTTAAGGGAGTAGGATGTAACACCCCTGAAAATATCTAGAGTTTGATGTGCAATATCTCAGAACTAACGCGTAAAAGTGTAAATTAAATTTTCATTCCGACTACGAATAGTATAATGAGAGAGATAATAATGTGATACTCTGAAAGTAATGGGGGTAGAAATATAATTAACAGAGACTTTGGTGCCATTGCAAAATTCTTTCTAAATCAATACAAACTCAAAGTGGAATATCGAGAAATGTTTGGGAATGCATAGTAAAATAGAAAACAAAAGGGGGTTAAAATGAAATTGTTTTAAGTATGCAAATTTATAATGCTATCCAAAATTTTCGTAAATGCAACTACCCCCCTCCCCCAGTGGCAATTGATACTTGTGACACTTCAAGGGGTTGATGTGTCACCACTTCACCAATCATGTGCCGATTCATCAGCAGCCATACAGTTAGAGAAACACAAAGAAAACTTCTTCACCTTCTTCATGTATGAACACCACCGTGAACCACCACAATGTAGGGTTTTGATCATGGATACGCAGTGGAAGAAAGAATTATCCATTCAAGACCCTCCAAGGATCACAGGAAGAGAATCATAACGATGGTAAGGGAAAACAAGTAACACACCTTAGAGGTCTCCTGTGATGACTTGTCATGTGAATTGTGTCACGTCTCTACGGTTGATCCACGCCTAGAGGTGAGATCTAGATCCTCCAACTCCTTTTGCTAGCTAGGAAGAATGGAAGAGGAAGAAGAAATCATGCAACATGGTGCAACAAGGTGGGCGGCACCTCCTTGTGTGGCCGACGGGTAGGGGGCGGTCCCAAGGGGGGTTCGGCCCTCTTTGGGATTTACTCTCTCTCTCTCTCTCCTTACTTTATTCTCTCCTAGTCCAAATAAGTAGATGATGTGTAGAGAGAATAAGATAGGAGTGTTCTTTATATAGTCCAACAACTCCTTGTCCTACTACATAAAGAACCCCTCTCCTAATCCTACTCAAATAAGGACTAGTCCCTTTTGAAATCTAGTCCTAATCATGTCCATACATGGATTAGTTCTCTTTGAAAATTAATCATAATCATGTCTCTACATGAATTAGTCCACCTTGGAAAATCCTAATCATGTCTCTACATGAATTAGTCTAACTTGCATATTAGTCCTACTAAGTTAGCAAGTTGTTGCGATTTGATCCTTATAATTAATTAATCATATTAATTAATTAATTCCCAAGTCTAGTTCACCCCTATATGGCGTGTGACCCCATAAGTTCTATTTAGTTGGTAGTAACCACTTACTAATATGGAGCGGCCTCTAGCAAGACATTTATTCTAGTCAACAAATAGAATAGTCATCATGACAAACCTTGTGCAAGTATTGTCTCATCCCTTTGTCTCAATATCGGGATTGGACACGAGACATACAAGTCACACTCGTATATCCAACCCATAGTTTCTCGATCCTGGGAATAGCCTTATTCGTGCAAATAACATAAATATCATATATTGATTTATTTGAGTCTGGCCAGACATTCTATAAGCACTATCCCTCTAGTGGCCTACAATCTCTAAGCTTGCTTCTTATTGTATCCGGTACACGCCTTTATAGCTACCCAGTCACGGTGTAGTGTTTGACGCTACCAAAACACAATATTCCACAACTAGAAGATCTAGTGACTTCAAGTCTAAGGATGACAACACCATTGCACCGCGAGAAGCACTTGGTTGTGCTTCTAAGGATAATATGTATGTAGCCTTCTCGGAGATGGGTCAATACAGTATGCCATTACCCCTAATGCATACCCATGTGTTTGATCATGATATCTCCATATCAATCCAACCCCATACTAGTCTATAGTTGATTGTCCTGTTAATCAATATAATCGACTAGGGATATTTAAGAATATAACACTTATATTCTAAGGACTTCATTCATGTTAACATATCTCCATATCGATAACATAATGAATCGTAAATCCATAAATGTCACAAGAAATAGATTGCCTCTATGGCACAATTTCAACACACACCCATCACCGTAGTACCATCACCACACCGCCATATGCAAAACTGCTGTAGTTGTGAGAACCCCAATATTCGGCGACCAAAAGCCCATGGCCAATATGAAGAATTAGCAAGAGGCCAATCCATGAATCGGGTGAGAAAGTCGCGAACCCTAGCTTGGTATTTTTCTTGTTCCTCTTTGTTCGTGTGGTTCATTACAATTGAACCTCGTTTTCTCGTTCTAGAGGGCATGGCGAACCCATCGGACCCCTTTGGAGCCGTTAAATCATCGGATACCGCTGGAGTTGTCAGAATCTGGGTTCCTCTTTGCCGAGTTCACCATTGTCGGCCGGAGAGAGGCAACTCTCTATTTTCTTCATTAAAATGCTTCATTCTTGCACCCTTGTGATCACTACTGGTTTGAGTAATTGATTTAGGACCTGTCATGTGCCCAAAAGTCGATTAGAAATGGTTTTGATTCATTTTCTTCCATTGGTGGTCGTTTTTCCGGCACACGAACATGCCCGATAAAGAGGGGGATATCTCTCTCGTGTATTTATCGAATTGGGAGAGGCTTGTTTCTACGTAATGCTGGGAACATTGTTTACAACTGCCGTGTAGATGTGTTCATCAAATTTCGTCTCTAAGTCACTTGTAATTTCCCTTGAAGTTACTGAAAAATGTTTTGAACGCACCTTGCAATATGCTAAACTTTATTTGTTAATTTTAAACCCTTGCATCTGGTTCAATTCTAATTGGAATGAGAAACCTCCTGGACCTGAATCGCTCCTCACTAAATACTACAAGATTCATATAGTTTTTACTCATCAGTTTCCACTCTAACTTCTTAGACATTGTTGTTGAATTTGATGGTTCATTGTGTTCTTGACTATAAAGACATGTCCTGGGTTTTTGGCCAATTTGCTAAGGTTATAACTTGCGGAATACTTGATGAAACGAACCACTTCTTTCTCCTGTGAATAGCTGGATAGTTGTACTTCATACCTGGAACCATCCATAAAACAATCTCATTCTCTTTTTATTTGGCCTCCAAGCTGCAGCGTTTGAAGTTTAGGAAACTTGGACTCAAAATTCCACAGTATGGAATGTAAGTGAGATATCCAACTTTAGACCTGCATAAATTGATCATTAATTTATGGAATGGAGTACTGTTGGATCCCATACAATCTTTGGGGTTACCTCTAAATAATCATAACAAGTTTGGACATTTACTAAATTTGACATCTCATAATTTCTTATTTTCTCAGCGAAATTGTGATCTGCTTTCTCCAGCTGAAAGCTAATGCTGAATACTACAATTCATGTTCTCTTAGTTCTCTCCAGATTCTAAACAGATTTTTTAGAAAATGAGCTTAAAGTTGGCTAAATACTCTTTCTAGTATGAAATGTAAATGAAAACAACCACATTTGATATATCATAACTTCTTCAGCACTTTATCAAATCTTGTTTTGTCTTCTTCTGTGAAAATCACTCGTAGACAAGAATTTTCCATTTGTTAAACAAATTGCTCATAAATCGAGCTCAAAGTAGCCACTTCAAACTATAAAATATCTTGAAATTATTCTAATGTGTTGGCCATCGATTTTCATGCAACTATTACCAAGTTTATCTCCTCGTATATCTTGAATATTGGACATATAAGATATGTTCTGGAAACCCGGGTACTTCTATCTACAAAACCATATCTTCGGGTTCTCAAATCTCTTCCGCAATTCACCATAAACTGACTGTGAAGTTGACTAGTTGAGAAGACCTCTTCTCAACTCTGAATTTTTTATTTGACTCATTAGATGATTTATTTGACCGGAGCATCCTTATGGAAGTTGTTCAAAATCACAGTTCAGGTGTGACGTTCAAATTTTACCAAGTTTGACTTTCTAAAAACCCTAGTTAAGTTGAGTTATCTATGAGCGGCCAAAAAATTATTTTACAATTTCTTCAGACAAAAAATCGGTACATTGCTAGCTCCCGACTTGTAGGTAAGTAAATGAATGCTTAAGGGTAAGCATATGAATGCTTATTTTCTATTGAAGAATCATGGATTGGTTGTACATGCATGTCTATGAATATAAGATACGAAAATCGGGGAATAACAAAATGCTACGCTTGGACATCTATATATGCACATAAACAGGTACGTATGAGTATTGTTCATGATGGTCTTGTATACTTATCAATAACTGATTCTTGTACCCTAGACCTCTATATGGTCAAATATTATGGGACACGAATTACGGGCGTGATACAATTATGGGACCCGTTGTTCGGGCTTTACATTCATGGCCTACGGGCTAAGCTGGTACATTGCTAGCTCTCGACTTGTAGGCAACTAGTACTACCTTCTAGACTGACGATCCAGAAGGGGGTGTGCACACTTAAGGTCTAGTTTGTCTTGGTGGATTAATGGGTGGTACATGAATGGGGATAAGAATATGGATTTGTTGTACTGTGTTATCGAATAAGTGGAATCACTGGTGTAACATTTCCTTTTCTATTTGGTGTGGGTCAGGATACTAAGGCATTCTGACGCGATTCTTTACGCGTATGCGCAAGTGCACGGTCAAGTAATATAAGGATGGTATTTCAACCCCGAGTTATCGATCCCAGGAAGATAAACTTGAGATTATTTAAATAGTTATTTAGTTCAGAATACGGTAACAGGAGGAAATATTTGATTGATTTAAGAGAGTTGTCTCCCTCAAAAAAGCGACTGAATTAAAATAAAAACTAACTAATATTTTTGTATATTTTTATTAATAAAGAAGATATGGAGAACTAGGCGATCTCTAGATCACCTAGGGCTGTAGACGATTTATGGATTATCTCAGTAACACGTTAATTTTATCCTAATCAAGCCGGGTAATAGGCTATGACAATCTCCTATCAGTCTCATGTCATTTTACGTCTCGGTAGACTACAATCTCCTCTCGGTCTCATGTTATCTACCGGTCTGTTCTAGTAGGCCATCTACTGATACTTTAGCGGGTCCTTTCGGTCCACCGTTTCACGGAGCAGCTGAACAATCCTAACGAATCTACCCACACTAAGGCCAATCCTACTCACTTATCCTAACAGTCTCGGTGATTCGGGATTGATGCTCATATCTCATCCTAGCTAGGTAAAGTCACTGTCGTGCACTTCACTACCTACTTAACGGTTCCGGTTAATTACTCCATCCCCATTAAGAATTAAGCATAGATTATGAACAATTGAATTAGAACTTAATCAAATTTAAGCATGATTCATCATCCTATGAGCAAATACTAGTTCAAGAGTATTAATTCATCTCCTAATCGTGTCAATAGACTAGGATCGTTAATAAGACTCAAGAACTACAATCCATTCAATAAAGAGAAATCACTAGCATGAAACAGAGATTAAAATTCGGAAAAACTCCATCGTCTAGGTGAACCCTAGGCTCTCTAGAGAAGCATAGCAAAGTATTTAGCTAATCAAGATTAACCAAACAAAGCTTACAAGTTTCTCCATACAAGGATTGAGAGAGAAAGAAGAAGAAGAAAAACCTAGATCTTCAATGGAGAAAGAGTCCTCCTCTCTTCTCCTGCGTGCCTCGCTTCTCTCCTTTGCGTGATTATTTTCTTCTTTTTTTTTCTTCTGAGCGTCAATCTAATAAAAGAGTCCCGTTATTTATTTATTTTTAAGTATTGTGATCTTGTGATCACCTTTTGTGATCATAGGATCACATTGTGGTCTTGCGGGTGATCTTGTGATCACATTTGTGATCCTACATTTCCAGTGAGTTGCTCTCACGTTGGCCACAGGATTTTCACTAAGTGTTTGGCCATTTTTTTTATCTAGAGAGTCAAAGTGCTATTACAGAAACTTCATTAAATTGCCTTTGCCTCCCCTCTTCATGTATTTTCACTGTTTCTTCATAATTTCTTCTTCGTTAAAGCTCCCGAAAAATCTCCAAAGCTTGTTTCTCCTCTCTGCTTCATCTCTGAAGCTCTGTTTCCTGTCAAAACAACAAGAAACACAACCCGTGCAATCAAACGTGACTAAAAAAATACATAAAATCATATGAGAAACGCTAGTATTAACAAAATAATGCCTAGAGCTAAACTTCTACATTTTTCTCAACATTCATAGTGTAAAACGAAGATTATCAACCCGGACACCAAGAAAAACGATATAAAACGTGCAAGAAATATAACTCTAATAGAGAGTTATCAAATCCCCCACACTACCTTTTTGCGCGTCCCGAGAAAAATCAAAGCTTACATTACGTTTCAATCCATCGAATTGCATATAACTCTACTAGCCATGTGACACAAACAACACACATACCCATGTAATCTACATGACCATAAAATATACAAATCGATTTTAGACAATGCAAGAATTGAAACAAAAAAAATTATGTTTTCCTTTTTCTTCAGAGACGGGCAATCTCGCTAACACTAACCAGAATCATCAAGCTCTCACAAGCCTCTTTTGCAATTCACACAACCACTACAAGGAATTTAAAATACTATGACCCTACGCACAAGCTCACTAAGGGGTCCCCATATATCAACTAAACTCAAACTAAGATCCGGGCACGTCCTTTAGCTCATAGGGTCTAGACATCCTTAGTCCCATGGTAGTCTTTCGTCGCCAAGTCATATGAGGTTTTCAGACCCTCTTAGTCGTTATTGCAATGAATGAAAATTGTCCCGGTGACGGGAGACACAACTCTTTGTAGCACGACTTGACTTTAATTTTCCTTAATCGCTCTAATTGGATTGAATCCAAATTCCTCGCGCGAAATGAGGAACATTAGGTTGTTCACCGTATCTAGTCCAAGAGAAGATTTTGATTTTTTTTTTCATTCTCTCTCTCTCCCTCTCTCTTTTTTTTCAGCCGTGCTGTTAGAGAAACTAAGTGTGGCCTTTTTTGGTTAGCTCTTGAAACCACCGCAAGGGATGGTGGTGTACACTCCCTAACTTCACTTAGGCTAGAGCAGCATACCACATGGAACCAACTCCACACGGAAGTCCTCCCCAAATTTCAAGAGGCCACAAGTTTCCACTGAAAACAGACTATTCAACTACCCCAAGACCAAATCCACCTAGCACACTATAGGAACTAAAGGTACACCCTCATCTACTTTCCACTTTACATGAATACCCAAGACTTCCTTTCGTGAAACTGGTGCCCAAGATACTAAAATTTAAGGTTTTTCTCATTACGGTGCTTCCTATTCATTGAGACTCTTTCACTGAACTCTCTCTGAATTCAAGCTTCATCAATTGCCCTTAACTCAAAAATTTTATTTTTTATGGATTTTCCGTTTTCTATTTTTTTCCCTTTTTTTCTAACTCTATATGCTTTTGGCCAACTCGATTAACCACACACGATTGGGTAGGGAACTTTATAAAGTAAACGTGCTAAAATGCAGAAATTTAACCCTAGCACAATACGACAATGAAAAAACACCACTCTACACTAAACACATTAACACGGTACTACACAAACTACATGTAACAAGGCTATGCAAGACAAAACATGGATGGTGAAGTTATCCACAAACTCCCCCACACTTAAGCGTTTCGTTGTCCTCAACGAATTTAGAGATCAAGTAGGAGGTGTCCTTACTTAAATGTGTTGGCGGTGGATCTCCGTTAATGAACGACATTTTTAGTCAAATTTCTGAAAAATTTGGTATGTGACTCAATTTAATAAATAGTTACACCAGCTCGTCAAAAATGACTTTTAAAAATATCTGAGAGAAATAATAATTTACAACAAATTACTAAAAACAGCTAAAAACAACTATTTTAGCTAAACAATCCACTTTCTTATCATAAACGGTGAGAAATTATTACTAACAGCGTTATATTATTACCTCGGTAAATAATATTCTGAAGAAAGAGTGAGAGTAAATTAACGCCGTTAGTGACTGTCTTATACGACGATATCTCTCACCATATATTCACTTTTTACACGTGTCCAAATTTTTTTGATTTGTTCGCCAAATTTTGGGGCAAAAATTTGCATACCCCGCGCAAGTGAAAAGAAAGAAACCCTTCTTACCCTTCTCTTCAGGTATGGGGAATGAATCCCTTCACATCTAAGTCTAGAGAGTAGAGAGAAAAGAGAGAGAATGGAGGAGCGGTCCGCCCATAAGCCACAAGAAAGAGAGAGAATGGAGGAGCGATTTCTTTGAGTTCGTCCTTCTTTTCCCTTCCTTGCCATCGTCGACCCTACTCCTTCAAATGACCATGGTTCTAACCCTGTAAGCTGAATCGTTTATGATGTTACCTCTCTATCTATCGAAATTCTGTAAGATGAATCGTAAACCCTATCTACATGTTCTAACCCTTCAAATGGGTTTCAATTGATTTTGATTTCTAGTTTGTGGTTCGTTGTTTACCTAATTATTATAAATGGGTTTTCTTTTTAACCTGCATTTGGTGAATTCACCAAAATCAGATGTTCAATTGTCATGAATTTCACAGCTTTGATGAATTTGTTCAAGAATTAGGGTTTTTTTACCTGTTAATAGTATTTTGTTAATTAATCTGTGCTTAATTGAGTCGTTGATTTTTGTTGTTGTTTGCCTACTGTAAAGCTTGAGTTGGTTGATGAGTGATTGGTTTTGTATTTTTGTTTCGATTATTGCCGACTTTCGAGCCCGTGAATATATAAAGCACAATTGAAATACAAAAGTAATGGTGGTTCAAGTGCAATACACAAACCCTATGGATACTAAAATTGTATAGGAGAGTCTGATAGGGAAATTACATAAACAAACCCAAAAAAAGCAAAACAACTAAGCAAAATAACTAAACGGAAAACATGTTCTAAATAGCAGAAGAGCTAGAACCAACAGGAACAGGCAGGGCCAAAAGAACATCAGAGGAGACAGGAGTGTCTTCCACATGAGGGAGCATTTCGAAGAGCATAACATCATGAACAGTAACTATGGACGTTTCAACTCGTGATACCCTTTTATCAACCTCCCCTTTACTCTTTTTAGCAGATTCAGACTCTTCTTCGTGCTTTTTTCCTTTTCTTCTCTTTTTATTCACTTTCTTATCAGGGGATTTCATAACAAAACTTTTATGCCCCAATTTCTTGAAAGTGGTGGGAAGTTGCCTCAAATCAGCGGTCGGGGGGGGGGGGGGAGAACTGAAATAGAATGTGATTGGGTGTGGATATGTGGAAAACGATAACTGAAGGAAGGGGATTTTATAGTGTTGATCCTCTGTAACAGTCGCTATTGGTGAATTAAAGAATCACTAATGGGAGAGGTAAGAGGACCCTTAATGCATGATAACCTGAGAGGACGGCGCATGCATTTGTGAAGCCAAAGGGACTGCAGTTACAGATGCATCAAGAGGCATCAAGGAAGCAGTTACAGATGCATGCAACCATTCTTGACCTGGCAAGGGGTGGAAGTTGCCCCCCCTGAAATTTGAAAATTTCTACTAGTACCCCTGATTTTTATAGATTTTTGATGATTGTACCATAAGGAATATAGAAATCTGCCCCCCCTGAAATTCCAAGCTGCCCACTAGCCCAAGTTGTTAGTTGTTTTAATTGGCAAATCCCATTACTCGGATTCAAATCTCCTACCATTCAACAAATTTTTCTTTATATTTTTTCCTTCATTATTAATTTGATATTTTTGTGTATAATTGCTTATGAAATATAACGAATTTTGACGGTTGACTTTGACCTTTGACTTCGCGAATCTTGCCCCGGTGGACTTGATTTCCTAGATCCGCTACTGTTTCTGTGTGAGTTTATGTTCATGTTTAATTCCTAAATTAATATTTACCATTTTATAAATATTGTCTTGTTCTAATTGGTTTGTAATTTTTGTAGTCTGATATGGATTGTTTTCTGGACTGTCCCATTAACTGTCCCAACCGATCCTCAAATTCCATGAACTGTTCCATATGGGTGGCTGACCGACCAATCGGTGCTACCACAAAACAATACCCATGGAATTTTCAATTCTATCGTGTTGGTTTGTAGTTGCACCGGTTTGCTACGCGCATCGGTCACCACCTAGAGGAGACAGTTCACAAATTTTGAAGATACTTCGGACATTGACGTAAAGCCATATAGCTACACTCCCTCTCCTTTCTTGCTAGCATCTCCATGGATGAACACGAGTGTACATTTATTAGGAGTTGGGAGCACTGTTATACCTGCATTATCTTGTGGTACATCTTCTTTCCCTTTCAAGCATCATCACTTGGCCATAACATGTTGTTTATATACTTCTTTGACTGTGTACATGTGGCTGTGCTGGTTCGTTGTATTATCAGTAAACTTCAGATGCTATTTGTACAAGGTTTAAATTTGATAAACAGGACCTCTTATTTTCTTCTCGTAAATTGAGTCTTTCTACACATGATTAATTTGTTAGTTTATCATCGTACTTATTTTTCAAGGGTTCCCGTTCAGTGGCTACATTTTTCAACCCAACAGTTGAATGAGTTCCGTCCCAACACCCATTTAGTTTCCTTTCAACGGCGTAAACATTGAACTGCATAACTAGCATGACTGCGCTTGGGCAACTGCGGCACTGGTACGACTCCGGCTGATGTTATAGCTTTGTTCCCCAACCACCATGTCTTGGCGACATCTCCAAACGATCCTTAAATTTCATGAATTGGCCCATCTGGGTGGCTGACCGAGGAGCGTAGCAAATAGGGGCAACTACAAAACAATACCCATGGAATTGTCAATCATATGGTGTTGGCTCGTAGTTGCTTCTGTTTGCTACGCGCATCCGCCAGCCACCTAGAGGAGCTGGTTCATGAAGTTTGAGGATATTTCGGAGATCTAGATCAAGCCATACAGAACGGATATGTGACATCAGTCAGAGCCGTTACAGTGCTGCAGTTCCCGATGCTCTCTGATGTTGTATACAATTCCGTGTTCTCTTGTTGAACCGCGACTTCAACGGTGTTGGACTTGTAATTATCAAGTGTTAGGTTTGTGTTGCTAGTCGCTATATTTAACGAGCATGCACATTGAATTTCATGTTATTTTTCCCTCATATTAGCATCCTAACCAACATGTCAGAATCAATCTTATTGCTGTTAAAGTTTAGTGTATTTGTCGTCTTCGAAATCAACATGGTTTCTTTGTTTTGTTTTAGAATTTGATGTCGTAAAATAGCTTAGCTGTGTACATGTGGCTGTGCTGGTTTGTTTTATTGTCCATAAACTTCAGATGCTACTGTACAAGGTTTAATTTGATATACACTAGCTCATATTTGCTTCTGGTAAATTGAGATTTCCTTCACACGATCAATTTGTTAGTTTTTCTTCGTACATATTTTTTGCAGGGTTCTAGTTCAGTGGCTAGATTTTTCAACCCAACAGTTGAATAAATACCGTTCAAACACCGCAAGTCACCTTTCAATGGCGAGAACATGGAACTGCATAATTAGAATGACTGAGCTTGCGCAACTGCGGCACCGGTAGGGCTCCGGATGATGTTACTGCTCTGTTCCCCAACCACCATGTCTTTGCGACGTCTCCAACCAATCCTCAAGCTTCATGAATTGGCTCATATGGGTGGCTGACCGAGGAGCATAGCAAATAGGTGCAACTACAAAACAATACCCATGGAATGGTCAATCATATGGTGTTGGTTCGTAGTTGCACCTCTTTGCTACGCGCATCGGCCAACCACTTAGACGAGTCGGTTCATGAAGTTTGAGGATACTTTGGAGTGCGATGTCAAGCCATACAGAACGGACAAGTGACATCAGTCGAAGCCGTTACTGTGTCGCAGTTTCCCATGCTCTCTGATGCTGTAAACAATTCCATGTTCTCTTGTTGAAACGCGACTTCAACGGTGTTGGACTGGTAATTATGAAGTGTTGGGTTCGTTGTGCTAGTCACTATCTTTAACGAAGCCTGCATATTGAATTTCAGGTTAGTTTTCCCTCATATTAGCAACATAACCAACATCTCCAACCAATCCTCAAGCTTCATGAATTGGCTCATATGGGTGGCTGACCGAGGAGCATAGAAAATAGGTGCAACTACAAAACAATACCCATGGAATGGTCAATCATATGGTGTTGGTTCGTAGTTTCACCTCTTTGCTACGCGCATCGGCCAGCCACTTAGACGAGCCGGTTCATGAAGTTTGAGGATACTTCGGAGTGCGATGTCAACCCATACAGAACGGACAAGTGACATCAGTCGAAGCCGTTACAGTGTCGCAGTTTCCCATGCTCTCTGATGCTATAAACAATTCCATGTTCTCTTGTAGAAACGCGACTTCAATGGTGTTGGACTGGTAATTATCAAGTGTTGGGTTCGTTGTGCTAGTCTCTATCTTTAACGAAGCCTTCATATTGAATTTCATGTTAGTTTGCCCTCATATTAGCAACATAACCAACATCTCAGAATCAATCTTATCGCTGTTAAATTCTAGTTTGTTTGTCGTCTACAAAATCAACTTCGTTTCTTTGACTTGTTTGGAAATTGCTGTCGTAAAATAACTTCTTTTGCTTTCAGGTAGAACTCCATTAACATAACCAAATACAATGATAGTCAACTTAATACAATAGAGATAAACATCTTCATCTTCTAAGATCTTGATCTACCATGATCTACTCCCTAATCTGCTCTTGAAATTCTATGAAACCTGACATGTACAATAAAAGAAACCATAGTACTAACAAATTACCTACCACACTTAGTAGCTCACATGGTATCATAGTTAGTGACTTAGCCTAACCACAACTAGAAGATTAAATACACAAAGTACAGAGACTGCCTTAAACCATAGTCTTGACTCAAAAGTTGTTGGAATTCTTCAAAGATGCATGCTTAATCTTGAGCCCTTTCTTCTTCGTGTTGCTTCAGCTGAGGTGCAGCTGCTAGGTGTTATTGTGAACGTTTTGTCGCAGCACGCGAATGTGAAACCGGAGCGCGCGTATTCGAAGCAATTTTGTCGCGCTTAGGGATACATGGATAAAGCTAGCTACAGAAAAATGAGATGTTTTATTTTGCAACTTGCAGATAGCTAGATCAAAAACCGCAGAGTATAGATTTCGGTAGACTGAAAATGTAAATTTGGGGTAAAATTTTGGCAAGGTAAACTTGGGTAATAAGTGTGCCTTAAACGGACGTTTTTTTGGACACACACACACACACACATATGTATATTTGAAATGTGTTTTGTGTATTTTTTTCAAGTTCACTTCATTGGTAATGTTTGTTGTGTTGGTTGTGCCTGAAAACATAAGGCTGCAGGTGTATATGTGTTGGTTTGTGCCTGAAAATAAGCTACATGTTAAAATCCAGTTATGAACTGGACAAGTTGCAAGGTCAAGCTCAAATACAGTGAGAATACCTTCTTGCTGTTTTAGTTAACAACAAAAACGACAAAAGTTTAATATGTTGCCGTAAGAAGATACAATCAAATAGGGCAAGACAACATGTTAATATGGCTTTGGTTTTGCCGTAATACATAGGCTCATAAACAGCAAGAGTTTGTCTCGCCGTATTTGATGTAAACAAAAACCGCAAACCTAAATGCTTTAACGGCAAATTTTTTTTAGCCATATATGGCTCTTGAAACACTGCGAGATTAGGTATTTTTGCAGTATATATTTTGCAATAAACGGCGAGGTTCTCGCAGTTTTTGATGATTAAATACGGCGATGGTTTTTCTTGCCGCATAGCATAAACGTTAAAATACCTCGTGACCGACTCGAATTTCGCCGTTTATGCCTTAAGCGGCGAAAAACCCCTCATAAACTCTTATAATCTCGCCGTTTTTCGGTCCGTTTACAGTAGGGCAGGGAGAGTATGGAGGATGAAGATAATAGAGAGGCAGTGAAAATGAACCAAAATGCTACTGGTTTATTGGAAAAGAAGCTTATATACAAAGGTTTGTCAACAGTTCTATTGACAGCAGTTGGATTAGAGGATATGGTTTACAAAAGAGTAAATTGTATATTCTTCCTTAATCTATGAAGAGCTTCCCATGGAAGTCTTTTACAGTTAGTACTAAGTAGAGCTTTCAGGGAAGGTTACCGAGAATAACACATTTGTCCCTAGACTGTGACAATGAAGAGTTAGCCTTGATGTATGCGACAACATCAATATAGTCCTTGTTCAATATTAAGAGGTCTTAAACGTCGAGCTACAAATATATACATTTTAACAACCATGTTAGGTTTCTTGCACTTCTTCAGCAGCCATGTTAAGTTCTGATTTTACAACAGATTTCACTAGGGTAAAAGACATTTTCCACCCTTCGATTATGGAGAAAAGACATTTTGTCTCTTGATTTATGGAAAAAGACACTTTGCACTCTTGTCAGAGTTAAAAATTAACGGTGAACTGACACAGTGATGAAAAGACAAAAATACCCATGACATCTACGAAATTACCACACTATAAATCCCCTTTCCTTCCGCTTTCCCACATTTCCTAACCCTATTTCTTCCTCTCTCTCTCTTCTATCAGAACTTCTTCCCCTTCTCCTTTCACGGCACAACAACAACAACAGATCCCACCTTCTTTGTTTCGGCTACTGAACCTCCAACACCAACAACCCCATCAGAGACATCTCACTCACCTCCATCCCTCTGGCTTTCTATCCTCGTCGGACCACCAGGACCCACCCGAATGCACCGGAGGCACCGCCGGCAGCGACCCAGGCCGTGACTTGGTGTCGGCGATTTCAACGGCGCTGCCGAGGGTTTTGGGTGAGTTTGGTTCTAACGCCGGAGCCGAGCTCAAGGCGACATCGATCTGGTAAGTTCTCTCTCCCTCCCTTTCTCTCCATCTTCCCCTCTCTCAGATGCGGTCTTCTATTGTAGGAGAAGACGACAACAGGCTCTTCCATTTGTGGCTGCAAGGTACTCCGATTGTAAACAGAGTTGGGTTCGTTCTGGTTTCTGAAAACCATGTTATTCTGTAACATATGGTTCCATTGTAGGCATTTCACTACTTAGTCCCCATTCCAATCCTCTTCAGAGAAGACACCCAAATCAATCAATTGAAAATATTGAACTGAAACCAATCAATATAAATTTCAATGTTGTTGTTGTTGTTGTTGTTGTTGTTGTTGTTGTTGTTGTTGTTGTTGTTGTTGTTGTTGTTGTTGTTGTTGTTGTTGTTGTTGTTGTTGTTGTTGTTTTTGTTGTTGTTGTTGTTGTTGTTGTTGTTGTTGTTGTTGTTGTTGTTGTTGTTGTTGTTGTTGTTGTTGTTGTTGTTGTTGTTGTTGTTGTTGTTGTTGTTGTTGTTTTTGTTGTTGTTGTTGTTGTTGTTGTTGTTGGTGGTGGTGGTGGTGGTGGTGGTGGTGTTGGGGATAACGAACCAGATCCAGATGGGTTGATCAGTTTTTTCTGGGTTTGTTTCTGATTGTTCAATTGGGAACTAGAAACTCAGAAAGGATAGTTATGTATGCACTATATTGGCATTGTTTACTGTAATTGTTGGTATCTTCTGAGACTTGAAACTGTGATTCACTTGTCTATAGTTTTGGGTTCCATCTTCACTCTATAGGGGTCATTTTATATTAAATGAATAGCAAATAATGCTAGATGAAGATGTTTCCCCCCCTTTAGTTGTTCATGTCTTGGTTCTAATCTATTTGCCATGGAATTTGATCCATGTAGCCGAATCCGAAGAATAAAGGAGATAATAGTGTTTCTTTTTCAGATTGGTGTTGGTGTTGGTGTTGGTGGTAGTGGAGGTGGTTCTCAAGAACACCAAGAACATCAAGAATTCAATAACAAACAAAGAAAGGGGAGTTATTTGTCCACAATTTGTAAGGATAAAATTGTCATAAAAAATCAGTTTGCACCCCTCCACTAACGGATTGTCATAAAAAATGTCTTTTACCCATTTCTCTAACACTATGTTTGGATTACATGATTTGGTGAGAAAGGAAAAGAATTTGTGAGAGAAGGTTTTCTCATTTTTGTTTGGTTTACTTTTTAAGTGAGAATTCATGAGAATTCGTGAGAAAGAATGAGAAAAGAAATCTCACATAATTCAATTTTTCTTTCTCACCAAAAGTGATGAGATTTTGTGAGAAAGGAAACTAGACGAGTGTCAATATATTTTTTTTTGAGGAAAAGGATTGATTTTATATAGAAATTCAATCAACTGGTACAAAATGGTCAAGTTTCATCATATCTCTTAGCCATTCCGGCTCTGTTTCCCAGAAAGCTAACCCACGCGTGTTGTGGCCAGCTTTTGCCACGTGGTCGGCTACTGCATTCATATTGCGGAACGACTTCAACCTTTAAAGACTCCATTTCTCGAAGCTTCATCTTCATTGACTCGAGAACATCACCGGCATCTGAGAGATCCATCCATGTCTCCCCGTTTCTCGCTCTAGAAATGCATCTGGAGACAGTTGTAGAGTCACCTTCAAGAATTAGTCGCCGGAAGCCCTTATCGACGACCTTCTCTAGTCCCAATTTCCCTGCACGCATCTCTGCTTCTCTTGCATTCTCACACCTCCGGTGAAACATTGAGCCTGCACCAATAAAATGGCCATGGTGGTCTCTGATAACAAACCCAGAACTTCCCGTCTTGGTGGTTGGAATCCAAGACCCATCGTAGTTGATTTTGACGAAATTTTCAGGTGGAGGTCTCCACTTCTGGATTTTCTCCGATGACGCTTCAGGTGCCTCTCTCTTTTCTTCTTTGAAAACATCTCTTAATTCCTCATAGTGAGCAATAATCTCTCTGGGTAGATTTTTTAGATCTGGTTGACCTCCTTTAAAAATTGCTTTGTTTCTTTGAAGCCAAATTGCCCATAGGGCTAAATCATTTGTCGTTCCTGTGTGCTATTTTCAAACTGTGCTTGGATCCAATCTGGGTACTTTGAGTTGCCCAACTTGTCTATAAAATCTGCATCGAAGAGTTTCTCCCAAACAGCTTTCGTAGATTTACACAATTGGAAGATGTGTCTGCTTGAATCTTCATACTTGTGACAGAAGGGACAACACCTTTTAACTTGTATCCCTCTCCTTTGCAGGTTCTTCGATGTTGCCAAGCTATCCCAACTAGACCTCCAAACGAAGTGTTTGATTTTTGACGGTAGCTTTGTTTTCCAGATCTTTGCAATTGGGACTTGCTTCTTCTCTGATGAACCAATCTTTGTGGTAAGCTCTCCCTCTTTTGCTATTTTATACCCAGATTTGACTTTGTATACTCCATCTTCCTCGAAATGCCATATTAGTTTATCTCTGCAACTTTCTTCAGGGAGCTGTATGTCTGTGATCTCAGTAACATCCCATGGCTTTACTGTTTGCTTGATTTTCTCCACATCCCAGTCTTGTCTTCCCTGGATAATCAACTCACTGACCCGAACGTTTGCCATTTCAGGGGACTTAGAGATCAGAGAGAAGTTTGGCTGTCCCGGAATCCATCTATCGCACACTCTGACGGACTTGCCGTTTCTGGTTTTCTACCGAAGGCCGCTGTTCAGAACTTTCCTTCCCTCTAAAATGCTGCGCCACGCAAACGACGGATTGTTTCCCAGTTTGGCTTCTACAAAATTCTCATTGCTGAAATACTTTGCTCGTAATACTCTAGCTAGGATTGAGTTGGGCTGTTGTAGAATTCTCCATCCCTGCTTCACTAGCATAGCACGGTTGAAAGTCTTGAAATCTCGAAAAGCTAAGCCTCCTTCCCTTTTGTTTTTTTTGCATTTTTTCCCATCCTATCCATGCTATACCACGGTCTTGTCCAGTTTTACTCCACTAGAATTGTCCCACCAATTTCTCCATTCTTTCGCAGATTCCATCTGGGAGGAGGAAACAAGACATCGCATAGGTAGGGATTGCCTCTGCAATTGCCTTAATGAGAATTTCTTTGCCTCCATGGGTAAGGGTTCTTTCTTTCCATCCCTTAAGTACGCTGCTCAACTTTTCCAACAGGCTATTAAAAGATATTGATTTGTTTCTCCCCATTGTTGTAGGGAGTCTCAAATTTATCGTATTTTGCTACTCCCACCATACCACATTGATACACATTATGCAACGATACAGTGCCGCATCAGGACAACAAATAAACATAAAAAAGTCAGCTATCGTGTTCTCATCGAATGTCACAGCAGCTTCGAAGAGTGTCAATATTTTTGTTGTGACATAATTAGCCATAAAAAAAATAAAACATTGCCTTATCATAATATTAATGAAGGTTATTTGGGTAATATCCTTAAAATAATTTCTTTTCCTTTCCATTAATATGCTAACCAAACAAGGGAAGTGAGTAAGTACAACATTTTCTTGTCATTTCTCAGCTAAGTAATCCAAACAAGTATGTGAGAAATCTAAATTATTTTTTTTATCATTTCTTTTCTCACATAAATTAAAGTTTCTCTTCATTTCTATTCTCACATGATTCCCAAACATAGTGTAAGGTTGGAGTTTAAATAGTTCCTTTGATAGGCACTGCATTGATTTGACGGTAACCAAAATTTTGATGATAGATGGAAATCACTTTCTAACCGTGAACATATAGAGCAAAATATGCTAACCAAACAAGGGAAGTGAGTAAGTACAAAATTTTGATGATAGATGGAAATCACTTTCTACTCTGTCCCAGCTCTTGCCCATCATTGGGAATATTTGACTCGTATATGGGTCACTTTGACCGGGTGAGTTCGATAGCAAAATAATGCGATTTTTCGATAATTTTTTCACGGTGTTATAGAGCAACTTATACTCTACAACACCATGAAAAAATTATCAAAAAATTAATTTATTTTGCTATCCAAATCACCGAGTCAAAGTGACCCAGTGAATAGTGGTAAAAGTCAAAATGATGGGGAAGAGCTGAGACAGAGGTAGTAAGCCACATTCGAAACAACGAATATTAGAATCGATGTCACTTTCAATTACAGATCATTCTTTCTCGTACAACAACACTAGCCCTTTCCAAAAGATGGAACGCACAAGAGGAAATCGCTTAAGTGAACTTTCTGAAGTTAGTGGTGTCAGGAGGTTTGACACTGTTGGTGGTGTCAGTAATTCCTTTATAAGCGACCGTGCGTTTATACTATGATGATGATTACAAGCTGCGAAAATCTCCACCTAAACAATTGGTAAAAGATAATGGGATGGTGCTCTTAAAAGTTGGGACAAGAGTTATTTGACATCAAAAGAACATTCCACCTCAAATCCATCAAGAATATCTGTAAAGTAACAATTGGGACATGTATCGAGCATTCAGTGGTAAATACATGATTTTTTTAGGTAAAGAACTTTACCTAACAATGTTTAACAATGGTCTTGGTTTAGTGGCAGGAAATTGAAACTAGGGTGCATATGTATCCATGTATACGTCAATCCGCACCGATTTACAAACCGGTCCGATCCTTGACCGATTGTGTCCGATCCGTTCCGATCCGTGACGGATCGTATTAAGATTGAAAAATATGAATCCATCAAACTCGACACAATCCGTCAATCCATTTGTACTTGTAATTATGTTGTTTAATACTTTCATCTATATGATTTATTCAAATATTAAGTTCTACCAAGTACTATGATTGTATAGCATTGCTGCGTTGAATAATTTTGATATACGGAAAGTAATTTTCTAAATTGACTAAAAATATACTCAATGATAACTGTATATATTAGTGCTTAATGCATTAGTTGAACATATTTGAAATATTTTGAGTTATTTGAGATCCGCAGATTTATAATATGACCCAATTCGCACAATCGGACTACAATTTTTCCAATGTGTGAACCGTTGATCGGATTTAACTCAACATCAATCCTGACCGATCCGATCTGTATGCACCACTAGTTGGAGCACAATTTATTTATGTAAATTTGTTAAGAGTATTAGTGACGATTGTTTTTTTCATAGTATTTGCTGAGAATACTATAATTTTACCTTAAAACCAATTGGCGATTATGAGATTGCATAAATAATTTCAAACAAAACATAACATAAATATCTTACTAGACAAAGGCGTTTGGGAGAGATAGATCATTAAATTTTTGGTTGACAGGGAGAAAAATACACAAAATTTCAACCACTCATTCGATAATGTATCTAATTGTCATGTCAAACCACCTCACGAACGAAGAACGAATAAAGAAGAACACGAGTATTTTACGTGGTTCGTTAGCAAAATATTTGCTAACTACCTCCACGGCGGAAAAGCACCCTTTATTCACTTAAGAGGAACAAGACTACAAGAATGTTTTTGCATACCTAATAATGTGACTACTAGGTTCTTTATATAGTGCTAGGAAATCCCTAAAGTTTCCCAATCCGATTTGGAAACAAACTTGGTTCCTAACTAATCCTCCACCGCCTTTGACTTCCAATGTTTCCTAATCGAAGTTGGAAACAAAGATTTTGGCCGCTTTTGACCAATTCAAGGCACCAACTCAACAAATCTCCACCTTGACTTGAATTGTCTGGTCAACGGCAGCTGCTCCTCTTCTCGCAAATAAAGCTACATCTTCTCCGCACCCGATCGTCTCTCGTCATAGAGACTCACTGGACCCACCGGGTCCGACATGGCCCCTAAGGGCCTCACTGGCTCAAGATGTTGAGCAATTTTCAGACAGTGTTGGAACTTGCTCTCAGGAACCGGCTTGGTGAACATATCCGCGGGGTTGTCAGCAGTCCCCACCTTCATCACCTTGATCCTGCTTTCACTTCTCAGAAAATGATACCTGACGTCGATATGCTTGGTCCTTTCATGATGAACCTGGTCCTTAGTCAAGCAAATCGCACTCAAGCTATCACAGTAGACTATCGCCTGATCTTGAAGTAGCCCTAGATCATTGACCATTCCCTTAAGCCAAATTGCCTCCTTTGCTGCTTCCGTTAGAGCCATATACTCCACCTCCGTGGTGGACAAAGTCACCGTCGGCTGTAGCGTCGCCTTCCAACTCACAACAGATGCTCCCAAAGCAAATACTTAGTCTGTCATTGATCTTCTACTATCAATATCCCCTGCATAGTCTGCATCCGAGAAACCAGCTACCAAGATGCTTTCACTAGCCCCATAACATAGGCCAATGTCTGACGTACCCTTAAGGTACCTGAATATGTGCTTCACCGCCTGCCAATGGTCCCTACCCGGATGAACCATAAAACGACTAACCACACTAACAGCGAATGCTATGTCCGGTCGAGTGCAGACCATAGCATACATGAGACTTCCAACTGCGCTAGCATATGGAACCTTGGACATGTACTCCTTCTCCTCCTCGGTCTGAACGGTGTACATTCCTAGCTTGCTATTAGTTTCCATAGGAGTATATATAGCTTTAGCTGATAACATCCTGAATCTTGCCAAGACCTTCTTGATGTATCCCTGCTGTGACAAGAAAAGCTTCTTCTTCTTCCTGTCTCTATAGATCTCAACTTCTAATATCTTCCGAGAAGCTCCCAGATCCTTCATCTCAAATTCCGCGCTAAGGAACCTCTTCAGTTCTCTGATGTCCTTGATATCCCGAGTCGCAATCAGAATATCATCCACATACACTAGGTAAATACGTGATCCACCATGCAACTCATTGTGGTACACGCAGCAATCATACTCGCACTTGTGGTAACCAATCTTCAACATGAAGCTGTCAAACCTCTTGTACCATTGCTTCGGTGACTGCTTAAGTCCGTAGAGAGATCTCTTCAGCTTGCACACGTAGTTCTCTCTTCCGGGAACATGGAACCCTTCCGGTTGGCTCATGTATATCTCCTCTTCCAACTCTCCATGTAGAAAAGCTGTTTTGACATCCAATTGATCAAGCTCTAGGTCGTTGTGTGCCACCATTGCTAGTATCACCCGGATAGAAGTATGTCTGACCACCGGTGAGAAGATCTCGTTGTAGTCAACTCCCTCTTTTTGACTGAACCCTCTTGAAACTAGCCTTGCCTTATACTTGATGCCCTCTCCAGATGTAGTTCCTTCCTTTCTTTTGAAAACTCACTTGCAACTGACTATCTTCCTTCCAGCTGGCAATTTAACAAGCTCCCAAGTCGAGTTCTTTAAAAGAGACTCCATCTCTTCTCCCATCGCGGCAATCCATTGTGCTGACTCAGAACTAGATATAGCGGCCTTGTAGGAGGATGGCTCGTCCTCTACCTCTTCTGCTACCTGTAATGCATATCCCACCATACCATCATCGTTGTATCTCGCCGGAGGCTTTATGACCCTCCATGGTCTTCCTTCAGCATTACTTTGATGAGCTGGTTCCTCTGGTGTAGACACATCCTCACTATCTGATTCTTCTACTTCTTCCTCTTCTGCTTCTGGCAGCGGTGTAGGGATTTCGGAATCCTTACGATCAGTAGGATCCGACTCTCCCTCCACCTTCTTCTTTGCACCTCCAAGCTCCACCTCCACGGAGTTCTTCAACATATGAGTCTCATCAAAGACTACACTTCTGCTAAGTATAATCTTGGTGTCTGCCCATATCTTGTATCCCTTCACACCTGTTCCGAAACCCATGAATACTCCCTTCTTAGCTCTTGGTTCTAGTTTGCCATCATCAACGTGGTAATAGGCAACACAACCAAAAACTCTCAAATCCGAGTAATCCACTGCATTACTGGACCAGACTTCCATAGGAATCTTGCATCCTATACCTGTGTGCAGGCTCCGATTTATGAGATAGCATGCCATGGAAACTGCCTCTCCCCAGAAACCTCTAGAAAGACTTGCATTCGAAAGCATACACCTTGCTTTTTCTAAAAGTGTCTGATTCATTCTCTCGGCTACACCGTTCTGCTGCGGTGTGTGCCGAACAGTGCGATGGCGTGCTATTCCCTGATCCTTGCAGAATCCATCAAAATCTAATGAACAGAACTCTAAGCCGTTGTCCGTGCGCAGCCTCTTCACCTTCTTTCCCACCTGATTCTCTACTAGTGTCTTCCACTCCTTGAATCTTGCGAAGGCTTCACTCTTGTGATTCATCACGAATATCCAAGTCATCCTGGAGTAGTCTTCTATGATGCCTAGGAAATACCTGTACTTTCCAATCGCCTCGACTCGAGATGGACCCCAGCAATCCGAATGGATATAATCAAGAGTACCTTTCGTTCTATGAACCACCTTAGGGAACTTGCTACGCTGTAGCTTCCCATACACGCAGTGCTCACAAAACCCTAGGCTCTTGGGCGCATGCCCGGTGAGATAGCCTTTCTTGTGAAGTTCATGCATTCCACGTTCACTCATATGACCGAGCCTCATATCCCACAGCTTAGTTAGATCAGCTTCCTTAATCTCGGCTGAGACAACTCCAGCAGAACCTGTGATCGTCGAACCTTGAAACATGTACAAAGTCCCACTCTTGACTCCCCTGAGAATCACCTTAGAACCCTTGTAGACTTGTAGATCTCCACCTTCACCTTTGAAACTGTATCCCTTGCTGTCGAGTAGACTCAATGAGATCAGATTCTTCTTAATATGTGGTACATGCCTGACTTGCTCTAAAGTACATAACTTCCCTTCATTCGTCTTCAATCTAACTGAGCCGCTCCCAATCACCTTACAGACGGCTCCGTTTTCCATGTAGACAGACCCTCCATCCGTTTGGTCGTACGTCGAGAATAGCTCCCTGTTAGAGAAAATATGATAGGAAGCTCCGGAATCAAGGACCCACGCATCTTGAGAGTGCGTGACAACATCCGCCATTAGAACGTAATCATACTCGGACGAGTTACCTTGTTCTGCTACGGCTGCGGATCCATTCTGCCTCTGTTGACCTCGTTTCGGGCAATCTCTCTTCCAGTGCCCCTTTTCCTTGCAAAAGGCACAAACATCCTTGGGTAACTTAGAACCTGAGAACTGCTTCTTCTTGTTCTTCTTAACCTTCTTGCTTCCTCCCGTTGCCATCAGTTCGGAAGCATGGTCCTCTGTACTTATGTCTGCACCCTTATGGCGCAGTTCCCTAGCATGGAGCGCCGATCTGACCTCCTCCAGGGATAAGTCGTCCTTGTTCACTATGAACGACTTAACGAAGTTCTCGTATGATGGAGGTAACGAGATCAATAACAAGAGTGCGGCATCCTCATCATCCACCTTCTCGCCAATATTACGCAAATCTAACATAATTGTGTTCAATTGATCAAGATGGTCCTTGAGAGCCGTACCTTCGAGCATCCGCAGGGTGAAGAGCCCTTTAGCATCAACTTGCCAGTGAGAATCTTCGTAATGTAGAGACTCTCCAACTTGAGCCAGAGCTTCGCTGCTTCCTTCTGATCTGCGATCTCGATGATCGCGTCATCCGATAAGCACATCATAATCGTTGCATGTGTCTTCTCCTCCATCGCCTTGAACTCCGCTGATGCAACATTCATGCCTCCCTTGTCCGCGGTCAAAGGTGCCCACAAGCCTTGCGATTTGAGCAAAGCCTCCATCTTTATCTTCCACAGACTGAAGCTGTTCCCTCCTGTGAACCTGTCGATCTTCAACATCGATCCGGACATCGTTCGTGGTGGATCTTGAACTCTAGTCGCGTGCTCCACCTAGATCGCTAAATCCTAGCTTTTATTTCACCAAGTTGTGAAACCCTAGCTTTGCTCCGCCTTGATCTTGATCTTGAAACACCGCCAAACCCGAGCTCTGATACCAGTTTGTTATGTCAAACCACCTCACGAACGAAGAACGAATAAAGAAGAACACGATTATTTTACGTGGTTCGCTAGCAAAATATTTGCTAACTACCTCCACGGCGGAAAAGCACCCTTTATTCACTTAAGAGGAGAAAGACTACAAGAATGTTTTTGCATACCTAATAATGTGACTACTAGGTTCTTTATATAGTGCTAGGAAATCTCTAAAGTTTCCAAATCCGATTTGGAAACAAACTTGTTTCCTAACTAATCCTCCACCGCCTTTGACTTCCAATGTTTCATAATCAAAGTTGGAAACAAAGAGTTTGGCCGCCTTTGACCAATACAGGGCACCAACTCAACACTAATAATCTCTCCCATCCAGACTAGGCTAAAGACTTAAGAAACAGAGGAAGCGAATGCTAAATAAGTAGCCATTTAGTCTAATAGTCCAATAGAGATAATTATTTTGTACTTCCCTTGTTCCATCTCTTTCCCTTCATTTTGACTTTCGGACGGGCTCACATTGACCTGACAAACAACATGAAAAAGTCATCAGATTATTGCGTCATTTTGCCATCCAAATTACAGAATCAATTTACCCTAAAAAAATTACTGGACCAAAGTGATCCAATAAATAGTGATAAAAGTCAAAAGGAATGGAAAGAGATGAAACGGATGAAGTACGTAGTTCATAAACATCTCAAGTTTGAGCGAATGAGTAAGGAAGAAATTGGTTTAGCCCGAGTACGAACACGAGTTCAGGGCTTGTACCCAATTCGATTGAGTATACAGGTGGTACATGACGCAAGTCATGCAACAACGAAACTTATACTCCCTCTATCCCATATTAAGGGTTCGCTTTTATCTTGAAATGTCACAAAATAACTGCTTTTTTTTTTTTTTTTTTTAACTTTTTAAGTTGAAAGTGAATACATTGACAATAATGCTCAGTAAAAAACAAGTATAGTAGTGTTGAGAATAGAAAAGTGAAGACAATTACAGTAAAACCTATACAAAATTAATACTCGATAAATTAATAACTTCGATAAAATTAATAATTTGTCCGGTCCCAACTTGGGACCAGTGTAAAATTGGACCCCAATCGATAAAATAATAAGACAATATTTTTTTTGAAATCCCAATGTACATATATTGGTCCCAACCAAACTATATATTAATAATTACTAACAAAAATTTAAATTCTAAGATTTTCTAGTAAAAAATGAATCTATAGTCACTTTTTTTTTCTTGAACTTCAAATCTATACCGATTTCATCTTTAAATATCGTCATTTCACTTTCTCCATGCCCGGGTACTTGGTTGGTTTACAATGCTTGGAAGACCCACATTTGTCAAAGTCAGTTGATAGAATCTCTGGTGATTGCTTGAGAGTGTTTGATATTGTTCCTTGACTAACTTTCAAATTGAAAGTTTGTCAACCCACTTCACCAAATCTTGTTGAGTGCATCCTTGGTGATATCTCTTATACTCGCATAACCATTTTCTTTGTTGATTGGTCATGGTTGATTTTTGAACACCTTGTATTTTAGGAGTCATAGTTGATAGTTGATGTGATTTTCAAGTTTTTCAATGAACATTTTTATCGTGATTAATTTGTAACGATGTTTAATGTATTGAGTTGGTACCATGGACCAACTTTTTGGTATCATGAACTAACTTTTTTACTTATTAAAAAACAATGAATTGGACAAATTCAATTAATTTGTAAATGTATATTCATATAATGTGCCTTGGAACTTGTTTTTGTAATTTAGTTTTCATCACTAACTAATATACATATGTAACTAGTACATTGGACTTAAACATTTAAGGCCATACAAAAACTCTTTAAATTAATAAATTATTAATTTATCGATATAATAATATATCACTAAATTAATAAAATATCCCGGCCCCAACATTATTAATTTATAGAGGTTTTACTGTATGTCAAACTTTTCAAAAAAAAAAGACAATTATGTCAATGTAATTACAAAACTAAATCAAGCGTGCAATTAATTCATTTCTTTAAAAAATTTGTAAAAAGTGACACTTAGTATGAAACTGATGGAATATACTTAGTGAGCGGTCCCTTAAATAAGAATATTTAGTGCTATGGTGGGAAATGTCAAACATCAAAGTGTACGGATGGTACCCCGATCGGTCAAGTGACCAACCCATAAATTGTACCCAAACACCACCAAGAATTCATTAAAAGTTCAGAGAGAAAGAGAGAGAGAGATGGAAGTTGAAGAAGGAGGAGGAGGAGGAGGAGGAGGGTCGTCTTCCAGGCCAGCCATAGGGTTCCCTCTAGGTCTTGCTCTTTTGTTGCTAACGTTCCTCTGCATCAGTGCTGTCTTCTGTTGTTGCTATCACTGGGACGAACTCCTAGTTCTGCTCTCCCTTCATCCTTCTTCTTCCTCTACAAGTTACCAAATCTCTCAGTCACAACAACTTCATTATTTTCACCAGCAAGAGCAACACAGTGAGGATCAGAACACGAGCTTGACGGTGTTGATGCCTGGAGACGTGCTTCCCAAGTTTGTCGCCCTGCCCAGTCCACGGAAATCCAACCAAATTCTCACCTGATTACAACGTCTATAACACAACTTCTATTGCATCCTTGGTTTAGCAGGTTTTTTGTTCCCTCTTATTTTTGATTTAGTTTTTGTTGTCCTCTTTTACTAGAGAAAATTTCAAACAAAAAAAAAAAAATACAAAAATTTGTTAGCGATCAAAGTTTGTTAGAGACCAGTGGTGACAAGTTTAATAGCCTGTTTGCATCTTCTAAAACGTTGTAAGCTAGCGTTCACTATCATATTAAACAGCAAATTAACGTATCTTTCAACACTTCCGCTTCGTAAGTTGATTTAGGCCTCGGGCCGGTAGGATCCGGTGTTCTATAAATGTGATTCTTTTTAAGATAATTATGGTTAAATTAATTTTCTACCTTCTTTATAAAAAGAGGCACAAGAAGATTGTAGATCAACACCCCTTTTATCTAAATTTCCCTCCAAATTTGGACTAATATTACTGCACTAGTGTATAAGGTACATGTTGAATTGAATTAATTAACATGTATTAGATACTAAATTTCGCTGATAATATAGTAAGGAACTTTTGCAATTTGTTTCTGGTAGATAAATGTATTTGCATCACTTTATTTATTTATTGGGCCTTGCCGATACCAATTTTCATAGAAGGCCTGGTCAATGCTTGCTAAAGCTTCACATCTATTGGTTCTCTCGATTGGGCTGGAATGAAATTGATTGTAGGCCCTCAATGTAGGCCTAATTTGTGACCAACTAGGGTAAAAGACACTTTCATTCCCTCTAGTTTCATTGAAGGACACTTTCACCCATTCCAGTATGAGAAAGGACACATTCACCCCTTCAGTGTGCTGAACATCAAAACATTGACACCCTATATTGTTACACCATTAGTGAGGAATTTGAAACTGGCAGTAAAAATAAACTTTGGACAAATTTGCCCTCATGTTATGAAAATTACAAGGATCATCCAATGGCATAATAGAGGGGGTAAAAGTGTCGTTCAATGAAACTAGAGGGGGTGAAATGTATTTTACCCAAATAAGTAAGCCTTGGGTTCGGGGCCAATCTAAACCTAGCCCATAGCATTAGTCCATTAGTTTCATTATCCAACACACATCAAAAACAAAAAATCAACTTAGTTGGTTCATTTGTCAAAAGATAAGAAAATAAAGAAAAATGCAAAAATAAAAGTTTCATTTCAGTGTTCTTTTATTGGAAGAAGGTTGTGGGAAATAAAATGATTTCTTTTCTTGTATATTAAGACAGTGAATGAAGGTGAAGAAGCGACAAAATCTTTGATTGAAAGTTGGAATGAAAAAAAAAAAAAACAAAAAACAAATTGCATGTTTATACACAGATGAGGATAAAATCGAAAATGAGAAAAAGAAAAAAAAATAATTAATTGGATGATAACTTGTCGCGACGCAACACCATTAGCTGACTCATCAAACCAATTGTTAAACGCAATTAACGTTAACTAAACTCTCACGTAACTAGATTAAACAACACCATTAATTATTATCAAAACGGTGCCGTTTACTTAATATTTGAATGTACACCTTCCTCCCCCTCTCCTTTAAATATTTTTTTGAGAGTTGTTCCGATTATTTTTTTGGATTCGAAAGTTTATTATTTTTATAGTTTGTCAACTAACTTTAGATTCTAAAAATGAAAGAATCGCCAATTTTACTAGCAAAGCTATAGCCGTGTCTTTGTTTGGGTTATGACGATTCATTTCAAAAGGAGATTTTGACTTCAATTAAAGGTTGCGGAAATATAGTTTTCACGTATACTGTAATAGCGGTCTATACGTGATTATATGCTAATACGTTGATTGTTAAGTTATTATCCGTTATTCGCATGATGTGTAAAGTATGATTATAATGTGATCCATGATCCATGCTATTGTTTGATAACGTGTTACAGTTTAATTGATTATAATATTTATACGCCAGTGGTTAGGTGGTACGTACTTGACTTTTTTCTCACCATAAAATATCTACAGGTACCGAACTGGGTTGATTGAAGACTATAGACGGATTTATAGTGTTTTTCAATTAATTGTAATATTTGTTAGGATTATTTTATCTGAGATTTGTAAACGATTATTGATTAAATGAATATGAGAATGATGTTTTATTGAAATTGAAAAGAGTTTTGTATTTTCTAAGCTTCCGATATTTTTATCGAAAAGCGATACGGTTCCTATATCCTTCGCGACCGAAAAATAATATGTTTTACTCTGCTAAATTCTTAATGAACGTAAAGCGAAAAAAAATCGGGTAATGACAAATAAAGTGAGAATACCACCTAGAGGGGACTCAAAAATAATAGGAGCAAGACAAGCATATACTAGTCTAGGCTTTTCCACCATGCTCTGAGATATGTAGGGTGATGAAAAGTTCTTGTACACCTTAGTGGTGCTGGAGAAGTCTCAAGTGCAGAAAGAAACACACCATCAGGCATGGTAGAAGAGGACAATTTAGCATCACACCCATAGTTAGGAGTTCCTTCTGAATCACCAGATAGAGGTAATATAAAATCATCTCTAAAAATAGGGAGAGAATAGGGGGCATAGCAGCAAAGGGAAATAATTTTCATGAAATATAAAATTTCTAGAAACTAAGAAAATGTATTCCCTGATGTTGTAGAGAATATACCCCTTCATACCAAACACATACCTAGAAACACACAAGGTGTTGCTCTAGGTTCAAACTTAGTTATACCTTGCAAGAGAGTGCAACTGTAACACAAGCATCCAGAAACTCTGAGAGAGGCATAATTTGGACATTGATTATGAAAGCACTCATATGATGTCTTATTTTGGAAAACTAGTGTAGGGATCATGTTAATAAGAAAAGTAGCTATCAACACGTTGTCTCCCCAAAACTTGTTTGGCAATGATCACTGAAACATAAAAGCCCTTGTCACATTAAGCAAGTGTTGATGTTTCCTTTAAATTATAGAATTTCGCTCATGTGCCTCAATGGATCTCAATTGGGGTATGATACCATTTTCCAACTTAAAATACACTAATTCAAATTCTTTTGCATTGTCACTCCCAATCTTCTTGGTTTGAAACTCTGTTTCAACCATGTTATAAAACTGTGGTAGACGCATTTTTGCTTCTAACTTGTGAATAAAAAGATATACCCAAGTCATTCTAGTAGCATCATCTACCAAAGTGAGAAAATACTTGTTGCTTGCATATTTAGGAACCATATAGAGCCCCAGATGTCACAATGAATCAACACAAAAGCTCTTTTCTCCATTTTACCAATACAGGGAAAAGATAATTTTATTTGTTTAGTTTGAGACATACTTCACATAGTGAATTATTCACTACGCCGTCTGGATTCAAAACTTTATGAAGCCACTTAAGTTTGTCATCTGGAAGATGGCCTAGTCTTTGATGCCAAAATTTATTTGAGAAAATAGAGTTGGTGTCGGAGACTGCATTGCAGTGAAGCATCACATGAGTGTGTGAATCCAACGAATACAAGCCATTCCTCTTATGACCCTCCCCCCCCCCTAGAACTTTAGTGGTATCTCTTTTCAATATTCTACTATACCTATTAGCATCATACAAAAAAATACAAACTTGCAGGTTTGCAAGTTGATTCATGGAGATAATAGTGAACTAAAAATTTGGTATATAAAGCACATCATGGAGATGCAGATAGGAGTTATCTTGAAAGTCCTAGTGTGTTACACTTTAACCTTCTTGTCATTTGGTAATTACACAATTAGATCGTACAGGACAAGATCATCAGTCAACGAGGTCAAATCATGACACATGGCACCACCGTCAATGATCTAAGTGTCGAGAAAATATCTCTTATTGCAGAGAAACTTGAAAACTATAAGAGTTTAAATCGCCTCACATAAAATGCCTCCTAGAAATTGAGTCTCCTTTCAAGTACTGATGAACATGACTCTCCATTAACCCTGAGTGATTACTATGAGATGGAGAAGTGGAGCTAGAATCACTAGCACCACAAGAATTTGACTTCTTCATACATGTGCTTATGTATTACGTCATTTGGTTACACTGGTTCTGAGTTAAAATGAAAGATCCTATGTTATTCGAGGCTGAAACAGTAGATTTATGTTCTGCAGATGCATTGTGTGCCTGAGGTTATTCTTGTTCTTGAAATTAGGTGAATAACCATTGATCTTCCAACATTTAGCTTTGATATGGTCAGACCTCCATAATCATGACAGGTAAGCTTAGATTTGAAATGTCCCTGTGACTTTGCAGTAGCACCCATGTCTGGATTGAAAGAAGAGCTCCCGTGTGGCTGATTACTATAATGTGGTCCATGAGGAAAGGCTGTTGACTACATAGCTTCGAGAGAAGTGTGAGGTTGAACATGAGAGTACGTAGACAGAGTAGGGACGATTATTGAACTGGAGCTACTAATACTTCCTTGCATTTCTTACTGCACAATCTTGGAAATGACTCTATTGAGACTTGGAAGTGGATCTGTATGTAAAACTTGGTCTCTTATTGAAGATTAACTAGAATTCAACCCCATAAAAAACTGCATAGTTCTTTCCTTCTACAGTTTAGTGTGAAGGACACCTCAAACATTACAAGAACATGTCTACAAAACACCACAAGTATACATAGGCATATCCTGATAATTCTACAGTTCATCCCACAAGGACTTCAACTTAGTGAAATAAGTAGTGATAGTCATGCTACCTTGCCTTAAATTCAGAATGGAATTGCTTAGTTGAAACACTTTCGGAAAAAAATTTCTGAGAAAATCTTTCAATTAGATCAAACCGAATATTTCTAGTTGTTGTATACACAAAATTAGAGCAAATTTCTTTGTTCACAGAGTTAATCAACAAAGATATTACCATTCCGTCACATCTCTTCCACAAAGCATACGCCTCAGAACTCCTCTTAGGTTTAGTGATAACGCCAATAAGAAAATCTATTTTTTTCTACGTCTCTAAAGAAACTATCATAGATCTGTACAACTAATTTAAATTATCACCATTAAGGACCTGAGAAACAAGAACATTCTTGTTAAATCCGAATTATGGAGAAAGAACTGAAAGATCCGTCAAGCTGATTTTTCGATCCAAAATCGGCCACATTTGAATCCTCTGACAGGACCATAGTCACCGAGAAGAATCAACGCTAGATTGGTACGTAAACAGTAACCCTAGTGATTCAGATCATAGAGCACCGAATAGAATCAGACCCTCGACACTGATATAATATTCAGAAAGTTAATGAAGGAGAAGAAGAGAGAAAATATTTGATTGAAAGTTGGTATGAAATCGGAATACTAGTTGCTGGTTTATACTCTATCAGATGAGTATGAAACCGAAAATGAGAAAAAGAAAGAAAATAACTAACTGTGTGATAAAAAGCGAATCGAATTGTGCCAAGCAACCCCATTAGCTCATCAAACCGACTCTTAAACACAATTAAAGCTAAATAAACTCGCTTAACAAGACTAAACGACACTGTTCATTACCAAAACTGCGTCGTCCTACTTAATATTTGAAAGGCTAATGATCCAACGTTCCTTGGCATCCAACGGTAGCTGCACCATATCCAAAGAGGTTGTTGCAAGATGGGTTACACTGTTCATTTGGTCAATCCCTTACCAAAATAAAAGTAACCAGTTTAATCAGATACACACATTCTGCAATACTATACGAAACATTTCCTTACTTTTTCGAGAAATATTTGCTTGTATCTCTTTCTCGAATATTGGGTCAGTGCCTCAAGCATGCTAGTTGAACCTTTATATCCGCTTAGCTTAAAGTTTGCAGGAGAGTAGAAAAAAATAAATCTCTCCTCAAATGAGCGCTTTTTGTTCTTGTTAGTACTATGAATTCTTGGTAGAGAATATATGGTTGAAATTTACCGAATCATTGGATCTTGTCAATTGGACCAATGGTTCCAAACTATTGGCGGTAAAATAGGCGAATAAGACTATAAATCTCATTCAAGTTTGATTGCTCTTTTTTTAACGATACAAGTATATGCAGCTGCTATCATTCAAATGCTTATTAGATTTTCTTGTTTCTAAGACTTGGTTGTGAATAGTCTTATCGTCCAAGTGCTGTTTCTAGGAACGTATGTTTTCAAACTATACAGTCTTTAAAACATGAAAAGAAATCGCAAGCTAAATATGTTTGATCAAAAGTTGTTTTCTTTTTTTAAAACAAGGTTGCCAAACAACATATGCTTAGTTGATCCTCAGTTGTTTTACAAGAACAACATATGCACGCACTGTAAGGTGTAATTAAGTTGGTCGGGTTTGGATATCTTAATTTCAAACCTTGGGATAAGCCAACCCCAGGGTTGCTGATACGATATATGTATGTGTAAGTTCACAGGTTTCACAGGCTTGAAATAGCAGAGGCCTTGAACCAGCTTTCAAAGCCTTGAATCAGGTTTCACATGCTTGAAATAGTAGAGGCCTTGAACCAGCTTTCAAAGCCTTGAATCAGGTTTCACAGGCTATTTCAAGGCCTTGAAACATGATTTAAAGCCTTGAAACTATCTGACTTGTATGCATATTCTAAGGGGGATTTTTTTTTGAACTCTTCTAATCTGATTCTACCTCTCTCACCCCTATGCTTGATCTGTTATTATTTGATGATGAAAGACATACTATTTTGCTATATTTAACACAATTTAATCCATCTGTTTGACTCAGTTTTGCAGGGAAATTTTATTTCCTTGTTGGCAGGATTGGTTTCCTAATCTGGATTTTGCAGGAAAGGAAACTTGGAGAGAATGTGATTTTGTGATCAATAAAACATTCTTGAAAGCTTTCCAATCTGTTTAAAGACAAGATGAGATCAATATCTCTGAATATTATGATCAACTATCTGTTGGAGAAGGCTGTTAAAGAGTCAAAGCTGTTGCCTACAAAACTGGAAGTTGTTGCTGAAAATATGGGAAGATCTGCATAGCATCTGAGCTGTATAAATAGAGCTCCTTTTGAAGCAACAAGACTTAACACTCAACGGGCAAAAAGAAAGACACATTTCAGGATTGAAAAGCATCAAATAAGCACATCATTCTCACAATAGAGTCTTACAAAAGATCACTGCATTCTTAACTGTAGTTTTTACACTTCAGTGTTCTTATGACTTGTACTCAATTTGTATATCATTCTTATTCTACTTCTATCTCTCATTATCAAGGATTGTTCAAACTGAACAATAGATAATTCTTAGTTAATCAGTTAGCTAGAGCAGGTACTAGATAGGTTAGAAAGAACCACGAGTTGTAACAGAGTAAGGCATATCTATGTGCTTGAGATTTAGGGATTAGCTTTTGATTAATAAGCTCGTATTGAAAATCATGCAGGGACAAGATCCATGAGGTAGAGACGTAGGACCAAGTGGACTGAACTCTATAAATCCTGTGTCTCTTGCATTTACAGCTTCATTTGCATACTTAGTTTTTGCAGCATTCAAACTAGTCTGTTTTCAAGGGTTTGAAACTCTATTCAAGGCCTTGAAAAAGACTTATCTGTTTTCTTTTAAACTGTATTTCATTCCAAAGGCTTGAAACTGTTTTCAAGGCCTTGAACTTCACTGCTCTTCTCAGACAAGTTTTGCAAAAAGTTGGCATACTCTATTCAACCACCCTCCTTCTAGAGTATATGTACTGCATTTCAACCTGCATACTCCCCTTTCAATTGTTACCAGATCTTGTATCACTGTATAGATTTAACCATCTGGTGATCATGAGTACTGCAAGTGATGGTGGTTTCTCACAGGGAAGAGCTGCTAACATACCTCCTCTATTTTGTGGAGATAATTTTGCTCACTGGAAAGCTTTGATAAAAATGTTCATCATTGATCAAGACATAGAGCTTTGGACCATTATTCAGAATGAACCTCACACTTTCTACACAGATAAAGATGGGATTAAAACTCCCAAATCTGAAGACTCTCTTTCTTCATCTGAATTAGAACAATTCTCTATGAATTACAAACCTATTAAATATTGTGCTTTGAGTACAGATGAATTCAACACGATTTCAGGCTGTAAGACTGCCAAGGAGATCTGGGATAAGCTTGTGGTAACATTTGAAGGAACTAGTCAAGTCAAGCAAACCAAGATCAACATCTAACTCAGAAAATATGAGCTATTCAAGATGAATGCAGATGAGTCAATAAGAGACATGTTCAAAAGGTTCACAGACATAGTCAATAACCTTGATTCACTTGGAAATCATATATCCAATGAAGAAAGGTTGATGAAGATTCTGAGAAGTCTACCAAAGGAAAAATGGGAACCAAAGACTACTGCAATTGAGGAAGCTCAAGATCTCTCATCACTACAAGTTGATGACCTACAAGGGAAGCTTATGACACATGAAATATCCATGAATGAAGTAGATGGAGAGCAACCAGAAAGTGTCAAGAACTTAGCACTCAAGGCCAAAGAGAATGAGAAAATTCAAAGCCTCGAAACTGAGGATGATGATGAAGATCCATTTGCTTTGATTTCCAAAGCCTTGACTAAAATCCTCAAGATGAAGAAAATCTTTGGAAACAAAGATTTCAACAGAGAAAGACACAGATCATTAAGTAGCAAGGACGACGAAGGTAAGTCTTCTTCCCAAAGTAAATCAAAAGTCATGAACTACTTTGAGTGTGGTGATGCAGGACACTTGATAAGAGATTGTCCACACAAGAAAAGCAAGAACTTTCACAAGAAAGACCATTACAGGAGAAATAAAGCTATGATAGCTTCATGGAGTGATTACGATACCTCAAGTGACTCCGAATCTGAAGAAGAACATGCCAACCTATGATTCATGGCCAAGCATGATGAAAGTTCTGAAAAGAAAATTGAGGTAATGGTAAAATGTTTGATTTCAAAAACAAAATAAGCTCTCTCAGATTACCTTAGAACAATGCTCTTAAATGAAGAGGACTATCTGAAAGAGATTAGAGTTTTGAAAGAAAAAGTTCATGAGCAAGCAAAAGATAATTTACAACTTGTTTGTTTGAATCAGAATCTTGAAATCTCTCAGAAGAAAACTGACAGTGATTTCAAGGCCTTGAAAACCAGTTTCAAATCCTTGAAAACACAAGTCAAGGAAGTAGTCACTGAGAACTCTCTATTGAGTGATAGCCTTGTTAATCTGATACATCAAGTTGATGAATTAGATAAACAAAAGACTACTCTTATTGAGAAACTTTAAGAATCTGAATTAGTCAAAGTCAAGCTTGCAGGCTCAGAACACAAGTTGAACTTGATTCTTGAAGAAAGTTCAAATTCTGTTCACAAAACTTGTATTGGATACAATCCAAATTTTCCAAAAAAAGAACAATAACAGATTTGTGAAAGCTGGAAACAAAATTTCTCCTAATTGTCATTTTTGCAATAAAATTTCTCATGTTAAGATGACTTGTCCTTTTAGAAGAAAAGACACTCACATAATGAGGAACACTTTCCCATTTCAACTCAAGGGACAAGTTAGACAGATTTGGGTTCCTAAAGGGGTAAGACCACCCATCATGGTTGATCATGAGTATGAGTCCAAATTCCACCCTTCGTTTAACAGCTGGGTAAGGCAGCGATTGGTGTTTGCAGGTTATCACCAATGTCAAGGAACAGAAATGGTTTATGGACAGTGGTTGCTTAAGACACATGAGTGGTAAGAGATCTCTATTCTCAGAATTGACAGAGCAATCTGAAGATTCAATTAAACTTGGTGAAAAAATACAAATGCAACATTCTTGGTATTGGTAAAGTTGGTACAGATTCTGAAAAGTGAATTTCTGACGTATATCTAGTTGATGGATTGAAATTTAACTTGTTAGTGTATCTCATCCTTGTGACAATGACAATAAGTTTATCTTTGATAAAGAGAAGTGTGTGATGAAAAATGAGAAATCAGGCAATTGCATTCTCACAGTGTCTAGATCAAACAATTTTTATACTTTTCAGACTAACAATGTTGCAGGTAAAAGCTTGAAGTGTCTCAAGGCCTTGAAAGAGGATTCAAAGCTTTGGCACAGAAAGCTTGGTCACCTTAGCTTGCATACCTTGAACAAGTTGATATCCAAAGATCTGGTATGAGGATTACCATCTATCAAGTTCAAAGATGATTAAGTATGCAAAGCTTGTGCTCAGGGTAAGCAGACCAGAAGCTCATTCAAGCCAAAGAAATTTGTAAGTACTACTAGACCTATTGAGTTACTTCATATGGATCTCTGTGGTCCTATGAGGACTCCATATCCAAAAGGTAAGAGGTATATGCTAGTTATTGTAGATGACTATTCTAGATTTACTTGGGTTATGTTTCTTAAAGAAAAATCTGAAGCCCTCTCTGAATTTTCAAAGTTTTGCAGAGCACATCAAACCTTGAAAAACCTACCTATTACTTCAATCCGGAAGTGATCATGGTAGAGATTTTGATCAATTAGAGTTTGATTTGTTTTGTGTAAAGCATTGTATCACTCACAATTTCTATGCTCATAGAACTCCTCAACATAATGGAGTTGTTGAAAGAAAGAACGTGACTCTTGAAGATATGTCAAGAACAATGCTTCTAGAAAACAAGCTGCCAAAACACTATGGAAGAAGCTGTGAATACAACAAATTACATTTTGAACAGGTGCTTGATCAGACCTATCTTGAAGAAGACCCCCTATAAACTTTTAAAAGGTAGAAAGACAAACATTTCATACTTCAAGCCCTTTGGTTGCACTTGTTTTGTCCACAACAATGGTAAGGACAACTTGGGTAAGTTTTATTCAAGAAGTGATGAAGGTATCTTTCTTGGTTACTCTCTTACTAGCAAGGCTTATAGAGTTTATAATAAAAGAACCAAGCTGGTTGAAGAAAGTATTGATGTTATTTTTGATGAAAGCTTTGATGGTTCTTTGAGTGAATGTTTTGCAGACTTGAATATGAGCAAGCATGAATCAGAAGAAGAAGCTGAGAACTCACTTGGTTTGAAGAAAGGTTCAGAAAGAAACAGAAGCAATTTTCAAGACCTTGAAAACAGGTCTCAAGTCCTTGAAAACAGAGATCAAAGCCTTGACAAGGATGATCAGAAAGATATGAGTGATCAAGCTACTACTTCAAGACCAGATAAGCAATATGGATAGCCTTAACCCTGGTCTCCAAGAAAGAGATTCAAATATCTTTCATCTTATCCAGCTGACAACATCATCTATGATCCAACCACTCGTACACAAACAATATCAGAGTTGAAGAATCTTTGTGCTTTTAATGCTTTTATCTCTCTTGTAGAACCCAAAACTGTGAAGGAAGCATTACAAGAAGCATACTGGATTATAGCTATGCAAAATGAACTCAATGAGTTTGAAAGAAATAAGGTGTGGAACCTAGTTCCCTCACCAACAAACCAGTCTGTCATTGGTACCAGATGGGTGTTCAGAAACAAACTAGATGAGAATGGAAAAGTGATCAGAAACAAAGCAAGGTTAGTTGCTCAATGTTACAACCAAGAGGAATGTATTGATTATGAGGAAACTTTTGCTCATGTGGCCAGGTTAGAAGCAATTAGAATTTACATGATTTTGCATCTTACAAGAACATAAAACTATTTCAAATGAATGTGAAGTGTGCATTTTTGAATGGTTACTTGCAAGAGGAAGTTTATGTTGCACAACCTCCTGGTTTTGAAAGTGATAAGTTTCCAGATCATGTTTACAAACTTGACAAAGCTATTTATGGTTTAAAACAAGCTCCAAGAGCTTGGTATGAAATATTGTCAAAAATTTTGCTTGAAAATGATTTCAAAGAGGATTGGTAGACAAGACCCTTTTCAAAAAGACCCATGAGAAAGATTTACTTGGAGTTCAGATTTATGTTGATGCTATTCTATTTGGAGCTACTAATGATCTTTTATGAAAAGAATTCTCAAGTCTTATGAGCAGGGAATTTGAAATGAGCATGATGGGAGAGTTTAACTTCTTCCTTGGACTTCAAATTCATCAGTTGAATAAGGGCATTTTCCTACATCAAAGCAAGTACACTAGGGACTTGTTGAACAAGTACAGTATGTCTCAATCCAAAGAAATCAAGACCCCCATTAGTTCTACACTATTTTTAGATAAGGATGAATCTGGTAAGAGTGACAATGTGAAAGAGTATAGAGGTATGATTGGATCATTGGTATACCTTACTGCTAGTAGACCAGATATCATGTTCAGTGTATGTATGTGTGCAAGATTTCAGGCTGATCCAAAGGAATCACACTTAAGTGTTGTGAAGAGCATATTCAGATATCTCAATGGTACCAATGACTTAGGGCTTTGGTATCCAAGACATTCTAATTTCTCTTTGCATGGTTTTTCAGATGCTGACTTTGCAGGGTACAAAGTTGATAGGAAAATCACTTCAAGAACTTGCCAATTCATTGGATCCTCCTTGATCTGTTGGCACTCCAAGAAACAAAACTCAGTTGCTTTATCAAAAGCTGAAGCTGAATATATATCTGCTGGAGCCTGTTGTTCACAAGTGTTATGGATTTCTCAACAGTTGAGAGATCTTGTATTTGATTTCATAAGTATACCCATCAAATGTGACAACACCAATGCAATATAGATTACAAAGAATCCAGTTCAGCATTCAAGAACCAAGCATATTGACGTCAGACATCATTTCATCAGAGATCATGCTGAGAAATGTGATATTGTTCTTGAATTTGTTTCTACTAACATGAAACATGCATATATCTTCACTAATCCATTGCCAGATGAAAGGTTTTCAGCTCTAAGGCTAGAATTAGGCATGCTAAATAAAGATGCATTGGTTTTGGGGGAGTATCAGGTAAGGAAGGTAAGTTATTATGTGTTTCAAATATTTGAACTGATTTTCAAAGCCTTGAAAATGGTTTCAAAACTTTGATTTTATTTGTTTCAGTATAGAAGCGTTTCAATACCTTGAAATTATTTTCAAAGTCTTGAAAATAAGTTTGATAACTGGGTAGCCAATAACTCTTGGATCATTCAATATTGAGTGCCATCTTTGTAGATATTTGCTCAATACTGCCCCTACCTTTTTCAAAATTCTTTTTCAGCCAAATTTAGTATTAAATTATTTATTTCCAACGGCTTCAAAGATTTGAATCGTCTCTGATCATTACAAATCTTTTGAGATTAGAGAGATATTGCAGTTTCCTTTTTAAACTCAAACTATTTCAATATTTATCTTCTTCTCTTATCCTTCACTCCGTATCATTCTTGCCTCTCTCTATTATTCTCCCAAACCCTAATGAGCACTAGAATAACCTCTGAAATAATCAAGATGGCCGGTGGTTCAAAGCCTAGTACAGAGAAGAAGAGAAAAACAGCAGAGGATGAATTTGAAACAATCAGTGGGGATTCAAGTTCTAGGACTCCCAGTGCAGAAGCTGTTGAAGAACTTCCTCCACCAAAGAAGAAAACTACGAAGGATGTGACATCATCTTCAAAATTATTTTTCAACCAAATTTAGAATTAAATTATTTATTTCCAACGGATTCAAAGATTTGAATCTTCTCTGATCATTACAAATCTTTTGAGATCAGAGAGATATTGTAGTTTCCTCTTTAAACTCAAACTCTTTCAATATTTATCTTCTTCTCTTCTCCTTCACTCCGTATCATTCTTGCCTCTCTCTATTCTTCTCCCAAACCCTAATGAGCACTAGAATAACCTCTGAAATAATCAAGATGGCCGGTGGTTCAAAGCCTAGTACAGATAAGAAGAGAAAAACAGCAGAGGATTAATTTCAAACAATCAGTGGGGATTCAAGTTCTAGGACTCCCAGTGCAGAAGCTGTTGAAGAAATTCCTCCACCAAAGAAGAAAAATAGGAATGATGTGACACCATCTTCAGATAAGAAGAAAAATAAGAAAGAGAAGGCTGCTGCAGAAATGCAACTTGAAAATATCTCAAGCCCCAAGAAGTTGAAGAAAAATAAGAAGGCCTCTCAAACTAAAAAGGGAAAAGAAAAGGTGAAAGAGGAAGAACCTGAATACAATGTGGAACGGGCCTTGCAGATCTACTCAAAGAATTATGCTCCTGATGAATCATGGTTCATCTCAAATACTTCCAAAGGTCAGTGGTTGGATGGTTTTGCCTCTAGGCCTATTGCTTTTTGTAGCTTGAACAGTATGCCTATGTTGCTTGGAATTAATCTGAATTTCATTACTATGTTAAAGAAAAGCTCTCTGTGGTTCATGCTAAACCTTCCTAAGCTAGCCTACCCAAGACTTACCACATTCTTCTATCTCAACATGAAGTAACTTAAGAACTCTCCACACTTAGTAATCAATACTAGAGTTGCTGGTGTTACTATGGAATTGGATCATGCTGAGTTTGCATCTGTCCTAGGTTGTCCTAAAAGAACCATCCCCCCAAAAGTGAAGTTTTGAAGTTGGCCAAAGAATAATTATTTCTACCCAACACCCCTGCCTCATCCAAACAATTAACACACTCTGTGTTAAATGTTGAAGCCAAAGTTTTATTCACTATGTTGATGAGATGTATCTTCCCAAGGGAACATTCCAAGGAATTAATAACTGAGAGGGTGCTATACATTATGTATCTGATTATGCATGGGTATGAAATTGATCTTCATAATCTTGTAATGGAACACATGTTGTTTAGCCAAACAGATCAGAGAAATCATCCTTTACCCTATGCTAATTTGCTCACACTATTCTTCCAACACCTTGAAATTCCAACTGCTGGTGAAGATTCTATAACTTCTGGAATTGGTTTGCTTAATTAGAAAGCATTTGAGAAGATTGGTGTGGTGAAGACCAAGGAAAGTATTTGGAAGTGGTATTCAGATTTGACAGAAGAAGAGCTGAATGCAAAGAAGTTTCTTAAGCCCAAGACCTTGACTCATACTTCAATTCAGACCTCTCAGCCTCTTGATTTGTCTTCAATTCTTCAGAGACTTGATGCTTTAGAGATGAATCTAGTGAAATAAAATAGAATCAACATGGGTTTGAGACTGATCTCAGGCAGGTGAATTACATGGTGGTAACCATCTTTAGAAGCATGACTGTGTTTGATGTCCCTCAGGATGAAGAAGTTATCAAGAAAGATGGTTCTGAACAGAACTTGCCCAGTGAACACTCAAATCAGGAAGAGGCTGCTCAAGACAAGGACAAAAGAAAAAAAGTGGTAGTTGAACAAGTTGCTCAAGAGGGAGATGAATTAGACAGTCTTGATTCAGATGTATTGCTGATAAACATCAAGAAGAAGAAGAAATCTCCAAAGCCAATCATTCCAAAACCTGAAGAAGCAGAGACTACTGGTGGGAATGAAGAGGTTGCAGAAGACCTGGATAATGATGAAGACAGTGAGGAAGAAGAAGGAGCTCAGGATGGAGATGAAGACCCAACCCCATAAAATCTTGCCTACTCTTTCATTCCTACTTCTTTTAAGTTTATTTTAAAAAAAAATCAAAGAATCTGATCCAACAACTTCTCATTCTTTTTGATGAAAGTCAAAAAGGGGGAGAAATCTTAGGTTGTTTTTATGTTTTAGTGACCTATCTTTTTGTTCAGTAGGATTATTTGGACTTATGTGTTTTTATGCTTAAGTTTATTATTGAATAAGTTGGATCTTTTTGGAACCAATGTGTTGCTACTATTTGAACTGTGTGTTAATCTGTATTTTTTGCAGAAACTAAGATTCAAAAAGATTGATGTTTCGTCTTTCATCAAGGGGGAGATTGTAAGTTCACAGGTTTCACGGGCTTGAAATAGTTTCAAGGCCTTGAACCAGCTTTCAAAGCCTTGAATCAGGTTTCACAGAGCTATTTCAAGGTCTTGAAACTGTCTGACCTGTATGCAAATTCTAAGGGGGAGATTTTCTAAACTCTTCTGATCTGATTCTACCTCTCTCACCCCTATGCTTGATCTGTTATTATTTGATGATGAAATACAAACTATTTTGTTATATTTAACACAATTTAATCCATCTGTTTGAATCAGTTTTGTACGGAAATTTTATTTCCTAGTTTGCAGGATTGGTTTCCTAATCTGGATTTTTGTAGGAAAGGAAACTTGGAGAGAATGTGATTCTTTGATCAATGAGACACTCTTGACAGCTTCCCAATCTGTTAAGGACAAGACCAGATCAATATCTCTGAAGATTATGGTCAACTATCCGTTGGAGAAGGCTGTTAAAAGAGTCAAAGTTGTTGCCTACAAAACATGAAGTTGTTGCTGAAAATCTTGGAAGATTTGCAGAGCATCTAAGCTGTATAAATAGAGCTCATTTTGAAGCAACATGAAACAACACTCAATGGGAAAAAATTGAGACACATTTCAGGATTGACAAGCATCAAAGAAGCACATCATTCTCACAATCCATCTCACAGAAGATCACTGCATTCTTCACTGCAGTTTTAACACTTCAGTGTTCTTCTGACTTGTACTCAATTTGTATATCATTATTATTCTACTTCTAGCTCATATTCTCAAGGATAATTCAAGGTGAACAATAGATAATTCTTAGTTAATCAGTTAGCTAGAGCTGGTACTAGATAGGTTAGAGAGAACCACAAGCTGTAATAAAGTAAGGCATATCTCTGTGCTTGTGATCTAGGGCTTAGCTTTTGATTAATAAGAATTGTGTTGAAAATCTTGCAGGGAGAAGATCCCTGAGGTAGAGACGTAGGTCCAAGTGGACTGAACTCTATAAATCCTGTGTCTCTTGCATTTACAGTTTCATTCGCATACTTAGCTTTTGCAGAATTCAAACTAGTCTGTTTTCAAGGGTTTGAAACTCTTTTCAAGGCCGTGAAAAAGACTTATCAAACTATATTTCATTCCAAATGCTTGAAACTGTTTTCAAGGCCTTGAAATTCACTGCTCTTCTCAGAAACTCTTCTCCTCTACAAGTTTTTCAAAAAGTTGGCATACTCTATTCAACCCCCCCTTCTAGAGTATCTGTAGTGCATTTCTACCTGCATACTTCCCTTTCAGTATAGATAATACAGAAATTGATAGTTTTAAAGGAGAAATTTAGAGGCGGCGAGAGCATAAGGAATTGAGATATTTCATTATATGAATAATTGAAGCAATTAAACTATTTAAGTAAAAAAACAACCTAAACCTAAATTATACGGTTCGACTTACGTGCCGGGAAAGAACCGTAAAGAAAACCCGGTTCATTATCTAACTAATTAAATATTTTATAAACAATGAATATAGTTAAGAAAGCTAATAACTAATTAACTAAATAAATAATAAGTAATTAGGACGATAAGGTTGACCCGTAACAACTCCCCCGCGGATCAAAAACCCCTTGACCTCAAGGTGAATGTGGTGAAAATCGTCAAGAAGCACCTGAAAATGCTTGGCACTTGCATATGGCTTTCCCGGATCAAATTTTCGGTGAACCATTAAACATCATTTTGGATTACAAATCCAGAAAACCAGATGCTGGAATCGGACTCGGGAGGTCGAAAAACCTTAGGAAAGAGACTGTGGAGCAAAAATCCAAGTTGCGACTCAAAATGGGGTAAAATGGGGTGGTTGGTCACTTGGAGCAGGTCACAAGCCGGTGGCTTGGGTTGAGTCGACCAGAAGCCGCCAAGCCGAGTATCAGACCACGACTTGGATTGACCAAATTTCCAAACTGTGGCAAGATCGAGCAGATATCGAGCTGGTTGTCAATTCTCAGATATATCTAGCCGAATCCGAGCCGATGGCAGCCCGACGGCTGGATCGAGCCTCTTGTGCGTTGCCAGTGACAAGATCGAGCGGAGGCCCTTGTCTCCCGTCACTGGTGGTCCTCCAGGTCCTTGATAGCGCCTTTTCAGAGCTATAATGATTTAGAATTTACCACATATTAATAGGTATTTGGAGAGTGATTTGAACCTAATTGTAGAGAATATGAGTCGTTTTGTCACTTGTTTCTCATGATGTGCTATATTGTTAGTATGGGCGTTTCTATGCATATTTTTTGTTATTTAACAAATATAATCGCTTGGTATATTTGTTCATGTTTTCTTGGCTGGAACGGATGCTAATCGAATGATAGGAAGAATGGAACGAACTTCGGAAACAACAGGAGCTCAAGTGGAGTCAAGAGAAGCCGAATTGGAGGAGCTTGGATGACCAGTATGGACTATTTTTATAATATCTGGAGTTCTACAATTAGTTTTGGACTGAGACCTGTGCCAAATGAAAGTACACTTAGTCAGTTTTCCAACGATAGGTTTCGGAGCTTAATCCGAGTTCGGACGAAGAAGATATGTCCCGGCGAAGTCAGGAGCAGATTTCAGGGGCTATTGTGCAATTACTGAAGACTTGTGACGGGTTATGACTAAAGAACGACCTAGCGACGAAAAAAACATCATTTATGCATACGGAGGAAGGAAGGGAGGCAAGGGAGCTGAGGAGATCGATTGGGATCATCCCCAACCCGGAGATTTCACTGTTTGATTTCTTTCTCTTCTCTTTTCATCAATTTTATGGAGAAACTCTATTGCTTACACTACAACAAATTAGGCCTCCGTTGACAAAAAAATTGTCGCTAGAAAGGCCAAATATGTCGGTAGAAATTCTACCGACAAATAATTTTTTGACGGAAGATGGTCACTACAAGTCGGTCGTTAGTATGAAGGCCGACAAATCTCAATTACGTCGGCAGAAAAAAAAAGCGACAAAATTTTTTGTCGACAGTTCAAATCTAACAACAAATTGTTTCTGTCTCTAGTTTAACTACCGACAAGTAATTTTGGTAGTTTATGTTCATAGGTGACAAATTTTGTTTGTCACTAGTAGACATGCTTTCTCACTTTTACATCTTCCTAGCGACATACATGTTTGTCGCCTGAATCACGACGAAATAAAAAAAAAATTATAAAGATTTTTACATATATGCAGATCTGAAAGTCAAGATCAACCATATATGCACCCAAAATATAAACATAATCAAACATTTATATGCACCACTGTGCTGAAATCTAAGAACAACCCTTCAACAGTTGGTTTTTTTAACAAGTCTGCATCGTTAGTGACCGTCCAGTACGGTCACTATAATTCAACAGTCGTACCAAGGAAAACAGTACTACTAAGTTAATTTACAAAACTCTTAGTTTGCTGATTGTTTCAAAGTTCACAAAGTTCAAAAAGCTCAAATTTTGCAGATTGTTTCTACGACGTGTTATACGATCGAACTGCATGTCCAGAATCACCGGCAAGTGGGTCCTTCGATGCCCTGAAGCTGTGCAATGCAACCGACGCTAAAACCTGCAAACAATGAAATAAATAATCGTAAACTTGTGCCTGTATGGTTTAACACCAGTGAATATCGGCTACGATACACATCAACAGCCTGCCTAGTTAGGTATGTACTCATGCTGTCGTTGAATATATGTTTTCACACATTGAACTTACAATTACTGCATACGGCATATAGGGCAGCCAATGTACAAGTACAGTTTCATGTTAGAATACCTCCTTAAATATGCAGATATCACACAGTACGTTGAACTAATTTCGGCACAAAATGTGTTGAATACAAAGCACAAAATGGTGGCTAGCACGACTAACATTCTGGAAAGAGAACTCTTTCAAAATTTGCCTAGCAACCTAAGTTCATGTCAAATAAAGACCTGAAATACAGTTTCAGGTTGCTACCGTTTTCTGCGAATAGAGCACAACATGCATATGAACGATGTCAGACATCATACTTGTCAAAAAACAACATTATTTAGTATTGTGGAATTGAACCAGACTAGAACACTTATTTGAAAAGAAGCTGTCTTCAATACGTAGTCGAAGAGACTTTAATTCCGACGTAATAATAAAAAAAAAAAATCGTAGAGACTTCAGCCATTCCAAAATTAACAAAGCTGGAAATGGTGTGCTAGCATGGCTGACTCGTCGTACACATTCTCGAAGAGGAAGGCTTTTCAAATTGCCTAGAAACCTAAGATTAGGTCCTACAGTGGACGCATGCAATTGCAAGCCACAATCTTCAGAACTGTGTAGCCCATTCGAATCCAGCAGCCATCTTAATTACCGTATTCAGTAGTGAATTTGGTAAAAGTACATGCAATACAGGATACTGTAATCGAATTTATTAAAAGTAGGAAATCTCTTACGTATTAAGTACAGGCACTACACGAAACTGGAATCGAATTTCTTAATAGCACATGTGTTGTCTAAACTCAATTTCTTACGTACTAAAGGTACACTGTTGTCTAAACTGGAATCAAATTTCTTACAAGTAGTCAATTAACAGCAAATCTTTTGTCTAATAATTTATACATTACAAGTCCAGTATTTACAGGATGCTTGTTTCGTAACTGGTGAGGTTATGCATATACGTATATTATGTATGTAAGCATATTGAAGTAATAACATGAAAGCATTCACGTCATATAACGTATAAACATGTCATGTGTATATATATGGACAAGAAGTACACGCATTCATTATTTATCTTACCTCATTGACTTTCTGAACCGAAAGATTCGGACCCCTCCTCGGATTCTCTCTCAGATTCCTCCTCTGCATCTGATTCATAATCCTCTTGAAGTTGCACGCCCTTCAAAATTAGTTTCTCGACATTGGATATCCTCTTCTCGAGGGCCTCATTACGCCTTTCTGCAGCCACTGCCCTTCGTCGTTCAGCTTCAGCTCTACTTCTATATGCACTTGCCTTCTTTTCTGCTGCTTCAGCCCTTGCTAGCGATTCAGACACGCCGTCATCGTAAGTCCATGCAGTCTTTGGGACCTCACCTCCACCATAGCAAGCAACAACACCCGGCCGTCTTCCAAGTACCGCCTCCACAATCTCTTCTTCAGTTAGGTCATGATCCACGTCGTTGTCTCTCATTTCTTTCATTTGATTCTGTCATTTTACAACATTTCATTAAGGGTCAGATATAGGTTTGGAAAATAACATGTTTTCGTAAGAAATCAATACGAAACTTACATATTTTTGCAAGGCTTCATGCGACAGCCAGACAGATGTGCCACTTTTGCAATGCGTGATCTTGTAGTTTTCAATGAGTGAGGGTTCTTCCTAAAAAATTATTTTCACTGACTGTCACACGTATACGTGAATGCGTATTATAAACGGATGAGATCAAGTGGAACACATTACCATCTCGTGCAGGCGCTGGACAAATGTCTTCGGACCGGAACTGTGCAGATTCTTAACATGCTCTCGGTTGGTAGTACCTCTTCTACTCTTAACCTGTGAATATATCGTAACAAAATTGTGAAAGGAACTCCATAAAATAGAACATACATAAATTCAAGACCATCTATTATATCGGTTTTACCTTGCAGGGCTCGGACTGAAAGTACGAACACAGAATCTCCCAATCACTTTGGGTTACAAGCGGGGATGGATGACGCCTTGCTTCAGTATGGCTTTGGAAACTCTTGTAATGTCTATGCAGCTTGTATCTGTAGTCGCTGTATGCTCTGCTGCACATGGAATTAATGGCACGAACGATATGCTTCTTCGAAAAATCCTGATTAAACATCCCCTAAACGATAAAATACAGAGAGTCAATTAAAAAATGCGCATTTCAATTACTAATTCACTTTTCAAGTTAAATCCAACAACTGAGAGAGAACTAATAAATAAAGACATGGCAAATCATTTTAAACGTAAATAAACATGAACCATACAATAGCTGCACTCACAAGTAGGTGATCGAAGATGGGTTTCCTGTGATGATCCTCCATTTTCTTCCATGACGGACTTCTAGCCTGTGCATGCATGCGTACAGCAACACCAACCTCAGCCGTGAGCTCCAAACGGCCATCACCCACTGGTCTCCGCTTCCCCAGGGGAATGTACACATCGATCTTTCCTCCAATTTTTTTGGTCTTTCTGATACTTAGCCCACGCGTCACTCCTCTTCCAGTCCTAGTTGTTTGGGGAGCTACGTACGAGAGAAGAATTAATACATTACGAAAAGCATGAAATTTCAAGTAAATAAAAATATTAATAACTCGTATGCAACCGTATTTAAGAATCAACATAACTTCTATGATACATACATTCGGCAGCCACGTTCTCAGCATGTCCCGCATCAGTTGGTGGTGTTCGTTCCACTGTTCTGGATGTCAGACGACGCGACCTTCTCGACGAACCACAAGGCACCACATTCTACGATAAAATGTTAAATAAGACACAACCAAACAGTAGCTCACTGTTGAAAAGAAATACGTTAAACTACTACTTACATCACCAGCAATCTCATCGTCTGACGGATCTAACCCTTCCATTTCAGCATCTCTGGTGGATTTGTTCCGAGCAGTTGTCCTGGGGTTTGATGCTGCATGTTTTCTCTTCAGCAACCTCCTAGGCGTCGATCGGTTCGATCTTCTTACAACATCCTGTCTCGTAACATGCACGACATTCTACCATAAATTACACACATTACTCGTTTCTATGTTAAGTTAAAAATTAAAAAAATAGTACTGCTACTTACAGCAGGATCCATGCCATCGTCAGAACGAATCGAGTCGACTTCAGCATTTGTACCATTGTTGTTCCTTGCAGTCGTCCTGGAATTTGACGATGTTTTTTTCCTGGTCAGCCTAGTAGGTGTTAACCGATGGGACCTTGTTTCAGGAACAACCCGTGTCGTAACCTGCGTCACAGTTTAAACAAAATTGCACAATAAAAAGTTAAGGAATGGACACACAGTTTCTAGATGATTTTTAAGAAAAAAAGGTAATATTTATACTTACATCAGGATCTACGTCATCCAAAGACAGATCCCACACTTCCCTTTCCACATCTGTTGTGGAGTTGTTACGAGGATTCGTCCTGGGATTCGACGCCGCTGCTGTTTTGTACACGTTCCTGTTTGGTCTTAATCGATGCGATCTTCTGATGCCAACATCCCTTCTCGTACCTTGCATCGCATATTCATTTAGAAGCGAGCAACTACAACTTTTGCCAAGTATGTTGAAAAATAACTATTTCAGAAGCCGTATGAAAATTACCTCATCGCTGACATGGACATTTTCCTCTTCCATTTGAAGACTGGTAACCGTGTTCTTCCGAGACTTCTTCCTGGTTTGTGATGTTATGTCTGGTTCCTGGGAGTTTCTTCTACGAACTCTGCCCTCGGCACGTTGAGCTGCAGCTAGTCTCGCAACCAACAGTTCTGGTGGTAGCCGAAAGAATTCCTTCATGGCAAATACAGGACATTTGTAAGACAAGGTAAGGAATGAAATAGGATTGAATGCAGTAACAACATATGCATACGACAATAAAATCTTGAACATTACCTCATCGCTGTCATCATCGACGTTTTCCTCTTCCATTTGAACAGTGCTTGTAACGGTTTTCTTCCGAGATTTGTCGATGGAGTGTGTTCCCGCATTTTCTTTCTCCAGGGAGTTTCTGCTGTGAACTATGCTGTCACCACCCAACTCCGCAGGTACTGTAGGTGTCAGTCTCTGAGGTGTTGGTCGTATGGACTCGTCTACTGCAACATCCTGTGGCATAACCTACATCACATTTGGAACAAAGTGTTACACGTTTTAGCGTACAAATCAGCCAAAGTTTGAAAGCACTTGCAACTACCTGGCTACTTTCGGGTTCATTGTCCTCTAACCCTCCAATTTCAGGAGTCGCATCTTCCCTTGTGTCAGTAGTATTAGCCCTGTCGGTTCTCAATCTAGGGGATCTTCTTATGCGCCTTTGGGAGTCAGTTACCTGTATGCGATATACACATATAGGATGTCATGTTATGAAAACTGTATGGGACGGTCGTTTACATTTAACTTCAAACAACTACGTACCTCAGTGTCCACCAGTACTTCGTCTGTCCTTCCAACATTATTGGAGGTCTTTGTCCTCGTCGGAGTCGCCATTGTAGCTTGTGACTGCTGGTCATCCAAGCAGACATCATTACCAGCTGCATCTCCAGAAGGATGGTCAGTTGGAACAGTTCCAACCACATTTTCCTTCTTTTTGCCCTTCTTTGCAGTGGACATTCCTGCGTGCACGCGGTCAATATAAATTACGAAACCATTACATATACGTTCTGAAAAGATCGAATTTGATTACGAAGTAGACCCATATTACCTTTATTGGCAGCCAACCATCCGGGGGGCAGTGACACTGCAGATTTCTTATTTGTTGTTGAAACAGCTGTCGGATTCTGGGAATTGCCAGGCTTTTTCTGCATTACAGATCGCGGCGATACTACACCGCAATAAATAAGGCAATCATAAGCATTTAGACCGCAGTGTAAGAACAATCATATCAAAAATACCAATAAATACAAAATTTTGAAAAGTCGTACTGATTTCATTGCGCTTGTTGCTGTTCACTGCCTCCACAACAGTTGCACTTGGGACAAATTGCGCCTCCTGGATATTACGTGCTGCTCCACTAGGCGTGCGTCGAGGGGACTTTCTTGCGCTAGTACGAGGGCCTGCATTCTGAGAACATGAACATACAAAATTAAGTCACCGCAGTTCAACATACGTAAATGCTTAATTACATTGTTTTGCTTAAATGCAGAACCCTTACCTCCACCGTAATATCCTTTTCAGGATCTTGGAGTCCACGTACGCTGCTCGTAGACTTCGAAGGAGTTAACCGGAGCGAGCGTCTGACCTTTGCATATGTTTCCATGGCCTGCAGTAATCTACAAATTCAAGTGTAACAAAATGCTATGCGAAATAAATTTCGGGTAAGAATGCATACAGACAATAACGTTTCATTCGTCCACAAATTGAAAAAACTAATTAATACCCCAAATAACTGGAATCCAAGTAGCTAAAAAAATAATACCCAAAAAACAGAAATCCAAATAACCAAATACTAGTCAACAATAATTATAGAAATGCAGTTATGTGAACTCCCCCAAATCTGTATCGTAATCGTCGTCGTCATCGCCATCATCATCATCACCTATGTGAGTACCGTCGGTGCTGTAGTCCTCACCACCTCCGTCATCACTGTCGTCGTCGTCATCGGCGGCGTCATCGTCATCGTCGTCATTCATATCTTCTTCTCCCTCACTTAGTAAAAAATTATCTTCAGCATCAAATTCAGTGACAGGACTCTTACCAGTCGAAAACGATTGAAGATATGCATCGGTCTCTATGTCACGATAACTTGTTTCTTCTTCGGTTTCAGAAATGTTGTACCAATTTCTAGGTTGAATCTTCTGAACTATTCTGTAGTTCTTACCTAGAATAACATCTGGGACATAGAACACTTGTTGAGCCTGCGACGCAAGTATATAAGGTTCCCCTTTATACCACGTACGACTAACGTTCACGCTAGTGAAGTACTTATCTTTCCTAACTCCTGTCTTCGTATCTCCTGTATTAAACCAATTGCACTTAAAAATAAAAACACGATACCCTCCTACATATGTCAGCTCAATGATATCAGTTAAAACACAATAGAAATCAATTTCGGTTCCTTCATGGTCTGCTCGCACCAAAACCCCAGAGTTTTGAGTCACTCGTCGTTCGTCACGTGCATTTGTGTGAAATCTCATGCCATTAATAACACATCCCGTATACCGTTTAATATGTCTATCAGGCCCACAAGCAAGCGAGTAAAGGTCATCAGTTGCCTCTACAGACATGTCAATTCTCTTTTTAACCATCTGATCAAACATATATATAAACGTTTCAGAACGTATTCAATATAAATTATATGTTACAAAATGACAATCTATGTAACAAGATCTCTTACAAGATTCTTAAACCAATCAGCAAACTCAAGCTGATGTGTTTTCTCAACATTCGAAGACTCCCGCAACTCAATTTCCTCAAGATGCTTACTGCGCCCATATGCATGTCAACAGTATTTAAACCTTTGACTAAATTATTGACCAAGGTACATCAAGTTTTCCTAACAAAAATACTTACTTCATATATGTATCGATCTCTTCGCAGTTGTGTAAAACAAACCATCGAACAATCTCATATTCAGAAGGTGTCAGCCTTTCAACCTGTGAGGCACTCAAAGGCCGAACAGGACGAGAAAATATAGACAAGCTACTATTTCGGCTGATATTAACTCCATCATGGTTTCTGTCCGCACGATTATATCTTGTTTCAACGCCGTCAAGATACATCGAACAGAAATTTAAACATTCATTGTCGATGTATGCTTCGGCAATTGAACCTTCAGGTCGAGCCTTATTTCTCACTTATTGCTTTAGCGTATATAGAAATCTGTTTACACAACATATATATGAATGATAAATTTGTTGAGGGATGACATAATTCAAAACCTCATAAATTACGAAAGGCCTAACCTTTCAATGGGATACATCCAACGATATTGAACTGGTCCTCCATACATTACCTCTCGAGGAAGGTGGACTGGCAGGTGCATCATAACATCAAAGAACGATGGAGGAAAAATCAACTCCAATTTACAGAGTATCAAAACGATATCCCTTTCTAATCCCTCCAAGCACTCAACCGTCAAAGTTCGCGAAGACAGTTCTTTGAAGAACATACTAAGGTCAGTTAATGCATCACAAATTTGTTTGCTCAAGTTCCCACTTATAGAAAGTGGCAGCAGCCGTTGTAACAGTACATTATAATCATGGCTTTTCATGCCAATTATCTTGTTATCATTGCTGCTCACACAACGAGATATATTTGACGCGTAACCGTCAGGGAATTTAATATTTTTTTAACCATTCACAAATATTTTTCCTTCCACCGACATCTAGACAGTAGGGTGCATGGGGAATGACATCCCCATCACCCTCTTTGCGTACATGCAGCTCTTTCATAATACCCAGTTCCGCCAAATCTTTACGTGAGTTTTCAGTATCTTTTGTTTTCCCATCAATACTCATCAAAGTCCCAAGCACGCTCTCACAAACATTTTTCTCTACATGCATGACATCCAAGTTATGTCTGATCTTAAGTGTTTTCCAATAGCTCAATTCGAAAAAAATACTTCTTTTCCTCCAGTTTAATTCTTTATCGGGCCGTTTTCTCTTCTTGTTAGTTAAAGTCTTTCCAAACTTCAAATCTGAAGGAAGTGACTTTAACTGATCAAGAACATCATCTCCAGATAACTCCTTCGGCTTAGGATTAGGCTCAAATTTACCATTAAATTTTTTATTCCGTTGCCATGGATGATTGAGTGGTAAGAACCGACGATGACCCATGTAAACCTGTTTCTTACTATGCTTCAATCTTATATGGTGAGTTTCCTTGTTGCACGGTGGACACGCTAATTTCCCTTTGGTACTCCATCCGGAAAACATACCATATGCAGGGAAATCATTTATTGTCCACAATAGTGCAGCATGCAACATAAATCTTTCACCAGAATAAGCATCGTACGTTTCTATACCTTCTTCCCACAAGTCTTTCAAGTCATCAATTAACGGACGGAAGAAAACATCAATATCATTTCCCGGTGAATGCGGCCCTGGTATTAATAGGGGCATAATAATAAACGGGTCTTTCATAACCTGTGTAGCCCCGACATTGTATATAACAAGCATTACAGGCCACATACTATACGTGCTACTCATATTACTGAAAGGATTAAAACCATCACTGGCTAATCCCAACCTAATATTAAGAGGATCTTGAGCAAACCATTCATGTTCTTTGTCAAAATCTTGCCATTTCTTAGCATCAGCTGGGTGCGCAATGACATTGCTGTCATGCACACGCCGATCCTTGTGCCAACGCATATCCTTGGCAATGTTTTTAGACATGAACAATTTTTGAAGCCTGGGTTTCACAGGGAAGTATCTAAGAACCTTCCGAGGAATTTTCTTCCCATTGCGACATTCCTTCCACCTAGATTCCCTACAGTCAGAATTGGGACAGCGATCCAAATTCTCATTTTCCTTCCAATACAGAGCACAATTGTTTGGACATGCATGGATATTGACATAACCAAGCCCAAGTTCACGTAAAATGTTTTTAGCTTCATAAAACGACTTTGGTACAGTGTGACCTGGCGGCAGTAACTCTCTAAGAAGATCTAACACCATGTTCACCGATTTATTACTCCATTTACAAAGCGTCTTAATATGCAGCAACCTTATTATTAGTGACAGCTTAGAGAACTTCCGACACCCTGGGTATTCCTCACATTGTGTATCGCTTAACAGCTTAGCAAATGTATCACCCTCCCCGGTCTTTAAATGTGTTTCATCGGATGATATATCATCCCCAACATTACCAGCAAACCTACCCTCTTGTAAGTCCCCTATCAAGCCCTCCACGTCAACGCGTGTCTCGGGTATGTCATCTACACAGTCACCGGACACATTCACGGCAACCTCACCTAATCCGTAACCCTCCCCATGAAATACCCAATTCACATAGCCTTCCAGCATCCCATTCTGATGCAGATGTTCTCTTACATCAGTAAGAGATCTGAAGGTTACGTTAACACACCTAGAACATGGACAACGTATCCTATTCATTCCATCAGCATGACGACTCGCAAACTTAATGAAGTTTGAAACACCATTAACATATTCGTCACACCATTTATCATTCAACCCAATCCAACTTCGATCCATCACTACCTACACGTCATATATATATAACTATCTATACTTTTATTAAAAAAGAAAAACAAAAATAACAGAAACAGTTATATGTCACCATTAACAAAGTTGACAGTTGAACAAACGCATGATTTTCAAACAAGACAAGAACGAGTTACGAGACTATGCAGTACATTATCCGTAACTGCTTCATAACAAAGTCATGATTTTCAATTCAGAACATTCTGTAAACACTGACACGTAAATAAAACACTACACTAAAGCAGCAACAAACAAGCACGTATCGGTTCGTACTCATACAACTACAGCACATGAAACAAGACAACCGCGTATCGGATGCTTAATTACGTAAAGTTATCGATAGCAGCAATGCAGATACGAAACAATATTGACAGTAAATACTTAGAAGATGAAATACCATGTCAATTTCTACAGGACACAGACAGATGAAACGAAAAGAAGTCACATGCGAAAATAACAAATGCAGATAGAATAATAATAAATGTAAAGTAACATACTAACAGAGTGGAGGGCCAAAATTTAGAACGAGAAGAGGCAGCCAAGTACTTGACAGTCCGACAAACTTCAATCGCCTCAAGCTTTACAGTCACCACCTGCAAAAAATAACTTCAACTGCTCAGAGCTGACAATAAAGACATAATGTAATATTAACCGCAATAAGACTCTGTAACAAAAAACATGTAATGATATGCACAACAGGTAATCCTATATGCAGTGCACCAAACATAAATACTTGTAGGTATGCGTCTATTAGCTTGTGCTATATGCATAAGAGGTAATCCTATATGAACAATTGAAATGTTTAATTATCTGTGTATATTCTGAGTTTGATCATAATAGTTTCGCACTTAATTTAATCATTCCAAATCACTGTAGTATCAACTTCAAGTTCACATAACTACTTCTACGTATGCGTTAATCACCTTGTCCTTTTTCTTTTTATGCTTTCAGATCTCGTTAAGCTTGGACTAGTTTTAGCCAACAATGATTTTGTATGTCCTGCGTTTCATTCATGAATCTATCAATTGCTACATCACTTTAGATTGATTGATAGTGAGTACTACAGTGCTTTTCTGATTTCTGTTTACATGGAACAATTGAACTGTTTAAAGACATGTGTATATCACTATATATGCCGAGGAAGTTGATAACTCACTGTTTCAGGTTGCTAAGTAAATCAGGACATGTTTACGCAAATACAATACACATTCCGGAAACAATAACCATAAACAAGGGAGAATATAGCATAACCTTTCAGACCAATCAAAGCTGGAATGTAACCACACATTCAATCAGCAAAAAATAATACATACATGACAGCAAACCCTAGAACATGAACATACAGGACAGAAGAAATTTAAAGAGGCCAAACCCTAGAACAAAAATTACCCATCTGCAGAAACCCTAGAACATGAACACATACATGTCTGAAGAAATTGTAAGACGACTAACCCTAGAACATGAACCAATCCGCAAAAAACCCTAGAACTTTCAATGGAAGACCAAATCACACACACATACGTCTCATAAATCAATAGCAGATGGAAGAAGACAACATAATCAGACACATCAACCGGAACAACACAGAATCGAACATGCAAATCAACACACAGATGGAACAAGACAAGAAATTGAAAGATGCCATCAGAGAGATGGAACAAGAACATCAAACGGAAGAAGAAGAAGAAGAAGATGAAATAGTCGATTACAGAGAGATCAAAGAAGAAGAAGATGAAAGAGTCCCATACCTGAAATCGATTGAAGAGGCGTTCACAGCAACTCCGGCGAAGATTAAAGAGGCCTTCACAGATCTACGGTGAAGATTGTTGAAGGATTCGATCGATTGAGAGACTGGAAGGATCGATTCGATCGATTGAGGGTGAGAGAGGGTGAGAGACTTCTGAGAGAGACGGAATTGGGAGAGTCGTGTGAATGTGAGAGAGGGTGAGAGACTTCTGCATAACCTCGTAAAACGTGTTGGGGGGAATTAATTTTTTATTCCCTCCTTACAATTTGGGAGTGCGGGAAACATTAATAAATTACCCTCCAAATTTTTAAAGAAGGAGTTGACAAAAAAATGTCACTATGTAAGTAGATGTCAAAATCGGATAAATAATCACAATATATTGACCACATTATTGGGAATGATAAAATAATAACTAAAAGGTCGACAAAAAATATCATGTGCATCGACAAATTCTGATATTGTCGATTAATCGCGTAACCATCGACATAAAATCGTCTGTCGACAAAAAAACTGTCAACAAATGTCATATTTGTTGTAGTGTTAGCTACCATTTCAATTAGTAGCTATAAGTTTTTCTAGGCTTCTCTAGAGAGCCTAGGGTTTATGTAGATGATTATGTTTTATGGATTTAAGACTTTGTTTCATGCTTTTTGATTTGATCTATTGGATGACATTTGATTTCATGAACTTGTTGAAGATCTTAGTCTATTGACACGACTAGGGTAGGAATTGATAACTCATGAATCTTCGTGTTCTTCATAGATTGTGATCTTGCTTAAAATTAGTATTTGTTTTAGCTAATTGTTCATATGCTATGCTTAATTCCTTAGCAAGAATGGAGTATTTAACCGGACTTGTTAATTAGCTAGCGAGTGCCTGAGAGCGACTTAGACCTAGTTGTGATGAGATATGAACAACAATCCTTAATCACAGAGACAGATAAGAGATGTGTTTATGATTGGCCTTAGTGCGTAAATTCAGTAGGATATAGTGAGGTGTTCGTGTGGTGGTGGTCTGAGAGGACATCATTTCGTGCACTGTCGTTAGCCTACCAGAACGGACCGGTAGGTGTAGGTGGACCGACAGGACACTGAGTAAACCGTGACGTAGAACGACATGATACCGATATTAGATTGTCAGTGCTATTACCCGGCTTAGTTACAATAGAGTTAACGTGTTACATAGCTGATCCGGAAATCGTCTACAGCCCTAGGTGATCTAGAGAATTCCTAGTTTCTCCTTATTTGTTTAATAAAAATAAAAACCCAAAAATATTAGTTTAGTTGTTTATTTTATTTCAGTCACCTGTTTAAGGGTGATAACTCTTAAAATCACAGTTCTTCCTCCTATTACAGTACTCTAAGTTAATAACTAATTAAATAATCTCAAGTCTGTCCTTGTGGGATCGATAACTCGGGGTTGAAATATTACCCTATATTACTTGACCGTGCACTTGCGCATACACTTAAGAAATTGTGTCAAGTTTTTGGCGCCTTTGCTGGGGACAGCGGTAGATTATTTAGTTAGGCGTTAGTTTAGAGTTCCTTTAGTTTGTTTTATTTTTTTCTATCTCTGTGCTTCACGGGTTTCTTGTGAGTTTGTTTTTGCAGGAACACAGGAAGCAAGAGATATAATGAGCATGTGGAGCGACGAGGGTTATGTGGGGATCTCTGATTACCCCTACTACTGTGCTAAATGCAGAGTTTGGCACAATGATGACACATGCTCAATGATTTGGCGCAACAAATGCAAGAAGGATCATAAGTATGAAGACGCATGCATATTCGATCCACCACAGCTTCATCAGCATCAAGAGGGCTCATCAGCAAGCATGGCATACTTGCACAATATTATGGGGAAGATCCAAGCGCGCATCACAAGGATGTACCTTATTACAGATGGTCCACAAGAGGACCCTCTGCCACATGTCATTGAGCCCCTAATCGAGCCTCTATGGTCACCATCACAAGATGGTTTGGATGAATCTCATTGGCTACCAGTTGTCCTAGACATGCAAAGGACATTGATAGCTAGGATGGAGCGAGAACGAGAATCCGCGTCCCAAGCTGCAATCGTTGTAGAAGAGATACCAGAGCCGAGCGAAGAGTGCAATGTCCTTGAACAAGTTGTGGACTTTGCCACTTATGAGGACTCAGACTCTGATTCAGACTGGGGTGGACTTGTGTGTCCAACAATGGAGGAGGCGATATTGTGTACAAGGGAATCTCAAATTATCTTACAGCCTTGGCATTATTGGGATGACACATACATTGAGAGCTTGTGGGGTGCTGATGATGAAGCTGATGAAACACTTGTGATTGTTGCTATTGAGGATTTGGAAATCAGCAAGTGTGGGGGTGTGAGTGAACTGCATGCGTTGGCTGAAGATCATTTACCACCGAAGGAGTACTACTGGGATGATTTCATGGCTAGAGATTCATTTGAACCCATTAGTACTTCGTGGAAGCTGATTAAGAAGAGAAAGTGTAAGATGAAAGGGGTCAACTTCTACAATTGTCCACCATCTGCACAACACAGGGGTGCACGTGAAGTTCTAGAAAAGAGATGATGGAAGAAGAACAAGTGGAGACTTAAGCATCCTTCACTATCCTAGATGGTTGAGGTAACCGGGTCGGGCCGTCGACCTTAAATTACAAGCGCTTCTTGGGAGGCAACCCAATGTAGAGTGGGTTATTTGTTATTTTATTTTTGTATTTAGTTCTCCATATTTGATTTTTAGGGGTGAGCGAGAGTTTTTTTAATATTTTCTATGAGTGTGCAGGACACATGTACGGAAGAACCCTTCGTATTCCCCTTCTTCATGCACGTGCACTACATTGCACGAAAAACAAGGCGCAACGAGAAATTTGATAATAGAGCTTGGAAGAGAGGCTACTCGATGTCGAGGAGTAGATATTTATTAATTGAATATATTGGCAGCTAGTTGTGTCCCGGATTTGCACGCATCGGAATCCGAAGAGGGATGGAAGAAAACACAAGTTTAAAGGGGCACGATTCTTGCGCTAGAGAGACATTTTGGAGATGATATGAAAAATTCTCCGGAATTTGGAAATTTTTCAGTCAACATTGGATTTTACATTCAATGACGGGTCCCTGAGCGCGAGAATCGAAGAAATCGAACACCGGATGAAGAAATTAGAGCAAAAACAAAAACCGGTAAGTCCCAGCCCATTTCAGGCCGAAATGAATTCATTTCAGGCCGAAATGCCCCTTGATTTCGGGCCAAATTAAAAACAACATTCTGTTCTGAGTTTTCCAAATCATTTCGGGCCGAAATCAACTGATTCCCGGCCGAAAATAAACCATTTCGGATCCGAAATGCCCCTTGATTTCGGTCCGAAATCAACTGATTTTGGGCTGAAATGAAACCATTTCGGGCCGAAATGGTACAGACAACTCATTTATTGAGGGAATTTTTGGTATTTTGGGGCTATTATTTAAAACAAAAACCTTCTTTTAACCCTCCTACACCCCAATTTCGGATCAAATACACCCTCTTTCATCCTCTTCCTCTCAAACTCTCAAGAACACTCACACACACAAAACCCTAAACTTCTCCAAATCCAAAACTTTTTGGTGGGTTTTGTTCCTTGCAAGCTCGCCATCAACATTAACTCGCGGAGTTTTGAGAGATAGTGAGCGGTTTAAGTGTGGGGGAATTGAAAGAGGAAGAACTCCAAGAACTTAATTTTTCCAATTCATCGCTTTGGAGGGGGATTCGGCCAAAGCTCCAAGAGATAATTGCAATGGGAACATCAAGGAGCATAACGATGTAGCATAACGATGTAGTCTTTCTTCGGAAAATTTGGTCGACCGATTCGGTCCTTCTTGACCAATTTTCGCGAAACCGGTCCCGTAAGAACGGTACTCCGGGATCGTAGGTACGTTTTCTCTCTCTCACTTTAGAATTCTTGTCTAGTCACTCTATGCGAAGTGCCCTGCAACACTTGTAATTTTGTCATCTAATTTACACTTTGAGATCATTTCTTTTGGGGGTACACTCTAAATTCATTGAAGACAATGATTATCTCAAGTGTGGGAGGGGGGGGGGGTTACATATATCTTTACTAACCTAAACTTGCATAACCATGTTACATATATAGTGAGTCGGTTTTGCATATAGAGTTAGTCCTTAGGATTGCATGTGCACGTTTCGATATTGCATTGTATATATTATTTGTGCACATTTAATTATTGAGTCCACCTACCAAAACGCTTTTAGTTAATCGAGTTGGCACAAGCATATTGAGTTAGGAAAATAGATAGAAAAAAAAACTAAAAACAAGAAAAACCCTAAAAATTGATTTTTTATTGAGAAAGGGCAATTGAAGAGAGTAAGCGTGGAAAGGGCTCAATGATAGAAATTCCTTAGGATATGAAAATCTGAGGTGAGGTAGACGCTAGAATCTGGAGTAGGAAGGCTATAGGGCTAATGCACTTGAGAATTGTGAGTACCTGTCTCTTATACTAGTTATCCTACTAGCGCTACACCACCATCACTTAGGTAGTCGTCAACCCTCCTCGTAGTGGCAACGGAACAGATGTGCGAGTGATTTTTATGGGGACATCACATCCCGTCTGCATTGCCTAGGTCAACTAGTTACCCCAATTTGATCCATTTACCCCTTTTATTCACTGCCTCTAGCCTAGGAAACCGTTCCTTGTGACTTTCATCACTAGTTAGAATGGTCCCTTCCTATGCGTCATGATAGAGGGAGTTGAGTTAAGGAGGTTTGTTGAGGGTGAGCTGATATTATACATCTTGAGTGGATACTCTTACATGTCATCTTTTGAGGAGATGTGAGGGTGAGTTAGAGACGGCAGCACACTTCGGTATGGCGGTGAGTCGTGTCCATACACCACGATCACAGGTGGAGTGCCGTAGTGAGTGAAATTCTTTCCGCACGATATGAGGTGGCGTTGGTTGATCTTATAGGAGAACGTGCTTGTGCTTCAATATTTATATTCAATATATCTTAGGTGATGAGGAGGATTGGTTGAAAAAGCACGTTTATACATTGACTACCGGGTTCGAGATATGGTTTACAAAGTGTGGGGGTTTCGACATATATTGATTACATCGTTGATTTGACACATTCCACCCCCACGTATCTATCTTGATATTTGATCTCCTTGGATATTACTATCGTATTGGTGGCTCCATGTGCTTATTGTTAAAAAAAAAGGATTGAAATTGAAATGGAATAGGGAGCAGAATTGAAATTCATGAAGACCGAGGAGATGAGCTAGTGTTGATCACTTCTTCACATTTGTTGCCGCGAGAACGAAATTCCACCAAGATTTAAGGAATGATGGCTGGAGTAGCTAGTTCGGTGGGGTTCCTTGGATTTTGGTGAGGGAGTGTGAGAATGGGTTTTGTGAGTTGTATCATGACGTTTAGGACTGCGCTTCTAAATATCATATCGTACCCGTCCTAAGACATCAACAATTGAAAACCATGGATAAATAGCTCGGATGGTAGGTGCTAGGGTGAGTGTGCGGAAGCAACTTATTTTGTGTTCGTGCCCGTTCTGTCTTACAAAACTGGCCGCAAGTTCTACCGATCACCGAAGTTACAGAATCTTCTAGGGGATGTGAGAGCCTTATGACTTGCCGGTTTGTTCTTTGAGATTGCCCAATCTCTAACTAAAAAGAAAAAAAATATGTTCTTTAATTCCTTGCATTGTACATACTTGAGTTGCAATGTACATATCATGTAGTTTGCATAGTCGTGTCTTTGTGTATTGAGTCGTGAGTCGTGTTGGCTAGCAAAAAGTGAAGTATCCAAAGCGGTGGCTTATGCATTGGTTTGGTTGTATATTGGTATATGTATGCAATGTCTCAAGTGTGGAGGTTTTGAGCGTCATTGTTGCTTGAGATGAGAAAAGAGTAAGTGTAGGGGAGTTTGATTGCGCCTTTTAGGAGCTATAGATCTTTATCATTAACCACATATTAATAGCTATTTGGAGAGTGATTTGAGCCTAATTGTAGAGAATATGAGTCGTTTTGTCACTTGTTGCTCGTCATGTGCTATATTGTTAGTCCGGCCGTTTCTATACATATTTCGTTGTTATTTGTCAAATATAATCTCTTGGTATGTTTGTTCATTCACGCATACGGAGGAAGAAAGAGAGGCAAGCGAGCTGAGGAGATCGATTGGGATCATCCCCAACCCGGAGATTTCACCGTTTCATTTCTTTCTCTTCTCTTTTCATCAGTTTTATGGAGAAACTCTATTGCTTTGCTACGATTTTAATTAGTAGCTAGACATTTTGTTAGGCTTCTCTAGAAACCCTAGGGTTTATGTAGATGATTATGTTCCGGATTTAAGACTTTGTTTCATGCTTTTTGATTTGATCTATTGGATGACATTTGATTTCATGAACTTGTTAGTCTATTGACACGACTAGGGTAGGAATTGATAAGTCATGAATCTTCGTGTTCTTCATAGATCGTGATCTTACTTAAAGTTAATATTTGTTTTAGCTAATTGTTCATATGCTATGCTTAATTCCTTAGCAAGAATGGAGTAATTAACCAGACTTGTTAATTAGCTAGCGAGTGCGTGAGAGCGAGTTAGACCTAGTTGTGATGAGATATGAACAACAATCCTTAATCACTGAGACTGAGAAGAGAAGTGTGTAGGATTGACCTTAGTGGGTAAATTCAGTAGGAGATAGTGAGGTGTTCGTGTGGTGGTGGTCTGAGAGGATATCATTCCGTGCACTTTCGTTAGCCTACCAGAACGGACCGGAGATGTAGGTGGACCGACAGGACACTGAGTAAATCGTGACGTAGAACGACATGAGACAGAGAGGAGATTGTTAGTGCTATTACCCGGCTTAGTTACAATAGAGTTAACGTATTACATAGCTGATCCGGAAATCGTCTAGAGCCCTAGGTGATCTACAGAATGCCTAGTTTCTCCTTATTTGTTTGATAAAAATAAAAACCCAAAAATATTAGTTTAGTTGTTTATTTTATTTCAGTCACTCGTTTAAGGGTGACAACTCTTAAAATCACAATTCTGTCTCCTATTACAGTACTCTAAGTTAATAACTAATTAAATAATCTCAAGTCTATCCTCTTGGGATCGATAACTCGGGGTTGAAATATTACCCTATATTACTTGACCGTGCACTTGCGCATACACGTAAGAAAACGTGTGAGTCCTTTGGCGGTATTTTCCTATGGAAAACGACGATGGCTCCGACTGGTGGCGGTTTGGGCGAGGAGTTTGTTGTTGGCGGAAGGGAGGGATTCCTGGTTGCCGTCAAAAGAATGTCCCGTCGTTGTTGTGTGTCGTCAGAATGTTGACCTTGAGGGCAGATATTTGCTGAGTCTCCATCATAATCTGGGCGGGTAGTGAATCGAGAATAAGGGCGGTCTCCCGAGAAGCAACAAACTACTTAGGGAGGTTGCAGATGTTGGGTTGTGCGGCGTGGTGACCTTTGTTGATGCTGGTACTTAACCTGGCGGCGATGGCTGGGTTGGTACCAACTGCTGCTCCTGGTCTTAATCCTGCTGCAGAAACGAAGGAAAGTCTCCGGAGACTGCTACATTGGTTATTGTGGTGATTGTCGTGGTAGCTGTTGCGGTGGCTTCGCGCAGGCCAAAGAACTCACTGAGGACGTCGTTGAGGGCTTCCTTGATATCCACCAACGTGATAGGGGACCGCATGGAGGCTTGTAATGACGTCGTCCATGGCAATGCAGCTTGAGAAGCGAACGACACGCAGAAGATATGACCGCAATTAACAATGAAAGTACCAATTTGGTACGATATACGTATCGCTAATAAAGAAATTCATAGATTTAGAGGAGAAATTTGTAGGAAACGAGAGTTTAGTGAATCGAGATATTTCATTATATGAATAATTGAAGCAATTACTCTATTTTGAATAAAAAATAACATAACCCTAAATTGTACAGTTCGACTTATGAGCCGGCAAAGAACCGTGAAAAAACCCGGTTCGTTATTTAACTTATTAAATATTTAATAATTAATGAATATAATTGAATAACTAGTAACTAATTAACTAACTAAATAAATAATAATAAATAATTATGACGATAAGATTGACCCGTATCGGTTGCCTATTGGCATTTTCAACATGAGTCTATCCGCTGAGTTTTCAGAGGCTGAGGCTGTGGTTTATAAGTTATTACACTGGAACATGATTTATCTAATGCGCACACAAAGTGTCGTAGCTACTAGTTCCCATGTCATAAAGGAACCTATACTTGTGTCCTCATATTCAGATATTCAGATCAAAGAATCTCATTAACATGTACAAACAAATAATGATGATCAAAGGTTTTTTTCTGTCTCATTCACCACTTAGTCAAAAGTTAAGATTTGATCTCTGTGAATCAAGATTCAATCTAACCTAAATACCTATACTTTTTGGGCCCTCATACCATTTCGATATTGCATTTTGTGAGACCATGAGACACTTTTCTATGGATAAGCATTTACTAGTGTTTTATATCACTATGATCAACCCTCTCTATGCTTACTTGTTTTTGTCATGGTCATCGAGACATACATTAGTGCCCCAATTTATGAAAATTTGAAAGTTGTTAGCAAGATTTGTGGAGTTGATTTGTAGTGCCCGGCTTACCGTCTTATAAATAGAATTTACTGATCACTGTCTCTCGATCATTAAGCCGTCTTATAAACAGAATTTACTGATCACTGTCTCTCGAAACTTAATGATCGCGTATAGGCTGAAACATGCTCTCATATTACTCAGTTGAGTTAAATTTTGATCCAATTAAAAATGTTTGATCAAGCTTGAGTTGAAGTTTTGACAAGATTTACTGCCATTGGCATCAAGCCAATCAATTGTTCACAAATTCGATCGAATTTGAGAGATAATCGTTGGAGCAAAATGTCATATTAACGAATTTCAGTTATAAGTCCTCAACGTCATGAAGGACGGGTCCTCAAAACAAATTTGTGAAGGGTGGAACACATGGATACAGCGGCGGTTGCCCACACGTACAAGTGAGCCAGTAACTTTTGAAAATATTAATTTACCCTTAATTTATTGTCAATTGTGTTACAAGACTTGTATCAAGAGTGCCAATAACAATAACGTGTGTGTACTTTGATAATTTCGCTTCATGTAAAACTTATACTACTACTTTTGAGCTTGAAAGAAAAGAGTGAATGTTTGTCTCTACGTATGAGCTTGAAAGTAACCACTTAATTACACAGCGGAAAGGAAGAAAAGGGCAATATATAGCCCCTCACTCATTTCCTGCCACCTATTGGTCAAAATAGGAACATTTTCTCTGAAAGAATGCAGAAAGCATACGCACCCATAACCCCCAAAAATTGCCCATGCCTTCAATCACTTGCCTCAAGATACAAATATTACAAAATTTCCATGAGATACTTTGTACTGACACCAAGATGATTCAGCAAATAATAGTAGCAGAAGCAGCAGCAGCCAGCAGGACATGGCTCTTATGAAGTGTCAAAACAATGCTACTACTACATGCATTGGAAATGTGTGTGAAGGGGAAATTTTCTGCTACCATTGAATAACATTGTTTCCCAACAAGTTCTCACTTTTTATCTCTGCTCTTCATTGGGAAAAGGATTGTTGGAGAAACCAACACAATCCCATAACAGCTGCAGAAAAACTGTCTCAAACTGCATCAAGGAAATACTAATAATCAAAACAATTTTATTTCTGCTCATTTAGAGTGATATGCGTCTGTTCGATATTTTATGCTTCTGTGACAAAGCACGTCTTCATGCATCTGCATATGTACCAGTAAACAACCTCAAAAGCATCTGATACCATTATTTTTCTAGAACAATGTAAATTTGACATTTATCGTAGGCACGTTCCAACCATTGTATACCCTGGTATACAAAGACTAACATGTAACAATAAATCCAAGAATTACGAACAATAATTAGGGCTAGTTTGGGAATGCTGTGGCGGTGGTAGAAAGCTGCTGTGTGAAAACACAGTAGAACTGTGAATTCTTGATAAAATGTTGTTTGGTAAATATTACGTAGAAGCAGCTGTGAAGTATTGATATAGTAATTTTATGTTTGGTAAAATCAACAGTGAAGTTGCTGTAAGAGGGTAAAATGACAAATATATATGACACGTGTCATTTCTGGAAAGATAACTATTGATATTTTAAAAAATTATAAGGTCAAAATCGGTTGTAGATAAATTAATCAAAAGCACTTTCTGGAAAAGCATCTCCCCCCTTGCTTCCTGAAAACTGCTGTGGGACAGCAGAAACTGTCCGGAAAAGCAGAATTTTTTTTTTTACCAAACACACTAAAACTGCTTCTGCTGCCGGAAAGCAGCTGTGCTGGCAGCAGAAGCATTCCCAAACTCACCCTTAGTAGAAGACAAAAGTTAAAATGTTAGCAGAATCAAAGACCAGGGGCTATTGAGCAATATACTGTAGTCAAAGGACCGTAGAGAAGTCGACTCAACACGTGTGCACTGTATCGAGAATCTGAGGATCAAAATGAACTATGTTGAAATTACTATGTGATCTCTTGAATTATGTGTTGATGTAGTGATCAACAGTCCAGATTATGGCCGTTGGGAATACTAGTATTTAAGCGTAATTTTAATTCTTGAAACTCTAATGAGAAACATCATGCCTCTTTTCCTCCTCTCTATAATCAAACCCAAATTCCCGGGTTGTCATTGACATATCATGTTTTGATCTCGTCAAAGCCTACACCGTAACTGGGTAGGCGGTAATCGGGCATGATAGGAAGCAAGCTGAGAGACGGTATTGATGTAGAGAGGATTTGACCCTCCCACATAATGGGGGGTAAACGGTGAACACTGTCATGCATCTAACAAATACAGAACCAAATACTCTAGAGGGGGGGAGGGGTTGAATAGAGTATGGGAACTTTTGCCAAAAGAGTGGATTTAAAACAATTTGAGAAGAACTTGAAGTGTTTTAAAGCTTTGAACTCAATTTCAAGGCTATGAAACCAAAAAAGACAGCTTGAAATATACTGATAGTTTTCAAGGCATTGAAAAGCCTTTCAAAACTTTGAACTTAAACCTGTTTTGAAGCAGTAATGAAGATAAGTGCAGAATTGGAATGCAAGACAATGAACACAATGATTTGTTACGAAGTTCGGTCCCCAAGTGTCCTACTCTCCACCTGACAGATCTAATTCCTATAGGATTTCAACAAACTTCTTATTTATCAAAAGATAAGCCCTATATATCAAGCCCAGATAATTTCCTTACTCTGTTTCACCTTGTTGTTCTTCCTAACCTATCTAGTACTTTCTCTAGCTAACTGATACAATAAGAATTATATGTTGTTCCTCTTGAACAACTCACGAGAAAAATGGATATGTAATATGACAAAAGATATACAAATAAAGCTCAGATGAAGAACACTGTAAAAATAGTGAAGCTGTGAAGCTTGAATTGTTCTTATGGAAACTGGGATGGATTGAGTGATTGTTTGATCTCCTTCAGTGATGCTTGTTAATCCGTGAGAGTATTTGAGTGCCTCTGAAATGCTATGTGCTTCTAAATCTCTCACAATCGCTTATCTCTTCTGTCAATTTGAATTGTAGAATATAAAGGAACTTAGCATCTGAAATCCCTAAGAAGCCTCTGTAGATCTTTGACTCTCAACAACTTGCTCCAACGGCTAGCTGCTTGAATCTCTCCATTATTTTGATATGATCTTCCATCTGTAAGCTCAAGGAACGTTCAGACAACCTTTCATAACAGCAACATTGAATCTGCAGACATTGATTGCCACTTATGCATCTCTGCAAAATAAGGAATATTCAGCTATATCTGCAACACATAATTACTTAATAATCCCTGCAAATTACTTAGGTAAATAGAGAGATTAAGGAATGATATAACACAAATTAGTTTGTCTTTCATCATTGAATATATCATAATGAAGTGCAAGAGATTAGAAATTGAATATGAGGAAGAACTCCCCCCCCCCCCAGTTTATGTTGTGAGCGTCTTTGTAGCTTCAAGGCTTTGAATTTCAAAGCTTTGAAACCGACTGTGAACTTACAATCTCCCAAATGTGAACTTACAATCTCCGCACTGTGAACTTACACTCTCCCCCTTGATGAAAGACAAAACTAGTAATATGTTAGAACTGTATTTCTGCAAAAGATATACATTAGTAGCATAGCAGAAACAGTTATATGAGATAACATTATCAACAGTTAAAAATATAATCAAAATCAAACTAATCTGATAAAAGCAAACTAAGCAAATAACCAGTATAACTGCCACATATCCAACACATCCAAAATAACATCTTCCTACAGCTAAAAAATACCCCCAAATTTTCCTAAAACTTCTCCCCCTTTTTGAATTTCATCAAAAAAGTAAGAAAACGTTGGATAAAACCTTATGGAAAACTTAAAATTTTAGAAAGAAAAGAGAGGGTTCAAGGCTTTGAAAAAAGAAGAAAGAAAAGGCTGGATTCAAGACTTTGAATCTTCAGCTGTCTTAGGCCCCGCAACATCATCCTGCTGATCTTCATCCTATTCTTCATCCTCTTGCTGATCTTCTTCTTGTGAATCTTCATCCTGAGCAACTTTTTCACCAGGCTCATCAGCTACCACATCCTTTTCAAACAAGTCTCCTCAAGTGACAATAGCTGAAACCTTCCTTTTCAGTTTCTTCTTCTGAATAGCTTCTGTGAGTAGCACCCCTGAGTCAATGCTTCCTTCGGAACCAGGTTATTTGTCCTCAGCCACCTTTGACCGAGCTTCCTTATCCCCAACAACCTTATCCCAAGAATTTTTCTCATCAAATAAATCTCTGGTAGATCCTGACTTCCTTCAGCCTTCTGGAATTGGTGTATCTTCTTTTTCCACATGTACCAAGTTGATACGCTTGAAAACACTTTAGATCATGTACTTCATGTGCCTGAACTTAGTAACCAGCTGATACAGACCCTGCTTGAGTTCATCTATCTCATTCTCAATAAAGTCATACTTCTGAATAACTTGAGATTGATCTTGAGTAGCGGAGGGTTGGCTACTAGAGTGGTTAAGGATTTAAGTTTAGGGAACTTCTTGCCTTCAACTCATTAGCAGACAACTCAGAATTAAACTTCCATTCTCCTTCACTGGTTTTCACAATTCCAATCATCTGAAAAGACTTTTCATCAATAATTCCAAAACCAGTAGTGATTGTCTCTTCCCTGTCAACAGGTATTTCTAGATGGTGAATGAAAATTGGGAGGAGGTTGGCATAGGGTAGAGGATGTTTCCTGTTCTTGGTACAACTATACAACATGTGTTTCATTACCATAGTTAGCAGATCAATCTCATAAGCATGCATCATCAAGTACATTAGATACAATACCCTATCATAAAGCAACTCCTTTGAATTCTCTTTTGGTACTACACACCTCAACATGATAGTAAACAAAATTTTGGCTTCAACAATTAACACATAATGTGTAAACTTCTTAGAGGTAGTAGCTATACCAAGTAATAATAATTCCTTCGTAGCCATCTTTATACCATCAATATTTATAAGGTAATTTTCCTTATTGTACCTCTTTGGACACCCCAAGACATTAGAAAATTCAGAATGATCTAGCTCCATCTCAACACCGTCTACTTTAGAACAAATAGTTAAACCCTAAGCATTCACTTGATTCATATTCAGATAAAAGATTCTGGTAAGCCTAGGGTATGCAACTTCAGAGGTGTTTATGATTTTACACAGAGAAATCTGTTTCAACCTCCTAAGACACTCCAAATGTATAGAATCCAACATGATGTACTTATCATACTACAGTAAGAAACAAGAGCAGATGCAAATCCATCTAACCAGATACCTCTTGCAGCATGATTGATAAACCATTTAGAAGAAATAGATCTCTTACCATAAGTTATTTTCTCTTCAGAGTAAAATTGAATCTCCTTACCCTTGTCCTTTTGTGAAACCCGTATCTCCTTCCCTTTGTCCTTTTCTGAAACCTCTATCTTTTTTCCTTTGTCTGGATTCGGAGGAGTCTTTGCCTTCTTCTCCTTCTTTGGACTATAAATATGAATACTTTTTTTTACTCATAAGAGGTTATTGGATCTGGCTTCTTCTTGCTGGAAGCAGCAGACTGACCTTCCTTGTCTTTCTTGCTTTTCTTCGGAGGAGGAGGAGGAGAGGGTTGCAGATAAGCACTAGCATTCCTAGAACTGGAACTAGCACTGATGGTTTGAACTTTTTCTTCTCCATCTTTTCTTTTATTCCATGTGCTCTTCGTTACCTCCACCAGCCATCTTGATTATTTCAGATGATCTCCGTGAATCCATAGGGTTATGATTTAAGAAGAGAGGCGCATGAAAGATAGAGGAGAGAAAGAAAGAAGGGAGAAGATAAATACTAAAGAGTTTGAATTAAAGAGAGAAACACAATATTCCCAAATATGTGAGGAAGGAAAGTTTGATTGAAATTCAAATGTGTGTGTGACGTGTGGAAAGGAGATACTATTGAAAAATATTTGACTTAATAAGGTAAAATTAGTGTTAGACAATTATCTACAGAGATAACACCCATCATTAGTGATCCAATCATTGACATATATAGTAAATAGATTTATTTTCAAGGCTTTGAAAAGGATTTCAAGACCTTAAAACACTATTATACTGCACATAAATTTTTCAAGGCTTTGAAAAACTTTTCAAAACATTGAAACACAAATAACTTACTTGATGCTCCCCCTAAACCAGTGCTTCCTTGTTCAACATCCCAAGTTCTAATCTCAGGGCTGTGAATCTATCTTTCGGCAGTGGTTTAGTGAAAATATCTGCAAACTGCATGTTAGTAGGCACGAATGCAAGAGATACATCACCTTTGTCCGCATGATCTCCAATGAAGTGATGTCTGCAATCAATGTGCTTAGTCCTTGAATGTTGTACAAGATTCTTTGTAATTAAGATACCACTACTGTTGTCACATCTGATGGGAATATCTCTGAAGTCATAACCCATATCTCCCATATGTTGAGCTATCCACAACACTTGTGAGAAACAAGCTCGTGCTGCTATGTATTCATCTTCTGCTGTTGATAAGGCTACTGGATTTTGCTTTTTAGAATGCCAGCTTATCAGGGATGATCCAAGAAATTGGCAACACCCTGAAGTAATTTTTCTGTCTACTTTATATTCTGCAAAATCAACATCTAAATAGCCACACAAAGAGAGGTTAGACCTTTTAGGATACCAAATCCCTAAGTCTTTGGTACCATTGAGATATCTGAAAATTCTTTTGACAGCAACTAAGTGAGATTCTTTAGGATCAGCTTAGAATCTAGCACACATACAAACACTAAACATTATGTCTAGCCTACTTTCATTAAGATAGATTAGTGAACCAATCATACCTCTAAACTCTTTCTTGTTCACACTCTTACCATTTTGATTCTTGTCTAAGTGATAGTGTAGAATTCATGGAAGTTTTGGCTACCATGGATTGAGATAAATTATATGTGTCCAGCAAATCCTTGGTGTACTTATTATGATGTAGAAAAAAATTCTTTCTTCATTTGATGTACATGAAGTCCAAGAAAGAAATTTAGCTCTCCCTTCAAGCTCATCTCAAATTCCCTGCTCATAAGACTAGAGAAATCCTTGGAAATAGAATCATTAGTAGCACCAAACAAAATATCATCAGCATATATCTGTACTGCTAAAATGTCTCTATCATGTGTCTTTATGAAATATTTTTATCAACTAATCCTATTTTAAAATCATTTTCAAGTAAAAACTTTGACAGTCTCTCAGACCAAGCTCTTGGAGCTTGTTTGAGGCAATAATGAGCTTTGTAAAGCTTATACACATAATTTTAAAACTCATCACTTTCAAACCATGAGGTTGAGCAACATAAACTTCTTCTTTTAGATAACAATTTATAAACACATTTAACATCCATTTGAAAAAGTTTGATGTTCTTATGTGATGCAAATGAAAGTAATATTCTTATTGCTTCCAAGGTGGCTACAGGAGCAAAGGTCTCTTCATAATCTATACCTTATTCCTAGTTGTATCCTTGAGCTACCAGTCTTGAATTGTTTCCGATATCCTTACCATTTTATCCAACTTGTTTCTGAACACCCACCTTGTTCCAATAACAGATTGGTCTTTGGGAGAAGGAACTAGATTCCAGACTTTATTCCTCTCAAATTCATTCATTCACTTGGCCTTGCAATGATCCAGTCTGCTTCTTGTAATGCTTCCTTCATACTCTTAGGTTCTAGAAGAGACACAAATGCATTAAAAGCACACAAGTTCTTTAAGTGATATCTTGTTTGTGTACCAGTGGAGATGATGTGTTCTGTTTGATGAGATGACATATATTTTATCTTCTTTCTTTGTGTCCAGGTTTCTGGTTCTTCGTGAATCTTTTCAATGCCTTGATAACTTGATCTAGTGGCTTGACCCTCTTTGTGTTCCTTGACGTTCTGTTTCAAGGCTTTGAAAATCACTTCTGTTTTCCTGCATGTCGTCTGAGAACCATTCTTTGGATCTGCAGCATCCTCAGACTCATGCTTGTTCAAATTTAAGTCTGCAAAACCTTAACTCAAAGAACCATCATAGCTTTCATCAAATATAACATGTATACTTTTCTCAACAAGCTTGGTCATCTTATTATAAATTCTGTAGGCTTTGCTGGTTAAAGAATAACCAAGAAAAATACCTTCATCACTTCTGGCATCAAACTTGCCAAGATTATCCTTACCATTGTTGTGAATAAAACAAGTACAAGTAAAATGTTTGAAATAAGAAATATTTGGCTTTCTCCCTTTCAAAATTTCATAAGGAGTGTTCTTCAAAATAGGCCTAATTAGGCACCTGTTCAAAATGTAATTTGCAGTGTTGATAGCCTCTAGCCCAAAAATACTATGGCAATTTGTTTTCTAAAAGCATTGTCCTAGACACGTCCTCAAGAGTTTTGTTTTTTCTTTCAACTACACTATTTTTTTGAGGAGTTCTAGGAGCAGGAAAGTTGTCAGAAATACCAAAACTTGGTGCAGAATAAATCAAATTCTAGTTGATCAAATTATCTGCCATGTTCACTCAAAATACACAGGTTTTTCAAAGCTTGAAGCTCTTTACAAAGTTTTAAATATTCAGACAGAGCCTCAGACTTATCTCTTAAAAACATTACCCAAGTAAATCTAGAGAAATCATATACAATAACCAGCATATACTTCATAACCATGGAGTTGGAACTCTCAGAGGACCACAGAGATCCATATGAAGAAGTTCAATAGGTCTAGTTGTACTTACAAAGTTCGTAGGCTTGAATGAGCTCCTTGTCTATTTTTCTTGAGCACAATCCTTGCATACTTCTTAATCTTTCAACTTGATGGATGACAAACCTTTTACTAGGTCTTTTGAAACTAGTTTGTTCTGTGTATGCAAGCTGAATTGTCCAAGCTTTTTGTGCCACAGCTTTGAACGCTCTTTCAAAGCCTTGAGACATTACATACTTTCTCCTGCAACTTTCTTAGTATTAAAAACAGTAAAATTTGTTTGATATTGGAGCAATGAGGATGTAATTACCAGATTTTTCATCTTGAACCACACATTTCTCCTTGTCAAAAATAACCTTATTACCTTTATCACACATTGAGATACACTAAGCAGATTAAAATTTAAACCATTTACAAGATGAACATATGATATAGAATTTTTAACACCATTACCAACTTTACCAATTCGTATGATATTGAATTTGTCTTTTGCACCAAGTGTGATTGTCCCTCTTGATTATTCTTTTAGTTCAGTAAATAAAGAACCTTTGCCACTCATGCTTCTGGAGAAACCACTATCCATGATCCACTCATGTTCTTTGTTCTTTGGTGACAACCTGCAAATATCATTCAGTGTCTTACCTTGTTGTTAGACCAATGTAATATCTGGATTCATATTCAGGATCAACCATGTTAGGTGGGCTTATTCCTCTAGGAACCCAAATTTTTCTCACCTGTCCCTTAAGATGAAATGGAATGGTATTCCTCATGATGTGAGGTTATCTTTTTCCAAAGGGACAAGTCATCTTAAGATGACCAATATTTCCACAGTAATGACACTTTGGAGAATGTCTGCTGCTGACACGATCCAACCGCAAGTGTACGGGTGTCGCGTGTAGTAATATCCGATAATCTGGGTTTGTCGAACCCAAGGGACTTGTCGTGAATTAATTAGGACTACTAACTTCGTGTGGGCAAGCAATTGGATTGTTATACTAAACTAATAATTTAAATAACAAACCGATTATTAAAAGTGAGATTAATACGAGGGACAAGTATCAGGATATCTCTTCGGGTTCACTAGGGATCTCACACCACTTATGATTTATGTTCAAGTAACACGAACGTCTTTTACTTAGCCAAACGAGCACCTATGCTTTGAAGATTCCTCAACCAAAGCATATATTCAAACTCTTGTACCTGATTCCTCTAGCCTACTCAAGTTCAAACAACATTGGTCTACTCTTAGTTCTAGCTAACTAGCAAGATTCCTCAACCCTAGATACGGCTAGTGCTTGATTCAAGTTTCCGGGTAAAAAATGTTGATTCCTCTCACATCCTATACCTATAATCATCCTATTGAGAGCTCAAACAATAGTAACGATAGGATTAAGTACATAAATCAAGCATAGCTAAGAAAAACATATTCAATTAAGCTAAAAGCATGAAAAAGATCCATAAATCACCAACATGGTTTTCAAACCCTAGCTACCTATGAGATATCCTGAATAGAAAGTTTAGATACTCATAGTTGGGAATACAACGAAGAATTTCCAAGTATTCATCAAAAACAAGAGAGATAGAGAGATCAAACGATGAATCCTTGATCCGGCGGGAATCCGAGCTCTCCAATGGCTTGGGAGCTGTCTCCTCCCTTCCTCCAGCAGCGTAGTTCTTCGTTCTAGGTCTGAGAATTTGTTTCATAAGGCCTGGGCACGTTTGTTAATGAACTTTGGCCGAATTTGCACTTCTGCCCCTCCAGTTTGTAATTCCCGGACAGAATTGTAAGCTGATTTTGCGCGGACTGTATCTCCCTCATACGGACTCGTATTCCAGCCTACCATATATCGTTGGAAAGATATGGATGTCCACTTTCAAATGGCGCAGGCCTTGCTCCCAAATTATGTATAGATTTTTCATCGAAAATAGTACAGGCTGTTCAGGAGTGAGTTTTTCAACTTTTCTTCGTCTTTGCGTCTTCTTTTCTCCTCTTCATCTAGCTCCATACCAAGTGTATCCGAGCCTCTCATAAGCTCCATTGAACCTATTTTACCTGAGAAACACAACAAAATACTACCCGTGCAATTATCATCGCAAATATGAGAGAAAACATGCGCAAATAAGCTAGAAACACAATTTTTGACTCTTAGGCTTATAAATCGTCAAATTCACATATTTGTGCAAATATAACATATAAATCATGTGAAATAAGCCTAATACAATTAATATGGAAGCATAATAATAACTCCTAAAAGAGAGTTATCAAATACCCCCACACTTACCTTTTGCTCGTCCCGAGCAAATCACTGTTTACTAGCCAACTCAAGACGCAAATGACTCAACACGACTCTCGACTATGCAACTACATGAACTAACTATAATGCAACTCGATTATAAACAATGCAATATAATAAATAACATTTTTTTTCTTTTTCCGAGATTGGACAACCTCTCTATCATAAACCGAAATCATCAAATCCTCACAAGCTCACTTTGAAATTTCACGACACATAGCAAGAAATGATATATGATGATCCTATGCGCAAACTCACTAAGGTGTCCCCAAATATCCACCAAATCATTCCAAGACACGACACGTCTTTTGACTCAAAGCGTCTAGGCATCTCAAGCTCTAACTGATCTTCCTTCGTCAAGTCATTTGAGGTTTTCAAACCCTCTTAGCCGTTATTGCTTTTGAAATGCAAATTATCCCATTGACGGGAGACACAACTCCTGTGATATACGGCTTGACTTTAGTTTCCATCTTAAGCTCTACGTTGGATTGAATCCAAATTTTCCGTGCACACGGAAGCACATTAGGTTGTTTCACCTTGAAGCTCACATATATGTTTTTTTTTCATTTTTTTTTCTTTTTCATTATTCTCCTCTGTTTTTACAACCGTGCAATAGAGCTTAAGAGTGTGGGCTTTTTAGGATTTTCTCTTAGAACCACCTTAAGGGATGGTGGTGCACGCTCCCCGACTTCGCTTAGGCCGAAGACTCGTACCACATGAAACCGACTCTACACGAAGGTCCACCCCAGATTCTAAGAGTCCACAAGTTTCCACCGGAAACGGAATAATCAATCACTTAGAGACTCAATTCTCCTAGCACAATAAAGGAGTCAAAAGTATGCCCGTAATCTTCCTTCACCATTCCCTAGATACCCGGGACGTCCGTTCGTGAGACTTGTGCACAAAATACTAGAATTAAAGTATCCCTACTATGGTGCTTCATACTCTCATGAGCTCTTTCACTGGATTCTCTTCGGTTTCTAGGTCCTAAGTTGCCCTTTCTCAAATTTTCAATTTTTATGATTTTTCTATTTCTTTTTTTTATTCGTTTTTTTTTTTTTTTTAAAAAAAAAAAACTCTATATGCATTTGGCCAACTCGATCAACCAACACATTTGGGGTAGGAGGACTCAATAAATAAAAGTGCAACAATAATATATACAATGCAATAACTTAAACGTGCAAATGCAAACCGAACGGACTGACACCTACGTGCAAGACTGACTCACTAAACTATATTCTAATCTAAATGTAACTGGTGATGCAAGACACGAACATGGCTAGCAAATAGGTAAAAATCCCCCCACACTTGAGTGCTTCGTTGTCCTCAACGAATTTAGAGATCAACCAAGAAGACTCGGCATTCAAATGCGAGGGGCGGTGATTCTACTCGAAGTCAAAGCCACGGCACAAGAAGGTAGTTCAACAAATTTAGATCTAAAACGAACTACGTGCACATGACAAGTTGTGTGTACCGAAATTAAGCAAGTGCTCAAGTATTCCCTAGGATTCTAACAGCTAATCCAAGTGGCGACTATGCACCGTGACAAAGTAGTCAAAATAAAATCCTAGAGCAAGTACGATGTGCCTAAACGGTAAGTAAAGAGAGAGAAAAAAATACTCACAACCGACACAAGGTCGGGGACGAAATCCGAGAGATGCTGACTGAGATAGCAAGAACAATCCCCAAGCAAACATTGTGCGCACCAATGCTAACTCCCTTGTGGTCGAGTGTGTGTAACACACCGGGGTCGATTGATCAGTTGCTGCTGACGAAAAAGAAACGAAGAATCCCCGAGATTGTATCGCGTACGCCAATACTAGCTCCCGTGATGGTCGAGTGCGCGGTAGCACACCGGGGTCGATATCTTCATCCAATTTCTTATTTTTCTTCTTTCTGACTCTGACGAATTGAAACTGGTCCATGCTTGTTATTATCACATCAGAGATTCCCAAATATTGTACTGGAGGAGTAACAAGACCAAGACCAAGACCACAATGATGCTTCATACCCTTGGCAATTCTCAGCACAATTCTGATTTCCCCACTTTTTTTTTTTTTTTTTTTTTTTCAATTTCTCATTACTCAATCTCAATGTCTTCTTCCTCCTTCCCATACCCAGATACAACATTTTACTCTCCAAAACCAACACGACGTTTACTCTCAAAAACACCCCCTGCGTATTGGTATGCGAACAAAGCACTTTATCACCCCCTTTTTTTCCAGTCGATACACAGGGAGAGACGGTGGAAGGATGTTTGGTTGTGAATCAATCGCTGAATGAGAGAAAGAGGGCGCACTGGAATTGGAGCTCAGGTTCCCGAGTTGAACAGAGAGCTGGGGTGAAGTTGGGTCAAGCAGTAGTGGCGGCTGGGTGAATCAGTGGTGTCTGGGGTTTGATCGGAGTGGAATTAGGCGGTTTTGGTCAGGATTGGGTCGGTTTCTCAATCGGAGAGAGAGAGGTATGAGGTCGGTTTCTCTCGATCAGGATTGGGTTCTGATCTGGTTCATCGTGGTCGAGGAAGAAGCAACCCGCCGGCTTTAATGGCTGCCGGCGGCTGGGTTTGATTGGGGCAGTTCACAGGTGGTTCGGTTGTGGTGATCGGATAAGGGAAGATATGTTTCTCTTTGATGGCTGTACAGAGGAGGGCGATGGTTGTGGGTGATTCAAGCCGGTGGTGGCGGGCTAATCGGAAGAGAGGATGACGGTGGCGATGGCTGGGTTTTGAAATTCTCTGTCGGCTCTGTGTTTGTGGTCGGCGGCTGGGTTTTGTTGGTTGGGGTTTCTGGTGTACGGAGAAGAGAGGGATGGTGACGCCGCCGGCTTTAATGGCTTCCGGCGGCCGGGTTTGTTTCTACGTCTTCTTTGGTTGGGGATCGATGATGGGGTTTGTTGTGGTGTTGGAGTTTCGATGGTGGTCGTCTGGTGAGTTCAGCTGGATTCAATTGGCTCTATGCTTGTGGTCGGCTATGGTGGAGATGGGGAAGAGGGGTTTCAGTCGGCGATTAGGGCTGTACAGGGGTAGGCGGTGGTTGTGGTGATCATAGAAGAAGGGGATTGCCTGACCTGTAGGGAGTTTCTGATTTCACAGAGAGAAGCTGCAAGGGGGGTCTGGGGTACCCAGGTGTACTTTTCAAAGTTCTTCAAATATTCACTTGCCTCCCCCAAAGCTTAAACAGCCTGAATTTCACATAACACCAGACATTCTGAAAAACTGTCACAGCAGCCCCTGTTTGACAATGAGTTTTTCTCGCCATTTCTTCTTCTTCCACCATCTTTGTTCTTTCAATTTCTTCTCAATTGAGCACAAACAAACTCTCACAACGATCGCATATCTCAACAAGGATGAACCCGGATTGCAAAAGTGAAAGCTCTCCGCAACCTTTTTCTTCTTCTTCCAATTCATGAAAATTGTTATCATAACAATACAGTAAGCTCAAGTATCCCATGTCGTGAGAAGAGATTGATGTCATCTTTGATCATCTTTTCAAATTGCAACATCTTTACTAAAAATTGAAACGACAACTCATAAATTATGAATTATTGTGTACCTTCATCTTCTCCATATGAATTAATCGAATCATCTACAAAGTCAATATTGACGTCTTGTTCATCTTTGTTTCGCCCACACGTGAGATTATCCATCAAATTCGCAATCGTAGAGTCAAGCTCGTCAAAGTTGATTCCATGAATAAGACTTTCAATCTCACTGAAAACCGCATCATGTTTCTCCCTCATACCAGACTCAAGCAATGAATCGATGTTTGGACATGGTGGGATACACAATGGCTCATCATCCTCTTCTTTAAGCGTTGGAAAGGTTAGAGCATCCTCTTGATTTGAATGGAGAAAAAATTGTGCGTCCATGTGTGTTGTCTCCATTCCCATTCTTGTTACTCGTTGTCTCCATTCTTTAACATTAGGAATCATCTCCTCAAGCATCAAACCAATGAAGAACAATAACTTGGAGGGAGGAGTTGGGTCATTAGGACAAAACGTATAACGTTGCATCTCCATTGCTACCCTCTCTCTAATGCCATTCACATGGCACTCTTTCACGAATTGCTCATATGCAAGGTTGCATGCTTCAAATATGCTCGCAAAACGGCGATATTTCTCATCCTCCATACTTAGAGTTGAATGCCTGCACACATAAAATCTCAAGTAATACCGTGAGGTAATAAGAATAGAAAATAACACAAAAAATAAAATTCCCTAAAGCTAATAATTCTAACTAATTCAACTGAAGTCCCCGGCAACGGCGCCAAAAACTTGACACGATCCAACCGCAAGTGTACGGGTGTCGCGTGTAGTAATATCCGATAATCCGGGTTTGTCGAACCCAAGAGACTTGTCGTGAATTAATTAGGATGACTAACTTCGTGTGGGCAAGCAATTGGATTGTTTTACTAAACTAATAATTTAAATAACAAACCGATTATTAAAAGTGAGATTAATACGAGGGACAAGTATCAGGATATCTCTTCGGGTTCACTAGGGATCTCACACCACTTATGATTTATGTTCAAGTAACACGAACGTCTTTTACTTAGCCAAACGAGCACCTATGCTTTGAAGATTCCTCAACCAAAGCATATATTCAAACTCTTGTACCTGATTCCGCTAGCCTACTCAAGTTCAAATAAGCATTATGTTGTTGTGGTCTACTCTTAGTTCTAGCTAACTAGCAAGATTCCTCAACCCTAGATACGGCTAGTGCTTGATTCAAGTTTCGGGGTAGAGAATGTTGATTCCTCTAACATCCTATACCTATAATCATCCTATTGAGAGCTCAAACAATAGTAACGATAGGATTAAGTACATAAATCAAGCATAGCTAAGAAAAACATATTCAATTAAGCTAAAAGCATGAAAAAGATCCATAAATCACCAACATGGTTTTCAAACCCTAGCTACCTATGAGATATCCCGAATAGAAAGTTTAGCTACTCATAGTTGGGAATACAACGAAGAATTTCCAAGTATTCATCAAAAACAAGAGAGATAGAGAGATCAAACGATGAATCCTTGATCCGGCGGGAATCCGAGCTCTCCAATGGCTTGGGAGCTGTCTCCTCCCTTCCTCCAGCAGCGTAGTTCTTCGTTATAGGTCTGAGAATTCGTTTCATAAGGCCTGGGCACGTTTTTTAATGAACTTTGGCCGAATTTGCACTTCAGCCCCTCCAGTTTGTAATTCCCGGACAGAATTGTAACCTGATTTTGCGCAGACTGTATCTCCCTCATCCGGACTCGTATTCGGGCCTACCATATATCTTTGGAAAGCTCTGGATGTCCACTTTAAAATGGAGCAGGCCTTGCTCCAAAATTATGTATAGATTTTTCTGAGAATCGAAAATAGTACAGGCTGGTCAGGAGTGAGTTTTTCAACTTTTCTTCGTCTTTGCGTCTTCTTTTCTCCTCTTCATCTAGCTCCATACCAAGTGTATCCAAGCCTCTCATAAGCTCCATTGAACCTATTTTACCTGAGAAACACAACAAAATACTACCCGTGCAATTATCATCGCAAATATGAGAGAAAACATGCGCAAATAAGCTAGAAACACAACTTTTGACTCTTAGGCTTATAAATCGTCAAATTCACATATTTGTGCAAATATAACATTTAAATTATGTGAAATAAGCCTAATACAAGTAATATGGAAGCATAATAATAACTCCTAAAAGAGAGTTATCAGCTGCTTGCTTTCACAAATATGGTATTGTTCTTCCTTGGAAAATCTGATTTATATCAAATACCAGTTTTTTGAACAGAGTGCAAACTTACTCCAAGAACCAGATTGATATTATGTTCAGAGCCAGCAATCTTTGTTAAGACATTCTTAGAGTCTTGAAGTTTCTCAGCCAGAAGGGTCTTATGTTCCTCTAATTCATCATGCTGATGTCTTAGTGCAACAAAGTTGTCACTCAAGACAGAGTTATTTATTACAACTTCTTTGACTTGAGTTTTCAAGGCTTTGAAATTGGTTTCCAAAGTTTTGAAATCACTATCAGTCTTTGCCTGAGAAATTTCAAGATTCTAGTTTTGGAAAACTAGTTACAAATTTTCTTTTGCTTGCTCATGAAATTTCTCCTTCAAAGACTTGATTTTGTTTAAGTAATCTTCTTCATTATGAAGCATTGTTTCCAAAATCTTTGAAATTACATTTTCAGGTTTAGAAATAATGTTATTCACCATTATATCAATATTCTTTTCTGAGATTTCATCATGCTTGGAAATAAGAAAAAAGTTGGGATTGATCTTCTTCAGAGTCAGATTCACTTTAAGAATCAGAATCACTCCATGAAGCTACCATGGCCTTCTTCTTTCTGTCTTGGTTCTTCTTTTGAAAACTCTTGCTATTCTTGTGAGGAAAATCTCTGATCAAGTGTCCCTTGTAGTCCTTGCTACTTGAAGATCTGAATTTGTCTCTGCTGAAGTCTTTGTTTCCAAAGTTCTTTTCCATCTTGAGAATCCTTGTCAAGGCTTTGGAAATGAGAGAAAAGTGATCTTATTCATCATCTTCTTCTTTTTCAAGGCTTTGAGGTTGTTCACTCTCTTTGAACTTGAGTTCCAGATTCTTGACACTTTCTGGTAGTTCTCCATCAGCTTCACTCATGGAGATCTCATGTGTAAGTAGTTTTCCCTGTAAATCATCTCGCTGGAGAGAGGATATGTCTGGAACTTCTTCAATGTAAGAGGTTTTTGGTTCCCATTTGTCTTTAGGAAGACTTCTCAGGATCTTTATGACTTTTTCTTCATTGGAGAATTGTTTCCCAAGGACTCCTGATTGTTGATAATGTCAGTAAATATCTTGAACATGTATTTGATGGATTAATCTCCATTCATCTTGAACAGTTCATACTTTCTAAGAGATATGTTGATATTGGTTTTCTTCACTTGGGTGGTTCCTTTAAAAGTGACAACCACTTTGTTCCAAATCTTCTTAGCAGTCTTGCATGTAGATATCTTGTTGAATTCATCTGCATTCACAATACAAAAGATTAATTGCTCTATAATTCTTTCAAAGTTGTTCTAATTCTGAAGTAGAGAGAGAGTTTTCAGGTTTGGGATATCTAATCCCACCTTTTCTGTGTAGAAGCTGTGAGGTCCATTCCAGGTTAATAGACCACAGTTCAATGTCCTGATCAGTGATAAATATTTTCATCAAAGCCATCCAGTGTACAAAATTGTCTCCAAAAAACAAAGGAGGTATGTTAGCAGCTCTTCCCTGTGAGAAACCACCTTCACCTACATTACTCATGATCACCAGATTGTTAGATCTATACAGTGATACAAGATCTGATACCAATTGAAGACTATAATGCAGGTAACAAATACATGAACAAATACTCTAGATGGGGGGTTGAATAACTTTTGCTAAAATAGTGAATTTAAAATAAAGATGAGAGCAGAAACAGATGAGAGAAGAAACTGAAATGCAAGACAATGAACACAGTGATTTGTTATGAAGTTCGGTCCCAAGTGACCTACTCTCCGCCTTAGGGATATAATCCCTATAGGATTTCAACAAACTTCTTATTTATCAAAAGCTAAGCCCTGGATATCAAGCATAGAGAATTGCCTTACTTTATTTCAGCTTGTGCTTCTTCCTAACCTATCTAGTACCTGCTCTAGCTATCTGATGTAGGGTTTTGTAACAGATTACGCAGCAGAATAAAACAAAATAAAGATCCGCACAAGACCCTCCAAGGATCACATGACTAGACATCATAACGTTAGTAAATGATTTAGTATCAAATACCTTGCTTGTCTCCATGGATGACTTCACACGTGAAATAGTGTTCACGTCTCCATGGATAGTCCACGCCTAGGATCAAGTTTAGAGTCCTTATAATCTGGTGTGCTAGAAATTGATTGAAGGAGAAAGAGGAATAATCACGCAAACGAACCAAGAACCAGGCCGCACCTCGCTTTGGTGGCCGACTGGGTAGGGGCAGCACAAGGGGGTTCGGTCCTTTAGTGTTGCTTAGGGATGGCAATATGGTCCGATCCGATCTGTGATCCGAGCGATCCGGGCCGAATGGATCGGATCCGAATCCGATCCAATTTAAAATGGATCGGATTTGGATCAGGAAAGCAAGATCCGATCGGATTTGGATCTGGATTTGGATCTAAGGGCAGATCCACCGGGTTCCGACCCGATCCGATCCGACGTATATGTGTGCTTTACAAATATATTCATATTACCTCCCCACTTTCATTTCCAAGAAGAATACATTAGTAATTCCAACCTACAAAGCTATTTCTGTTGTGTTTTAGGCTTCATAACTTGCGAACATGCCTTAGCGTATAAAATATTGTTTATTTCTTATGTTATTTTTTGTATTTTATTGCAAACCCAACCCGGATCCGATCCGAATCCGATCCGACCACGTATTATATGGATCTACGGATCGGATTTGGATCAGATGGATGAAACCCGATCCGATCTGATCCGAATCCGGTGATGATCCGAACGGATCTGGATCGGATCTGGATCCCATTTCTCCTAGTCGGATCTGGATCGGATCTAGCCTGATCCGATCCAAATCCGACCCGTTGCCATCCCTAGTGTTGCTCTCTCTCCTTGCTTGATCTCTCCTTGTGTTATAAAAATTATCACACACTTAATAAGAATAAGATAAGAGTGTTATATTTATAGTCTAACAACTCCTTGTTAACTACATATTAGCCCCTCCACTAATCATGTCCTTACATGGATTAGTCCACATTGCAAATTAGTCCAACTAAGTTTGCATGTGGTTGCGCATTGATTCTTATATTTAATTAATCATATTAATTAATTCGCAAGTTTAGTTTGATTCATATGGCGTGTGACCCCATGGGTTTCTACTTAGTTGGTAGTAACGATTAATAACATGGAGCGTTGTCTAGCAACACATCCATGCCACCCAACTAATAGAAATAGTAAGTAATCCGACAAACCTTGTGACTATATTTTCTCATCCCTCTGTCTCTATTCCGGATTGGACACGAGACATAAAAATCACACTCGTATATCCAATTCATAATTTCTCGATCCTGGGAATAGTCTTATCAATGCAGATAACATCAATATCCCATATTGATTTATCTTAGTCTGACCAGACATTCCATAAGCACTACCCCTTGAGTGATCGCGTATATTTGCTCCCTTTATGTGGGAGGGACAAATTCTATCTACATCACTACCATCTCTAAGCTTGCTTCCTATTGTGTCCGATATGCACCTTTATTACTACACAGTTATGGTGTAGCGTTTGCCGATATCAAAACACAATATTCCACAACTAGAGGATCCAGTGACTTCAAGTCTAAGGATGACAATACCGTTATCACTACGAGAAGCACTTGTGACTTTTCATAACTTGTATGTAGCATTCTCATTGTGGGTCAATCCAGAATGCCATTACTCCTAATGCATACCCATGTGCTAACTTTATATCTCCATATCATTCTACCCATATACTAGTCTATAGTTGATCGTCCTATTAATCAAAATAATCGACTTGGGATATATAAGATAAACAACACATTTGTAATCTAAGAACTTCATTATATTAAATATCTCCATAAATAATACAATGAATATTCTAGCCAAAAGTAATGTTCATACTAAATAAGATTGGCTCTAGGGAATCTATTCCAACAGTCTCCCACTTGCACTAGAGACAATATGGTGCATCTCGTATGACAATAGATCTAGTGTGTCCTTTATGCTTGCGCTGAACAAGCGGCTTCATGAGGGGATCTGACAGATTCTCATCTGTAGGAATCTTGCATGTATTCACATATCCTCTATCGATGATATCTCGAATAAGATGGAACATCCTGAGTACGTGTTTGGATTTCTGGTGTGACATGGGTTCCTTTGATTGTGTGATCGATCCAGTGTTTTCTTAATACAACTTAATAGTTATCCACAATGCTAGCAACTATACCAAGCTCTGTAAAGAACTTCCTAATCGAAACAGCTTCCTTTGCTGCGCCAATCGCAGCAATAAACTCAGCCTCAGTTGTAGAATCAGCAACCGTCTTTTTCTTGGAACTCTTCCAGCTCACAGCTCCTCCATTCATGCAATACACAAATCCTGACTACGATCTGAAATCATCTCTTTCAATTTGGAAGCTTGCATCCGTGTAACCCCTTACACGCGACTCTTCCTCCCCTCCATAAATCAAGAACGCATCCGTAGCTCTTCTCAAGTACATGAGGATGTTCTTGACCGCTATCCAGTGACTCTCACCCGGATTAGACTGTTATCTTCTCTTCATACTCAACGCGTATGACACATCTGGTCTAGTAACATGGCGTACATGATGGATCATATAGCCGAGGAATAGGGAACCCGACTCATGCGGTCCTTCTCAATCTCATTTGAAGGACAATCATCCTTCGTAAGGGTGACTCCATGCGAAATAGGCAAGAATACCTTCTTAGAATCTTGCATGTTCAACAGATTCAACACCTTTTATATATGTACTTTGACTTAGGCCTAGCAGATTCCTCTATCTATCTCTATAGATCTTGATACCAAGTATATAAGTTTCATTTCCTAAGTCCTTCATTGAGAAACACTTTACGAGCCAATTCTTCACAGATTGCAACATAGGAACGTCGTTTACAATGAGTAGCATGTCACCCACATAGAAGAACAGAAACACAAAAGATCTCCCACTAACCTTCATGTAGACACAAGGTTCATCTTCGTTCTTGATGAAGTCAAACTCATTGATTGCGTCATCAAAACGTCGATTCCAACTCCTAGAAGCTTGCTTCAATCCATAAATGGATCGTTGCAACTTAAAGACTTTAGTTACATGCTCTAGATCCACAAAACACCCAGGTTGTGTCATGTACACATTTTCAAGAAGGTTTCCATACAAAAACGTTGTTTTGACATCCATCTTCCAAGTCTCATAGTCGTAATAACCTACAATAGCAAGTGTAGAGTTTTGATCAGGGATACGCAGCGGAAAAACATAATTTATCCATGAAATACCCTCCAATGATCACAGGACAAGAGACATAATTATGGTAAGGGAAGAAATCAAGTTACACACCTTAGGGTTTCTCCTGTGATGACTTGTAACGTGAATTGTGTCACGTTCTCTATAGTTGATCCACACCTAGAGTTGAGATCTAGATCTTCCTTGTACTTTGTGCTAGCCCGTAATGGAGGAAGAGGAAGAAGAAATCACGCAACACGAGGCAACAAGGAGGTGGTGTCCTCCTTGGTGGCCGATGGGATAGGGGCGGCGGCAAGGGGGGCGTTCGGCCTTCCTTGCTTGCATGCTCTCTCTTCTTTTGTTCCCTCCCACTCAATTTATGAACTAAAGGCTCATAAGTGTGGGAAGGAAGGAAGGAGCATCCTTTATATAGTCCAACAAATTCTTGCCAACTACCTAAAGGACCTATTCTAGTCGTACTAGAATCCGGTTTAGTCCCTTGCAAATTAGTCCTACTAAGTTTGCAAGGTGTTGCAAAGTATTCCTTCAAATTAATTAATCCTATTAATTAATTCCCAAATCTAGTTCAACTCTATATAGCGTGTGACCCCATAGGTTCTATCTAGTTGGTAGCAACAATTTGCTAATATGGAGAGGTTTCTAGCAAAACATCCATTCTAGCCAACTAATAGAATAGTCATCCGACAAACCTTGTACAAGTAATTGTCTCATCCCTTTGTCTCTATATCCGGATTGGACACGAGACATACAAGTCACACTCGTATATCCAATCCATAGTTTCTCAATCCATGGGAATAGCCTTATTCGTGCAAATAACATCAATAACCTATATTGATTTATCTGAGTCTGGCCAGACATTGTATAAGCACTATCCCTCGAGTGGCCTAGGATATTTTCTCCCGTTATGTGGGAGGGACAAATTATATCTACGTCAACTACAATCTCAAAGCTTGCTTATTATTGAATCCAGTATACGACTTTATAACTACCCAGTTACGGTGTAGCGTTTGACTCTACCAAAATCACAATAATCCACAACTAGAATATCTAACGACTTCTAGTCTAAGGATGACAATACCATTGCACCATTACCCTTAATGCACACCCATGTGACTTAAAATAACATGTATGTAGCCTTCTCGGTCCGGTGCGCCATTACCCTTAATGCACACCCATGTGTTGGATCATGATATCTCCATATCAATCCAAACCCATACTAGTCTATAGATGATTGTCCTATTAATCATTGTACTGGACTAGGGATATTTAAGATAAACAACACAATTGTAAATCTAAGGACTTCATTATATTAAATATCCAATAAATAATACAATTAATGTTCTAGAAAAAATAAATTCATACTAAACTAGATTGCCTCTAGGGCATCTATTCCAACAGTCTCCCACTTGCACTAGATCCAATCTGACGCATCTCGTATGTCCATGCTCCTAGTTTGCCCTTCATGCTTCCACTGCACAAGCCACATTGTAAGTGGATCTGAAAGATTCTCATCTGTAGGAATCTTGCATATCCGAACGTCTCATCTATCGATAATATCTTGAATCAGATGGAACTTCCTTAGCAAGTGCTTGGATTTCTGGTGTGACCTGGGCTCCTTTGATTGCGCGATTTCTAGTGTGACCTGGGCTCCATTCAGGCAAAACACATATCCCGATTGTGCTCTAAAGTCATCTCTTTCGGTTTGGAAGCTTGCATCCGTGTAACCCCTTACACGCAACTCCTCACCGCCAAATATCAAGAAAGTATCTGTAGTTCTTCTCAAGTACTTTAGGATGTTCTTGACTACAATCCAGTGACTCTCACCCGGATTGGATTGGTATCTGCTTGTCATACTCAAGGCATATGACACATCTGGTCTAGTACATAACATGGCGTACATAATAGATCCTATGGCCGAGGCATAGGGAATTCTACTCATGCGTTCCTTCTCAATCTCATTGGAAGGACAACCACTCTTCGAAAGAGTGATTCCATGTTACATGGGCAAGAATCCCTTCTTGGAATCTTGCATGTTGAACCGTTTCAACACCTTGTCAATATATGTACTCTGACTTAGGCCTAGCAGTCTCTTAGATCTATTTCTATAGATCTTTATACGGAGTATATAGGCTGCTTCCCCTAAGTCCTTCATTGAGAAACACTTTCCTAGCCAATCTTTAACAGATTGCAGCATGGGAACGTCGTTTCCAATGAGTAGTATGTCATCCACATACAAGACAAGAAAAGCTACAGAGCTCCCACTAACCTTCTTGTAGACACAAGACTCATATTCGTTTCTGATGAAGCCAAACTCTTTGACTACTTCATCAAAACGTCGATTCCAACTCCTAGAAGCTTGCTTCAATCCATAAATGGATCGTTGCAGCTTACATACTTTTTTGCCTTGCTTTGGATCTTCAAAACCCTCTGGCTGTATCATATACACGTCCTCGAGGAGATTCCCATAAAGGAATGCTGTTTTGACATCCATCTGCCAAATCTCATAGTCGTAGTATGCTGCAATTGCAAGTAGGATTCGGATGAATTTGTTCATAGCGACTGGTGAAAAGGTTTCATCATAGTCAATACCATGAATCTGTCTGAATCCTTTAGCCACCAATCGGCCCTTATAGGTAATCACATTACCATCCATGTCGATCTTCTTCTTGAAGACCCACTTGCAACCTATGGGCCGCGCCCCTTCGGGTGGTTTCACCAAAGTCCATACTTTGTTGGTATACATGGATTCCATCTCGGATCTCATAACTTCTAGCCACTTCTGAGAGTCTGTCCCTTTCATGGCCTCTTCATAGGTAGTAGGCTCAACATATATGAGCCTTTTGTCACCAGAATCGGTCACGAGAAGTCCATTCCTCTCGGGTTCCTGGCGCACTCTACTAGATCTACGAAGCTCTTGTGTTACCTGAACAGGCTGTTCCACATCTGCTTGTGGTTCATGTTCATGTTCCATAATGAGTTCAGTGATTTGTGGTTCTTGAATCTCTTCAAGTTCTACATTCCTCCCACTTGCTTCTTTAGAGACAAACTCTCTTTCTAGAAACACGCCAGTCCGAGCAACAAACACTTTGTTCTCGGTTGGATTGTAGAAGTAGTAACCCTTAGTTTCCTTAGGGTACCCCACAAATTTACACTTATCCAACTTTGGCCCTAGCTTGTCTGACTGTAAACGTTTTACATAGACATCGCAGCCCCAAATCTTCATGAACGACAATATGGGACGCCTCCCGCTCCACATCTCATGTGGCGTTTTCATGACTGACTTAGATGGAACACGGTTAATGGTGAAAGCTGCACTTTTAATAGAGCATAGCTACAAAATGATAATGGAAGATCGGTTTGACACATCATAGATCAAACCATATCCAATAATAGGGTTCGATTCCTCCTCTCGGACACACCATTCCATTGTGGCGTTCCGGGTGGAGTGAGTTGGGACACGATCCCACACTCTCTAAGATAGTCGTCAAACTCTTGGCTTAAGTATTCTCCTCCACGATCCGATCGTAGAGCCTTGATATTTTTGCCAAGTTGCTTCTCTACTTCACTCTTGAATTCTTTGAACCTTTCAAAGGATTCGGATTTGGTCCTCATAAGGTACACAAATCCATATCTACTATAATCATCAGTAAATGGAATGAAGTAGACGTAACCACCCCTGGAAGGCGTGGAAAATGGCCCACACACATCAGTATGTATGAGCGCCAATTGCTCACTAGTCCTCTCACATTTCTTATTGAAAGGGGACTTTGTCATTTTTCCCAATAAACAAGCCTCATATATCTCATATGATTCAAAATCAAATGAGTCTAGTAGTCCATCCTTATGGAGTCTAGATACACGCTTCTCGTTTATATGGCCTAAAAGAAAGTGCCATAAATAAGTAGGATTTAAATCATGTATTTTAATCCTCTTGGTATTAATGTTATAGACATGATTGCTTAGATCAAGGACATACAGTCCATTAAATAATTGTGCACTAAAATAGTGAATATTATTAAAATAAAAGGAACAACAATTGTTCTTTATTGAAATAATAAAACCTTCCTTGTCCAAACAAGAAATAGAAATAATGTTTCTGCTCATAGCAGGCACAAAATAGCAATTATTTAATTCTAAAACTAATCCTGAAGGTAGAGATAGCTTGCACACGCCTACGGCCAACGCAGCAACTTTTGCTCCATTCCCAACGCGCATATCTATCTCCCCTTTAGCCAATCTTCTACTTCTCCTTAGATCCTGCACATTTTGAAAAATATGAGATCCACATCCAGTATCTAATACCCATGATGTAGAGACAGTTAAATTGACATCTACAACAAAAATACCTGGTGGTGGTGGAATCACTATTCCAAGCCTCTTGTCCTCCAGATATTTTGGGAAGTTCCTCCTCTAGTGTCCAGGCTGACTGCAGTAGTGACACTCACCTTTAGTCACACCTTTGGCAATGCCACCAACAGGCTTAAGGGCAGGTTCCTTGGACTTGGCAACTGACTTGACTTTGCCCTTGGAGGATGAGCCAATCCTTTTGTCCTTTCCTTTTTGCACCATCATAATGGCCTTGCCCTTACCCTTGTTGATGCTTTGTTCAGCTGTCCTCAACATATTGAGTAAATCTGGCAGTGGTTTCACGATCTCGTTCATGTTATAGTTCATGATGAACTGTCCATAACTCTCAGGCAACGATTGCAACACGAGATCGGTTGCCAACTCTTGGCCGACCGGGAACCCCATTCGGGAAAGATTCTCCAAGTACCCGATCATACGGAGTACATGGGGTCCCACCGGGTTCCCTTCTGATAGATGACACTTGAACAATGCCTTAGAGATTTCATACCTCTCAACCCTTTCCTGCTCTTGTAAGAGCTGTTTCAGATGCTCGATCATATCGACAACATTCATGTTTTCGTGTTGCTTCTGAAGCTCAGAAGTCATGGTGCATAGCATAAGGCAGGCCGCATCATTAGCGTCGTCAACACGTTTTTGATACGCCTTTAGGGCTGCAGGGGTATTGTTCTCTGGACCAGCTGGAACTTACTCCTCTATTGCGTACAGTTTCTTTTCTTGCTTGAGAACGATTCTCAAGTTTCTGTACCAATCAAGGAAGTTGGTTCCAGAGAGCTTGTCCTTCTCAAGGACAGATCGTAGGGAATGTTGTGAACTCGATGAGTTGTTTGCCATTTGGAATTCTACAAAAGAAAAATACGCAAGTTTTAGTATTTGTGAATTTTTGACTATATTCAATAATGGCTAGTTTATCAAATTTAGCTCCCACTATTTTTCTACGGATTAATAACCCTAAAGATATTAATGCGGAAAATATCCTTATATTTTCTAGTGGGCCAAGATCCATGTTTCATCTCCTTATGAGCTTGCTTTGGCAAGTCACCCATAATTTGACTACTTTAGGTAGGAACAATTCCAATTGCATCCCATATGCAACTCTTGGTTCAATTGGGCAAATAACTCATTATTTATCCATCCGTATGGATAATCCCAATTGAGTGTCTCTAAGTCTTAATCCTATTAAACACCTAGTTTCGTCTAACCTCTTACTTAAACAATTGCACACGAGGTGTGCCATCGCACCACATCATTATTAACCAAGCCGCCATGCTTTGGCACGCACGATCATAGGAAATCATTATGATGATGAGTGTTTAAATAACGAGAAGACAAAACGTAATATTTGAATTTTGAGGGATTTTTCAAATTCAATTTTAATTGTTTTTGTTGATCCATATCAACTGATCTATTTATTTGAGTTTGGGAAGAACTCCAAATAATAGATCCGAGTTGTCTAATTATCTTATTATCCTAATTGCACTCATCATCCATACACCAACCACAAAATAATAAGACAATAAAATAAACGACCACAAAACAAAATAAAACGTGATGTGGATATGGCCTTTTCTAAACTAAGATAATTCGAAGCCAATGGAATTATCTATGAACCCTAAAAGCAAACACATCTCCATGCGTCTTCATCTTTTGGTCCATCCTTCATAGTCACGTGGAATGCTCCATGCTCCATCTTTTGTGGCTTCCTTTGGCTTTGGGCTTCTTTTCTTCAATCTTGGCTAACAATCTATTCTATCTAGCCTTAGCTAACAACTATACTAAATAAAATAAATCTCACAAGTTGAGAAAGAAAATGGCTCGCAGGCCATAAAACCCTAATCAATTATTACAATTAATTGATCAGCTAGCAGGCCGTAAACCAAACCACAAAAATTCAACAATCACACCAAAACCACATCTAAGGACATATCCAATCACCATGCGATTTGCACATAAACATTAAAATCCAATTTTAACGCGCTTGGACAATTTTAATTGATTTTAGTAATTTTTTAGGGTTAAAACGGTCCATGGGGCCCAACAATCCAATTGCCCGAACCCCAAAAGAGGACCGCCAAGGCCTTGGGCCGGCCGGCCCCTAGCCCACACGGCTAGGTCGTGGGATAGGGCTGCCCCGGCCCTTTGGCCGTCCCTTACTTGGTCGGCAAGCAAGGAGGGGCAGTCCCCTAGGGGGGCCGAACCTCCTTTGGGAGTTGTTTCCAAAACAACTCCCTTGCTTGGTGCCCAAGTTTGGTTGTTCCCTTGTATGAAAAGAACTCCTTTTTTTCCATAGGATGCCCAAACCCCAGATCTATGATCATAAAATTTCTCAAACTCACTAATTCATGCGTCCAATGCAAAAACTAGATCTTGTTTTGATTGATTATTGAAAAATTGCATCATATGCCATATTTTTCTTGTTTTACGCGATAAACAATAAATTAAGGTGTAAAACTATCAAAACGTAACACATAAACCACGTTTATGCTCTACAACCTGTGGCTCTGATACCACTGTAGGGTTTTGATCATGGATACGCAGCGGAAAAACATAATTTATCCATTCAATACCCTCCAAGGATCACAGGACAAGAGACATAACGATGGTAAGGGAAGAAATCAAGTTACAAACCTTAGAGTTTCTCCTGTGATGACTTGTAACGTGAATTGTGTCACGTTCTCTATAGTTGATCCACGCCAAGAGTTGAGACCTAGATCTTCCTTTTCCTTTTTTCTAGCCCGGAATGGAGGAAGAGGAAGAAGAAATCACGCAACATGAGGCAACAAGGAGGTGGCGTCCTCCTTGGTGGCCGACGGGACAGGGGGCGGCGGCAAGGGGGGCGTTCGGCCTTCCTTGCTTGCTTGCTCTCCCTCCTTTTGTTCTCTCCCACTCAAGTTATGAACTAAAGGCTCATATGTGTGGGAAGGAAGGAAGAAGCATCCTTTATATAGTCCAACAAATTCTTGCCAACTACCTAAAGGACCTATTCTAGTCCTACTAGAATTCGGTTTAGTCCATTCCTTGCATATTAGTCCTGCTAAGTTTGCAAGGTGTTGCAAAGTGATCCTTCTAATTAATTAATACTATTAATTCATTCCCAAATAGATTTTCAACTCTATATAGCGTGTGACCCCATAGGTTCTATCTAGTTGGTAGCAACAATTTTCTAATATGGAGCTTTTTCTAGCAAGACATCCATTCTAGCCAACTAATAGAATAGTCATCGGACAAACCTTGTACAAGTAATTGTCTCATCCATTTGTCTCTATATCCGGATTGGACACGTGACATACAAGTCACACTCGTATACCCAATCCATAGTTTCTCGATCCATGGGAATAGCCTTATTCGTGCAAATAACATCAATATCCTATATTGATTTATTTGAGTCTGGTTAGACATTCTATAAGCACTATCCCTCGAGTGGCCTATGATATTTGATCCCGTTATGTGAAAGGGACAAATTCTATCTACGTCCACTACGATCTCTAAGTTTGCTTCTTATTGTATCCAGTATACGCCTTTATAACTACCCAGTTACGGTGTAGCGTTTGACGCTACCAAAATCACAATAATCCACAACTAGAATATCTAGCGACTTCAAGTCTAAGGATTACAATACCATTGCACCACGAGAAGCACTTGTGACTTAACATAACATGTATGTAGCCTTCTCGGAGATGGATCAATCCGGTGCGCCATTACCCTTGATGCACACCCATGTGTTGGATCATGATATTTCCATATCAATCCAACCCCATACTAGTCTATAGATGATTGTCCTATTAATCATTATACTGGACTAGAGATATTTAAGATAAAAAACACAATTGTAAATCTAAGGACTTCAATATATTAAACATCCAATAAATAATACAATGAATGTTCTAGCCAAAATAAATTCATACTAAAATAGATTGCCTCTAGGGCATCTATTCCAACAGCAAGTAGGATTCGAATGGATTTGGTCATTACGGCTGGTTAAAAGGTTTCATCATCGTCTACACCATGAATAAGCTGCAATAACAAGTAAGTTACGTATGGATTTGGTCATTTCGACTGGGGAAAAGGTTTTATCATAGTCAATACCATGAATCTGTCTGAATCATTTTTCCACCAATAGGCTTTTGTAGGAAACCACATTTCCATCCATGACGCTCTTCTTCTTGAAGACTCATTTGCACCCTATGGGTCGCGCCCCTTGGGTTGGTTCCGCCAAAGTTCATACTTTGTTGGTATACATGGATTCCATCTCGGATCTCATAGACTTAAGCCACTTCTGAGAGACCGGCCCTTTCATGGACTCTCCATAGGTAGTAGGCTCATCATCCATGAGTAACGCGTCATCAGACTCAGTCACGAAAAGTCCATACCTCTCTGGCTCCTGGCGCACTCTACTCGACCTACGAAGTTCTTGTGTTACTTGAATAGGTTGCTCCACAACGTCTTGTGGTTCCTGTTCATGTTCCATATTATGATAAGTGGTTTGCGGATCCTGAAATTCTTCAAGCTCTAAATTCCTCCCACTTGCTTCTTTAGAGACAAACTCTCTTTTTAGAAACACATCGAATCGGGAAACAAACACTTTGTTCTCGGTTGGATTGTAGAAATAATATCCCTTAGTTTCCTTAGGGTATCCCACCAACTAACACTTATCCGACTTGGGCCCGAGCTTGTCTGTTTGTAAACGTTTTACATAGACATCTTATCCCCAAATCCTCATGAAGGACACTGTGGGACGTCTGCCACTCCACATCTCGTATGGAGTCTTCATGACTGATTTAGATGGAGCACGGTTAATGGTGAAAGTTGCACACGATAGAGCGTAGCCTTAAAAATGATAATAGAAGATCATTTTGACACATCATAGATCGAACCATGTCTAACAATGTTCGATTCCTCCTCTCGGATACGTCATTCCATTGCGGCGTTCCGGGTGGAGTGAATTGGGACAAGATCACACACTCTATAAGATAGTCGTCAAACTCTTGGATTAAGTATTCTCTTCCACGATCCAATCGTAGAGCCTTAATACTTTTGCCAAGTTGCTTCTCTACTTCATTCCTGAATTCTTTGAACTTTTCAAAGGATTCAGATTTGGCCTTCATATGGTATACAAATCCATATCTACTGAAATCATCAGTAAATGTAATGAAATAGACGTAACCACCTCTAGCAGGTGGCAAATGGCCCACATACACCAGTATGCACGAGCGCCAATTGCTCACTAGTCCTCTCACTTTTCTTATTGAAATGATACATTTTCATCTTTCCCAATAAACAACCTTCACATGTCTCGTATGATTAAAAATCTAATGAGTCTATAAATCCATATTTATGGAGTCTAGATACATGTTTCTCGTTTATATGTCCTAGAAAACAGTGCCATAGATTAGCATGATTTTAATCATTCATTTTAATCTTGGTATTTGTGTTATAGTCAAGGTTACTTAGATCAAGCATATACAATTAATTAAATAGTTGCGCTCTACAATAGTGAATACAATAAAAATAAATGGAGCAACTTTTTTCTTTATTGAAATAGCAAAACCTTCCTTGTCCAAACAAGAAATAGAAATAATGATTCTGCTCATAGCAGGCACAAATAGCAATTATTTAATTCTAAAACAAATCCTGAAGGCAAAGACAGCTCGTGCATGCCCATGGCCAATGCAACATCCTTTGCTCCATTCCCAACGCGCAGATCTATCTCCCCTTTAGCCAATCTTCTACTTCTCTTTAGATCCTGCACATTTCGACAAATGTGACATCCACATCCACTATCCAATACCCATGATGAAGAGATAGTTAAATTGACATCTATAACAAAAATACCTGGTGGTGGTGGAATCACTATTCCAAGCCTTTTATCCTCCAGATACTTTGGGCAGTTCCTCTTTCACTGTCCAGGCTGACTGCAGTAGTGACAATCATCCTTAGTCACGCCCTTGGAAATGCCACTAGCAGGTTTAAGGGTAACGTCCTTTGGCTTAGCAACTGACTTGCCATTCCCTTTAGAGGTAGAAGCAAACCTTTTGCTCTTTCCTTTGTTCACCATCATAATGGCCTTTCCCTTTCCTTTGTTTATGCTTTGTTCAGCTGTCCTCAACATACTGAGTAAATCTGGCAGAGGTTTGACGATCTCATTCATGTTATAGTTCGTGATGAATAGTCCAAAACTGTCAGGCAACGATTGCAAGATGAGTTCAGTGGCCAAATTTTGACCCAATGAAAACCCTAGGCGTGTCGGGCTCTCCAAGTACCCGATCATACGGAGTACGTGAGGCCCGACAGGGTTTCCCTCTAACAGATGTTATTTGAACAAAGACTTGGAAATTTCATACCGCTCAACCCATGCATGCTATTGGAAGAGCTGCTTCAAGTGTATGATCATATCAAACGCAGCCATGTTCTCATGTTGCTTCAGAAGCTCAGAGCTCATGGTACAAAGCATAAGGCTGCCCACATCATTAGCATGATCGACGATCTTTTGATGTGCCTTTATGGCTGCAGCCGTATTGTTTTCTGGACCCTCAGGAACTTCCTCATATAGAGTGTACAGTTTCTTTTCTTGCTTGGGAACGATTCTCTAGTTTCTGTACCAGTCAATAAAGTTTGTTCCAGAAATCTTGTCCTTCTTAAAGACGGCTAGTAGGGAATGTGATGAGTTCAATGAAATGTGTGAGATTGGAATTTTACAATATGAAATATATACAAGTTTTAGTATTTTGTGGACGAGTAAGTGCATTTAATAATTGCTATATTATTAAACATAGCTCCCACTATTTTTCTCGGATTAATAACCCTCAATATTAATGCGTAAAATATCATTATTCTTTCTAGTGTGCCAAGATCCATATTTCACTTCCTTTTGAGCTTGTTTTGGAAAGTCATCCAAAAATAAGTTATTTAGGTATGAACAAAAATTGCATCCCGATGCAACTCTAGGTTCAATAGGGAAAATAACTCCTTATATATCTATTCCATAGATAATCCCATTTGGTTGCCTATAGGCTTTTAATCCTATTAAAATCACCTAGTTGCGTCCAACCTCGTCCTCCAACAATTGCACACTACTTTCTTTTGCCATCGCATCACATCATGATGAACCAAGTCGCCTTCCTTTGGCACGCACGAGCTTGGTAAATCATGATCATGATGAGTGTTTAAGTAACGTGAAGGAAAACGCAATATTTAGATTTGAGGGATTTTCCTTTCAAATTTAATTGTTTTGTTGATCCATATCAACTGACCTACTTATTTGATTTGGGAAAATATACAATATAAGATCCGGGTTGTATTATCTTGTTATCAATTTTACTTGTATCATCCATACACTAACAATAAATAACAAGAAAATAAATTAAACAACCACAAATAAAAAATTAAACGTGATATGAATATGGCCTCTAAACTAACATATTCTCAAGCCAATGAGAATATCTATGAACCCTAAAAATAGCAAGATCATCTCCATGTACCTCTATCTTTTATTCAATGCTCCATAGCTTTGTGGAATGCCGTCATCTTGTGGTTTCTTCTATTCTTTAGGCTTCTTCTCCATGTCTTGGCTATCATTTACTCTATCTAATACTGGCTAGCATCTATACTAACTAGAGAGATCTCACAAGTTGAGAAGAAGACCGGCTCGCAGGCCGTAAAACCTAATTAACTATTACATTAATTATTACAATAAAACCAAAACCACAAAAACAAAAACAATCACAACATCCACACCTAAGGCCATATCCAACCACCATGCGAATAGAACTTTAACAGTTAAAATCCAATTTTAAGTGTTTGGTCAATTTTAGTTGTTTTAGATGTACTAGGGTAAAAACGGTCCAAGAGGGCCCACCAACACTTGGCCGAACCCCTTATGGACCGCCACAAGCCACGTACGGTCCAACTGCACGCCTAGGCCGGTTCGGCCTTGTGTCCTTGACCTTGCTTGCCGTGCAAGTAAGGGGGCTAGGATTTCGGCCCTAGTTGTTTCTTTTGCTCTTCCTTCCTTGTTGCCCAAGCATGGTTGTTTCCAAATGTTGGGAAAAAACCTATTTTCCCTAATTTGTTCCCAAACCCTAGTTTCTCAAGATCCAAAGGTTCAATTATGTACTGAATCCAATTCAGCTTGCATCAATATGAAAACTATTAAGTTTACGCGATCAATTCACAATTAAGGTGTAAAACTAACAATATCAACACATATACTAAGTTATGCTCTATGACATGTGGCTCTGATACCACTGTAGGGTTTTAAAACGGCTAATGCAACGGAATAAAACAAAATAAATATCCGCACAAGACGCTCCAAGGATCATAGGACTAGACATCATAACGATAGTAAATGACTTAGTATCAAATACCATGTTTGTCTACCTGGATGAATTCTTCACGGCTATACGGGTAGTCCACGCCTAGGATTAAGTCTAGAGTCCTCCCAATCCGATGTGCTAGCAATTGATTGAAGGAGGAAGAAGAAGAATCACGCAAACAAACCAAGAACGAGGTTGCGCCTCTCTTTGGTGGCCGACGGGGTAGGGGCGGCACTAGGGGGTTCGGCACTCTAATGTTTCTCTCTCCTTGCTTTCTCTCTCCTTGTATTATAACAATTACGACACACTTAATGAGAAAAGCTAGGAGTGTTCATATATGTATTCTAACAACTCCTTGTTAACTACATATAAGCCCCTCTACTAATCATGTCCTTATATGAATTAGTCCACATTGCAAATTAGTCCTACTAAGTTTGCATGTGGTTGCGAATTGATCCTTCTATTTAATTAATCATATTAATTAATTCCCAAATCTAGTTTGATTCATACGGCATGTTACCCCATAGGTTTCTACTTAGTTGGTACATTGTATTAACGATTACTAAGATAGAGCGGTGTCTAGCAACACACCCATGCCACCCAACTAATAGAAATAGCCAGTAATTCGACTAATCTTGTGACTGTATTGTCTACTCCTTTTGTCTCTATATCCGGATTGCACACGAGACATAAAAGTCACACTCGTATATTCAATCCATGGATTCTCGATCCTGGGAATAGTGTGATCCATGCAGATAACATCAATATCCCATATATATTTATTTGAGTTTGGCAAGAAATTCTATAAATACTACCCCTCGATTGGCTGCAGTTATTTTCTCCCGTCATGCTGGTGGGACAAATTCTATCTACATCACTACCATCTCTAACCTTGCTTCCTATTTTGTCTGATATGCGCCTTTATTACTACCCAGTTATATTATAGCGTTTGACGATATCAAAACATAATATTTCACAACTAGAGGATCTAGTGACTTCAAGTCTAAGGATAACAATATCGTTGTCACTATGATAATCACTTGTAGCTTTACATAACTTGTATGTAGCCTTCTCGTTGTGGGTCAATCAAGTTTGCCATTACTCCTAATGCATACCTATGTGCTAGACTTGATATCTCCATATCAATATACCCACATACTAGTATATAGTTGATCGTCCCATTAGACATTATTATCCACTAGGGATATTTAAGATAAACAACACATTTGTAATATAAGGACTTCATTATATGAAATATCTCCATAAACAATACAATGAATATTATAGCCAAAAGTAATGTTCATACTAAATAACATTGCCTCTAGGGCGTTCATTCCAACAAACGATACAATAAGAGTTCTCTATTGTTCACGAGAAAGATGAATAAGTAATATAACAACAGATATACAAATAAATCTCATATGAAGAACACTGTAAAAATAGTGAAGCTATGAAGTGTTCTTCTAGAAACTGGGATGGATTGAGTGATTGTTTAATCTGCTTCAGTGATGCTTGTCAATCCGTGAGAGTGTCTGAATGTATGTGAAATGCTCTATGCTTCTGAACCTCTCACAATCTCTTCTTCTTCTTCTGTCAATTTGAATTGCCGAATATAAAGGAACTTAGCAACTGAAATCCCTAAAAATCCTCTAAAGATCTTTGACCCTCAACAGCTTGCTCCAATGGATGATTCTCTCCATGATTTTGATATGACCTTCTGTGCACAAGAGATTCCGGCGGGGAGACCTCCGTGTGCACCGTGTGTAGTGGATCAAGGATCACACAGGAAGAATAGGGGTGTGTGTAGGGAGAGAGTAAGTCAGTAGCAATGTCTGAGAGAGAGACAGAGGTTTGGCAGAGCTTCCGCGTATGACGAGTGTGTTCTCCTTTGTATGGAAAGGGTTACGATCTATATATACTGGAGAACATGACCGTTGTAGTGGTTAATGCGCCCATTGATGGCGGCTTAATTAGCTTAACCATAACGGCACGTTCGTCCGAGTATATAGGAACCGTTACAGCACGTGGTGCGCGAATACTGGAACCGTTACGAGGTTGACCGGGTTTGACCGGTTTGACCGGGTCTAGGGAGCTCGTGCCATAGATCTCTCAAAACAGTTACTAAAGGTCGCGCGCGGGCTTGGCTCGCACGCGACAGGGCTTACTCTAGCCTCCAAACCACTAAGTCCCTACAAGTCCCGTGCAGTGGTATGCGAGGGCTCTGTCTCGCAGCCCCCACATGGATCAGCTCGGCTGGTGATCCTGTGTGTATGGAGCACAATATGGTGTGCTGGATGGCTGCCACGTGGCCAAGATCTGTCATGTCAGAAAGCAGTATCTACATTAGCCCCCTTTCTGCGCGTGAAGACTCATAGCCGTATAGACTTCCATGCGCGGAAACCAACATACGCGTCGCCGCCACGCACCAATTCAAATACGGGTAAGTTCAGCCCCCGTGCGTGTCATTATGACCTAAAACCCTAGAGTCGTGCCGTCTGACCTTTAGGGTTTTAGGCGTGACGTCAGCTTGTCCTGTGATTGCGCGATTCGACGGTGACGGTTGCGATTCGACTATCGAAAGGACGCAACCCTTCATTGTTTTGGATAAATACCTTGTATCCCCCATTATTGCAAAGCATCACTTCTTTCTCTTAAAGTGAATGGTACCCGGAGATCTTCGAGAGCAGATCCAGATAATCAATCACCAGTTCAGAACTGCAAATCGTATTCTTCAATTGTGCATATCCAAGCAGGCTTCAAGAAAACAAGGTTGGCCTCGTTTACTTTTGATTTCAAATACCAGTGTCTGCCTTGAACTGCGTTGAATCTGTAAACCCATGAGATCTGTGAAGAGGCTTTGATCTTTGAACCCGCTTCGTTTTAATCTTTCAACAATATTGGATCTTGCAACTCCCCAATTTTTGAAATCGATACCGGAACTGCTCGTCTTCCTTTGCATAGATCTTGAATCCCAAAATTCAAACTGAAGTGTGGTATTTCTCCCCCCTTTTTTTTTCTTGCTCTTTCGCAGGAATGGCCAAGACAAGAGTAACCAGACCCGTCAAGGAAGATGAAGAGATACCCGACCTTCCGCAGGCCTTGTGGCGAAAAGCCCCCTTTTTAGGCGGCAAAGACTATTACCATGCGAGGGTAAAGGCGAAGAGGATGCCTGATCCTGTTCCAGTTGAGCGATTGCTGACGTTGACTCGCCCAGTTAACTCAGCCCTGCTCGAGTGGGTTGGTTCCGAGGATGTAGTTCGATTGGGAATCGAAAACGGGCACTTCCCCTATACTGCGATTTCTACTCAGGCGTTCGTCCAGAAATTGGACTATATGGATGAGTGGATTGACCACGTATTGGATCATCACGCCGAGACTCTTAATGAAGCCGGCGTATACTTTGCTATCCAGGCTATGAAGGGTGCTGCCGTGAAGTTGGATCAGTCCATGCTTCTAGACCTTCTGTCCCGTTACTCGCCTGCGACTCATACGTTCCATTTTGCTGAGTTCGAGGCTGCCCCCATGCTCGAGTGGGTTGGGAGATGACCCGTCTCCTCCAGCGACTGCGGCGCCAAGAGTGAAGAGACCTAGGCAAAAGGGAATTATGATTTCTTCCCCTAGAAGCGCTCCAGCTTCTCCTCCAGTGAGGTCCCTTTCTATCAAGGACAAAGGCAAAGGTCGCATGCCCAGCAAGGTGCGGAAAGAGCTCGCAGTTGAGTCTTTCGTTCCCTTCGATCAAGAGGGAGAGGAAGAGAGGCAGGAGCCCCAAGCAAGTGATGATGAAGAAGAAGCAACAGTTGTAATGCATGAGGAAGAATCAGGAGGTACCTCCGTCGCATTTCCTTTCCCATCATCGTAACTTCTTTGCACTTCTTTTCTTTAAACCATTCGTGCATTCGCAGATGATGATGAGACCATTGGTGGCCTCGCGGCCAAAAGACAAAAGAGAGATGCCCCTTCTGGCATTTCAGATGAGCCCATAAGCGAGGACGTTCTTGCTGAGTCCCGGAAGACAGCCGCGGAGGCTACTGAGAGAAGAAGGCGGCGAGAGGAAGAGGAGCTCGAGCGTGTGAAACAGCGGAGCCTCGAAGAGCAGCATGTTGACGACTTAGTGCGTCCAGTTAGCGAGGAAGACGAACTTCCCGAAGAAATGGCTCCTCATGTGGAGGAGGAAGATGAGGTTCCCGGAGAGGATGCAGCAGCACTAGAGCAAGTCCAAGCGGATTTTGAGGAAATCGCAGGCGGCGATAAAGGTGAGATCTTCAATCTCGCAGTAACTTATAGAGATGTTATTGTGGGTGCGTTAAAGCATGGCGTGTCAAAGGCTGACATTCGCCGTTGGTTAGTAAACAAATGCGGAGAACCTTCAGGTAATCATTTGAGTGATACGCATGTACTAGGCTTTAGCAACTTGAGGCAAAATCATGACTGGTTTATTCGCATCCCAGGTCACGCTCCTCTTACAGACTTGCTTAGTGAGGATACACTGATAGGGCATGGTTCCACGTCCTTAGTGTATGACGAAGATACCTCAATCCCACCTTCGCGTGGAAGTGCTTATTCTTTAGCTTTAGTAAAGATAGCAAAATAACTTATAGCGCAAGTTACCTTATGTCATCGCATTCGATGTCGCAGGTCATGCTGAGGGACCTGAGCTGGAACAGAGAAGTCAGCCTTCTGCGCCCTATGTTCCAATTCCGAGCTCCCATACCGAGAAGCCCGTCGCAGCTGCTGACCACGCGGGTGTGCCTCGTGAGGACATCATCGAGCTTTCCGACGATGCTGGAGCTGACACTGTATTGATGGAAGAAGATACCCATGCTAGTGCTGACGAGGTAAGGACGACTGCTGCTAATGCTTCCGCATCCGAGAGTGTCCTACGACAAGCGACTTCGACTGTCCTTTCGCCTCCGGTAATGACTGAGTCAGAGGCACCCATTCCTGCGTGGAGCTTTTGGGGCTCGCAGGTTGGGAATGTAGTCGCAGCTGGCGCGGCCTACATTCTTCCTCCCGACTACGAGAGATTAGAGCTCGCAGCTGATAGGAGAGTTATGGAGCGAGGACAATCTTCAACCGCCCCAGCAGCGCGCATTCCTTCTCTTCATGAGATTCTGGAAGGAACTGGTAAGTAGAGTTTTACTGTTCGCACGTCGCATTGTTCGCTTGCGAATTTTGACATCATAACCTATCTTTGACGTCTCCTCAGGTTTGAAGCAAACCGATGTAGACTGGGTGGTTCGAATGCGTCTCAGGTATCCTCGCTCGTTTGTGAGATCTCTGGAGATCGGGCCTTTTGACAGGAGGTTGTTCCTCACTGAAGCCATCTGGATACTGGAGCAGCTGTCTGCGGCTACGCCTGCGACCATCTCGGTCCAGAGTGCTGAATTGCTATGTGGCATGTGCCAAAACCTCGTGACCAAAGTCCAAGGCAGAATGGGCTTTAAGTTTCCTAAGGACAGAGTTACGCTGATTCGCGCGGCTGTAACTTTGAAACTCGGTCACCAGAATCTCGCAGCTGAGATGCAAAAGGTGGAGCAGCAGAAGCAAAGGGTTGATGAAGCTCTAAAGCTGTATCATGAGATGAATGCTAGGTGCGAGCAATTGAAGCAAGAAGTGGAACAGGTGGAGAAGCTGAGCGAGCAGTTCGCGCCCCAAGACTCCTTAATCAAGAATTTGCTTTGATTTTTCTGAGTCTTGAAAAATAGCAAGGAAATAGCTGAAACATTAATGTAACGTTTTGAAACATTAATGTAATGTTGCTAGGGTTTCTCCCCCTTTTTTTTTAACAATGAACAATGAATTTGCCCGTTTTGCCCTTTTCCGGGATTTGATTGGACATTTCTGTGCATATCTAATTATGACATCAGCAATTGATTCTCTGCTTGATTTTCGCGCTAATTTCTCGGTAGATAAGCACGCTTCCGTTGGGAAGTCCATCCGAATCATGACTATCCGTCATTTATTAGGATACGCAACTGAATCGTCGTAGCCTTTAGTAGGGTAATTGATTGTTACCGCTTTTCAAGGCGTAAGTGATTGAACTTACCCTCTTTTTGAATTTTGCTGACTCATCTTAGGCAAGCTTCTAGAGTCTGTACAGGGTCTATATAAACCCTGTCTTTGCTATTTGGGTTCTTCATCCCAAACATGTGCTTTGCCGTGAGTCCTTACGACTGCTGGCTTCAACGCTTGTTTTTCGTTGATTCATGGCAACTTCAAGTTTTGAATCCTGAGTTTGCGCTCTGTGCTATAGAAATAGTTTCCAAGATCCACTTTATGAGGCTTATTGCTCTTTATAACCATCATAAAGAAGATGCAGATAACATCTCATATGTGTTCGAAGAAATTTCTTCGTGTATTATGTGTGCAGGTCATGTTTCCGGCCGCCTCGTGGCGAGGTGCAGCGCCGAAGTGACCGTGCTACCGTCTCGTAATGAACGACGGAATTCTCCTCCAGCATCCGTGGAGGAGGATTTCTTGCCTCTTCGTTCTTGAACTCAGGGTGCTCGTCAATGCCCTTGTCCAACATGACAAGGGATCCATCACCAGAGGAATGACTGCTTCGCCTGTTTTGCAGAGTAGCATACGTCGAAACAGGAAGCTCCTCCGGCGCCTATCTTGATCAGACAGAGGCTTTTGTCACCCCTTAGGGTCCTGGGCGTATCGTTTCCCAGGTTTCGCGGCTAGGGATGCAGCGAATGACAAGCTGATCTCTTCGCGGCAGCATCCCCTTTGCTATGGATCTTTGGCCGCAGATCTGCGTATTGCGTAGCCGGTGTTGAAACCGGTGAGTTCATCCTTTGCAGTCCGGGTTTCCGTACTGTGTCTCTGTTGGCTTACCAGCCACTTTTCGAATGTATTGTAAGCCATGTTGGCTGCGTAGTTAGATTCGAGCTTTTCGCTTGTAAGCTACTATCTAGACAGATAAATTGTAAGTCATTTGACTCGTAATGATAAATAGCTTTCTGTATTATCTGCTATCTCCTTACAACAGAATACAATTTCGCACGCGTTTCGGCATATTTCGCCTTGCATAATGCTATGTAACTGTTTCGCATCTGCGATATATTGATTCGCGGGTGTTTCACTAGACCGTTCGAGATCGTATCTTCGCAGCTGTGCCATCTTGGCAGATGGGCTTGCAGTTGGCCGTTGCAAATCATTTTAAGATTATGTTCACAACATTGCTATCGTAACAGATAGTCCTTAGCAGATCGATTAAGATCATTAAGTGGTGCGAACTGCTATCACAAAAGATAGGCTTTATTAGCGAACAGCTTGAGATCATTTCTCACATAAATTGCTATCGCAACAGATAGACTTTTAGAAGATCCAGTAAGACCGTCTTGCGCATGCGTTGCCATCGTAACAGAGGCTTGGGTGATCAATTAAAATCACTTTGCATATGAGTTGCTATCGTAACAGATAGGCTTGATGATAAATTAAGATCGCATTTGCGTTTAGCTACTATCGTGAGAGATAGACTTTACATGATCAACTAAGATCGTATTTTCGTTTGACTGCTATCGTATGAGATAGGCTTTGGATGATCAATTAAGATCGCATTTGCGTTGGCTGCTATCATGAGAGGTAGGCTTTAGATGATCAATTAAGATCGCATCGGCGCTTAGCTGCTATCGTAGGAGATAGGCTTCAGATGATCAATTAAGATCGCATTTGCGTTTGGCTGCTATCGTAGGAGATAGGCTTCAGATGATCAATTAAGATCGCATTTGCGCTTGGCTGCTATCGTAAGAGATAGGCTTTACATGATCAATTAAGATCGCATTTGTGTTGGCTGCTATCATAAGAGATAGGCTTAGATGATCAATTAAGATCGCATTTGTGTTGGCTGCTATCGTATGAGATAGGCTTAGATGATCACTTAAGATCGCATTTGTGTTGGCTGCTATCGTATGAGATAGGCTTAGATGATCACTTAAGATCGCGTTTGCATTAGCTGCTATCGTTAGAGATAGGCTTTAGATGATCACTTAAGATCGCGTTCGCATTGGCTGCTATCGTTAGAGATAGGCTTTAGATGATCACTTAAGATCGCGTTCGCATTGGCTGCTATCGTTAGAGATAGGCTTCAGATGATCACTTAAGATCGCGTTCGCATTGGCTGCTATCGTTAGAGATAGGCTTTAGATGATCACTTAAGATCGCGTTTGCATTAGCTGCTATCGTTAGAGATAGGCTTAGATGATCACTTAAGATCGCGTTTGCATCGGCTGCTATCGTAGAGATAGGCTTATATGATCACTTAAGATCGCATTTTGTATGGATTGCTATTGCAGCGAATAAATCATTGTTAACAGTAATAACAAATTAAGTAGAGCAACATAAACGTCTAGAAATATGAACTTCTCATTTGGGAGAATTCTTTTATTATAACGCTCTCATATGGGAGAGATGGGATTACAATCCTCTCATATGGGAGAGGAGATTGCGCAAATCATAGCCACAAGAGACATTAAGCACGTTATCATAAAACGTATGAAATGAGAGAAGTCAGGGATAGTACTTCTTGATCCAGCGCATGTTGATTGAACTGGGAGTTGAGGTTGTACCGTGCAACCTTCGTATGCTGCAGTAGCCACTATCGAAGACTTCTGTGACTTCGAAGGGCCCTTCCCAATTAGCTGCGAACTTTGGGTGAGTTGCTTCTCGCATGCAGTGATCAGATGCGCGCAAGACCAGGTCTCCGACTGCGAAATCCCTTCGCTGGACTGTCTTATTGTATGCGCGAGCGATTCTTTCCTGGTACCGCTTGTTAGTCCTTTTGGCTTGTTCTCGCTTCTCTTCCAGCAAGATTAAGTCATGATCGCGTTGATTTTCATAGAGTGCATGGAAGGCCAGCCTTGCCGAATTGACTCTAACCTCCGCAGGTACCACAGCTTCGGCCCCATAACACATTAGAAATGGCGAGGCCCCTGTGGGTGTCCTTGGAGAAGTTCTGTAGGCCCACAGAGCTATGCTTAGAGAGTCGGCCCACTTCTTGTGGTCGTCTGCGACCATTTTGCTCAATATTCTTAACAGCGTCTTGTTAGTCGCTTCGGCTTGTCCGTTTCCCTTAGGGTAGTAAGGGGTAGAACATATTTGCCTGATATTGTACTCCGCTAATTTCGCAGCTACCTGGCGATTAACAAAAGGAGTACCGTTATCTGAAAGAATGGTGTTTGGGATTCCGAACCTGCATACGATGCTTTCTTGGATAAAGTTGACCACAGCCAACGCATTTGCCGTCTTCAGTGGTATTGCTTCCACCCACTTGGTAAACAGCTCGGTTGCGGTGAGAATGAAATGATTCCCATGCAACGTCGGTCGGATGGGCCCGATGAAGTCCAGAGCCCATGTGTGAAATGGCCATGGCGTCCCTAATGCATGTAAATCCACGGCGGGAGCGTGCACTAGGTTCCCTTTGAATTGGCATTCTTGGCAGCGTCGCACTTTGGTGCGGCAATCGACTTCCATTGTGGGCCAGAAGTATCCGATTGAGAGGAGCTGTCTGCATAATTTCGCACCTCCTTGGTGTTCTACCTGATGAGAAAGGTCCATGACTTCTTGTGCTTCTCTGCCGTCTAGACATCGCAGCAAGTTGCCCTCGTGACCTCTTCGCCAAAGCAGGTTTTCCTGTACCACATATCGAGACGCTTTCCTTTTTAATTTTTCTGCTTCTTTTCTCGATTCAGGCACTGTGCCCTGGGTGAGGAAATCGAACAGTGGCTTCCTCCAATCTGTGTCGTCGTCGATTAAAGCGACGAGTAGAGAATCTTTGATTAGTGCGCAACTTTCGCACTTCCCTTGTATCAGGGCTGCAGCTGTTGACATGCCTGGCCAATGAATGCCATATCTCTGAGCCTTTCTGTAGATTGACACCTCGCTTTCTCCGCAAGCGTGTTGGTGAATCTTTTCTAACAGCTGTTGTCCCTCTTGCGCGGAGACACACCTCATGAGTATTCCTCCAGGACCCTTGTAGTAAAGGGTGTTGTCGTGGATGCAGTATCCTTTTGTGAGTGCCTAGCTTTCGCTGCTGGTGCCTTTTGCAATAGCTTGCAGAATTGCTTTCCGCCAGTCTGCGTCGTCCATGTGTTCGTCGTCGCACGCATCTTCTGTTAATGCCGACGATGTTCGCACTTCGATGGAAATCCTTGCGGGGCACTTGTCTATACTGACCTTAGATCCCAAGGTTGCTAAGGCGTCTGCGTGCCTATTGTCCGCTCGGGGCTTGTGCTCGTACTTCACATCGCAGAATTGCTGCATCAGTTTTTGTACTAGGGTGCGATAAGGCAGGAGGTTGATTTCCTTCAAACCATATTCGCCCGAGGCCTGCTTAACAATCAGCTTTGAATCTCCCATGACTGTTAAATTGCTCACTTCCAAGGCTTTCGCCGCACGGAGCCCCACAATGAGAGCCTCGTATTCTGCTTCGTTGTTTGTGACAGCGAAGTTGAGCTTTGCGGACATCTGTATGACTTCCCCGTCTGGCCTTGTCAAGACTATCCCAATACCTCCGCCTTTCCTGGTTGACAAACCGTCGAAGTGGAGGGTCCAATAGGGCACGTCGATTGCGTAGATTTCAGGGCCTTCAAGCTCTTCCTCGATCACGGGTTCGTGGCTGTTGTCAGGAAACTGTGCCAACAGATCTGCTACCGCCTGCGACTTGATCGCTCTTGGTTTTACGCATGTAATATCGTATTGAGAGATGGTCATGTACCATTTCGCCAGTCTCCCGCCCGGAGTAGTGTGAGTTAGCAAGTATCTTATGGGGTCGCTCTTGGTGACCACTACTACTTTGTGTGATGCAAAATAGTGTCTCAACTTTTCTATCACAAAGAATAAAGCAAGGCAATGACGTTCGATGTCTGTGTACCTTGATTCAGCAGGCTGCACAATGCGAGAGATGTAGTAGATGGGCCTCTCTTGGCCTTCATACTCCTGAGCCAAGAGTGCTCCTATAGATCTCCTTGTTGATGTGAGATACAGCAGAAGCGGTGATCCCAGTTGAGGCGCGATCATTATCTTTCAGGACGTGAGCAGTTCTTTCAGCTTTTCGAATGCGGCCTCATGGTCCGGAGCCCAGTTGTATGCGGCGTCCTTCTTGAGAAGAGTGCTGAAACAGCATGTGATTTCTGCAATTGCTGGAATGAATCTCCGCAGATATGACAGTTTTCCCAAGAATGTCTTCAAGGTACTTTGATTATGGGGAGGCGTCATGCTGGTGATGGCTGACACTTTCGCAGGATCAGGCTCGATCCCCTGGCGATGGACTACACATCCCAAGAACTTCCCCGAGGTCACGCCGAACGCGCATTTCATGGGGTTCATTTTCAGTTGAAAGCTCCTGCATCTGTTGAACACCTTTCGCAGGTCTGCAAGGTGATCCGCTTCGTGCTTGGATTTGACCACCAGGTCATCCACATAAAATTCCACCTCTTTGTGCATCATGTCGTGGAATAGAGCCATCATGGCCCGCTCATAGGTTGCGCCCGCGTTCTTAAGACCGAATGGCATGACCGTGTAGTTGAATACCCCCACAGGAGTGATAAATGCAGTTTTCCGCGCATCATCGGGATCCATCTTGATTTGATTGTATCCGCTGAAACCGTCCATGAAACTGAACATGCGATGACCTGCTGTTGAATCGATAAGCAAATCGATGTTGGGCAGTGGGAAATCGTCCTTAGGGCAGAAGCGATTGAGATCTCGGAAGTCCACGCAGATGCGAAGCTGTCCGTTCTTCTTCACCACCGGCACGATGTTGGCCAGCCATGTGGGATGATGATTTGGCTCTATGAACTTGGCATCTAGGAGTTTGACAATCTCCTGCTTGATCTTCACGTTGAGTTCTGGCCTGAAGCTTCTGGTGCTCTGCTTGACCGGTTTAGACCCTGGGATGATGTCCAAACGGTGCATGGTGATGCTTGTATCCAGACCTGGCATCTCATCATATTCCCATGCGAACACGTCCTTGTACTCAGTTAGAAGCTGCAGCAGTCCTTGTTCCTCTTCGCTTGTGAGGTCAGCACTCAGGAAGACTGGCCTTTTCTTTTCCTCGTTCGGGCTGAGGAACACTTCCTTTAGTTCTTGCTTTTGTGGTCTTGGCCTGTCTTCCATGCATTCAGGCGCTTCTTTGAGTTTCTCGTCTGGAGTATCTTGTGTTGGCTCTTTCGTCAGCGCAACTTGCTCGATTTGATTGATTTGCTCAGGGACATCCCCATGCCCGTGTGAGGACATCCCCGCGCACCTTCATATGCGATAGCATTTCTTCCCATTGGCGTAGAAGCTCTCTATCTCCTTGCCCTCGGGGTCATGCTTTGCGATCCTCTTCAAGGTGTACACATTCTTTCGATGATATGCGATACGTGGCGCCTCTTCGCGTGTAGGCGACTTTTCCTTGGCATCTTCCCTTGTCACCATCACGCCCGCAGGTGACTGGTCCTTGATGTCCTCCCAGAGAGGCAAAGGAGTAGGGTTGAAAGGCCCGGGTGTTTGCTCGTCCGCCATCTCAGTGAACCACACCGCCTCGCTGAGGTGTGCTTCGTCCAAGTTGAACGGGTTAGTCGAAGCCGGTATCTCGACTATTCTGTCGTTCCATATAGCTTTCATAACCTGGTGAGCCGTCGAAGGGACTGCGTCGAAGCGATGAATCCAGGCTCGACCTATAATCATGTGGTATGTGGTGTTCGCGTCTATGACATAGAACTTCGCCGAGCACTTGATCTTGCCAATCTGGACGCCCAGGCGGATCCATCCGATCGTCATTCTAGAGTCGCTTCCGAATCCCACCAGCGGAGATGGACGTTTGACTACCTTGTGTTCGGGGATCCCTGCTAGCTTTAGTGTGTGGAGTGGAACAACGTTGACCGCTGCTCCTCCATCGACGAATGCTCGCTTGAATTCGACGCCGTTGACGATGGCGGTCACGTACAGAGGCCTTTGGTGGCTCGCATCCGTCTTCTTGTCGCTGGCAGAAAAGGTCATGATCTTTTCTGTGGAACGAGACGCCCTGATGACCTTCCCGTTGGAAACCACGAGGTCTTCTTCGTAGTCCTCCGCTATCCTTAGGATTGCTTTCGTCATATCAGCCCGGCACCTCTCGGAGAAATTCATCTCGTCGAAGAATTTGTTGAAGCCATGCGACCCTTTCATGCGGTCGGCGCGTTCATCCTCCGTGTCCATGCTATAGTCTTCGTCTTGATGGACCTCAGCAATGATGGGTAGACCATCCTCTGCGACTTCCTCCAGGTCTACGATCGAGATCATGGCGACCTCTTCGCCTTTCGAGCCTGACTCTGTATGGGCAGGAAGCGGGTTGTTGCGCACGTCCTTCCTGTTGTCGCTGACGATTAGCTCGCCGTTCTTCATCTTCTGATCGAATGCGAACCTGAGTTTCTTGCACTCGGCGGTGGGATGCATGATCTTGCCGTGGTACTCGCACCACTTAGGGTCCCTCACCATCTCCTTGGAGGGTGTTTTCTCGAGCGGTGGCAGGACTCCGTCCTTGCGCCACTGTTTGCAGAGGTCACTCGCTTCCTCTACCGAGCATGGCAGAGGCGGTACATCGAAGTTCAAAACCTTCGCTTGTTTCTGGGGCGAAACTGTGTTGACTTCAGCTTCGCGTCCCCGCTTGTAGCTGAACCTTCCGATCTTGTAAGTGGTGCCGCTCGCAGGTCGCTCTGGAGCGTTCTTCTTTTTCTGTCTCTCGACTACGGGCTCGATGTTCTTCGTGCATTTGATTAGTTTTGAAAACGTAGGTGTTTGCAAGTTAATGAGCATACCTTTGTATTCATCTCGCATGCACTGCAGGCATATCTCCACGAGCCGGCTTTCGGGCATTGGGTCTTTGCACTCCAAGGATTTCGCCCGGAATTTCTTGATGAAGGTGATCCCATCCTCCTCGCGCTTCTGATACATCCGCGAGAGATGGATCATTGTCACATTTTCCTCCATTTGAAAGAACTTGGTATAGAACTTTTGGACCATGTCGTCCCAAGTCTTCACGGATCCGGCCTCCAATGTCCGGTACCATTTGTATGCTACATTCCCAAGAGATTTTGGGAACTCTCGCATCAATAGTTTGGGATCGGCTCCATACGGACCCATGACATCAATGAAACGCATGACATGCTCATGAGCGTTTCCATTGACGTCCTCGAACTTATCCCATTTGGGAGCCTTGTACCCCGCCGGGTTAGGCATGAGATAGATCTCTCGCGGAATAGGTGGATCATTGTCTAGCTTCGGGATAATGGTATCCGCGAATGACTGATGAGCCAGGATGGTGTCCACGCGCTTTTGCAAAGACGTCATGCATTCTGGAATGCTCCCCTCGGTAGTTGCTGGAGGGGTCGCCGTGGGTGGTGGCGACACATATGTCGTCGGCGGATTGGGAGCATACTGAGTACCCGCGTTTCCCCAGATCATGGTTGGGGGAGGCAAAGGGTACTGCAGAGTTGGGTTGGACGCCAAAGCCGAGGGCTGAGGAGCGTGAGCAGCAGGAGGTAGCATTTGTGCCGTTGATCCTTGAACCGAAGGCAGTTGCGCAGCCGACGGTGGAGTCTGCAGATGAGGGTTGGGAGGTGTGGCTGGTACTCCCAATCCTGGAGCGGTAGGGGTTCCTCCTCCTTGAGGGATAGCGGTGGCTGGCGGAGGATTTGGTGCGAGGGTGCCTAGAACAGCCAAGATTTGTTCTAGTTGCGCGGATTGAGACTTAAGAGCTTTCGCCTGACTTTGGACGGTGGCGTCCAAAGACTCTAGCGTCGGTGCTTCGCCGGGAGTCGTCGGAGTACGGCGGGTCTCGTCTCCCGAGGGAGTTTCGGTAGAAGGCGATCGGTTGCTGACATCATCCTCCTGAGACATGGTTGCTTTTGCCGGTAAGTTTCACGTCGGGTTCACCAAAATGTGCACAAGAGATTCCGGCGGGGAGACCTCCGTGTGCACCGTGTGTAGTGGATCAAGGATCGCACAGGAAGAATAGGGGTGTGTGTAGGGAGAGAGTAAGTCAGTAGCAATGTCTGAGAGAGAGACAGAGGTTTGGCAGAGCTTCCGCGTATGACGAGTGTGTTCTCCTTTGTATGGAAAGGGTTACGATCTATATATACTGGAGAACATGACCGTTGTAGTGGTTAATGCGCCCATTGATGGCGGCTTAATTAGCTTAACCATAACGGCACGTTCGTCCGAGTATATAGGAACCGTTACAGCACGTGGTGCGCGAATACCGGAACCGTTACGAGGTTGACCGGGTTTGACCGGTTTGACCGGGTCTAGGGAGCTCGTGCCATAGATATCTCAAAACAGTTACTAAAGGTCGCGCGCGGGCTTGGCTCGCACGCGACAGGGCTTACTCTAGCCTCCAAACCACTAAGTCCCTACAAGTCCCGTGCAGTGGTATGCGAGGGCTCTGTCTCGCAGCCCCCACATGGATCAGCTCGGCTGGTGATCCTGTGTGTATGGAGCACAATATGGTGTGCTGGATGGCTGCCACGTGGCCAAGATCTGTCATGTCAGAAAGCAGTATCTACACCTTCGATCTCTAAGCTCAAGGAGAGTTCAAACAACCTTCCATAATAGCAGATCTGAATCTGCAAACATTGATTGCCACTTATACATCTCTGCGAATAAGGAAACTTATGCTATATCTGTAACACATAATTAATTAATAATCCCAACAAAATTACTTTGGAAAATAGACAGATCAAGACATGATATAACACATAATTAGTTTGTCTTTCATCATTCAATATAGCATAATGAAGTGCAAGAGATTAGAGATTGAATATGAGGAAGAAATCTTATGAGTTTATGCTATGAGGGTCAGTGTAGTTTCAAGGCTTTGAAACCAGTTTCAAAGATTTGAAATTAACTGTGAACTTAAAATCTCCAAACTGTGAACTTACAATCTCCTCACTATGAACTTACACACAGACAACTCGAGGGGTAGTTCTTCTGGAATTTTTGGCCAGGCTCAGATAAATTGATATGAGATATTGATGTCATCTGTACATATAAGCCTACTCCTAGGATCGAGAAACTAAGGATTGGATATACGAGTGTGACACTTATCGTGTCAAATCCGGATATGGATGCAAAGGGACATATACAGCACGGTAACATTGGGCACAAGATTTGTCGGATCACTGACTATTCCTATTGGTTGGATGGCATAGATGTGTTGCTAGACACTGAAAGGATTAAACTGGAATGGATGTTACTTAGATGGACTAATTAAAAATTAAAAGGATAATGGATCAAAACGCAACCACATAAAAAGTTAGTTGGACTAAGTTGCAAATTGGACTAATCCGTGTATGGACATGAATAGTATTTGGACAAGTTTATAGTTAATAAGGAGTTATTAAATATAAAAGGGCAACCCTAGATTATTATTTTTAATTGAGTTGTCATTAAGATAAATATGATAGTAAGGAGAGAGACCCCACAAGGAGCCGCCCCCTTACCCCGTCGGCCTCCAAAGGTGGTTCGGCCACCTCTTGGCTCCGGTTTGCGTAATCCTTTTGCTTCCCTCTGTAGCGTAGCTTGCACAAGACGTGAAGGATGATTCCAGTTGGCAATCCTAGGTATGGATACCGTAGAGACGAAGACACTATTCTTCGTTGTGATCATACAAACATACAAGATACACAACTCTTCTATTATCACGTTATGATGGCTTAACCTGCGATTCACGGAGGGTCTTGATCAGGAAATTATTATTCTATTCATGTTGTGCATCCTGCATCAAAACCCTACAGTGGTATAAGAGCCATATATCGTAGCGCATAACGTAATTTATGTGTTACGATTTTATCAGTTTTTACACCGTACCCTTAAATTTCGTAAAAAAAATGATATTGGCATATTGATTCAAATTGAGTATGATTAAATAGAAAATGATATAATTTTACATATCGTGTAAAAATTAGTGAATTTAATTTACATATGATGCAAGTATCGGTAATTTGAAAAGCTAGGGTTTGAACACAATCGGGGAAAATGTGTTTTTGCCTACAATTAGGAATCTGCCCGCAAGAAAAAGAAAAAAATTGGGTATTAGCCCTGTGGGGTTCGGCCATAGGCCCGTCACCTTCTCCTTGGCGCGCGGACCAACGTCGATCGGCCTACCCGGTTCGGCCAGCCGCCGGTTTGACGGTGCGGGATAGTCCGACCGGTTTGGCTAGTCGAAACGGGTTGGCCAATACGGATTGGCGCAACCGTTTGACTATTTTAACCTTAGAAATCCCAATTTCAACTAAAATTGACCAAGAATAAAATTGGATTGTAACTTTATATGTGTTTTATCTCATGGTGGTTGGATGTGGCCTAGGTTGTGGATGTTTATTTTGTGGTTTGTTTTTGTTTTGGTTTAAATGTAATTAATTTTACGGCCTACATGTCATCTTCTGCCTCGCCTGTGAGGTCTCTCTATTTAGTTTGTAGATGCTAGCTAGAAATAGATAGATAGAATATAGCCAAGGCATGGATAAGAAGAACAAAGACTAAAGAAAACATAATACGATGAAGACCCACAAAGCTAGGACACATGGACTAAAGGTGGAGGCACATGGAGATGAGCTTATCAGTTTAGAGCTTATAGATATTCCCATTGTCTTGGGAATATCTTAGTTTTAGGGGGTCACATTCATGCCATGTTTTATTTATTTATTTATTTATTTATTTATTTATTTATTTATTTATTTATTTATTTATTTATTTCTTTATTTATTTATTTATTTATTTATTTATTTATTTATTTATTTATTTATTTATTTATTTATTTATTGTCTTGTTATTTATTTTTGGTGTATGGATGATGCATGCAAAACGCAACAAGATAATAAAATAAAAAAAATAGTTTGAAATTTTATTTGGGATCACACAATCCAAATAAGTAGATCAATTGATATGATCAACAAATTAAGATTGACAAGGAAATCCCTCAACGATGAATATTGTGTTTTTGCCTTTTCTTGCTTAACACTCATCATCATTGAGGAATATTAAGTTCGGGCTTGCCAAAGCAAGGCAACTTGATTCATCATGATATGGCGCGACTACACAAGCTAGTAATGTGCGATTTTTGAATCAAGAGGTTTAACGCAACTAGGCTACTTCAATATGATTGAAAGCTTAGAGGCAAGGCAATTGGGATTACCTATGTGATAGATAACTAATGAGTTATTTTCCCAGTTGAACCAAGAGTTTCATAGGATACAATTGGAATTTGTTCCTACCTAAATAACTTTTGTGTGACTTACCAAAGCAAGCTCAAGAGGGGGTGAAGTATGGATCTTGGCCCACTAGAAAATATATATGATACTTTCTGCGTTAATGGTTAGGGCTATTAATCCGAGAAAAATAGTGATAGCTATATTTAATAATTTAGCCATTTTTAACTATATTTAATTATTCACAAATACTAAAATACATATTTCTCATAAGTTGTAGAATTCCAACGGCAAACAATGAACAAACATCGACATTTGTGTTTGGTCCTTGAGAAGGAAATACAATTTGGAATAAATTTCCTAAGACTGGTATAGCAACTTGAGAATCATTCTCAAGATAGAAGAGATGTATATAGTAGAGGAGAAAGTTCCTTCTCCATCAACTGCCAATACGAAGTAAAGCCTAAAGGAAGAAACATCAAAGAATGGTACTTCAAGTGTGACTTGCCTCATGTTAGCTGCCATGAACTCTAAACTTTGAAAACAATAAGGACATGGAGGCGTATGATATGATAATACATTTAAAGAAGCTCTTTTAAAGAGCTATTTAGACATGAAAGGTTGAAAGTTCCAAGAGCTTTGTTGAAAAGCAATTTACTCAATATAATTGAGAACCGCTAAACAAAGCACTAGTGAGGGAAAAGGCAAAATCATATTGATGGTTAAAAGGGGAAGAAGCAAATGGTACCCCAAAGGTAAAAGAAAGTTTGTTTCTAAGACCAAGGAGTTTCCCTTAAAGCCCAAAAGGCAGTAAACTGGAAGAGGAACTGCCCAAAGTATCTGGAAGATCAAAGGCTATGAATAGTGATTCCACCACCACCAATTATTCTTGTTATAGGATCTAACACTTATAGAATTATGTACGATCTCAAGATGAAATAAAGTTTGTTTCTAAGACCAAGGAGTTTCCCTTAAAGCCCAAAAGGCAGTAAACTAGAAGAGGACTGCCCAAAGTACCTGGAAGATAAAAGGCTATGAATAGTGATTCCACCACCACCAATTATTCTTGTTATAGGATCTAACACTTATAGAAATATGTACGATCTCAAGATAAATAGACTATTGTATATGGGAGAGATAACCCTTCACGTGGGACGCTCAAGCAATGGTTGCTGAATTTTCCGTAGGGACTATCAGGTTTCTTTACCTTCAGGACTTATTCAAGAATGAAGTAGAGAAACAACTTGGCATGAGTATTAAGGCTATACGATTGGATCGTGGAGGAGAATACTTAAGCCAAGAGTTTGACGACTATCTTAGACAGTGTGAGATCTTGTTCCAACTGACTCCACCCATAACACCACAGTTGAATAGCGTGTCCAAGAGGAAGAATTGCACCCTTTTGGACATGGTGAGATCTATCATGTGTCAAATAGATCTTCCAATATCATTTTTGGGGCACGCTCTATTAACTGCAGCATTTACCCTTAACCGTGTTCCATCCAAGTCAGTCGTGAAGACACTATATGAGATAAGGACTGTGAGGTGTCCCATAGTGCCGTTTACGAAGATTTGGGGTTGCGAAGTCTATGTAAAGCGTTTAAAATCAGACAAGCTCGGACCCAAGTCGAATAAGAGTAAGTTTGTGGGATATACTAAGGAAAGAAAAAAAAAATTCATTTCTACAATCCAACCGAGAACAAAGTGTTTGTTGCTCCGAACGGCGTGTTTTTAGAAAGAGAGTTCGTCTGTAAGGAAGCCAGTGGGAGAACTTTAGAACTTGAAGAAGTTCAAGAACCACAAGCTATTGTGGAGCAACCTGCTCAAGTAAAACAAGAGCTTCGTAGGCCTAGTAGAGTACGTCAGGAGCCAGAGAGGTATGGACTTCTCATGACTGAGCCCTGTGACGTACTACTCATGGTTAGACTACTACTTATGGAGAGACCGTAAATGGGACGGACTCTGAGAAATATCTTGAAGCCATGAGATCCAAAATTGAATCCATGTATACCAATAAAGTGTGGACTTTAGTGGAACCACCCGAAGGGGCTCGACCCATAGGGTGCAAATGGGTCTTCAAGAAGAAAACAGACATGGATGGAAATGTATTAGCCTATAAGGGTTGATTGGTGGCAAAGGGTTTAGACAAATTCATGGTGTTCACTATGACTAAACCTTCTCTCCAGTCGCGATGACCAAATCCATTCGTATCTAACTTGCTATTTCAGCTTATCACGACTATGAGATTCGGCATACGGATGTCAAAACACCGTTTCTGTATGGAAAACTCCTTGAGAATGTGTAATTGTCACCCCCAGAGGGGTTTGAGGATCCAGAGCATGCAAACAAAGTCTTTAAGTTACAGCAACCTATTTATGAAGCAAGCTTCTAGGAGTTAAAATCTACGTTTTGATGATGTAGTCAAAGAGTTTGGCTTCATCAAGATCGAAGATGAACCTTGTGTCTACAAAAAGGTAAGTGGAGCTCTGTTGTGTTTCTGGTCTTGTATGTGGATGACATACTGCTAATTGGAAATGATGTCCCTATCTTGCAATCTGTTAAAGATTGGTTAGTGAAGTGTTTCTCAATGAAGAAATTAGAGGATGCAGCTTATATACTAGGGATCAAGATCTATAGGGATATATCTAGGAAGCTTCTCGGCCTAAAATAAAGTACATATATATACAATGTGTTGAAATGGTTCAACATGCAAGAATCGAAGAAATGATTCTTGTCCATGTCGCATGGAGTCACCCTTACAAAGGCTTATTGTCCTTCCAATCAGATTGAGAAGGACCGCATGAGTAAGATCCCATATACTTCGAACATTGGATCTATCATATACGTCATGTTATGTACAAGACCAGATGTTTCATATGCGTTGAGCATGGCAAGAAGATATCAGTCCAACCACGTGAGAGTCACAGGATTGCTGTCAAGAATATCCTTAAGTACTTGAGAAGAACTGAGGATGCATTCTTGATATATGTGTTGGTTTTGGATGCCCTAGAAAAAATCTATTTAGAATGAACTTAGTTTGCTAGAATAAATCATTTTACTATTTATGGAGATATTTAATATAATGAAGTCCTTAGATTACAAGTGTGTTGTTTATCTTAAATATCCCTAGTCCATTATATTGATTAACAGGACGAGCAACTATAGACTAGTATGTGGGAAATTGATATGGAGATATCAAGTCTAACACATGGGTATGCATTAGGAGTAATAGCATACTGGACAGACCCACCGCGAGAAGGCTACATTAGATTATGCCAACGTCTTGCCAGACTCAGATATCATGTTGTTTATCTTAAATATCCATGGCCACTCACGGATGGTGCTTATTGAATGTCTGGAAAGACTCAGATAAATCAATATGTAGATATTGATATTATCTGCATGGATCAGCCTATTCCCAGGATTGAGAAACTATGGATTGGATACACGAGTGTGACAATTATGTCTCGTGTCCAATCCGGATACAGATACAAAGGGATAACAAACCACAGTAGCATTGGGCACAAAGGTTTGTCGGGATCACCGACTATGTTTATTAGTTGGGTGGCATAGATGTGTTGCTAGACACCGCTCTATGTTTGTCATAAGTTACTACCAACTAAGTAGAAACCTTTGGGGTCACACACCATATAAATTTAACATAACAAAGCCCCGTAACGTATTACTCATAGATGATGAGCCTAATCCGTATGGAGAGGCCATGAAAGGGCGAGAATCAAAGAAGTGGCATTAAGTCATGTGATCTGAAATGGAATCCATGTATTCCAACCAAGTATGGACTTTGGTGGAACCACCCGATGGGGTTCGGCCCATACGGTGCAAGTGGGTCTTCAAAAAGAATACTGACACTGATGGCAATGTAGTTTCCTATAAAGGCCGACTGGTGGCTAAAGGATTCATACAGATTCATGGTATTGACTATGATGAAACCTTTTCCCCAGTCGTGATGACCAAATCCATTCTAATCCTACTTGCAAATGCAGCTTACTACGACTATGCGATTTGGCAGATGGATGTCAAAACACCGTTTCTGTATGGAAACCTCCTCAAGGATGTGTACATGACACAACCTGAAGGTTTTGAGGATCCGGAGAATGCAAATAAATTCTGTAAGCTACAACGATCCATTTATGGATTGAAGCAAGCTTATAGGAGTTGGAATCGAAGTTTTGATGACGCAGTCAAAGAGTTTGGCTTCATCAAGAACGAAGATGAACCTTGTGTTTACAAGAAGGTTACTCGAAGTTATGTTGTGTTTCTGTTCTTGTATGTGGATGACATACTACTCAATGAAAACGACATTCCTAAGTTACAATATGTCAAAGATTGGCTTGGTAAGTGTTTGGCAATGAAGGACTTAGGGGATGCAACTTATATATCGGGTATCAAGATCTATAGGGATAGATCGAGGAAGCTGCTCGGCCTAAGCCAAAGTACATATATAGACAAGGTGTTGAAACGGTTCAACATGCAAGAATCAAAGAAATTTTTCTTGCCCATGTCGCATGGAATTACCCTTACGAAGGATGATTGTTCTTCCAATCATACTGAGAAGGACCGCATGAGTAAGATCTCACATGCGTCGGCCATAGGATCTATCATGTATGCCATGTTGTGTACTAGACCAGATGTGTAGTACGCGTTGAGTATGGCAAGAAGATACCATTCCTATCCGGGTGAGAGTTACTTCATTGTTGTCAAGAACATCCTTAAGTACTTCAGAAGGACTAGGGATGCGTTCTTGATATTTGGAGGTGAGGAAGAAATGAGTGTAATTGGTTACGCTGATGAAGCTTCCAAACTGACTAAGGCGACTATAGATCGCAGTCGGGCTATGTGTTTTGCCTAAATGGAGGAGCTATGAGCTGGAAGAGTTCCAAGCAAGAGACAGATTCCGATTCTGCAACTGAAGCTGAGTACATTACTGCTTCAGGCGCAACGAAGGAGGCTGTTTGCTTAAAGAATTTTATCATTGAGCTTGGTGTGGTTCCTAGCATTGTTGATCCCATTACATTGTATTGTGACAACGCTGGGGCGATCCCACAAGCCAAGGAACCCTGGTCACACTAGAGGAAAAAGCATGTACTTAGGAGAATCCATATAGTTCGAGAGATGGTCGATCGAGGAGATATGAAGATATGCAAGATTCAAACAAATGATAATATTTAAGATCCTCTCACAAAATCGTTGGTTCAGCGAAAGCATGAAGGGCACACTATGGTTATAGGCATATGTGATGCACCAGATTGGATCTAGTGCAAGTGGGAGACTGTTGGTTTTGGATGCCCTAGAGGCAATCTTTTTAGTATGAACTTTGTTTTCAAGAATGAATCATTGTATTATTTATGGAGATACTTAATATAATGAAGTCCTTAGATTACAAGTGTGTTGTTTATATTAAATATCCCAAGTCCATTATATGGATTAACAGGACAATCAACTATAGACTAGTATGTGGGTAGATTGATATGAAGATATCAGGTCTAACACATGGGTATGCATTAAGACTAATGGCATACTAGATAGACTCACTGCGAGAAGGCTCCATTAGATTATGTCAGCGTCACAAGTGCTACACGTAGTACTAATGGAAAATATCCACAGCCACTCGAGGGGTAGAGCTTATGGAATGTCTGGCGAGACTCAGATAAATAAATATGGAGATATTGATGTTATCTGCATGTATAAGCCTATTCCCAGGATCAAGAAACTATGGATTGGATATACGAGTGTGAAAATTATGTCTCGTGTCCAATCCGGATATATAGACAAAGGGATAACACAACACGGTAACATTGGGCACAAAGTTTTGTCGGGATCACGGACTATTTCTATTAGTTGGGTGGCATAGATATGATGCTAGACACCGTTCCATGTTTGTAATAAGTTACTACCAACTAATTAGAAACCTATGGGGTCACACACCATATGGATTAAACTGGATATGACTATTAATTAGTTGGACTAATTAATTAAAATGATCATAACGAAACCACGAGTAATGTTAGTAGGACTAATTTGCAAGTGGACTAATCCATGTAGGGACATGATTAGTATTGGGGCAATTATGTTGTTAATAATAAGTTATTTACTATATAAAGGAACTATAGCTTGTTATTTTCTCATAAGTGTCATTATTGAGAGAACATAACAAAGCAAAGAGAGAAAAACACCCTAACTCGTCTGCCCCTTGCTACCGTCAGCCTCCACAGGCGCGCGGTGGGTGCTTTTTTTTGCGTGATCCTTTTCCTCCTTCTTCCGTTACTAACACTACACTGTGGGAAGGACTCCAATTAAGGATCCAAGGTGTGCATACACGTAAAGACGAAGGAAAAATTCTTCGTAGTGATCACACAAACTAAGGTACACATGTTTCTACCCTAATCAGGTTATGAATGCTTACCTGTGATCCTTGGAGGGGTTTGAGCATGATTAAATTTTTGTTATTCCGCTGCGTAACATGCATCAAAACCCAACAATATGGTGGGAGGAAGAACTCAGTGTAATAAGTTACACTGACACGAGCTTCCAAACCGACAAAGGTGATTACTGATCGCAGTAGGGTTATGTAATTTTCCTAAATGGAGGAGTTGTGAGCTGGAAGAGTACCAAGCAAGAGACAATTGCTGAGTCTACAACTAAAGCTGAGTACATTTTTGCGTCAGGCGCAAAAATGGAAGTTGTTTGGATTAAGAAGTTCATCACTTTGCTGGGTGTGGTTCCTATCATAGTGGATCCCATTTCTTTGTATTGTGACAACACTGGGGCGATAGCATAAGCCAAGGAACCCAGGTAACACCATAAATCCAATCACGTACTTAAGAGATTCCATCTTATTCGAGAGATCATCGATAAAGGAGATTTGAAGATATGAAAGATTCCAACAGATAATAATCTTTCAGATCCACTTACAATGTCGCTTGTTCAGCGAAAGCATGAAGGGCACACTAGATCTATAGGTATACGAGATGCACCTGATTGGCTCTAGTGCAAGTGGGAGACTGTTGAAGTAGATTCCCTAGAGGCAATCTAATTTTAGTATGAAAAATGTTTTGGCTAGAACAATCATTTATTATTTATGGAGATATATAATATAATGAATTCCTCTGATTACAATTGTTGTTTATCTTAAATATCTGTAGTCGAGTATATTGATAAACAGGACGATCCCTCTGCATGGAGACTAGTATGTAGGAAGAATGATATGGAGATATCAATTCTAACACATGGGTATGCATTAGGAGGAATGGCATACTGGATTGACCCACCATGAGAAGGCTGCATTAGATTTTGTCAAATTTCACAAGTTCTTCTCGTAGTGACAATGGTTTTGTAGTCGTTAGAATTGAAGTAACTAGATACTCTACTTGTGAATATCATGTTTTGATCTCGTCAAACGCTCCACCGTAACTGGGTAGCAATAAAGGCTGTGATCGGACATGATATGAAGAAAACTAAGTGATGGTAGTGATGTAGAGTGATTTGTCCCTCCCACATAATGGGGGTAAATATCCACGGGCCACTCGAGGGGTAGTGCTTATGGAATGTCTGGCCAGACTAAGATAAGTCAATATGAGATATTGATTTTATGTGTAAAGATAAGCCTATTCCCACGATCGAGGATCTATGGATTGGATATATGAGTGTGACACTTATGTCTCGTGTCCAATCCGGATATGGAAACAAAGGGACATATAAAGCACAGTAATATTGGGCACAAGGTTTGTCGGATAATTGACCATTCCTTTCGGTTGGATGGCATACATGTGTTGCTAGACACCGCCCTATGTTTGTAGTTGTTAATACCAAACTTAGTAGGAACCTACATGGTCACACACCGAAAGGATTAAACTGGAAAGGATGTTATTAGTTGGACTAATTAATAACTAAAAGGATAAAGGATCAAAACGCAACGATCTGCAAAGTTAGTTGGATTAAGTTGCGAAGTGGACTAATCCGTGTATGGACAGGATTAGTATTGGGGCAAGTTTGTAGTTAATAACGAGTTATTAACTATAAAAGGGCAACCCTAGATTATTATTTCTAATGAGTTGTCATTAAGAGAAATAAGAGAGCAATGAGAGAGACCCCACAAGGAGCCGCCCCCTTACATGTCGGCCTCCCTACCCGTCGGCCTCCAAAGGTGGTTCGGCCAACTATGGAAAGTTTGCAAGGTCATATAAGATGGTTAAACTAAATAATTTTACATTTAAGAGAAACAATTTTGAAGTAATAAATATTGGGCAATCAAGCTTACCTCCTTATCACGCAATCCAATAAACAAGTAGGGAATGAAACCATCTCAGTAATAAAATAGCCCTGATATAAGCTTTTGACTTAGCTCTAATTATATCTAATACAAATTCTAATTGTGAGGGGAGGCACATTGTGGTCACTTAATCGTACAACAGATCTTATAATGTTGCAGGGGTTTTGAAGTCCCCGAACGTTCCATCTTAAGTCACTCAGAACTATGGACGGGCTGCACCGCAGGCTCTACCAATATCAGTGTTTTTTGCTTGTGCCTATATCGCCTTCCTCTACTGCTCCCATCACAACATCCTCTCGTCATTAGAATCATATTTCAATGAGCTACAATTATGCTTCCCTCCTCTCGTATCCTGCCCTTCTTTTGTGGGCACAATAAGGTATTTCTTATATGATCTTCTTCTTCCGTGGGAAGCGTTTTGCTTCCTTCGTCTTGCTATTTTTATTGGCTTGTGCTTCTTTTACCTCATTTTCTTTTACTTGGAATTTTTATATGGCCATTGCCTTTATGTTAGGTCGCTTCCTCTTCTGTTTCAATGCTCCGAACTTGAGTTTTTCTGGAATATTCACTTCCCCAAGATTGCCACTATGGAAGATAAGATCATCTAAATTCTGACTAATCTGTTTTAATTGGGATAGCAAGGTTTGACCAAACATTTGGGCTTCCTTATCCACATATTTTTTCCTTTCGAGCTGCTGTTACAACTAGCAACCCCCTATTTCACTTTACTGGACTCTTCCATTGACTGTGAGTGTTTGGTTAACCTTCATTGACCTTGTCTCCGTTGGGTCTGCCAGACTCTCTAGTTGGTCTTCAACACTGGTCACCGCGCTTCTGCCTTTTCCTGTCATTGGTGGACCCGTCCTTCTGCTTTCTAGTTCCCCCTGCTTCTGGAGTAGGCAATCTCCATAACAAGGGGGTTTACTAGCTCTAATCCGACAAGTTCTAACCAAGAAACCAGATGGATAATGATCCAGACAATCACACCATTGACAATCTCTATTTATTCTCATAGAAGAGATCCACAATAGATTGTCCCCTTCTTCAGTTTGCACATGTGCTTTTCTTCACAATGGGTTGTAAATCTTGATCCTTGTACGCACTCGGTGTTGGAATAGGTTCCCTAGAGGCAATCTATATTTAGTATGAATGATATTTTTCCCAGAATATTCATTTATTAATTATTGTGATATTTAATATAATGAAGTCCTTAGATACAATGTGTTGTTTATCTTTAATATCCTAATCCATTATATTGATTAATAGGATGATCAAATATAGACTAGTGTGTGTGTAGATTGATATGGAGATATCAAGTCTAACACATGGGTATACATCAGGAGTAATGGCATACTGGATTACCCACGACGAGAAGGATACATTAGATTATGTCAAAGTCACAATCGCTTCTTGTAGTGCTAATAATATTGTAATCCTTAGACTTGAAGTCGCTAGATACTCTAGTTGTGGAATATCATGCTTTGATGTTATCCAACGTTGCGCCTTAACCGGGTAACTATAAAGATAGCTATCGGGCATGATAGGAAGCAAGCTTAGAGATCGTAGTGACGTAGAGAGGATTTGTCCCTCCCATATAGTGGGAGCAAATATCCATGGCCACTCAAGGATGGTGCATATTGAATGTCTGGCCAGACTCAGATAAATCAATATGGAGTTATTGATGTTATATGTTTGCATAAGCATATTCCCAGGATCGAGAAACAATGGATTGGATATAGGAGAGTGACTATTATGTCTCGTTTCCAATCCGGATATGGAGACGAAGGGATAATAAAATATGTGATTATTGGGCACGAGATTTGTCGGGATCACTGACTTATTTCTATTAGTTGGGTGACATGGATGTGTTGCTAGACACCGCTCCATGTTAGTAATGAGTTACTTCCAACTAAGTAGAAACATATTGGGTCACACACCGGATGGACTAAATTGGATATAGGTATTAATTAGTTGTACTAATTAATAAAAGGATCATTACGCAACCACAGGCAAACTTAGTAGGACTAATTTGCACGTGGGCTAATCCATGTAAGGACATGATTAGTATCGGGGCCTTTGTGTAGTTTATAAAGAGTTATGACTATATAAAGGAACTCTAGCTTGTTATTTCTCAACACAAGTCATTATTTGAGAGAACATAACAAATAAAAGAGAGAGAGATAAGCAAGAGGCCGAAGCCTCTCACCCATCCGCCCCCTCCTTGTTGTCGGCCTCCCTAGGAACGGCTAGGTGCTCCGTTTTGCGTGATCATCCTCCTCCTTCTTCCGTTGCTAGCACGCCGCGGTGAGAACGAATCCAATCAAGAATCCAAGGTGTGGATATTCATAGAGACGAAGACACTATTCTTCGTGTGATCTCCAAAACCAAGGTACACATCTTCTATGCTCTTATCATGTTATGATAGCTCTTCCTGTGATCCTTGGTGGGATTTGAGTAGTAAATTTTGTTATTATGCTGCGTTGCCTACGTCAAAACCCAACACTTGTATCATAGCCACATGTCATAGCGCATAACATGGTTTTATGTTATACGATTTCAGTTTATACACTGTTTTATTCATATTACGCGAAACTGAAATTAATTGGCATAGTAGATGCAAATTTAATTTGATTCAAGACAAACAATATCTAATTTAACATTGGATGTGTAAATTGGTGAGTTTGATCACATAGGATGTGAATAATTGGGTTCTAGAAAAGTTAGGGTTCTTGGGCACATAATTAGGAAAAAGGGGTTTTTCAATTATGGAAATAACTTTATGGAAACAACTAAAGTTAAAAAATTGGAATGGTTCCAACCTAAATAAAGTATAAAAATTATTCACCCAATTGGACCAAGAGTTGCATATGATGCAATTGGAATGGTTCCTACCTAAATAACCAATTCTTGGGTGACTTGCCAAATCAAGCTCAAGAAAAAGTGAAATATGGATCTTGGACCCACTAGAAAATATGTATGATATTTTCCGCATTAATGGTAAGGGCTATTAATCCGAGAAAAATAGTGGGAGCTATATTTAATGATCTAAACGTTGTTGAGTATAAATAAATTGTTCAATATACTAAAATTTCATATTTCTCGCTTTGTGGAATTCCAAATGGCAAACAATCACGCATCGCCTTCATCCATGCGATCTGTCCTTGAGAAGGACAAACTATCTGGAACAAATTTCCTTGACTTGTACAGAAACTTAAGGATCTTCCTTAAGCAAGAAAAGAAACTGTACGTTTTAGACAATCCTATTCCAGAACCACCCCAGGATGAGTCTGTTCTAGCTGCTGTGAGAGCACATCAGAAACATGTAGATGATTCCAATGATGTGACTTGTCTCATGCTCTGCACCCTGACCTGTGAGCTTCAAAAGCAACATGACGGCATGGAAGCCTATGATATGATCATACACTTGGAACAGTTGTTTCAGGAATAGGCAAGGCATGAGCAGTATGAAGTGTCCAAAGCACTGTTCAAGAGCAATCTCACAGAAGGGAACCCATTTGGGCCTCATGTACTCCGAATGATCGGGTACATTGAGAACCTTACTAGGCTGGGGTTCCCACTCAGCCAAGAGTTGGCTACTGATCTTGTCTTGTAATCATTTCCCAACAGTTATAACTAGTTCATCATGAACTATAACATGTACGAGATCAGTAAGAATCTGCGGGACTTGCTGAACATGCTAAAGACAGCTGAACAGAGCATAAACAAAGGCAAGGGAAAGGCCATAATCATGGTGAATAAGAGGAAGGGCAAGGGAGTTTCCTCTACTTCTAAAGGAAAGCGCAAGAAAGTTGCAAAGTGCAAGGAAGCCCTAACGCCTAGTGGGCACGTGGCTAAAGGTGATTGTCACTACTTTGGCCACCTGGGTCACTGGAGGTGGAATTGCCCCAAGTATCTGGAGGATACGAAGCTTGGAATAGTGATTCCACCACCACCAGGTATTTTTGTTATAGACGTCAATCTATCTATTTCATCATGTTGGGTATTGGATACTGGATGTGGTTCTCACATTTGTCGAAATGTGCAGGACTTGAAAAGAAGTAGAAGATTGGCTAAAGGGGAGATAGATCTTCACGTCAGGAATGGAGTAAAAGTTGTTGCATTAGCTATAGGCCTTAATGAACTATCTTTTCCTTATGGACTTATTTTAAAGTTAGAAAATTGCTATTATGTGCATGCTATGAGCATAAACATTGTTTCCGTTTCTTGTTTGGATGAGAAGGGTTTTTCTATTTCAATAAAGGACAAGTGTTGCTCCATTTACTTTGATAGTATGCACTATTTTAGTGGGAAATTGTGTAATGGATTGTATATCCTTGATCTAAATAATTACATCTATAACATAAATACTAAAAGGATTAGAACTAGTGATTTAAATCCTACATATCTATGACACTGTCGTTTAGGCCATATGACCGAGAAACGCATATCTAGACTCCATAAGGATGGATTTCTAGACTCATTTGATTTGGAATCATATGAGACATGCGAGTCTTGTTTATTAGGAAAAATGACAAAGTCTCCTTTCAATAAGAAAGGTGAGAGGACTAGTGAGTTACTAGCACTCATACATACCGATGTATGTGTGCCGTTTCTCACGCCTTCCAGAGGTGGTTACACCTACTTCATTACGTTTACTGATGACTTCAGTAGATATGAATTTGTATACCTTATGAAGGCCAAATCCGAATCCTTTGAATTGTTCAAATAATTCAAGAATGAAGTAGAGAAGCAACTTGGTAAAAGTATTAAAGCTTTGAGATCGGACCGTGGAGGAGAATACTTGAGCCAAGAGTTTGACGAATATCTTAGAGAGTGTGGGATAGTATCCCAACTCACTCCACCCGGAACGCTATAATGGAATTTAGTGTCCGAGAGAAGGAATCACACACTATTAGATATGGTGCGATCTATGATGTGCAAACGGATCTTCTAATATCATTTTGGGGACATGCTCTATTGACTGCAGCTTTCTCCATGAACCGTGTTCCATCCAAATCAGTCATGAAGACACCATATGAGATATGGACTAGGAAGCGTCCCATACTGTTGTTTATGAAGATTTGGGGTGGCGATGTCTATGTAAAGCATTTACAAACAAACAAGCTCGGGCCCAAAGCGGATAAGTGTAAGTTTGTGGGATATCCTAAGGAAACTAATGGATATTATTTCTACAATCCAACCGATAACTAAGTGTTTGTAGCTCGGACCAGCGTGTTTCTAGAAAGAGAGCTAGTCTCTAAAGAAGCAAGTGGAAGGACTATAGAACTTGATGAAATTCAATAGCCACAAACCACTGAACCGATGATGGAGTATGAACAGGAACCGCAAGTTGTTGTGGAAGAACATGTTCAGGTGACACAGGAACACCGTAGGTCAGGAAGGGTACGTCATGAGCTAGAGAGGTACGGACTTCTTGTGACTGAGCCCATTGACATACCACTCATGGATGGTGAGCTTGAAACCTACGGGGAGGCCATGAAAGGCCCAGACTACAAGAAGTGTCTAGAAGCCATGAGATCCGAAATGGATTCCATGTATGCCAACAATGTATGGGATTTGGTGGAACCACTTGAAGAGGCTCGGCACATAGGGTGAAAGTGGGTCTTCAATAAGAAGACCGGCATGGAGGCAGGGTAGTTGCCTACAAGGGGCGATCGTTGGGTAAATTTATAGACAAATTCATGGTATTGCCTGTGATGAGACCTTTTCACCAGTCGCCATGACTAAATCCATTCGAATCCTACTTGCTATTGCAGCTTACTATGACTACGAGATTTGGCAAATGGATGTCACAATAGCGTTGCTTTATGGGAACCTCCTCGATGATGTGTATATGACAAAACCGGAGGGTTTTGAGGATCCAGAGAATGCCAATAAAGTCTATAAGCTACAAAGATCCATTTATGGATTAAAGCAAGCTTCTAGCAATTGGAATCGACGTTTTGATGACGCGGTCAAAGAGTTTGACTTCATCAAGAACGAAGATGAGCCCTGTGTTTACAAGAAGGTTGGTGGGAGCTATGTTGTGTTTCTGGTCTTGTATGTGGATGACATACTACTCATTGGAAACAATATTCCTACTTTGGAATCTGTTAAATATTGGCTAGTGTAGATAGTGCTTTCTGAGCAGACAGATTTTGGCCACGTGGCAATCATCCAGCACACCATATTGTACTCCACACACACTGGATCACCAGCCGCGCTGATCCACGTGGGGGCTGCGAGACAGGGCCCTCGCATACCACTGCACGGGACTTGTAGGGACTTAGTGGTCTGGAGGCTAGAGTAATTCCTGTCGCGTGCGAGCCAAGCTCGCGCGCGACCATTAGTACCTGCTTTTGAGAGATTTATGGCACGAGCTCCATAAACCCGGTCAATCCGGTCAAACCCGGTCAACCCCATAACGGTTCCGGTATACGCGGATAACGTGCTGTAACGATCCCTATATACGCGGACGAACATGCCGTTGTGGTTAAGCTAATTAAGCCGCCATTGATGGGCGCATTAACCACACTACAACGGTCACATTCTCCGTTATATAAAAGACGTTAACCCTTCCATACAAGGGAGAACACACCAGACATACGCGGAAGCTCTGCCAAATCCATGTCTCTCTCTCAGGCAGTGCTATTGCCTTACTCACTCCCTACACACAACCCAACACCTCATGTGCCGTTTCCTATTCTCTGCCTTTGGTTTACACGAAGTTCTCTCTGCAGGATTCTCTTGTGCACATTTTGGTGAACCCGACGTGAACTTACCATTGCAAGCAACCATGTCTCATGAGGATGATTTCAGTAACAGATCGGCTTCCACGGAGACCACCTCGGGGGAGGAGGCCCGCCGTACTCCTACAGCTACCGGTGAAGCTCCGACGCTAGAAGCCTTGGACGCCACCATCCAGAATCAGGCGAAGGCTCTCAAAGCTCAATCTGCACAACTAGAACGGATCATGGCTGTCTTGGGGAATCTTGCTCCAAACCCCGCACCAGCCACCGCTGTCTCTCAGGGAGGAGGAGCCTCCACCACTCAAGGATTCGGAGTGTCAACCAACCCTAACCTGCAAACTCCACCGGCGACTACGCAGCTACCCTCAATTCAGGGGTCAACAGCTCAAATGTTGCCTATCGCTGCTCACACGCCTCAACCTCCGACTTTGGTACCTAATCCGGCCTCACAGTATCCCTTGCCTCCTCCAACGGCAATCTAGAATAACGTGAATTCACAATATGTCCCTAGCCCTCCTGCGACGTATGTGTCGCCTCCGCCTGCGGCAACCCCTCCTCCTGCTGCCGAGGGAAGTGCTCCGGAGTGTATGACATCGCTGCAACGGCGCATAGACACTATTCTGGCTCACCAATCGTTTGCGGATACCATCATCCCGAAGCTTGACAACGATCCGCCTATTCCACGAGAGATCTATCTCATGCCTAACCCGGCTGGGGACAAGGCTCCTAAATGGGACAAGTTCGAAGATGTCAATGGGAACGCCCATGAGCATGTCATGTGCTTCGTTGATGTGATGGGGCCGTATGGGGCTGATCCTAAACTGCTGATGCGCGAGTTCCCGAAATCCTGGGGGAACGTGGCTTACAAGTGGTACAGGACGTTGGAAGCCTCCGTGAAGACTTGGGACGATATGGTCCAGAAGTTTTACACCAAGTTCTTCCAGATGGAGGAAAAGGTGAAGATGATTCATCTCTCGCGGATGTATTAGAAGCGCGAGGAGGATGGGATAACATTCATCAAGAAGTTCAGAGCCAATTCCTTGGAATGCAAAGATGTGATACTCGAAAGCAGGCTCGTGGAGATATGCCTGCAATGCATGCGAGACGAGTACAAAGGTATGCTTATTAACCTGCAGACACCTACATTTTCGAAGCTAATCGAATGCACGAAGAACATCGAGCCTATAGTAGAGAGGCAGAAAAAGAAGAACGCCCCTGAGCGATCCTCGGGCGGTACTACTTTCAAAATCGGGAGATTCAGCTATAAGAGGAGACGTGAGACTGAAGTGAATACGGTCTCGCCCCAAAAGCTGCCCAAGGTAGTGAACTTTGATGCACTGCCTCTGCCATGTTTGGTGGAAGAAGCAAGCGACCTTTGCAGACAATGGCGTAAGGACGGTTTCCTGCCGCCGCTCGAAAAGGCACCCTCCAGGGAGAAGGTGAGGGACCCGAAGTGGTGCGAATGTCACGAAAAGGTCGTGCATCCCACGGCTGACTGCAAGAAGCTCAGAATCATGGTTAGCCAAAAGATGAAAAATGGCGAACTGATCGTCAGTGATCAAAGGCAGGATGTGCGCAACAATCCATTCCCTGCCCATGCGGAGCAAGAGTCAAAAGGCAAAGAGGTCGATATGATCTCGATTGTGGACCTTGAAGAGGTTGCGGAGGACGGTCTACCCATCATTGCCGAGATCCATGATGACGAGGACTACAGCATAGACACGGAGGACGAACGTGCCGATCGAATGAAGGGATCGCATGGGTTCAGCAGGTTCTTCGATGAGATGAAATTCTCAGAGAAATGCCGCCAGGAGATGATGAAGGCGATCCTGAGGATAGCAGAAGATTACGAGGAGGACATCGTAGTCTCCAATGGAAAGGTTATCAGGGCGTCCCGCTCTACAGAAAAGGTCATAACCTTCTCTGCAAGCGACAAAAAGACAGATGCGAGCCATCAGAAGCCTCTGTATGTGACAGCCATCATCAATGGCGTGGAGTTCAAAAGAGCGTTCGTTGACGGAGGGGCCGCAGTTAACGTCGTTTCGCTCCATACCCTGAAGCTAGCGGTAATTCCAGAGCACAAGATTGTCAAGCGTCCATCCCCGCTGATGGGATTCGGAAGCGACTCCAGAATGACGATAGGATGGATCCGCTTGGGTGTCCAGATCGGAAAAATCAAGTGCTCAGCAAAATTCTATGTCATAGATGCGAACACTACGTATCACATGATCATAGGCCGGGCCTGGATTCATCGCTTTGATGATGTCCCTCCAACAGCTCACCAAGTGATGAAAGCCATTTGGAATGACAGAATAGTGGAGATACCAGCTTCGACAAATCCCTTTAACATGGATGAATCGCATCTCAGTGAGGCGGTGTGGTTCACCGAGATGGCGGATGAGCAAACGCCAGGACCATTCAACCCCACTCCTTTGCCCCGTTGGGAGGACATCAAAGATCATCACCCGCAGGAGTGATGGTGACAAGAGAGGAAGCCAAGGAAAAGCCGCCTACGCGAGAAGAGGCGCCGCGGATTGCCTACCAGCGAAAGAACGTGTACACTCTAAAAAGGATAGCAAAACATGATCCTGAAGGCAAGGAAATAGAAAGTTTCTACGCCAACGGGAAGAAATGCTATCGCATATGAAGGTGCGCGGGGGTGTCCTCACGCGAGCATGGGGATATCCCTGAGCAAATCAATCAAGTCGAGCAGGTTTCGAGGACAGAAAAACCAATGCCAAGCGCTCTAGAAGAGAGACTCAATGAAGCACCCAAATGCATGGAAGATAAACCCAGACCACAAAAGCAGGAGCTGAAGGAGGTATTCCTAAGCCCGAACGAAGAAAAGAAGAGGCCAGTCTTTCTAAGTGCGGACCTCACAGGCGAAGAGGAGGAAAGATTTCTACAACTCTTGACTGAATACAAAGACGTGTTCGCATGGGAATACGATGAAATGCCCGGTCTGGACACGAGCATCACAATACACCGATTGGATGTGATTCCAGGATCCAAACCGGTAAAGCAGAGCACAAGAAGCTTTAGGCCCGAGCTCAACGTGAAGATTAAGCAGGAAATTGTCAAACTCCTGGATGCCAAGTTCATAGAGCCAAATCACCATCCCACGTGGTTGGCCAACATTGTGCCAGTAGTAAAGAAGAATGGGCAACTTCGCATCTGTGTAGACTTCCGAGATCTTAATCGCTTCTGCCCCAAGGATGATTTTCCACTCCCCAACATCGACTTACTTATCGATTCAACCGCGGGTCATCGCATGTTCAGCTTCATGGACGGCTTCATTGGGTACAATCAGATCAAGATGGACCCCGAAGATGCATGGAAAACTGCATTCATCACTCCGGTGGGAGTCTTCAATTACACGGTTATGCCCTTTGGTCTCAAGAACGCAGGTGCGACTTATCAGCGAGCCATGATGGCCCTCTTCCACGACATGATGCACAAGGAAGTAGAATTCTACGTGGATGACCTAGTTGTCAAATCCAAGGAGGAGGCAGACCATCTGGGGGATTTGCGAAAAGTGTTCAACAGATGCAGAAGCTTTCAATTAAAGATGAACCCCATGAAGTACGCATTTAGAGTAACATCGGGAAAGTTCTTGGGATGTGTGGTACATCGTCAAGGAATAGAACCTGATCCTGCGAAAGTATCGGCGATCACTAGCATGACTGCGCCGCACAACCAAAGTACCTTGAAGACCTTCTTGGGAAAGCTATCCTACCTGCGATGGTTCATCCCAGCGATCGCCGAAATCACCTTCTGTTTCAGTGATCTTTTCAAGAAAGATGCGGTATACAACTGGACTGCAGAGCACGATGCTGCGTTCGGGTAACTAAAGGAGCTGCTGACATCGTCAAAAGTAATGATCGCACCTCAGCTCGGATCACCACTCTTGTTGTATCTGACGTCAACAAGGAGGTCTATAGGAGCCCTCCTAGCCCAGGAGTATGAGGGTCAAGAAAGGCCCATCTACTACATCTCTCGCATCGTGCAGCCCGCAGAATCAAGGTACATGGACACCAAATGTCATTGCCTTGATTTATTCTTTGTAATAGAGAAGTTGAGACACTATTTTGCTTCGCACAAAGTAGTGGTGGTCACAAAGAGCGATCCTATACGATATCTTCTGACTCACACCACTCCTGGAGGAAGATTGGCAAAGTGGTATATGACCATTTCCCAATATGACATCACATGCGTTCGGCCGCGGGTGATCAAATCGCAGGCGGTGGCGGATTTGCTAGCACAGTTCCCCGATAACAGTCATGAGCCTGTGATTGAAGAAGAATTGGACCTGAAATCTACGCAGTTGAGCTGCCCTATTGGACGCTCCATTTCGATGGCTCGTCAACAAGGAAAGGTGGAGGCATCGGAATAGTCTTAACCAAACCAGATGGAGAGGTCATACAGATGTCCGCAAAGCTTGACTTCGCAATCACCAACAACGAAGCAGAGTATCAGGCTCTCATCGCAGGTCTTTGCGCAACAAAGGCGTTAAAAGTAAGCAATCTGACGGTTATGGGGGACTCCAAGTTAATCGTCAAACAAGCCTCGGGCGAGTATGGTTTGAAGGAGATAAACTTATTGCCCTACCGGACCTTGGTACAAAAATTTGTGCAACAATTCTGCGACGTTAGGTACGAGCACAAACCTAGAGCAGACAATAGGCATGCTGACGCTTTAGCTACCTTGGGATCCAAAGTCAGTGCGGATAAATGTCCCGCGAGAATCTTGATTGAAGTGCGAACATCCTCGGCGCTGACAGAAGGCGCGTGCGACGATGAATGCATGGATGATGCCGACTGGAGAAAATCAATCTTACGAGCCATCGCAGAAGGCACGAGCAGCGAGAACTGGGCATCCACAAAGGGGTATTGCATACATGACAACACCCTCTACTAAAAGGGCCCTGGCGGAATACTCATGCGATGCGTCTCCGAGCAAGAGGGATAGCTGCTCTTAGAAAATATTCATCAACATGCTTGCGGGGAAAGTGAAGTGTCAATCTATCGGAAAGCCCAGAGGTATGGCATTCATTGGCCGGACATGTCAACGGCCGCAGCATTGATTCAAGGAAATTGCGAGAGTTGTGCACTGATCAAGGATGCTCTACTAATTGCTCTGACCGACGATGATGCGGATTGGAGGAAACCACTCTTTGATTTTCTCACGCAGGGTATTGTGCCTGAGTCGAGAAAAGAAGCCGAGAAACTAAAGAGAAAAGCAGGCCGATATGTAGTGCAAGAAAATCTGCTTTGGCGAAGGGGCCATGAAGGTAACTTGCTGCGATGTCTAGACAGCAAGGAAGCACAAGAAGTGATGGACCTTTCTCATCAGGTGGAACATCAGGGAGGTGCGAAATTATGCAGACAGCTCCTCTCGATTGGATACTTTTGGCCCACCATGGAGGCTGATTGCCGCACCAAAGTAAGACGCTTCCAGGAGTGCCAATTCAAAGGTAATCTAGTGCACCCTCCTGCATTAGATCTACATGCGTTGGGAACACCATGGCCGTTTCATACATGGGCTCTGGATTTCGTCGGTCCCATTCGACCGACCTCGCACTAGAATCATTTCATTCTCACCGCGACCGATTTGTTCACCAAGTGGGTAGAAGCGATACCACTGAAGACAGCAAATGCGCTAGCCGTGGTCCATTTCATCCAAGAAAGCATCATATGCAGGTTCGGAATTCCAAACACCATCCTTTCGGATAATGGCACTCCTTTTGTCAATCGCCAGGTGGCTGCAAAGCTAGCAGAGTACAACATCAGGCAGATATGCTCCACTCCATACTACCCGAAGGGGAATGGGCAAGCGGAAGCAACCAACAAGACATTATTGAGAATCTTGAGCAAGATAGTCGCAGATGACCACAAGAGATGGGCTGATTCTTTGAACATAGCCTTGTGGGCCTATCGGAGTTCTCCAAGGACACCCACAGGGGCCTCGCCATTTCTTTTATGCTATGGAGCTGAAGCTGTGGTACCTGCGGAAGTGAAGATCAACTCTGCAAGGTTGGCTTTTCATGCATTATATGATAACCAACGCGATCATGATTTAGTCCTGTTAGAAGAGAAGCGGGAGCAAGCTAAAAGGACTAACAAACGATACCAAGAAAGGATCGCTCGTGCGTACAACAAAATAGTCCAACGTCGAGATTTCGCAGTTGGAGATTTGGTCTTGCGCGCGTCTGACCATTGCATGCGAGAGGCAGCTCACCCAAAATTCGCAGCCAATTGGGAAGGACCCTTTGAAGTCACAAAAGTCTTTGATAGTTGCTATTGCAACATACGGAGGTTACATTGAACGACCTCAACCCCAAGCTCAAACAACATGCTCTGGATTAAGAAGTATTATCCTTAACTTCTCTCATTATATGGGTTAGATTACAACGTTTCCTTTATGCTCTGTATTGCTATAGCTCGTGCATCTTCTCTCCCATATGAGGGAATTGTAATCTCATCTCTCCCATATGAGAGTATTTCATAATAAAAAGACTTCTCCCAAATGGAAAGAACTTTATGCTGTCAGCTATATTTGTTGCTCTGTTTATTTCATTATTTCCCAGTAGCGAAAGCCTATCCGCCGTGATAGCAGCCTATGCGAATATGATCTTAAGTGATCTTTTAAGCCTATGTGCCACGATAGCAGCTCATGCGAATACGATCTTAAGTGATCTTCTAAAGCCTATCTGCCATGATAGCAGCCTATGCGAATATGATCTTAAGTGATCTTTTAAGCCTATCTGCCATGATAGCAGCCTATGCGAATATGATCTTAAGTGATCTTTTAAAAGCCTATCTGCCACGATAGCAGCCTATACGAGTATGATCTTAAGTGATCTCTAAAGCCTATCTGCCATGATAGCAGCCTATGCGAACATGATCTTGAATGATCTTTCAAGCCTATCTGCCATGGTAGCAGTACTACACGAATGCGATCTCAAAACGATCCTTAAGTCTATCTGCCATGATAGCAGCGTTATGTAAAATGATCTTAAGTGATCTACAGAAGCCTATCTACCGAGATAGCACCCGTACTTGAGTCTAACCTTAAGTAAATCTTAAGCCTATCTCCTAAGGTAGCAAAGCTAAGCAAATACGATCTTGAACGATCTACAATCATATCTGCGAATCTACCCGACAGATAGCAAATCATAGCAACAATGTAAAGTGTGAATACAGCACTACAGAAGGCGAAATTTGCCAATACGCATGCGAAATTGTAATTTGTTGTAACGGAAACAGCAAATCATACAAAGCGATTTATCATTATGAGTCAAAATGACTTACAATTTATCTGTCTAGATAGCAGCCTACAAGCAAAAAGCTCAGATCAAGCTGGTTACATAACCAACATGGCTTACAACGGATCTAAATAGTAACTTACAAGCGGAAGTTACACATTGGGGGAATCCCAACTAAAAAAGGATCGACCTAAAGGTCCTAGCAGAAGCTATGCGATACAACGATCTGCGACCAAAGATCTGTAGGAAGTAGGGTGTTCTTGCGAAAAGAACAGCCCGCCATGTCTACAAGACCTATGCGACGCTATGTTCAAGATCCCAGGATATGACAAGGCCATTCTTTGGTCTTATGCCCAAGAGACGTGCCTGAGGAACCACCTGTTCCGGCGTATGCGGCTGTGAAGAACAGGCAAGCACCAACTCCTAGGGCAAGAGGCTCCTTGTCCACGGAGACGAGCACAATGGCTCGCCACCCTGAGCTCAAGAACGTGGTGGAGAATGATCAACCTACGGACAAGCTAGAGGAGAAATCCGCCGTTCGTTACGAGCCGGTAGCAAGGTCATTATGACGCTGCACCTCGCCGGGAGGCGGCCGGAAACATGACCTGCAAGCATAATAGACGAAGAAAATTCTTCGAGCAAGCATGAGGTATTATCTGCATCTTCTTTATGATAGTTATAAAGATCAATAAGACTTGTAAAGCAGATCTTGGAAGCTATTTCTATGCCACAAAGCACAAACTCAGGTTTTACAACTTGAAGCTGCCATGAATCAACGAAGGACAAGCGTTGAAGCCAACAGTCGTAAGGACTCACGGCAAGCCACATTGTGGGATGAAGAACCCAAATAGCAAAAGGAAGGGTTTATATAGACCCTGTTGAGACTCTTCAGTTGCTGAGATGAGTCAGCAAAACTTGAAAAGAGGGTAAGAATCAATCACTTACGCCTTGAAAAGAGGTAACAATCAATTACCCTACTAAAGGCTACGACGATTCGGTTGCGTATCCTAATTAATGACGGATGGTCATGATACAGATGGACTTCCCAAGGAAAGCGTGCTTATCTAATGAGCAATTAGCGCGAAAATCAAGGCGGAATATCAATAGATGACGTCATAATTGATATGCACAGAGATATTCGAGAAAATCCCGGGAAGGGCAAAACAGGCATTCAAATTCTTTTTGAAAAAAAAGGGGGAGAAACCCTAGCAACATTACATTAATGTTTTAGCATTTCTCTCCACACAGATTTGCTACATATTTTCTACTTTTCAAAATAAGCCTTTGACCAGGGAGTCATTAGGAGTAAACTGACGCGACATATTTTCCACTTGCTCCACTTCTTGCTTCAATTGCTCGTATTTAGCGTTCATCTCATGGAAGAGCTTCACAGCCTCTTCAGCCTTTTGCTTTTGCTGCTCCACCTTCTGGTCCTCAGCTGCGAGGTTATGGTAGCCGCGCTTCAAATTCACGGCTGCGCGAATCTGGGTGACTCTTTTAACAAGAAACCCAAAGCCCAGCTTTCCTTGAACTTTGGCGAGAAGGTTTTGACACATGCCAAAAAGCAACTCCGCGCTCTGAGGAGAAATGGTTGCAGGTGTGTCTGCAGATAGCTGCTCCAAAATCCAGATGGCTTCGGTCAAAAATAGTCTCCTGTCAAAGGGCCCTATCTCCAGAGACCTCACAAATGATTGGGGGTAGGAGAGGCGCATCCGAACCAGCCAGTCCACGTCAGCTTGCTTCAACCCTAAAGCAATGTTAAACCAAGTTAGACTATCGAACTTGCAAATGAAGAATGCAAGATGCGAACAACAATCATGACATACCAGTTCCTTCAAGGATCTCGCGCAAAGAAGGAATGCGCATTGCTGGGGTAGCTGGAGGCTGTCCTCGCTACATTGCCCTTCTATCAGCTCCGAGCTCTAACTCTTCATAGTTGGTAGGAAGAGTATAAGCCGCACCAGGTGTGATTGCAGCCCCGACCTGCGAACTCCAAAAGTTCCACGCAGGAGGAGGTGCCGCAGGCTCAGTCATTGCCGGAAGCATAGCAGCGGTAGAATTTGCAACTTGATCAGGAATGCCTTCAGGGGCGATAGCACCAGCAGCAGTCGTTTCTGTTTCGACATGGGCATCTTCCTCCATCAACACGGTGTCAGCTTCGACATCATCAGAAAGTTCAATGACATCCTCGAAGGGCTCTCCCGCATATTCAGCAGCTGCGACGGGCTTCTCAGTATGGGAACTCGGCACCAGGACATAGGAGGCAGAAGGTTGATTCCTTTGTTCCAACATGGCTTCATCAGCGTTGCCTTCGATACAAAATACGATTATGTGAGGTAACTTGTGCTGCATAATATTTTATTATCTTTCGTAAGCTAAGAGCGTGCACCTCCACGCGAGGGTGGGATTGCGGTATCTTCGACATATGCTAAGGACGTGGAACCTTGCCCTATTAATGTATCTTCGTTAAGCATATCTTTAAGATGAGCATGACCTGGGGCGCGAAGAAACCAGTCATTATTTTGTTTGGGTTATTGAGCCTAGTTCACATATGTTGTTCAAAGCGATTACCTGAAGGTTCACCGCACTTGTCTACTAGCCAGCGACGAATGTCAGCTTTCGACAAGCCGTGCTTTAACGCATCAACAATCACATCTCGGTAAGTTACCGCAAGATTAAAAATCTCACCTTCATTACCGCCTGCGATCTCTTCGAAGTCTGCTTGGAATTGCTCTAGAGCAGCCGCATCCTCCTCTTGAGTCGCTTCATCCTCGTCAAATTGAGGAGCCACCTATTCTGGAAGCACATCTTCCTCATCTGTTGGACGCACTAGGTCGTCAACGTGTTGTTCTTCTAGGCTCCTTTACTTCACGCGTTCGAGTTCCTCTTCTTCTCGCTTTCTTCTTCTTTCAGCAGCCTCCGCAGCTGTTCTCCTGGACTCGGCAAGAATTTCCTCGCTTATAGTTTCGTTGGAAACACCAGAATGAGAACCCCTCTTCTGCTTCTTGGCCAAAAGGCCACTGATGGTCTCATCATCATCATCTGCAAAGAAACAATTCGTTCAGATAAGATTGCAAAAGAATTAAGATAATTAGAAGAAAAGTACGATTGAGATACCTCCTGACTCTTCCTCTTGTATCTCTTCTCTCTCTCTGTCTCTGGCATCTTCAATTCTTTCCTCTTCTTCATCTCCTTCTCTTGTCTCCCTTCTTTCCTCCTCTTCCTCCTGGACAAACGGAACAAAGGTTTCCACTGCAAGCTCCTTCCGCGCTTTACTGGGCATGCGACCTTTACCTTTATCCCTGGCAGTAAGGGATCTCGCAGGAGGGGAAGCTGGAGCGCTCCTAGGGGAAGAGATTGTGATTCCTCTTTGTCTGGGCCTCTTTGCTCTCGGAGCAGCAGTCGCTGGAGGAGATGGATCATTCCTGGGTGGAGACAAGGCTGGAGTATTGTCTATCGGCGAATCAGCAAAATCATTCATGATCTCGCGAATTTTGGTCTCAACCGCGGGATCCATTTTCGAAGCTAGCCGAACTGTTTGTCCCTGCCTTCTTGCAGTAACAATGGTAGTGACCAGCGATTTGGAGCGCTCACCAGATGCAAACCTCCTCACATAGCACTGCAGCAGAAAATGAAGCTGAAGTTTTCAACATGTGGGAATAAAGGAAACTTAGCACATGCAAGAGAAATTGCTTACCTTAGCGAAAGTTTCGCTGTATCTGATGACATGCGAATCACCTCTCTTAATCGCGGCTATCTTTTCGTCGAGAATGGTCGAGGGACACAGGTGATTCTCGCGATCCAGCAACGAATAGCAGCCATATTCATACTCGTCCAGGCTACAGCTGGGACGAAAAGGGAATGAATTCCTTTTGATCACAGGAGCTCTGCTTGGCTGAGGGGCCGACTGCGTCTCAAACCTTGTCTGCTGGGCATTCCAATAAGCGACCCAGTTTCTGGAGTAGCCACCTTCGCGGTTACCTGGAGGCTGCTCGAAGGGAAGATTGCTCCTCAAGATTGTTTTACACTCCCCAGACAATAACCGCTTGTAGCAGCCTCTTATGATAGACTGCGGCCAGATTGATGGCGCCAGTGCATCGAAGCCGAACTGGGGAGAAACGCGAGTGGGATCAACATCCACGGTAATCCTCTCGTACCTAGGGGCGAGCTCACGAACATGGTCTGCAAGAGCAGGAAGAGAACCTCTCAGACACCAGCAAAAGAATTCGCGGTAGCGCTCGTGGAAATGCTCCCCGCCCTCGAAAAGGAGCTCTTCTGAGAAAGCAACATCCTTAGAGGGATAAAGTTTTGGGAACCATCGCACATTCTCAACGCGCGTGGCATAAGGCCTGGCTATAAACTCTTCCCGATTGTCGCATATCAGGCTCCAAACGCACTTAGGAAAGTGAGTTCCAAACCACCTCGCAGCCCTACCGCTATTACGTTCCTCCTCCACGCCCGGGGGACACCATTTGCTGGTCTTAGAAGGAATTGGGGCATAAGAGGGCCATCGCTCGAAGACCCACATTTTCAAGAAAGCAATGTTAATGTAAGTCAGAACGTCGAGGCGACCACGCGATTCCTCCATTGCCATGACCAGCTGATCCAACCTGTGGTACAGCGTGCCCAGGAGTAAGGGTCCCAGTGCGACTTTCTGACCAAGGGCCAATTTCACAGCAAGAGGCAGAACATGATAGAAGACCCCATCATGCGGGTGACCATCGATTAAATACCTCGACAACCAGGCACAGAGGAAGGCGCATAGGGTCAAGTGATAACCCTTGCCATTCACATAGTTCTTAGCCTTCGGGTTTTGGCTCAGAAGTTTCTTGGTGATACTGTTGTTCGCATAATCGCGAAAAAAATATTGCACCCACATGTTCCAATTGTTCTTCGCAGATGTGTCAACCAACTGCCAGTCGGGGAGGACTTCTGTAGGAATCCACCGGGTGGAAATTTTCTTCACTTCTGACAAGCACTCCTCCATCTGCTTGTACAAAGCGATCTCCGCATCAGTTCTCATGCGACTCAAAGGATCCACCTCGCCCACGGGAGACAGATCATACAGCATGTGCACATCTTCAAGTGTGGGAGCAGCCTCGAACTCAGCAAAATGAAATGTGTGAGTCGGAGGCGAGTAACGAGAAAGAAGTTTTAGAAGCATGGACTGGTCCAGCTTCACGGCAGCACCCTTCATAGCACGAACTGCGAAGTATATGCCAACATCGTTTAAAGTCATGGCATGATGGGTCAATACATGGTCAATCCACTCATCCATGAAGTCCAATTTCTGAACAAACGCTTGAGTGGAAATCGCAGTGTACGGGAAGTACCCATTTTCGACTCCCAATCGAACCACGTCCTCGGAATCGATCAATTCAAGCAGGGCCGAGTTAACTGGAGGGGTTAACGTTTGCAATTCTTCAGCAGAGACAGGGATTGGCAGTTTCTTTGCCTTAACCCTAGCATGGTAGAAGTCTTTGCCACCCAGATATGGGGCTTTTCGCCATAAGGCCCGGGGAACATCAGGTATTTCTTCGACCTCCTTAATGGGTTTGGTTCCTTTTGTCTTTGCCATTCCTGCGGAAAAGCAAGAAAAAAGGGGGGAGAAATACGCATACTTTAGTTTGAATTTCAAGATTCAGTTCAAAGCATACGAGGATCTGTTGGAAGAAAGATGAACAGTCCAGTGGCAATCTTCAAAATTAGAGATTGGAACCGTTTGCATTATCAGGGATTTCAGAAACCCTACATTCAAGATCCTTATCATCTGGGGATTAAATCAAAATTGGATTCAAAGAGCAAGAGCTTCTTCATAGTTTTCAGTGGATAATATGTTATGGGTTTGCAGATCCAACGCAGTTCAAAGCATATATCAGTATATTAAACAAAGTTGAACAAGGTCAACCTTGTTTTGGTAAAGCTTGCTTGGATGCGCACAATTGAAGAAGACGATTAACAAGAGAGAACTGGTGATTGATTATCTGAATCTGCTCTTGAAGGCTTCCGGGTATCATTCACTTTAAGAGAAAGAAGTGATGCTTTACAACAATGGAGAGCACAAAGTATTTATCATAAAAAACAATGAAGGGTGGCGTCCTTTCAGTATTCGAATCGCAACCGTCACCGTCGAATCGCGCAATCACAGGACAAGCTGATGTCACGCCTAAAACCCTAAAAGACCAGACGGCAAGACCCTAGGGGTTTAGGTCGTAATGGCACGCACGGGGGCTGAATCTGCACATATTTGAATTGGTGCGTGGCGGCGACGCGTACTATGGTTCCTGCGCATGGAAGCCTATCCGGCTATGAGTCTTCACGCGCAGAAAGGGGGCTAATGTAGATAGTGCTTTATGAGCAGACAGATCTTGTCCATGTGGAAATCATCCAGCACACCATATTGTGCTCCACACACACTGGATCACCAGCCGCGCTGATCCACGTGGGGGCTGCGAGACAGGGCCCTCGCATACCACTGCACGGGATTTGTAGGGACTTAGTGGTCTAGAGGATAGAGTAAGTCCTGTCGCGTGCGAGCCAAGCTCGCGCGCGACCTTTAGTACCTGCTTTTGAGAGATTTATGGCACGAGCTCCATAAACCCGGTCAATCCGGTCAAACCCGGTCAACCCCATAACGGTTCCGGTATACGCGGGTAACGTGCTGTAACGGTCCCTATATACGCGGACGAACGTGCCGTTGTGGTTAAGCTAATTAAGCCGCCATTGATGGGCGCATTAACCACACTACAACGGTCACATTCTCCGTTATATATAAGACGTTAACCCTTCCATACAAGGGTGAACACACCAGACATACGCGGAAGCTCTGCCAAATCCCTGTCTCTCTCTCAGACAGTGCTATTGCCTTACTCTCTCCCTACACAAAACCCAACACCTCCTGTGCCGTTTCCTATTCTCTGCCTTTGGTGTACACGAAGTTCTCTCTGCAGGATTCTCTTGTGCACAGGTAGGAAAGTGTTTCGCAATGAAGGACTTAGGAGATGCAGCTTATATACTTGGTATCAAGATCTATAGGGATATATCTAGGAAGATTCTCGGCCTAAGCCAAAGTACATATATCGACAAGGTGTTGAAAAGGTTCAACATGCAAGATTCCAAGATTGAGAAAGACCGCATGAGTAGGATACACAATGCATCGGCCATAGGATCATGTTATGTACTTGACCAGACGTATCATACGCGTTGAGCATGGTATGCAGATATCAGTCTAATCCGGGTGAGAGTCACAAGATTTGTGTCAAGAACATCCTAAAGTACTTGAGAAGAACTAAGGATGCCTTCTTGATATTTGGAGGTAAGGAAGAGCTAAGTGTAATTGGTTACACTGTTTCAAGTTTCCAAACCGACAGAGATGACTACAGATCGCAGTCGGAATACGTGTTTTGCCTGAATGGAGGAGATGTGAGCTGGAAGAGTTCCAAGTAAGGGACAGTTGCTGATTCTACAACTGAAACTGAGTACATTGCTGCTGCGAAAGCAGCAAAAGAGGCAGTTTGGATAAAAAAGTTTATCACTGAGCTCGGTGTGGTCCCTGGCATCGTGGATCCCATGGAGTTGTATTGTGACAACTCTGGAGCGATCGCACAAGCCAAGGAACCAAGATCACGCCATAAATCGAAGCATGTACTTAAGAGATTCCATCATATTCGTGATATGATCGATATAGGAGATGTGAAGATGTGCAAGATTCCAACAGATGACAATCTTTCAGATCCGCTCACAAAGCCACTTGCTCAGCGAAAGCATGAAGGACACACTAGATCTATAGGCATACGAGATGCACCAAATTGGCTCTAGTCCAAGTGGGAGACTGTTGGAATAGTTGCCCTAGAGGCAATCTATATTTAGTATGAAAGATATTTTGGCTAGAATATTCATTTATTAATTATTGTTATATTTAATATAATGAAGTCCTTACATACAATGTGATGTTTATCTTAAATATCCCTAGTCCATTATATTGGTTAATAGGACGATCAAATATAGACTAGTATGTGTGTAGATTGATATGGAGATATCAAGTCTAACACATGGGTATGCATTAGGAGTAATGGCATAGTGGATTGACCCACAACGAGAAGGATACATTAGATTATGTCAAAGTCACAATCGCTTCTCGTAGTGCTAATAATATCGTAATCCTTAGACTTGAAGTCTCTAGAAACTCTAGTTGTGGGATATCATGTTTTGATGTTATCCAATGTTGCGCCTTAACCGGATAACTATAAAGATAGTTGTCGGGCATGATAGGAAGCAAGCTTAGAGATCATAGTGACGTAGAGAGGATTTGTCCCTCCCACATAATGGGAGCAAATATCAATGGCCACTCAAGGGATGGTTCTTATTGAATGTGGCCAGACTCAAATAAATCAATATGGAGATATTGATGTTATCTGCTTGCATAAGCATATTCCCAGGATCGAGAAACTATGGATTGGATATACGAGTGTGACTATTATTTCTTGTGTCCAATCCAGATATGGAGACGAATAGAAAATACAATATGTGATTATAGGGCAAGAGGTTTGTCGGGATCACTGACTTATTTCTATTAGTTTGGTGACATGGATGTGTTCCTAGACACCGCTCCATCTTAGTAATGAGTTACTTCCAACTAAGTAGAAATATATAGGGTCACACACCGGATGGATTAAATTGGATATAGGTATTAATTAGTTGGACAAATTAATAAAAGGATCATAACGCAACCACACGCAAACTTAGTAGCACTAATATGCAAGTGGGCTAGTCCATGTAAGTACATGATTAGTATTGGGGCGTTTGTGTAGTTTATAAAGAGTTATGACTATATAAAGGAACTCTAGATTGTTATTTCTCAACACAAGTCATTATTTGAGAGAACATAACAAAGCAAAGAGAGAGAGATAAGCAAGAGACCGAAGCCTCTCACCCATTCGCCCCCTCCTTGTCGTCGGCCTCCCTATGCACGGTTAGGTGCTCCGTTTTGCGTGATCATCCTCCTCCGTCTTCCGTTGCTAGCACACCGCGGTGAGAAGAATTCCAATCAAGAATCCAAGGTGTGGATATTCATAGAGACGAAGGCACTATTCTTCGTGTGATCTCCCAAACTAGGGTACACATCCGTAGGTCTTGCTGTGATCCTTGGTGGGCTTTGAGTAGTAAATTTTGTTATTCTGCTGCATTACCTACGTCAAAACCCAACACTACGCTGCATCTGTTTTTGGCTTATCCTTCAACAGGCACGGTTACTCTTTGGACGTCTCCAATTGAGGCCCAAATGAGGGAGTCAACATCTTCACGGAGAAGATGGAGAGGGTGTCCCCTGATCTGAATCCAGATCGTAATATCGCTAAACATGTCTTCGTGAGAGTTATGTGCGACATTCCAGTTTGATAAGAGCAGCAGATGATCATCAAACTTCTAGGGTGCACTTGAGATGATGCTCTATTTTGTTTCTCGACGGGGCACTTGAACAAGAAGAATTGATTTTTCTTTCACATCTTTCAGATCTGATTCCGAACACTAGAGTCGCTGGAACAGCCTGTCATGGTTTTCCCATCTATCACATTTGGCCCCGCGAACTTTCCAATGAAGTAGTGTTCCCACCCTTTCCCGACCTTCATACAAACATGATGTTTGTAACATCCCTTGTAAGGACTGGCTTGATCTCTGCCCTCAGTTGAATCTTGTTAGGCCAGCCTCCGAGTTCTTCCGTCGCCATCTTGCCTCCGTTTAGGGTTTCGATCGAACTTGTCTAGAGAGGGTCTCTAGAGAGAATAACCATCCTCCTGGTCTCTAACTTACACTTACTATGGGTTTGTCTGTTGCACCTTTCACCATATGCTATGGAAGCATAAAATGCTACATTGACAGTAAGGTGACGTGACACTGCATGCTCCCCGTCACATACACTTTTTTTTTTTTTTTTGAGAAACCGTCACATACACTTTTAACTGCCTTATATTCATAAAATGGTACCACTCCGTTTCTTCTCTTTAGCCCCTTTCTATTTTGGTACGTTTCTTTTCTTTCTCCCCCTTTCCTCTTTTGGCATGTTTAATGATAGCCAATTACATACAATTTATTTCAACATACCCTATCCAACCCATTTTTTACTCTAAAAAAAAATCATACCCCTTTTTCTACTCCTCCTTTTCATTTTGACCGCACATTTTAAGATGATAGGGAGAGAGAGAAAGAGTCAGATACAGAGAGAGAAAGAGAAAGATAGAAAGAGAAGACGAAGAAGAAGAAGAAGAAGAAGAAGAAGAAGAAGAAGAAGAAGAAGAAGAAGAAGAAGAAGAAGAAGAAGAAGAAGAAGAAGAAGAAGAAGAAGAAGAAGGGACGGAGAAGAAGGAGAACATGCGACAGATGAAGGGGACGAAGGATTCGAACCGATGAGGCGACGATTCAACAGCCAGATCTCGTGATTCATTTAACTCTACTTCTTCCCATTCTTCTTTTCCTCTTCATCTTCCTCTTGTTATTCTTCTTTTCTGATTTTCTGGTGATGGAGGTGGGTTCGTTGGAAATAATGGAGGGAGTGAGTGGTAGTGATGGCCGACGGTGATAAATATGGCGGTGGTGTACTCTTCGAAAAAAACAGAGCAGAAGAGTTAGGTATGTGATTTGAGTCAGATCTGGCTGGCTGGTGGTGATGGTCGGCGGTGATAACAATGGCAGCGGTGGTGTTCTTTTCTTCCTCTTGTTCTTCTTCTTTTGTGATTTTCTTGTTTAATTTGTAAATTTGTTTTCTTGAATTTGTAATTTTATTGTTTGGATCTATATATTTGTATTTAGCACTGGTGGTTGACTAGTGGTGAATTGCAGTGGTGGGGGACTGGTGGCTGTGTTGGTGGTGGTTTGTTGTTCTTCTCACAAATTGAGAGTTTAGGTAGAGAGAGAAATAGGTATGGGAGGAATATAGAAAAAATGGTAAAAGACAAAAATCACCCTCGTTAGATGGGTTATATACAAAACATCCCTATTGTTCGGGAATATACATTTTGGTACCCTGCTAACGGAGAATCAAAGGACAAATACCACCCTTCTTTTATGTTCCATCCATAAGGTCAATTTTTAGTAACTTTTTGACTATTTTGTTCCTAATTTGAAAAATTCTACAATACCTATAACCAACTAACAAAATTACACCACTCACCATCAATCCTAAGAAATTTGACACGAAAAACACCACATTCATGTCTACACCAATAACAACCCTAAAATGCTTGCCCAACATTTATCTATTTTTTGCTTTTCTTCTTCTAATTTTATACACAAAATCTATGCATCAAATGAACCATTTGGATTCATTTCTATCAGCTCAACTCTCCCCAATATCTCCTCCTTTGTTTGGTTTTTCTCCTATATCAACTCACCCAACCATAACAGAATACATATATTTTTTGGCAAAAGTTATTAAGATGCATATATAAATTCCTGAATTTTCTGGTACAAGTACCATGGAAACTTTAAATCTCCAAAACATATAGGAAATGGAGAAAGTATGAACAAGCTAAATGAACCTTGAAATTCTTTAGATTCCCAATGAAATCCAGAAGACGAACAAGATGTGGCATAAATCTTTATATCAACCATTTCGTCAACTAGATGGTTTGAAAACTGAATACAGATCAATAAAAAAAATCAAAACTAAACAAAACCTAATCTCTAAACTAGTACAGATCTAAACCAAAGAAAGAGTAGAGAAGAGAAGAAAGGGAAGAACAAGAACAGAGGATGAACAGCTCGACGACAAACCTAGGTCTCCTTCGAAACCAGATGAACAGAGGAAGAACACCTCCAAGAAAAACCCAACCTCCATGACCACCACTTCAACCATCATCTCCTCAATTCCCAACCGAAACCAAACCACTGTCCACAACACCAGCTCAACAACCGCCTCTTCCACCTCTCTGCTTCGATTAACCACCGTCACCGCCTCCACCTATGACATCGAACCCTTCTCGGCCCTTAACCACAACCCAGAACCCCAATCAAGTCGGACGAACCTCGATTTCTTGATCGATCTTCTCTTTATCGTGGTCCTCGTCTTCAATCGCCGTCTTGGTTGATTCTTCGGGTTCTCGAGTGCTCCATTTGGTTGGAGTGGCTTCAGAGCCGCCGGAGTCTTGAAACCACAAACCCACGGTGATGGGTTTCCGTCGAGAAGAACAAAGAAAGGACAGAGAAGGGGAATCGCGTCAGGAGGACTAAGGACGGGATCAGAGGCGTGATGGTGGCGGTCTTGGCCTGGGTCGCTGCCGGCTGTGTCTGGTGGTCCGACGGTTGTGGTGGATAGGGTTTTCAGATCTGGAGAGATGAGAAGAAGAAAGAGAGAGAGTGGTTGATGACGTAGAGGAGAAATGATATTTATAGGCGTAATTTTCATCAACATTTAGGGTAGTTTCGTTATTTGACCACATCCGTCAGCTTCGTCAGTTCGTGAACTAGATGGTTTGAAAACTGAATACAGATCAAAAAAAATCAAAAACTAAACAAAACCTAATCTCTAAACTAGTACAGATCTAAACCAAAGAAAGAGTAGAGAAGAAAAGAAAGGGAAGAACAAGAACAGAGGATGAACAGCTCGACAACAAACCTAGGTCCCCTTCGAAACCAGATGAACAGAGGAAGAATACCTCCAAGAAAAACCCAACCTCCATGACCACCACTTCAGCCATCATCTCCTCAATTCCCAACCGAAACCGAACCACTGTCCACAACACCAGCTCAACAACCGCCTCTTCCACCTCTCTGCTTCGATTAACCACCGTCACCGCCTCCACCTATGACATCGAACCCTTCTCGGCCCTTAACTACGACCCAGAACCCCAATCAAGTCCGACGAACCTCGATTTCTTGATCGATCTTCTCTTTATCGTGGTCCTCGTCTTCAATCGCCGTCTTGGTTGATTCTTCGGGTTCTCGAGTGCTCCATTTGGTTGGAGTGGCTTCAGAGCCGCCGGAGTCTTGAAACCACAAACCCACGGTGATGGGTTTCCGTCGAGAAGAACAGAGAAAGGACAGAGAGGGGGAATCGCGTCAGGAGGACTAAGGACGGGATCAGAGGCGTGATGGTGGCGGTCTTTGCCTGGGTCGCTGCCGGCTGTGTCTGGTGGTCCGACGGTTGTGGTGGATAGGGTTTTCAGATCTGGAGAGATGAGGAGAAGAAAGAGAGAGAGTGGTTGATGACGTAGAGGAAAAATGATATTTATAGGCGTAATTTTCATCAACATTTAGGGTAGTTTCGTTATTTGACCACATCCGTCAGCTTCGTCAGTTAGGAGGGGACCAAATTGTATATCCCCGAACAATAGAGATGTTTTTGTATATACCCCATCTAGCGATGGTGGTTTTTGTCTTTTACCCTAGAAAATAGGGAGGAAAGTGATAAATGATGTGATTTCCTTAATAACCGTGTTCACCCTTAAGGGGGCTAAAGAGAAAAAGTGGACTGGTAGTAAATCTATTATGTCAAAGTTTGCCTTAATTTTTTTATTATTACTTTATTTTTAAATTGAGTGCATCTTAAAATTCGGTGGAAGACTCTACCATGAAACCTATTTTCGAGCGATTATATGAATAGCTTTATTGGTTGATTAAATCTAACTATCTAAGCAATAGTATGACAACTCAATAGTATGACAATTTTTGTACCACATTATCACTGCAAGAAATAAATAACTTAATATGATGTGCATGGATAAAAATTACATTGGTGAACCTATTTTTTATGAGATATTTGTTGTATCCCGACCAGTTTACGCAGCTGTGATTAAATTCACAAGACTAAAGATTGTCCTTAAGTCCCAAGTATCACTCATTAGGCCGACCCATTTTGGTCATTTGTTGAACCCTTAAAAAACATAACTGTCGTATTGTATTGCCGTAGCATGTAACTGAATCACACTATAATATTTTACGTCTGTGGTAGATACTAGAATGAGCATTCAGGGCTAAATAATGGTGGAATGTTTAATTCTGCACTCATTTATGATTCTTAAACGGCCGGCATCAACTTCCATGATGGGTGCTTTTGAGTTTTTGGTTTATCATAATGGCAATCACAAGGGTAAGCTGATTATTATCACAATGAATACCATATATACTACACTCAATAATTTCGTACCAGCCTTAAGATGGAAGCATATTCTGCATAATTTGGTTCATGGAACTAAATTGAGCAATCTAAATTTATATAGTATTATGAGGGTTGACAATACATTAAATAATTTCCTCAAAAGAAAAACAATACATCAAATAACATTGGGTGCTGATAATTACAGCACAATAATTTATAGTTACAGCACATTTTTTAATTAAATGGCTATTTTACCCCTAACTCTTAATTTTCTCTACTAAATGACGCATACTCTGTTTCTTTCATCTCCTCTCTTCAATTCCTTTCTACCTACCAAACCTCTCTTCCGTAGTCCTGCACAACCTCCCTATCTTTCCACTACGATCCAAAATTAGTAGAAGTAGAAACTAGTGAACTTAAAAGAAGTGAATTTAAACTGGTTCATAGTTTGTTGATGAGATATTGAACCAGAACTCAGAGCATCTCCAAGAGATGGTGTAAAAACTGTCTTTGGCCCAAATATAGGTCAGATTTGCCCAAAAACCAGCTCCAACAGCTGGTGCAAAATCTGGCCTATATTTGCACCTGGCCTATTTTTGGACCACATCTTGCCTAAACCAAAGACAATTTGGACCTGGTGTAAAAATTAAAAAAGTCAGTTTTAATGCTCTCCTTCTCTCCACTTCTCCTGCAAATTCAACATGTGGATTAATTAATTCACTCACTTCAACAAATTAATTAATTTGTTATTTAAAAATAAAAATAATGATTCGTTATTTATTACTAATTCATTATTTATAATTAAAAATAAATAAAAACAAAAAAATAATTACAAATTCTCTCACTTCAACAAATTAATCAATTCGTTATTTTATTTTTCTAAATTTAATTAGTTATTAAACATATGTAGTAGCATGATTGTTTAATAATGAAAACTATAAAATAATTAAATAATGCTGGTGGCCTATATTTAGGCCATCTACTGGAGCAAAAACTCAAAAAATGCTGGTGTAAATTTAGGGCAGGTACAAATTTAGTCCAAGGACAACTTTACTGTTGGAGATGCTCTCAGATCTCTGAAATTCACCCGGCAGCAAACATTTTTTTTTCACAATATCTCTGGAATTTTTGTGACAACGCCAGCCCATTAGAAAAAAAAAGGCGAGTTCATTGTTATTAGTTGACAATTGGAGGAATCTGGTCGCTTCTTTGATTGGTCCTTTCATTCAATCTTCATCAGTTCATGGTATTAATCATCAATTCTCTCCGCATACTGAAAATATAGTTGAAAATGAAAAATTAACAAGCGAGATTTTTGTCGTTACCAATTGAACATCACTTAAAATTAAGCTAAATCCTCTTTTAAAAAAAAAGAAAGAAAAAAAAAACTAAGCTAAATCCAAAACTTTTTTCTTTTTCTCTCTCTCTTTCTCCTCAAACCAAACGCAGAAATAAAGAACAAAAATTAATCCCAACTTTTTTATAAAACCACTATACTAGAACCCAAAAGGCGATGATCCCCTGAATTTCAACACGAACACGTGCGCATAGCTACAAATCGAAATCGAGAGCAGATTGAACATTAAAATTAAGTCAAAGCAAAAACCGCCAATGGGTTCTTCATCCCAAACCAGTCGACTCACTTGCCAAGACCTAACCCAGAAGCAAAGAACAAAATAAATAACCAGTTTTTTTTGTGAGACCTCTAAAATGGAACCCAAAGGGCTTTAATCCCCTGAAATCGAACTTGGACATGTTCACATGGGTCCAATTCGAAATCGAGAGCAGCTTGCACATCGAGAGAGATAGAGATCGAGAGGGGGAGGGCGGGAGAGACTTTGAGTGACAGAGTGAGATATAGCTGATAGATAGAGGGAAGTGATTGCTTCTTGCAGATGGAGAGATATGGGTGAAGTGTGTGCGAGAGAGATTGCCGTGGGTGAATTTTTTGATGAGATGGGTGGAGGAGTTGAAACCTGAACATAGAGAAATGAAAGAAACGTAACAGTATAGAAAATTAACAGTCGAGGGCAAATAAGTCATGCAATGAAAAATTGTGCTGTAACTATAAATTGTTGTGCTGTAATTATCAGCACCCATAACATTTTGTGAAATTGCTTTTTATTCCATAAGAATATGTTCACTTTGCTATTTGACTATAAAAAAAAATCAATTCAATCATACAAGTGGAATGTGGATTAAAGAGAAGGGGGTCGTCCTGGTTTTCTTTGGTACGTCTCGGGTCGTACTGGTTGGTATATATTTTTCTCTTGACATTAATGGTTGGTATATCTGAAAGACAATAACAAGTAAATGGTCCATTCATATTTGGTCCCTTCTATTAAATAAAAGTCAAGTGTAACCAAAACATACTGTTGCTCGACAGGTAACTGGATCATAGACATTTGTACATGTGGATTTGTAAGTTTTCAGAAATAATTGAATGCCTTGGTGGTGTAACACAATTTGGTAAAATAAGTGCCTAGGAAGGACTATGCGTGCCCCAATGTTAGCCTTGAAAAAGAGTTTCATTGCTCTGAACACTTTGGGGCCTTGTTTGGATAAGGGCATCTCTAACCCTTCAAGGGGAAGGGGGAGGGAATAGTTATGGTCTAAATGAAAATTCACACCGTGTTCTAAAGAAACCAATTAGGGTTTGTATATATTAAGCCTTTGATGGCAGTGAGTACAGAGATATCGTTGAGGGAGACGAAGAGAGATCATTGAGAGAGACAAGAGATACAGATATGTATATGATGATATTCAGACAAAGAGGCATCGCTTCTGTATATACCCTGGTGGTTATAATCTATAACATCGATTGGGTCAAAGCTGATCTAATGGTGGAGAGTAATCACCCATTACGAATTGTGATTTGGTCCTTCCGATTGTCTTGGTCTTGTTTTTCAAGTTGTGAAATTGTGAGATGGAAAGTCTCTTTGTAAAGATGTCAGCAAGTTGATTTGTTCTCTGCACAGAAGAGACACATAAGTCACGACGTAATACTTTCTCACGAATATAATGATAATCAATTTCAATATGCTTGGTGCGAGCATGCATAATGGGATTAGAGGTCATAGCGATGGCCGACAAGTTGTCGCACCAAAGTGTAGATTTTTCGGATATAAAGATATGGAGATCACGTAAGAGGATTTTTAGCCATGCTAGTTCAGCGGCAGTTGATGCTAAGGCACGATACTGAGCTTCCGTGGAAGATCGAGCAACGGTGGGCTGTTTTTTGGCACCGCAGTGAATTGGGTTAGGCCCAAGAAAGACAATAAAGCCAGTAGTGTTGCGACGGTCGGTTGGGTTACCGGCCCAATCGGCGTCGGAGTAGGCATGCATCGGCATGTAACATTTTTGGTAGAGGAGACCATGAGTGTTGGTCCCTTGCAGGTAGCGTAAAAAATGAGTTTAGCTCCAACTAAGTGTGTTTCAGTAGGTGTGTGCATAAACTGACAAAGATGATTGACAGCAAAAGAGATGTTTGAACTACTAAATGTTAAATATTGTAAGGCGCCAATAAGTTGACCATATGGTGTTGGATCAGTTAGCTTTTTGCCATCAAAGCTGTGGAACTTTGTACTTGCAGAAATAGGAGTGGGCGCAGATTTGCAAGTAGATATGTTAAAGCGTTGTAATAAATCAGTGATATATTTTGTTTGGTGAAGAAAAATTCCTGATTTGGTGTGCTTTATTTCTAAGCCTAGAAAATACGTCAGAGGACCAGGATTGGTCATGCTAAACTCCTTGTGATGTTGGTTGATGAGATGAGAAATAAATTTGGTGTCACTACCGGTTAGAATGATGTCGTCGACATAAAGTAAAAGAATAGTATATTTATTTTGATAGAGACGAATAAAAAGTGATGAATCAGCATTGGAGGCCATGAAACCTCGAGAAAATAAATAAGTTGTGAAACACTCAAACCAAGCTCGGGGAGCTTGCTTGAGTCCATATATGGACTTGCGAAAGCGAAAAACGTAATGTGGTAATTTTGGATTTATTAGCCCTTGTGGTTGCTCCATGAAAACTGTTTCTTTAAGTACACCACGTAAAATAGTGTTTTTGACGTCAAGTTGTTGTAGTGGCCAACCAAATTTGGGGCGAGAGAGAAGATGGTGCGAACGATAGAGTGCTTTACAACCGGGCTAAAAGTTTTGTCGTAGTCAATACCGAGATTTTGATGGAATCCCTTGGCGACTAGACGATCTTTAAAGCGTGAGATGGTACCATCCGGATTATATTTTGCACGAAAAATCCATTTGTTACCAATTACATTTGTGTGGGACGGACGAGGCATAAGGGTCCATCTATTTTGTTGTGTGAGGCTAGCATACTCATCAGTCGTTGCTTGACGCCACTGAGTGTGCCCTGTAGAGTTTTTATCATGGATACGCAGCGGAAAGTGAAATTATCCATTCAAGACCCTCCAAGGATCACAGGAAGAGAATCATGACGATGGTAAAGGAAGAAACAAGCAACGCACCTTAGAGATCTCCTGTTCTTCCTAGGATTTATGTCTAGATCTTCCTTCTTCTTTGTTCTAGCTTGGACCGGAGGAAGAGGAAAAAGAAATCACACAATGGGGACCAAAGAGAGGGCTTCGGCCTCTCTTTGTGGCCGACGGGTAGGGGCGGACGGCTAGGGGCGGTCGGCCTCTTGCTTTTCTTGCTCTCTCTCCTTTGTTCTCTCCCACTCAACTTATGTTATGAGCATTCTAGTGGTAAGCAAGCTAGGAGTATCCTTTATATAGTCCAACAACTCCTTGTCAACTACCTAAAGGCCCTTCCTAATCCAACATGAGTTCGGATTAGTCCCTTCCTTGCATATTAGCCCTACTAAGTTTGTAATGTGTTGCAAAGTGATCAATCTAATTAAATAACCATATTAATTAATTCCCAAATCTAGTTCAAACCTATGTAGCGTGTGACTCCACAGGTTCTATCTAGTTGGTAGCAACAATTTGCTAATATGGAGCGGTCTCTAGCAAGACATCCATTCTAGCCAACAAATAGAATAGTCATCCAACAAACATTTGTGCAAGTAATTGTCACATCCCTTTGTCTCTATATCCAGATTGGACACGATACATACAAGTCACACTAGTATATCCAATCCATAGTTTCTCGATCATGGGAATAGCCTTATTCGTGCAAATAACATCAATATCCCATATTGATTTATTTGAGTCTGGCCAGACATTCCATAAGCACTATCCCTCGAGTGGCCTCGGATATTTGCTCCTGTTATGTAGGAGGGAAAAATTATATCTACGTCTAGTAAGATTTCTAAGCTTGTTTCTTATTGTACCCGGTACGCGCCTTTATATCTACCCAGTCACGGTGTAGCGTTTGACGCTACCAAAATCACAATAATCCACAACTAGATAATCTAGTGACTTCAAGTATAAGAATGACAATACCGTTGTCACCACGATAAGCGCTTATGACTTTTCATAACATGTATGTAGCCTTCTCGGAGTTGGGTCAATCCAATATGCCTTTACCCTTAATGCATACCCATGTGTTGGATCGTGATATCTCCATATCAATCCAACCCCATACTAGTCTATAGATGATAGTCCCATTTAATCATTATAATGGACTAGGGATATTTAAGATAAAAAACAAAATTGTATATATAAGGAATTCATTATGTTAAATATCGAATAAATAATACAACGAATTTTCTAGCCAAAATAAGTTCATACTAAACTAGATTGCCTCTAGGGCATCTATTCCAACATGCTCTGCCTAGACCGGAACCGGACTAAAGGTGAGCATCGGAAACATCTTCATTTGTTGTTACTATCTGGACCAGAACCAGACTGAGGGTGAGCATCAGAAACATCGTCATTTGACGTTACGGACGGTGGTTTGGCAGGCTGCAGCACTTTCGTAGCTGTTGGTCCCGTAGTATTCTGTTGAGGTGTGTTCATCGTAGACGGGGTGGTCCCCCCAGCTAGAGGAGTAGTCATGGAGATGTCTCAAGGGGCTTGAAAGGTTCCTGTTACAGCAGATTGCACATTGGAGGCAATAGTGGAATTAATATCAAGTGGAGCGATAGAGTTTAAAAAAAAAAAAAAAAAAGAAAAAAACAGATTTACTGTAAGCAGATTTAATGTCAGCAACAGTAGCATCAAATGTAGTAGTAGTTTCAGTGGCGAAAGGAAAGACATATTCGTCAAAAACGACATCGCGACTTCGAAAAATTTTGTTTGTCAATTTATCAAGACAAATGTATCCTTTGTAGTCGTCGGCATAGCCAACAAAAACACATATTTTGGTTTTGGCGTCAAGTTTGGACTTTTTATAGTCCCTTAGATAAGGAAAACATGTGCAACCAAAAAAATTCAAGTGAGAGTACTTAGGAGCAGTAAAAAATATAAGTTCAAATGGAGACTTGTTAAAAGTATTTGTACTTGGCATACGATTTATCAAGTAAACCGAAGTTTTAACAGCATATTACCAAAATTTATTTGGAAGAGAGGCTTGTTTGAGTAAGGTGACATCCGTTTCCATAATGTGGTGGTGCTTGCGCTCGGAAACACTATTTTGTTGTGGAGTGTGAGGACATGACTTTTGGTATGTGATACCATGGTGAGACAAAATTTTCTGAAAGATAAACGACGTGTATTCTCCTCTTCCTTCATTCCTTAAAATACAAATAGGATGTTGGAAATAAGGCGTAGTAACGGTACCCATAATAAGATTGTGTGCTGGCAGGGCCCCACACATCCCTGTGTAAGAGATGCAAAGGTTCTTCGGTTTTAGTTACCGAAGATCTGTAAGGTAAACGGTGCATTTTACCTAATAAACAAGAGTGACACATAGAGGAAGTATCAGAATAATCAGAAGCAGGTATTATTGATTGCAAAACTTTATTCGAGGGATGTCCCAAACGGGTATGCCATAGTTACGAAGCAACTTTATTTCCTAAAAACGCGTGCGGTTTAGACTTAAATGGTAGAGAAAGAATGGGATATAGTCCATTCTTACTCAACCCTTGGTAAAGAATTTTTCCCGTAGGTATATCCTGTATAGAAAAGGAGGTGTAGTTAAAAATAAAACGAAAATTGTAATATGCACATAATTTATTGACAGAAAGAAGGTTTGTGATTAAATATAGGAACGTATAAAGTATCACGGAGAGTAAAATTTTGAGAGGAAGTCGATAAAAGGGCTATACCATCATTTTGTATGGGAAGGGTTTTCCCATTCCTAACAGCGACTTGGTCACTGCCCACGTAAGTTTTCGAGAGAGTGAGATTACCAAAGTTATTAGTCATGTGATTTGTGGCTTCAGTGTCCGAAAGCCAGTAACCACGTTCACTTTTCTAAGTATATGCGGTCATAGAAAGGCGCTCAGGAGGCATTCGGCCTTGAAATGCATGATCCATGGTGGTTACAGTCAAGGTCGATGTGAAAAGCTTGCCCAAAAATTTGAAAAATAACGGATTCGAACGATCCGTGACACCCCGTGTTTCTTACTCTGTGATAATCTATCACAGAGGACTGAGTATACTAATGCATAAGATGCACTTAATCAGAATATTCAATCCCAATCAAATTAGTGATAGAGGATATGTGAATATTTGCAAGGTACCAGCAAATGTCTCTCTTACCTTGCGTAGTGAAGGAATGAGGGCAGCGCTAGATCAATAAGCATATGATGCAAGAGATTGCTGCTAGTGCAAGTGGGAGACTGTTGGAAATATGCCCTAGAGGCAATCTATTTCTTGTGACATGTGTGGATTTACTATTCATTATGTTATCGATATGGAGATTTGTTAACATGAATGAAGTACTAAAATATAAATGGTGTATTATTAAATATCCCTAGTCGATTATATTGATTGACAGGACAATCAAATATAGACTAGTATGGGGTTGGATTGATATGGAGATATTACGATCCAACACATGGGTATGCATTAGACTTAATGTTATACTGGATCGACCCACAACGAGAAGGCTACATATAAGTTATGTAAAGTCACAAGTGCTTCTCGTAGTGAAAAGGGTATTGTCATCATCAGACTTGAAGTCACTAGATCCTCTAGTTGTGGAATATTGTGTTTTGATAGTGTCAAAACGCTAAACCGTAACTGGGTAGCAATAAAGGCGTCTACCGGATAAAATAGGAGGCAAGCTTAGAGATGGTAGTGACGTAGATAGAATTTTTCCCTCCCACATAAAGGGAGAAAATATCCACGACCACTCGAGGGATGGTGCTTATAGAATGTCTGGTCAGACTCAGATAAATCAATACAGGATATTGATGTTATCTGCATGGATAAGACTATTCCCAGGATCGAGAAACTATGGATTGGATATACAAGTGTGACATGTATGTCTCGTGTCCAATCCGGATATATATACAAAGGGATGAGACAATACTTGCACAATGTTTGTCGGATGACTATTTCTATTAGTTGGGTAGCGGGGATGTCTTTCTAGAGGTCGCTCCATGTTAGTATTTCTTACAACCAACTAAGTAAAAACCTATGGGTTTACACTCCCTATGGATTAGACCGGTCTTGGGAAGTAATTAATATGATTAATTAATTAGAAGGATCAATACGCAACTACTTGCAAACTTAGTATAACTAATTTGCAAGTTGGACTAATTCGTGTATGGGCAGGATTAGGATAGGGGCTTTTAGGCAGTCATCAAAAAGTTTTTGGACTATATAAAGGACACTCCTAGCTTCCTTCCCACACTAATTCTCATAAAAAATTGAGTGGGAGAGAAAAGAAAGGAGAGAAAGCAAATCCCAAAGGAGGGTCGAACCCTCCTTGGGACCTCCCCTACCCCGTCGGCCACAAGAGGTGCCGCCCACCTCATGGCTCCATTTTACGTGATCGTGATCTTCTTCATTTTTCTCCTTCAATCCTAGCTAGCAAAAAGGCTTGAAGGATCTGGTTCCAATCCTAAGAGTTGACTAGCCATAGAGACGTGAATACTATGTAGATACTAGAATCATTTACTATCGTTATGTAGTCTCTTCCAGTGATCCTTGGAGGGTCTTGGGCAGGATTAAATTTTTTTTATTCCGCTTCTTAGCCTGCATCAAAACCCTATAGTAGTATCATAACCACAGGTCGTAGAGCATAACATAGTTTATGTGTTACAATTTTTGGAGTTTTACACTTTAATTATTGTTTATCGGGTAAAACGGACAAATCAAGCATATTGATGCAATTTGTGAATATGATTCAAGCCTGTTGGCTCAAAGACTTCTAAGTGTGTTTTGAGAAGTAAATTTTTTGAGTGATGAAAGACAAAGACAAAGTATTTCTAAGGCTCCAAGGCCTTGACATACTGATCAGAGCTTCAAAGCTTTGAGAGTAGCTTTATTATATTGTTGATCTAATAATCTTGTGATGCAGGTTGTATATCTGATGTTTAAGATAAGAGATTTGCTGCAAATATGTGTTATATATTCTTTATATATCTAACACAATTGCAGATATCCTGATCAGAGTGAATCAAAGATTTCTGGTCTTAATATTGAAAGACTGTGAAGCATGTTCAGAGCTTCAAGGCCTTGAGATGTGCCTTAAGCTGCTGACAGTTCTACAGAATTAATTTGATTCTCTCTTGCAGTATTTGATCTTTAATATTATGGTTGTTTAGTGACTTCTATAAGTCTTAAACTAGTTTATCATGAGTTATGTGTTTCATAAGTTAATCAGGTTATTGTTTTATTCATTTGATCCAGTTTTTATTTAGAAACTGTAAATCCAAACAGACTTAGTGTTGTTATATTTCTAGATTTGTTGTTGCTATGTTTTAATGTTGTTGCAGGTTTTTCAAACATGCAAATGCAATCTCAACAAACTCCAACGGATATCTACTCAAAGCTGTTTTAAATTGCAGATAGAAAGGATGAGGATTTGCAAGAACTGAGAACCTAAAATCTCTCATTCAGTTGCAGAGAGTGGATAAAATACTGGTTTGAAATTTGAAAGTAAAGAGAAGCTTACAGAGAACACAGAGAAGTGTGAAAAAGTTCGTGGAAGACCAGACATTCAAACACACACACACACACACACACATTCAGGCTTCAATTACAGCTTTCAGAAGATCAATCATTCCAGTTTCCTGAAGAACACATCCAGGCCTTCACAAGCTCATTCTTCTACTGTGTTCTCCTTCTGTTTTGTAATTTTCTTATCTTTTCTATATTTAAAATCTCACAAAACCTAGTGGTTGGTTATTCAAGTGAAAAACAAGAGGTTCTTGTTAGCTCAACAGTTAGTAGCTGATACTAGATAGGATTGGAACCACAAGCTGTATAGGTGTAAGGGAATTCACTTAGGCTTGGAGATCTAGGGCTGTTTTTGTGTGAGTAATAAGAAGTGTTTGCCCAATCCTGGTGGGATTAGATCCCTCAGGCAGAGATTAGGTCCATTGGGACTGAACTCTGTAAATTGCCTTGTGTTCTTTACTTTACAATTTTGCTATTTCCTTCTGCGAGCAACTCAAATCAAACTAGGGTTAATAAACTGTTTAGAACTGGTGATAGTTCAAGGCCTTGAAGCTTTCTGTTTGCCTTAGGAAGTTTCTGACTAGTTTTGTAAGATCTCAAGGCCTTGAGATTTGAGTTTCTCACATGTTCACTTAGTGAAAATTTGTGTTTTAGCAAAAAGATTCCATACTCTATTGAACCCCCCCCCCCCCCCTTCTAGAGTATTTTGTTCTTGTATTTAGTCTACATTACAAACTTTCAATTGGTATCAGATCTTGTGACTATTAGTAATGTAGGAGATGGTGGATTCTCACAAGGAAGGGCAGCAAACAGACCTCCATTATTCTGTGGTGATAACTTCATGCACTAGAAGACATTGATGAAGATGTTCATCATAGATCAAGACATGGAACTGTGTTCAATAGTTCATAATGGTCCTCATGAGTATTACACTACCATAGATGGATTTAGATGCATCGAGTATGAGAAAAATCTCTCAGTTACTGAACTTGAAAAGGTATCAAAAAATTACAAGTCTATGAATCTGTTATATTGTGCTCTTAATGCAGATAAGTTCAACAGAGTGTCAAATTGCAAAAGTGCCAAAGAAGTATGGGACAAACTGGTTGTGACATATGAAGGAACAAGTCAGGTTAAACAGACCAAGATTAACATACTTCTGAGGCAATATGAGCTGTTCAAGATGAACTCAGATGAGACCATCAAGGAGATGTTCAAAAGATTCACTGATGTAGTGAATAATCTGGAGTCATTTGAGAAAGAAGTTTTCAAATGAGGAAAAGGTCAGGAAAATTCTGAGGAGCTTTCCAAAAGCCAAGTGGGAGCCAAAGACAACAGCTATTGAGGAAGTTCAGGATTTAAGTCTTCTTCAGCTAGATGATCTACAAGGAAAGCTGCTCACTCATGAAATGTCTATGAAAGATGTAGAAGGTGGTCTGAGTGAAAACATAAAGAACTTAGCACTCAAAGCTAAAGACAATGAAAAATCTCAAAGCCTTGAGACTGAAGATGAGCATGATGATGAAGAGGCTTTAGCATTGATCTCCAAGGCCTTGGCCAAAATTCTCAAAAAGAAAAGAAACTGTGGTAACAGAGACTACAACAGAGAGAGATCAAGACCTTCAAGCAGCAAGGACTAAAAAGGTAAGTCTTCATCACATTCACATAAAACTAAAGTAATGAATTGTTTTAAATGTGGTGATGCAGATCATTTAGTAAGGGATTGTCAACAAAAGAAGAAGTACAGGAACTTTCAAAAGAAAGATAGTGAAACAGAAGGAAGAAAGGCATGTTGGAGTGATTCTGATTCATCAAGTGATTCAGACACAGAAGAAGACCAAGCAAATTTATGCCTCATGGCTAAACATGATGAAGAAAAGTCCTCAGACAGACATACTGAGGAAATGGTAAAAAATCTTCTTCCTAGTCCTTCTGATGTACTCCCTGAAATTCTCAAGAGTATGTTTTTAAATGAGGAACGTTATAGAAATGAGATTTCTTCTTTAAAGATTAAGATTCATGAGCAGGTAAAAGAAAACCTGGACCTAGTTTTTGCCAACAAAACTGTTGAAGTTTCGAAGACAAAAATTGAAAAGGACTTCAAGGCCTTGGACAGCAAGTTCAAAGCCTTGAAGCCACAGATAAAAGATATTGTTGATCAAAACACTCTCTCAACTAAAAGGTATGTTGATCTAAAGACTCATTCACAGAATTTAGAACAACAAATCTGTTCTTTGACTGAGAAACTTCAAGAGTCTAAAAAGGTACTAGCTAGTTTTACAGGCACAGAACATAATCTGGATCTCATTCTAGGAGGAAGTCTGAAATCAATGCATAAAAGTGGGATTGGCTATAATCCAAATTTTCCAAAGAAAAGCCAAACTACTTTTGTCAAATCTGGTAGCAGACATTCTCCAAAATGTCATTACTGTGGAAAAATTTGTCATATTAGATTAACTTGTCCCTTCATAAGATCAGAACCTCACATTATGAGGAACACTTATCCTTATCAGCTTAAGGGACAGGTTAGGCAGATTTGGGTTCCAAAAGGAATTAGACCACCAAACATGGCTGATTCTGAGTATGAATCAAAGTTCTGCACTTGGTTTAACAGCCTCTTAAGGCAATGATTTACTTTTGCAGGATGTCACCAAGGCCTTGAAAGATCAAAAATGGATATTAGACAGTGGCTGTTCCAGACATATGAGTGGAAAGAAATCTCTCTTTACTGAGCTCACAGAAAATTCTGGAGGAACAATTACACTTGGTGACAAAGAAAAATGCAATATTATTGGTTTAGGTACTATTGGTAATGGTTCTACCAACTCAATCTCAGATGTTTATCTTGTGGATGGACTTAAATATAATTTGCTTAATATTTCTCATTTATGTGATAAAGGTTATAAAGCTATATTTGACAAGGAGAAATGTGTGGTGCAAGATGAGAAATATGGAGATTGCATACCCACTGCTCCTAGATCATATAATTTAGATGCTATGAGTACTAACAGTGTTGAAGGTGACAAGTTGAAATGCCTCAAGGCCTTGAAGGAAGATTCAAAGCTTTGGCATAGAAAGCTTGGGCATATTAGCATACACACCTTGAATAAACTCATCTCAAAGGATTTGGTAAGAGGATTACCATTGACACGATCCAACCGCAAGTGTACGGGTGTCGCGTGTAGTAATATCTGGTAATCCAGGTTAGTCGAACCCAAGGGACTTGTCGTGAATTAACTAGGATGATTAAATTCGTGTGGGCAAGCAATTGGATTGTTTTACTAAACTAATAATTTAAATAACAAAATAATTATTAAAAGAGAGATTAATACGAGGGACAAGTATCAGGATTTTTCTAGGATCACTTGGTGAACACCGTTAACGAATTACATTTAAAAAAACAGATAATGTTTTAATTTGCCAAACGAGCAATAAGGCTAACCGAGTTACCAAGCTAGCTTTCTATGCCTAGGTCAAACTACAACCGAGTTACCAAGTTCTAATTATCCCTAAAACATATAATGACGATCATCTAATTCTACTCAACGTTCACAGTCGGTGGTTGATTTCTCTAACCTGTGACTACGTGCTTAATTCAATTATTCGGGAAATTCATTGCTTTCACTAACCAATTACCTACGATCTTCCTACTGCAACGTCTCACAATAGCAAGATAGATTAAGAGCATGAATTAAACATAGCAAACAAGAACATCATCAATTAAGTTTAAGCAAAACATGAATCAAATTCATAATCCGCCAAAACGGCTTCAAACCCTAGCTACCATAGATAAATACCATTAATAAACTCAGCTACAGCGATACATGATCAACACGATGAAGTTTATATTGATCATGATCAAAAACAATGAAAAAGATAGAGAAGAGAGATGAAATGATGGAATCCTCGCTCTCACGACGAACTCCAAGCTCCAAGCCTTCCTCCAACTTGTTATTCCTTGTCTCCAGCAGCCCTCTCTGCCTTTAGGTCCTAAAAATCGTCATGTGTAGGGCTGGGCACGATTTTTAATGTATTTTGGCCGAATTTGCAATTCAGCCCCTCTAGTTTGTACTTCTCGGACAGATTTCATAAGCTTATCTTGCGTGGGTCTTTTCTCCCTCATCCGGACTCCGTTTTGGGCCTATCTTATATATTTGGAAAGCCCTGGATGTCTACTTTTTAATGGCATAGGCCTTGTTCCAAAATTGTATACGTAACTCCAGATACAGCCCGAATACTGAAGACTGGTCCAGTGAACTTTTCCAGCTCTTCTTCGTTTTTGCGTCATCTTCGGCGGACCATATCTTTCTCGTACGACCTTTGATTGAGCTCCGCAACCTACCATTGGAAAGATAATTGAGTCTAATTTTATTTGGAATTGGTCTCACTATATCAGGTCTTGTATAACTCAAGATATCATCAAAATAGTGAAGGCTGGTCAATTCTGCTCCTCCAACTTTGCTTCTCTTGTTTCTTCTTGACTTCTGAAGCTCGTTTCTTCTCTCCACTTTCTCTCCTCATGCAATGTTCCTATAAATAAAAACACGAACACTATCGAGAAGATCAAATGTGACAAAATCAAGCAAATCATACGTAAGCTATTCAAGAAACGCCCGAATTGTACGTTTAAGCTCACAAACATCCAAAATATATTTCTCTTCTCAAATAAGCCCGAAATTCATCACTTTTCACCGAAACACACACAAATAAAAATGTGGAATGTACATAGGATAACTCTTATGAAGAGTTATCAACCATCACAAAAACTTTCAGATGATGAGGTCTGCAAGGCATGTGTACAAGGTAAACAAACAAGAAGCTCATTCAAGCCAAAGAACTTTGTAGGTACTTCTAGACCCTTAGAATTGTTGCATATGGACTTGTGTGGTCCTATGAGAGTTCAGACTCCAAAAGGTAAGAGGTATATGCTTATTATAGTAGATGATTATTCTAGGTTTACATGGGTGATGTTTATTAGAGACAAAACTGAAGCTTTATTTGAATTTTCTAGACTGTGCAAAGAGCTTCAAACTATAAAAAATTTGCATGTTATTCTATTTATTTTGATATAATGCATTATTGTAATGCATTTTTGTATAATGGATCATATATCCTTGATCATGGTTATTTCTTCTATAACACTAATACCAAGAGGTTTGCATATAATGATATGAACTTCACTTATCTTTTGCATTGTTGTTTAGGCCACAAAAATGAGAAATACACGTCTATGCTCCATATGGATGAATTTCTGGACTCATTTGATTTTAAATCATATGATACATGTAAGACTTGTTTAATGGGAAAGATATGATCTTTGGAAATCATACATATTGATGTATGTATGACGCTAAGCACAAATGCTAAATTTTTTTCAGTACTTCATCATATTTACTGATGGCATCAGTGAAATGTGGATTTGTGTATCTTATGAAGAAACAAATAAGAATTCTTCGAATTGTTCAAGAAATTCAAGAATGAAGTAGAGAACTATTTTGTCAAAAGTATCAAAGCTTCACGATATGATCGTAGAGGTGTGAGTATTTAAGCCAATAGTTTGAGCATCTAAGGGAGTTATCCCAGCCCACTCTACCTAGAACACCATTTATGGAGTGGCGTGTCTAAAGGGAGAAATCAGACTTTGTTGGACACGTTTTGGTCCATTATGTGTCATACAGAGCTTCCAGTTTACTTTTAGGGGCCATGTTCTAATTACAGCAAATTTTACCGGTAACCTTGTTCCATCCAAATCAATTATGAAAAACATTATATGAGATATGGACTAGGAAGTGTCCTAGTATGTCATTCATAAAGATTTTGGGTTATGAAGTTTATGTAAATAGTTTACCGATAAACTTGAACCCAAGTCGGATAAATGTACTATGTGGAATATCCTGAGGGAAAAAAAGGATAATATCCCTACAATCCAATCGAGAACAAATTGTTTGTTGCTCAAACCGCTGTGTTTATTGTCTCAAAAAGAAACAGTGGGAGGATAGTAGAACTTGAATGAGTTTAAGAACCACAACAGAACATTGATCCTTCTGATGGAACATGATTAGTATCACAAGGTGTTATGGAGCAACCTACTTAAGTAACATAAGGATTTCGTAGGTCAGGTGGGATATGTCAAGGAGCTAGAGAAATATAGATTTCTCATAACCCGGTGATATATTTATCATAGAGATGAGCCTACAGCCTATGAAGAGGCCACGAGTGGTAAATACTCTCAAAAATGGCTTGTAGCCATGAGATACGATATTAAATCCATGTATTCTAACAAAGTATAGACTTTGGTGGAACCACCTGAAAGGGTAGACCCATATTGTGCAAGTGGGTTATGAGGAAACCAATATGGATTGTAATATGATTACTTTTAAAGGACAATTGGTTGGAAAAAGGTTTCCTATGAGTTCATAGTATAGACTATAACGAAATCTTTTTGTCACGACCCACTTTCTAGTATCCCGATTAATTAAGTCGAGACCGAGGGTCGAGACCGGCCACCAAGGCCTCGAACAAAACTCATGTGGTTTGAACCGTGTAGGAATCTTGATGAAAACTTAAATTAAGAAAGTCAAGTGCGGAAGCGAGTTAGAATTCTCGGGGTCAACATGAAAACTTTAAAAATCCAAAGTAGTTCTTGCAAAATTTGTTGATGGCGAGTTATATACAAATAACAAAAGTTTGGGAAATTATGAAAACTAACTTTTTGTGCAGAAATGTTTAAAGTCTTGAAGGTGTCATTTTATAAATTTAGCGGTTCAACCACATTGAGCGGATCAGAGACTACTAAACTAAACGCCAACAAAATTGTTTACCTCAAAATAATCCAAAAGCGTCAATAACTCCAAAAGTCAAACTTCGATTAACACATGAACCATAAGTCTTACAAATGTTTCCACCAAAATATTACATGCCATACATGGATACTAGAGTCGTAGTGGCTAAAGGCGAACTAAAACATTGATAGTGGCTAAGTTCACCAATGGCCCTGCCTCGAAATCTCTAACTTCCCGTCTGCGCTGTGTCGCCTGAAAAATATTTAGTTCGAAAAATGAGCCACAAAGCTCAGTGAGGGTTTTTCTCCCCTTTAGTTTCAAAATAACTTGTTTATCAAAAATATACTGATAACTAACAAAATCTGCTTGTCAAATAAAGCCAAACTAAGCTCATATTATGAACAGTGCCAAATAGTCACATACTAACAAAGCAAATTCCCAAAATTCTCATACCACTTAGCAAAGTTTCAGATTCCGTTAATGCCCTTGGTAACCATCGTATCAAACAGAATTTTGACATGTCCAAATACGCCATCTTTGTGGCACATCGCATATTATATCCCTGCGACCGGGCCGAAACCATCTATTATATCCCGATGGCCGGGCCTAAACCATCTATTATATCCCGATGGCGGGGCCGAAAATACTCAAGTGTCCCAAGGCATAACTTCGTCTCAAAGTGTCTAAGTAGTATATTTGGCACATGTTTTTTTTCCAAAGTTGCAAAACCGTACAATCTACTAAAAGAATAATTTTCCATTAAAGGGGAGCACAAAACGTTAAGTTTTAATCGTCTTCAAAGATTATTCAAAAGTCGAAGAATCAAAATTTCATCGTTAGAAACATGAGTCGTATGTACTTAAAATGTAACATTTCAACAAAATAATACATATGATAAAATATAACTTGTTGCGAAAATAATAATTTTACTCACGGTGCCGCGGCGTTCATACACGCGGAGAGACATCCCCAAACAATCCCAAGACCTCACTAGTATACCTCAAACGGGGCTCCAAGAGACTCCAAAAAGAAAGTAATCGAAGCAACGCCTTAGAATGTACTCCCTCTTCTTTCTTGTGTGCTCTCAAACACTCTCAAACTCTCATTCTTCTTCCTAACTCTCTTTCTCTCTTTTGATGAGTAGCCAAAACTACAAGTTTTTTGGGTTGGAGGATTTCACAACACACCTCCTATTTATACTAATTTAGTTGAGTAATTTTCAAGAAGATGTCACATCACCTTCAATTTAAAAATTATGGGTTTGGCCTCCAAGGATCTTAGAGTATGCTAGGCTATATTGACAAGACAAGTCATTTGACAATGACAACTCATATTGACAACACATCTTTCACAAGACACAATATTTTTATTTTGATGTGACAACACATCTTTCACAAGACACAATTTCTTTACTTTTCTCTTGATGTGACAATACATCTTTCACAAGACACAATATTTTTCTTTTGATGTGACAACACATCTTTCACAAGACATAATTTCTTTACTTTCCTTTTGATGTGACAACACATCTTTTACAAAACACAATATTTTTCTTTTGATGTGACAACACATCTTTCACAAGACACAATTTCTTTACTTTCTTTTTGATGTGACAACACATCTTTTACAAAACACAATATATTTACTTTTCTTTTGATGTGACAACACATTTTTGACAATGAAAACTCATCTTTAACAAAACAACTCATTTTACTTTGTGTGCAAGTGTTAACTTCTTACATCCTCAATGTCCAAACCATATATTGTGTAGTCACATCATAAATATTAAATATTAAGCTAATTATTTTAAAAATAATTGTTCTTAGCCTCCAAAGAATTGAACAAGATTAGACAACACAAGATAATACATATTTTTTTATACATGATAATACTTTGGGACTAGACAATATATTTTATTACATTTATTTTTCCTATAATAATTTTTAAATGCTAGATATTTTGATGTTTATCTAAATTCTACACATGTACCTAGTAAAACTTATATTTTCAAATATACCCCAATGTCATGTTATACTAGTATGTCATAAATATAAATTCACCCCAACTTTATGAAATCTCTAGAAATGCTCCAACTTATCTTATTCATAAATACTAACAAACAAATTACTTATTAATAATTCACATATCTCAAATAAATTAATCATGTGGAAAACTAACATAATCATATTACGATAGAAAATATTGGATTAACAAATGCGGAGCATCACATTCTCCCCTACTTATAGAAGTTTGGTCCCCAAACTTAAATTCTCACATTCTCGAACTCGACATAAGAGACATTCATTTATATCAATGACATCAAGAAATAAACATTTTTTAGCACTGAAATGACGGACATAAGAGTACCACAATTCTACAAATCATAACTTGAAAAACGTCAAAATCCCTATTGCTTCCTAATTATCTTGGATCATTCACACAACTTTCATCCTTTGAGATTCCACAAATGTCAAACTTGAAATAACTTTCCACTTCGTCGCCACCTCTAAGTAAGACTTAATTCAACAATTTCTCTATGCAAGCTTGTTGATCACCAAACATTAATGTTAACAATCATGGCGCCAAAACAATAATCCATTGTCAACATTTTTTTGTTGTAAGTATACTCGTAGCCTTAAACTCTTAACCTCTCCAAAACTATTTATTTTCCTCGTGACAGAAGCACTAAACATCACACGTCATAATAACATTATAGTACCATACCATAACAATAAACCCCAAAGTTATTAATCATAAACTCAAAAAGTTCAAACTATTGTTCTCCAACCATCCAATCCCACGAGTTTTATGATTTTAAAGTTCATTCACCCTGAATGGACTCTATAGTTACTCCATAAGAAAAATACGATGCCAACTTCACGCCTCATTTGATTTTTTTTTTTTTTTTTAGAGAATTTCATAAAATTAAATATCACCTACAAGCATCAATCACATTGACCAACCACCATTATTAGTTGTCCACAACTTGTAGCACTCATTTTGCCTTAACAAGAAATATTTCAACCGTATATATTCTAAGATTCTCACTGTTGCATTAATCGCATGGTAATATTGCAACATTTGAATAACCTTTTGACACTCGTATCATGATTCGAAGTCCTCAAAAAGTGTAAGAGAAATATATGGTGTAGTCACACTCCTTGACTTGTCTTCTAATGACCTCGAGTTAATTAGTCACTATCACATTAAAAAAATATATACACCACGCATTGCCCCAACCAATATGCCACAATTTTCATACACATCATAACTCCCAAGTATCTAAAAACAAAACATGTATACGTGTTCCTATAAGATAGACATAAATTGTATTTTTTCACAAACTGTAACTTTTCGCCTGAAATATCATAAATCCCCATATCTATTGGATAGGTCTTTCCAAACAAACTAATTGTTCGCTTCGTTGTAGACAACCGAATATTAGTATGTATACTATACAAAAACTATTTGTTAATAAACCAATGTCATTAATTATATTCCATAAGTTCAATATTATTTTACTTCCATGGTTGACATAAACATCAAGGTCACATTTCCATAATGACACTCATTTATTTATTTTGAGTAAATTAATGAAAATCCAATATATAAACCTTATATCGCAGAGTAGTTAATAACTTTACAGTCAACCCCCTTTTTTATCTATTGTTGAAGGGTCAACATGATCAACCCTTTCTAACCATTATCAAATAATAACATTCAAAGTAATTTACTTCCAAATTTATTTCACCTCTAATAGAACTCGAACCTTTCGCTACTCATATGCTACCCATTTTTTCGAAAATGATAGTCCAAATAAAGATATATTTTTTTTTTTCAACATGACAAGTATCAGAATCACTTGTAGCGACATATCCACCATAACCTCAACTGTTGTGACTAATTTGTTCGTAAAACGAACTAAAATTTGACTTATTAACTTTACTTAACATGAAAAACAAAACTCCAAATTCAACCAACAAATAAAATTTCTCAAAAAGAGTAGGAGCTCCTTACCAAAATCAATCAATGATCTTTTCGAATAAATCAAAGTCATATTTTTAAGCCATGATAAACCGTTTCTCTCCTATTTGATAACACAATAGTTATTTGAAACATAATTATTATCAATGTTAGAATATCTTTATAACTTCCTTCATCAAGAGTACTCGTCTTTATTTTCAAAGTATCTCTGTCAAGCCCAAAATTTCAGTAGGTAGCCTCATATACACGAACACCATAATTATTTCTGTAGTAAATCAAATCTAAATATCTCTTCGAAACGTGTCACCCATATATCACACTCAATGACTTCTTCGCGTGTTCAATCTTCCATGTTTTTTGTTCAAGCTAGAAATGACACTTAGAGCTCAAAAAAAAAAAATATTTAACATCAAAATGGTAGTTAAAAACCACGCCACATATTTTGACACCAATAACTAAGTCAGTCACACCATCATTATTTCATCGAAAACATTTATATATTATTTTATTTGTTGAGAGAACTCGAGACTTTCACCATCTTAATACCCATAGATCTCATAGGAATTGCCACATTTTTTTTTTACAAATTTTTCTCATATACCAACTCCTGAAAAAAATGAACCTAATCGACATATTCATTTCACATTTTCACCAAAGGACGAATAAATACTTCATTGATCAATTGACCTAAACATACAACAACGTCTCCAATTTTCATCACAAATTCACTTTCACCAAAAAGATATAACTTTCTTACCATATACGTTAATTATACATGTGATAGGTTGTTGTCCCACTACTTATTTTTGTAAACAATAAAAACTCGTATGCAATAACACTATCACTATTTGAAAGAATCTTTCATTTATCATTTTTTTTTTTTCAAATCTAAGAGTCCTCATCTTCTCTTTTCGAATTATATCTTTCCAAAAGACTACTCCTACTAGTTACTCAAGTATATTGAAGATGAACAATTTTCCATAACTAACATTATTCATTTGATATGTCACAGAAATTTAACTACAAATATGAAGATTATATGATTTTGTTGTTGTGTTGTACTTGATAGTCCAGAAATGTTAGTTCTCGTCATATTTAAGGACTACTAAATAGTTACCAAACGTCACATACCTCAAACTCAAAAGTATACATGTCATGTAACACTTTCATTCCTCATGACTGGATATTATTCTCTTAGACACATGATTCATGATATTTACTTCAGCTCATAGTCACTATAATCTTTTTCAATGCAAGACCCACATTTTATGCGAACTTACGAAAGATAGATTTTTTTTTGTTTAATAATTGTAAACCGTCTTATTATATAGTTAATAAGTTACTAGTTATAAATAGCTACAAAAATGTTACATAAGCAAACAAGTTCTAGAGTCCTAAGTTAAGCACCTCAAAATAAATCGTCCAACATACGAGGGTGATTCAAAGAATTCCAAGTTAAACCTCAACGACTCTAAACTTTCAGACATGAGGCTCTAACTTAAACGAAAATTCTTCTAAAAATCCCCAAACCTTGAAATCAGTTTGACATGTAAACCCACCTTAACTCAAAAGTATGTGCCACCTAAAATTTCCACTCTCCATGACCAAAATATTAGTCATTTATGCCACACAACTCCGTCCTCTCCTCATATGACAACCAATCTCCAATTTTTCTAAAAATGTCAACCATTTCTTTACGACTCCCTCCTAAAGTAGAAGTGCACACAAAAAACCTCAATGATCTCCAATTACTTATCAACTTCTATGCACTGTTCCCCAACCCGAACAACCAGGCTCTGATACCATGTTGTCACGACCCACTTTCTCGTACCCCGATTAATTAAGTCGAGACCGAGGGTCGAGACCGGCCACCAAGGACTCGAACAAAACTCATGTGGTTTGAACCGTGTAGGAATCTTGATGAAAACTTAAATTAAGAAAGTCAAGTGCGGAAGCGAGTTAGAATTCTCGGGGTCAACATGAAAACTTTAAAAATCCAAAGTAGTTCTTGCAAAATTTGTTGATGGCGAGTTATATACAAATAACAAAAGTTTGGGAAATTATGAAAACTAACTTTTTGTGCAGAAATGTTTAAAGTATTGAAGGTGTCATTTTATAAATTTAGCGGTTCAACCACATTGAGCGGATCAGAGACTACTAAACTAAACGCCAACAAAATTGTTTACCTCAAAATAATCCAAAAGCGTCAATAACTCCAAAAGTCAAACTTCGATTAACACATGAACCATAAGTCTTACAAATGTTTCCACCAAAATATTACATGCCATACATGGATACTAGAGTCGTAGTGGCTAAAGGCGAACTAAAACATTGATAGTGGCTAAGTTCACCAATGGCCCTGCCTCGAAATCTCTAACTTCCCGTCTGCGCTGTGTCGCCTGAAAAATATTTAGTTCGAAAAATGAGCCACAAAGCTCAGTGAGGGTTTTTCTCCCCTTTAGTTTCAAAATAACTTGTTTATCAAAAATATACTGATAACTAACAAAATCTGCTTGTCAAATAAAGCCAAACTAAGCTCATATTATGAACAGTGCCAAATAGTCACATACTAACAAAGCAAATTCCCAAAATTCTCATACCACTTAGCAAAGTTTCAGATTCCGTTAATGCCCTTGGTAACCATCGTATCAAACAGAATTTTGACATGTCCAAATACGCCATCTTTGTGGCACATCGCATATTATATCCCTGCGACCGGGCCGAAACCATCTATTATATCCCGATGGCCGGGCCTAAACCATCTATTATATCCCGATGGCGGGGCCGAAAATACTCAAGTGTCCCAAGGCATAACTTCGTCTCAAAGTGTCTAAGTAGTATATTTGGCACATGTTTTTTTTCCAAAGTTGCAAAACCGTACAATCTACTAAAAGAATAATTTTCCATTAAAGGGGAGCACAAAACGTTAAGTTTTAATCGTCTTCAAAGATTATTCAAAAGTCGAAGAATCAAAATTTCATCGTTAGAAACATGAGTCGTATGTACTTAAAATGTAACATTTCAACAAAATAATACATATGATAAAATATAACTTGTTGCGAAAATAATAATTTTACTCACGGTGCCGCGGCGTTCATACACGCGGAGAGACATCCCCAAACAATCCCAAGACCTCACTAGTATACCTCAAACGGGGCTCCAAGAGACTCCAAAAAGAAAGTAATCGAAGCAACGCCTTAGAATGTACTCCCTCTTCTTTCTTGTGTGCTCTCAAACACTCTCAAACTCTCATTCTTCTTCCTAACTCTCTTTCTCTCTTTTGATGAGTAGCCAAAACTACAAGTTTTTTGGGTTGGAGGATTTCACAACACACCTCCTATTTATACTAATTTAGTTGAGTAATTTTCAAGAAGATGTCACATCACCTTCAATTTAAAAATTATGGGTTTGGCCTCCAAGGATCTTAGAGTATGCTAGGCTATATTGACAAGACAAGTCATTTGACAATGACAACTCATATTGACAACACATCTTTCACAAGACACAATATTTTTATTTTGATGTGACAACACATCTTTCACAAGACACAATTTCTTTACTTTTCTCTTGATGTGACAATACATCTTTCACAAGACACAATATTTTTCTTTTGATGTGACAACACATCTTTCACAAGACACAATTTCTTTACTTTCCTTTTGATGTGACAACACATCTTTTACAAAACACAATATTTTTCTTTTGATGTGACAACACATCTTTCACAAGACACAATTTCTTTACTTTCCTTTTGATGTGACAACACATCTTTTACAAAACACAATATATTTACTTTTCTTTTGATGTGACAACACATTTTTGACAATGAAAACTCATCTTTAACAAAACAACTCATTTTACTTTGTGTGCAAGTGTTAACTTCTTACATCCTCAATGTCCAAACCATATATTGTGTAGTCACATCATAAATATTAAATATTAAGCTAATTATTTTAAAAATAGTTGTTCTTAGCCTCCAAAGAATTGAACAAGATTAGACAACACAAGATAATACATATTTTTTTATACATGATAATACTTTGGGACTAGACAATATATTTTATTACATTTATTTTTCCTATAATAATTTTTAAATGCTAGATATTTTGATGTTTATCTAAATTCTACACATGTACCTAGTAAAACTTATATTTTCAAATATACCCCAATGTCATGTTATACTAGTATGTCATAAATATAAATTCACCCAAACTTTATGAAATCTCTAGAAATGCTCCAACTTATCTTATTCATAAATACTAACAAACAAATTACTTATTAATAATTCACATATCTCAAATAAATTAATCATGTGGAAAACTAACATAATCATATTACGATAGAAAATATTGGATTAACAAATGCGGAGCATCACACTTTTCCCCAATTGTGATGCTTATATCCATTAGCATCTTGCTTGCAGCAATCTATCTATAGATTGAGTCAAGTTTCTTGGATTTGGATTCTTCGAATTGATGATGCAATCAAAGGAGTTTGGTTCCATCAAAATTAAAGATGAATCTTATGTTTACAAGAAGGTTAGTGGGAGAACAGTTATATTTCTGGTCTTGTATGTAGAGACATACTAATCATTGGGAATAATGACTCTACTAGGCCATGTTATGTAGATTGACTAGGGAATTAATCTTCAATGATAGACTTAGGCGAAGTAACCTATGAAGATCTGTGGAGATAGATCAAGATGGTTGGGCGGCTTAGGTCATAGTGCATATATTGACAAAGGTGTTGAAATGGTTCAACATTTATCGAATATGGATTCTACCAAATGTCACATGGAATTAGTCTTTGGAAGACTAACTGTCTGTCCAATTATATTGACAAAGGGACCGTATGAATCAGATTCACGAGATGCGTCATGTTATGTACTAGGCCAGATGTGTCATATGGTATGACACAAAGATACCAGTCAAATCCGGACACTAGATAAGGGGTTACAGTGATGGGAACTTCTAATCCAACAAAGAAGATTTTAGATTATAATCAAGTTGTATGTTTTGCACTAGTGGGAGGGACTGTGAGCTGGAAAGATTCAAAACAAGATTCAGTTGTCGTTTTATCACAGAGGGCTGAGTATATTAATGCATAAGATGCACTTATTCATAATATTCAATCTCAATCAAATTTTTGACGGAGTAGATGTGAATATTTGCAAGGTACCATCAAATGTCTCTCTTACATTGCATACTGAAGGCATGAGGGCCACGCCAGATCAATAACCATATTGTGCAAGAGATTGACTCTAGTGCAAGTGGGAGGCTGTTGGAAATATGCCCTAGAGGCAATATATTTCTTGTGACATGTGTCAATTTAATATTCATTATGTTATCAATAAGGAGATATGTTAACATGAATGAATTTCTTAAAATATAAATGGTGTATTCTTAAATATCCCTAGTCGATTATTGATTAACATGACAATCAACTATAGACTGGTATGGGGTTGGATTGATATGGAGATATCACGATCAAATACATGGGTATGCATTAGTGGCAATTTCATACTGGATCGACCCATAAAGAGAAGGCTACATACAAGTTATGTAAAGTCACAAGTGCTTCTTGTAGTGAAAACGGTATTGTCTTCCTTAGACTTGAAGTCACTAGATCCTCTAGTTGTGGAATATTGTGTTTTGATAGCGTCGAACGCTAAACCGTAAATGGGTAGAAATAAAGGCATCTATCGGATACAATAGGAGGAAAGCTTAGAGATGGTAGTGATGTAGATAGAATTTGTCCCGCTCACATAAAGGGAGCAAATATCCACGGACACTCGAGGGATGGTTCTTATAGAATGTCTGGCCAGACTCAGATAAATAATATAGGATATTGATGTTATCTGCATGGATAAGACTATTCCCAGGATCGAGAAACTATGGATTGGATATACGTGTGTGACTTGTATGTCTTGTGTTCAATCCGGATATAAAGACAAAAGGATAAGACAATACTTGCACAAGGTTTGTCGGATGACTATTTCTATTAGTTGGGTAGCATGGATGTCATGCTAGAGGACGCTCCATGTTAGTATTTGTTACTACCAACTAAGTAGAAACCTATGGGGTAACACTCCATATGTATTATACCGGACTTGGGAAGTAATAAACATGATTAATTAATTACAAATATCAATACGCAACTACTTTCAAACTTAGTAGGACTAATTTGCAAGTTGGAATAATCCGTTTATGGGCAGGATTAGGATAAGGGCTTTTATGCAGTCAATAAGATGTTGTTGGAAAATATAAATGACACTCCTAGCTTCCTTACCACACTAATTCCCGTAACACATTGAGTGGGAGAGAAAATCAAGGAGAGAAATAAAATCCCAAAGGAGGGTCGAACCCTCCTTGGGACCACCCCTACCTCGTCGGCCACAAGAGGTGCCGCCCACCTCATGGCTACGTTTTGCGTGATCGTGATCTTCTTCATCTTTCTCCTACAATCCTAGCTAGCACAAAGTCTTGATGGATATTGTCCCAATCCTAGTAGTATACTATCCATAGAGACGTGAATACTATTTCACGTGTGAAGTCATCATAGGAGAACCGAAAGGTATGTAGATACTAGAATCCTTTACTATCGTTATGTAGTCTCTTACAGTGATCCTTGGAGGGTCTTGAGCAGGATAAAAATTTGTTATTCCGCTGCGTAACCTGCATCGAAACCCTAAACCATTGTTGTGTCTGCCACCTCTACCAAAATTGTTATCATTTCCACCAGAATTGTTATAATTTCCACCACGATTGTTGTAACCACCGCGGTTACCATTGGGTCCACCACCACTTCCTCTTTCTCAATGTGAGGAGAGATTATTGGACTGACTAATAGTCAAATAATTAAAGGCAGTAACTTTACTTTCAGAATTTTGAGATTCAACCATCTGTTCTTCTGATTTTGACAGGGCGTGCAAATTTTCAAGAGTCAAAGGTGTGGACTGAATACAAATGGTAGTACGGAAACAGTTGTATTCAGCCAAAAATCCATTTAAAGCATTCAAAAGCATATCTTCTTCATCTACTATTACTTTTTCCACATTAAGTTTGTCCCGAATTTCTTCAATTTTAGCATATAAGCATCAATCGAATCAGACTTTTTCATTATCATTTGAAGTTCATGTTTCAATTTAAGAACATTAGCATGGGTGAGAGAGCGTACCTTCGTTCAAGAACAAGCCAAATAGATTGAGCACAGATTTGACCAATTACCAGTGATAGTGCCTCTTGGCTCATGGTAGCATTTATCAGCGTGACCAGAGCCTGGTCTTGAGCAATCCAAATTCCATATGTCGGATTTACATTGGTGGTTGGAGATCCATCTTCTTTGGTCAGGTACATAGCAAGACATGGGTTTGAACCATCGAGAAACCCCATTAGTGACTAGGTGCGAAGCAAGGAGGAGATTTGATATTTCCGAATCAGATAATTCGATCCATCGAGTTTTATCGAGACTAGATTATGAATGTTTGACAGATGCGAGAAGGGATTTAGAGTGATGGTTTTGTAGTGTCGGCGGTGTAAGCCAGAGTACCGGCGGAGGTGGTCGAGTGAGTCACAGACATGGCTCTGATACCATGTCAAGAACCCAAATAGGTTTTGTATATATTAAGCCTTTGATGGCAGTGAGTACAGAGATATCATTGAGGGAGACGAAGAGAGATCATCGAGAGAGACAAGAGATACATATCTAAATGTGATGATATTTAGAAAAAGATGCATAGCCTCTGTATATACCCTGGTAGTTTTAATGTATACCATTCATTGGGTCAAAGCTGATCTAATGGCGGAGAGTAATCACCCGTTACAAATTGTGCTTTGGTCCTTCCGGTTGTCTTGGTCTTGCAGTTTAGTCCTTGCATTGAGGGCTGGTTATCACTTGACTCCTTGGGCTCTCCATTATTCATCTAATATCTAACCCCTCAAAATAAATGGGAAGGGGAAGGGATGGGGATGGGGAAGGGTTGAGAGAGAGGGGTGAGAAGAGGAGACTTCCCAAAGATCAACCCCTCTATGAAAGGCTAATTAATCGATGCTTTGGGTAATTTAATTACATGTAGTAATATTTTATAAGCACAAATTCTGAATTTAATTATGATTACACATTGTTTAATTGTACTTTAAATTATTCATTATGAAAAAATAAATTATATATTGGGTAGAGGAAAAATGAATTTAAGGAAAGAATGTCGTTTTCTATTTTATGTCAATTTAGAACTTCTTCTTTTGGTGATAATTCATAATTATAATTATTAAATAATTAATCCAAAAAGTTAAGAAATATGTTAAACTTATTGAATTATAACTAAAAAAGACATAGACAAAGACAAATAGAGAATAATATCATTATAAATAATACAGAATGTAGTAATCAGATAAACAATAAACAAAGACACTTAGGCTAGTTTGGGAATGATGTGGCGGTGCTAGAAAGCTGCTGTGTGAAAACACTATGGAAAAGCTGTTGTGAATTCTTAATAAAATGTTGCTTGGTAAATATTACGTAAAAGCTGATGTGAAATATTGATATAGTAATTTTGTGTTTGGTAAAATCTGTGAAGTTGTTGTGAGAGGGTAAAATGACAAAATATATGACGTGTCATTTTTGAAAAAATAACTATTAATATTTTAAAAAATTATAAGGTTAAAATCGGTTTTGGATAAATTAATCAAAACCACTTTCTGGAAAAGCATCTCCCCCCTTGCTTCCTGAAAACTATTCTGGGACAGCAGAAGCTGTCCGGAAAAACAGAAATTTATTTTTACCAAACACACTAAAACTGCTTCTGCTGTCGGAAAGCAGTTGTGCTGGCAGCAGAAGCATTCCCAAACTCACCCTTATTGTTCATAGTAATTTTTAGCTCTCTTTGATGTAAGGACATAATCGTACTTGTAATCATTGTTTTGACCAATTTATTTATTATTATTTTGTTATTATATTATCGTGGCTTTTTATTATTTTGTTCTTATCACCATTTGTGTGGGTTATATGTATACATATATACCATATTCTCTCTCTATATATATAAAAATTCAATATTATCACCAATTTATTTTTCATTAGTATCAATAAACTTGTTTTTATTCATTAAACAAATTTCGAATATAGTTTTAATTTGGTAAGAGGGGATGAGTTATAGGCGATGAGTAGTTTGGGGAAGGGGAAATGGAAAATGGTGGGCCCATGAGGAGGGGGGAGGAGGGTGATGGTTTGGAGATACCCTAGCCTCATTTGGGTAAGGTATAAAAATCATGGGGATAAGAGAATATACTGAGATATGAGGTAAAGTATGATTGTACTTTCATAGGGTATGATAAGTGATTTTGATTATGAGTGTCTGGTTAAAGTGGGATGTGAGACCGTATAAGATGCAGGCATATGCAACATCATGTTTGGTAGATGCAGGCATAAACGAACACATTGCTCTGCATGTATAAACCATGATATTTCGAATTATTTTTTCTTTCATGGTAGAATCTAAACAAAAAAAATCAATTGTCACTGAGATCATCAAACTCTTATAGACTGATTTCTAAAACTTGCTAGCATATGTGTCTATTAATTTTCTTTTTAAAGTGAGTTCCCCGCATGTTTTCAATTTATTCAGAATCTGTAATTTATTTAGCTTTTGGTATTATTGATATTTTAGTTTTAAGATATCAAATGTGGGTGTGACATAAATTAGACGAACCCGTTTATATGTACTTTGTACGCTGTAGATAGTGCTTTCTGAGCAGACAGATCTTGGCCACGTGGCAATCATCCAGCACACCATATTGTGCTCCACACACACTGGATCACCATCCGTGCTGATCCACGTGGGGGCTGCGAGACAGGGCCCTCGCATACCACTGCACGGGACTTGTAGGGACTTAGTGGTTTGGAGGCTAGAGTAAGTCCTGTCGCGTGCGAGCCAAGCCCGCGCACGACCTTTAGTAACTGCTTTTGAGAGATTTATGGCACGAGCTCCATAAACCCGGTCAACCCGGTCAAACCCGGTCAACCCCATAACGGTTCCGGTATTCGCACATAACGTGCTGTAACGGTCCCTATATACGCGGACGAACGTGCCGTTGTGGTTAAGCTAATTAAGCCGCCATTGATGGGCGCATTAACCACACTACAACGGTCACATTCTCCGTTATATATAGGACTCTAACCCTTCCATACAAGGGGACACACCAGACATACGCGGAAGCTCTGTCAAACCCCTGTCTCTCTCTCAGACATTACTACTGCCTTACTCTCTCCCTACACAAAGCCCAACTCTTCTTGTGCCATTTCCAATCCCCTGCCTTCGGTGTACACAGAGTTCTCCCTTCCAGATTCTCTTGTGCACATTTTGGTGAACCCGACGTGAACTTACCATTGCAAGCAACCATGTCTCAGGAGGATGATGTCAGTAACAGATCGCCTTCCACGGAGGCCGCCTCAGGAGAGGAGATTCGCCGTACTCCTACAGCTACCGGTGAAGCTCCGACGCTAGAAGCCTTGGACGCCACCATCCAGAGTCAGGCGAAGGCTCTCAAAGCTCAATCTGCGCAGCTAGAACGGATCATGGCTGTCTTGGGGACTCTCGCTCCAAACCCCGCACCAGCCACCGCCGTCTCTCAGGGAGGAGGAGTCTCCACCACTCGAGGATTGGGAGTGTCAACCACACCACCCAACCCCAACCTGCGAAATCCACTGGCGACTACGCAGTTACCCTCAATTCAGGGGTCAACAGCTCAAATGTTGCCTCTCGCTGCTCATACTCCTCAGCCTCTGGCTTTGGTACCTAATCCGGCCTCACAGTATCCCTTGCCTCCTCCAACGGCAATCTGGGGTAACGTGCATTCACAATATGTCCCTAGTCCTCCTGCGACATATGTGTCGCCTCCACCTACGGCAACCCCTCCTGCTGCTACCGAGGGAAGCACTCCGGAGTGTATGACGTCGCTGCAACGATGCATAGACACTATTCTGGCTCACCAATCGTTCGCGGATACCATCATCCCGAAGCTTGACATTGATCCGCCTATCCCACGAGAGATCTATCTCATGCCTAACCCTGATGGGTACAAGGCTCCTAAATGGGACAAGTTCGAAGATGTCAATGGGAACGCCCATGAGAACGTCATGCGTTTCATTGATGTGATGGGGCCGTATGGGGCTGATCCTAAGCTGCTGATGCGCGAGTTCCCGAAATCCCTGGGGAACGTGGCTTACAAGTGGTACTGGACATTGGAAGCCGGGTCCGTGAAAACTTGGGACGACATGGTCCAGAAGTTTTACACCAAGTTCTTCCAGATGGAAGAAAAGGTGACGATGATTCATCTCTCGCGGATGTATCAGAAGCGCGAGGAAGACGGAATAACCTTCATCAAGAAGTTCAGGGCCAAGTCCTTGGAATGCAAAGATGTGATACTCGAAAGCAGACTCGTAGAGATATGCATGCAGTGCATGCGAGACGAGTACAAAGGTATGCTTATCAACTTGCAAACGCCTACATTTTCAAAGCTAATCGAATGCACGAAGAATATCGAGCCTATAGTGGAGAGGCAGAAAAAGAGGAACGCCCCTGAGCGATCCTCGGGCGGTACTACTTTCAAAATCGGGAGTTTCAGCTACAAGAGGGGACGCGAGGCTGAAGTAAATACGGTCTCACCCCAAAAGCAGCCGAAGATAGTGAACTTTGATGCACCACCTCTGCCATGTTCGGTGGAAGAAGCAAGCGACCTTTGCAGACAATGGCGTAAGGACGGTGTCCTACCGCCGCTCGAAAAGGCACCCTCCAGGGAGATGGTGAGGGACCCGAAGTGGTGCGAATATCACGTAAAGGGTATGCATCCCACGGCGGACTGTAAGAAGCTCAGAATCGTGTTTAGCCAAAAGATGAAGAGTGGCAAACTGATCGTCAGTGATCAAAGGCAGGATGTGCGCAATAATCCACTCCCTGCCCATGCGGAGCAAGAACCGAAAGGCAAAGAGGTCGCTATGATCTCAATTGTGGATCTTGAAGAGGTCACAGAGGATGGCCTACCCATCATTTCCGAGATCCATGATGATGAGGACTACAGCATAGACACGGAGGATGAACGTGCCGACCGGATGAAGGGGTCGCACGGGTTCAGCAGGTTCTTCGACGAGATGAATTTCTCAGAAAAATGCCGGACGGAGATGACAAAGGCGATCTTGAGGATAGCAGAAGACTACGAGGAGGATCTCGTAGTCTCCAATGGGAAAGTCGTTAGGGCGTCTCGCTCTACAGAAAAGGTCAAAACCTTTTCCGCAAGGAACAAGAGGACAGATGCGAGCCACCAGAGGCCTCTGTACGTGACGGCTATCATCAATGGCGTTGATTTCAAAAGAGCGTTCGTTGATGGAGGAGCAGCTGTTAACGTTGTTTCGCTCCATACATTGAAGCTAGCGGGAATTACATAGTACAAGATTGTCAAGCGTCCATCCCCGCTGATGGGATTCGGAAGCGACTCCAGAATGACGATAGGATGGATCCGCCTGGGTATCCAGATCGGCAAAATCAAGTTCTCAGCAAAATTTTATGTCATAGATGCGAACACTACGTATCACATGATCATAGGTCGAGCCTGGATTCATCGCTTTGATGATGTCCCTTCAACAGCTCACCAAGTGATGAAAGCCATTTGGAATGACAGAGTAGTCGAGATACCAGCTTCGACAAATCCATTCAACATGGATGAAGCGCATCTCAATGAGGCGGTGTGGTTCACCGATATGGCAGATGAGCAAACGCCGGGACCATTCAACCCCACTCCTTTGCCCCGATGGGAGGATATCAAAGATCACTCACCTGCGGGAATGATGGTGACAAGAGAGGATGCCAAGGAAAAGCCGCCTACGCGAGAAGAGGCGCCGCAGATTGCCTACCAGCGAAAGAACGTGTACACTCTGAAAAGAATAGCAAAACATGATCCTAAAGGCAAGGAGATAGAGAGTTTCTACGCCAACGGGAAGAAATTCTATCGCATATGAAGGTGCGCGGGGGTGTCCTCACATGGGCATGGGGATATCCCTGAGAAAATCAACCAAATTGAGCAGGTTTCGGAGACAGACAAACCAATGCCAAGCACTCTAGAAGAAAGACTCAAAGGAGCGCCCGAATGCATGGAAGACAAACCCAGACCGCAAAAGCAGGAGCTGAAGGAGGTATTCCTAAGCCCGAGCGAAGAAAAGAAGAGGCCAGTCTTTCTAAGTGCGGACCTCACAAGCGAGGAGGAGGACAGATTGCTACAGCTCTTGACTGAGTACAGAGACGTATTTGCGTGGGAATACGATGAGATGCCGGGCTTGGACACGAGCATCACTATGCATCGGTTGGATGTAATCCCAGGATCCAAACCGGTAAAGCAGAGCACGAGAAGCTTTAGACCGGAGCTCAACGTTAAGATCAAGCAAGAAGTTGTCAAACTTCTGAATGCCAAATTCATAGAGCCAAATCACCATCCCACATGGTTGGCTAATATTGTGCCCGTGGTAAAGAAGAATGGGCATCTTCGCATTTGCGTGGATTTCCGAGATCTCAATCGTTTCAACCGCGGGTCATGGCATGTTCAGCTTTATGGACGGCTTCAGTGGGTACAATCAGATCAAGATGGATCCCGAAGATGCACGGAAAACCGCGTTCATCACCCCGGTGGGAGTATTCAACTATACGGTGATGCCTTTTGGCCTCAAAAACGCAGGTGCGACTTACCAGCGGGCCATGATGGCCCTGTTCCACGACATGATGCACAAGGAAGTGGAATTCTATGTGGATGACCTAGTTTTCAAATCCAAGGAGGAGGCAGACCATCTGGCGGATTTGCAAAAAGTGTTCAACAAATGCAGACGCTTTCAATTAAAGATGAACCCCATGAAGTGTGCATTCGGAGTAACATCAGGGAAGGTCTTGGGATGTGTGGTACATCGTCAAGGAATAGAGCCCGACCCTGCGAAAGTATCAGCCATCACTGGCATGACTCCGCCGCATAACCAGAGTGCCTTGAAAACCTTCTTGGGAAAGTTATCCTATCTGCGAAGGTTCATCCCAGCGATCGCCGAAATCACCTTCTGTTTCAGTGATCTTCTCAAAAAAGATGATGTATACAACTGGACTGCGGAGCATGAAGCTGCGTTCGGGAAGCTAAAGGAGCTGCTGGCATCTTCAAAAGTAATGATCGCACCTCAGCTCGGATCACCTCTCTTGTTGTATCTAACGTCAACAACGAGGTCTATAGGAGCTCTCCTAGCTCAGGAGTGTGAGGGTCAAGAAAGGCCCATTTACTACATCTCTCGCATCGTGCAGCCCGCGGAATCAAGGTACACGGACATCGAACGTCATTGCCTCGCTTTATTCTTTGTAATAGAGAAGTTGAGACACTATTTTGCTTCGCACAAAGTAGTGGTGGTCACAAAGAGCGATCCCATACGATATCTTCTGACTCACACCACTCCTGGGGGAAGATTGGCAAAGTGGTATATGACCATTTCCCAATATGACATCACATGCGTTCGGCCGCGGGCGATCAAATTGCAGGCGGTGGCGGATTTGCTAGCACAGTTCCCCGATAACAGTCATGAGCCCGTGATTGAAGAAGAATTGGAAGGACCTGAAATCTACGCAGTTGAGTTGCCCTATTGGACGCTTCATTTCGATGGCTCGTCAACAAGGAAAGGTGGAGGCATCGGGATAGTCTTGACCAAACCAGACGGAGAAGTCATACAGATGTCTGCAAATCTTGACTTCGCAGTCACCAACAACGAAGCGAAGTATGAAGCTCTCATCACAGGACTCCGCGCGGCAAAGGCCTTCGTCAAACAAGCCTCGGGCGAGTATGGTTTGAAGGAGATAAACTTATTGCCCTACCGGACCTTGGTACAAAAATTGGTGCAACAGTTCTGCGACGTTAGATACGAGCACAAACCTCGAGCGGACAATAGGCATGCTGACGCTTTAGCTAACTTGGGATCCAAGGTCAGTGCGGACAAATGTCCCGCGAGAATTTTGATTGAAGTGCGAACATCCTCGGCGTTGACAAAAGACGCGTGCGACGATGAATGCATGGACGATGCAGACTGGAGAAAGTCAATCTTACGGGCCATTGCAGAAGGCACGAGCAGCGAGAACTGGGCATCCACGAAGGGGTATTGCATACATGACAAAACCCTCTACTACAAGGGCCCTGGCGGAATACTCATGCGATGCGTCTCCGAGCAAGAGGGACAACTGCTGTTAGAAAAGATTCACCAGCATGCTTGTGGAGAAAGTGAGGTGTCAATCTATCGGAAAGCTCAGAGGTATGGTATTCATTGGCCAGACATGTCAACGGCCGCAGCATTGATTCAAGGACAGTGCGAGAGTTGCGCGCTGATCAAGGAGTCTTTACTCATCGCGCTGACCGACGATGATGCGGATTGGAGGAAACCACTCTTTGACTTTCTCACCCACGGTATTGTACCCGAGCCGAGAAAAGAAGCCGAGAAACTAAAGAGAAAAGCAGTCCGATATGCGGTGCAAGAAAATCTGCTTTGGCGAAGGGGCCATGAAGTTAACTTGCTGCGTTGTCTAGACAGCAAGGAAGCACAAGAAGTGATGGACCTTTCTCATCAGGTGGAACATCAGGGAGGTGCGAAATTAGGCAGACAACTCCTATCGATTGGATACTTATGGACCACCATGGAGGCTGATTGCCGCACCAAATTAAGACGCTACCAGGAGTGTCAATTCAAGGGTAATCTAGTGCACGCCCCTGCCTTAGATCTACATGCATTGGGAACCCCATGGCCGTTTCACACGTGGGCTCTGGATTTCATCGGTCCCATTCGACCAACCTCGCACGGGAATCACTTCATCCTCACCGGGACCGAGTTGTTCACCAAGTGGGTAGAAGCGATACCACCGAAGACAGCAAATGCGCTAGCTGTGGTCCATTTCATCCAAGAAAGCATCATATGCAGGTTCGGAATTCCCAACACCATCCTTTCGGATAATGGCACTCCTTTTGTCAATCACCATGTGGCTGCAAAGCTAGCAGAATACAACATCAGGCATATATGCTCCACTCCATACTACCCGAAGGGGAATGGGCAAGCAGAAGCAACCAACAAGACGTTATTGAGAATTTTGAGCAAGATGGTCGCAGATGACCACAAGAAATGGGCTGATTCTTTGAACATAGCCCTGTGGGCTTATCGTACTTCCCCAAGGACGCCCACAGGGGCCTCGCCATTTCTTTTATGCTATGGAGCTGAAGCTGTGGTACCTGCGGAAGTGAAGGTTAACTCTGCAAGGTTAGCTTTTCATGCATTATATGACAACCAACGCGATCATGACTTAGTCCTGCTAGAAGAAAAGCGGGAGCAAGCTAGGAGGACTAACAAACGATACCAAGAAAGGATCGCTCGTGCATATAACAAAACAGTCCAACGACGAGATTTCGCAGTTGGAGATTTGGTCTTGCGCGCGTCTGACCATTGCATGCGAGAGGCAGGTCACCCAAAATTCGCAGCCAATTGGGAAGGACCCTTTGAGGTCACAGAAGTCTTTGATAGTGGCTACTGCAACATACGGAGGTTACATGGAACGACCTCAACCCCAAGCTCAGTCAACATGCGCTGGATTAAGAAGTATTACCCTTAACTTCTCTCATTATATGCGTTAGATTACAACGTCTGCTTTATGCTCTGCATTGCAATGACTCGCACATCTTCTCTCCCATATGAGAGAATTGTAATCTCATCTCTCCCATATGAGAGTTTTATAATAAAAAGACTTCTCCCAAATGAGAAGAACTGTATGCTTTCAGCTGTCTTTATTGCTCTGTTTATTTCATTATTTCTGTTAGCGAAAGTCTATCCGCCGTGATAGCAGCCCGTGCAAATACGATCTTAAGTGATCCTCTAAAGCCTATCCGCCGCGATAGCAGCCTATGCGAATACGATCTTGAGTGATCTTCTAAAGCCTATCCGCCGCGATAGCAGCCTATGCGAATACGATCTTGAGTGATTTTCTAAAGCCTATCCGCCGCGATAGCAGCCTATGCAAATACGATCTTAAGTGATCTTCTAAAGCCTATTTGCCATGATAGCAGCCCATGCGAATATGATCTTAAAGTGATCTTTTAAAAGCCTATTTGCCACGATAGCAGCTTATGCGAATACGATCTTAACTGATCTTTTAAGCCTATCTGCCACGATAGCAGCCTATGCGAATACGATCTTAAGTGATCTTTTAAGCCTATCTGCCACGATAGCAGCTCATGCGAATAACGATCTTAATTGATCTTTTAAAAGCCTATCTGCCATGATAGCAGCCTACGCGAGTATGAACTTAAATGATCTTTTAAGCCTATTTGCCATGGTAGCAGCACTACACGAATGCGATCTCAAAATGATCTTTTAAGTCTATCTGCCATGGTAGCAGCGTTATGAAAATTGATCTTAAGTGCTCTACAGAAGTATACCTGCCGAGATAGCACCTGCACTTGAATCTAAAGTAAATCGCAAGCCTATCTGTCAAGGTAGCAAAGCTACGCAAATGAGATCTCGAAAGATCTAAAATCAAATCTGCGAATCTATTCGACAGATAGCAAATCATAGCAACAATGCAAAGTGTGAACACAGCACTACAGAAGGCGAAACTTGCCAATACGCACGCGAAATTGTAACTTGTTGTAACAGCAAATCATACAAAGCGATTCATCATTATGAGTCAAAATGACTTACAATTTATCTACCTAGATAACAGCTTACAAGCGAAAAGCTCAGATCAAGCTAGCTAGGCAGCCAACATGGCTTACAATGCATCTAAATAGTAACTTACGAACAGAAGTTACACATCGGGGGAATCCTAACTGGAAAAGGATCGACCTAACGGTCCTAGCAAAAGCTATGCGATACAAAGATCTGCGACCAAAGATCTGTAGCAAGTAGGGTGTTCCTGCGAGAAGAACAGCCCGCAACCCGCCATGTCTACAAGACCTATGCGACGCTATGTTCAAGATCCTAGGATCTGACACGGCCATTCTTTGGTCTTACACCCAAGAGACGTGCCTGAGGAACCACCTGTTCCGGCGTATGCGACCGTGCAAGACAGGGAAGCAGTCATTCCTGGGGCAAGAGGCTCCTTGTCCACGGAGACGAGCACAATGGCTCGCCACCCTGAGCTCACGAACGTGGTGGCTAATGATCAACCTCCGGGCATGCTGGAGGAGAATTCCGCCGTTCATTACGAGTCGGTAGCAAGGTCAGTACGGCGCTGCACCTCGCCGGGAGGCGGCCGGAAACAAGACCTGCAAGCATAATAGACGGAGAAAATTCTTCGAGCAAACATGAGGTATTCTCTGCATCTTCTTTATGATAATTATAAAGATCAATACGCTTTGTGAAGCAGATCTTGGAAGTTATTTCTATGGCACAAAGCACAAACTCAGGTTTCACAACTTGAAGTTGCCATGAATCAACGAAAAACAAGCGTTGAAGCCAACAGTCGTAAGGACTCACGGCAAGCCACATTTTGGGATGAAGAACCCAAATAGCAAGAGGCAGGGTTTATATAGACCTTGCGGAGACTCTTCAATTGCCGAGATGAGTCAGCAGAACTTAAAAAGAGGGTAAGGATCAATCACTTACGCCTTGAAAAGAGGTAACAATCAATTACCCTACTAAAGGCTACGACGATTCGGTTGCGTATCATAATTAATGACGGATGGTCATGATACGGATGGACTTCCCAAGGAAAGCGTGCTTATCTAATGAGCAATTAGCGCGAAAATCAAGGCAGAATATCAATTGCTGACGTCATAATTGACATGCACAGATATATTCGAGCAAATCCCGAGGAGGGCAAAACAGGCATTCAAATTTTTTTTTTTTTGAAAAAAAAAAGGGGAGAAACCCTAGCAACATTACAGTAATGTTTCAGCTACTTATCTGCTACTTTTCAAAACAAGCCCTTGATCAAGGAGTCATTAGGAGTCAACTGACGGCTCAGATTTTCCAATTGCTCGCATTTGGCGTTCATCTCATGAAAGAGCTTCACAGCCTATTCAACCTTTTGTCTTTGCTGCTCTACCTTCTGCTTCTCAGCTGCGAGGTTTTGGTAGCTGCGTTTCAAATTCACAGCCGCGCGAATCAGGGTGACTCTTTTGACAAGAAACCCAAAGCCCAGCTTGCCTTGAACTTTGGCGAGAAGGTTTTGGCACATGCCAAAAAGCAATTCCGCGCTCTGAGGAGAAATGGTCGCAGGTGTGGCCGCGGACAGCTACTCCAAAATCCAGATGGATTCAGTCAGAAACAGCCTCCTGTCGAAGGGCCCTATCTCCAGAGACCACGCAAATGATTGGGGGTAGGAGAGGCGCATCCGAACTAACTAGTCCACGTCAGCTTGCTTCAACCCTAAAGCAATGTTAAACCAAGTTAGACTATTGAACTTGCAAATGAAGAATGCAAGATGCGAACAATAATCATGACATACCAGTTCCTTCAAGGATCTTGCGCAGAGAAGGAATGCGCATTGCGGGGGTAGCTGAAGGCTGTCCTCGCTCCATTTCCCTTCTATCAGCTGCGAGCTCTAACTCCTCATAGTTGGTGGGAAGAGTATAAGCCGCACCAGGTGCGATTGCAGCCCCGACCTGCGAACCCCAAAAGTTCCACGCAGGAAGAGGTGCCACAGGTTCAGTCATTGCCGGAGGCATGGCAGCAGCAGAAGTTGCAGCTTGATTAGGGATGCCTTTAGGTGCGATAGCATCAGCAGCGTTCGTTCCTGTTTCCTCAGCACCAGCATGGGCATCTTTCTCCATCAACACAGTGTCCGCTTCGGCATCATCAGAAAGTTCAATGACGTCCTCGAAGGGCTCTCCTGCATATTCAGCAGCTGCGACGGGCTTGTCAGTATGAGAACTCGGCACCGGGACATAGGATGCAGAAGGTTGACTCCTTTGCTCCAACATGGCTTCATCAGCATTACCTGCGATATAAAATACGATGGTGTAAGGTAACTTGTATCGTATATTATTTTATTATCTTTGGTAAGCTAAGAGCGAGTACCTCCACGCGAAGGTGGGATCGCAGCATCCTCGTCATATGCTAAGGACGTGGAACCTTGCCCTATTAATGTATCTTCATTAATCATGTCTTTAAGGTGAGCGTGACCTGGGGCGCGAAGAAACCAGTCATGATTATGTTTGGGTTGCTAAGTCTAGTTCACACATATTGCTCAAATGATTACCTGAAGGTTCACCGCACTTGCCTACTAGCCAACGGCGAATGTCAGCTTTTGACACACCGTGCTTTAGCGCACCGACAATAACATCTCGATAAGTTACTGCGAGATTAAAAATCTCACCTTCATTACCGCCTGCGATTTCTTCGAAGTCCGCTTGGGCTCGCTCTAGAGCTGCCGCATCTTCTTCTGGAGCCACATCCTCCTCGTCAACTTGAGGAGCCGCCTCTTCTGGAAGCACATCTTCCTCATCAGTTGGACGCACTAGGTCGTCGACGTGTTGTTCTTCTAGGCTCCTTTGCTTCACGCGTTCGAGCTCCTCTTCTTCTCGCTTTCTTCTTCTTTCGGCAGCCTCCGCGGCTGTTCTCCTGGACTCGGCAAGAATGTCCTCGCTTATGGTTTCATCGGAAACACCAGAATGAGAACCCCTCTTCTGCTTCTTGGCCAAAAGGCCACTGATGGTTTCATCGTCATCATCTGCGAAGAAACAACTCGTTCAAACAAGATTGCAAAAGAGTTAAGATAATGAGAAGAGAGGTACGATTGAGATACCTCCTGACTCTTCCTCTTGTATCGCATCTCTCTCTCTGCCCCTGACATCTTCAACTCTTTCCTCTTCTTCATCTCCTTCTCTTGTTTCTCTCCTCTCCTCTTCTTCCTCCTGGCCAAACGGAACAAAAGTCTCCACTGCGAGCTCCTTCCGCGCTTTACTGGTCATGCGACCTTTACCTTTATCCTTGGAAGTAAGGGATCTTGCAGGAGGGGAAGTTGGAGCGCTCCTAGGGGAAGAGATTGTGATTCCTCTTTGTCTGGGCCTTTTTGCTCTTGGAGCAGCAGTCGCTGGAGGAGATGGATCATTCCTGGGAGGAGACAAGGTTGGAGTATTGTCTATCAGCGAATCAGCAAACGCATTCATGATCTCGTGTATTTTGGTCTCAACCGCGGGATCCATCTTCGATGCCAGCCGAACTGGTTGACCTTGCCTTCTTGCAGTAACAATAGTGGTGACCAGCGATTTGGAACGCTCACCAGATGCAAACCTCCTCACATGGCACTGCAGCAGAAAGTGAAGCATGAAGCTTTTGACATATTGGAATAAGAAATTTGGCACATGCAAGAGAAATTGCTTACCTTAGCGAAAGTTTCGCTATATCTGATGACATGTGAATCACCTCTCCTAACTGCGGCTATCTTTTCGTCAAGGATGATGGAGGGACACAGGTGATTCTCGCGATCCAGCAACGAATAGCAGCCATATTCAGACTCGTCCAGGCTACAGTTGGGACGAAAAGGGAAAGAATTCCTTTTGATCACAGGAGCTCTGCTTGGTTGAGGGACCGGCTGCGTCTCAAACCTTGTCGGCCAGATTGATGGTGCCACTGCATCGAAGCCAAACTGAGGAGAAACGCGAGTGGGATCAACATCCACGGTAATCCTCTCGTACCTTGGTGCGAGCTCACGAACATGCTCTGCAAGAGCAGGAAGGGAACCCCTCAGGCACCAGCAAAAGAATTCGCGATAGCGCTCGTGGAAATGCTCCCCCCCCCCCTCGAAAAGGAGCTCTTCTGAAAAAGCAACAGGCTTGGAGGGATACAATTTTGGGAACCATCGCACATTCTCAACGCGCATGGCATAAGGCCTAGCTATAAACTCTTCCCGATTGTCGCATATCAGGCTCCAAACGCACTTGGGAAAGTTAGTTCCGAACCACCTCGTAGCCCTGCCGCTATTACGCTCCTCCTCTGCACCTAGGGGACACCATTTGCTGGGCTTAGAAGCGACTGGGGCATAAGAGGGCCATCGCTCGAAGACCCACATTGTCAAGAAAGCAATGTTAATGTAAGTCAGTACGTCGAGGCGACCACGCGATTCCTTCATTGCCACGACCAGCTGATCCAACCTGTAGTACAGCGTGCCCAAGACTAAGGGTCCAAGTGGGACTTTCTGACCGAGGGCCAATTTCACAGCAAGAGGCAGAACATGATAAAAGAACCCATCATGCGGGTGACCATCGATTAGATACCTCGACAACCTGGCACAGAGGAAGGCTCATAGGGTAAAGTGATAACCCTTGCCATTCACATAGTTTTTGGCCTTCGGGTTTTGGCTCAGAAGCTTCTTGGTGATAATGCTGTTCGCATAATCACGGAAAAAGTATTGCACCCACTTGTTCCAAATGTTCTTCGCATATGTGTCAACCAACTGCCAGTCAGGAAGGACTTCTGTAGTAGTCCACCGGGTGGAAATTTTCTTCACTTCTGACAGGCACTCCTCCATCTGCTTGTACAAAGCGATCTCCGCATCCGTTCTCAAGGGACTCAAAGGATTTACCTCGCCCACGGGAGACAGATCATACAGCATGTGCACATCTTCGAGCGTGGGAGCAGCCTCGAACTAAGCAAAATGAAATGTGTGAGTCGCAGGCGAGTAACGAGAAAGAAGGTTTAGAAGCATGGACTGGTCCAGCTTCACGGCAGCACCCTTCATAGCACGAACTGCGAAGTATATGCCAGCATCGTTTAGAGTCATGGCGTGATGAGTCAATACATGGTCAATCCACTCATCCATGAAGTCCAATTTCTGAACAAACGCTTGAGTGGAAATCGCAGTATACGGGAAATACCCATTTTCGACTCCCAATCGAACCACATCTTCGGAATCGATCAATTCGAGCAGGGCCGAGTTAACTGAAGGGGTTAACGTTTGCAATCCTTCACCAGGGACAGGGATTGGCAGTTTCTTCGCCTTAACCCTAGCATGGTAGAAGTCTTTGCCACCCAGATAGGGGGCTTTTTGCCATAAGGCCCGCGGAAGATCAGGTATTTCTTCGACCTCCTTAACGGGTTTGGTTCCTTTTGTCTTTGCCATTCCTGCGGAAAATCAAGAAAAAAGGGGGGAGAAATATGCACACTTTAGTTTTAATTTCAAGATTCAGTAGCATACAAGGATCTATTGGAAGAAAGATGAACAGTCCAGTGGCAATCTTCAGATTGGAATCGTTTGCATTATCAGGGATTTCAGAAACCCTACATTCAAGATCCTTATCATCTGGGGATTAAATCAAAATGGGACTCAAAAATCGAGAGCTTCTTCATAGTTTTCAGTGGATAATATGTTAGGGGTTTGCAGATCCAACGCAGTTCAAAGCATATATCAGTATATTAAACACAATTGAACAAGGCCAACCTTGTTTTGGTAAAGCTTGCTTGGATGCGCACAGTTGAAGAAGACGATTGACAAGAGAGAACTGGTGATTGATTATCTGAATCTGCTCTTGAAGACTTCCGGGTATCATTCACTTTAAGAGAAAAGAAGTGATGCTTTGCAACAATGGAGAGTACAGAGTATTTATCCAAAAACAATGAAGGGTTGCGTCCTTTCAGTAGTCGAATCGCAACCGTCACCGTCGAATCGCGCAATCGCAGGACAAGCTGACGTCACGCCTAAAACCCTAAAGGCCAGACAGCACGACTCTAGGGGTTTTAGGTCATAATGGCACGCACAGGGGCTGAACCTGCATACATTTGAATTGGTGTGTGGCGGCGACGCGTAAGTTGGTTCCTGCGCATGGAAGCCTATCCGGCTGTGAGTCTTCACACGCAGAAAGGGGGCTAATGTAGATAGTGCTTTCTGAGCAGACAGATCTTGGCCACGTGGAAATCATCCAGCACACCATATTGTGCTCCACACACACTGGATCACCAGCCGTGCTGATCCACGTGGGTGCTGCGAGACAGGGCCCTCGCATACCACTGCACGGGACTTGTAGGGACTTAGTGGTTTCGAGGCTAGAGTAAGTCCTGTCGCGTGCGAGCCAAGCCCGCGCGCGACCTTTAGTTACTGCTTTTGAGAGATTTATGGCACGAGCTCCATAAACCCGGTCAACCCGGTCAAACCCGGTCAACCCCATTACGGTTCCGGTATTCGCGCATAACGTGCTGTAACGGTCCCTATATACGCGGACGAACGTGCCGTTGTGGTTAAGCTAATTAAGCCGCCATTGATGGTCGCATTAACCACACTGCAACGGTCACATTCTCCGTTATATATAGGACGCTAACCCTTCCATACAAGGGGACACACTAGACATACGCGGAAGCTCTGCCAAACCCCTGTCTCTCTCTCAGACATTACTACTGCCTTACTCTCTCCCTACACACAGCCCAACTCTTCATGTGCCATTTCCAATCCCCTGCCTTCGGTGTACACAGAGTTCTCCCTGCCGGATTCTCTTGTGCACATAAGCAAATTACTAGGTGCATAAAATTTGTTCATATAACCATGCGATTTTCTTGGATGCAAAGATAATCAGATGATGTTGGTAATGTACTTATCAAAATTGATATTTCTCTCTAAATTATTTTAATATATTACTCTCGAAAATATTCTAGTAATAATAAGATTACATGATCTATTGGCAAATCATGTTCCAAACTTCTTCCGGTCTCTAGCTTTTGAGCAAGGATGGTTGTCAGCGGATCCTGGTGTCTATCTGCTCAAGAAGATCTTTCTCACCTTTTTAAATATATTGGTAAAATAGTTTTGAATCGATTCATGTTGCGCTATGCTTTTCAGATGAAGCTCATCTTAACAGTTAACCCGAGTCCATTTATAACTAACCTCACTCAATATAACAGAGATGAGCTATTGGCACTGAGATTTCTTTTAGCCCCTTCCAAGGCGAACTCTTAATAGGTCTCCCGCTTCATCCCCCAAATTCAAAAAACTAATCAAGTGGGATACATAAGGAGCTCTTCGATGCTCTATGCGATGCACCAAACACAAAGCGAGATGACAGTCAAAAAATCACTGTCTCTAAGCTCCAATGTTTCACAGGTAAAAAATTAAGGTGTGCTATCCCTTGAAAGAAGGATGAAACTGACTTACATCCTCTGTTAGTTAGTCCATAAGACAAGTCATGTGATACTCAAGTGAAAGCCGCAACCTGAATCCTCAGACTCTTATCTTATCAATAAATCAAGCAAAGAGAACAATAGGAACTCGAACTGCCCCCCCCCCATGCAATGTGAAGTTTCTGTTATGTTTATGGTGATTCAAGCTCCTAGATAATTTTTTGACGAAACGGCGCAGCAATTTGAAAAGCAAGGAAGAAGAAAGAAGACGCGAGAATTGGTATTGCCAGTGTCTTCGTGCGAAGACATCGGGGCTTGGGCGGTTTCGGTTGTTTCGTTGTTCGATTTTAGAATGTTTCTTCGTTTATTTGGGCACAAGTCAGTATCTTAGGACTATATATTGACCTAGGGTCGAGACATATTGTGTGTGGTTGATTGTATTAGCTTCTCATCAATAAAATTGGTTTGTTTGGTCGTGGAGGTAGCTAGCGTAAAATCTAGTGAACCACGTTATTTGTTGTGTTGTTTCTTCATCTTGTTCATCGTCTCTTCGCTCCTCTTTTTCTTCTACTATCATTTTCTAACAAGTGGTATTAGAGCCTGGTTGTTGGATCTCGAATTTGTGAGGAGTGATGTTGAACATGATGAAGATTAATCGTTTTGATGGGAAGAATGGGTTTAGCTTGCGGCAAATCAAGATGTGTGCTTTGTTGAAGAAACAAGATCTGTGGTTGCCATTATCTAACATATCGGGCATTGACTAGACCACATCGAATTTTGTGAAGATAGAGGACAAGGCGCACTCGACGATCATGTTGTGCCTAGCTCGCGGACGATGTGATTACTAAAATTGCATATCAGACCTCGGCGGATGGCTTATGGAAGAAGTTGGTGGATCTCTACGTAAAGAAATATGTGGCCAAAGTTGATGTTGAAGCAGCGGCTCTTTGATCTTCGGATGGTTGAAGGTACGTATATTGGTGATCACCTAGACAATCTCAACACTATTTTGCTTGAATTGCGCAATAGTGACGAGGGTGTTAGTGATGTTGATGCGGCTTCCATCTTTTTGGTGTCTCTACCTCTATATTTTGGGGGTTTCGTCCACTCTTTTTTTTTATTGGGAAGGAGACGATAACCCTAGAGAAAGTTCGTTCGGCGTTGGACACATGGCGTCAAAGTTTGACGATCATGATGGTGGCGCATTCATGGTCAAGGTAAAGGGTAAGGGTGAACATCGGAACTATGGTAGATCCGACTTACCAAAGGACGTTTGTGCGTTTCGTCGTGAGAAGGGTCATTGGAAGCGGAATTGTCCCAAGAACAAAGGATCCGCAGGGTTTGCTGCTTTTCAAGGTGGTGGGACAAAGTCCGAGGATGACTTCGTTCTCTAGGTCTCATGTGCGAGCTTGGGCTCCAGGCGTAGGAGCATGGACGTGTGATTTGTGACATGCAGATTGGTTGGTTGATTGGTTGCATGTTATTGGGCATGCATTGTTTGATGGCACGTTATTGGACGTGTCTCGTTTGGCGTCTTGGTGCGTTAAGTATTGGTGGCGCAATTGGCATGACTTGATTGATGGGCACTTTTGTCGTTAATTGCCAATGCAACGACGTTGGAGATATGCATTGTGTCATGGTGCATTTGGGTCTGTTGATTGAGACATAAAAAGTCTCTGCGTTTATCAAGATACAAAGACGCGCTTTTTGTGGCGCATAGTGAGTATATTCCAAATCGCAAAATTTAGAAATATATTATGTTAGTTGATTGGATTGATGAGAGAATTGGATTGGTTTCTAGGGAACTTGAATCAAGGTGGAGATTTGTTATGTTTTTTGTGATTCAAGCTCCTAGCTAATTATTGGTTGAAACGGCAAAGAAATTTGCGAATCAAGGAAGAAGAACGAAGATTTTAGAATTGATAATGCCAGTGTCTTTGTGCAAAGACAATTGTCTTTGTGCGAAGACATCGGGGCTGGGGCGGTTTTAGCTGTTTTCTTGTTCGATATTGGAATGTTTCTTCGTTTCTTGGGCACAAGTCAGTATCTTAAGACTATATATTGACCTAGGGTCAAGACATATTGTGTGTAGTTGATTGTATTAGATTTTCATCAATAAAATTGGTTCGTTTTGGTCGTGGAGGTAGCTATCCTAAAAACTAGTGAACCACGTTAATTTGTTGTGTTGTTTCTTCATCTTGTTCATCGTCTCTTCGCTCCTCTTGTTCTTACGCTGTCGTTTTCTAACAGTTTCACAATCAACTACCAAGTTCTACTCTGCAGTTACGCCACAAGAAAATAACTCGTTTGTTTTTCGGCAGATATCATCTCCATAGTTCCAAATGACATTGCTCGTCTCTCACCGAGTTTCTTTGCCAAAACTTGTTTTTCTCATTTGATCGACACATGCATACAGAAATTAGTAGCTTGTTAAAGAAAAGAAAATTTTGAAAATGCCCTTTTTCAAAAATCACTTCGCGGCCATACAAGGATTTTGGAGGTTGTTCCAAAACAATCTCAGAAGCAGCCATGATCATCCTAGCTGGAAATTCCGAGACATGCGGCAAATTTTGTGCAGTTCAAGCAGATCAATTTTTGTCCCCTTTCGAATATCTATGGCTAATAGAAATAAATCATATGAAAGGAATGTTGCCCTGTGATAACACCATTTAAATGCTATACTTATCAGTATTTGCTACAGTCTTGTGAGGTTTTAGAGTGTTTTTAGCCTAATCTAAGAGAAATGGCATTTATTTTGACACTTGTAGCTCCATGTACATTAATTATTGTCCGGACACGTTTTATGATACTTTTGAGCTTAATTTAATGGATTTAATCGCTAGTCATAGTTTCGTGTTGTGTTGAACAGTAACAGGAGCTTCATGATTGGATTGGAGAAATATGTGAACTTTAGAAACTATGAAGCGCAAGGAAAGAAGCCTGAAAACCAAGAAGGAAGAATTGAGGAGTTGAAAGTTGCAAGCCATTCCTACGAATGAATTGGTCATTCGTGGAAATGCAGGAACTTAGAGAGATTTCTGTAAGTCCTTTCGCACGAAAAGAATACATCATCTTCTCTCCCGTGCCAAAGAAAGGAGTTACCCGAATTCTTTATGACAAACCAACCGCACGAATGAAGAAAGCTTTTGCACGAATCTTTTGCACTAAAGCCCGACCCATTCGAACGAATGCCACAGGAGCTGAGGAAAATATTTTGGGGTCATAAGTACAATTTTAATTTCGTGAGTTTTGGACGGAAAATCACATGTTGGAGTCATATTACAGCCTAGGGATCACAACCAAGCATTGACGCACATTGATGAGCTGAATGAGACCTTGGAGAACAAGCTTGGAGCGCGGAATCATCAACTCTACAAAGATTTACTCGTTTGATTCTTCGTTTTCTCTATCTTTATATAATTATGGTAATTGTGTTGAGCTAAACATTGTTATGTCTAGCTAAACTCTCTAGCTAGGTGATTCATGGAGAACTAGGGTTTGGTACTTAAAATTTTCGGATTTGCGTATTTTATTCACCTTTTAATTACTTAATTACAGTCGACGTTCTAGTTATTCAACTTCTTTTTCTTAATTTTTAGCATGTTAGGATTGATCACCCAATAACATGTTAGTGATCTAGGTAGATACACGACAGTGATCATAACGTGGATTCGTGAAGAACACTTCGACATTCTTTTAGTTTCTTCACACTCAAAGGAGATAGAAACTTGAATGATTTTTTGTGGGTTGTATGGGTTAGAGTTAGTTAAAATTTAGCGAAATCAGTGGACTAACAGGACTCGGTAAACAAAATTAAATAGTCTGCTAGAACGGAACTTTAGGCGACGGTGGACCAACAGGACCCGAAGTAGACTGTTAAGTAAAATTACGTGAGATCGACGGAATAACGTATGAATGTTACCCAATATAACTAAATGTAGGCACAATGTTAAAATATAATTTAAAGATGTCTAAGTGCCATAGGGACCATAAATTGCCTAGTATCTCTCCGTAAACGTATTTCACAAGAAATAATCTTTTAAACTGATAATCACAAAAATAATAGTTACTGTATCTTTAATTTACAATCACTTATTTGAAGGGTGACGAACCATCAAATCAACAAATCTTCCTCTTTGTTACGTAAAGTATTATAAACTTGTTATTAATTAGATAAACACGACTGTCCCTGTGGGTTTGATTGTTTGGGACAATTTTTGGCTCCTATCTTGGGTGTTACTAACTCATATGTGCTTGAAGCTTGGGCCATTAGAGATTCTCTAATTTGGAGCAGAAGGAAAAATTGGAGTAACATTGCTATTTTTTTTTTCAGATTGTGAAATAGAGGTTAAAGAACTGAATTCTCTTGCTGCTAATTGCTCCAAGACTGTTAGTGTGGTAAGAGATTGTATTTCTTTGCACGCAGGTTTTATCTCATGTAATTTTTACTTTGGAATTTGGAATGTTTTGGCTCATAATCTTGGCAGGGATAAAGAATTCCTTATGTTCAGAGGCATTTGTTTCCTCTGACATGTAACTATTCTTCTCTTGTGTTAATGAAAAGCTTCAAATTTTTCTGGAAAAAAAGAACCTGGAGGATGATACTATCTTTTCGGGCCTATAGAATTCTATTGTTTCTGTTAGAGAAACCTTTTGGGTCTAGATGAACATGTAATGTACTCTGCTTAAGAATATACAATGAAGAAGATTGGTCGTCCTTGTGTATATAAGAAGTTGTGGTGGATTCTTTTATTAGAAATTCGTAAAGTACCATGTGCCCCAATAATAGCATAATCTCCAACCACCATAAGCAACCAAAGCTTTAATTTTCATAACTCTCATTTGAAGCCTCATTTATTTGTGCAGATATTCTCTTAATTACTCGAGTATATTCCCATTTCGTTTCTTGCCATCTGCCATGTGACTTCACCAACTAATTAGTATCAGTTGCAACTAATTAATCCAAAAATCAGATGGCGGTTAGCCATAATTATAATTATATTATCATAATTGTTCGTTGTACTTGTCCAGAGTATGTGTGAAATTGAGTACTTGTTTCTAAGATAGTTGTGATTAGTTACAGCGGACTCACAGCTGAACCAGCTACTCTGTGGTATTAATCTTTCCTAACCTGGGGATTATCATAACCAATCATGTTTGTTGTACTTTCGATGGTTAAACACATTTTTACTTTTATTGAATGCACAAAATAACAACTACATGTTATTGTTGGATCATACTACCTCATTTTCTTCTCTATTACACCAGTTTGATTTCTGTCACTATTTACTAGGTCACTTTGACCTGGTGATTTGGGTAGTAAAACGATGCAATTTTTTGATAATTTTTTCATGATTTTGTAGATTAAAAGTTGTTTTATAACACGGTGAAAAAATTATCAAAAAATCGAATCATTTTGCTATCCAAATCACCCGGTCAAAGTGACTCAGCTACGAGTCAAAAAGTCAAACCGGTGTGATAGAGAAGAAACGGAGATAGTACAACTTGTATGTACAAATAATGTCACAGTAAATAATGCTGATATTTAATATTAATATTTAGTGGTTTTTTATCATGTTTATCATTGTTTCTTCAAAATACTTTTCATTAATTTTTTTTTTTTTTAAACTATTACCAAACATAAACTCTAAGTGTTTGCATATCATACATGTGAGAGCATCTCCAACAGTAAAATTATTATTGGACTAAATTTGTACATGCCCATAATTTTACACCAGTACTTTTTCTGTTGTTGCTCCAACAGCTGGCCTAAATATAGGCCACGAGTTTATTTTATTGTTTTATATAACTTTAATTATAAACAATTATGTTACTGTATATATTTAATATTGAAGTACTTAAAATTTTGAAGTGAGTACTTTTTCTTATTATTGAATCTGCAATTGGCAGCTAGGATGGTAGCTCAAGTAGTAGAGCATTGGAAGCCTCTGCATGAGGTCCCAGGTTCAATCGCGGTTGACTAAAACAATTTCTCAAGAAAAATTAAATCTGTAATTGAAGGTAACTTTTGTAATATTTTCTTGTCCTTCACTTCGATTGTTGATAGGTATTTATAGGTATTCTGAAATTATTGTTGCACAGTGAATTTGAATGTTGGAGGAGCATGAGGAGGAGCTGAAATGATTAAATCTGACTTTTTTATTTTTTTTTCCTCCAGCTACAGTGGTGCTCCGTTTTCTCCAGTTTCGGTCCAATTTCAGGCTGGGTACAATTTTAAACCAGTTTTTGCATCAGTTGTTGGAGCAAATTTTTTAAATTTGTGCCAAAGACAGTTTTAGGCCATCTGTTAGAGATGCTCTAATGCAGTATATTCTAGCAGCACTTGGTGATCGTTTGAAGTCTGATCTCTCTAATGTTGATGACATGGCCATGTGACTTGCCAGTTCGGCAGCTACATCATTGCCACGTGGGGGTAGTAAGTAAATGAAACAAAAGGAATGTTTATGTTAACAATGTACTATCAAAATCCTAAAAAGTGTTTGTTGTTAATTAGACTTAAAATAATAATAAAAAAATGGAATCACATCTTCTACTCAACTTGATGATCTGCTCTCTGTGGGTGTCACATGCTGAATAATTACAAATTGTAAAAGTTAGTTAAAGTTCATAAAGATTTATAGGTACTTCCCTAACTAGATCTAAAGAACCTTCTTAACTACTAAAGGGCATTGGAAAGATGTCAATGGCTCCATCACCATGGTATTATAACTGTTCTTAAGAAGGATATTTTTGTCCATTCACAATGTTAGATGCTAAAATAAGAGTATAGGGTTTGCGGCTTAAGATCTGTAAGTACACAATTAGCATGGATTCCATTACAAGTTATTGTAAGCTCCAACATGTGTCATTGTTAAATCTATTGGGTTCTTCAATAATGTCATGTGCTTTGTGGGTGGCCTTTCAAATTAATCACAACTTTCTTAACCTTTAATTGAAGTAACTTATTGAGTAAACAACGGCTACATACTTCGAACCTCTGACAAACACCTATCAATCTCTGAAACAATGATCAAATAGAAGATTTAGGTCACTGAGCAACATTAGGCAATCTTGTTGTTTCTCTTACATGAAGTAAATTATAGACACTCGACTTTTTCACATGATACTCCCCCCACCCACACAATTGGGAGTCATGCTTTGAGCTTCCAATATTTTAAGGGCATTTCCAACCCAATAGGAAGAGGGGGAGGGTTCAACTCCAACCCTATGAAGAGAGGGGGATGGGAAAGAGGTGCTATGATGACAATTTTTGTCTTGGATGTGGAATTGAACCGTATTTTAGGTCAAAAGTTCGGAACAACATCCTCTGAAATGCGTTGAATTGGCCGGGATGTTTAAGGGACGTTTGCATGGTGGATGATCATGAGTTCCAATATTGAAAATATTAAATGTGTCACTTATTGGTCTTTTTAGGTATGAATATTTCACCTATTTATTTAGTGCCCTCCCTTTCCCATTCTTAATTCCGACCTTACTTCACCATGACTGTTTCTGCTTGTGAAGTGCGGGTTTTTCTAGTGGTTATCATTTTTACTTTGCGAGACAACGCCATGGGGTTCTTGAGAATCAAAATCTACTAATTTTAATTAGACACAGTAAGGATTTTATATCTTATACAAACCATGTAAAATTACCTACCTTTAAAGTTATACTACCTCTGTTTCGCCTGTTTCAGCCTACTTCACTTTTTGTCACTATTCACTGAGTTACTTTCATCCGGTGATTTGATTAGCAAAACAATATAAGAATTTGGTAATCTTTGCATGATGTTATAGAGGAAAGTTTATTCTAAAATACCATGAAATTTTTGTTAAAAAATTACATCGTTTTGGTACCCAAATCACCAAGTCAAAGTGACTCCGTTACGGATTAAAAAGTCAAACGCAGACGAAACAGACGAAACGGAAGATGTACTACTAGTACACTAACGACATTATGTGTATTTGATGCGCGAAATTATCCAAACAGAAAAGAAGAAATACGTTTAAATTATTTATAGAGGCAATCTTCTACAGGAGTCAGGGCCCTAAAGCAATTTATTTCATCATTATCAATCAGTTTGAAGGTCCCAATTTATTGATTTGTCTTGCATCCTAACCTACTTCGGACCTAGTATGGCCACCACTTGACCACAATTCCCTAATCAATCGTTTCTTTTTTATTCTTATTCAATAATGGTTATGAACTTCCCTAGAAAGTGGTTATATACTTGTTATTTCACAAAATATAATTGTTACTTGAGAGCTAGTATAACTTGTGGATCCATGTCCTCTTCGAGAAATTTTTTAGTGCTCCATTAGAGCACCGATACTCATTGGTTGTACAGCACCACGTGGTGCTCTTTTAGAGCATAAAAAATTTCCCGTCCTCTTCACTTTCTTGTTGTATTTTTCTTTTTCCCATTTTCGGTTTTAAAACATACCACAGAGTAGAAGGTGTTATGAATTCAGGTATCAAGCAAGAACGATGAAAGAAAATAAAGAACGAGAGACGTGAAATTTAACGTGGGCCGCTCGTTTAAATACTAGCTACTCCACAATCCGAACCCGATTTATTGAGAGAAACAAACCCGAACCCGATTACAACCACGCTAACACACTAGAGAGAAAAACAAGATTCACAAATACGCCTATGCTCTCTGACCCGTGTGTATTGATTTGTGTTGTTCTCGGCTACTAAACAAACCTAAGGCACATGCCTTATATACTGCCTAGAGTCAAAACCCACCGCCCCAACAGAGTAGGAGCGGAGGTGGTGCTAACTAATTCTATTCTTTTTCTTTTTCTCTTAACATTGAATTTTATTAATTATTGTCTTGGATCCAAAGTATTACCAAAATGATGTCAAGTTATCCATTGTAACTTGGGTGTCCATAAGTGTGGTCCAAACAATGTCCTATATCAAGGTGCGCAACTTTTGCGCAACTATCTTAATCATTGGGGTTTGGTAGAGATGAATCATGTGGGGCATTGGTTTACATGGAAAAACAATAGGACAAGTACTTTCCCAACCTTTGAGCGTTTAGACCGCGCTTGGATAAATCCTGCATCGCTAAATGCTTTTCCTTATAGTTTCCAACAAAATCTTGATTTCTTTTCTTCCGGCCATTGCCCCATTCTTGTTAATTCACAACCCCTCAGACCAATACCACGAAGGATTTACAGGTTTGAGGCATGGTGGACAAACCACCAAAAGGTTCATGATCCGATCTCCTTCATTCGGTCCCTGCACATTCCTGGATCCCCTTTGTTAAACTCCAGAAACTTCTTAACATCTCTGTTAGAACCGTTAGCTTTTGGGCAAAGCACAATGGTTCGTTAGCAAATCAGATTGAGCAAGTTAGAAAGGAGGTGATGTACCACCAGAGCCTGCTCCCTAACCATGATGTTATGGTTAATTTTTTTAAGTCCAAGCAGACTTTGGAGCAGCTTCGCCTTTATAATGAGATATTTTGGGCCCAAAGAGCTCATTGTAAATGGCTTAGTTATGGGATAAAAACACAAAATTTTTCCACGCCTCAACCAAAATCAGGAGAAGTAAAAATCATATCTGGGCCATTACAACTGACCAAGGCAATACTCTTATGTATGAGGAAAGAATTAGAGAAGCCTTCACCTCTCACTTCAAAGAGATCTTTCTTCCAGGGGAAAGAAGGGAACCTAGAACAAATTTCACAATTCTTAATCACATAGGCACTACCTTCCTCCCAAAGCATCTTAAAATCCTTCAGAAGCCTTACACAGCTGAAGAGGTCTCTAGGGCTGTTTTTATCGTGAATCCTTTGGAGGCCTCTGGTCCTAATGGAATCCCTCCAATATTTTTTCAAAAGTTATGGCCGATCATTGTCAACTCAACAATCACAGCGGTGTTGTCTTACCTCAACTCAGGCTTCATGCCGAGAGAGACGAACAGTACAATCATTGTCCTTATCCCAAAAGAAGACAATCCTACCACTGTGAAGAACTACAGACCAATTAGCTTAACAAATGTGCTTTATAGAATTATATCCAAGGTCTTAGCTAATAGGATGATGTTGGTCCTCCCAGATATTGTTAGATGGAACCGATCAGGTTTCATATCTGGAAGAATGATTTATGACAACACAACTATTGCTTCTGATCTCTTCCGTTTCATCTCTGGTAAGAAGAATCCTACAGATGAAGCCTATGGTATTATTAAGATTGACATGTCCAAAGCCTTTGACAGATTTAGGTGGGATTTTCTACATGATACTATGGTCAAGTTTAATTTTCCTAACTCCTTCATAAGGCTTATCATGGGGTGTATCACCACCACCACTCTTGCTGTTAACATTAATGGCTCCATCACTGATTACATCACACCTTCTTGCGGTCTGAGACAGGGTGATCCATTATCCCCTTTCCTTTTTGTTCTCACTGTTGAAGCCCTTTCCTGGGCTTTGGTAAGGGCTGAAGAGAACAATCTGAATAGAGATATGCAACACTCTAGAAATGGACCTTCCATAACCCATCTCCAATTTTCTTATGACTCCATTTTCTTCTTCAAAATTGAGGATCAATGTGGTCACAATCTGAAAAGAATCTTTGATGAGTATTGGTCACAATCAGGTCAAGAGATCAATTTTTCCAAATACCTTTTGATAGTTAGTCCAAATTGCTCCTTTCATAGGAAAATAATCCTTGCAGGGCACCTTCATATCAGCCTAAAGGATACCTTAGGACTGTATTTGGGTCTTCCTATGAGTATGGGGCTTACTAATGAGTAAATTACCAACCAAACTATGGATAAAGTGGAAGAAAGATGTGCAGGCTGGAAGGGGTGTTGTCTTAATAGAGCTTCTAGAACTACTTTAGTTCAATCAACCCTCACCAGCCTTCTTATCTAACCTTTCTGTAACTTTAGATTCCCTCAATCATGTATTAAAAGGCTTGACCAAATCCTTTCCTCTTTCATCTGGAGGAAGTCTAAAAAAATAAAAAAATAAATAAAAAAAGAGAATGCATTGGGTTTCTTGGAAACACATGTGTAGGCCTTAAGGACTTGGAGGTCTTAACATTAAATCCCCTGCTCTGTTAAACAAAGCTTTGCTTGCCAAACAGGCTTGGAAAATTACAACTAACGAGTCTAGCTTGTTATCTAGATATTTTTTCTCCAAATACTTTAAAAGGAAAGACTTCTTAACTAGGAGAACTGATAAAATCCTTATATTGTTTGGAAAAGTATCTTTTCTGTCAAGTCTATTGTAACTGAGGGGATGGCTTGGGATGTTGGAAAAGGGGATAACATCTCTGTCTACAAAGATAAATGGATTCCTGATACTCCTGCTCTCTCTTCTCTTATGGACGGTGAGTATAGGGAAGTTAAGGTGGCTGATCGGATAAAATTTAACAGTAATGGGCAAAGGGTTCTGAATTTGGATAGAATTAAACACTTACCAGCTTGGAATCAGAAACAGATAGTCTCAATCTCCCTGTCTAGATTTGAGCAGCCGGATGTGTTCGTTTGGAAGGTGTAGATAGTGCTTTCTGGACAGGAAGATCCTGGCCACGTGGCGACCATCCAGCACACCATGATGTGCTTCACACACACTGGATCACCAGCCGTGCTGATCCACGTGGGGGCTGCGAGACAGGGCCCTCGCATACCACCTCACGGGACTTGTAGGGACTTAGTGGTTTGGAGGCTAAGGTAAGTCCTGTCGCGCGCGAGCAACAGCCAAGCTCGCGCGCGACCCATAGTAACTGCTTTTGAGAGATTTATGGCACGAGCTCCTTAAACCCGGTCAACCCGGTCAAACCCGGTCAACCTCGTAACGGTTCCGGTATACGCGGATAACGTGCTGTAACGGTTCCTATATACACGGACGAACGTGCCGTTGTGGTTAACCTAATTAAGCCGCCAGTGACGGGCGCATTAACCACACTACAACGGTCACATTCTCTGTTATATATAGATCGTTAACCCTTCCTTACAAGGGGGAACACACCTGAGATACGCGTAAGCTCTGTCAAACTCCTGTCTCTCTCTCATACAGTGCTATTGCCTTACTCTCTCCCTACACACAACCCCACACTTCATGTGTTCTTTCTATCCACTGCTATTGGTGTATATTGAGTCCTCTCTGCAGGATTCTCTCGTACACATTTGGTGAACCCGACGTGAACTTACCATTTCAAGCAACCATGTCTCATGAAGATGATGTCAGTAACAGATCGCCTTCTACGGAGACCACCTCGGGAGAGGAGGCCCGCCGTACTCCTACAGCCACCGGTGAAGCTCCGACGTTATAGGCCTTGGACGCTACCATCCTGAACCAAGCGAAGGCTCTCAAAGCTCAATCTGCGCAGATGGAACGGGTAATGGCTATCCTGGGGACTCTCGCCCCAAATCCCACATCACGCACCTACGTCTCTCAGGGAGGAAGAGCTTCCACCACTCAAGGATTGGGAGTGTCAACCACACCACCCAATCCTAACCTTTAAACTCCACCGGCAACGACGCAGTTACCCTCAGTTCAGGGGCCAACGGCTCAAATGTTGCCTCTTGCCACTCACACTCCTCAACCTCCGACTCTGGTACCCAATCCGACCCCACAATACCCCTTGCCTCCTCCACCGGCAACGTGGGGCAACGTGAATTCACAATATGCTCCTAGCCCTCCCGCGGCATATGTGTCGCCTCCGCCTGCAACAACTCCTCCTCCTGCTGCTGGGGGAAGTGCTCCAGAGTGTATGACGTCGCTGCAGCGGCACATAGAAACCATCCTGGCTAATCAACCGTTCGCGGACACCATCATCCCGAAGCTTGACAACGATCCACCTATTCCACGAGAGATCTACCTCATGCCTAATCCTGCTGGGTACAAGGCTCCCAAGTGGGACAAGTTCGAAGATGTCAATGGGAACGCCCATGGACATGTCATGCGTTTCATCGATGTGATGGGGCCATACGGGGCCGATCCTAAGCTGCTGATGCGAGAGTTCCCGAAATCCCTGGGGAACGTGGCCTACAAGTGGTACAGGACGTTGGAAGCCGGATCTGTAAAGACCTGGGACGACATGGTCCAGAAGTTTTACACTAAATTCTTCCAGATGGAAGAAAAGGTGACAATGATTCATCTCTCGCGGATGTACCAGAAGCGCGAGGATGATGGAGTGACGTTCATCAAGAAGTTCAGAGCCAAGTCCTTGGAATGCAAAGATGTGATACTCGAGAGCAGACTCGTGGAGATATGCCTGCAATGCATGCGAGACGAGTACAAAGGTATGCTTATCAACCTGCAAACACCTACATTTTCGAAGCTGATCGAATGCACGAAGAATATTGAGCCTATAGTGGAGAGGCAGAAAAATAGACATGCCCCTGAGAGATCCCCGAACGGGACTACTTTCGAAATTGGGAGATTCAGCTACAAGAGAGGACGTGAGGCTGAAGTGAATACGGTCTCGCCCCAAAAGCAACCGAAGGTAGTGAACTTCGATGCGCCACCTCTACATGTTCGGTAGAAGAAGCGAGTGACCTGTGCAGACAATGGCGTAAGGATGGTATCCTGCCGCCGCTCGAAAGAGCACCCTCCAAGGAGATGGTGAGGGACCCGAAGTGGTGCAAATGTCACGGAAAAGTCATGCATCCCACAGCTGACTGTAAGAAACTCAGAATCATGGTAAGCCAAAAGATGAAAAATGGCGAACTGATTGTCAGCGACCAGAGGCAAGATGTGCGAAACAATCCACTGCCTGCCCACGCTGAGCAAGAGCCGAAAGGCAAAGAGGTCGCCATGATCTCGATTATGGATCTTGAAGAGGTTGCGGAGGATGGTCTACCCATCATTGCCGAGATTTACAATGACGAGGATTACTGCATAGACACGGAGGACGAACGTGCTGATCGGATGAAGGGGTCGCACGTGTTCAGCAGATTCTTCGATGAGATGAACTTCTCGGAGAAATGCCGGAAGGAAATGACAAAGGCAATCCTGAGGCTAGCGGAATATTACGAGGAGGATATCGTGGTCTCCAGCGGAAAGGTTGTCAGGGCATCCCGCTCTACAGAAAAGGTCAAAACCTTCTCCGCAAGCGACAAGAAGACAGATGCGAGTCACCTGAAGCCTCTGTATGTCACAGCAATCATCAACGGTGTGGAGTTCAAAAGAGCGTTCGTTGACGGAGGAGCGGAAGTTAACGTTGTCTCGCTCAACACTCTGAAGCTATCAGAAATTCCGGAGCACAAGATCGTCAGGCTTCCATCCCCGCTGATGGGATTCACAAGCGACTCCAGAATGACGATAGGATGGATCCGTCTGGGTGTCCAGATTGGAAAAATAAAGTGTTCAGCTAAATTCTATGTCACCTGGATTCATCGCTTCGATGCGGTCCCTTCAACAGCTCACCAAGTGATGAAAGCTATCTGGAACGACAGAATAGTAGAGATACCAGCCTCGATAAACCCTTTCAACCTGGATGAAGCGCACCTCACTGAGGCGGTGTGGTTCACTGAGATGGCGGATGAGAAAACGCCGGGGCCATTCAACCCCACTCCTTTGCCTCGTTGGGAAGACATCAAAGATCAGTCACCCGCAGGAGTGATGGTGACAAGAGAAGAGTCCAAAGAAAATCCGTCTACGCGAGAAGAGGCACCGCAGATTGCCTACCAGCGAAAGAACGTATATACCCTGAAAAGGATAGCAAAACATGACCCTGAAGGCAAGGAGATAGAGAGCTTCTACGCCAACGGGAAGAAATGTTACCGCATATGAAGGTGCGCGGGGGTGTCCCCACGCGAACATGGGGGAATTCCTGAGAAAATCAATCAAATTGAGCAGGTTGTGGAACCAGACAAACCAACCCCAAGTGTTTTAGAGGAAAAGCTAAAAGAAGCAACCGAATGCATGGAGGACAAACACAGACCGCAAAAGCAGGAGCTGAAGGAGGTATTCCTAAGCCCAAGCGAAGAAAAGAAGAGGCCAGTCTTTCTGAGTGCGGACCTCACAGGCGATGATGAGGAAAGATTGCTACAACTTCTGACTGATTACAATGACGTGTTCGCATAGGAATACGATGAAATGCCTGGTCTGGACACGAGCATCACCATGCACCGGTTAGATGTAATCCCAGGATCCAAACCGGTAAAGCAGAGCGCAAGGAGCTTTAGGCCGGAGCTTAACGTTAAGATCAAGCAGGAAGTTGTCAAACTTCTGACTGCCAAATTCATTGAGCCGAATCACCATCCTACATGGTTGGCTAACATCGTGCCAGTGATGAAGAAGATGTTGTATATAACTGGACTGCAGAGCACGAAGCTGAGTTTGGAAAGCTAAAAGACATGTTGACATCGTCAAAGGTAATGATCGCACCCCAGCTCGGATCACCGCTCTTGCTGTATCTAACGTCGACGAAGAGGTCTATAGGGGCACTCTTGGCTCAGGAGTATGAGGGACAAGAAAGGCCGATCTACTACATCTCTCGCATAGTGCAGCTAGCAGAATCAAGGTACACGGACATCGAGCGTCATTGCCTTGCCCTATTCTTTGTAATAGAGAAGTTAAGGCACTATTTTGCTTCGCAAAAAGTGGTGGTGGTTACAAAGAGCGATCCTATACGGTATCTGTTGACTCACACTATTCCTAGGGGAAGACTGGCAAAATGGTATATGACCATTTCCCAATACGACATCACATGCGTTCGACCCCGGGCAATCAAATCGCAAGCGGTGGCTGATTTGCTAGCACAGTTCCCTGATAATAATTATGATCCTGTAATTGAGGAGGAACTGGAGGGTCCTGAGATCTATGCAGTTGAGTTGCCTTATTGGACGCTCCATTTTGATGGGTCATCCACAAGGAAAGGTGGAGGAATCGGGATAGTCTTGACCAGACCCGATGGAGAGGTCATAAAGATGTCCGCAAAGCTTGACTTCGCAGTCACCAACAACGAAGCAGAGTATGAAGCTCTCATCGCAGGTCTTCGCGCAGCAAGGGCACTAGAAGTAAGCAATTTGACGGTTATGGGGGACTCCAAGCTAATCGTCAAACAAGCCTCAAGCGAGTACGGCTTAAAGGAGATAAACTTGTTGCCCTACCGGACCTTGGTACAGAAGCTGGTGCAGCAGTTCTGCGATGTTAGGTATGAGCATAAACCCATAGCAGACAATAGGCATGATGGTGCTTTGGCCACTCTGGGATCCAAGGTTAGTGCGGATAAGTGTCCCGCAAGAATCTCGATTGAAGTGCGAACGTCCTCGGCGTTGACAGAGGACGCGTGCGACGACGAATGTATGGATGATGCAGACTAGAGAAAGTCAATATTGCGTGCCATCACAGAAGGAACGAGCAACGAAAACTGGGCGTCCACAAAGGGGTATTGCATTCATGACAACACTCTCTACTATAAAGGCCCAGGCGGAATACTCATGCGATGCGTCTCAGAACAGGAGGGACAAGCGTTGTTAGACAAGATTCACCAACATACTTGTGGAGAAAGTGAGGTGTCAATCTATCGAAAAGCTCAAAGGTACGGAATTCATTGGCCGGACATGTCAACGGCCGCGGCCTTGATTCAAGGAAATTGTGAGAGTTGTGCGCTGATCAAAGACTCTTTAGCAATTGCTCTAGTCGATGATGACATGGATTGGAGGAAGCCACTCTTTGACTTTCTCACACAAGGGATTGAGCCCGATTCTAGAAAAGAAGCCGAGAAGCTAAAGAGAAAAGCAGCACGGTACGTGGTGCAAGAAAATATACTCTGGCAAAGAGGCCACGAGGGTAACCTGCTGCGATGCCTAGATAGCAAGGAAGCACAAGAGGTGATGGACCTCTCTCATCAAGTGGAACATCAAGGAGGGGCGAAGTTATGTAAACAGCTCCTCACAGTCGGCTACTTCTGGCCCACCATGGAAGCAGATTGCCGCGCTAAAGTAAGGAGATGCCAGGAGTGTCAATTTAAAGGAAACCTATTACACGCTCCTGCCGTAGATCTGCATGCGCTGGGAACAACATGGACGTTTCATACTTGGGCCTTGGATTTTGTTGGACCTATCCGACCAGCTTCGCACAGGAACCAGTTCATTCTCACCGCGACCGAGTTATTCACTAAGTGGGTAGAAGCAATACCACTGAAGACGGCAAATGCGCTTGCGGTAGTCCAATTCATCCAAGAGAATATCATATACCGGTTCGGAATTCCTAACACAATTATCTCGGATAATGGTACCCCCTTCGTTAATCGCCAAGTAGCTGCGAAGCTGGCGGAGTACAACTTAAGGCAGATATGTTCTACTATCTACTATCCGAAACGGAATGGTCAAGCGGAAGCAACCAACAAGACGTTGTTAAGAATCTTAAGCAAGATGGTGGCGGATGACCAAAAGAAATGGGCTGATTCTTTGAACATAGCCTTGTGGGCATACCGAACTTCTCCAAGGACTCCCACAGGAGTCTCCCCATTTCTTCTATGTTATGGTGCTGAAGCTGTAGTACCCGCAGAAGTAAAAGTCAACTCCGCAAGATTGGCCTTCCATGCACTATACGACAATCAACGCGATCATGAATTGGTCCTGTTAGAAGAGAAGCGGGAGCAGGCTAAGCGGACTAAAAAATGATACCAAGAAAGGATCGCTCGCGCATACAACAAAACAGTCCAACGTCGAGATTTCGCAGTTGGAGATTTGGTCTTGCGCGCATCGGACCACTGCATGCGGGAGGCGGCTCACCCAAAATTTGCAGCCAACTGGAAAGGACCCTTCGAAGTCACAGAAGTCTTTGATAGTGGCTACTGCAACATATAGAGGCTACATGGGACAGCCTCAACCCCAAGCTCAGTCAACATGCGCTGGATTAAGAAGTATTATCCTTAACTCCTCTTATTACATGCATTAGATTCCAATGCCTACTTTATGCTCTGTATTGCTAAAAGATTCACGCATTTTCTCTCCCATATGAGGGAATTGTAATCTCACCTCTCCCATATGAGAGTATTCTATAATAAAAGACTTCTCCCAAATGGGAAGAACTTTATGATTTCAGCTGTCTTTATCGCTTTATTTATTTCTCAATAGCAAAAGCCTATCCGCCGTGATAGCAGCACTATGAAAATACGATCTGGAATGATCTTAAAGCCTATCCGACGTGATAGCAGCACTATGCAAATACGATCTGGAATGATCTTTAAGCCTATCTGCCGTGATAGCAGCATTATGCGAATACGATCTGAAAGGATCTTTAAGCCTGTCTGCCATGATAGCAGCCCTATGCGAATACGATCTTAAATGATCTTTAAGCCTATCTGCCGTGATAGCAGCATTATGCGAATATGATCTTAAGTGATCTTTAATCCTATCTTCCATGATAGCAGTGCCATGCAAATATGATCTTAAGTGATCTTCAAAGCCTATCTGCCAAGATAGCAGCCGTACTTGAACCCAATCTTAAGCGATTCTCAAGCCTATCTGCCAAGATAGCAAAGCTATGAAAATGCGATCTTAAATGATCGAAAAACTCGCCTGCTAAGGTAGTAGTCCTCATGAACGACTTCTATAGTCTGCGCACCTATCTATTGGATAGCAAATCATAGCGACCATACAAAGCGCGAATATGACACTACAAAAAGTGAAGTTTGCCAATACGCATGCGAATGCAGCAATTTGTTGTGACAATAACAGCAAATCATACAAAATAATTTATTATTATGAGTCAAAATGACTTACAATTTATCTGTCTAGATAACAGCTTACAAGCGAAAGGCTCAGACTGAGCTAATTACGCAGCCAACATGGCTTACAATTCATCTAAGTAGCAGCCTACAAGCGGAAGTTACACATAGGGGGAATCCTTACTGTGGAAGGATCAGCCTACTGGTCCTAGCAGAAGCTATGCGACATAATAGCCTGCGACCAAAGATCTGTAGCAAGTAGGGTGTTCCTATAAAACGAACGGCCTACAAACGCTACAAGAGCTATGCGGCGCTATGTTCAAGATCCCGGGATCTGACAAGGCCTCTGTCTGGTCTTCTGCCCAAGAGATGTGCCTGAGGAACCACCTGTTCCGGCGTATGCGGCGGTGTAAGACAGGAAAGCAGCAACTCCTGGGGCAAGAGGCTCCTTGTCCACGGAGACGAGCACGATGGCTGGCCACCCCGAGTTCAAGAACATGGTGGCAAATGATTCTCCTCCGGGAAAGCTAGAGGAGAAATCTGCCATTCATTACGAATCGGTAAGAAGGCCAGTACGGCGCTGCACCTCGTCGGGAGGCGGCCGGAAACATGACCTGCAAACATAATAGACGAAGAAAATTCTTCGAGCAAGCATGAGGTATTATGTGCATCTTATTTACGATAGTTATGAAGATCAATAAGCCTTGTAAAGAAGATCTTGGAAGCTATTTCTATGGCACAAAGCATAAACTCAGGCTTCACAACTTGAAGTTGCCATGAATCAACGAGTGACAAGTGTTGAATCCAGTAGTCGTAGGGACTCATGGCAAGCCACATTGTGGGATGAAGAACCCAAGTAGCAAAATACGGGGTTTATATAGACCCAGTTGAGACTCTTCAGTTGCTTAGATGAGTCAGCAAAACTTGGAAAAGGGGTAAGAATCAATCACTTACGCCTTGAAAAGAGGTAACATTCAATTACCCTACTAAAGGATACGACGATTCAGTTGCGTATCCTAATTAATGACGGAAGGTCATGATACGGATGGACTTCCCAAGGAAAGCGTGCTTATCTGATAAGCAATTAGCGCGAAAATCAAGGCAGAATATCGCTAAGCTGACGTCATAATTGATATGCAAAGAGATATTTGAGCAAATCCCTGGAAGGGCAAAACAGGCATTCAAATTTTGAAAAAAAAAATAGGGGGAGAAACCCTACAAACATTACAATAATGTTTTAACATTTTGTTCAAAATAAATTTGTTACAAATTTGTTATTGTTCAAAATAAGCCTTTGACCAGGGAGTCGTCAGGAGTAAACGGACGTGACAAATTTGCCACTTGCTCTACTTCTCGCTTCAACTGCTCATAGTTGGCGTTCATTTCATGGAAGAGCTTCACAGCCTCTTCAGCTTTCTGCTTTTGTTGTTCCATCTTTTGCTCCTCAGCTGCGAGGTTATGGAAACCGCGCTTCAGATTCACAGTCGCGCGAATCTGAGTGACTCTGTTGACAAGATACCCAAAGCCCAGCTTGCCTTGAACTTTAGCTTGAAGGTTTTGACACATGTTGAAAAGCAACTGCGCGCTCTAAGGAGAGATGGTCGCAGGTGTGGCATGAGACAGCTGCTCCAATATCCAGATGGCTTCGGTCAAGAACAGCCTCCTGTCGAAAGGTTCTATCTCCAGAGACCTCACAAATGAGCGGGGATAGGAGAGACGCATCTGAACTAGCCAGTCCACATCAGCTTGCTTCAGCCCTAAGCAATGTTAAATCAAGTTAGAATGTCGAGTTTGTAAATGAAGAATGCAAGATGCGAACAACAATAATGGTAACGTACCAGTTCCTTCAAGGATCTCGCGCAAAGAAGGAATGCGCATTGTCGGGGCAGCTGAAGACTGTCCTCGCTCCATTGCTCTCCTATCAGCTGCGAGCTCTAGCTCTCATAGTTGGCATGAAGGGTAAAAGCTGCACCAGGTGCGATTGCAACTCCTACCTGTGAACTCCAAAAGTTCCATGCAGGAGGAATCACTGGAGGCTCAGTCCTTGCTGGAGGCATGGCAACAGTAGAGGTTGCGGCTTGATTAGGGAAGCCTTCGGATGCGAAAGCTTCAGCAGCATCTGCTTCTGTTTCCTCAACAGCAGCATTGGTATCTTCCTCCATCAGCACGGTGTCAGCCTCGGCATCATCAGAAACTTCGATGATAACCTCTAAGGGCTCGCCTGTATACCCGGCAGCTGCGACGGGCTTCTCGGTATGAGAACTTGGCACCGGGACATAAGATGCAGAAGGATGACTCCTCTGTCCCAGCACGGCTTCACCAGCGTTATCTGCGATACAAGACACGATGATGTGAGGTAATTTTTGTTGCACAATATTTTATTATTTGGTTAAACCAAAAGCGAGCACCTCCACGCGAGGGTGGGATTGCAGTATCTTCGTCATATGCTAAGGACGCGGAACCTTGTCCTATTAATGTATCTTCATTAAGCATATCTTTTAGATGAGCGTGACCTGGGGCGCGAAGAAACCAGTCATGATTATGTTTGGGTTACTAAGCCTAGTTCACAAATGTCGTTCAAATGAGTACCTGAAGGTTCACCGCACTTGCTTACTAGCCAGCGGCGAATGTCAGCTTTCGATAAGCCGTGCTTTAACGCACCAACAATCACATCTCGGTAAGTTACCACAAGATTAAAAATCTCACCTTCATTACCGCCTGAGATCTCTTCGAAGTCCGCTTTGTGGGGTTTTGATTCATGGATCGCACAACGGAAGCATAATCAAACATAAAACCATGCAAAACCCTCCAAGGATCACAAGTCAAGAGACATAACGATGGTAAGGGTAAGAAATCATAAACACACCTTTGGGTTCTCCTTGATGACTTCAAACGCGAATTATGTCACGTTCTCTATAGTTAATCCACGCCTAGAGTTGATCCTAGATCTCCCAACTCCTTGGTGCTAGCCCGGAATAGGAAGAGGAAGAAGAAATCACGCAAAACGAGACCCAAAGGAGGGTCTCGGCCTCCTTTGGCCGACGGGGACGGGGCGGCGGCAAGGGGGCGGTTCGGGCCTCCTTGTTGCTTGCTCTCTCTCCTTTTGTTCTCTCCCACTCTTGTTATGTTCACGTAATGAGCATAAGTTATGTGGGAAGGAAGGAAGGAAGGTCCTTTATATAGTCCAACAACTCCTTGTTAACTACCTAAAGGACTTATTCTAGTCCTACTAGAATTCAATTTAGTCCCTTCCTTGCAAATTAGTCCCTACTAAGTTTGCAAGGGTTTGCATAGTGATCCTTCTAATTAATTAATCCAATTAATTAATTCCCAAATCTAGTTCAAGTCTATATAGCGTGTGACCCCATAGGTTCTATCTAGTTGGTAGCAACTATTTGCAAATATGGAGCGGTCTCTAGCAAAACATCCATTCTAGCCAACTAATAGAATAGTCATCTTGACAACATTTGTACAAGTAATTGTCTCATCCCTTTGTCTCAATATCCGGATTGGACACGAGACATACAAGTCACACTCGTATATCCAATCCATAGTTTCTCGATCCATGGGAATAGCCTTATTCGTGCAAATAACATCAATATCCCATATTGATTTATTTGAGTCTGGCCAGACATTCTATAAGCACTATCCCTCGAGTGGCCTAGGATATTTGCTCCCGTTATGTGGGAGGGACAAATCCTATCTACGTCCACTACGATCTCTAAGCTTGCTTCTTATTGTATCCAGTACACGCCTTTATAACTACCCAGTTACGGTGTAGCGTTTAACGCTACCAAGATCACAATAATCCACAACTAGAATATCTAGTGACTTCAAGTCTAAGGATGACAATACCATTGCACAGCGAGAAGCGCTTGTGACTCAACATAACGTGTATGTAGCCTTCTCGGAGATGGGTCAATCCAGTGCAACATTCCCTAATGCACACCTATGTGTTGGATCGTGATATCTCTTTATCAATCCAACCCCATACTAGTCTATAGATGATTGTCCCATCAATCATTATACTTGACTAGGGATATTTAAGATAAACAACACAATTGTAAATCTAAGGACTTCCTTATATTAAATATCCAATAAATAATAAATGAATTTCTAGCCACAAATAATTCATACTAAACTAGATTGCCTCTAGGGCATCTATTCCAACAGTCTCCCACTTGCACTAGAGCCAATCTGGCGCATCTCGTATGCCCATACTCCTAGTGTGCCCTTCATGCTTCCACTGCGTGAGAGGCTTCGTAAGCGGGTCTGACAGATTATCATCTGTAGGAATCTTGCATATCCGAACGTCTCCTCTATTGATAATATCTCGAATCAGATGAAACTTCCTGAGCACGTGCTTGGACTTCTGGTGCGATCTGGGTTCCTTTGGTTGCGCGATCGCCCCAGTGTTGTCACAGAACAACTCCACTGGATCCGCAATACTAGGGACCACACCAAGTTCAGAAACAAACTTTCTGATCCAAACAGCCTTCTTTGCTGCGCCATTTGCAGCAATGTACTCAGCCTCTGTTGTAGAATCAGCTACCGTCTCTTGCTTGGAACTCTTCCAGCTCACCGCTGCTCCATTCAGGCCAAACACATATCCCGATTGCGATCTAAAGTCATCTCTGTCGGTTTGGAAGCTTGCATCAGTGTAACCCCTTACACGCAACTCTTCCTCACCGCCAAATATCAAGAAAGCATCCTTAGTTCTTCTCAAGTACTTTAGGATGTTCTTGACTGCAATCCAGTGACTCTCACCCGGATTGGATTGGTATCTGCTTGTCATACTCAAGGCATATGACACATTTGGTCTAGTACATAACATGGCGTACATGATAGATCCTATGGCCGAGGCATAGGGAATTCTACTCATGTGTTCCTTCTCAATCTCATTGGAAGGACAACCACTCTTCGAAAGAGAGATTCCATGTGACATGGGCAAGAATCCCTTCTTGGAATCTTGCATGTTGAACCGTTTCAACACCTTGTCAATATATGTATTTTGACTTAGTCCTAGCAACCTTTTAGATCTATCTCTATAGATCTTTATACCGAGTATATAGGCTGCTTCCCCTAAGTCCTTCATTGAGAAACACTTTCCTAGCCAATCTTTCACAGATTGCAGCATGGGAATGTCGTTTCCAATGAGTAGTATGTCATCCACATACAAGACCAGAAAAGCTATAGAGCTCCCACTAACCTTCACTACAACAAATATGACATTTGTTGACAGTTTTTTTGTCGACAGACGATTTTATGTCGATGGTTACGCGATTAATCGACAATATCAGAATTTGTCGATGCACATGATATTTTTTGTCTACCTTTTAGTTATTATTTTATCATTCTCAATAATGTGGTCAATATATTGTGATTATTTATCCGATTTTGACATCTACTTACATAGTGACATTTTTTTTGTCAACTCCTGCTTTAAAAATTTGGAGGGTAACTTATTAATTTTTCCCGCACTCCCAAATTGTAAGGAGGGAATAAAAAATTAATTCCCCCCACACGATTTACGAGGTTATGCAGAACTCTCTCACCCTCTCTCACATTCACACGACTCTCCCAATTCCGTCTCTCTCAGAAGTCTCTCACCCTCTCTCACCCTCAATCGATCGAATCGGTCCTTCCAGTCTCTCAATCGATCGAATCCTTCAACAATCTTCGTCGTAGATCTGTGAAGGCCTCTTTAATCTTCGCCGGAGTTGCTGTGAACGCCTCTTCAATCGATTTCAGGTATGGGACTGTTTCATCTTCTTCTTCTTTGATCTCTCTATAATCGACTATTTCATCTTCTTCTTCTTCTTCCGTTTGATGTTCTTGTTCCATCTCTGTGATGGCATCTTTCAATTTCTTGTCTTGTTCCATCTGTGTGTTGATTTGCATGTTCGATTCTGTGTTGTTCCGGTTGATGTGTCTGATTATGTTGTCTTCTTCCATCTGCTAGTGATTTATGAGACGTATGTGTGTGTGATTTGGTCTTCCATTGAAAGTTCTAGGGTTTTCTGCGGATTGGTTCATGTTCTAGGGTTAGTCGTCTTACAATTTCTTCAGACATGTATGTGTTCATGTTCTAGGGTTTCTGCAGATGGGTAATTTCTGTTTTAGGGTTTGGCCTCTTTAAATTTCTTCTGTCCTGTATGTTCATTTTCTAGGGTTTGCTGTCATGTATGTATTATTTTTTGCTGATTGAATGTGTGGTTACATTCCAGCTTTGATTGGTCTGAAAGGTTATGCTTTATTCTCCCTTGTTTATGGTTATTGTTTCCGGAATGTGTACTGTATTTGCGTAAACATGTCCTGATTTACTTAGCAACCTGAAACAGTGAGATATCGACTTCCTCGGCATATATAGTGATATACACATGTCTTTAAACAGTTCAATTGTTCCATGTAAACAGAAATTAGAAAAGCACTGTAGTACTCACTATCAATCAATCTAAAGTCATGTAGCAATTGATAGATTCATGAATGAAACGCATGACATACAAAATCATTGTTGGCTAAAACTAGTCCAAGCTTAACGAGATCTGAAAGCATAAAAAGAAAAAGGAGAAGGTGATTAACGCATTCGTAGAAGTACTTATGTGAACTTGAAGTTGATACTACAGTGATTTGGAATGATTAAATTAAGTGCGAAACTATTACGATCAAACTCAGAATTTACACAGATAATTAAACATTTCAATTTTTCATATAGGATTACCTCTTATGCATATAGCACAAGCTAATAGACGCATACGTACAAGTATTTATGTTTGGTGCACTGCATATAGGATTACCTGTTGTGCATATCATTACGTGTTTTTTGTTACAGAGTCTTATTGCGGTTAATATTACATTATGTCTTTATTGTCAGCTCTGAGCAGTTGAAGTTATTTTTTGCAGGTGGTGACTGTAAAGCTTGAGGCGATTGAAGTTTGTCGGACTGTCAAGTACTTGGCTGCCTGTTCTCGTTCTAAATTTTGGCCCTCCATTCTGTTAGTATGTTACTTTACATTTATTATTATTCTATCTGCATTTGTTATTTTCGCATGTGACTTCTTTTCGTTTCATCTGTCTGTGTCCTGTAGAGATTGACATGGTATTTCATCTTCTAAGTATTTACTGTCAATATTGTTTCGTATCTGCATTGCTGCTATCGATAACTTTACGTAATTAAGCATCCGATACGCGGTTGTCTTGTTTCATGTACTGTAGTTGTATGAGTACGAACCGATACGTGCTTGTTTGTTTCTGCTTTAGTGTAGTGTTTTATTTACGTGTCAGTGTTTACAGAATGTTCTGAATTGAAAATAATGACTTTGTTATGAAGCAGTTACGGATAATGTACTGCATAGTCTCGTATCTCATTCTTGTCTTGTTTGAAAATCATGCGTTTGTTCAACTGTCAACTTTGTTAATGGTGACATAACTGTTTCTGTTATTTTTGTTTTTTTTTTAATAAAAGTATTGATAGTTATATATATATGACGTGTAGGTAGTGATGGATCGAAGTTGGATTGGGTTGAATGATAAATGGTGTGACGAATATGTTAATGGTGTTTCAAACTTCATTAAGTTTGCGAGTCGTCATGCTGATGGAATGAATAGGATACGTTGTCCATGTTCTAGGTGTGTTAACGTAACCTTCAGATCTCTTACTGATGTAAGAGAACATCTGCATCAGAATGGGATGCTGGAAGGCTATGTGAATTGGGTATATCATGGGGAGGGTTACGGATTAGGTGAGGTTGTCGTGAATGTGTCCGGTGACTGTGTTGATGACATACCCGAGACATGCGTTGACGTGGAGGGCTTGATAGGGGACTTACAAGAGGGTAGGTTTGCTGGTAATGTTGGGGATGATATATCATCCGATGGAACACATTTAAAAAACGGGGAGGGTGATACATTTGCTAAGCTGTTAAGCGATGCACAATGTGAGGCATACCCAGGGTGTCGGAAGTTCTCTAAGCTGTCACTAATAATAAAGTTGATGCATATTAAGACGCTTTGTAAATGGAGTAATAAATCGGTGAACATGGTGTTAGATCTTCTTAGAGAGTTACTGCCGCCAGGTCACACTGTACCAAAGTCGTTTTATGAAGCTAAAAACATTTTACGTGAACTTGGGCTTGGTTATGTCAATATCCATGCATGTCCAAACAATTGTGCTCTGTATTGGAAGGAAAATGAGAATTTGGATCGCTGTCCCAATTCTGACTGTAGGGAATCTAGGTGGAAGGAATGTCGCAATGGGAAGAAAATTCCTCGGAAGGTTCTTAGATACTTCCCTGTGAAACCCAGGCTTCAAAAATTGTTCATGTCTAAAAACATTGCCAAGGATATGCGTTGGCACAAGGATCGGCGTGTGCATGATAGCAATGTCATTGCGCACCCGGCTGATGCTAAGCAATGGCAAGATTTTGACAAAGAACATGAATGGTTTGCTCAAGATCCTCGTAATATTAGGTTTGGATTAGCCAGTGATGGTTTTAATCCTTTCAGTAATATGAGTAGCACGTATAGTATGTGGCCTGTAATGCTTGTTATATACAATGTCGGGGCGACACAGGTTATGAAAGACCCGTTTATTATTATGCCCCTATTAATACCCGGGCCGCATTCACCGGGAAATGATATTGATGTTTTCTTCCGTCCGTTAATTGATGACTTGAAAGACTTGTGGGAAGAAGGTATAGAAACGTACGATGCTTATTCTGGTGAAAGATTTATGTTGCATGCTGCACTATTGTGGACAATAAATGATTTCCCTGCATATGGTATGTTGTCCGGATGGAGTACCAAAGGGAAATTAGCGTGTCCACCGTGCAACAAGGAAACTCACCATATAAGATTGAAGCATAGTAAGAAACAGGTTTACATGGGTCATCGTCGATTCTTACCACTCAATCATCCATGGCGACGGAATAAAAATTTTAATGGTAAATTTGAGCTTAATCCTAAGCCGAAGGAGTTATCTGGAGATGATGTTCTTGATCAGTTAAAGTCACTTCCTTCAGATTTGAAGTTTGGAAAGACTTTAACTAACAAGAAGAGAAAACGGCCCGACAAAGAATTAAACTGGAGGAAAAGAAGTATTTTTTTCGAATTGAGCTATTGGAAAACACTTAAGATCAGACATAACTTGGATGTCATGCATGTAGAGAAAAATGTTTGTGAGAGTGTGCTTGGGACTTTGATGAGTATTGATGGGAAAACAAAAGATACTGAAAACTCACGTAAAGATTTGGCGGAACTGGGTATTATGAAAGAGCTGCATGTACGCAAAGAGGGTGATGGGGATATCATTCCCCATGCACCCTACTGTCTAGATGTCGGTGGAAGGAAAAATATTTGTGAATGGTTAAAAAATATTAAATTCCCTGACGGTTACGCGTCAAATATATCTCGTTGTGTGAGCAGCAATGATAACAAGATAATTGGCATGAAAAGCCATGATTATCATGTACTGTTACAACGGCTGCTGCCACTTGCTATACGTGGGAACTTGAGCAAACAAATTTGTGATGCATTAACTGACCTTAGTATGTTCTTCAAAGAACTGTCTTCGCGAACTTTGACGGTTGAGTGCTTGGAGGGATTAGAAAGGGATATCGTTCTGATACTCTGTAAATTGGAGTTGATTTTTCCTCCATCGTTCTTTGATGTTATGATGCACCTGCCACTCCACCTTCCTCGAGAGGTAATGTATGGAGGACCAGTTCAATATCGCTGGATGTATCCCATTGAAAGGTTAGGCCTTTCGTAATTTATGAGGTTTTGCATTATGTCATCCCTCAACAAATTTATCATTCATATATATGTTGTGTAAACAGATTTCTATATACGCTAAAGCAATATGTGAGAAATAAGGCTCGACCTGAAGGTTCAATTGCCGAAGCATACATCGACAATGAATGTTTAAATTTCTGTTCGATGTATCTTGACGGCGTTGAAACAAGATATAATCGTGCGGACAGAAACCATGAAGGAGTTAATATCAGCCGAAATAGTAGCTTGTCTATATTTTCTCGTCCTGTTCGGCCTTTGAGTGCCTCACAGGTTGAAAGGCTGACACCTTCAGAATATGAGATTGTTCGATGGTTTGTTTTACACAACTGCGAAGAGATCGATACATATATGAAGTAAGTATTTTTTTTAGGAAAACTTGATGTACCTTGGTCAATAATTTAGTCAAATGTTTAAATACTGTTGACATGCATATGGGCGCAGTAAGCATCTTGAGGAAATTGAGTTGCGGGAGTCTTCGAATGTCGAGAAAACACATCAGCTTCTGTTTGCTAATTGGTTTAAGAATCTTGTAAGAGATCTTGTTACATAGCTTGTCATTTTGTCGTATATAATTTATATTGAATACGTTCTGAAACGTTTATATATATGTTTGATCAGATGGTTAAAAAGCGAATTGACATGTCTGTAGAGGCAACTGATGACCTTTACTCGCTTGCTTGTGGGCCTGATAGACATATTAAACGGTATACGGGATGTGTTATTAATGGCATGAGATTTCACACAAATGCACGTGAAGAACGATGAGTGACTCAGAACTCTGGAGTTTTGGTGCGAGCCGACCATGAAGGAACCGAAATTGATTTCTATGGTGTTTTAACTGATATCATTGAGCTGACATATGTAGGAGGGTATCGTGTTTTTATTTTTAAGTGCAATTGGTTTAATACAGGAGATACGAAGACAGGAGTTAGGAAAGATAAGTACTTCACTAGCGTGAACGTTAGTCGTACTTGGTATAAAGGGGAACCTTATATACTTGCGTCGCAGACTCAACAAGTGTTCTATGTCCCAGATGTTATTCTAGGTAAGAACTACAGAATAGTTCAGAAGATTCAACCTAGAAATTGGTACAACATTTCTGAAACCGAAGAAGAAACAAGTAATCGTGACATAGAGACCGATGCATATCAACAATCGTTTTCGACTGGTAAGAGTCCTGTCACTGAATTTGATGCTGAAGATAATTTTTTACTAAGTGGGGGAGAAGAAGATATGAATGACGACGATGACGATGACGCCGCCGATGATGACGACGACAGTGATGACGGAGGTGGTGAGGACTACAGCAGCGACGGTACTCACATAGGTGATGATGATGATGGAGATAACGACGACGATTACGATACAGATTTGGGGGAGTTCACATAACTGCATTTCTATAATTATTGTTGACTAGTATTTGGTTATTTGGATTTCTGTTTTTTGGGTATTATTTTTTAGATACTTGGATTCCAGTTATTTGGGGTTTTAATTAGTTTTTTTCAATTTGTGGACGAATTAACGTTATTGTCTGTATGCATTCTTACCCGAAATTTATTTCGCATAGCATTTTGTTACACTTGAATTTGTAGATTACTGCAGGCCATGGAAACATATGCGAAGGTCCGACGCTCGCTCCGGTTAACTCCTTCGAAGTCTACGAGCAGCATTCCCATATGCGAAGGCCATGGAAACTTTGGCTGATTTGTACGCTAAAACGTGTAACACTTTGTTCCAAATGTGACGTAGGTTATGCCACAGGATGTTGCAGTAGACGAGTCCATACGACCAACACCTCAGAGACTGACACCTACAGTACCTGCGGAGTTGGGTGGTGACCAAATAGTTCACAGCAGAAACTCCCTGGAGAAAGAAAATGCGGGAACACACTCCATCGACAAATCTCGGAAGAAAACCGTTACAAGCACTGTTCAAATGGAAGAGGAAAACGTCGATGATGACAGCGATGAGGTAATGTTCAAGATTTTATTGTCGTATGCATATGTTGTTACTGCATTCAATCCTATTTCATTCCTTACCTTGTCTTACAAATGTCCTGTATTTGCCATGAAGGAATTCTTTCGGCTACCACCTGAACTGTTGGTTGCGAGACTAGCTGCAGCTCAACGTGCCGAGGGCAGAGTTCGTAGAAGAAACTCCCAGGAACCAGACATAACATCACAAACCAGGAAGAAGTCTCGGAAGAACATGGTTACCAGTCTTCAAATGGAAGAGGAAAATGTCCATGTCAGCGATGAGGTAATTTTCATACGGCTTCTGAAATATTTATTGTTCAACATACTTGGCAAAAGTTGTTGTTTCTCGCTTCTAAATGAATATGCGATGCAGGGTACGAGAAGGGATGTTGGCATCAGAAGATCGCATCGATTAAGACCAAACAGGAACGTGTACAAAATAGCAGCGGCGTCGAATCCCAGGACGAATCCTCGTAACAACTCCACAACAGATGTGGAAAGGGAAGTGTGGGATCTGTCTTTGGATGACGTAGATCCTGATGTAAGTATAAATATTACCTTTTTTTATTAAAAATTATCTAGAAACTGTGTGTCCATTCCTTAACTTTTTATTGTGCAATTTTGTTTAAACTGTGACGCAGGTTACGACACGGGTTGTTCCTGAAAGAAGGTCCCATCGGTTAACACCTACTAGGCTGACCAGGAAAAAAACATCGTCAAATTCCAGGACGACTGCAAGGAACAACAATGGTACAAATGCTGAAGTCGACTCGATTCGTTCTGACGATGACATGGATCCTGCTGTAAGTAGCAGTACTATTTTTTTAATTTTTAACTTAACATAGAAACGGGTAATGTGTGTAATTTATGGTAGAATGTCGTGCATGTTACGTGACAGGATGTTGTAAGAAGATCGAACCGATCGACGCCTAGGAGGTTGCTGAAGAGAAAACATGCAGCATCAAACCCCAGGAGAACTGCTCGGAACAAATCCGCCAGAGATGCTGAAATGGAAGGGTTAGATCCGTCAGACGATGAGATTGCTGGTGATGTAAGTAGTAGTTTAACGTATTTATTTTCAACAGTGAGCTACTGTTTGGTTGTGTCTTATTTAACGTTTTATCGTAGAATGTGGTGCCTTGTGGTTCGTCTAGAAGGTCGCGTCATCTGACATCCAGAACAGTGGAACGAACAACACCAACTGATGCGGGACATGCTGAGAACGTGGCTGCCGAATGTATGTATCGTAGAAGTTATGTTGATTCTTAAATACGGTTGCATACGAGTTATTAATATTTTTATTTACTTGAAATTTGATGCTTTTCTTAATGTATTAATTCTTCTCTCGTACGTAGCTCCCCAAACAACTAGGACTGGAAGAGGAGTGACGCGTGGGCTAAGTATCAGAAGTAAGACCAAAAAAATTGAAGGAAAGATCGATGTGTACATTCCCCTGGGGAAGCGGAGACCAGTGGGTGATGGCCGTTTGGAGCTCACGGCTGAGGTTGGTGTTGCTGTACGCATGCATGCACAGGCTAGAAGTCCGTCATGGAAGAAAATGGAGGATCATCACAGGAAACCAATCTTCGATCACCTACTTGTGAGTGCAGCTATTGCATGGTTCATGTTTATTTACGTTTACAATGATTTGCCATGTCTTTATTTATTAGTTCTCTCTCAGTTGTTGGATTTAACTTGAAAAGTGAATTAGTAATTTAAATGCGCATGTTTTAATTGACTGTCTGTATTTTATCGTTTAGGGGATGTTTAATCTGGATTTTTCGAAGAAGCATATCGTTCGTGCCATTAATTCCATGTGCAGCAGAGCATACAGCGACTACAGATACAAGCTGCAGAGACATTACAAGAGTTTCCAAAGCCATACAGAAGCAAGGCGTCATCCATCCCCGCTTGTAACCCAAAGTGATTGGGAGATTTTGTGTTCGTACTTTCAGTCCGAGCCCTGCAAGGTAAAACCGATATAATAAATGTTCTAGAATTTATGTATGTTCTATGTTATGGAGTTCCTTTCACAATTTTGTTACGATATATTCACAGGTTAAGAGTAGAAGAGGTACTACCAATCGAGAGCATGTTAAGAATCTGCACAGTTCCGGTTCGAAGACATTTGTACAGCGCCTGCACGAGATGGTAATGTGTTTAACTTGATCTCATCCGTTTATAATACGCATTCACATATACGTGTGACAGTCAGTGAAAATAAATTTGTAGGAAGAACCCTCACTCATTGAAAACTACAAGAACACGCATTGCAAAAGTAGCACATCTGTCTGGCTGTCGCATGAAGCCTTGCAAAAATAAGTAAGTTTGGTTTTGATTTCTTACGAAAACATGTTATTTTCCAAACCTATATCTGACCCTTAGTGAAATGTTGTAAAATGACAGAATCAAATGAAAGAAATGAGAGACAACGACGTGGATCATGACCTAACTGAAGAAGAGATTGTGGAGGCGGTACTTGGAAGAAGGCCGGGTGTTGTTGCTGGCTATGGTGGAGGTGAGGTCCCAAAGACTGCATGGACTTACGATGACGGCGTGTCTGAATCGCTAGCAAGGGCTGAAGCAGCAGAAAAGATGGCAAGTGCAAATAGAAGAAGAGCGGAAGCTGAACGACGAAGGGCATTGGCTGCAGAAAGGCGTAATGAGGCCCTCGAGAAGAGGATATCCAATGTCGAGAAACTGATTTTGAAGGGCGTGCAACTTCAAGAGGATTATGAATCAGATGCAGAGGAGGAATCTGAGAGGGAATCCGAGGAGGGGTCCGAATCTTTCGGTTCAGAAAGTCAATGAGGTCAGATAAATAATGAATGCGTGTACTTCTTGTCCATATATATACACATGACATGTTTATACGTTACATGACGTGAATGCTTTCATGTTATTACTTCAATATGCCTATATACATAATATACGTATATGCATAACCTCACCAGTTACGAAACAAGCATGCTGTAACGACTGGACTTGTAATGTATAAATTATTAGACAAAAGATTTGCTGTTAATTGACTACTTGTAAGAAATTCGATTCGAGTTTAGACAACAGTGTACCTTTAGTACGTAAGAAATTGAGTTTAGACAACACATGTGCTATTAAGAAATTCGATTCCAGTTTCGTGTTGTGCCTGTACTTAATACGTAAGAGATTTCCTAATTTTAATAAATTCGATTACAGTGTCCTGTATTGCCTGTACTTTTACCAAATTCACTACTGAATACGGTAATTAAGATGGCTGCTAGATGCGAATGGGCTACACAGTTCTGTAGATTGTGGCTTGCAATTGAATGCGTCCACTGTAGGACCTAATCTTAGGTTTCTAGGCAATTTGAAAATCCTTCCTCTTCGAGAATGTGTACGACGAGTCAGCCATGCTAGCACACCATTTTCAGCATTGTTAATTTTGCAATGGCTGAAGTCTCTACGATTTTTTTTTTTTATTACGTCGGAATTAAAGTCTCTTTGACTACGTATTGAAGACAGCTTCTTTTCAAATAAGTGTTCTAGTCTGCTTCAATTCCACAATACTTAATAATGTTTTTTTTTGACAAGTATGATGTCTGACATCATGCATATGCATGTTGTGCTCTATTCGCAGAAAACGGTAGCAAACTGAAACTGTATTTCAGGTCTTTATTTGACATGAACTTAGGTTGCTAGGCAAATTTTGAAATAGTTCTCTTTCCAGAATGTTAGTCGTGCTAGCCACCATTTTGTGCTTTGTATTCAACACATTTTGTGCCGAAATTAGTTCAACGTACTGTATGATATCTGCATATGTAAGGAGGTATTCTAACATGAAACTGTACTTGTACATTGGCTGCCCTATATGCCGTATGCAGTAATTGTAAGTCCAATGTGTGAAAACATATATTCAACGACAGCATGAGTACATACCTAACTAGGCAGGCTGTTGACGTGTATCGTAGCCGATATTCACTGGTGTTAAACCATACAGCCACAAGTTTATGATTATTTATTTCTTTGTTTGCAGGTTTTAGCGTCGGTTGCATTGCACAGCTTCAGGGCATCGAAGGACCCACTTGCCGGTGATTCTGGACATGCAGTTCGATCGTACAACACGTCGTAGAAACAATCAGCAAATTTGGGCTTTATGAACTTTTTGAACTTTGAAACAATCAGCAAACTAAGTGTTTTGTAACTTAACTAAGTAGTACTGTTTTCCTTCGTACGAATTTTGAATTAGAGTGACCGTACTGGACGGTAACTAGCTAAGGATGCAGACTTGTTAAAAAAACCAACTGTTGAAGGCTTGTTCTTAGATTTCAGCACAGTGGTGCATATAAATGTTTGATTATGTTTATATTTTGGGTGCATATATGGTTGATCTTGACTTTCAGATCTGCATATATGTAAAAATCTCTATAATTTTTTTTATTTCGTCGTGATTCAGGCGACAAACATGTATGTCGCCAGGAAGATGTAAAAGTGAGAAAGCATGTCTACTAGTGACAAACAAAATTTGTCACCTATGAACATAAACTACCAAAATTACTTGTCGGTAGTTAAACTAGAGACGGAAACAATTTGTTGTTAGATTTAAACTGTCGACAAAAAATTTTGTCGCTTTTTTTTTTCTGCCGACGTAATTGAGATTTGTCGGCCGTAATACTAACGACCGACTTGTAGTGACCATTTTCCGTCAAAAAATTATTTGTCGGTAGAATTTCTACCGACATATTTGGCCTTTCTAGCGACAATTTTTTTTTGTCAACGGAGGCCGAATTTGTTGTAGTGCTTCTTGTAGACACAAGACTCATCTTCGTTTCTGATGAAGCCAAACTCTTTGACCACTTCATCAAAACGTCGATTCCAACTCCTAGAAGCTTGCTTCAATCCATAAATGGATCGTTGCAGCTTACAGACTTTGTTGGCTTGCTTTGGATCCTCAAAACCCTCTGGCTGTATCATATACACGTCCTCGAGGAGATTCCCATAAAGGAATGCTGTTTTGACATCCATCTGCCAAATCTCATAGTCGTGGTATGCTGCAATCGCAAGTAGGATTCGGATGGATTTGGTCATAGCGACTGGTGAAAAGGTTTCATCATAGTCAATACCATGAATCTGTCTGAATCCTTTAGCCACCAATCGGCCCTTATAGGTAATCACATTACCATCCATGTCGATCTTCTTCTTGAAGACCCACTTGCACCCTATGGGCCGCGCCCCATCGGGTGGTTCCACCAAAGTCCATACTTTGTTGGTATACATGGATTCCATCTCGGATCTCATGGCTTCTAACCACTTCTGAGAGTCTGGGCCACTCATGGCCTCCTCATAGGTAGTAGGCTCATCATCTATGAGCATCGTGTCACCGGAATCAGTTACGAGAAGCCCATACCTCTCGGGTTCCTGGCGCACTCTACTAGATCTACGAAGCTCTTGTGTTACCTGAACAGGTGGCTCCACAACTGCTTGTGGTTCCTGTTCATGTTCCATAATCGGTTCAGTGATTTGTGGTTCTTGAACCTCTTCAAGTTCTACATTCCTCCGACTTGCTTCTTTAGAGACAAACTCTCTTTCTAGAAACACGCCGGTCCGAGCAACAAACACTTTGTTCTCGGTTGGATTGTAGAAGTAGTATCCCTTACTTTCCTTAGGGTACCCCACAAATTTACACTTATCCGATTTAGGCCCTAGTTTGTCTGATTGTAAACGTTTTACATAGACATCGCAGCCCCAAATCCTCATGAACGACAGTGTGGGACGCCTCCCACTCCACATCTCATATGGTGTCTTTATGACTGATTTAGATGGAACACGGTTAATGGTGAAAGCTTCACTTAATAGAGCGTAGCCCCAAAATGATAATGGAAGATCGGTTTGACACATCATAGATCGAACCATATCCAATAGGGTTCGATTCCTCCTCTCGACACGCCATTCCATTGTGGCGTTCCGGGTGGAGTGAGTTGGGACACGATCCCACACTCTCTAAGATAGTCGTCAAACTCTTGGCTTAAGTATTCTCCTCCACGATCCGATCGTAGAGCTTTGATACTTTTGCCAAGTTGCTTCTCTACTTCATTCTTGAATTCTTTGAACACTTCAAAGGATTCGGATTTTGCCCTCATAAGGTACACAAATCCATATCTACTGTAATCATCAGTAAATGTAATGAAGTAGACATAACCACCCCTGGCAGGCGTGGCAAATGGCCCACACACATCAGTATGTATGAGTGCCAATTGCTCACTAGTCCTCTCACCTTTCTTATTGAAAGGGGACTTTGTCATTTTTCCCAATAAACAAGCCTCACATGTCTCATATGATTCAAAATCAAATGAGTCTAGTAGTCCATCCTTATGGAGTCTAGATACACGTTTCTCATTTATGTGGCCTAAACGACAATACCATAAATAAGCAGGATTTAAATCGTTTATTTTAATCCGCTTGGTATTAATGTTGTAGACAGGATTGCTTAGATCAAGGACATAAAGTCCATTAAGTAATTGCGCACTAAAATAGTTAATATTATTTAAATAAAAGGAACAACAATTGTTCTTTATTGAAATAATAAAACCATCCTTGTCCAAACAAGAAATAGAAATAATTTTTCTGCTCATAGCAGGCACAAAATAGCAATTATTTAATTCTAAAACTAATCCTGAAGGCAGAGATAGCTCGCACACGCCTATGGCCAACGCAGCAACCTTTGCTCCATTCCCAACGCGCAGATCTACCTCTCCTTTAGCCAATCTCCTACTTCTCTTTAGATCCTGCATATTTCGACAAATATGAGATCCACATCCAGTATCTAATACCCATGACGTAGAGACAGTTAAATTGACATCTACAACAAAAATACCTGGTGGTGGTGGAATCACTATTCCAAGCCTCTTATCCTCCAGATATTTTGGGCAGTTCCTCCTCCAGTGTCCAGGCTGACTGCAGTATTGACACTCACCTTTAGTCACGGCCTTGGCAATGCCACCAACAGGCTTAAGGGCAGGTTCCTTGGACTTGGCAACTGACTTGCCTTTGCCCTTGGAGGAAGAGGCAAACCTTTTGCCCTTTCCTTTATGTACCATCATAATGGCCTTGCCCTTACCCTTGTTGATGCTCTGTTCAGCCGTCCTCAACATGTTGAGCAAATCTGGCAGTGGTTTAACGATCTCGTCATGTTATAGTTCATAATGAACTGTCCATAACTCTCGGGCAACGTTTGAATCACGAGATCGGTTGCCAATTCTTGGCCGACCGGGAACCCCAGTCGGGCGAGATTCTCCAAGTACCCGATCATTCGGAGTACATTGGGTCCCACCGGGTTTCCTTCTGCCAGATGACATTTGAACAGTGCCTTTGAGACCTCATACCTCTCTACCCTCGCCTGCTCTTGGAAGAGCTGCTTTAGATGTTCGATCATATCGACAGCATTCATGTTTTCGTGTTGCTTCTGAAGCTCAGAAGTCATGGTGCAAAGCATTAGGCAGGCCGCATCATTAGCGTCATCAACACGCTTTTGATACGCCTTTAAGGCAGCAGGTGTTTGGTTCTCTGGACCTTCTGGAACATGCTCCTCTATTGCGTATAGTTTCTTCTCTTGCTTGAGAACAATTCTCAAGTTTATGTACCAATCAAGAAAGTTGGTTTTAGAGAGCTTGTCCTTCTCAAGGACAGATCGTAGGGAATGTTGTGAACTCGATGAGTTGTTTGCCATTTGGAATTCTACAAAAGGAAAATACGCAAGTTTTAGTATTTGTGAATTTTTGACTATATTCAATAATGGCTAGTTTATCAAATATAGCTCCCACTATTTTTCTACGGATTAATAACCCTCAAGATATTAATGCGGAAAATATCCTTATATTTTCTAGTGGGACAAGATCCATCTTTCATCTCCTTATGAGCTTGCTTTGGCAAGTCACCCATAATTTGACTACTTTAGGTAGGAACAATTCCAATTGCATCCCATATGCAACTCTTGGTTCAATCGGGCAAATAACTCCTTATTTATCCATCCTTATGGATAATCCCAATTGATTGCCTCTAGGTTTCTTAATCAAATTAATAGCCTAGTTGTGTTCAAGTTCTTTTCCAAACAATTGCACATTGTTACGTGCCATCGCATTCCATCATTATGAACCAAGTCGCCATGCTTTGGCACGCACGAACTTGATAAATAATGATGATAATGAGTGTTTAAATAACGAGAAGGCAAGAACACAATATTTGAATTTTGAGAGATTTTTAAATTCAATTTTAATCGTTTTGTTGATCAATATCAACTAATCTATCTATTTGAGTTTGGGCACAACTCCAAATAATAGATCCGGGTTGTCTAATTATCTTATTATCCTAATTGCATGCATCATCCATACACCAACCACACAAATAATAAGACAATAAAATTAAACAACCACAAAACAGAAATTAAACTTGATGTGGATATGGCCTTTTCTAGACTAAGATAATTCCAAGCCAATGGAATTATCTATGAACCCTAAACAAACACATCTCCATGCGTCTTGATCTTTTGGTCCATTCTCCATAGTCTTGTGGATTGCTCCATGCTCCATGCTCCATCTTTTGTGGCTTCTTTGGCTTTGGGCTTCTTTTCTTCAATCTTGGCTAACAATCTACTTTATCTAGCACTAGCTAGCTTCTATACTAAATAAAATAAATCTCACAAGTTGAGAAAAAAATGGCACGCAGGCCATAAAACCCTAATTAATTATTACAATTAATTGATCAGCTCGCAGGCCATAAAACCAAACCACAAAATTAAACATCCACATCAAACCACATCCTAAGGCCATATCCAATCACCATGCGATTTGCATATAAACAGTTAAAATCCAATTTTAACGCGCTTGGTCAATTTTAATTGATTTTAGGATTTCTAGGGTTAAAACGGTCCATGGGCCCAACAATCAAATTGCCCGGGCCCAACAAAGTGAACCACAAGGCCCTAGGGCCGGCCCGGCCCAAAACCCGCAAGCCTAGGCCGCGGGTTAGGGCCGCCCGGCCCCTAGGGCGGCCAATCTTGGGCGGCAAGCAAGGGGGGCGGTCCCTAGGGGGGCCGAACCTCCTCATGGGAGTTGTTTCCAAAACAACTCCCTTGCTTGGTGCCCAAGTTTGGTTGTTTCCTTGTTTTGGGAGAACTCCTTCTTCCCCAAGGATGCCCAAACCCTAGATCTAAGATCCTAAAATTTCTCAAACTCACCAATTCATGCATCCAATGCAAAAATTGGATCTTGTTATGATTAATTATTTACAAATTGCATCCCATGCTTGATTTGTCTTGTTTTACGCGATAAACAATCAAATTAAGGTGTAAAACAACAAAAACGTAACACATAAACCACGTTTATGCTCTACGACATGTGGATCTGATACCACTGTAGGGTTGTGATTCATGGATCGCACAACAGAAGCATAATCAAACATAAAACCATGCAAAACCCTCCAAGGATCACAAGTCAAGATACATAACGATGGTAAGGGTTAGAAATCATAAACACACCTTTGGGTTCTCCTTGATGACTTCAAACGCGAATTATGTCACGTTCTCTATAGTTGATCCACGCCTAGAGTTGATCCTATATCTCCCAACTCCTTGGTGCTAGCCCGGAATAGGAAGAGGAAGAAGAAATCACGCAAAACGAGACCCAAAGGAGGGTCTCGGCCTCCTTTGGCCGACGGGGACGGGGCGGCGGCAAGGGGGCGGTTCGGGCCTCCTTGTTGCTTGCTCTCTCTCCTTTTGTTCTCTCCCACTCTTGTTATGTTCACTTAATGAGCATAAGTTATGTGGGAAGGAAGGAAGAAAGGTCCTTTATATAGTCCAACAACTCCTTGTTAACTACCTAAAGGACTTATTCTAGTCCTACTAGAATTCAATTTAGTCCCTTCCTTGCAAATTAGTCCCTACTAAGTTTGCAAGGGTTTGCATAGTGATCCTTCTATTAATTAATCCAATTAATTAATTCCCAAATCTAGTTCAACTCTATATAGCGTGTGACCCCATAGGTTCTATCTAGTTGGTAGCAACTATTTTCTAATATGGAGCGGTCTCTAGCAAAACATCCATTCTAGCAAACTAATAGAATAGTCATCTTGACAACCTTTGTACAAGTAATTGTCTCATCCCTTTGTCTCAATATCCGGATTGGACACGAGACATACAAGTCACACTCGTATATCCAATCCATAGTTTCTCGATCCATGTGAATAGCCTTATTCGTGCAAATAACATCAATATCCCATATTGATTTATTTGAGTCTGGCCAGACATTCTATAAGCACTATCCCTCGAGTGGCCTAGGATATTTGCTCCCGTTATGTGGGAGGGACGAATCCTATCTACGTCCACTACGATATCTAAGCTTGCTTCTTATTGTATCCAGTACACGCCTTTATAACTACCCAGTTACGGTGTAGCGTTTAACGCTACCAAGATCACAATAATCCACAACTAGAATATCTAGTGACTTCAAGTCTAAGGATGAAAATACCATTGCACCGCGAGAAGCGCTTGTGACTCAACATAACGTGTATGTAGCCTTCTCGGAGATGGGTCAATCCAGTGCAACATTCCCTAATGCACACCTATGTGTTGGATCGTGATATCTCCATATCAATCCAACCCCATACTAGTCTATAGATGATTGTCCCATTAATCATTATACTTGACTAGGGATATTTAAGATAAACAACACAATTGTAAATCTAAGGAATTCATTATATTAAATATCCAATAAATAATAAATGAATTTCTAGCCACAAATAATTCATACTAAACTAGATTGCCTCTAGGGCATCTATTCCAACACGCTTGGACTTGCTCCAGGGCAGCCGCATCCTCTTCTTAAACCGCATCATCCTCATCAGCTTGAGGAACCGCACCTTCTGGAACCGCGTCTTCCTCGTCGGTTTGACGCACCAAGTCGTCGACGTGTTGATCTTCCAGACTCCTTTGCTTTACGCGTTCGATTTCCTCTTCTTCTCGCTTTCTTCTTCTTTCAGCAGCCTCCGCAGCTGTTCTCCTAGACTCCGCAAGGATGTCCTCGTCTATGGTTTCATGAGAAACACCAGAATGAGAACCCCTCTTCCGCCTCTTGGCCAAAAGGCCACTGATGGTTTCATCATCATCATCTGCAAAGGAACGATTTGTTCAATCAAGATTGCGAAAAGTTAAGATAATGAGAAGAGAAGTACGATTGAGATACCTCCCGACTCTTCCTCTTGTATCTCATCTCTCTCCTTGTCTCTGACATCTTCGACTCTTTCTTATTCTTCATCTCCTTCTCTCGCCTCCCTTCTCTCCTCCCCCTCTTCCTCCTGGCCAAACGGAACATAGGTCTCCACTGCGAGCTCTTTCCATGCTTTGCTTGGCATGCGACCTTTACCTTTATCCCTGGAAGTAAGGGATCTTGCAGGAGGGGAAGTTGGAGCGCTCCTAGGGGAAGAGATTGTGATTCCCCTTTGCCTGGGCCTCTTTGCTCTTGGGGCAGCAGTTGCTGGAGGAGACGGATCATCCCTGGGTGGAGACAAGGCTGGAGTATTGTCTATCAGCGAATCAGCAAAAACATCCATGACCTGGCGAATCCGGTTTTCAACTGCGGGAGACATTCTCATTGCTAGCCGGACCGGTTCCCCCTGCCTTCTCGCAGCAACAATGGTGGTGACCAGCGACTTGGAACGCTCACCAGATGCGAACCTCCTCACATAGCACTACAGCAGAAAGTGGAGTATAAGTTTCAACGCATCAGAATAAAGAAACTTAATGCGTGCAAAAGAGATTGTTTACCTTGGCGAAAGTTTCGCTGTATTTGATGATGTGCGAATCACCTTTCTTCACTGCAGCCATCTTCTCTTCAAGGATGGTAGAGGGGCACAAGTGATTCTCATGGTCCAACAACGAATAGGGGGATATAGGGGGCTTTTCGCCATAAGGTCTGGGGGAGATCAGGTATTTCTTCGACCTCTTTAACGGGTTTGGTTCCTTTTGTCTTTGCCATTCCTACGGAAAAGCAAGAAAAAATGGGGGAGAAATACACACACTTTAGTTTGAATTTCAAGATTCAGTTTGAAGCAACGAGGCTTTATCAGAAGAAAGATGAACAGATCAGTATCAATTTTGGGGTTTGAAAGTGCAGAATCAATTGCATTATTGGGAATTTCAGAAACCCCACACATTCAAAACCCTTACAATCTGGGGATTAGATCGATTCTGAGTTTAGAGAACAAGGTCTCCTTCGCAGTCTTCAATGGATGGTATGTTTTAGACAGTCATGGGTTTGCAGATCCAACACAGTTCAAAGCATATTGATACATTAAACAAAATTGAACAAGGACGGCCTTGTTTTGGTAAAGCTTGCTTGGATGCGGACAGTTGAAGAAGACGATTGATGAGAAAGAATTGATGATTGATTATCTGAATCTGCTCTTGAAGGCTTCCGGGTATCATTCACTTTAAGAGAAAAAAGTGATACTTTGCAACAATGGAGAGCATAGAGTATTTATCCAAACAATGAAGGTTTGCGTCCTTTCAGTAGTCGAATCGCAACCGTCACCGTCGAATCGCGCAATCACAGGACAAGCTGACGTCACGCCTAAAACCCTAAAAGACCAGAAGACACTACTCTAGGGATTTTAGGTCATAATGACTCGCATGGGGGCTGAATTTGCGTGTATTTGAATTGGTGCGTGGCGGTGACGCGTACGTTGGTTCCTGCGCATGGAAGCCTATCCGGCTATGAGCCTTCACGCGCAGAAAGGGGGCTAATGTAGATAGTGCTTTCTGGACAGGAAGATCTTAGCCACGTGGCGACCATCCAGCACACCATACTGTGCTTCACACACACTGGATCACCAGCCGTGCTGATCCACGTGGGGGCTGCGAGACAGGGCCCTCGCATACCACCTCACGGGACTTGTAGGGACTTAGTGGTTTGGAGGCTAGAGTAAGTCCTGTCGCGCGCGAGCGACAACCAAGCTCGCGCGCGACCCCTAGTAACTGCTTTTGAGAGATTTATGGCACAAGATCCTTAAACCCGGTCAGCCCGGTCAAACCCGGTCAACCTCGTAACGGTTCCGATATACGCGGATAACGTGCTGTAACGGTTCCTATATACACGGACGAACGTGCCGTTCTGGTTAACCTAATTAAGCCACCATTGATGGGCGCATTAACCACACTACAACGGTCACATTCTCTGTTATATATAGATAATTAACCCTTCCATACAGGGGGGAACACACCTGAGATACGCGGAAGCTCTGTCAAACTCCTGTCTCTCTCTCATACAGTGCTATTGCCTTACTCTCTCCCTACACACAACCCCACACTTTCTGTGTTCTTTCTATCCACTGCTATTGGTGTATATTGAGTCCTCTCTGCAGGATTCTCTCGTACAAAGAAGGGTTCTCCTTCTGGCAATTTCAAAGCTGTGGCAGCTTATAAGTGGTTGGTTAAGAACGCTCTTTGCACTAGCCTTATGCACCATGATGATAAAGGGTGGAGGGGGATCATCCTTGATTTTCCTTGGCATCATTTTTGGAGCCTTAAATTACCTTACAAAGTCCTTTACTTCCTTTGGCAGGCCCTCAATGGGAAACTTCCAACAAGTGATAAAATTCATAAGATTTTTAGAAACTCTTGTAATCTCTGCAATCTCTGCAAAACCCATGAGGAGACTATTGAACACCTTTTGCTTAACTGTAACTTAGCTAAACTTCTTTGGTTCTTGTCCCCCATTAAGTTTTCTTATCCTTATACTCTTCTTCAGCTGCTTAGTGATACCTTAAAACACTCTTCTGGGCATGTAACTCCTAGAAACCTGAGCTGGATTGGTGCAATCACTTGGACTATTTGGTTGTATAGAAATTCAATGGTTTTTGGTAGAAAGGAGGATGAGCAGGAAATTAGGATTGACTCCCCAATCTACAAAGCAAAGATTTTTATGAATCAGTTTTTGGAAGCTTGGAGTCTGCAGGCCTCTAATGCCTCCCCCTCTCTGATGAAGGAGAAGCCTGAAAGAATCAAGGTCAAATGATACATTTGCCAAACGCAGGATTCCAAATCTTTGTCTCGTTAAAGAAAAGAAGAGGGAGTACGATTATGTTTGGTTTAGCTACTCACTGTGGCAAGATGGTTTACTCAAATAAGGAAGAAGCCAAGCTGCATTCTCCTAATGCTACCATTGAAATGCTTATTCAAATATCTTCATGCTCTCCAGGAATTTCTCTCATATTGAATTAAATATTGCTAATAAGTGTGTATTCAATTTGATCCAACGGATGAAGAACAAGCATCAGCAGAAAGTTCAGGAGTGGCCTCAGGCGTGGAGAAGAAAGATGCAGGATTTGGTGCTAATTAGTCAGTCTCTTGGTTGTTTTTTCTTGTTAAGTTAATGTCTAAAGACAATGTCAGTAGCAGTGATGTTCTAGACTATGTTAGGGCTTTTGTGCAAGTTGGTTTGATGTAGAACTCTCCTAGTTGTGGTTTGGTTGCTTCTGGTCGCCCAAGGGTCTTCGTTTATGTGTTTTGTGTAATCATGGTTATGTTTTAATGTTATTCTTCTTTTCTTGTAAAAAAATTTATCCATTGTAACAAAGCTCCACCTTGACTTGAATCATCACAGCAATACGAACTAGAACTGATGCTTCTCTCGAACCTGAAACAGATGCGTCTCCAAGAATCCGAATCGAGCACGCCTCCTCTTAGAACCAGACTCGAATACATTCCTGAGAAAGCAGGACCGAACCTATTCTTGATGCGCTCAAAACATCGCCAGAACCAGTGCACCATGACAAGTGCCCAGATGTCATCAAGACCAGATGCACCGATGACGAGTGCCACAAATTGTCATGCCAGATGCGCCCCGTATGCCTCAGATGCGCCCGAAACCCCAGTGCGCGCCAGAAAATAATCGTGCCTAGAACCAGTACTCGATTCGCGTGCCAGAGATCTCACGCGCCATATGCTCCATGCCAGGATCCCAGAACCGCACCCAAGGGGCTCAGAAAAGTAGGTTGTCCTCGAAGGAGGTCCCTCCACCTAGAACCAGATTTGTTTGGTTCTTATTGGGGCACTCCCTTTGCAGTAGTCACAGACGTCCTGTGGTAAGCTGGATCCTCGAAACCTCTTGTATCCCTTACCTTTTCCTGCTTTGACTATTAAACCAGACGCATAATGGTCACGTGAACCGTGAACTGCAGCCATGTGCCTTAGACTCCTGGTATGAAGAGCATGTAACACCCCCAAATGGCCCAAGCCGGAGACCCGGGGATGTCACTCCGTACCCGAGAGGAGCCCGGATACAAGGATATTTCATAACATGGTTCGCAAGCACAAACATCCACAATAATAAATTAAATCCAATTAAACAATGTATTACGATAAACCTTCGTCCTAGCCACAAATCGGCAAAAACAACTAAAGTGTTTAAACTAAAAAAGAATTCAGATTCAAATGTAGTACTACTACTATTACTCCATGTGATGCGCGTCCCCTTCTATGCCAGATAACCATCTTCTAAACCTGTGGTGCGGAATCAAAAAGAAACACCACAGTACAAAATCAGCATTGAAATACTGGTAAGCAAACACCCAAACATGTAAAACGATGATGGATAGTTATAAAACAATGACTCATTTATAAGTAAGAGTTTTTCGCAAACACATCGGTAATAAAGTTGACTCTTGTATTAAAACATAAGAGTTCCCAATTCCATAATATTTCCAACCAAATTCCATAATCATTAGGAAAATCCAAAATCCAATGTTAACATCTTTCCGTTAACAAAAACCAAAAATCCATTATTAATTCGTTGTGACGGGGGAAACCAAACCATCTCACAAGCATCCAAGACCTTAAGTGTCGACAACCCCCAAAGAATCTAGCGTCCAGAGGAGTGAGTACAGGGAGCTATCCGGGGACTTGCAACCGGATTAAATAAAAATAAATTGAAACGGAAGACCGAGATCAAACCGTCCAATGCCAATGGTAACCATACCACAATAATAATAAATGTCCCCGCACAACTATTCCACTTTACGTATTAATGCATTATCATAATCATGGTGATATTTCCAAGAAAATATTTATCAAGTAGAAATCACATATTGCATGTCACGTCACATAAACACATTTTGAGACGTAAAGAAATACAAGAATTCGTTTTGACACGAAAGAGATAAGCACACTAGGCTTGGCATATTTACTTACCTCAAAGAAAATTCCAACTATAGCAACTCAACCAATGTACTCTACGTACTCGTCGTCGACGAATTCGTTACCTACACATAACAATATGCTAATCAAACAATTATTCTAGCAATATACTTGCTATACTAATTACATGCATATGATAGTCCATGGTTTAGGGTTCTAACACTTCCCCAACATCTCATTCAATTCATACTTCAAAACATAACCCAAAGCTTTACTTCAAAATCCCCTAACCTAAAGCATACATAACCTATCATACTTCACCAAATCTATTACTCCAGTTTCCCAAACAGATCATGGTCTAAAAACAGTTCCATTGGATTCAAAACGTTCAAAATAATAAGTTTAGCCTCAAAAGGATCTTAATTTCGATTCCTGAATCAAAAGTTACACTAGTTTCAAGTTTCCAACTTCCTTCAAAATATCAATACGGGAATTGTCAATCTTCATGAAACTTTTCCCCCAAGCATCTAGTTCATCATATATTCATACTATACCTAATATAACATGATTCTCACATTCAAATCAAATTGTTATCCACCTATTATGATCATTCAAACTCTCCAATCATTCAATCAAACTTCTCCTTCAAACTAGGGTTTCTTCCCAACACCCAAGAACATGATAAACCCTAAAACTTGATTATCAATCCTACGAATCCATGAACAATGATCCCAACAATAACAAACTGAAATTTAAAGATTACATGCAACATACATGAATCATGAACAAGTGATCACAAGATCAAGAGATCAACAAGAGAAAAGAAAAAACGAAACAAAACAACCAAACCCGCTCTAACCCGCCGCCCAAGGAGGCGGACGGAGAGAGAGACGGACGGGGATAGAGAGAAAGAAAGAGATAAAGGAAAAGAGAAGGAAAGAAAAGAGAAAAGAGAGAGAGAGAGAGAGAGAGAGAGAGAAAGAGAGAGAGAGAGAGAGAGAGAGAGAGATTTACCTTGCCGGAAAAAGAGAGAGAGAGCGGCGGCGGCGGTGGGGTTGCCGTCGGGTAGAGGGACGAGAGAGAGTGAGAGAGGGACGGGTAGAGAGTGAGGGACGTGAGAGAGAGAGTTAGAGAAGAATAGGGAGAGTGAGGGTTTTATGAGAGTTGGAAATATAATCAACTTCATAAGTAAGAAACCCTCTAGAATTAGGAAACTTTTATGTAGGAAGAAAAGTTAGGTCAAAAGACACTTATTCCCCCTTAATTTTGCCAAAAGACAAATACCTCCCCCAAACTCAAGTAAAGGACAGTAAAACCTTTGATTAAAGTCACAAAGTTCCCCCCAAACTCTCAAAGCATTATAATTAACTCTCTACAATTAATTTAACTTCCCAACACTTATAATAATATCACAAAATGCCTGTAGTCACAAAACGGGGTATTTCATCCTTCCCTCCTTAAAGAGAACTTCGTCCTCGAAGTTTAAGCACAAAACCTCCCTCCTTACTGAAAATCCGTCCTTGAAGTGTAAACTAAACTCTTAACCTCACTAAGGTATGCACCTTCCCTCAATGGTACAACTACGAAATGCAACCTAAGGTCATGAATGATATGCAATATACTATAAGTAGTACTGTATTAAAGAAAAACGAAGGATTACATCCTCTCCCCCTTAGAGGAGTGACGTCCTCGTAACTCAAGGTACCTCTTCAAACAGGTGAGGGTACTTCTTCCTCATATCATCTTCCGCTTCCCAAGTTGCCTCTTCAGTGAGGTGGTTTGTCCATAAGACTTTCACAATCTTAAAACTCTTGTTACGGGTGTCTCTTATCTTGGTGTCTAAAATCTTGATAGGATGTTCTTCATAACTCAAAGACGGGTCCAGTTCTACTGGTTCGGGATCTAACACATGAGATGCATCAGGCACATACTTCTTCAGTTGCGATACGCGAAATACGTTGTCAACACGACTCAAATTCGATGGTAGATCCAATCGATAAGCCACTTCTCCAATCTTCTCTATAACATCATATGGTTCAATGAATTTCGGGCTCAACTTCCCTTTCTGATTGAACCTCATGACTCCTTTAGTCGGCGAAACTTTTAGAAATGCTTTTTCTCCAACTTGAAATTCCAACGGTCTTCTTTTCTGATCAGCGTAGGATTTCTGTCTATCCTGGGCTGCCTTCATTCGTTGTTGTATAAGTCTCACTTGGTCTGTCATCTCTTCGATAAGTTGTGGACCAATTACTATCGTCTCACTTATGTCGTTCCAACACAATGGTTTTCTACACTTCCTTCCATACAACGCTTCATGTGGTGCCATTCCAATACTGGCGTGATAACTGTTATTGTAGGAGAATTCTATCAAAGGTAATCTATCAACCCATGAACCTTGAAAATCCATAACACGCGATCTTAGCATGTCTTCCAACGTTTGAATTGTTCTTTCGGTCTGTCCATCTGTAGCAGGGTGAAATGCCGTGCTAAACTTCAGCTGAGTTCCCGATGCCTCCTGGAGTGCTTTCCAGAAGTGAGAAAGAAAATTGGGATCTCTGTCGGAAACTATAGAGCTTGGTACTCCATGATACCTCACAATGTTCTTCATATACGCATCAGCTCTTTGTTCCATGTTCCATGTGTCTTTCATCGGAATGAACCTTGTTGTCTTGGTCAATCTGTCGACTACGACCCAAATCTGATTCAGTCCATTCTTTGACGTCGGTAACGCAGTTACGAAATCCATCGAAATAGAATCCCACTTCCAAACTGGGACGTCTAATGGTTGTACTAAGCCTCCCATTCATTTATGTTCAAACTTCACATTTTGACAAGTTAGACATCTTGCCACAAATTCTGCTACTTCTTTCTTCATGTTAGGCCACCAAAACATCTTCTTCATATCCTTATAAAGTTTGTCACCTCCTGGATGTACTGAGTAAGGTGTGTTGTGCGCTTCTCGCATCAACTTTTCCTTGGTTTTCGTACACTTATGCGGTACACACCATCTTCCTTTGTAACGAATACTTCCGTCTTCATGGATCTTGAAATCCTTTGTTTGTCCTTCTGCAATCTTCTTCTTTATCCTTTCCATCTTCACATCTCCTGGCTGGTTACTCCTTATTTCTTCTAAGACATCTGGCACAACTGTCATATTCCCAAGGATATTCTTTACTCCACCTTGTTTTACCACTTCAATCCCAAGTTTTCGGAACTCTCGGCATAGTCGATCTGGTAAAACTAGCATAGTATCCAAAGTATGGCTCGAAGTTTCGGCTTAACGCATCAGCTACTACGTTTGCCTTCCCTTCGTGGTATAGGATACGCAAATCATAATCCTTTATGACTTCTAACCAACGTCTTTGCCTGTTATTTAGCTCTTTCTGCGTGAAGATGTACTTGAGACTGCTATGATCCGTATACAATCTACACACAGATCCATACAAGTGATGTCTCCATATTTTTAATGCGAATACTATTGCTGCAAGTTCTAAATCATGCGTAGCATAGTTCTCTTCATGAGTTTTCAGTTGTCTTGAAGCATAGGCAATAACTCTCCTTTCTTGCATAAGTACCCATCATAAACCCTTCTTCGATGCATCGCTGTAAACATCAAATTCGCCAGAATCATTGGGTAAAGCTAAGACAGGTGTTGTCGTCAACTTTTCCTTCAACGTCTGGAATGCTTCTTCACAATCTTCGCTCCACTTATACCTTACCGTCTTCTTGGTTAGCGTAGTAAGCGGTCTAGCGATCTTCGAGAAATTCTTCACGAAACGCCTGTAATATCCTGCTAATTCGAGAAAACTTCTTACTTCAGACACATTCTTTGGAGTAGGCCAATCTTTCACTGCTGAAATCTTTCCTGGATCCACGGATATTCCTTCCTTGGAAATTATGTGACCCAAAAATGGAACGTGTTTTAGCCAAAACTCACACTTCGAGAGTTTAGCATATAACTTCTCATGTCTCAAAGTTTCTAACACTTCTTTGAGATGTTCTTCGTGTTCTTCCTCGCTCTTTGAATAAACAAGGATGTCATCAATAAAGACGACCACGAAACGATCTAGAAACGTTCTCATAACACGATTCATGAGATCCATAAATACCGCTGGTGCATTGGTTAGACCAAAAGGCATAACGGTAAACTCGTAGTGTCCGTACCTCGTTCTAAAGGCTGTCTTCGGTATGTCCTTCTCGGCTACTCGAAGCTGGTGATAACCTGATCTCAAGTCTATCTTTGAGAAAACGCTCGCCCCTTGTAACTGATCAAACAAATCGTCAATTCGGGGTAAAGGGTATTTGTTCTTGATTGTTGCGCTATTCAACTCCCTATAGTCAATGCACAACCTCAAGCTTCCGTCTTTCTTCTTCACAAACAATACCGGTGCACCCCAAGGGGAAACACTCGGCCTTATGTAACCCTTTTGAAGTAACTCTTGCAACTGATCATTTAGTTCCTTCAACTCCACTGGTGCCATTCTATACGGTGCTTTTGAAATTGGAGCTGTTCCAGGTGCTAAGTCCATAGTGAATTCGATCTCCCTTCTAGGTGGCATTCCTGGAATTTCGTCCGGGAACACATCAGGAAAATCTCTAATTATTCGTATCTCTTCTAGCACATTCTCCTTCTTAGACATGTCTTGAACATAACATAAATAAGCACTATTCCCCTTCTTCACTTGGTTGACTATGGTCAAAGCTGACACTAGTCGGATACATGGTTCATTTGTGATACCACGGTAAGAAACTTTTTCTCCTTTTGGACCTTTAAGCCTTATTTTCAGATCGTGACAGTCTATTACTGCTCGATATTTTCCCAGCCAATACATTCCCAATATAACATCTATTCCTCCAAGATCAAACTTTATCAGGTTTGCTGGTAGGGTACTAGCCGAAATCTTAACTTCTACTCCTTCAAAAATGGCGTCACATACTGTTACATGACCGGTTGGGGTAGCTACGGGGATGGATATTCTAGACGGCTTATTGAGACTCAATTTTTCCACAAATGATGATGAAATAAATGAATACGATGCTCCGGAATCAAATAGAGTAAAAGCTGGTTGATCATGAACAAGAAATGTACCAGTGACTACTCCATTTGCTGTTTCCGCTTCAGTCCTGCTCATGACTGCGATCCTTGCAACATTCCCATTATGTGTGGTAGTTCCTGCCGTTCCAGTCCCATTGTTGTTGGCGTTAGCTGGAGCGTTGTTGTTCCTATTCCCGTTCTGAGCTCCATTGTTCCTTCCATTGCCTTGGTTGTTCACTTGCTGTCTACCATAGTTGTTGCCTCCATTATTCTGGTTGTTGTAGTTCCCATAGTTCCGGTTTCCGCCCTGATTGTTGCTGTACTGTCGATTTCCTTGGTAATTACCTCCTTGATTGCCTTGCTGGTTTCCATTTGGTTTCAATCGGCACTCAAAAGCACGATGACCTTTCCTGCCGCAGTTGTGGCAGTTTAGAAGGTTTCCTTGGCAATCCTTTCCTGGATGGTTTTGTTGACACTTCTTGCAGATATAACGGCGAGGTTGCTCATCTCCATTATTCTGCTTGTTACCACGATACTGTCCTTGGTTACTTCCTCCGTGGTTAGGCTTAAACCTTTTGTCCTGACTACTTTGGTTAATCCTACTCTGATTGTTTCCATAGCCCACAGCGTTCTCAACCTTGCGCTTCCCACGCTTCTCATCTTGTGCCTGTTGAATACGCCAAACGGCTGCAGCTCTATCATAAGATTCTTGTAGAGTATCGTACGTCCTGCACATCAAGTCTTTCTGCAGATGAAGTTCGAGACCAGACATGAACTTTCTAACTTTAGTCACTTCATCAGGCATCAGCTGACCTGCGAATCGGGATAATTCCATGAATTTCTTGAAGTACTCGGTCACGGAACCGTTCCCTTGTGTCAGATTCACGAAGTCTAAGTACTTTTGATCCTGGACATGGTCCGGATAAAAGCGAGTGCGTATGCAGTTTGAAGAGCCTCCCAATTGAAATTGGGTTGCGCCAAAATGTTCTGACGCGTACTCCTCCACCATGTATTAGCTTCGTTCTTCAAGTAAAATGCCGCGCAAACAACCTTGCGGTCTTCAGGGCACTCAACTAGCTCAAGGACCTTATCCATCTCATCGATCCAATTTTCGAGCTCAACAGGATCCTCATTGCCTGTAAAGTTCCCTGGCTTCATGTCTGCCACTTTCTTAGCCCAATTTGCGTTATTCTGTTCTCCCTGGTTTGCGTTCTGCGCCATCTGAGAAAATTGCGCGAAGAACTGTTCCATGTTGTTGTTGTTGTTATTGTTTGGTGCGGCCATTGGTACTTGGCGATGTCTCCTGGTGTAGTATTGATGTGGTCTATCAGTCATAATCCCTACACTATAGCCTATTGTATTACTTATAAAGTACCAATAAGTACAAACAATCATGCATATGTGGCATGTAGTGCACAATTAAACAAGTAATGTCACACGTTGATCATCATTTAACTCAATTACTAATGTATTTCCACATAGGCTGATCACGTCACAGCTTTTCATCCACTTCCAAAATTGAAAAAAGGATCAATCGATCAAGAAAAAATAGTGAATTTTGGTGTGCAACACCCTCTCTGAGTCCACTTTCATAATCAAGAAGAATCAACTCAACATCAATTGTAGAACTCAAGATACACAAGAAATACTACAGCTGCTGTCACAGCCCACCAGAATAGAAACTTCGACTTTAAAAAGTCTTAACCTGACTTTAAGATTCTCAAAATGAGCTAGGATTTCTCCCAGAGTTAGCCAAACGTGTCTTATAGATGTCATAAAAATTTGAGGTCAAAACAAGGTCTGGAAGATAGGTAACAATCAAAAATGCTACAGCTAGTCACTTTGCAATTCTGCTACTGAACCGTCAACTTTGGAAATTCGTAGCTAATTCTCCAGAACTCATATGGGGTTGAAATTTTTATGGGAGATACCTGGGTATGTCTACTTTCTGCGAAAAATTCAGGGAAAAATAAATCCAAAATTAAATACGTCTGCTACAACAAAAGCTCACTGCTGCGCAGATTCAACAACACCAAAGATCAAAGCTTTCGCGTTCTAACTCCTATGAACACTTTCCACGCACTTAATCAATAATAACAAGGCATAACACAACCTTAATCCATAAAATCGTACTCCAAAAATTCAGAAAGCTAAGTTTATAAAACTCCCCAAATCGGGTCTTCAAAACATAGACATTATTCATCCCAAAGCAAAACGCTAAAAATTTAACTCTAGCCCAAAAGTGACTATTCAAGAATCGTTCTAAAATTTCAAATGTTGCTTGGCTCCATAGCCTTATTCAAATCAATAAATAAAACTTAAAAACATCTAGTCTAAGAAATCTAAAGAACTCCAACAAGCTCAATCTTTGTCCTCATCACTTTCATCCATCTCTTCCTCTTCATTGGAATCATACTCGTGCTCTTCATCTTCACTCGGGTCTTCTTCACTTTCTTCATACTCCATAGGATCTTCTTCAATCTCGGGGTATTCATCGACATCTTCCATTGGATCTTCTTCGACTTCCTCATCGTCGCTAGAGTCTATAACAATCACCTCTTTTTCATCACTAGAGCTTATGTAGATCACGTCTTCTTCCTCACTGGACTCTATCTCAATAACTGTATAACTTTGCCACTTAAGATAAGTCTCCATCAACAACTTGCATATAAAATCTGCACTTACCGTCCATTCACCTTGGCAACGATAATCCCTATCATTCAGACGATTCATCCTGCCCATGATGTTACTATACTTTGTAATAATTTCTCCAAATATGGGTTTCATAGGTAGCGCCTTCACCATACAGTAAGCCTGAAAAGCTGGATTTCTATATCGAGGAAAATCTAAGGCTTGGAATCTATCTTCACAATATTGAACCACGCGGTCACGAAAATCTGGAAAATCTTCACCTTCAACCCAATGTGTCACAACAGGATGCTTCTCTACTGGTAACACACGCTTCCTTGCTGTATGCTTAGTTCTAGCCATCTACAAGAGGAAACAACTTAATAAATCTCTAATTTAAAAGGCATACCGTAATCCAAATAACTACTATTCGCATCCAATAATCATTCCCAAGACTCCAAATTGATGGTCACAAGACTCTTGAAGAAATTTCCCAACATAGTCTCTTAAAAGCATGCTTAAACTTAGAATCCAATTGGAATACTTCAAAATTCGATTGGGTGGATGGGGGCACTTGCTTTCTATCTTATTTTCTAAACACTTACACGTAGTAGTCCTATCCATACTACCCAAATTCCCACGGCTTGTCAAAATTTAAGTTATTTTCTCCTATATTCATTTTAGTTGCCCTAACAAGTTTCAAATTCCTTTTTAGAATGCCGGCTCTGATACCACCTGTAACACCCCAAAATGGCCCAAGCCGGAGACCCGGGGATGTCACTCCGTACCCGAGAGGAGCCTGGATACAAGGAGATTTTATAACATGGTTCGCAAGCACAAACATCCACAATAATAAATTAAATCCAATTAAACAATGTATTACGATAAACCTTCGTCCTAGCCACAAATCGGCAAAAACAACTAAAGTGTTTAAACTACTAAAGAATTCAGATTCAAATGTAGTACTACTACTATTACTCCATGTGATGCGCGTCCCCTTCTATGCCAGATAACCATCTTCTAAACCTGTGGTGCGGAATCAAAAAGAAACACCACAGTACAAAATCAGCATTGAAATACTGGTAAGCAAACACCCAAACATGTAAAACGATGATGGATAGTTATAAAACAATGACTCATTTATAAGTAAGAGTTTTTCGCAAACACAGCGGTAATAAAGTTGACTCTTGTATTAGAACATAAGAGTTCCCAATTCCATAATATTTCCAACCAAATTCCATAATCATTAGGAAAATCCAAAATCCAATGTTAACATCTTTCCGTTAACAAAAACAAAAAATACATTATTAATTCGTTGTGACGGGGGAAACCAAACCATCTCGCAAGCATCCAAGACCTTAAGTGTCGACACCCCCCAAAGAATCTAGCGTCCAGAGGAGTGAGTACAGGGAGCTATCCGGGGACTTGCAACCGGATTAAATAAAAATAAATTGAAACGGAAGACCGAGATCAAACCGTCCAATGCCAATGGTAACCATACCACAATAATAATAAATGTCCCCGCACAACTATTCCACTTTACGTATTAATGCATTATCATAATCATGGTGATATTTCCAAGAAAATATTTATCAAGTAGAAATCACATATTGCATGTCACGTCACATAAACACATTTTGAGACGTAAAGAAATACAAGAATTCGTTTTGACACGAAAGAGATAAGCACACTAGGCTTGGCATATTTACTTACCTCAAAGCAAATTCCAACTATAGCAACTCAACCAATGTACTCTACGTACTCGTCGTCGACGAATTCGTTACCTACACATAACAATATGCTAATCAAACAATTATTCTAGCAATATACTTGCTATACTAATTACATGCATATGATAGTCCATGGTTTAGGGTTCTAACACTTCCCCAACATCTCATTCAATTCATACTTCAAAACATAACCCAAAGCTTTACTTCAAAATCCCCTAACCTAAAGCATACATAACCTATCATACTTCACCAAATCTATTACTCCAGTTTCCCAAACAGATCATGGTCTAAAAACAGTTCCATTGGATTCAAAACGTTCTAAATAATAAGTTTAGCCTCAAACGGATCTTAATTTCGATTCCTGAATCAAAACTTACACTAGTTTCAAGTTTCCAACTTCCTTCAAAATATCAATACGGGAATTGTCAATCTTCATGAAACTTTTCCCCCAAGCATCTAGTTCAACATATATTCATACTAAACCTAATATAACACGATTCCCACATTCAAATCAGATTGTTATCCACCTATTATGATCATTCAAACTCTCCAATCATTCAATCAAACTTCTCCTTCAAACTAGGGTTTCTTCCCAACACCCAAGAACATGATAAACCCTAAAACTTGATTATCAATCCTACGAATCCATGAACAATGATCCCAACAATAACAAACTGAAATTTAAAGATTACATGCAACATACATGAATCATGAACAAGTGATCACAAGATCAAGAGATCAACAAGAGAAAAGAAAAAACGAAACAAAACAACCAAACCCGCTCAAACCCGCCGCCCAAGGAGGCGGACGGAGAGAGAGACGGACGGGGATAGAGAGAAAGAAAGAGAGAAAGAAAGAAAAGAGAAAAGAGAGAGAGGGAGAGAGAGAGAGAGAGAGTTACCTTGCCGGAAAAAGAGAGAGAGAGCGGCGGCGGCGGTGGGGCTGCCGTCGGGTAGAGGGACGAGAGAGAGTGAGAGAGGGACGGGTAGAGAGTGAGGGACGTGAGAGAGAGTTAGAGAAGAATAGGGAGAGTGAGGGTTTTATGAGAGTTGGAAATAAAATCAACTTCATTAGTAAGAAACCCTCTAGAATTAGGAAACTTTTATGTAGGAAGAAAAGTTAGGTCAAAAGACACTTATTCCCCCTTAGTTTTGCCAAAAGACAAATACCTCCCCCAAACTCAAGTAAAAGACACTAAAACCTTTGATTAAAGTCACAAAGTTCCCCCCAAACTCTCAAAGCATTATAATTAACTCTCTACAATTAATTTAACTTCCCAACACTTATAATAATATCACAAAATGCCCGTAGTCACAAAACGGGGTATTTCAGAGCAGATATAACCTCTTCTAGGGTTATCGTATCTTTCGCACCAATGAAAGATTGCATGAAACCCACATACGATGAAGTCAGTGACACCAACAGAATTAAGGCTACATCCTCATCACTTATTTTCTCCTTACTATTACGCAATTCAAGCAGAATAGTGTTCTGAACATCTAAGCGATCACTAATTTGTGTACCTTCAGACATTCTCAACCCGAATAGCCATTGCTTGAGCATCAATTTGTTTGCCACTAATTTCTTCATGTAGAGCTCCTCCAACTTGACCCACAAAGCAGTCGCCTTCTTCGGATCTACGACACAGCTGATCACGTCGTCCGTCAGACACAACATGATCGTTGTGTGCGCCTTCTCCTCCATCTTCAGATACGCTGGTGTGGTTGTGTCCACGTTCCCCTTGTTAGATGCCATAGGAAGCCAAAGATCATCTCGTTCCAACAGCGCCTTCATCTTGATCTTCCACAGACTGAAAATGTTACTCCCACTGAACTTCTCGATCTTCATAATACCCAACATCGTTTCTTCTTGAAACCATAACCTAACCGGAGCTCTTATACCAGTTTGTTATGAATCCAGGTATCAAGCAAGAACGATGAAAAAAAATAAAGAACGAGAGCCAAGAAATCTAACATGGATTGCTAGTTTAAATACGAGCTACTCCACAACCGGATCCTGATTTATTGAGAGAAACAAACCCGAACCCGATTACAACCACGCTAACACACTAGAAAGAAAAACGATGCTCACAACTATGCCTATGCTCTCTGACCCGTGTGTATTGCTCTGTGTTGTTCCTGAGTACTAAACAAACCTAAAGCACATGCCTTATATACTGCCTACAGCCAAAACCCACCACCCCAATAGAGTAGGAGCGTCGGTGGTGCTAAATAATCCTATTTTTTTTGCTTTTTCTCTTTGAATTTTGTTAATTATTGCCTTAGACCCAAAGTATTACCAAATTGATGTCAAGTTACCCATTCTAACAGAAGGCTTAAATAAGAAGGAAAGGAAATGAACATCCAATTCGATGAATACATTGTAATAAATTACTTTGTCATAAGAGCTTAGTCTTATCATTAGCGTGTGTTTGTCTTCTCTGTTCTTAGTAGAGATTCATTCCGCAATGTCATTTTTGTCAACCTTTTACCTTGATTTTAAATAAAATTGATCATTTCTAGAAATAACAATTTTGTTTTTTTTAATTATTTCCTATTTTTAAACATGTACCAAACATGCTCTTAGTTCAACCAAACATGCTCTTAGTGATTCTAAAAAAGATGCTATTAGTTTCTGATCGAACTTTACTTAATTTGAACCTTGAATAAGAATTGTTGTCATGGCCTGCTATAGATAGTCGAAAACATGGTATTGGTCCGGAGCCACGTGGAGCTATCAACAACCCGCAACTGGCAGCCTTACGTGCTTCGTGCACACCTGATCATGACATGTCATCACATGGGGACTATGAGACACGGTCCCCTAGCACATCACATCTCGCACGGGGATAGGGGACCGGGGGACTTAGTGACTTGGAGATTGGATTAAGGCTCGTCGCAGATGGTTTCTGTCCCATCTGCGACCTAGTTATGCTTTGGAAGAGGCTTTGTGCGACCATTTATGTATACTTGTTCGATATCAACAGCCACGATCTTTCGAGATCATAACTTCCTCACATGGTTGTACGACTCCCCGATAGCCACATAATCCCCTAGGCCGGCCTAATCTTACTAGTATAAATAGAAGGTTTCATTCCTGCAAACAGTGCACCTTACGGTACCATTTCTTATGTACAGATTGCTGGAATCACCCGTATCTCTCTTCTAGTGCAAACTTGACTTAATTCAATCCCCTTTTGCTCATAGATATTCTGTTTCTGTTATCGTACTTCATCTCTAGCAATTAATTGTTGGATTTTAACCCTTTCAACACAGTTGATCAATACACATTGTACTCTCTTAGCTACACTGATGAACTCGCCGTGAAACTGGGATTTTATCAATCATATAAGTAACTCTAATAAAACACAATGATCAGAGAAGGACTCATCGAAAATAAATATGTACAAAAATCAGATCCATCGTTGGATCAGAATCCAAGAGACTTCGTCAATCCAATGGTGGTTGCTATTCAAGCTCTAGGAGCTACTATGAAAACTCAAATAAACCAAATGAAACAAGGTATGGCAGACATGGCAGCTGCAAATACAGAGTAAATTATCTACTTTCTAAAGAGATCTTGACGGTGCAAACTGATCTCAACCTTCCTACTTCTGGAATGGTTCTTCCCCACCGCCTCCACTACCGGAAGTCGGTACGTCTTCATAGACTATTCTGAAAAATTCAAAAGGCTCACAGACTCGATTTGGAGTAATCCCATCAGATTTCTCCACAAATCTCTTGCTAGGGACCCCCACGGCGGTGATCCTAGAAAATCGTAACAATAACCCCTAGAATCCTTCTCAGCCTCAAATTCCCCCTCACTACTTGTGCAGATTTGCGGCAGATGACCTGAAGTTCGCGCCAACACCACGAAAAATCACATTAGAACAAAGGCTTGATATTTTAATGTCCAGAAAAATTTATAACCTCAATATGTTGTCGAGTGCCGAATACATACCCCCATTCCTATGGTGGTTTACCGCATGTCATGAGGTTCATTGACTCCATTGGACCCTGCAACGCGAACAAAAACATTAGGCTGCGTGAATTCCCCAAACCTCCGGGGCCAGTAGCGTACATATGGTATAGGATGTTGGAGCCCAACTCCGGTCGCACATGGGAGGATATGGCGAAGAAGTTTTATATCAAGTTCTTCCAAGTTGAAGAAAAATTCACAACTATCCATCTCTCCCGTATGCTGTAGAGACAAGATGAGGAGGGCATCGTATTCATCAAGAAGTTCCATCTAAAGTTGTTGGAATGCTCAGGAGAGGTCCTCGAACAGAGACTCGTGGAAATATGTCTCCAAGAAATGCTAATTGACTACCAGGAGCTGCTCCTCAACCACCACTTGCCAATGTTTTCTAGGTTTCTGAGAGAGCACCAGAAACATCAAACCCATCGTGCAAAGCTAGAAAAATAAATATGTGCACTCGCAGCCCCCCTCAAAATTGGAAAATAAAGCAACTACATAAGGTAAAGGGACACTGAAGTCCACACTATTGTCCCTCCCCAAAAATACCATAAGACCATTCCCTATCAAAAATTCAGAGGGATATGCCAGCATCATTACAATTGTTTCCAGCGCTTGCAATCACAGTGAGAGAGATTGTCAAACTCTGCCAGAATTGGCGGAAAGACGGAGTACTCCCAACACTTGAAAATTCGCCAATAGAAGAGTAGTTGTGCGACCCCAAATGGTATGAATGGTACGGAAATATCTCCCATCCTACCAAAGAATGTAGGAAGTTGTGTTGGCTTATTGATTAGAAGGTAAAAGAATGAGAACTTTTCATTGAGGGACCAGCCAAAGACGTGAGAAATAACTCTCTATCCACGCATACAATAGAGGGAACGATAGGAAAAGAAATTGCAGTGATCTCCTATGAAGAGGGTCCAGAAAGACACTGCTACGGCAGGTCAGAAGGAATGGAGTAACTCAAAAAGGTATTGCGCACAAGTTCTTTCCTTTATGCATACCCGCACTTCTGACTTTATACATGAGAACTCTATTTGTGCAACTGCTTGCCTTTCTTGCATGCGCCCGTTATAATAAATCCTTGCCTGAAGGATCAAAGCCTATCACCCGTGATAGCAAATTTGAAATGCTTACCTAAGGATCAAAGCTTATAATTCGTGATAGCAAATGTGAATCCATGCCTAAGGATTAAAGCATATCGTTCTTGATAGCAAATGTGAAATTCTTGCCTAAGGATCAAAGCCATAATCCCCGATAGCAAATGTGAATCCTTTCTTAAAGGATCAAAGCCTATCATCCCTAATAGAAAATGCAATTTTTTTTCCTAATGGATCAAAACCTATCATCCGTGATAGCTAATTCGAAATCCTTGTTTAATGATCAAAGCCTATCATCTGTGATAGCAAATGTAAAATCCTTGCTTAAGGATCAAACCCTTTCATCCATGATCCCTCCACTCTTAAGATAAACTCATTTTGTTTAGGTTTTAAGATTTTTTTCTATAGATATGTGGTACTCGTGGGCTGGTAGTTGCATTTTGCCAAGGGCGGCGATGGTGTTAGTGCCGTCAATGGCTATGGCGGTTATTGTTGGAGGCGCCACACTGGTTATATTGGCAATTGGTAAGGAACTGGTTATTATGGTGGTGGCAGGCCGAGAGACGGTGAAGGTAATTGCTTCCCTGGTCATGGAGGTGGGTCAATGTTCAAGATGAGTTACTGCAATTTGTGGAGGTTGTGATTGTGGTGATGGGGATGAAAGTTTCAACACCAAATTTGTCAGGTACTTCGTGTTAGTAATGGTTGTGCAATTCTTTATCAAACCCAGTATGTTATTGGTTACAGCAGAAATCAGATCGAAATTGTAAAGGCTTCAGTTGAAGGCGTACTAAGGGCAGTCTTGTCTTTCTAAATAAATTGTGTTGTAACTTTGTTCTATAATTATCAAGGTCCCATTTTTTATGATTTTGTAGACTAAATTTTACTCCGCTACATCATTACAAGATTACCGAATTATTGCATCGTTTTGCTAGCCAAATCTTCGAGTAAAAGTGAACATCAAAAGTTAAAACAGGACAAACCTGCTCAAACGGAGGTGATCAGAGATATTTATTTCTGGGATGGCGTCTGTAAAATGATAGACATCAAGGATTTTTTTTAAAGCATGAAGAAGTGAAACTTCAGTCTGGTATATGTTTCAATCTGGTATAAGCATGAAGGGGCAATCTATGGAATAGATCCTGTTCATGCGAAGGTAAGATGTAAGTACACGTAAAATTAGTATATTTTTGTAACTTATTAATGATGAGTTATCCTCTTAAAATGACAACTTAATACTAAATGCATGAACTCAATTCGCTTTTCTTAACCATGCCTAACTTGATTTAATTAATGATGATTAGGTAAGATTATGTTATAGATTTTCACTTCTCGAAAATCTAAACGAGGACTTTCTCACGCAACTCCCGTTTCCTAAGTCCGGTAATGATAGACTTACCTGCTTATTAGCATCAAGGACTTTCTCGAAGATAATTAGTGGTGCCAAACCCACTTAAATACCAACCGACGTTGAAATCAGTATGTTGTGATAAATTTTTAAATTTCGCAACATACCGATTCTATAAATAACCATATAACTTACACGAGGATAAATTCTCTGGTACGTACTCGCCTTGATGCTATAGCTCATCACATAAACTTCAGCACTTCTTTTGTAAATCTCTCGTAATTTCTAAATTTCACCTTGTATTTTAGAAAGATCAACCAACACCAATAGCTACATCTTATAGTTACGATGCCCACAGACTTCTTTAGCATAACACCATCTTTAGACATATCCCTCACGAACTTACTATAATTCAGACCATTCCAAGAAACCTAGACATGACACGGCCACTATAGGATTTGTATCTACTAACAAAGCTTGTAGAGCCATCCTTAGTCTCCTAAGATTTTGTGAAGCATCCTTAATCTAATCAGCCAATATTGGTTACTCTAGGATCCTACATTGTCAAACTTCAAATGCTATTTTTGTCAAACTTCGTGGTTCGTACCGCATTAAATTATTTTTTATCACGGTTTTTTCGAAGGTTAGTAGACTTTGCAGTGATTTTTTGTTTGTTAATGTAGAGTGTGACCAAAAGACTGCATACATGCAGACTTTAGCAGTATTAGTAAATGTAAAGGCTGGAGTTGGACGCTGACATCAAGGCTTTCACCCAAAATGTAAAGGCTGGTATTTATTTTACTGCCCTCCTAGTTGTCATATCTGCAAGGGATGCAAGTAAAACTGTCGAAATTGTAAATTGGTCCGAGCTGCACTAATTGGTTATGTTCGATTTAGTTCAGAAGAAATTATAGTTAAGTTTAGACTCGTAAAATTTTGAAACAAAATTTAACTGTTCAGTACATGTTCAGGCATTTTACAAACATGTTGGACCGTTTAACCCAATTAATATATAGAAATCTTCGTAGTAATTAGTTAATTATAATCAATCGGCTAACGTTCATTCAGATTCAGTCTCTCTCTCTCTCTCTCTCAAGACTCCCAACCGCCGCGTATGTTTGAAACTAAATAGTATGTTACGCTGCATACGTTTGAAAGTAAGTAGTATGTTAAGTTAGGAGTGTGATCCGAACTTGTGATATTTGAAGTTCTTACTTAGTTCTAAAGCAATGAATTGTCCATGCAAATTAGTGAAGACAAGGTGAAATTTAACGTCTTCATGTCAGTCCAATATTCAGATTACTATGAACATGAAGACTGCTTCAATGTGAAAGTAGTCAAAGCTGACCTGGAAGGGGATGAATTAGAGGAATTGTGGGCATAAATTACTAGAATGTACAAGGATACTGAGGAAGAACCCATGAAAGATCAGATCATGAAAGTCGAAGACTAGACCACGTTAAGGCTACTTGAAGAAGGCGGGCAGGAATGGCCCTGGTTCCATCTCTCAAGTCGCCACCAGCACTGAAGCTAAAATTACTCCCAAGACACCTCGGATATGCGTATATTGGTAAATACGATACTCTTTCCTTATTTTTTTTGTAACTTTTATCTCAGGAACAGGAAAGACAGTCGTTGGAGATTCTTCGGGAACATAAGGAAGCAATCAGTTGAACGATTTCGGATATCAAGGAAATCATCCCATCATCTTGTATGCACAAAATTAGGATTGAAGAAAACAGCGAGCGAGTGGTTCAGGCACAGTGGAGACTGAATACAAATATGAAGGATGTCGTGCGCAAAGAGGTCATGAAGTGGCTGGAGGAAGGAACAATATACCCCATCTCGGACAGCACTTGGACTAGTCATGTCCAGTGTGTGCCCAAAAAAGGGGGTATAATTGTGGTGCAAAATAAGGACCAGGAACATATTGTGCAACAAACTGTCACGGGATAACGCATCTACATGGATTCTAGGAAACTGAAAGAAGCAAAATTAAAGGATCACTTTCCCTTACCATTTATGGACCATATGCTAGACAGGCTGGCGCACCATGCTTATCATTATTTCCTGACAGGGTATTTCGATTACAATCATATTTACATTGAACTGGAAGATTAGGAGAAAACCACATTTTACTAGTCCGTATGGTAGTGCACGCTATTCGGCATGTGTAATGCTTCAGCCAAATTCCAGCGGTGCAAAATTTTCTCGGACATGATCGAGAAAAAATTGGAGGTATTTATGGACGATTTCTCACTATTTCGGGGACAGTTTTGAAGATTCCTCCATCAGCTATATTGGTTCAATGAAAAAAATGTCAATTTAGTGCCTAACTGAGAAAAGTGTCATTTTATGGTCACTGAAGGCATAGTACTGGGGCACAAAACTTCCAAAACTGGTCTCGAAGTTAACAGAGCCAAGATCGAGGTGATAAAACAGCTGCCATATTGAACGACAATCAAGGTGATCAAGATTTTTATGGTCATGCAAGATTTTACATGACGTTCATTAAAGACTTCTCCAAGATCACAATGCCAATTTCCGCTTTACTGGTGATACGGTTTCTCGTATGCGCAAGTGCACGGCCAAGTAATATAGGGGTGGTATTTCAACCCCGATTTATCGGTCCCACGAGGACAGAATTGAGATTATTTAATTAGTTATTTAGTTTAGAATACAGTACATGAGGAATAAGAGTGATAAAAATAAGTTCGCCACCCACAAACAAGTGACTGAAAATTAAAATAACAAACTAATCTAATATTTTTTGTATTTTTTTTAAGAAAACAAAGATGGAGTAACTAGGAAATCTCTAGATCACCTAGGGTTGTAGACAATTTTCTGTTCAACTATGTAACATGCTAACTACTCTAGTTCAGCCGGGTAATTAACTAACAATCTCCTGTCGGTCTCATGTCATTCTACTTCCCGGTTAACAACAATCTCATGTAGGTCTCATGTGTCTATGGGCATGTTCTACTAGGCTAGCGACATGCACGACAGCGGGTCCTCTCGATCCACCGTTGCACGAAACAGTTGAATCTCACCTACCGAATCTACCCACTAAATTTAATCCTACTCACGTCTCCTCTCGGTCTCCATGATTCCGAATTGTGTTCAATTTCTCATCACAATTAGGCAATCACTGTTGTGCACTCATCTAATTAACTAGTGTGTCTGGTTGATCATTCCTTTCACACTAAGAATTAAGCATAGAACAAGAACATGTAACTAAAATAAAATTAACTAATCCACAAAGAAAACCTAGTTTCATGATTATCAAATCTTAATCACATTGTGTCAATAGATGGAATTCATCAATACATTCAAAAAATTGACAATCAACCAATAGAAATAAATCATATGCATGAAAAAAATTCTTAAACCCTGAAAATAACCGTCTACATGAACCCTAGGCCCTCATAGAGACGCATAGAAAATATTTTATCTAATATTATTCAAACTAGCAAAGCTAAGAAGTTTCTCCATACAGTGATTGAGAAGAGAAGAAGAAATAGATTGAACCGTAGAGATGTACAATGGTGGCTTCGGGTTTTCACCTTTGTCTTCTTCGTCCTCATCTTCCTCCAGCCGTGAGTCTAGAGTGAATGAGAGTCTCCTCCGTTCTTTTTATTTTTTAAGTTTTCCAAAACGACACTTTAACCCCCTTAACATGCGTCAAATCTTGTTTCTGGTCTCGTCGCTGATCGTGTGATCACAATTGTGATCCTCTACTTCGAGTGAGTTTTCTAACGTTTGGCCATCGAATTTTCAATAAGTATGGGGCTCCACTTAAGAGGGGGTTAACGTTCTTTACACGAACGTCATTAAATGACATTTTAACCCCCCCCCCTCTCCATGTCTTTTCACAAATTCTTCATGATTTCTTCATCTTTTTAGCTCCCGATTAATCTCCCAAGCTTGTTTCTCTTCTCCGCTTGATCTCCAAGGCTCCGTATCCTGTCAAAAAAACACGAAATAAAACCCGTGCCATCAAAACGATATAAAATGTGCAAAAAATATAACTGTAATAGAGAGTTATGAAATGGGAAAATATGTTCCCACTGCCTTTGATTAAGTATAAGCAAGCATTTGACAAGTTAAAGGAAAATATGACCACAACCCCAATCATAACCACGTACCCCAAATTGGTCACTACCATTTAAGTTGACGTGTGATGTCAGCGACTATGCAGTTAGGGAAATTTTGAGCCAAAGAAATAACATATTAACTATGGAACTGCTGAGAAGGAGTTACTTGAGGTTGTCTATACCTATACATGTTTTGGCCATATTTGGTTTGATCGAAAGTAATCGTATTCATCAATTATAGTGTCCTAATATACCTACTGGACAAGAAATATGCAAAGCCAAGACCGTTAAGATGTGTTCTGCTTATGCGGGATTCTGATGTCGAGATTAGGGACAAGAAAGGGGTCGAGAATGTCGTAGTCGATCATCTTTCCATATTATAGAATTCAACAGTATACCCTTTCCCAATCCAGGAATGTTTTTCTTACGAGCATATCATAATGATCAAGATAAACAGGAAGCCATGGTACTACGCCATAGCTAATATTTGGTCAACGGGGTTTTGCAATAAGATTTGAATCCACAATAGAGAAAGAAGTTCGTCTTAGAATGTAGACAGTATTTCTGGGATGACCCATTCCTGTTCAAACGGTGAGTTAATAACATTGCCAAGCGATGCATTTCCATCCATGCGATTCTGCAGGGTATTTAGCATTGCCACTCAACTCAGTGTGGGGATCATTTTAGTGAATTGAGAGCGGCTCATAAGGTATTGCACTATGGATTTTTCTGGCTAACTATATTTGACGACTGCCATGACTACGCACAGAGTTGTGATCGCTGCCACAGGAATGGAAATATCTCACAGAGGAATGAAATGCCAATGTATGTAGCAGGAATTCGAGCCCTTTGATGTTTGGCGTATTGATTTCATGGGAACTTTCACATCATTATGGGGAATATTCATATAATGTTGGCAGTGGATTATTTTTCCAATGGGTCGAAGGCACGGCGTGCTAGAAAAATGATGCAACAAAAGTTGAGCATTTTCTAAAACGCAACATCGTCACGAGATTATGGAAGTTAGGAGCTATGGTCAGTGATGAGGGTTCTCACTTTATTAACATAGTTTTTTTCGAAGTTTTGAAAAATATATGGGGTGTCTATCCATAAGGTATCATTTCCTTATCACCCCCAGTCTAATGGGTGAGTCGAGGTCTTGAACAGGGAAATCAAGAGTATTCTTGAGAAAACTGTGAATCCAGGGTGCAAAGATTGGTCCCTAACTAAATTTGTATGATGCACTATGGTCTTACATGACAGCATACAAAACGCTACTAGAAATGTCTCCGTACTAGTTGGTCTTTGGTAAAGTTTGTCACTCACCAGTGGAGTTAGAGCACAAGGCATGTTGGGCTATCAATCAACTTAATATAGATCATAGCTTGGAAGGAGATAAAAGGGATATGGCACTGCCCGAGTCAGAAGAATGCAGAGGGATAGCATATGTGAGTGCAAAGATATACAATTAGAAGACAAAGAAATGGCACGATCAGCAGATCCTGTGAAAGAGGATAAATGTAGGACAAAAAATTCTCCTCTACAACGCTAGGATGAAGTTCTTTCTAGGAAAATTGCGATCAAGATGTTTGGACCATTCGTAGTTGAAAAAAATATTATCGTTGGGTACGGTGGGACTAGAGAATCCTCGTGACTATACAATATTTAAGGTGAACGGGAACCGAGTTAAGCCATATTTTGACGCACATTTGGCCTCATAAGTAGATGTAATCTACTTCAACAAACCTTGATCAACAATGGAGTAACTGGTTCGAGCCGCCGGCCTTAAATTACAAATGCTCGTTGGGAGACAACCTTACCTAAGAGTAGGATTAAAGTACTTCTATTTTCAATTGTTTTCATAAATTATGAGGGGTAAGTAGAGTGGGTCTTATGAATAGAATTGAGTTATTGCAGGGAGAAATACATAATGATTGCAGAAAAGGAATTTGTCGTTCATACGTCGAAACATGCGTCCCAATGCGAGTATTATCGTTCAAATGTGACACCGCATTCCAAAGGGCAATGAAGTAAAAAAATTAAGGTGTGGAGATTGGTGTTCAGGCACCTATTCTGCGTCCAAACGCAAGCGAGATCAAACACGGAGGCTGTGTTCAGGCGCAGGCATGAACTGGACGACGAGATGATTTTTTTTTTTGCTAATTGACCTATGTCGGGTGTGTTGTATGCCCCAAAATCAATCTTAACAAAGGGACAAACTAAAGAACCTAAAACTCTAGAGTGGGGCTTTTCTCATGCTCCAAATCCTCCCTCCGATGCTTTCATCTGGAATTCGCTTATACTCCTCACTCTAAAAATTAGAGCCCATTTTATTAACGATTTTTGTATCTTCGATTCACACAAATATGATTTGAAACTAAGAGAAAAATTTCAACTAAGTAACACAACCAACCCTTTATTGAGCTAGTCCGCTTCCTCACCGTAAGTAAAATTATCATTTCTAACACTCATTCAAGTAGAGCTGAGCTTTCATTACATTTTTCAATATGTGAGGTTATAGTTTCATATATAAGCTTTGAAGTTATTGCTGTCAAATCTAGATTACACAAAAGTTAAAATCATATAGATTTGTAATTGTAGATACTCTAATACTGGACTATTGATTCATTGCCACATGGTTGTCCCTCAAATGTACAATTCTTCATTCACGCATACTCCATAGACACCATATCATGTTATCTATATTGGGTTGTGAGATAAGGCCCTTCGCATGAACAACATAACTATGGGATCAAGGAGCTAAGTGGATTGGAGGTTAGAGTGAGGGTCATCGCATGCGATTACTTATCTGACTCACATGCGACCCTTGTATGTTGTATAAGAGACTTGTGAAGACCTCTAGATGTATGGCTGACAGTGGCTCCACAAAGAAGAAGTTATATAGCTGCGATAGTTTCTAACTGTCATTTTAGACTAATATATAGGGGGTCATCCTCTTACAAAGGGTTCAAATCTATTAAGATATTCGAGCATAATAGAAAACTGTCTCTCTTAGTAACATATTTGGCTCATTCTTATTCCTTATTGCTTATGCTCTTCATAAATCATTTTCTCTGAAAACACATTTAGATCGTTGTTGTTATAGGGGCTGTTTGGGGGGGGGGGGGGGGTTGGTTAACTGGATGGGTGTGGTGTTCGGTTAGAATGGTTTGGTTTGGGAAAAGGCGGTAGCCGGTATTGTCCTACCAGGCCACCGTTTTTTTTTTATATTATTATTATGGCGTGTGTTCGACACAAAATTATCCCAAGTATAGGATATCGTCTCAAGTAATAATATCCGGTAAGTCCGGAGTCGAATCCACAAGGAGAGGAGGGTTTAGACAAAGACTTGCTAAACTATGATAGAAAGTAGACAACGACTAACTAAAACGTTAAAGAAAATTTCTCATAGGCTTTTTAGCTAGCCAAGCTATCAAATCCACCACAAAATATTATGGAGCAAGTTGATAGTATGATTTAGAGAACAAAATAAACAACTACTAAAACTACGATTTAAGAAAAGAAGTGAAATAAAAGGTAATGAGGGACTAGAGATCATCGGTTTCTCTAGTGGCCAATCCTCCTATTATATTCAAGTCCGGATCTCAAATTACATGTAGAAATCCACAAGACAAGTATGTCAAGAGGAGATTGCTCATTGCAATCCAACTTGCCACAAAAGAAGTGTGTAATCCTAACATGCTAATCAAGTACTAAAGAGGCTATTCAAATGAGATCCCCAAATTTCAAGTGTTTCAAGCATCAACCATATGTAAACACACATAGGTGTTTCCACATTAAAGATCAAGCAACAAATGATATTTGTAAATTCTCACTCAAATCACCTAACTAGAACTCGTTCTCTTAGAGTTAGGATTGACGAGTTCCTCCCACTCAAGTGCAACTTCAAATCAAACAAGTCGAGAGTATTCGCACATATACCTATTCAATGCATCAAATACTTCAACAAGAGAAATCCAAACATTTCATTAAGCATTCAAGTGAACCCAATTCAACCCATTAATCCTTGAAGTTCAACTTGAATCAATAAGAGGATTAGGGCACTAGATAGTCCCAAATCACCCAAGCAAACGAACTAGCTACACATTATAAGAAATTCAAGAGTGATTAAGAGAAATAAACATTCAATAATCATTGCTTGATATTCCAATACATTCATACATATACTACTTCTGCATCGACTAATTGATTTCATCATCAACAAAGAAGAACAAGAACAACCCACTTCATTCAAACTACAACTAAACTATGAAAATGAAGCAAATACCAAGCTAAGATTCTAATATTGAAGTTATTGGACAAGCAAAGCATGTTGCTGCTGCTGTTGCAGTACCAAGAATAGCAAGAACAGCAGCAGCTACAACCCAGAATCGCAGCTGAAATAGTTCTGTAGCAGTGACCAAAACCAAAGAAATTCAGCCTCATCTCTTCCCCTTTCCCTTGTTCTTGGCCCTGAATATGCTCAAGAGAGAGCTCAGGAGCTCAAGAACAAGCCCACAACCAGGGTGAAATCGGAGAGAGTGAGAGACAGAGAAGAATAGAGGACCCGAACAGAGCACTGTGTAGCCGAATGGGTGTGAGAGAGAGAGCTTGAAATTTCTCCACTCTTGTGTTATATAGACTTGAGGGGTGGATTTCGTAGCCTCCAAGGATGATTCTCTGCCCTCCAATTCATCTAATACCATCTCTACCGTTGATTTGCAGAACCGTCAAGAACCCTAGACGATTTGGGCCTTTTCTGTTCGATGCTTGTTGGGCCGAATTGAGGGAAGAGGGAGGTAGAGAGTGGGTGTGGGGTCAGTTTGCAGTTAATTTGGGGCGATTTCGTTGAGTTTTGATCGGGTTTTGAAGGGTTTAACCATGGCCAGGAATTGGGCTTATGGGTGTTCGGTATTGGATGAGTCCGGGGCTGTTTTAGGTGTTTAGAGAGGTCTAGGTGAGGTGGGTGTTGTAGAGAGTTGTATTGGGCTCGATTTGAGACCGGTTGGGACCAGTTTGGAGCTCGAACGAAGCTTCGATGAAGCTTCCACGGCCGCCGCAACTGTTCACGTCGAACAGAGGAAGAAGATGACCGCGTCTACTTATTTTTTTCTTTTTATTTGCACTTTGTCTCCCTCTCGTTTGTTGGGGGTCTTAAAAATACCCCCGGCTGTTAAAAACTCATCATTGCAGCCCTTAAATGCTTTAGAAACTTGCATTTAGCTCCCCGTTCCGTTAAATTATCTTCAAATAAGCCCTCCGATGTAACTCTGGCCTTACGAATTGGTCCCTTTGACCTCTTGAACTTCACTTTTTGTCTCTATCTTCAAATATCCTTCCAATTAAGTCCTCCAAGCCCCATCTTCATGTCTTTTGGCCCTCCTAAGCTCTCTTGAACCGCCTCTTGAGTTTTTTGGAATATTTTCTTGAGTTCCAAAGCGCAATATTTCCTACAAAATAATGAAATTCCAAACAAACTAAAAGAAACAAGCATAAGTCTAGAAATAGGGTTATAATAAACAAGTTACACATAAAAGTAAGTTATCAAGAGTTCAATAACATACAAAAATGTGCAATTTACGTTCCTTAACAACGTGCACGTGACCTTTTGTACCGGTGGACTGTACCCTTGGAGACGGGTGTCGGCTGGTGGACTGCACCCATCTTCTTTTTCCTTTCATGTGACTCTCTCCCTTTCTCTTTGTTCCTTCCATCTTCATTCTTCATGTCATTCGGCCTCTCTCTCACTCTCACTCTTTCTCTCTCTCACTCTCACTCTCCTTGGAGCACTGGCTGGTGGCTACAATCCATCACCCTTCTTCTTTTTCCTATTCTCTCTATCTCACTATCTCTTTCTCTCGCACACTATCTCTCTCCATCTCATTCGAGCCGGGCACCGGTTGCACACATCGTCCACCGGTAATTGGTGTTAAATTGAAAAATAGTTGAGTTTGATTTTTGGTTAACCAAACTCCATTATTCAAATTAGCCCATATTCTCATTTCCATGTATACGATGTGATCTTTTATCCATATCCAGGGTGAACAGTATTGTCCTACGAGGTCACCGTTTGTTTTTTGTTTTTTGTTTTTTTTTGTTTGTTTGTTTGTTTTTTATTATGGCGTGCCCGAGACCTTTTGTACCGGTGGACTGTACCCTTGGAGCTGGGCGTTGGCTGGTGGACTGCACCCATCTTCTTTTTCCTTTCATGTGACTCTCTCCCTTTCTCTTTGTTCCTTCCATCTTCATTCTTCATGTCATTCGGTCTCTCTCTCACTCTCACTCTCTCTCTCTCTCTCTCTCTCTGTCTCACTCTTCTTGGAGCACTGGCTGGTGGCTACAGTCCATCACCCTTCTTCTTTTTCCTATTCTCTCTCTCACTCTCTTTCTCTCACACACACTATCTCTCTCCATCCCATTCGAGCCGGGCACTCGTAGCACACATCGTCCATCGCTAATTGGTGTTAAACCGAAAAATATTTGAGTTTGATTTTTGACTAACCAAACTCCATTCAAACTAGCCCATATTCTCATTTCCATGCATACGATGTGATCTTTTCATCCATATCCGTGATGAATAGTAATGTATATACGTGCTTTCATGACGTTCTAATATACTAATTTTTTGGGTAATGATTCTTACTAAGCAAAATGTTATTCTTACAAAGCCACTTACTTCATTTGTGTAGCTATTGACCAATGAAGTTGCATAAATGAAACTAGTGGCTTTGTAAGAATAACTTTTTGCTTTGTAAGAATCAGTACCCAACTTTTTTTTACTGGTACTCCCACTCCGCTCCCGCACTAGATCAAGGTAGGGTCCAAATGCATGATAATTTAGGGCCGGTGACACGAACCTGGCCGAAGAAAATAATTGAGAATGCAACTAATTAGTTAAATTAAAAACAGAGTTGACTCTGTACCGGTAATATAATTAAACCCAACGCCAACAATCTGACAGGTAAATTTATGCATTTCTTTTACCTCCTCTCTTTCCAATACACGACCCCGTATATACATACGCAACATCTCCCTCCAAGAAAACTAGACTAGAAAGTGGTCAGATCTCTAACCCTTTTTCTTCCTCCTTCTCGGATCTTTTGAAAACAGAGTATTTAGAGAGAGAGAAAAAAAAACAGAGGATTACAAAAAGAGGAAGGTCTGAATTGGGCTTTCCACATATCTGAATCTCAGCTGTTTGTCTTTTGCTATCGCTTCTCTTTCTTTCTTTGTTTCATCGATCGACCCCATGCTTCTCTGATTTCAAACCCAATTGATTTCTCTCTCTCTCTAGACCACACTACAAAACCCTTTCCTCCCCTTTATCTTCTTCATCATTTCGTGGTACCACTGTACTTGAAACTTTTCAGGGGTGTTTTTCAACTTGTGGGTTTTCAGAAATGGGTACTGGTTGGAGAAGAGCTTTTTGCACTACCATTTCTCGGGATCGAGAAACCACCACCATTGCTACTGATAACAAGAACCAGAACAGCTCAATTCCGAGTCCTAGAAGCTTTTCCAAACTTGGGTTTCTCGGTGGAAGCACCCCTTCCACTCCTCGCACGCAGTCTCAATCGGGAACCACCACTCCCACCTTGCGTTGCAGAACCAGAGTTGAGAAATCTGAATGCAAAACCGCCACCACCACCCCCAAATCGGCGGCCAAGACTCGGGGATCGAACCCTGCTTCTCCTAGATCTCCATTTTCGATTCTGAAGAACAGCCTTCGTCTTTCCAGGGTGAGTAACTTCGACCTTTTTCATGCCCACCACCTGTTTGTTGAAATGTCCCAAAGAAATATTTCCTGATTTTGGCCTTTTGACTGTTTTGCAGAATACCTGTGGGGTTTGTTTCCAGAGTCTGAAGACGGGCCAGAGAATGGCGATATACACTGCCGAATGCTCACATACCTTCCACTTCCCGTGCATAGCCGCGCACGTTAGCAAGACCGCCGGGCTGGTTTGCCCTGTTTGCAGCTCCGCCTGGAAGGACGTCCCTCTACTCGCTATTCACCGCCTCCAGAACCGGCCTCCAACGAAAGAAGACGAACTCAAATCCAAATCCGAGCAAATTAAGCCAAACCCATCTCTCGTAGCCGTAACCGAATCAAGGGCTTACGACGACGACGAGCCCTTGCTGTCTCCGACGGCCGGTGGGAGAATCAACACGATTCCAGAGGTCCAAGACGAAGAAGACGAGGTCGAGGAATTTAAAGGCTTCTTCGCAAACCCTTTAAATTCTTCAACTGATGAATCCGGAGGGAATAACAGGAATTTGGAGGTCGCGTTGATGAGGGAGTCGGCGGTGGTTTCCGTCGGACAAACCCACGAGGCCTACGCGGTGGTTGTGAGAGTGAAAGCCCCTCCGCTACCGTCTCCGCCGCCGCGCACGGCAGCGGCGCAATTCTCGGAACCGACCCGACGTGCTCCAATCGACCTCGTGACAGTTCTTGATTGTAGTGGTAGTATGAGTGGAGCAAAGCTGCAAATGATGAAGCGAGCGATGAGATTAGTTATCTCGTCTCTTAGCTCGGCTGACCGCCTCTCTATTGTCGCGTTCTCGGCTTTCCCTAGACGGCTACTTCCACTGCGGCGAATGACGCCGCAGCGTCAGCGCCTGGCTCGGCGCATCATTGACCGGCTCGTCTGTAGCCAAGGCAGTTGCGTCTCCGACGCCTTGAGAAAAGCCACCAAAGTCCTTGAAGACCGCCGTGAGAAGAACCCGGTGGCGAGCATTATGTTGCTATCGGACGGTCACGATGAACCCGTCAAACCTAGCTGTACAAATCAACGGCCACCGCAACCGCAGCCGCAAAGCCATGTATCGTCAACCCGGTTTGCTCACGTTGAGATTCCGGTACAATCATTCGGCGTGAAAGAGAAACGGCGCGACCCAGCCGAGGACGCGTTCGCTAAATGCGTAGGCGGCTTGCTCAGCGTGGTGGCTCAAGATGTGAGCATCGAGATCGGCTTCGCTTCTGGGTCCGATCCAGCCGAGATCTCAGCTGTTTATTCATGTAACACGAAGCCGACAGTGTTCAGCCCGAAGTCAGTTCGGCTCGGCGACCTCTACGCCGAGGAAGAGAGGGAGTTTCTGGTGGAGTTGAGAGTACCGAAACCAGTCGTTGGGTCCCACCACGTGCTATCCGTTCGCTGCAGCTACAAGGACCCAGCAAGTCAAGAGATGATCTACGGTAGAGAACAAGCGTTACTGGTCCCACGCGCTCAAGTCGTACGATCATCATCGCCGAAAATCGAACGGCTGAGGAACCTCTTCGTCACGACTCGAGCCATAGCCGAGTCGAAGCGGTTAGTCGAGCACAACAACGACTTGTCAAGTGCTCACAACTTGCTGGCTTCGACTCGATCTCTTCTGATTCAGTCGAGCTCGGAGTTAGCCGAGGAGTACATTCGGGGCTTGGAAGCCGAGCTGACGGAGCTGCATTTGAAGAGGCAGTATCAGGTGCAGCAGGCGGAGAGACAAGTGACGCCGCGGCGGAGGGAGGTGGTGTTGACGGATGAGAATGGGGAGCCGCTTACGCCGACATCGGCTTGGAGAGCGGCTGAACAGCTGGCTAAAGTTGCAATGGTAAAGAAATCGTTTAACCGATCGGTTAGCGATTTACACGGCTTTGAAAATGCCAGATTTTAGCATTAAGTACCCGCCCGTAAATCACTGGTCTTTGTGAACTCTTGTTCTTGTGTAGAGAGTGTTGGCATTGCAAATGTTTTGGTTAAAAAGTTTGTTCATCACGGAGATGAAGCTAGTAAATTGTAATTGTTACTACTATGTACAATTCTCAATCAATTTGGTGATACAACTGATTAGACTGACTCCGCTGGGAGACTCCGCTACCCCTCACAAAATCCCATTACCTATATTTCTTCTTTTTCACCTTATTTCACTTTTGACACTATTTATTTGGTCACTTTGACTTATAATTAAATTAGCAAAATAATATACAAATTTGATAATCTTTACATGATCTCGTAGAGTACATTTTTTTTTTACAACACTATAAAAAAATTGTCAAAAAAATTTTGCTATGCAAATCGACAAGTCAACGCGATCCAATTGCGGGTTAAAAAGTCAAACGAAGTTGAAAGAGAAGAAACAAATGTTATATAACATTGTAACAAATCGCAAATGATGGACTGAACTGTGGCCTTACTCTGACATGGACTTAAATGGATACTAAATTGATAAATGGATTTAAAAAAAAGAATCGCCACCACCTCTTTTATTATATGTTTATAATGTTTTTACTTTTTTTATTTATTTATTATCACCCAACATTTTTCATAACATATCCATATCAGAGCTTTATATATTTCTATAAAACATATAAAAACTCTGCACTGACCGTGACACCGGTGCAAGCCTACTGTCTCCCTGCCATACCCCTTCCATCGTTGATTAACATCAGACCTCCCCTTCCCCCTCTGCTGTTGAAAGTGCTAAACCAGGACTTCTCTGAGAATGGTTGGGTTTTAAAGAATTGCAGATGGACTGAATTGCAAGCATAGCCAAAATTGATGACATGTAGCCAAGAGTAGCAGCAGCCGTTTGATTAAGATGAAGCTTCTATTCTCCGCCGTTAGATGCTTCTGAATGTTGGGTTTCAAGTTCAAGTGGAACGGTAACGTTTTCAGTCCCCTATCTTTTATTTTTTAGACGTCAATTAATTCTGTTTAGCGCTAAATTGGTATGTTCGTGATACAGTGTAGTTTGTTGCTTACTCAGCAAACTATGACTCGATTAGACCACGTGTTTTGGTCTAATTGGTCATTTAGGGTTGAGCTAGTCAATTTCTTTTCTCTCTGTCTTCCGCGTCAGTTAGGAGGGTTTAAACCCTAGCTATTGTTCCCTTTCTCAATCAACAATTCAGTTTTCCTTTTCGAATTGATTCACTTTTCTTTTCTTCTTCTTCGTTCTTCCATTTTCTCAATATGGTATCAGAGCCTCGGGCTTGATTCCTTCTTCTTGTTGTTTTGATTGCGCTCGGGTTCAGTGGCGGAGCTAGGAAATCAAGTCACCCGGGGCAAGATTCGCGAAGTCAAAGTTAAAAGTCAAAGTCAACAGACAAAACGGTAAATTGGCAAAAAAAAAAAAGAAAAAAAAAATTGTTGACTAGGAGGATATTCGAACCTGAGTAATGGGACTTGCCTACTAAATCAACTAACTACTTGAACAAGTGGGCAATTTATAATTTCAAGGGGGGCAAAATTCTATATTACTAGCGTATGGTCATAAAAAATCTATAAAACTACGGGTACTAGTAGAAATTTTCAAATTTCAGGGGGCAGTTGCCCCCCCCCCCCCTTGCCCCTACATAGATCCGCTCCTTCTAGGGTTTTCTTCTTCAAGTGTCGATCTAGAAATCTTTGTTTCTCTGGTTACCAATGGTGCTCCAGGTCCAGCGTTTCTCCGTCTCAGACATCAGGAGGTTCTGGATCTAGATCTCCGTTGGATGGCTCTTCGCCATTTTTTCTTCATAAATCAGATTCACCAGGTGTGGTTTTGGTTTCTCAGGTTCTCAATGGTGATAATTTGAATCTCTGGTATAGGTCAATGGTCGTTTCTCTTGAGGCTAAGAATAAGCTAGACTTTGTTACTGGTGTTATCACTCAACCTGGTCGTAATTATGAGATGTATTCTTTATGGAAGAGGTGTGACAAAATGGTCCTCTCTTGGTTGCTAAATTCTGTTAGCAAATAAATTGGATCTAGTGTGGTTTATTGTACCACTGCCAATGATGTTTTGTTTGATCTTATAGAGAGATTTTCTCATAAATTTTTTCTAAGGTGTTTCAATTAACTAGTGCAACTGTTAGTTTGAAACAAGGTAATATGAATGTTACTACCTACTTCACTAAGTTGAAGTCTTATTGGATGAATTGGACAATTACACTCTCAGACCTAATTGTGTTTGTGGTGTTTTGCATACCTACACTTGTAATATTTTGGGATTGCTTCATAGCAAGGTACAACAGGAGCACATTATGCAGTTTTTGATGGGATTGTGCCCCCATTTCTCTTCAGTTAGAGATCAAGTTTTGCTAATGGGTCCTCTTCCTCCACTTAACAAGGTGTTTGCTAAGATTGTGCAACAAGAAATGCAGAGTTCCATTAGTGGACAGTTTTGTATTCTTCTTATGGTGGGACTCATTTTCAAGGACCTCCCACTCAAGATATGAGTGGTAATGCATCTTATGGGTCTTCTAAACCTAAAGTCACTTGTCATCACTGTGGAGGTACGTGACACATCAAGGCTAAGTGTTGGAAACTTCATGGCTATCAAGCCAATTTTAAAAACAAACACAAAGCTCAAGCTCACAATGTTGCTGCAGATGTTTCTGTTTCTAATGTGCCTCATTCTTCAAGTGATAACACTGTGTTTCCTTTCACACAAACTCAATGTCAACATATGATGAATTACATCAACGCTCAAATGCAGCATTCTCATCATGGGACTTCCAGTGATTTTAATTCAATCTCTCCTTATCACAACAACCATTCTAGCTCCATGGACATTCCTCTTCATCAGTATGCCAAACTTGATTCAGTATATGGTCAACATTTCATGGGACGGGCTATTAGCTACGGTTTTGCTTCTCTGGGAAAAGAAAATTCCAATTCCTATACCTGGATAATTGGTAGTTGCGCTACTGATCACATAGTTTGTGGTTTGAGGCTTTTGACACATGCTGTTGAGGTATCTGATATTTTTGTGCATCTACCAGATGAAAAGAAAGTGCAAGTTTCTCATATTGGCACAATTCAGTTTACATACGCTTTGAAGTTGACATGAGTTCTTTATATACCAGATTTCAAGTTCAATCAGGTTTCCATGACACAATTATCTAAATCACAACAATGTGTGTTTATCTGTGATAATGATAATTGTCAAATACTATCAAGTGAGACTAACAAGATTGTTGCAGTAGGAAAAATGTCAATGGTCTTTATTTATTGAAGACTGAGTCTGCACATTCTGTCTCTGACACTAATTTCATGTTATCTGTTGAAATTTGGCACCAAGTATTAGGTCACCTATCTGATGTGAAGCTGAAATGGTTGACCAAGGTTTTGAACACTCAAGTTTTTATAGACAATTCTCTGTGTGATGTGTGTCCTCAAGCTAAACAAAAGAAGTCTTTTACTTTGGTGCATTGTGATATTTGGGGACCATATAAAGTTCCCACTTATGCAAGTCACAAATAATTCCTTACCATTGTTGATGATGCTAGTAGAATGACTTGGGTTTACTTGTTAGCTCATAAGTCAGAAGTTCAAGTTCTAATTCCTCAATTTTACACTATGGTGGAGACTCAATTTTCAGCTAAAATTCAGAAAATCAGAAGTGATAATGCTAAAAATTGGCATTGGTGGATTTCATGCTTCAAAAAGGAATTATTCACCAACTTAGTTGTGTTGAAGCTCAAGAACAAAACTCTGTGGTAGAGAGGAACCATCAACATATGCTTAATGTGGCTAGAGCTTTGACATTTAAGTCTTCCTTGCCTATGATATTTTGGGGGGACAGTGTGCTGACAGTTGCATATCTTATCAACAGAGTGCCCACTCCAGTGTTACAAAACAAGTCTCCTTGTGAGTATCTCTTCAATGAGATTCCTGACTACACAACACTTAGAGTTTTTGGGTTTTTGTGTTATAGCTCCACTCTGTTGCAAGAAAGAACAAAGTTTGATCCTAGAGCTGCTCCTTGTGTTTTCTTGGGGTATGTTTTTGGCATGAAGGGGTATAGATTATACAATATAAAGGAATGAAATTTTCATGTCTCAAGAAATGTGATATTTCATGAGACTGTCTTTCCTTTCTTTTCTCCACCCTCCACCCTTCCTCACTCCACTGATGATGTAGTGTTACCTACTATGTTTGATGAAGACACCGATTTGAATTATGGGGTATCTCTTGGGTTCAACCATGCTGTTTTGAACATTCCAACTTCTGAAACAGTACTGTGTCTACTCCAATTGATCTACCTGCACCAGTGAGGAAGAGTACAAGAGTGCATAAAGGACCCTCATACCTTAATGACTATGTGATTTAACAACCTAGATTGATGTCTGCTAATGTCATACCAGTTATTTTTTATTCCTAACCTGGTCATACATCATTGTATTCTCATTTATTGGTTACAGTTGAAGGAGTTACTGAACCACATAGTTCTGAAGAAGCTAGCAAACACCCAAAATGGATCAAAGCTATGCAAACAGAACTTCATGCTCTTGAGATTAATCACACTTGGGATTTGACTACTCTACCTCCAGGTCATGACCCAATTGGTTGTAGATGGGTTTACAAGGTCAAACTCAGATTTAATGGGGGAGGTTGAGAGGTGTAGATACAGCTTTCCAGACAAGCAGATCACAGCCACGTGGCAACAATCCAGCACACCCAGTTGTGCTCCACACACACCGGATCACTACCTATGCTGATCCACGTGGGGGCTGCGAGACAGGGCCCTCGCGTACCAACACGGGACTTGTAGGGACTTAGTGGTTCAGAGGATAGGGTAAGGCCCGTCGCGCGCGTGCGACAACCAAGCTCGCGCGCGACCTCTGGTAACTGACTGAGAGGTTCTAGGCTTTCGTGTCCCATCAATGCGGCTGATCTCATAACGGTCTCCGATACTTGCGGGCAGATACGTAACGGTTCCTATATACACGGTCGAACATGTCGTGGGGGGTCTATCATTAAGCCGCCATTTATGGTGCATTAATCCCCTCAACGGTCACTTCCCCACTATATATAGGATTGTTAGCTTTCCATTACACAACTGAGGAGCACAGACCGATATCACTCAGTCCTTGGAACGCTAAGCAACTACTCTCTCTCAGCCTACTGTCTCTCTCTCGAGCAGTTACCAGTGCATACCCTCTCCCTACACACACCTTACAACTCTCTCTGTTCTCATTCTCTACTTGAGGTGCACACTTGGATCTCTTCAAGGGATTCCCAAATTAACAATTTGGTGAACCCGACGTGAAACATCCACCTTCAATCTTTTCCAACCCTTCCATATTGTCGTCTGATGCATACGTCCATGATGGTGATCGGTCCCCTTCCCATGAGGAGACCTCGGGAGAAGAGGGACTTCTCAATACCACCGCCAATCCCAGCGACCGTGCGCAAGTAGCTGCTGGAGGAGGGCCTTCTTTAGAGGCACTCCAAGCCAAATCAAGCTTAGATGATGCAGGCGCAGTCCAACCTGATTGCTCAAATCATGGCAATCTTGGGAAGGATTGCTCAGAACGCCACCACAGGGGCTTCGGTCCCATCACTGACAGCCTCGTTGCCTCTACCAGTGGCGGCAACCACATCTGTAGTGCATACGTCTGTTGCACAATATTCTTTTTCCAGTGGCCTTGGGCCTCAGGCACCAGGCATCCCGACGAGCTCCACCCTGATGACAATGGGGAACCCTACATCATACTCGGCGGTGCCTTATCATGCAGGTGGGAACCTAGGGAGCCATGCACTTCCACCGCCACCTCCCTATGATCCAACAATGCCCTATATTCCGGGCTTGCAGCCTTGGAACAGCGTATAGACAGCACCATTGCGAACCAGAGCTTCGCAGAGGCCGTCATCCCCAAGGTCGACAGTGCGCCTCCCATTCCACGGGACATCTACTTGATGCCCAACCCTACTGGATACAAAGCACCCAAGTGGGAGAAGTTTGATGACGTCGGCGGGAACGCACACGAGCACGTGATGCGATTCGTTGACATGATGGGCCCACACGGAGTAGACACCAGGCTGTTGATGCGTGAGTTTCCCAAGTCTTTGGGGCCTGTCGCGTACAAATGGGATAGGACATTGGAAGCAGGATCCGTCAAGACGTGGGAAGATATAGTGAATAAGTTCTACACCAAATTCTTCCAAGTCGAGGAAAAGGTCACCACTATCCACCTCTAACGCATGTACCAGAGAAGTGACGAGGAGGGGGTCGCCTTCATCAAAGGATTCAGGGCCAAGTCCTTGGAATGTGTGGATGATGTCCTGGAAAGTCGACTGGTGGAGATATGCCTTCATGGCATGCACGATGAATACAAAGGTATGCTCATTAACTTAAACATGCCCACCTTTTCCAGATTGGTGGAAAGCACCAGGAACGTGGAGCCCCTGGTAGAAAGGATGAGGAAGCGGTACGTTAACAAGCGTACACAGGCGAATCCCAGCTTCAAGGTGGGAAAACTCAGCTATAAGCGGACGCGAGATGACAATGCCCATGCAGAATCATCCCCCAATAAACAGCGGCGGTCCGCACCCCGGGAAGTACCACCTTTGTCCTTTTCGGTTGAAGAGGCAATCAGTCGTTGCAAGAGATGGAGAAAGGACAGAATTTTTCCGATGGTAGAACATAGGCCAACAGGGGAGCAACTGCGAGACCCCAGGTGGTGCGAATGCCACAGACAGGTCATGCACCCTACCAAGGAATGCAAAAATCTCAGATGGCTGCTGAGTAGGCAAATCAAGGAGGGGAAACTAATCACCAAGGAGCCATCCAAAGAGGTGCGTAGCGATCCCTTGCCATCTCATGCACAGAGGGGGTTCGAAGGGAATGAAATAGCCATGATCTCCATATTAGACGTTGAAGAGGTCGCGGATGGAGAAATCCCGGACACTACGGAAATTCACGAGGGTGAAGACCATGGTGTGGACGCGGAGGATTCGCGCATCAAGAGGATAAAAAATTCTATCAAGTTCGCTGAGTTCTTTCACGGAATGAATCTCTTAGAAAATTGCAGACACAAGATGACAAAAACAATCCCCAAAGTTGCTAAGGACCATGGTGAAGAATTAGTCGCCTCTGATTGGGAAGTTATGAGGGTCGCAAAATCAGGAGAATAGGTCATGACATTCGATGACCTGGACAAGAATATCGATGGCGAACATCAGAGACTGCTGTATGTAACGACCACCATCAACAATGTCAAATTCAACCGGGTCTTTATCGATGGTGGAGTCGCGGTGAATGTAGTTTCACTCAAAACCTTTGAACTAGCAGGAGTCCCTCAAATCAGAATCATAAGAAGGCCGTCATTGTTGGCAGGCTTTGGAGATGACTCCAGAATGATGGCCGGCTGGATTCGATTGAGAATCCAGATCGGGCAGATTAGCTGTCCCGCCAAGTTTCACGTCATCGACGCCGACACGACTTACCATATGATCCTTGGGCGAGCATGGATTCATCGCTTCGATGTCGTGTATTCTACAACGCATCAAGTAATGAAAGCTCTCTGGAAGGGCGAGGTGGTCGACATACCCGCCTCGATGAATCCCTTCGATCCTGAGGAAGCACACCTGCCCGAAGCAGCGTGGTTTGCAGGTAGAACCACCCCATTACCCAAGGAAGGAAACATACGAGGCCAATCAACGGCCGGGGTAATGACCATGTGAAAGGAGCCAGTGGAGAAGCAACCCATGCAGGAAGAAGCTCTCGAAGTAACTAACATCAATAAAAAAGTTTATACCCTGAAGAGAGCCGTACTACATGAAGGTGAAGAGCAACGCAAAGAGAGGAGGCACTACCGCATCCAAAGACACGCGGCGTCACCCTCGGCTTGCCTCTTTGAAAGAGCCCCTGAACAAGTCTATGAGCTGACGGAAGATCTGAACAAAGACAAGAATTTATTATCAGGAGAAATCAAGGAAGCCCCTGAATGCATGGAAGACCGCCCAAGGACACTAAATAAAGAATTAAAGGAAATATTCCTGAGTCCCACCGAGGAAAAGAGGATACCGGTCTTCTTGAGTGCAGATCTCAGCGAGAAGAAAGAATACGAGCTGATCCGGCTATTGAAGGAATACATGGATGTGTTCGCGTGGGATTATGACGAGTTGCCTGGACTAGATCAAGGCATGACTATGCATAGGCTGGACATTGTTCCAGGGTCAAAGCCAATCAAGAAAAGTGCGAGAAACTTTCGGCCCGAGATAAATATCAGATTCAAGGAAGATATTGTCAAGTTGTTGAACGCCAAATTCAACGAGCCTAATCACCATCCGACTTGGCTCGCAAATATAGTCCATGTTGTGAAAAAGAATGAAAGCCGTCGTGTATGCGTCGATTTCAGGGACTTGAACATGTTCTACCCGAAAGACGATTTCCCTTTGCCAAACATAGACCTGTTGATCAACTCCATCGTCGGCCATGAGATGTTCAGCTTCATGGATGGATTTAGTGGCTACAACTAGATCAAGATGGATCCGGAATACGCGAAGAAAACGGCGTTCATCACGCCTGTAGGGGTCTTCAACTACACGGTTATGCCATTAGGGCTAAAGAACGCAGGGGAAACGTATCAACGCGCGATGATGGCATTATTTCACGATATGATGCACGCCGAAGCTGAATTTTATGTGGACGACCTGGTGGTCAAATGAGGCAAAAGCACGATCACCTAAGGGACTTGAGGAAGGTCTTTGTCAGATGCCGCGCTTTCCAGCTAAAAATGAATCCGATGAAGTGTGCCTTCAAAGTAACATCTGGCAAATTCCTAGGCTGTGTAATCCACAGACAGGGGATTGAGCGTGATCCATCCAAGATCTCAGCAGTCACAAGCTTGCCTACACCACGGTCTCAAACTGAATTAAAAGCATTCTTAGGGAAGTTTTCGTATCTGCGAAGGTTCATACCGGCTATTGCGGAGTTGACCTTTTGCTTCAGCAGCTTGCTCAAGAAGAACGTGACATTCCTATGGATCGAGGGTCATGATCGCACCTCATCTAGGGTCACCTCTACTATTGTACTTGACTTCAACTAAGAAGTCCATCGGAGCGTTACCGGCCCAGGAGTTGGAAGGACAAGAAAGGCCACTGTACTACATCTCGCGCATGATCCAATCTGCGGAGTCCCGGTACATAGACATAGAACGACTGCTTGGCATTGTTTTTATCTATTGAGAAGCTAAAGCATTATTTTGCTTCTCATAAAGTGGTTGTGGTAACTAAGCACGATCCCATACGTTATTTGCTGGGGCATTCACCTCCCTCTGGGAGGCTTGCAAAATGGTACATGACTATCTCCCAGTATGACATAAATCTGTATGCGGCCAAAGGCGATTAAGTCCCAGGCATTGGCGGATCTGCTAGCCCAGTTCCCAGACGAAAACCAGGAGCCTGTGTCACAGGAATCCGAAGGACCAGAGATATATGCAATCAGTGATCAGTATTGGAAGCTGCACTTTGATGGGTCTTCGACGAGATCAGGAGGAGGAATTGGAATAGTGTTAATCAAGCCTGACAAGGAAGTCATCCAGATGTCAACAAAACTAGACTTCGCAGTGACCAACAATGAGGCCGAGTATGAGTCCTTGAGTGCAGAGCCTCATAGTTAAAGCCTTACAGGTCCAGAATCTTATCGTCATGGGAGATTCAAATATAATCGTCAAGCAAGCCGCGGGAGAGTACGCTAAAGGAAATTAATTTGCTCAAATATCGGTCAATAGTGCAAAAGTTGGTCAAGAAATTCTAGTCCGTCAAATATGAGAACACTCCCAGATCCGATAATTGTCACGCCGATGCACTAGCTACCTTGGGGTCAAAAATTAGCCCTGAAAAATGCCCAGCCCAAATATCGATTCAAGTCAAAGCAACACCGTCCTTGGTAGAAGAGTTTTGTGAGGAGGATCTTTCTGACAAGACATATTGGAGAAAGCCCATTCTACGTGCGATGGCTGACGGAACCAGTAAAGAAACTTGGGTTTCTGTCAAAGGATTTCACAGACATGATGGCTTGCTATACCACAAAAGCCCTGGGGGCATCCTCATGCGATGTGTAACGGAAAAGAAGGACAAGCAATATTGGAGAAAATCCACCAACATTCATGCGGAGACGATAAGATTTCTATCTAAAGGAAAGCTCAACGATATGGAATCCACTGACCGCATATGTCATACTTCGCGGCCATCATACAGAGCAGTTGCGAAAAGTGTGCATTGATCAAAGACTCACTGTAAGTCGCCACAATCAGAGAGGGGGACCGGCGAACGCCAATAATTGACTACCTACGGGATGGGACCTTGCCCACCGGCAGAAAAGAGGCAGACAAGCTCAGAAAGAAAGCTGCTCGATATATCTTCCAGGAAAATTCGCTATGGCGAAGAGGGCATAACGAGAACCTACTCAAATGTCTACATGGAGAAGAGACTCAGGATGTCATGGACATGGCACACCAAGTTGAGCATCAAGGGGTGCAAAACTGTGCAGGCAACTCTTAACGGTTGGGTACTTCTGGCCGACGATGGAAGCTGACTGCCGCGCGAAAGTTAGGAGATGCCTGCAATGCCAATTCCATGGCAATCTCGTACATGCTCCTGCTGTTGATGTGCACGCGTTAGGGACTCCTTAGCCGTTCCACACTTGGTCATTGGACTTCATCGGACCAATATGGCCACCTTCAAGAGGAAACGAGTACATCCTCACAGGAACGGAGCAGTTCACAAAGTGGGTGGAAGCAATCCCGCTCAAAATAGCGAATGCAGCAGTGGTGGTCAAATTCATACAAGAAAACATCATCCATCGCTTTGGCATTCCTAACACCATTCTATCTGACAATGGAACTCCTTTTGTCAATCGACAGGTGGCCGAAAAGTTCGTGGAGTACAAAATAAGGAAGATATGCTCAACTCCCTACTATCCAAAAAGGAATGGACAAGAAGAGGCCACCAACAAGACATTGCTATGAATATTGAGTAAAATGGTCTCGGATGACCACAAAAAGTGGGCAGGCTCGTTGGGAATGGCACTATGGGAGTATCGCACATCGCCTAGAACCCCTACGGGAACATCCCCATTTTTACTATGCTACAGGGTTGAAGCAGTTGTCCCTTCCGAAGTAAAGGTGAATTCGGCAAGATTGGCATTCAGCGCTTTGTACAACAATGAGCGAGACCATGACCTCATCCTACTGGAAGAAAAGCGCGAAAAGGCCAGCAAAACAAACACCAAGTACAAAGAGAGAATCTCGCATGCTTACAACAAGATCCAACACAGAGACTTTGCAGTAGGGGATCTAGTCCTACGAGCTTCCGACCACTGCATGCGTGAAGCAGCCCATCCCAAATTCGCTGCCAACTGGGAGGGACCTTTCGAGGTAAAGGAGGTCTTTGAAAGCGGATACTCAGTCCTTGGAACACTAAGCAACTACTCTCTCTCAGCCTACTATCTCTCTCTCTCTCTCTCTCTCTCTCTCTCTCTCTCGAGTAGTTACGAGTGCTTAACCTCTCCCTACACACACCTTACAACTCTCTGTGTTCTCATTCTATACTTGAGGTGCACACTTGGATCTCTTCAAGGGATTCCCAAATTCACAAGAGGTACAAAGCAAGACTGGTGGCAAAGGGATATACCCAAACAGAAGGGATAGACTACACATAAATTTTTTATCCAGTTGCAAAACCACCAACATTGAAGTGTCTCTTGGCTCTTGCTGCAGTTAAGGGTTGGCATCTTCTACAACTAGATGTCAATAATCCTTCCTTTCATGGAGAGCTATACGAAGAAGTTTATGAGCCTCCCACCTGGCTATGTTACACCTTTTGATTCTTCTTTTCCTAAAGGAAAGCTGGTTTGTCATCTCAAGAAGTCTCTTTATGGCCTCAAACAGGCATCAAAATAATTGTACAGTAAGTTTTCAGCTAGCCTTTTGGATCTTGATTTTACTCAATGTAAAACAAACTATACCCTCTTTGTCAAGCATGCTACATCATTGTTTGTTTGCATCCTTATTTATGTTGATGATATATTTCTTGGAGGAAATGATTTAGATCATTTGAACTTACTTAAAGATATTTTGAATTTCAAGTTTCAGCTCAAGGATTTGGGGTTTCTCATATACTTCTTAGGTTTTGAGACTGCTAGGAATGAAAATGGCATCAATCTATGACAAAGAAAGTTTGCTCTTGCATTCTTGGTGAAAGTGGTTATAATGCTTGTAAGCCTGCTTCTGTGCCCGTGGATCCTTTGGTCAAATTGTCTGCAGGGGTAGGTGATATCTTATCAGAAGTTGATGTGCACACTTACAAAAGTTGGTAGGCAAGCTTCTCTACTTGTGCGATTCCAGTCTCGACATTTGCTATGCTACTGGGAAACTTTCTCATTTTGTGGCAAAGCCTATTGCAGTTCACCTTAAAATAGTTCATCATCTTCTTAGATATGTCAAAAGTTCTCCTGCACAAGGCCTATTCTTTTCAACAAATTCTTATCTTTCTCTCTTAGCCTATTCAGATGCAGACTGGACTGGGTGTTTCGATACAAGGAAGTCCACTAGTGGCTATTTGATCTACATTGGTTCATCTTTGGTTCATTGGAGGTCTAAGAAACAAAATATGGTGTCCAGAAGTTCTACTAAGTCAGAATATAGAAGCCTAGCTGCAGTCTCTTGTGAAATTTTGTGGTTTCTCTATGTTCTTCATGATTTTGGGATATCTCTCCTACAACCTCCAGTAGTGTTCACTGATAGCATTTCAGCTCATCAACTGGCAGCTAATCCAGTTTTTCATGACAAAACCAAACACATTGGTGTGGATTGTCACTTGGTTGGAGACTTAGTGCAGACATTCTTACCAAGCCATTACATCCAGCTGTTTTCAATTTTCTACTGTCCAAGTTGGGAGTTAGATTGATTCACTCACAAACTTGAGGGGAGATCTTGGAGAATGGTTGGGTTTTGAAGAATTGCATATGGACTGAATTGCAAGCATAGCCAAAATTGATTGCATGTAGCCAGGAGTAGCAGCAGCCGTTTGATCAAGATGAAGCTTCTATTCTCCGCCGTTAGATGCTTCTAAACGTTGGGTTTCAAGTTCAAGTGGAACGGAAGCGTTTTCAGTCCTTTATCTTTTATTTTTTAGACGTTAATTAATTATGTTTAGCGCCAAACTGGTATGTTAGTAATACGGTGTCGTTTGTTGCTTACTCAGCAGACTATGACTCGATTAGACCATGCGTTTTGGTTTAATTGGTCATTTAGGGTTGGGTTAGTTTTTTTTTTTTTTTTTTTTTTTTTTTTTTTTTTTTTTTTTTTTTTTCTCTCACCAGCTAGGAGAGTATAAACCATGTCTTTTGTTCCCTTTCTCGATCAACAATTCAGTTTTCCTTTTCGAGCTGATTCAACTTTTCTTCCTTTTCTTCCCATTCTTCCATTTTCTCAATAGGACTTGGGCGCCTCCAGTACGTAGAGTGAGTCTTAGTACTATTTTTTCCTAGAAATCTGTCGAAGAACACGTTCCTAACATGCATTTATCCGCGAACACAAACAAACATCGGACTAGGATCAATCTGTCTGAAATTTCGGTTTGGAATCCTCGTATGACAACCACGCAACAAGACTTCTATGAGCTAGAGTTCAAATTTCTTGCGTCCTAAAGTCCAATGGAAATGGGAAAGCATCATGTGCGTAAAGTGATCGGAGATTCCGTAGGTTTTTTTAATGATTGCATATATGTGCAACTCGTTGATTCATTGACTAGTAAATGATCAAGAGATCATGATTAGCAGCTTCCAGGGTGAATTTACAGAGATTTTTCCTAAGATACCCCTATTTAGTACTAAAAATACCAAAATACTACCATTCAAACAAAAATCACAAAATACCACCATTTCAAACAAAAATCCCAAAATACCACCATTTCAAACAAAAATTCCAAAATACCACCATTCAAACAAAAATCACAAAATACCACCATTTCTTATGATTTGCAAACGAGCAGGACAACAAAAATAATTTCTGCTAAGGAGGTTTGAACTCCTCATCTAGCTATTTTTATTGACGTGTTCTTGCTTTCTTTCCTTGCGATGAAAATATTTCCTTTGATTTTATGAGATTTCTTATGCTAAAGGTGTTGGAGAAATGATATATATTCTCGTATTTTTTTACCACGATCCTTTAATATATCTATACATATTATTTAGATTCTACTATATATTTTCTTTTTTCGGAATACAAAAGTGAAAATAAGAAAAGAAATACATTCTGATTATAAAAAAAGAAATTGCTTAGTTAAATAATATAGATCTTAGAATATATTACATTTGTAGTGAAATGCAAGGCAACTAACAATTTTAGTCTCTGTGGTAAGACATTTTGTATGTGGAACCGGGGGCAGGAGTTCAAACCTCCTGAGCAGCAATTTTTATTAATTTCGTTTGAAATTGTTGCCGTGCCCGTTTGCCCAAAATCATAAGAAATGGTGGTATTTTGGGATTTTTGTTTGAAATGATGGTATTTTAATATTTTTGTTTGAAATTGTGGTATTTGGGTATTTTTAGTACTAAATAGGGGTATTTTAGGAAATACCTCATTTTTTACATGCATAACAATGCTATATGCAAGTAATAATATATTTGTAATTACATGTTCATCTGTAACATAAATAAAATTGTGTAATAATATTCATTTTTTTTTTAAATTTGATATGATTATCACTATTGTTATTATTATCATTGTTGGGTTATTGTTAGCGGGCATATGCTATTACCTGAGTTGTTGGACGTTTCAACCACCTCAGCTTGCCTGTGCATTTGACAACTATTATTTATTCGAGAAAGTGGTAATCATTACTACTATCATTAGGAACTTAAACAAAAGGAAGCATGATTGTTAGATCAATTAGTTTGTTAGCACCATAACGTTTTGATTCTCCAAGAACAAAAGCACTGGTGATAATTGTGCAAGGGTGCGACAGAATAATAAGATTGTAGAATACAAAGATAAATATAGTAAACATATAATAATGTCACTCAGAAGTTGACCAAAGAAACTCGTAATAATGAGTAAGGAGTGTAAATAAGCTAATACACAGATGATACATGTAATATGTGGTCCGCAGTAAAGTGTACAACTGTTTGAATGCAAGAGCTACCACATTTGTTCGGATGAGAACATGTTTGCGGCATACAAGACTGTTGAAACCGATGAGCAACTTTACATAGGAAATTCAGACACATCCACAATCGAAGGGAAATGTCGAATAATTATCGAGATAACTTCTGGAAAGAAGATTGTACTCAATGAATTTCTTTATGTCACAGACATTAGGAAGAACTTAATTTATGATTTTGTTCTTAGCAAGAAAGGATTTCAATTTTACATAGGAAATTCAGCCACATCCACAATCGAAGGGAAATGTCGAGTAATTCTCAAGATGACTTCCCGGAAAGCAAATTGTACTCAATGAATTTCTCCATGTCCCAGGCATTAGGAAGAACTTAGTCTTTGATTTTGTTCTTAGCAAGAAGGGATTCAAATTTATTTTTTAATTCAAATGTTTGTATTGACCAGGAGAGGAGAGTATGTGGGAAGGAGTTACTTGAAGGATGGGTTGTCTAAGCTCAGTGTAATGGTCGTTTCGATTATAAATAAGAAAGCAACAATTTACTACTTGTCCGAGTCTTCTAATTCTTATTCTTCTTTTGCTGACCTATGGCACGGAAGATGTTGTTAGATTAACTACGAAACAATTCGGAAGTTAATGAATTTGGACCATCTCCCTAAAAGTGTAATTAACGTAAATCACGAGTGTGAAATTTGTGTTGAATCAAAATTAACTAGACAATCGTTTAAGCCCATCGATTTTAAAATGACTAGTCCACGTGAGTTATTTCATGCCGATATTTGTGATTTATAATTCATACAATGAAGAAGTGGAAAGAAGTATTTCATTATCTTTATCGACGAGTGTACTAAAAATTATTATGTGCATTTATTGCATATTCGAGATGAAGGTTTCAATGCTTTTAAGAAATACAAAACGGATGTTGGAAACCAACTTAACAAAAGAATTAAAATGCTTAACAGTGACTGAGGAGGACAGTATGACTCTCCCTTAACTGATATTTACGCTCAAAATTGAATAATCCATCAAACATCGGCACCCTATACACCTCAACACAATGGGATTTTCGAAAGAAAGAATAGAACTTTAAAAGAAATGCTAAATGCATTACTTCTAAGTTCTGGATTTCCCCAAAATTTTTATGAGGGGGGAGCATTACTAAGTGCCAACCATTTTCTGAATAGAATACCCAAGAAAAAGTTGGACTCCATATGAAATATGGAAAGGACGAACGTCATCTTACAAACATCAAAGAGTTTGGGGGTGTCTCGCTAAAGTGGCTACACCACTGCTTAAAAATGTAAAGATTGGTCCGAAAACGGTTGACTGTATCTTCTTTTGATATGCGTTAAATAGTAGTGACTATCGCTTTCTCGTTCATAAATCAGAAACACTTGATATTCACAAAATCACTATTATTTAATCATAAAACACATCATTCTTTGAGGACACATACTCTTACAAACAGAAAAAGAAGTGAAATAAACTGAAAGCAGACAGACGACTCTAGTTTGGGAAGGACCAGGAGGAAGAACCAATATGAAGTAAGAGACAAAGGACCAAAAAGATATATTATCCCAATTTTCTTACTTCACGATTGAAAAGAACCTACTTCCTGTAAGGAAGCAATGGAAAGTGTGGATGCTCTTATTGGAAAGAAGTCATTAATAGCAAGATAGAACCAATCTTGTACAATAACACATGGGAATTAGTAGATCTACCTTGTTGTGATAAACCTCTAGGATGCAAGTGGGGTTTTAAACGCTAATTAAAATCCCATGGATCTATTGACAAATGCAACAAAAGATTAGTCGCATGGGATATAAACATAAGAAGGAATAAATTTCTTTGATACATATTCTCCGGTACAAGAATATAGTTATCCATTCACATGCTTACTGTATTACAGCAATCTTTAATCCTGAAAATCGTCAAATGGATGTCAAGACTGCATTTCTAAACGGAGAACTCGATGAAAAAATCAACATGTACAAACGAAAGAATTTCGAGTTTCGGAAAGTGAAAACAATTTTTTCTACTACAGAAATCCCTATATTGATTGAAACAGGCTCCCAACTGTGGCATGAAAAATTGACAAAGTCATGAAAACAAATGACTTTAGAACAAATGAATGTGATAAATGTGTATACTCTAAAACCGTCACTAATGGTTGCGTCATAAAATGTCTCTACGTCGACGATATGTTGATCTTTGGAAGCAACGAGACAATAATATGTGCCACCAAAAATGTATTTTCTACGAAGTCTGATATGGCAGACCTTGGGGTATTCGATGTCATTCTAGGAATAAAATAGTTCTAGAACATCAAATGGTTATGATTTAACCCAGTCTCACTACATCAAGAAAGTTCTCGAGATTTTGACCAAAGTAACAGCAAACCAGTAAAGACACCAGTTGATGTGAGCATGCATCTCGCCAAAAATCGTGACTCAGCTATTAAGCAATTAGAGTATGCTCAATTAATAGGAATCCTAATGTACATAATGAAATGTACAGGGCCAAAAATCGCACAAGATTTTGGAAAACTTAGTCGTTTTATCTGTAACTCTGGAAAAGATCACTGGACAGCTCTAATCTGAGTATTATGTTATCTATGATACACTAAGACTCTAGCTATGTTGGAAGGGCATTGATATGCTAATTGGATATCTGATATAAAAGACTTTAGGTCAACGAGTTGTTATGTATTTACCCTCAGAGGAGTCGCATTAAGTTGGAAATATTCAAAACAGATGTGCATTGCAAGGTCTACTTTGGAATCAAAATTCGTAGTGTTAGACAATGCAGGGGAAGAAGCTGAATAGCTTCGTCAATTCCTCGAGGATATTCCAGTCTAACCACAACCAGTGCCTCCTATTTGCATTCACTAGATAGTCAGTTTTCAATAGGCTAGGCTCAAAGTAGTATATGTAAGTTCAAAGCAGTTTCAATGTTTCAAAGACTTGAAATAGCTAGTCTATTTCAAAGCCTTGAAACATCTTTCAAAGCTTTGAAACCGACTGAGACTTATAAGCACGAATTTATGGGGAGTTTCTGTTTGAACTCCTAGACCCCTGTGCTTAATCTATTATTAATTGATGATGAAAGACAAAGTATGTTGATATGTTTAACTCTATCTAATCCATCTCTTTGACTCAGATTTGCAGGGAAAGTTTATTTCTTATTTCTGCAGGATTTATTTCCTAACCTGAGTTTTACAGGGAAGAAAATTCTGGGTTGATTTGATTCTGCAATAATCTAATGATTGTAATAACTTCTCAACATGTTTATGGACAAGATCAGATCAGTATCCCTGAAGATTCTGAGCAACTATCCATTGGAGAAGACTGTTAGAGAAGTCAAAGCTGCTGCCTATAAAATAGGAAAGTTTGTTGCTGAAAATCTTGAAGATTTGCAGATCAAATGAGCTGTATATAAGGAGCTCAATTTGAAGCATCAAAGACACAACTCAACGGGGAAAAGGCTAGAAACACTCAAACACATTCAATGATTGCCAAGCAACAAAGAAGCATATTAAATTCTCAATCCAATTCTCAGAAGAACACTTCACTCTCACAACAGTTTCATTTCCTGTGTTATTCTGTTCTGAACTTTATTTGTATATCATTCATATACTACTTCTGTTTACATTCTCAACAATTTTTCAAGGTGAACAATAGAGAATTCTTAGTTAATCAGATAACTAGAGCAGGTACTAGATAGGTTAGTGAGAACCACAAGCTGTAACAGAGTAAGGTATCTCTCTGTGCTTGAGATCTAGGGCTTTGCTGTTGATTAATAAGAATTGAGTTGAAAATCCTGCAGGGAGAAGATCCCTGAGGTAGAGACGTAGGTCCAAGTGGACTGAACTCTATATATCTTGTGTCTCTTGCAGTTACTTTTATGTTAAACTTAGAACTCTTGCAGCATTCACAACAGTTTCATTTCAAGGGTTTGAATCTCATTTCAAGGCCTTGACATAGACTTATTCTTCTATTTACACTAACTGTTTTATTCCAATGGCTTGAAACTTATTTCAAGGCCTTGAATCTCCTTACAAATCTTTTGAAACCACTACTCTTGCAAAGTTTAGCAAAAGTCTGCATACTCTATTCAACCCCCCGCCTTCTAGAGTATTGATCCTGCATTTCTACCTACTGTGCACCCCTTGAATTGGTATCAAAGCTTCTATCACTGCATAGATTTAACCATCTTGTGATTATGAGTACTGTAGGTGACAATGGTTTCTCACAGGGAAGAGTTGCCAACGAACCTCCTCTCTTTTGTGGAGACAATCTTGTCCACTGGAAAACATTGATGGAAATGTTCACTATTGATCAAGATATGGAACTCTGGAATATCATCCAGAATGGTCCTCACACTTTCTACCCAGAGAAGGATGGGTTAAAACCCCCAAATCAGAAGACTCTCTTTCTTCATCTGAATTAGAGCAATATTCAAAGAACTATAAAGCTATGAATCTCTAATATTGTGCTTTGAGTGCAAATGAATTCAATAGGATCTCAAGATGCTGCCAAAGAGTTATGGGATAAGCTTGTTGTGACTTTTGAAGGAACCAGCCAAGTCAAGCAAACCAAGATCAACATATATCTCAGGCAATATGAGCTATTCAAGATGAATGGAGATGAGTCAATCAGAGACATGTTCAAAAGGTTCTGACATTGTCAACAACCTTGATTCACTGGGAAAACATATTTCCTAATAAGAGAAGGTGAGGAAGATTCTAAGAAGTCTTCCAAAGGCAAAATGGGAACCAAAGACTACTGCTATCGAAGAAGCTCAAGATCTCTCATCACTTCAACTTGATGACCTACAAGGGAAGCTCCTTACACATGAGATATCCATGAAGGAAGCTGACGAAGAACTACCTGAAGGTGTCAAGAACTTGGCTCTCAAGGCTAAAGAGAATGAGACAATTCAAAGCCAGGAAACTGAGGATGATGATGAAGATCAAATTGCTTTGATTTTAAAGCCTTGACCAGAATTCTTAAAATGAAGAAAAGATTTGAAAACAAGGACTTCAAAAGAGAAAGACACAGATCCTCCAATAGCGAAGAATACAAAGGTAAGTTTTCTTCACAGAATAATAAGCCTAAAATCTTGAATTGCTTTGAGTGTGGTGATGTGGGACACTTGATCAGAGACTGTCCACCAGAAGAAAGAAAGCTATGACAGCTTCATGGAGTGATTCAGATACCTCAAGTGACTCTGAATCTGAAGAAGAACATGCTAACATATGCTTTATGGCCAAGCATGATAAAAGTTCCGAAAAGAACATTGAGGTAATGGTGAGTTGTTTGATTTCAAAACAAACAGAAGCCCTCTCTGATTATCTTAGAACCATTCTTTTAAATGAAGAGGACTATCTGAAAAAAAATAGAGTTTTGAAAGAAAAAGTTCATGAGCAAGCAAAAGAAAATTTACATCTTGTTTGTCTGAATCAGAATCTTGAAATCTCTTAGAAGAAAACTGACAGTGATTTCAAGGCCATGAAAACTAGTTTCAAAGCCTTGAAAATACAAGTCAAGGAAGTAGTCACTGAGAACTCTCTCTTGAGTGATACCCTTGTTAATCTAAGACATCAAGTTGATGAATGGGATAAATAAAAGACTACTCTGACTGAGAAACTTCAAGAATCTGAATGGGTCAAAACCAAACTTGCAGGCTCAGAACATAACTTGAACTTGATTCTTGGAGGTAGCTTGAAGTCTGTTCACAAAACTGTATTGGATACAATCCAAACTTTCCAAAGAAAAACAATACCAGATTTGTGAAAGCTGGAAGCAAAACATCTCCTAAATGTCATTACTGCAATAAGATTGGTCATGTTAAAATGACTTGTCCTTTTAGAAGAAGAGACCCTCACATTATGAGGAACACTTTTTCCTTCCAACTCAAAGGACAAGTTAGAAAGATTTGGGTCCCTAAAGGGGTTATACCACCTAACATGGTTGACTCTGAATATGAATCTAAATTTAGCACTTGGTCTAACAGCTGAGTAAGGCAGTGAATGGTGTTTGCAGGGTGTCACCAAGATCAAAGAGAAAAAGTGGTTTATGGACAGTGGTTGCTCAAGACACATGAGTGGAAAGAGATCTCTATTCTCAGAACTGAAAGAGCAATCAGAAAGATCAATTACACTTGGAGACAAAGTCAAATGCAACATTCTTGGTACTAGTAAAGTTGGTACAATTTCTGAAAATTCCATTTCTGATGTATATCCAGTTGATGGCTTGAAATTTAATCTGCTTAGTGTATCTCAACTTTGTGACAATGGAAACAAAGTTATCTTTGATAAAGAGAAGTGTGTGGTGCAGAATGAGAAATCTGGCAATTGCATCCTCACAACCTCTGGCTCAAACACCTTTTACACTTTTCAAACTAACAAAGTTTCAGGTGAAAACTTGAAGTGTCTCAAGACCTTGAAAGAAGATTCAAATCTTTGGCACAGAAAGTTGGGACATATTAGCTTGCATACCTTGAACAAGTTAGTCTCCAAGAACTTAGTAAGAGGCTTACCATCTATCAAGTTCAAAGATGAAGAAGTATGCAATGCATGTGCACAAGGCAAGCAAACTAGAAGCTCATTCAAGCCAAAGAAATTTTTAAGTACTACTAGACCTATTGAACTGCTTCATATGCATCTCTGTGGTCCTATGAGAACTCCAACTCCAAAGGGTAAGAAGTACATGCTTGTTATTGTTGATGAATTCTCTAGATATACTCGGTTAATGTTCCTGAAAGAATAATCTGAAGGTCTTTTTGAATTTTCAAAACTTTGTAGAGAACTTCAAAATTTGAAAAACCTACATATTTCTTCAATCAGAAGTGATCATGGTAGAGAGTTTGATCAATTTGAGTTTGATATATTCGATTTTAAGCATGGCATCTCTCACAACTTTTCTTCTCCTAGAACTCCTCAACATAATGGAGTTGTTGAAAGAAAGAACAGGACTCTTGAAGATATTTCAAGGACAATGCTTCTGGAAAATAAGTTGCCAAAGTATTATTGGACAGAAGCTGTGAATACAGCAAACTATATTCTTAACAGGTGCTTGTCAGACCTATTATGAAGAAGACCCCCTATGAGCTGTTCAAAGGAAGAAAGCCAAACATTTCTTACTTCAAACATTTTGGTTGTACATGTTTTGTCCACAATAATGGTAAGTACAATCTTGGTAAGTTTGATGCAAGAAGTGATGAAGGTATTTTTTTTGATTATTCACAGACAAGCAAAGCCTATAGAGTTATAATAAGAGAAAGAAACTTGTTGAAGAAAGCATTCATGCTATTTTTGATGAAAGCTATGATGGTTCTTGGAGTGATGGTTTTGAAGGTCTGAATCTGAATAAACATGATGCGGATACTGAAGAAGAATCCTAAAAAGGATCCAAGGAAAAGTCACTAGAACAAGACATGCATTTTCAAGGCCTTGAAACAAAGGTTCAAAGCCTTGAAACAGAATCTCTGGAGAGAACAGGAGAACAAGCTACTACTTCAAGTTCACAGAGACATGAGAAGCAAACTGGAGAGCCTGAACCATGGACACCAAGGAAGAGATTCAAATATCTCTCATCTCATCCTGCTGATAACATTATTTCTAATCCACCCACTGGTACACAAACCTGATCACAGTTGAAAAATCTCTGTGATTTTAATGCTTTCATTTCTCTTGTAGAGCCTAAAACTGTGAGGGAAGCATTACAAGAAGCAGAATGGATTATCGATATGCAAAGTGAACTCAATGAGTTTGAAAGGAACAAAGTCTGGAACCTAGTTCCTCACCAAGAAATCAGTCTGTCATTGGCACTAGATGGGTATTCAGAAACAAGTTAGATGAAATGGAAAGGTAATCAGGAACAAAGCTAGATTGGTAGCTCAAGGATACAATCAAGAAGAAGTCTTAAGAGCATGTAATTTGAAATGAGCTTGATGAGAGAATTAAACTTCTTCCTTGGACTTCAAATTCATCAAATGAAGAAGGGCATTTTCCTACATCAAAGAAAGTACACAAAGGACTTGCTAAGCAAGTATAGTATGTCTCAATCCAAAGAGATTAAGACTCCCATGAGTTCTACACTGTCTTTAGTCAAGGATGAATATGGTAAGAATGTGAATGTGAAAGAGTATAGAGGTATGATTGGATCATTACTCTACCTCACAGCCAGTAGACCAAATATCATGTTCAATGTGTGCATGTGTGCTAGATTTCAAGCTGATCCTAAAGAATCACACTTGACTGCAGTTAAAATAATTTTTAGATATATCAATGGTACCAAATACTTGGGGATTTGGTATCCTAAACATTCTAACTTATTCTCTTGTGGCTATTCAGATGGTGATTTTGCAGGATATAAAGTTGACAGAAAGAGTACATCAGGGTGCTGTCAATTTCTTGGATCATCCTTAATCAGCTGGAACTCAAAGAAGCAAAACTCAGTTGCACTATCAACAGCTGAAGATGAATACATAGCAGCTGGAGCTTGCTGTTCTCAAGTACTTTGGATAGCAAAACAAATGAGAGATCTTGGATTTGATTTCAGATATATACATATCAAGTGTGACAACACAAGGGCAATATCAGTTACAAAGAATCCAGTTCATCATTCAAGAACAAAGCACATTGATGTTAGATATCACTTCATCAGAGATCATGCAGAGAAAGGTGATATTGTTCTTGAATTTGTTTCTACTAAAATGCAATTTGCAGATATCTTCACTAAACCATTGCCAGATGAAAGATTCTTAGCCTTAAGATTGGAATTAGGCATGCTAAATAAGGAAGCTTTGGTTTAGGAGGAGAATCTAAGTAAGTATTATGTGTTTCAAAGGTTCGAACTAATTTTCAAAGCCTTGAAAATCTTTTCAAAGCTTTGAGTATTTGTACTTTACATGACATAGCTTTTCAAGGCCTTGAAAAATCCATTTTCAGCCAAAATAGTATTATATATTTTATTTCCAACGGAACACACAATTTTAAATCTTTTCAATTCATCAAGATCTTCAAAGATCGGAGAAAATATTATTGTTTCCTTTTCAAACTGAAACTCTCTTCTATTTATCTCCTCACTTCTTTCTCTCCTTCGTATCCTACCTCTCTTCTTCTCCAAACCTTAATGAGCACAAGAAGAGCCTCAGACAGAATCAAGATGGCTGGTGGATCAAAGGGTACAACAGAGATGAAAAGAAAGGCCACTGTGGATGAGGTTCAGACCATTAGTGGGGACTCCAATTCAAAACCCCTACTGCAGAAGATATTGTTGGGTTTTAACGTAGGTAACGCAGCGGAATAACAAAAATTTAATTCGTACTCAAAGCCCACCAAGAATCACAAGAAGAGACATCATAACATGATAAGAGACATAGTAATTGTGTACCTTTTGGTTTTTGGGAGATCACACGAAGAATATTGTCCTCTTCTCTACGGTTGATCCACGTCTAGAGGTGAGATCTAGATTCTTCCTTCTCAACTGCTAGCTTGGACCGGAGGAAGAGGGAAGAAGGAATCAAGCAACCACAAGAAGCAAAGAGAGGGGTTCGGCCCTCTCTTTGAGCCGACGGGAAGGGGGCGGATGGCTAGGGGCGGACGCCTCTAGCTTGTCTTGCTCTCTCTCTTTTGCTCTCTTCCACTCTCTTGTGTTATGTCTAATAACATTCAGTGGGAAGGAATCTAGAGCCTCCTTTATATAGTCCAACAACTCCTTGTTAACTACATAAAGGTCCCTCCTAGTTCTACATAAACTTGGATTAGTCCCTTCCTTGCATATTAGTCCTACTAAGTTTGTAAGGTGTTTCATAATGATCCTTCTTATTACTTAATCATATTAATTAATAACAAATCTAGTTCTACTCTATTTGACGTGTGACCCCAGAGGTTTCTACTTAGTTGGTAGTAACTTATTACTAACATGTAGCGGTGTCTAGCAACACATCCATGCCACCCAACTAATAGAAATAGTCAGTGATCCCAACAAACTTCTTGTGCCCAATATCTCATATTGTACTTTCCCTTTGTCACCATATCCGGATTGGACACGAGACATAAATAGTCACACCCGTATATCCAATCCATAGTTCCTCGATCCTGGGAATATGCTTATGCGAGCAGATAACATCAATATCTCCATATTGATTTATCTGAGTCTGTCCAGACATTCAATAAGCCTCATCCCTCGAGTGGCCGTGGATATTTGCTCCCATTATGTGGGAGGGACAAATCCTCTCTACATCACCACGATCTCTGAGCTTGCTTCCTATCATGCCCGATAACTACCTTTATAATTACCCAGTTACGGTGTAACGTTTGATAACATCAAACGACGGTATTTCACAACTAGAGTATCTAGTGACTTCAAGTCTAAGGATTGCAATTATATTAGCACTACGAGAAGCGATTGTGACTCAACATAATCTAATGTATCCTTCTCGTTGTGGGTCAATCCAGTATGCCATTACCCCTAATGCACAACCATGTGTTAGACTTGATATATCCATATCAATCTACCCACATACTAGTCTATATTTGATCGTCCTATTAATAATATAGTGGACTAGGGATATTTAAGATAAACAACACATTGTACCTAAGGACTTCATTATATTAAATATCACAATATCTAATAAATGAATATTCTAGCCAATAATAATATTCCTACTAAATATCATATTGCCTCTAGGGCATCTATTCCAACAGATATAGCCCCCCCTCCTCCCAAGAAGAAGGCCAAGAAGGATGAAACCCCAGTGTCCAGCAAGAAGAAGAAGAAGGCAGTGGAGACTGCACCTGAGAAACAGAAGGGTATTCAGATTGGTAGTCCAAAGAATTCAAAGAAGAAAGCTGACAAAGTAGATGAGGGCAAAGGAAAGGAAAAAGTTACAGAGGATGAACCAGAAGATGAAACAGATGCGAACATAGAAAAAGCAATGCAGATCTACTCAGAAAAGAAGAAATCAACTGGTAAGAAATCAGCTCCTGATAGTACTTGGTTTATTACAAATGTTGGTAGAGGTCAGTGGCTTGATGGATTTGCTTCTAGACCAGTTGGTTTCTGTAGTATGCTTAGTATGCTATGTTACATGGTATGAATCTGGAATGCATCAAAATGTTGAGAAAAAAATTCTCTTTGGTTTATTTTAAATCCTCCATAGATAGCTTACCCTAGACTCACCAGGTTCTTTTACCTAAACATGAAACAAGTCAAGAAGTCTGCAAGTCTAGTGATTCAGACTAAGGTTGCTAGCATTGACATGGAACTAGATCATACTGAGTTTGCAAATGTTCTAGGTTTTCCTGAGAGATATGACACCAGTAACTACCCTCCTAAGAATGAAGCCCAAAAACTAGCAAAGGAAGAGTCTTTTCTGTCACATCCCCCTCCCGCCGACCCCGATTAGCGATTGCGTTAACAGGAGGAGGGCGCGACATGCCGGTGAGGCCTTGACTCGTCGAGAGGCTAAATAAGTAATTTATGAAATTCGTGATCAAATTTTCTAAAGTTAACTTTTTGAAAACTTTGCGGAAGCGTAATCAAAGATTTACTTGGGGTCGTCATGAACATAAAAAAATTGAATTGTAAAGAAAAGAAAGTAGAAACTTGAAAATCAATATCATTTAGTCATCTCGACTCATAACATAAACAAGAGAATAATACGAGAATGTTCTAGGTATCACAAAATGGCTCATACAAAGTCTTATATACATTACCTAACTCTTACATTCTTAAAGTAATCTACCAACATGTATTCTACACTAGCTTCAAGTCGTCTAGAATGTCATCAACATCTAAGCACATAAGCACCATCACGCCAACAAGCCAACACATATCAACTTAACATCAAGATACTTCTTTCTTCTTACGTGTCCTTAAAACCTGAAAAAAGGGTTACGTGAAAGGGTGACCTCAACTAGCTTAGTGAGTTACATCTACGCCCCTCCGTAGGTTTGGAAAACCAAAAATGGCTAACTTTCCCATGGAGCGTCGTGAACATAAATCATAGTCATACATACATACATAGACTTGTGATACTTGAAAGATCATGACATTCATAAAGCGTAACTTGTATCGTAAAGAAAGCGTAACGTAAACCATAAGTTGAGTCATGAGAAATCGTATTGTTCCAAGTAGCAACCTTGCTTTGTCTTACGTGGAGACCATAACTTACTTGAACATACCTCCTTATTTTCTTATCTTATGGCCCGTGTAACCTTTGTGACTTAACATAACGTAGGGACATGTCCATCGCGACGGCTCGTGAGGCGACGCGTTGCCTGCTTATATTGCCCAGGCAAAAGGGCCGTAGCCTGCCTATACCCGACAGGGGGTTTCACTCCGGTAACCGTGGCCTTTCTGAAAACGTGTTTTATCTTATGAAACATTTATTTATTTTCTTTGTTAGCATCCATGGGGCATAAATATTTAACTTGAGTAAGAAGCATACATACATACATACATACATACATACATACATACATACATACATACATACATACATACATACATACATACATACATACATACATACATACATACATACATACATACATACATACATACATAATAGGGACAACATGAACATACATAATCTTGTAAGAAACTTGAGGGTAGGTACAAACTTCGGGAGGTAGGGTAACTTACCTTGCGAGCTTAATCCATTTATTTAACATTCCTTATTCCAAATTCATTCATCTTTAAGCAAACAATCATCAACTCTTTTGTCACGTAAATAGCAAAGAACGCTACAAATCATACATATAATCACACAGCACAAAATCATTCCAAACATAACACATAATCACTTAGCATGAAGTCATTCCAAACATAGCACATAATCACTTAGCAAAATGATACTAGACTTACCAATGCAAGATAAACAAACTTCTCACACATCCATATGCTTGTATAGTCTTAAACATATTATTAGATGGATATGCAATGTAAAATGCAGCATATAAGAGTAATATGACATATAATGAGCTAAAAGGTAACTTTCATAAACTAGCTTTAATAACTTGATAAACTTCTAAATCATGCTCATAAGATAAGTGTAACCATCGCTAGTAAAAAATTCATAGGTGACTCAAAATAATTATTTGGGACCTCAAATTTTGATATAACATAGATAAAGAGTTGAATGATAACATAAAAAAATATCAAAAATTATGAAAACACTTAAGTATTTTTAAACATTAACTTTCATAGTTGTTTAGGTGTAAAACAGAGGCTGAAAAGCGGTATTGGGAATAAATTCATAAAATATTCATATTAATTCAAAATATTATGAAATTTTAACTGCAAGTAAATAAGACCCTGGGAACAGCATAGCCAAATTTGGTAACCATTAGATTAGAAAAAATACATGAAATGTATGAAAAACCTTACTGGTCTTGGGTTGAACAGAGTGTCAAAAAAGAATTGGTTTTTGGCCGATTAAAAATTAAATACAAATCCAATGATCCTGAATTTCTTACTAAAGATATTTCACATATAAATACACAAAATTTAAATTTTTCATAATTTTATGAAATTAGTATGTATTTTTCTCAATTTATGAAAAGAAGCTCAAAACATGAACTTCATAGTTTTATATACTTCAATAACTTGTTGCATGCAAGGACCATTCCATCAAGATCTGAAATTTAACTAAATCAATGTCTAAATAACACACATATCACTACCACATCATCTTCTTACATGATTCTAACAACAAACTTGATTTTGATGACATGCATGTATGTTCAAATGTGGGTTTTATGAAATATGCAACATTGAAGTGCCAATTTGATGATCTAGTCATGAGAATGATGAAACATGCTTGGAGATGAGAAAGATCAAGTCCAAAAGTTACCATTCATATATCAAATCACACATGCAACCCAAGGTCAAACACTTGTCATACCAAGAACATGAATCATCAACAAATTGAGCAAACAACGAAGAAAGAGTGCATACATATATGATTGAGAGGAACTAGAATTGTACTTGGGTTCTTGGAGGTTGGATAAGGTTCACTGCTTGATAAGGATGAAGGAAAAGACTCCCCCAAAGGATAGTATAACCTTGTGCTTGAGTTTTTCATGAATTGAAAGGTAGAAAATGGAGTTTTGGGGGTGTTTTGTGATGGTCAACCCCCAAATCCGGGAATAGTGTTTGAAGAGAGAGAAGAGAGCATTCAAGAAGTGTTGTTGATGAGAAGGATGCAAAGAAAAAAGAATGGGAGACATGTGCATGATAGTAAGGGTTGGTGGTATATAAAAATGATCATATCATGCTAGAATAGCAAAATTACAATAATGAACTAGACTTGTATGATAAAATAGATTCATATGATGAAATCTTGTTAGTAGGGTAACTGGTGTAAAAAACACTTAATAGAGATGTTGATTCATAAAAACAAAAAGTTTGGAAAGTAACACAAATTTACATAAAGTTTTGGGGCAAACTATGAACTTAATGCTAACTAACAAATTGACACAAATAGCACTCTTAAAACATTTTCTTCAAATCTTGCATTTATATAACATTTTAACATTAATACACATATTTAAAAAATAATAAATCGCTTAAAACTAAATGTGCAACATAAATATGAGGGTTACTACATTCTACCCACCTTATATAGAGTTCGTCCTCGAACTCGCCAATGCATTTCCAAAATGAACACAATCATATAAGATTCTAACTAGTATGACATCAATGCACAACTTATCCTTATAGGTTACCTTACCATTGAACTCGGGTTGACAAATACATCAAGCCTGTCACGCTTACGAGATGGAACAATACGCAGTGTCGTCACACTTTGTGTAGCTCCAGCAAGCTCGTAATTGTTTCAGAGGTCCTGTCTTTCACGTTTACGAGAGGGAACAATACATCGTGTTGTCACACTTTTTACCGCTCCAGCAAGCTCGTAATTGTGTTAGAAGTCCCCGTTGGACCGTAGAACATAGTGGGAACAACTTATAGCATCGTAATGATGTTATAGCTGCTCGTCCAACTTGCACATTAGCGGCCAAACACTTGACATTATTTGCACATCGGTTGAAATTCGACATGCTCAGATTACAATTAATTTACTTACCAATATGCATATATACATGGAAATAACTTAGTAGACACAAAACATATATGGCATGCATAACTTACACATAATGCGTTACACAACTTATATGCTCAATTAGTAAACATAAAGACATACTTACATAACGAAGACATAACATAACATTTCATGACATAGCTTAACAAACGTGTCGCATATAAACACTTCAATTGGGAACAACCAATAACATAGTTCTAAGTATGTTATACTTTTTTTTTATGAACATCATATATATTCGAGAAACATTGCATACTTCTTATCCATGATCTTCACATAACATGTATATACATTTACATATATAACACCTTGCATACATAAAAGATGCGCCATGATAATATATGGATCACATAAACATACTTCACAAAAATGAAAATATCCAAGAAATTTTAACCATGAACTATACTAATCCATGAACCCTTAAAATAAACTTGTTTCTTATCTTGTTCATGTGAGGCATGTCGGCAAGTTACTCATATTCTCGTGGGGGATTTATAGCCGTCACGTTAATTCCTTGTCTCATGTATGACTAATGAAAGCTAGACATATGACTTTAAATCACTCACACATAATTCGTAATCATATACCATAAATGATCATTTTAACTTCAAACATGATCGAACATAAAAATTTACAAATAATTCACTTAAGCATTTAAGGAAGCTCTTAGGCACGTAAGTCACATAAAGATCCATACTTTCATGGGATCTAACTTACTATCTTAAGCCTTAAAATTATTAGCGACATACTAACATAGCATATAATCAAACACATAACATACGTACAAATAAACTTTCACATAAGTAAGCACACAATGGGTTCTTAAGGTTTACTAATCTTACGTATCTATAACCTAATGCTCTGATACCACAAATGTCACATGCCCCTCCCGCTGATCCCGAATAACAATTGCGTTAACGGGAGGAGGGCGCGACATGCCGGTGAGGCCTTGACTCGTCGAGAGGCTAAATAAGTAATTTATAAAATTCGTGATCAAATTTTCTAAAAATAACTTTTTGAAAACTTTGCGGAAGCGTAATCAACGATTTTCTTGGGGTCGTCATGAACATAAACAAATTGAACTGTAAAGAAAAGAAAGTAGAAACTTGAAAATCAATATCATTTAGTCCTCTCGACTCATAACATAAACAAGAGAATAATACGAGAATGCTCTAGGTATCACAAAATGGCTCATACAAAGTCTTATATACATTACCTAACTCTTACATTCTTAAAGTAATCTACCAACATGTATTCTACACTAGCTTCAAGTCGTCTAGAATGTCATCAACATCTAAGCACATAAGCACCATCACGCCAACAAGCCAACACATATAAACTTAACTTCAAGCTACTTATTTCTTATTACGTGTCCTTAAAACCTGAAAAAAGGGTAACGTGAAAGGGTGAGCTCAACTAGCTCAGTGAGTTACATCTACGCCCCTCCGTAGATTTGGAAAACCAAAAATGGCTAACTTTCCCATGGAGCGTCGTGAACATAAATCATAGTCATACATACATGCATATACTTGTGATACTTGAAAGATCATGACATTCATAAAGCGTAACTTGTATCGTAAAGAAAGCGTAACGTAAACCAAAACTTGACTCATGAGAAATCGTATTGTTCCAAGTAGGAACCTTGATTTGTCTCACGTGGAGACCATAACTTACTTGAACATGCTTGCTTATTTTCTTATCTTATGGCCCGTGTAACCTTCATGACTTAACATAGCGTAGGGACATGTCCATCGCGAATGCTCGTGAGGCACCGCGTTGCCTGCTTATATTGCCCCGGCAAAAGGGCCGTAGCCTGCCTATACCCGACAGGGGGTTTCACTCCGGTAACCGTGACCTTTCTGAAAACGTGTTTTATCTTATGAAACATTTATTTATTTTCTTTGTTAGCATCCACGGGGCATAAACATTTAACTTGAGTAAAAAGCATACATACATACATACATACATACATACATACATACATACATACGTACGTACGTACGTACGTACGTACATACATACATACATACATACATACATACATACATACATACATACATACATACATACATACATACATACATACATACATACATAATAGGGACAACATGAACATACATAATCTTGTAAGAAACTTGAGGGTAGGTACAAACTTCGGGAGGTAGGGTAACTCACCTTGCGAGCTTAATCCATTTATTTAACATTCCTTATTCCAAATTCATTCATCTTTAAGCAAACGATCATCAACTCCTTTGTCACGTAAATAGCAAAGAACGCTACAAATCATACATATAATCACTTAGCACAAAATCATTCCAATCATAACACATAATCACTTAGCATGAAGTCATTCCAAACATAGCACATAATCACTTAGCAAAATGATACTAGTCTTATCAATGCAAGATAAACAAACTTCTCACACATCCATATGCTTGTATAGTCTTAAACATATTATTAGATGGATATGCAATGTAAAATGCAGCATATAAGAGTAATATGACATATAATGAACCAAAAGGTAACTTTCATAAACTAGGTTTAATAACTTGATAAACATCTAAACATCCTTATAAGATAAGTGTAACCATCGCTAGTACAAAATTCATAGGTGACTCAAAATGATTATTTGGGACCTAAAAATTTTGATATAAAATATATAAAGAGTTTACTGATAACATATAAAAATATCAAAAATTATGAAAACATTTAAGTATTTTTAAACATTAACTTTCAGAGTTGTTTAGGTGTAAAACAGGGGCTGCAAAGAGGTATTGGGAATAAATTCACAAAATATTCATAGTAATTCTAAATATTATGAAACTTTAACTGGAAGTAACTAAACTCCTGGGAAAAACATATACAAATTTGGTAACCATTAGAGTAGAATAAGTACATGAAATATATGAAAAACCTTACTTGTCTGGGGTTGAACAAAGTGTCAAAACAGAATTGGTTTTTGACCGATTAAAAATTAAATACAAGTCCAATGACCCTGAAATTTTTACTGTAGATATTTCACATATAAATTCACAAACTGTAAATTTTTCATAATTTTATGAAATTAGTAAGTATTTTCAGAAATTTATGAAAATAAGCTAAAAACATGAACTTCATAGTTTTATATACTTCAATAACTTGTTGCATGTATGGACCATTCCATCAAGATCTGAAATTTAACTAAATCAAGGTCTAAATAACACACATATCACTACCACATCATCGTCATACATGATTCTAACAACAAACTTGATTTTGATGACATGCATGTATATTCAAATGTGGGTTTTATGAAATATGCAACATTGAAGTACCAATTTGATGATCTAGTCATGATAATGATGAAACATGCTTGGAGATGAGAAATATCAAGTCCAAAAGTTACCATTCATATATCAAATCACACATGCAACCCAAGGTCAAGCACTATTCATACCAAGAACATGAATCATCAACAAATTGAGCAAACAACGAAGAAAGAGTGCTTACATATAAGATTGAGATGAATTGGAATTGTACTTTGATTCTTGGAAGTTGGATAAGCTTCAATTCTTGATAAGCATGAAGGAAAAGACTCCCCCAAAGGATAGTATAACCTTGTGCTTGAGTTTTTCATGAATTGAAAGGTAGAAAATAGAGTTTTGGGGGTGTTTTGTGATGGTCAACCCCCAAATCCGGGAATAGTGTTTGAAGAGAGAGAAGAGAGCATTCAAGAAGTGTTGTTGATGAGAAAGATGCAAAAAAAAAGAATGGGAGACATGTGCATGATAGTAAGGGTTGGTGGTATATAAAAATGATCATATCATGCTAGAATAGCAAAATTACAATAATGAACTAGACTTGTATGATAAAATAGATTCATATGATGAAATCTTGTTAGTTGGGTAAATGGTGTAAAAATCAATTAATAGAGATATCGATTCATAAAAACAAAAAGTTTAGAAAGTAACGCAAATTTACATAAAGTTTTGGGGCAAACTATGAACTTAATGCTAACTAACAAATTGACACAAATAGCACTCTTAAAACATTTTCTTCAAGTCCACATTCATATAACATTTTAACAGTAACACAAATATTTAAAAAATAATAAAATTACTTAAAACTAAATGTGCAACATAAATATGAGGGTTACTACAGTTTCTACCAAACACCCTACCTCATCTAAGCAGTTAACACACTATGTGCTAACTGTTGAAGCCAAAGTTTTGTTTACCATTTTTATGAGATGTGTGGTACCTAGGGAACACTCAAAGGAACTGCTAACAGACAGGGTGTTGTACTATATGTACTTGGTTGTGCATGGGTATGAAATTGATCTTCCAAAGTTGGTGATGGAACACATGCTCTATAGCCAAACCAATCAGAGAAAACACACTTTGCCATTTTCCAACCTGCTCACCTTATTCTTCCAGCACTTTGAAATTCCAACTGCTAATGAAGAATCAGTTACTATTGGTATTGGTTTGCTCAATGAGAAGGCTTTTGAGAAAATTGGTGTGGTGAAAAAAAGTGCTAAAGTTTAGAAGCTCTACTCAGAGTTGAGAGAGGAAGAGTTGAGTTCCAAGAAGTTTCTCAAACCCAAATCCTTAACTCCCACCTCCAGCCAAACCTCTCAGTCCCAAGACAACACCTAAACCCTCAAACTGTTGAAAGAACTTCATATGAAAATTGATGAGTGTAGATATTGCTTTCTGACATGACAGATCTTGGCCACGTGGCAGCCATCCAGCACACCATATTGTGCTCCACACACACTGGATCACCAGCCGAGCTGATCCATGTGGGGGCTGCGAGACAGAGCCCTCGCATACCACTGCACGGGACTTGTAGGGACTTGTGGTTTGGAGGCTAGAGCAAGCCCTGTCGCGTGCGAGCCAAGCCCGCACGCGACCTTTAGTAACTGTTTTGAGAGATTTATGGCACGAGCTCCATAAACCCGGTCAATCCGGTCAAACCCGGTCAACCTCGTAACGGTTCCGGTATTCGCGCACCACGTGCTCTAACGGTTCCTATATACTCGGACGAACGTGCCGTTATGGTTAAGCTAATTAAGCCGCCATTAATGGGCGCATTAACCACACTACAACGGTCACGTTCTCCAGTATATATAGATCGTCAACCTTTCCATACAAAGGAGAACACACGGCCATAAGCGGAAGCTCTGCCAAACCTCTGTCTCTCTCTCAGACATTGCTACTGCCTTACTCTCTCCCTACACACACCCCTATTCTTCCTGTGCGATCCTTGATCCACTACACACGGTGTACACGGAGATCTTCCCGCCGGAATCTCTTGTGCACATTTTGGTGAACCCGACGTGAACTTACCAGCAAAAGCAACCATGTCTCAGGAGGATGATGTCAGCAACCGATCGCCTTCCACCGAAACCCCCTCGGGAGACGAGACCCGCCGTACTCCGACGACTCCCGGCGAAGCACCGACTTTAGAGTCTTGGGACGCCACTGTCCAAAGTCAGGCGAAAACTCACAAGTCTCAATCTGCGCAACTAGAACAAATCTTGGCCGTTCTGGGCACCCTTGCGCCGAATCCTCCACCAGCCACCGCTATCCCTCAGGGAGGAGGAACCCCTACCGCTCCAGGATTGGGAGTTTCAGCCACACCCCCCAACCCTCATCTGCAGACTCCACCGTCGGCTACGCAGCTGCCTTCGGTTCAGGGGTCAACGGCACAGATGCTGCCTCCTGCTGCTCACGCTCCTCAGCCCTCGGCTTTAGCGTCCAACCCAACTCTGCAGTACCCTTTGCCTCCCCCAACGATGATCTGGGGAAACGCGGGTAGTCAGTATGCTCCCAATCCTCCGGCGGCATATGTGTCGCCGCCGCCCACGGCAACCCCTCCGTCAACTACCGAGGGGAGCATTCCAGAATGCATGACGTCTTTGCAGAAGCGCGTGGACACTATCCTGGCTCATCAGTCATTCGCGGATACCATTATCCCGAAGTTAGACAACGATCCACCTATCCCGCGAGAGATCTATCTCATGCCTAACCCGGCGGGGTACAAGGCTCCTAAATGGGATAAGTTCGAGGACGTCAATGGAAACGCTCATGAGCATGTTATGCGTTTCATTGATGTCATGGGTCCGTACGGAGCCGATCCCAAACTGCTGATGCGAGAGTTCCCAAAGTCTCTTGGGAACGTAGCATACAAATGGTACCGAACACTGGAGGCCGGATCCGTGAAGACTTGGGACGATATGGTCCAGAAGTTCTATACCAAGTTCTTCCAGATGGAAGAAAAGGTGACGATGATCCATCTCTCGCGGATGTACCAGAAGCGCGAAGAGGACGGAATCACTTTCATCAAGAAATTCAGGGCGAAATCCTTGGAGTGCAAAGATCCAATGCGCGAAAGCCGGCTCGTAGAGATATGCCTGCAGTGCATGCGAGATGAATACAAAGGTATGCTCATCAATTTGCAAACACCTACGTTTTCAAAGCTAATCGAATGCACGAAGAATATCGAGCCTATAGTCGAGAGACAGAAAAAGAAGAGCGCTCCAGAGCGACCTGCGAGCGGCACCACTTACAAGATCGGGAGGTTTAGCTACAAGCGGAGACGCGAAGCTGAGGTCAATACAGTTTCGCCCCAGAAACAAGCGAAGGTTGCGAACTTCGATGTACCGCCTCTGCCATGCTCGGTAGAGGAAGCAAGTGACCTCTGCAGACAGTGGCGCAAGGACGGCGTCCTGCCACCGCTCGAGAAAACACCCTCCAAGGAGATGGTGAGGGACCCTAAGTGGTGTGAGTACCACGGCAAGGTCATGCATCCCACCGCCGAGTGCAAGAAACTCAGGTTCGCGTTCGATCAGAAGATGAAGAACGGCGAGCTCATCGTCAGCGACCACCGGAAGGACGTGCGCAACAACCCGCTTCCCGCGCATGCGGAACTGGGCTCGAAAGGCAAAGAGGTCGCCATGATCTCGATTGTCGACTTGGAAGAAGTCCCAGAGGATGGCCTGCCCATCGTCGCCGAGGTTCATGAAGACGAAGACTATAGCATGGACACAGAGGATGAACGTGCCGACCGCATGAAAGGGTCGCATGGCTTCAACAAATTCTTCGACGAGATGAATTTCTCCGAGAAGTGCCAGACTGATATGACGAAAGCGATTTTGAGAATAGCAGAGGACTACGAGGAGGACCTTGTAGTCTCCAACGGGAAAGTCATCAGGGCATCCCGCTCTATGGAAAATATTATGACCTTTTCTACCAGCGACAAGAAGACGGATGCGAGTCATCAGAGACCTCTGTACGTGACCGCCATCATCAATGGCGTCGAGTTCAAACGAGCGTTCATCAATGGAGGAGCAGCGGTCAACGTCGTTCCGCTCCACACACTGAGGCTAGCAGGGATCCCCGAACATAAGGTAGTCAGGCGTCCATCTCCGCTGGTGGGATTCGGCAGCGACTCTAGAATGACGATCAGATGGATCCGCCTGGGTGTTCAGATTGGCAAAATCAAGTGCTTAGCAAAGTTCTATGTCATAGACGCGAACGCCACATACCACATGATTATAGGCCGAGCCTGGATTCATCGCTTCGACGCAGTCCCTTCGACGGCTCACCAGGTTATGAAAGCCATCTGGAACAACAGAATAGTCGAGATACCGGCTTCAACAAACCCGTTCAACTTGGACGAAGCACATCTCAGTGAGGCGGTGTGGTTCACTGAAATGGCAGATGAGCAAACACCCGGGCCATTCAACCCTACTCCTTTGCCTCTCTGGGAGGACATCAAGGACCAGTCGCCTCCAGGAGTAATGGTGACGAGGGAAGATGCCAAGGAAAAGCCGCCTACACGCGAAGAGGCGCCGCGTATCGCATATCATCGAAAGAATGTGTACACTCTGAAGAGGATCACAAAGCATGACCCCGAGGGCAAGGAGATAGAGAGCTTCTACGCCATGGGAAGAAATGCTACCGCATATGAAGGTGCGCGGGGATGTCCTCACGCGGGCATGGGGATATCCCTGGGCAAATCAATCAAATCGAGCAAATTGCGCTGACGGAAGAGCCAACACAGGGCACTCCAGACGAGAAACTCAAACAAGCACCTGAATGCATGGAAGACAGGCCAAGACCGCAAAAGCAAGAGCTGAAAGAAGTGTTCCTCAGCCCGAACGAGGAAAAGAAAAGGCCAGTCTTCCTGAGCGCAGATCTCACAAGCGAAGAAGAACAAGGGCTGCTACAGCTCCTAACTGAATACAAGGATGTGTTCGCATGGGAGTATGATGAGATGCCAGGTCTGGATACAAGCATCACCATGCACCGTTTAGACATCATCCCTGGATCTAAACCGATCAAGCAGAGCACGAGAAGCTTCAGGCCGGAGCTTAACGTGAAGATCAAGCAGGAGATTGTCAAACTCCTGGATGCCAAGTTCATAGAGCCGAATCATCATCCCACATGGCTGGCCAACATCGTGCCAGTGGTGAAGAAGAACGGACAGCTCCGCATCTGCGTGGACTTCCGAGACCTCAATCGCTTCTGCCCTAAGGACGATTTCCCGCTGCCCAACATCGATTTGCTTATCGATTCAACAGCGGGTCATCGCATGTTCAGTTTCATGGACGGCTTCAGCGGATACAACCAAATCAAGATGGATCCCGAAGATGCGCGGAAAACAGCGTTCATTACTCCCGTAGGGGTATTCAACTACACAGTGATGCCGTTCGGTCTTAAGAACGCGGGCGCGACCTATCAGCGGGCCATGATGGCTCTATTCCACGACATGATGCACAAAGAAGTGGAATTCTATGTGGATGACCTGGTGGTTAAATCCAAGCACGAAGCAGATCACCTTGCAGATCTGCGAAAGGTGTTCAATAGATGCAGGCGCTTTCAACTGAAGATGAATCCCATGAAATGCGCGTTCGGGGTGACATCAGGGAAATTCTTGGGATGCGTGGTTCATCGCCAAGGGATCGAGCCCGACCCCGCGAAAGTATCAGCTATCACTGGCATGACGCCACCCCATGATCAGAGTGCATTAAAGACATTTTTAGGAAAGCTATCCTATCTGCGGAGATTCATCCCAGCAATTGCCGAAATCACATGCTGTTTCAGCACTCTTCTCAAAAAGGACGCCGCGTACAACTGGGCTCCGGAGCACGAAGTCGCATTCAGAAAGCTAAAGGATTTACTCACGTCCTCAAAGATAATGATCGCGCCTCAACTGGGATCACCGCTTCTGCTATATCTGACATCTACGAGGAGATCTATAGGAGCGCTCTTGGCTCAGGAGTATGAAGGCCAGGAGAGGCCTATCTACTACATCTCTCGCATCGTGCAGCCTGCTGAATCGAGGTACACAGACATCGAACGTCATTGCCTTGCCTTATTCTTTGTGATAGAAAAGTTGAAGCACTATTTTGCGTCACACAAAGTAGTAGTGGTCACCAAGAGCGACCCCATAAGATACTTGCTAACTCACACTACTCCGGGAGGAAGACTGGCGAAATGGTACATGACCATTTCCCAATACGATATCACATGCGTACGACCACGAGCGATTAAGTCGCAGGCGGTAGCAGATATGTTGGCACAGTTCCCCGATAACAGCCACGAGCCCGTGATCGAAGAAGAGCTCGAAGGCCCTGAAATCTACGCAATCGACGTGCCATATTGGACTCTCCACTTCGACGGTTCGTCAACCCGGAAAGGCGGAGGCATTGGGATAGTCTTGACAAAACCAGATGGGGAAGTCATACAGATGTCCGCAAAGCTCAACTTCGCAGTCACAAACAACGAAGCGGAATACGAGGCTCTCATTGTGGGGCTCCGTGCGGCGAAAGCTTTGGAAGTGAGCAACTTAACAGTCATGGGAGATTCCAAGCTGATTGTTAAGCAAGCCTCGGGCGAATATGGTTTGAAGGAGATCAACCTCCTGTCTTATCGCACCTTAGCACAGAAGCTGATGCAACAATTCTGCGATGTGAAGTACGAGCACAAGCCCCGAGCAGACAACAGGCACGCAGACGCCTTAGCAACCTTGGGATCTAAGGTCAGCATAGACAAGTGCCCCGCAAGGATTTCCATCGAAGTGCGAACATCGTCGACATTGACAGAAGATGCGTGCGACGACGAACACATAGATGACACAGACTGGCGAAAACCAATCTTGCAAGCTATTGCGAAAGGCACCAGCAACGAAAGCTGGGCACTCACAAAAGGATACTGCATCCACGACACCACCCTTTACTACAAGGGTCCTGGGGGAATACTCATGCGATGTGTCTCCGAGCAAGAGGGACAGCAGCTGTTAGAAAAGATTCACCAACACGCCTGCGGGGAAAGCGAGGTGTCAATCTACAGAAAGGCTCAGAGATATGGCATTCATTGGCCAGACATGTCAACAGCTGCAGCCCTGATACAAGGGAAGTGCGAAAGTTGCGCACTAATCAAAGATTCTCTACTCGTCGCCCTAACCGATGACGACACAGACTGGAGGAAGCCGCTGTTCGATTTCCTCACCCAGGGCACTGTGCCCGAATCGAGAAAGGAAGCCGAAAAGTTGAAAAGGAAAGCATCTCGATACGTGGTACAAGAAAACCTGCTTTGGCGAAGAGGTCATGAGGGCAACTTGCTGCGATGTCTAGACGGCAGAGAAGCACAAGAAGTCATGGACCTTTCTCATCAGGTGGAACACCAAGGAGGTGCGAAATTATGCAGGCAGCTCCTCTCAATCGGGTATTTCTGGCCCACGATGGAGGTCGATTGCCGCACCAAAGTACGACGCTGCCAGGAATGTCAATTCAAAGGGAACCTAGTGCACGCTCCCGCTGTGGATCTACATGCACTAGGGACGCCATGGCCATTTCACACATGGACTCTGGACTTCATCGGTCCCATCCGACCAACGTCGCACGGGAACCATTTCATTCTCACCGCAACCGAGCTGTTCACCAAGTGGGTGGAAGCAATACCATTAAGGACGGCAAATGCGCTGGCTGTGGTCAACTTTATCCAGGAAAGCATCGTATGCAGGTTCGGAATCCCAAACACCATTCTTTCAGATAACGGTACTCCTTTTGTTAATCGCCAGGTAGCTGCGAAATTAGCGGAGTACAATATCAGGCAGATATGTTCTACCCCTTATTACCCAAAGGGAAACGGACAAGCCGAAGCGACTAACAAAACGCTGTTGAGAATTCTGAGCAAGATGGTCGCAGATGACCACAAGAAGTGGGCCGACTCCCTAAGCATAGCTCTGTGGGCCTACCGAACTTCTCCAAGGACACCCACAGGGGCCTCGCCATTTCTACTATGCTATGGGGCCGAAGCTGTAGTACCTGCGGAGGTTAGAGTCAATTCGGCAAGACTGGCCTTCCATGTGCTCTACGAAAATCAACGCGATCACGACTTAATCTTGCTGGAGGAAAAGCGAGAACAAGCCAAGAGAACCAATAAGCGATACCAGGAGAGAATCGCTCGCGCCTACAACAAGACGGTCCAGCGAAGAGATTTCGCAGTCGGAGACTTGGTCTTGCGCGCATCTGATCACTGCATGCGAGAAGCGACTCACCCGAAGTTCGCAGCCAACTGGGAAGGACCCTTCGAAGTCACAGAAGTCTTCGATAGTGGCTACTGCAGCATACGAAGGTTGCACGGCACAACCTCAACTCCGAGTTCAGTCAACATGCGCTGGATCAAGAAGTACTATCCCTGACTTCTCTCATTTCATACGTTCTATGATAACGTTGTTTAATGTCTCGTGTGGCTACGATTTACGCAATCTCCTCTCCCATATGAGAGGATTGTAATCTCATCTCTCCCATATGAGAGCGTTGTAATAAAAGAATTCTCCCAAATGAGAAGTTCACATTTTTAGCTGTTTATGTTGCTCTATTCAGTTTGTTATTACTGTTAACGATGGTTTCTTCGCCGCCATTGCAATCAATGCAAATGCGATCTTAAGTGATCATCTAAGCCTATCTCTAAAGATAGCAATCAATGCAAATGCGATCTCAAGTGATCATCTAAGCCTATCTCTAACGATAGCAATCAATGCAAATGCGATCTTAAGTGATCATCTAAGCCTATCTCTAACGATAGCAATCAATGCAAATGCGATCTTAAGTGATCATCTAAGCCTATCTCTAACGATAGCAGCCAATGCAAATGCGATCTTAAGTGATCATCTAAGCCTATCTCTCGCGATAGCAGCCAATGCAATGCGATCTTAATTGATCATAAAAGCCTATCTCTCGCGATAGCAGCCAATGCAAATGCGATCTTAATCGATCATAAAAGCCTATCTGTTATGATAGCAACCTATGCGATCATAATTGATCCTTTAAGCCTATCTCTTACGATAGCAGCCTGTACAAATGCGATCTTAATTGATCATATAAGCCTATCTCTTACGATAGCAGCCTGTCTAAATGCGATCTTAATTGATCACCCAAAGCCTATCTGCTACGATAGCAACTTATATACAAAGCGATTTTAGTTGATCGCCCAAGCCTATCTGTTACGATGGCAACGCATGCGCAAAATGATCTTATTAGATCTTCTAAAAGTCTATCTGTTGCGATAGCAGTTTATGTGAGAAATGATCTCAATCGATTCTTTAATAAAGCCTATCTGCCATGATAGCAATTCGCACCACTTAACGATCTTAATTGATCTGCTAAAGACTATCTACTACGATTGCAACATTGTGAAGATGATCTTGGATGATCCACAACGGCCAACCACAAGCCCATCTGTCAGGATGGCACAGCTGCAAAAATCTGATCTCGAACGATCTAGCGAAGCATCAGCGAATTAATATATCGCAAATGCGATATCATTACATAGCATTATGCAAGGCGAAATATGCCGAAACGCATGCGAAATTGTATTTTTGTTGTAAAGAGACAGCAGATAATACAAAAGGCTATTTATCATTATGAGTCAAATGACTTACAATTTATCTGTCTAGATAGCAGCTTACAAGCGAAAAGCTCGAATCTAAATACGCAGCCAACATGGCTTACAATACATTCGAAAAGTGGCTGACAAGCCAGAAACACACTACGGGAATTCCGACTAGAAAAGGATGAACCCACCGGTTTCGACACCGGCTACGCAACACGCAGATCTGCGGGTGAACATCTGTAGCAGGGGGGATCTTGCTCTAAAAGAGCCACATGAAGCCATACGCTCAAGATCCCGGTATTCGACAAGACCGTTGTCAGATATGCACCCCATAACATTTGCCCAAGGAACCACCGGTTCCGGCGATCCACAGGCAAGCAGAAGCTCCAAAGGGCAAGGGCTCCTTATAGACGGGGATGAACGCGACAGTTCGCCACCCCGAGCTCACAAACATGAAGATGACGAATTCTTCTCCAGGGATGCTGAAGAAGAATTCCGCCGTTCATTACGAGACGGTAGCACGGTCACTTCGGCGCTGCACCTCACCACGAGGCGGCCGGAAACATGACCTGCACACATAATACACGAAGAAATTTCTTCGAACACACATGAGATATTATCTGCATCTTCTTTATGATGGTTATAAAGAGCAATAAGCCTCATAAAGTGGATCTTGGAAACTATTTCTATAGCACAAAGCGCAAACTCAGGATTCAAAACTTGAAGTTGCCATGAATCAACGAAAAACAAGCGATGAAGCCAGCAGTCGTAAGGACTCACGGCAAAGCACATGTTTGGGATGAAGAACCCAAATAGCAAAGACAGGGTTTATATAGACCCTGTACAGACTCTTCGGTTGCCTAAGATGAGTCAGCAAAATTCAAAAAAGAGGGTAAGTTCAATCACTTACGCCTTGAAAAGCGGTAACAATCAATTACCCTACTAAAGGCTACGACGATTCAGTTGCGTATCCTAATAAATGACGGATGGTCATGATTTGGATGGAATTCCCAACGAAAGCGTGCTTATCTGCCGAGAAATTAGCGCGAAAATCAAGCAGAGTATCAATTGCTGATGTCATAATTGGATATGCACAGAAATATCCAATCAAATCCCGGAAAAAGGTAAAACGGGAAATTTCATTGTTGTTAAAAAAAGGGGGAGAAACCCTAGCAACATTACATTAAAGAGTCTTGGGGCGCGAACTGCTCGCTCAGCTTCTCTACCTGTTCCACTTCTTGCTTCAGTAGCTCGCACCTGGCATTCATCTCATGATACAGCTTCAGAGCTTCATCAACCTTTTGCTTCTGCTGCTCCACCTTCTGCATCTCAGCTGCGAGATTCTGGTGACCGAGTTTCAAAGTTACGGCCGCGCGAATCAGCGTGACTCTGTCCTTAAGAAACTTGAAGCCCATTCTGCCTTGGACTTTGGTCACGAGGTTTTGGCACATGCCGCATAACAATTCAGCACTCTGGACCGAAATGGTCGCGGGCGTAGCCGCAGATAGCTGCTCCAAAATCCAAATGGCTTCAGTAAGGAACAGCCTCCTGTCAAAAGGCCCGATCTCCAGAGATCTCACAAATGAGCGGGGGTACCTGAGACGCATTCGAACCACCCAGTCTACATCGGTTTGCTTCAAACCTGAGGAGACGTCAAAAATAAGTTATGATGTCAAAACTCGCAAGCGAATAATGCGACGTGCGAACAGTAAAGCTCTACTTACCAGTTCCTTCCAGAATCTCATGAAGAGAAGGAATGCGGGCTGCCGGGTTGTTCAAAGATTGCCCTCGCTCCATGGCTCTCCTATCGGCTGCGAGCTCCAATCTCTCGTAGTCAGGAGGAAGAGTGTAGGCCGCACCAGCTGCGACTGCTTTCCCAACCTGCGAGCCCCAAATGCTCCACGCAGGAATGGGTGCCTCGGGCTCAGTCGTCGCCGGAGGCGAAGGGACAGCCGAAGTCGCTTGGCGAAGGACACTCTCAGATGCGAACGCATTAGCAGCACTTGTCCTTACTTCCTCAGCACTAGCATGGACATCTTCGTCCATCAGCACAGCATCAGCTCCAGCATCGTCGGAAAGCTTGATGATGTCCTCAAGAGGCTCACCCGCGTGGTCAGCAGCTGCGACGGGCTTCTCGGTATGGGAGCTCGGAATTGGAACATAGGACGCAGAAGGCTGACTTCTCTGCTCCAGCTCAGGCTCCCCAGCATGACCTGCAACATTAAATGCGATGATATGAGGTAACTTGCGCTATAAGTTATTTTGCTATCTTTACTAAAGCTAAGAATAAGCACCTCCACGCGAAGGTGGGATTGAGGTATCTTCATCATACACTAAGGACGTGGAACCATGCCCTATCAGTGTGTCCTCACTAAGCAAGTCCGTAAGAGGAGCGTGACCTGGGATGCGGATAAACCAGTCATGATTCTGCCTCAAGTTGCTAAAGCCTAGTACATGCGTATCACTCAAATAATTACCTGAGGGTTCTCCGCATTTGTCTACTAACCAACGGCGAATGTCAGCCTTTGAAACACCATGCTTTAACGCACCCACAATAACATCTCTATAAGTTACTGCGAGATTGAAGATCTCACCTTTATCGCCGCCTGCGATTTCCTCAAAATCCGCTTGGACTTGCTCCAAGGCTGCTGCATCCTCTCCGGGAACCTCATCTTCCTCCTCCGAATGAGGAGCCACTTCTTCGGGAAGCTCGTCTTCCTCGACAATTGGACGCGCTAAGTCGTCAACATGCCGCTCTTCGAGGCTCCGCTGCTTCACACGCTCAAGCTCCTCTTCTTCCCGCCGCCTTCTTCTCTCAGCAGCCTCCGCGGCTGTCTTCCGGGACTCAGCCAGAATGTCCTCGCTTATGGGATCATCTGGGATGCCAGAATGGGCATCTCTCTTTTGTCTCTTGGCCGCGAGGCCACCAATGGTCTCATCATCATCATCTGCGAATACACGAATGGTTTAAAGAAAAGAAGTGCAAAGAAGTTACGATGACGGGAAAGGAAATGCGACGGAGGTACCTCCTGATTCTTCCTCATGCATCACAACTATTGCTTCTTCTTCTTCATCACTTGCTTGGGGCTCCTGCCTCTCTTCCTCTTCCTCTTGACCGAAGGGAACGAAAGACTCAACTGCGAGCTCTTTCCGCACTTTGCTGGGCATGCGACCTTTGCCTTTGTCCTTGATAGAAAGGGACCTCACTGGAGGAGAAGCTGGAGCACTTCTAGGGGAAGAAATCATAATTCCCTTTTGCCTAGGTCTCTTCACTCTCGGCGCCGCAGTCGCTGGAGGGGACGGGTCATCTCCGGGAGGAGACGGAGCCGGAGGATTGTCTATCAGCGAGTCAGCAAAAGCATTCATGACTGCGCGAACCTTTGTTTCAACCTCAGCGTCCATCCTCCATGAAAGCCGGAACGGCTGCTTTTGTCTTCTGGTGGCAACAATGGTGTTGACCAGCGACTTGGAGCGATCACCAGCTGCGAATCTCCGCACATGACACTACAACAGTACATAATAAAAGTGTCAGCATAAGGAAATCGAGAAACTTAACACATGCGAAGAAATTGCTTACCTCAGCAAAAGCCTTGCTGTATCTGACGACTTGCGTGTCGCTCTTCTTGACTGCGGCGACTTGCTCCTTCAGAATGACGTCAGGACACAGATGGTTCTCGCGATCCAACAGTGAGTAGCAACCATACTCAGACTCGCTCAGACTGCAAGTGGGGCGAAACGGAAAGGAGTTTCTTTTGATCAAGGGAGCTCTACCCGGCTGCGCGGCCGACTCTGTCTCGATCCTCGTTTGCTGGGCAACCCAGTATGCGAGCCAGTTCTGGGAACAACCGCCCTCGCGGGTTCCCGCAGGCTGCTCAAAAGGAAGATTGTTCATGAAAACCGTCTCGCACTCCTTTGTTAGCAAGCGCTTGTAGCATCCTCTGACAATAGACTGGGGCCAGATTGATGGGGCCACCGCATCAAAACCAAACTGAGGAGAAACTCGAGTGGGGTCAACGTCCACGGTAAGCTTCTCATACCTCGGCGCGAGCTCACGAATATGCTCTGCAAGGGCAGGAAGGGAACCTCGCAGACACCAGCAAAAGAACTCGCGGTAGCGCTCATGGAAATGAGGTCCCCTTTCAAAGAGAAGCTCTTCTGAAAAGACCATGCCTTTAGAGGGGTACAGCTTTGGAAACCATCGCACATTCTCAATGCGCGTGGCATAGGGCCTGGCAGTAAACTCCTTCCGTTTGTCGCATATCAAACTCCAAACGCACTTGGTGTTGCCTGTTCCGAACCATCTCGCAGCTCTTCCGCAGTTGCGCGCTTCTGTCTCACCTGGGGGACACCACTTGTCAAGTTGGAGAGCAGTTGGAGCATAAGACGGCCAGCGCTCGAAAACCCACATTGTCAAAAAGGAAATATTGACAAAAGTCAGTACATCGAGGCGGCCACGCGACTCCCTCATAGCCAGAACCAGCTGATCAAGCCTATAGTACAGCGTGCCCAAAACCAAGGGTCCGAGTGCGACTCTCTGGCCAAGAGCGAGCCTCACAGCAAGTGGCAACACATGGTAGAAGACTCCATCATGGGGTGACCATCAATCAGATACCTTGACAGCCAGGCACAGAGAAAAGCACAAAGGGTCAAATGGTAGCCCTTGCCCTCTACGTAATTCTCGGCCTCCGGGTCCTCGTTCAGAAGTTTCTTAGTGATGCTACTGTTCGCATAGTCTCGGAAGAAGTACTGCAACCATTTGTTCCAGGTATTCTTCGCAGACGTATCAACCAGCTGCCAGTTCGGAAGAGGCTTTGTAATGGTCCACCGAGTGGAGATTTTCTTTACCTCTGCTAAGCATTCCTCCATCTGCGTGTATAAAGCAATTTCCACAGATATCCTCAAGGGACTCAAAGGGTCCACCTCGCCCATAGGGGAAAGCTCGTACAGCATTTGAACGTCCTCGAGTGTGGGGGCAGCCTCGAACTCGGCAAAATGGAACGTATGAGTCGCAGGCGAGTAACGGGACAGAAGGTCTAGAAGCATGGACTGATCCAGCTTCACGGCAGCACCCTTCATAGCACGGATAGCAAAGTAAACGCCGGCTTCATTAAGAATCACGGCGTGATGGTCCAACACGTGGTCAATCCACTCATCCATATAGTCCAATTTCAGGACGAACGCCTGAGTAGAAATCGCAGTATATGGGAAGTGCCCGTTCTCGATCCCCAATCGAACTACATCCTCGGAACTAACAAACTCGAGCAAGGCTGAGTTAACTGGGCGAGTCAGCGTCAGCAATCGCCCAACCGGGACAGGATCAGGCATCCTCTTCGCCTTTACCCTCGCATGGTAGAAATCTTTGCCGCCTAAAAAGGGGGCTTTTCGCCACAGGGCCTGCGGAAGGTCGGGTATCTCTTCATCTTCCTTGACGGGTCTGGTTACTCTTGTCTTGGCCATTCCTGCGGAAGAGCAAGAAAAAAGGGGGGAGAAATACCACACTTCAGTTTGAATTTTGAAATTCAAGATCTACGCAAAGGAAGACGAACAGTTCTAGTATCAATTTCAGAAATCGGGGAGTTGCAAGATCTCATATTGTTGAAGGACTAAAGCAAAGCAGGTTCAAAGACCAAACCCTCTTCACAAATTTCATGGGTTTACAGATTCAACGAAGTTCAAGACAAATACTGGTATCTTAAATCAAAAGTAAACAAGGCCAACCTTGTTTTCTTAAAGCCTGCTTGGACGAGCACAATTGAAGAACACGGATTGCAGTTCTGAACTGGTGATTGATTATCTGGATCTGCTCTCGGAGATCTCCGGGTACCATTCACTTTAAGAGAAAGAAGTGATGCTTTGCAATAATGGGGGATACAAGGTATTTATCCAAAACAATGAAGGGTTGCGTCCTTTCGATAGTCGAATCGCAACCGTCACCGTCGAATCGCGCAATCACAGGACAAGCTGACGTCACGCCTAAAACCCTAAAGATCAGACGGCACGACTCTAGGGGTTTTAGGTCATAATGGCACGCACGGGGGCTGAATTTACCCGTATTTGAATTGGTGCGTGGCGGCGACGCGTATGTTGGTTTCCGCGCATGGAAGTCTATACGGCTATGAGTCTTCACGCGCAGAAAGGGGGCTAATGTAGATACTGCTTTCTGACATGACAGATCTTGGCCACGTGGCAGCCATCCAGCACACCATATTGTGCTCCACACACACTGGATCACCAGCCGAGCTGATCCATGTGGGGGCTGCGAGACAGAGCCCTCGCATACCACTGCACGGGACTTGTAGGGACTTGTGGTTTGGAGGCTAGAGCAAGCCCTGTCGCGTGCGAGCCAAGCCCGCACGCGACCTTTAGTAACTGTTTTGAGAGATTTATGGCACGAGCTCCATAAACCCGGTCAATCCGGTCAAACCCGGTCAACCTCGTAACGGTTCCGGTATTCGCGCACCACGTGCTCTAACGGTTCCTATATACTCGGACGAACGTGCCGTTATGGTTAAGCTAATTAAGCCGCCATTAATGGGCGCATTAACCACACTACAACGGTCACGTTCTCCAGTATATATAGATCGTCAACCTTTCCATACAAAGGAGAACACACGGCCATACGCGGAAGCTCTGCCAAACCTCTGTCTCTCTCTCAGACATTGCTACTGCCTTACTCTCTCCCTACACACACCCCTATTCTTCCTGTGCGATCCTTGATCCACTACACACGGTGTACACGGAGATCTTCCCGCCGGAATCTCTTGTGCACAATGAGTTAAAGGAGAATCAGCATGGGTTTGACACTGATCTGATACAAGTGAAGTACATGGTTGAAAACATGTTCAGGAGCATAACATTGTTTGATGTAGCTGAGGAAGTGTCTCAAGCTGAGAAGAGTACCAAAAAGGCTGAATCAACAAATGATCCATCCAGTGAGCATTCAAATCCAGATAAGACTGTTCAGGTCAAAGGAAAAGGCAAACAAGTGTAGGTTGAACAATTGGATTAATATCAAGAGGAAGACAGTCCAGATTCAGGTGCACTGCTCATAGATCTCAAGAATAAGAAACCTAAGAAGTCCACTGTACCAGAGATTGTGACTGCTGCTGATTTGTTTGAGGGAGAAGGTGAAAATTTGATGATGTGGATCAACAAGAAGAAGAACAGGATGACAGGAAGAAAGTCAGGAAGAGGATGCAGAGAAGCAAGGTGATGAAGACCCTACACCTTAATTCTTGCCTACTCTTTCTTTTTCTTTTTCAATGCCTTGAACTCTTTTCCAAAACCTTGAAATTCTTAAGTTTCAAAACTTTTAATTTTTCTTATTTTTCCAAAGAATGATCCAACATATTCTCATTCTTTTTTTTATGAAAGTCAAAAAGGGGGAGAAAATATGAGAAAATTTAGGTTGTTTTATTTGTTATTTTTGTTTAGATGACCTGGTTTTGGTCAGTTAGGTTATCTGCACACTTTGCTGCTTTGCTGTTTTTTCAGTTTAATAAGTTGGATCTTTTGGATATTATGTGTTGATTTTATATGATTAATTCTGCTTTATGCTAATGATTATTTGTTACAGAAGTACAGTATCAAATAGATTTGATGACCTTGGTTTTGTCTTTCATCAAGGGGGAGATTGTAAGTTCAAAGCAGTTTCAATGTTTCAAGTCTTTTTCAAGGCATTGAAACAACTTTCAAAGAGAGTTTCTACTAACATGCAATTTGTTACTATAAATTTTCAGAGATTTTCCAACGTTTCTGTTCGCATGAACGCACTGAGTGTTCGCATGAACACCCCTGGAGATGAGCTCACATTTTCAGCCTCTTCGACGGACCATAACTTTCTCGTCCGATCTCCGTTTGAGCTTCGTGACCTATCGTTGGAAAGATTTGTGAGTCTACTTTCATTTTCCACTAGTCTCAATCCAAAATTCATCATATAACTCAAGATAATCTCAAAATAGTAAAGATTGGTCACTTTTGCTCCTCCCACTTTGCTTCTCTTGCTTCCTCTTGACTTTCGAAGCTCGTTTCTTCTCTCCACTTGCTCTCCTCATTCAATGTTCCTGTAAATAAGAACACGAACACTACAGCAAAGATCAAATGTGACAAAATCATGCCAGTCATACGTAAAACTATTCAAAAAACACCCGGATTGTACGTTTAAGCTCAAAAACATCCAAATTCTCATTCTCTTCTTAATTAAGCCCGAATCTCATCACTTTGCACCGAAACGCACACAAATAGCAATGTTTCACATGCGAAAGATGAATCCAACTAAGGAGTTATCAACAATCGATATCAGCTGACATCGAGAAAATTCCAATATCGAACACCTGAAGCCAATCTAGCAAACTACAAATCAAGGATAATAATGGCATAAAGTAGAATAATTGTAATTTTATGAGGAGAACTATTGTTAGCCAAGAATAAGTTAGCTTGAATTTATATTTTGTGCGGCAATACCATAGAAGTCACTTGGGTTCGACAACCTAGATTTCCAGAATTACTCACCGACAACTGGAGACTTGCAGTTGGAGTGCTTCAGTTGTTTTGTTCCATTTTTTTGCTTGAAAAGACTTGAGTTAGGTTCTCTGAAATGGCGAGTAATAATGTGAATACTCGCCATTAAATTGTGCACCACAAACTTTATAACAAAAAAGTGAGTTAGTAAAAGTGGAGTTTTCATTGCTTCAAAGTTGTCAAGCAAAGGATGATAGGTAATACTAGCTTTGAACCCATGTGATGCACGGGACATGACGCCTATACATGCCAATTTCGTAGTGAAATTATATGACTTGGGAAAGAGAGTTCGGTGTAGAACGTTCAACACAAACTGATTCAACAATTATACTGTCTATATCTATTTTGTTATATAAATGATAAAATAAAATATAAAAAGTGCTCAAAAAATAAATCAAACAATGAGAGAAAATATTAGACCTTGTGCATTGTGTAAACTTTACACAGTTAATATATATAAGAAAAGATGAAATAAAAGAGAGGAAAGAAAACTACCTCAAATGTGCATGTTCGAGCTATTTTCACATTTTGCAGACCAAGACCTATGAATTCAAATAATAGAGGATCAAGCGAGGATAAATAAAAAAGAAGCAAACACAAAAAAGAAAAAACAAACAAACAAAGAAACTAACCCGCATGAGAGATCAATATTGTCTATAATGAATAAAATCAGAATTGTCTTGTGCTATGATTGGATTAATATGTAGAAGAGATGTATGATTTGGTGAATTTATATGCTAACTGGATGGTGAAAACCAAGCATAATCAAAGGAGAAAAATTAGTTTCAGTGAGGTAACTTCATATCGAGTGCTTTATTACCATTTAAATTACATAAAAGTCAAACATTACCCATCGAAAATTTATTATTTTTATCATAAATCTTTGACTCGTTGTTCAATAAAAAATCATTCAAAAACATTGAATGTTCAAAAAAAAATCTTGTAATCTTTATAACCATTGATGGGTTTTAAATTTTTAATCGAATCCTATGATGGACCAAATTAGTTATTAATGCTGCCTGCCTTACATTTAAATCTTCCATCATTTTTTTTAATCGAATAAATCGATTATTATTATTTTTCTAAAATTTTAAACTTTCAATCGATTAATATTTACCAAATATAATTCAATGAATTTCTTTTAATGACCCATTAGTTAAATAGAATAAAAAAAGTTAATTTTTTTTACCACTTATCTTAACCAAGAAAATTCAAAACTCAAAAAGAAAAAAAAAATCCGAAACTTATATGTGGCCAAATTATTATGATCACACCGTTCTATTTTCTACATCATTTGACATACTATGTATTAGGTATATAAAATATAAATAAATGTGTAAAATTATTTTAATTAGAATTTGTCGTTTTTAAATATTTGAGAGTAACTTTTCTTGAAATTTCACATAAGTTGTTCTCAAATTGAATTATATAATTTCTTTATATGATAAATACACTAATATACTTTCAAGATTTTTTTTTTCTTTATGGATGGTAACCTTTTCCTATTTATGGAGAAACTTATTTCTATGTCAGATGTCATTAAATTTTGATTTGTGACTTCAATACAGTACTTTTTATGTAGGGAATTGATTCTTACACCGTCATTATTGATGGTTACACAAATTTTTGTTAGCATGACTATTTTACCTTCACACATTAGTTAATACTATTTTCTTACATAATTTCTTATACTCTATTTCAGGTAATTTTATATATTTAATATTATGGACTTTATTGCATTAACCTGATATGTCTTTTTTTATAAATTTGGGATGGTAATCACGTTCAAATTCAATTCTGAATGTTGGACTTTTGACATGTTTAGACATGCTGTAATTTTGGTTTGAATCTTTAATTTGATATTAAGAATAAGAATTATGTGTTCTTGTTTTCCTACCTTAGAACATCAAATAGCTCAATTGAGAACAAATTTCAATTATCATATCAATCCACTTCAGTGCCATTAGCACTGCATATGTAGAAAAGTGTGGCCATGTTTTTTTTAGAAGCCTCAAGATTCTATAAGGCTACGATTTAAGGAAATAACTGGAGAGAAAATAATACTTAGCGATGATGAAGGCGGTACAATGAAATATGGGAAGAAGTGGAGGTTGTGGTAAAAGATGATTGGGAGCATTTTTAGAAACATCTTAAGAGATTTAGAGTAATTTTGCGAAGAACTAGAAAATGCTAGACGAAGAATACAAATTCATCAAGTCACGGAGGGCAAACTCACGGACCTGGTTTCTTCTAAAGTGGATTCTTATCATGCTAAGTAAAACTCATGTGGGTCATATAGAAGGAAAAATTACAAGAAATGATACAACAGATCATTCTTTATCGAAATAATGCAGGCATCTATAAGATAGTTAAAAAAATTATGCTAGATTAGTAATGATTCACGTCAATTTCACATTCATTCCTAAATTAAAAAAGGAAAGTAAAGTAATGCAATAAAGGTGAGAAAATATGAGAATGCCTAAAATAAATTATTTCTTGCAAACATTTCAAAAAAAGATTCTTCCAGTAAAATAGAGAAAATATTTGATTGATGGGCAGGGGTAAAAATATCACGCTAACTTAATTTTGGTGCAATCATCAATAATGAGCGGTGTAAGAATCAATTCCCTTAATGTATTTTAGTAATGGAATTGTTACTATAGTTGTAATAAATATGTAACAAAAAATAAATAAAATAATTTCACGTGGCACTTCCTGAATGAATAGTATGTATATTGGGCAAGAAAATTAATTATTAGTGAACGCCACGTAGCAATTCCTCAGGCAAAGTTACAAAAGACATTCTGAAATAGTATATAGTATAGAAGTGTGAGTAAAAAATAAAAACCACCCTCTGTGTTTGAAATATATACAAAACAACCCTCGTGTTCGGGGATATACAAAAACCACCCCTATCAGAGTTAGTGGCTAACGGCACACTAACGGAGGGGTTAAAAGACAAATTTACCCTCATTTTAGAAAAAATGCAATACTATTAATACTTTTTTTTTTCTTCTTCTTCCTCACTATCTAACCCTAGTTGAGCCTCCTATCCCTTCCCCACCCCTGTCTCTCTGCCCTCCACTACCATCGACAGAACCGATGGTTTCCCCTCTCTTCTACTCGCCGGAGTCGATGATCTCACTTTAATCTTCAACCGCCCCGTATCTTAATCTCTCTGTCTATATCTCTATCTATCTATGGTTGCACCCCTGTGGCTTTGGTTTAACATACTATGCAAAAGAGGCTGTGATGATGCAGTTTTCTCGAGCAAATGATTCATGCATGGAGATCGGATCCACTTGTTGGCGGGGCAACTCGGAGATTTACTGCCATTGTAGTTGCAGCCACGACCAATTCGTTCGCCGCCGGTCACTGTAAACATATTTGAGCCCTTCATAAGATAAACTCGAACCACAATCAATCCCTTAATCTCTCTCTGGTTTTGCCTATCTCCAAACCGGCAGAGTCACCTGAGACCGCCACTAGACAACTCAACCTCAGATTGTTGAAGATGGTGGTTTTGGGCTTTGGTTAAATTTCAGTTTAGAATCGATAGTAAAGAAGAGAGAAACAAGATCTACAGATCTACAGATCTGTTCTAGGCCCTTCCTCTGTCCCCGTCCTTCTTCTATCTCTCTGTCTTTCTCTCATATGGTTCTGCATATCAATGGTGCTGCGTCTTTCTTGGTTGAGCAAGGAATATTTCATCTCCTTGTGATGTGGATAGACGGAGGTCCGGGCCTAGACGTCGTCAATTTGGGGAAATTTCCCCTCTTTGTGCATCATCGATTTGGATTGTGTTTGGTGGCGGAGATGCTCTCCTCTTCCTCTCTTTTCATCTGGGTTTTGTTTGCATCTGCTATTTGATGCTCTAACAGTGAATCATGGCTTTGAGTTGTTTGTCTCTTGATTTTCTCTTGCGATGATGAATTTTATTGGTTGAATTTAGGTGTCGACAAATTGTTACTTTCTTGGTGGGGCAATTAATTTTGCATCCATGGTGGGTGCAAATTTTTGGACCTCTTTTCGATTAAAGATCTAAGCCTCTTGATAAATATTTGTTGTTGTTGTTGTTGTTGTTGTTGTTGTTGTTGGTTGTTTGTTTGTTTGTTTGTTTGTCTGTTTGTTTTGTTATTGTTGTGGCAGCGGCGTGGTTGTGGTGGTGGTGGTAGTGGTGGTGGTGGTGGTGGTGTTTGCTGGTAAGGATTAAGTGGTGCTGGTGTTGCTGGTGGAGATTTGGTGGGGGTGGTCAAGAACATCAAGATAGGTGGTCAAGAACACCAAGAACATCAAGAACATTGATAATTCAATCCAAACATGAACACAGTGAACACCAAAATACAAGTAGGGACAAAATGGTCATAAAAAGAAAGATTGTACCCCCATACTTACTGATTGTAACATAAAGGTGCTATTGGTCTAACGTCCATCCTGTGACAGGCTTTTTTTGTCTCTAACATGGGTGATTTTTGTATATCTCAGAACAAGAGGGTTATTTTTGTATATATTCTAAACACGGAGGTGATTTTTGTCTTTTACCCTAGAACCACTTGATTTTCCACCTTTTATTGCGCAAAATTCATGCGCAAACCATTTAAAACATGAAAGAAAGTTCACGTACAACGCACGTGTTCCGTAATTGTTACCTTTAACTATTGAAAGATCCCAAGCAGCTTGAAACATTACTTTCCAGTCTATATATAGAGACATATTTACATTCTAATAATAAAAATATCTTCCAGAAATTTTGAAGCTCTGAAGAAGATATTTGCCCTAAAACAGCAAAATTGATAGAGAAACACACATGACCACGGGGTCAAGTCAGGTCGAAGTCCAAACGTGCTCAATCTAGCCACCAAAGCCCAAACATCGTTTTAATTGCTGCCATGCATGTTCTTGACAGGGCCTGGTAATACACAGAGAACAGAGGAACATACATGTGATGAAGCAGTCTGCCTGGTACCACCCAGGACCTCATTGGTTATTTGAATTGTTGAATTCAGGGAATAGTAATCATGAGATTAGCATTGTATTTTAAAAGGTAGGGAAAAATGGATAAGAAATTGTGTGTAGTTGTGTCTTTACTCCAAATCATAACCCGAGCTTCCATTGTTAATAACTCAATACTACCTCATACTCCGAGTATTGGTTGAAGCCCCATGAAGGTTGACCCGAGTTGGTAAGAATACTTTCTCCGTCTACTTCTGTGTACTTTTCTTTTAAACAAGTACGCCATATTTTGATATGACACATACAAGCAAACGGCCGTAGTGAATATGCTCAACAAATGGCATTTCTAACCAAAAAAATATTTTGTAAGTTTGATTGAAAAAATATGACACGTGAAAACAGAAGGAGATTGTAGTCAATTTGCTCAGCAAATGACAAAAAAAATGTCCTTTGCACTAAATTTATTACACATAATTTACTCAAGCTCTTGTTGAGTTGTTAATTTAGCAGTAGCCACCACCGCCATTCTATCACTATTTTCTATTTTTTCATTACTAAACAACTATGCTGGAGATAATGTGATCTGACTTCAGTTTAGGCTAAGACTGTTTTACACCATATGCTGGAGATGACGTGATCTCGATACCAGTTTTAGATGCTAGTCACTTTATCACTTTCTGTTTGCATACTGAAGATTGATGCCAGGACCACATCGACAAGAACGGAGCTATACAGTGACATGAGTTCTTGTGACAAGCAATACAAAGACGTGTATCATTGAACTCCACCTTTCGACTGGTTGGTAAGAGGGAGAAGAGTAGCGGATCCATAGCCCTGGCCTACTGTTGTCACTGCTAGGGGCGGAGCTAACCCGCGACCCGGGTAGACACGTGCCCCACCCAAAAACTGTAGTTTTATCCCATGATGTATAAAAAGTTCAAATTGTGCCCTCGCCAAAATTGAAATAGCGACCCAGGTATTTCGATACCTTGCAAAAGCGTTCTAGGTGTTTCGAATACTTGACTCCGCCCCTGGTCACCGCAGGGTCTTTCCTAGGATTTTTTGACCTCCCGAGTCCGTTTCCGGATTCGTTTTATCATATTTGAACTCCAAAGTGGTTTTCTCAAGCTCGTTCATCTTTCGCGCACGACTAATTTTGGGTGTTTTGAAGCTTTTCTTCGCGCATTCACCTTGAGGACAAGGAGATTTTCAACCGTGGGGGAGTTGATATGTATGTGTCACCCGTATCGCTATCACCCGTATCATTTATTTTCTTATTTATTTGTTAGTACTATTAATTAGTTTAATTAGTTAGTTATTTAAATAATTAGACCGAGTTTTCTTTAAACAGTTATTTCTCAAGACCGTTAGGTCGAACCATTAAGTCTAGGGTTAGTATTTCTATTTAAACAAGTTGTAGCTTCATTATTCTTTTTAAATCAATCAAATAGAAGAATTAAAATTGTGTAGTATTTTAGTTCCGTGTTCGTGTGGAGACTCGACAGCTTCTAGAATTTCTATCACGTTAGGTAAACCCTAACACAGTCTTACATCTTGGGGACCCCTCACGAATGGCACATTGCTCCAATACATTTAGCAGAAGTTACTCAGTGAGGTCCATAGTAAAATATTACTTCCTCCCTTCACTATCTTTCTCTTCAATTGGACTTTTTTGACCCATACCATGACCATTTTAATCAGGTAATTTGGATAGCGAAACTATGCTTTCACTCTACAACACCATGAAAAAATAATTTAAAAAATGCATCATTTAACTATACAAATCACCGGACTAATGTGACTATGTGAATAACGATAAAAGTCAAATTGAAAGGAAATAGAGGGAACAGAGGAACTAAAAATGCGCTGTCCGACACTGTTTCCATTTTCTTCCCCCCTCTCCAATAGACAGTCAAGTACGTAAGTGATGCTACCACGAATATTTAATAGACATGTCCTATATCTATTTTTTTTAGATGTTTTGGGCAAAAGAGGGGGTGATCCTAAACTAAACGAAAAAAACATGGTTTTGAATCATGTGTACCTTCAAACTTTGATCAAACTAACCGATCCTATCGTGTCACGGTAATTCAGTCTTAAATTGATCAAAACGTCTTAACCTCGATAGAACAACTCATATCAAAACAGCTGAATACACGATAGTAGCACATTTTGTCTGCATGATACTAATAACTATATACCACAACAAGACTTTGTAATGAATTGCATATTTGTGATCTTCATTCAAGATATCCTTTAAGATTGCTTTGTTTTAATTTCATTCAAAATTTAGTTAGTTATCATTGTAAGTATATAGAGATAGTGGAAGAAACTAAACTCGCCTGTGATAAGTAAAATGTCTGGGCACACAAAATGGAAGGAGATGAATCGATTTGGGTCAGCCTCACAACCCAACCCATCATTTTGCCCAAACAAAAACCATGGTGCACTGGTGTAGCGAAGACGATTCGGGTCTAGAAATCGAGTATGGGGCGGGTCAGATCCTTACCAAATAATGTTAGCCTACTGTGTAGTTTAAGTATGGGTTGGGTAGTAATTAAGTTACTAACGGGTTTCCTTCTCTCTCCGTACTCCATGTATGTACCCACGCAACCCCTCTCTCCGGCGATGAACCTGGACCATCTTATCAGACAGCGACGAATATCCTCCTCATTTCCCTCTCTCTAGTTTCTGTTGGATTGAATACTAAAAGCCATGCTTTTTGTATTGGATTATCTTAATTTGATATTTATGAGAAGGGTTTTAGGCAATGTTTTTTGCATTATATTATTATTGTGCATAGTTGTCTATTATTCCACATAGTAGAAGATCTGGTGTGTAGAGTCTAACTTACACACAAAATATCTTATCTTCGGTTCTTGTGAAATGAAAATTATGAGTTCACAATCTAGATGTAACTACACAAGTCATTGGAACGATTGTAGCACATTGTTTTAGTAGGTCTGTCTTGGCTGCAGGAAACCGTATAGTTCATACTATAGTTTCAACTCAAGGTGCTAGTATACTTTGTGTATATTGAACATGACCAAGTTGAGATCATTGTCTTTTTACTGACATAACAAGACAAGCTATGTCTCATGGTTATTATGATTACTTATGCTCTTAATCCTTAAATAGTCAATGTGCACATGTATTTAGTAGTTATTACTTTGACAGGTCGAGTGAGTGAGATTCCTATGGAGTCAATAACCTCGATGAGTTGGGTGATACTATTGAGTCCATGGTGTAGATTGATATATCGAAGGAATCCATGTCCCGGTTATGGGATTGATGATATCCCCTTGATGATGCTTATAAGTTTTGATTATGTCAAACCCTGCAGCTAGATTACTTGGTAATTCGGACATATAAAATAGGTTAAGTGGTAAGGATCAAGGAATAGGGAAGAGGTCGATTAAATGAATTAGTCAGTAATTAATTTAATCGACGGATATCTGTGATCTTAACATGGGGAGATAATAAGTATTTAATAACAGGAGCTCGAAATATTATTTTTGAGAATAGGGACAGGAGGGCAATAACAGTTATTTAGTGGTACTAACTGTTATTAACTTTATTTGAGCTAGGTTTGAGTGGAACCAGAAGTCATAATAAAGTTAGGATTCTGATTCGTATTTTCTCCTCCAGGTCCCTCCCGTAGCCTATATACGTTTCCTTAGTCATCAGAATTCGTATGCTTCAGATACACACTGAAATCTGAGGTTTCAAGAGTGACGCAATTCGTCTGGAGGGCCAAGAAAGATTCTGGAAGCAGCAAGCCCACACTTGCATCCAGGAGGAACTTCAGGAATACGGGAGAAGATCCGGAGTGATTCAGACGTACATCAACTAGGACGCAGGTATGAACCATATTTCCGCCTAGTAGGGTTATGGTGTTCTTGTTGAACAACGATTAAAATTTTAATCGCTATAGCAGACATGCAATCGAACTGGTCCAGGGATTCGCCTCCCTTCAGTTTCTCCCATCGAATTCACGGTTTTCAATTATACCAAAAAATGGTACAACCAGCTACTCGGTCACCAAAGAAACCGAGTAGCACCGGAACGAAACCCCAATTTCTTTGTCAGTTGACACTACGTTGAATCAATTTCTTAGTAGATTGTTTCAGATTTAAAAATGATCCGAAGGTTTATCTCAGAATGGGTTTCAGTTTTTGATGTGAAGATTTGATTTTTTTAGCTCATGCATAGGTTCGAAGTTCTTATTGTTTTTTTTTTTGGTGCAAAGGGATTTCAATTGGTAACTGGAAGTGACTCGAAAATGGGTTTCTATTGAGTTCTGAAATTTTCTTTGTTCAGTTTTTTCTACGCAATTCAGTATGAGCCATCAGCACCTATCGGGTCGCATATGTGTTTGGGTACAACGCGGGTTAGCAGACTGCCGGTGTGGTGCGGGTATGGTATGCACACCCAAATATGGAAATGTACCGGGTTTGTGCGGTGTCAGGACCCGCCCGATTGCCATCACTACACTGGTGTACAAAGACACACATTACGAGGTGTCGTTGGTTAGACCCAACATAATTAAAGCCGGAACAAGAATTGGAGAAACATCCACACTTCAAAATACTATAGCATGTTGTTATGTACTGTAGTAAAATTCAAAATTTTAGTTGGGGAGCGGAAAAGAGTAACAAAGTGGTCCTTATGTCATGACATTGTGAGAACTACTATGTATACGCTCTTCAGCAGATAACTTCCAAGATAAGGGATGGCAATTTTCAGAGTTTAGACCCGACCGAAACCCACCCAGACCTGGAAGTATGCGAAATAACACCATATTTGTGCACCCAAACCCAAACCAAACACTAGGGCTCTGTTTGGTTTGCAGTAAAATGTTTTACGAGGGAAAATATTTTACGCGTAAAATGTTTTGTGTGAAAAAGCTTTCCCTGCAATTATTTTCTCGTGTTTGGTTGACTCTTGCCAAAACAGTGGGCCGTGACCGAAACAGCAGTGATGGATGGCGGTGAAGGTGGGCGGCGGTGATGGGTCCTGCTGGAGTTAGGTGGTAGTGGTGGTGGAAGTGTTAACACGAGTTGTTGTGATCCTTCAATCTCTGGAAAATGGCTTATGGATTTGAAATGAGAATCATTTTACATCATTTGAGAGAACATTTTACAAGAAAACATTTTACCTCCAACCAAACAGCACCAAAACAAGGGAAAACATTTTACAGGAAAATGTTTTACCACCAACCAAATGGAGCCATCCCATGCGTGCCCGTACCTAAACCGTACTGAACCAGACTCCTTACAAACAGCTAAAATCTTGAATGAATTGGGTACGGAGGATGTTTAGCAGCAAATCTCTCGTTCTGGAGCATTAGCGGCACCAAAATAATTTGAGCAAAATCAACCATTTAAACACTCCAATTCTTATTCGTCTACAGCCTCAAAATAAATGATAATTACTAAACTATAAACAACAAAGGGGAGAGAACAGAGAAATATAGTTTCGTTGACAGAGGAAAGAGTATTAAAATCAATCGCCCTAGGACTGTGAATTAAGTAATTACCAAACAGAAACTAAACACAAACCAGATGAAGGTAAATCTTCAGCATTATTGTCGCAGTTGTTCAATATTGATAAAATAAAACAAACAGTGGTTCAAATTTCAGTAACCCATGTCCAATTTGAGATAAAAAAAAAGTTAGATTTGCACACACTCTGCATTGTGCTGTAAATACAAACAGTTGTCAAATCCAAAGAAGATGATGACCACAAGATACTACACTTCATAATGGTTGCATAGACGATCTGGATATTGATCCAAGGAGTAAATATATGATGTATTATTATAGAGCATTATTACTCCAAATGCTAAAAAAGAACATTATTCATCACAACGACATGTTCTGATATAATTGCAAATGGCTGATAATATTTCAAAAAATAAACTTTGAGAGGAATCCATCAGTACACACACCTGAGGCCTCAACAAGAAAACACTCTTTACAAAGAGAAACAGCTCTAGATTAGAGGGAGTTCTAAGCACCCAGAATTGGAATCACAAAGTTCCCGCAAAGGGAAAATTGGACCTAGCAATGCCTTTCTATACTCAGACAAATGTTACAACAAGTATCCACTTATTAAAGATTTAGTTGAGAGAAGAGAGCTTACTTCTGATTTTGCTCCACCTTGGATCTGATCTTCTGTTCCAACATTGAGATGTCCGTCTCAAGGCTGAACATTCTATTGAGAGCATGCATATTCTCCAAGGTCTCCGAAGAGTTCTGCTATCGCTCCCATCGCATCTCAGATGCTGCATTGGGCCGTGATAGTTTTTCTACCATACATCTGCTAGGTCATCCACAGCCCTCCTTTTCTTCTTCGATATATCATCACCCCTTTTGGACAAACATTTCTCAAGCTCTGCAGCTCTTATTCTTTCAACATAAGCTCTCAATTTCTTGATTGTGGGAACAGTCTCCAACGAATCCCTCCAAGCTTCAAACTGGTTCGACTCTTCTCCAATGATTGAATTTTCGTTTTTTTAAAGAAATTATAGCTTGAAATCGGAAGTCGGTATTATATAACATCATGTTCTGGATCATTGTACCTTCAAACTTTGATCAAACTAACCGAACCTATCGTACCACGGTAATTTAGCCTTAAATTGATCAGAACGCCTGAACCTCGACAGAACAACTCATATCAGAGCATCAGTCTGAATTCATGAACATTAGTAGCGCATTTCGTCTGCATGATACTAATCACTATATACCACAGCAAGACTTAGTAATGAATTGCATATTGTGATCTTCATTTCAAGATATCTTTTAAGATTGGTTTGTTTTAATTTCAATTCAAAATGTAGTTAGTTTTCCTTGTATATATATAGAGATAGTGGAAGAAACTAAACTAAACTGTGGAGCATAAAATGTTTGGGCACACTGCAATGGGATTTCAATTGGTAACTAGAAGTGACTCGAAAATGGGTTTCTGTTGAAATTAAAAAGTTCTGAAATTTTCTTTGTTCGGTTGCTTCAACGCAATTTAGTATGACCCACCAGCACCTATAGGGTCGGGTATGTGTTTGGGTACAAGGCGGGTAAGCAAACTGTGGGTGTGGTGTGGGTATGGTATGCACACCCAAATATGCACATGTACCGAGTTTGTGCGGTGTCAGGACCCGCCCGATTGACATCACTAACTTGTGTACAAAGACACACATTACAAGGTGTTGTTGGTTAGACCCAACAAAATTAAAACCGAGAGAAGAATTGGATTCACACTTCAGAAAACTATAGGATGTTGTTATGTACTGTCGTGAAATTCAAAATTGTAGTTGGGGAGCCGAAAAGAGTAAAAAGTGGTCTTTATATCGTGAAATTGTGTGAACAAACTATGTATACGCTTTTCAGCAAATAACTTCCAAGATAAGGGATGGCAATTTTCAGAGTTTAGACCCGAATGGAACCCACCAAAACCTGGAAGGATCCGTAATAACACCATATTTGTGCACCCAAACCAAACAATAGCTGTCTCATGCAATGCGTGCCCGTTCCCAAACCGGACCGAACCAGACTCCTTCACAAACAGCTAAAATCTTGAATGAATTGGGTACTGAGGATGTTTAGCAGCAAATCTCTCGTTCTGGAGCGTTAGTGGCCCCAAAATAATTTGAGCAAAGTCAACCGTTTAAACACTCCAATTCATATTCATCACAGCCTAAGAAAATGATAATTACTACACTATAAACTAAGGGGAGAGAACAGAGAAATATAAGTTCTTTTACAGAGGAAGGAGTGTTACAATCAATTTCCCGAGGACTGTGAAATAGGTAAGAAATAAATTGGTTACCAAACAGAAAAACTAAACACAAACCAGATTTAGGTAAATCTTCAGCATTTTTGTTGCTTTTGTTCAATATTGATAAAATAAAACATACAGCGGGTTCAATAACACATACCCTGTTAGGATTCCCACTACGCGAGAAACAAGAGAAAGCAAGAACAAACAAGAGCAAGATCAAGAACACATGAATTTACGTGGTTCACTAGCTTTGAGACTAGCTACATCCACGGCCAAACCAACCAATTTATTGATGAGAAGCCAACCCAATTACAAGATTACACCAAGTCATGACCCTAGCATCTACTTATATACTAGTACAAGACTTGGAGCTCAAGTAATGTCCAAAACTAATCCGAGACAAACTAGGAAATAATTCCTAAATTGTTTCCTGACCCAATAAGGACACTACCAAATATATTAGTCAAAGTAGACCCCTACAAGGAATCAAATAGATTCCTTGTTGCCAAAGTAATGTAATTACTTCCAAAAACTACCCTTTGACCATTCCATGCTAGGATTTTGAATCAACCAAAAATCCCAACAAACCTCCACCTTGATTCAAACTCCATAGCTACCGAACCAATTCTTCTCATCAATCCAATGAACCCAATCCGAGTGTATTCCCAGTTTGCGGAATTTTGAACACACTCCCAATGCGCCCCAACAAGCGCGTTTATGCGTCTTCAACAAACACAAAGACAATGCGTCCCAATAAACGCTCCCTAATGCACCATGACTAATGCATACTCCAACGTCACTCCAATGACACTTAGTGACAAAAGTGCCTATCAAACAATGTCATGCCAATTTGCGCCGCCACCCGCACCAATGCGCACAAAACCAATAACCTGATGCGCGCCAACCCAAGATCCAATCGCGCCACCAACCCGATGTGTGCACAATAACACACCACCAATCCGCGTGCCCAATAACACGCACCCATGCTCCATGCCCGGAGCCCGAACCGCCCTCATGGGCCTAGAGATCATCACCAACCTTGAGCGTCTCTCCTCCTCCACCTGAAGCGAGATCTACAGGTGAACGATTTTTAGGACACTCCCTCTTCCAATGACGTTTCTCCCTCAATTTGCTAGTTGATTCGAGTCGCCTCCACCTAGACTTGAATCCTCCTAGTTGCCAAATCCAGATATAGATCCAGATCACTTGTCGGGTTGAGCACGCCATATCGATTGACGCATGCTGGAACCGAAAGCGTGCCGGATGTACTAAAACTAGATCCACAATTCCGATGCTCCACAACAAGAGCCCGATAGCTCCCACAACAAGGAACCCGATAGCCTCCCGACAAAGGCTTGGTGTGCTTGCACCCCCTGTTTCAGAGGCCAACCAGCGGAAACCCAAACTTCCCATCAAACCTGACAGATCTTGATCACAAACTCGCCAATGCTTCTCTTGAGACTCGACGAACCAGGCTCTGATACCACTTGTTAGGATTCCCACTACGCGAGAAACAAGAGAAAGCAAGAACAAACAAGAGCAAGATCAAGAACACATGAATTTACGTGGTTCACTAGCTTTGAGACTAGCTACATCCACGGCCAAACCAACCAATTTATTGATGAGAAGCCAACCCAATTACAAGCACACACCAAGTCATGACCCTAGCATCTACTTATATACTAGTACAAGACTTGGAGCTCAAGTAATGTCCAAAACTAATCCGAGATAAACTAGGAAATAATTCCTAAATTGTTTCCTGACCCAAAAAGGACACTACCAAATATATTAGTCAAAGTAGACCCCTACAAGGAATCAAATAGATTCCTTGTTGCCAAATTAATGTAATTACTTCCAAAAACTACCCTTTGACCATTCCATGCTAGGATTTTGAATCAACCAAAAAATCCCAACATACCCAATTTGAGATCAAAAAGATAAATATGAAAAATCTGCATTGTGTTTTAAACACTAACAGATGTGAACTCCAAAGAAAGAAGATGATGATCACCAGATACCACACTTCATAATGGTTCTATAGACGGATCTGATTCAAGGAGCAAACCACAAGTTCTACAAGCACAAGTTGGTGCATTGTTAGTAACTAATTTCAATCTTCGTCTAGCATTTAGGTCCGATGATATCAAGATGGCAGGTTGCCTGGAGCTAAACTTGAACGGTTGAACTCACTTCCGTTTGATCTACGGATTAAAACATCCTTCCCATCAACCCAAGATGATATAAACAGTTTCCTATTCCGTGATTCAATGTAAACCACCAGACTCAACTAAATTATGCCGTATCACAGAGCATTATTCCAAATTCTAAAAAAGAACAGTATTCATCACAATGACATGTTCTGATATTATTACAAAGGGTTGATAATATTTCAAAAAATAAGCTTTGATAGGAATCCATCATTACACACAACTGAGGCCTCAACAAGAAAACACTATTTACAAAGAGAAACAACTCGAGATTAGAGGGAGTTCTAGGAACCCAGAATTGAAAGCCGCAAAGTTCCCGCAAAGGGAAAATTGGACCTAGCAATGGTTTTCTATACCCAGACTATTGTTACTACAAGTATCCACTTATTAAAGATTTAGTCGAGAAAAGAGAAGCTTACTTCTCATTTTGCTCCACCTTGGCTCTGATCTTCTGTTCCAACACTGAGATCTCAGTCTCCAGACTGAACATTCTGTGGAGAGCATGCATATTCTCCAAGGTCTCACTAAGAGTTCTGCTATCACTCCCATCACATCTCAGATGCTGCATTGGGCCGTGAAGTAATTTGTTTACTATACCTCTTTTAAGGTCATGCACAGCCCTCCTTGGTTTCTTCGAAATACCATCACCCATTTTGGACAAGCATTTCTCAAGCTCTGCAGCTCTTATTCTGTCAGCATAAGCTCTCAGTTTCATGATTGTAGGAACAGTCTCCAATGAATCCCTCCAAGCTTCGAACTGGTTCGAATCCTCTCCAATGATTGAATTTTCTTTTTTATAAGAGAGCTTAGCTTGAAATTGGAAGTCCATATTATATAACATCATGTTTTTGGATCATGTGTACATCCAAACTTTGTTCAAACTAACCGATCCTATCGTACCACGGTAATTTCAATTGATCATGTTGAGGAGGTGCCTTGAATGTGTTGAATTAGTCAAAGGCGGTGGAATAATGAGGTAGCAATTGTTAGGAATTATTTCCATATCAAAGATGGAAACTTATGGGTAGCAAGTTTGTTTCCAATTTGGTTTTGGAAACCTTTGGCTTGTGGGTTTCCTCTAGGGTACTATATAAAGAAGCTAGTAGTCTCTCTACTAAATATGCAAAAACTCATTGTAATTGTTTCTCTTGTGAATAATGGGTGCTTTTCCGCCGTGGAGGTAGTTAGCAAATATTTTGCTAGTGAACCACGTATATCCTCGTGTTCTTCTTTTATTCGTTCTTCGTTCGTGAGGTGGTTTGACATAAAAAACTGATATCAGAGCTGGGGTTTGGCGGTGTTTCAAGATCAGGATCAAGGCGGAGCAAAGCTAGGGTTTTACAACTTGGTGAAATCAAAGCTAGGGTTTTGCGATCTAGGTGGAGCACGTGACTAGGGTTCAAGATCCACCAAGAACGATGTCCGGATCGATGTTGAAGATCGACAGGTTCACTGGAGGGAACAGCTTCAGTCTGTGGAAGATAAAGATGGAGGCTTTGCTCAAATCGCAAGGCTTGTGGGCACCTTTGACCGCGGACAAGGGAGGCATGAATGTTGCATCAGCGGAGTTCAAGGCGATAGAGGAGAAGGCACACGCAACGATTATGCTGTGCTTATCGGATGACGTGATCATCGAGATCGCAGATCAGAAGGAAGCAGCGAAGCTCTGGCTCAAGTTGGAGAGTCTCTACATGACGAAGAGTCTCACTAGCAAGTTGATGCTAAATCAATGGCTCTTCACCCTGAGGATGCTCGAAGGTACGGCTCTCAAGGACCATCTTGATCAATTGAACACAATTCTGTTAGATTTGCGTAATATTGGCGAGAAGGTGGAGGATGAGGATGCTGCACTTTTGTTATTAATCTCGTTACCTCCATCATATGAGAACTTCGTGCAGTCGTTCATTGTGAACAAGGACGACTTATCCCTAGAGGAGGTGAGATCGGCACTCCATGCTAGGGAACTGCGCCATAATGGTGCAGGCACAGGTATAGAGGACCATGCTTCCGGACTGATGGCAACGGGGGGAAGCAAGAAGGGTAAGAAGAACAAGAAGAAGCAGTTCTCAGGTTCTAAGTTACCCAAGGATGTCTGTGCCTTTTGCAAGGAAAAGGGGCACTGGAAGAGAGATTGCCCGAAACGAGGTCAACAGGGGCAGAATGGATCCGCAGCCGTAGCAGAGCAAGGTAACTCATCCGAGGATGATTACGTTCTAATGGCGGATGTTGTCACGCACTCTCAAGATGCGTGGGTCCTTGATTCCGGAGCTTCCTATCATATCTGCTCTAACAGGGAGCTATTCTCGACGTACGACCAAACGGATGGAGGGTCTGTCTACATGGCAAACGGAGCCATCTGTAAGGTGATTGGGAGCGGCTCAGTTAGATTGAAGACGAATGAAGGGAATTTATGTACCTTGGAGCAGGTCAGACATGTACCACTTATTAAGAAGAATCTGATCTCCTTGAGTCTACTCGACAGCAAGGGATACAGTTTCAAAGGTGAAGGTGGAGATCTACAAGTCTGCAAGGGTTCTAAGGTGATTCTCAGGGGAGTCAAGAATGGGACTTTGTACATGTTGCAAGGTTCGACGATCACAGGTTCTGCTGGAGTTGTCTTAGCCGAGATTAAGGAAGCTGATCTAACTAAGCTGTGGCATATGAGGCTCGGTCATATGAGTGAACGTGGAATGCAGGAACTTCACAAGAAAGGCTATCTCACCGGGCATGCGCCCAAGATCCTAGGGTTTTGTGAGCACTGCGTGTATGGGAAGCTACAGAGTAGCAAGTTACCTAAGGCGGTTCATAGAACGAAAGGTACTCTTGATTATAACCATTCGGATTGCTGGGGTCCATCTCGAGACGAGGCGATTGGAGGGTACAGGTATTTCCTAAGCAGCATAGACGACTACTCCAAGATGACTTGGATATTCGTGATGAAGCACAAGAGTGAAGCCTTCGCAAGATTCAAGGAGTGGAAGACACTAGTAGAGAATCAGGTGGGAAAGAAGGTGAAGAGGCTACGCACGAACAACGGCTTAGAGTTCTGTTCATCAGAGTTTGATGGACTCTGCAAGGATCAGGGAATAGCACGCCATCGTACTGTTCGGCACACACCGCAGCAGAACGGTTTAGCCGAGAGAATGAATCGGACACTTTTAGCAAAAGCAAGGTGCATACTTTCGAATGCAGGTCTTTCTAGAGGTTTTTGGGGAGAGGCAGTTTCCATGGCATGCTATCTCATAAATCGGAGCCCACACACAGGTGTAGGATGCAAGATTCCTATGGAAGTCTGGTCCGGTAATGCAGTGGATTATTCGGATTTGAGAGTTTTTGGTTGTGTTGCCTATTATCACGTTGATGATGGCAAACTAGAACCAAGAGCTAAGAAGGGAGTATTCATGGGTTTCGCAACAGGTGTGAAGGGATACAAGATAAGGGCAGACAACGAGATTATACTTAGCAGAAGTGTAGTCTTTGATGAGTCTCATATGTTGAAAAACTCCGTGGAGTGGAGCTTGGGGATGCAAAGAAGAAGGTGGAGGGAGAGTCGGATCCTATTGATCCTAAGGATTCCGAAATCCTTACACCACCGCCGGAAGCCGAAGAGGAAGAAGCAGAAGAGTCTGATAGTGAGAATGCGTCTACACCAGAGGAACCGGTTCATCAAATTATTGTTGAAGGAAGACCAAGGAGAGTCATAAAGCCTCCGACGAGATACAGAGATGATGGTATGGTGGGATATGCATTACAGGTAGCGGAAGAGGTAGAGGACGAGCCATCCTCCTACAAGGCCGCTACATCTAGTTCTGATTCAGCACAATAGATTTCCGCAATGGGAGAGGAGATGGAGTCTCTTAGCAAGAACTCGACTTCGGAGCTTGTTAAATTGCCAGCGGGAAGGAAGATAGTCAGCTGCAAGTGGGTATTCAGAAGAAAGGAAGGAACTACATCTGGAGAGGGCGTCAAGTATAAGGCAAGGCTAGTTGCAAGAGGGTTCAGTCAGAAAGAGGGAGTTGACTACAACGAGATCTTCTCACCGGTGGTCAGACATACTTCTATCTGGGTGTTACTCGCTTTAGTGGCACGGAGAGTTGGAGGAGGAAATATACATGAGCCAACCGGAGGGGTTCCAAGTTCCCGGAAGAGAGAACCACGTGTGCAAGCTGAAGAGATATCTCTACGGACTTAAGCAGTCGCCGAGGCAATGGTACAAGAGGTTTGACAGCTTCATGTTGAAGATTGGTTACCACAAGTGCGAGTATGATCGATGCGTGTATCACAAAGAGTTGCATAGTGAATCACGTATTTACCTAGTTCTATATGTGGATGATATTTTGATTGCAACTCGAAATATCAAGGACATTAGAGAACTGAAGAGGTCCCTTAGTGCGGAATTCGAAATGAAGGATCTAGGAGCTGCTCAGAAGATATTGGGAGTTGAGATCTATAGAGATAGGAAGAAGAAGAAGAAGCTTTTCTTATCACAGCAGGGATACATCAAGAAGATCTTGGCAAGATTCGGGATGATATCAGCTAAAGCTATAGATACTCCTATGGCAACTAACAGCAAGCTAGGAATGTACACCGTTCAGACTGAGGAGGAGAAGGAGTACATGTCTAAGGTTCCATATGCTAGCGCAATTGGAAGTCTCATGTATGCTATGGTCTGTACTCGACCGGACATAGCATTCGCTGTTAGTGTGGTTAGTCGTTTTATGGCTCATCCGGGTAGGGACCATTGGCAGGCGGTGAAGCGGATATTCAGGTACCTTAAGGGTACGTCAGACATTGGACTATGCTATGGGTCACGTGAAAACATCTTGGTAGCTGGTTTCTCGGATGCGGACTACGCAGGGGATATTGACAGTAGAAGATCAATGACAACCCCGCGGATATGTTCACCAAGCCGGTTCCGGAGAGCAAGTTTTAGCATTGTCTGGAATTGCTCAACATCTTGAGCCAGTGAGGCCCCTAGGGGCCATGTCGGACCCGATGGGGGTCCAGTGAGTCTCTGTGACGAGAGACAATTGGGAGCGGAGAAGACGTAGCTTTGTTTACGATAAAAGGAGCAGCTGCTGTTGACAAGAGAATTCAAGTCAAGGTGGAGATTTGTTGAGGAGGTGCCTTGAATGTGTTGAATTAGTCAAAGGCGGTGGAATAATGAGGTAGCAATTGTTAGGAATTGTTTCCATATCAAAGATGGAAACTTATGGGTAGCAAGTTTGTTTCCAATTTGGTTTTGGAAACCTTTGGCCTGTGGGTTTCCTCTAGGGTACTATATAAAGAAGCTAGTAGTCTCTCTACTAGGTATGCAAAAACATCATTGTAATTGTTCCTCTTGTGAATAAAGGGTGCTTTTCCACCGTGGAGGTAGTTAGCAAATATTTTGCTAGCGAACCACGTAAGATCCTCGTGTTCTTCTTTTATTCGTTCTTCGTCCGTGAGGTGGTTTGACATAACAGATCAGAACGCCTTAACCTCGACAGAACAACTCATATCAGAACATCACTCTGAATACATGAACATCAGTGCCGCATTTTGTCTGCATGATACTAATCACTATATACCACAGCAAGACTTTGTAATGAATTGCATATTTGTTATCTTCATTCACGATATCCCTTAAGATTGGTTTGATTTAATTTCAATTCAAAATGTAGTTAGTTTTCCTTGTAAATATATATAGATAGTGGAGGAAACTAAACTAAACTGTGGAGCAATTAATGTCTGGGCGCACAAAATGGAAGGAGATAGATTGGATTTGGGTCGGCCACACGACCCAACCCATCATCTTTACCAAACAAAAACCATGGTCCACTGGTGTACATATGGCAATTCGGGTCTAGAAATCGGAGTATGGGGCAAGTCAGACCCTTACCAAATACTGTTAGGCTACTGTGTAGTTCCGGTATGGGCCAAGTAGTAATTGAGTTACAAGCAGCAGGGGCGGAGACAGTAAGAGCCCCATGAGGGCCCTTGCCCGCACCCCAACTTTTTGTTTATGTTATACATACCACATAGTTTGGAAATTATTCACATAGACCCCAAACTTGGCATACAAATGACCCCTTACTTTGCACATATCCAGAAAATGAAAAGCATTCATATACTATTAGAGGCCCAACTAATGTCTTTTACTACCATGGGGCAACAACTTTTCTTTCTCTTGCTATTTATCATTGATAGAGAAGAGAATCATTTCCATTTGGAGTATAGCAACTCGTCTAGTTTTTTAAAGTAAAAAAACTATCTTAAAATTTACAAAAGTCTGTGCATTTATGTAAGATATCATGAACATTTTCACTATTAAAAGTGCCCCCATGATGAAATTTTTTTTGCGTCCGCCCCTGACATGCACGTATGCATATGATTAGTATATTTGTGGGCTTGACACAGTATGTGTGCGGGTTCACGATGTTAGCATACTATAGATTCTACCTTTTAATTAAGTTTTGTAACTCTATCTTCCCTCACGACTTTACCCACACACCCACTTCTTCTACATCTCTCCACTCCACCTATGTGCCCACGCAACCCTCTCTACTCAGTGATCCTTGACCAACCTGTCACGCAGTGACGAAAACCCTCCTATTTTCTCTCTCAGGTTTCTCCAATCGAATTCACGATTTTGAATTATACCAAAAAATGGTACAAGCAGCTACTCGGTCACCAAAGAACCTCCGTCTAGCATACCGGAACGAAACCCCAATTTCTTTGTCAATTGACACTACGTTGAATCAATTTCTTAGTAGATTGTTTCAGATATAAATATGATCTGAAGGTTTGTCTGAGAATGGGTTTCATTTTATGATGTGAAAATTTGATTTTTCTAGCTAGTGGATGGGTTCGAAGTTCTTATTGAAATTTCATTTTGTTCTGCAATGGGATTTCAATTGGTAACTTGAAGTGACTCGAAAATAGGATTTTTTGACAATTGAAAGTTCTAAAATTTTCTTTGTTAAGTTTTTTTCTACGCAATTCAGTATGAGGCACCAACACCTATCCGGTCGGGTATGTGTTTGGGTACAACGCGGGTAAGCAAACTGCGGGTGTGGTGTGGGTATGGTATGCACACCCAAATATGCAAATGTACTGGGTTTGTGCGGTGTTGGAACGAGGACAAGAATTCGAGGAACATTCACACTTAAGGATACTATAGGATGTTGTTATGTACTGTTGTAAAATCCAAAATTGTAGTTGGGGAGCCTAAAAGAGTAAAAAAGGGGTATTTTATGTCATGAAATTGTGAGTTTATAGGATGTTGTTATGTACTGTTGTAAAATCCAAAATTGTAGTTGGGGAGCCTAAAAGAGTAAAAAAGGGGTATTTTATGTCATGAAATTGTGACAACAACTATGTATAAGTGTCTTGAATTACACGTCGGCAAAAAAAAGAGAAAAAGAGAAGTCAAAGAGCAGCTAATTTGGAAACACAGGAGGCGGTGGTGTGGGCTGGTAATTCCACCGCCCCTCCATGTACATAAAAGGGTAGCTTTTTCGTTCTCAAACGACATAGACACGGAGGAGAGAGTTAGCACTTGTAGCAGCGTAGGTTTGCTAAAGTTAATTGAGAGTTTTCTACTGTGTGTCGAGTGCTTGTAATTCGGGTGTGGAGGTAGCTAGCTTATCACTAGTGAACCACGTTAATACTTGTGTTCTTCCTTTATATTTTACATCGTCTTAGCTCGCGATACCCAGATGATAACACGCTCTTCAGCAGATAACTTCCAAGATGAAGGATGGCAATTTTCAGAGTTTAGACCCGACCGTAACCCACCCAGACCTAGAAGGATCCGAAATAACACCATAATTCTGCACCCAAACCCAAATCAAACACTAGCTGTCTCATCCCATGCGTACCCACACCGACCCCTTCACAAACAGCTAAAATCTGGAGTGAATTGGGTACTGAGGATGTTTAGCAGCAAATCTCTCGTTCTGGAGCATTATCGGCACCAAAATAACTCGAGCAAAGTCAACACTTTGAACAGTACTCCAATTCATATTGGTCTACAGCCTCAAAACAAATGATAATTACTACACTATAAACAAAGGGCAGAGAACAGAGAAATATAAGTTCTTTGACGGAGAAATGAGCATTACAATCAATCGCCCGAGGACTGTGAATTAGGTAAGAAATAACTTGCTACCAAACAGAAAATATAAAACACAAACCAGATGAAGGTAAATCTTCAGCATTTTTGTTGCATTTGTTCAATATTGATAAAATAAAACAAACAGTGGGATCAATAACCCACAACCATTTTGAAAACAAAAAGTTAAATTATAAAAAAGAGTTGTGACTTAAACACTAACAGTTGTCAAATCCAAAGAAGATGATCACCAGATACTGCCCTACTTAATGGTTCTATAGACGGATCTGGATAATGATTCAAGGAGCAAACCACAAGTTCGACGTTCACCCAAAAAAAACCACGAGTTCGACTATTTTAACTCTTCGTCTACCATTTAGGTCCGATGATATCAAGATGGAAGCTCCAATGGAGCTAAACTTAAATGGTTGAGATCATATCTGTTTGATCAACGGATTAAAACAATCTTCCCATCAACCAAGACGATATAAAGAAGTTCCTATTCTGCTATTCAATGTAAACAACCAGACTCAACTAATTTATTTATGCTGTATTATTACAGAGCATTACTCCAAATGCTAAAAAAGAACAGTATTCATCACAATGACATGTTCTGATATAATTACAAATGGTTGATAATATTTCAAAATAAAAAAGCTTTGAGAGGAATCCATCAGTACACACACCTGAGGCCTCAACAAGAAAACACTCTTTACAAAGAGTAACAACTCTAGATTCTAAGAACCCAGAATTGGAAGCCCAAAGTTCCCACAAAGGGAAAATTAGACCTAGCAATGACTTCATATACTAAGACAAATGTTAAAACAAGTATCCACTTATTCAAGATTTAGTCGAGAGAAGAGAGCTTACTTCTGATTTTGCTCCACCTTGGCTCTGATCTTCTGTTCCAACCCTGAGATCTCCGTCTCAGGACTGAACATTCTGTTGAGAGCATGCATATTCTCCAAGGTCTCACTAAGAGTTCTGCTATCACTCCCATCGCATCTCTGATGCTTCATCGGGCCGTGAAGGAGTTTGTTTACAATACTTCTGCTAAGGTCATCCACAGCCCTCCTTGTCTTCTTCGAAATATCATCACCCATTTTGGACAAGCATTTATCAAGCTCTGCAGTTCTTATTCTTTCAGCATAACCTCTCAATTTCTTGATTGTAGGAACAGTCTCCAATGAATCCCTTAAAGCTTCAAACTGGTTGACTTCTCTCCAATGATTGAATTTTCTTTTTTTTATAAGAAAGCTTAGTTTTGAAATTGGAAGTCCATATTATATAACATCATGTTTGGATCATGTGTACCTTCAAACTTTGATCAAACTAACCGATCCTATCGTACCACAGTAATTTAGCCTTAAATTGATCAGACGCCTTAACCTCGACAGAACAACTCATATCAGAACATCATTCTGAATACATGAACATTAGTAGCGCATTTTGTCTGCATGATACTAATCACTATATACCACAGCAAGACTTTGTAATGAATTGGAAATTGTGATCTTCATTATAGGTATGTTGTTTTAATTTCAATTCAGAATGTAGTTAGTATTCTTTGTAAATATATAGAGATAGTGGAAGAAACTAAACTAAACTGTGGAGCATAAAATGTCTGGGCACAAAAATGGAATGAGACGTACTAAATTTGGGTCAGCCTCACGACCCAACCCATCATCTTTCCCAAACAAAAACCATGGTCCACTGGAGTAGAGATGGCAGTTCGGGTCTAGAAATCAGAGTATGGGGCAGGTCAGACCCTTACCAAATATTCTTAGGTTACTGTATAGTTCGTGTATGGCCAGGTAGTAATTAGGTTTACAGTCAGGTCTGCGTATGATTAGTATATATACTGGCTTGACACGGTATGTGTGCGGGTTCACCATGTTAATATACTATAGATTCTCCCTTTTAATTAAGTTTCTTAATTCTATATTCCTTCTCACTACTTTACCCACACACCCACTTGTTCTACATCTCTCTCAACTCCACGTTTGTGCCCACGCAATCCTCAAGCAACCCTCTCTGGCCAGTGATCCTACAAACCTGGCAGGCAGTGATGAAAACCCTCCTCTTTTCTATCTCTAGTTTCTCCCATCGAATTCACAATTTTCAATTTTACCAAAAATTGGTACAATCAGCAACTCGGTCACCAATGAACCTCCGTCTAGCAGCACCGGAACGAAACCCCAATTTCTTTGTCCATTGACACTACGTTGAATCAATTTCTTAGTAGATTGTTTCAGATTTAAATATGATATCAAGGTTTGTCTGAGAATGTGTTTTCAGTTTATGATGTGAAAATTTGATTTATTTAGCTCGTGGATGGGTTCAAAGTTCTTATTGAAAGGATTTCAATTGGTAACTTAAAGTGACTTGAAAATGGGTTTCTGTTGACATTTGAAAGTTTTGAAATTTTCTCTGTTCAGTTTCATCTACGCAATTTAGTATGAGCCACCAGCACCTATTGGGTCGGGCATCTGTTTGGGTACAACGCGGGTAAGCAAATTGCGGGTGTGGTGCGGGATGGTAGGCGCACTCAAATATGCAAATGTACCGGGTTTGTGCGGTGTCAGGTACCGCCCGATTGCCATCATTGACTAGTGTACAAAGACACACATTACAAGGTGTTGTTGGTTAGACCCAACAAAATTAAAACGGAACAAGAATTGGAGAAACATTCACGCTTCAGAATACTATAGGATGGTGTTATGTACTGTCGTAAAATTCAAAATTGTAGTTGGGGAGCCGAAAAGAGTAAAATGCGGTCTTTATGTCGTGAAATTGTGAGAACAACTACGTATATGCTCTTCAGCAGATAACTTCCAAGATAAGGGATGGCAATTTTCAGAGTTTAGACCCGACAGTCCCACCCAGACCTGGACGTATCCGAAATAACACCATATTTGTGCACCCAAACCCAAACCAAACACTAGCTGTCTCATCCCATGCGTGCCCGTACCCAAACCGTACCGAACCAGACTTCTTCACAAACAGCTAAAATCTTGAATGAATTAGTACTGAGGATGTTTAGCAGAAAATCTCTCGTTCAGGAGCATTAGCGGCACCAAAATAATTTGAGCAAAGGTAACCTGTTAAACATATATTGATAAAATAAAACAAACAGCGGGTTCAATAACCAACCCATACCCAATCTGAGAACCAAAAGATAAATATGAAAACTATGCATTGTGATTTAAACACTAACAGATGTTAAATCCAAAGAAAGAAGATGAAGATCACCAGATACTACTTTTCATAATTTTCTCTAGACGGATCTGGATAGTGATTCAAGGAGCAAACCACAAGTTCGACAAGCAACAACTTGGTGGATTGTAACTATTTTCATTCTTCGTCTGACATTTAGGTCCGATGATATCAAGATGGCAGGTCGCCTAGAGCTGAACATGAACGGTTGAGATCAATTCTGTTTGATCAATGGATTAAAACATCCTGCCCATCAACCAAGATTATAGAAGGAGGTTCCTATTCTGCGATTCAATGTAAACCACCAGACTCAACGAATTTATGATGTATTACAGATCATTATTCCAAATGCTAAAACAAGAACAGCATTCATCACAATGACATGTTCTGATATAATTACAAATGGTTGATAACATTCCAAAAAATAATCTTTGAGAGGAAGCCATCAGTACACACACCTGAGGCCTCAACAAGAAAACACTCTTTACAAAGAGAAACAGCTCTAGATTAGAGGGAGTTCTAAGCACCCAGAATTGGAATCACAAAGTTCCCGCAAAGGGAAAATTGGACCTAGCAATGGTTTTCTATACTCAGACAAATGTTACAACAAGTATCCACTTATTAAAGATTTAGTCGAGAGAAGAGAGCTTACTTCTGATTTTGCTCCACCTTGGCTCTGATCTTCTGTTCCAACACTGAGATCTCAGTCTCAAGACTGAACATTCTGTTGAGAGCATGCATACTCTCCAAGGCCTCGCTAAGAGTTCTGCTATCACTCCCATCGCATCTCAGATGCTGCATTGGGCCGTGAAGTAGTTTGTTTACAATACCTCTGCTAAGGTCATCCACAGCCCTCCTAGTCTTCTTCGATATATCATCACCCATTTTGGACAAACATTTCTCAAGCTCTGCAGCTCTTATTCTTTCAATATAAGCTCTCAATTTCTTGATTGTGGGAACAGCCTCCAACGAATCCCTCCAAGCTTCCAACTGGTTCGACTCCTCCCCAATGATTGAATTTTCTTTTTTTTTTAAGAAAGCTTAGCTTGAAACTGGAAGTCCATATTATATAACATCATGTTTTGGATCATTGTACCTTCAAACGTTGATCAAACTAACTGATCCTATCGTACCACGGTAATTTAGCCTTAAATTGATCAGAACGTCTTAACCTCGACTGAACAACTCATATCAGAACATCACTCTGAGTTCATGAATATTAGTAGCGCATTTTGTCTGCATGATACTAATCACTATATACCACAGCAAGACTTAGTAATGAATTGCATATTTGTGATCTTCATTCAAGATATCTTTTAAGATTGGTTTGTTTAAATTTCAATTCAAAATGTAGTTAGTTTTCCTTGTATATATATAGAGATAGTGGAAGAAACTAAACTAAACTGTGGAGCATAAAATGTTTGGGCACACTGCAATGGGATTTCAAATGGTAACTTGAAGTGACTCGAAAATGGGTTTCTGTTGACATGTAAAAGTTCTGAAATTTTCTTTGTTCAGTTTCTTCTACGCAATTCAGTATGAGCCACCAGCACCTATAGAGTCGGGTATGTGTTTGGGTACAACGCGGGTAAGCAAACTGCGGGTGTGGTGCGGGTATGGTATGCACACCCAAATATGCACATGTACCGGGTTTGTGCGGTGTCAGGACCCGCCCGATTGCAGTCACTAGCTGGTGATCAAAGACAAACATTACAAGGTGTTGTTGGTTAGACCCAACAAAATTAAAACCGAGACAAGAATTGGAGAAACATTCACACTTCAGACTACTATAGGATGTTGTTATGTACTGTCGTGAAATTCAAAATTGTAGTTGGGGAGCCGAAAAGAGTAAAAAGCGGTCTTTATGTCGTGAAATTGTGTGAACAACTATGTATACGCTATTCAGCAGATAACTTCCAAGATAAGGGATGGCAATTATCAGAGTTTAGACCGGACTGAAACCCACCCAGACCTGGAAGTATCCAAAATAACACCATATTTGTGCACCCAAACCAAACAATAGCTGTCTCATGCCATGCGTGCCCGTTTCCAAACCGGACCGAACCAGACTTCTTCACAAACAGCTAAAATCTTGAATGAATTGGGTACTGAGGATGTTTAGGAGCAAATCTCTCGTTCTGGAGTGTTAGCGGCACCAAAATAATTTGAGCAAAGTCAACCGTTTATACACTCCAATTTATATTCGTCTACAGCCTATAAAAATGATAGTTACTGCACTATAAACTAAGGGGAGAAAACAGAGAAATATAAGTTCTTTTACAGAGGAAGGAGTGTTACAATCAATTTTCCGAGGACTGTGAATTAGGTGAGAAATAACTTGGTTACCAAACAGAAAAACTAAACACAAACCAGATTTAGGTAAATCTTCAGGTTGCATTTGTTCAATATTGACAAAATAAAACAAACAGCGGATTCAATAACCCATACCCAATTTGAGATCAAAAAGATAAATATGAAAAATCTGCATTGGGATTTAAACACTAACAGATGTCAAATCCAAAGAAAGAAGAAATAAAACAAACAGCGGGTTCAATAACCCATACCCAATTTGAGATCAAAAAGATAAATATGAAAAATCTGCATTGGGATTTAAACACCAACAGATGTCAAATCCAAAGAAAGAAGATGATGATCACCAGATACCACACTTCATAATGGTTCTATAGACGGATCTGGATAGTGATTCAAGGAGCAAACCACAAGTTCGACAAGCAACAAGTTGGTGGATTGTCAGTAACTAATTTCACTCTTCGTTTAGCATATAGGTCCGATGATATCAAGATGGCAGGTTGCCTGGAGCTAAACTTGAACGGTTGAGATCATTTCCGTTTGATCTATGGATTAAAACACCCTTTCCATCAACCAAAGATGATATAAACAATTTCCTATTCCGTGATTCAATGTAAACCACCAGACTCAACTAAATTATGCTGTATCACAGAGCATTATTTCAAATGCTAAAAGATAACAGTATTCATCACGATGACATGTTCTGATATAATTACAAATGGTTGATAATATTTCAAAAAATAAGCTTTGAGAGGAATCCATCAGCACACACCTGAGGCCTCAACAAGAAAACACTCTTTACAAAGAGAAACAGCTCTAGATTAGAGGGAGTTCTAAGAACCCAGAATTGGAATCGCAAAATTCCCGCAAAGGGAAAATTGGACCTAGCAATGGTTTTCTATACTCAGACAAATGTTACAACAAGTCTCCACTTATTAAAGATTTAGTCGAGAGAAGAGAGCTTACTTCTGATTTTGCTCCACCTTGGCTCTGATCTTCTGTTCCAACACTGAGATCTCAGTCTCAAGACTGAACATTCTGTTGAGGGCATGCATATTCTCCAGGGTCTCGCTAAGAGTTCTGCTATCGCTCCCATCGCATCTCAGATGCTGCATTGGGCCATGAAGTAATTTGTTTACAATACCTCTGCTAAGGTCATCCACAGCCCTCTTTGTCTTCTTTGAAATATCATCACCCATTTTGGACAAGCATTTATCAAGCTCTGCAGCTCTTATTCTTTCAGCATAAGCTCTCAATTTCTTGATTGTAGGAACAGTCTCCAATGAATCCCTCCAAGCTTCAAACTGGTTCGATTCCTCTCCAATGATTGATTGAGCTTCCATTGCTTTCCGAACCCTATCTTCCTTATTTGCAGCAACTACCTCCTTCAGATCATCCACATTGTAAACCCTAGCACCGTCTACTTCTGATACGCACGAGCCAACATTCCTAGGAACAGATATGTCAACAAAGAGCCTCTGGCTTCCAACCACTGTGCCTACAGGTGGGAGATCTATTGCGTGTTCTTTTAAGAACAGTGGTACGTCTGATGCAGTGCTGGTGAAAATAACATCGGCTTCAGCAGCACAAGTTAGCATCTCAGAAAAGGGTTTATAGATGATCTCCACACCCTTCAGTTCCTCGCAAATGGCGGTTACTCTTTCCACAGAACGGTTCACTACCACCATCTTGTTGCACCCTTTTGCTGCCAAATGCTTGATCACAAGCTTCCCCATTTTACCTGCTCCAATCACCAACATCCTAGCAGTAGAATGAGAAGATTCTGGGATCTTCATTAAAGCTAACTCAACAGCTGCTGAGCTAACTGAAACTGCTCCACAGGCGATGTTTGTCTCGGTTCTGACACGTTTTCCAACTGTGATAGCGTGCTTAAACAAGCCGCTGATATTCCTGCCGAACCCATTGACCCCTTGACCAACTTTCACAACCTGCTTGACCTGAGCTAGGATCTGACCTTCCCCCAATACCAGGGAGTCCAGCCCAGCAGATACTTCAAACAGGTGCTGAGTCGCGTCTTTGTTGTATAGTAAAAACCGGTGCTGACAAATGTCCGATACAGGAATGCCACTTGTCTGCAAAAAGGAAATGCAAATTCAGAATGCAGTTTGTGACAGTACAATCTGAACTTCATCAGACAAGGGAGATCTTCATTGGCCCTGTTTGGATGAGCTAGATTATGAGATTGTAGATTCCCGGATGAGTGGTTGAGGTAAGGAGAGAGAGTCTATGTTGCACAGGTGCTTCTGGGAGGTCGGGCAACAGCACTGGGTGCTCCAGCGTCTTTCGTGGGTGCTTTGTGGATAAGGCAGGGTCATTTTAAAGATTTTGTTGAGAGGTCTTCTAAATTACGACTACAATTTTAACCCAAAAATTATGCATTTATGTGAATATTTCTAACGATTAGATTACTCGTCTCTCTACAGCCACGAACAACAACAGGATGAGATCATATTGTTGATATAGTAACTTTGTATCTTTGAATCAGTGTATAAATTTCTGTTAGAGTATAATTTAGCTTAAAATTTTTGTTGCTTTTATATTAGTATAATGGTATTACAAATAATATAAAATATAAATAAATTCGCTGCACTCCCGCCGCACCTGCACCCTTGATTTTTTGGAATTTGCCGCACCAGCACCCACTTCCCGCACCCGTGCTACATGGGAGAGAGTTTACTATTTTGATGTCAACCACTCATTCCAATAATCTTCAGTCTCATAATCTAGTAATCTAGCTCATCCAAACAAGACCATTTAATAATATTAATAACCATCACCTACGGCCAGCGAAACTTCTTCAATAAACTGGTGAAAGACACACAACAGTTACGTTTTCAACAATTAGGCAGCCTATAGCCCCCCAGAAGATTAACCACGGCCTAGAGTTGACCACCAAACACAAGTAGAAGATACAGTTGATTAAGAAATGGGGATGGCTTAGTTTTGAATCTTTGATGTTCTGAACACTCAAAACACAGATGTACTAAAAGGTTATTGTAAGCTTTCAAAGCTACCTCACACAAGGCATGTGTTTTCTTGATCATAAAAGACGCTGAATGTAAATAAGGCTGTTAGATTCAGTTCCATTGAATAAAGCAATGAAAAGTACCTTTGACATCCACTCGGTCACTTCTTTCACTCCACGATGTTGAGACATGGCCACAACATATATCTCCATCCTGTTACAGGTGCTCAGAACCGCAGCTTCTTCAATATGATTCAAGTTACACAATTCTGCAATTGCCCTTGGCCATTCTGCTTCAGGAATAGCAAGTTTTTCTCGCATTTCAACAGGCGTAGTGTGGATACTGAGACCAATGACTACAATGCTGCTCCTTTCCTTTGTATACCCTGAAGAAAATGAGTATGAAATTATCAGATAATCTGCAAGAAACTATTTATGTATGCAGTACATTCTTTATATTCAGCTCGTCTATTCCCAAGGGTATAATTCCGCAATCAGAAAGCAAACAGAAACAGTCATATGTTCAAGGGTGTGTGTTTAAAACTATTCCATTCATAGGAAACACCAGGAAAATTTGCAGAAATGGTGATGAGGGGAATCGACAGAAATCAGATTGTTGAGTAAATCTGAATACTATATTAAATTGTTAAATGGAAATTTCCAATTCCATCCACTAAGAACTGTTATATGTAAAGCTACTCTGAAAACTGCAGATACCCAGATGAAGACGAGCCGAGAAGCAAGTATAACATAGCAACAAATCGAAGTTAGGGAGAAATTATACAAATTTAGTGTAAGAGTAACAATAGGACAATCTGTGGAATGACTATCTCTCTCAGTAACAGAATCCACCCACAAGATTCAGATATTAACCAGAGATATACTCACGAGGCTAAGATTATGGTATTGGAAAACAAAATTCCATCAAACAAACAGACCAAAATGAAAAAAAAAAAAATGTGAAGAGCATTACCAATTATTTACTGCCTCCATCCCAAAATCAGTGTCCTAGTCGTGTTATTTACAAGCATTGTGCGAAAGCGAATTGACTAGCAAAATGATACAAGTAATCTTAACTCTGCAATTTAATGGAAAAAAAAATGCAACTCTGGGTATTGTTTTGGGAGCTAATTCATTGATTAATCTCATCAAAAAGGTTTAAAAAAAAAAAAAAAAAAAAAAAAAAAAAAGAAGAAGCTCGTTTATGTGGACAAAGAAGAAACAAACATTGATTAATCAATCTCTCAATTTCAATAAGAAGACAGAACAAAAGCATTAGTGGATGGGATACGTACTGTCAGCGCCGGAGGCTTTGAGCTGCTGGAGAGCAGAGAGGCTCGAAGAATTCGAAGCCGAGATTTCGTCCACAACCTCATTAGCCGTCTGAACCACCACATCCGAAGCAGCAACTTCGCACCGAATGGCCGGACCCCCACCCCTCTGAATTACGATTCGTCTCGCGTGGGACGGCTTGCAGAGAAGGCGAATTTGGGAGGAGGAGATGGCCACAGCCGGCGACGGCGTCGTGGCGGCGTTGGCGGAGTTGCTGAAGAGGAGACTCTCCAGCTTCGCCCCCGAAAATGCGCTCGATACAGCCATCGCCGGCGACCCAGACACCCTGATTAGCAGAGAATGATGGAGGGTTTTTGGGTGGGAGGGAGGGATTTGTTCAACGCAGCGGTGGTTGGTAATGCAAGGAACTGGTGGACTACTACTGCTGCTATCTCTGTTTGGTGATTGGCTATGGGTCTGACTTCTTTTTACTAGAGAGAGATTGGGGGAAGAGGAGTCCTGCGTTTTGATTGGCTTGTGGAATCCACGTTTTATCCACACACGCCCTTAGCCCTTCAGTTTTTGGACATCTCACCCATGTAGGGCCTACCATCCAAGATTTCTGGGTCCAATCTGTTGGGGGCCACTAATTTTACCATTGATTTTTAACCAACTTTTTATTTTGATAATTTTTATCAAAATTGGTCATGCTCATTTTTTTTGTTTGCAAGTTCCTAACCCATACAGTAAAATTATAAACGAATGTTCAATAAACAAATGATCTCTCTCGATGTATAATTTTCTTCGGTTCCAATTTGGTCAAAAGGGGTTAAATGAATGTATAATAAACAGGTAACCCTCTTCAAATGTATAATTTGCATCCATCTCAAAAGTATTTATTTATCGAGGTTTCGTTGTAGTTAGTACCAACATCAATTTGGTATGGAGTTAGTGTAAAATGCTCTTTTTTTTTAAAAAAAAAAATTGTTTTGTCATTTACTGAATTTGAACTCGTGATCTCATGCAGGGACTTCCAACGTTTTACAACTTGAGCTACCACCTTAACTGCTGTAAAATGATCTTTAAGTGAGTTTTAAGGGCTCTTCAACTGAAGCTCGTCATTTTTCTTTCGCATGCACTTTTTTATTTTATCTGGTCGTCTCCAAAGTCGAATTATTTATATATTTTAATTAAATTTAATGATAAAAATTCATATAATTTTTAGAAAACAATGACCATTTATATAATTGGATTATAAGTAAAATAATAAATAAAATAAATAAATAAATAAATAATATTTTATTAATAATATAAAAAATTACAATTCCAGTAGTAATATTTACAGAAAATATTGATACACTCATATTTAGAAAAATAACTAAAATAATAAGTAGTACGTAATAAATTAAAAAAGATGATGGGATGTTAAACATAAACTTATATACAAATATGAAATAATAATATTTCACTACTTTTATTTAATACTTAGATTTTATTAAATATGCCATCAACAATATTTACATTTTCTCTTTCCCTTTCCACATTTTTCACCCCTTCACATTCCCATTCTCCTTTCCTTTCACATTCGATCGATTGGAGACAACAACGTCTTCACGTTCCCTTTCCACTTGCCTTAGATTGTTGGGATGCCTAACAAGTTACTGCTAAACCGTACGCCTTTCAATGCTTCGACGTTCATACCAAAATCACTCCTCCAAGCCCCGATATCAGGATCATCGGTTTAAGAGCGCCAATTTGAGTATGTACCTCTACAGGATAGACCTCAACATAAATTGAAGAGTAACGGCCCATTCTTCGAAAGAATTTTTTTTCAGGATCCTTACCTACCAAAATGTTAACTTTTAATTTCGGGGAACGAGTAATTATTGAGTTAACTCTTGAATGACAGTAAAAAAGAGATGAAACTCCAGTTCCTTCAGAAATGGTAAGATTTCCCAATTTCATGCTAAAGTGGAATTTAACTATTCACCGTGTACGACGCATGCTACATTTTTTAGTTATTGGGAGAACTCAAGGGCATTACAATAGAAAAAGCCATATATCTTGAAATTAATTCATAAGTTGATGATAAAATCGTAAAAAACAGTAAAAAAAAAAAAAAAAAAAAAAAAAAAAAAAAAAACATGCTAAGAAAATACGTTTAGAAACAGAATCAAGGAACCAGTTCTAAACTCTCTCATCATGGACTACCCCCTCTCCTCCTCTTTCTTCTCTCTCTCCACTTCTTCACAAACCTTCATGTTCTTCGCCCTTACCTCCTTCTCTTCTTCTCTTTCCTTCTCCATCATCTCTTCCATTGGTGTCTCCACCTTCATCAATGGCCATAATCTGATCTCCCCGAGCGACAGAAGAAGAGAAAATTGTCGTCTCCGTCGGGTAAATCGACGACGACGGCTCATCCTTCCCCAACTGCTGTTATTGCGGCGGCCATCCCCTCCTCTCTGTTTGGTCTGAGTCAAGAAACCGGCGATTTTGGGTTTTTTTCTTCCACGGTAAAACCTAATCCCAAACACCCCTTTTTCTATCAACTTGTTTGGTACCCCCTTCTATTGATCCTAATTTTTTCTACCACCTAGCCTACTCTACTTCACTGCTCTTTCTTGCCTCCTTAACTCAGATTGCTTTATACATTCGTCTCCCTCCCCTCCCCCCCCCCCCCCCCCCCCCCCGTTGCTACCAACAACAACACCCAAGTCTATCTTTTCCATCTTGCAGGTTCGTCGCTGATCCGGATAGGATATCCTGCTGTTTTACTCTGGGATTATGGAGGTTTTTCCTCGACAATCTCCAAATACGTCATGATGGTTTGTCACTGGTATGACAAAGGGACAGTCTTACGAAACTCTTTCAGTCGCTTCGATGTCTCCTTTTCAGTTTGGTTCTTTTCTCTTTTCATGTGCTGAAATAAGGTTGACGGCCAGTTGGGACTTTACTAGTAGGTTTTTTTCCGTCTCACACCATGTTCTTGGCAGTAAGGTTGTCTCAAGGGTTCGTTGGTTTTTTTTTCACTTTCTTTTGTTTTTGGTTGCCCCATTAAATGATCAAACCTTTTGTTTTGGATAGGACTTCCACCTCTTTCGAAGCATTGAAGCACTTCTATGCTGCATGGCATATTGGGTTTTACCGGCCTCTTCAAACCAGGGTATTAAATTCACCCGACTAGTGTGAACGTCTTATAACCCCCTCAATTAATTCATTATCTGATTTTCCTCTCTTTCTTACCCTTCCTAGCCTTTTACTCTTTTGTTATGGGATAAACAAACTTCTTGGTATTGGTCGTGTCGCGTTGTTTACCCTCCAGCAAGTCGGTGCTCATTGGTTTGTCAAGTGTGTGTTTGTTTGTTATGTTCATGTAATTTTTTCTCTTTTTTTTGAGTTTTGGGTGAAACCGCGGAACATCCAAACTCCGCGAAGTTCGCCACTTGATTGAAAATATATATGCTCTTCCTTAAAAAAGAAACATAATCAAAAAAATGTTCAGTATATGTTTAAAAACACTGTTTAAAATCAAAAGCATATTTGATAATACTTTTAAATTTCAGTGTGAATTTCACTCTAGCAACATTTAAGTACATACAAGAATGGCATATAATTGTTATTTTATGTGTTTCATCACAATTAAGAATGTACGTAACCATCAAAAGTAAGAAAAAAATATCAAACAAACATCAAATGTGATATTTTTAGAAACACTCTTTTTTTTCTTTGTGTTTGTTTTTAAACACATCTGTTTATTCATCTCCCAAAGATATTATTTTGAAAAAAATACTATTTTTAAACTTTTTTTTTCCGGAACATGCACTTGATGGATTTGTTTGGATGAGAGGAAGTAGAGATGAAATGAAAAGTCAAGAATCTGACATAATCAGTCAAACTTATCCAAACCTAAAAAAAATCATATTACCGTCCAAAAATCCAGACTTCCGGTAGGAAATTTGAATTTTCCGAACTTTCAGCTGGAATTCTGGGTTTTTGGCAGAAATCCGGATTTCTTTCGGGAAATTCCATACTTTTTAGGATAATTTTCAGATTTCTGTTGCAAATGTGTGTTAGCTCAGTGTTAGAGCATTTCAAGCTCTTGCGTGAGGTCCCAAGTTCGAACCTCGTTATCTCAAAAAAAATTATTTTTGTACCAATAATCTACAAAAATATACCGCATCAAAACACTACATATTAAATGAGTTTTTAAGCTCAACTTCTCAGTTATTTCAGCTCATCCAGATTGTCCTAATGCATGCCATATATACATGTGAATCTAACAAAGAGAGTTAATGATTTATACACAACACTAATTTAAATCTCGATGGGTTGGCTTAGTGGATGAGACTCAAAATTTAAGGGTTTGCTCCTTTAGAGAATCTCCAAGATATGGAGCAAAAATTTTGTGTCCTTGGACCAATTTTGATTCTGGAGCAAAAGTTGCTCTTGTACTTTGTTGCTTGAGCTCCAACACTGAGGAGTGAAACTGCTACTTTTTAGCAGATTATGATAGATATTAGTTTTTCATCTTTTTTTACCGTTTGATTAGTGAAAGAAACGTTGGAATTTTTACAGTATGAGACTAGATTTTTTAATAAATTCGTCAGAAGTATTTGAAATTTTGGAAGGAATCAATATTGGAAAAGTCTAGGTGAACAAATAAGAGAAATGCTAGGGAACCAAGCAATATCTACCACATTTCTTCTAGAAAAATACAATCATGCCAAATGAATATTCATGTTGCTAATTTTACATTTGGGTGGGAGATGAGTGAGATGTATTGGTTGTTTTCTAAGCATTTCTCAACAAATGATCTTACAAAATTTGAACATAAAATGACGTTGATGGAAACATGTCATAAATAAAATCTCATTATGAAGATTATGAAGGAAGAATAAATCATGGTGATTTTGGGACATCTACTGATGTGGCAGATGCCACGTCACTTTTTGTTCAAATTTCTGTTTACTTCTTTGTCCCTCTAGCATCCCTCATCAATATTTGAATAAAAGTGAGTTTTTTTTTTTTAATTTACTCCTATGAACAGTAAGTCTCAAATTCGGTCCTCAAATTGCTTCAGTTGATGCTCCATCTGTCGGAGCTCTATTTTTATTGATTTGAGACCAGATTTAGTCTCAAACAGGCTTTCCTCCCTTCGTTGAAGATGCTTTTAAATTTCAAAGGGTCCGTTTGGGAATGCTTATGCTGCCAGCACAACTGCTTTCAACAATAGAAACGGTTGTACTGTGTTTGGTAAAAATAAAATTTCTGTTTTTTCGGACAGTTTCTATTGTCCCACAACAGTTTTCAGAAAGCAAGGGGGGAGATGCTTCTCCAGAAAGTCCTTTCGATTAATTTATCTACAACTGATTTAAACCTTGTAATTTTTAAAAATACCAATAATTATCTTTATGAAAAATGACATGTGTCATATATTTTTGTCATTTTACCCTCTCACAGTAAATTCACAATTAATTGTACCAAACACAAAATCACTATATTAATATTTCACCGCAGCTTTACGTAATATTTACCAAATAACATTTTATCAAAAATTCACAGCTATTTTCACAGAACGACTTTCTAGCATCTCCACAGCATTCTCAAACTAGCCCAAGTCTTGGGGCTATTGAAGATGACACTAAATCAACTGCCAAAATAGAGGAAAGTGTTATGCGGCAACCTTTTATTATTTATTTACTTTTTCCACATTCAATGTGATGTTACCGGTAAGATGTAGAAAAAGCTCAAAATAATAATTATAAAAAATTAATTTGGGCTAAAATTCACTTACACCTCCTCAGTTTTGGTCGATCTTCACTTCCATCCCTCTTAGTTTGAAAAACATCACTTACACCCCTTATGAATACCAAGTATGTTGTCACTTGCACCCTCTCTATGCATTCACTATGCTAGTTCTTATGTTAACTTCTCAAAATCAGTTGTTCGTGCAAAATTACATTTTGCAGTGGTTGCAATCCAGCCCATTGTATATTCTTAACACATGCAAAATATTTGTATTCTATCACATATTTCATATGCATTTCTGAATATGACGCATCTATTACAAGCAAAAAAAAAATATGATTAACTATTCTAAAAAAAATTAAGATTAACTCGAGATATATTTTACAAAATTAAGGGTGAAATTGACCTTTATAGCATTTGTAAGGGTAAATTTTATCACAAAAAAACTGAATTTGGAAATTTACGCTACAAACTAAAATACACGTAGGGGTGTAAGTGACAACAATGGTTGGTGGTCATAAGGGGTGTAAGTGAAATTTTCCAAACTAGAAGGGGTGTTAGTGAAGATCAATCAAAACTAAAAGAGGTGTTAGTGAAAATTACCCATTATTTTGACACATACTTCCTCCCTAGAATGTCCGTAATTATTTTAACAATTATTTTAACTTTTTAATTCGTAATTATGTCACTTTTACTTGGTCATTTAGGTAGAAAAACGATATAGTTTTTTTTGAATTTTTTTCACAGTGTCGTAAAGTAAAATTTACTCTAAACAAGACCATGTAAAATTATCAAATTCGTTATTCTTGTATCATTCTAATAATCAAATATGTTGTTTGTATATCCTACAGAAACACGGGTAGTACAAGACAAAATATAAGAATGTTCAAATAAATTGTGAATTATAGTAGTCCTAATTTTGCCAGTGATAGAATAAGACAATATTATCTCTTCGCTTAAACCCATAATTGTTGGGATCGTACAATAAAGTTTTACATTGTTGATAGCGCACATAAATAAGAACTTAGCTGAAGCCGAGTGTTGGCATGGGTCTAAATGCGAGTAGGAGTGACCAACAAATTAGACAATAAATGGAGTATATGTATTTGTGCTGATGCTTTATATAATCTCCTAGATTATTTTTCACACTTTTTACATGTTAAGATGGTTTTATGACAAGTAACCTAATCGTTTGACATATGATGTTGATGGATAAGTGCGACACAGTTATTTATTTATTTATTTTTTTGAGGGAAAACACAGTTATTCAAATACTGTTATGTGAAAGAAAAAAGAAAAAAATTAAAGGATAAGGGTAGGAAGAAAAGGAACAGGGAGTATTATCATGTGATGGAGATTGCATCGATTGGATTTTCTAGCTAAAGTCTCAATCCATTTGTCTACCACAACTTTAAGGGAAATCGTGGAGGACAACTGAACTCTAGTTTCAAGATTCATGTGCAGGAATTTTTTCCTTCAATCTATTTCACAATTTATAAATTCTTTTCTTTTTTCACAATATTTGATATGGTGGCTCTTTTAAAAAAATACGGGCAAAAATATAACTATGGGAGTATTCGCAAGAGTGGACATCCTCATATTTTTAGTTGTGCAATTGTTGCATATATGCATGTGCCCCTCATTTTGGTCCAGTAGTTACAATTTTGGTTTATGAGTTCGAATCTTGCTAGTGCCACTTCTTTTGGGCCAAAATGTGCCACTGCCATCTATTTAATATATACTTGTGCCACTTTGGCCCAGCAGTTAAAGTATTTACCTGAGTTCGAAACTTGGCGGCGCCACTTCTTTTTTGGACATAAAAATTGCCATCTTCTAATATACACAGTTACTCTTATAGTTTTTCATAAATACACAATAAAATCATGGTATGTATTACACCATTATAATTTTTATTCATTAAAAATATATACCCTCTCCTCAACCCCCCCCCCCCCCTCCTCTTCACCAAAATCATGGCTCTGTCACTGGGTATTCGGCAAGAACGATGGAACAAAACTAAGAACGGTACAATATATAACGTGGTTTACAAACGAATTCGCAACGAACCCGCTAGCTATCTCCACGGCCAAAAATTCAATGCCACCCAAATAAACACCCACGCACACACACCACTAAAGCTCTCAAAGCACTACATGTCTATGTGTGTGTGTGTGTTTTGAGAATCAAAACCACTAGCCTTTATATAGGCATAAGTACAGCCAACTTGCCTCACATGAGCAATTGAGAAACATACCATGATCTCATACCCAAACCGCCTCAAGGAGATCACCTCCTTTGACTTTTCAATATTTAAGTCACAAATTCTAACAAATCTCCACCTTGACTTGAATTATGTCAGAAACCCAAAATCGGAACATGATGATTCTCTTCTCAAACCTGAAGCGGATGCGTCTCCCAGAACCAGAAACGAGCACGCCTCCACCAAACAGATGCTTCGCATTTGTATGCAAAACCCGAATATTCAAATTGTTGCTGCAACTACCATGCTTTCCTACAACGAATGCGCCAGATGCGGATGCACTTCCGAAAAAAAAGGTGCTCCACCCAGAACCAGACTCGAATACATTCACTAAGAAACATGACCGAATGTATTCTCGATGCGCCCAATTGCGGCAGACAGATGCACCATGACATAATGCCTAGATATCGCTACCAGACCTGAAGCACTTAGCGATGAGTGCCTCAACAATTTTCATGCCTGATGCGCCCCGTATGCCTCAGATGCGCCAGATGCTCGCCACAAAACAGATCGCGCCTGATGCGAGCTAATTGCGTGTCATGGTACATGCTCCAAAACAAGTGCACGCCTGAAAAGACTCGTGCATAATGCGTGCCATGACCAAGATCAGATGCGTGTGTCAGAAATCTCATGCGCCAGATGCTCCATGGCGTTGCTCCAAACTCTAACAAATTCGTGCAACGCATGAGCCAGGACCATATTCGATTCACACGCCAGATGCTCCTTGCCAGGATCCAGATTGCGCCTGAACGTCAACCGCCAGAACGCCATATGCGCGTGAACCGGCAGATTCGCACTAGTACCGACTGCGTGCTGGATTTTCCAGATCCTTTGCACGCCAAATCGAGATGCGCGCCATATTGCTCCATGCCAGGAGCCTGGATAGCCCCTCCCTGGGGCTTCAGATGGTCGGTGTACCTGCTTCTCCTCACAAACAGATCGATCGTGATTGCCAAACCAGACATCGTTCTTAGCAGAATCTTGAAACCTTACTCCGGATAGCTTGCTCCATGTGAATCGCAAAACGCTAGCTTTAAGTTCTACCAAACGTGAAACCCTAGCTCTTGGCTCCACCTAGATCTTGGAACCTAGCTCTGATACCAGTTTGTTATAACATGAGGGTATTCAAGCAACAACGATGGAACAAAACCAAGAATGATACAATATTTAACGTGATTCACTAAATAATTCGCAACGAACCCGCTAGCTACCACCACGGCAAAACCAAATATTTTATTGAGAAGAGAACCCGATTACAATGCACGCCGTGGCCAAAACGGGCACGACGGCCACCCAAATAAACACCCACGCACACACACCACTAAAGCTCTCAAAGCACTACCCGTCTATGTGTGTGTGTGGTTTGAGTACCAAAATCATTAGCCTTTATATAGGCATAAGTACTGCCATCTTGCCTCACATGAGCAATAGAGAAACATACCTTCTTCTCATACCCAAACCGTCTCATGGAATCACCTCCTTTGACTTCTTTTTTTAAGGTCCTCCTTTGACTTTTCAATATTCAAGTGACAAATTCTACCAATAACAATATCTAATGTGCAAGTATAGTACGCGATGTATATCATACTTCCTCAGTCCCAATATTTTCTTGGTCCCATATTCCATATTTTGATGTCCCAACTTCTTTCTCTTTTTTGGTTCTAGCTCATAATATTGCGGTTTCTTTAATTTCCCTCAAACGTTAAAAGTTTTTTTTTAATTGTTTTGTTTTGTTTTTGAGATTCAAAACTATTAAAGCAACAACTACACATGTCTATCAGCTAAAAACCACGCGTGGTCTGTTGTCTGCCATTTGTAGTCTCCATTAATTCCAACTCCCCGATGAGTGAGGAGGTGGGCTGGCTTATTGTCTTCCCGAGGGATCCATTTCCGACGAATTCTCTGGAAGCTCTTCGATTTCTCTCTAAGTCTTCCGACGATTTCATCCACAATAGATCTATCTTCTCCTTGCGAGAGGTGGTTGTTAGCTACTTAGTTGATCAAAACTTCTGCATCGCCTTCAACTTCGATCTCTTTGATGTTGAGCTCAATCGCTAGATCTATACCCTTTTCTAGAGCTAGAGCTTGTGCTTCTTTAGCTCTGTTGCCCCATCAGAGGTTTGAAGCTATAGACGCCTTTGTCTCACCATGATGATCCCAAATTATAGCACCGACGTCGACCTTCCTTCGGATATAAGACCAAGCACCATCGAATTGTAGCTTCGAAATGGGTTCCTGATTTGGGTCCTGAGGCTGTCCGACTGCGCTTCTCTTTGGGCTGAGTGAGTCTCCTCATCATCTTCTTGGGTTATTTGAGTATCCAGGTTACTCTCAGTTTTGATGACCAGTTGCATGACTGTGCTAGAATGGCCATTAAAGATTGTGTTGTTGCGATTGTTCCAAAGGACCCATAAACCCACACAAAACAACCTCTTTTCTTCTTGATCGAGCCTTTCAAATATACTAAAAACAAATCATTCCCATAATTTATCTTTGCAATGGATCAAATAGTCCCATTTGAAAGATCTTGTCCCGAAACGGCTGGACTGATTTACAATCAAGGAGCACATGCTTTGTGCTCTCTGATTTTTGACAGAAAGGGCACTGTGTGTCAAGATGTATGCCTCTGGAGATCAATTTCTATTTTTATGGTACGATATCTCTGTAAACACGCCAAGCGAAGAAAATTATCTTCCTGGGAATTTTCAGCTTCCATAGATCTTGAATTCTTTTGAGGGCTGTTGTTGAATTTCCTGAGTCAATTCTTCTCATACTATCTTTGATTATCATCTTGTAACCTGATTTAACGGAATAGCATCCGTTATCTTCAAAATTCCAAACCCACATATCCGGTTCTAGGACTGAGGGGATGGGGATTCTCAACACTTCCTCTACATCAACTGGTATGAGAGCTTGGCGAAGTTTATTTTCATCCCACTCTCTCCCTCAAAAGTTAAAAGTTCCATCATCAAACAGTTACGAATTCGATTTTTTCAAGTAAATAATTAAAAAAATAATAGTGAGAGTTTAATGATTACACGTCTTTTCTTTTGGGAATTTAGTCGCCAATTTGGGGGCTCCAAGATTCGACGAGATGATAAATTTTTGGGTCCTTGTCAAAGAAGCACCGGCGCCTGCATCAAACGCATGTCAACGACGTCGACGAGATTTGGGTTCATCTCCCATAAGCACGGATACGGTGGCACGACATGAAGAAAGAAGGGGAAGAAGAAGAAGATTGAGGTTGGAAGAAGGAGGCGGCTGGCGGGTGAGTGGAGTTTCTTTTTTTGCTTCCGTGTTCACAACAAGAGGGAAAGAGAGAAAGAGGGGAACAAAAAGAGGCATTAGAGATTTGGGGTAGAGATATTGAGTGATATTTAGTTCAGTTACAAAGGATATAATGGTCTTTTGGGAGACCTGTTAGCCTAGTTAACGGATGTTAGTTATCAATGGTGCAAAGTGTAATTGTTCAAACATCAGGGTAGCATAGTATATTTCAACCTAAGTACCGGGGTAGAAAGTCTTATTATACCCCAAATGTAACTATGGCTTGTTGACTGGGACGATGACAAAGTCTTTTTGCGGCAAAGCTAATACAATATTAGTGATTAAAATGTAGGAACACATAGAGATAAGTGATGGCGGGGAATGGAAATAAGCAATCTACGCCATCTGAGGGTCACGGCGTTAATCATTCCCCCATTAAGTGGTCAAAGCGGAGATCTCGGAAGATCGTTACCATTAATATCGGAACTGCATATACAGGGTTTGAACAAGTCTTCTCTATGACATACATGAGCCGCAGATGGGACAGAAACCACCTGCGACGACACTTATTCCAACCTCTAAACCACTTGATCCCATGGTTCGTTTATGTGCAAGTTGCAATCTGCGAAGGGATCTTGTCTCGTGGTCCCATATGCTGACATGGCATGATCTTGTGCGCATGGAGCACAATAAGGTGGCCAATTGTGTGCTGTTAATAGATTTATGTGCCTGCAGACTAGGACTGCGTTGGACTATCTACATCGGTCTTCTTTGAGTTTTGAACAAGAAATCCAATGTCCCCCTTTGTCCTTCGAACTTTCCCCAAAAAATGTTGCAAAGTGATTCCAACTTATTGAACATAGTACTTGGAAGTTTAAAATAGCTCACTGTGTAAATCGGGACTGACTGAATAATTACTTTAGTAAGAACCTCTCTTCCTGACAGTGAAAGTGATTGTTGTTTCCAGCTTCTTAATTTATTCGCTACTTTTTCGGTTATGTTTGCAAAGCTAATCATCCTTACTTTTTCGGTTATGTTCGTTACTTTAAAGTATATTCACTTACAAAGTTTGAATTATCGCTTTGTACTTATAAAATTACACATGAAATATGTAAATCACAGTTGTTCACGAACAAAACGAACAGTCGAGCCAAGCTTGTGTTTGTTTGTTTATTAATCGAAAAAATTCTTGTGTTTGAGTTTGGTTGTTTATTTTTTCGAACCGAATACGAACGAATTTTTGGCAAGCCGAACGTGAGTTGTTCGCGAACGGCTTCGTTCATTTACAGTTCTAAGCAGAAGACTTGGCATCTATCAGGGGTGATGTGGGGGCATAATATTCTACTATTGTCTTACGGGTACTCCAGAAATATTACAATCTACAATTATCTTATGAACTGGCGTACTGCATAAACATATGACTTAGCAATCTGCCATAGAGTAACAGGAACTCTATGCTTAACAGACACTTTTACCCCCTTAGGTTTGACACAAATACAATTTCACCCTATGTAGGTTTGTAAATGATAATTTCACCCCCTGAGGGTGCAGTGCATCAGGACACTTGTATCTCCTTTTTTTTTTTTTTTTTTGCCAATCAAAATTGTATTCAAAAACCAACTCAACCACATAACTTACAGCTATCCCTTCTAACAGCATCAAAAAACAAAATATCTAACTTAAACTGGTCTTTAGACTTTGCTAAGTTTACAATTTCATCAGCAGCCTCATTTCTTGACCTGGGAATCCACAATAGCTCTGCCTTCAAATCTTGCAAACCTCTTCTGATATCTTCAACTATAATGCTCAGATTCCACATTTCTTTTAGCCCCTTCACAGCATCTACAACTCCTTTGTTATCACTTTCAAAGCTAATCTTCTGATCTTTCCACTTTGAGCATTTCCAGATGGCTAATCTAACAGCTAGAGCTTCACTTAGGATCACAGAATCAGAGCTCACTCTGTCCCAGCCCCAATCAAGCACCTCTCCATTATGATTTCTTACAATCCAGCTTAGGTGAGCCACCTGATCTTCTTCATTCCAACCTGCATCCATATTACATTTTAGGGAATTCAAAGATGGAGCTTCCCAATTTTTGTTAGCATCCAGTACAGCTCTTCTCTTAGCTTTTGTCTTCACTTCTAGTTCTTTATCAGAAGAATTGACTTCAAATAATTCTGAGCAAAGTCTAATACATGTGACAGCAGTTCTCTCAGGATTTGGAAACTCTCCTTCATAGATTAATTTGCATCTCTCTTTCCAGATCACCCAGCAGCACATCACACATTTCCACATCCAGACCTGAGAAATTTCTTTAGCAGAGACTTTTTCAACCATTTCAATGAGCCACCTTTTAATACTACCTATTCCAGCACACATATCAGGGGTTAGCAAACCCATTGTGAACCATAATGGAATAGTCCAAGCACAATGAAATAAGCAATGCTCAACTGTTTCTTCTCCTTGTTCACAAATCCTGCACTGAGAGCTTCCACTGCATTTTCTTTTCCAGAGATTTCTTTGAGTTGCCAAGCCTTCATGACTGAGCTTCCACCAGAAATGAGACAATTTAGGAGGCAATTTTGGATTCCACACTTGCTTCCAGTATTCCTTAGAATAGTAGCAAGAAGAAGAAGCTTTAGAAACATTCTTTGACTGGTTCCCTATACTATCACCAGTAGCAGTTATAGTACCAGATCTAACTGTGAAATCACCAGTACTTTCTTTAGGCCAGACCACTCTATCCCTCTCATTAAACCAGGACAAAGGAGTATTCAAAATAGCATGAGCTTCCAGAGAACTAAAGAGATTTCTCACCAAAGACACTCTCCACCTTCTTGTGCTGGGATTGATTAAGTCTGCAACTTTCAACTCATCACTAACTCTGGTAGATGGGTTGATTAGATGTTGCTTTAAAGAAGGAACCCATCTATTGCCCAAAACTTTAATCCTCGTACCATTGCCTACCATCCACAGCACATGTTTATTAAGAAAATCTCTTCCCTCTAACATACTGCTCCACACCCAAGAGGGGTTGTGGCCCTTTTTTGCTTCCCACATCTCACCACTGGGGAAGTGCTTTGCCTTAAGCACTTTAGCAAGAAGAGAATCAGGGAATTTCTCTACTCTCCAACATTGTTTAGCTAATAGAGAAATGTTAAAGCTTTTTACCTCCCTAAAGCCAATACCTCCTTCTTCCTTTCTTCTTGAAACTGAGTCCCAATTCAACCAGTGAATTTTCTTTTCAGTAGGAGAACCTCCCCACCAAAATTTCCTAATAATTTGTGCAATTTTATTGCACACTTTCTTAGGAAAAGCTATGCAAGACATAGTATAGCTGGGTATGGCATAAGCAATAACTTTCAACACCACCTCTCTCCCAGCAGTTGACAACAGATTCTTCTTCCATCCCTGTAGAACTTCAAGAATTCTACCCACAATATAATCCAGAGCTTCACTTCTTGATTTCCCCCAAAAAGCAGGGATTCCCAGATATTTTATTTTTTTATCTAATGCAGGGATCTTACAGAGAGCTGATATCTCTTGCACCCTTTCTTCAGTTGTGTTTGGAGAGAAAAGAATTCCTGATTTGTTCAAATTCAGCTCCATCCCAGAGGCTTTGCTAAAATCATCCATTATACATATAAAAGTAGAAACTTCTTCTTTAGTAGCTTCCATGAACATTAGGGAATCATCAGCAAATAACAAATGATTTATCCACACCTTTTTCTTTGCAATAGCAATTCCTCTAAGTTGACCTTCTTCTTGAGCTTTCTTTAATTTCAGAGATAAAACTTCCATTACCAACACAAAGAGGTAGGGGGAGATTGGATCCCCTTGCCTTAGCCCTCTATGTGTTTTGAAATACTCACCTTCATTCCCATTAATCTTCACACAAGCAGACACAGTGTTAACACACTGTAAGATTAAATTCACCCAACTTGCACAAAATCCAAACTTCAAAAGAACTCCTTCCAAAAAATCCCACTCAACTCTATCATAAGCTTTGTTTAAATCCAACTTAAGTGCCAAAAGTCCTTTTTTACCCTTCTTCTTACTTGTAATATAGTGAAAATACTCTTGTGCAATGATGATATTATCCTGAATTAGCCTCCCTGGCACAAATGCGGATTGCTCTTGGGATATCAATCTTGGAAGTACTGTTTTGAGCCTATTAGCAATCAACTTTGCTATCACTTTATAGCAAAAAGTACATAGTGCAATAGGTCTGAATTGAGTTACCTGTTCAGGATGGGGTACTTTTGGGATCACTGAGATAACAGTCTTGTTCACACTTTCCTTTAGCTTCCCAGTTGTGAAAAAGTCCACTATAGCTTCCACTAGCTCCTTTCTGATGACTTCCCAATTATCTTGATAAAAGGCTCCTGTAAGACCATCAAAACCAGGTGCTTTCCCTGGATCAAAACTGAAAACAACCTGTTTAACTTCCTCTTCAGAAGGCATTCTCAAAAAAGTTTCATTCTCTTCTTCTGTAATGGATGGCTGAATAACCTCCAGACAAGACCCCCAATCTCTTTCTCCTTTTGAAGAAAAAAGGTTAATGTAATAATTCTGGAATAAAGTTTCTATCTCTTTCTGTCCCTCCACCCAGCCACTTTCTACTTTTAACTTATTAATCTTGTTCTTTTGCCTTCTGAGTAAAGTAGATAGATAGAAAAATTTGGTATTTCTATCCCCTGATTTTAAGTACACTACTCTTGATCTTTGTTTCCAATATAACTCCTCTTTTCCCCAAGTTTCTCTTAACTTGGCCAGAACTTCCTCTTGAGCTTTCCAATTTGTACTAGAGGCCTCCTGCATTTGAATATTAAGTAATCTGCCTTCCAAAATCTCTATTTGTTTTCTAAAGTTTACTCCATTTTCCTTCTTCCATTGTCTTAACTCACTTCTGCAATTGAACAGTTTCTTGATAAATTTTTGAAAACCATAACCTCTTACCTCTTTCTCCCAGCTATTCTTTATCAACTCAGTACATCCTTCTTGATCTTTCCAATTTGCATCATAGTAAAAAGCTGGCTTCTTTTTGGTGTAATTTGGCTCTGTATCAATCCACATGGGAGCATGATCTGAAGCCACTATTGCATCTCTCCTGACAGTTGCTCTTTGATTATACATTCCCCAACTTGGAGAATACAGTGCTCTATCTAGTAATTCCCTTACTTCCCCTCCTTCTCTTCTATTAGACCATGAATAACTCATTCCCTGAGATTCCAGATCCACCAGCCCACATTCAGACATAAATTGGCTAAATCTTCTCAACCTCCACCTTGAAGCTGGGCTACCTCCACTCTTCTCTTCCATATGTAGAAAATCATTACAATCTCCTACCACCACCCATGGGTCAGAGAAACCTTTGGCTAGAGCTTGCAACTCTTTCCAGAACTCACCTCTTTTTCTATAATTGGCAGGAGCATAAATGAACACCCACAGTTCCCACCTATCTTGCTTAACTTCAATTCTAGCAATTATCATATTAGAAGAATGCCAAACCACTTCCAGGTTTACCCCATTTAACCACCACAGCACCAGTCCTCCAGCAGTATTGTTTGGCTCAACTACAAAACTGTTAGGAATTCTCAATCTTCTTTGCATAGACACCACCTTTCTTTTTTTGTTTTTTGTTTCAGCAATAAACATAACACTAGGCAACTGGGTTGTAATCAACCCTTTTAATCTCTGGAATGTGAGGGTGTTACCCAAACCCTGCACATTCCAGCTTAACACTAACATTCCTCTTGTGGCTGTATTAGGCCAGCCACCACAGCCTTTTCTTGTAAGTTATTGCTTCCCTCTTTTGATAAAATTTGCAACCTTGGTTTTGGCATTAAGAAACCCACATTACCAGCTACTAGTAACTTCTCTCTTCTGTCTCTTCTTTTTTGTTTATCAGCTTCCACCTTCCTCATTTCAGCTTCTGCTAATTCTTCAACATCTTTAAACCAACCTTTTCTGGATACTGGTACTTCACTTAAAATCTCATCCTTGTAGCTCTTATCCCCTTTTTGCTCAATCAAACCCACCTCAGATACTCCTTCATTACATCCCTTGAAGAATCTGAAACTGTACGCTTCTGAGGACAATCCAGCTTCCTTTCTAATCTTGTTGACTTCTTGTGCATACACAATGTCCTTAACCATACGAGGTTTAGCTCTGTAAGCTTGTGTTTCCAGCTTTTTCTCATAATCTTTAATAACTTTTCTCTTCTTGACTTCTTCATCTACACGATACATCCTTGCTCTACGCTTTAAATGCACAAATCTATTGAAAACATCCGCCATTGAAATATCAAAGAAAGGATTACCAGGTAACGGCTCATCCTGTTCCTCGTTGCTTCTTAGTAGAGTATTTTGATTCCGTCGTCGGATCTTCACCCTTCGGGTCGGGTTCTTAACTTCTCTGATAGCCCACTTTTCTTTTTGGGCTTGTATATCAGCTTCAGTTTCCTCTTCAATATAATGTTTTGGGCTAATTGGTTCTTCTACAAAATATTCCACCTTTTGGGCTTCACTTTCTTCAGCCTGGCCCAGTCTTCTAAGGCCCAATTCACTGCTATAGCCTCCTTCCAGCTGTGCCGTATCTGTCTCACAAATCGTACGAATCATCGAGCACACCTTCTCGGTACTACCCTTGCCAGCTACGACCGTCCTTTGTCCTTCCCTATTACTCTTCACGCGCTCATCTTCTTCCTTTTGTAGCTGTTCTTCACGCTCCGGCGCTCCAGTCACCTTCTCCGGCGTTTCATTGCCCATCTCCGGGCACCTGTTCTTGAAATCCGAGAGCTCTTTATCACGTCTTTCTTTAATTGCTTTACCTACTCTTGCCCATACCGCTTCCCCTGCCTCCTTATTTATTCTCTGCTTTTCCTCTTTCACTGCTTTCTGTTTTTCCGTGATTACTCTAAAGTTTGATCTGAGCTCCGGCCCGAATTCCGGTGACATAGTCTCATCCCATGCTACAAATCGACACTGAACATCCCTGTGGCCTATTCTTCCACACCGATAGCAGAAATCACCAAGTTTTTCATACTTGAAAGTGATAACTGCTTCATCCCTCTGCCCCTTATTGATTATCAGCTCCTTCTTCAATGGATTTTCTATATTCACCATCACCCTCAGCCGGAAATATGGCCGGATACCCACTATTCCATTCTCAACCGCATCTGTCTCAAGCAGATCTCCAATCCAACCCCCAATTTTTTCTGCGTTGGATTTAGATCTCTTCTGTAATGGGAGTCCTCTCACTTGAACCCAGAAGGGGATCTTTGAAAAGTCCTTCTGATCTAGCCCTTCTCCGATCGTCCATTCTTGAAGATGGAGATTCATGTTACTAAGAACCCAGGGGGTTCTATTCTTGATTCTGTTGTAGTCCTCTTCTTCTTCAAACAAAAACAGAAATAGATTATTTCCCATTGATTCTATTTCCAGACCTCCCTTGATATCCCAGATCCCATTTGCTACACTCATCATCGTGTTTCTTCCCAAAACCTTCTTACTGAAAAGTTTCCCAATCAGAATCCTACTCGTGAGGGTTTGGGAGATCTCCTCATCATCTTCAAGGACCAGTTCATCATTTCTCGCCATTACACCTGATAGATCTACAGACCACTCGCTTAAGCCCAGATCTTATCGATATTCAGGAGAAGAAGCCGTCTGAATACTAAGTGACTGCAATCGTGGTGTCTTTCTGCTGTAAAAGCCCTCGATCCGAAGTTGCAAAATAACAAAGAAAAAGAAAAAACCCCCAAAATTGGAGTAAGACAAGGAATAAAGAAAATCCCCACGATTGGAGTAAGAACACTGGCAAACAGCGTCACCACACTTTTAGAGGACAAAAACCCCTTTGCAGAAAATTCCCATCTCTAAAACTCACCAGAGCAAAATTCTAGAGAGAGAAAAAATTAGATTGTCGAAAAAACCTGATTATTCCATATTCTATGTGCATGTTTGGCATCCCTGTTTTTAATCAACTTTGATTAAAAACAGGGTGTTTTTTTAAACACATTTGGCAGGTGACGGAGCCCCACCCAGATAATTGCGTCACACACACACACACACACACACACACACACACACACACACACATGATAAGCTTCCACCTTTCAGTTTGCGTGTGATGTATGAAAATTAAGAAACTCGTATCCCATTAGAATGGGACACAGAAGATGAGAAGAACATGATATCACTAAGATTCTGATATCATGTGTAATTGCCTCAAGGATTGAGATATTAGTTCTCCAAGCTTCTCATGAATTATAGTGAATCGTGAAGAGAAAGATCAAATATCCATCACCATATTGCATATATTAGAGAATCATTATGCTCTCCCAGAACCCTCCTAATTCACCAGTACAATCAGTAAGTTAACCCATTGCCACCCAAACAAGTACATGAAGACACTGTCCACAAAGCAGAGCTGTCGCGTTAGTACTTTCTGTATGAAGACCTAAATGTCAACCACAAATCCATGAACTGGCCCATTCTTCTTCTTTGATCCTAACTTCTCAGTTGGAGGCACTACATCGCCAATAGCATTAGCAGGGATTGGCCTCTCCTCAGAGTGCCCGGAAATGCAAAGTTTTCCTTCCGAGTCCTGACCCCATTCTACCTCTACCATCAGACCTCTGGGATTATCTGTTGAGGATGTTCTTGGAATTCCTACGTATTTGGCTCCTACTGGTATCTGCATAATCATAATCCCAAAGTAAGAAAAAAAACATCAATCTGTAGTGATTATATGTTACAAAATCTGTTAATTCCCTAGTACAGCTACACATTTTCGTGCAAGGTTGTTCCCCACTCCAACTCTAACAGACAGTGAAAAAATTGCTTTATTTCACCATCATGAGTTCATGACCCAGGCTTTGTAATTAAGTCCTTACACCCATGTTTAATGAAAAAGGATTAATACTCCTAGCATCCCATTTTAATGGTTGTCCTTTCTTTTTGTTGATGCCAAAATTAAGCTCCCTATATAAGATAGCAGCCTATTTTTCCCTTGGTTGGTTGGGGGCTGTGCCATTTTGAACTTATTCATACTCCAATATAAAATGTTAAAACAGATGACGGAGGACAATTTTGTAAATCGAAGTCAAAAATATCTCTTAAAACTTTGTGAAAAGACACATGACACTTGAAATGAGACAGGGAGTGAGTGTTACCAGTATAGAAGTCCCTGAGGCCAAAGTTAGAGTTTCCGTATTGCCTTCTTCTGCGGCACTTTCTAGTGCTGCTTTCCTTGCAACATTTAAGAATACTTCTTCAAGTGTGGTAAGGCCGAGTTGCACGTCAGCTACGCCAAATTCACTTTCCCTTTCTTCAAGCTCGGTGAAGAAGTTCTGGTAAGAAGTGCAGGGAAGAGAATGGAAATGTAGTTAGCAATGGCTCACACTAGAACAATTATGAGTGAGTATACAAATCTGAAATCTGACATAAAGATTCACGAGCCCGTTGTCTTAAGTTCACAGGAGTACGTTAAAACAAAGAAATGTTCCAAACAAAGAGGTCTAGGTAGGGGCTAACTAATTACCTTCAACAAATTCTCCTTGTTTTGGGGAATAACATACTTGAGTAAGTACTTGGACTCCTCCTTCGGCGTCACATCCAGATACTGCAAAACGAGTCAGTAGTCAAGACCAAGCAAGTAATGTCAACTGATATCTGAAGCAGGCCTCGTCAGCCAACTTACACGAAGGAAGAAATCCTTCATAGCCTCACGGCGTGATGTAGCAATAGTATCCACTTCTGAGGCATTATCAGCAGCAATCTCGGAGAAGGTCACATTAATAACCAGGCCAGTACCGAATTTCGTCTTCAATCTTATAGAAGTCCCAATGCAACGAAGCCTACCCTTAGCCATAATCCCTATCCTATCACTTAAAATATCAGCTTCTTCCATTGAGTGAGTAGTTAGGATGATTGCCCGTCCTTCCTTTGCGTTCTCTATTATGTCCCAGACATGCCTACGACTTATTGGATCCATCCCAGTTGTCTGCATATAGAAATGGAACTCTTAATTGCTAGATTTTATACCTGAAATATAAAGGGGATAAATGTCTTTAAATATTATACCGGCTCATCCAAAATGACCAGCTTTGGGTCACCTAACAGGGCTATAGCAACACTAAGGCGGCGTTTCATTCCTCCACTGTAGCTACCAGATCTTCTTTTAGCGGCATCTTCAAGTCTGACTTCTGCTAGTGATTTTTTTACACCCTGCATTGCATGTTATAAGCATACGCCTTAGAAGAACATCTCACCATGGAAGCATCAATCCTTTCATAAAAAAAGCAATCCAATATATTAGTTTATCCAAGACTTACAGCCTTAATGGAAGCAGCAGGAAGGCCTTTGATGCTAGCGAAAAGGTAGAGGTGCTCCTCCCCAGACAGTGCTTCCCAGAGGACATCAAACTAGGGAAAAGCACAACAAATGAAGGCTTGTTGAAATGATCATGCACAAAGGAAGAGAGTGATCTATTCATTTGTGTAATGTGTGTATTTCTATGCTTTAAAGACGGAAGAAAGGGAGCAGTGTACCTGAGGGCAAACACCCATTATCTTTTGGATACTAGAGAGGCCAGAGGTACTTCTTATAGAATGTCCAAATACCAGTGCTGTTAAGATAACACTTTTGGTCAGTCATGTTCCTTCTCCTTGCGTCTCTAATTTCAGTTGATAAACTTAAGTACTTAATTTCTTGAGAGAAAAATCTATTACCATCTCCACTAGTGACTGGAGTAATGCCCGTCAAACAGCCAATTACTGTAGTTTTCCCAGCTCCATTTGGTCCCAGAAGACAGAACAACTGATTCTTTTGAATGTTAGCACAAAGCCCCTGGTTTGAAATTACGAGAACATAGTTACTATTTTGTTATCTTATGTTTTGCAATGGCCATATAAACCTAAAAAGAAAACAGGTTAGATAATTAGCGGGTTCCCTAGAAAGTAGGAACGATTAACTTTACAGTGTTTCTGCTTCACTTTCGGCCAAATACGACACTACTTGTACAACCACATCGTTCCACAGATTTTCTGCAGGGAATTTTACCTTGACAGCATGGTAGTCTGGCTTCTTATTTGGCTTAGGGCAACAGCAGATGCAGCAGCAGCAACAATAATGGAACCATCTCCTACCTGATTTCCCAGGATATTTCTTTACTAGTCTACGTATTTGGACTGCAACGTTAGGATCATTGGAACCTTCCATCATTTGATGTTTGACTGTATTTTCCTCTTCCAAGACATCCTCATCATCTGGAGTTTCGAATTCAACAATGGTGGCTGCACGTCTGAGACTAAAAATGCTCCCCTCTTGAGGAACAGAAGACAATCAATACCAACCAACTTACAAAGGAATTCGAAGAAGGAAAATTTCAATTGCTTAGTTACCTTTAACCTTGTTTTCGCCAGATCCTAACCAGTATCCTGGCTTCAAGAAGTAGAAAATAGACATTCTAACTCCAGATGGGTCGGGGATTATATTGTCCATGTAAATAGCTAAGATAAACCAAAAGAAGAACATGCCCAGGAACCATTGAAAAACTTCTTTCTGCCGAAAAAAGTTGGCAAGGGATCATTGGAAAATGAAACTGAGGCTGACTAGAAAGAATAAACAAAGATCAGAGATTCAAAACAAAGAACTTGTATATGGAGACACACTAGCACCCCCAGAGAAAGAGATTGAATATGTCATGGTTATCATCAAGTAAAATGCATATCAAACAAAATATTCTAGTACTCGAAATGCTGGTAATAGCAATAAACATACCATTCGCATCATACAAAAGTCTAAGGGACAGTCAGATAATTTACTCCAGGTAATTCCAGGACCAAATAGAGCTGACTCTATGAGAATGTCGCTACCATTTGAGAGAATATTGGGAGGGAAGAGTGCCCAAAAGAACCGGTTTTTGAAAGACTTCCAAGCCTTGCCAGTTTTTATCACTGGTCCAAATATCTGCAAAGACAAGATGAGATATCTGATGACCAACAACCGATAGCTTTGTTACCTCAGTGCTACAATTTCCATTGTGGAAAGGAAAAAAGAATGTGACTTACCTGAACCACAAAACTGACAAGAAATATGAAGAAACCCACAGTTGAGGCTGATGATGGTTTTCTGAGAACGGTTGATAGCATGAAAGCGAAAGCAATCTAGTTCAGCAGTGAAAGGAGTATCTATTAGTTTCTACCGTACTCCTAGCAGAAAAGAGAAAACAAGAAAAAAAGTGCTAACCATATTCATTTGGAAAAGAAAAAACAGAAGAAAAACTATTCCAAAGTTATTCTTCAAGAAAATAGGAATCTGAAAAGCCATTCCGCTGAGAATAATCAGAAGTGACGATGCAAGTCCTAAGATTGCCTCCCATGTAAGCCAAGACAACCAGTAAGACGCGTCATAAAGTCCCATCAACTTCATCGCCTGTCCAATAATGGAGATAATATTGAATGACAAACTCTTTATAGATAGACCGACCGACGATGGTTATTCAAATACTTGACAACACACCTGTCTGAGCTTGAGTTCTTTCTCGATGACCAAGGAATTGATTTGAAACACAAAACCGAAAAGAACAATTGCAAGGAAAAATACTGGTGCAAGCGTTGCCAAAGTATAGTATCTAACTTCTTCAACACCAACAGCATCTATCTCCTCAGCAGGATGCGCAAATTCCTTGAAGCCAACCACCCAAGTATAGTTCGAATCTGAGCATACACGAAACACATAGCATTTTCTTAATTCTCATATCTATCTGTATTCACAATATTATACTATAATTGAAAAACATTCTTAACGACTAATTGAGTGAACTTATAAGTAACACTAACCTCCAAGTAAAGACCTAGCTATTTCGCGTTCGGCAGCTACATGGAGCGGTATCTGGAACTTGAATGTAGGATCCTCCAGAAACCCTAAGTCAGGGTACTGAGTGGAGTTGGTCTGTACTCCATAGCTGATCACAGTCTCACTCGTTTCTTCAAAATGTAGAGCCCCAGGGGCACGCAACGGATTATCAAAAAGCCACTCATCCACTTCCTCCTTCGTCTTAAATGACTTAACCTGGTTACATCAGAAAAAGAAATCCCAAATTGTGTGCTTCAATTATCCCAAAATTGCCAGATCGACCTAATTTGAGGAAACCCTAGCACAGAGAACTAACCTTGTTCGGTGAAATGGAGCGACCAGGATTGTTTTTAATGATTCCGTTGACGATTGAGGTGATTTTAGCGCTGTGGTTGCCGCTCCAGACGAAGTCGAAGCAAGGGCGGCGAATGAGGAACTTGTGCTCGCAGGGAGGGATCGCAGGAGAGACGAGATCGTGTGGATCGCGGACCTCGCGGCCAGCGGAAGGCTTGGCGGAGCGGTAGAGGAGGAAGAGAAGGAAGAGGAAGAAGATAGGGGAGAGGAGCTGAGCGATCGTGGAGCGTCTGTTACGCCATGAGATGATCATGTTCTTCTTGATCAGTGCTCTGTATTGCTGCATCAGGAGTGGTAGTCCCTTCTGCAACTCCATTTTCTCTCTCTCTCTGTGAAACTCTCCGATGAGTTGCTTTCTTTCTCTGTCTAGAGAGATACGCGTAAACGACAGGTAGAGGAAAGAGGGTTCAGCAGATTTGGGGGTTTTTGCTGATAGAGAGTGTGGAGACGAAGGGGGATTTAATTTAATTTCTTTTTTTTAATTAGTAAGAAAAGGAAAAAAGGGCGCGGTTTGGGCGTTACGAAGTTTATAAAACTGCACCCCGGTGTGAGGAGAATTACGTAATTTGCCACCAGCTTTGACGGGCTGTTGATCGGATTTTGTTTTTGGCAAGATGTTCTGATCAGGACTGAATTAGGGATTTCAACTAAGTTTTAGATAATACTACTTCGTCCAAGCTTTTTCTTCCCATCCTGACTTTTTGACTCGTATCTGAGTCACTTTGACCGGGGGATTAGGATAGCAAAACGATGTGATTTTTTGATAATTTTTTCACCGTGTTATAGAGCTACCTTTACTCTACAATGCCATGAAAAAAGTATCAAAAAAATATACATCATTTTGCTATCCAAATCATCGGGTCAAAGTGACCCAATGAATAATGGTAAAAATTAAATTGGGAAGAAAGAGCTGTGACAGAGTGGTATGCTCCAAATAAATCACCAAATTTTTTGTTAATGTTCTTTCGTATGATTTGTTTTACATTATTATAACCTATAGTAGTTGTTGAGCTACAGCTACTAGAAAATAACCCGTCCCGTTTGGACTATTACCCCTTAATGTTTAATTCTATAGAAGTATGTTTTTCTAAAGAAAAAGTTAACCGCTCAAAAATGCTGAAATGCACAAGTATTGATGCAAATATGTGAATGCTTAGGCAAGAAGTTATAATTTTTCTAAATTTGTATACGGTTTGAAAATTAGAGTTCAAAATGGTGGAAATAGCATATTTTGGTTTTTGTAAAGGGTGGCCCACTTAAATGGAAAGGAATATTGATTGGTGTCTAGTGGGTGTCTAAATCTACACCCTCCAATTCAAACTAATCCAAGAGTGAAAAATAGGCAACATCACATTTTGTTAACAGTAAATATGAGTTCTATCTTAGTATATAGATTTTGACAGATTGTGCATATTATGGTGTTAAGCATCACAGTTTATATCGTGAGTTTATCAAATATATATCGCAGGCGAGGTGGTAGTTTCCTGAGGGTACGGGTCATTCACTAGTCTCAAATACATCTCAAGTTGACCACATCACTCAAATGGCCTCACTATTTATAAAGATTAAATCTTTTTTTTAGGACCATTTAGGTGATGTGGTCAACTCAAAATGTATTTGAGATGATTTATTTGGGAAATATAGCATAACTCAGATTGTTTAAATGTCTAACTCTCATTAATTATTTATCAAAATCTTAAATTGATCTTTCGTTTTATTTACCGTCATTTAAGTAAGTTTGGATAAGATATTGTTTAAATATTAAAAAATACTAAATGTGACTGATCACAAAAACACACATAATCAAAAATAGATAATGTAGTAGGTGATGTTAAGAAAGAAGTATGAACAAACATCTTTCGTGCAAGCAATAAATTTACATTGTGGACATTTATTAAGGTATTAGTGCATGTTGACAAATGCAAGTTATCTTGTGTATGTGGACATACCAAATACAATATGGTAATACATTTATATCAGTGTAATAAATTAACGCGGATTAATTACTATCATACTTTAGTAAGGTCATAGGATTTGTTGAACTTTTTTCTCTCAAGAACACAAAACTTTTCCTCTCGCTTGTGATATCCATACTTGCTCTTTTGTTTGCCATCAATCATAGGGGCTCGCCGCCGGCGAGGCCCCTGATCTTCTTCTTCTTGTTATCAAAATTTGTTATTTTATTTATGTATTTCAGTTTCTACCGTCTAAGAACGGTTTTCTTCCGCCAAACGGAGGCCAACTACCGCATTAAAGCGGCCAACTACCGCGTGGGAGCGGTTCTCTTCCGTCAAGGGGCGGCCAACTACCGCCTAGAAGCGGTTCTCTTCCGCCAAGGAGCGGCCAACTACCGCCTAGGAGCGGTTCTCTTCCGCCATAGGGCGGCCAACTACCGCCTAAGTGCGGGATTTATCTACAATAAGGTACTAATCTACCACATAAGTGTGGTGTCATGGGTCGCATGGTCTTGCAGTTACGCTATGAATTTCTTGTGGAGTCCGAATTCTGCTATCGTGATAGACGGATTATTTTCTTCACCCCTCACGTTTCTACGTATGATGAAGGAGAAAAAGCACTTGAGCCAATTGGTGGTGATGTTGGAACGTACAAAAATTGGAGAACCGTTTGAAGCGAGAGTTACAAATTTGTTCTTCTTAGAAATTGATAAATTGTGTAGGCAGGATTATGAAATGTGTAATATTAACTTGTATTTCATCGTTTCATCCATTGTAATTGTGATTGTTTATGATGAATGAAAATGTTGAATGCATTTCAAAAAAAAGGTCATAGGATTTGTTGGAAATCTTACTTTTAAACAGATAATTTGTTTTTAAAACAAATTTATAATGTTTTTTTTGTATGTGTGTTTCATTTCATAAAAAATAGTATTTTCTTTAGAAATAAAATCTTGCATCCGTTTCTTCTGCATAGTCTTTTTGACTTTTCAAACTCGTAACTGGGTTACTTTGACTCGATGATTTAGATAGCAAATCGATGTGATTTTTAGGCAATTTTTTCAAGGTATTGTGGAGTAAATTCCCCTCTATAAGACGATGTAAATATTATCAAATTTGTGTATCGTTTTGATAATCACATAATCGTGTCAAATTGACCCCGTAAATAGTGACAAAAAGTGAAGTACGCTCATATAGAAGAAACATAGGTTATAGTGCTTTTTCGTAACACTTATATACGTACTCCTATTTGTCTGATTTTAAACAAATATTGCATTGAACAAATTCTTAGCTCATAGATTATATTTGTTGTCATTTACATAGTTACTTACAATCTCTTATATTTTTAACGGAAACAAAATATTATCATTACATGAGTGTCACTTCGATCGACTAATTTATCTCGATATAAACATTTATTGATTTTCCATATTATGAGCAAATATTATAGAAAAACAACTTTTCATATATCATATGGTTTTGCTAAATTAGTTGGTCTCATCAGTGCACTAGAAAATATTATGGGTAAAAATTAACATATTTTCTTTAGAAAGAAAAATAACAAATATAGTTTGAAATGAGCTGACGTAGCGGGCATGTTCTCTTTGTATCAGTAGTACTAAAGTTTTCGTGTGCACACTTCCGTTTCATCTAAATGGCGGAGAGGGAAGAACAAGGCACCAAAAGCACCTCCTGATTCCTCGCTAACGTCAACACTAAACCCCTCCCTTGTCGTCATCTCTCTCTCTCTACCTTCCGTCTCAGAAAACCCTAACAATGGCGACGACGACGGCAACTCCGACTCCGGCGAGTTTCTTAACTCAAACCGACGCCCTGCTCCGAAAGAACTTAACTTTCCAGGTCCCTCCACCATTCATCTTTCCCCAAATTGGTCTAATTTTAAGTGATCGTTTCAGATTCTGTAACGAACGATTCGATTTTAATTTTTGCAGAAGAGGAACAAGAAGGCGAATTGCAGGCTGATTCTGTTCCCGATCCTGGTCTGTTTGGTCCCTTTCTTCATCAAATGGAAAATCTACGGTAAAATATCCCGTCCCCCGAAAACTGTGCACCCCAAGTTCTCCTGCTATTATGGTCAATTGCCATATGATGACGAATGTGTCGTCACTAGTCCACCGGAGAACCCTGTGTTCTTTCAAGTACCGGTTCCGGCTTATCGTGCTGTCAGGAGTCCGTCGTACGGCGATTTGCCCGACGAGTCGTGCCGGAGGACGGAGAATTGTCCAGCCACAATACTTGTTACTGCCAGTAACAAGTCTCTTGGTCTAGGTAATTTCTTTCTTCTGTTGACCAATCTAGGGTTTGAATTGATGATTAAAGTTTTAATGAGACATTGCACATATTTGTAGTCTATTATTCACCCTTGTTATAGTTTTATGAGATTGAATGAAAGATGCATTGCATGGTAGGTTATAGTTTTGGGGAGTCTCCACTGGGGTCTAAATAGTTTAGTCTGAGTGCAACAAAGCCATAAGTTGTTGGAGATGCCTTGCAAGATAGGGCCATGTAAAAAAAGTTTAGCCCATGAACCTCGATCACACTTTAAAATGTGATTCACTCTATATTTCACTAGTTAGGAAGTATAATTCTTTTGATCATGGTTATTCTAATTACACGGCTTGTGTGTGAGCTTCCTGTCTGTTATTTGGAGAGATATGCTCAGCTGCTATTTTAGCCAGCAAGACGACATAATTCTCCCTTGGAAAACGCACACCATCTATAGTGAAAATTTTGGAGTTGGCTACCATTGTGTAGTGTAACCAAGGTTCAACTTGACCCCCATCAATGTGTTGTCTCATCAAGCCTAAGGGCTGAGAATGAATTTAGTATCTCAATAAGAAAAAATGTCAAAGTTAGTCATTGTATTTTATTGAGATTTCGAATCTGCATTTTGACACGGTATTTTCAAGTACTTCTAGTGCTTGCTCAGCATAATTGTTTTGGTACCTTAAATATGTGACCCAATGTCCCCCTGTCACTTCTTTTTATCAGATCTAGCAACTGTAACATTACATAATTGTAATAATCCTTTTGATGTCTTCATAGGTTTGATTGACCTATTTGTCGGAAGGTATTCCATCTCGAATTCATCCGACATTCTAGATAGTTTTGCCGAAGGTGTTTTTGTAAGCTCCTTTCCTCTATTATGATATCCTTGATCGTCATTTCTTCCTTAAAATATAATATTCTCTCTTTCTGTCCTAGCAGTTCATATCCATTATTGTGTTGGTATTATTTAGGACATTATATGGTCGTCTTAATATATCTAGTAAAAGTATTTCAGGGGACTTCGTCAAATTTAGCCGAAAAGATGTTTGTTGAGCCAACTTTAATCCAGACGGCGGATTATATTTATAACCTTCAGCCACAGTGTAAGGACAGTCCTGCAGTTTCTGTTTCTATCCCAATAGGTTCCGAACTAGTAGACAAAGGTATTACTAATATAGTAATATTCTTTGTTATTTTCTGGCCCTCAATTTATTTTCACTTTTTATCGTATTCATTTTGTTTTTGTCTTCTCTAGAGATAAAATGTGTTGGGAGTCTGTCTTTGTGGCGCAACAGTTCTACAGAGATCAATGATGAGCTTTATAAGGGTTACTGGAATGGTAATGCACAAAGGAAGATCAATGAGATTGTAGCAGGTTTGTCTTTCCTAGTCTCACTTTAATATAATTATCCTTAATTGTTATTCAGCACCCTCATTCCGGTTAACACTTTTTCAGCCTACGATTTCCTGAACACAAACACCAACAACAACTTTAACGTTAGGGTGTGGTATAATTCGACCGCGAAGGAGAGAAGAAGCGATGTCCGTATCATGACCCGTGTTGCACGATCTATGAATATGGTAATAGTTCTGAACTTCATAAGATTTCTGTTCGCTGTGGTATTTCAAGTTACGCCCTCCTTGAAGTTATGACGTGATACATTTTCATCTTGACATCTGCACTATTCGTACTTGATGCGGTTGAATTAAAATTCTTCCAATTAAACAGGAAGCCTTGTAGGGTGACTTCGTAACCAAAATTGCAACCATTAAAATCTTGTGTAGAGATCAGTTTGCTTTCTCGTTTCTGGTTTATTTATTTGTAACGCAAAACACAAAACTTACATATACAAGCATAATACCGTGTTGGAATGACATGAGACATTGAGTGAGATTACGGCTTCTAGTCCCATATAATCAAGTTTTACATTTCCTGTCACATCTGGACTTATTTTTATTACAATAAGTTTTACGTCGATGGAGGAAAAGAGAAGGGAGGTTTGGGTTATGAATGGGAAAGATATATTGTGGGAATGAGAGTCACCTCTCATTATTTATGGTAAGGGAAAGCAATACAAAGAGGAATTGAGAAGTTTATTAAAAATGAAGACAAAAGCAGATGAACACTAAATACATTTCCCACTTTTTCCTGAAAGATTCATATGTTCTGTGTGTTAAGCACCCAGGGAGGTTTGTTGACAGGACCTTTTATTTTTTGATATTTGTATTAGGCTCTTAGTGCAGTACAATCAATGTCGATAAATTTTGGAACTGAACACTTACAGTTATATATAAATACTGAATCAATCCGGACATTAAAGAACTTTAAGAACACTTTAAGTCAGATTCTAGTGTAGGTTATGTTATCTGATTTGTTTCTGTAAACCCTTTGTGGTTTGGCTGTATCTGACACAGTTTAACACTCTGAACCAGTTAAGTTAAAGGGGATGGATTCTGTGGGTAATGCTGATAGCATTACCTTCAATTTCGAAGTATAGGCTTGCTAACCAAATCTGCGCTCCACAAGCGGTAGAAGTGATGTACTAACCTTATGTTGTTTGAAGTTCCTACATTCAGTTGTTAGACCAGTAATATGGCCAGTGCATGTCATAGATCTTACTGAACTACGATTGAGGAGTTGGAAAATTGTTTTTGTTTTCAGTTTTTATACACTAATCAGGGTTGTTCAACTTTAGAGCCAGTGTAAGTCCCTGTCAACGTGGAGAATGCACTATTCGACTTATTTTGAACTAGAATCCATGTTTGGTTTTATCATACTAGTACCTGGTAACTGAATATCAATATCTGGGAGTATGCAGGCTGCTAATGCTTATCTCAAGCTTGTCCGTGGGCCAAAGTTCAAGATTTTATTGAAGTTCATAAAAGAAATGCCAAAACATGCTTACGTTGAACCCGATCTTGATATTTTGCTTATGTTTGCTGCACTCCTGTGTACATGGGTTATCCTACAATTATACCCGGTAAGTATTTGACTTGTTGGGCCTATAACTTTGTTTAGCCTATGAAAATGTCAAAGAATCTAATAAACTAACTTAAACCACCTAATGGTTCCCTTTTTTAGGTCTTTCATTTATATATAATCTCTTGGTCCTTGCTTGCTTGATACAGGTTATGGTGACGTCTCTAGTTTATGAGAAGCAAGAGAATTTAAGGATCATGATGAAAATGCATGGGCTCAGCGACAGCGCCTATTGGATGATCTCTTACATTTATTTCCTTACCATATCTACAGCATACATGTTCTGTTTCGTAGTAGCCTGCGATTTGTTAGGTAAATCGAAAAGAAATCATCTGCTTTGTTTCACAATGTATAATATGCTTCAGTATTATCCTGTCTTCTGGCAGGTCCAGAAATATTCTCACCTCATGATAAAAGTCTCCAACTGGTGGTGTTGTTTGTGTATCTTAACGTGCAAATTGCATTTGCATTCCTATCTGCTGGGGTTTTCTCAAAGGTGAAGACTGCATCAGGTTTGTATTGAGCATAGCTATGTGTGCTGTTTGATGATCAAACCTGTTGTTTCATCTACTAAGAACTTTGACAACTGTTCATTATCCATCGACAGTTGTTTCATTCTTGATGGTCTTTGGGACTGGGCTCGTTGGGAAGTTCTTCTTTGAGAACAAAATCGCTGATGAAACATTCCCAAGTAAGGACTGAGAAATATTCAGGAATAATATATAACACAGAGTGCTTTTTCTTTTCATCCTTTTTTCAGCCTCTACTTATCACACCTTGTCTTCAAACTTCACCAGGAGGCTGGATCGCCTTCATGGAAATGTATCCTGGCTTTGCTTTGTATCGTCTTCTGTACGAGTTTGCGTCCTATACCAAACGGATAAACTATGCCCATACCAGTGGCATGAAATGGGAAGATCTGAGTGACAGCAGCAATGGAATAAAACAACTCCTGATACTCATGGTTGTGCAGTGGTTTGTTCTCCTTTGTTTGGCATTTTATGTAGATCAAGTTGTAGGGACAGGAAGCGGTGTTAGAAGAAGTCCTCTCTTCTTCTTGCCTAGGAAGCCAAGTTCAGCTAGTTTAAGAAAAGACCACTCTAGTGCTCTGGAACAGGCTGATAAGGAAGATGTCGCCCGCGAGGTAACTTTTTTTGTTGTTTTTACTTATCTGTGGAAAAACACAATATCAGTGAAATGTTTATTTTTTTTACCAGAAATTATATTACTGCATCTACATGTCAGGTTTCACCGTTGTGTGCTAGCTTCGTCTGTTGGCTTAAGTAAATTTTGATGTTGGATGAAGTTTCTTCAGACGTCTTTTTTTTTTTTTTTTCCTTTGATAGAGAGAGAAGGTTGAACAATTGTTATTGGAACCAAATGCAAATTACGCCATCGTTTGCGATAACCTGAAAAAATCGTATCCTGGAGAGGATGGAAACCCTGCAAAATGGGCCGTCAGAGGGCTGTCTCTGGCTCTACCTCGAGGAGAATGTTTCGGAGTGCTTGGGCCTAATGGTGCAGGGAAAACCTCTTTTCTTAAGATGGTCAGTCTAAAACTGCTCTTTTCTCATGTACCTTGTTCTGGGAAAGCTTATCTGTTAGTTGGTCAGTCTAAAAGTAAACTTTCTATTTTTATGGAGTTTGTTCCATGGGCATGTCAGTGTGACATATTCATGTTAACAGATGAACGGATTAACAGAGCCAAGCGCTGGCACTGCATATGTTGGAGGCTGGGATATAAGGACTGATATGAACAGAGTATACCCCAGCATGGGTGTATGTCCCCAACATGAGTAAGTAAACTCTCATCTCATCTTGTAATCCTGAGGTTTCTTCTTTGCTGGACCTCTCTGGTGGCGTAACCGTGGAACTAAAATTTTCTCATGCAGCTTGCTGTGGGGAACACTTACAGCGAGGGAGCACCTACTTTTCTATGGAAGACTTAAAAATCTTAGAGGCTCTTCCTTAAAACGGGTATGTTGATGCAGACTCCACTTGTGATTTTCTACCTAAGATCCACTTTGCTTTGAAGTACTGATCATGTTCATTGAAGTAATCATATACTTTAGCCCTGTTTGGGGACCCTAGATATCTCTGATTTTCAGAATATGATTTTTCCGACATATGGTTGAGATGAAAACAGAGATTCCTGTCTCTTCGTTTTAAGCCACAAGTTGAAAAATGTGATTCTAGAAAATGAAAGAGAACTAATACCCCTATTTTTAACAGAAAACTTTTGATAATGCCCTTGGTAAAACTAAGAAAATGTTCCACCTTTATTTGCAAGTTGCAACATATGACTGTGCCCCAGTACTTTGTAGTTCCTTCAAAATGTGCCCATCGAAATAATACTTGGCTTGCATTTCGCCTACAATCTGCCTGAAAACCCTAGTTTTGACCTCGGTCATGACACGCTTTCTCTTCTTCTGCTCTTTTATGTAGGCTGTGGATGAATCTCTCAAGAGTGTCAATTTGTTTAATGGAGGGGTTCCCGATAAGGCAGCTGGCACGTACAGTGGAGGCATGAAAAGAAGGCTCAGTGTCGCCATTTCATTGATTGGAAATCCAAAAGTATGTGTTTTCATTTTACATTATTTATTAGATGATGAACACTGCTGATTAGTAAGTTTTTCCCCCCTCTTCTGCTGGTAAGGTTGTCTACATGGACGAGCCAAGTACTGGGCTCGATCCTGCTTCAAGATTCGAACTTTGGGAAGTTGTGATGCGTGCAAAGAGGGACCGAGCAATTATTCTCACAAGTGATATCTCCCCTCTCTCTGTATCGTTTTTTTTTTTTTTTTTTTGTTTTTTTTGTTTTTTTTTTTTTTTCTTGCAATTTTTTTACTCTTATCAATTTGATTGATATATAGCTGTAACGAATGATTTCAGCGCATTCCATGGAAGAGGCGGAGCGTCTCTGTGACCGATTAGGAATATTTGTGGATGGTAGCTTACAGTGCATTGCAACTGCTCAACAGGTAACCATCTGCTGAAGGCCATACTTGTAGTTTTTCATAGACATTTGTAATATTTGTTTTGGTGGAAATGGCAGTTGAAGGCCAGATATGGAGGCTTCTATGTGTTGACTATAACAACACATCCTCAGCATGAGCAAGAAGTGGAGGCACTCGTTCATCGCCTCTCTCCAGGAGCCAAAAAGACTTATCACATTTCAGGAACCCAGAAGTTTGAGCTGCCTAAAAATGAGGTGAGAATTGCACGCGTCTACTCAGAGGTCGAGGAGGCGAAGAGTAAGTTCCCAATTCAGGCGTGGGGTCTCGTTGATACGACACTAGAAGATGTTTTCATCAAGGTCGCTCGTGGAGCCCAGGAATCCAATTCCATTTGAAGGAAGGATACAAACTGCTTTCCTGGATTTCAATGCAGGAAAATATAATGATGATGATGATGATGATAATGTTTTGCACATTTTTAGTCGAAGTTTTTGGGAATGATCAAAACTATGGCATCCCAACAATTTTATTTTCGTCAAAATCTTTGTGATCACTCACCATCGATTTTCTTTAGATGATTAGTACCATTTTCGTGGAAAATGTTTGTTCAAATACTGGGTGGTTCGAGCTTAAACCCGGCTATCTTCAAATCTGTCTTTGAAATGTGTAACTCACACAATCACACATTACTTTATACATTTAGACATTATACATTGGGTTACTAATTGTCGGAAACAATGGTCTTCGACAAACATTTTTATACCCAACTTTGAGCTCGGTTTTAACCCGGCTCACTTGAGAGTTAACAACACCAATTCATCCTCGTTTAGTGGGCAACTTGTTGAAAGGAAAAGAGAACCATATCTTGGTTGAGGGATGAAACTTGAGAGTTTATCTACTCTATGTTTGGACTAGAAGGGCACGCCCGGGCGAGAGGGAGGACCTAGATATGCTCCGAATCACCGGGTGTTGTAGACCAGTGCTAGTCTACAACACATAAGAACTTCTATCCTGAGAGATAATTCGTCACAAAAAAGTATCAAAGCACATACGGTAGAAGGCGAATACTGTCTTACGAAAATCGTCTTTGCATGGAGTTGTTCATCTTTTTGTCTGCTTTCAAAACGCATTTCGGCCGGTAAGTTCATTCCACTTATTATTTGTATTATTTTCATTTTTGTTTTCTTATTTCAAGAAAAAAACGAGTCACCTTATTTCAAATCTCCATCCACACCTGCGTTGTATATTAGTCGACCCATCGTCTAACATCTTACGTGTACTCCTACCCAGCCCAAGTTAGAGCTTTAGTAGGGAGCTACAGGGGATACTGAGGGCTAGTTTGGGAGCGTTGTGGCAATGCTAGAAGGTGCTGTGTGAAAAACAGTGTGGGAAAGCTACTGTGAATTCTAGATAACATGTTGTTTTGTAAATATTATGTAAAAACTGCTGTGAAATATTGATGCAGTAGTTTTATGTTTGATAAAATCAAATGTGAACTTGATGTGAGAGGATAAAATGACAAAAATATATGACATGTGTCATTTCCGTAAAGATAAGTATTGAAATAACAAAAAATTGTAAGGTTAAAGTTGGTTGTAGATAAATTAATCAAAATCACTTTATGGAAAAACATCTCCCTCTTTCTTCCTGAAAACTAATGTGGGGCAACAGAAACTGTTCAAAAAAAAAAAAGAAATTTTATTGTTACCAAACGCTCTAAAACTGCTTCTGCTGTTGAAAAGCAGCTGTGCTGGCAGCAGAAACATTCACAAACTCACCCTAAACCAGGTGCAAGGAGGTTGAGAGCCCATTTGGCAATGCTTTTTGCTTTTCAAAATGTTGCTTTTTCGAATCCAAAAGCAGGTCTTGGAAAGCAGCCCTCTCCTGCTTTTCAAAAGTTGTTGTGGGGAAGCAACTTCTTTTCAGAAAGCAGAAAAAATAAATTTACCAAACACATTAAAACTATTTTTAATTTTGTGAAGCAGCGTTCTAGAAAGCAGAAGTATTACCAAACGGACTCTTAACGTGTTAGGCAATATTTTTATATCTCAGCTTTTGAAAAGCAAGAGAGGGATAGCTTTCCAAATCTGCTACCTAATAAATTTATTAATAAAAGATTGTATCCATGTAATAGAAGTAGATTATTACTTTAATGGCATTATTTATTTATATTATGTCTGATGTTGTCGTTTCGACACTTACAGCAAATATAAATTAATGGTTGAAATAGTTACCCAACAAACAGAAAATTAGAAGTACTTGTTCACAACGCGTTATAAATAAAGTTTACCAAACACTACTTATGTAGGTTTTTCTCACAGCCCGTTCCCTACAAGCCCCCTGACACGTAATCAAGCTTCAACCAAAGTAGCATAAGTCGTCGTATCAACCCTATACATCAGCGGTACAAAATTGAGCTAGTTGGCCTTCTTCTTTCAGTAAACACAACAGAAAATGAACTACAATGTCTTCCTTCTCTTTCTGGATATCACCAATCTGTCCTTTGAAGTCACTCATTTTGTGTAATGAGTAATTGCTTCAAGGCAGTGCTATATCTTGAATACTAAACTATCCTCTTGTTGCCACCATCCCAATCTGCCCTATCTATTTTCACCGTCATTTTCATGTAGATGGAATAGCTGGAGAATATGTTGGTCTTAAATCGTATATTCATCCCTACCTTCCGTGTACTTTTTTCAACTATTTTGATCGCAAGTATTAATTTTTTTATGAAGCAATGTGCGATGTGAAAACTTCGTTAGGTTTGTAAGAAGAATGAGAAAAGGCAACATATTGAAAAATGAAGAAACCAGCAATTTAGGGTTTCACACGAAGAACACATAGAAGAACAAAGAAGAAGGAAGAAGATGAAATTCAGAGAAAGAGGGCAAAAAATTTTCAATTAGCTCAGAAAATACCACTAACGGTCATATATATATGGCCGTTAGTTTAACAGTAGCAGAGAGCCAATAGGAGAGTGCCACGAGGGCTTACATAACTCGGCTTAAGCAATAACCTAAAAACGACATCGTTCCAATTAAAGAGAAACCAAGGGCTAAGATTAAAACATCAGAAAGGTAATCGGACGGCTACTGAAGCTTCCTCAGTTCATGTCATCAATTTTGCACCTCTTTCAATTCAGTCCATCCTTCAAGAGAAACTGATCTTGATCTTCTTGATAGAATCTTCAATACGCCCCCTCAAGTTGGTGTAATGTGGACATTACACCCAACTCATACACTCTTGAAGCTACTAAATCTCTGATAAGGTGGGTATCCAAACCAATGTGCTTTGTTCTTTCATGATAGACAGAATTTTTAGCCAACTGAATAGCAGAAGCACTATCACTCAGCAAAACTGACTTGCTTATGAGGATAATATTCAGCTCTTGAAAGAGAGAAAGCAACCATGGTATCTCACATCCCAAATGTGCCAAACCTCTGTACTCAGCTTCTGCAGAACTTCTGGCAACTACATTCTGCTTCTTTGACTTCCAGGATTTAGAGAATCTCCACGAAAAATAAAATAACCAGAAGTTGATCTTCTTGAATCAATGCATCCTGCCCAGTCTGAGTCCGTGTATCCAGTAAGCTTAGTACATGAAGTTCTTAAGAAATGCAAACCTTGAGACACTGTACCCTTGAGATATCTCAGAACATGATGTGCAACTATCAAATGCAGCTTGGTAGGTTGAGACAAAAAATGGCTCAACTTGTAAACAGAAAAACATAGATCAGGTCTAGAATTGCACAAATAGAGCAGTTTTCCAACAAGCCTTCTATATCCAGCTGCTTTTGATTCTTCAAGAACATCACCTGAATGCATGCTTAACTTGCTAGAAGCTATCATGGGAGTGCTAGCAGCCTTACAATCCAGATATCCACATGTGGCAAGTATTTCAATAGCAAATTTTTGTTGAGCAAGGAAGATACCATGATCTGTTCTAGATATCTCAAAACCCAGAAAGAATGCCAAATCTCCCAAATCTTTCAGTTTAAAAAACTTTGCCAATTCACATTTAAACTGAACTAAATGTGTGAGACTAGTTCCTATGAGCAGAATGTCATCCACATAAACCAGCAGACATATCACAAAATCTTTTGCATTCTTTATAAAAAGTGTATAGTCTGATTTGCAATGTTGAAATCCCAGAGTCAATGAAGTTTCTGTAAATTTTATAAACCGCTGTCTTGAAGCCTGCTTTAAACCATATAAAGACTTATTTAACTTGCAAACCAGAGAATTATCTTTTGCAACTACTCCTTGTAAATCAAAATATCCTCCTGGTATCTTCATATACACCATTTCTTCAAGATCACCATGCAAAAAAGCATTGTTGATATCCAGTTGAAGTAATGGCCAATCATACACAGCAGCTAAACTCAACATAGTTCTGAAAGTAACTAATTTTGCCACAGGGGAGAAAGTTTCAAAATAGTCTATACCTTCAGTCTGGGTGTACCCCTTTGCCACGAGCCTTGCCTTGTATCTATCCACTGACCCATCTGAGTTGTATTTAATTCTAGTGTACCCACTTGCAACCAATAACCTTCTGTCCTGGGGGTAAAACCACTAAATTCCATGTTTGATTGCTCTCAAGAGCTTCTAATTCTGACTTCATTGCTGATATCCATTCTTCCTGTTGACTAGCTTGTTGATAAGATGTTGGTTCAATTTCACTAGTGAAATTAACCAAATCTAGGTGTGAAGTAGCTTTAGCCAAGAAAAGAGAAGCACCCTCATTGTAAGTAGTAACCAATGCAGCATGACTGTGATGAGTATTATTAGTAATATAATGCCAAATATCTTGGGGGATTCCTTACTCTTGTGGTAGTCCTTGGTGGAGGTTGTGGCTGAACATTATGAGACAAAACAGAAGAGGTAGGAACTTCAGGAGCAGGAGTATAAGTGTCATACACTATGGAGACCTCTTCTTGTACTGGCAAAGGAGTTACTACATGAAAATTCCCTTCAGTTTCAGCAATAGGAACATCCATCTTAAAAGAGAAGATGTGTTTATGAAAAACTACATTTCTGGAGATGAAGAAATGCTTATTCATCAAATCATACACCTTGTAGCCTTTAGTTCCAAAAACATATCCAAAAAATACACACTTGACTGCTCTAGCATCAAACTTTGACCTGCATTGCAGCAAAGTGTTGGCAAAACAAAGACAACCAAAAACTCTCAAAGAAGTGTGATCTGGCTGAGCATGATAAAGAATCTCAAATGGAGATCTTCTTTCAACTTGGGAGATGGTGTTCTATTAATTAAAAAAACAGCAGTCATAACAAATTCACCCCAGACCTGTATAGGCATGCCTGACTGAAACCTCAAAGCTCTAGCCACATTTAATAAATGCTGATGCTTTCTTTCTACAACTGAATTCTTTTCAGGGGTTTCCACACAACTATGTTCATGGATAACTCCTTGATCATGGAAAAATTTGAACAATTCCAACTCAGAAGCATTGTCACTTCTGAACCTCTTGATAGATAATTGAAACTGTGTCTTGATCATATTCCAGAAAGTAGGAATGATTGTGTCAACATTAGAATTCTAATGCATCAAATAAATCCATTTAGTTCTACTACAATCTTCAACCAAAGTCAAGAAATATCTTTCTCCTTGATGAGTGGGTTTCCTATATGGATCCCAATTGTCACAATGCACTAATTCAAATAGTTGTGTTGTCATGTTTCCTAGCTTTGGAAATGGTAATTTCTTTTGCTTAGCTAGTGGACATATGTCACAAATAAAATCAACTCCTGCTTTCAAGGTCTTATCCAAAGTGGAAAACATACTATGTAACTTTCCATGAGATAAATGGCCTAGCCTTTGATGCCAAATCTGAGGAGTAATACCTGATTTCTGCACATTCAATGAGACAACTTCATTTGTGGGCACATCATTCTGCAGAATATATAAACCACCTTGTCTTTTTCCTTCTCCCAAAATTGTGTCATGACTATCCTTCACCCAACAAGCATCATTAGTGCAGTTAAACACACAATCATAATGCTGAGTTTAGCCTTGAAACAGAAATTAGGTTGAATAGAAATGATGGCAAAAATAAAACTTGATACAAAGTCAAATGAGAGTTGATCTTGAAAGTACCAACATGTGTGACTTCTGCAGTCTTTCCATTTGGTAAATGCATAAGAGTGTCTAAGACTGAATGACTAGTTTCAAAAAACTTCAAACTCGAGAACATGTGGTCTGTTGCACCTGTATCCATTATCCAAGAACTTGAAGTAACACAATCAGATATAATTCCAGACTGAAATGTGCCAATGATCCCAGCCATAAAGGGATGATTATTGTGAGCTGAACCTCCAGAACTATAAGGTGACTGAAGTGGTGAATCCAAATATCCACCCTGACTTGATGCAGAAGATCCATGCTGAAATGGCTGAGTATGATGTAATTGTGTATTGAAGAGCTTTGAACCCAAAACATTAATTGAACTTGGGACATTGACTATTGACCCCTCAGCAGATCTAGTAACATTTTCTGCCACAACTTTGTTTGCTCTTGACTCCGTAAATTTAAACTTTGGAGGAAAACTATGTAATCTATAGCACTTAGCTTTAATGTGCCCTTCATGACCACAGTGATGACATATAAATTTTCCAGATCTATTTCCAATATTTTGAGAAGCTGATTGTGCATTATGTGGTTAGAAACCTCCAGCTCCAAAGTATGGGTTGTGAACTACATTAGCTGCAGAAATACTAGATTGAGGAGCATACATAGGGTTGTGTCCATACTGCACATACATGGCAAAATTTGGTGTGTGCAGGGAACCATTTGACTGCAATTCTATTTGCCTCTCTTGTTGCACAATTTTTGCAAAAACAAAATTCATTGGTGGTAGATGATCAGTTAGAAGAAGTTGATCTCTTACTGGCACAAACTGAGCATTTAATCCCATCAAAAACTGCATAATCCTTTCTTGCTCTTGAGAAGTCCTTATTTGAGATATAACATTGCATTGACATTGAGTCAAAAACTCCACAACCACAACTAGGACTTGGCTTATAGTTTGCCAATTCATCCCAAAGACTCTTAAGTTTAGTGTAATAAACTGTCACTGACATGGACTCCTGTCTCAAAGTAGAAATCATCTGAGTTAATTGAAAAATTCTTGGTAAGTTTCCTTGAGAAAAACGCTCAATCAAATCTAGCCATATCTCCCTTGCAGTAGAGCTACACACTACACTACTCACAATCTCCTTTGAAATAGAACTCAATAACCATGACATAACCATACTATCACACCTTCTCCACATAACATACATTTCATCAGTAGGAAGAGGTTCAGAAATCGTGCCATCAACAAATTCCAGCTTGTTCTTAGCTCGAAGAGCAACAATGATTGACTTATGCCATGTATAGAAATTACTACCATCTAGTTTCTCAGAAAATAAAATCACACCAGGACTATCAGAATTGTGCAGAAAAATGGAGAAGAAGCATCAATACCCTGCTGCGACGCACGAGAGCCCAAACCTTGAGTTCCAGAATTTGAATTCGACATTGAGTTACCTGAACAAAACCAAAAACAGAGAATAGAAGAAAAACATCCGCCAAACGATGCACAATCCACCAATCCACAACATTTCTTCTTCAACCAGGCTCTGATACCGTATTGAAAAATGAAGAAACCAGCAATTTAGGGTTTCACACGAGAACACACAGAAGAACAAAAGAAGAAGGAAGAAGATGAAATTCAGAGAAAGAGGGCAAAAGTTTTTCAATTAGCTCAGAAAATACAACTAACGGTCATATATATATGGCCGTTAGTTTAACAGTAGCAGAGAGCCAATAGGAGAGTGCCACGAAGGCTTACATAACTCGGCTTAAGCAATAACCTAAAAACGACATCGTTCCAATTAAAGAGAAACCAAGGGCTAAGATTAAAACATCAGAAAGGTAATCGGACGGCTACTGAAGCTTCCTCAGTTCATGTCATCAATTTTTCACCTCTTTCAATTCAGTCCATCCTTGAAGAGAAACTGATCTTGATCTTCTTTATGGAATCTTCAATACAACAAACAAAAGCCCATAGAGAAGAAACGCCGGATGCGGAGAAAATTGATAGCCTCGTGATGGTGCATGAGATGCCGGATGCGGTCAAGGGTCTGATGATCGTGGATAAGCTTGGCATTGGGATGTTTATCTAGCTTGTTGTCTGTTGTTTTCTTTGTTTTTACTTTGTTGTTTGAACTTTTATTTTCCGAAGTATCAAAAAAATAAAATAAAAAAGAAATGAAACCCTGGTCTCCTTCAAGAAGAAATGAAACCTTGGCTCTAGCTATTTTCACATTCATTTTTATTTCAATGATAAAACAAACGGAGTATTTTTTTTGAGAGATAAAATTCTAGGATAAAGAAGAAAAAATTAGGATCTATAAATACAACTCCAACTGAATCCAGTTGATCTCCAAATCTCTTTGTCCGAAGCCTTTATCTTCAAAGATCGTTGAGCGAGCCAGTGTACTGCATCGTTTGTTAGAAAATTATGAGCTGCGCCCATATTGGGTGCACATTTAATTAGACATACTCTTATGGGGTTAACTGCAATAAGGCACAAACCCAAAGGGGTTAGTAGCAAATGCACACACACTAGGGGGTTATGTTGCAAACTAGGTATAAGTCTGCCTATATAAAGAGTCAGTCTCCTACATATTTTATAGCATAAAATAACTGTGTATAGATCATGTGCTGATGAAAGACATTTCTAGGAACCATAGTCTCTCTCTCTCTAACTATCCTCCATTGGTGGAACGTGGTGTGAACAAGAGCTTTCTTCCTAGTGATCTGAGCCAGACAGTTGGAAGCAAGAAGGTAGTACATGAAAGCAAGCAAACAACGATCATCCGCTGCGCTAGGAGCTTAGGCGAAGAAACAATACATGAATCTTCCAATTTAACTCATGTTGTAGATCTATACGTGTTTAGATCATGCTTTTTCTTCATTGGTATCAGAGCCCTAGTCTTGTTTTTCTTACCTCGTAGTGTGTGCCCAAATTTGGAATGCTATAGAAAATTGAGTTTTTAAATTTTCATAATCAGTTGGCGAATCCTATATTGATGGATATATCTTTTCACGAGGATCCCAGAGATATAAAGATCATATTTTTGGGATAAACGTAGAAAAAGTTATCACCGTTTAAAGATTCAGATCTGTATTAATCTGGACTGTTTCAATCCAATTATTAAATCATTTTTTTCGAAGTTGTTAAAATTGGACTTTGATTACATAATCGGGATCAGGAAGAAAAGACGATTCCAATGGTATAAGAATCATCGGAAACAGAGCATGGGAAGGCGACACGTGGGTCTCACGCGCCCCTGACGCCGCTTCCACGCACGGCGACGCGCCAAATGCGGCGGTTCCTGCTGACGTGGCACACTGACGTGTTAGTGAAACGTCAGCAAGTGATGACGCGATGATGACGTGACAAGTTACGTGGCACATGATGTGGCATACTTACGTGGCATCTGACATCTGCATATGTGCTAATGTGGCATGCCACGTGGCAACGCTGACGTGGCAATGGCCGACGGACAGCGCGTGATGGAAGCGGACGTGCCCACGTGGCACCTGATGTGGCATGCTGACGTGGATTATCGTTGTTTGCTTCCTTTTACGTACCACCGTCTTGATCCAAACAGTCTGGCTCGAATCACTAGGACGAAAGCTTTTGTTCACACCATGTTACACGAATGCAGGCTAGTTAGAGAGATAGACTATGGTTCCTAGAACTATCTTTGATCAGCACATGATCTCTACACATTTATTTTATGCGTATAAAATATGTAGGAGGCTGCCTCTTTATATAGGCAGACTTATACCTTTGCAACGTAACCCCTAGGGTTTGTGCCTTTGCTACTAACCCCTTAGGGTTTGTGCCTTATTGTAGTTAACCCCATAAGGTTATGTCTATTTACATTTGCACCCCATACGGGCGCAACTCGTAATTTTCTAACATCTCCCACTCGCACAGTGGGGTTGCACATATATAGTTCATCTAGTCTCTCTCAATCTCCAACTATTATAATCTACCAAAGTGTTTTTGTGGCCGTGGCGTGTCACTGCTGAGAGTACCTCCGTTTATGGAGTTCCATATTCTAAACTCATACAAGACGAGCTAGCAACAGGCACACTCTACTTTTTAGAAACAAATGCAAGATATATTACTCCGTATCCCCCATATTCGCTCGAATTTTCATCTCGTGGATCACGAAAACCTGCCTTGTCCCGTAGGCCATGTTCTAGTGAGTCCACATCTCCTTTGTTATATTCATATCCTACATGTTGGAATAGATGCCCTAGAGGCAATCTTATTTAGTATGAACATTACTTTTGGTTAGAATATTCATTGTGTTATTTATGGAGATATTTAATATAATGAAGTCCTTAGATTGCAAATATGTTGTTTATCTTAAATATCTCTAGTCAATTATATTGATTAGTAGGACAATCAACTATAGACTAGTATGGGGTTGGATTGTTATGGAGATATCATGATACAATACATGGGTATGCATTAGGAGCAATGGCATACTGGATTGACCCATAACGAGAAGGCTACATACAAGTTATGTAAAGTCACAAGCGCTTCTCGTAGTGACAACGGTTTCGTCATCCTTAGATTTGAAGTCACTAGATCCTCTAGTTGTGGATTATTATATTTTGACATCGTCAAACGCTACACCATAACTGGGTAGTAATAAATAAAGAAGAAAGCTTAGAGATGATATTGGCGTAGATAGAATTTGTCCCTCTCACATAACGGGAGTAGATATCCACTACCACTTGAAGGATGGTGCTCATAGAATCACTGGCCAGACTCAAATAAATCAACATAGGATATTGATGTTATCTGCATGAATGAGACTATTCCCAGGATCGAGAAACTATGGATTGGATATACGAGTGTGACGTGTATGTCTCGTGTCCAAATCCAGATATAGAGACAAAGGGATGAGATAATACTTGCACAAGGTATGTCGAATGACTATTTCAATTAGTTGGGTAGCATGGATACTCCCCATGGATTAGACCGGACTAGGCAAGTAATTAATATGATTCATTAATAAGAAGGATCAATACGCAATAGCTTGCAAACTTAGTATGACTAACTTGCAAGATGGACTAATCCGTACATGAGTAGGATTAGGATAGGGGCTCTAATGCAGTCAATAAAGAGTTATTGGACTATATAAAGGAACTCCTAGCTTCCTTCCCACATAGCTTATGCTCATAACACATTGAGTAGGAGAGAGAAGCAAGGAGAGAGAGAATCCCAAAGAGGGTCGAACCCCTGGGACCGCCCCTACCCGTCGGCCACAAGAGGAAAGCCGCCCATTCCTTTGTCTCATTTTGCGTGATTTCTTCCTCTTACTCCTTCAATCCTAGCTAGAACAAAAGGTTTGAAGGATCCGATTCAAATCCTACTAGTGGACTAGCCATAGAGATGTGAACACAATTTCACTTGAGAAGTCATCAAGGAGATCCTAAAGGTATTTGATACTAATCCCTTACTATCGTTATGTAGTCTCTTCCTGTGATCCTTGGAGCGTCTTGATCGGATAATTTATTGTTTATTCCGCTGCGTATCCATGATCAAAATCCTAAAGTGGTATCAGAGCCACAGGTCGTAGAGCATAACGTAGTTTATGTGTTACGATTTATGTAGTTTTACACTTTAAATTGTTGTTTATCGTGTAAAACGGACAAATCAAGCATATTGATGCAACTTGTCAAGAATATAATCAAATAAGATCTAACATCTAATAAAATTTAGATGTTATGATAACATATTGGTCCAAAAAACAGAGATAAAATAATAGTACAGGTGAAATTTGAATATTATCATGTGTTTTGGATGAGTAAGCAAATAGGTAGGCCAATAGCAAACCTCAATTAGCATTGTCGAAGCGATCATACAAGTTCGAGTATCAAACAAGCTTGGTTCAAAAAAATATACAGTGGGGATTATTGGTGTTTGTGATTTGATTTAAGCAAGGGGGAGATATGTGTAAATTATATCGAAGTGGGGAATGGGACTGCAGTAAGAAGCAGCCTTCGCACAATCACTCACTTGGCGGTGAGATTTTCATGTACTGTTCATTGTGTTTGGACGTTTGAGGTGTCCGAAGACCACCCCCACCTGCGAAGCGCTCTCTCTCTCTCTCTCTGTCCTTCTTCTCTCTCTTTCTCCGCGTGGAATGTGAAGCAACAGCGAAGCTGTAAATGAGGAGAAGAGGCAGGGGCATTTCATTATACGTAAATTACAGAAATACCAAACCCACAAATCTGCAAATGAGAAGAAGAAGCAGGGGTAGATATGTGATTTTCAAAATCATAAATGAACAGTGAAAGGCAACCTCTGATTGGTCCAACACAGCCAAGAAATCTATGTGGTGCCGAATATGTGGAGCCGAAGTGCTATGTGGGCAGCAAAGCTCTTCTTTTATATTAGGTAGTTCGATTGAGCTTGAGAAACCACTGGATCATTTAGCTGGTTCAATATTTTTAAAGGTGGACAATTTCTTGATGGTTAGATGACTTAGATCTATGTGTGGCCTCATATAACATGCAAAATTAATCTTTTTTAGGTAAGAACTAATTTTGTTGTGATACTTGTACTAATGAAATCTCCCACGTGCAAAGCACGTGCTGCCTACAAGTAGAGCGAAAAGAACCAATTTGATGAGTAAAGTAAGAAGGAGACATGTAACATGCTTTGTTTCCTTGTTACGTGTCTTTCTTTCTAACAAAAACAATGTTGTTGTACGTAAAGGGTATGAAGCATTCCCATTTAAAGGTTCTTGTTTCCTTGGTTGAAAATATTCATAGAAGCTAGAGAGAAATTGCATATTTTTATTTCTTGAAGAAGGTTTAGTCAAACCCTTTACGCACAAGACTTTAACTTCTACTTAACAGAACCTAACGGTTATAATAGAAATTGTTACTAGCTTCCTAATAATAAAACTCACCCCACTACTTCCTTTTAACTACACAAGTATTTACTACATACAAACTAACCCTCTTCAACAAACATTGGCGTCTCTTTCATTTCCGTCATCGCATGAAGGGAAGGAAAAAGATGTGAAACTACTTTCTGTAGGGTTTTGATTCATGGATCGCGCAAACGGAAGCATAATCAAACAAACAACCATGCAAAACCCTCCAAGGATCACAAGTCTAGATGCATAACGATAGTGAAGGTAAGAAATCACAAACACACCTTTGGGTTCTCCTTGATGACTTCAAACACGAATAGTGTCACGTTCTCTATAGTTGATCCACGCCTAGAGTTGATCCTAGATCTCCAATCTCCTTGGTGCTAGCCCGGAATGAGAGGAGGGTGAAGGAATCACGCAAAACGAGGCAAAAAGAAGGGCTCGGCCTCCTTTTGGCGTCGGGGACGAGGGGGCGGCGGCAAGGGGGCGGCGTCCTCCTTGTTGCTTGCTCTCTCTCTCCTTTGTTCTCTCCCACTCTTGTTATGTTCTATTTAGAGCATAAGTTATGAGGAAGGAAGGAATGAAGGGTCCTTTATATAGTCCAACAACTCCTTGTTAACTACCTAAATGACTTATTCTAGTCCAACTAGAATTCAATTTAGTCCCTTCCTTGCAAATTAGTCCCTACTAAGTTTGCAAGGGTTTGCAAAGTGATCCTTCTAATTAATTAATCCAATTAATTAATTCCCAAATCTAGTACAACTCTATATAGCGTGTGACCCCATAGGTTCTATCTAGTTGGTAGCAACTATTTGCTAATATGGAGCGGTTTCTAGCAAAACATCCATTCTAGCCAACTAATAGAATAGTCATCTAGACAACCTTGTACAAGTAATTGTCTCATCCCTTTGCCTCCATATCCGGATTGGACACGAGACATACAAGTCACACTCGTATATCCAATCCCTAGTTTCTCGATCCATGGAATAGCCTTATACGTGCAAATAACATCAATATCCCATATATTGATTTATTTGAGTTTGGCCAGACATTCTATAAGCACTATCCTTCGAGTGGCCTTGGATATTTGCTCCCGTTATGTGGGAGGGGCAAATCCTCTCTACGTCCACTACGATCTCTAAGCTTGCTTCTCATTGTATCCAGTACACGCCTTTATAACTACCCAGTTACGGTGTAGCGTTTAACGCTACCAAGATCACAATGATCCACAACTAGAATATCTAGTGACTTCAAGTCTAAGGATGACAATACCATTGTACCCGAGAAGCACTTGTGACTCAACATAACGTGTATGTAGCCTTCTCGGTGATGGGTCAATCCAGTGCAACATTCCGTAATGCACACCTATGTGTTGGATCGTGATATCTCCATATCAATCCAACCCCATACTAGTCTATAGATGATTGTCCCATTTAATCATTATACTTGACTAGGGATATTTAAGATAAACAACACGATTGTAAATCTAAGGACTTCACTATATTAAATATCCAATAAATAATAAATGAATTTTCTAGCCATATACAAATTCATACTAAACTAGATTGCCTCTAGGGCATCTATTCCAACAGTCTCCCACTTGCACTAGAGCTAATCTGGCGCATCTCGTATGCCCATACTCCTAGTGTGCCCTTCATGCTTCCACTGCGTGAGAGGCTTCGTAAGCGGGTCTGACATATTATCATCTGTAGGAATCTTGCATATCCGAACGTCTCCTCTATCGATAATATCTCGAATCAGATGAAAGTTCCTGAGCACATGCTTGGACTTCTGGTGTGATCTGGGTTCCTTTGATTGCGCGATCGCCCCAGTGTTGTCACAGAACAACTCCACTGGATCCGCAATGCTAGGGACCACACCAAGTTCAGAAACAAACTTTCTGATCCAAACAGCCTCCTTTGCTGCGCCATTTGCAGCAATGTACTCAGCCTCTGTTGTAGAATCAGCTACCGTCTCTTGCTTGGAACTCTTCCAGCTCACCGCTGCTCCATTCAGGCAAAACACATATCCCGATTGTGATCGAAAGTCATCTCTATCGGTTTGGAAGCTTGCATCAGTGTAACCCCTTACACGCAACTCTTCCTCACCGCCAAACATCAAGAAGGCATCCTTAGTTCTTCTCAAGTACTTTAGGATGTTCTTGACAGCAGTCCAGTGACTCTCACCTGGATTGGATTGGTATCTGCTTGTCATACTCAAGGCATATGACACATCTGGTCTAGTACATAACATGGCGTACATGATAGATCCTATGGCCGAGGCATAGGGAATCCTACTCATGCGTTCCTTCTCAATCTCATTGGAAGGACAACCACTCTTCGAAAGAGTGACTCCATGTGACATGGGCAAGAATCCCTTCTTGGAATCTTGCATGTTGAACCGTTTCAACACCTTGTCAATATATGTACTTTGACTTAGGCCTAGCAACCTCTTGGATCTATCTCTATAGATCTTTATACCGAGTATATAGGCTGCTTCCCCTAAGTCCTTCATTGAGAAACACTTTCCTAGCCAATCTTTCACAGATTGCAGCATGGGAATGTCGTTTCCAATGAGTAGTATGTCATCCACATACAAGACCAGAAAAGCTACAGAGCTCCCACTAACCTTCTTGTAAACACAAGACTCATCTTCGTTTCTGATGAAGCCAAACTCTTTGACTACTTCATCAAAACGTCGATTCCAACTCCTAGAAGCTTGCTTCAATCCATAAATGGATCGTTTCAGCTTACAGACTTTGTTGGCTTGGTTTGGATCCTCAAAACCCTCCGGCTGTATCATATACACGTCCTCGAGGAGATTCCCATAAAGGAATGCTGTTTTGACATCCATCTGCCAAATCTCATAGTCGTAGTATGCTGCAATTGCAAGTAGGATTCGAATGGATTTGGTCATTGCGACTGGTGAAAAGGTTTCATCATAGTCAATACCATGAATCTGTCTGAATCCTTTAGCCACCAATCGGCCCTTATAGGTAATCACATTACCATCCATGTCGATCTTCTTCTTGAAGACCCACTTGCACCCTATGGGCCGCGCCCCATCAGGTGGTTCCACCAAAGTCCATACTTTGTTGGTATACATGGATTCCATCTCGGATCTCATGGCTTCAAGCCACTTCTGCGAGTCTGGGCCATTCATGGCCTCCTCATAGGTAGTAGGCTCATCATCTATGAGCATCGTGTCACCGGAATCAGTTACAAGAAGTCCGTACCTCTCGGGTTCCTGGCGCACTCTACTAGATCTACGAAGTTCTTGTGTTACCTGAACAGGTGGATCCACAACTGCTTGTGATTCCTGGACACGTTCCATAATCGGTTCAGTGATTTGTGGTTCTTGAACTTCTTCAAGTTCTACATTCCTCCCACTTGCTTCTTTAGAGACAAATTCTCTTTCTAGAAACACGCCGGTCCGAGCAACAAACACTTTGTTCTCGGTTGGATTGTAGAAATAGTATCCCTTAGTTTCCTTAGGGTACCCCACAAATTTACACTTATCCGATTTAGACCCCAGCTTGTCTGATTGTAAACGTTTTACATAAACATCACAGCCCCAAATCCTCATGAACGACAGTGTGGGACGCCTCCCACTCCACATCTCATATGGTGTCTTCATGACTGATTTAGATGGAACACGGTTAATGGTGAAAGCTGCACTTAATAGAGCGTAGCCCCAAAATGATAATGGAAGATCGGTTTGACACATCATAGACCAAACCATATCCAATAGGGTTCGATTCCTCCTCTCGGACACGCCATTCCATTGTGGCGTTCCGGGTGGAGTGAGTTGGGACACGATCCCACACTCTCTAAGATAGTCGTCAAACTCTTGGCTCAAGTATTCTCCTCCACGATCCGATCGTAGAGCCTTGATACTTTTGCCAAGTTGCTTCTCTACTTCATTCTTGAATTCTTTGAACACTTCAAAGGATTCGGATTTCGCCCTCATAAGGTACACAAATCCATATCTACTGTAATCATCAGTAAATGTAATGAAGTAGACATAACCACCCCTGGCAGGCGTGGCAAATGGCCCACATACATCAGTATGTATGAGCGCCAATTGCTCACTAGTCCTCTCACCTTTCTTATTGAAAGGGGACTTTGTCATTTTTCCCAACAAACAAGCCTCACATGTCTCATATGATTCAAAATCAAATGAGTCTAGTAATCCATCCTTATGGAGTCTAGATACACGTTTCTCATTTATGTGGCCTAAACGACAATGCCATAAATAAGCAGGATTTAAATCATTTATTTTAATCCGCTTGGTATTAATGTTGTAGACAGGATTGCTTAGATCAAGGACATAAAGTCCATTAAATAATTGCGCACTAAAATAGTGAATATTATTCAAATAAAAGGAACAACAATTGTTCTTTATTGAAATAATAAAACCTTCCTTGTCCAAACAAGAAATAGAAATAATGTTTCTGCTCATAGCAGGCACAAAATAGCAATTATTTAATTCTAAAACTAATCATGAAGGCAGAGATAGCTCGCACACGCCTATGGCCAACGCAGCAACCTTTGCTCCATTCCCAACGCGCAGATCTACCTCCCCTTTAGCCAATCTTTTACTTCTCTTTAGATCCTGCATATTTCGACAAATATGAGATCCACATCCAGTATCTAATACCCATGATGTAGAGACAGTTAAATTGACATCTACAACAAAAATACCTGGTGGTGGTGGAATCACTATTCCAAGCCTCTTGTCCTCCAGATATTTTGGGCAGTTCCTCCTCCAGTGTCCAGGTTGACTACAGTAGTGACATTCACCCTTAGTCACGACCTTGGCAATGGCACCAACAGGCTTAAGGGCTTGTTCCTTGGACTTGGCAACTGATTTGCCTTTGCCCTTGGAGGAAGAGGCAAACTTTTTACCCTTTCCTTTATGCACCATCATAATGGCCTTGCCCTTACCCTTGTTGATGCTCTGTTCAGCCGTCCTCAACATGTTGAGAAAATCTGGCAGTGGTTTAACGATCTCGTTCATGTTATAGTTCATAATGAACTGTCCATAACTTTCAGGCAACGATTGCAACACGAGATCGGTTGCCAACTCTTGGCCGACCGGGAACCCAAGCCGGGCGAGATTCTCCAAGTACCCGATCATTCGGAGTACATGGGGTCCCACCGGGTTCCCTTCTGCCAGATGACATTTGAACAGTGCCTTTGAGACCTCATACCTCTCTACCCTCGCCTGCTCTTGGAAGAGCTGCTTTAGATGTTCGATCATATCGACAACATTCATGTTCTCATGTTGCTTCTGAAGCTCAGAGGTCATGGTGCAAAGCATTAGGCAGGCTGCATCATTAGCGTCATCAACACGCTTTTGATACGCCTTTAAGGCAGCAGGTGTCTGATTCTCTGGACCTTCTGGAACATGCTCCTCTATTGCGTACAGTTTCTTCTCTTGCTTGAGAACAATTCTCAAGTTTCTGTACCAATCAAGAAAGTTGGTTCCAGAGAGCTTGTCCTTCTCAAGGACAGATCGTAGGGAATGTTGTGAACTCGATGAGTTGTTTGCCATTTGGAATTCTACAAAAGGAAAATACGCAAGTTTTAGTATTTGTGAATTTTTGACTATATTTAATAATGGCTAGTTTATTAAATATAGCTCCCACTATTTTTCTACGGATTAATAACCCTCAAGATATTAATGCGGAAAATATCCTTATATTTTCTAGTGGGCCAAGATCCATCTTTTTCATCTCCTTATGAGCTTGCTTTGGCAAGTCACCCATAACTTGACTACTTCTTATGTAGGAACGATTTCCAATTGCATCCCATATGCAACTCTTGGTTCAATCGGGCAAATAACTCCTTATTTATCCATCCATATCGATAATCCCAATTGATTGCCTCTAGGTTTCTTAATCAAATTAATAGCCTAGTTGTGTTCAACCTCTTATCTAAACAATTGCACATTGTTACGTGCCATCGCATTCCATCATTATGAACCAAGTCGCCATGCTTTGGCACGCACGTACTTGATAAATAATGATGATAATGAGTGTTTAAATAACGAGAAGGCAAGAACACAATATTGAATTTTGAGGGATTTTCAAATCAATTTTAATTATCTTGTTGATCAATATCAACTAATCTATCTATTTGAGTTTGGGCACAACTCCAAATAATAGATCCGGGTTGTCTAATTATCTTATTATCCTAATTGCATGCATCATCCATACACCAACCACACAAATAATAAGACAATAAATAAACAACCACAAAATAGAAATTAAACGTGATGTGGATATGGCCTTTTCTAGACTAAGATAATTCCAAGCCAATGGAATTATCTATGAACCCTAAACAAACACATCTCCATGCGTCTTGATCTTTTGGTCCATCCTTCATAGTCATGTGGTATGCTCCATGCTTTATGCTCCATCTTTTGTGGCTCCTTTTTTTTTTTTTTTGGCTTTGGGCTTCTTTTCTCCAATCTTGGCTAACAATCTACTTTATCTAGCACTAGCTAATATCTATACTAAATAAAATAAATCTCACAAGTTGAGAAAAAAATGGCACGCAGGCCATAAAACCCTAATTAATTATTACAATTAATTGATCAGCTCGCAGGCCGTAAAACCAAACCACAAAATTAAACATCCACATCAAACCACATCCTACGGCCATATCCAATCACCATGTGATTTGCACATAAACAGTTAAAATCCAATTTTAACGCGCTTGGTCAATTTTAATTGATTGTAGGATTTCTAGGGTTAAAACGGTCCATGGGCCCAACAATCCAATTGCCCGGGCCCAACAAAGTGAACCATAAGGCCCTAGGGCCGGCCCGGCCCAAAACCCGCAAGCTAGGCCCGCGGGTTAGGGCCGCCCGGCCCCTTAGGGCTCCAATCTTGGGCGGCAAGCAAGGGGGCGGTCCCATAGGGGGCCGAACCTCCTTATGGAGGTTGTTTCCAAAACAACCTCCTTGCTTGGAGCCCAAGTTTGGTTGTTTCCTTGTTTTGGGAGAACTCCTTCTTCCCCAAGGATGCCCAAACCCTAGATCTAAGATCCTAAAATTTCTCAAACTCACCAATTCATGCATCCAATGCAATAATTGGATCTTGTTATGATTAATTCTTTGACAAATTGCATCCAATGCTTGATTTGTCTTGTTTTACGCGATGAACAACAAATTAAGGTGTAAAACAACAAGAATGTAACACATAAACTACGTTTATGCTCTATGACCTGTGGCTCTGATACCACTGTAGGGTTTTGATTCATGGATCGCGCAAACGGAAGCATAATCAAACAAACAACCATGCAAAACCCTCCAAGGATCACAAGTCTAGATGCATAACGATAGTGAAGGTAAGAAATCATAAACACGCCTTTGGGTTCTCCTTGATGACTTCAAACGCGAATAGTAGTGTCACGTTCTCTATAGTTGATCCACGCCTAGAGTTGATCCTAGATCTCCAATCTCCTTGGTGCTAGCCCAGAATGAGAGGAGGGTGAAGGAATCACGCAAAACGAGGCAAAAAGAAGGGCTCGGCCTCCTTTTGGCGTCGGGGACGAGGGGGCGGCGGCAAGGGGGCGGCGTCCTCCTTGTTGCTTGCTCTCTCTCTCCTTTGTTCTCTCCCACTCTTGTTATGTTCTCTTTAGAGCATAAGTTATGAGGAAGGAAGGAAGGAAGGGTCCTTTATATAGTCCAACAACTCCTTGTTAACTACCTAAAGGACTTATTCTAGTCCAACTAGAATTCAATTTAGTCCCTTCCTTGCAAATTAGTCCCTACTAAGTTTGCAAGGGTTTGCAAAGTGATCCTTCTAATTAATTAATCCAATTAATTAATTCCCAAATCTAGTACAACTCTATATAGCGTGTGACCCCATAGGTTCTATCTAGTTGGTAGCAATATTTGCTAATATGGAGCGGTTTCTAGCAAAACATCCATTCTAGCCAACTAATAGAATAGTCATCTAGACAACCTTGTACAAGTAATTGTCTCATCCCTTTGCCTCCATATCCAGATTGGACACGAGACATACAAGTCACACTCGTATATCCAATCCCTAGTTTCTCGATCCATGGAATAGCCTTATACGTGCAAATAACATCAATATCCCATATATTGATTTATTTGAGTCTGGCCAGACATTCTATAAGCACTATCCTTCGAGTGGCCTTGGATATTTGCTCCCGTTATGTGGGAGGGGCAAATCCTCTCTACGTCCACTACGATCTCTAAGCTTGCTTCTCATTGTATCCAGTACACGCCTTTATAACTACCCAGTTACGGTGTAGCGTTTAACGCTACCAAGATCACAATGATCCACAACTAGAATATCTAGTGACTTCAAGTCTAAGGATGACAATACCATTGTACCCGAGAAGCACTCGTGACTCAACATAACGTGTATGTAGCCTTCTCGGTGATGGGTCAATCCAGTGCAACATTCCGTAATGCACACCTATGTGTTGGATCGTGATATCTCCATATCAATCCAACCCCATACTAGTCTATAGATGATTGTCCCATTTAATCATTATACTTGACTAGGGATATTTAAGATAAACAACACGATTGTAAATCTAAGGACTTCATTATATTAAATATCCAATAAATAATAAATGAATTTTCTAGCCATATACAAATTCATACTAAACTAGATTGCCTCTAGGGCATCTATTCCAACACTTTCCACATGCACGAAAGAAAAAACGAAATAGTAACGAGGTTCATTTTGAGAAGAGTTGAAATTGTATAGAATGGACGATTTTTATCAGATTGCAATATCTTAGATTCTAGCTAGATAGGATTGAATTTGCCAACGATATGTAAAACCTACATTTTTAGACCATTACAAAGTTTAAACGGTATCAATTGAATTACATCAAGATGGTTAAAACTGGATAGTTGAAGTGGATCTGGTACCCATCTTCTTTTCTTCCCTTATGTGTTCTCTCGTACAAGATATAACATATAAATGAAATTCTAACAACTCTTTCTCTGCATCGACGGACTCATCCCATCCATCTCTCTTTCTTTGAAGTTGAAGCAACACAGCCACCGCAACTTCTCCAGCCACCTTCCTTCTTCACTCTCTCTGGACTTATGGCGCCTCGTAGGATGGGAGTATTGTCCGAATCAGAGGAAGAAGAAGTAAAAGACAGAGAAGAAGTAATTGAAGGAGATGACGACGACGAGGTGATTGAATGTGATGAAGAAATTCATCTCACTACTACTTTCTATGTTCTTTGCATAAGAGGAAGAAGATGGTGAATCGCAGTCTGCTGGTGTTTTTGGTCCTCATCCATTTGTTGTCGTTCCTCTTCAAACTGGGAATTGGGAGTCAAACAGGGCGGTCTCAACCATTAAGCGGTTAAGGCAACTGCTTAGGGCCACAAAAAATAGAGGGCCCCATATTTAAAAAAATAATAAGGGTAGTTCATCATTTTATATAAAATTTATAAAATAATTTATCGTTTTATAGAATTTGAGATTTTATTAAATGGAAACTAATAAAATCATATAAATAAAATTAAAATATGAAGCGTGCGAGTCAACACGAAGATTGCACGCAGATTGCACGCACATTGCACATAGCATGCACAACATATTCCAACAAAATTTCTTTGCAATACAAAGAATGTCCAGAAAATATATAAGGGCATCAAATTTATTGTTCGTTTTAGGTCACCAAAATGCCTAGAGACATCCCTGGAGTCAAATGAAACAAATTAGAGGATCTCAAATTGTGTCTCCTAACGTATGTAGTGCTGTTGAAATGGAGTATGTTACAGATAATGCCAGATTACTTGTCCACCGGAGAATCCCGCCTTCCTTCGAATACCAAAGCCGTGGTATCGGGCAGTGAGGAGTCCATCATCGGACGGAGATTTGCCGGATGAGTCGTGCAAGGACCAGAGAAAACTGGCTGGCCACTGTTACTTTTAGTAACATGTCTCTTGGTCTAGGTAATGTTAATTCTTTCTACTAGTATTACTTAACCCATGTTAACTTGTAAACGGCCCCCATAAATCCTTTTTTTGTTGTTGTTGTTATGTTTTCATAGATTTGATGGAGCTGTTTTTCCAAAGGTATTCCATCTCGAACTCATCCGACATTCTGGATACCTTTGCAGAAGGTGTATTTATAAGTTTGTTTTCCTCTATTATTATGATTTTTCATATCCTTAATCCTCTCAACGTTTCCTTGAGATGTTCTTTTCATTCTTCGTCCTTATCCATAATTGCGTAGGTGGCATTATTTAGGACATTACATGCTCTTCTTAATTCTTAACATACCGAGTAAAAAAATATTTCAGGGGACTTCGTCACCTTCACCAAAATGATGTTTGTTGAGCCAACTTTTGTCTCTCCGAGGATTCAATTTATAGCCTTCAGCCACAGGGTAAGGAGAGTCATGCAGTTTCTGTTTCCATCCCAAAAGGTCCCGACCGAGTAGACAAAGGTATTGCTAATATTCTTGCTATTTTCCAGCTCTCCACATTTACTTTTTCACTCTTTTATCTTACTCATTGTTCTTTTTTGTAATCTATCTAGAGTTAAAATGTCTTAGAAGTCTATCTTTGTGGTGCAACAGTTCTAGAGAGCTCAACGATGAGATTTAGAAGGGTTACTAGAATGGTAATCCACAAAGAAAGATCAATGAGACTGCAGCAAGTTGGTCTTCATTCCGTACTCTCAGTACGATAACATGATAATTGTGAATTGTTAATTAGTTCCCTTATCTCGCTTATCATTTCTTTTCAGCCTACGATTTTCTGGACACAAACACCAACAACATATTTTAATGTTAGGCTGTCGTATAATTCACTACAACAGATTTGCTGTTCAGTGACAATATTTTTGTCACTAAATATTATAGCGACAAAACATTATTGTCACAGAGTTGTCACTATAATCCGCCGCTAAAGAGCAAAGCGACAAAAAATAACTTGTCACTAAAAACATAAGATTTTAGTGACAACTTTGTATTGTCACAACCTTTATTGACAAGTAGTTTTGTCACTAAAATAAAGCCATTTGTGACAATATTAAAACTTGTCAGTATACACTAATCATCAGTGACTCCATATTTTGTCCTTTTTGTGAAGAATTCAGTGACAACATACAACTTGAAGCATAAGGAGTAATAGGAATTGTCCGTTTCAGTTGCCCTGTTTACAACTAGCTTTATCGATCATTCTTTTCCTAATATTTAAAAAACCAAAGTACTAAAAATATTATGTTACGATCCTAACTATTGCAGTAAGTTGTAGAAACTATCAGGAGTGCATTTTCTAAATCATGTAAGCCACGGCATATAGTCTGCAGAGATTAGGTAGGAAATGGAATACAATTCACTGCTAGAAAAATAGGCTTTAGCCACGGGCTCGAAATGTGGCAAAACCTCGTATTACCGTGGCTAAAAGTATTAGCCACGGGAGACGCCAGAGTAAATAAATGTGGCAATAAGAGGCGTGGTTTTTCGGTTTAGCCGCGGGTAACTGCCGTGGCGAAGGTTTTGCCACGATAAATCCCGTGGCTATCCGTTTTCCACTAATTAACCACGGTTAATTCAAAATCTCTGGCTAAGGTGTTTATTCGCCACGGCCTTTAAGCGTGGCTGATATTGCTCTTTTCCACGCTAGTTAACCGTGGCTACGTTATTAATGGCCACAAATTAAATTGATTTAGCCACATCAATCTCCCCTGGCTAATTGAATTAGTGTCACAACTACTACTGCTATTTGAGGATTAATTCCTGATAGAATCAAATTTTAAAAGAATTAAAAACTGTAAATAGTACCAAAACAATAAATCGGCGTAATCAACAACTCTTAAATATATAAAATTAAGAAAAATACATTCTCAGCGTATCAAATGTACGTCAAATATTCGAAGTCTCTGAAACCTAGAGAAGTATTCCTTCTATTTTGAATTCATGTTCTCACACTTCCAAGAACCAAAAAAACATTCCCTGCTTCCTCTACCATCTCTCAGCAACTACACATCTGCAACAAATTGTTCTTTTTGCAGTCCTTAGCAGCATCACTAGCCTTCGCCTGCACATATTAGCGTTAGATCATCAACAAACATTCAACTTCATGGCATTGAGCAAAAATAGCAAGTCACATCAATACATTTGTTTTTCCCTGAAAGAGTTCGCCAGCTTTCTCATAGGTGGATAACTTCAGAGGTATTTTTGGGGTATTGTTTTTACTGCTAGAATTCTCAATTTTTGGTCACTGTTTCAGGTTATTGGCATCCAATTGAAGTTATGTGCTTTCAACTTGTCGTTCTGCAAAACCAAACCACCCCATCGGAATCCCTGGTCCAAAGTTATCGATACCCGAACCGAACAAATCCAAGTTTTTTTTTTTTTTTGATTGATCTGCCTATATAAGTTAATCACTGTGACTTATTAAAACCTATTACATTTAACATCATGACTTTCAAACAGGTGGGTTCTGATTGGCCAAGTTGAGCCTGTTAATACACGGCTATAACAACAAATGGGTTCTGCCAAACACATTAAACATCATGACTTTCAAATAGGTGGGTTATGATGGGTTGACATGTTCTACTTTGTCTTGGAAATTCATTTCTCCAGTGATCACTCAAAAAAATTAAAGATAATTATCAAAATGTCAATTAAACTTAGATTCATATGACATGCCCTTACCCTTATCCTTCCTTGAAACAGCAGACACACATCCAGTCATCCAGGATAAAAGAGAGCCTTTGTAACTTAATCTCCGATATTTCATTATGTCAAACTGCAGGTTCCCTTCACATGATCCATATAAACAAATCTTCCTCTAAGGATTGATCGGGAACTCCTTGCCCTGCACACGAAAAATTGACAGATCTTTAAAAACTATTTAAAATTGAAGAAAATAGAGAAGAGCTGGAATAAGCAACCATCGTAGGCTAAGACATTAATCCACACAGCTACGGAACCCACACATGCTTAAAAAGGATGGATTAAAGCGTAGGTCTGTGGGTGAATCGGTGAGGGTGCTCGAGATAAGCCACAACAATCTTCTATCAGGACATGTACAAAATGAAGAAAGGAAGTAGCAAATGACTGAGATCCCGATGACTTACACCCCTGATGCAGAATTAAGCCGTATGGTATGAGCCGAGTTTAAAAAAGTGAACACCAAATGCTGAACATAATGGAATGTAGGCATCAGAATTTAAACGTTCCAAGGATAATAATAGCTTACCAAGACACGAGTCTCTTTTGATCCCATAGATAAAAGCTATACATGCTCTAAATATATTGTGCGGAACAACAGGGTGCTCGAGATAAGCCACTATGTATAGTAAAAAGTTGAGAGATCCCGCTGTTATTAAACGACATTTCCTGCTTTTAAACAAGTATGCAAAGAGCTACATTATGGAGATAAACTTTTGATTAATTTATTACTTGATTCTCCCCCAGTGCTTTCAGCAAAACTGGATGTTAGGGGAAAATACACATAAACACTTAATTTACATACCACGAGTGGAAGCTAGAGAGACTTACCCTGATAAAGCATTGGCCAACCCCAACAACAAGCCAAATATCCAGAGATTTTTGCCTATCTCATCTTCAACATCGTGCTCTAACCTCAGTCGCCTCAATCTGTAATCGTCATATCTGATTTTAAGTACCTTCACTTCAAGAATATCTTGTTTCAGGCATTCCAAACATGGTAAACAATTGCAAGCAGGAGCCTAGAGGTCAGGTTACTAGCAGAGTTTAGTTCTCCTCTGAAATTTATCTCCTTCAGGGTCATATTCGAAAACGAGAATGAAAAACAAGTTGTGGAGAAGAAGATTAATCTAAGTATCCTCACTAGAGAAAAACTTATGATTCTGAGGCTGAACTAGAATTGCTAATTCGAGGACTCAAATTTTCGCACAAATCAACTGCAATTGCGTAAACCTTAGAAAACAAAAGGCAATTACGGATATAGACAAGGGTAGAAATGACATTCAAAACCTAAATGCTTCGTCTTTCACTTTCAGGATCCAAAAGCAGAATTAACATTTAGAGAAATCTGTAACCAGTGCTCAAAGACTAAAATGAAACGAAGAAGCATGAGTACCACTCATCATCAATCTATTATGTACATGATTTCCTCGGCGGTGAACTTGGACCCCTTGTCCTTGTCCGCGGCGATGCGAGCCTAGGCCTTGCGGCGGGAGCTGGAAACCCTAGGATTTGTACTTCATCGTCGCTCTCTCTCTCTCTCTCCGTACCGTCACCAGATTAGATAAAGAGTGAGGGAAAGAGAGGGTTTTTACATACCTGCAGACATAGAGGAAGAGCACAACGACGACACGAAGAGTTAAGACGACTGGAATTGTTTTCGTTTCTACCTCAATTCCCTCCGATGAACTGCGATTGCTTCCGATTCATTTCAATTTTCTCTGATCCCTTGATCTGTGGGTGAATCGGTGAGGGAGGGTATCGATCGATATAGAGGAGGAATATCGGGATGGAAGAGAAACGTGGGAGGAGGATGAACAATTGGAGATTAGTTTTTTCTAAAATATCGAGCGCTGAATATTTTGGTTTCGCGGTTGAAATATTGGTGAAAGATGGGGTATTTTGAAAATTAAACTAGACTGCCACAGTAAGCAGCTATGGCTAAAATGTTTTACCACGGTTAAAATTGTGTACCGTGGTAAATTGTACTCCTGTTACCACCTTTAGCTACTTTACCGTGGCTAAAGATCTTTTTGGCAACGGATTTTTAAATGAAACGTGGCTGTTGCAAAATTAATTAGCCACGCTTAATTACCGTGGTAAATACTATTACATGCCACATTTAGTACCTGTGGCTCAATTTAGTGTGGCCAAAAGCTATTTTTCTGGTAGTGATTCTAGGTTCATTATCACGTTTGATATAAAATGTGTATCAACCTTTTGTACATAAATGTACAAGAGCTGCAAAGAGATAGTATACCAACTGTTTCTACTAAAATATAGTCTACCAGATCTGTAGTAAGGTTATAGGAAAATCAATAAGGAGTAGCCTAGTTCATTATCCTATTTGATATAAAAAAAAAAATCAAAGAAATAGTTCTTTATATACAAATACAATATCTTCCCCTGGTCATCTAAAGGAATCATCAAACTATAGTAAAAAAGTTGATCGATTCTTAGAAGACTTGGTTCTTATTCTATACGCCAAATTACATGAACAACACGTCTACTTTCTTAAAGCGAGCAACAATAGAGAATACTGTAGTTGGTTCAATCACATTGCCTAGGTTCACCTACATGAATGATGTAATTTGAATAAATGAGAGATATATCCTTAATACAAGCCAAGAAAGTCAAATTGATTAACTTTTGAAGAAGGCTTTACCTTCAAATCTGCAATGGCGTATGTCATCAGGATCTCCTATTACTGAACCGCAAGATGGACAGAGCTATATAAGTTTCTGAAAGTAAAATTGAACCAATCAAGTCATGGAACTAGTTATAAATCAAACAGATTGAGGTTACTCTTTGATCTTTACCTTAAGCGACTTCGGGGTTGAGTCTCCTCGAGTTCTAATTCGTGTTCGGTTCTTCCGAGTTGGTTCACCGCTGTCGTCTTTTTCCGTCTTCCTTTTTTCCTGTACAGGGTATGTTCATCACCATCGCCGATTGTTTCTAATCGTCTTCAGTTGAACGGATTAGGGCTTTGGAGTAGAGGGAGCGATGCGATGACAATATATGGTGTTGTCATTAAACATCCACCTGGAGTGACAATTTAGCCATTGTCATTAAGTAAGCTGTCATTGTTGACCCAACCTCTTGTAGTGTATTCGACCATGGAGGAGGGAGCCAGGGACAAGGATCAAAATACCATGAAGTGTGTTGCACGCTCTATAAATACGGTAATAGTTCCTAAAACTTCATAAATTAGATTTCATAGCTTAAATTCTGTTAAAACTCTGTCATTACCTAATGGAAGATCCAGAATATCTTTGTCAACAGCACTTCGGTGTCTCATTTCTTGGTTAATTTAGTAGGCTATAAGCCCAGTACAATCAGTGTTTACAACTTTTGGCTCCTAACTCCTACTTACGTAGAACCAAGCAGGACATAAGAACACTTTACCTCCTTTTGTGCATGATCTTTTGGAGTTTCGGTTTCTCCACAATCTTCCAGGTTTCTCAAATATCTTGGTTTTTGCCAGAACTTTAAAAAGTTCAAAAGCATTTTCAGGATTGTTAAACTTTAGATTAGAGGCGGTGTAAGTCACTGTTCTACATGATGTCTCCTAAAATTAAGTTCTAGGTCTGTGGTATGTGTAGTCTGGGAAGGGGTTATTATGTAATTAGAGGATGCTTGTAACTGAATGTTAGTTAGTATAAATGTCGTTAGCCTGTAACAGTGGAGTTAATGCGATACGCTTTCTCATTCTCATCTGCACCATCTTCTTCCTAATCCTCTCTGCCATGTGCTTAATACTGCATAATCTTGTGTTCAATTCTTTAAGAATCCATGTTTTTTTATCAAACAATTACCTGGTATCTGAATTTCTTAATCTGGGAGTGTGCAGGCTGCTAATGCTTACCTACAAGCTTGCCATGGGCCAAAATTCAAGATTTTGTTGATGTTCACAAAAGGAATGCCAAAGCATCCATACGTTGAACCCCATTTTGACATTGTGTTGACTTTGGCTGCACTCCTGTGTACATGGGTTACCCTACAACTATACCCGATAAGTATTGAACTTGTTTGGCAAATAAATGTGTCTAGTCTATGAAAGTGTCAATAGATTGATACGGGTCAACCGATCCAACGCCAGGCACTATAGTTAATTAGCTAGTATTATTTAATATATATATCTATATAAGAATATATATATATATATATATATATATATATATATATATATATATATAAAGCAGGAAAATGTCTAGGAGTAATATGAATATGACATTTGCCATTTAAAATCTCTCCTCCCAAAGACACTTGTCAGGCATACTTGGCGCTCAACCAATAATTTTTTTGCCATCAGTTACTTCCTCCGTCCCGCAAAGATAGTCAATTTTTGAAACTACAAAATTTTTTGGAGACATGCAATTAATGCATCCCACTACAAGTTTTTAAAATGCTATTTCCATTATTATCTTTGATTTTGTTTTCTCTAAGACTATGTGCGTAGTATTGTAACTTCATTGTATTTTTTACCTTGAAAATATAAGTGAACAATCATTCTGGGACACACTAAAATAGAAAAATGGACTATCTTTGCGGGACGGAGGGAGTACTAAATTAAATGTGCCATAGTGTCTCTTAGGTGCACCAACTAAAATTCATAGAGTGTAAAATCAATCCTCACATTAAGTCCTGTTTTAGAAACTGATTTTGCATTTCTTTTTTTGACACAACTGATTTTGCATTTCTTTTTAGGGAGAACTAATTTTACACTTATTTGCAAATCAAATATTGTTTCTTTTTTCTTTTTTTTTGAGGAAAAATATTGTTTATTACTACACTACTTTGAATTCTAAACAAAATGGAAGTTATGGGACAAAACTACGTTGAGTGATAGACATAACACCTCCATTTCTCCATAGTTTTTTCGGTACAATATTGTGTTCAACGCCGATACATGGATAGATGCTCTATTTATTCAATATTTGTTTTTTCGAGGAGAAATTTATTCATGATTCTATGTGACTCATTCCAGGTCAGTATTTTGCATATTCAATCTCAGTTCTCTATTGTTAAAGGCTCCAATAGTTTTTTCCACTTTTTTGGTTAGTTTATTAAATTCTCAAAGGAGATAAAATGTGATATATATTCTTAGCTTTGGTCAATATTGCGACATACAAGTCCAAAAATCATGCTTTATTCAAAATTGAATTATTTTTTCCTCAGTCTTTGTTGCGTGCTTTCCAAAATTTTAATGAATCATTTTCGGTTCAAGAGGTCATAACGAAGCATGTTTTATGTTCTTAAGTGTTCCTATCAGATAAAATAATTTTATTTAAGGTAAAAGACAAAAACCACCCCTCAAGTATGGGGTTTATACAAAAACACCCTCCGTGTTCGGGGATATACAAAAATCACCCCTGTCACTAACAGCACACTAACGGATGGGTAAGAAGACATATTTACCCTAATTTTAGCAAAAAAATTCACACTATAAATACCATTTTCTCTTCTTTCTTCCTCACTTTCTAACCTAGCTGCATCCTTCCCCTTCCCCATCTATCTCTCTCTCTCAGCCTCCACCACCACCACTGCTATCCCCAAATCCATCCTTATATCTTCCTCTTTCTCTTCCTCCTCTCTTCTCTCCCCCACACAACCCACCTCCACCAGATCAATATCTCTATCTACCTCCCCTCTCTCTCATAAGTTCCTGATCGAGAAAGAAACACGATAGAGAAGAGAGAAACAGGCGCAACGCATCAGAGGCGGTGGCCTTCCGAACCAGTGACGGTGGACCTCCGAACCAGCGACGGTGTTGGCGCTCTCTCTCTCCTACAACGACAACTAGAAGAACGCCTGGGAGGTTGCAGATCTGGGTGGCTTTCCGTACCAGCGACGCTGGTTTCCCTTCGTCTTCCTCGTCCAGCAACCGCAATAGAACCCCCCTCAGATCTGGATGGCCGACCCAACAACGGATCTGGGTTTTCTTTCTGATTTTGTGTTCTATCTATAATTTTTTGTTGAAATCTTTGTATGGAAAACTCCGTAATTTTACCATCGAAGAGGAGGAATCGAAGGGGCTGGCGCGGGAGGCGATGGACGAGAGAGTGATCTTGGTTCGTCAATGGTGTGCCGAAACAGAGAGAGTTTGAAAATGTAGGAAGAAGGAGATGTGGGTACTGGTTATGGTGGTGGATTGTGCAAGGCCACGAGAAGAGGTAGTATTTTCTTTACAATTGGATAATCTAAGGTTTGTTTAATTATAGCATTAGTATATTTTATGTGCTAGAGATCCGTCTGTAATTCTGTGTTTCTGGGTCTGATTTGTATATTTGGCTGTTTAACTATCATGAATTCAACTCAAAGCTGGCGGCTTGTTTGATATTAGAAATGTCCTCCTTTGATTGCAAAATGTCAGTTTCCTTATATTTTAGTTGATTTCTCATTGACCTTCAACCTGGATTTGATCTGATTTGGAACCCTGAACTTATTTGTGGATTATTGTTGTTGGAAATAATGAATAATGGTTACTTTTGTAATTCTGGTAATTGAAATTGATATGTTCTGGTAATTGAAATTCAGGGGAGTTGTTTTGGTTACTTTTGTTGTTTTTTGTGTTGACAGTGGCGGTGTGGTGGTGGTGGTGGCCAAAACACCAAGAACACTATGAACAAGAACAAAATAAAACAAAAACACAAATATGGGCAAAATTGTCATAAAAGAAGTCAGATTGCACCCCTCTCTTAACTGACATTAACAGAAGGGTGGTATTTGTCCAACGGCCGTTAGTGACAGGGGTGATTTTTGTATATCCCCGAACACGGAGGGTGATTTTGTATATACCCCATACTCGAGGGGTGGTTTTTGTCTTTTACCCTTTTATTTATATATATATATATATATATATATATATATATATATATATATATATATTTTTTTTTTGTCAACCCCCTTTTATTTATATTCAAATCACTAATTTCACTTACAATTCCAGTTTATATCCATTTACTACATAACTATAAATATCTTTTTGTTGTTTGCAAAAAAAATAAATAAATATCTTTTTGTTCTTTAATACTTTTTTCCCCAATTATTATTACCATAATCAGACCTTCCTAATTTAGGAAGACGTAACTTGGTAGCCATGTAAATGTTTTATAACTTTGTTAGGAATTGTTCATTGACTTGCGTAGCCTCACTTCAACTTAATGATATTTTTTTTTTTCTTTTTTTTTTTTGAGGAAATATGTGTTATTAGATCTCATGTGGGAGACATATATCAAAGGCCTCTACATTATAAAACTAGGGTAGCATCTATTAAAAGGTAGTTAAAATAAACAACTTAACTTTTTTTTTCTTCATGTTTTCATACTTTACTATAATCTGCACTGTTTTTATACATAATAAACCAGTATGCCCCAATAGTGACAAAATATAATATCTAACACTCATATAATGGCATTTAACCTTCGTAAAAATGCTTGAAGCATAAAGTTTCCCTTGCTTATTTATCTTTATTCCAATTGGCACGTCGATATAGTTCTTCTATTTGTCGCATTCTCATGTACGTCCTTTGGTCCGGGTAAGAATGAATCTCTGCACTTTTAATAGTTTATGTCTTTGAGGTTGTTTCTGTATATGATCTAATAAGTATAGGCCGCGTGAATTCACATCTTTCGGTCGACAAAATAACTTAATAGCTCATAATTGTACATTTTCTCTTTTCCAGTAAGAACAAAATTATGTGTTAAGATGACACGTACGATGTAATGTATAGACACCCATTTCTTATCATATTGCCTATTCATAAAATGCCATACCATATCTGTAAAAGTAACACCGAATTACGTAAAGGAAGGATACAATTAATAATAAGTTTCACTTGCTGAACTCGGAATAAAAGAAAAAATTATGCAAATTACAATCCTTGTCAACATTGATGGACGCATTAAAGGAATATCTTTTTATAAATACTAATAAACAATTTGTAGCGTGGAAATACATGTCCTGCGCTTTAGCGCGGGTTAACGCCTAGTTACATTGTAATAATTAATTAGTTTATCCAAGTTTTTCTTGATGGTTCTTTCCACACCTGTAGAGTCGAATAGTATAGGTCTGGGGTTAGGGATCATTATCAAGAGTCTACTACTATTTATATTTCTGTCAGTCATATTTTAACCGTCAAATATGTAGGAATTTGGGAGAACCTTAGTGTGTCACGTGTGTCGAGACCGATAGCTTCCCGAATTGCTATCAACTTTGAGATCGTAGCTTCTCGAATTGCTACAATGATAGCTAAACCCCATCATAAATCTCACAAAGTAACTTAAGCCACTTAATGGTTCCCTTTCGAGTTCTGTCAGTCAGATTTTAACCTCTTTGTTCGTCGCAATACATGGGTCCTTCTGCTTGATACAGGTTATGGTGATATCTCTAATTGACGAGAAGCAAGAGAAGTTAAGGATCATGATGAAAATGCATAGGTTGAGAAACAGCGCCTATTGGTTGATCTCTTACATGTACTTCCTTGGCATTTATACAGCTTACATTTTATGTTTCGTGATAGCTTGCGCTTTGTTAGGTAACTGAAAGTAATCATCATCTGCTGTAATTGTTTCACAATATTTTTATGTGACTAACTACATAATACGGCCTCGTTGCAGGTTATTCTGGCCTCACGAAAAAAGTTTTCAACTGGTGATATTGTTTCTGTATCTTAACATGCAGATAATCATGGTTGTACAGTGGCTTCTGCTGCTTGGCTTGGCGTTTTCTGTGGATCTAGTTTTTGGGACAGGAAGCGGAGTTAGAAGAAATCGTCTATCCTCATTGCCTAGAAAGATTAGTTCAGCTATCTTTGCTCTTTAAAAGAGTGAATAATCTTAATGTGTTCTTAAGAGTCTTTACTACAAAAGTGCCTCCTTAAATCTATTTAATACAAAAGTCTCTTTGTAAAACTTTAGTTTTTCACTCAGCCCCCAGAAAAATAATGCTTGTGTCCGAATAGACCCCTCCGCGACCTTTACTTCCAACGGACGCGACTCTTCGCCTAATACAAAATCACTAAACTAACTCCTGTATTTGCCAATTGCTCGTTCCGCCATTCCTTTTGCTCTAAGATAAAGATGCAGTGAATGTCACATTCAGATTCGGACTGTCGTTGCCACTAGACGCCACGCCATAGTCCATTTGGTACGTTAGCTTCTGCAATTGTCTTTCTTTGTTGTTTCCAGTTTTATTTACGATTAGGGTTTGTTATGACAAACCACCTCACGAAAAATGAACGAATAAAAGAATAACTCGAGAATCTTACGTGGTTCGCTAGCAAAATATTTGCTAACTACCTCCACGGCGGAAAAACACTCTTTATTCACTTAAGAGGAACAAGACTACAAGAATGTTTTGCATACCTAATAATGTGACTACTAGGTTCTTTATATAGTGCTAGAAAATTCCTAAAGTTTCCAAATCCGATTTGGAAACAACTTGTTTCCTAACTAATCCTCCATCGCCTTTGACTTCCAATGTTTCCTAATCAAAGTTGGAAACAAAGAGTGTGGCAGCCTTTGACCAATTCAAGGCACCAACTCAACAAATCTCCACCTTGACTTGAATTGTCTCGTCAACAACAGCTGCTCCTCTTCTTGTAAATAAATCTACGTCTTCTCCGCACCCGATTGTCTCTCGTCACAGAGACTCACTGGACCCCCACCGGGTCCGACATGGCCCCTAAGGGCCTCACTGGCTCAAGATGTTGAGCAAGTACAAACAACGCTGGAACTTGCTCTACGAAACCGGCTTGGTGAACATATCCGCGGGGTTGTCAGCAGTCCCCACCTTCATCACCTTGAACCTGCTCTCGCTTCTTAGAAAATGATACCTGACGTCGATATGCTTGGTCCTTTCATGATGAACCTGGTCCTTATTCAAGCAAATCGCACTCAAGCCATCACAGTAGACTATCGCCTTATCTTGATGTAGTCCTAGATCATTGACCATTCCCTTTAGCCAAATTGCCTCCTTTGCTGCTTCCGTTAGAGCCATATACTCCGCCTCCGTGGTGGAAAAAGTCACCGTCGGTTGTAGCGTAGCCTTCCAACTCACAACAGATGCTCCCAGAGCAAATACATAGCCTGTCATTGATCTTCTACTATCAATATCCCCTGCATAGTCCGCATCCGAGAAACCAGCTACCAAGATGTCTTCACTAGCCCCATAGTATAGGCCAATGTCTGACGTACCCTTAAGGTACCTGAATATGCGCTTCACTGCCTGCCAATGGTCCTTCCCTGGATGAGCCATAAAACGACTAACCACACTAACAGCGAATGCTATGTCCGGTCAAGTATAGACCATAGCATACATGAGACTTCCAGCTGTGCTAGCATATGGAACCTTGGACATGTACTCCTTCTCCTCCTCGGTCTGAACGGTGTACATTCCTAGCTTGCTGTTAGTTGTCATAGGAGTATCTATAGCTTTAGCTGATAACATCCCGAATCTTGCCAAGATCTTCTTGATGTATCCCTGTTGTGACAAGAAAAACTTATTCTTCTTCCTGTCTCTATAGATCTCAACTCCTAATATCTTCCGAGCAGCTCCCAGATCCTTCATCTCAAATTCCGCGCTAAGGGACCTTTTCAGTTCTCTGATGTCTTTGATATCCCGAGTTGCAATCAGAATATCATCCACATACAGAACTAGGTAAATACGTGATCCACCATGCAACTCTTTGTGATACACGCAACAATCATACTCGCACTTGTGGTAATCAATATTCAACATGAAGCTGTCAAACCTCTTGTACCATTGCCTCGGTGACTGCTTAAGTCCGTAGAGAGATCTCTTCAGCTTGCACACGTGGTTCTCTCTTCCGGGAACTTGGAACCCTTCCGGTTGGCTCATGTATATTTCCTCCTCCAACTCTCCATGCAGGAAAGCTGTCTTGACATCCAATTGCTCAAGTTCTAGGTTGTGGTGTGCCACTAAAGCTAGTAACACCCGGATAGAAGTATGTCTGACCACCGATGAGAAGATCTCGTTGTAGTCAACTCCCTCTTTCTGACTAAACCCTCTTGCAACTAGCCTTGCCTTATACTTGATGCCCTCTCCAGATGCAGTTCCTTCCTTTCTTCTGAAAACCCACTTGCAACTGACTATCTTCCTTCCCGTTGGCAATTTAACAAGCTCCCAAGTCGAGTTCTTGCTAAGAGACTCCATCTCTTCTCCCATCGCGGAAATCCATTGTGCTGACTCAGAACTAGATATAGCGGCCTTGTAGGAGGATGGCTCGTCCTCTACCTCTTCCGCTATCTGTAATGCATATCCCACCATACCATAATCTCTGTATCTCGCCGGAGGCTTTATGACTCTCCTTGGTCTTCCCTCAGCAATACTTTGGTGAACCGGTTCCTCTGGTTTAGACGCATCCTTACTATCAGACTCTTCTGCTTCTTCCTCTTCTGCTTCTGGCGGCGGTGTAGGGCTTTCGGAAACCTTAGGATTAGTAGGATCCGACTCTCCCTCCACCTTCTTCTTTGCACCTCCAAGCTCCACCTCCATGGAGTTATTCAACATATAAGTCTCATCAAAGACTACACTTCTGCTAAGTATAATCTTGTTGTCTGCCCATATCTTGTAACCCTTCACACCTGTTCCGAAACCCATGAATACTCCCTTCTTAGCTCTTGGTTCTAGTTTGCCATCATTAACGTGATAATAGGCAACACAACCAAAAACTCTCAAATCCGAGTAATCCACTGCATTACCGGACCATATTCCCATAGGAATCTTGCATCCTATACCTGTGTGCGGGCTCCGATTTATGAGATAGCATGCCATGGAAACTGCCTCTCCCCAAAAGCCTCTAGAAAGACCTGCATTCTAAAGCATGCACCTTGATTTTGCTAAAAGTGTCTGATTCATTCTCTCGGCTACACCGTTCTGCTCCGGTGTGTGCCAAACGGTGCGATGGCGTGCTATTCCCTGATCCTTGCAGAATCCATAAAACTCTGATGAACAGAACTCTAAGCCGTTGTCCGTGCGCAACCTCTTCACCCTTTTTCCCCCTGATTTTCTACTAGTGTCTTCCACTCCTTGAATCTTGCGAATACTTCACTCTTGTGCTTCATCACGAATATCCAAGTCATCCTGGAGTAGTCGTCTATGATGCTTAGGAAATATCTGTACCCTCCAATCGCCTCGAATCGAGATGGACCCCAGCAATCCGAATGGATATAATCAAGAGTACCTTTCGTTCTGTGAACCGCCTTAGGGAACTTGCTACGCTGTAGCTTCCCATACACGCAGTGCTCACAAAACCCTAGGCTCTTGGGCGCATGCCCGGTGAGATAGCCTTTCTTGTGAAGTTCCTGCATTCCACGTTCACTCATATGACTGAGCCTCATATGCCACAGCTTAGTTAGATCAGCTTCCTTAATCTCGGCTGAGACAACTCCAGCAGAACCTGTGATCGTCGAACCTTGCAACATGTACAAAGTCCCATTCTTGACTCCCCTGAGAATCACCTTAGAACCCTTGCAGACTTGTAGATCTCCACCTTCACCTTTGAAACTGTATCCCTTTCTGTCGAGTGGACTCAAGGAGATCAGATTCTTCTTAATAAGTGGTACATGCCTGACTTTCTCCAAAATACATACCTTCCCCTCATTCGTCTTCAATCTAACTCAGCCGATCCCAATCACCTTACTGACAACTCCGTTTTCCATGTAGACAGACCCTCCATCCGTTTTATTGTACGTCAAGAATACCTCCTTGTTAGAGCAAATATGATAGGAAGCTCCGGAATCAAGGACCCACGCATCCTGAGAGTGCGTGACAAAATCCGCCATTAGAACGTAATCATTCTCAGAAAAGTTACCTTGTTCTGCTACGGCTGCGGATCCATTTTGCCCCTGTTGACCTCGTTTCGGGCAATCTCTCTTCCAGTGCCCCTTTTCCTTGCAAAAGGCACAAACATCCTTGGGTAACTTAGAACCTGAGAAATGCTTCTTCTTGTTCTTTTTACCCTTCTTGCTTCCTCCCGTTGCCATCAGTCCGGAAGCATGGTCCTCTATACCTGTCCCTGCACCCTTATGGCGCAGTTCCCTAGCATGGAGCTCCGATCTCACCTCCTCTAGGGATAAGTCGTCCTTGTTCACAATGAACGACTTCACGAAGTTCTCATATGATGGAGGTAACGAGATCAAGAACAAAAGTGCAGCATCCTCATCCTCCACCTTCTCGCCAATATTACGTAAATCTAACATAATTGTGTTCAATTGATCAAGATGGTCCTTGAGAGCCGTACCTTCGAGCATCCGCAGGGTAAAGAGCCTTTGCTTTTGCATCAACTTGCTAGTGAGACTCTTCGTCATGTAGAGACTCTCCAACTTGAGCCAGAGCTTCGCTGCTTCCTTCTGATCTGCGATCTCGATGATCACGTCATCCAATAAGCACAGCATAATCGTTGCGTGTGCGTTCTCCTCCATCGCTTTGAACTCCGCTGATGCAACATTCATGCCTCCCTTGTCCGCGGTCAAAGGTGCCCACAAGCCTTGCGATTTGAACAAAGCCTCCATCTTTATCTTCCACAGACTGAAGCTGTTCCCTCCTGTGAACCTGTCGATCTTCAACATCGATCCGGACATCGTTCTTGGTGGATCTTGAACTCTAGTCGCGTGCTCCACCTAGATCGCAAAACCCTAGCTTTGATTTCACCAAGTTGTGAAACCCTAGCTTTGCTCCGCCTTGATCTTGATCTTGAAACACCGCCAACCTTGGCTGTGATACCAGTTTGTTATGACAAACCACCTCACGAACAATGAACGAATAAAAGAAGAACTCGAGGTTCTTACGTGGTTCGCTAGCAAAATATTTGCTAACTACCTCCACGACGGAAAATCACTCTTTATTCACTTAAGAGGAACAAGACTACAAGAATGTTTTGCATACCTAATAATGTAACTACTAGTTTCTTTATATAATGCTAGGAAATCCCTAAAGTTTCCAAATCCGATTTGGAAACAACTTGTTTCTAACTAATTCTCCATCGCCTTTGATTTCCAATGTTTCCTAATCAAAGTTGGAAACAAAGAGTTTGGCAGCCTTTGACCAATTCAAGGCACCAACTCAACAGAGTTTTCCACTTGCTGCATAATTTTAGAGAATTTTTAGTCGTGCTGAATCAGATTTGGTTTGGCTATTAGGATTTCGCAATGGCTCCTAATCGCAGTTTTATAGAATTTAAGTATATATTTGATTGAGCTTGTTCTATATACCTTGCTTGAAGTAATAATAAGGAGACCATGTTCCTCAAAAAATAAATAAATAAATAAATAAAAAATAAGGAGACCATGTGTTGTCCGACCAATCTTCCTCGGAACAAAAAAAAAAGAGAGAGAAACACTTCTAAAATTCTTGTCACCAAAACTACTTCCGGGGGCTTCAGATTTGTTAAAACAACTGAATTAAACTGTTAAATGAATTTAGATGGTACCTGATGCATGATAGTTTTATTAAAACCCCCTTGTATATGCTCAAATATATGAAGCTTAGATTCATGCAAGAAGATAATTTACCCCAGATGGATATAAGTGGATGGAGTGCCTAAAGTGGGTGTGCAATCGGGCTAACCAATCTAGGCCTTGAGCCTGACCACCACATGTCTATATCATTAACTTTTCCCCTCTGAATTTGTCCGTGTGTAACCGATATCTAATGTGTGTTAATAACTTAGTTCCATTTAGTTAGATTTTTCAGCATCGCTGTCTCACCTATCTCAATTTTTTTTTAAAAATAAAATCATAATCCAGTTTGCTACCCGCTTTCTGGAGTAACACTCTCTGGTTTCCTCTCCTTATATCAAACTTCATAATGACTTTTTATCATGTATTGATAACTTCCCTGTTAGAGATTCCCCTCAACATGTGCTAATATTAACCAATTATGTGATCAGTGTATTCATTTTATCTTACAAAGTGTTGCTCTATGATTTCAAAATCAATCCTAATGGAGTCGTAAATTCTGGTCCAATACGATTGTTCTGTCAAACATACGAAGCTAATCGTCCATAATTGTTTTCATATGGTACTTCTGAATCCACATAGATGTTGTTTTGTTAACTCCATTCCAAGCACACATTCACTTTTATTATTAACGTATTTGATCTATTGCTGTACTTAATTAAAATTAACTTTTTATTGGCATCATTTTGTCAAATTGCTCATTTGAAACTGTGAGTGTTGAATTATCTCATTCTTTGTGAATATCCTGTAAAATAAGAAGATTGTTTGGTTGATTGTTGATGAAGGATTGCGCTCTTTAGTGCAGTTATGTTTCCTTTAGGGTCTGCTCTTGTAAATCATAAACACCTAATGGGAATCCAATATGCTAATGATTTTTTTAAATTTAAGTTCAAGTAGATGATTACTCAGAATGATACATTTTTTATCTCTAATTATGTTTCCCTTTCTGTTTGAGCTTCCCAACTGCTTAACGAAATGTGTTAGTTTTGGATGCCCTAGAGGAAATCTGTTTAGTATGAACTTTAGTTGCAAGAATAAATCATTGTATTATTTATGGAGATATTTAATATAATGAAGTCCTTAGATTACAATTGTGTTGTTTACCTTAAATATCCCCAGTCCATTATAATGATTAACATGACGATCAACTATAGATTAATATGTGGGTAGATTGATATGGAGATATCAAGTCTAACACATGGGTATGCATTAGGAGTAATGGCATAGTGGATAGGCCCACCACGAGAAAGCTCTATTAGATTATGTCAACGTCACAAGCGCTTCTCGTAGTGCTAATGGTGTTGTAATTCTTAGCCTTGAAGTCACTGGATACTCTATTTGTGAAATATCATGCTTTGATATTATCAAAAGTTACACTGTAACTGGGTAACTATAAAGATAGCTATCGGGCATGATAGGAAGCAAGCTTAGAGGTGTCACTGATGTAGATATGATTTGTCCCTCCTACATAATAGGAACATATATCCACGGTCACTCGAGGATTGAATATTATGGAATGTCAGGCCAGACCCTGATAAATCAATATGGAGATATTGATGTTATCTGCTTGGATAAACCTATTTCCAGGATCGATCAAATTATGGATTGGATATACCAGTGTGAGGATTATGTCTAATGTCAAGTCCGGATATATAGACAAATTGATGACACCACACGGTAACATTGGGAACATGGTTTGTCGGGATCACTGACTATTTCTATTTGTTGTATAGCATAGATGTGTTTCTAGACACGCTCTATGTTTGTAATAGTTACTACCAACTAAGTAGAAATCTATGGTGCCACGCACCATATGAATTAAACTGGATATGGGTATTAATTAGTTGGACTAATTAATTAAAAGGATCATAACACAACCACAAGCAAAGTAAGTGGGACTAATTTATAAGTGGACTAATCCATGTAAGTACATGATTAGTATTGGAGCAATCTTGTAGTTAATAAAGATTTATTAACTATATAAAGAAAATCTAGCTTGTTATTTTCTCAAGACAAGTCATTATTGAGTGAACATAACAAAGCAAGAGAGAGAGAGAGAGAGAGAGAGAGAGAGAGAGAGAGAGAGAGAGAGAGAGAGAGAGAAACCTAGAGGCCGAAGCCCCTTGACCCGTCGCCCCCCCTCCACCTTTTCGTCGGCCTCCATAGGCACCGGGTTGGTGTTCTGTTTTGCGTGATCGTTTGCCTCCTTCTTCCGTTGCTAGCTCTACACATTGGGAAGGATTCCAGTTGAAGATCCAGAGTGTGGGTACTCATAGAAACGAAGACACTATTCTTCGTAGTGATCACACAAAGTAAGGTACACATGTTTCTACCATAATCATGTTATGATTGCTTTCTTGTGATCATCTGAGGGGTTTGAGCAAGATAAATTTTCTTATTCCGCTGCGTAACCTGCATAAAAATACAGTGGTATCAGAGCCACATGCCGTAGCGCATAACATGATATTATGTGTTATTGTTTTTTCAGTTTTACACCATATATTTTAATTTTCCGTGAAAACTGAAAGTTGACATATAGATGCAATATGAATATGATTCAATTGGGATTGGGCAAATTATCATCGTCGTATGGAATTAGCCAATTTCGGACACATATGATGTGTTAATTGGGTTCTTGAAAAACTAGAGTTCATGGGCACATAATTGGGAAAAATGGGTTTTTTTCAAATTATGGAAACAACCAAACTTGGGCAACAAGGAAGGAAGGGGAAGGAAGCTAGGGCCGAAACCCTAGCCGCCGGCCCTCTCAATTCCTTGCGCGCCAAGCAAGTCCACGGCCACCAAGGGCAGCCAAACTAGGCCCACGATTGGACCGTGCGGGCTAGGGCCGGGCCGGCCCCGTTGGCTTGTGGCGGTCCATGGGATTCGGCCAAGCTTGATGGCTGGGCCTCTTGGACGGTTTTGATCCTAGATACCCAATCAAACAACTAAAATTGAACAAGAGCGTTAAAAATTGGTTTTAATTGTATCATGTGCTTTGTTGCATGGTGGATGGATATGGCCTAGGTTGCGGATGTTTACTTTGTGGTTTGGTTTACGGCCTGCAAGATGGTCAAATTAATCTAATAATTGATTTTACTGCCTGCGATCTGATCATCTTCTCAACATGTGAGGTTTCATTTATTTATTTTAATTTGGATTCTAGCTAGAATTAGATAATTAGATGATAGCCAAGAGCATGGAGAAAGTACCAAAGGAACCAAAGAGCCACAAAGATGTTGGAGGACTTGCACACCAAGGACGCGCGGCTATGGTGGAGGAACATGGAGAGGAGCTTGTCACTCTAGGGCACATAGATATTATCATTGGCTTGGTAATATCTTAGTTTTAGGGGCCATATCCATGCCACTTTAATTTTTATTTTGTTTGATGTTTATTATTTATGTCTTGTTATTTATTTTGGTGTATGGTTCATGCATGCAAGACGTAACAAGAAACTAATAAACAAGAATGATCTTTTATTGTGGATTGCCCAATCCTAACAAGTACATCATGTTGATGATATCAACAAAATAAATTAAGTAATGACACTAAAATCCCTCAAAGGAAATATTATGTTTTACCTTCTCTTATTTTCACACCCTTCATAATCAGGGTTTATTAATTTCGGGCTTGCCAAAGCAAGGCGATTTGAATTTACCATGGTGTGATGCGGCTACACGAGCAAGTAATGTGCGGTTCTTGAAATAAGAGGTTGAACGTAACTAAGTAGTTTTAATTGGACTGATGACTTAGAGGCATGACAATTGGGATTACCTATGAGATAGGTAAATGGGGAGTTATTTGCTCGGTTGAACCAAGAGTTGCATAAGGATGCAATTGGAAGGATGTTCCTACCTAAGTAACTAATTCTTGGGTGACTTGCCAAAGCAAGCTCAAGAAGAAGTTAAATATGGATCTTGGACCCACTAGAAATATATGATATTTTCCGCATTAATTGTGATGGATAATAATCCGAGAAATATAGTGGGATATATATTTGATAATATAGCAATTACTAAATTTAGTTAATTTTTCAAAATACTAAAATTGCATATTTCTCATTTTGTAGAATTCCAATGGCAGACAACAATCAAACATCGACACCATCCATGCGTTCTGTCCTCGAGAAGGACAAGTTGTCAGGGAACAACTTCAAAGACTGGTAGAAAATTAAGGATTGTTATTAAGCATGAAAAGAAGTTTTACATCTTAGATGCACCTGTTCTAGTGCCACCAGCTGACTATGCTTCTCTCGCTGCCATAAGGGCACATCAAAAGAATGTTGATGACAATAATGATGTGACCTGTCACATGCTGTGCACCATGAGCTCTGAGCTTCAGAAGCAACATGAGAACATGGAGGCATACAATATGATCGTACATTTGAGGTAGCTCCTCCAAGAGCAGGCCCGGCTTGAGAGGTACGAAGTATCCAAAGCAATGTACAAGTGTAGTCTCGCATAGGGGAACCCAGTCAGGCCTCATGTACTACGTATGATCGGATACATTGAGAATCTCGAAAGTGTAGGCTTCCTGTTCGGCCAAGAGTTGGCCACTACTCTCAATCGGCAATCGTTACCGGATAGTTATAGCCAGTTCATCATGAACTGAGATTATCAAGACACTGCCAGACTTGCTCAATATGTTGAGGACCGCTGAACGGAGTATTAACAAGGGCAAAGGCAATGCCATAATGATGGTCAATAAGAGGAAGAGAAAGTTAGTTGCTTCTACTTCCAAAGGAAAGAGCAAGAAAGTTGTAAAATCCAAGGAAACTGCCTTAAATCCCGGTGGAGGCGTGACTGAAGGAGATGCACTACTATAGTCAGCCTGGACACTGGAAGAGGAACTGCCCCAAGTATCTAGAGGATAAAAGACTTGGAATAGTGATTCCACCACCACCAGATATTTTTTTGTTATAAATGTAAATCTTTCTATTTCTTCATCTTGGGTATTGGATACTGGATGTGGATCTCACATTTTTTCGAAATGTGCGTGATTTGAAAAGAAGTAGAAGATTGGCTAAAGGGAGATAGACATGCGCGTCGGGAATGGAGCAAGAGTTCCTGCATTAGCTATTGGCGTGTATGAGTTATCTCTGCCTTCAAGGCTTATTTTAGAATTAGACAATTGCTATTATGTGCCTGCTATGAGCATAAACATTATTTCTATTTATTGTTTGGACGAGAAATGTTTTACTATGTCAATAAGGAACAATAGTTGTTCCGTTTATTTTGATAGTATCCACTATTGTAGTTGGCATTTGTCCAATGGATTGTATATCTTTGATCTAAGTAATCCCATCTATAACATTAATACTAAGAAAATTAAGATTTATAAATAAATCCTACTTATTTGTGGCACTGTCGTTTAGGCCATATAAATGAGAACCGCATATCTAGACTCCATAAAGATGGATTACTAGAGTCATTTGATTATGAAGCATATGAGACATGTGAGTCTCGTTTGATTGAAAAAATGACAAAGCCCCCTTTCAATAAGAAAGGTGAGAGGACTAGTGAGTTATTGGCAGTCATACATACTGATGTATGTGGGCCATTTCCCACACCTGCCAGACGTGGTTATGTCTACTTCATTACGTTTACTGATGATTTCTGTAGATATGGAATTGTTTACCTTATGAAGGCCAAATATGAATTCTTTTAATTGTTCAAAGAATTAAAGAATGAAGTAGAGAAGCAACTTGGCAAAAGTATCAAGGCTCTACGATCGGATCGTGGAGGAGAATACTTAAGCCAAGAGTTTAATGACTATCTTAGAGAATGTGGGATTGTGACCAAACTCACTCCACCCGGAACGCCACAATGGAATGGCGTGTCTGAGAGGAGGAATCGCACCTTGTTGGACATGGTGCGGTCTATGATGTGTCAAACAGATCTTCCAATATCGTTTTGGGAACATGCTCTAATGACAACTGCTTTAACCATGAACCGTGTTCCATCCAAATCGGACATGAAGACACCATATGTGATATGGACTGGAAGGCTTCCCATATTGTTTTTTGTGAAGATTTTGGGTTGCGATGTCTATGTAAAGCATTTAAAAAGCGACTAGCTCGGACTCAATGAAACTAAAGGATATTACTTCTACAACCTAACCGAGAACAAAGTGTTTGTTGCTCGAACCGTCGTGTTCCTAGAAATAGAACTAATGTCTAAAGGATCCAGTGAGAGAGCTGTAGAACTTAAAAAAAATTCAAGAACCACAAAACATTGATTTGACAATGGAGCATGAACATGAACCAAAAGCGGTTGTGGAGCAACCTGTTCAAGTAACACAAGAACTTTGTAGGTTGGGTAGGGTACGTCATGAGCCAGAGAGGTATTGACTTCTTGTTACTGAGCCCGATAACCTATTACCCATAGATGATGAGCCTACTACTTACGGAGAGGCCATGAAAGGGCTAGACTCAAAAAAGTGGCTTGAGGCCATGAGATCTGAAAATGGAATCCATGTATTCCAACCAAGTAAGGACTTTGGAGGAACCACCAGATGGGGTTCGTCCCATAGGGTGAAAGTGGGTCTTCAAGAAGAAGACTGACATGAATGGCAATATAGTTGCCTATAAGGGCCGACTGGTGGAAAAAGGATTCAGACGAATTCATGGTATTGACTTGAGACCTCTTCCCAGTCGCAATGACCAAATCCACTCGAATCTTTCTTGCGATTGCAGCTTCCTATGACTATGAGATTTGACATATGGATGTAAAAACAGCGTTTCCGTATGGAAACCTCCTCGAGGATGTGTATATGACACAACCTGAGGGTTTTGAAGATCCATAGCATGCAAATAAAGTCTGTAAGCTACAAAGATTCATTTATGGATTGAAGCAAGCGTCTAGGAGTTGGAATCGACGTTTTGATGACGCGGTCAAAGAGTTTGGCAAGAACGAAGATGAGCCTTGTGTTTACAATAAGGTTAGTGGGAGTTCTATTGTGTTTCTGGTCTTGTATGTGGATGAAATACTACTCATTGGAAACGACATTCCCATGTTGCAATCTGTGAAAGATTGGCTAGGAAAGTGTTTTGCAATGAAGGACTTAGGGGATGCAACTTATATACTGGGTATCAAGATCTTTAGGGATACATGGAGGAAGCTGCTCGGCCTAAGCCAAAATACATATATAGAAAATGTGTTGAAACGGTTCAACATGCAAGAATCGAAGAAAGGATTCTTGCCCATTTTGCATGGAATTACCCTTTTGGAGGATGACTGTCCTTCCAATCAGATTGAGAAGGACCGCATGAGTAAGATACCGTATGCGTCGGCCATAGGATCTATCATGTATGACATGTTGTGTACTAGACCATATGTGTCATACGCATTGAGTATGGCAAGAAGATATCAGTCCAATGCGGGTGAGAGTCACTGAATTGCTGTAAAGAGCATTCTTATGTACTTGAGAAGAACTAAGGATGTGTTCTCGATATTTGGAGGTAAGGAAGAGCTAAGTTTAACTGCTTACACTGATGCAAGCTTCCAAACCGAAAAAGACGACTATAGATCGTATTCGAGTTATGTGTTTTTGCCTAAATGGAGGAGCTGTGAGCTGGAAGAGTTCCAAGCAAGAGACAGTTGCCGATTCTACAACTGAAGCTGAGTAAATTGCTGCTTCAGGCGCAGCAAAAGAGGATGTTTGGATAAAAAAGTTTATCACTGAGCTTGGTGTGGTTCCTTGCATTGTGGATCCCATTACATTGTATTGTGACAACATTGGGGCGATCACACAAGCCAAGGAACCCCGGTCGCACCAGAGGACAAAGCATGTACTTGGGAGATTCCATCTAATTGGAGAGAAATTCGATCGAGGAGATGTGAAGATATGCAAGATTCCAACAGATGATAATATGTCAGATCCTCTCACAAAGACGTTGGTTCAGTGAAAGCATGAAGGGCACACTTGGGCTATAGGCATACGTGATACACCAGATTGGCTCTAGTGCAATTGGGAGACTGTTGGTTTTGGATGCCTCACAGGCAATCTTTTTAGTATGAACTTTAGTTTCTAGAATAAATCATTGTATTATTTATGGAGATATTTAATATAATGAAGTCGTTAGATTACAATTGTGTTGTTTCCCTTAAATATTCCTATTCTATTATATTGATTAACAGGACGATCAACTACAGATTAGTATCTAGGTAGATTGATATGGAGATATCAAATCTCACACATGGGTATGCATTAGGAGTAATGACATACTGGATAGACCCACCACGAGAAGGCTACATTAGATTATGTCAACGTCACAAGAGCTTCTCGTAGTGCTAATGGTGTTGTAATCCTTAGACCTGAAGTCACCGGAGTTGCGAAATATTAAGCTTGATATTGTCAAACGTTACACCGTAACTGGGTAACTATAAAGATAGCTATCTGGCATGATATATAGGAAGCAATCTTAGAGGTGGCAGTTATGTAGATATGATTTGTCCCTCCTACATAATAGGAGAAAATATTCACGGCCACTCGGGGGGTAGAGCTTATGGAATGTCAGGCCAGACCCAAATAAATCAATATGGAGATATTGAAGTTATCTGCATGGATAAGCCTATCCCCAGGATCGAGAAACTATGGATTGGATATACGAGTGTGATGATTATGTCTCGTGTCCAATCCGAATATGGAGACAAAGGGATGACACAACACGGTAACATTGGGCACAAGGTTTGTCGGGATAACTGACTATTTCTATTAGTTGGATGGCATAGAAGTGTTGCTAGACAACGCTCTATGTTTGTAATAGTTACAACCAACTAAGTATAAACCTATCGGATCACACACCATGTGGATTAAGATGGATATGAGTATTAATTAGTTGGACTAATTAAATAAAAGGATCCTAATGCAACCCCAAGCAAAGTTAGTGGGACTAATTTGCAAGCGGACTAATCCATGTAAGGATATGATTAGTATTGGGGCAATTATGTAGTTAATAAAGAGTTATTAACTATATAAAGGAACTCTAGCTTGTTATTTTCACAAGAAAAGTCATTATTGAGAGTTTATAATAAAGAAAGAGAGAAGAGAGACAAAAGCCTAGAGGTGAAGCCCCTAGACCCGTCCCCCCCCCCCCCCCCCCGTGTCGTCGAACTCCATAGGCGCTGGCTTGGTGCTCCGTTTTGCGTGATCCTTTGCCTTCTTTTTCCGTTATTAGCACTACACAGTGGGAAGGATTCCAGTTTAAGATCGAAGGTGTGGATACTCATAGAGACGAAGACACTATTCTTCGTAGTGATCACACACACTAAGGTACACATGTTTTTACCCTAATCATGTTATGATTGCTTGCCTGTGATCCTTGGAGGGGTTTGAGGAGGATAATTTTTTTGTTATTTCGCTACGTAACCTGCATCAAAACCCTACTAAATGCATCACTCAAGTGGTGCTGAACAGCAGGTTTAAGAATTGGTCATCTTGATTATGGAGACTCTCGCACAATTCTTTTAACATTTGTTAGGGTTATCATTATAGCAGTTTAACACAAGGCCATACTGTACTATTTCATTACCTAAATTCTTAGATTACTTCGCATGAATTTTCGGAAAGGAATTACAATGTTACATTGACGCACTTCGTGCTTTAGCCATAATATTTTCTATAGGGATATCGGATTTTCTCAGAGAATTTTTCGTTATTTTTAACACCTAAGAGAAGAAGTGACTTTTCTACTGCAAGAAACTAAGTAATCTTTCTCTTAAAATTCCTGTAATCACATTTAACAATTTTGTGGTCTAGAATGAACTGAATATGTTAGGCATGTGAGTCATTTCTCGATATAATGCGCATGCGCATGATTCCAGGGTCAGTCCAAGCCAATGTCGAATTCTTATAATCAAAGATATCGACGAAAATTTTCGATCATTTCCGTGGAAGATGTTATACAATGTGAAACATAGGTTGTAATATAGATCAATGTTGCAAAGACATAAAAATTGGATGGGTAGAAGCATGATGAAATTACACGTCAATGATGGTTCTTGCTGAATCACTCATGGTTATTGTTAACCTTTCCGGATCAGCTATTTGACAGCATAGCTTAGAGAAGTATGGTCAGATAAGTCATCAATGGTTATTGAACTCATTGCAAACCTATCAATTAGTCTTTTGAACTCATTGTAAATCTACGACTTAGTCTTTTGAAAGCATAGCCTAGAGAAGAGTGGTCAGATTAACTATCTTACATAAATTAGTATCACAATCCGAACGACATTATATGTTTTTCATTGTCTTTTCATGATTACCCAAGGTATCTTGTTTTGTAGCTTTCACGTTTGTATGAACTATGAACTATGGATTTATCATATGTGGTATACTAATTTTTTATGAGTCACAAATTAAGCATATGGTAAAACTTCTTTATTATGAGTCACAAATTACGCATAAAATCTTTTTAAGTTCATAGGATTTCATCTTTTTTATGTGGTATGTGTATGTATTTTGTAATCATTTTGGACATCAGTGTTCTTTACATTGTGCTTATATAATTTTCAAAAATATTTCTCACAACTGTCAGATTTTGAAACATGATTCATTGAGTGTTATTGCAATCGTGGGGCCGTGACAGGCTTTTGTTCTGCTAAATATGTTCACAGTTAGGGGTGACATAATTTATTTGGCTTCTCATTAATTATTACTACTTGAGATCTGGTAGGAGGTTTTATGTTAGTATTGGAACCTCGAGTTATGTTGAGTGCGTAAAATGTTTGATACAAACTTCATAAATAAACAAACACCTCGCGATGTTTTTGGTTACTGGAATTATGATGCAGGAAGAATTTTGCAAGTTTCAGAAAATTTGGTCCATACATAAAATCAAGGGCAGAATTGAAGTATTGATGAATGAGGTCGAACCATACATGAATCTGACTAGAAACGATGTTCTAAAGATAACTTGTGACTTTAGTCACGAGCACCATAATGATTTGGCCAAATTCGACTATTCAGGGCACACAATCGTCAAATTTGCTATTTTTAGTAATAATATTTCTGTTAACTAGGAGGTCAATTTAAACCCGATTTGGGTCAATATTTTTTCAATGTGCTTTTCTTTAGTAAGACTTTAATCCAGAATAATTATTGAGATTTTGCTATTTTAGGTAAAATTTAGGTTTTCAGCTATTAATACCCGGCTTGTGGGTAATTTTTCGTCAGACTTTGATATTGATTATATCGGAATTCTGGAGAGCTTCGTTCCCTAGTTTCTTTGCCCTTTTTCATTATTGATTCTGCTGTGATGCCACGCTTGGTTGATAATCCGGCGTCAGTCTACCAGGAGGAATTTTGAAGAAATATATGCCTGTTTCAGAAAAGTTGTTTCGGTCCATTCGCAGAATCAGGGGCATAATTGAAGGATTGATGAACGGGTCGAACCATACACGAATCTGACAAGAAACGACGTTCTAGAGATAACTCGTGAGGGCACAAAATCGTCAAATTTTTAGTAATAATCTTTTTGTTTATTAGGAGGTCAATTAAAACCTGATTTGAGTCAATCTTTTTCCAGCATGCTTTTCTTAACAGGACTTTAATTCTGAATAATTATTGAGATTTTGCTATTTTAAGTAAATTTTAGGTTTTTGGCTATTTAAGTCCGGCTTGTGGATTTATTTCATATGCTATGAATTATTGAAATATTTTCAGAACCTAGAGAGGTCTTCTCCTAGTGTTTTTCATGATTTCCCTTTCTAAATCGTTGCTTCTTGCTGCTCCCAAAAACGCCTGATTCAATCCGGCCTCAGTTGGTATCAGAGCTCAGAGCACCGTGGGAAGAAGGTCGTCATAACCATGGTACATGGACGACCTGGCGGCTGCGGGCAAGTTCCGGCTGAGGAAACCCCCCAACGGGAACCTAACGTCCAAGACGTTATGATGATAAAAGATCTGCAAAGGCAGATTGCAGACCGAACTCATGAACTTACGGTGCGGTATTTGCATTGGCAGGTTGCAGATTTAAATCAACATTTAGCGGCAGGGGAATTCAAGGATTGAAATGCCTTTGATCACGACTCACAAACCGCGTTCGCGATCCGCTACGACGATGATTCCGGTGGTCAGAACGAGCGCTATGGAGGAGCAAGTTTGAAGACTGACGTGTCAGATTATTACGGTACGTTAGTAGCTGAACATATTTATGGTGATGCAATATTTTATATGCGTATTTCAAGTTCAATCGATAGTTATGTAGACTGGAATAAAACACCGATTTATGATGACTACGAAGACGAAGAAGAAGATGTGAAAATTGGATTAGAGGAGTCGTTGGTGTTTCCCTTCAAGTTGCCATCTTACTATTGTGATCCATTATTGGTGGAGACTTTCAATCATGTGTTTAGATTGAACTCGATGACTAGTTCTTTCGAAGAAGGGGTGACTGATGCAGGAGGATTTTAAAGAAATTTCTGCCTGTTTCAAAAAAGCTGTTTCGGTCCATACGCAGAATCGGGGGCAGAATTGAAGGATTGATGAACGGGGTCGAACCATACATGAATCTGACAAGAAACGAAGTTCTAGAGATAACTCGTGACTTTAGTCACGAGCACCATGCTGATTCGGCCAAATTCGACTGTTTAGGGCACAAAATCGTCAAATTTGCTATTTTTATTAATAATCTTTTTGTTAATTCGGAGGTCAATTTAAACCCGATTTGAGTCAATGTTTTTCCAGCATGATTTTCTTTAGTAGGACTTTAATTCATAATAATAATTTAGATTTTCCTTTCTAAATCGTTGCTTCTTGCTGCTCCTTGACGCGCGATTACTACGCGTTGCTACGCAAATATATGGTCAAGTAATAAAGTGGAGTATTTTGAACTCCGAGTTATCGAACCCAAGGGAAGGTGTTTACTATATACTCTAGATTAGTAATTAAACTCAATTTACCTAAGTAACCGTTAAAAATGATTGTAGTTTGAAGTGTTGTCACCCTCAAACAAGTGAGTAGCAATGGTAATGAAATAACGTGAAGAAAATGATTTGATAGAATTCAGAGGAGAGAAAGCTAGGCAATCTATAGATCACCTAGGGTAGTTTTGACAATTCCGGATTCCATGTTCTAAGACAATGAATCTTAGCAACCAATGCTGGGTAATGGCGTTGACATTCACCTATCGGTCTCACGTCGTTCTACACAAGGGTAACGATTTGTCCCTCTCAGGCCAAATATACTACCTATGTGTTCTAGCAGGCTAACAATATTGCAAGGTACAATGTCCTCTCAGACCACCATTCACTAACAATTCATTACTTGCTACTGAACTTACCCTCATCTAGCCATTCCTATCCAACTAACCTCTCAGTCTAGTCAATTAAGAATGATCTTGTTTACTCATCTCAACTAGGGTAGAGTTGTTTTCACACACTCACTAGTTACATAGTAATTTCGTGTCATGACTCCTACGTTACTAAGAATTAAGCACAATAAACAAGATATTTAGGCTACCAATATCATCACTAAGCCTAGTTCATGATTGAATGAAGAAATATACAATTCACATCACACATCTTAGCCCTAACTTGTCCATGAAAGAACTCAACATGATGAAAACCAAAACAATCTCCATTAAACCATAATCCAAGCATGAAAGATCATCCATAATCCGGAAAATATCATCTAAACATAAACCCTAGGCTCTCCATAGATGCCTAAGTATGAGTTTAGCTACTCATAACACAATTTAACATTGTTCTTGAATAGTTCATACAAGAAAGTAGAGAGAAAAATAGATCAAACGCTAAAATCGTGAAGAATGGCGCGATCCGGGCTCTCCTCCTTCCTTGAGATCATTACCAATGAATTCTCCTTGCTCTCCTCCTTCTTTTTGGCTCTCTGGATGCGTGAATGATGCTTATTCCCGTCCCTAGGTCGTTCTTGAATCATAACCCGCAGAAGTCTTCAGTAATTGCATAAAAGCCCCCTGAAATATGCTCCTGACTTCACAACGCAATATCTTCTTCGTCCGAAATCGAATTTAGCTCCTTGACCTATCGATGGAAAGCTCTCAGAGTCTAATATCATATGGCCCTGGTCTCACCCCCAAATGAGTTGTATAACTCCGGATATGATCAAAATAGTGTAGACCGGTCATCCAAGCTCCTCCAATTTTGCTTCTCTTGACTCCACTTGAGCTCCCCATTGTTTCCGAAGTTCGTTCCATGCCTCTTATCAACCGATTAGCATCCGTTCCTGCCAAAACGTCATGAACAAACATACCAAGCGATTATATTTGAAAAATAACAATGAAATATGCATGAAAAATGCCCGGACTAACAATATAGCACATGGTAGAAAAAAGTGATAAAACGACCTAGAATCTCTAACATTTGCCTAAAAACACACTCCAAATACATATTATCATGTGGTAAATTCTAAAGAATTATATCCCCTAAAAGGTGCTATCAAACTCCCCCCACACTTACTCTGTTACTCGTCCCGAGCACAATGAAGCACAAAACCCCACACTTGAGACATTGCATACATACCAAAACCAAACCAATGCATACCCCACCACTTTGCATACTTAACTTTCCGCCAGCCAACACGACTCACGACTCAATACACAAAGGCACGATTATGAAACTACATGATATGTACAATGCAACTCAAGTATGTACAATGCAAGGAATCAAAGAACATATTTTTTTTCCTTTTTAGTAGAGATTGGGCAACCTCTCCATCACTAACCGAAAATAATCAAATCCTCACTAGCTCATTTTGAAATTTCACAACACATAGTAGGAAATAAGATATGGTGATCCTATGCACAAACTCACTAAGGCGTCCCCAAACATCCACCAAATCATACCAAGATACGGCACGTCTTTTGACTCAAAGCGTCTAGGCATTTCAAGTTCCTAAGTGGTCTTCCTTTGCCAAGTCATTTGAGGTTTTTAGACCCTCTTAGCCGTTATTGCTTTGAATGCAATTTGTCCCATTGCTGGGAGACATAACTCCTATGTAATACGGCTTGAATTTAGTTTCCCTCTTAAGCTCTACGTTGGATTGAATCCAAATTTTCCGTGCACACAGAAGCACATTGGGTTGTCTCTCCTTTAAGCACAATTTTCTTTTATATTTTCATTTTCTTTTATTTCCTCCTCTGTTTTTACAACCGTGCAATAGAGCTTAAGAGTGTGGGCTTTTTAGAATTTTCTCTTAGAACCACCTTAAGGGATGGTGGTGTATACTCCCCACATTCACTTAGGCTAGAGCAGCATACCACATGGAACCGACTCTACACGAAGGTCCACCCCAGATTCTAAGAGACCACAAGTTTCCACTGCACACGGAATAATCAACCACTCAAACACTCAATCCTCCTAGCACAATAAAAGAATCAAAAGTATGCCGGTAATCTACCTTCACCTTTCCATAGATACCCGTGACATCCTTTCGTGAGACTTGTGCACAAAATACTAGAATTAAAGTCTCCCTACTATGGTGTTTCCTACTCTCATGAGCCCTTTCATTGGATTCTCTTCGGTTTCTAGGTCCTAAGTTGCCCTTTCTAAAAAAAAATCAATTTTTAGGATTTTCTTATTTTTAATTTTTTTTAGACACTATATGTAACTGGCCAACTCGATTAACCACAAAATAGGGTAGGTGGACTCAATTAATAAAAGTGCAACAATACATAAACAATGCAAATATTTAAACGTACACATGCAATCCTATGGACTCACTATACATGCATAATAGACTCACTAAACTACATGTAACAAGGCTATGCAATGGCTAACTAGCGGATAGCTAAAACTCCCCCACAATTAAGCACTCCGTTGTCCTCAACGAAAAAAAGAGTGAAATCAAGAGGACTCGGCTGCTCAAGTGTAGGGACGGTGGGTCTAGTCGGAGTGAGTCATCCCTTCGTCGTCATCTCGGACGTCGGGACTCGACTCTGGGTACACATCGGACTGGTAATGGAACAAGCCATCGTAGGTATGTGGGTGCTGCAACTGGAAATTGGCCGCCACAACCAAGTCCCGAATTCATCCACCCTGCTGGGTACCATTATAGCTAAGTGACTCCATCCCTCGGCCTAACTGGCGCTGGCTACTACAGATGTGCTCAAAATGTGTCCTCTCCCTAGCTCTATCCTCATCAGATTGGAGTCTCTGAGACTCCATTATATGCATGAGCGTCTCAAGCTGTCGCTCCATGTTGGAGCGCGAGCTACTCGCGTGGTCTCCGCTAGGGTGTGTGGGTTCAACATGTATTTGGTTCTTGAGGGGGTTGGGAATTCTCTCCCAAAGACGTGCTGCATCCATCCTCTTCTTGTCTCTAGAGATATCGTCATACTCTAGACCACTCAAATTAGCCTTAGCATCTTGTGCTAGCTTTAGGAGCAAACAAGTGTGCCCGGGAGATCTACGGTTATAGCGTTCAGTCCTCTCCATTAGAAATCGATAAATGAAGTACGGGACATTGATACGCTTCCCCATCCACAAACAGTAAGCCATGGTGCAAAGCTGGAAGGAGTACGTGGGATTAGGAGAAACTCCATAAACCCAGTTCTCAATAAATTCACACAACCACCTCGCACGTGGAAGCACGCGTTTCCTAGAAACAGACCACTCAGGTAAAGTGGGTCTCTCAGTCCATCCCGCTCCAGGAACCCCCTCAAAACAAAAGGAACTAACTACTTCAAAAGCATCCACCCTCCTAATGTTCTCATGGTAGGCGCAAATCTCATTCTTTAGAGGTTTGAATCTCAGGGCGGCCGCTATAGTCTCGGGCGTGATGACTATATAGGTGCCCCGGTAATACACATGCCTCCGATCCTCACCCTCTCCCTCGTCATAGAAACGAGCATTTACCAGAATATCCCTAGCAAGAGCGGAGCTAGACTTCTTACAAATTTTAAACCACGTATCTAGCCTCTCATTCTTGAAGAGATCCTGAACTTGTTTTGGCATTTTGTCGCTTTGCGGGAAGGGTTTTTCAGGAGTCCCTACCCTCTTCAGGAATGGGTCAGTGCAATATTCCTTATGGGCATTCGCACTAACAAACCTGAAGCTGCAGAATTTGGTACTGCAGATAGTGCCGAGGTCAACATCTTTTGCAACCCTACCTCTCGTCCCAATCTTAGGAAGTGCGGGCATAACTAAGTTCAAATTATAACGAATTGGAGACAGAGGCACCTGACGACGGTTTCCAGAGCCGTCTCCCTCGTCTACATTCTCCTCCTCACTCAAAACTACATCTTCATCAGGATTGAAGATGAGGTGATCATAAACAACTACACCCCGTCTCCTCTTAGCACTCTTCGATGTAGACATAATGATAGAGAAAATAAAAGACGAGTCAACATGAGGTTTATAGTGAACTAAGCAAGTAACCCAAGCTAAGTATGAGAAAGTAACAATTTCAACGAGTGCTTAAGCAAGGAATTAAAGCGATGGAAAGATTTCGGTACCTACGGTCCCAGAGTACCGTTCTTACGGGACCGGTTTCGCAAAAAAATGGTCAATAAAGGACCAATTTTTCGAAAACTGGAGAAAGTTGAAGTGAAGCTACCTCCTTGTGCTCCTCGGTGTCCTCGTCGAAATTCTCTTGTTGAGCTAAGGCCGAATCCCCCTCCAAGTTGATGAATCGGATAATTTTTGTTCTTGGAGCTCTTCCTCTTTAATTTCCCCCACACTCAAACAAAGCCCTATCTTTCAAAAACTCAAGAGTTAATGTTGTTGTTGGGTTTGCAAGGAGCAAAACCCAACAATTTTTTTTTGAATTTGGTTGAGTTCTGAAATTTTTTGGGTGTATGGAAGTATGGATGTTCTTGAAGGTTTGGGAGGAAGAAGATGAAGAAAAGAGAGGTTTGATCCAAATTTGGGGTGTTTTTACCCTTTATGGCCGGATATGGCTTTTAACAATCAAGAAATTACAAAAAACACCCCAAAAATTCGGACAACCCGCCCGATTTCGGCCCAAAATGGGTGCCGAAATCAGTGGATTTCGGCCCCCATTTCAGCCCGAAATGGGGCCGAAATCACTGTACCAAATCAAAACATTGGACATGTTTCGGGCCCGAAATCAGTGTATTTCGGCCCCATTTCGGGCCGAAATGGGTGCCGAAATGCACTGCTTTTCGCCCGTTTGTTTTTGCTCTATCTCCTTCATCCGGTACCCGATTCGCGCGATTCTTGAACCGTTGCTCCTTATTCGACGAGGAATCCATTTTTGACCGAAAAATTCCCACATCCGGGGATTTTTTTGTTTCTTACCAAAATTCTTCTCCTTGTTCAAGAATCTCACCTATTCAAGCTCTTTAACTTTCTCCACTCCGGATTCCGATGCGTGCAATGCCGATACTCCAACTTGCTACCGTGATCCTCATGACTCATTTGCTACTACTCGACCTCGAGTAGCTTCTTTATCAAGTTCCTTATTCCCGGTAAGCTCGTTTTTCCTCATTTTGCGTGCAATTGGTGCAATTTAAGGTCGACGGCTCGACCCAGTTACCTCATGGCCCCTACACAGGTGGCTTGGCAGCCCGTGCCATCTCTTCCAAATTCCTCTGCTGGATCCTCAACACAACACGATGAACTTTGTCTTTTGGAATTGGTGGCTCATCACGAACCACCTCAGAACTCTTGTGCACTGCTTGCACGACCACTGGCATCTGTGTCTTCTTTTGAGGCTGCTGTGGAGTCGTCTTAGAAACCCGAAAGGTCTCCCACGCATTATTGATCCTCATGATCAATTCTCTGTTCTCAACATCGATGAGAGTCCGACCGGTAGCAAGAAAGGGCCTACCCAGAATGATCGGAACATCTCCCACATGCATCTCAAGAATAACAAAATATGCAGGGATAATAGAATTCCCTACCTTTACCAACACGTCTTCCACCACACCGAAGGCTCTCTTGCAAGACTTGTCTGCAAACTGAAGGTTGATCCATGTGGAACGAGCTTCTACTCCCAGCTTCTGAAAGACTGAAAGTGGCATTAAATTAACACTAGCCCCCAAATCACATAGGGCCTTCCCCGTGTTAGCTCCTCCTAAGTTAGCTTCTATCACAAAGCTTCCCGGATCCTTCTGTTTCTGAGGCAAACCATGCATCACTCATGAGCTCACCTGCTCATTCAATTCTATAGTCTCAAAGTCCGGCATCGCCCTCTTTCCTGAAATCGCATCCTTCATATATTTTCCATATTTAGGCATCATCTTGACTGCCTCAATCAACGGAACATTGATATGCAACTTCGAGAAAATCGATAAGAATCTCTTGTACTCCTCAGAGTCATCTTTCTTCTTTATTTCATTAAGCGGATATGGGAGATTATTAGATAAAGAGGGTGGTGGTGGTGTTACCTCATCAACATGCTGAGTCACGCCCTTTGATTGGGGGATCATGACAGGGGTCTTGTCAAAGACCTCATGCTCCCTAGCTTTCGAAGCTTCAGCTCTGGCGTGGCTCGGATATGGGGCATCATCAAGAACAATCCCGCTACGAGTGGTGATGGCGTTCACCTGCCGCACATTATCCGTGTAATACCCCGTATTTTAGTTGGGGTTATTTAGTAATTTCAAAAAAATATTTGAGAATTTTAAGAAATTTACATTTCAAAATTGTCCTTGACTTCTTCTTAGTTTTAAATTATAAGTGTGTCATTTGACATCTACGATGATATATATTTTCTATTTTGGGCTTATTTTGTAGTTTTGAAAACTTGGATAATACGATTGGAAACTCATTTTGTATACGTGGGAGATACTTGTAATTTTCTAAGAAAATAAAAATAAATAGATTTTGACATTTATTTACAAAGTGGATTATTTGAAATTATTTGGCGATTTTGTAATTTATGAAAATTAACTTGTATGTGATAGTTAATATCTGAAAATTATATTTTCACCCATCAACTTTTAGTTTTCACAAAGAAACCTCTCATTCATCAATTTTATATATATATTTTTTACCCCAACTAACAATTCATCTATTGATTATTTATAATCAAGTTCCCCCTCAATTATATTTGGTCAACTCTACTAAAATATGGAGATGTTTTTTTTTTTACAAGCATCTCACATTTTGCTCTACTAATACATCAAGAACACTACACCCATTATATTCAATCATTTTTTTTTCTTCTATCACTCCCATCTCCATCAACCTCTCATTACTACCTTCACTTTGTATTTACTTCTTTTGGGAGATTTTTCACCACCAACCTCCACCATCAACCCCATTTATTTCTTCCACAATTCTTCACATGTTTTTCTCTTCAAGAGCATTCACACAAGCTCTTTTCTCTCTCTCAAAACTCCATGCCCGTTTTTGGTGTTGACTTCACAAAAACTTCATCAAAACTCAATTTTATGGTCTCCAAATCATGAAAAACTTGAGTCCAACCTTTATATCATCATGGAGGGGGGGTTATTCCACCATTCTACTCATGGATTGAAGCCCAATTTCACCATTTCTCTCCAATTTCTTGAATCTTGGGTTAAATCTTCCTTCTAGTCTTCAATTCATACATGCATGTTTATGTTTTTCTTTGATTGATGAAATTTCACATTAGTTTTCTTCATCTCCATGCTTGATTCTTCATTTCCATGGTTAGATCATGTGATTGACTCCAAAATCTTGACTATTTCATGAAACTCACACTAAAACCAATATGCACTTTGTAAATTTCTTGGTAGTTGCACTTGCATGTCAAAAAAATTTTGATCATTTGTGTCAAGAGCATGTGAAAAATCTTACTTCATGCCTAAAATGATGCTATTTGTGTGAAAATCAAGTCTCCATAAGTTGCATGTATCTTTTGAACCAAACTTGTTGATTTTTGGGAAAAATGCATATTGACACAATCTGACCAGTTTGTAAAAAACGTATATTATCTCCAAATTTTGTCTCTGTGAAATTTTTAACTCTTGCATATTTTGAAACTAGACTCAGATGTGGTTATTTTGAGAAAAAAACCAACTCCATAGCCATTTTGGTTAGGGAGATATGCTCATTTTAAGTTGCATGTTTTCTGAAACTTTGTTTCAGTACCAATCTTGCCTTTTTTATTAAAAAACCCATTTTCAGAAACCTATGGCATCTCATCTTTCTTTTTATCAAAGTAGACACATAGGGGATTCATTCTGGAGAAGATGAGCTTTATTTATATTCTCAAAGTGGTAGTAATCCCCTTGCAAAGTTAAAAGTTTTTGCAAAACTCTTCTCTGCATAGCAGTGTTTGTTATTTTTGTAACTTGAGTTTTATAATAGCTATGCATGATTTTCTTGATGTTTCTGAAAGTAGAAACATATAGGTTCATCATAAATTAATTTTAAGATTTTAGGAGATGATTTGATATGGTAAATATGTCTCTAAAGTCAGAGCTAGAATTCTGTCCAGAATTGTAGTTTAACCGTTTTTAGAAAACTTGAATTTTTGAGATTCTAAGTGTATTGTTTGATTTATTTTGATAATTAAACATCATTATATGTTCATTAGTGACATTTAGGACTATGTTACATGTAGGTTTTCATTTCTATTATAAATGTGTAAATTGGTTATAACGAGTACGTCATACGTGTGATTGTAGACATCGACCCCATATGGGAGAGCGGTTGTCGTCGGAGTGCTAGGCTTAGTTTCTTTATTTTGATTGTGCTTCATCTCAGTGGTAAGTACATATGTACGGCCTTTTCATATCAAAATGTGCGTTTGCGTTTGATGTTTCAAATGATTGTTTGTTATATGAAATAGTATGAGAATGCATGTTTTCCACTCAAAAGTTGTTAAACTATTTTATTCATCTCCTTTGAGAACTCTCGGAAATTACTTGTGATATTTTGATATTCCGATTCTGGTTATGTGAAAGTGAAGAAATAAAATACCTCTAATAGACTTAGGACGATGTACAGAGTACTGTTATTAATGGGAGGCGTCAAGCGATCCTCCATTTTCTTATGGCTAAGACCATTGAAGCAATGCTTTTTATTATTGGATAGAACGTCAATGTTCAAAAATCCGCCCCCGATGAGCCAAAATGTTTCAAGATATTGAGGCCAAGGCTTTATAGAGCTATAGTGTGCTACTTATACTTGTAAGGGTCACTACGGTATAGGGGTGCTGAAACAATCCGGGATCTCGGTTCAGGGTTAATGCGACAATCGACTTTCAAAAGTAGAATATTATCTTAAGAATATTACAAATTAGCTAATAAAACTATCTTTGAAAATAAAAGTTTACAAAAGCAATGTGTGAGATAATCTATGTTATCTACTAAGTGATATAACTTAAACTAAACGTCTTCGTCTCGGTGCGCGTTCCCATCCCCCACCTTGAATGATGACCTGCGGTTTTAAAATGGCAAAAGCCGACGCAGTTTTGAAGAAATTGATCAGTAAAAACTGAGTAAGTACACACTACGACATGTAAAGCAACGAGTGGCACGGAAGCATGAGTTGAAACAAATCAGAAAATTTAAACAGTAAAACTATCATATTGGAGAATTTGGATCTACTTGAAGTAACCGAGTAACAAAACCTCTCAATTTAATAACATTGAGAAACCGCGAGTAGTTGGTAAAATATCCAGAGTAAACAAGTTCATTTGAACTGATAACGGTAGTAGTTCATGAGTAGCCAAGATTTACAATTCATTTCAATCGATTAGGGCGTATCAAGAGCCACAAACAACATTAATAAATACTCAATTTTTAATTTCGACTTCAATCAACAGTTTAATTTAGCTGAGGCGTGTCAAGAGCCACCAGCAGGATCGATGTAAACAGACTGAAACGATCCGGGATCTCGGTTCAGGGTTAAAGAGACAATCGACAACCAAAAGTAGAAATATACTATTAAGATTACATTTCGCTTAATGTACATAACAAAATTTCGATAATAAGTACAATCTAAAACAAATCGTGTGTTATCTACTAAGTGATCTGACTTAAGCTATACTTCTTCGTCTCGTTCCAGCGTTCCCATCCCCCACTTTGATTGACGACATGCGGTTTTAAAATGGCAAAAGCCGACGCAGTTTAGAAGAAGTTGATCAGTAAAAACTGAGTAAGTACACACTACGACATGTAAAGCAACGAGTGGCACGGAAGCATGAGTTGAGACAAATCAGAAGATTTAAACAGTAAAACTATCATATTGGAGAATTTGGAACAACTGGAAGTAAACGAGTAACAAAACCTCTCAATTTAATAATATTGAGAAACCACGAGTAGTTGGTAAAATATCCAGAGTAAACAAGTTCATTTGAACTGATAACGATAGTACTTCATGAGTAGCCAAGATTTACAATTCATTTCAAATCAATTAGGGCATATCAAGAGCCACAAACAACATTAATAAGTAGCCAATTTTGAATTTCGACTTCAATCAACATTTTAATTTAGCTGAGGCGTGTCAAGAGCCACCAGCAGGATCGATGTAAACAGAGGAATCACGAAATAATCACTAAGGGTTCCTTCTAGGGTCTATCAAACCCTATTTCACCCGAGCGTTAAGGGAGCCCATTCGTCAACCCCGCTCACAACATTAGCTAAAAGGCCTTAAGTGTCGACACCCCTATACCGTAGTGACCCTTACAAGTATAAGTAGCACTCTATAGCTCTATAAACCCCTTGACCTCAATATCTTGATACATTTTGGCTCATCGGGGGCGGATTTTTGAACATTGACGTTCTATCCAATAATAAGAAGCATTGCTTCAATGGTCTTAGCCATAAGAAAATGGAGGTATATATCATAATAGATGTCAAATGACACACTTATATTTTAAAACTAAGAAGAAGTCAGGGACAAATTTTGAAATGTCAATTTATTAAAATTCTCAAATATTTTTTTGAAATTACTAAATAACCCCAACTAAAATACGGGGTATTACATTATATCCCCCTTAAAATGAAGCTTCGTCCCCGAAGCTTAAGAAAACTTTTGAGCGAAATTACAAACATATTTCAAGAGAATGCAACTAATGCACATGAGACATGTAGGCAATGCTAATGCACATGTGACACCTTAATTAATGAGAAACGCGCTCTCGATCGGTTACGTCTCATCTCACTCGCACAATAGTAGGGACTCAAATGCAATTAGCTCCAATAGAAGGTCGACATCAAATTTTGAAAGGTCTAGACCGACATACTAGTTACCACGTTTACAAAGCCAATTCAAAAAAAAAAATTCTAGCATTTAAACTAATCTTGAAATTTATAGACAGCAAATACTTTGATCGCAACTAAAATTTCATTTTACTTGACTCATCGGCGTTAAAAATATTGTCTTACCTGTATAGGATAAGATAAACCAATCACCTCAAGTGTTCCACGCATACGAGGGGAAAAAGAACACTATGTGTCGTCACACAACGTGTCTCTCCATCACAACTTGCATGTGTTTCTAATGTTTCAACTTAGTCTAGACAGCGGGTACAACTCATAGTACCGTCGTACTAAGAGTCACGCCAGCGGACTGCTAAACAAAGTGGTCCATATCACTTGGCATTTGGTATCTCCGGACCCAATCATTTTTTTTTCGAAATCGCTTTTTTTTTTTTTTTTTTTTTTTAAGAATACTTTTTTTTGTCAAAACTATCCAATTTTGGAAACGACCATGTGAAATTAACTCAAAATGAGATAAAATAAAGTATAATCTTAAAAGTCGCGCTCATAGGTAGGAAAGAATGGTCTCATGTTCTTCTAAGTCAAAGCGTCGTTACTCTCTCGTCGACAAAATAACATAACCAAGAAAGGTAACACGGATACGGATCATACGACAATGATAAATCATTTCTATATAGCAATTAAGCATGCTCATAGGATAATCAACATATAAATAAGCAAGTAGCTTTAGCATGAATCACATATCAATAAGCAGTTAATATTTAATCAACAAGTCATGTACAAAACAAGTTTAACAAGAAATACATGTAAGTACCCAAACTCCCCGACGGCATGTTTACTTTCTTATTTCCAAATTGGGTTATCCTAATCCATTTAAAATTTTGAAAACATTTTCAATTAACGACTAATTGACGTGATTCATGCAATTGACTTGCCCATTTACATGCCTAGTACATATGTGACAAGCTTATGTATATCAATATGTTTACTATAGTTGCGTGATGCGTATTTAAGACTCTTTATGCTTCTGTGTTACTTTGTCGACGAGAGAGTAATGACGTTTTGACTTAGAAGACCCCGAAACTATTATTTTCGTACCTACGAGCAACGACGTTTAAGACAATATTTTGTTTTTTGTTATTTCGACTTAATTTGACATGGTTCTTTACAAAATTAGGAAGTTTTGACAATAAAGCATAAAAAAAAAATGTTTCTGAAAATTGTTGGCGTATCGAGATACCAAATGCCAAGTGATATCGACCACTTTGTTTACCAGTCGATTTGTATTTACTTGTTGATTAACTGTTAAATACTTGTTGATATGTGATCTATGTGAAATCCACTTGTTAAATATATGTTGGTTATTCTATGGGCATGTTTAGTTGCTATATAGAAATGATTTATCATTGTCGTGTGATGCGTATGCACGTTCCCTTAATTGGTTATGTTAATTTTTCAACGAGAGAGCAACGACGTTGTGACTTAGAAGACCCCGAGACCGTTCTTTCTCAACTACGAGTAACGAACCTTAAAACATTAGTTTGCCTTTGATTTATTTTGAGTTAAATTTGACATGGTTCTTTCCAAAATTAGAAAGTTTTTGAAAAACATAAAAATAAAAATAGTTTCTGAAAATTATTGGCGTTTCAAGCTACCAAATGCCAAGTGATATGGACCACTTTGTTTATCAGTCCGCTGGCGCGACTCTTAGTACGACGGTACTATAAGTTGTACCCGCTGTGTAGACTAAGTTGGAACATTTGAAGCACATGCGAGTTGTGTTAGAAAGGCACGTTGTGTGACGACACATAGTGTTCTTTCTCCCTCGTATGCGTGGAACACTTTAGGTGATTGGTTTATCTAACCCTATAGAGGTAAGACAACATTTTTAACGCGGATGATTCGAGCAAAACGACATTTTAGCCCTGATAAAAGTATTTGTCTAAAAGGTCCGAGATTTGTATAAATTCTATCAAATTTTTGAGTGGTTTCTAAAATTGAGAACTTGTATGTTGTTATCAAACTTTCAAAATTTTGTTTCGAACTTTTACTTGTACTAATCATATATGAAACCCTATTGTGATGCCAGTCTAGGCTGGATAGTAATATAGACTCATAATAGACCCCGTCGTGCGGAGAGTAAGAATGAGAAATTTCTTCCAGTTAAGGTGTTTCTAGCTGATCATCTAAGGAAGCCATCTTTTGGGAGCAGAACATCCGACGAGAGCGCTTTATGTACTTGTCTGGCTAAGTCATATAGACTGAGTCACTGGGCTACATTTCATGTGCATGTCATGTATGTGGGTAAGTATAGTATGAGATCTTCGGGGACGAAGATTCTTTTAAGGTGGGTAGATTGTAACACCCCTAATTCTCGAGAGAGTTCTTAGTGCAATATCAAGACTTTGGGTGCGAATTTGTAAATATTTTGTCACGGCTTTAATGTGGGCATTTTGGAGAGTTGGCGACATTTAGACGTCGTTAAGATGATTTTGAAGCGCTAGAGATGTTCGGGGTGGTTGTGCAATTCTTAGAAATTAAATAGAAGCTCTAATTCTAGTTTATACACTAAAGTTTGTAAAACTACACTTCTAACCCCTATGCATGATGGACACTTGTCCTAAGTGTTTTGACACAATTCCTATGAGTTGGCAACACCCAACAACTCTATTCATCATCCCTCAACAGCAAATTTGATCTTTTTCCCATCATCTTGTTTTTCCCTTCTTCTTCCTCAACCACCAAGAACACCACCACCTCCACCATTGAAACCGCCACCAAACCAACACCCACTCCAAAACTGTTACTAACCTAGAACCACCTCCGGATGGTGAGCAAAACCCACAAATCAATTTAACGAATCTTTGCGCGAGGAGAGAGAATTTTGATTCGAACTTGAAGAACCCTGACTCTTTAATCGTCAAATTCTCACCTTCCATAGCAATTTGTCGTGTTTGGAGGGCGTATTCGTGATCCTCACCTCCAGGCGAGCTCGGGAGTACCAAATACGGACTGTAACTCGCCGGAAACTGACATGCTCGCCGGAATCTGGGGTGTTTCGCCGGAAACTGCTACGGGTCGGCGGCAGTGGGTTTTCTTCTTCGTTTTTGATCCGTTCTCTTTCCCCGAAGGCTCCTACCGGGTCCTTGGAAGTTGTAGAACACGATACTCTACCCATAAATGGAGGGGAGTTCGTGGAGTGCAAGAATCAGGTCGGGTTGGCCGCCGGATTCTGCCATGGCCGCCGGAAGTGATGCAGCTCGGTAAGCTCTCTATTTTTGCATCATTTTCTCCGAATATTGCTCCTAAATGATCCCTGAACCTCATGAGTACATTCTAATCCTCAAACCGTGACTCTAACACGAATTGAATCGAGTTTGATTCACGAATTTCATGTTTTCCTGGAACATAAACTGCCCATGTTTGTGAGCTTGTAACTCTCTCCATACTTGATGTATTGACATGAATCTTGTTGCTATGGATCCCCTGCATGTAGTACTCCGACTTTCGTATTGATTTCTTGGTCCAATTCGATCTCTAATCGTGTCTAAATCTGAGCTAAAGTTAGGGGAAAGTGAAGTTTTTGAATGTGTTCTTGGTGTTCATGTGTTTTGGTACACAAACCTTCCTTGTTCAAATGCTTGTATCTTCTTTGTTTGTAATCCGTTTTGAATGATCTTTAGCTTTCTGGAATCCTTGGAGAATTGGCTACAACTTTTGTGTTGATTTCGTGGCCCAATTTGATCTCTAAACCCTCTGATTTTGGCTCCAAAGTTGCTGCAATGCTAATGTTCTTTGCTTCAAAATTTTCTAAGTATAGAGTGCCGTGTGAAACACCTATTTTGTAACCCTTGTATCTTCTTCAAAACTTAATGAAATTCAGATCTCTTTTCTCCTATGAAAAGCTGGTATATAATACTTCATTTCATCGTCTCTGGGTCATCTTCAAATTTATAACGGATTTCTCACAAAACGAGCCTAAAGTTGCTAGTTTGAACTCGCGAAGCACTATCGAATTTTTCTAAGTATTGAATCGTGATTTTCATCCAACTTTGACTAGCGATATCTCTTTGTATACTTGGAGTTTGTAGGAGTTCAAATATGTTTTGGAATCCTTAAACTATTGTCTTCAAAACCCTATTCTCATATTTTCAAGTATCCCCCTCAATTGATTACAAATCAGCTCTAAAGTTGACTAGTTGAGTCGATTTTCTTCTATATTTGACTTTTGAATTCGACACTCTAAACGACATTTCTAGCCTTAGTGTTCTTCACAAAACTTGCTCGTATTCATATTCTGAGTCTAAATATCAAGTTTGACCAAGTTTGACTTTTCGGAAACCCTAGTTTGACTGAACTGTATAGGAGGGGCAAAATAGTAATTTCACTTAAACTTTGAATTGAGATTAGTTTAGTAACTTGGAGTTTGTCAGCATGTCTTGTATGCGTATTTGGAGTACTCGTATATGATTTTGGGCTAGTGTTGACCAAGTCAAATGTTGGGGTCTTTTTGCAATTTTACCAAACTTTAGGGGCCTAAGTTTAAATTATTGAAAGTTGTAGATTCCGATGCTAAGTACATATGGGAGAGTTTAGAATCATTCTTACATGTTTTTGGGCCAATATGAGTATAATTTGGGGACCGAGCAACTAAACGGTTTTGGAGTATCAGGGGCATTTTGGTCAAGTTAGCTTGCACGACCCGCATTCCATGGCATTCTTGCATACAACCTCATATAGAGGGTAAATGCTAATAGATTATGTACTTGACTTGTGTATATCCAGCCGACGTTAAGGATCGTTCGAAGTAGACGTATGTATTGTGTTGCTGCATTTACCGTAAGACCCGGAACCAATATGGGACGAGAGTTGTAGGAGTGCTAGCTTTGCGTTGCGCCTTTCATGGCTCAGCGGTAAGTACATATGTACGGCCTTTTCATATCAAAATGTGTGTTTGTGTTTAATGTTCAAATGAATGTTGGTTATATGAAATAGTATGAGAATGCATGTTTTCGACTCGAAAGTTGTTAAACTATTTTATTTATCTCCTTTGAGAACTCTCGGAAATTACTTGCGAAGTGTTGATATTATGATTCTGGTTATGTGAAAGAGAAGAAATAAAATACCTCTAATAGACTTAGGACGATGTACAGAGTACTGTTATTATTAGGAGGCATCAAGCGATCCTCCATTTTCGTATGGCTAAGACCATTGAAGCAATGCTTCTTAAGTGAAATAGGGTTTGATAGACACTAGAAGGAACCCTTAGTGGTTATTTCGTGATCCCTCTGTTTACATCGATCCTGCTGGTGGCTCTTGACACGCCTCAGCTAAATTAAACTGTTGATTGAAGTCGAAATTAAAAATTGAGTATTTATTAATGTTGTTTGTGGCTCTTGATACGCCCTAATCGATTGAAATGAATTGTAAATCTTGGCTACTCATGAACTACTATCGTTATCAGTTCAAATGAACTTGTTTACTCAGGATATTTTACCAACTACTCGCGGTTTCTCAATGTTATTAAATTGAGAGGTTTTGTTACTCGGTTACTTCAAGTAGATCCAAATTCTCCAATATGATAGTTTTACTGTTTAAATTTTCTGATTTGTTTCAACTCATGCTTCCGTGCCACTCGTTGCTTTACATGTCGTAGTGTGTACTTACTCAGTTTTTACTGATCAATTTCTTCAAAACTGCGTCGGCTTTTGCCATTTTAAAACCGCAGGTCATCATTCAAGGTGGGGGATGGGAACGCGCACCGAGACGAAGACGTTTAGTTTAAGTTATATCACTTAGTAGATAACATAGATTATCTCACACATTGCTTTTGTAAACTTTTCTTTTCAAAGATAGTTTTATTAGCTAATTTGTAATATTCTTAAGATAATATTCTACTTTTGAAAGTCGATTGTCGCATTAACCCTGAACCGAGATCCCGGATTGTTTCAGCTGGTATTAGAGCATCGGTTCTCCGTTTAAAGTGACTTTTCGATTTCCATTAGTAGGGAATAATAAATATAACACGTTTTCAAAATTTTAAAATTGATTAGGATAACCCAATTTGGTAATAACAAAGTAAACAAGCCGCCGGGAGTTGGGGTACTTACCTGTCATTAATATTTATTTGTAGCATATTTGTTGATAAATATTAACGGCTATTTGAGATGTGAACCGTACAAATATTACTTGCTTATTTGCATCCTTAGTACTTATTTCCTTACTTATTTATATCGAGATGCTTACTATAGTTGTGTGATACGTATCTTTGAATCTTTATTCTATGTTATTTTTTCGATGAGAGAGTAACGACGTTTTGACTTAGAAGACCATGAGATCATTCCTTCCATACATTTGAGTGCGACTTTTAAGATAATACCTTGTTTCCTTTCATTTTGAGTTAATTCGACTTGGTCCTTTCCAAAATTAGAAAGTTTTGACCCAAAAAAAAAAAAAAATCTTTAAAAAAAAATAGTTTTGAAAAAAGTTGTTGGGTGTCGAGATACCAAATGCCAAGTGACATGGACCACTTTGTTTAGCAGTCCGCTGGCGTGACTCTTAGTACGACGGTACTATGGGTTGTACCCGCTGTGTAGACTAAGTTGGAACATTAGAAACACATGCGAGTTGTGATGGAGAGACACGTTGTGTGACGACACATACTGCTCTTTTCTCCCTCGTATGCGTGGAACACTTGAGGTGATTGGTTTAGCTAATCCTATACAGGTAAAAAAAAACAATTTCTTTATTGCGGATGAGCAAAACAAAATGACAAGTTAGTTTCGATCAAAGTATTTTTTTTTCTTAAAAGTTTCAAGATTTGTTTAAATGCTACAAAATTTTCGAATTGGCTTTGTAAACGTGGTAACTTGTGTGTTCGTCTAGACCTTTCAAAATTTGGTTCCGACCTTTTACTTGAGCTCATTGTATTTGAATCCCTAGTATGGTACGAGTGAGAAGAGACTTTAGCGAACGAGAGCTCGTTCCCGTTAATTAAAGTGTTGCATGTGTATTGGCATTGCATACAAGTCTCATGTGCATTAGTTGCATTCTCTTGAAATATGTTTGTAATTTCGCTCAAAAGTTTTCTTAAGCTTCGGGGACGAAGCTTCATTTTAAGGGGGATATAATGTAATACCCCGTATTTTAGTTGGGGTTATTTAGTAATTTCAAAAAAATATTTGAGAGTTTTAAGAAATTTACATTTCAAAATTGTCCTTGACTTCTTCTTAGTTTTAAATTATAAGTGTGTCATTTGACATCTACGATGATATATATTTTCTATTTTGGGCTTATTTTGTAGTTTTGAAAACTTGGATAATACGATTGGAAACTCATTTTGTATACGTGGGAGATACTTGTAATTTTCTAAGAAAATAAAAATAAATAGATTTTGACATTTATTTAGAAAGTGGATTATTTGAAATTATTTGGCGATTTTGTAATTTATGAAAATTAACTTGTATGTGATAGTTAATATCTGAAAATTATATTTTTTTCCATCAACTTTTAGTTTTCACAAAGAAACCTCTCATTCATCAATTTTATATATTTTTTTTTTACCCCAACTAACAATTCATCTATTGATTATTTATAATCAAGTTCCCCCTCAATTATTTTTGGTCAACTCTACTAAAATATGGAGATTTTTTTTTTTTTTTACAAGCATCTCACATTTTGCTCTACTAATACATCAAGAACACTACACCCATTATATTCAATCATTTTTTTTTCTTCTATCACTCCCATCTCCATCAACCTCTCATTACTACCTTCACTTTGTATTTACTTCTTTTGGGAGATTTTTCACCACCAACCTCCACCATCAACCCCATTTCTTTCTTCCACAATTCTTCACATGTTTTTCTCTTCAAGAGCATTCACACAAGCTCTTTTCTCTCTCTCAAAACTCCATGCCCGTTTTTGGGTGTTGACTTCACAAAAGCTTCATCAAAACTCAATTTTATGGTCTCCAAATCATGAAAAACTTGAGTCCAACCTTTATATCGTCATGGAGGGGGGTTATTCCACCATTTTTCTCATGGATTGAAGCCCCATTTCACCATTTCTCTCCAATTTCTTGAATCTTGGGGTAAATCTTCCTTCTAGTCTTGAATTCATACATGCATGTTTATGTTTTTCTTTGATTGATGAAATTTCACATTAGTTTTCTTCATCTCCATGCTTGATTCTTCATTTCCATGGTTAGATCATGTGATTGACTCCAAAATCTTGACTATTTCATGAAACTCACACTAAAACCCATATGCACTTTGTAAATTTCTTGGTAGTTGCACTTGCATGTCAAAAAAAATTTGATCATTTGTGTCAAGAGCATGTGAAAAATCTTACTTCATGCCTAAAATGATGTTATTTGTGTGAAAATCAAGTCTCCATAAGTTGCATGTATCTTTTGAACCAAACTTGTTGATTTTTGGGAAAAATGCATATTGACACAATCTGACCAGTTTGTGAAAAACGTATATTATCTCCAAATTTTGTCTCTGTGAAATTTTTAACTCTTGCATATTTTGAAACTAGACTCAGAGGTGGTTATTTTGAGAAAAAAAACCAACTCCATAGCCATTTTGGTTAGGGAGATATGCTCATTTTAATTGCATGTTTTCTGAAACTTTGTTTCAATACCAATCTTGCCATTTTTATTAAAAAACCCATTTTCAGAAACCTATGGCATCTCATCTTTCTTTTTATCAAAGTAGACACATAGGGGATTCATTCTGGAGACGATGAGCTTTATTTATATTTTCAAAGTGGTAGTAATCCCCTTACAAAGTTAAAAGTTTTTGCAAAACTCTTCTCTGCATAGCAGTGTTTGTTATTTTTGTAACTTGAGTTTTATAATAGCTATGCATGATTTTCTTGATGTTTCTGAAAGTAGAAACATATAGGTTCATCATAAATTAATTTCAAGATTTTAGGAGATGATTTGATATGGTAAATATGTCTCTAAAGTCAGAGCTAGAATTCTGTCCAGAATTGTAGTTTAACCGTTTTTAGAAAACTTGAATTTTTGAGATTCTAAGTGTATTGTTTGATTTATTTTGATAATTAAACATCATTATATGTTCATTAGTGACATTTAGGACTATGTTACATGTAGGTTTGCATTTCTATTATAAATGTGTAAATTGATTATAACGAGTACGTCATACGTGTGATTGTAGACATCGACCCCATATGAGAGAGCGGTTGTCGTCGGAGTGCTAGACTTAGTTTCTTTATTTTGATTGTGCTTTATCTCAGTGGTAAGTACATATGTACGGCCTTTTGATATCAAAATGTGTGTTTGCGTTTGATGTTTCAAATGATTGTTTGTTATATGAAATAGTATGAGAATGCATGTTTTCCACTCAAAAGTTGTTAAACTATTTTATTCATCTCCTTTGAGAACTCTCGGAAATTACTTGTGAGATTTTGATATTCCGATTCTGGTTATGTGAAAGAGAAGAAATAAAATACCTCTAATAGACTTAGGACGATGTACAGAGTACTGTTATTAATGGGAGGCGTCAAGCGATCCTCCATTTTCTTATGGCTAAGACCATTGAAGAAATGCTTCTTATTATTGGATAGAACGTCAATGTTCAAAAATCCGCCCCCGATGAGCCAAAATGTATAAAGATATTGAGGCCAAGGGTTTTATAGAGCTATAGAGTGCTACTTATACTTGTAAGGGTCACTACGGTATAGGGGTGTCGACACTTAAGGCCTTTTAGCTAATGTTGTGAGCGGGGTTGACGAATGGGCTCCCTTAACGCTCGGGTGAAATAGGGTTTGATAGACCCTAGAAGGAACCCTTAGTGGTTATTTCGTGATCCCTCTGCTTACATCGATCCTGCTGGTGGCTCTTGACACGCCTCAGCTAAATTAAACTGTTGCTTGAAGTCAAAATTAAAAATTGAGTATTTATTAATGTTGTTTGTGGCTCTTGATACACCCTAATCGATTGAAATGAATTGTAAATCTTGGCTACTCATGAACTACTATCGTTATCAGTTCAAATGAACTTGTTTACTCTGGATATTTTACCAACTACTCGCGGTTTCTCAATGTTATTAAATTGAGAGGTTTTGTTACTCGGTTACTTCAAGTAGATCCCAATTCTCCAATATGATAGTTTTACTGTTTAAATTTTCTGATTTGTTTCAACTCATGCTTCCGTGCCACTCGTTGCTTTACATGTCGTAGTGTGTACTTACTCAATTTTTACTGATCAATTTCTTCAAAACTGCGTCGGTTTTTGCCATTTTAAAACCGCAGGTCATCATTCAAGGTGGGGGATGGGAACGCGCACTGAGACGAAGACGTTTAGTTTAAGTTATATCACTTAGTAGATAACATAGATTATCTCACACATTGCTTTTGTAAACTTTTCTTTTCAAAGATAGTTTTATTAGCTAATTTGTAATATTCTTAAGATAATATTCTACTTTTGAAAGTCGATTGTCGCATTAACCCTGAACTGAGATCCCGGATTGATTCAATCCGTGTCAGATGGCAAGGACCCTGGGGCTCGAGCGGAGAGCTGAGTAGCAATCTGTCCTATCTGCACTTCCAAGTTACGAAGTGTGGTCTTGGTGATATGCAAATCTGCAATCAGTGTCTCCACCTGGGACGTGAAATTGTTCACATTCTTGCCCATCTGGTACATCATGTTCTTGAGATCTGACATCTTAGCGTTCTGCCCTGCAGCTGGTGGTGGTGGTGGCGCCTGAACAGCTGGCCTATGCTGAAATCCGGGTGCATATGAAGCTCCAGCCTGATCTCCATACCTGAGTCCTGGAAGATCTCTAGTCCCTGGCCTGTAGTTGCGCTGTCCCTGTGCCCCCACATAGCTAACATCCTCATTAGCAGCTTGAGTCAAAGCTGCATCAAAATCTGGCTCCTCCACTACAGAAAAAGTCTTCTTATTATGGTACACATGCTTTGCCATATCTGAAACCATCTTTGTAATCCCATCTTACCACTCATCGTTCTTTGGCTCGGGAAACTTAGACAACCTCCTAGATTCATTGAATTGAGCATCATGTTTCTCTATTTGCTTCATCAAAGCATATGCTCCATCCTTATCAACCCTGTAAAGAAAGTTACCTCCTGCTTCCCTCTTCAATAGATCCTGGTTAGGACGCTCCAAGCCGTGATAGAAGACTTGGAGGATCTTGTAGTCGCCAAAGTTATGATTTGGACACTTGCGTATCGTCCTCATGAAACGGTCCCATGCTTCTACAACTGTCTCATCAAGTATGCTTTTATTCTTCTTCTTACTCTTAGAAGAAATATAATAGTGCGCTAGCGGGTCTGTAGTACACACTATTAGCGGTAATATGATAGGGGGATTAGGGCCCTGCCCTGGTTTCTGCTTTCGCTTTTCTCCCATAAGTGGCTTCTTCGTACCGGCTTAGTCTTAGGAGTATACCCTGCTTTCAACTTCTTTTCGTGCCTTTGTTAAGAATGGGTCAAGGTTCGCCCCACTTCGTTCAGGATTGACTCCTCAATTCCATGAAATGAACAAATATGTGCGGGAAGAGCTCCTTATAATCTTAGTTATGGTCAAGGGGCTCTTCCCGTATTGCCCTAATTGGTCTAAAGGGCTGATCCTCGTCAGCATTGGTTCCCAATACTGAAAACCAAGAATCTCTTCCTGTAAGCCAATGACGCGCTGCGCGGGGTACAATTTGCTCATGAACTCGTCAACACATTACTCCCATGTGGTGATCGATTCCGACTCCCTGGACTCTAGCCATTTCTCTGCCGCTCCCTTCAGACAGTAAGGAAACAAAATCAGCTTCAATGTCTCTGGGGTCACATTCTTGTACTTCACTGTCTTGATGTAGGCTTCAAACTTCCCAATGAAGTCATTTGGGTCTTCATCCCTGTTCCCATAATACTGAAACTGGTTCTGCACCTTCGTGATGGTGGCAGGCTTCAAATCAAAGTGCTCAGCCTGAATGGTTGCCACTACAATTGCTGGCTTATCTCCTCTCTGAGTTCACTGAAACTTTTCCACCAATGCTTGCCCTGATTTGTTGTAGGATATTTGGTTATGTTGCTCATCAAGTTTCTCCTGAAGTTCATTCAACTTCTGGTTCAGTTGAGCATTAGTCAAGTGCTCACCCATTGCGATATGTCTTGGGTCTCGTCTCGGAGTTCTGAATAATTGTTATGGGTCTTCAAATGGGGGCACAAGGTCTCTAGAGATCAGGTGCATACACTGAGAACCTGAAACACAATTCAGAAAACAAATCAGAAATCACAGAAATAATAACAAAAACAAAGACGTAAATTAAACTAATCGCTAAACTAGAATAGTAACCAATTCCTTTCCCGGCAACGGCGCCAAAAACTTGACGCGCCATTACTACGCGTTGCTACTGAAACAGCCCGGGATCTCGGTTCAGGGTTAAAGAGACAATCGAAAACCAAAAGTAGAAATATACTATTAAGATTACATTTCGTTTAATGTACATAACAAAGTTTCGATAATAAGTACAATTTAAAACATAACATTTTTGATCTACTAAGTGATCTAAGTTAAGTTATACTTCTTCGTCTCGTTCCAGCGTTCCCATCCCCCACTTTGATTGACGACATGCGATTTTAAAATGGCAAAAGCCGACGCAGTTTTGAAGAAATTGATCAGTAAAAACTGAGTAAGTACACACTACGACATGTAAAGTAACGAGTGGCACGGAAGCATGAGTTGAAACAAATCAGAAGATTTAAACAGTAAAACTATCATATTGGAGAATTTGGATCAACTTGAAGTATCCAAGTAACAGAAACCTCTCAATTTAATAACATTGCGAAACCACGAGTAGTTGGTAAAATATCCAGAGTAAACAAGTCCATTTAAGAGAATAACTTGGTTCATGAGTAGCCAAAGCATTTCAAATCATTTCAATTTATTAGGGCAATCCAGAGCCACAAACAACATCAATAGAGTAATCAAACTTTCTTTCAATTGCAATTTAACCATTAAGTTTAGCTGAGGCGTGTCAAGAGCCACCAGCAGGATCGATGTAGACAGAGGGATCACGAAATAATCACTAAGGGTTCCTTCTAGGGTCTATCAAACCCTATTTCACCCGAGCGTTAAGGGAGCCCATTCGTCAACCCCGCTCACAACATTAGCTAAAAGGCCTTAAGTGTCGACACCCCTATACCGTAGTGACCCTTACAAGTATAAGTAGCACTCTATAGCTCTATAAACCCCTTGTCCTCAATATCTTGATACATTTTGGCTCATCGGGGGCGGATTTTTGAACATTGACGTTCTATCCAATAATAAGAAGCATTGCTTCAATGGTCTTAGCCATAAGAAAATGGAGGATCGCTTGACGCCTCCCATTAATAACAGTACTCTGTACATCGTCCTAAGTCTATTAGAGGTATTTTATTTCTTCTCTTTCACATAACCAAAATCAGGATATCATGAACATTTCACATGTAATTTCTGAGAGTTCTCAAATGAGATGAACAAAATAATTTAACAACATTCGAGTGGAAAACATGCATTCTCATACTATTTCATATAACAAACATTTATTTGAAACATCAAACACAAACGCAAATGTTGATATAAAAAGGTCGTACATATGTACTTACCACTGAGATGAAGCACAATTAAAAACAAGAAACTAAGCCTAGCACTCCGACGACAACCGCTCTCTCCTACGAGGTCGATGTCTACAATCACACGTATGACGTACTCGTTACAACCAATCACACATGCATAATAAAAATGCAAACCTACATGTACATAGTCATAAATTTCACTAATGCACATATAATGATGTTTAAATATCAAAACAAGTCAAACAAAACACCTAGAAGTTCAAAAATTCAAGTTTTCTAAAAAATGTGAAACTACAATTCTGGACAGAATTGTAGCTCTGACTTTGGAGACATATTTACCATATCAAATCATCTCCTAAAATTTTGAAATTAATGTATGATGAACCTACATGTGTCTAATTTCAGAAACACAAAGAAAATCATGCATAGCTGTTATAAAACTCAAGTTACAAAAATAACAAACACTGCTATGCAGAGACAAGTTTGGAAGAAAGTTTAAAATTTGAAGAACAATTACTACTACTTGAAGAATAGGAAAAATGCCCATATTCTCCAGAATGAATACCCTATGTGTCTAGTTTCATCAAAAGAAAGATTTGGTTCCATAAGTTTCTGGAAATGAGATATTTAACAAAAATTGTAAAACTTGTCCAGAAACAGAGTTTCGGAAAACATGTAACTTAGAATGAGCATATCTCCCTAACCAAAGAGGATATGGAGTTGAATTTTCTTTCAAAATGACCCTCTCTTAGTCTAGTTTCAGAATATGTAAGAGTTAAAAATTTCACAGAGATAAAATTTAGAGATAATATACGTTTTTCACAAACTGGTCAGATTGTAAAAATGTGCAATTTTCTCGTAGAGCACTCCAAACATGATCAAATCAATTATATGAAACATGCAACTAAAAATAACTTGATTTTACACTTAGATACAATACATTTAAACATCCAATAGAGACTAACATCATGTTTGAAGAATCAAGTAAGGGATTTGGGGAATTCATGCTCAAAAGTTACAAACTAAGACCCAAAACACACATGCAAGTAAAGATCAAGTAAATTTTTGTCAATAACATGATCCTACCACTAAAATGGGAAAATACAATAGGAAATAGATTCTTATAATTAGCCTTAACAGGAATTATAGAGGATAAATTGGATGCTTGAAGTGGTCTTGGAGAAGCTTGAAGTCCATGGGAGCTTGAAAGAGCTTGAAAACCCCTTCAATAAATGGAATTTTGGTGTAAGAGGAGTGTGATAATGAAGAAGATGATGATGATGATAAAACTAACATCAAAATGAACAAATGAAAATAGAAAAGAGATGCTTACAAGACCTTAAGAAGCTTAAAATTATGAAGAAGATGAAGAAAATAGCTCCCCCCATGCATAGAATGACATTGGACTTGAGTTTTTCATGAATTTGAATGTGAAAAATGATGTTTTGGAGGTGTTTTGTGAGGGTCAACACTCGAATCCGGGAATGGAGTTTTTGAGAGAGAGAAATGAGCTATTTTGTTGCTCTTCCATGGTAGAAAAAGTGAATAAGAAGATGATGATAATGCATAGAGATTGAGTGGTGGTGAAAGTGTGGGAAAAGGGTGAATGGAGTGATGGTAGTAGTATGATGATGGGATTTGTATGTATGATTGCAAATAATATTTTACTAGGGTTGACTAAGTTAGTGGGTGAGGGATTGAAGATCAATTAAATTCTCCCTACAAGTTAGTTGGGGTATGAATTAAAATAAGAAGAAAATGAGGGTCGACATGCAAATGCTCAAAATTTAGGGTAAATACAAAATGTCACATACAAAAGGGGTAAGTATGTATTGGGTGTAATATATACATAAGAAATGATTTTATTTTATTTTATATGAGTAGACATGGAGAGAAAATATGTAAATAAATGAGAGTGATATAGATAGGAGTTGATTTAGATGAAATTGATATAGAAATTATAAAGTATAATGGGAGTAGTGTGCTTGATTTGTTTGTATGAGAAAAAAAAATTGTAGATGTTTGTAAAAGAAAAATATCTCCATACTTTAGTAGAATTGACCAAATATAGTGGGCGGGAACTTAAGTATAAATACTCAATAGATGAATTGCTAGTTGAGGTGAAATGTGAAAGCTAGAAGTTGAGGGGTAAAAATATCAATTACATGAGTTGATGGATGGAGTTGAAGTATAAAACCAAGAGTAAAGGGGGTGAAAATATAAATTTTGAATTAATATATAACACATAAATTCTAGTTTATATAAGCTAGAAAATTGATCAAGCAATTCAAAGTAATATATTACGTATATAAATGTCAAGATCCATCGTTTTAAATAACTACAAAGAAGTCCCAAATATACGCAATAATGTTCATATAGTATTACACAACTTTCCGAAATTACAAAATAACTCAAAATAAAATTCTAGAATATCGTAAATGTCAAATGACACCCTCATACTTTGAAATCAAGAAGGATTCAAGAACAAGTTTGAAATATAAATTTATTAAAATTCTCAAGTATTTGTTTTTTTTCAAAATTACAAAATAACCCCCAACTAAAATACGGGGTATTACAGCTACGCAAGTATACGGTCAAGTAATAAAGTGGAGTGTTTTGGACTCCAAGTTATCAAACCCAAGGGAAGGTGTTTACTATATACTCTAGATCAGCAATTAAACTCAATTTATCAAAGTAACCGGTAAAAATGATTTTAGTTTGAAGTGTTGTCACCCTCAAACAAGTGACTAGCAATGGTAATGAAATAACGTAAAGAAAATGATTTGATAAAAATCAGAGGAGAGAAAGCTAGGCAATCTATAGATCACATAGGGTAGTTTTGACAACTCCAGATTCCATGTTCTAACAAAATGAATCTTAGCAACCTATGCTGGGTAATGGCGTTGATATTCACCTATCGGTCTCACGTCGTTCTACACAAGGGTAACGATTTGTCCCTCTCAGGCCAAGTATACTACCTACGTGTTCTAGCAGGCTAACAATATTGCAAGTAACAATGTCCTCTCAGACCACCATTCACTAACAATTCATTACTGCCTACTGAATTTACCCTCATCTAGCCATTCCTATCCAACTAAACTCTCAGTCTAGTCAATTAAGAATGATCTTGTTTACTCATCTCAACTAGGGTAGAGTTGTTTTCACACACTCACTAGTTACATAGTAATTTCGGGTCATGACTCCTACGTTACTAAAAATTAAGTACAATAAACAAGATATTTACGCTACCAGTATTATAATTAAGCCTAGTTCATGATTGAATGAAGAAATAGACAATTCACATAACTTGTCCATGAAAGAACTCAACATGATGAAAACCAAAACAATCTCCATTAAACCATAATCCTAGCATGAAAGATCATCCAAAATCCGGAAAATATCATCAAAAAATAAACCCTAGACTCTCCATAGACGTCTAGGTATGATTTTAGCTACTCATAACACAAGTTAACATGGTTCTTTAATAGTTCATACAAGAAAGTAGAGAGAAAAATATATCAAATGCTAAAATCGTGAAGAATGGCGCGATCCGGGCTCTCCTCCTTGCTTGAGATCGTTCCCAATGAAGTATCCTTGCTCTCCTACTTCTTCTTGGCTCTCTGAATGCGTGAATGATGCTTATTCCCGTCCCTAGGTCGTTCTTGAAACATAACCCGCAGAAGTCTTCAGTAATTGCATAAAAGCCCCCTGAAATCTGCTCCTGACTTCACAACGCGATATCATCTTCGTCCGAACTCGGATTTAGCTCCGTGACCTATCGATGGAAAGCTCTCTTAGTCTAATTTCATATGGAACTTGTCTCACCCCAAAATGAGTTGTAGAACTCCGGATATGATCAAAATAGTAAAAACTGGTAATCCAAGCTCTTCCAATTTGGCTTCTCTTGACTCCACTTGAGCTCCCCATTGTTTCCGAAGTTCGTTCCATGCCTCCTTTCAACCGATTAGCATCCGTTCCTGCCAAAACAACATGAAAAAACATACCAAGCGATTATATTTGACAAATAACAATAAAATATGCATGAAAAACGCCTGGACTAACAATATAGCACATGGTAGCAACAAGTGTTAAAACGACCTAGAATCTCTAAAATTTGCCTAAAAACACACTCCAGATACATATTATCATGTGGTAAATGCTAAAGAATTATAGCCTCTAAAAGGTGCTATAACTCCCAAAAACGCCTGATTCAGTCCGACGTCAAATTATATACTCATTTTGTTTTAATATAGATAAAAGATCCTACATAATCTTCCACCATTATCTAAAAAAAAACTACAACAACCTAATTATGAGTAGGGGGAATCCTAACCATTAACCTCTCCGTTATGGAAATACTCTAGGCAAAACTTGATAATACTATGCCCCAAGTTCTATTGGTAAGCATGTTGGGAAGGTTTTACTTCTCCGAAGAAATATCTTCACTAACTATCTAACCATTAACACAGAAATTGGATCACTCTGGGATTATTACTGTAGAGCCAAAACATGTTTGATGGAATATCATGGCCTTTAAAATTAGGTTCAATTTTGATTTAGATCTCATACTTCGTTTAGAAAGATTTTTCTATGGATGGGTTTTGTGTGGACTTAAACCAGAAACTTAAGTTGATTACTTTGTTCATGATCATAAAATAAGCGTGTTTCTTATGATAAAATACAGTTTACTTATTTTCTAAGATTATTCTTTTGAAGATAAAACATAAAATATTCAGTTTCAACTTATTTTTTATTTATTTGTTATTTAAATAAAGTAACAACACTTGCACGTGCCCCTTAATAGTTTAAAGAAAAAGTCCAATCCAGTGCTTTGGAGAAGGCAGATAAGGAAGATGTTGCCCAGGAGGTAGTTGTTTTTTTTCTTTCTCTATCTAAAAAGGACCAATAGTGGTTTGAGGTACCTTGTGACATCTTCTTTCTTCATTTTATAGAGACATAAGGTCGAAGAGTTGCTAGTGGAACCAAGTATAGATTACGCCATCGTTTGTGATAAACTGAAAAAATCGTATCTTGGAGAAGACGAAAACCCTGCGAAAATTGCGGTGAGAGAGCTGTCTCTAGCTCTACCTAGATGAGAATGTTTCGGAGTGCTTGGGCCTAATGGTGCTGGGAAAAACTCTTTTCTTAAGATAGTCGGTGCAAAACTGTTTCTTTTTATTATATACCTTGTTTTGGGAGAGCTTACATTTTCAATTGGTCAGTCTAAGAATGTACTTTCTATTTTTATGGAGTTTGTTCTATGGGCATCCTGGTGTTAATTAGCTCTTTCTTTTTATCAGTCTCGATAATGAATCAATATAGGTCAACTAGCTAGTATACTTTCTTAGAGAGCAGGATATTGTTGATTTTGGTTAATTCGTTCGCTATTAGAGATTGACTGGCCCACATTCATTAAAATCAACATATTTGTGTTAACAGATGAACGGGTTAACAGAGCCAAGCTTTGGAACTGCATATGTTGGAGGCTGGGATATAAGGACGATATGAACAGAATATACACCAGCATGGGTGTATGTCCCCAACATGAGTAGGTAAACTCTCTTCCTGTAATTTTGAAGTTTCTTCTATGCTGAACAATGTTAGAAAACGATGCGAAAGCGATGATACCACTTGTTACGAAACACGAAGAGACGATAAACGAAGAGCAAGATGAAGAGCAACACACAAAGATTTAACGTGTTTCACTAGTTTTGAGGCTAGCTACATCCACGGCCAAAACAACCCGATTTATTGATGAGAGGGCCAATTACAATCCAAGACTGACCACACACGTCAACAGATGTAATACCCCGCATTTTAGTTAGGGATTATTTAGTAATTTCGAAAAATAAATAAGAATTTTAAGAAATTAATATTTTAAACCTATTCTTGACTTATTTTAGTTTCTAAGGTATATGGGTATTATGTGGCACTTACGATTATCTAGTATTCTATTTTGGGTTTATTTTATAATTTATTAAAGTTTGGATATCCTTGAATACTTGCTATTTTTATTGTCAAAAGTGAAAATAAGATTTTTTTTTTATTAATTTTGATTAGTTAGTTCCATAAATACCCATCTTGTATATGAAATATTAGAGGTACCTTCAATTTATAGCATTTGCATGTCAACCCTCATTTTCTTGTTATTCTAATTTCTACCCCAACTAATTTGTTGGGAGACTTTTAATTTCCACCTCAATCCCCATCCACATTTGACTTTCATATTTCATCCTCACCCATGCTCAACTATTCTATTTAATATTTACATCCCAATTTCTTCCTCAACTACTTTAGTCAACCCCATTAAAATAAGAGATTGTAGCTAGTCAATTTATATATGTATGTATATATTATCTTATTTAATAAACACTTCATCATCTCCATCATCTACACCTCTCATTTTTCACATCTTTTTTCTCTTCAAGAACACTCAAAGGAGCTCTCTCATCTCTCCTCAAACTCCATTCCCGTTTTTGGAGCTTGACCTCCACAAAACTCCACCAAAACTTCATTTCTTAGTCCCCAAATCATGAAAAACTTGAGTCTAAGCTTAGTATCATCATGGAGGGGAGTTAATTCATCATTCCACTCAAGGATTCAAGGCCAATTTCACTCTTTCATCCACCATCTTCTTGAATCTTGGGGTAACTTTTCATCTAGTCTTGAAATCATAATTGCATGTCTATGTTTAGCTTTGATTGATTGAATTGCACCTTAGATTTCTTCATTTCTATCATTGATTCTTTATTTTCATGGTTTGATCAAGAGTTTAACTCCAAAAAATTTGACTATTTCATGAAACCCACACTAGAACCCACATGCATGCTGTGAATGACATCTTCTTTGCATTGTTACCCAAGAGGGTTTTGATCATTTGTGTCAAGAGCATGTAAAAGTATTACTTAATGCCTAAAATGATGTAATTTTGGGTGAAAATCAAGTCTCTATATTTTGTCTCTGTAGAATTTTTAAATTATTCATATTCTGAAACTAGACTCATAGAGGGTCATTTTGAAAGAAAATTCAACTCCATAGCCTTTTTGGTTAGGGAGATATGCTCATTCTAAGTTGCAAGTTTTCTGAAACTCTGTTTTTGGACAAGTTTTACCATTTTTGTTAAAAATCTCATTTCCAGAAACTTATGGCACCCAATCTTTCTTGTGATGAAACTAGACACATAGGGGATTGATTCTGGAGAAGATGGCCATTTTTCCTATTCTTCAAGTAGTATTAATTGTTCTTCAAAGTTGAAACTTTCTTCCAAACTTGTCTCTGCATAGCAGTGTTTGTTATTTTTGTAACTTGAGTTTTATAATAGCTATGCATGATTTTCTTGATGTTTCTGAAAGAAGACACATATAGGTTCATCATAGATTAATTCCAAGATTTTAGGAGATGATTTGATATGGTGAATATGTCTCCAAAGTCAGAGCTACAATTCTGTCCAGAATTGTAGTTTCACATTTTTTTAGAAAACATGAATTTTTGAACTTCTAGGTGTTTTGTTGGACTTGTTTTGATATTTAAACATCATTATGTGTGCATTAGTGACATTTATGACTATGTGACATGTAGGTTTGTATTTCTATTATAAATGTGTAAATTGGTTATAACGAGTACGTCATACGTGTGATTGTAGACATCGACCTCGTAGGAGAGAGCGGTTGTCGTCGGAGTGCTAGACTTAGTTTCTTGATTTTTATTGTGCTTCATATCAGTGGTAAGTACATATGTACGGCCTTTTCATATCAAATGTGCGCATGTGTGTGATGTTTCAAATGAATGCTTGTTATATGAAAAAGTATGAGAAAGCATGTTTTCTATTCGAAAGTTGTTAAACTATTTTCTTCATATCCTTTGAGAACTCTCGGAAATTACTTGTGAAATGTTGATATTCTGATTCTGTTTATGTGAAAGAGAAGAAATAAAATACCTCTAATAGACTTAGGACGATGTACAGAGTACAGTTATTAATGGGAGGCATCAAGCGATCCTCCATTTTCTTATGGTTAAGACCATTGAAGCAATGCTTCTTATTATTGGATAGAACGTTAATGTTCACAAATCCGCCCCCGATGAGCCAAAATGCATCAAGATATTGAGGCCAAGGGTTTTATAGAGCTATAGAGTGCTACTTATACTTGTAAGGGTCACTACGGTATAGGGGTGTCGACACTTAAGGCCTTTTAGCTAATGTTGTGAGCGGGGTTGACGAATGGGCTCCCTTAACGCTCGGGTGAAATAGGGTTTGATAGCCCCTAGAAGGAACCCTTAGTGATTATTTCGTGATCCCTCTGTTTACATCGATCCTGCTGGTGGCTCTTGACACGCCTCAGCCAAATTAAACTGTTGATTGAAGTCGAAATTAAAAATTGACTACCTTATTAATGTTGTTTGTGGCTCTTGATATGCCCTAATCGATTGAAATGAATTGTAAATCTTGGCTACTCATGAACTACTATCGTTATCAGTTCAAATGAACTTGTTTACTCTGGATATTTTACCAACTACTCGTGGTTTCTCAATGTTATCAAAATTGAGAGGTTTTTTTTTACTCGGTTACTTCAAGTTGATCCAAATTCTCCAATATGAAAGTTTTACTGTTTAAATCTTCTGATTTGTTTCAACTCATTCTTCCATGCCACTCGTTGCTTTACATGTCATAGTGTGTACTTACTCAGTTTTTACTGATCAATTTCTTCAAAACTGCGTCGGCTTTTGCCATTTTAAAACCGCAGGTCGTCAATCAAAGTGGGGGATGGGAACGCTGGAACAAGACGAAGAAGTATAGCTTAATTAGGTCACTTAGTAGATCACAAATGTTATGTTTTAAATTGTACTTATTATCGAAATTTTGCTATGTACATTAAGCGAAATGTAATCTTAATAGTTAATAATCTACTTTTGGTTGTCGATTGTCTCTTTAACCCTGAACCGAGATCCCGGGTTGTTTCAGATGGTATCAGAGCATCGGTTCTCCGGTTAATGAGACTTTTCGATTTTTTTAAGTAGATAAAAAAGAAAGATAACACGTTTTCAAAATTTTAAATTTGATTAGGATATCTAAATTTGGTAATAACAAAGTAAGCAAGCCGCGGGGGATTTTGGGGTACTTACGTATTCTTAAACACGATTTGTACCGTACTTGTTGATTAACTGTTACTTGCTAATTGGTATGTGCTCCATGCGGAATCTACTTGCTTATTTATATGTTTGCTACCCATTGAGAATATTTGCTTACTCTACAGAAATGATTTATCATTGTCGTGTGATCCGTATCCGCGTTCGCTTTATTGGTTATGTTATTTTGTCGACGAGAGAGTAACGACGCTTTGACTTAGAATAACACGAGACCATTCGTTTCATACCTTTGAGTGCGACTTTTAAGATAATACCTTATTTTGTTTCATTTTGAGTTAATTCGACTTGGTCGTTTTCAAAATTAGAAAGTTTTGATCCAAAAAAAAAAGTAATATTTTTTTATAAAAATAGTTTTGGAAAAAAAAATTTTGGGTGTCGAGATACCAAATGCCAAGTGATGTGGACCACTTTGTTTAGCAGCCCGCTGGCGTGACTTTTAGTACGACTGTACTATGAGTTGTACCCGCTGTGTAGACTAAGTTGGAACATTTGAAACACATTCGAGTTGTGATGGATAGACACATTGTGTGACGACACATAGTGTTCTTTTCTCCCTTGTATGCGTGGAACACTTTAGGTGATTTGTGTATCTTATCCTATAAAGGTAAGACAATATTTTTAACGCGGATGAGCCAAGTAAAATGACATGTTAGTTGCGATCAAAGTATTTTGTGTCTATAAATTTCAAGATTTGTTTAAACGCTAGAAAATTTTCGAATTGACTTTCTAAACGTGATAACTTGTATGTTGGTCTAGACCTTTTAAAATTTGGTGTCGACCTTCGACTGGAGTTAATTGTATTTGAACCCCTACTATGATACGAGTGAGAAGAGACTATACCGACTGAGAGCTCGTTCCCGTTAAAATAAGTGAAGCATGTGCATTAGCATCGCATACTACTCTCATGTGCATTAGTTGCAATATCGTGAAGCACGCCGTAGTTTTACGCAAAAGTTTTTTTTAAGCTTCGGGGACGAAGCTTCATTTTAAGGGGGATATAATGTAATACCCCGTATTTTAGTTAGGGATTATTTAGTAATTTCGAAAAATAAATAAGAATTTTAAGAAATTAATATTTTAAACCTATTCTTGACTTATTTTAGTTTCTAAGGTATATGGGTATTATGTGGCACTTACGATTATCTAGTATTCTATTTTGGGTTTATTTTATAATTTATTAAAGTTTGGATATCCTTGAATACTTGCTATTTTTATTGTCAAAAGTGAAAATAAGATTTTTTTTTTATTAATTTTGATTAGTTAGTTCCATAAATACCCATCTTGTATATGAAATATTAGAGGTACCTTCAATTTATAGCATTTGCATGTCAACCCTCATTTTCTTGTTATTCTAATTTCTACCCCAACTAATTTGTTGGGAGACTTTTAATTTCCACCTCAATCCCCATCCACATTTGACTTTCATATTTCATCCTCACCCATGCTCAACTATTCTATTTAATATTTACATCCCAATTTCTTCGTCAACTACTTTAGTCAACCCCATTAAAATAAGAGATTGTAGCTAGTCAATTTATATATGTATGTATATATTATCTTATTTAATAAACACTTCATCATCTCCATCATCTACACCTCTCATTTTTCACATCTTTTTTCTCTTCAAGAACACTCAAAGGAGCTCTCTCATCTCTCCTCAAACTCCATTCCCGTTTTTGGAGCTTGACCTCCACAAAACTCCACCAAAACTTCATTTCTTAGTCCCCAAATCATGAAAAACTTGAGTCTAAGCTTAGTATCATCATGGAGGGGAGTTAATTCATCATTCCACTCAAGGATTCAAGGCCAATTTCACTCTTTCATCCACCATCTTCTTGAATCTTGGGGTAACTTTTCATCTAGTCTTGAAATCATAATTGCATGTCTATTTTTAGCTTTGATTGATTGAATTGCACCTTAGATTTCTTCATTTCTATCATTGATTCTTTATTTTCATGGTTTGATCAAGAGTTTAACTCCAAAAAATTTGACTATTTCATGAAACCCACACTAGAACCCACATGCATGTTGTGAATGCCATCTTCTTTGCATTGTTACCCAAGAGGGTTTTGATCATTTGTGTCAAGAGCATGTAAAAGTATTACTTAATGCCTAAAATGATGTAATTTTGGGTGAAAATCAAGTCTCCATAAGTTGCATGTGTCATATAATTGATTTGATCATGTTTTAAGTGCTCTAGGTGAAAATTACACATTTTTACAATCTGACCAGTTTGTGAAAAACGTATATTATCTCTAAATTTTGTCTCTGTAGAATTTTTAAATTATTCATATTCTGAAACTAGACTCATAGAGGGTCATTTTGAAAGAAAATTCAACTCCATAGCCTTTTTGGTTAGGGAGATATGCTCATTCTAAGTTGCAAGTTTTCTGAAACTCTGTTTTTGGACAAGTTTTACCATTTTTGTTAAAAATCTCATTTCCAGAAACTTATGGCACCCAATATTTCTTGTGATGAAACTAGACACATAGGGGATTGATTCTGGAGAAGATGGCCATTTTTCCTATTCTTCAAGTAGTATTAATTGTTCTTCAAAGTTGAAACTTTCTTCCAAACTTGTCTCTGCATAGCAGTGTTTGTTATTTTTGTAACTTGAGTTTTATAATATCTATGCATGATTTTCTTGATGTTTCTGAAAGTAGACACATATAGGTTCATCATAGATTAATTCCAAGATTTTAGGAGATGATTTGATATGGTGAATATGTCTCCAAAGTCAGAGCTACAATTCTGTCCAGAATTGTAGTTTCACATTTTTTTAGAAAACATGAATTTTTGAACTTCTAGGTGTTTTGTTGGACTTGTTTTGATATTTAAACATCATTCTATGTGCATTAGTGACATTTATGACTATGTGACATGTAGGTTTGTATTTCTATTATAAATGTGTAAATTGGTTATAACGAGTACGTCATACGTGTGATTGTAGACATCGACCTCGTAGGAGAGAGCGGTTGTCGTCGGAGTGCTAGACTTAGTTTCTTGCTTTTTATTGTGCTTCATATCAGTGGTAAGTACATATGTACGGCCTTTTCATATCAAATGTGCGCATGTGTGTGATGTTTCAAACGAATGCTTGTTATATGAAAAAGTATGAGAAAGCATGTTTTCTATTCGAAAGTTGTTAAACTATTTTCTTCATATCCTTTGAGAACTCTCGGAAATTACTTGTGAAATGTTGATATTATGATCCTGTTTATGTGAAAGAGAAGAAATAAAATACCTCTAATAGACTTAGGACGATGTACAGAGTACAGTTATTAATGGGAGGCATCAAGCGATCCTCCATTTTCTTATGGTTAAGACCATTGAAGCAATGCTTCTTATTATTGGATAGAACGTTAATGTTCACAAATCCGCCCCCGATGAGCCAAAATGTATCAAGATATTGAGGCCAAGGGTTTTATAGAGCTATAGAGTGCTACTTATACTTGTAAGGGTCACTACGGTATAGGGGTGTCGACACTTAAGGCCTTTTAGCTAATGTTGTGAGCGGGGTTGACGAATGGGCTCCCTTAACGCTCGGGTGAAATAGGGTTTGATAGCCCCTAGAAGGAACCCTTAGTGATTATTTCGTGATCCCTCTGTTTACATCGATCCTGCTGGTGGCTCTTGACACGCCTCAGCCAAATTAAACTGTTGATTGAAGTCGAAATTAAAAATTGACTACCTTATTAATGTTGTTTGTGGCTCTTGATATGCCCTAATCGATTGAAATGAATTGTAAATCTTGGCTACTCATGAACTACTATCGTTATCAGTTCAAATGAACTTGTTTACTCTGGATATTTTACCAACTACTCGTGGTTTCTCAATGTTATCAAAATTGAGAGGTTTTTTTTTACTCGGTTACTTCAAGTTGATCCAAATTCTCCAATATGAAAGTTTTACTGTTTAAATCTTCTGATTTGTTTCAACTCATTCTTCCATGCCACTCGTTGCTTTACATGTCATAGTGTGTACTTACTCAGTTTTTACTGATCAATTTCTTCAAAACTGCGTCGGCTTTTGCCATTTTAAAACCGCAGGTCGTCAATCAAAGTGGGGGATGGGAACGCTGGAACAAGACGAAGAAGTATAGCTTAATTAGGTCACTTAGTAGATCACAAATGTTATGTTTTAAATTGTACTTATTATCGAAATTTTGCTATGTACATTAAGCGAAATGTAATCTTAATAGTTAATAATCTACTTTTGGTTGTCGATTGTCTCTTTAACCCTGAACCGAGATCCCGGGTTGTTTCAGATGGTATCAGAGCATCGGTTCTCCGGTTAATGAGACTTTTCGATTTTTTTAAGTAGATAAAAAAGAAAGATAACACGTTTTCAAAATTTTAAATTTGATTAGGATATCTAAATTTGGTAATAACAAAGTAAGCAAGCTGCGGGGGATTTTGGGGTACTTACGTATTCTTAAACACGATTTGTACCGTACTTGTTGATTAACTGTTACTAGCTAATTGGTATGTGCTCCATGCGGAATCTACTTGCTTATTTATATGTTTGCTACCCATTGAGCATATTTGCTTACTCTACAGAAATGATTTATCATTGTCGTGTGATCCGTATCCGCGTTCGCTTTATTGGTTATGTTATTTTGTCGACGAGAGAGTAACGACGCTTTGACTTAGAATAACACGAGACCATTCGTTTCATACCTTTGAGTGCGACTTTTAAGATAATACCTTATTTTGTTTCATTTTGAGTTAATTCGACTTGGTCGTTTTCAAAATTAGAAAGTTTTGACCAAAAAAAAGTAATATTTTTTTATAAAAAATAGTTTTGGAAAAAAAATGTTGGGTGTCGAGATACCAAATGCCAAGTGATGTGGACCACTTTGTTTAGCAGCCCGCTGGCGTGACTTTTAGTACGACGGTACTATGAGTTGTACCCGCTGTGTAGACTAAGTTGGAACATTTGAAACACATTCGAGTTGTGATGGATAGACACATTGTGTGACGACACATAGTGTTCTTTTCTCCCTCGTATGCGTGGAACACTTTAGGTGATTTGTGTATCTTATCCTATAAAGGTAAGACGATATTTTTAACGCGGATGAGCCATGTAAAATGACATGTTAGTTGCGATCAAAGTATTTTGTGTCTATAAATTTCAAGATTTGTTTAAACGCTAGAAAATTTTTGAATTGACTTTCTAAACGTGATAACTTGTATGTTGGTCTAGACCTTTCAAAATTTGGTTTCGACCTTCGACTGGAGTTAATTGTATTTGAACCCCTACTATGATACGAGTGAGAAGAGACTATACCGACTGAGAGCTTGTTCCCGTTAAAATAAGTGAAGCATGTGCATTAGCATCGCATACTACTCTCATGTGCATTAGTTGCAATATCGTGAAGCACGCCGTAGTTTTACGAAAAAGTTTTTTTTAAGCTTCGGGGACGAAGCTTCATTTTAAGCGGGATATAATGTAATACCCCCTATTTTAGTTAGGGATTATTTAGTAATTTCGAAAAATAAATAAGAATTTTAAGAAATTAATATTTTAAACCTATTCTTGACTTATTTTAGTTTCTAAGGTATATGGGTATTATGTGGCACTTACGATTATCTAGTATTCTATTTTGGGTTTATTTTATAATTTATTAAAGTTTGGATATCCTTGAATACTTGCTATTTTTATTGTCAAAAGTGAAAATAAGATTTTTTTTTTTTATTAATTTTGATTAGTTAGTTCCATAAATACCCATCTTGTATATGAAATATTAGAGTTACCTTCAATTTATAGCATTTGCATGTCAACCCTCATTTTCTTGTTATTCTAATTTCTACCCCAACTAATTTGTTGGGAGACTTTTAATTTCCACCTCAATCCCCATCCACATTTGACTTTCATATTTCATCCTCACCCATGCTCAACTATTCTATTTAATATTTACATCCCAATTTCTTCCTCAACTACTTTAGTCAACCCCATTAAAATAAGAGATTGTAGCTAGTCAATTTATATATGTATGTATATATTAACTTATTTAATAAACACTTCATCATCTCCATCATCTACACCTCTCATTTTTCACATCTTTTTTCTCTTCAAGAACACTCAAAGGAGCTCTCTCATCTCTCCTCAAACTCCATTCCCGTTTTTGGAGCTTGACCTCCACAAAACTCCACCAAAACTTCATTTCTTAGTCCCCAAATCATGAAAAACTTGAGTCTAAGCTTAGTATCATCATGGAGGGGAGTTAATTCATCATTCCACTCAAGGATTCAAGGCCAATTTCACTCTTTCATCCACCATCTTCTTGAATCTTGGGGTAACTTTTCTTCTAGTCTTGAAATCATAATTGCATGTCTATGTTTAGCTTTGATTGATTGAATTTCACCTTAGATTTCTTCATTTCTATCATTGACTCTTTATTTTCATGGTTTGATCAAGAGTTTAACTCCAAAAAATTTGACTATTTCATGAAACCCACACTAGAACCCACATGCATGTTGTGAATGTCATCTTCTTTGCATTGTTACCCAAGAGGGTTTTGATCATTTGTGTCAAGAGCATGTAAAAGTATTACTTAATGCCTAAAATGATGTAATTTTGGGTGAAAATCAAGTCTCCATAAGTTGCATGTGTCATATAATTGATTTGATCATGTTTTAAGTGCTCTAGGTGAAAATTACACATTTTTACAATCTGACCAGTTTGTGAAAAACGTATATTATCTCTAAATTTTGTCTCTGTAGAATTTTTAAATCATTCATATTCTGAAACTAGACTCATAGAGGGTCATTTTGAAAGAAAATTCAACTCCATAGCCTTTTAGGTTATGGAGATATGCTCATTCTAAGTTGCAAGTTTTCTGAAACTCTGTTTTTGGACAAGTTTTACCATTTTTGTTAAAAATCTCATTTACAGAAACTTATGGCACCCAATCTTTCTTGTGATGAAACTAGACACATAGGGGATTGATTCTGGAGAAGATGGCCATTTTTCCTATTCTTCAAGTAGTATTAATTGTTTTTCAAAGTTGAAACTTTCTTCCAAACTTGTCTCTGCATAGCAGTGTTTGTTATTTTCGTAACTTGAGTTTTATAATAGCTATGCATGATTTTCTTGATGTTTCTGAAAGTAGACACATATAGGTTCATCATAGATTAATTCCAAGATTTTAGGAGATGATTTGATATGGTAAATATGTCTCCAAAGTCAGAGCTACAATTATGTCCAGAATTGTAGTTTCACATTTTTTTAGAAAACTTGAATTTTTGAACTTCTAGGTGTTTTGTTGGACTTGTTTTGATATTTAAACATCATTATATGTGCATTAGTGACATTTATGACTATGTGACATGTAGGTTTGTATTTCTATTATAAATGTGTAAATTGGTTATAACGAGTACGTCATACGTGTGATTGTAGACATCGACCTCGTAGGAGAGAGCAGTTGTCGTCGGAGTGCTTGACTTAGTTTCTTGCTTTTTATTGTGCTTCATATCAGTGGTAAGTACATATGTACGGCCTTTTCATATCAAATGTGCGCATGTGTGTGATGTTTCAAACGAATGCTTGTTATATGAAAATGTATGAGAAAGCATGTTTTCTATTCGAAAGTTGTTAAACTATTTTCTTCATATCCTTTGAGAACTCTCGGAAATTACTTGTGAAATGTTGATATTCCGATTCTGTTTATGTGAAAGAGAAGAAATAAAATACCTCTAATAGACTTAGGACGATGTACAGAGTACAGTTATTAATGGGAGGCATCAAGCGATCCTCCATTTTCTTATGGTTAAGACCATTGAAGCAATGCTTCTTATTATTGGATAGAACGTTAATGTTCACAAATCCGCCCCCGATGAGCCAAAATGTATCAAGATATTGAGGCCAAGGGTTTTATAGAGCTATAGAGTGCTACTTATACTTGTAAGGGTCACTACGGTATAGGGGTGTCGACACTTAAGGCCTTTTAGCTAATGTTGTGAGCGGGGTTGACGAATGGGCTCCCTTAACGCTCGGGTGAAATAGGGTTTGATAGCCCCTAGAAGGAACCCTTAGTGATTATTTCGTGATCCCTCTGTTTACATCGATCCTGCTGGTGGCTCTTGACACGCCTCAGCCAAATTAAACTGTTGATTGAAGTCGAAATTAAAAATTGACTACCTTATTAATGTTGTTTGTGGCTCTTGATATGCCCTAATCGATTGAAATGAATTGTAAATCTTGGCTACTCATGAACTACTATTGCAACACCCCGTGATCCCCAAGCCTTCCGTTCCGGACCGGAAAGCCCAGGAGGGCGATGCTAAAGAGTTGGTGGAAATCATAAGCACAACATCCATATATTACAATACTATTAAACATTACATGAGTCTTTACATATTACATCTTATTAAACATAACATCGCTCCAGAGTTTTTCATATTATCACTACTAAAACCTTACGCTTACGCTAGTCACACTAGCTTACTTTACTAATTGTGATCGTATCCTTCTTAGTGCGTCCCGTACCCAGCTACATCGTAGTCCTCAGCCTCTAAACCTGCGGTGGGAAGGAAAACAAGAACCGCAGTTTCTAAAGTCAGCTGGGAAATGCTGAGTAAATAAATACCCTAGCTCGTAAACAGAAGATGATGCATAATTTATTCTCAAAACAGTAATAAGAGGAAATAAATCTTTAAAGGAGTAAACAAAGCACAAAACCAGCTTTGAACTTCTCAATCTTTCAAACCCTTCCTTCTTGACCTTGAAACGGGGAGTAATATCCCAATCTTGTCTTCCTTTAAACTCATAGACATTCTTGTCCTTTAAGAAAACCACATTTTGACTTAGTTGGTACGGGGAAGATCTATCCATCTCGCATACTCCAAGACCTTAAGTGCCGGCACCCCCCTAAGACTTCTTGCGGCCAGAGAGGTGAGTACATGGAGCAAACCCGGCAGGTTGCGACCGGGTTAAAATAAACGGGTCGGGTGGACGTAGCCAGCCACGACCAATCTTATAAACGGGTCGGGTGAACGTAGTCAACCACGACCAATCTTATAGAAAAGCCATAACGATCCCCGCACAACTCTTTCCACTTTACGTTATTAGTGGATTAATATTGTTCGTGAGACAGTTCACAGTAAAAAAACTTCTTTAACATGTAAAGAGATTCCAAACAAAACATGTAGCTCAAAAATATAATTTTGAGACAAGTATTAAAAGCATACTCTGACACGAACAGGAGCTAGCACGCTAGGCTAGGCATATTTACTTACCTGGATTCCGTAGCGTCAAACGTCCTACTTGTTGTCGTTGCTTACGAATCCGTTACCTACAAATCGGAGCTTCTAAATCGTCACAACTCGGTATAATTCTACGAATCTTATTAATAACCCTAGTCATCAATTCCTAAAATTAGCCCGAACTCGCATACTGATTTATTAGCGTTTCCTTATCTCGTTATATTTTCTTATTTGCCAAAACTTAATAAAACAACGAGTGTTTATTTGAAGAGTTATTAAATTTTACGTTACAAAAGTCTCATTTATTTATAGGATTTATTTTTATAAAATACTAGTAAAAATTAATGGTAGTTTGTATTTTTACATAAAGTAAATATTAATATTATCAACTATACGATATTGGATTTTTATGAAAAATCACTTCTAAATACTTGAAATGATGCGACAATATTTATAAGCTCGAAAAGTCATTTTTATAAATATTTAAACAACCAATTTTAAAGTTAACAACTAAACGCAACTTTAATTTAGTTTCTAATAAAATATTACTTGTTTAATTTTTAACGAGCAACTCGTGTATTATTTCATCACCCGAATCACCTTTCCGGGACCGGGACGAAAAGTATTATTTTTGGAAAATACTTTTAATCGGAAAATATCATTTTTATTTTTCGCGTATAATATAACGTTTATATAAACAACAACTGAAACCCTCAAGTTTACTTTAAAAGTCAACAGTAACCCCCACATACTCACATAACAGTTTCATTAAGTGACAACAACTACCCACCAAGTTTTCACAATTACAAACAGTTACCCCCTTCAATATAATTAGCATGCTATAAACAGTTTGGGTAAAAGACACTTTAACCCCTTTTTACATATTCATCAAGTTCATCATTCTAAACATAGAATCGAGCATACAATATACGATTTTGATTGTTTAAATGGAATCACGGCGAGATTTAGAGCATACCTAGGCCAAGAATGGCCGGAATCGGTCAAGAAACGAAGCTTTCCGGGTTTGCCGACGGTGAGTCGCGCAGTGCTCTTCGCCGCCGGTGATAGAGGACCTTCTAGCTCCGGTTAGGACTTGGGTTCGTCTCCTGGGAGCTCCAGGAGTTGTTTGGTGGTGGTTTTGGTAGGCGGGAGTCACTGAGAAGCTTGGGCCAAGTTTCCCCCGTCGGCAATAATGGTGGCCGACGGTGGTGGTTTTGGGTCCTCTGTTTTTGGTGGCGTTATTGAGGCTGCCCTCAACTCCTTCTTGCTCTGAATTGGATGGTAGCAGAGAGAGAGAGAGAGAGAGAAGCAGAGGTGAAGAAGTGGTGGTGGGGCTTCGGGTTTCTTCCCGACGGCAGCAACGCCGGCGGCGGTGGCAGCGTAGCTACTGCTGGTTGTTGCTGCTGGTGCTCTGTTTCGGAACAGAGTAGGGAGAGTGAGGCAGAGGGAGGGAGAACAGGGAGTTAGAGGAGATGATGATGGGTGGTGATGGTGGTGCTCTCGGTGGTGTGGTTGGCCGCGGGAAGGAGGTGAAGGAGATGATGAAGATGAAGGTGGTGATGATTGTGGTGAATGATTGAGCTGATGACTCAATTTATAGGGAGACAAAAAGGAGATGAATGATGATGTTGGAGGCGGTGATGGTGATTTCTTTGGCGGTGAGAAAAATCCCCGAAGAAGCAAAATGCTAGTTGAAGAAGATGATATGAGAAAGGTTAAGGTGTGGGTGGCACACCAAGGTGTAGGATGATTGGGTGTGTCACTCACACTAAACTTCGCGGTGATCATACACGCGTGAAAGGTCAAATAGTAAAAATAAATAAAACGTCGCGTATTCACCTACGAAAACTAACTTAATATTTTTCTAAAATCTTACGAGTATGTCTTGTCAGTAAAATATAATTTATGCGACTTTATTTTTCGAAATTAAATAATATATTCATCTATTTAAAATTACTATTTTGTCCTTGTCGATTTTACGGGGTATTACAACTATCGTTATCAGTTCAAATGAACTCGTTTACTCTGGATATTTTCCAACTACTCGTGGTTTCTCAATGTTATTAAATTGAGAGGTTTTTTTTACTCGGTTACTTCAAGTTGATCCAAATTCTCCAATATGAAAGTTTTACTGTTTAAATCTTCTGATTTGTTTCAACTCATTCTTCCATGCCACTCGTTTCTTTACATGTCATAGTGTGTACTTACTCAGTTTTTACTGATCAATTTCTTCAAAACTGCGTCGGCTTTTGCCATTTTAAAACCGCAGGTCGTCAATCAAAGTGGGGGATGGGAACGCTGGAACAAGACGAAGAAGTATAGCTTAATTAGGTCACTTAGTAGATCACAAATGTTATGTTTTAAATTGTACTTATTATCGAAATTTTGCTATGTACATTAAGCGAAATGTAATCTTAATAGTTAATAATCTACTTTTGGTTGTCGATTGTCTCTTTAACCCTGAACCGAGATCCCGGGTTGTTTCAGATGGTATCAGAGCATCGGTTCTCCGGTTAATGAGACTTTTCAATTTTTTTAAGTAGATAAAAAAGAAAGATAACACGTTTTCAAAATTTTAAATTTGATTAGGATATCTAAATTTGGTAATAACAAAGTAAGCAAGCTGCGGGGGATTTTGGGGTACTTACGTATTCTTAAACACGATTTGTACCGTACTTGTTGATTAACTGTTACTAGCTAATTGGTATGTGCTCCATGCGGAATCTACTTGCTTATTTATATGTTTGCTACCCATTGAGCATATTTGCTTACTCTACAGAAATGATTTATCATTGTCGTGTGATCCGTATCCGCGTTCGCTTTATTGGTTATGTTATTTTGTCGACGAGAGAGTAACGACGCTTTGACTTAGAATAACACGAGACCATTCGTTTCATACCTTTGAGTGCGACTTTTAAGATAATACCTTATTTTGTTTCATTTTGAGTTAATTCGACTTGGTCGTTTTCAAAATTAGAAAGTTTTGACCAAAAAAAAGTAATATTTTTTTATAAAAAATAGTTTTGGAAAAAAAATGTTGGGTGTCGAGATACCAAATGCCAAGTGATGTGGACCACTTTGTTTAGCAGCCCGCTGGCGTGACTTTTAGTACGACGGTACTATGAGTTGTACCCGCTGTGTAGACTAAGTTGGAACATTTGAAACACATTCGAGTTGTGATGGATAGACACATTGTGTGACGACACATAGTGTTCTTTTCTCCCTCGTATGCGTGGAACACTTTAGGTGATTTGTGTATCTTATCCTATAAAGGTAAGACGATATTTTTAACGCGGATGAGCCATGTAAAATGACATGTTAGTTGCGATCAAAGTATTTTGTGTCTATAAATTTCAAGATTTGTTTAAACGCTAGAAAATTTTTGAATTGACTTTCTAAACGTGATAACTTGTATGTTGGTCTAGACCTTTCAAAATTTGGTTTCGACCTTCGACTGGAGTTAATTGTATTTGAACCCCTACTATGATACGAGTGAGAAGAGACTATACCGACTGAGAGCTTGTTCCCGTTAAAATAAGTGAAGCATGTGCATTAGCATCGCATACTACTCTCATGTGCATTAGTTGCAATATCGTGAAGCACGCCGTAGTTTTACGAAAAAGTTTTTTTTAAGCTTCGGGGACGAAGCTTCATTTTAAGCGGGATATAATGTAATACCCCCTATTTTAGTTAGGGATTATTTAGTAATTTCGAAAAATAAATAAGAATTTTAAGAAATTAATATTTTAAACCTATTCTTGACTTATTTTAGTTTCTAAGGTATATGGGTATTATGTGGCACTTACGATTATCTAGTATTCTATTTTGGGTTTATTTTATAATTTATTAAAGTTTGGATATCCTTGAATACTTGCTATTTTTATTGTCAAAAGTGAAAATAAGATTTTTTTTTTTTATTAATTTTGATTAGTTAGTTCCATAAATACCCATCTTGTATATGAAATATTAGAGTTACCTTCAATTTATAGCATTTGCATGTCAACCCTCATTTTCTTGTTATTCTAATTTCTACCCCAACTAATTTGTTGGGAGACTTTTAATTTCCACCTCAATCCCCATCCACATTTGACTTTCATATTTCATCCTCACCCATGCTCAACTATTCTATTTAATATTTACATCCCAATTTCTTCCTCAACTACTTTAGTCAACCCCATTAAAATAAGAGATTGTAGCTAGTCAATTTATATATGTATGTATATATTATCTTATTTAATAAACACTTCATCATCTCCATCATCTACACCTCTCATTTTTCACATCTTTTTTCTCTTCAAGAACACTCAAAGGAGCTCTCTCATCTCTCCTCAAACTCCATTCCCGTTTTTGGAGCTTGACCTCCACAAAACTCCACCAAAACTTCATTTCTTAGTCCCCAAATCATGAAAAACTTGAGTCTAAGCTTAGTATCATCATGGAGGGGAGTTAATTCATCATTCCACTCAAGGATTCAAGGCCAATTTCACTCTTTCATCCACCATCTTCTTGAATCTTGGGGTAACTTTTCTTCTAGTCTTGAAATCATAATTGCATGTCTATGTTTAGCTTTGATTGATTGAATTTCACCTTAGATTTCTTCATTTCTATCATTGACTCTTTATTTTCATGGTTTGATCAAGAGTTTAACTCCAAAAAATTTGACTATTTCATGAAACCCACACTAGAACCCACATGCATGTTGTGAATGTCATCTTCTTTGCATTGTTACCCAAGAGGGTTTTGATCATTTGTGTCAAGAGCATGTAAAAGTATTACTTAATGCCTAAAATGATGTAATTTTGGGTGAAAATCAAGTCTCCATAAGTTGCATGTGTCATATAATTGATTTGATCATGTTTTAAGTGCTCTAGGTGAAAATTACACATTTTTACAATCTGACCAGTTTGTGAAAAACGTATATTATCTCTAAATTTTGTCTCTGTAGAATTTTTAAATCATTCATATTCTGAAACTAGACTCATAGAGGGTCATTTTGAAAGAAAATTCAACTCCATAGCCTTTTAGGTTATGGAGATATGCTCATTCTAAGTTGCAAGTTTTCTGAAACTCTGTTTTTGGACAAGTTTTACCATTTTTGTTAAAAATCTCATTTACAGAAACTTATGGCACCCAATCTTTCTTGTGATGAAACTAGACACATAGGGGATTGATTCTGGAGAAGATGGCCATTTTTCCTATTCTTCAAGTAGTATTAATTGTTTTTCAAAGTTGAAACTTTCTTCCAAACTTGTCTCTGCATAGCAGTGTTTGTTATTTTCGTAACTTGAGTTTTATAATAGCTATGCATGATTTTCTTGATGTTTCTGAAAGTAGACACATATAGGTTCATCATAGATTAATTCCAAGATTTTAGGAGATGATTTGATATGGTAAATATGTCTCCAAAGTCAGAGCTACAATTATGTCCAGAATTGTAGTTTCACATTTTTTTAGAAAACTTGAATTTTTGAACTTCTAGGTGTTTTGTTGGACTTGTTTTGATATTTAAACATCATTATATGTGCATTAGTGACATTTATGACTATGTGACATGTAGGTTTGTATTTCTATTATAAATGTGTAAATTGGTTATAACGAGTACGTCATACGTGTGATTGTAGACATCGACCTCGTAGGAGAGAGCAGTTGTCGTCGGAGTGCTTGACTTAGTTTCTTGCTTTTTATTGTGCTTCATATCAGTGGTAAGTACATATGTACGGCCTTTTCATATCAAATGTGCGCATGTGTGTGATGTTTCAAACGAATGCTTGTTATATGAAAATGTATGAGAAAGCATGTTTTCTATTCGAAAGTTGTTAAACTATTTTCTTCATATCCTTTGAGAACTCTCGGAAATTACTTGTGAAATGTTGATATTCCGATTCTGTTTATGTGAAAGAGAAGAAATAAAATACCTCTAATAGACTTAGGACGATGTACAGAGTACAGTTATTAATGGGAGGCATCAAGCGATCCTCCATTTTCTTATGGTTAAGACCATTGAAGCAATGCTTCTTATTATTGGATAGAACGTTAATGTTCACAAATCCGCCCCCGATGAGCCAAAATGTATCAAGATATTGAGGCCAAGGGTTTTATAGAGCTATAGAGTGCTACTTATACTTGTAAGGGTCACTACGGTATAGGGGTGTCGACACTTAGGGCCTTTTAGCTAATGTTGTGAGCGGGGTTGACGAATGGGCTCCCTTAACGCTCGGGTGAAATAGGGTTTGATAGCCCCTAGAAGGAACCCTTAGTGATTATTTCGTGATCCCTCTGTTTACATCGATCCTGCTGGTGGCTCTTGACACGCCTCAGCCAAATTAAACTGTTGATTGAAGTCGAAATTAAAAATTGACTACCTTATTAATGTTGTTTGTGGCTCTTGATATGCCCTAATCGATTGAAATGAATTGTAAATCTTGGCTACTCATGAACTACTATCGTTATCAGTTCAAATGAACTCGTTTACTCTGGATATTTTCCAACTACTCGTGGTTTCTCAATGTTATTAAATTGAGAGGTTTTTTTTACTCGGTTACTTCAAGTTGATCCAAATTCTCCAATATGAAAGTTTTACTGTTTAAATCTTCTGATTTGTTTCAACTCATTCTTCCATGCCACTCGTTGCTTTACATGTCATAGTGTGTACTTACTCAGTTTTTACTGATCAATTTCTTCAAAACTGCGTCGGCTTTTGCCATTTTAAAACCGCAGGTCGTCAATCAAAGTGGGGGATGGGAACGCTGGAACAAGACGAAGAAGTATAGCTTAATTAGGTCACTTAGTAGATCACAAATGTTATGTTTTAAATTGTACTTATTATCGAAATTTTGCTATGTACATTAAGCGAAATGTAATCTTAATAGTTAATAATCTACTTTTGGTTGTCGATTGTCTCTTTAACCCTGAACCGAGATCCCGGGTTGTTTCAGATGGTATCAGAGCATCGGTTCTCCGGTTAATGAGACTTTTCAATTTTTTTAAGTAGATAAAAAAGAAAGATAACACGTTTTCAAAATTTTAAATTTGATTAGGATATCTAAATTTGGTAATAACAAAGTAAGCAAGCTGCGGGGGATTTTGGGGTACTTACGTATTCTTAAACACGATTTGTACCGTACTTGTTGATTAACTGTTACTTGCTAATTGGTATGTGCTCCATGCGGAATCTACTTGCTTATTTATATGTTTGCTACCCATTGAGCATATTTGCTTACTCTACAGAAATGATTTATCATTATCGTGTGATCCGTATCCGCGTTCGCTTTATTAGTTATGTTATTTTGTCGACGAGAGAGTAACGACGCTTTGACTTAGAATAACACGAGACCATTCGTTTCATACCTTTGAGTGCGACTTTTAAGATAATACCTTATTTTGTTTCATTTTGAGTTAATTCGACTTGGTCGTTTTCAAAATTAGAAAGTTTTGACCCAAAAAAAAGTAATATTTTTTTATAAAAAATAGTTTTGGAAAAAAAATGTTGGGTGTCGAGATACCAAATGCCAAGTGATGTGGACCACTTTGTTTAGCAGCCCGCTGGCGTGACTTTTAGTACGACGGTACTATGAGTTGTACCCGCTGTGTAGACTAAGTTGGAACATTTGAAACACATTCGAGTTGTGATGGATAGACACATTGTGTGACGACACATAGTGTTCTTTTCTCCCTCGTATGCGTGGAACACTTTAGGTGATTTGTGTATCTTATCCTATAAAGGTAAGACGATATTTTTAACGCGGATGAGCCAAGTAAAATGACATGTTAGTTGCGATCAAAGTATTTTGTGTCTATAAATTTCAAGATTTGTTTAAACGCTAGAAAATTATCGAATTGACTTTCTAAACGTGATAACTTGTATGTTGGTCTAGACCTTTCAAAATTTGGTGTCGACCTTCGACTGGAGTTAATTGTATTTGAACCCCTACTATGATACGAGTGAGAAGAGACTTTACCGACCGAGAGCTCGTTCCCGTTAAAATAAGTGAAGCATGTGCATTAGTATCGCATACTACTCTCATGTGCATTAGTTGCAATATCGTGAAGCACGCCGTAGTTTTACGCAAAAGTTTTTTTTAAGCTTCGGGGACGAAGCTTCCTTTTAAGGGGGATATAATGTAATACCCCGTATTTTAGTTAGGGATTATTTACTAATTTCGAAAAATAAATAAGAATTTTAAGAAATTAATATTTTAAACCTATTCTTGACTTATTTTAGTTTCTAAGGTATATGGGTATTATGTGGCACTTACGATTATCTAGTATTCTATTTTGGGTTTATTTTATAATTTATTAAAGTTTGGATATCCTTGAATACTTGCTATTTTTATTGTCAAAAGTGAAAATAAGATTTTTTTTTTTATTAATTTTGATTAGTTAGTTCCATAAATACCCATCTTGTATATGAAATATTAGAGGTACCTTCAATTTATAGCATTTGCATGTCAACCCTCATTTTCTTGTTATTCTAATTTCTACCCCAACTAATTTGTTGGGAGACTTTTAATTTCCACCTCAATCCCCATCCACATTTGACTTTCATATTTCATCCTCACCCATGCTCAACTATTCTATTTAATATTTACATCCCAATTTCTTCCTCAACTACTTTAGTCAACCCCAATAAAATAAGAGATTGTAGCTAGTCAATTTATATATGTATGTATATATTATCTTATTTAATAAACACTTCATCATCTCCATCATCTACACCTCTCATTTTTCACATCTTTTTTCTCTTCAAGAACACTCAAAGGAGCTCTCTCATCTCTCCTCAAACTCCATTCCCGTTTTTGGAGCTTGACCTCCACAAAACTCCACCAAAACTTCATTTCTTAGTCCCCAAATCATGAAAAACTTGAGTCTAAGCTTAGTATCATCATGGAGGGGAGTTAATTCATCATTCCACTCAAGGATTCAAGGCCAATTTCACTCTTTCATCCACCATCTTCTTGAATCTTGGGGTAACTTTTCTTCTAGTCTTGAAATCATAATTGCATGTCTATGTTTAGCTTTGATTGATTGAATTGCACCTTCGATTTCTTCATTTCTATAATTGATTCTTTATTTTCATGGTTTGATCAAGAGTTTAACTCCAAAAAATTTGACTATTTCATGAAACCCACGCTAGAACCCACATGCATGTTGTGAATGCCATCTTCTTTGCATTGTTACCCAAGAGGGTTTTGATCATTTGTGTCAAGAGCATGTAAAAGTATTACTTAATGCCTAAAATGATGTAATTTTGGGTGAAAATCAAGTCTCCATAAGTTGCATGTTTCATATAATTGATTTGATCATGTTTTAAGTGCTCTAGGTGAAAATTACACATTTTTACAATCTGACCAGTTTGTGAAAAACGTATATTATCTCTAAATTTTGTCTTTGTAGAATTTTTAAATCATTCATATTCTGAAACTAGACTCATAGAGGGTCATTTTGAAAGAAAATTCAACTCCATAGCCTTTTTGGTTAGGGAGATATGCTCATTCTAAGTTGCAAGTTTTCTGAAACTCTGTTTTTGGACAAGTTTTACCATTTTTGTTAAAAATCTCATTTCCAGAAACTTATGGAACCCAATCTTTCTTGTGATGAAACTAGACACATAGGGGATCGATTCTGGAGAAGATGGCCATTTTTCCTATTCTTCAAGTAGTATTAATTGTTTTTCAAAGTTGAATCTTTCTTCCAAACTTGTCTCTGCATAGCAGTGCTTGTTATTTTTGTAACTTGAGTTTTATAATAGCTATGCATGATTTTCTTGATGTTTCTGAAAGTAGACACATATAGGTTCATCATAAATTAATTCCAAGATTTTAGGAGATGATTTGATATGGTAAATATGTCTCCAAAGTCAGAGCTACAATTCTGTCCAGAATTGTAGTTTCACATTTTTTTAGAAAACTTGAATTTTTGAACTTCTAGGTGTTTTGTTGGACTTGTTTTGATATTTAAACATCATTATATGTGCATTAGTGACATTTATGACTATGTGACATGTAGGTTTGTATTTATATTATAAATTTGTAAATTGGTTATAACGAGTACGTCATACGTGTGATTGTAGACATCGACCTCGTAGGAGAGAGCGGTTGTCGTCGGAGTGCTAGACTTAGTTTCTTGCTTTTTATTGTGCTTCATATCAGTGGTAAGTACATATGTACGGCCTTTTCATATCAAATGTGCGCATGTGTGTGATGTTTCAAACGAATGCTTGTTATATGAAAGAGTATGAGAAAGCCTGTTTTCTATTCGAAAGTTGTTAAACTATTTTCTTCATATCCTTTGAGAACTCTCGGAAATTACTTGTGAAATGTTGATATTCTGATTCTGTTTATGTGAAAGAGAAGAAATAAAATACCTCTAATAGACTTAGGACGATGTACAGAGTACAGTTATTAATGGGAGGCATCAAGCGATCCTCCATTTTCTTATGGTTAAGACCATTGAAGCAATGCTTCTTATTATTGGATAGAACGTTTATGTTCACAAATCCGCCCCCGATGAGCCAAAATGTATCAAGATATTGAGGCCAAGGGTTTTATAGAGCTATAGAGTGCTACTTATACTTGTAAGGGTCACTACGGTATAGGGGTGTCGACACTTAAGGCCTTTTAGCTAATGTTGTGAGCGGGGTTGACGAATGGGCTCCCTTAACGCTCGGGTGAAATAGGGTTTGATAGCCCCTAGAAGGAACCCTTAGTGATTATTTCGTGATCCCTCTGTTTACATCGATCCTGCTGGTGGCTCTTGACACGCCTCAGCCAAATTAAACTGTTGATTGAAGTCGAAATTAAAAATTGACTACCTTATTAATGTTGTTTGTGGCTCTTGATATGCCCTAATCGATTGAAATGGATTGTAAATATTGGCTACTCATGAACTACTATCGTTATCAGTTCAAATGAACTTGTTTACTCTGGATATTTTACCAACTACTCGTGGTTTCTCAATGTTATTAAATTGAGAGGTTTTTTTTACTCGGTTACTTCAAGTTGATCCAAATTCTCCAATATGAAAGTTTTACTGTTTAAATCTTCTGATTTGTTTCAACTCATTCTTCCATGCCACTCGTTGCTTTACATGTCATAGTGTGTACTTACTCAGTTTTTACTGATCAATTTCTTCAAAACTGCGTCGGCTTTTGCCATTTTAAAATCGCAGGTCGTCAATCAAAGTGGGGGATGGGAACGCTGGAACAAGACGAAGAAGTATAGCTTAACTTAGATCACTTAGTAGATCACAAATGTTATGTTTTAAATTGTACTTATTATCGAAATTTTGTTATGTACATTAAGCGAAATGTAATCTTAATAGTTAATAATCTACTTTTGGTTTTTGGTTGTCGATTGTCTCTTTAACCCTGAACCGAGATCCCGGGTTGTTTCAACAGAAGAGTCCTACAACCATATATACCCATATACTACTAACTTTTGACCAAAGCATTGTCTAAACATTTCAAAAACGAATAAGGAAACAATTCCAAAACAAACAAGGAAACAATCCACAGACGCCTTGGACCAAGTCAATTTCAAGCTAGGTGTTTTGATCACAAATTAATAACAAAAGTGGTGTACAGTAGGTAGATATGCACGATCAATACTCTAGAATGGGGGGGGTGAATAGAGTATGCAGAATTTTGCAAAACTTTGCAAGAGTAGTGGTTTCAAAAGATTTGTAAAGATTTTCAAGGCCTTGAAATGAGTTTCAAGCCCTCGAAATAAAAAAGTTAGAGTAAACAGAAGAAATAGTCTATTTCAAGGCCTTGAAATGAGTTTCGAGCCCTTGAAATGAAACTGTTTTGAATGCTGCAAAAGTTCTAAGTTTGTAATTGCAAAGTAAATGCAAGAGACACAAGATATATAGAGTTCAGTCCACTTGGACCTACGTATCTACCTCAGGGATCTTCTCCATGTAAGATTTTCAACACAATTCTTTTTAATCAACAACTAAGCCCTAGACCTCAAGCACATAGAGATGCCTTACTCTGTTACAGCTTGTCGTTCTCACTAACTTATCTAATACCTGTTCTAGCAATTTGATTAACTAATAATTATTTATTTTTCACCTTGAAATATTATTAAAAATGTATACAGAAGTAGTATAAGAATGATATACAAATAGAGTTCAGAAATGCAGAACACAGAAAGTGAAACTGCAATGAGAGTGCAGTGTTCTTCAAGTGCTTGGATTAAGAGAGAATGATTTGATTCTTTGTTGCTTGACAATCCTTGAATGTATTTTCAGTGTTTCTTAGCTTTTGCCTGTTGTTTTTTGTATAAAATGCTTCAAACTGAGTTCCTTATACACAGCTTATTTGATCTGCAAATCTTCAAGATTTTGAGCAACAAACTTTCCTATTTTGTAGGCAACATTTTTGACTTCTCTAACAGTCTTCTCCAACGGATAGTTGCTCAGTATATTCAGGGATACTAATTTGATCTTGTCCATAAACATGTTAAGAAGCTGTAACAATCAACAGATTGATTGCAGACTCAAATTATCTCTGAGTTTCCTTTCCTGCAAAACTCAAAATAGGAAAATAATCCTGTAAAATAGGAAATAAATTCTCCCTGCAAAACTAAGTCAAACAGATGGATTAGATAGTGTTTAAAATGTCTGAATACTTTGTCTTTCATCAACAAGTAATGATAGATCAAGCACAGGGGTTCGGAGTACAAACAGAATTAGAAACTCCCCATAAGTTCATGCATATAATGCTCAGTCAGTTTTAAGGCTTTGAAAGCTGTTTCAGGGCCTTGAAATAGTAGACTAGCTATTTCAAGTCTTGAATCTGCATTGAGCTTACAATCTCCCCCTTGATGAAAGACAAAACCATAGTATTCCAATTTGTTTGATACTGTTATTCTGAAACAAATACTCATTAGCTCATAAAAGAATTAATCATGTAAAATCAACACATAATATCCCACCGATCCAACTTATTAAACTGAAGAAAATAACAGTGAAGGTTTCAGATAATCCTAACTGACCAAAACCAGGTCACCTAAAAGCAAAATAAAGAATCCAATAAACCCTAAATTTCTCCCCTTTTTTGACTTTCATCAAAAGAGAATTAGAAAATGTTGGATCATTGTTTGGAAAAACTTAAAAAGAATTTTTTTTTATGAGATAAAATTTTCAAGGCTTTGGAAAAGAGTTCAAGGCTTTGAAAAGGAGAAGAAAGAGTAGGCAAGATTTCAGGGTTGTGATCTTCATCTCCTTGCTGCTCTGCATCTTCTTCCTAACTATCTTCCTCATCATCATATTCTTCTTCTTGTTGAGCCACATCATCACCTTTTTCACCTTCTCCCTCAAACAAATCAGCAGCACTCACAATATCTAGCACAGTGGGCTTCTTAGATTTATTCTTCTTGAGGTCTATCAATAAAGTACCTGAATCTGGGCTGTCATCCTATTGATCTTCATCCACTTGTTCAACATCCACCTGCTTGCCTTTAGCAGCCTTTTATTTTTTTAAATGATCACTGGACATATCCTTTGTTGATTCACCCTTTTTGGCACTCGTCTCAGCTTGACACACTTCTCCAGCCACATCAAAAAGTGTCATGCTTCTGAACATGTTTTCAACCATGTACTTCACCTGTATGAGATCAGTGTCAAACCCATGCTGATTTTCTTTCACCTCATAAACTTCCATCTGAAGTTCTTTCAGCAACTGGAGGGTCAGGGGATTGTCTTGAGACTGAGAGGTTTGGCTAGACGTTGGAGTCAAGGATTTGGGTTTGAGAAACTTCTTGGAACCCAACTCTTCCTCTGTCAAATCTGAATAAAGCTTCCATATCTTAGCACTGGTTTTCACCACACCAATCTTCTCAAAAGCCTTCTCATTTAGCATTCCAAAACTATTAGTTACTGATTCCTCACTATCACTTGGAATTTTAAAGTGTTGGAAGAATAAGGTGAGCAAGTTTGCATATGGCAAAGAGTGTTTTCTCTGGTTTGTTTGGCTATAAATCATATGTTCCATCACCAGCTTTGGAAGATCAATTTCATAACCATGCATAACCAAATGCATTTGGTGCAACACCCTATCAGTTACCAGTTCCTTTGAGTGTTCTTCGGGTACCACACATCTTATCAATATGGTAAACAAGAATTTTGCTTCAAAAGTTAGCACATAGTGTGTTGCTTGGATGAGGAATGTGTATTTGGTAGAAAGAACTCTACTTTTTCTAACTTCAGGGCTTCACTCTTGGGAGGGTAGTTACTGGTGTCATATCTCTTGGGACAACCTAGAACATATACAAACTCAGCATGATCTAAATCCATGTCAATGCTAGCTACCTTAGTCTGAATCACTAGACTTGCCGATTTATTTAGTTTCTCCATATTTAGGTAGAAGAATATGGCGAGTCTAGGGTAAGCTCACTCTTGTGGATTTAGAATAAACCAAAGAGATATCTTCTTCAACATTTTTATGCATTTCAGATTCATACCTAACATAGGCATACTAACCAAACTACAGAATGCAACTTGTCTAGAAGTAAATCCATCAAGCCAGTGACCTTTTGAAACATTAGTAATGAACCATGTACTATCAGGGGCTGATTTCTTACCAGTTGATTTCTTCCCTGAATAGATCTGCAAATCTTTCTAAATGTTCTCATATGGTTCATCTTCTGTAACCTTTTCCTTTCCTTTGCCCTTGTCTGTTTTGTCAACCTTCTTCTTTGTCTTCTTGGGGCTACCAATTTGAATACCCTTTTTTTTTTTCAGTTGCAGCCTCCACTGCCTTCTTCTTGTTGTTGTTGTACACTGGGGTCTCATCTTTCTTGGCCTTCTTCTTGGGAGGAGGAGGGGCTATGTCTTCTGTAGTAGGAGTCTTTGAACCGGAGTCTCCAATAATGGTCTGAACCTCTTCCACAGTGTTCTTTCTTTTCTTTTCTTTTGTAGCCTTTGATCCACCAGCCATCTTGATTCTTTCAGAGACTCTTCTGGTTCTCATTAGGGTTTGGAGAAGAAGAGAAAGGTAGGATAGATACGAAGGAGGGAAAGAGGGAAGAAGATAAATAGAAGAGAGTTTCAGTTTTAAAAGGAAACTAAATATTTTCTCTGATCTTTGAAGATCAGATAAATCAAAAAGATTCAAAATTGTATGTGCCGTTAGAAATAAAAGATATAATACTATTTTGGCTGAAAAGTGATTTTTCAAAATAGAGGGGCAACATTGAGCAATTATCTACAAAGAAAACACCCAACATTGAAAGATCCAGAATTATTGACTAACCAACATGCAGTATTTTTTTCAAGGCTTTGGAAAGGGTTTCAAGTCCTTGAAAAGCTGTATCATGTAATGCATATAAAATCAAATATTTGAAAGGATTTTCAATGCTTTGAAAATTAGTTGAAACTCACATAAAAGCTTACCTGTTTCTCCTCCTAAACAAAAGCTTCTTTATTTAGCATGCCTAAATCCAATCTTATGGCGTGAGAATCTTTCATCTGGAAATTGTTTAGTGAAGATTTCTGCAAAGTGTAAGTTAGTAGAAACAAATTCAAGAACAATATCATCTTTCTCTGCATGATCTCAGATGAAGTGATGTCTAACATAAATGTGATTTGTTCTTGAATGCTGAACTGGATTCTTTGTAATTGATATTGCACTTGTGTTTTCACACTTGATGGGTATATCTCTGAAATCAACTCGAAGATCTCTCATTTTTTGTGCTATCCATAAAACTTGTGAACGATAAGCTCCATCTGCTATGTATTCACCTTCAGCTGTTGATAATGCAACTGAATTTGGCTTCTTAGAATGCCGGCTGATCAAAGATGATCCAAAAAACTGACATCATCCTGATGTACTCTTTCTATCAACTTTACATCCTGGAAAATCAGCATCTGAATAGCCACACAAAGATAAGTTAGAATGTTTAGGATACTAAAGCCTTAAATCTTTGGTACCATTGAGATATCTAAAAATTCTTTTAACTGCAGTCAAGTTTGATTCTTTAGGATCAACTTGAAATCTAGCACACATGCACACACTGAACATGATATCTGGTCTGCTAGCAGTGAGGTAGAGTAAATATCCAATCATACCTCTATACTCTTTCACATTCACACACTTACCAGATTCATCCTTGTCTAAAGACAATGTAGAACTCATGGGGGTCTTAATCTCTTTGGACTGAGACATATTATACTTTCTTAGCAAGTCCTTAGTATACTATCTTTGATGTAGGAATATGCCCTTCTTCAACTGATGAATTTGAAGTCCAAGGAAGAAGTTCAATTCTCCCATCAAGCTCATTTCAAATTCCCTGCTGATAAGACTTGAGAATTCCTTGCACAGAGGATCATTAGTAGCTCCAAACAGATAATCATCAACATAAATTTGAACTACAAGCATATATTTCTCATGAGTATTTATGAAAAGGGTTTTGTCTACTAAGCCTCTTTTGAAATCATTTTCAAGTAGAAACTTTGACAATCTTTCATACCAAGCATTTGGAGCTTATTTTAAACCATAAAGAGCTTTGTCAAGATTGTAAACATGATCTGGAAACTTGTCATTTTCAAAACCTGGAGGTTGAGCAAAATAAACTTCTTTTTACTGATAGCCATTTAGAAAAGCATACTTCACATCCATTTGAAATAGTTTCATGTTTTTGTGAGATGCAAATGAAAGTAGAATTCTAATTCCTTCTAACCTGGCAACAAGAGCAAAAGTTTCTTCATAGTCAATACCTTCTTCTTGATTGTAGCCTTGAGATACCAATCTAGCTTTCTTGATTACCTTTCCATTATCATCTAACTTTTTTTCTGAAAACCCATCTGGTGCCAATGACAGACTGATTTCTTGGTGGAGGAACGATTCCAGACCTTTTTCCTTTCAAACTCATTGAGTTCACTTTGCATTGCTATAATCCAGTCTGCTTCTTGTAATGCTTCCTTCACAGTTTTAGGATCTACAAGAGAAATGAAAGAACACAAAGATTCTTCAACTGTGATCTGGTTTGTGTACCAGTGGTTGGATCAGAAATAATGTTATCAGCAGGATGAGATGAAAGATATTTGAATCTCTTTCTTGGTGTCCATGGTTCAATCTCTTAAATTTTTCTTCTCAAATCTCTGATAAGTTGAAGTAGTAGCTCGTTCTCTTGTTTTCTCTGGAGATTCTGTTTCCAGGCTTTGAACCTTGGTTTCAAGGCCTTGAAAATTTCAGTATTGTTCCTATGACATTATGTCATTGGATCCTTTTGAGGATTCTTCTTCAGTATCTGAATCATGCTTGTTTAGTTGAGATCTGCAAAACCATCACTCAAAGAACCATCATAGCTTTCATTAAAAACAATAGGAATGCTTTCCTCAAAAAATCTTGGTTCTCTTATTATAAACTCTATAGTATTTACTTGTATGTGAATAGCCAAGAAAAATACCTGCATCGCTTCTTGCATCAAACTTACCAACATTGTCCTTACCATTATAATATGGAAAAAATAAGTACATCCAAATGGTTTGAAGTAAGAAATGTTTGTCTTTCTTCCTTTCAACAAATCATAGGGGGTCTTCTTCAGAATAGGTCTGATCAAGCACCTGTTAAGAATGTAATTTGCTGTATTCACAGATTCTGCCCAATAATGCTTAGGCAACTTATTTTCCAGAAGTGTTGTCCTTGACATGTCTTCAAGATTCCTGTTCTTTCTTTCAACTACTCCATTCTGTTGACGAGTTCTAGGAGCAAAAAATTTGTGAGAGATGCCATGCTTAGAACAGAAAACATCAAATTCAAGTTGATCAAACTCTCTACCATGATCACTTGTGATTGAAGCAATATGTATGTTATTCAATGTTTGAAGTTCTCTACAAAGCTTTGAAAATTCAAAGAGAGATTCAATTTTTTCTTTAAGAAACATTACCCAAGTATGTCTAGAGAAATCATCAACAATAACAAGCATGTACTTCTTACCCTTTTGAGTTGAAGTTCTCATAGAACTACAGAGATCCATATGCAATAGTTCAATGGGTCAAGTAGTACTTACAAAGTTCTCTGGCTTGAATGAGCTTCTAGTTTGTTTGCCTTGTGCACATGCCTGGCATACTTCTTCATCTTTGAACTTGATAGAGGGTAAGCCTCTTACTAAGTTCCTGGAAACTAACTTGTTCAAGGTATGCAAGCTAATGTGTCCCAACTTTCTGTGCAAAATCTTTGAATCTTCTTTCAAGGCCTTGATACACTTCAAGTCTTCACCTGCAACTTTGTTAGTTTGAAAAGTATAAACAATATTTGAGCCAGAGGCTGGGAGGATGCAATTGCCAAACTTCTCATTCTGCACCACACACTTCTCTTTATCAAAGATAAATTTTTTTCCGTTTTCACACAGTTGAGATACACTAAGCAGATTGAATTTCAAGCCATCAACTAGATATACATCAGATATAGAATTTTCAGAACTTGTACCAACTTTACCAATACCAAGAATGTTGAATTTGCCTTTGTCACCAAGTGTAATTGATCCTTCTGATTGCTTTTTCATTTATGAGAATAGATATATCTTTCCACTCATGTGTCTTGAGAAACCACTTTCCATAAAACACTTTTGCTCTTTGATCTTGGTGGCACCCTTCAAACACCTTTCATTGACTTACCCCCAACAGTTTGAGCAACTGCTGAATTTAGATTCATATTTAGGGTCAACCATGTTAGGTGGTCGAACCCCTTTAGGAAACCAAATCTGTCTAACTTTTCCTTTGACTTGGAAGGGAAAAATGTTCCTCATTATGTGAGGGTCTCTTCTTCTAAAAGGACAAGTCATCTTAACATGACCAATCTTATTGCAGTAATGGCACTTGGGAGATGTTTTGCATCCAGCTTTCACAAATCTGGTACTGTTCTTGTTTGGAAAATTTGGATTGTATCCAATACCGGTTTTGTGAACAGACTTTAAGCTACCTCCAAGAATCAAGTTCAAGTTGTGTTCTGAACCTGAAAGTTTTGTTTTGACTAGTTCAGATTCTTGAAGTTTCTTAGTTAGAGTAGTCTTTTGTTTATCCAATTCATCAACTTGATGTCTTAGATTAACAATGTTGTCACTCAGAATAGAGTTCTCAGTGACTACTTCCTTGACTTGTGTTTTAAAGGCTTTGAAACTGGTTTTCAAGGCCTTGAAATCACTGTCAGTTTTCTTATGAGAGATTTCAAGATTCTAATTTAGACATACGAGATGTAATTTTATTTTTCTTGCTCATGAACTTTTTCTTTCAAAACTCTAATTTCTTTCAGATAGTCATCTTCATTTAAGAGCATTTTTCTAAGATAATCAGAGAGGGATTCTGTTGGTTTTGAAATCAAGCAGTTTACCATTACCTCAATGTTCTTTTCATAACATTCATCATGCTTGCCATAAAGCATAGGTTGGCATGTTCTTCTTTAGATTTAGAGTCACTTCTTGATGTATCTGAATCACTCCATGAGGCTATCATAGCTTTCTTTCTTCTATCATGGTCTTTCTTCTATCATGGTCTTTCTTCTGAAAGTTCTTTCTTTTCTTCTGTGGATAGTCTCTGATCAAGTGTCATGCATCACCAAACTCAAATCAATTCATGACTTTAGGCTTTTTACCTTGAGATGAAGATTTACCTTTGTACTCTTTGCTACTTGATGATCTTTGTCTATCTCTGTTGAAGTCCTTGTTTCCAATGTTTTTCTTCATCTTAATAATTCTCGTCAAGGCATTGGAAATCAGAGCAATTGGATCTTCATCATCATCTTCAGTTTCAAGGCTTTGAAATGTATCATTCTACCTAGCCTTGAGAGCCAAGTTCCTGACACTTTCAGGTAGTTCTCCATCAGCTTCATTCATGGATATATCACGTGTAAGGAGCTTCCCTTTTAGGTCATTAAGTTGAAGTGATGAGAGATCTTGAGCTTCCTCAATAGCAGTAGTCTTTTGTTACCATTTCTCCTTAGGAAGAATTCTCACAATCTTCCTCACCTTTTCTTCATTGGAGATATGCTTTCCCAAAGAATCAAGGTTGTTAACAATGTCAGTGAACCTTTTGAACATGTCTCTGATTGATTCATCTCCATTCATCTTGAATAGCTCATATTGCCTGAGATATATTTTGATCTTGGTTTGCTTCACTTGACTGGTTCCTGCAAAGGTCACCACAAGCTTATAACATATCTCTTTGGCAGTCTTGCAGCTTGAGATTCTGTTAAATTCATCTGCACTCAAAGCACAATATAATAGATTCATAGCTTTATAATTCTTTGAAAATTACTCTAACTCAGATGAAGAGAGAGAGAGAGAGTCTTTAGATTTGGGAATTCTAAACCCATCCTTCTCTGTGTAGAAAGTATGAGGACCATTCTGGATGATAGTCTAGAGTTCCATGTCTTGGTCAATAATGAACATTTTCATCAAAGCTTTCCAGTGGACAAAATTGTCTCCACAGAAGAGAAGAGCTCTGTTAGCAGCTCTTCCGTGTGAGAAACCACCATCACCTACATTACTCATAATCACAAGATGGTTAAATCAATGAAGTGATACAAGCTATGATACCAATTGAATGGGTGTACAGTAGGTAAATATGGAGAATCAATACTCTAGAAGGGGGGGGGGGGGGGGGTTGAATAGAGTATGCAGACTTTTGCCAAACTTTGAAAGAGTAGTGGTTTCAAAAGATTTGTAAAGAGTTTCATGGCCTTGATATGAGTTTCAAGCCCTTGGAATAAAATAGTTAGAGTAAACATAAGAAATAGTCCATTTCAAGGCCTTGAAATGAGTTTCAAACCCTTGAAATGAAGCTATTTTGAATGATGCAAAATTTCTAAGTTTGTAGCTGAAAAGTAAATGCAAGAGACACAAGATATATAGAGTTCAGTCCACTTGGACATACGTCTATACCTCAGGGATCTTCTCCCTGTAGGATTTTTAACACAATTCTTATTAATCAAAAGCTAATCCCTAGATCTCAAGCACAGAGAGATGCCTTACTTTATTACTGCTTGTAACCTATCTAGTACCCGCTCTAGCTATCTAGTTAAATAAGAATTCTCTATTGTTCACATTGAATAATACTTGAGAATGTAAACAGAAGTAGTATAAGAATGAGATACAAATAGAGTTCAGAAATGAAGAACACAGAAAGTGAAACTGCAATGAGAGTACAGTGTTCTTTAAGTGCTTGGATTGAGAAAGAATGATCTACTTCTGTGTTGCTTGACAAACCTTGAATTTATTTTCAGTGTCTCTTAGATTTTTCCCGTTGTGTCCTATATCAAATGATTTAAACTGAGTTCCTTATATACAGCTCATTTGATCTGCAAATCTTCAAGATCTTCAGCAACAAACTTTCCTATTTTGTAGGCAACAACTTTGACTTCTATAACAGTATACTCCAATGGATAGTTGCTCAGTATCTTTAGGGATACTGATTTGATATTGTCCATAAACATGTTGAGAAGCTGTAACAACCATCAGATTGATCGCAGAATCAAATTATCTCAGAGTTTCCTTTCCTGCAAAACTCGGGTTAGGAAAATAATCCTTTAATATAGGAAATAAATTCGCCCTGCAAAACTAAGTCAAACAGATGGATTGGATAGTGTTAAACATGTCAGAGTAATTTGTCTTTCAATATCACATAATGATAGATTAAGAACATTGTTTAGGAGTACAAACAAAATTTGAAACTCCCCCTAAGTTCATGCATATAATGCTCAGCCAGTTTCAAGGCTTTGAAAGTTGTTTCAAGGCCTTGAAATAGACTAGTTATTTCAAGTCTTGAATCTGCATTGAACTTACAATAACAAATATCCACCTTGATCAAAACTCCCTAGAAACCAATCCAATGCTTCTCATCAATCCAATTGTGAATGAGTCTCCCGATCAAGAACGCCTCCACCCAAAACCCGATTTTTCGCACCTAGATGCGAAAGCCAATTCACGAAATCGTTTCTCCAATTTCCATCCGTCCTTTCAACGAATGCGCCAATTGTGATTCACCTCCAACAACCAAATTCAAAGTGCTCCACCCAAATCGAAACGATCAACCATTCAACCGATATAATGTATTCCCAAATTTGCGGTATTGGAATACATCCACTATGCGCCACAACAAGCGCGTCTTTGGATTTCAACAAACGCATAGACTTGTGTGTCTCAATCAACACACCCTAATGCACCATGACACAATGCATATCCCCAACGTCGTTACAATGACACTTAACGACAAAAGTACCCATCAATCAAGTCATGCTAATTGCGACGCCAATACTTACCGCACCAAGACGCCAATCGAGACACGCCCAATCACGTGCCAAAAATCAATGTGTGTACAATAACATGCTGCCAATAAATATATGCCCAATAAAATGTACCCAACCAATACGCACCGAATAACGCGTCACCAATCAATCACGTGCCAACAAGACATGTCAATTGCTCCATGCCACGAGCCAAATCTTCCAGTTGACTTTAGTCGTCTCTACCTTGACTTGAATCCTCCTAGAGGCCAGAAAAAGATCCATGTGCCCAATGCTCCACGCTAGAAGCCCGATTGCGCCGCAACGCCAATTGCACGTGAACTGCCAGATTTGCGCCGGAATGCGCGCCCGATGCTCTATGGCAAAGAACCCGATTTTTATCCCAATAAGGAACCCAATAGCTCCCAAAATAAGGAGCCCAATAGCCTCCCAATAAAGGCCTGGTGTTGTGCGTGTATCAAAAATATCCTCATCACCAAACGTTTGATTTTCATCCAAAACAAATTCGCCTTCACTCCTCAATGATAAATCCTAACACAACAACTTGGCTCTGATACCACTTGTTAGAAAAAGATGCTGAAGCGATGATACCACTTGTTAGGAAACTAGAAGAGACGATGAACGGAGAACACGATGAACAACATACAAAGATTTAACGGGGTTTAGTAGTTTTGAGTCTAGCTACATCCACGGCCAAAACAACTCGATTTATTGATGAGAGAGCCAATTACAATACAAGACACACCACACACGTCAATAGAAGAGTCCTAAACCCATATATATGCCATACTACTGACTAGTTCCCAAAGCATCGTCCAAACGTTTTCAAAACTAACAAGGTAACAATTCCAAAACGAACAAGGAAACAATCCTTAGCCGCCTTAGATCAAGTCAATTTCAAGCTAGGTGTTTTGATCACCAATTCTAACAAACAAAATATACATCAGCATGGGTGTATGTCCCCAACACGTGAATTGGGAAGTGATATTTTCTCTCTCAAAATGTTATTATGCAGCTTGTTGTGGGGAACACTTACAGGGAGGGGGCACCTACTTTTCTATGGAAGACTTAAAAATCTTAGAGGCGCTGATTTGAAACAGGGATATATGTTGATCATTTTCCATTCAAGTAGGCATGCATTGAAACTGGCATTCCCAATTACCTCCGAATTCTATTTTGAAATAAAACTTGGCTTGCATTTATGTTGTTGGAAAACTCACTTTAATTTAATTATGTAGGCTGTGGAGGAATCGCTCTAGAGTGTCAATATATTTGATGGCGGGTTCCTGACAAGGCAGCTGGCACATACACTGGAGCATGAATAGAAGGATCAATGTCGCCATTTCATTGAGTGGAAATCTCAAGGTGTGTGTGCCAGCTTGGTTGTGTTTTCATTTTACATTAGCAGTTGATCTATTTATGTAGTGGTATTATTCATTGGATGAACACTGCTGCTGATTAGTAAGTGTTTTTTTCTTTTTCCTCCTCTTCTGCTGGTAAGGTTGTATACATGGACGAACCAACTACTGGGCTTGATCCTGCTTCCAGATCTGAAATTTGGGAAGTTGTGAGGCGTGCAAAGACGAACCGGGAAATTATTCTCACAAGTGATATCTCCCCTCTCTCTCAATTCTTTTTATGTTTCAATTTACCATCTTATCAATTTGACTGATATAGCTGTAATGAATGATTTTAGCGCATTCCATAGAAGAGGCGGAGAGTCTCTGTGACCGATTAGGAATACTTGTGGATGGCAGCTTACAGTGCATCGCAACTCCACATCAGGTAATAATGACTCTACTAATACTTTCTCACAGACTTGAAATTGACACTCAAAATTTGGTATATGTCATCAATATTTCTTGGTGGAAATGGCAGCTGAAGGCCAAATATGGAGGCTTATACGTGTTAACTATAACAACGCATCCTCAGGATGAGCAAGAAGTCGAGGCACTCGTGCATCACCTCTCTCCAGGAGCCAAAAAGACTTGCCACATCTCAGGAACCCAGATGTTCGAGCTGCCTAAAAACGAGGTCAGAATTTCAGGTGTGTATTCAGCAATCGAGGAGGCCAAGAGTACCTTCCCAATTCACGCGTGGGACCTCGTTTCTAAGACTCTGGAAGAGGTTTTCATCAGGGTCGCCCGTGGAGCCCAGGAATCCGATGCCATATGAGCGATGCCAACACTGCCACCCTGGGTTGTCGCTCATGAGAACGTCTCCGTACTAATATCACATCTCAAAAAGTCAGAGCATAAAATTTACATGTCCAATATATAGAAACATTTTCTTGATGAGATGTGATATTAGTACGGAGACGTTCTCATGAGCGACAACCCAGGGTGGCAGTGTTGGCATCGCTCATATAGCATTGAATCCCTGGGCTCCAAGGGCAACCCTGATGAAAACCACACAGATAGCCAAAGAGGTATCAGTGTACACAAATCAACCCATGGACCCTGATGAAAACCACACAGATAGCCCTGATGTGTACTTTCTCAACCTTTACCCATGGGTAATTATCACACAGATGTTGAAAGATTTACCAAAATGATCCCCAAGATCTTTGAGAACAACATGAGAGGGAGACCTTTGCAGAAACAATGCACGATGTAACGAAGTTTCCCATTGTTGCACTTTGAAGAACCACTCCCTTTAGTTATCTGCCAGAGTTAAGGTTGTTGTCTGAAAATCAACTCATTCCTCTTCTTCTATATACTCCAGATTATAGACATAAATGTTAGCAGTCGGTTTTCATTGATTCTTTCTTGGAAAAGAGCTAGTCGTCCTCCTATCCTTTCAAGAACAGACAAATTATGAGTGCCATCAAAACGAAAGCAAAAAGATGATGCATACCAAATTATCCGAATTTCTGCACACTGTATAAACAAATGCTCCAAGCTTTCTTCTTGTGTTTGACAAATGGAGCAAGTAGCATCCATGAAACTCAATCTAGCTTTCATATGAGTCCTAATAACAGGCAGACAACCCCTCATCACTTGCCTTCAGAATATTTTTATTCTTTCAGGAACTTTCAACTTCCATAGGATACTCCAATAATTGACTTGTTTCTTTAACAGGCAATTGCAGGGACTAATTGCTAACCCTTCTCATATTTCTCCGTGACCTTCTGGACCTTTTCGTGACCATATTGTCGACCAACAGAATTGGCATCGGACTAAGACCGTTAACAATAAAAATAGGGACCAAAACGCCTCGAACACGCATCCCTATTTGGGATAGGGAAAGAGTTTGACAAAGCCATGAGTCAACCGGGGGAGATCTGATTGTCTTTCATTGTCTTCCTCTTCGTCAAAGAGGTTGGGGAAGAGGGTTTAAAGATGAAAACTTGAGATAGTTCTTATACAATTAAAAAAAAAAAAAAAAAAAAAAAAAAAAAACACTCCAAGAATCCCGGTACTTTTTACAATTAACAAAAAATAACACTCCACTAGGGTTAACCACTACCCCTATAGGTTATAGAAAAAAAAACAGATTCCTACATGGCTACTTTCTCTCTCCCACTCACCCCACTTCTAGTGTAGATGTCAACACGTGAGTGGAATAGAGCACCACGTGTGATTTGCTCTATGAGCATCTAAGAATTGCTCCTAAGAATCTGCATGTTTTCTAGTTATTATCTTTTTATGGTAAAGTTTCACCTCTTACAGTTATTTGGTTAAAATTCGTCGTTTACTTTAAAAATACTTAATTATACATATTAGACTTGTTGGCGTCTCCGGATTTTATGAAACTTGGCGTTTCGGCATCTCTGTTTCCTGCCGTCTCGACTTCGTTTCCGTGCAACATAGGTTGTCTGCCATCTTTCCTTCTCCTTTATCTTCGTAGTGAAAAACATAGGGCCCTCTCAAAGGATAACTATTTTCTCCAAGGGCCTTCTCGATCGCCTACTGGATGCAACACAATTTTGCAATGTTAGCTTTCCCGTTGGTTTGACTTTTGATCTCCCTTGTTTGAGGCGGACCCCAATTTGCTTAGCCACGACCATTTTTGGGTGTTGTCCGTCACTATGAGGTTTGGGAACCGTATTTGTTCGACCAAAAGGTTTGTGGGGTATTAACCTTGAACCCCATTAGCCTTTTGTTTGACAGAAGAGATTCCGAGGTGTTGAATCCGCAACCATCAGCCGAGGGTTTGACTGAAGCTGTTGCAGGGCGATTGGCCTGAACATCATTGACCAGGGGTTTAACCGAAGCGGTTCCAAGGCGTTTAGCCCGGAAATCACCAGCAAGGGGTTTGACCGAAGTGGTTTCAGGGTGTTTCGCCCAAACCTCATCAGCCATGTCTTTACGAGACTAGTGAACAGTAACTTTCCCTCCAATCTCCTGGATTATCCTGATGTTTTATATGCTCCTCGGCCTCTTTTAGGAGCCTTTCAGCACTCCTTGGCAGGGAACTAACCAATGCCACTTCTCTGGCGAGAACTGCTTCCCTCTCAGCATGCACAACTAATTGCATAAGCCGTTTGCCAAATCGCAAGGTATACCCTCGCAGCCTGGACTAGGTCGCAGACTTCCTCTCTGCTTGAATTCCGTGGAGAAGTTGGCTCCTAACTCCAGCGCCATGACCCCTTTTTGGAGTGCTAACCTCAAACGAGGTCGGTCCCCTCTAGGCCATGAACGGGGGAAAGGAACTTCTCATTCCAAGAGCCCAGCGTTGGGAACGGCTTTACTGGAGTAGCTTCTGTAACTTTTCGAAACTAGCAACAGAAAACTCAGGTTCAGCAAATGGTCGAGAACAGAAATATTTGAACTTTTATCTTCATGTTGCTCATCCTTTTTGAGGTAAACTATTTCTTTATGCCAATTTATCTTTTTTTGGCTATTTCCGAAAATTTTATGCCAATTTGACAATTTGTTAACCCAGAATTTTATTCAGAAACCAGCAGAGAAAAAAATGTTAATAACATCTAAGACATCACTTCACATCTGATATTTTCCTCTTATCAACATCCATGTCTTGACCAGAAACAGGATTTCATGATTATTAGGATTTTATCTGACTTATCATCCTTATCATCAGAAATAAGTCATATATTTCTCGTTTTCGTTTAACTTTAATGCCCTTTTCATATAAGAGGGATTAAACGAATGTATATTTAATGTGGCATAATTTACGTGCCAACAATGCCTGCCTACTGATATTCGTCAGAATTTTACCAAGATCTTGCTAGATTGTAATTCCAATGTCTAAATGAACCAAAAATCATAGATGTTTACTTGGTACGTAGGAAATAAAGAGCATGAGAAGAGACCACCATAGTATAACCACATTGTTCCAGAGAGTATCGGCATGGACTTTTACCTTGACAGCATAGTACTCTGGCTTCTTCTTGGGCTTTGGGCAACAGGAGCAAAAATAATGGAACCGTTTTTACCTGATTTCACAGAATATTTCTTTGCTAGACGACGTAGTTGGACTGCAACAGTAGGATCAACTAAATCTTCCATCTTCTGATGTTTGACTGCATTTTCCACTTCCAAAACATCTTCATCATCTGGACTTTCAAATTCAAAGATGGGGCTGCACATCTCAGACTGAAAATGCTCCCCTCTTCAGGAATATAAGACGAAGGATGCAGTCAATACCAACCAACTTACAGAGGGATTTAACCAGTATCCTGGTTAAATACCAACCTTCAACTTTGTTTCCACCAGACCCTAACCAGTATCCTAGTTTCAAGAAGTAAAAAAGTTACATTCTAGCTCCAGATGAGTCCCGGATTACATTGTCCATGCATGTAGATAGCTAAGATAAACCAAAAGAAGAAAATGCCCGGAAACCACTGAAAAAGATTGATCTGCAAAAAAAGTGGAAAGGGGTAATTGGAAAACGAAACTGAGATTGGCGAGAAAGAACCAACAAAGATCAGAAATTCAAACAAAGAACTTGTATATGGAGAGACACTATCACCCTCAGAGAAAGAGATTGAATGCGTCAAGGTTATTATCCAGTAAAATGCATGTCAGACAAAATATCCCAATACTGAGAAAATTCTGGTTATAGTAAAAGACGTACCATTGGCATCATTTAGAGCTGAATCTATGAGTATGTTAATGCCATTCGAGAGAATATTGGGAGGGAAGATTGCCCAAAAGAACCGGTTTTTTAAAGACTTTAAAGCCTTGGAAAGGTTTATCAGCGGTCCAAATATCTGCAAAGACAAAATGAGATATCCGATGAGCAACGACTGATAGCTTTGTTACCTCAGTGTTATAATTTTGCAGTTAGTGGAACGGAGAAAGAGTGTGACTTACCTGAACCACAAAACTGACAAAAAATATGAAGAAACCCACAGTTGAAGATGATTTTCTGAGAGGTTGATAGCATGAAACCTGAAGTAATCTAGTTCAGCAGCGAATGATGTATGTACTAGTTTCTACCATACACCTGGCAGAAAAGAGAAAACAAGAAAACAAGGGCTGAACATATTATTCATTTGGAAAAGGAAAAAAAGAAGAAAAACTATTCCGAAGTTATTCCTCAAGAAAATAGGACTCTGAAAAGCCATTCCGCTTAGAAGAATCAGAAGTGACCATGAAATGTTAAGATTGCCTCCCATGTAAGCCAAGACAACCAGTAAGCCATGTCATAACGTCCATCTACTTCATTGCCTACCCAATAATGGAGATAATATGAAACTAGAATACTCGGCACACCCATTGTGTGTGCAAACACAATTTTTCCCATAATCTAACAAAGAGTTTTTAGGAATTGATAAATGTTGGGGGATAATGGGTGAAAGCTAATGGGTTAGTAGGTAGTTATCAAGTGATTGGTTTTCTTGTAAATATTCAATTTTACCCCCCGCCATAACTTTTTTTCTATTTAGTAAGAAGAACATTCATGTCTAGCGAAAAAGGCTTCACCAAAATCCTTATTCCCTTTATATATTAGTATAGATAGATTACAAACTCTTTATAGAGATAGACGGATGATTATTATTCAACTACTTGACAACACACCTGTCTGAGCTTGAGTTCTTTCTCGATGACCATTGGAACTAATCTGGAACACAAAACCGATAAGAGCAATTGCAAGGAAAAATACTGGTGAAAGCACTGTCAAAGTAAAGTATCTTGCACATTCAACATCATTGGCAGATATCTCCTTAGCAGGATGCGCAAATTCCTTGTAGCCAACCACCCAACTGTAGTTGGAATCTGAGCAAACACGAAACATAAAGCATTGTCTTAACTTTCACTTATATTTCGTTTCACAATATTATAGTACTAAAATTTGAAAACCGCCGTAACCTTCATTTCGACCATATATTCACAACATTCTATCTAATTGAGTGAACTTATATGTGACACTAACCTCCAAGTAAACACCTTGCTATTCCGCGTTCCGCAGCTACATGGAGCGATACCTGGAACTTGAATGTAGGATCTTCCATGCATCCTAAGTCTGAGTACTGAGTGGAGTTGGTTTGTATTCTGCAGGTGATGGTATTCTTACTCGTCTCTTTAAAGTGAACAATCCCAGGAGTACGCAGAGGGTTATTGAAAAGCCACTCATCCACTTCCTCTTTGGTCTCAAGTGACTTAACCTGGTAAAAACATCCCAAAATATGATGTGACATAGCATTGAAACGAAATAGTTATGAATCAATATATAATGGCATTGTTTGGGTGGGGAATATAAAACAGTGGGATATGATGTATATTGGAATATGGGCTGAGATATGATTATAGTGGGATATGGTAGGATATAAAATTTTGTTTCCTTATGTTTGGGTGATGCAGGATATGAGACGTAATATGATGAAGGATTTGTATGAAAATGACCACAATACCCTGCAATGTCTTGGGTTTGGTTACATAACCATGGTTAAATTTATTAACAAATTACATGTTTAAATTACTTAACACATTAGTATATTATTATTTTACTTAAATTAGTTAAAACCAGATTATTACTTAGTGTAATATTTTACATTAGTCAGTTTAAATAACAGGAATAGTAACTTGTTTATTAAATAGTAATTTCTTCTAAAAAAAGAAATAGTAACTTGTTTATTATTTTACTAAATTAGTTTAAATAAGAGAATATTAATTACTTAAATTAGCATAAATTAGTCCATTTACGAACCCTAATTGATACCTAATGGGTATTAGCCCTTACATATACCATGTAACTTTTTTTAAGAAAAAGCCACCAAAACATGCCCAAATCATATCCCACCCTATACCTTGGAGGGGGTGGGATATGTTTCAAGGAAGTAATGGGGTGTTGGTATTTGGTAGGATTTGGTATCCCCTTCAAAATTCCCTCACCCAAACACAGGATATAGAAGGGAGGGGATATCAAATCTTATCCTCCCTCTCATATCCCCTACACCAAACACGGCCACATGCATCATGTTCTGGTGCTGATTCATATACTTCTGGACGCTGAATTCATAGAGGGTATTATGTTATGAAGTTAGAGCTTTTCGTTTGTTTTTTATAGTATTTCCCTGAAATGATTTCATGACTTCCATTTTTCAGATGCTCTTTTATCAATTTTCTTTTACTTTCTTTTTTGTTATAACATGTAATTTTGATGATTTTATTTTTTTTAGTTTAAACATTATCGGGCATACAGAATTCAACCAATTTTTTTTATAGGCAACATGATGTATTATGCGCCGCCTCCTTATTAGGGAAGTAGTGTTTGGATTTGTTTTCTGTTGAAGTCCATGGATTCACGAAGGAAAAAATTTCCCTTGTATTAATAGTTTTTCGCTTGCAATTTATGAAGCTGCATCAAATTGAGATCCAGCCTTGAGGTAGGTTGTCAAACCCACGGGTTGACCCAAGGTTTTAACGAGTTTACGAGTCTACATGGGCAATCGGGTTGACCAGCTCGAAAACCCGCGGCTGACAAACCCGCAGCAAACCCGTAGACCCACGAGTTGACCCGCGGGTTTACCGAGTCAACTCATAGTAAAAATAGTGAAGCTTTATTAATTTTTTTTTTAGTGCACAGAAAAAAGGGGTATATAGTCACCCACCTTCAAACACTAGTGAACTATTGGAATTATCACAAGATTAAGAGAGAAACTATAAAGACAAATATTCAATCAACCACATCGATGACTATGTAAATATCAAACAGACCACACTGATTAAGATTATAAGCAAGTTTCTTTTTCATTTTTGAGGGACTTATTTAAGAGATCGTTTATGTGGAGTTTAGGTTAGTTAATTTTTGTTACATCTTTAATTCAAAATAGTGGCTTGATGCAAAGAAGAAAAATGTATACACATAAAGAAAAATTTAACATTTAATCATCAAATATTCAAAGACTTCAACTTTTCATAAGTGAAAAGGCATGTGTAAGTAGAAAATTGAAGATGTTGAGCAAAACGTGACCCTGGCGAGTCTCGGGTCACGGATCAAGTCGAGTCTACCTACCCTCTACGAGTTTAGGCAGACCCGCGGGTTTATGAGTGTACACAATGATTCAAGTAGAAAATGGAGACATAAAAGAGGAAGATCACTGAAGTAGCTTTGTAGAAAGCGAAGTGCATCTATCTGTATGGGTTTGCTGGTTGTGAATGTTAAGAACAAGGAAAATCAGGCGTTCGAATTGTCTTGCATAAATACCCTTGTATATCATACACATCAAATTTTGCTACAACTATGTTCAGTATCTGATTGTACCCCATCGTTAATACTAAACGAAGAATCATAACATTAATCAATCAGAGAACTCACCTTGTTTTCCACGATTGACTTGAGCAAGTACGGCGAATGAGGAACTTGTGCTCGCATGGAGGAATCGCAGGAGAAGCATGGAGGAATCGCAGGAGAAACGAGATCGTGTGGCTGCACGGTAGAAGAGGAAGACAAGGAAGAGGGAGAAGAGAGGCGAGGCGAGCTGAGCGATTGTCTGTCTCGCCATGAGACGATCATGTTCTTGAGGAGCACTATGTAATCAGGAGTGGCAGTGTCTATAACCTTAGGCTGGATTTTGTTTAAGGGGTAAAAGACAATTACCACCCCTACCTTTTGATAAAAATACACTTTAATCTGCCGACGTTTGAATAATTCCACTTTACACTCCTGAGACGGAATATTATGCGGACACTTAGCACCCTTCTATCATGTTCCGTTAGAAAACTGGATGATAAAAAAAATTCGGACCATATTGTCAATGTGTATTTTTTTAGACTTTATTTGTTTATCATCAAGAACACCAAGAACATTAAGAACACTCAAAAGCTTTAAAAATTCACATTTTTTATTTCTGAAAACGATACTTCCATCACAGAAGAAGAACAAGAAGAAGACAAAATTTTCCCCGAAAATTTACTCGATTCACCAAGAACTTTGCTTGAATCACACCCAAATAGTACAATTGAAGCTAATAGACAATTTTTTTAGAGAAAACTAGTAGACAATTGATTCAAACCCATGAATTGAAAAAACAAGAAAAAATAAGAGCAAGATATTTTTCATGTTTGGAGCTTGCGAACAAAAATATGAAATTCCTAAGAGACCTCGGAAAACATCTAGTGAAGTGCTCTAACATTCCTTAATTCATGATCTTAGACACCTAAGTTGAAGAGAGAATTCTAATAACAAAGAACATCAGAGAATTCCAAATCAATTTCATCTCGTCCTTCAACATGGGTAACTGACGTCATTCTAAGCATATTGTGGATATGGAACTCACACCCCACTATTCATTGTATTGGTCTTCCTATAAAAAACAACCCAACCACATCCACACCTAGTTAGTAAATACTCCGAATTATTCCGTTTAATACCCGTTCGTACGTATAAATGAAAAATACTTCCGTATTTCGTACTATTGCTGGACCTAATGAAAAATACTCGAATTTTTGACCAAAAAAGTTTAATACTCGTATTTAACGTTCTAACGTATAATACTTCCGAATAAAACTTCTTCCATACGAAATTGCATCGAATAAATTGTCATCCAAAATATTATTAGTTATAGTAATTAGTTATTATTAAATATTTTCTTACTATTTCTTTATTATTTTTTTTGAAAGAGTAGTAGTGTAAAGAATAATATATATTTTTTTTTATAAATATTTATTAGTATAAATATTTACAAGTATATATTATAAAACTGTAAAAGTATTTTGAAATAGTGATATGTGTGTGTGTGTGTGTCGATATATATATATATATATATATATATATATATATATATATATATATATATATATATATATATATATATATATATATATATATATATATATATATATGCATCTTGAGTCTTATGTGTTATACTATTAATTTTCAAAATAATTATGACTTAAGATTAGGGAATGCGCATTATTTTTTTTATAGAAGTTTTGATCAAAAATATTTTGATATTATTTTACATAAGTAATGTGTTAGTCAATAGTAAATATTGTATTTATCAAAAATGATAAAGAAATGAGTTCATATTTTACAAATTATTTTTAAATATTTGATATATAATATGAAAATATGGCAATGTGGGACACAAATAACTCATTATATATGCTAAAATACTAAGAAATGCACCCGTATTTTTAATTCCGAATGAATAACTAGTATACGAATTATACACGTACGTATAGAATACTCGAATTAATCAAATTCCGTATTTTTAAGCCGAATTTTTACTAACGTATTTTTAACATAAAATCGTATAATACACGTACGTACCGTACCACGATTTATTTCCGTCCCGTATTTTACTAACTATGCATCCACATTGTGAGTCCGAAACAAATTTACAGTCACTGGACACACCTCCAGACCAGCATTCCAAAGTCACATTGAGTTCAGTAACTCACATTATATGCATCAAATCAGTTTACTATTGGTTTCAGGCAAATAACTCAAATGTTAGCAACACCCTCATACTACAGAAGATGGTTGACTCGCCTTCAACATCGGCCGCGAGTAACATCGAACAACCCCTGCTCCATGAAAAAATTGGTGGTAGAGCCGGATGGGGAATCCGAATTGGGGCTCTACCCTCGGTTGACTTTGTATTTAGTATTGATCTCAGTTGAGGGTAAAACAAGTAAGAAATTAGAAATTAATTAAAAAAGTAAACAACTTTTGTGTATAACCTAAAAATCAAGCGTCGTAGACACTGTACTTCATCTCCCACTCACAACTCTCTCTGATTTTATCTTTCCCCTCTAGCACTCAACTCTGTGATGGCCTCCTCATCCTCGTCTTTATCTTCTTCTTCCGTGGCGGCCATCGGAGCTTCCCCTTCCGGTGCCATTCTTCACCCCCGCCTCCATCACCGCCTTAGGAACCCTCGCGAATCCATCGGTTGCCACCATCACCGTCGGCAACGAGCAAGTGATCTCGCAAACTCCAAATCTTTTGATTGAATAAAGGGTTTATTGAATCATCTCTTAAATATGAGAATCTGACGAGTGAACCCGTATGATTATTTATTTGGTGAGTAGACTCGTCTTTGGAAACGGACGAGCAATTGATTGGGGACTCGTCTGGTTCAGACGAGTGGCCAAATACTTGCTCGTCTGGTTCAAAACTTGTTAGGCGCACAGTTAATGTCCTAACTAATTGATATTGCTAACATTATGAATTGACAACACATATACTCTAATCCCTAAACCTTAAACTCATACCCTAAACCCATACCCTAAACTCTAAACCTAAACATTATTATTGTCTAACATGTCCAATTTTTTGTTTGGCATAAAGAAATGGTGAAAAAGTTGGGGCTTCTTGCAGTGTGGTAGATGGGAAGTTGCCGATGGGAGGCGAAAATACCTAGGTGAGAGAAGGAAAATAGCGCTTTTCCGGATAGTGAAGCGAATTAGAGTCGAAACATTAGAGAATGAGGTTTCCTCTCGAATGGGAGACGATCATCAGTCGAACAAGAAGATCATCGTACATTATCATCAAATGATGCCAAATGCTGACCTATACCCGCCTATCTTGCTTGGTAATGGCATACAAATCAGTGACTGGTTTGAATGGTGTCCTGCCGGATCTAGAGTAACAATGTACGTAACTGTGGAGGAACATGGTGAAAGAGAATCGGCATACCAATGTATTTGTAGTGTTCTTTGGTTCGTTAGTAGGCAAATTAAATTTTCGATGTAGGAATCTTGCGTTCGTTATCGATATTGTCTAGCATAAAAAGCGCCACATTCGATAATGAAAAACGAAAGTTTCATTTTGCATTAAATTCCATATTACATATCATCTACAAAATAGACTTCTCGTCTCTCTTTTGAAAATGTAATCGTACACAGGGAAATGAAATGTTGTCATTCATATTGTTGTACAATATCGTGTTTCATTCGGTAGCAAGTTGTCTTGATGTACTTTAAAACCTCTTATTTCTGGCGACTCAATCATGAATTCAATCATTCGAAGAACATAATATGCTGAGGCATTCTTCAAGTCACACTGGAAATTTGTGGCTTTCTTCGTTAGGACGAAGCTTTTATCTAAAGGCTAATCCAATATGTGAGGACTTTCCATGCATCCACCAGAATCCTTAAGAAGTCTAGGGAAGTTGTTGCAAAGGTGGTCGATGGGCCATTGCTTGAAGCCGGTATAGATCATTGGATCGTAGACTTTCACTACCATTTCACTGACATCAATGTACAAAAGTAGCCAATGTACTTCCCCTTTCCATTGGGGTTCGAGGCCCAAGGCATGAACCACTTGCTTGCCTTTTCTAGATCAGTACCTCGAATGGGCTTATTACCTCACAAGTATTCAGCTGTTTTCTTCTTTAAGTCTTCGTAAATCTCTGGTATTGCCCTTGAAAGCCCTGCACCATTCACGATCTATAATCACGATGTATGTTCTCGATTGGCGCGTGATCTTCGAGTACATTCGTCTCATGACGTATGTTATCTCGTCCATATGTTCCCAATACATGGGTCCCCTACAACCTATAATGTTGTTGAAGAAATCACGACCGCATTTCTTCACACTGCAATTAATTTGTGAGAAATCCTTATCTGGGTCGTTCCGCCAAAGTGCAAAAGCTTCAATCCATTCATCATTTGGACTCATCGATTACCAAAACGGGGGTTTGGGGAGGGGGTCGAAACATTAACATTGTATATCAACTTAGTCGAAACGTTTTTGGCGAGGAGCGCATAATTGGTCTTCTCAAAATCAATCTTATCACATCTACGTCACCAGTGAGTCAAGACGCCGTTTCTAAAACGTTGTTGTACCAAGTTGTCTTCAGCAAATACATCATTGTGGACGCCATCGTAAGTGTAGATTGAATATGGAGTCCAACATTCTTCATTTATGTTATTCTCGTTCGTGTCATGATACGAGACAATTTGTTGATAACTAATTCCAGTTGCCACTTCCAGCTTTCGACATTCACTTCCTCCCCGGCAGGATTATCCATGTCTCCAAACCATCGCTCTTTTTCATAATCAACGGGTTATTCCACCTCAATTTGCGTTGATTCGTCGAATCGTGGCCCTGAGGTCCCGACTTCGGTTTGCTTGTCCCCGTCCGTGCCTTGTTGGGAGCCCCCTGCTTATGTTTGCTCATTGGTTTAACACCGATTATTCATTTTTTTTGGTAACCCCGACCGTGCCTAACTAGGAGACCAGAATTAGCTGCACCTGAAATATTATTAGCAAACTACAAGTAAATTTTTTAACCTTAATAATATAACACTATTATTTAAAAAGTTTTATTGATGTTTATATAAGTGTTATGCCAAAATATTTTAAAGTCTCAGTGTTGTTATTTTAAAGTTAATACTGTTTTGAGTATTGCTTTCATAAGTGTTATTACTTTAAAATTTTTGTTGGTTAAGCGTGATTAAGAGTTACATTTTTCTAAGTGATCACAAATTAAAACTCTTATTTATAATTTCTCATTCTAATTTATACAAGTGTTATTTTCTCACTAAGTGACTAATTTGCTCGTCTGGTTTTTTCGAACTGCTCATCTGGTTATTTCGAATTGCTCATCTGATTCCAACCACTTAAACTCATATGGTTACTTGCAAGGTTTGGAACCAGACGAGCAAGTATATTTTTCACTCGCTCTGACCAAATCACATTTACATAAAATTACATTCTCAAATCTCAACTTCAAAAAAAAAAAAAAAAAAAACTCAAGTTCACATATTTCAATTATTCAATTGAAGTGGATGCTATAATATACATTCAAGTTCACATACTTGCTGAGCAACTTCCCGTCTAATTCCAACTTCAGATACTTGATCGTGTGATTCAAATATTTATCAATTATTTAAATTTATCAATACTTGCTCGTCTGGTTCCAAACCTGCCACATAATCAGACGAGCACGTATTTGGCAACTCGTCTGGTTTCAAACGAGTGGCCAAATTCTTGCTCGTCTTGTTACTAGCCAAGTTTGGAACCAGACGAGCAAGTATTTGGCCACTCATCTGATGATAACTCTATGTTAGGGGTTATTGTTATACCTTCTTACTACTTGTATTAGGCTAATTTTTCATGATTTATATGATATATGTGCATGAATATGTGAAATTCACGATTTATAATCCTAAGAGTGAACAATGTAGTTTCTAGCGTTCTCTCATATTTGCGATGATAATTGCACGGGTTGTTTAGTATTGTGTAACTCAGGTAAAATAGGTGCATTGGAGCTTGTGATATGCTTGGTGATGCTTGGAATGGAGCTAGATGAAGAGAAGAAAGAATACTCAAAGACGGATAAACGTTGGAAAAGTCTCTTTTTGATGCTCATGAAAATCTACAAGGAATTTTGGAGCAAGGCATGCTCCATTGGAAAGTAGACATCCACGTCTTTCCAAAGGTATATGGTAGGCCCAAAGACGAATCCGGATGAGAGAGTAATGGCACGCGCAAGATCAGCTTACAATTTTTTCCGAGAATTACAAACTAGAGGGGCTGAATGCAATTTCGGCCGAATATCATTAAAAAACGTGCCTAGACCTTGGGGAACGGATTCTGAGACCTTAAAAAAGAGAGACGATGTTGGGGAAAGATCGAGGAAGGATAGGAGAGACGAGGGGCATGGAGAACGATGCCAGAGTCGCTGAAACGCGAATTTCGTCACGAGTTTGACTATCCCTCACATCTTTTCTATCATTTCTCAATACTATGAACTTGTTAGCATCTATTTTTAGTGCGTTTGAGTAGTTTTATTTGCTAGATAATCTATGGAGAACTAGGGTTTTGATTAGGATTTTCCGGATTATGAGTTGATTCACGTTTTATCTTAATTATATGTTTATGTTTTGATTATTCATTGTGTTCTCGTTCTTATTTCTATGTGTGCTTGTCTTGATCACCAGTTGCATGCTAGTTACCTATTTAGTTACACGATAGTGAACTAATCCGTGTGTGTTAAGAATACAATTGACACTTTTGTAGTTCTGGGAGTCCGAGAGGAGAAAAGAACTTGAGTGACTGAGTGTTGGTCGTTTTCGGTTGGGATTGGTTAGGTTTTGGTGAAAACATTGAACCGACAAGACCCGGTGAGCAGACCTAACGAGCCTACTAGAGCAGAACGATGAACGGAGGTTGAAACCACCCGAGATCTCGGTTCAGGGTTAAAGAGACATTCGATAACCCAAAGTAGAAAATATTTTTTTTTGAGGAAAAAAAACTAGAATATTAACTATTAAGATTACATCTCATTTTATGTGTACAACAAATATTTCAAAAAAAAAAAACATGAGTACAATTTGAAAAAAAATGTTTGTGATCTACTAAGTGATCTACTTAAGCTCGCTTCATCATCTCGATCCGTATTCCCTCCCCCCACCTTGAGTGATGACATGCGGTCTTAAAATGGCAAAAGTCGACGCAGTTTTGATGAAAATAATCAGTAAAAATTAAGTAAATACACACTACGACATGTAAAACAATGAGTGGCACGCAATCATAAGTTTAAATAAACAAGACATTTGAAACATTAATAAGTACGAGAGTTGGGAATTTATGAACAATTATAAGTAACCACGTAGCAAGACTTTTCAACTTTAAAACTTGAAGAAGAAACCACGAGTATTAAAGGAAATCATAAACGAGTAGAATCGTCATAATAAACAAGTTTCTTTGAACTGATAACAATATTAATTCATGAGTGGAAAATGCTTTTCAACTCATTTAGTTCGATTAGGGCATATCTAGAGCCACAAAAAACATCAATAGAGTAGAAATCTTTCTTTCAAGTTCAATTAAACGTTAGGTTTAGCTGAGGCATGTCTAGAGCCACCAGCAGGATCGATGTAACAGAGGGATCACGAAGTAATCACAAAGGGTTCCTTCTAGGGTCCATCAAATCCTATTTTACCCGAGCATTAAGGGAGCCCTTACGCCAATCTCCGCTCACAACAATAGCTAAAAGGCTTTAAGTGTCAACACCCCTATGCCGTAGTGACCCTTACAGGTATAAGTAGCACTCTATAGCTCTAACAAACCTCTTGGCCTCAATACCTTGGTACATTTTGGCTCACCGGGGGCGGATTTGTGAACATAAAAGTTTTATCCAATAATATGAAGCATTTCTTCGATGGCAGTAGCCATAAGTAACGGGAGGATTGCTTGGCGCCTCCGGCCGGAGCCATAAATAAACATAACTCTGTACATCGTCCTAAATCTATTAGAGGTATATTATTACCATTATTTCTCATAACGAAATTTGTTATACAATCTTCACAAGTCATTTCAAAGAGTTCTCAGTATAAATCAATAATCGGAATTTTGCAGTATAAATCATGCTTTTCATACTCTTCCAAATAAGACGATATTCATTTAAAACGCCACACACATGGGCACAATGTGATAATTAAAGTTCGCACATATGTGTTTTATTTACCATAGACAAAATCAGATTATCAACTTATCACACTACTAGAAATGTTAGCAAGAGCAGCATTTTCTTTACAGCGTTCAATTTAGTGTTGTATTTGGCGGTTTTTAACGGCTTTATTTTAAATGTTGCTTTTGGGGTACCCCTTTTACAGCAGTATATTTATTAATCTCTAAATTTACAGGGTTAAATATTTTAACGCTGTATATTTACAAAATTAAAACATTAATGTTGTATTCTTTGACCCCATTTGCATCATTTTTTGTGTACTACTGTATTTTCACTGTGTTGAAACCCAAACAGCGCTACTGACACGATTTCTTACGTGTTACCGCAAGTGCACGGTTCAAGTAATATAGGGTAATATTTCAACCCGGAGTTATCGATCCCACGAGGGCAGATAGTAAATTTATAGCTAATTAGAAACTAAAATAAAGAGTAAAGTAACTAAGGAGGAGTGTAGTTTGAGTGCTGGGGATTCTACTTGTGGACCACTAAGGATACTATGAATGGTGTTTTGATCTTTGGAACGCATATACGCTACTATATCAATCGAGCAACCTACGAATTACCGAGTTACCAAGAAATTTTCCTACACTTATGATTAATTTAGACCAAGTTACCAAGCCTAATTCAATTACAAGCATGCATTATTGTTCATTAATCCGCTCTTTGATCCTAATTAACGCTACCCAGTTACGAGATAACGGTACGACTAGGTGATTATCTTGATTTACCGACTAGCTCTCATGGAGTTACCACACGAGTTCTAATTAAATATGTTCTTACGTTAGCTACTCGCAAGAACAATGAATAATCAAGCACAAGATGATCATAATAAGAGGAGAACGCATAGTTTTAATCCAAAGAACGAATCAAAGTATCAAAATATTCATTCAAGCAAACCCTAGCTTTCCAACAAGAATTCCCAGCAAATAAATTTACTCAAATATACTGAAAATAGATGCTAAAAAGTTCATAGTAACAAGAAAAGATAGAAAAGATGGGAGGGATAGTCAAACTCGTGACGAAATTCGCGTTTCGGCGACTCCGGCGTCGTTCTCCATGTCCCTTGCCTCCCCTAGCCTTCTTGGCTCTTCCCCAGCAGCCTCCTCACTGTGTTTTAGGTCTGAGAATTCGTTTCATAAGGCCTGGGCACGTTTTTTAATGAACTTTGGCCGAATTTGCACTTCAGCCCCTCCAGTTTGTAATTCGTGGACAGAATTGTAAGCTGATTTTGCGCGGGCTGTATCTCTCTCATACGGACTCTTCTTCGGGCTTACCATATATCGTTGGAAAGCTCTGGATGTCTAATTTTAAATGGCGCAAGACTTGCTCCAAAATTATGTATATATTTTCCTGAGCATCGAAAATAGTACAGGCTGGTCAGGAGTGACTTTTTCAACTTTTCTTCGTCTTTGCGTCTTCTTTTCTCCTCTTCATCTTGCTCCATACCAAGTGTATCCAAGCCTATCATAAACTCCATTGCACCTATTTTACCTGAGATACACAACAAAATACTACCCGTGCAATTATCATCGCAAATATGATAGAAATCATGGTCAAATAAGCTAGAAACACAACTTTTGACTCTTAGACTTATAAATCATTAAATTCACATATTTGTGCAAATATAACATATAAATCATGTGAAATAAGCCTAATACAAGTAATATGGAAGTATCATAATAGCTCCTAAAAGCGTGTTATCAAATACCCCCATACTTACTTTTTGCTCGTCCCGAGCAAATCACTGTTTACTAGCCGACTCAAGACACAAACACAACTTAATACTACAAGACTATGCATCTACATGAACTAACTAAAATGCAACTCGATTATACACATTGCAAAAATTGAACCAACACAATTTTTTTTTTCTTTTTACGAGATTGGGCAACCTCTCTATCATAAACCGAAATCATCAAATCCTCACAAGCTCACTTTGAAATTTCACGACACGCAGCAAGAAATATGATATGATGATCCTATGCACAAACTCACTAAGGCGTCCCCAAACATCCACCAAATCATTCCAAGACATGGCACGTCTTTTGACTCGAAGCGTCTAGGCATCTCAAGCTCTAACTGATCTTCCTTCGTCAAGTCATTTGAGGTTTTCAGACCCTCTTCGCCGTTATTGCTTTGAATGCAAATTGTCCCATTGCCGGGAGACACAACTCCTGTGATATACGACTTGAATTTAGTTTCCCTCTTAAGCTCTACGTTGGATTGAATCCAAATTTTCCGCGCACACAGAAGCACACTAGGTTGTTTCATCTTTGAAGCTCAATTATATGTTTTTTTTTTTATTTCATTTCATTTTTTTCCATTATTCTCCTCTGTTTTTACAACCGTGCAATAGAGCTTAAGAGTGTGGGATTTTTCGGATTTTCCCTTAGAACCACCTTAAGGGATGGTGGTGCACGCTCCCCGACTTCGCTTAGGCCGAAGACTCGTACCACATGAAACCAACTCAACTTGAAGGTCCACCCCAGATTCTAAGAGTCCACAAGTTTCCACCGGAAACGGAATAATCAATCACTTAGAGACTCAATTCTCCTAGCACAACAAAGGAGTCAAAATTATGCCCGTAATCTACCTTCACCTTTCCCTAGATACCCGGGACATCCCTTCGTGAGACTTGCACACAAAATACTAGAATTAAAGTATCCCTACTACGGTGCTTCATACTCTTATGAGCTCTTTCACTGGATTCTCTTCAGTTTCTAGGTCCTAAGTTGCCCTTTCTTGAATTTTCATTTTTTTTTGGATTTTTCTAATTTTTACTTTTTTTTTTTAATTTTTTTTTCTAACTCTATATGCATTTGGCCAACTCGATTAACGACACAATATTCGGTGGGTAGACTCAATTAAGTAAAAGTGCAACTAAACACAAACTAAGCAATCTAAACACAGTACGACAATATAACGAAAACACGATGCAGACTACAACTACTACAATGACTCACAATACGACAATATAGTCTAAATGTAACTGGCGATGCAAGACACGGACATTGCTAGCAAATAGCTAAAAATCCCCCCACACTTGAGTGTTTCGTTGTCCTCAACGAATTTAGAGAGCAATCAAGAAGACTCGGCATGAAAATGCGAGGGGCAGTCATTCTACTCGAAGTCAAAGCCATGGCACAAGAAGGTAGTTCAACAAATTTAGAGCTAAACGAACTACGTGCACGTGACAAGTTGTGTGTACCAAAAGTAAGCAAGCACTCAAGTATTCCCTAGGATTCTAGCAGCTAGTAACAGCGACTGTGCACCGTGACAAAGTGGTCAAAATAAAATCCTAAAGCAAGTACGATGTGCCTAAACGGTAAGTAAAGAGAGAGAAAAGAGTACTCACAACCGACACAAGGTCGGGGACTAAATCCGAGAAGTGCTGACTGAGATAGCAAGAACAATCCCCAAGCAAACATTGTGCGCATCAATGTAAACTCTCTTGCCGTCGAGTGTGTGAAACACACCGGGGTCGATTGATCAGTTGCTGCCGACGAAAAGAGAAACGAAGAATCCCCGAGATCGTATCGCGTACGCCAATACTAGCTCCCGTAATGGTCGAGTGCGCAAGTAGCACACCGGGGTCGATGTCTTCGTCCAACTTTCTCATCTGCATTTAAACTCAGAAAATTTGTATCTGCTGCTACTAAGTTTCCAATCATATAACACTTCTTCAATTGTGCGAGCCTGTGTGTTGATCCAGCAATAACTCACAACCTTGTATTTTGCACTTCAATGAGTTCGCTAAAGGTCAGTACCTGGTTGGTACCTACGAAATCCCCAACAGCTTCACAATCAACAATCATTTGATAAAATAACATCAATGGACCCACAACCCCACGAGAAATTTTTGTTTGCTCTCACAGCAAATACACGTGGTGCTCTAATCAATACAACACATGACACGTCAGGAAGAAAAAGAATGAGTGGCAGACAAAAGAAAGTGGATTCCTACATGTTCCTGATGTGTCGTGTGATGTATTGATTAGAGCACCACGTCATATTTGCTCTTGGAGCAAGCAATAATTACTCCAACCCCACACTGAGTGTTTATGCTTTCACGAACTGGGTTGTGTGGTCCTGGTCGTGTCGCCGTCGTGGTTCTGGTTGGGGTCGGGTGAAGCGCAGAGAAAGAGATAACGCCACACCACCATGAAAGCCGGACAAAACCTGAACCTTTCTCTACTCCGAGCAAACCAATCCAGAATCGCCGTCCTCCACCGCCTCCCTCTCCAATTCACAGAACTGAAACAACAGCCACCACTCGTCCGATGGATTTCTGGGTTTTGGGCTTCGATGGTGGCTATGGTGGACTCGGTGATTGCATGATTTTGGGTTGATTCGTTTCAGGGTTGAATCGAAATTGTGGGTTCGCTGGTTTCCATGGTGGGTTCGCCGATTGGGGAGTTAGAGAGACGATGAGGGGTCAGAGATGGAGGTGACGCCGCCGGCTTTAATGGCTTCCGGCGGCCGGGTTTGTTTCTGCGTCTTTTTGGTTGGGGATCGATGATGGGGTTTCTAGCGGTGTTGGCGTTTCGATGGTGGTCGTCTGGTGAGTTCGGCTGGATTCTCGATTGGCTCTGTTCTCGTGGCTGAACGGTGATGGTGGCCGTGGGCTATTGGGTTCGAAGGTTGGGATGGAATTGGGTGGTCTGGCGATTGCGGTGGAGATTTGCGATCTGGGCAGAGCGAAGTTCAGACGATAGATTGGGTTTGTGGGTTGAAGGTTCAGGGATTATGCCGGCGGAGATGGAGGTGGAAAAGGGAGCGGTGGTGGCTGGTTGTTGGGACGGCAGTGGGGTTGGTGGGTGTTCTATTCGGTTAATTCAGGGGAGGTGATTCGGTGATTGAATTGGGCGGAGAGGTGGTGATCATAGAAGAAGGGGATTGCCTGACCTGTAGGGAGTTTCTGATTTCACAGAGAAGCTGCAAGGGAGGTCTGGATGTTGCAACCCAGTGTTGCAACGTTGGGGTACCCAGTTGTACTTTTCAAAGTTCTTCATATATGCACTTGCATCCCCCAAAGCTTAAACAGCCTGAATTTCACATAACACCAGACATTCTGAAAAACTGTCACAGCAGCCCCTGTTTGACAACGAGTTTTTCTCGCCATTTCTTCTTCTTCCACCATCTTTGTTCTTTCAATTTCTTCTCAATTGCGCACAAATAACCTCTCACAAGGACATCATATCTGAACAATGATGAACACGTGTTTGACAACGAGTTCTTCTTCTTCTTCTTCTTCTTCTTCTTCTTGAGAACGAACATCATAATAATGTCAACAATAAGCTCAAGTCTCCCATAACGTGCGAAGAGATTGATTTTATCTTTGATCGTCTTTTCAAATTGTGATATATTCACAGAAAATTCAAGGGGTATCTCATAGAGCTTGAATGATGGAATTTCTTTGTTTCCTTCACATAACACAACCGCATCAAAGTCAATCTCGGCGTCTTGTTCTTCTTCATCAAGCTCACATATGAGATGATCCATCAAAGTCACAATCGGAGAGTCAAGTTCGTCAAAATTAATGCCATGAATGAGACTTTCAATCTCGCCAAAGATTTCATCATGATTCACCCCATACTTGATTCGAGCCATGATTCTATGTTTGGACAACTTGGGATACATAATGACTCATCATGCTCTTCTATAAGTTTTGTGAAGGTTGGAGCATCTTCTGCATTCGAAAAGAGACCGAGTTGTGCGTCCACATGTGTCGTCTCCATTCCCAATTTTGTTGCTCGTTGCTTCCATTCTTCAACATTTGGGATCATCTCCACGAGCATCCAACCAAGAAAGAACAGTAACTCAGTGAGAGGGGCAGGGTCATTAGGACAAATTTTATAGCGTTCTATCTCCATGGCTACCGTCTCTCTAGTGCCATCCACATGGCCCTCCTTCACGATTCGCCAACCCGCAAGGTTGCATGCTTCAATTATGCTCAAAAAACGACGATATTTCTCATCCTCCATGCTTGTAATAGAATGCCTGCACATAGAAAATCTCAAGAAATACAGTGAGGTAATAAGAATAGATAATAACAATAAAAAAAATAAACTCTCTAAACTAATTTCTAATTATCAAATAAACCGCTGTCCCCGGCAACGGCGCCAAAAACTTGACACGATTTCTTACGCGTTACCGCAAGTGCACGGTTCAAGTAATATAAGGTAATATTTCAACCCGGAGTTATTGATCCCACGAGGGCAGATAGTAAATTTATAGCTAATTAGAAACTAAAATAAAGAGTAAAGTAACTAAGGAGGAGTGTAGTTTGAGTGCTGGGGATTCTACTTGTGGACCACTAGGGATGCTATGAATGGTGTTTTGATCTTTGGAACGCACATAAGCTACTCTTATCAATCGAGCAACCTACGAATTACCGAGTTACCAAGAAATTTGCCTACACTTATGATTAATTTAGACCGAGTTACCAAGCCTAATTCAATTACAAGCATGCACTATTGTTCATTAATCCGCTTTTTGATCCTAATTAACGCTACCCAGTTACGAGATAACGATACGACTAGGTGATTATCTTGATTTACCGACTAGCTCTCATGGAGTTACCAGACGAGTTCTAATTAAATATGTTCTTACGTTAGCTACTCGCAAGAACAATGAATAATCAAGCACAAGATGATCATAATAAGAGGAGAACGCATAGTTTTAATCCAAAGAACGAATCAAAGTATCAAAATATTCATTCAAGCAAACCCTAGCTTTCCAACAAGGATTCCCAGCAAATAAATTTACTCAAATATACTGAAAATAGATGCTAACAAGTTCATAGTAACAAGAAAAGATAGAAAAGATGGGAGAGATAGTCAAACTCGTGACGAAATTCGCGTTTCGGCGACTCCGGCGTCGTTCTCCATGTCCCTTGCCTCCCCTAGCCTTCTTGGCTCTTCCCCAGCAGCCTCCTCACTGTGTTTCAGGTCTGAGAATTCGTTTCATAAGGCCTGGGCACGTTTTTTAATGAACTTTGGCCGAATTTGCACTTCAGCCCCTCCAGTTTGTAATTCCTGGACAGAATTGTAAGCTGATTTTGCGCGGGCTGTATCTCTCTCATACGGACTCTTCTTTGGGCGTACAATATCGTTAGAAAGCTCTAGATGTCTTCTTTCCAATGGCGCAGACCTTGCTCCCAAATTATGTATATATTTTCCTGAGCATCGAAAATAATACAGGCTGGTCAGGAGTGACTTTTTCAACTTTTCTTCGTCTTTGCGTCTTCTTTTCTCCTCTTCATCCAGCTCCATACCAAGTGTATCCAAGCCTCTCATAAACTCCATTGTACCTATTGTACCTGAGATACACAACAAAATACTTCCCGTGCAATTATCATCGCAAATATGATAGAAATCATGGTCAAATAAGCTAGAAACACAACTTTTGACTCTTAGACTTATAAATCATTAAATTCACATATTTGTGCAAATATAACATATAAATCATGTGAAATAAGCCTAATACAAGTATATGGAAGTATCATAATAGCTCCTAAAAGAGTGTTATCAGCTACTATAACACTGCAATAAAAAATGTAGATCCCCCTCCATCCCTAATTTTTATTGTCCTTCCCCTCCAAACCCTTGAGCGCCAATTTTGAAGTTTCCCCAAATTCCTCAAATCCCCTTTCTAAGACGACTCTGAGAACCCCTTTCATAGAACGTCAAATCGTTGGGAAGACTCTATGGTACTCAATTTGGTAACTCGCTCAGACTCTGCTTGTGGAGGTATCTCTCTCTCCCTCTCTCTCTTCTTGCTCAGTTTTTTGGGTTTGGTGGTCTCTTTTTTATGGGTTTTTTAGTCTCAGTTACTCAATTTCTGGGTTGGTTACTCTCAATTTCTGGGTTTGCTGGTCTTATTTTCCTTCTTCTTCTTCGTCTTCTTCTTCGTCGCTCAGGGTTTATCAGCAAATCCAGCTCGGGGATCACCCGAATATTCATCCTTCCGCCACAGTCCCCTCCATGGCCAAGTCGATCATGATCGCCAGACGCAGACTCACTCTTGATCCCCCAAATAAAATCTTCTTTCCAGGTACGTTTCTCCACTTTCTGTTCCTCTCATTTTTGGGTGAATTACTTAGAAATTGTGTTATAATTGAATTCCTCTTTTGGGTTTTCTGAGATTTTGGTGAAACACTCAACAATTTCAGTCTGCGATTTGACTTCCCTTTGTTCACTGTGTTCGATTAACCCTTTTTCTCTATCTGTTGAAATTGATTCACACTTGTATGATGTTCTTGTTATTGGCATCCCATAATTTGTACAGTAGCATGTAAATTGTTGTTTATGTTAGGGAAAAATGCTAATTGTTTCTTCTTCTTTTGGAACTGTGTCTGTTTTTATCCTTATTGAAGATGAACCTGGCAAACAGGTCAAAGGTGCTGTTGGGATAAAAAACAGTAGCAAATCTCATGTTGCTTTTAAGGTATGGAATTGCAATGTATACCCTTTGTCAATTCTTTTCTTGTTGGATGTGGACAGTACTTGCCATTCCTCTTGTTCCTTTATGGGTATGTACTAGTTTGTCCTATTTTGTTCTGATTTGGTTAGACCTAAATGTTACTTTAACCCGGTCATTTACATAGCAAAACGATACAATTTTTTGGTAATCTTTTCATTATGTTGTAGAGTAAACTTTACTATACAACACCGTGAAAAGATTATCAAATTCTTGCTTAATTTTGCTAATCAAGTCACCAGTGAATAGTGGAAAAAGTATTACTGTTTACTTTTCGGCGTGATTGTTGCTTCTCTCTTTGGAATAATCTAACTGCTACTTTGTCGCTGTTGTAAATTCAGTTTCAAACAACTTCTCCCAAGAGTTGCTACAAGATGCTTGTGGAAGCTATAAACTGAACTCGAGATGTTAAATTGTAGTTTGAAGTACTCATAGTCATATGATTATCCCGTCCCTACTGTCCAATGTCAACTTGCTGAATTTTTTAGGCCCGAAAGCTGCAAATACTGCTTTGTTTTTTATTTCAATTTACCTTTTCTCCATTTATTCTCTTATTAAATGTTTGGTGCAGCTTCTGCCTCTGTGCTATTAGCATTTACTTTTATAGTAGTGTCGCTAGTAAAGTTCCAGAACTTATAAAGAGGATTCAATTTATATCCAAACAATTTCGAGTATAACTCAAGCTTCGCATACCTTTTTAATCAACAAATATTCATTCGGGACATTACACAAACACTCATATTTTGATAAGTAAAAGTCGCAAATATGTATGTTGGGTCACGGGGCTGAATCGACCGACTAGAACACGCAAACTACGCCAACACGAACAAGTGCGGAAAAGTAAAAGATGTAGGACACAAGAATTTAACGTGGGAAAAACCCTCTAAGCGAGAGGGATAGAACGACCCACTAAACTTTCACTATAACAATTACAATGGATAGACAATCTTCCACAACAACGTGGGTAAACAAACTAGAAACTAATAAACAGGTAAAAAAACTTTGTCGCTAGACGGAAACTACGCAAACTAATTGATAACAAGTTACCCGGAATTAGCTTCTGAAAACTTCGTCGTCGACGTCGCGAACGATCACGTCGCGGTAGTTCTCTCCCCCTTCTCGCACTCGAATGTGAGGAACGCTTGCTTGTGTCGAACACCACAAACGAGTTCTCTTTAGAGAAGTTAGTGACACAAGACTAACAATGATTGAGGGAATTCTTTAATTGAGAGACTTCTCAATTCGTCATGAAAAACAAAGGAAACCAACGCCTTTATATAGGCCGTTGGTTAGTGGCGGTGGAACACATAAGTAGCTTCCCAAATTTGATTTGGGAACTACTTGGCTTGCTTTCAAAGCAAAGGAAATAAAGGAAATAGCCAACTCATACTGCCAGCTAATCATCACCGACTCACACTCACATGCTTGGGCCATCTTTATTGGGCTTGGAACCCAACAAATATCCCCCTCCATGCCCAACTGGAGGAGGGAATGCTACTACGACTCCTCACTCGGAGTCCAACCCAGCCCTGCCTCTGCTGAACTCGAACTTGTTCCTGGTCACCACCTTCGTCAGCATGTCGGACGGATTCAGATCAGTATGAATTGTCTTGAGCTGCATCAGTTGCCTCTCTATCACTTCGCATATCCAGTGATACCGAACATCAATGTGCTTCGTGCGAGAATGGTACATGGAATTCCTGCTCAAGTCTAAAGCGCTTTACCTATCACAATTAACCACATACACGTCTTGCTTCAAACCAAGCTCTAGGAGAAATCGCATCAACCATAACATCTCTTTGCCAGCTTCCGCTGCAGCAATGTACTCAGCCTCGGTAGTTGATAGATTAACACATTTTTGCAGTCCGGACTGCCATGAAACAGCTCCCCCTGCAAAATTAAACAAATATCCTGAAGTGCTCTTTCGACTATCGAGGTCGCCTGCCATATCGGCGTATGTAAACCCTTCCAAGACTGGTTTGGAACCACCAAAGCACAAGCACCAATTGGAAGTTCCATTCAAGTACCTCAGAATCCACTTGAATGCTTTCCAATGTTCTCTCCTAGGGTTAGAGAGAAACCTGCTCACTACCCCAACGGCATGAGCGATGTCTGGCGGGGTGCAAGCCATAGCATACATCAAACTTCCTACTGCAGAGGAGTGTGGAATTGCTGCCATACCATCTCTAGCTGCATCGCTAGAGGGACACGATCGCTTACTCAAATTGAAGTGACTGGCAAGTGGAGTGCTAGTAGGCTTAGCACCTTTCATGTTGAACTTGTCGATCACGCGTTCGACGTACTTCTCTTGCGACAACCAAAGCTTCCCTGCTTTCCTGTCACAAACAATATTCATGCCCAATATCTGTTGAGCGGAACCTAAGTCTTTCATGTCGAAATACTTGAATAACTCCTTCTTCAGCTAGCCAATTGTGCACAAGAGATTCCGGCGGGGAGACCTCCGTGTGCACCGTGTGTAGTGGATCAAGGATCGCACAGGAAGAGTGGGGTTGTGTGTAGGGAGAGAGTAAGTCAGTAGCAATGTCTGAGAGAGAGACAGAGGTTTGGCAGAGCTTCCACGTATGGCAAGTGTGTTCCCCTTTTGTATGGAAAGGTTGACGATCTATATATACTGGAGAACGTGACCGTTGTAGTGTGGTTAATGCGCCCATTAACGGCGGATTAATTAGCTTAACCATAACGGCACGTTCGTCCGAGTATATAGGGACCGTTAGAGCACGTGGTGCGCGAATACCGGAACCGTTACGAGGTTGACCGGGTTTGACCGGATTGACCGGGTTTATGGAGCTCGTGCCATAAATCTCTCAAAACAGTTACTAAAGGTCGCGTGCGGGCTTGGCTCGCACGCGACAGGGCTTACTCTAGCCTCCAAACCACTAAGTCCCTACAAGTCCCGTGCAGTGGTATGCGAGGGCTCTGTCTCACAGCCCCCACATGGATCAGCTCGGCTGGTGATCCAGTGTGTATGGAGCACAATATGGTGTGCTGGATGGCTGCCACGTGGCCAAGATCTGTCATGTCAGAAAGCAGTATCTACATTAGCCCCCTTTCTGCGCGTGAAGGTTCATAGCCGTATAGACTTCCATGCGCGGAAACCAACATACGCGTCTCCGCCACGCACCAATTCAAATACGGGTAGATTCAGCCCCCGTGCGTGTCATTATGACCTAAAACCCCTAGAGTCGTGCCGTCTGACCTTTAGGGTTTTAGGCGTGACGTCAGCTTGTCCTGTGATTACGCGATTCGACGGTGACGGTTGCGATTCGACTATCGAAAGGACGCAACCCTTCATTGTTTTGGATAAATACCTTGTATCCCCCATTATTGCAAAGCATCACTTCTTTCTCTTAAAGTGAATGGTACCCGGAGATCTTCGAGAGCAGATCCAGATAATCAATCACCAGTTCAAAACTGCAAATCGTATTCTTCAATTGTGCATATCCAAGCAGACTTCAAGAAAACAAGGTTGGCCTCGTTTACTTTTGATTTAAGATACCAGTGTTTGTCTTGAACTGCGTTGAATCTGTAAACCCATGAGATTTGTGAAGAGGCTTTGATCTTTGAACCCTCTTTTGCTTTAATCCTTCAACAATATTGGATCTTGCGACTCCCCAATTTATGAAATCGATACCGGAATTGTTCGTCTTCCTTTGCATGGATTTTGAATTCCCAAAATTCAAACTGAAGTGTGGTATTTCTCCCCCCTTTTTCTTGCTCTTCTGCAGGAATGGACAAGACAAGAGTAACCAGACCCGTCAAGGAAGATGAAGAGATACCCGAGCTTCCCCAGGCCTTGTGGCGAAAAGCCCCCTTTTTAGGCGGCAAAGATTTCTACCATGCGAGGGTAAAGGCGAAGAGGATGCCTGATCCTGTTCCAGTTGAGCGATTGCTGACGCTGACTCGCCCAGTTAACTCAGCCTTGCTTGAGTTGGTTGGTTCCGAGGACGTAGTTCGATTGGGGATCGAGAACGGGCACTTCCCATATACTGCGATTTCTACTCAGGCGTTCGTCCAGAAATTGGACTATATGGACGAGTGGATTGACCACGTGTTGGATCATCACGCCGAGACTCTTAATGAAGCCGGCGTATACTTTGCTATCCGTGCTATGAAGGGTGCTGCCGTGAAGTTGGATCAGTCCATGCTTCTAGACCTTCTATCCCGTTACTCGCCTGCGACTCATACGTTCCATTTTGCTGAGTTCGAGGCTGCCCCCACACTCGAGGACGTTCAAATGCTGTACGAGCTTTCCCCCATGGGCGAGGTGGACCCTCTGAGTCCTTTGAGGACATCTGCGGAGATTGCCTTGTACACGCAGATGGAGGAATGCTTGGCAGAGGTGAAGAAAATCTCCACTCGGTGGACCACTACCAAGCCTCTTCCTAACTGGCAGCTGGTTGATACATCCGCGAAGAACACCTGGAACAAATGGTTGCAGTACTTCTTTCGCGATTATGCGAACAACAGCATTACTAAGAAACTCCTGAGCGAGGATCCAGAGGCCGAGAATTACGTAGAGGGTAAGGGTTATCACTTGACCCTTTGTGCTTTTCTCTGTGCCTGGCTGTCGAGGTACTTGATTGATGGTCACCCCCATGACGGAGTCTTTTACCATGTGTTGCCACTTGCTGTGAGGCTCGCTCTTGGCCAGAGGGTCGCACTCGGACCCTTGGTCTTGGGCACGCTGTACTATAGGCTTGACCGGCTGGTTCTGGCTATGAGGGAGTCGCGTGGCCGCCTCGATGTACTGACTTTTGTCAATATTTCCTTTTTGACAATGTGGGTATTCGAGCGCTGGCCGTCTTATGCTCCAACTGCTCTCCAACTTGATAAGTGGTGTCCCCCAGGCGAGACAGAAGCGCGCAACAGCGGAAGAGCTGCGAGATGGTTTGGAGCAAGCAACACCAAGTGCGCTTGGAGTTTGATATGCGACAAACGGAAGGAGTTTACTGCCAGGCCCTATGCCACGCGTATCGAGAATGTGCGATGGTTTCCAAAGCTATACCCCTCCAAAGGTATGGTCTTCTCAGAAGAACTTCTCTTTGAAAAGGGACCGCATTTCCACGAGCGCTATCGGGAGTTCTTTTGCTGGTGTCTGCGAGGTTCCCTTCCTGCCCTTGCAGAGCATATTCGTGAGCTCGCGCCAAGGTATGAAAAGCTTACAGTGGATGTTGACCCCACTCGGGTTTCTCCTCAGTTTGGTTTTGATGCGGTGGCCCCATCAATCTGGCCCCAGTCTATTATTAGAGGGTGCTACAAGCGCTTGCTGGCAAAGGAGTGCAAGACGGTCTTCATGAACAATCTTCCCTTTGAGCAGCCTGCGGGAACTCGCGAGGGTGGTTGTTCCCAGAACTGGCTCGCATACTGGGTTGCCCAGCAAACGAGGATTGAGACGGAGGCGGCGGCGCAGCCAGGTAGGGCCCCCTTGATCAAAAGAAACTCTTTTCCGTTTCGCCCCAATTGCAGTTTGAGCGAGTCTGAGTATGGTTGCTACTCACTGTGGGACCGCGAGAACCATTTGTGCCCTGATTTCATTCTGAAGGAGCAAGTCGCCGCAATCAAGAAGGGCGACACGCATGTCGTCAGATATAGCAAGGCGTTTGCTGAGGTAAGCAATTTCTTCGCGTGCGTTAAGTTTCTTGATTTCCTTATGCTGATATTTTCATTTTGTACTGCTTTAGTGTCATGTGCGGAGGTTCGCAGCTGGTGATCGCTCCAAATCGCTGGTTAACACCATTGTTGCCACCAGAAGGCAAGGGGAGTCGTTCCGGCTAGCATGGAGGATGGACGCCGAGGTCGAAACAAAGGTTCGCGCAGTCATGAAGGCTTTTGCCGACTCGCTGATAGACAATCCTCCGGCTCCGTCTCCTCCTAGAGATGACCCGTCCCCTCCAGCGACTGCGGCGCCGAGAGTGAAGAGACCCAGGCAAAAGGGAATTACGATTTCTTCCCCTAGAAGTGCTCCAGCTTCTCCCCCAGTGAGGTCCCTTTCTATCAAGGACAAAGGCAAAGGTCGCATGCCCAGCAAAGTGCGAAAAGATCTCGCAGTTGAGACTTTCGTTCCATTCAACCAAGAGGAAGAGGAAGAGAGGCAGGAGCCCCAAGCAAGTGATGAAGAAGAAGAAGTAACAGTTGTGATGCACGAGGTAGAATCAGGAGGTACCTCCGTCGCATTTCCCTTCCCGTTATCGTAACTTCTTTGCACTTCTTTTCTTTAAACCAATTGGGTATTCGCAGATGATGATGATGACACCATTGGTGGCCTTGTGGCCAAGAGACAAAAGAGAGATGCCGATTCTGGCATTCCAGATGAGCCCATAAGCGAGGACGTTCTTGCTGAGTCCCGGAAGACAGCCGCGGAAGCTGCTGAACGAAGAAGGCGGCGAGAGGAAGAGGAGCTCGAACGTGTGAAACAGCGGAGCCTTGAAGAGCAGCATGTTGACGACTTAGTGCGTCCAGTTGGCGAGGAAGACGAGCTTCCCGAAGAAGTGGCTCCTCGTGCGGAAGAGGAAGATGAAGTTCCCGGAGAGGATGCAGCGGCCTTGGAGCAAGTCCAAGCAGACTTCGAAGAGATCGCAGGTGTGGATAAAGGTGAGATCTTCAATCTCGCAGTGACTTATAGGGATGTTATTGTGGGTGCGTTAAAGCATGGTGTGTCAAAGGCTGACATTCGCCATTGGTTAGTAGGCAAATGCGGAGAACCCTCAGGTAATCATTTGAGTGATATGCACATACTAGGCTGTAGCCACTTGAGGCAGAATCATGACTGGTTTACTCGCATCCCAGGTCACGCTTCTCTTAAAGACCTGCTTAGTGAGGACACACTGATAGGGCACGGTTCCACGTCCTTAGTGTATGATGAGGATACCTCAATCCCACCTTCGCGTGGAGGTGCTTTCTCTTAGCTTTAGCAAAGATAGCAAAATAACTTATAACGCAAGTTACCTCATGTCATCGCATTTAATGTCGCAGGTCATGCTGAAGAACCAGAGTTGGAGCAGAGAAGTCAGCCTTCTGCGTCCTATGTTCCAATTCCGAGCTCCCATACCGAGAAGCCCGTCGCAGCTGCTGACCACGCGGGTGAGCCTCTTGAGGACATCATCGAGCTTTCCGACGATGTCGAAGCTGATGCTGTGCCGATGGACGAAGGTGTTCGTACCGGTGCTGAGGAAGAAAGGACAAGTGCTGCTAATGTTTTCGCATCTGAGAGCGTCCCTCGTCAAGCGACTTCGGCTGTCCCTTCGCCTCCGGCGATGACTGAGCCAGAGGCACCTATTCCTGCGTGGAGCATTTGGGGCTCGCAGGTTGGGAATGTAGTCGCAGCTGGTGCGGCCTACACTCTTCCTCCCGACTATGAGAGGTTGGAGCTCGCAGCTGATAGGAGAGCCATGGAGCGAGCGCAATCTTCGAACAACCCGGTAGCCCGCATTCCTTCTCTCCATGAGATTCTGGAAGGAACTGGTAAGTAGAGCTTTACTGTTCGCACGTCACATTATTCGCTTGCGAGTTTTGCCATCATAACTTATTTTTGACGTCTCCTCAGGTTTGAAGCAAACCGATGTAGACTGGGTGGTTCGAATGCGTCTCAGGTACCCTCGCTCGTTTGTGAGATCTCTGGAGATCGGGCCTTTTGACAGGAGGCTGTTCCTTACTGAAGCCATTTGGATTTTGGAGCAGCTGTCTGCGGCTACACCCGCGACCATTTCGGTCCAGAGTGCTGAATTGTTATGCGGCATGTGCCAAAACCTCGTGACCAAAGTCCAAGGCAGAATGGGCTTCAAGTTTCTTAAGGACAGAGTCACGCTGATTCGCGCGGCCGTAACTTTGAAACTCGGTCACCAGAATCTCGCAGTCGAGATGCAGAAGGTGGAGCAGCAGAAGCAAAAGGTTGATGAAGCTCTAAAGCTGTATCATGAGATGAACGCCATGTGCGAGCTACTGAAGCAAGAAGTGGAGCAGGTAGAGAAGCTGAGCGAGCAGTTCGCGCCCCAAGACTCTTTAATCAAGAATTTGCTTTGATTTTTCGAATTTTGCAAAAATAGCAAGAAAAATAGCTGAAACATTAATGTAATGTCTTGAACATTAATGTAATGTTGCTAGGGTTTCTCCCCCTCTTTTTTTTTAACAAAAACAATGAATTTTCCCGTTTTGCCCTTTCCCGGGATTTGATTGGATATTTCTGTGCATATCCAATTATGACATCAGCAATTGATTCTCTTCTTGATTTTCGCGCTAATTTCTCGGCAGATAAGCACGCTTCCGTTGGGAAGTCCATCCGAATCATGACTATCCGTCATTTATTAGGATACGCAACTGAATCGTCGTAGCCTTTAATAGGGTAATTGATTGTTACCGCTTTTCAAGGCGTAAGTGATTGAACTTACCCTCTTTTTGAATTTTGCTGACTCATCTCAGGCAACCGAAGAGTCTATACAGGGTCTATATAAACCTTGTCTTTGCTATTTGGGTTCTTCATCCCAAACATGTGCTTTGCTGTGAGTCCTTACGACTGCTGGCTTCAACGCTTGTTTTTCGTTGATTCATGGCAACTTCAAGTTTTGAATCCTGAGTTTGCGCTTTGTGCTATAGAAATAGTTTCCAAGATCCACTTTATGAGGCTTATTGCTCTTTATAACCATCATAAAGAAGATGCAGATAATATCTCATATGTGTTCGAAGAAATTTCTTCGTGTATTATGCGTGCAGGTCATGTTTCCGGCCGCCTCGTGGTGAGGTGCAACGCCGAAGTGACCGTGCTACCGTCTCGTAATGAACGGCGAAATTCTCCTCCAGCATCCCTGGAGGAGGATTTCTTGCCTCTTCGTTCTTGAACTCAGGGTGCTCGTCAATGCCCTTGTCCAACATGACAAGGAATCCATCACCAGAGGAATGACTGCTTCGCCTGTTTTGCAGAGTAGCATACGTCGAAACAGGAAGCTCCTCCGGCGCATACCTTGATCAGACAGAGGCTTTTGTCACCCCTTGGGGTCCTGGGCGTATCGTTTCCCAGGTTTCGCGGCTAGGGATGTAGCGAATGACAAGCTGATCTCTTCGCGGCAGCATCCCTTTTGCTACGGATCTTTGGCCGCAGATCTGCGTGTTGCGTAGCCGGTGTTGAAACCGGTGGGTTCATCCTTTTACAGTCGGGGTTCCCGCGATGTGTAACTTCATGCTTGCGAGTTACTTTTCGAATGTATTGTAAGCCATGTTGGCTGCGTAGTTAGATTCGAGCTTTTCGCTTGTAAGCTGCTATCTAGACAGATAAATTGTAAATCATTTGACTCGTAATGATAAATAGCTTTTTGCATTATCTGCTGTCTCTTTACAACAAAAATACAATTTCGCGTGCGTTTCGGCATATTTCGCCTTGCAAAATGCTATGTATTTGTTTCGCATCTGCGATATATTAATTTGCTAATGCTTCGCTAGATCGTTCGAGATCGTATCTTCGCAGCTGTGCCATCCCGGCAGATGGGCTTGTTGGCTGGCCATTGCGGATCATTTAAGATCGTTTTCACAACGTTGCTATCGTAGTAGATAGTCTTTAGCAGATCAATTAAGATCGTTAAGTGGTGCGAATTGCTATCATGGCAGATAGGCTTTATTAAAGAACTGCTTGAGATCGTTTCTCGCATAAATTGCTATCGCAACAGATAGACTTTTAGAAGATCCAGTAAGATCATTTTGCGCATGCGTTGCCATCGTAACAGAGGCTTGGGTGATCAACTAAAATCACTTTGCATATAAGCTGCTATCGTAACAGATAGGCTTGAGAAGATCAGGTAAGATTGTTTTTGCGCTTGGCTGCTATCGTAAGAGATAGGCTTTAGATGATCAATTAAGATCGCATTTGCGTTGGCTGCTATCGTGAGAGATAGGCTTTAGATGATCAATTAAGATCGCGTTTGCGTTGGCTGCTATCGTGAGAGATAGGCTTAGATGATCACTTAAGATCGCATTTGCGTTGGCTGCTATCGTGAGAGATAGGCTTAGATGATCACTTAAGATCGCATTTACGTTGGCTGCTATCGTGAGAGATAGGCTTAGATGATCACTTAAGATCGCATTTGCGTTGGCCGCTATCGTGAGAGATAGGCTTAGATGATCACTTAAGATCGCATTTACGTTGGCTGCTATCGTGAGAGATAGGCTTAGATGATCACTTAAGATCGCATTTGCGTTGGCCGCTATCGTGAGAGATAGGCTTAGATGATCACTTAAGATCGCATTTGCATTGGCTGCTATCGTGAGAGATAGGCTTAGATGATCACTTAAGATCGCATTTGCATTGGCTGCTATCGTGAGAGATAGGCTTAGATGATCACTTAAGATCACATTTGCATTGGCTGCTATCGTGAGAGATAGGCTTATATGATCAATTAAGATCGTATTTGCATCGGCTGCTATCGTAGAGATAGGCTTATATGATCAATTAAGATCGCATTTGCATCGGCTGCTATCGTAGAGATAGGCTTATATGATCAATTAAGATCGCAGTTTGTATGGATTGCTATTGCACTGAATAAACCATTGTTAACAGTAATAACAAATTAAATAGAGCAACATAAACAGCTAGAAATATGAACTTCTCATTTGGGAGAATTCTTTTATTATAATGCTCTCATATGGGAGAGATGGGATTACAATCCTCTCATATGGGAGAGGAGATTGCGTAAATCATAGCCACATGAGATATCAAGCACGTTATCATAAAACGTATGAAATGAGAGAAGTTAGGGATAGTACTTCTTAATCCAGCGCATGTTGACTGAACTTGGAGTCGAGGTTGTGCCGTGCAACCTTCGTATGCTGCAGTAGCCACTATCGAAGACCTCTGTGACTTCGAAGGGTCCTTCCCAATTAGCTGCGAACTTTGGGTGAGTTGCTTCTCGCATACAGTGGTCAGATGCGCGCAAGACCAGGTCTCGACTGCGAAATCTCTTCGCTGGACTGTCTTGTTGTAAGCGCGAGCGATTCTTTCCTGGTACCGCTTGTTGGTCCTTTTGGCTTGTTCTCGCTTTTCTTCCAGCAAGACTAAGTCATGATCGCGTTGATTTTCATAAAGTGCATGGAAGGCCAGTCTTGCCGAATTGACTCTAACCTCCGCAGGTACTACAGCTTCGGCCCCATAACATAGTAGAAATGGCGAGGCCCCTGTGGGTGTCCTTGGAGAAGTTCTGTAGGCCCATAGAGCTATGCTAAGGGAGTCGGCCCACTTCTTGTGGTCATCTGCGACCATCTTGCTCAGAATTCTCAATAGCGTTTTGTTAGTCGCTTCGGCTTGTCCGTTTCCCTTTGGGTAATAGGGGGTAGAGCATATTTGCCTGATATTGTACTCCGCTAATTTCGCAGCTACCTGGCGATTAACAAAAGGAGTACCGTTATCTGAAAGAATGGTGTTTGGGATTCCGAACCTGCATACGATGCTTTCTTGGATAAAATTGACCACAGCCAGCGCATTTGCCGTCTTTAGTGGTATTGCTTCCACCCACTTGGTGAACAGCTCGGTTGCGGTGAGAATGAAATGGTTCCCGTGCGACGTCGGTCGGATGGGACTAATGAAGTCCAGAGCCCATGTGTGAAATGGCCATGGCGTCCCTAGTGCATGTAGATCCACGGCGGGAGCGTGCACTAGGTTCCCTTTGAATTGGCATTCCTGGCAGCGTCGCACTTTGGTACGACAATCGACCTCCATCGTGGGCCAGAAATATCCGATTGAGAGGAGCTGTCTGCATAATTTCGCGCCTCCTTGATGTTCCACCTGATGAGAAAGGTCCATGACTTCTTGTGCTTCTCTGTCGTCTAGACATCGCATCAAGTTGCCCTCGTGGCCTCCTCGCCAAAGTAGGTTTTCCTGCACCACAGATCGGGACGCTTTCCTTTTCAATTTTTCAGCTTCCTTTCTCGATTCAGGCACGGTGCCCTGGGTGAGGAAATCGAACAGTGGCTTCCTCCAGTCCGTGTCGTCATCGATTAAGGCAACGAGTAGAGAATCTTTGATTAGTGCGCAACTTTCGCACTTCCCTTGTATCAGGGCTGCAGCTGTCGACATGTCTGGCCAATGAATGCCATATCTCTGAGCCTTTCTGTAGATTGACACCTCGTTTTCTCCGCAAGCGTGTTGGTGAATCTTTTCTAGCAGCTGTTGTCCCTCTTGCTCGGAGACACATCGCATGAGTATTCCTCCAGGACCCTTGTAATAAAGAGTGTTGTCGTGGATGCAGTATCCTTTTGTGAGCGCCCAGCTTTCGCTGCTGGTGCCTTTCGCGATAGCTTGCAGGATTGCTTTCCGCCAATCTGCGTCATCCATGCGTTCGTCGTCGCACGCATCTTCTGTTAATGCCGACGATGTTCGCACTTCGATGGAAATCCTTGCGGGGCATTTGTCTATGCTGACCTTAGATCCCAAGGTTGCTAAGGCGTCTGCGTGCCTATTGTCCGCTCGGGGCTTGTGCTCGTATTTCACATCGCAGAATTGCTGCATCAGCTTTTGTACTAGGGTGCGGTATGACAGGAGGTTGATCTCCTTTAAACCATATTCGCCCGAGGCTTGCTTAACAATCAGTTTGGAATCTCCCATGACTGTTAAGTTGCTTACTTCCAAAGCTTTCGCCGCACGGAGCCCCACAATGAGAGCCTCGTATTCCGCTTCGTTGTTTGTGACTGCGAAGTTGAGCTTTGCAGACATCTGCATGACTTCCCCGTCTGGCTTTGTCAAGACTATTCCAATGCCTCCGCCTTTTCTGGTTGACGAACCGTCGAAGTGGAGGGTCCAATAGGGCACGTCGATCGCGTAGACTTCAGGGCCTTCGAGCTCTTCTTCGATCACGGGTTCGTGGCTGTTGTCGGGAAACTGTGCCAACAGATCTGCTACCGCCTGCGACTTGATCGCTCTTGGTTTCACGCATGTGATATCGTATTGAGAGATGGTCATGTACCATTTCGCCAATCTCCCGCCCGGAGTAGTGTGAGTTAGCAAATATCTTATGGGGTCGCTCTTGGTGACCACCACTACTTTGTGTGATGCAAAATAGTGTCTCAACTTCTCTATCACAAAGAATAAAGCAAGGCAATGACGTTCGATGTCTGTGTACCTTGATTCAGCAGGCTGCACAATGCGAGAGATATAGTAGATGGGCCTCTCTTGGCCTTCATACTCCTGAGCCAAGAGTGCTCCTATAGATCTCCTTGTTGATGTAAGATATAGCAGAAGCGGTGATCCCAGTTGAGGCGCGATCATTATCTTTGAAGACGTGAGTAGCTCTTTCAGCTTTTCGAACGCGGCTTCGTGGTCTGGAGCCCAGTTGTACGCGGCGTCCTTCTTGAGAAGAGTGCTGAAACAGCATGTGATTTCGGCAATTGCTGGGATGAATCTCCGCAGATATGACAGTTTTCCCAAGAATGTCTTCAAGGTACTTTGGTTATGGGGAGGCGTCATGCTGGTGATGGATGACACTTTCGCAGGGTCAGGCTCGATCCCTTGGCGATGGACTACACATCCCAAGAACTTCCCCGAGGTCACCCCAAATGCGCATTTCATGGGGTTCATTTTCAGTTGAAAGCTCCTGCATCTGTTGAACACCTTTCGCAGATCTGTGAGGTGGTCTGCTTCGTGCTTGGATTTAACCACCAGGTCATCCACGTAGAATTCCACCTCCTTGTGCATCATGTCGTGGAATAGAGCCATCATGGCCCGCTGATAGGTCGCGCCCGCGTTCTTAAGACCGAACGGCATCACCGTGTAGTTGAATACCCCCACAGGAGTGATGAATGCAGTTTTCCGCGCATCATCGGGATCCATCTTGATTTGATTGTACCCGCTGAAACCGTCCATGAAACTGAACATGCGATGGCCTGCTGTTGAATCGATAAGCAAATCGATGTTGGGCAGTGGGAAATCGTCCTTAGGGCAGAAGCGATTGAGATCTCGGAAGTTTACGCAGATGCGGAGCTGTCCGTTCTTCTTTACCACCGGCACGATGTTAGCCAGCCATGTGGGATGATGATTCGGTTCTATGAACTTGGCATCTAGGAGTTTGACGATCTCCTGCTTGATCTTCACGTTGAGTTCTGGCCTGAAGCTTCTGGTGCTTTGCTTGACCGGTTTAGACCCTGGGATGATGTCTAAACGGTGCATGGTGATGCTTGTATCTAGACCCGGCATCTCATCGTACTCCCATGCGAACACGTCCTTGTATTCAGTTAGGAGCTGTAGCAGTCCTTGTTCCTCTTCGCTTGTGAGGTCCGCACTCAGGAAGACTGGCCTTTTCTTTTCCTCGTTCGGGCTAAGGAACACTTCCTTTAGTTCTTGCTTTTGTGGTCTTGGCCTGTCTTCCATGCATTCAGGCGCTTCTTTGAGTTTCTCGTCTGGAGTGCCTTGTGTTGGCTCTTCCGTCAGCGCAACTTGCTCGATTTGATTGATTTGCCCAGGGACATCCCCATGCCCGTGTGAGGACATCCCCGCGCACCTTCATATGCGATAGCATTTCTTCCCATTGGCGTAGAAGCTCTCTATCTCCTTGCCCTCGGGGTCATGCTTTGCGATCCTCTTCAAAGTGTACACATTCTTTCGATGATATGCGATACGTGGCGCCTCTTCGCGTGTAGGCGGCTTTTCCTTGGCATCTTCCCTTGTCACCATCACGCCCGCAGGTGACTCGTCCTTGATGTCCTCCCAGAGAGGCAAAGGAGTAGGGTTGAAAGGCCTGGGTGTTTGCTCGTCCGCCATCTCAGTGAACCACACCGCCTCGCTGAGATGTGCTTCGTCCAAGTTGAACGGGTTAGTCGAAGCCGGTATCTCGACTATTCTGTCGTTCCAGATAGCTTTCATAACCTGGTGAGCCGTCGGAGGGACTGCGTCGAAGCGATGAATCCAGGCTCGACCTATAATCATGTGGTATGTGGTGTTCGCGTCTATGACATAGAACTTCGCCGAGCACTTGATCTTGCCAATCTGGACGCCCAGGCGGATCCATCCGATCGTCATTCTAGAGTCGCTTCCGGATCCCACCAGTGGAGATGGACGCTTGACTACCTTGTGCTCGGGGATCCCTGCTAGCTTCAGTGTGTGGAGGGGAACGACATTGACCGCTGCTCCTCCATCGACGAACGCTCGCTTGAATTCGACGCCGTTGATGATGGCGGTCACGTACAGAGGTCTCTGGTGACTCGCATCCGTCTTTTTGTCGCTGGCAGAAAAGGTCATGATCTTTTCCATTGAGCGGGATGCCCTGATGACTTTCCCGTTGGAGACTACAAGGTCCTCCTCGTAGTCCTCCGCTATCTTTAAGATTGCTTTCGTCATATCAGTCCGGCACTTCTCGGAGAAATTCATCTCGTCGAAGAATTTGTTGAAGCCGTGCGACCCTTTCATGCGGTCAGCACGTTCATCCTCCGTGTCCATGCTATAATCTTCGTCTTCATGGACCTCAGCAATGATGGGTAGACCATCCTCTGCGACTTCCTCCAAGTCTACTATCGAGATCATGGCGACCTCTTTGCCTTTCGAGCCTGACTCTGTATGGGCAGGAAGCGGGTTATTGCGCACGTCCTTCCTGTTGTCGCTGACGATTAGCTCGCCGTTCTTCATCTTCTGGTCGAACGCGAACCTGAGTTTCTTGCACTCGGCGGTGGGATGCATGATCTTGCCGTGGTACTCACACCACTTAGGGTCCCTCACCATCTCCTTGGAGGGTGTTTTCTCGAGCGGTGGCAGGACGCCGTCCTTGCGCCACTGTTTGCAGAGGTCACTTGCTTCCTCTACCGAGCATGGCAGAGGCGGTACATCGAAGTTCACAACCTTCGCTTGTTTCTGGGGCGAAACTGTATTGACCTCAGCTTCGCGTCCCCGCTTGTAGGTGAACCTTCCGATCTTGTAAGTGGTGCCGCTCGCAGGTCGCTCTGGAGCGTTCTTCTTTTTCTGTCTCTCGACTATGGGCTCGATGTTCTTCGTGCATTCGATTAGTTTTGAAAACGTAGGTGTTTGCAAATTGATGAGCATACCTTTGTATTCATCTCGCATGCACTGCAGGCATATCTCTACGAGACGGCTTTCGGGCATTGGATCTTTGCACTCCAAGGATTTCGCCCTGAATTTCTTGATGAAGGTGATTCCATCCTCTTCGCACTTCTGGTACATCCGCGAGAGATGGATCATTGTCACCTTTTCTTCCATCTGGAAGAACTTGGTATAGAACTTCTGGACCATGTCGTCCCAAGTCTTCACGGATCCGGCCTCCAATGTTCGGTACCATTTGTATGCTACGTTCCCAAGAGATTTCGGGAACTCTCGCATCAGCAGTTTGGGATCGGCTCCGTACGGACCCATGACATCAATGAAACGCATGACATGCTCGTGAGCGTTTCCGTTGACATCCTCGAACTTATCCCATTTAGGAGCCTTGTACCCCGTCGGGTTAGGCATGAGATAGATCTCTCGTGGAATGGGTGGATCGTTGTCTAACTTTGGGATAATGGTATCTGCGAATGACTGATGAGCCAGGATAGTGTCCACGCGTTTCTGCAAAGACGTCATGCATTCTGGAATGCTCCCCTCGGTAGTTGACGGAGGGGTTGCCGTAGGTGGTGGCGACACATACGCCGCCGGAGGATTGGGAGCATATTGACTACCCGCATTTCCCCAGATCATCGTTGGGGGAGGCAAAGGGTACTGCAGAGTTGGGTTGGACGCCAAAGCCGACGGCTGAGGAGCGTGAGCAGCAGGAGGCAGCATCTGTGCCGTTGATCCTTGAACCGAAGGCAGCTGTGTAGCTGACGGTGGAGTCTGCAGATGAGGGTTGGGAGGTGTGGCTGACACTCCCAATCCTGGAGCGGTAGGGGTTCCTCCTCCCTGAGGGATAGCGGTGGCTGGTGGAGGATTCGGCGCGAGGGTGCCCAGAACGGCCAAGATTTGTTCTAATTGCGCAGATTGAGACTTGAGAGCTTTCGCCTGATTTTGGACAGTAGCGTCCAAAGACTCTAACGTCGGTGCTTCGCCGGGAGTCGTTGGAGTACGGCGGGTCTCGTCTCCACAGGGAGTTTCGGTGGAAGGCGATCGGTTGCTGACATCATCCTCCTGAGACATGGTTGCTTTTGTTGGTAAGTTCACGTCGGGTTCACCAAAATGTGCACAAGAGATTCCGGCGGGGAGACCTCCGTGTGCACCGTGTGTAGTGGATCAAGGATCGCACAGGAAGAGTGGGGTTGTGTGTAGGGATAGAGTAAGTCAGTAGCAATGTCTGAGAGAGAGACAGAGGTTTGGCAGAGCTTCCACGTATGGCAAGTGTGTTCCCTTTTGTATGGAAAGGTTGACGATCTATATATACTGGAGAACGTGACCGTTGTAGTGTGGTTAATGCGCCCATTAATGGCGGCTTAATTAGCTTAACCATAACGGCACGTTCGTCCGAGTATATAGGGACCGTTAGAGCACGTGGTGCGCGAATACCGGAACCGTTACGAGGTTGACCGGGTTTGACCGGATTGGCTGGGTTTATGGAGCTCGTGCCATAAATCTCTCAAAACAGTTACTAAAGGTCGCGTGCGGGCTTGGCTCGCACGCGACAGGGCTTACTCTAGCCTCCAAACCACTAAGTCCCTACAAGTCCCGTGCAGTGGTATGCGAGGGCTCTGTCTCGCAGCCCCCACATGGATCAGCTCGGCTGGTGATCCAGTGTGTATGGAGCACAATATGGTGTGCTGGATGGCTGCCACGTGGCCAAGATCTGTCATGTCAGAAAGCAGTATCTACACCAATCATCTCCGAACTCTTACCGATAACCAACATGTCATCGACATACAGCAATAACAGGATGAAGTTACCATCGGGGAACCTTCTTATATAAACACTTTGGTCTGCCTGTGTTCTCTTGTACCCATGACTCACCATGAATGAGTCGAACTTCTTGTACCATTTTCTTGGCGCTTGCTTAAGGCCATATAGACTCTTCTTCAGTTTGCAAACCATGTTCTCCTTCTCTTTCACTTCAAATCCTTCAGGCTGCCCCATGTAGATCTCTTCCTCCAAGTCACCATTGAGAAAGGCAGTCTTCACATCAAGTTGTTCATGCTCGAGGTCCATACTAGCTACTAGACCTAAGGCAACTCGAATTGAGGTCATCTTAAAAACTGGCGAAACGATCTCATCAAAGTCAATACTTTTCTTTTGGCCGAACCCTTTGACCACCAATCGGGCCTGGTACTCACTAGCTTCCAATCATTACCCTTCTTTAGCTTGAACACCCACTTGTTATTCAGTGATTTTCTTTCCTTCGGTATCTTTACCAACTCATAAGTATCATTCTTCTGCAAGGAACTCATCTCTTCTTGCATAGCCTTCAACCAAATGGATTTATCTTTATGAGTTTGCGCCTCGCGGAAACTTTCTGGCTCCCCCTCATCAGTAACTAAAATATACTCATACGATGGGTACCTGACAGATGGTTGCGGAATCCTAGTTGACCTTCTCAGCTGAGGTCCTTCGTTCTCTGGTGGAGGGGGCTGCTCCCCCTGCTCAACACCCTCTTCATCGGAATCATCATCGTCGTCGTCATCTTCCATCTCTGGAATATCTATCTCTGGAACATCTCCAGGAATCTCTTCTCCACCCGTAGCACTAGGGGAAGTATCTGGACTGAGGTCGGAAGCAACAACTTTCTTCGACTTTGAAGACATCTCGATATCTTCAATAGTCTGGTTCTCATAGAAAACCACATCCCTGCTTCTTATCAGCTTCTTATTAACTGGATCCCATAACCTGTAGCCAAACTCCGCATCTCCATAGCCCACAAAAACACATGGATTGGCTTTGTCATCAAGCTTAGGTCTTTTCTCCTTGGGTATATGCGCGAACGCCTTGCAGCCAAACAACTTCAGATGAGAGTAGGAAGCGTATCTACTGTGCCATACCTTATCTGGAATCTCCAAACCTAAAGGAGCAGATGGAGACCTGCGAATGACATGACAGGCGGTACGAACTGCTTCACCCCAGAATGACTTTGGCAGCTTTGCCATTCTGAGCATACATCGGACTCTCTCAACAATAGTCCGGTTCATCCTCTCGGCAACGCCGTTGTGTTGTCGGGTACCAGGAACCGTCATCTCATGCCGAATACCGTGGGCATCACAATAGGCTTCGAACTCCTTTGAAGTATATTCACCACCATTTTCTGTACGTAGACGCTTTAAAGGCTTGCCTGTCTCTCTTTCAACCATGGCATGGAACTTCTTGAAGTAATCAAATACTTCATCTTTAGTCTTCAGGAAATACACCCACACTTTGCGTGAAGCATCGTCAATAAAGGTCACAAAGTATCTGCGACCGCCAATAGACTCCACCTCTATGGGACCACACATCAGAGTGCACTAACTCCAGTATCTTCGACTTTCTTTTAGCAGAGGAACTAAATGTAATCCTGTGATGTTTCCCAAACAAGCAATAATCACAAGGATTCAGTGGTGTACCTTTGGCAAATGGAATTAGAGACTTCCTTGCCAGAATATTCAACCCTTTCTCACTCATGTGAGCAAGCCTCTTGTGCCACAAGTTTGGTGATGCTGCATCCTCAACTGCATTGAGGCTATCACCAAGTACCTTCACATGAGTCTTTTAGAGTGTACAACAAGCTTCTCCTCTAGCCACGACCATTGATCCCTTAGTCAGCTTCCACTTACCACTACCGAAGTAGTTATCGTAACCTTGGCGATCTAGAGCAATACCAGAGAGTAGGTTCAGTCGCAAATCAGGAATATGGCGTTCATATTTCAACACCATCTTGCACCCAACATTAGTTTGGATGCGAATATCTCCAATCCCTATGATCTTTGAGGTACTCGTATTACCCATCTTCACAGTGCCAAAGTCTCCAGCTTTGTATGTAGTGAAGAAATCTCGTCTCGAAGTTGCATGGTATGAAGCGGCTGTATCAACAACCCACTCAGTTTCCTGATTCGTTGCAACGTGAAGGCATTCTTCTTCACCCACAGAGAGTACCACAAATTGTGAGATTGTGGCACTTGTATCATCATCCTCACTCTTATCATTCTTCTGGTTCCTTCTATTGTCACCTTGGTTCTGATCATTCTTCGGGAATCGGCACGATCTTGCCATGTGACCCTGCCTTCCACAGTTGTAGCACTTGACCTTGGATCTTGGATGAGAACCTCCATTCCTGGACTTGCTGCGACCTCTGTTCTGGTTCCTTGTTTGGCTTCTCCCTCGATCCTTGTTCTTGTCTTTGTTCTCTGTGACAAGAGCATGCGCGTTGTCAGAGCCCGTTTCCTTTCTCCTTGCCTCCTCGTTGAACATCGCGTCCTTGACCATACTCATGGACAGCTTTTCATCAGGGGCAGAATTGCTCAATGACACGACCAACGTCTCCCAAAAGGTTGGTAGGGAGCTAAGCAGCAACAAGGCTTGTGTCTCTTCATCCTAATTGATCTTGACGGTATCCAATTGGTTTATGAGACTCTGAAACTCACTCAAGTGCTCAGCACCTTGTTGACCGTCTGTGTACTTCAAGTTCACAAGCGATATCATCAGCAACGCTTTGTTCCTGGCAGTCTTCCTCTCATACATGCCTTCCAACTTTATCCATAGCTGGTAGGCATCCGTCTCTTGAGCAACATGGTGGAACACCGATTGTCAATCCACTGGCGGATATGACCAATCGTCTTCATGTTCATCTTGGTCCACTCATCATCTTTAACTTCTGTTGGCTTGACCCCTTTCGCAAGAATTGGGTCAATCAAATCCTTGCAATAAAGCAAGCCTTGCATCCTAGGCTTCCATATCAAATAGTTGGTAGCTGTCAAGTTGATCATGGAACCCGTTGACTGCCCATTGAACCGGGCTCTCATACCACTTTTGTTGGGTCACGGGGCTGGATCGACGGACTAGAACGTGCAAACTATGCCAACACGAACAAGTGCGGAAAATTAAAAGATGTAGGACACAATAATTTAACGTGGGAAAAACCCTCTAAGCGAGAGGGACAAAATGACCCACTAAACTTCCACTATAAAAATTAGAATGGATAGACAATCTTCCACAACAACGTGGGTAAACAAACTAGAAACTAATAAACAGGTAAAACAAAACTTCGTCGCTAGACGGAAACTACGCAAACTAATTGCTAACAAGTTACCCGGAATTAGCTTCTGAAAACTTCGTTGTCGACGTCGCGAACAATCACGTCGCGGTAATTCTCTCCCCCTTCTCGCACTCGAATGCGAGGAACGCTTGCTTGTGTAGAAAACCACAAACGACTTCTCTTTAGAGAAGTTACAGACACAAGACTAACAATGATTGAGGGAATTCTTTAATTGAGAGACTTATCAATTCGTCATGAAAAACAAAGGACACCAACGCCTTTATATAGGTTGTTGGTTAGTGGCGGTGGAACACATAAGTAGCTTCCCAAATTTGATTAGGAAACTACTTGGCTTGCTTTCAAAGCAAAGGAAATAAAGGAAATAGCCAACTCATATTGCCAGCTAATCATCACCGACTCACACTCACATGCTTGGGCCATCTTTATTGGGCTTGGAACCCAACAATGTACTTACCACTGAGATGAAGCACAACCAAAAGTAAGAAATTAATCCTAGCACTCCCACGACAACCGCTCTCTCCTACGAGGTCGATGTCCCAAGATTCAATAAATTGTGAGAAAAATGGTGAAATTGGGCTTCATTCCATAAGTAGAATGGTGAAAGAGCTCCCCTCCATGATGATACAACCCTTGGACTCAAGTTTTTCATGCTTTGGATGCAAGAAAATAATGTTTTTATGGTGTTTTCATGAGGCCAACACCCAAAAACGGGATGACATTTGGAGAGAGAGAGAGCATGTGTGTATGTTCTTGAAGAGAAAAAGATGAAGGAAATTAGAGTGAGAAAGCTAAAGAGTGATGGAGATGATGGAGATAGGAGTGTTAGTGGTGGGGTTATTCCATCTTGCATAGCAAGAATTGTTGAGGGAGGAGTAGAGTGAAATTAAAAGTCTCCCAACAACATAGTTGGGGTAGAAATTAGAATAGCAAGAAAATGAAGGTTGACATGAAAATACTAGAAATTGAGGGTAACTCTTCTAAAATTTCATATATAAGAGGGATATAAATAGAAGATACCGAAAATTGAGGTTTAAAAATAAGATTTCTAATTACTAGGTAACACATAAAAATTATTTTATATACAATAAAAAAAATTCCGAATAATTCAAATAAATTACTTTGTATATAAATGTCAAAATCCACTTTTAGAAAACTACAACTATCTCCTAAATACACAAAATAAGTTTCATATAGTATCATCCAAGTTTCAAAAACTATAAAATAACTCCAAATTAAAAATATATATCATCATAGATGTCAAATGATACCCTTATACTTTAAAATGAGAAAAGTAATTAAGAACCTTGAAATATAGTTTCTCAAAATTTTTATATATATTTTTTCCGAAATGACCAAATAACCCCTTGCTTAAATACGGGATATTACAAAGGTGGACCGAAAGGACCTGAAGTTGACAGTATGCAAATTTTACGTGAGATGGACAGAAGAGCGTAATGAGTGTGCCCTGGTGTAATCAATCATAACTAGAGTGTCTTAAGCGTAGTCCGAAAATCATCAACAATCCTAGGGACCCTAGATTATCTAGTTCTCCCCCATAATCGTATCTTACTACACTCATCTGTTAAATTTAAAACCCTAAAAGAATAGTTAACTTAGCTCATTATTTAATTTAAGTCATTTGATTGTGGGTGACGAACTCTTAAATCACAAACCAAATCCTCCTGTTATTTCAATTACACTCTTTAAATTTAATTTCTAATTAAATATGAACATACTATCTGTCCTCTTGGGATTCGATAAATCGGGGTTGAAATACACTCCATTATATTACTTGACCATGCACATGCACATACACGTAATTAATCGCGTCCTCTTTTTGGCGCCGTTGCCGCGGATCGAACCCGGGTCACCGGCGTGACAGGCGGGAATACTTACCACTATACTACAACTAAAATAGAGGAGGAAAGAAAATACTACAATTAAAACAGCGGAGGAAAGAAAAGAAAATGAAAAATCTGGAAAAAAAAATTGTGTTTCAAGGAGAAACAACCTAATGTGCTTCCGCTTGCGCGGAAAATTTGGATTTAATCCAATGTAGAACTTAAGAGGGAAACTAAAGTCAACCTGTATTACACAGAAGATGTGTCTCCCGTCATTGGAATAATTTGCATTTCAAAACAATAACGGCTAAGAGGATCTAAAAACCTCAAATGACTTGGCGAAGAAAGACCACTAAGTGACTTGAGATGCCTAGACCCTCTGAGTCAAAATGCAAGGTTAAAATAAATAAAACTATCAAAGAAAGAAAAAAAATCTGTGGTTTGACACGGGAAAAAAGTGATGCTTCTCATGAAAGGTTCGCACATATTTTTTTCAAAATTTTTAAATTTTTAATTTTTTTGGATTATGAGTGGTAGCGTTATATTTGACTTCTAACTCATCACATGAGTGGTTTCCATTTTGTGAGTCCTCCTCACCTGTGTCACTATGTGAGTCATCCAAAATGAATCCACTCATGTCATGGCTTGAAGAGTCATCATCATCACACATACCATCTTCACTACCAACATCACTATCACATGCTTCTTTAGAATGTGCAAATAAGAAATGAATACAATCACCTATCCTAGTAGCAACAAATCCATCATCAAACACATCATCCAAAATATGTTCTTGAATAGGCTCGTGATATGTGTAAATATGAACTAGAGAATAGTGTGATTGTGAGTCTTTTGAATAATGAGAATTATATGCAAGAGACTCATCGTCATGTGATGGTGAATTTAAGGATTCTACTTTGTCAACCAAGTGAGAAAATGATTCTACAAGTTCTCTTTGTGATTCCAAAAGCTCTTTTGTTCCTTAAAAATATTTTACATGGTCTCCTCAAGAGAACTACTTATAGGCCTCTCTAGTTCCTCATTCACATATGCTTCCCTCTCAAAATAATTCACTCCACTTGATTCTCAAAATAAGTGCAAGAATCATGAGAGTTCCAAAACATATAAGTATGTGAGGGAGGTGATTGTGCACAAGAAGCATGAGATGTGTAATCTAGTGTCCTGCTATCATACCAAGAATGATCATTCTTAGGAAAATAATCACCATTTTTGTAAGCACACTCACGTTTGGAACACATTAATTCTTTAGAATGCTTTTCATGTCTAGTAAATGCATGGTAATAAGGATATGAAGGAATGTTAGGCCGCCTCTCACCAAAATTAACATATTCATGTGACATTTTTTTTCCAAGCAAGTCGATGAGAGGTCTTAACCAACAACTAACAACTAGAGAAAATGTCAAAAGAAAACTACTAACTAACTAAGAAAGTAAAGCAAATCAAATCTAAAGCATGGCCACTCCCCGGCAACGGCGCCAAAAACTTGTTCGTTCGAAATCCAAAATATAGGATATCGTCTCAAGTAATATTATCCAGTAAGTCCGGAGTCGAATCCACAAGGAGAGGAGGGTTAGAAAATGACTTGCTAAACTAGAACAGATAGTAGAAACCGACTAACTAAGCGATAAAAGAAATTTCTCAATGGCTTTAAAGCTTGCCAAGCTATCAAATCCACCACAAGTGATGAAGCAAGTTTTGTTTGAAACTAAGAAATAAAATAAACGACTACTAATACTACTAACACTACGATTCAAGTGTGTGGAGTTGGATCAATTTATTTCGCTAGAAAACTTGCAAGTGAAGTTCAATACCTAAAATTTGTATGAAGCGACTAAACATGGATTCTAAAGAAAACGGAATCGTCTAGCTCACGAATTCAAGAGCGAAACCTAAAATCGAGTTATGTCAAGAATCAAGGATATGTACTCATCTAAGTGACTCCACATACAAGATCAAGGAACAATTCAGATTTGTCTTTCGACGCACGAATTCAATGAACTCGACATCCCAAACTTGTGAAAACTTGAAGAACAATTGTAAACCTCACAACAAGCCATCCAACTTCATCAATTAACCCAACAAATGAACTAGCTAAACATGAGAGATTTAAGAGAATTAGAGAGAATTGTTGTTTTCATAAATAAAATTTGAATCAAACACTTGTTATCACCAATTCATCCACTACTAGTTGATTCAAACAACAAAAAAAAATGAATAACTAAACCACCCACTAGAATCAAAGCTACAAAATTAAGTGAGGATGAAGAACTATAATTCAGGCTGTAGGTGCCAGTTCTGAAACTGAGAGCACGCCTTTGCCATTTCCTCCTCCTCCGAAGAAGTGTAAGAAGGTTAAGGATGTGGAGAAAGCTATCCCTAGCAAAGGAAAATCAGATTAGAAGGCTAAATCTGACAAAGGAAAAGGCGTTCAGAAACCCAGTCGAAAGAAGATGAGCAAAGATCTGGTAGCTGTTAAGGAGAAGGAGGTTAAAGAGAAGGAGGTTCAGAAATTAGATAAGACCAAAGGGGAGAATAAATCTACTTATGGTAAGTCCTCTATATCAAATTATTGGTTTATCAACTTAAAATCACAATGGCTTTGGTTAGATGGCTATGCATCTACCCCAGTAGCATTCTGTAGTATGATTTGCACTAAGATGTTGGAAAAGATGGATTTAAAGTGCATTAACATGTTGAAAGAGAATTCTATTAGAAAATCCTAAACCCTTTTCCAGAGGCATACTCTATATTAAATAGGATGTTTTATCTTAACCTTCAACAAGGGCCTGGAAAAGAGTTGATTTTGTCTTCTAAGGTTGATGGCATAGGTATTCAATAGATCATGAGGTATTCGCTAAGTTTTTAGGTTGTCCAGAAGTTTATGATGTTGATAGTCTTCCTAGCAAGAGGGAGAAAGTAAGGTTGCATAAAGTTGATTTATTTCTACCTAATACACCCTTAACATCTTAGTAGTTAACACATTCTGTTTTAACTGCTGAAGCCAAAATTATTTTTACTATCTTGATGAGGTGTGTGGTGCCTAGGGAGAATTCAAAGAAGGTGCCCGCTGATAGGGTTTTGTATTTGATGTATTTGGTGATGTATAGTTTTGAGATTGAATTGTCTAGCATTGTGACGGAGCACTTGATATACTGTAGTACCAAAAACAGAAACCATGCTTTACCCTATGCCAATCTCATACCTCTCTTCTTCAAACACTTTGATATTTCTTTTGGTAATGAAAATAAGATTTTTGCTGGTTTTGGAATGGTGAATGAATCCTCTTTCCAAAGGACTGGAATTGTGCAAACTTTTAAGGGAGAATGGAAATTCTCTTTAGAGATTTCTGAGAATGAGCTGAAATCCAAGAAGTTTTCTAAGCCAAAAGCCTTAACTACACCTTTAGCTTTACCTTCTACCTCTCCAGATTAATCTCAGTTGCTACATAAGCTGGATGCTATTGAGAATGAACTGGATGAACTGAAACTGAGTCAATTTGAGCTGTGTATTGAATTCAAGAAGGTGAAGTAACTGTTTTCATCTTTGGATGACAAGATCTCCAAAGTTTTCAATACTTTGAACTTGATGGACGTGCAAGAAGAGACTGCACAAGTTCAAAAGGGTTCAAAGAATTCCAATTCTACCTAGGGAACTCTTTAATGAGTATTACACTGAAGAGGAAGTTGGGGATAAGGGAACAAGGAAAGCAGACAACATTGACTGAGGAATGGTCATTGGAGATGTTCTGAAGAAAAAGAAGAAAAAGAAGGTGATTCCAGAGATTGTCGCTTCTGAAGAGCTGTTTGAGGAGGAAGATGAAGGTGCTGAGGTGGATGACGAACAAGAAAATTTTGAGACATAGAAAGAGGAAATGGATGCAAATAGAGGAAAAACAGTGGATGAGGATGATCAAGAGGATGCAGAGGACGCTGAAGGAGATGATAATGATGATGATGATGATGATGATGATGATGATGATGCTGATGACCAGACTTCAAACCCTTGAACTCTTTCATTTTCTTTCTGAAATTTTCAAAGCCTTAGAGAATCTCTTTTTAAAACTCCATTTTTTCTTTCAATTTTTAAAACATTTTATTTTCAGATCCAACATTTTTTTAACTATTTTGATGAAAGTCAAAAAGGGAGGGAAAATTAGACTGCTTGTGGATTGTGGATGTGGTCTGCTTGTTTGCTTTAGATTGAATGTGTTTGCTTTAGGAAACTTTTGATTTTTTGATGGTTGGTATTATTTCTTAGTTAATTAATGTTTTGATATAAGTATAACTGCTTGGTATTTGATTTTGATTTCATATAACTATTATCTGCTATGTTGCTAATGGCTATTCCAGTGCATATTCACAATCTAAACAGAACATTAGTTTTGTCTTTCATTAAGGGAGAGATTGTTAAGTCATATTCTTGACTCAAAGTTTTGAAACTGGTTGCAGAGCTTTGAAAATCCTTTTACGCCAAGTTTGAATTGAGGGGGAGTTTATCTCCTGGTTCTGTACTATGGTTTATTGTGTGATGAAAGAAATATTTACCTTGACAAGTTATATGTGATTTCTAAAATTCTGTTTTGCAGGAAAGAAGATTAGTATCTGATTTCAGATCTTTTTGAATATGTTTTTAGTTTGTGTCTAACTTTGCTTTGCAGGTTCAAAGCTTTGAAAAGCTTCTCAAAGCTTCTAAAATACTCTTAGTATCTAGCCTGAGATTTCTGAATTCAGAAGTGCAAACATGTCACTAGAGCTTTGCTATTTTTATGGAATTTTTTCAAAACTTGTCTCTAGTTTGCAAATGCAGATTGTGCTCAAAATCAGCAGAGAAAATCAAGCACATATACGTTGGAAAAGAGCTGTTGAATCTGTTGGGGATTTTTAGGGATTATGGTGCAACAATTTTGGTAACTATTACAACAACACTTTAAATTCAAATTCACTTGCTGCAGAAAAGAAAAAGACACAACACTAAGATACAGTGACAAAGAGACACATTTGTATTGAGAGAGCAACAAGGAAGCAGATCAACTCATCATTCAATCCATTCCAGACTCAGAAGAACACTTCAAAGCTTTGCGGATTCATAATCTTCATAGTGTTCTTCTACTTGTGCTTAAACTGCTTATTCATTAGAATTCTATATCTTCTATAATCTGTTCTCGTTGAGTTGTTCACGAGGAACTACAGAGAATCTTACTCTGTCGAGTAGTTGAAGCTGTAACTCGATAAGTTAGAGAGAACTAAAGGCTAGTATAAGAGTAAGGCAATTCTCTTAGGCCTGAGATCGGCTTAACTAATGATAAATAGAAGTTGTTAAAATCTTAGAAGAGATCAGATCTCTCAGGCGGAGAGTTTGTCTTTTGGAGGCCGAACTTCTTAACAAATACTTGTGTATTGATTTTTACATTTCAGTACTTTACTTGCGTACAAAACTGTTACAACACATGATATTTTCAAAGCTTTGAAAGGCTTTTCAAAGCCACGAAAATTCTCAGAAGTTTTTATACTATCTGTTTCAGTTCAGAGTTTTGAAACTGGTTTCAAACCTTTGAAAAACATCAAATCTTCGATGCTTAATTTTTAAACCACCATTTTAATAAAAGTTTCCATACTCTATTCAAACCTCCTTCTGGAGTATATTTGATCCCGTCTTAGCACCTACTTACACACTTCACCCGTCACCGGTAATGACCTCCGGTGAACGGCTCCATGCTCGGTTGAGATTATGGTTAAGTTCAACCCAACCATGAAATCCAAATAGACCCGTTTAGAACATAGTTTCAATCCGGTGGTCTTTTTCTAAAATATTGGGGGCATAATGGTCTGTAAAGGAGAGCCTATGTTACTTACAAGGGTGGAAAGGGGAATATTTTAATTGTCAGGGGTGCAAAGTATATTTTTGCCTAAATGTTGGGGTGGAAGTGTCTTTTACCCTTGTTTAAGTCATCGACTTCGTTTTGAGGTAATAATATGATACAAATAATAACAAAAATAACACTAAATAATGATTTTTTGTTTTAAAAGAAAAAATCAACAACATTAATAATTTCTCTCTCTCTCTCTCTCTCTCTACCCACACATTCACAGATGTTCAAAAGTCTTTTCCTCTCAAACTCTCCATTCTCCAGTGTTTTTGATATTTCTTAATCATCTTCATTGGCTACACCCCACACCAGCTCTTCCACCAAATCCGACACTCCCACTCCGACCACCACCCCCGCCACTCCAACTTCCACTTCCATCTCCACCGCCACTACAATCCCCGCGCACCATAGTCTCTGGTACCATCTCCACTGCAGATGCTCCTCCACCAACACCCTCTCACTTTATGAAGACGTTAGACGCCAAATTGATTTGAGATCCCCTTAATCTATGTTTGATTTTGGGTTTCGTTGACGGAAGTGGATGAAGATCTAGTTCGAAAATAATTTAGGTCTCGGACTAGATTCGTTGTCGAATGATATTTTCATCATTTTTGAACCCCTATCGTTGAAGCGTGTACTCATTTGTCCATACATTAATTAGGAACATTTTTCTTTATCCTCTACCCTTGCTTCAAGAAACGTATTTTGCTTCCTTTGAGAACCATAAACGTTAATTTTTCATCATACCACGATGACTGATTGATGGCCTTTTCCAGCACAGATTGATAACTCCTAATAAGATAATTCCTCTATACACTTTATATTGTTATTTGTGTGCATTTCGGTGCAAAGTGACGAATTTCAGGCTTATTTGAGAAGAAAATGAGTTTTATATTGTTTTAGAGCTTAAACGTACAATCCGGGCGTTTCTTGAATAGTTTTACTTATGATTTGTATGATTTTGTCACATTTGCGGTATTGTTCGTGTTGTGATTGACAGGAACATTGCATGAGGAGAGCAATTTGAGAGAAGAAACGAGCTTCGGAAGTCAAAGAGTACGCAAGAGAAGCAATGTTAGAGGAGCAAAAGTGACCATCCTTCACTATTTTGATGATATCTTGAGTTCTAAAAAACCTGCTATAGTGAGACTGGTGCCAAATGAAATTAGACTGAAATATATTTCCAACGGTAGGTCACAGAGCTCAATCAAAGTTTGGATGAGAAAGCTATGGTCCGGCGAAGTTGACACAAAAACGAAGAAAAGCTGGTAAAGTTTGACTGGACCAGTGTGCACTCTTCTGCTTGAATCTGAAGTTACGTATACAATTTTTGATCAAGGCCTACTCCATTGAAAATTAGACATTCAGGGATTTTCAACGATATAAGATGGGCCGAAACCGGAGTCCGGATGAGGTAGAAAAGGCCTGCGCAAAGTCAACTTATGAATTCTGGCCGAGAATTGCAAACTCGAGGGGCCAAATTGCACATTCGGCCAAAATACTTTAAAAATCGTGCTCAGGCCTTGAAAACCGAGTTATTAGACCTAGAAGGCAGCTTAGAACAAAGGGAGACCCAGAGAAGAAGATTTGAGGAGAAACTTGGAGCTAGAGTTCGTCTTGGAAGCGAGAAGTCATCCGTTTGATCCCTCTACTCTTATCTTTTCATTATTTTTGTACATGATCACACAAACTATTGTATTTGTGATCATGAATATGCGTAGCTAAACAATTTTCTCATGGTATCTCGTAGGGAGCTAGGGTTTGATCACTTTGTTTGGTGATTTATGGATTTGATTTCATGCTTTGAGCTTAATTGATGACTTTTTAGCTAGCTATGTGTATTTTATGCGCTTAAATTCACCTTTTCTATCGGTAGACGTATTCATAGGATTGAGTTAGGCTTAGAACATTAGAGACATCAATGTTTCTTGCCCGGAATCTAGAAATACACACTAGCCGTATCTAGGGTTGAGAAATCTTGCTAGTTAGCTAAGAACAAAGAGTAGATTAATGATCTTAATGCATACTTGAACTTGATAAGGCTAGAGAAATCGGCTTTGTTAGTCTAAGTATTGGTGTTGTTTGAGACATCTTCAACACATTCGTGCTCGTTTAGTTAGATTAAAGAATCATCGTGTTGACAAAGCATAAATCCGTCAAAGTGTGAAATACCAAGTGACCCGTAGAGATATCCTGATACTTATCCCTCGTATTAGTCTCAACTTTAATAATTTGTTATTTAAATTATTATTTTAATAAGACAATCCAATTGCTTGCCCACACAAAGTTAATCATCTTAGTTAATTCACGACAAGTCCCTTGGGTTCGACAAACCCGGATTACCGGATATTACTACACGCGACAGCCGTACACTTGCTGTTGGATCGTGTCAAGTTTTTGGCGTCATTGCCGGGTACTTCGGTTGAATTAGTTAGAATTTTTAACTTTAGGGAATTTTATTTTTGATTTTGTTTACTTATTTGTTGATCTCACCTTCTTCCTAGCGAATTATTGTGCGTGTATCTTGGTGATCATGTGGGGGCAGAATTACTATGGGCATTCTCCAGTCTACCAACCGTACTACTCCTATGGAGATATGTACACCCCTCCTCTTTGCAATCAAGAATATGAGCATATTAAAGAAGTATTGAAGCTCATGATAGCTATTATGGACAGAATGGAGGGATTAATAGGATGGATGAAACTCTCCAGCTGAAAGGACAACACTTGGCAAAACTTTCGAGCACATTGGCATATGCAGATAATGACGATGGCCCAAGTAGCATCATTCCTGACTTAGTTAAGGAGTGTGAAGAGGAAGACGAAAAACCCCCAGAGGTCTATGTATACAATGTTGTTCATCATGAAGTAATAAATCCTCGGGCTGCTTCAGACTCAGATTCGGACTCAGATTTGGGATGATATTGTGAAGCCTATACAACTTGTGGCTCGCATAATTCCGGGGTCGTGGCATGAATGGGAGAGTGTGGACATCGCAAGCTTATGGCCCACTGAAGATATTTGCTTTAAGGAACAAAGCCATGAATCTAAGAAATTATTGCATGAAGAGGTTCACATGGACATGTATCAAGAAGTTCCTCAGCCTAATCCATATCTCTTGGAGATTATAAAATTGGGAAAATCGCATGAGGAAGACCAAAGGCCCCAGTTTTATGCAATCCATAATTTACCACCTATGATTCCGAGACAAGAGCTAGGGAAGGAAGCAGGAAATGCAGAACTCAGAGTTGTAGCTGTTCCACTTGAGATACTAGATTCATATGGCCAATCTACGACGGATGTAGTTTTGAAGAATTGGAAGAAGAAAAAGAAGAGCAAAGGTAAAACAAGGCATGTGGCGGCTAACAACTTTCCTTTCTTCTTGCCATTGACTTACGCATGCTTGCCTGAGAAGAGACAAAAAGATAAGCGATGGTGGAAGAAGAAGAAGTGGAGAGAAAAGCTGCCTTAATCATGTTTGAGGGAACTGGGTCGGGTCGTCGATAAAAATTACAAGGCGCTTTTTGGCATGCAATCCAACCTATTTATTTTCTTTAGTGTAGTTGTGTTTTTAAATTCAGCAATTTTATTATGTTATTTTGGAGAGATGAGAGAGAAGAGAGAGAGAGAGAGAGAGAGAGAGAGAGAGAGAGAGAGAGAGAGAGAGAGAGAGGGGGACTAATGGTGTTTTTCCAAGTGACATATTTGAGCAGATTATGGGAGAATCTACCCCGGTGTGTGATGGCACACATGACCTTCACAAGGGCTTGCATTAACGAGTTGGGGATTCTTCAGACATGGATTTTAGTAGAGGAGGGCAGTCGACCCCGGTGTGCGAGTACACATTGACTGTATAGGAGAATGGTGGCACCACTACCGTGCTTGGGGACTGCTTGGCGTGATTTCTTCCTACCCTTGAGGTGGTTGTGAGTATTTTTTTTCTCTTGCTAAATTTTGTGTTTATTTTATATAAGTATGTCATAGCTCCATCTCATCTACTGGCCTTCCGCATTGATTGCTGAGTCCTATGTTTAATCTCTAAATTCGTTGAGGACAACCAAGCATTCAGTGTAGGGGTGGTTTAACTGTTTGCTAGCCTTATTGTCGTGCATAGCCAGTGACATGTAGGATGTGTTTAGATTGTATTGTGAGTTAGTGCTGTAGTTTATGTTGAGTTTTAATTTATATTGTCGTATTGTGTAGTCTAGTTTATATTCTGTTTGCACTTTTGTATAATTGAGTCTACCCACCATAAAGAGTTGATTTGTGTAGTGTCAATTTTCGATTTTCGTGTCTAAGCCTTGCATATAGAGTTAGGACTTATGAAAATACAAAAAAAAAAAAAATGAGAAAATAGAAAATCCATAAAAATTTGAAATTTAATTTTTTTTTCAGAAGAGGGAATTGAGGATCTTGAAACTGAAGAGAGCTTAGTGAATGAATCCTTTTGAGTAGGAAGTGCCGTAGTAGGGAAATTTTTATTCTTTAATATTTTGTGTAGAGGTTTCACTAAGGATGTCCCGGGAATTTTTGGAAGTTGTGAAAGAATGACATGTAAAGTATACCTAAGTTTCCTATAGTGTGCTAATTAGATTGAGTTTTGCTTGTAGCTGAATATTATGTTTTCAAGTGGAAACTTGTGGTCTCTTGTTGATCTGGGGTGGACCTACGTGTAGAGTTGGTTTCATGTGGTACGGTTGCCTCAGCCTAAGTGAAGTTGAGGGGCGTACACCGCCATCCCTTACGGCGGTCACAAGAGTTAACTGAAAAAGCCCACGCTCTTTATGCTCTACTGCACGGTTGTAAAAAAACAGAGGAGGAATGAAAAGAAAATGAGAAAAATCTGAAAAAAAAGGAAAAGAAAAAAAAATTGCTTCAAGGAGAAACAACCTAATGTGCTTCAGGTCACACGGAAAATTTGGATTCCATCCAAGTAGAGCTTAGAAAGGAAAACAAGAGTCAAGCCTTATTTCACAGGAGTTGTGACTCCCTTCACTGGGACAATTTGCATTCAAACGCAATAAAGGCTAAGAGGGTCTGAAAACCTCAGATGATTTGGCGAAGAAAGGCTACAGTGAAATTTGAGCTTGATTTGACCTAATGAAGCTTAGGACGTGCTTGTGTCTTGGCTTGAATTGGTTAATGAAAGTGGACGCCTTAGTGAGCTTTTGCATAGAATCAATTTTATTTCAAATTCTTGCTACGTGCATGTGAATTTCAGAACGGATTAGTGAAACTTGATGATCATCAGTTAATGACAGGGAGATTGCTTATTCTTGCAAAAAAACAAAATTTATTTCGTGTCTTAATACTTTTTTAAGATCGAGTCTAGATTTGCATTGCATCATCTTACTGCATGGTTGTATTGAGAGTCGTGTTTGAGTCGTTTGTGTCTCATTGGCTAGTAAGCAGATAGATGCAGTAGATGAGACTTTGCTCGGGACGCACAAATGGCAAGTGTGGGGGTATTTGATAACTCCTTAATAAATTCATACTATTTACACTTTATATTGTTATTTGTGTGCGTTTTGGTGCAAAGTGACGAATTTCGGGATTATTTGAGAAGAAAATGAGTTTTATGATGTTTTAGAGCTTAAACGTACAATCCGGGAGTTTCTTGAATAGTTTTACTTATGATTTGTATGATTTTGTCACATTTTATCTTCGCGATAGTGTTCGTGTTGTGATTTACAGTAACATTGCATGAGGAGAGCAATTTGAGAGAAGAAACGAGCTTCGGAAGTCAAAGAGTACGCAAGAGAAGCAAAGTTGGAGGAGCAAAAGTGACCATCCTTCACTATTTTGATGATATCTTGAGTTCTAAAAAACCTGCTATAGTGAGACCGGTTCCAAATGAAATTAGGATCAAATATATTTCCAACGGTAGGTCACGGAGCTCAATCAAAGTTTGGATGAGAAAGATATGGTCCGGCGAAGTTGACACAAAAACGAAGAAAAGCTGGTAAAGTTTCACTGGACCAGTGTGCACTCTTCTGCTTGTATCTGGAGTTACGTATACAATTTTGGATCAAGGCCTACGCCATTTAAAATTAGACATTCAGGGATTTCTAACGATATAAGATGGGCCCAAAACAGAGTCCGGATGAGGTAGAAAAGGCCCGCGCAAAGTCAGCTTATGAATTCTGGCCAAGAATTGCAAACTGGAGGGGCCGAATTGCAGATTCGGACAAAATACATTGGAAATCATGCCCAGACGTTGAAAACCGAGTTATTAGACCTAGAAGGAAGGTTAGAACAGAGGGATACTCAGATAAGAAGATTTGAGGAGAAACTTGGAGCTAGAGTTCGTCGTGGAAGCGAGAATTCATCCGTTTGATCCCTCTACTCTTATCTTTTCATTATTTTTGTACATGATCACACTAACTATTGTATTTTTTATCATGAATATGCGTAGCTAAACACTTTTCTCAGGGTATCTCGTAGGGAGCTAGGGTTTGATCACTTTGTTTGGTGATTTATGGATTTGATTTCATGCTTTGAGCTTAATTGATGACTTTTTAGCTAGCTATGTGCATTTTATGCGCTTAAATTCACCTTTGCTATCGGTAGACGTATTGATAGGATTGAGTTAGGCTTAGAAAATTAGAGACATCAATGTTTCTTTCCCGGAATCTTGAAATACACACTAGCCGTATCTAGGATTGAGAAATCTTGCTAGTTAGCTAAGAACAAAGAGTAGATTAATGATCTTAATGCATACTTGAACTTGATTAGGCTAGAGAAATCGGCTTTGTTAGTCTAAGTATTGGTGTTGTTTGAGACATCTTCAACACATTCGTGCTCGTTTAGTTAGATTAAAGAATCATCGTGTTAACAAAGCATAAATCCGTCAAAGTGTGAAATACCAAGTGACCCGTAGAGATATCCTGATACTTATCCCTCGTATTAGTCTCAACTTTAATAATTTGTTATTTAAATTATTAGTTTAATAAAACATTCCAATTGCTTGCCCACAAAAAGTTAATCATCTTAGTTAATTCACGACAAGTCCTTTGGGTTCGACAAACCCGGATTACCGGATATTACTACACGCGGCAGCCGTACATTTGCTGTTGGATCGTGTCACAGATCTAGCCTAGAACATACCCCTCGAGAGCCCTAAAGGGTTGTGTGAGAATATAAAGTTCCCTAGATGGGGTCATTTAAGTCCTCGTTTGGGTAGCATATAAGTTACGTATGGATAAGGCTTATGCTAGGATAAGAGAAAGTTAAGTTTGATGTGTGATAAACCTCGATAAGATATGTTGACCATCTGTGTTTGGGTGATATTGTATAAGATGCATGATATAAAGGTGTATAAGTGCCAAACTAACTAAAATACCCTCATGTTGGAATAGGTGCCCTAGAGGCAATCTAGTTTAGTATGAACTTGTTTTTGGTTAGAACATTCGTTGTATTATTTATTTGATATTTAATATAACGAAGTCCTTAAATTTACAATTGTGCTGTTTATCTTAAATATCCCTAGTCCATTATAATGATTAAATGGGACAATCATCTATAAACTAGTATGGGGTTGGATTGATATAAAGATATCATGATCCAACACATGGGTATGCATTAAGGGTAATGGCATACTGGATTGACCCATCTCCGGGAAGGATACATACATGTTATGGAAAGTCACAAGCGCTTCTCGTGGGGAAAACGGTATTTTCATCCTTAGACTTGAAGTCACTAGATTATGTAGTTGCGGATTATTGTGATTTTTGTAGCGTCAAACGCTACACCGTAATTGGGTAGCTATAAAGGCTTGTACTGGATACATTAAGAAGCAAGATTAGAAATCGTTGTAGACGTAGATAGAATTTGTCCCTCCCACATAACGGGAGAAAATATCCAAGGCCACTCGAGCAATAATGCTTATAGAATGTCTAGCCAGACTCAAATAAATAAATATAGGATATTGATGTTATTTGCATGAATAAGGCTATTCCCAGGATCGAGAACTATGGACTGGATATACGAGTGTGACTTGTATGTCTCGTGTACAATCCGGATATAGAGACAAAGGGATGTGACAATTACTTGCACAAGGTTTGTCAGATGACTATTCTATTAGTTGGCTAGAATGGATGTCTTGCTAGAGACCGCTCCATATTAGCAAATTGTTGCTACCAACTAGATAGAACCTATGGATTCACACGCTAGATAGAGTTGAACTAGATTTGGGAATTAATTAATAGGATTAATTAATTAGAAGGATCACTTTGCAACACCTTGCAAACTTAGTAGGACTAATATGCAAGGAAGGGACTAATCCGAACTCATGTTGGATTAGGAAGGGCCTTTAGGTAGTTGACAAGAAGTTGTTGGGTATATAAAGGATGCTCCTAGCTTCCTTCCCACGCTAATGCTCATAACATAAGTTGAGTGGGAGAGAAAAAAAGAGAGATAGCAAGACACAATGAGGCCGAACCCGACCCCTTGGTCCGCCCCCTACCCGTCGGTCACAAGAGGAAGCCGAGAGCTTCCTTTGTGATCTCGTTGCATGATTTCTTCTTCCTCTTCCTCCGGTCCAAGCTAGCACTAAAGATAAGGAAGATATAGATCTCACTAGGCGTGGATCAACCGTAGAGACGTGACACAATTGACATTACAAGTCATCATAGGAGAACCCTAAGGTGTGTAACATGATTCTTCCTTTACCACCGTTATGATTCTCTTCCTGTGGTCCTTGGAGGGTATTGAATGGATAATTTATTTTTCCGCTGCGTATCCATGATCAAAACCCTACACCTCAATGCTGTCACTTTGAATAAAGTATTGTATTTGGAGATGAAAATGTATAATGTGATGGATTTTGATGCATATTACGTAGCAAAATACAAAAAAAAAAAAATCCTGATTAAATCCATCAGTGAATCGCAGGTTAAGCTCTCATAACGTGATAAAGGAAGTAACGTTTACCTTGTAGGTTTGTGTGATCACAACTTAGAATGATGTCAACGTTTCTAGCAGAATCCACACCTTAGGATTGCAAAATGGAATCTTTTCTACGGATTGTACTAGCAGTGCAGAAGAAGGAATTGTCAGGAGCTTGATCAAATCAAGCGGATCACACAAACGGGGAAGGAGGCCGAGCCTCTCTTTGTGCCGTCGGGTATGGGGGGTTCGGCCACCTATTGTGCTCTCTTCCTTTCTCTAATTATTTCATCTAATGACAAATTGCGAAATAATAGAGTTTGTTCTAGCCTTTTATAGTTAATAACTCCTTATTAACTACAAACTTGACCAATACTAATCCTGTCCATACACGGATTAGTCCCCTCTGCAATTTAGCCCAACTAACTTTGCATGTTGTAACGTTTTGACCCTTGATCATTTTAATTGTTGATTAGTCCAACTAATTAACATCCATATCTAGTTTAATCCTTTTGATGTGTGACCCCGCAGGTTCCCATTAAGTTGGTAGTAACAATTACAAACTTTGAGCGGTGTCTAGAAACACATTACTGCTACCCAACTAATAGGAATATTTAGTAATTTGACAAACCTCTGTGACCAATGTTACCGTTCTTTATAGTCCCTCTGTCATAGTATCCAGATTGGACACGAGACATAGATGTCACACTCGTATTTCCAATCCATAGTTTCTCCATCCTGGGAATAGACTTATCTGAACAGCTAACAATAATATCATATATTGATTTATCTGAGTCTGGCTAGACATTCCATAAGTATTGCCCCTCGAGTTGCCGGGAATACATTCTCCCGTTATGTGGGAGGAAGAAATCCTCTCAATATCACTATCATCTCTCAGCTTACTTTGTATTATATCCGATTACCGCCTTCATAGTTACGCTGTTACGGTGTAACGTCTGACGTGCTCAAAACGTAATAATTCATAACTGGAGCTAGTGACTTCAAGTACATGACGACAACACCATTGTCACTACAAGAAGAACTTGTGACATTCACATAACTCCCATGTAGCCTTCTCGTGGTGGGTCAATCCAGTATGCCATTACTCGTAATGCACACCCATGTGTTAGACTTGATATCTTCATATCAATCTACACACATACTAGTCTTTATGTACAGTGATGTCCTATTAACCAATATACTTGACTAGATATTATTAAAGATAAATAACAAATTTAATCTAAGGACTTCATTATATTAAATATTTCCTTAAGTAATAAATGAATATTCTAGCCAAAACAAGGTTCACACTAAAATAGATTGCCTCTAGGGCATCTACTCCAACAGTCTCCCACTTGCACTAGAGCCAATCTGGTGCATCTCGTATACCTATATGTTAACATAACTCTTCAAAGCCTTGAAACCGGTTTCAAAGCTTTGAAAATCCTCAAAGGACAAGTGTTGAACTGAGGGGGAGCTTGTCTCCTTGATCTTGAACTGTAATTTTATGTGTAATGAAAGAAAAATTATCTGTGTTTGTTAAATTTATGTTTTGCAGGATATTTTCTTAATTATCTGAATGCAAGATAGCCAAACAATGTTCATGTTCTGAACATGTTTAATGTCAATTGAAATTGCTCTAACTTCTTTTTTCAGGTTGAAAGCTTTGAGAATCTTTTCAATGCTTTGAAAACAGAAAAAAGGTCTTAGCCTGTGATCCCTGAATACAAAAGTGGCAAACAGGACAGTAGAGCGTGATATTCTTATGGGATTTGTTCTCTATTTGTCTCAAGGTTGCAGATACAGATTGTGCGCACAATCAGTGGAGAAAATGAAGCTCGTATTCGTTGGGAAAGGGTTGTTGATGAGTTCAAAATCTGTTGAGGATTTTTAGGGGTTCTGGTGCTATGTTTTTGGTAACTCAGCAACACTTTAAATACAAACAAGACTGAAGAACAGAAGTGACTTTCGACACACTACTGAGATACACAGATAATGGAACACATTGGGATTGAGAGAGAAACAAGAAAGAAGATTGTTTCATCACTAAATCCATTCAGAATCAGAAGAACACTTCCAAGATTTCAGCTTCATAGTCTTCATAGTGTTCTTCTACTTTTGCTTAATCTGATTAGAATTCTATTTCTTCTATATTGTGTTCTCGTTGAGTTGTTCAAGAGGAAAAACAGAGAATCTTATTGTATCAAGTAGTTGAAGCTGTAACTAGATAGATTAGAGAGAACCACAGGCTGGTATAAGAGTAAGGCAATTCTCTTAGGGCAGCAATATGGAGCTTAACTAGTGATAAATAAGAAGTTGTTGAAATCCTAGAGAAATCGGATCCCTTAGGTGGAGTGTATGCATTTTGGAGGCTGAACTTCGTAACAAATACTTGTGTCTTACTATTTACTTTTCAGTACTTAAATTATCTCAAAACTGCTTCAACACAGGACTTTTTCAAAGATTTGAAATGCTTTCAAAGCCTTGAAAATTCCCAGTAGTTTTTAATTGTCTTTTTTCAGTTCAATGTTTTGAAACTTGTTTCAAAGCTTTGAAAAAGTTCAAATCTTCTCTGCTTAATTTTAAAACCTCCATTCTAGCAAAAGTTGCTATACTCCATTCAACCCCCTCCCCTTCTATAGTACATTTGATTTTGTCTTAGTACCTACTTACACACTTCAATTGGTATCAAAGCCTGTATCACTGTTTAGATCTAACAATCGTGCGATCATGAGTAATGTCGGTGAAGGTGGTTTATCACAGGGAAGAGCTTCAAACAGACCTCCTCTGTTCTGTGGAGATAACTTTGTGCACTAAAGATCTCTGATGAAGATGTTCATCATAGATCATGACATGGAGTTGTGGTCTATCCTTCAGAATGGACCACATACCTTCTATATAGAAAGAGAGATGATTAAAAATCTGAAATATGAAGACTCTCTTTCTACTACTTAATTAGATAAGGTTTATAAGAATTATAGAGCTATGAACTGATTGTATTGTGCTTTGAATGGAGATGAATTTAACAGGATATCCACTTGCAAAAATGGAAAGGAAATATGGGACAGACTGGTGGTTACATTTGAAGGAACCAGCCAAGTCAAGAAGAAAAAGATCCGCATCATTCTGAGGCAATATGAGCTATTCAAGATGAGTGTAGATGAATCAATTAAGGACATTTTCAAGAGGTTCACTGATATTGTCAAATATCCCAAGTCTTTAGGAAAGTCATTCTCAAATGAAGAAAAAGTCAGGAAGATGCTGAGAAGTCTTCGAAAGGGTTAATGGGAAACAAATACAACATCAATTGAAGAGGCTCAAGATTTAATTGCTCTTCAACTTAATGACTTGCAGGGAAAACTACTCACTCATGAAATCTTTATGAATGAAGTAGATGGAGAACTCACTGATAATATCAAGAATATGGCACTCAAAGCTAAAGAGAGTGAGCACATTCAAAGCCCCGAAAAGGCGGAAGATGATGAAGATCTTTTTGCACTGATTTCCAAAGCCTTGACTAGGATTCTCAAGATGAAGAAAAACTATCAAAACAAGGACTTTAACAGAGATTGATCTTGATCATCAAGCAGCAAAGACTACATCAGTAAGTCCTCTTCCAATTCAAGTAAACCTAAAGGAGTGAACTGCTCTGAATGGTGATGCCAATCATCTTGTCAGAGATTATCCTCACTAGAGGAACAAGCATTATCCAATGGTAAAGAATTGAGGTAATGGTAAATAATTTAATGTCTAGCCCTACTGATGTATTGTCTGAGATCTTAAATCATGCTCATGAATGAAGAGAGCTACAAAAATGAGATAAATTCCTTGAAGGTAAAGGTTCATGAGAAAGAAAAAGAAAGTTTGGACTTGGTTTCTCAGGAAAAATCTGAAGAGATTCAACACTTTTGAAACTATTTTCAAAGCCTTGAAAACTTAGTTCAAAGAAGTTGTAAATGAAAAATCTCTTTTAAATGGAAACTTTGGAGCTCTAAAAAATCAGCATGAAGAATTAGAGGAACAGAAGATCTTAGTGACTAAGAAACTTTAAAAATCAAGAAAGTCCTGAAAAAATTGCTAGCTCAGAACACAACCTCAACTTGATGCTTGGAGGAAGTATACAATCTGTTCACAACATGGTATTGAATACAATCCAAATTTTCCAAGAAAGAACAATACCAGTTCTGTGAAAGCCAGTAGTTAACATTCTCCTAAGTGCTTTAACTGTGGTAAACTTGGTCGTGTTAAATTGACACGTCCCTTCAAAAGAACAGAACCTCACATCATGAGGAATACCTTTCCATTTTCATCTTAAGGGACAAATAAGGGAAATATGGGTTGCAAAAGGGATTGATTGGTATAGGTTGTCACCAAGAATAAGGATCATAAGTTGATTATGGACAGTGGTTGTTCCAGAAAGATGAGGGGCAAGAGTTCTTTGTTTTCAGAAATAGAAGAACAATCTGGAGGAATAATCACACTTGGTGACAAAGGAAAATGCAATATTGTTGGAATTGGTAAAGTTGGTAATGGCTCTGCTTATTCCATTTTTGATGTTTATTTAGTTGATGGTTTAAAGTTTAATTTTCTTAGTGTTTCTCAGATTTTTGAAAAAGGCAACAAGGTAACATTTGACCAGGAGAAATGTGTGGTGCAAGATGAGAAATCTGGTGATTGCATTCTCATTGGTTCTAGGTCAAACAATGTTTATTCCTTGAATACTAACCATGTTGCAGGAAAGAGTCTGAAGTGTCTCAAAGCCTTAAATGAGGATTCAAAGCTTTGACATAAAAAGCTTGGACATAGCAGCATACACACTCTGGATAAACTAGTATCTAAATACTTCGTCAGAGGATTGCCATCCATTAAATTCAAGGATGACGAGGTATGCATGGCTTGTGCTCAAGGTAAACAGACAAGGAACTCTTTTAAGCCAAAGAATTTTGCAAGTACTTCTAAACCTATTGAGCTGCTTCATATGGACTTGTGTGGTCCTATGAGAGTTAAAACTGTTGAAGATATGTCTAGGACAATGCTTTTGGAAATTCATTTGCCTAAATCTTTCGGGGCAGAAGTTGTCAATACCGCCAACTACATTTTGAACAGGTGCTTGATCAGACCTATTTTGAAGAGAAACGCCCTATGATATGTTTAAGGTATAAAGCCAAATATCTTTCAAACCTTTTGGCTGCACTTGCTTTGTTCACAATAATGGTAAATATAATCTTGGCAAGTTTGATGCCAGAATTTCATAATCTAATGTGTCCAAACATTTAGTTGTGTAAGAGGCCACGATGATATGGATCTATCGAATTCACTCATTGAAGCTGTTAGAGTGTAATATTCCAGGAAAGGCAAATTTATTTTTGCAGCCTTCTGTTGTCATCTCTTATTTGTTAATGAGTACTGATCCGATCCTCTTCATGCTCACTGAAGAGGCTGTTATGATATGGATCGTTCGAATTCACTGTGTAGTCGATACAATGTCATGATATGCTTGGTATAGAAATATCCTTTTGCAGCGTGTGATTATGGATGTGTTATCTGGTTTTCACGAGTACAGATCTGAGCCCATTTCTGTATTTCCCTCCGTTCATTCCATGTTTGTTATTTTTTATTATCTATTTCCTCCGTTCAACCTATCTATTCTTCTGAGACTTCCAAAGGTCATTTTGACACGCTGATAATGTTGGCATTATAATGCAAACATTTGTGCATGAATTTCCTCCGTTCAACCTCTCTATTCTGCTGGGTCTTGCAAATTTCATTTTGACCCGCTGATAATGTTTGCAATTTAATGCAAATATTTGTGCATGAAAACCGGGTCAAAGTGGCCTTCGCAAGTGCCGGCATTCGGTAGAGGATGAACGAATGAATTAATAATTAATGAATGCTAGTTCATTAATAGTCCGTTTATTGCAGAAGGAAATTATCAGTTAATAAAAATAAGAGAAAGATTTGAGATTAATTACAGAAAATAACAGTACATAAAAGTCTTGACCTTGTGTCTAGGTGTACTTGTGAAGGGCATTTTGACCAGCTGATAATTAATGTTGGAAAAATCATGCAATCATTTGTGTGCCTCCAAATCGGGTCGAAATGTCCTTCACAAGTACTCGTAGACTATATAGGATGGAAGGTTTGAATTAGCAACGAATGGTATTTTGGTTCACTTCAAGTCTATGTTATGGCTTAATGCTTCGACCGCTTGGGAAGTTATGAATGATCACATGAATGAAAATATGAAATATAATAGATATCTTAAACGGATCAATGTTGAGCTGTATTTGGAGGTACTCCATCTTTCATGATTCTAATTTGAATGAGGTGCATTGTCTCAGAAATAACTATTGCTTTCAAGATATTAGTGGATGTTAATTCAAGATATTGGTTGTCATGAGTATTGATTTGGGCCTCTTCATGATGTTATGATGTTCTTCATGCTCACTGCTTGCTGACTGTAAGAGGCCGTGATGATATGGATCGTTCGAATTCACTCTTTGTAGCCAATATAGTGTGATATGCATGGCAAGGCAAAATCCTTTTGCAGCCTGTGATCATCGATCTCTTATCTGGTTTTCATGAGTATAGATCTGAGCCTCTTCATTCTCACTGAAGAGGCAATGACGATATGGATCTATTGAATTCACTTGTTGTAGCCCATAGAGTGTGACATATGCATCGCTTAAGGAAAAATCCTTTTGCATCTTGTGATCATCGATCTCTTATATGCTGGTTTTAATGAGTACTGATATGACCCCCTTTCTGTGATTTACCCGGAATGGTCAAGTTTTTCTTGTGTAGTACTGATATGAGCCTATTATTGCTGTTTATGATGTTGATTATGCGCGCTGCTTGGTTAGTGCTTGGTCACTGTAAGAAACCCTGATGATATGTATATATATATATATAATTCACTCTATTATTGGATGTGTGTCAGTAACGACATAAAAATCCCCACCCTTTAAAGAGAAGGAGGTCACCAGTGCTCTCACACGACGGCCTCCACTGTATTTGAATGCTCCAGTGGTCATCTCTGATTCAGAGGATGAAAAGGATGACCCACCAAAACTGTCTGTATCCCAGGAATGCATGAAGCCTGCAGCTGAATGTGAAAGGAAAGTCGAGCTACTTGAAGGTAACAGAATCGTTGAAGTGCCTGTGGAAATCTTCAAAGTAATGGGTGAATTTGTCGATTAGAGAACAGTAGATGTCGGGGGCAACAGAAAAGGAACTAGAAGAAGCTAGATGCTGCTATCTTAGTTGTAGCTTTTGCTTATTTTTTTGTTATATATGTAATATTGAATCTTTTCCTGTAACTATTCCCGAAATATTTTCTATGACAGATATTTGAACAATGCTAGCTATGTGTAACTACTACTAGTGTGTTATATATTAACTTATATTCATGTTCAAGGACCGTACAACTTTTTGATAATTAGTTAAAAACTAAAATTTTCACATATGTCATCAACAAGACTCGAACTTGGGTCAACTTTGTGTAAAAAATATAAACTTACACAAACCAATATACAATTATTGAAATTGCATCAAAATATGCAATTAGTTGAGATAACTATAGAGTTCTCTTTAAAAAAAATTGCTAATAAAAAACGGGCCCTCGCCGGATTGGGGGCCTAAAGCGGCCGCCTCGGTTGCCTTACTATAGAGCCGGCCCTTTTTGTGAATTATCACTTAAATAAATTAAGGTAAATCATAAACTGAAAAGTCACCTCTAATGTGAAAGTTGGTCTAGAAGGTTCTGTCAACTACGAAGCTAGTGATTGGTCAACTTTTCAGTTTCCACTTAGTCAACCACATATATATATATATATAATGTATGTATATATATATATATATATATATATAGGTTTGGACGAATTATGTCAACGGTAATTGAAAAGGTCAACTACAGTCAAATGTGAGCTCATAAGTCAACTCCACTGTCAATAAATGATCTTAAACTCAACTTTTTGAGGTCATACTAAGTTAACTATATGTAGTGAACAGACAACTTCCTGGTCTCCACTTTTTCAGATTAGTAAATTCACACGAAGAAAGTCAACGTAAAGGAAAAGGTCTACTGTACAGTCAAATTAGGTGATCGAGCTCATAAGTTAACTCCATAGTCAATGCATGATGGTCTACCCTAAACCCTAAACCCTAAACTTGACTTTTTGAGGTTATACTAAGTCAACTATGTAGTGAACAGAAAAATTTTTGGTCTCCACTGTGTCAGATTGGTAGGTTCGCACAAAGAAAGTCAACGTAAAATAAAAGGTAAACTATACAGTCAAAGGTGAGCTTTGTAATTCAATTGTATATGTTATGCATGGTATACGTACGTATATACATATATGTATGTGTTAGACCCTAAACCCCTCGTATTGAGGTAAGAAGGCAACTCTGATGTGAACGGTCAACTATTAGTTCTCCACCTAATCAAACATATAGGTTTAACCAACTGTGAGCTGTAGTCAACTCCACAGTCAATGCATGGTCTATTATGCTTTACGCCATGAGAGCATTATATATTCTTACCTTAATTTAGAACCGACATTTCGATTGTCTTATAACCTGTAGATTCCACGAACAATGTCCGTGTCCGTTTCTAAAGCAAAGTGAAATTTGTTTGAAACTTCGGGAAATAACTGCTATGAAGAAAATACATTTGCAGGGAAGGGAACTCGCATTAGAATGAAACTTTGGGAGGAAAGTATAATTAACGAAAGTATTTGTATGGGAGGGGAGGGGAATACAACTATATCCAAATATAGGGGAGGAAAATACATTGAATCAAAATATTTTGTAAGGGATTCAGTTAAACAAAATGCCACATCGACCTGTTGCTCCTCACTCATTCCTCAACCCTTATCCACAAGCCAAGAGCTCTTTGAAGATCTTCTTGGACCACTCTCACTCAGTTCCCCCACCGTTGGAACCACTGAATGTCTTCGGAACGGCGACAGCTGTTGCACCTGAAGGGAATCGAAGTGTTGATTTAAGATCCCACGAAGTCGATATTGGCTTAGCCTCAAGAACGGTCGGTTTGGACTAACTTCTCTCAATCTATCGTACATTAGTAGTAGTTGTTGTGTTCTTTCTTAATTCGTGGTTTATCAGGTCGATTTGTTCTATAGATCTGCGATTCCGTATGTAAATGCACTTTTTTGGACAAGTTCTGTTGTATTTGGGGGTTTGGTATACAATTGGGTTAGGGATATCGTTATTTATATAGTTGGGGACTTACTCTTCAACTAGGGTTGGTCCAAAAAAGCTGTTGAATTTGTCCTTCTGTGTTGAGCTGAGTGTTTGTTCTCATGGTGATGTTGTCAAACTTATAATTTGGGGCATTCAAGTATTTGTTTGCTAAATGCATTTGGCCAAATCCCAGTTGAAAACTTGGTGCTAAGACTAGGATGAGCAACTCTTTTTTATCTATAACACATAATTAACACATAATTGATAATTGTAATCTATTATAAATTTAATCTCTAAAGGAGTATGATTCAATGATAGGAAACTAGAATGATTACTTTATTTTATATATATATAACTTTAAATTGCTAATGCAGATTATTAGTTATACAATTAGTTATGACTTATGAACATTGATTAAGTCCATTTTTGGGAAAAAATAGTTAATACATAGGGAAAAACTAACAGCATATATATAGATGACTAGGAATATTTTAGGAATAAATAACAACTAGCATATATAAAAAACGTCAAATAAAACCAGAAATATAGGGGGGGGGGAACCACCCCTTACAACCTCAAACCACAACCCCCTCCTCAAACCATGGGAGGGAGGTTCAAAAACCATTGTTCAACATTAAATCTAAAAACATGATTATTAAAGTGATTCAACACAGAAAATGGAAGAAACGGCAGACGAGCGATGGCAGAGGAGCTTTGTTGTCAGAGTTGTGCCCATTCTCCAGCTTCACCTGTGGATCCATTAGTTCCTAGCAGCCTGCACTCATGGAAACACACGTGCATTCATAACTAGTAATTAGGAGTTTCACATCTAGAAAACATAGATATTAATGTACATATATATGTGCTAAGGCATGAGATTCGTCAAACCTGGACTGGGACATGGATCTCTTGCTGAGACACAACAATGACATCCACCTGCACCTCATTTGGCTCCCACAGAATCCAAAAGCCGCCACCATATCCATATGGATCAGCCAAATAGCATCTCTCAAAGCCAAGAGAGGCACAAATGCATCTGGCCCTATCCCCAGACAATCTGGTTTCAGTTACATAGACAATGTTTGGCCTGTGTCGGCCAACCAGAGCCATCAAGTTGCTTCTAAAAGCACCAGTGCTAGCATCCTTACAATTGCAGAGAAGAAACCTCATGTTAGACACCCTCACTCCGTCCAGCAGCCCCCCTGGTGCTCTTCTTCTTTAGTCTGCCACAGTTGCTCTGATATCCTCCTCCTCTACCACATCCATCATATTTTCACCTTCCTCCAAGAAGCCCTCCTTGTGTAGGACCGTATAAAGGTATTCCCCTGAGTTGATCCAAATGTTTCTCAAATGCTCTGGTATCCAGGTTGCCTTGTAGTCCTGCATCATTACATACCTTGCTTCTCCAATGTCGGATGGAAACTGGACAATGTACCATAGGTTCGAGCTCAGCCTCTCATCTGCTGTCAAAACCTGGTTGTCTGGAACAACGTCGCCTGCCATTCTTGCTTCCTCCTCAGCGATCATCTAATTGATTTGAACAGAGGTCCAACTGAACTATTCAAGGAGGCTGTTGAGGCTCCCATGCTCTACGATCCATGCTGTTGGGGCCTTCAGGTGAGTCAAGATGGTGACCATGTTTTTTCTGGGAGATGGTATGAGTGGGAAAGGAATGCACCATGTATTGGTGATCACAAATTTCTCTCTTCTGTCTTTAAAGGACCAACCTGGTCTCCTTTTACCTGGAACATCCTCCAGATTGACATGAGGTAATGTGTTGTCCCCTGACATTGACAAGCTTGACATAATATAAACTTTATCTGGGAAGAAAGGTTCTGTCAATGGATAAAGTCCGTAGGCTTTAGTTTTATACTCACTATATAGGTTCTGACTGCAGGAGGATCGTGGAGGAGGTGGGGGGTTAAAAGAAGATGGAGAGTTTGAAGATGGAGAGGTGGGGTTGTTAGTGGAGGTTAATTACTGTATGTTTTCAAGGGCTGTTTCGGAATTAACTGCTGCTCCTGAAATAACTGCTATGGATTTTTGTTGGCGCAATAAAAACTGCATATTATTGCTTGTTTGTCATATATTACTATCTCCTGATCACCTTTTTTATTTAATTATATCGAATTTTTGAATTAAGTAATATTTTAATTAGATTAATACTTGATTACATTTGGATGGCTAATTTGCATTTTTTCCAACATAAAATTACAAGAGGTGCTCTTAACACAACTTATGCATGTTTTGTGTGTGTGTGTGTGCGTGTGTGTGTGTGTGTGTGTGTGTGTGTGTGTGTGTTTGTTTGCCCAAACAACACAACATCTGCATATTGTGTACATGAGCTGTGTAGTCATCTGCCAAAGACTCCTTGTTGATGTTCTCAAAGTTTAAATTTTTGGTGCTTTTGTGAGAACCTGCATAAAGCATATTCTGATTCCCCCCTTGATTTCCTTTAAGTCCAGTCAGTCTCTTCTTGATGTTGAAATTCCCTTTTGGAGGGAAACCTTGTCTTATGTGGCAAATGTACTCTTTAGCTTTTGCTTTACTTCTGACCTGTGAGAATATTTACAGACATGGATTGAAATGGACAAGGCTCTAGGCTTTGGTTTTATACACAGTTGGGAGGCTGTGGGATTAGGAGAAGACGGAGAGTTATAAGATGGAGAGGTTGGAGGTTAGTGATAGTAAATACTGGTTTAAATATGTGGTTTCAGAGAAATATGTGCTGCATGGTTTCAAGATTAGTGCAGCTTACTGGGCATAGGTTCATGAACCACCTCATTCATTAGGGGCGCCAATGGTATATGTGCAAGATGTTTAATTTGAGGTGTGCCTTGTTCACTTTACGGGATTTACTTAGATATTAGTTATTTCCCCCATAAAGCGGGCTAATACGGGCATGTGAAGGCTCTTCGACCCGCTCATAATGCTGGCTAATACGTTGCAAAAGTGTGTGTGTCTGAAAATCGGGTCAAAGTGGCCTTCACATAGAGGATGAACGGACGAATTTCAAATGGATTTTATTTCTGTACAGTTGAAGTATGATATATGGCTTAAAACTGCTTCGAAAGTTACGAATGATGCATATGGTAATTATATTGACACCCGTTTGGTGACCTACCAGATCAGGGTTGTATTATTTGCAGCGTGCTGTGATCATCACTTACTTGCTTTAATGAGAACTGATTTGAGCATTTCATGCTCACTGTTAGCACTCACTGTGAGGCCGTGATGATATGGATCTTTCAAATTCACTCCTTAAAGCTGTTAGAGAGTATTATGCATGGCGAGGCATATTTTTATTTGCAGCCTGCTGTGATCATCTCTTATTTGGTTTTAACGAGTACAGATCGGAGCTTCTTCACGGTCACTGAAGAGGCCGTGATGATTTTGATCTACCGAATTCATTCTCTATAGCCGCACGAGTGTCATGTTATGCATGGTGAGGAAAATTCATTTTTCAGCCAGTGATCATCGATCTCTTATCTGGTTTTCATGAGTACAAATCAGAGCCCCTTTCCGTATTTCCCTCTGTCCATTCCATGTTTGGGTCTGTATCTGTTCTACACATCTCTTCTTGATTTGCAAAACACGCCTTTGTAATGTCATCTCTGCGACAAATTGCGAGTTGAGCGGACGTTCATATCACGTGCGAGATCCTTGTGCTAATAGATGCGTAGCCCGTCGCATATACTTTTCCTAGAACTTGAGTGTGATAGTTGTTATTTTATCCGTTCAACCTCTTTATTCTGGGTGGAGTTGCGAAGGTCATTTTGACCCGCCGATAATATTTCTAAAATATTATTAACACTTTGGTGCATTCAAACCGGGTCAAAATGTCCTTCGGAGCTACCCGCAGACGGTAGACAACGAACGGATGAATTGAAAAAGGAACTTATTTCACTAATAAGTCAAGTAATTTCAAATTAAAGAAAACTATCCATTCATAAAGACAACCGCCATACAAATATAGAAAAAAATATATTACCATGAATAAGAAAAACATATTTGTCAAATTACAGAAAATAGAAGTCTAGTCCCCATTGTCCTGTTTGAGTTGTTCATCTGTCGCGGCCTTTCCTGGTTCCTGCTTGTGTAAAATCTTTCTCCCGGTAAGCCCCCCTAGTATCTCTTTTTGATTGGGAGAACGGATTCAGCGGTTTCTTCATAGAATTCTATAGGCACAACCAACCTATAATTTTCAATCTTCATCTGCTCAATTAACTGGATTCTTCATTCAGTCTCTTGTATTTTCCGCCAGCTTTCCTCCAATGCAGTTTGCCTCTTCATATACAACCTCACTGAAGGGGAGTACTCGCTCCTTGAATCTTCATCCGATGAATCAGATATAAAAATTGGAGCATACTTATTGGACCCTAGCAGCCCTGTGAAAGGACTAGTGACCTCCTCCTCTTCACGCAGGCGTTCGTAAATTGGTTTCATGGTAATGGGATTTTGGGGAATGGACTTTGATGGAGTCTTGGAGAAGTGATTTAATTTGCTGTGACTATTTTGGAATGGATGTATGAGATTAAATAGAGTTAATCAGCTGTCAGTTTCTCTTTTTTTCCTCCTCATTGAACATGCAAGTAATTGATTAATTGATTTCCAAGTACATTAATGTTGTTCAATGAGGCAGTTTTGGGAATTCGAATAGTTACTACACATTTTTTTTTAATGGTCATGATGATTAGTGGCTTATTGGTTTATTATGATGTTCTTCATGCTTGCTGTTTGAATTATCGTGTCTTATCAATCACCTGGTCCAAATTACTTCATTTTCACTCACGTTCATTTTCGATAATGGTTGTGCACTGTGTGGAATTTTGGCAGAGGTGAACTTTGTTTATTTTATCTTGTTGATCCATAATTTTCACATCAACGTAAAAAGAATAAAAAAAGTAAATTGTATTTCCTATCACTTGTTGTTGCAGGTAACATTTCCAGGTTACAGAACAATAATCGATATAGTATATATGAGTGGGCGCTATTTGGACTTTCTCCAGACGTAAAATTTTTTGGTGCCCCCTTTCATTTCCATTTAAGCCCACTCTCTTATTGATGTAGATATTCCCGTTTTGAGGTAAACCATTCTTTAAGATCGCGCCACAGAGCTTTTAGAGTAACTACTTTACGTATGGAAGCATTAGTTGTGACCTGTTAGAAAATTTACAGCGAGTAGAAAGAAAAACATGTTAAGTAATACCTCTAAAATCCACCAGCTTCTATACACACTTTTGAACCGGGGGGGGGGGGGGGGTTAGGAGAAGATGGGAATCTGTGGGGTTAGGAGAAGATGGAGATTTATGAGATGGATAGGTAGGTGGGAGGTTAATGGAGTTTAATAATTGCTGGTTTAATCAAAATTACTGCAGGTTTAAATAGTAGTGCAGGTCACTAGGTATATGTTAATGATGAACGTCATTGATCAGGGGTGGAAATGTTCTGAAAATAGTTTTAACATTGTTTCTCTTTAACATAGCTTTAGAGTAACTACTGTGAGGATGCATTAGTTGTGACCTGTGAGAAAATTTAGAGTGTGTTGAAAGAAAAACATGTCAAGTAATAGGACTAAAATCGAGCAGCTTTATCTGTGACGATTCTCCGGCAGCGCGGTCGTAGCTAGACACCCCCCTGTTTCTCATAGCACAACCGCTCATCTGACCTGTTGTGCTATGATAAACAGAGGTTGCCATCGATTTAGCACTCACCTAAGATCGATGAGCAGTTGTCAGAGGTTGGCATCGTTATATTCTGACTACCTAAAGCAACATCTTTGTGATCATTCCATGCATCACAAGGCTGTATCAAGACAACCAGAATATAAGGAAATCAACCTCTTGGAGATTGTTGACATTGACATGCTTTCCCACAATCAAAACTCTATATAGGTGGATGATAGGTGTAGTGAAATGGACAGTACAACCGTTGTGTTCTGGCCCCCTCCAGAAGCTTCTCTGTGACCATTCCATGCATCACAGCGCTTTGATAACTCTGTATAGAGTTATATTTCTTCTACGTATTTACTATCGTTTTGCGTGCATTCTAGGTAAATATTGTGAATTTTGCACTGTGAATGCTATGATTCTGTGTAGTTGAGTTATATGCGCGTAATTGTTAATCCTGGCATTTTTTAGTCAATTTGAACTTTATTTTTCACATTTGATCGCATGAGTTGTGTTCGTGTTGTTTTGAAAGGAAACAGTACTTTTGAGATCAAGCAAACTTGGGAAGCGGCTAAAGCTCGAGAAACTAGGAGCAAAAGAAGAAAAAATAAGGAAAAGAAGACTTAGAAAAAATTCGGAGAAAAAAGATTGCGCTTAACTGCTTTCACGATCTGAGTGGATGATCGTGCGATCAGCTAAGCATGTCGCACGACTTGATATTGCAGATCGTGCGACTAGACTTGGTCCTTAGAAATATTTCGTGCGACAATTGGAGGAAACACACTGTTTTCACGATCTGATTTGTTGATCGTGCGGTTTGAGGCAAAGGAGAAGCTGATCAGCTTTGCTGAGATCGTGCGATCTCCTTAAGAAAAAAAAACACACGGACTGGGAAAGAGAAAAAATAGAGGCACACTTATGCCTTGGGTTCAAAACTACGTTATTTTGTTTATTTATTTCGTAAACCTAATTTGGAAATAAGTAATACAATATAACACTACAATATCAATTGAGATCAGATTCATTCTACAAGACTCAACGAACGTGAAAAGAAAAAAGAGGACGAACGTGAGAGAGACCACGACGAAGATCAAAGCTTAACCATTGGAGCTTATTTGCGTTTGATTTCTTCTACTCTTCTTAGTCAATTTTAATGGAGAAACTCTTGTCGATTTCATATTTAGTTATGAGTAGCTAAGCACTTTTGCTAAGCATCTCGATTTGAGAGCCTAGGGTTCATGTAAACGATGAATATTTTCTGGATTTGATCTTTGCATCATGATTTATTGGTTTCTTCTTTTGAATCAATTCAAGTTTCTTGTTTATTTTATTATCCTACTCGAGTGACACGATTAGGAGATAAACTAGGATTCAAGAACTAGGGTTTGTTCAATAGTCGATTCATGCTTAAAGAGTGCAATATTCTAATTCAATTGTTCTTGTACTGTGCTTAATACTCAGTGTCAATGGAGTAGCTAACTGGAATCACTGCTTAGTTAGTAAATGCACGACAGTGATTCTAACTATCTAGGATGAGACTTGAACATCAATCCCGTATCACTGAGACTGAGAAGAGACGTGTTAGGATTGGATAGTGTGGGTAGATTCGGTAGGTGACATTCGACTGTTTTCAGGATCTGATTTGTTGATCGTGCGATCTAAGGCAGAGGAGAAGCTTATCGCACGATCAGCTTTGCTGAGATTGTGCGATCTCCTTAAGAAAAAAAACACACAAACGGGGAAGAAGAAAAAATAGAGGGACACTTATTCCTTGGGTTCAAAACTACGTAGTTTTGTTTATTTATTTCCTAAACCTAATTTGGAAATAAATAATAAAATATAACACTACCACATCCATTGAGATGAGATTCATTCTACAAGACTCAACGAACGTGAAAAGAAAAAAGAGGGCGAACGTGAGAGAGACGACGAAGATCAAAGCTTCACCATTGTAGCTTATTTTTTTTTTTTTTTGATTTCTTCGACTCTTCTTAGTCAATTTTAATGGAGAAACTCTTGTCGATTTCATACTTAGTTATGAGTAGCTAAGCACTTTTGCTAGACATCTCGATTTGAGAGCCTAGGGTTCATGTAAACAATGAAAATTTTCCGGATTTGATCTTTGCTTCATGATTTATTGATTTCTTCTTTTGAATCAATCCAAGTTTCTTGTTTATTTTAGTATCCTACTCGAGTGACATGATTAGGAGATAAACTAGGATTCAAGAACTAGGGTTTGTTCAATAGTCTGTTCATGCTTAAAGTTAGCAATATTTTAATTCAATTGTTCTTGTACTGTGCTTAATACTCAGTGTTAATGGAGTAGCTAACCGGAAAAACTGCTTAGTTAGTGAATGCACGAGAGTGATTCTGACTAACTAGGATGAGACTTGAACATCAATCCCGTATCACTGAGACTGAGATGAGACGTGTTGATTGGCTAGTGTGGGTAGATTCGGTAGGTGAGATTCGACTGTATCGTGCAACGATGGACGGACAGGAGCAGTTGTCGTGCATGTCGTTAGCCTACTAGAACGGACCGGTAGACACACGAGACTGATAGGAGATTGTAGTATACCGTGAAGTAGAATGACTTGAGACCGACATGAGATAGTTAGTGCAGTTACCCGGCTTAGTTAGAATATAATTAACGTGTTGCTGAGATAATCCGGACATCGTTTACAACCCTAGGTGATCAACGAGATTGCCTAGTCCTCTCCATTAATTGTTTAAGAATTATTCTTAATTCCAGTTTACTATTATTTCATTCTTTACTACAGCAACTTGTTTGGGGTTGGCAACACCACGAATCAAAACTTTTTACTCCGGTTACCTAGTGAACTACATTAAACTGATAATTACCAAATTGTTGCGAGCTTGTCCTCGAGGGATCGACAACCCGAGTACTAAAATACTCATTCTTTACTACTTGATCTTGCGCTTGCGTAATACGCGCTAGTAATCCGCGTCAAGTTTTTGGCGCCGTAGCCGGGGACAAAAGTCAACAAGTTTTTAGTTAAAAATTAGTTTAGTTTTCTTTTATTTTTCTGTTATATTTTCTATTTTGATTTCTCATTTGTTTTCTGATTTTCTGCTATTTCAAGTACTCAGTCCATGCACAGGATCCCTAGAGAGTTTGTGCCCCCACTCGAAGACCCAGAGAAATTGTTCATAGACCAAAGAAGAAGACAAAAACAGAGCACCATGGTCGAACAATTAACCAACGCGCAACTCAATCAGCGGGTGGAAGAGTTGTCTAAGCAGCTAAATGATCGCAACTCCCAGACACCGTACAACAAGTCTGGGCAGGCTATTGTAGAGAAGTTTCAGTCGTCCACCTATGGACACAATTCGGCAATTGTAATGCCAGAGATACATGTCGAGCACTTTGATCTTAAGCCTGCGACAATTCAGACAGTGAGCAATCAGTTCCAATTCTATGGGAACAGGGATGAAGACCCCAATGAATTTATTGGGAGGTTCAACGCGTACATAAAGACTACCAAGTAAAAGTATGTGACACCAGAGGCGTTGAAGCTAATTCTTTTCCCTTACTGTCTGAAGGGTGCAGCTGAGAAGTGGCTACAGTCAAGAGCTCCTGATTCGATCACTACATGGGCTCAGTGTGTGGATGAGTTCATGGCCAAGTTTTATCCAGTTCAGCGGGTGATTGAGCTACAGGGTGATATTAGGTTTTCGGCAATAGGCCGATGAAACCGTGGTGGATGCATGGGAAAGTTTTATGCATTTGATCAGGAAGTTCCCAAATCATGATTTTGGGGATTATAAAATTTTGTAGGTCTTCTACTATAGTCTAGAACGTCACAATCAGGAGTTGGTTAACAGAGAAGCTAGTGGCAATTTTTTGTACTCTGTTGACAAAGAAGGAGCTTATGCGCTCATGAAGCAGCTTGCTAAGAAGGACTCACAACTCTATGATTCCAGGAGATTATCGGCATTGCCTGAACCTAAGGATGATGAATGGAAGACTGGGATCCGCAAGATGGTGTCTGATTTAGCCAAGCATCTGTATCGGAACAAGAATGCAGTTGCAAGGGTAGAGGAGCAGAAATTTGATTCAGCCTTGGTCCAGATTGCAAGTGAAGATATGTGAACTTTGTGGGGGCACAAGACAACGACAGAATTGGAACCAAGCGAACTACAGACCTGGCACAAGAGATCATCCAGGTTTCAGGTACGGTGATCAGTCTGGAGCTATATACGCACCTGGGTTTCAGCACATGCCACAAGCTCAGTTTTGCAGGCTCCACCACCGGCTTCTTCAGCACCAAACCCAGAGATTTCTGTACTTACTAAGGCGTTAACACAGCTGAGTAACAACATGAACGATGTGACCACGACGGTCAATGCTATGTCTTTTGATTTGCAGGCTACGAAGACTTCTCTTCGTTCACTAGAGATTCATGTTGGGCAAATTGCAAAGCAATTATCTGCTAGACACCTGGTTCTCTACCGTCTGACACAGAGAATGTGCGCCAGGAAAATTCCATTACCACTCGCAGCGGGGTTTCGTTAACTGATCCACCATACCCGAGCCATGCCAGAGCTGAAGCATCAAAGGCTAAGGAGCATGAGGTCTTCTATTCTGAGAAGACACATGTCATGGTCCCCCAATCAAAGAGCATGACTCCACATGATGAGGAAAAGTCCAATGAGGTATTACCACCACCATCTTCTTCTAAAGATATACCCTTTCTATTAAAAGCTAGAAAGAATAAGGATGACTCTGAGGAATACATGCGATTTCTTAATATTTTCTCCAAACTGCACATAAACATTCCGTTGGTTGAGGCGCTGCAGGAAAAGTCTAAGTATGCGCGGTTTATCAAGGATTCAATCGTTGGGAGAAAATCTTTGGATGAATTTCAGACAGTGAAGTTGAATGAGCATGTGAGTTCATGTGTCTTGCATGGGCTACCCAAGAAAAAGAAAGATACAGGTAGTTTTGTGATTGAGGCTACACTTGGTGGGGCCTATACAGGCAGGGCTTTGTGTGATCTGGGAGCGAGTGTCAACTTGATGCCGCTTTCAATATTCAAAAAGCTAGGTGTGGGGGAGCCTAGTAAAACCTGGATCAATCTACAATTCGCAGAGAAGTCATCCAAGAAGGCCATTGAGGTTGTAGAAGACTTACTTGTGAGGGTTGGTAGTTTGATCATGCCAGCCGATTTTGTGATACTGGACATGCCTGTTGGTGACGTTCTGATCATTCTTGGTAGGCCCTTTCTGGCTACCGGTCAGAGGTTAATTGATGTAGAAAATGGGGAGTTGATCATAAGGGTCAACGATACTGTGGAGACCTTTCGGGTTTTCAAACCAACTCCTCAGTAAGCCAGGATTGCCATTTCCCATGCAAGTTAGGCGAGGAATTCCAGTGCTGACACTGGAGGATCCTCTTGAACTTAAGGGCAAAGCATCGAGTGTGGAGGCGCGCGAGGTAGTTATGAGCATGCAGCTCCAGAAGCTGGATGCGGAACGACCTGCCAAACAACCTTTCTGAGGCTCATGAGGTAACATAGTCGGGCCGTCGACCTTAATTTACAAGCGCTGCTTGGGAGGCAACCCAATGTAGAGTAGGATGTTTTTGTTTTTGTTTTTATTTGTTTATGAGTTCTCTATATTTGACTATGAGGGGTGAGAGAGAGTGGACTAATTTTTCCAATCATTGTGCAGGGACACAGGTACAGAAGACACACCGGATTCCCCTTCTTGATGTACGTGCTAGAGACTGCACGAAATTGTGGAAAGGAAAAGTCCCACTGTAGTATGGAGAAAAGATATAGAGAATTGCTCGAGGTCAAGGAGAAATTCCAATATGTTGAGTGCCACACGCATGAGAGGGCTACATTTCATGTCCTAGACGCACATCAGTATCCGGGCGCGTAGAGACTTCTCCAGAAATTGTCAACGGTCCACAAGACCCCTTCTTGTTGCAATTTCGCGGCGACGGTCCCCTTGTAGGCCCGGGCACCCAGGTACCTCTAACACTCTCTCTAATCTACATTTTGAGCAATAAATGTTGAAATCCACCGCCTGGGCATTTAAGCGATGAGTCCTCCTTCATTATCTCTAAATTCGTTGAGGAAAACGAAACACTTAAGTGTGGGGGGTTTGTATCTACTTTCACTAGCCATATCTTTGTTTGCATCGCCTTGTTACATATAGTTATGTGTTCGTATTGTGTTGTTTTGAGGTATTATTGTGTAGTTTATGCATTTTATTAGCACTTTTACTTTATTGAGTCCCCTACCCAAAATGTGTGTTTAATCGAGTTGGCCAAAAGCATATAGAGTCTAGGAAAATATGAAAATACGAAAAAAAAATTCAAAAATCACAAAAAAAAAATTGAAAACTTTTGAGAAAGGGCAATCGAAGAAAGTGAATGTAGAAAGGGCTTAATGATAGAATTCCTTAGGAGTATGAAAATCTAAGGGGAGGTAGACGCGAGAATCTGGAGTAGGAAGACTTATAGGGCTAATGCACATTAGAAAAGCGAGTAGCTTCCTCTCAGACTGGTTATCCTACTAGCACTACACCACCATCACTTAGGTAGTCGTAAACCCTCCTTGTAGTGGAAACGGAACATCTGTGCGAGTGATATTTATGGGGGCCTCACGTCCCATCTCCATCTCCTAGGTCCACTAGTTACCCCTATTGATACGTTTACCCATGTTATGCACAGCCTCTAGCCTAGGAAGCCTTTCATTTGTGACTTTCATCACTAGTTAGAATGGTCCTTTCCTATGCGTCATGATAGAGGGAGTCGAGTTAGGTAGGTTGATGAGGGTGTGTTGAATTGATGCATCTTACGTGGATTCTCTTACATGTCGTCTTTTGAGGGGATGTGAGGGGGAGTTAGAGACGGTAGCACACTTCGGTGTGGCGGTGAGTCCTGTCCTTACACCACGATCACAGGTGGAGTACCGTAGTGTGTGATATTTTTTCCGAACGTCACGGGGTGGGGGTTGGTTGATCTTATAGGAAGTCGTGCTTATGCTTCATTTATATTCTCTATATCTTAGGTGATGAGGAGGATCGGTTGGAATAGCACGTTTACACATTGACTACCGGGTTTTTAATATGCTTTACATTTAGTGTGGGGGTGTCGACATCTATTTTGATTACACTATTGGTTTGACACATTCCACCCCCACGTTATTTGATACTTGGATCTCCTTGTATTTTACTATCATTATTGTTGGCTCCATGTGTTAATGTTATTGTTGAGGAAAAAAAAGAGAGAGAAAAATAGAAATTGAAAGTGAAAGGGAATAAAGCTTCGATGTGGTTCCTTGGATTTTGGTGAGGGAGTGTGAGAATCGGGTTTTTGTAAGTTATATCATGACGTCTAGGACTACGCTTCTAAATATCCTATCCTACCCGTCATAAGCCGTCAGCAGTGTAAACCCGAGGATAAATAGCTCGGAAGGTAAGTGCTAGGGATACGTGAAAGTATGAGTTTGTAGATGTTAATGCAGCTAAGATACTCTAGAAGGGGGGGGGGGTTGAATAGAGTATGCCAAATTTTTGCAAAACTTGCTAGGGAGATGAGAACTTATGCAAACAACGAAGTTCAAGGCCTTGAAAACTACTTCAAGCCCTTGGAGAAGATGCAGACAGTTTAAAGCAAGTAAGCCTTTTTCAATGCCTTGAAATCAAGTTCAAACCCTTGAAAAGCATACAGTGTTGTGTGCTGCAAAGACTATGATAAGGAATGAACTGTAAATGCAAGGGACAAGTAATTTATAGAGTTCAGTCCACTTGGACCTACGTCTCTACTCAGGGATTAGATCCCTGCATGATTTTCAACAAAATTCTTAATAATCAAAAGCTAAGCCCTAGTACTCAAGCCCAGAGAGTTCCCTTACTCTGTTCCAGCTTGTGGTATTCCCTAACCTGTCTAGCACCTGCTCTAGCTAATTGATTAACTGAGAATTCTCTATTGTTCACCTTGAAAAATCCTTGAGAATAGATGTAGAGATAATACAGAAATGATCTACCAATACAGCTAAAAAAAGAAGTACACTTAGAATAGAAAACAGCATTGAAGAATGCAGTGAACTTCTGTGGAAATGATTGAGAGTTTGATGTTCTTCTTTGGTGCTTTGCCAATCCAGAAACATGTCTCTTGCTTTTTCCCGTGGAGTCTCTTATTTTGTTGCTTCAAAGTAAGCTCTATTTATACTGTTTGAAGCTCTGCAGATCTTCCCAGATTTTCGGCAACAACTTCCTATTAAGTAGGCAACAACTTTGACTCTCTTTAAAAACTTTCTCCAATGGATAGTTGATCACCATCTTCAGAGATATTGTTTTGATCTTGTCAATAAACAATCTGAGAAGCTATCATAAGTCTCTGATTAATCACAGGATCAAAATGTCCAAATATTTCCAAATCTGCACAAATACAGTTTAGGAAATAATGCAAATATTGGAAACAAAATTTCCTGCAATATCAAGGTCAAACAGATGATATCAAAACATGTTAGAACAATTTGTCTTTCATCATCTAATAATAGTGATTCAAACATATGAGATTTAGAAAGGGAATCGACTCAGAGAGTTTGCAGAAAACTCCTTCTGAGAGTGTTCACACAGGTTAAGCAGTTTCAAGGATTTGAATCCAGTTTCAAGGCCTAAACTATTTTCATGCCTCCGAAACTGATTCAAGGCTTTGAAAGCTGATTCAAGGCCTTGAAATAGCTGAACTATTCCAATCGTTGCACAACCTGATCTTACAATCTCCCCCTTGATGAAAGACAAAACCAAATTATGTTTGATCCTTAGTCTCTGCAAAATAGACTGATTAGTTCACAATATATAATAACAAATCAATTCCAAAAAGATCCAACGTATTCATAATACCAACAGAAACTAAACAGTTCAGCAAATAGAAAATAGTCCTAAACATAAAACTACTAGAATTTTCTCCCCCTTTTGAACTTTCATCAAAAAGATATAAGATGTTGGATCAAGTGTCTGGAAAATTTTGAAAACTTAAAGAAAAACTTTGAAGACAAGAGAATGGGGAAGAAAGAGTACGCAAGATTAAGGTTCTTTTTCATCATCCTGGTCCCCTGCTTCATCCTCACTTTCCTCAATGTTGTCTTGAACTTCCTGTGAAACCACATCTAGTTCCTCAATGAAGGAGCTGGTCTTCTCAATAACACTATTGAATAGGAAGGTGAGTCCTTCCAGGGCCTTCTTCCCATGCTTCAGCTTCTTCTTTACAACTAACCTTTTCTGTTGAGGAGAGACAGTCTTCATATTCTTCATTCCTATTTTAGAATCTTCTAAAAACTGGGATGGATCCTTCTCATGTTTCCCCTTTTTGGATAGGGAGTACCCTCCATAGGATCCTGGAGTAGTGTCTGAGTTTGAGTCTTGAATGAGAATTTCTTTTCCTTTGACCTCATAAACTGTCTTTTTCTTGTCTCTCTTAGGACTTCCAATATGGATTCCCTTCTGTTTCTCTTGTGTAGAAGCCGCAGTTTGTTTCTTCTTTGCAGGAGCCTGATCTTTTTTCACAATCTTCTTGGGTGGTGAAGATTCTTCTTCTTCATCAGTAGAGCTCTTTGATGCAGAGTCTTCATTGATTTCCTCAACTTCATCCACTGCTGCTTTTCTTTTCTTTTTCTGAGACAGGTTTCGATCATCCAACCATCTTGATTTTGTCTGAGGCTCTCATTGTGCTCGTTAGGGTTTGGGAGAAGAATAGAGAGAGGAAGAATGATACGGAGAGAAGGAGATGAGAAGAAGATAAATACTGAAAGAGTTTGAGTTTCAAAAGGAAACTAGTATCTCTCTGATCTCTAAAGATTTGTAATGATTAGAGGGATTTCAATTTTTTATGCGGTTTGAAAATAAAATATTCTAATGCTATTTTTGGTTAAAAAAATTTTGAAAAGGGTAGGGGCTATATTAGGTAAATATATACAAAGATATCACCAAACACAAAATGATCCTAGATCATTGTCAGTGTAACAGACTTATTTTCAAGGCTTTGAAAAGGCTTTCAAGGTCTTGAAAAACTGTAACACTACAACAAATAAAATCCAAATCTTTGAACTGATTCAAGGATTTGAAACTCAGTTCAAACCTTTGGAAACACATCAAGCTTACCTTTCTTACCTGATGCTCCCCCTAAACCAATGCATCATTATTGAGCATTCCCAATTCCAATCATAGAGCAAAGAATCTTTCATCTGCTAATGGTTTAGTGAAGATATCTGCAATTTGCATGTTAGCAGCAACAAATTCTAGAAAAATATCACCTTTCTCTGCATGATCTCTAATGAAATGGTGTATGACAGCAATGTGCTTGGTTCTTGAGTTTTGCATTGGATTCTTTGTAATTTCAATTGCACTAGTGTTATCACAATTAATAGGTATGCTCCTGAAATCAAATCCAAGGTCTCTTAGTTGTTGAGCAATCCATAACACTTGTGAGAAACATGCTCCTACCGCTGTATATTCAGATTCAGCTGTTGATAGGGCAAATGAGTTATGTTTCTTGGAATGCCAGCTGATCAATGATGATCCAATGAATTGGCAAGTTCCTGTAGTAGTTTTTTTATCAACCTTGTAACCTGCAAAGTCAGCATATGAAAATCCATGCAAAGAGAAGTTAGAATGTCTTGGATACCAAAGCCCTATGTCTTTGGTACCATTGAGATATCTGAATATTCTCTTCACTACAGTCAAGTGTGATTCTTTTGGACCAGCTTGAAATCTAGCACACACACACACTAAACATAATATCTGGTATGCTTGCTGTGAGATAGAGTAGTGATCCAATCATACCTCTATACTCTTTTACATTGACACTCTTACCAGATCCATCCTTTTCTAAGGATAGTGTAGAACTCATAGGAGTCTTGGCTTCCTTGCATTGAGCCATGCTATATTTGTTTAGTAAGTCTCTTGTGTACTTTCTTTGATGTAGAAATATGCCCTTATTCAATTGATGAATTTGAAGTCCTAGGAAGAAGTTCAACTCTCCCATCATGCTCATTTCAAATTCCTTGCTCATAAGACTTGAGAATTCTCTGCACAGTTGATCATTAGTAGCTCCAAACAATATATCATCAACATATATTTGAACTGCAAGTATATCTTTCTCATGAGTCTTTATGAAAAGAGTCTTGTCTACTAAACCTCTTTTGAAATCATTTTCAAGCAAAAAATTTGACAGTCTTTCATACCAAGCTCTTGGAGCATGTTTCAAACCATAAATATCTTTGTCAAGTTTGCAAATATTATCTGGAAACTTGTTATTTTAAAAACCAGGTGGTTGTGCAACATAAACTTCTTATTATAAATAGCCATTCAAGAAAGCACACTTCACATCCATTTGAAACAGTTCATGTTCTTGTGAGATGAAAATGCAAGTAAAATGCTAATTGCTTCTAGCCTGGAAACTGGAGCAAAAGTTTCCTCATAATCAATACCTTCTTCTTGATTGTAACCTTGGGCAACTAACCTTGCTTTTCTTATGATCACTTTGCCACTTTCATCAAACATATTCCTGAATACCCATCTGGTACCAATGACAGATTGGTTTGTAGGTGGAGGAACCAGGTTCGAAACCTGATTCCTTTCAAACTCATTGAGTTCACTTCGCATAGAAATGATCCAGTCTGCTTCTTGTAAAGCTTCTTTCACAGTTTTGGGTTCTACAAGAGAGATAAAAGCATTAAAAGCACATAAGTTCTTCAACTTTGATGTAGTTTGTGTACCAGTGGTTAGATCAGAGAGGTTATTATCAACTGGATGAGATTAGAGATCTTTGAATCTCTTCTTGGAGACCATGGTTCGGGCTCTCCATAGATCTTCTCTGGTCTTGAAGTAGTGGCTTTGTCACTTGAATCCTTATGATAATATTTTTCAATGCTTTGAGTCTTACTCTCAAGGCCTTGAGCACCATTTTCAAAGTCATGAAAATGTCTTCTATTTTCTTCTGAGCCTTTCTTGAATCCTAGTGGATTCTCAGTCTCTTCCTCTGACTCATGCTTGTTCAAATTCGAGTCTGCAAAACTTTCACTCAAAGAACCATCATAGCTTTCATAAAAAATAACATGAATGCTCTCTTCAAATAGTTTGATTATTTTATTGTAAACTCTATAAGCTTTTCTATTCAAAGAGTAACCAAGAAATATACCTTCATAACTTCTTGCATCAAACTTACCAAGATTGTCTTTTCCATTGTTGTGGATAAAACAAGTACATCCAAAGGGTCTGAAGTATGAAATATTTGGATTCCTCCCTTTGAATAGTTCATAGGGGGTCTTCTTCAGAATAGGTCTGATCAAGCACCTGTTTAAAATATAGTTTGCCGTATTCACAGCTTCTGCCCAATAATGTTTTGGCAGCTTTTTCTCAAGAAGCATTGTCCTTGACATATCTTCAAGAGTCCTGTTCTTTCTTTCAACATCACCATTTTTGAGGAGTTCTTGGAGAAGAAAAGTTGTGAGTAATACCATGCTTATCACAGAATAAATAAAATTCTAACTGATCAAATTCTCTACCATGATCACGTCTAATTGAAGCTACCAGTAGGTTTTTCAAGTTTTGAAGTTCTCTGCAAAGCTTTGAAAATTCAGAGAGTGCTTCAGATTTTTTTTTTGAGAAACATAAACCTAGTATATCTAGAAAAATCATCAACAACAACTATCATATACCTTTTACCTTTTGGAGTAGGATTTCTCATAGGACCACAGAGATCCATATGAAGCAGTTCAATAGGTATAGTTGTACTTACAAACTTCTTTGGCTTGAAGGAACTTCTGGCTTGCTTGCCTTGAGCACATGCTTTGCACATTTCATCTTCTTTGAACTTGATGGATGGCAATCCTCTTACCAAGTCTTTGGAAATCAACTTGTTCAAAGTATGCAAACTGATATGACCAAGCTTCCTGTGCCCAAGCTTTGATCCTCTTTCAAGGCGTTGAGACACTTCAAACCTTTACCTGCAACTTTGTTAGTCTGAAAAGTATAAAAATTGTTTGATCCTGAGGCGATGAGAATGCAATCTCCTGATTTCTCATTTTGCACCACACACTTCTCTTTATCAACTATAACTTTGTTGCCATTGTCACAAAGCTGAGATACACTAAGCAAATTAAATTTCAAACCTTCAACTAGATACACATTAGAAATAGAGTTTTTTGAATTTGTACTAACTTTTCCAATACCAAGATATTGCATTTTCCTTTGTCACCAAGTGTAATTGAACCTTCAGATTGCTCTTTCAATTCTGAGAGTAGAGTTCTCTTTCCACTCATGTGTCTTGAGAAACCACTGTAGATAAACCACTTCTGTTCTTTGATATTGGTGACAACCTGCAAACACCAATCACTGCCTTACCCAGCTGTTATACCAAGTTTGGAAATTGGATTCATATTCAGGATCAACCATGTTAGGCGGCCTAACCCCTTTAGGAACCCTAATCTGCTTAATTTGTCCTTTGAGTTGAAAAGGAAAAGTGTTCCTCATTATGTGAGGATCTCTTCTTCTAAAAGGACAAGTCATCTTAACATGACCAGTTTTGCAGCAGTAATGACATGTGGGGGAAGTATTGTTTGCAGCTTTCAAAAATCTGGTATTGTTTCTCCTTGGAAAAATTCGGATTGAATACAATACCAGATTTGTGAACAGACTGTGAACTTCCTCCTAGAATCAAGTTCAACTTGTGTTATGATCTAGCAAGCTTGACTTTGACCAATCCACATTCTTGAAGTTTCTATGTAAGAGTAGTCTTCTAATTACCTAATTGATCAATTTGATGTCTTAGATTAACAAGCCTGTCACTTATTGAGGAGTTTTCAGTGACTACTTCCTTGACTTGTGTTTTTAAGGATTTGAAACTGGTTTTCAAGGCCTTGAAATCACTGCCAGTTTTCTTCTTAGAGTTTTCAAGATTCTTATTTAGGCAAACACGTTTTAAGTTTTCTTTTGCTTGCTCATGAAATTTTTCTTTCAAAAGTATGATCTCTTTCAGATAATCTTCCTCATTCAAAAGCATTATTCTGAGATATTCTGAAAGAGCTTCTTTTGGTTTTGAAATCAGACAATTTACCATTACCTCAATGTTCTTCTCATAACTTTCATCATGCTTGGCCATGAAGCATAGGTTGACATGTTCTTCCTCAGATTCAGATTCACTAGAGCTATCTGAATCACTCCATGAAGCTATCATGGCTTTATTTCTTCTTTCATGATCTTTCTTTTGAAAACTCTTGCTTTTCTTGTGTGGAAAGTCTTTTATCAAGTGTCCTGCATCACCACATTCAAAGCAGTTCATAAATTATGATTTATTTTTTGAAGAGGACATACCTTTGTAGTCCTTGTTGCTGGATGATCTATGCCTCTTTCTGTTCAAGTCTTTGTTTCCAAAGTTTTTTCTTTATTTTTAGAATCCTTGTCAAGGCTTTGGAAATTAAGGCAATTGGATCTTCATCATCACTATCCTCAGTTTCAAGGCTTTGTGTTCTCTCATCAACTTCAATCATAGATATCTCATGTGTTAGGAGCTTCCCTTGTAGGTCATCAAGTTCTAGAGTTGAGAGATTTTGAGATTCTTCAATATCTGTGGTCTTTTGTTCCCATTTTGCCTTTGGAAGACTTTTGAGAATCTTCCTCACCTTTTCTTCATTGGAAAAATGTTTTCCCAGTGAATCAAGGTTGTTGACAATATCACTGAACCTCTTGAACATGTCTCTGATGGACTCATCTGCATTCATCATAAACAGCTCATATTACCTGAGATAGACGTTGATCTTGGTTTGCTTGACTTGACTGGTTCCTTCAAAGGTAAGCACAAGCTTATCCAAGATTTCTTTGGCAGTTGTGCATCCAGAGATCATGTTGAATTCATCTGTACTCAAAGCACAATACGAAATGTTAATAGCTTTGTATTTCTTAGAATTTTGCTGTAATTCCGAAGAGGAGAGTGAGTCTTCTGTTTTGGGAGTTTTAATCCCATCTTTCTCTGTGTAGAAAGTATGAGGTCCATTTCGAATAATGGTCCAAAGTTCTAGATCTTGATCAATGATGAACATTTTCATAAGGGCTTTCCAGTGTGCAAAAAATTTCTCCACAAATTAGAGGAGGTCTGTTAGCAGCTCTTCCCTGAGAGAAACCACCATCACCTGTAATACTCATGGTTACCAGATGGTTAAATCTATATAGTGATACAAGCTCTGATACAAATTGAAAGTGTGAGTATGCAGACGTTAATGAAGCTAAGATACTCTAGAAAGGGGGGGGGGGTTGAATAGAGTATGCCAACTTTTTGCAAAACTTGCTAGGGAGATGAGAACTTATGCAAACAACAAAGTTCAAGGCCTTGAAAACTAGTTCAAGCTTTTGGAGAAGATGCAGACAGTTTAAAGCAAGTAAGCCTTTTTCAATGCCTTGAAATCAAGTTCAAACCCTTGAAAAACAGACAGTGTTGTGTGCTGCAAAGACTATGAAAAGGAATGAACTGTAAATGCAAGTGACAAGTGATTTTTAGAGTTCAGTCCACTTGGACCTACGTCTCTACCTCAGGGATTAGATCCCTGCAGGATTTTCAACACAATTCTTATTAATCAAAAGTTAAGCCCTAGAACTCTGGCCCAGAGAGTTCCCTTACTCTGTTACAACTTGTGGTTTTCCCTAACCTTTCTAGTACCTAACTGATTAACTAATAATTCTCTATTGTTCACCTTGAACAATCCTTGAGAATAGATGTAGAGATAATACATAAATGATCTACCAATACAACTCAAAAGAGAAGTACACTTAGAATAGAAAACTGCAGTGAAGAATGCAGTGAACTTCTGTGAAAATAATTGACAGTTTTATGTTCTTATTTGGTGCTTTGTCAATCCAGAAACTTGTATCTTTCTTTTGCCCGTTGATTCTCTTATTTTGTTGCTTCAAAGTAAGATCTATATATACTGTTTGAAGCTCTGCAAATATTGGAAACAAAATTTCCTACAATATCAAGGTCAAACAGATGATATGAAAACATGTTAGAACAATTTATCTTTTATCATCTAATAACAGTGAATTAAACATATAAGATATAGAAAGGGAATCGACTCGGAGAGTTTGCAGAAAACTCCCCCTGAGAGTGTTCACATAGGTTAAGCAGTTTCAAGGCTTTGAATCCAGTTTCAAGGCCTTGAAAATAGCTAAGCCTCTGAAACTGATTCAAGGATTTGGAAGCTGATTCAAGGCCTTGAAATAGCTTAACTATTCCAAGCCTTGCACAACCTGATCTTACAACACGTTTGATGAGTGTGCGGAAGCAATGTCTTAAGTGTTCGTGCTCGTTCTGTCAAACGAAACTGGCCGCAAGTTCTACTAATCACCAAAGTTATAGAATTTCCGAGGGAATATGAGAGCCTTATGACTTGTCGGTTTACTTTTCGAGATTACCGAATCACTATCTAAAAAGAAAAGAAAATAAATCTTTGTGTTGTTTTAATATTTTCATTGTGAAATAATCGAGTTGCATTGTATAGAGCATGTAGTTTGCATAGTCGTGTGTGAGAGTTGTTTGTGTCACATGGCTGGTAAAGTTGTATGCAAAACAGTGGATCAAAATAACATAGTGTGAAGGATTTGAACGAGGTTTTTCTTGGGACGCGCAAAAAGGTAGTGTGGGGGAATTTGATAACTCTGTATAGAGTTATATTTCTTCTACGTATTTACTATTGTTTTGCGTGCATTCCGGGTAAATATTGTGAATTATGCACTGTGAATGCGATGATTCTTTGAAGTTGAGTTATATGCGCGTAATTGTTAATCCGGGCATTTTTTTAGTCAATTCGAACTTTATTTGTCACATTTCATCGCATGAGTTTTGTTCGTGTTGTTTTGACATGAAACAGTACTTGCGAGATCAAGCAAACTTGGGAAGCGGCTAAAGCTCGAGAAACTGGGAGCAAAAGAAGAGAAACTAAGGAAAAGAATTTGATCGCCACGATCTCAGCAAAGCTGATCGTGCGATCTGGAGCAAGACTTAGAAAAAATTCGGAGAAAAAAGATTGCAACTAACTGCTTTCACGATCTGAGTGGATGATCGTGCGGTCAGCTAAGCAGGTCGCACTAGTTGATATTGCAGATCGTGGGACCAGACTTGGTCCTTAGAAATATTTCGTGCGGCAATTGGAGGAAACACACTGTTTTCAGGATCTGAGTTGTTGATCGTGCGATCTAAGGCAAAGGAGAAGCTTATCGCACGATCAGCTTTGCTGAGATCGTGCGATCTCCTTAAGAAAAAAAAACACACAAACGGGGAAGAAGAAAAAATAGAGGGACACTTATTCCTTGGGTTCAAAACTACGTAGTTTTGTTTATTTATTTCCTAAACCTAATTTGGAAATAAGTAATAAAATATAACACTACCACATCCATTGAGATGAGATTCATTCTACAAGACTCAACGAACGTGAAAAGAAAAAAGAGGACGAACGTGAGAGAGACCACGATGAAGATCAAAGCTTCACCATTGGAGCTTATTTGCATTTGATTTCTTCTACTCTTCTTAGTCAATTTTCATGGAGAAACTCTTGCCGATTTCATATTTAGTTATGAGTAGCTAAGCACTTTTGCTAGGCATCTCGATTTGAGAGCCTAGGGTTCATGTAAACGATGACTATTTTCTGGATTTTATCTTTGCATCATGATTTATTGGTTTCTTCTTTTGAATCAATTCAAGTTTCTTGTTTATTTTATTATCCTACTCGAGTGACACGATTAGGAGATAAACTAGGATTCAAGAACTAGGGTTTGTTCAATAGTCGATTCATGCTTAAAGAGTGCAATATTCTAATTCAATTGTTCTTGTACTGTGCTTAATACTCAGTGTTAATGGAGTAGCTAACTGGAATCACTGCTTCGTTAGTGAATGCACGACAGTGATTCTAACTATCTAGGATGAGACTTGAACATCAATCCTGTATCACTGAGACTGAGAAGAGACGTGTTAGGATTGGCTAGTGTGGGTAGATTCGGTAGGTGACATTCGACTGTTTCGTGCAACGGTGGACCGATAGGACCCGTTGTCGTGCATGTCGTTAGCCTACTAGAACGGACCGGTAGACACAAGAGACTGTTACAAGATTGTAGTATACCAGGAAGTAAAATGACTTGTGACCGACAGGAGATAGTCAAGGCAGTTACCCGGCTTAGTTAGAATATAGTTAACGTGTTGCTGAGATAATCCGGACATCGTTTACAACCCTAGGTGATCAACGATATTGCCCAGTCCTCTCCATTAATTGATTAAGAATTCTTCTTAATTCCAATCTACTATTATTTCTGTCTTTACTACAACCACTTGTTTGGGGGTGGAAACACCACAAATCAACACTTTTTACTCCGGTTACCTAGTGAACTACATTAAATTGTTAATTATAAACTTGTTGCGAGCTTGTCCTCGAGGGATCGACAACCCGAGTACTAAAATACTCATTCTTTACTACTTGACTGTGCTCTTGCGTAATACGCGCTAGTAATTCGCGTCACACTTCCGCAAGGGGGAGAGAACATAACTGACTTTTGACATCCACAAGCTTGCCCAAAATCTAAACCTCAATTACCTGCATGGATGTAAGGCTGTATGCTCTGGTTTTATACACAGTGGGGAACCTGGGGTTAGGAGATGATGGAGAGGTGGGGGGTTGATGGATTAATACATGCTGGTTTAAAAATGTGGTTTGACAGCTCATTGATGGGTTTAAAGATGTGGTTGCAGAGAGATCATTGCTGGTTTAGAGATTAGTGCTGTAGGTATAGGCTCATGAACCACCTCATTGATTAGGGGTGGCAACATTACAAAATTATACTAACTTTTTTCCAATCACCTATTGCAGGTACAATTTGCATGTTATAGAATATTGATACTAGTAGTATATATTAGCTCCTTATGTGATGTCCAAAAAATACCAGGCCAGAAATCTCCAAAATATTTGCAGAGTATTTCGTTGAAGGACGAGTTGCATCGCCAATAGAGGTAACTTACCCTGCAATACTTTACATCATCTGACAGTTCTTCGCATTTGAAAATCGTAAACGAGACCCATGCGTGGTGTGGGTGGAGGCTCCTTTTGGGTGGAAGCTATGCATGGAACACACACTGAAACACTCACTATATATGTATGTTGCATATTACTAGCTCGAGACCTTGCGTGGTGTGGGTGGAGACTCCTGCATGTTGGAGACCATTCATACAATTCACACACTGCACGCACAATATTATATGTACACTCCTGTATGCGTTTAGAAGTTATGGAAGTTTATCGGTATAGTTGAATTGAGATGAGTCTCCCTGAGACCTTAAAATTGCATTTGACCTTGTGACTGTTACGCCTTCTTCCGGCAGTGGTCCATTGTTATCTGTGTGAACTATATTTAAGAATGTGAATTTTGTAAATCGGTTGAATAGCTAGCTAGCTGAGTTTAGTTTAGCATACATGCACCTTCACTACATAACATAATTCTTGTTCATATATACTTGTCAAAAAATTTATATGCATTTTGTGAATGTCTTCAGGTTTTGTGAATCAGACTCCCAATACGACTATTGCATGACCGTGTAGCTTGCAAGAACTCAAGGTCGCCTCCACCTCCCATGCACAATACACGTTCACATCGGAGCTTCACTACTCACAACTACATACCTAGTGTAGATTATGCTAAGTTTGTAGTTTTGTTTTGGATGATATATAGTTTGTTAGGATTTGATGTTGTAGTTGATGTAATTGTAGAATTTTTTGGTACACTGGGTTCGGTGATATTAATAGAAATTTCATTTTTTTTGAAGTTTTTTATGATTTTAGTATTTATTTATAAAAAAATATTACTTTTATAGACAACCACTTCTCGACGAACAAAAAGTGAGCAAAAGGACTGTATACGACGAGTAAAATTGTCGTTTTAAGAAATAACGACAAGCAAAGAAAAAATGGGAAAACAGCACAAAAATTTACCAAAATATATAGTAAATAACGACTGAAAAACTAGTAGCCCAAAAAACAAGACGACTAGAATAGTGGTTGGCATAAATTCAACGACTACAATATCTAGTCGACATTGTCGTCGGCCAAAGTTTTGACCACCAAAAATGGTGGTCGGGAAGTCGTCGGCAAAAGTTAGATGACGACAAAGTGTGGTCGGAATATGTGGTCGGTAAATAACTTTAACCAACCACTGGTTGTACTCGTCGCCTTGTCGGACTAACGACGGAGCTATTCTGACGCACTTCGGACGAAGTTTTTTCGTCGGCATTTCTTTTTAAGGACGAAATTTCAGGCTTTAACGACGAGTTTACTCGTCGTAATAAAACAATTTTTTTGTAGTGAGATATTAGTAAATTACAAGTTGGTTGGCACAAAGGATAGAGATACATCACTTTTCTCCACATGATCTCTAATGAAGTGATGTATGACATCAATGTGCTCAGTTCTTGAATGTTGTATTGGACTCTTGGTAATTGAGATAACACTTGTGTTGTCACATTTGATAGGAATATCTATGAATTCATAACCTGGATATCTCATATGTTAACTATCCACAGCCCCGGTGAGCAATAGGCTCCGGCTGCTATATATTCAGCTTATGTTGTTGATAAAGCTACTGCATTTTGATTATTCGAATGCCAGCTTATCAGGGATGATACAAGGAATTGGCAACACCCTGAAGTCATTTTTCGGTCAACTTTATATAGAGGTGTGAACCAATCATACCTCTGAACTCTTTCTGGTTCACACTCTTACCATTTTTATCCTTGTCTAAGGATAGTGTAGAATGTTGGAATAGATGCCCTAGAGGCAATCGTAGATTTAGTATGAACATTGTTTTTGCTAGAATATTCATTTATTATATATTATGATATTTAATATAATGAAGTCCTTAGATAAAATGTGTTGTTTATCTTAAATATCCCTAGTCCACTATATTGATTAATAGGACGATCAAATATAGACTAGTATGTGGGTAGATTGATATGGAGATATCAAGTCTAACACATGGGTATGCATTAGGAGTAATGGCATACTGGATTGACCCACAACAAAAAGGATACATTAGATTATGTCAAGTCACAATCGCTTTTCGTAGTGCTAATAAATTGCAATCCTTAGACTTGAAGTCACTAGATACTCTAGTTGTGGAATATTGCGCTTTGATGTTATCAAACGTTACACCGTAAATGGGTAATCATAAAGATGGCTATCGGGCGTGATAGGAAGCAAGCTTAGAGATCGTAGTGATGTAGATAGAATTTTTCCCTCCCACATAATGGGGGTAAATATCCACGGCCACTCGAAGGATGAGGCTTACTGAATGTCTGGCCAGAATCAGATAAATCAATATGGAGATATTGATGTTATCTGCAAGCATAAGCATATTCCCAGGATCGAGGAACTATGGATTCGATATACGAGTGTGACTATTTATGTCTCGTGTCCAATCCGGATATGGAGACAAAGGGATAGTGCAATATAAGATATTGGGCACCAGAGGTTTGTCAGGATCACTGACTATTTCTATTGGTTGGGTGGCATGGATGTGTTGCTAGACACCGCTCCATGTTAGTAAAAGTTACTACCAACTATTTAGGAACCTATGGGGTCACACGTCAAATAGAGTAGAGCTAGATTTGGGATTAACTAATATTGATTAATTTATAGAAGGATCATTGTGCAACACCTTGCAAACTTAGTAGGACTAATTTGCGAGGAAGGGAATAATTCTAGTTCATCAAGAATTAGGAAACTCTTTTATGGAAACAACAAGGAGTTGTTGGAGTATATAAAGAGGCTCTAAGCTTCCTTCCCACTGAATGTTATTAGACATAACATAGAGAGTGAGAGAGGGCAAAAGAGAGAGCAAAAGAGAGAGCAAGACAAGCTAGGCCGAAACCTAGCCCGTCCGCCCCTCCCTTCCCGTCGACTCCAAGAGAAGGCCGAATCCTCCTCTTGCCTTGGTTGCTTTTATCTTCTTCCCTCTTCCTCCGGGTTCAAGCTAGAACTTGTTTGAAGGAAGAATCAAGATCTCACCTCCTGACTTGGATCAACCGTAGAGACGAGGACATCATTCTTCGTGTGATCTCACAAATCAAAAGGTACATAATACTATGTCTCTTATCATGTTATGATATCTCCTTCTGACGATCCGTGGTGGGCTTTGAAGTAGGAATTAAATTTTTGTTATTCCTCTGCGTTACCTACGTCTAAACCCAATAGTGGTATCAGAGCCACATGTCGTAGAGCATAACATGATGTATGTGTTACGATTTCAGATTACACACCGTTTTATTGTTTATTACGCGAAAACTGAAAATAATTGGCATAGTAGATGCAAAACGGAATTTGATTCAATAAAACAATACCCAATTTAACATTGGATGTTAGAATTGGTGAGTTTAATCACCTAAGATGTGTACAATTGGTTTCTTGAAAAATTAGGGTTCATGGGCACATAATTGAAAAGGAGTTTTCAATTATGGAAACAAATTTATGGAATTAAATCCATAAGGAAACAACCTTGCTTGGGCAACAAGGAAGAGGGAAGGAGGACTAGGGCCGAAACCCTAGCCGTCCGCGCCTCCCTTGCGCGCCAAGAAAAGGCTGCGGGCAAATGGGGCGGCCGGGCCTTGTGGCGGCGGCGGTCCCAGGGGTTCGGGCCCCTTGTTGGCTTGAACCCCTTGGACCGTTGTAACCTTAATTACCCAATATCATTAAAATTGAACAAGCGCGTTAAAAATTGGTTTTAACTGTATTATGTGCTTTATTTCATGGTGGATGGATATGACCTATGATTGTGGATGTTTATTGCTTTGTGGTTTGGTTTACGGCCTGCGAGTTGATCAAATTAATGTAATAATTAATTAGGTATTACGGCCTGCGAGTCCTCTTTTTCTCCTCAACATGTGAGGCTTTTGTTATTTATTTATTCTATATGTTAGGCTAGAATTAGAAATATTTAGATGATAGCCAAGAGCATGGAGAAGAAGACCGGAGAACCAAAGGAGCCAAGAGACAAAGAAGACATCCCTAGGCGCGCAGCTATGGTGGAGCACATGGAGATGAACTCGGCACTTTAGGGCAATTGGATATTATCATTGGCTTGATAATATCAATAGTCTAGGGGCCATATCCATGCCACGATTCTTTTATGTTTGTGGATGTTTATTATTCATGCCTTGTTATTTTTTTTCTGTTTATGGCGATACTAGAGAAAACTATAACAAGATAATAATAAACAAGGTTGGTCTTTTATTGTGGATTGCCCAATCCAAATAAGTAGACCATGTTGATAAGATCAAGCAAACAAATTAAAAGAAAATCCCTCAATTAAATATTGTGTTGTGCCTTCTCTTGCCAAAACACCCTTCATGATCAGGGTCTATTAAAATTCGGGCTTGCCAAAGCAAGGCGATTTTAATTTACCATGGTGTGTTGTGGACGAAACAAGCTAGTAATGTTTTTATGTTGAAGCACGAGGTTGGACGCAACTAGGCAAGAATCTATTGGATTGATGAGCCTAGAGGCATGACAATTAGGTACTATCCATGGGATAAATAATATAAGAGTTATTCACCTAATTGGACCAAGATTTGCATGGGATGCAATTGGAATGGTTCCTACCTAAATAACCTATTCTTGGGTGACTTGCCAAAGCAAGCTCAAGAAGAAGTGAAAAAGGGATCTTGGACCCACTAGAAAATATGATGATATTTTTCGCATTAATGGTGAGGGCTATTAATCCGAGAAAAATAGTGGGAGCTATATTTGATGATCTAGCCATTATTAAATATAGTTAAATTGTTCAAAATACTAAAATTGCCCATTTCTCGTTTTGTAGAATTCCAAATAGCAAACAACAACGCATCCACTTCATCCCTACGATCTGTCCTTGAGAAGAATAAACTGTCTGGAACAAATTTTCTTGACTGGTACAGAAACTTAAGGATTGTCCTTAAGCAAGAAAATAAGTTGTACGTCTTGGACACTCAAATTCCAGAACCACCACAAGACGAGTCTCTTCTAGCGGAAGTGAGGGCACGTCAGAAACATGTTGATGATTCTAATGACATGACTTGCCTCATGCTTTGTACCATGACTCCTGAGCTTCAGAAGCAGCATGAGAATATGGAAGCCTATGATATGATCATACACTTGAAATAATTGTTTCCGGAACAGGCTAGGCATGAGCGCTATGAGGTGTCTAAAGCATTATTCAATAATAGTCTTGCAGAGGGGAATCCAGTAGGGCCTCATGTGCTCCGAATGATCGGGTACATAGAGAACCTTGAGAGACTGGGGTTCCCATTGGGCCAAGATTTGGCTACTGATCTTGTCTTGCAATCGTTGCATGACAGTTATAATCAGTTCATCATGAATTATAATATGAACGAGATCAGTAAGACTCTGCCTGACTTATTGAATATGCTGAAGACAGCTGAACAGATCGTCAACAAAGGAAAAGGCCAAGACATAATGATGGTGCATTAGAAGAAGGGAAAGTCAGTTGCCTCTACTTCAAAAGGAAAGCGCAAGAAAGTTGCGAAATCCAAGGAAGCCCTAAAGCCTAGTGGAGGCGTGTCTAAGGGTGAGTGTCACTACTGCAGCTAGCCGGGTCACTGGAGGAGGAATTTCCCTAAATATCTGGAGGATAAGAAGATTGGAATAGTGATTCCACCACCACCAGGTATTTATGTTATAGACGTCAATCTTTCTATTTCTTCATCTTGGGTATTGGATACCGGATGTGGTTCTCACATTTGTCGTAATGTGCAGGATTTGAAAAGAAGTAGAAGATTGAGTAAAGGGGAGATAGACCTGCGCGTCGGGAATGGAGCCAGAGTTGCTGCATTAGTTGTAGGCATTTATGAGTTATCTTTTCCTTCTGGACTTAATTTAGAATTAGACAATTGCTTTTATGTGCCTGCTATGAGCAAAAACATTATTTCCATTTCTTGTTTGGACGAGAAGGGTTTCTCTATTTCAATAAAGGACAAGTGTTGCTCCATTTATTTTGATAGTATGCACTATTGTAGTGCGCATTTGTCTAATGGATTGTATATCCTTGATCTAAATAGTCCAATCTATAACATAAATACTAAAAGGATTAAAACTAATGATTGAAATCCTACATATCTATGGCACTGTCATTTAGGACATATAAATGAGTAACGCATATCTAGACTCCATAAGGATGGACTTCTAGACTCATTTGATTTAGTATCATGTGAGACATGTGAATCTTGTTTATTAGGAAAAAGGACAAAGTCCCCTTTCAATAAGAAGGTGAAAGGACTAGTGAGTTATTGGCACTCATACATACCGATGTATGTGGACCATTCCCCACGCCTGCCAGAGGTGGTTACACCTACTTCATCACATTTACTGATGATTTCAGTAGATATGGATTTGTATACCTTATGAAGGCCAAATCAGAATCCTTTGAATTGTTTAAAGAATTCAAGAATGAAGTAGATAAGAAACTTGGCAAAAGTATTAAGGCTCTACGATCAGATCGTGGAGGAGAATACTTAAGCCAAGAGTTTGATGATTATCTTAGAGAGTGTGGGATAGTATCCAATCTCACTCCACCCGGAACGCCACAGTGGAATGGCGTGTCCGAGAGGAGGAATCGCACTCTATTAGATATGGTGCGATCTATGATGTCTCAAACAGCTCTTCCAATATCCTTTTGGAGACATGCTCTAATGACGGCAGCTTTTACCATTAACCGCGTTCCATCCAAGTCAGTCATGAAGACACCATATGAGATATGGACTGCGAAGCGTCCCATAGTCTCGTTTATGAGGATTTGGGGATACGATGTCTATGTAAAACGTTTACAAACAGACAAGCTCGGGCCAAAAGCGGATAAGTGTAAATTTGTTGGATATCCTAAGGAAACTAAAGGATATTATTTCTACAATCCCATCGAGAACAAATTATTTGTTGCTCGGACCGGCGTGTTTCTAGAAAGAGAGTTTTCTCTAAAGAAGAAATTGGGAGGGCTGTAGAACTTGAAGAAATTCAAGAACCACAAATCACTAGACCGATGATGCAACATGAATAGGAACCGCAAGAAGTCATGGAAGAACCTGTTCAGGTGACACAGGAACTCTGTAGATCAGGAATAGTGCGTCATGAGCCAGAGAGGTATGGACTTGTCGTGACTGAGCCCAATGAAGTACCACTCATAGATGATGAGCCTGCCACCTACGGAGAGGCCATGAAAGGCCCAGACTCTAAGAAGTGGCTAGAATCCATGAGATCCGAAATGGATTCCATGTACACCAACAAAGTATGGACTTTGGTGGAACCACCCGAAGGGGCTCGGACCATAGGTTGCAAGTGGGTCTTCAAGAAGAAGACCGACATGGATGGCATTGTAGTTGCCTATAAGGGGCGATTGGTAGCGAAAGGGTATAGACAGATTCATGGTATTGACTATGATGAGACTTTTTCACCAGTCGCCATGAATAAATCCATTCGAATCCTACTTGCTATTGCAGCATACTATGACTATGAGATTTGGCAAATGGATGTCAAAACAGCGTTCCTTTATGGGAACCTCCTCGAGGATGTGTACATGACACAACCGGAGGGTTTTGAAGATCCAGAGAATGCCAATAGAGTCTGTAAACTGCAAAGATCCATTTATGGAATAAATCAAGCTTCTAGGAGTTGGAATCGACGTTTTGATGACGCAGTCAAAGATTTTGGCTTCATCAAGAACGAAGACGAGCCTTGTGTCTACAAGAAGGTTAGTGGGAGCTCTGTAGTATTTCTGGTCTTGTATGTGGATGACATACTAATCATTGGCAACGACATTCCTACTTTGCAATCTGTTAAAGATTGGCTAGGAAAGTGCTTAGCAATGAAGGACTTAGGAGACGCAGCCTATATACTTGGTATAAAGATCTATAGAGTTAGATCTAAGAGGTTGCTCGGCCTAAGTCAAAGTACATATATAGACAAGGTGTTGAAGAGGTTCAACAAGCAAGATTCTAAGAAGGGATTCTTGCCCATGTCGCATGGAGTCACTCTTTCTAAGAATGACTGTCCCTCCAATGAGATTGAGAAGGACCGCATGAGTAGGATACCTTATGCTTCAGCCATAGGATCCATCATGTACGCCATGTTATGTACTAGACCAGACATATCATACGCGCTGAGTATGGTGAGCAGATACCAGTCCAATCCGGGTGAGAGTCACTGGATTGCTGTCAAGAACATCCTAAAGTACTTGAAAAGAACTAAGGATGTGTTCTTGATAATTGGAGGCAAGGAAGAGCTAAGTGTAAAGGGTTAAACTGATACAAGCTTCCAAACTGACAAAGATGAATATAGATCGCAGTCTGGATACGTGTTTTGCTTGAGTGGAGGATAAAGAAGTTTATCACTGAGCTCGTTGTACTCCCTAGCATCGTGGATCCCATAGAGTTGTATTGCGACAACTCTGGGAAAATCGCACAAGCCAAGGAACCAAGATCACACCAGAAATCAAACCATGTACTTAGGAGATTCCATCTTATTCGTGATATGATCGATCGAGGAGATGTGAAGATGTGCAAGATTCCAACGGATGACAATGTTTTAGATCCGCTCACAAAACTTCTTGCGCAGCGAAAGCATGAAGGTCACGCCAGATCTATAGGCATACGAGATGCGCCAGATTGGCTCTAGTGCAAGTGGGAGACTGTTGGAATAGATGCCCTAGACGCAATCGTGGATTTAGTATGAACATTGTTTTGGCTAGAATATTCATTTATTATATATTGTGATATTTAATATAATGAAGTCCTAAGATAAAATGTGTTGTTTATATTAAATATCCCTAGTCCACTATATTGATTAATAGGACGATAAATATAGACTAGTATGTGGGTAGATTGATATGGAGATATCAAGTCTAACACATGGGTATGCATTAGGAGTAATGGCATACTGGATTGACCCACAACGAAAAGGATACATTAGATTATGTCAAGTCACAATCGCTTTTCGTAGTGCTAATATAATTGCAATCCTTAGACTTGAATTCACTAGATACTCTAGTTGTGGAATATTGCGCTTTGATGTTATCAAACGTTACACCGTAACTGGGTAATCATAAAGATGGTTATCGGGCGTGATAGGAAGCAAGCTTAGAGATCGTAGTGATGTAGATAGGATTTGTCCCTCCCACGTAATGGGGGTAAATATCCACGACCACTCGATGGATGAGGCTTATTGAATTTCTGGCTAGACTCAGATAAATCAATATGGAGATATTGATGTTATCTGCAAGCATAATCATATTCCCAGGATCGAGGAACTATGGATTGGATATACGAGTGTGACTATTTATGTCTCGTGTCCAATCCGTATATGGATACAAAGGGATTGTGCAATATAAGATATTGGGCAAAAGAGGTTTGTCGGGATCACTGACTATTTCTATTGGTTGGGTGGCATGGATGTGTTGCTAGACACCGCTCCATGTTAGTAAAAGTTACTACCAACTATATAGGAACCTATGGGGTCACACGTAAAATAGAGTATATCTAGATTTAGGATTAATTAATATTGATTAATTAATAGATGGATCATTGTGCAACACCTTGCAAACTTAGTAGGACTAATTTGAAAGGAAGGGAATAATTATAGTTCATCTAGAATTAGGAAACTCTTTTATGGAAACAACAAGTAGTTGTTGGAGTATATAAAGAGGCTCTAAGCTTCCTTCCCACTGAATGTTATTAGACATAACAAAGAGAGTGGGAGAGAGAAAAAGAGAGAGCAAGACAAGATAGGCCGAAACCTAGCCCGTCCGCCCCCCTTCCCCTCGGCTCCAAGAGGAGGCCGAATCCTCCTCTTGCCTTGGTTGCTTTGATCTTCTTCCCACTTCCTCCGGGTTCAAGATAGCACTTGTTTGAAGGAAGAATCTAGATCTCACCTCTAGACGTGGATCAACCGTAGAGACGAGGAAATCATTCTTCGTGTGATCTCACAAATCAAAAGGTACACAATACTATGTCTCTTATCATGTTATGATATCTCCTCCTGACGATCCATGGTGGGCTTTGAAGTAGGAATTAAATTAATTTTATTCCGCCGCGTTACCTACGTCAAAACCCAACATAGAACTCATGGGAGTTTTCGATAACTAGATTGAGACATATTATACTTGTTCAGAAACTCCTTGGTGTACTTATTCTGGTGTAGAAAAATTCATTTCTTCATTTGATGTTTATGAGTCCAAGAAATAAATTTAGCTCTCCCATAAAGCTCTTCTCAAATTCTCTGCTCCTAGACTAGAGAAATCCCATGAGTATCACCAAATATAATATCATCAACATATACTTGCACAACAAAAATGTCTTTCTCCTGAGTCTTTAAGAAAAGATTTTTGTCAACTAATTCTCTTTTGAAATAATTTTCAAGTAAAAACTTTGATAAACTTTCATACCAAGCCCTTGGAGCTTGTTCGAGGCCTTCAAGAGCTTTGTCAAGCTTATAAACATGCTTTGTCAAGCTTTGTCAACATGGTTCTTTTATTTTCTGTAATTTTCCTCATATATTTCTCTTATTCATGGTAATATATTGTTTTCTATATATGTATGGCCGGTTGTCTTTATTAATGGATAGTTTTCTTTAATTTGCAATTACTTGACTTATTAGTGACATAAATTTCTTTGGTAATTCATCCGTTCATTGTCTACCGTCTGCAGGTAGCTGCGAAGGATATTTTGACCCGGCTTTAATGCACCAAAGTGTTGTTAATATTTTGCAAATATTATCGGGGGGTCAAAATGACCTTCGCAACTCCACCAAGAATAAAGAGGTTGAACGGATAAAATAACAATTATCACACTCAAGTTATATGAAAACTATTATATGCGACGGGCTACGCATATATTAGCACAAGGATCTCGCACGCGATATGAACGACCCCTCAACACGCAATTGGGCGCAGAGACGACATTACAAAGGCATGTTTTTCCAATGAAGAAGAGATGCGTAGAACAGATACAGACCCGAACATGGAATGAAAAGAGGGAGATACGGAAAGAGGCTCAGATCTGTAATCGTGAAAACCAGATAAAAGATCGATGATCATTGGCTGCAAAATGGATTTTGGCTCGCCATGAATATCATAACACTCTATCGGCTTCCGAGAGTGAATTCGGTAGATCAAAATCATCACGACCTCTTCAGTGACCGTGAAGAGGCTCCAATCTGTACTCATTAAAACCAAATAAGAGATGATCACAGCAGGCTTCAAATAAAAATTTGCCTCGCCATGCATAATACTCTCTAACAGCTTGAAGGAGTGAATTTGATCGATCCATATCATCACATCCTCACATTGAGCGCTAACAGTGAGAATGAAATGCTCAAATCAGTACTCATTAAAAGAAAATAAATGATGATCACAGCACGCTGCACATAACGCAACCCTGATCTGGCAGGTTACCAAACGGGTGTCAAAATAATTACCATATGCATCATTTGTAACTTTCGAAGCAGTTGATTCATTAAGCCATATATATCATACTTCAACTGTACTGATATAAAATCCATTTGAAATTCGTCCATTCATCCTCTATCATGTATAGGGTCATGTAAAGGCCACTTCGACCCGGTTTTCAGACACACACTTTTGCAACGTATTAGCCAGCATTATGAGCGGGTCGAAGAGCATTCACATGCCCATATTAGCCAACATTATGGGGGAATAACTAATATCTAATTCAATCCTATAAAGTGAACAAGGCACACCTCAAATTAAACATGTTGCACATATATCATTGACTCCCCTAATCAGTGAGGTGGTTCATGAACCAATGTCTGGTAAGCTGCACTAATCTTGAAACCATGCATCACATATTTCTCTGAAATCACATCTTTAAACCAGTATTTATAATCACTAACCTCCAACCTCTCCATCTTATAACTCCCCATCTTCTCCTAACCCCACAGTCTCAAATGTGTACAAAACCAAATCCTACAACCTTGTCCATTTCAATCAATATCTGTAAATATTCTCAGATGTCACAAGTAATGTATCCACAGAAGAAAGTAAAAGCTATAGAGTACAGTTGCTACATAAGAAAATGTTTTCCTCCAAAAGAGAATTTCAACATCAAGAAAAGACTGACTGGACTTAAAGGAAATAAAGGGGGAATCACAATATGCTTTATGAAGGTTCTTACAAAATCACCAAAAAGTTAAACCTTGAGAAAATCAACAAGGAGTCTTTGGCATATGAATACACAGCTCATGTACACAATATGCAAAGTTGTGTTTTTTTGGCAAACAAAAACAGACACACACACAGGCACACACACAAAACATGCATAAGTTGTGTTAAGAGAACCTCCAGTAATTTTATATTGGAAAAAGAATGCAAATTAGTCATCTAAATGTAATCAAGTATTAATTTAATTAAAATATTACTTAATTAAAAAATTCAAAGTAATTAAATAAAAAGGAGATAAGGAAACAGTAATTTATTATAAACAAGCATTAATATGCAGTTATTATTGCGTCCAAAAAATCCATAGCAGTTTTTTCATGAACATCATGTTAATTCTGAAACGGCCCTCGAAAACATGCAGTAATTAACAACTACCCCACCTCTCCATCTTCTAACTCTCCATATTCTTGTAACCCCCACCTCCTCCATGATCTTCCTGCAGTCTGAACCCATATAGTGAGTATAAAACAATAGCCTACAGACTTTATCCATTGACAGAACCTTTCATCCCAGATAAAAGTTTATATTCTGCCAAGCTTGTCAATGTTAGGGGACATCACATTACCTCATGTCAATATGGAGGATGCTCCAGATAAAAGGAGACCATGTTGGTCCTTTAAAGAGAGAAGAAAGCAATTTGTGATCATCAATACCTAATGCATTCCTCTCTCAATCGTACCATCTCCCAGAACGAACATGGTCACCATCTTGACTCAGCTGAAGGCCCCAACATCATGGATCGTAGTGAACAGTTTAGTTGGACATCTGTTCAAATCAATCAGATGATCGCTGAGGAGGAAGCAAGGGTGGCAGGCGACGTTGTTCCAGACAACCAGATTGTGACAGCAGATGAGAGGCTGATATCGAACCTCTGGTAGATCGTCCAGTTTCCATCCGACATTGGAGAAGCAAGGCATGTAATGATGGAGGACTACAAGGCAACCTGGATACTATCGTATTCGAGAAACATTCAGATCAACTCAGGGGAATACCTTCATACGGTCCTACAGAAGGGGGCTTCTTGGCGGTAGGCAAAAATATGATGGATGTGGTAGAGGAGGAGATCGGAGCAACGGTGGCAGACCAAAGAAGAAGGGCACCAAGGGAACTGCATGACGGAATGAGGGTGTCTAACTTTCCCCTGAGGTTTCTTCTCTAGAATTGTAAGGATGCTAGCAATATTGCTTTTAGAAGCAACTTCATGGCTATGGTTGGCAGGCACAGGCCAAAAATTGTCTGTGTTGCTAAAACCAGAATGTCTGGGGACAGGGCCAGATGCATGTGTGCCTCTCTAGGCTTTGAGAGATGATTTTTGGCTGATCCATATAGATTTGGTTGCGGATTTTAGATTCTGTGGGTGCCAAATGAGGTGCAGGTGGATGTCATTGTTGTGTCTCAGCAAGAGATCAATGCCTCAGTCCTGGTTTGATGAACACCAAAGCTATTGGTTCTTATATTTTTCAATCACATGGCTTAGCACATATATCTGTATATTTATCTTTATGTTTTTGAGATGTGAAACGACTAATCACTAGTTATGGATGCATGTGTGCTTCCATGTGTGTAGACTCCTAGGAACTAATGGAGCCACAGGTGAAGCTGGAGAATGGGCACAACTCTGCCAACAAAGCTCCTCTGTCATCGCTCGTCTGCTGTCGCTTCAATTTTCTGTGTTCAATCCCTTTAATAATCATGTTTTTTTAATTTAATGTTGAACAATGGTTTTTGAACCTCCCTCCCATGGTTTGAGGAGGGGGTTGTGGTTTGAGGTTGTAAGGATTGGTTTTGTCCCCCTGTATTTGTGGTTTTTTTTGACGTTTTTTATATATGCTAGCTGTTATTTATTTCTAAAATATTCCTAGTCATGTATATATATTCTGTTATTTATTCCCCATGTATTAACTATTTTTTCCAAAAATTGACTTAATCAATGTTCATAAGTCATAACAAATTGTATAACTAATAATTTGCATTAGCAATTTAAAGTTATTATTATATAAAAATAAGTAATTATTAGTTTCCTATCATTGAATCATACTCCTATAGAGATTAAATTTATAATAGATTAAAATTATCAATTATGTGTTAATTATGTGTTATATATAAAAACAGTTGCTCATCCCAGTCTTAGCACCAAGTTTTCAACTGGGATTTGGCCAAACGCATTTAACAAACAAATACTTGAATGGCCCAAAATTAGAAGTTTGACAACATCACCATGAAGAACAAACACTCACCCCAACACAGAAAGATAAATTCAACAGTTTTTTCGGGACCAACCCTAGCTGAAGAGTAAATCCCCAACTATAGAAATAACGATATTCCTAATCCAATTGCATACCAAACCCCCAAATACAAAAGTACTAGTCCGAACAGATGCATTCACATACGGAATTGCAAATCTATAGCACGAATCGACCTGATAAACCACGAAAAAAACGCAACAACAGCTACTAATGTACGAGAATTTGAGAGAAGTTAGTACAAATGGACCGTCCTTGAGGCTAAGCCAATATAGACTCTATGGGTTCTTGAATAAAAACTCTGATGACCTTCAGGCACAACACCTGTCTCCGTTTGGAAGAAACTCAGTGGTTCCATTGGCCAGGGAGCTGAGTGAGTGGTCACGGGAAGAGCTCCAAAGAGCTCTTGGCTTGTGGATAAGGGTTGAGGAATGAGTGGGGAGCAACAGGTCCATGTGGAATTTTGTTTAACTGAATCCCTTACAAGTTATTTTGATTCAATGTATTTTCCTCCCCTATATTTGGATGTAGTTGTGTTCCCCTCCCCTACAAATATTTCGTTAATTATACTTTCCTCCCAAAGTTTCATTGTAATGCAAGTTCCCTTCCCTGCAAATGTATTTTCTTCATAGAAGTTATTTCCCGGAGTATCAAATAAATTTCACTTTTCTTTAGAAACTGACACGGACATTGTTCGTGGAATTTACAGGTTATAAGACAATCGAAATGTCATTTCTAAATTAAGGTAAGAATCGATAACGCTCTCATGGCCTACCGCATAATAGAGCATGCATTGACTATGGAGTTGACTATAGCTCACATTTGTCCAAACATATATGTTTGACTAGGTGGAGAACTAATAGTTGACCGTCCACATCATAGTTGCCTTCTTACCTCAATACGAGGGGTTTAGATTCTACCACGTACATATATGTATATACGTACGTATAACATGCATAACCTATACAGTTGAATTACAAAGCTCACATTTGACTGTAAAGTTGACCTTTTCTTTTACGTTGACTTTCTTTGTGCGAACCTACTAATGTGACAAACTGGAGACTAAAAATTTGTTTGTTCACTACATAGTTGACTTAGTATAACCTCAAAAAGTCAAGTTTATGGTTTAGGGATTAGGGTAGACCATCATGCATTGACTGTGGAGTTGACTTATGAGCTCGATCACCTTTGACTGTACAGTTTACCTTTTTCCTTTACGGTGACTTTCTTCGTGTGGACTTACTAACCTGACAAAGTGGAGACCAAAAAGTTGTCTATTCACTACATAGTTGACTTAGTATAACCTCAAAAAGTCAAGTTTCGGGTTTAGGGTTTTGGGTAGACCATCATGCATTGACTATGGAGTTTACTTATGAGCTCGAACACCTAATTTGACTGTACAGTAGACCTTTTCCCTTATGTTGACTTTCTTCGGGCGAACTTACTAATCTGACAAAGTGGAGACCAAAAAGTTGTCTGTTCACCACATAGTTGACTTAGTATAATCTCAAAAAGTCAAGTTCAGGGTTTAGGGTTTAGGGTACATGATCATCCATTGACAGTGGAGTTCACTTATGAGCTCACATTTGAGTGTAGTTGACCTTTTCAATTAACTTTATTCGTCCAAACCTATATATATGGTTGACTAAGTAGAAACCGAAAAGTTGACCAATCACTAGCTTCGTAGTTGACCGAACCTTCTAGACCAACTTTCACATTAGAGGCTATTTTTCAGTTTGTGTTTGTCATTTATTTAAACGATAATTCACAAAAAGGGCCGTCTCTATAGTAAGGCAGCCGAGGCGGCCGCTTTAGGACCCCAATCCGGCGAGCGACCGTTTTTTATTAGCAATAATGTTTTTAAAGAGAACTATATATCTTAATTAATTGCATATTTTGATGCAAGTTTCATCAATAATAGTATATTGGTTTGTGGATTTTTTTTTTTTTTTTTTACACAAAGTTGACCCAAGTTCGAATCTTGTTGATGACATGTGTGAACATTTTAGTTTTTACGTAATTATAAAAAATTTGTATGGTCCTTGAACATGAATATAAGTTAATATATAACACACAAGTAGTAGTTAAAAATAACTAGCATTGTTCAAATATCTGTCACAGAAAATGTATCGGGAATAATTACAGGCAAAGATTCAATATTACATATATAACACAAAATAAGCAAAAGCGACAACAAAGATAGCAGCATCTAGCTTCTTCTGGTTCCTTTGCCTTTGCTCCCTACATCTGTTGTTCTCTAATCGACAGATTCACCAATTACTTTAAAGATTTCCACAGGCACTTCGACAATTCGGTTACCTTCAAGTAGCTCGACTTTCCTTTCACATTCATTTGCAGGATTCATGCATTCGTGGGATACAGTCAGTTTCGGTGGGTCATCCTTTTCATCCTCTGAATTAGAGACGACCACTGGAGCATTCAAATACAGTGGAGGTCGTCGTGTGAGAGCCCCGGTGACCTCCTCCTCTTTAAAGGGTGGGGATTTTGATATTGTTACTGACACATATGCAATAATAGAGTGAATTAGATATATATATATATAAATCCATTTCATCAGGGTTTCTTACAATGACCAAGTACTTACCAAGCAGCGTCATAATGAACATCATAAACAGGAATAATAGACTCATATCAATACTGCACAAGTAAAACTTGACCATTCTGGGTAAATCACAGAAAGGGGCTCAGATAGGTACTCATTAAAACCAGCAGATAAAAGATCAATGATCACAGGCTGCAAAAGGATTTTGCCTTGCCATGCATATCACACTATATGGGCTACAACGAGTGAATTCAATAGATCCATATCATCATCGCCTCTTCAGTGAGAATGAAGAGACTCAGATCTGTACCCATGAAAACCAGATAAGAGATCGATGATAACAGGCTGCAAAAGGATTTTGGCATGCCATGCATATCACACTCTATCGGCTACAAAGTGTGACTCCGAACGATCCATATCATCACGACCTCTTACAGTCAGCAAGCAGAGAGCATGAAGAACATCATAATATCATGAAGAGGCCCGAATCAATACTCATGACAACTGAAAGTGTGAGTGTGCAGGTGGTAATGCAGCTAAGATACTCTAGAAGGGTGGGAGGGGGGGTTGAATCGAGTATGCCAACTTTTTGCAAAACTTGCTAAGAAGATAGGATCTTGTGAAAGCTAGTGAAGTTCAAGGCCTTGAAAACAAGTTCAAGCCCTTGGAGTGAAATACAGTTTGAAATAGATCAGTCAAGTCTTTTTCAAGGCCTTGAAAAGAGTTTCAAACCCTTGAAAAAAAACAAGTTTGAATGCTGTAAAAACTGAGTAAGTAAAGAAACTGTAAATGCAAGAGACAACTGATTTATAGAGTTCAGTCCACTTGGACCTACGTCTCTACCTCGAGGATCTTCACCCTGCTGGATTTTCAACACAACTCTCATTAATCAAAATATAAGCCCTAGATCTCAAGCACAGAGAATTGCCTTACTCTGTTACAGCTTGTGGTTCCCCCTAACCTATCTAGTACCTGCTCTAGCTAACTGATTAACTAATAATTCTCTATTGTTCACTTTTAAAAATCCTTGAGAATGAAGATTGAAATAATATATAAATGATCTACCAATGAAGCACTACACAGAAGAACACTTAGAGTGTAGAAACTGCAGTGGAGTTTCCGGTGATCTTCTGTCCAAAAGGATAGTGAGATGAATGAACTTATTTGATGCTTGTCAATCCAGAACTTTGTCTCTCTTTTTGCCCGTTGAGTATTGTCTCGTTGCTTCAGAATTGAGCTCTATTTAAACTTCAAACAGCTCTTCAAATCTTCCCAGATTTTCAGCAACAAATCTCCTATTTTGTAGGCAACAGACTTTGACTCTTTGACAATCTTCTCCAACGGTTGAATGATCACAATCTCCAGAGATAATGTCGTGATCTTGCATTTTAATAGATTGAGAAGCTGTCAAGTCATTCTAATAAAACACATAATCATCTTCTCAATATTATTTCCTTCCCTACAAAAGTTAGATTAGGATATAATCTCTGCAAACTAGGAAATAAAATTCCCTGCAAATTCATAGTCGAACAGATTATATTCTATGTTCAAACGTGTTAGAATGATTTGTCTTTCGTCATCAAATAACAGTAAATCAAGCATATGAAGGAGAGAAGGAAAATAAAATTAGAAGAGCTTACAGAAAGCTCCCCCTGAGAATGTTCATATAGGTTAGACAGTTACAAGGCTTTGAATCAAGTTTCACGGCCTTGAAAATAGCTATACTATTTTCAAGTCTGTGATAACTGATTCAAGGCTTTTAAATCTTATTCAAGGACTTGAAATATTCAAACTATTTCAAGCCTTGCACAACCTGATCTTACAATCTCCCCCTTGATGAAAGACAAAACTAAATTCTGTTTGATCCTTCTGCAAAAAATACTGATTAGTTCATAATTCATAATAACACAGTAATTACAAAAAGATCCAACTTATTCAATTGCAAAAATAAAGAGTTCAGCAGATAGTTCCTAAGCATAAAATCCTAAAAACCTAGAATTTCTCCCCCCTTTTTTACTTTCATCTAAAAGATAGAGAGGATGTTAGATCAAGTGTCTGGAGAATTTTGAAAAGTAAACTTAAAAGCGTAAAAAGAGAGAATGGGGAAGAAAGAGTAGACAAGATTAAGAGTATTTATCTCCATTTTGATTTCCTTCTTCTTCATCACTGTTTTCATTGTTGGCTTGAACTTCTTGTGAGACCACATCAAGTTCCTCAATAAGGAACTGATATTTTCAACAACACTGTTGAAAAGAAACGTGAGTCCTTCCAGAGATTTTTTTCCATGCTTCAGCTTTTTCTTCACAACTGCTCTCTTATGTTGCTTAGTTGGAATCCTGTGATCCGTTCTTGCAGTTTTTGACACATTCTTTTGCTTACGAAGATCTTTCTCAGATTTCCCTCTTTTGGATACAGAGAATACCCCATAAGTGCCTGAGGTATATCTGAATCTGAGTCTTGAATGAGGATTTCTTTTCCTTTTCCTTTGACCCCTGTGTATGTCTTTTTATTATCTCTCCTAGGGCTTCCAATATGTATACCTTCTGCTTTTCTTGTGAAGAAATTACAGTCTGTTTCTTCTTGACAGTGGCCGAATTATGGTCCTTTTTAGTCATCTTCTTGGGTGGTGAAGACTCCTGTTCTTCATCAGTAAAGCTTTTTAACTCAGAGTATTCACTAATCTCTTGAACCTCTTCCACTGCTGTCTTTCTTTTCTTCTCAGATCTAGGTTTTGACCCTCCAGCCACCTTGATTCTATCTGAGGCTCTCCTTGTGCTCATTAGGGTTTGGGAGAAGAACAGAGAAAGGTAGGAATGATACGGATAGAAGAGAAGAGAAGATAAATACTAAAAGTGTTTGAGTTTCAAAAGGAAACTGAATAATCTCTCAGATCTGAAAAGATCTGAATAAATCATTTAGTCCGTTGGAAAGAAATATTTTAATACTATATTTGGCTAAAAAAAAAATTTGAAATAGGTAGAGGATATATTGAGCAAATATCTACAGAGATATCACCCAATAAATAATGATGCAAGTTTATTGACTACTAGTATAGGAGGCTTATTTTCAAGGCTTTGAAAAGGTTTTCAAGGTCTTGAAACGTTGTAACATTGCAACATATAAAAATCAATGCTTTGAAGTGATTTTCAAGGCTTTGAAAACAGTTCAAACCTTTGAAAACACATACAACTTACCTTTCTTACCTGATGCTCCCCCTAAACAATGCGTCTTTTTTTAACATTCCCAATTCCAATCTTAGAGCTGAGAATCTCTCATCGGCTAATGGTTTAGTGAAGATATATACAATTTGCATGTTAGTAGCAACAAATTCAAGAACAATATCACCTTTCTCAGCATGATCTCTGATGAGATGGTGTCTGACATCAATGTGCTTGGTTCTTGAATGTTGAATTGGATTCTTTGTAATTGAAATGGCACTAGTGTTATCAAATTTGATAGGTATGCTCCTGAAATAAAATCCAAGGTCTCTTAGCTGTTGAGAAATCCATAGTACTTGTGAACAACAAGTTCCTTCAGCTATATATTCAGCTTCAAATGTTGATAGAGCAACTGAATTCTGTTTCTTGGAATGCCAACTGATTAAGGATGATCCAATAAATTGGCAAGTTCCAGAAGTACTTATCCTATCAACTTTGTACCCTGCAAAGTCAGCATCTGAAAATGCTTACAAAGAAAAATTAGAATTTCCTGGATACCAAAGCCCTAAGTCTTTGGTTCCATTGAGATATCTGAAAATTCTCTTCACAGCACTTAAGTTTGATTCATTTGGATCAGCTTGAAATCTAGCACAGATGCATACACTAAACATGATATCTGGTCTGCTTGCTGTGAGATTGAGTAATGATCCAATTATACCTCTATACTCTTTCACATTGACACTCTAACCAGATTCATCCTTGTCTAAGGATAGTGTAGAACTCATAGGTGTCTTGGCTTCCTTAAATTGAGCCATGCTATATTTGCTAAACAAGTTTCTTGTGTATTTGCTTTGATGCAGAAAGATGACCTTCTTCATTTGATGTATTTGAAGTCCTGGGATGAAGCTCAGCTCTCCCATCATGCTCATTTCAAATTCCATGCTCATAAGACTTGAGAATTCTCTGCACAATTGATCATTAGTAGCTCCAAACAAGATATTATCAACATAGATTTGAAAAACTAGCAAATCTTTCTCATGAGTCTTTATGAAAAGAGTCTTGTCTACTAGTCCCCTTTTAAAATCATTTTCAAGCTATAATTTTGACAATATTTCATACCAAGCTCTTGGAGCTTGTTTCAAAACATAAAGAGCTTTGTCAAGTTTGTAAACATGATCTAGAAACTTGTCATTTTCAAAACCAGGAGGTTGTGCTACGTGAAGTTCTTCTTGTAAGTAGCCATTTAAGAAAGCACACTTCACATCCATTTGAAATAATTTCATGTTCTTGTGAGATGGAAAAGCAAGCAAAATTGTAATTGCTTCTAACCTGCCAACTGGAGCAAAAGTTTCCTCATAATAAATACCTTCTTCTTGGTTGTAAGCTTCAGAAACTAACCTTGCTTTGTTTCTGATCACTTTGCCACTTTCATCCAACTTATTTTTGAACACCCATATGGTACCAATGACAGACTGGTTTGTAGGTGGAGGAACCAGGTTCCAAACACTATTGCTTTTAAACTCATTGAGTTTACCTTGCATAGCAATGATCCAGTATTCTTCTTGTAATGCTTCCTTCACAGTTTTAGGTTCTACAAGAGAGATAAAGCATAAAAGTCACATAAGTTCTTCAACTGTGATCTAGTTTGTGTAACAGTGGTTGGATCTGAAATGATATTATCAACAGGATGATATGAGATATATTTGAATCTATTTCTTGGAGACCAGGGTTCAGGTTCTCCATAAATCTTCTCTGGTCTTGAAGTAGTGGCTTTGTCACTTGTATCCTTCTGATCATCTTTTTCAAGGCTTTGAGGCTTATTTTCAAGGCCTTGAGCACCATTTTTAAGGTCTTGAAAATGTCTTCTGTTTTCTTCTGAGCCTTTCTTGAATCCCAGTGGATTCTCTGTCTCTTACTCTAATTCATGCTTGTTCAAATTCAAGTCTGCAAAACATTCACTCAAAGAACCATCATAACTTTCATCAAAAATAACATGAATGCTCTCTTCAACCAGTTTGGTTATTTTATTGTAAACTCTATAAGCTTTGCTATTCAGAGACTAACCAAGAAATATACCTTCATCACTCCTTGCGTCAAACTTACCGAGATTGTCTTTTCCATTGTTATGGATAAAACATGTGCATCCAAAGGGCCTGAAGTATGAAATGTTTGGCTTCCTCCCTTTGAATATCTCATAGGGGGTCTTATTCAGAGTAGGTCTGATCAAGCACCTGTTCAGTATATAGTTTGTTGTATTCACAGCTTCTGCCCAATAATGTTTTGGCAGCTTGTTCTCAAGAAGCATTGTTCTTGACATATCTTAAGGAGTCCTGTTCTTTCTTTCAACAACACCATTCTGTTGAGGAGTTCTTGGAGCAGAAAAGTTGTGAGTAATACCATTCTTATCACAGAAAAAAACAAATTCTAATTGATCAAATTCTCTACCATGATCACTTCTAATTGCAGCTAGAGGTAGGTTTTTCATAGTTTGAAGTTCTCTGCAAAGCTTTGAAAATTCAGAGAGAGCTTCTGATTTTTATTTGAGAAACATAACCCAAGTATATCTAGAAAAATAATCTACAACAACTAGCATATACATTTTACCTTTTGGAGTAGGAGTTCTCATAGGACCACAGAGACCCATATGAAGTAGTTCAATAGGTATAGTTGTACTTGCAAACTTCATTGGCTTGAAGGAATTTCTGGTCTGCTTGCCCTGAGCACAAGCTTTGCACAATTCATCTTCTTTGAACTTAATGGATGGCAATCCTCTTACCAAGTCTTTGGATATCAACTTGTTCAAAGTATGCAAACTGATATCACCAAGCTTCCTATGCCAAAGCTTTCAATCCTCTTTCAAGGCTTGAGACACTTCAAACTTTCTCCTGCAACTTTGTTAGTCTGAAAAGTATAAACATTGTTTGATCTAGAGTTTGTGAGAATGTAATCTCCTGATTTCTCATTTTGCACCACACATTTCTCTTTATCAAAAATAACTTTGTTTCCATTGTCACAAATTTGAGATACACTAAGCAAGTTAAATTTCAAACCATCAACTAGATACACATCAGAAATAGAGTTTTCAGAATTTGTACAAACTTTACCAATACCAAGAATACTGCATTTTCCTTTGTCACGAAGTGTAATTGAACCTTCAGATTGCTCTTTTAATTCTTAGTAGTGAGATCTCTTTCCACTCATGTGCCTTGAGCAACCACTATCCATAAACCACTTATGTTCTTTGATGTTGGTGACAACCTACAAACACCAATCATTTCCTTACCCAGCTATTAGACCAAGTGTTGAATTTGGATTCATATTCAGGATCAACCATGTTAGGTGGTATAACCCCTTAAGTAGCCCAAATCTGTTTAACTTGTTCTTTAAGTTGAAATGGAAAAGTGTTCCTCATTATGTGAGGGTCTCTTCTTCTGAAAGGACAAGTCATTTTAACATGACCAGTTTTGCAGCAGTAATGACATTTAGGAGATGTTTTGTATCCAGTGTTCACAAATCGGGTATTGTTCTTTCTTGGAAAGTTTGGATTAATGCCAATACCAACTTTGTGAACAAACTGTGAACTTCCTCCAAGAATCAAGTTCAACTTGTGTTCTGATCCAGGAAGCCTAACTTTTACTAATTCATATTCTTGAAGTTTCTCAGTAAGAGTAGTCTTTTGTTTATCGAATTCATCAACTTGATGTTTCAGATTAACAAGGCTGTTACTCATCAAAGAGTTCTCAGTGACTACTTCCTTGACTTGTGTTTTCAAGGCTTTGAAATTGGTTTTCAAGGCCTTTAAATCATTGTAAGTCTTCTTTTGAGAGATTTCAAGATTCTGATTTAGATAAACAAGTTGTAAATTCTTTTTGCTTTCTGATGAAATTTCTCTTTCAAAAGTCTGATCTCTTTCAGATAATCTTCGTCATATAAAAGCATTGTTCTGAGATAATTTGAAAGAGCATCTTTTGGTTTTGAAATCTGACAGCTTACCATTACCTCAATGTTCTTCTCAGAACCTTCATCATGCTTGGCCATGAAGCATAGGCTGGCATGTTCTTCTTTAGATTCTGATTCACTTGAGCTATGTGAATCACTCCATGAAGCTATCATAGCTTTCTTTCTTCTATCATGATCTCTCTTTTGAAAGCTTTTGCTTTTCTTGTGTGGACAGTCTCTTATCAAATGTCATGCATCACCACATTCAAAGCAGTTCATAACCTTTGATTTATTTTTTGAAGAAGACTTACCTTTTTAGTCTTTGCTATTGGATGGTCTATGTCTTTCTCTGTTGAAGTCTTTGTTTCCAAAGTTTTTCTTCATTTTGAGAATCCTTGTAAAGGCTTTGGAAATCAAAGCAAATGGATCTTCATCATCACCAACATCAGTTTCAAGGCTTTGACTCATATTCTCTTTGGATTTGAGAGCTATGTTCCTAACACTTTCTGGGTGCTCTCCATCAGCTTCATTCATATATATTTCACGTGTCAAAAGCTTCCCTTGTAGGTCATCAAGTTGTAGAGTTGAGAGATTCTGAGCTTCTTCAATAGATGTGGTCTTTGGTTCCCACTTTGCCTTAGGAAGAATTCTTAGAATCTTCCCCACTTTTTCTTCATTGGAAAAATGTTTTCCCAGTGAAGCAAGGTTGTTAACAATGTGTGTGAACCTCTTGAACATGTCTCTGATAGATTCATATGCATTCATCTTGAACAGCTCATATTGCCTGAGATAGATGTTTATCTTTGTTTTCTTGACTTGATTGGTTCCTTCAAAATTTACCACAAGCTTATCCCAGATTTCTTTGGCAGTAGTGCAGCCTGAAATCCTGTTGAATCCATCTATACTCAAAGCACAATATAAGATGTTAATAGCTTTGTAATTCTTAGAGAATTTCTCTAATTCAGAAGAGGAGAGTTAGTCTTCAGATTTGAGAGTTCTAATCCCATCTTTCTCTGTGTAGAAAGTGTGAGGTAGATTTTTAATAATGGTCCAAAGCTCTATTTTTTCATCAATGATGAACATTTTCATCAACGCTTTCCTGTGAGAAATATTTTCTCCACAGAATTGAGAAGGTGTGTTAGCAACTCTTCTCTGTGAGAAACCACCATCACCTGCAGTACTCATGATCACCAGAAGGTTAATTCTTTAAAGTGATACAAGCTCTGATACCTTTTCAAAGTGTGAGTGTGCAGGTGGTAATGCAGCTAAGATACTCTAGAAGAGGGGGGGGGGTTGAATAGAGTATGCCAACTTCTTGCGAAACTTGCTAAGAAGATAGGATCTTGTGAAAGCTAGTGAAGTTCAAGGCCTTGAAAACAGGTTCAAGCCCTTGGAATGAAATACAATTTGAAATAGATTAGTGAAGTCTTTTTCAAGGACTTGAAAAGAGTTTCAAACCCTTGAAAATAGACAAGTTTGAATGCTTTAAAAACTGAGTAAGTAAAGAAACTGTAAATGCAAGAGACAACTGATTTATAGAGTTCAGTCCACTTGGACCTACGCCTCTACCTCATGTATCTTCTCCCTGCAGGATTTTCAACACAACTCTTATTAATCAAAAGCTAAGCCCTAGATCTCAAGCACACAGAATTGCCTTACTCTGTTTCAGCTTGTGGTTCTCCCTAACCTATCTAGTACCTGCTCTAGCTAACTGATTAACTAAGAATTATCTATTGTTCAATTTTAACAATCCTTGAGAATGAAGATAGAATTAATACATAAATGATCTCCCAATGAAGCACTATACAAAAGAACACTTAGAGTGTAGAAACTGCAGTGGAGTTTGCACTGATCTTGTTTCCAAAAGGATTGTGAGATGAATGAACTTCTTTTGTGCTTGTCAATTCAGAACTTTGTCTCCCTTTTTTCCCGTTGAGTATTGTCTAGTTGCTTCAGAATTGAGCTATGTTTAAACTTCAAACACCTCTTCAAATCTTCCCAGATTTTCAGCAACAAATTCCTATTTTGTAGGCAACAGACTTTGACTCTTTGACAATCTTCTTCAACGTTTGAATAATCACAATTTCCAGAGATAATATCGTAATCTTGCATTTGAATAGATTGAGAAGTTTTCAAGTCATTCAGATCAAACACAGAATCACCTTCTCTATATTATTTCCTTCCCTTCAAAAGTCAGATGAGGAAATAATCTCTGCAAACTAGGAAATAAAATTCCCTGCAAATTCATAGTCAAACAGATGATATTCAATGTCCAAACGTGTTAGAATTATTTGTCTTTCATCATCAAATAATAGTAAATCAATCATATGAAGGAGAGAAGGAAAATCAACTTCGAAGAGTTTACAGAAAACTCTCCCTGAGAATTTCATATATGTTAGACAGTTTCAAGGCTTTGAATCTAGTTTCTATGCCTTGAAAATAGCTAAGCCTGTGATAACTGATTAAAGGCTATGAAAGCTGATTCAAGGCCTTGAAATAGTCAAACTATTTCAAGCCTCGCACAACCTGATCTTACAACAACCAATATCTTGAATTAACATCCACTAATATCTTGAAAGCAACAGTTATTTCTGAGACAATGCACATCATTCAAATTTGAATCATGAAAGATGGAGCACCTCCAAATAAAGCTCAACATTGACCCGTTCAAGATATCTATTATATTTCATTCATGTGATCATTCATAACTTCCCAAGCGGTCAAAGCATTAAGCCATAACATAGACTTGAAGTGAACCAAAATATCATTAGTTGCTAATTCAAACCTTTTATCCTTTATAGTCTACGAGTACTTGTGAAGGACATTTCGACCCGATTTGGATGCACACAAATGATTGCATCATTTTTCCAACATTAATTATCAGCTGGTCAAAATTCCCTTCACAAGTACACCTAGCAACAAGGTAAAGACTTTTATGTACTGTTGTTCTCTGTAATTTATCTCATATCTTTCTCTTAATTTTATTAATTGATAATTTTCTTTTGCAATAAACTGCCTTATTCATGAATTAGAATTCATTAATTGGAAATTCATCTGCTCATACGGTACCGAACGTTGGGACTTGCGAAGGTCACTTTGACCCGATTTTCATGCACAAATATTTGCATTAAATTGCCAACATTATCAGTGGGTCAAAATGACCTTCACAAGACCCAGCAGAATAGAGAGGTTGAACGGAGGAAATAGATAATAACAAATAACAAACATGGAATGAACGGAGGTAAATACGGAAATGGACTCAGATCTGTACTCGTGAAAACCAGATAACACATCCATGATCACAGGCTGCAAAAGTATTTTACTGTACCATGCATATCATGACACTGTATCGGCTACAGATTGAATTCGAACGATCCATATCATAACGGCCTCTTCAATGAGCATGAAGAGGATCGGATTAGAACTCAGTAACAAATAAGAGATGACAAAAGCAGGCTGCAAAAATAAACTTGCCTTGCATGGCATATTACACTCTAACAGCTTCAATGAGTGAATTCGATGGATCCATATCATCATTTCCTCTTACACAACTAAATGTTTGGACACATCAGATTATGAACTTGCAGCAATGACATAGGGTACTTAAAAACTTCATACTGTACGCATAAATTGGGAGACATGCACATTTTCTGCTACCTCAGTTTCATCCATATCACATTCAATGAGCCAAATTATAGGTTTCCGCACAGATATATCATTCAGCCCATGAATACACACTTTACAATCAGTTAACAACAACCACTTGGTTATGTGATACCACATTCTACACTCAGCTAGCAGATCCGAACACAGGATTTATCCATTGCTAAAATGTTTGCAGATATCACAATAAAATTAAAGCACATACAATTTATAAGCATGAAACATGGAGCCCGGTCTACAAATACAGATATTACTGTAAACTTGCTCTTCTTAAGTCATAGAAATGAAAAGGGCTTGCTAGATCTGAGATCAAGCCACCAGTCAGAACCCAAATTGAAAAGCGCATGTATAATCAATAGAAACTCATAAGCCAAATTGAGATAGAGAGAAAGAGAGTGACGGACCATTTCTGTGGACAGATATTTGTGAAGGGCGAGACATTGAATTTCTCTTCCTACGCCAAAACTCCATTCTCATATTTGAACTAGCTGGTGCCCAATTGAGTCAATCGGAATGAAGAACGATCGATTTGGGAAAGGAGAAAGAAGGTGGTGGCGAGAGGACCACGGTTGTGCAAATAGAGAGAGAGCCGACGGTGGTGGCGAGTGGAAGATGATGAGTTAGCTAGGTTTCTTCGATAGGTAAATTCGATATGGAGGCTGAAAGGGGGAGTAATGGCGGGGAGTTGTTAGTTGGCCAGCAGATGGGGTGAATAATTTTTTGGTATGATTTGATTTAACCTCAAACACTTGGGGAGATTTCATTTCCCTCCCCAAAATTTAGCGAAAATTTCATTCCTGCCCAAAAGTTTGGTCAAATTTGTGTTTAGATCCATTCCCGACAAAATTGAAGTCGTAGATAATTTTTTATTTCGGATGATTAGTCGTTTTCCCACGACAGAAACACAGCTGGTCTTTAAAAATCTAAAAGACGGCAGCCAGACGACTAACTGAAAAAAATGAATGTTTGTACTACTCTTAATGACCATAACCCTAGTAGTCGGAATGAAACTGGTCGCTGAAAGCAGGATTTGTTGTAGCGATTAGACAAACAATTTCAATTACACATTCCTTTTCCCTATGCTGGACCTTTCTGTTATAGGCGCGCGAGATCCTTTCCCTGTATCTTATGTTTGCTTTTTTAGGCTCCTTGCGTCGTTCCTCTAGTAGGACGAGATCATGGTCACGCTCGTTGGCATAGAGGGCACTGAAAGCCGTTCTTGCTAAGTTCACTTTAACTTGAAAGGGGACAACTACTTCAGCCCCATAGCATAATAAGAACGGAGAAGTCCCTGTAGGAGTCCTAGGCGATGTGCGATATGCCCAAAGTGTTGTTCCCATGGAATCGTCCCATCGTTTGTGATCATCCGTGACCATATTGCTCAATATCCGCAGTTAAGTTTGTTGGTGGCTTCTGCTTGCCCCTTTCCTGTTGGATAATTGGGCGTCGAGCGTATTTGTCTAATGTTGTACTCCATTAATTTTTCGGCCACCTGGCGATTGACGAAAGGGGTCCCCTTATCAGATAATATGGTATTAGGGATACCAAAGTGATGAACGATGTTTTCCTGTATGAATTTGATCACGACCGCTGCGTTTGCCATATTTAGTGAACGACCGCTGCGTTTGCGTTACCCATGATTATATATTCATTTCTGCGCGAAGCAGGTCGTATTGTTCCGATGAAATCCGATGACCAAGTATGAAACGGACATGGAGTGCCCAACACGTTCAAGTTGACGGGGGAGCATGGATTAAATTTCCATGGAATCGGCATTGCTGGCATCTTTTGACTTTTGAACGGCAATCAACTTCCATGGTTGGCCAGAAGTACCCGACTGTTAGGAGTTGTCTGCATAACTATGCACCTCCTTGATGAGACATTTCCATGACTTCCTGGGTCTCTTGCCCACTTTAACATCTGAGTAAGTTTTCCTTGTGTCCTTTTCGCCATACCAATCCCTCCTGCAAGATGTATCGAGTTGCTTTCCTCTTCTGCTTATCAGCCTCCTTTTTGTCAGTGGGCAGGGTCCCATCCTGTAGGTAGTAAATTATTGGTGTTCGCCAATCCTTATCTTTGATTGTGGCGATTTAAAGTGAGTCTTTGATCAATTCACACTTTTCGCAACTGCTCTGTATGATAGCCGCAAAGTATGACATATGCGGCCAGTGGATTCCATACCGTTGAGCTTTCCTAAAGATAGAAACCTCATCGTCTCCGCATGAATGTTGGTGGATCTTCTCCAATATTGCTCGACCTTCTTTTTCCGTTACACATCGCATGAGGATGCCCCCATGGAATTTGTGGTATAGCAAGCCATCGTGTATGTAAAATCCTCTGACAGAAACCCAAGTTTCTTTACTGGTTCCGTCAGCCATCGCGCGTAGAATGGGATTTCTCCAATCTGTTTCTTCAGAAAGCTCCTCCTCACATACCTCTTTTACCAAGGACGGTGCCGCTTTGACTTGAATCGATATCTGGGCAAGGCATTTTCCAGGGCTAATTTTTGACCCCAAAGTATCTAGTGTGTCCGCATGACGATTATCGGATCTAGGAGTGTGCTCGTATTTGATGGAGTCGAAATTCTGGACCAACTTCTGCAATATTGACTGATATTTGAGCAAGTTAATTTCCTTTAGAGCGTACTCTCTTGCATCTTGCTTGATGATTAGCTTCGAATCTCCCATGACGATAAAATTCTGGACCTCTAAGGCTTTGGCTGCGAGGAGCCCTGCAATCAAGGCCTCATATTCGACTTCATTGTTGGTCACCACGAAGTCTAGTTTTTTTGACATCAGGATGACTTCTTGGTCAGGCCTGATTAATACTATTCCAATTCCTCCTCCCGATCTTGTCGAAGACCCATCAAAGTGCAGCTTCAAATACTGATCGCTGATTGCATTTATCTCAGGTTCTTCGAGCTCCTCTGACACAAGCTCGTAGTTTTTGTCTGGGAACTGGGCTAGCATATCTGCCAATGCTTGGGACTTAATTTCTTTTGGTCGCATACAGGTTATGTCATACTGGGAGATGGTCATGTACCATTTTGAAAGTATCCCGGAGAGAGGTGACTGCCCGAGCAAATAACGTATGGGGTCATGCTTAGTTACAACAAACACTTTGTGAGAAGCAAAATAATGCTTTAGCTTCTCGATAGCGAAAAACAAGGCCAAGCAGTGTCGTTCTATGTCTGTGTACCGGGATTTCGAAGATTCGATCGTGCGCGAGATGTAATACATTGTCCTTTATTTCCCTTCGAACTCCTGGGTTAGTAACTCTCCAATGGACCTCTTGGTTAAATTCAGGTACAACAGTAGAGGTGACCCTAGCTGAGGTGCGATCTTGACCCTCCATAATGTCAGTAGGCTTTTTAAATTCTCAAATTCGTCCCGATGCCCCTCTGTCCATAGGAATGTAACGTTCTTCTTAAGCAAGCTGCTGAAGCAAAAAGTCAACTCCGCAATGGCCGGTATGAACCTTCGCAGATACGACAACTTCCCTAAGAATGATTTTAATTCAGTTTGAGACCGTGGTGTAGGCAAGCGTGTAATTGAAAAGATCTTGGCTAGGTCAGGCTCGATCCCATGTGCAACACCCCCCGAATCGCAAGGCCGGTCGGGCCCCACGTTCGGAAGAGATGTCTCCGCCCGAGGTGATTAGCCTCATTGGGAACGGATAAGGATCGTCAGTTCACAGCTAGTACAACCATCAATAATAATTCAAAACATAATTTATTACAATTCCAATACAAAAAGTGATAGAATTTGAAAATCTTGAAGTACACTTTTCACTGGAATATTATACTATGTGATAATCCAACTAGCACCTCTTCCTGTCCAAAGTGTCGTGAACGTTCCCCCACCTCGATAGCCAACCTGCGATTTTTAAATAGCAAAAGCCAACGCAGTGTTTAGAGAAAATGATCAGCAAACGGCTGAGTAAGCTAACACCCATAGCACGTAAACAGATTATGAGACATATGACAGGAATAACCAATTCTATAAATAAATAAATATCGAATATTCACGGGAAAAGCGTTCACATTGATTTGATGTGTCAAACTCCGCAACGATCTCAATTTCATGTTCCAACCAAAAGATGTGGTCCATCTCAAGAATTAACTGTTAATAGCCATTCACAATATTACTTTAATCTCAAGATATCTCATATCCATATGAATCGAGTCCCGAAATCCATTTTAGTAACTAGTTGATACGGGGCGTGACCATATCCAATCCACAACCTCTTTCTCATATGTGCAAAAGCACTACCACAACCATAACTCAATCACAGGAGGTTCGCATCACAGCGCCTCATAACCATAACATAATCAAAAGGAGGTCAGAGCCTCATAATCTCATAATCAGTAACCAAACACAATATGTCAGAAATGTATCGTATCAGGGATATGGCACAAACCCACGCACAACGACTTTCCACTTTACATAATTACGAATTTTTCTTTCAAGATGTAGAATCGGGTAAGGAGCTCCGAACTAAAGCCGGTATGGCACAAAATAATAATAATAAATGTACGATTGAGGGATATTCAGATTTGACCAAAAAGTGAGCGGTGTGCTACTCTTGGTAACCGAGGCAGCGATTTTCAAATTTCTTACTTCCAACCCAATGACGTGGTCCGTCTTGGGGAATTACTTTTACAAGTATTTCGCAATATCATTTAGATGTTCGTATTTAGGATTGTTATTTAGATTTGAATACCAATTTCAAACAAGACTTCAAAGAGGAGTATTTCAAAACAAATAAACAACTCAAATAAATCAAGTACGGTAGTAATTTCACAAATAACTCACGCGATACTCGAAATGAAGAAAAGGCACACGAGGCTAGGCATATTAACTTACCAAAAATCCAAGCAGGTCCTAGAAATCGTCTCGTCTACGAAAGTGTCACCTAAAAATCGAGCTTCTAACTTAATATAATCTCAACAAATATACATCTTATACATATTTCTAGCTCCTCTTATTTTTCTCAATAAAATATTCATTTTAGCTTATTTACTAACCCAAAAATATATTTTCTTTAATAATATTTATCCCCAAAATATATTTATAAATAATAATCTAAATAAATTTAAGAGAAAATAATTTTATAAATGAATCTGAAACTAAAAATTGCATTTAGTACCCAAAAGTTTCTGAAATGACATAATAACCCCCAGAAAAGTTTCTGAAAATGACACTTTAACCCCCTAAGCATGAACATTCAAACTAACCGATTAAAACGTGGATTCAAGGCCTTAAAACTTTATTTTGATTACAGAAAACAAATTAAGAGAAGATTTTAAGCATAGCCAGTCCAAATTTTGCGAGAAACGATCAAGAATTTGAACGGGTCAAAATCGCCATCGGGTCGCCGGAGGTGGAGCATCGCCGGGGCTTCTCCGGCTATTCTTGGCCTCGTTTGAGGCCTCCATCAGCTTAGTCGGACCTACAGGAGGTGGACGTTACAGATTTTAGAGGGTGGGTCGCCACGGTTGTACTCCGGCGAGAAGCTCGCCGGAATCCATGCTGGATGTCGGCGGGTTTGCCTCCTGCTGCTCTTGCTGCGGCTCTTTCTCCTTCTGGTGGCTCCGTCGAGCAGGTCAGAGATGGAAGAGAGGGAGTGATCGGGGGAGAGATGGAGGGATGGATGGCAGTGGTGGTGGCAGCGATTATCTCCGGCGTTGCAGCGACCATTGTTGCCGCTGCTGATGCTTCTTCTTATTCCTCTGGCAGAGCAGAAAGACGGAGAAAGAGATGGTGGGTGAGATCATAGAATGGAGAGGGAGGTGATGGTGGTGACGGCGTTGGTTGGCGGTGGTCTACGGTGATGGTGGTGCCGCAGGTGGGTTGTGTCTCTCGGTAAAACCAGAGAAGAGAGAGAGAGAGAGAGAGAGAGAGAGAGAGAGAGAGAGAGAGAGAGAGTGAGATGAAGGGAGATGGAGGCAGAGAAGAGATAGGGAGATGGTGGTGTTGGGTGGGGTGTTGTTGAGCCGAGGGAGAAGGAAGGGTAGAATAAATGGAGAGGGAAAGAGAGTCGGGGAGAGAGAGATACAGAGAGAGAGAATGAGGGAGAGAGAGACGTGAGAGAGGAAGAGATGTACGGGAGAGAGAAGAGGGTGTTGGGGTTTGCGAAGAAATGTTGGGGGTGGAGTTCAGATGTTGAAAAATATGGATAAACAATTGTTTTTTTTTTTTTTTTTTATTAACTTATTTATATTTAGCTATTAGTCTTTATAGTTCTTGCTAACTACACAAACACCCCCTATTATCAAATAGCTATTAACATCTAGAATTACAAATACCTCCCCACACGACATGAAATTTCGAAAATAACTGATTAAACTTTATGAAAAATACGTCAAAAATATTCAGAAAAATACCGGGTGTTACATTATGTATGTGGATTACGCAGCCTAGGAATTTTCTGTTCGAATTGTGCCATAGAGGCTATCAATTTCTTGTGACATTTATGGATTTACGATTCATTCTGTTATCGATATGGAGATATGTTAACATTAATGAAGTCCTCAGAATATAAGTGTTATATTCTTAAATATCCCTAGTCAATTATAATGATTCATAGGACAATCATCTATAGACTAGTATGGGGTTGGATTGATATGGAGATATCATGATCCAACACATGGGTATGCATCAGGGGTAATGGCATACTGGATTGTCCCATTTCCGAGAAGGCTACATACAAGTTATGTAAAGTCACAAGTGCTTCTCGCAGTGAAATGGTGTTGTCATCCTTAGACTTGAAGTCACTAGATCATCTAGTTGTGGAATATTGTGTTTTGGTAGCGTCAAACGCTATACCGTAACTGGGTAGTTATAAAGGCGTGTACTGGATACAATAAGAAGCAAGCTTAGAGATTGTAGTGGACGTAGATAGGATTTGTCCCTCCCACATAACGGTAGTAAATATCCTAGGCCACTCGAGGGATAGTGCTTATAGAATGTCTGGCCAGACTCAAATAAATCAATATAGGATATTGATGTTATTTGCACGAATAAGGCTATTCCCAAGATCCAGAAACTATGGATTGAATATACGAGTGTGACTTGTATGTCCCGTGTCGAATCCGGATACTGGGAGAAAGGGATGAGACAATTACTTGCACTAGGCTTGTCACGATGACTATTCTATTTGTTGGCTAGAATGGATGTCTTGCTAGAGGCCGCTCCATATGAGTAAATTGTTACTACCAACTAAATAGAACCTATGGGGTCACAGGCCATATAAAGGTTAACTAGACTTGGGAATTAATTAATTAATATGATTAATTAATTAGAATGATCAAATCGCAATAACTTCCTAACTTAGTAGGACTAATATGCAAGTTGGACTAATCCATGTATAGACATGATTAGGATTTTCCAAGGTGGAATAATTCATGTAGAGACATGATTATGATTAATTTGAAAAAAAGAACTAATCTATGTATGGACATGATTAGGAATAGTTTGCAAAACGGGACCAATCCTTATTTTAGTAGGATTAGGAGAGGGGTTCTTTATGTAGTAGGACAAGGAGTTGTTGGACTATATAAAGAACACTCCTAGCTTGTTTTCTCTACACACACATCTACTTACTAGAAGTAGGAGAGAATAAAGCAAGGAGAGAGAAAAAGCAACATAAGAAGGTCAAGACCCCCTTATGAACGCCCCTCTACCTGTCGGCCACCATGAGGGTCCGAACCCTCTTCCTTGGTGATTCATTGCATGATTACTTCATCATCTTCCATTCTTCCTAGCTAGCACAAGGATTTGGAGGATCTAGATATCACCTCTAGGCGTGGATCAACCGTAGATACGTGACATAATTCATGTGACAAGTCATCACAGGAGACCTCTAAGGTGTGTTACTTGTTTCTTTCCTTACCATCGTTATGATTCTCTTCCTGTGATCCTTGGAGGGTCTTGAATGGATAATTCTTTCTTCCGCTGCGTATCCATGATCAAAACCCTACATTTTCCAGATGTTACCCCGAAGGCTCACTTCATCGGATTCATTTTTAGCTGGAAGGCGCGGCATCTGTCGAAGACCTTCCTCAAGTCCCTTAGGTGATATTTCTTTCGCCTCGATTTTGACCACCAGGTCATCCACATAAAATTCAGCCTCAGCGTGCATCATGTCGTGAAATAATGCCATCATTGCCCGCTGATACGTTTCCCCTGCGTTCTTTAGCCCAAATGGCATAACCGTGTTTTTGAAGACCCCTACAGGTGTGATGAATGTTGATTTCTTTGCGTCTTCTGGATCCATCTTGATGTGGTTGTAGACGCTAAATCCATCCATGAAGCTGAAAATTTCATGGCCGGCCGTGGAGTCAATCAACAGGTCTATGTTCGGTAAAGGGAAATCGTCTCTCGGGCAGAACTTGTTCAAGTCCCTGAAATCGACAGATACACGAAGGCTCACATTCTTTTTCACAATAGAGACTATATTTGTGAGCCAAGTCTAATTGTGATTAGGCTCGATGAATTTGACATTCAACAACTTGACAATCTCCTCCTTGATTTTGTCATTTATCTCGGGCCGAAAGTTTCTCGCACTTTGCTTGATTGGCATTGACCCTAAAACAATTTCCAGCCTATGCATAGTGATTCCTTGATCTAGCCCAGGCATCTCGTCATAATCCATGCGAACACATCCCTGTACTCCTTCAATAGTTGGATCAGCTCGTGTTCTTCCCTCTCGGTGAGATCCGCGCTCAAGAAGACTGGTCTCCTCTTTTCCTCGGTGGGACTCAGAAATACTTCCTTTAATTCTTGCTTCTGTGGCCTTGACGATCTTCCATGCATACAGGAGCTTCCTTGATTTCTCCTGATAATAAATCCTTGTCTTTTTCCGGGGCTTCTGTCAGCTCATAAACTTGTCCAGGAGCACTTTCAACGGGGAAAGTCGAGGGTGACCCCGTGTGTCTTTGGATGCGGTAGCGCTTCCTCCGGTCGTGTTGCTCTTTACCGTCGTGTTGTACGAATCTCTTCAAGGTATAAACTTTTTTATTACTGTCAGCTTCTTCGGGAGCTTCTCCCTGCCTAGATCGCTTCTCCATTGGCTCCATTCGCATCGTCATTACTCCCGTCGTTGATTGGCATCGTAAATTTTCCTCCTTGGGTAGTGGGGTCATCTGATTCGAGGTTGGGGTGGTTCTGCCTGCAAACCACGCTGCTTCGGGCAAGTGCGCTTCCTCCAGATCAAAGGGACTCACTGAGGCGGGTATGACGACCACCTTGTCCTTCCATATAGCTTTCATTACTTGGTGTGCCGTAGAAGGCACGACATCGAAGCGATGAATCCATGCTCGCCCAAGGATCATATGGTAAGTCGCATCTGCGTCGATGGCGTGAAACTTGGCGAAACAGCTAATGTGCCCGATCTGGATTCTTAATCGAATCCATCCGACCATCATTATGGAGTCATCTCCAAAGCCTGCCAACAATGATGGCCTCTTTACGATTCTTCTTTGAGGGACTCCTGCTAGTTGCAAGGTTTTGAGTGAAACTACATTCACCACGGCTCCACCATCGATAAAGGCCCGCATGAATTTGACATGTTGATGGTGACCGTCACGTACAGCGGTCTCTGATGTTCGCCATCGATATTTTTGTCCAGGTCATCGAATTTCATGATCGGTCCTCCTGATTTTGCGGCCCTCACAACTTCCCAATCCGAGACGGCCAACTCTTCACCATGGTCCTTAGCCACTTTGAGGATTGTTTTCGTCATCTCGTGTCTGCAATCGTCTAAGAGGTTCATTCCGTGAAAGAACTCATCGAACCTGGTAGATTTTTTTATCCACTCAGTGCGCGAATCCTTAGTGTCAACACCATAGTCTTCACCCTCATGGATTTCCGCAGTGTCCAGGACTTCTCCATCCGCGACCTCTTCAAAGTCTAAGATCGAAATCATGTCTGTTTCCTTCCCCTTATACCTCATCTGCGCATGAGATGGCAAGGGATTACTACGCACCTCTTTTGACGGCTCCTTGGTGACTAGCTGCCCCTCCTCGATTTTCCTACTCATCACCCATCTGATCTTTTTTCATTCTTCGGTAGGGTGCGTAACCTGTACGTGGCATTCGCACCACCGGGAATCTCGCAGTTGCTCCCCTGTTGGCCAATGTTCTAGCATCGGTGAAATTCCGTCCTTTCGCCACCTCTTGCAAAGATTGATTGCCTCTTCAACCGAACAGGGCAGAGGTGGTGCTTCCCGGGGCGCGGGTCGCCACTGTTTATTGGGGGATGATACCGCATGGACATTTTCATCTCGCGTCCGCTTGTAGCTGAGCTTCCCCACTTTAAATTTGGGATCCGCCTGCGTACGCTCGTTAGCGTACCTCTTATTCATCATTTCCACCAAGGGCTCCACGTTCCTGGTGATTTCCACCAATCAGGAAAAGGTAGGCATATTTAAGTTAATGAGCATACCTTTGTATTCATCCCTCATGCCCTGAAAGCATATCTCCACCAGTGGACTTTCCAAGACGTCATCGACGCACTCCAAGGACTTGGCCCTGAACCTTTTGATGAAGACGACCCCCTCCTCGTCGTGCCTCTGGTACATGCGTGAGAGGTGGATAGTGGTGACATTTTCTTCAACTTGGAAGAATTTGGTGTAGGACATCTTCACCATATCCTCCCACGTTTTGACGGATCCTGCTTCCAAGGTCCTATACAACTTGTACGCGACAACCCCCAGAGAGTTGGGAATGTCACGCATCAATAACCTGGTGTCTACCCCGTGTGGGCCCATCATGTCAACGAATCGCATCACGTGCTCGTGTGCGTTCCCACCGACGTCATCAAACTTCTCCCACTTGGGTTCCTTGTATCCCAGAGGGTTGGGCATCAAGTATATATCATGCAGAATGGGAGGCGCGCTGTGAGCCTTTGGAATGACAGTTGCAAAGCTCTGGGTTGCAATGATGCTGTCTATCCGTTTTTCCAAGGCTGCGAACCCCTGAATGTAGGGCATTGTTGGATCATAAGGAGGTGGTAGTGGAAGTGCATGGCTGCCTAGGGCTCCACTTGCGTGGTACGGCATCGCTGAGTATGACGTGGGGTTTCCCGTCGCCATCAGGGAGGAGCTTATCGGGATGCCCGGCACCTGAGGCCCAAGGCTACCCGAAAAAGAAGATTGTGCAATAGACGTATGCACTATAGATGTGGTTGCCGCCACTGGTAGGGGCAACGGGGCTGTTAACGGTGGGGCTGAAGCCCCTGCAGTGGTGTTTTGAGCAATCCTTCCCCAAGATCGTCATGATTTGAGCAATCTGGGGGGACTGGGCTTGCATCATCTGGGCTTGACTCTGAATCATGGCTTGGAGTGCCTCCAAAGAGGGCCCTCCTCCAGCAGTTACCTGCCCACGGACGCTGGGATTGCCAGTGGTGTTGAGAAGTCCCTCTTCTCCTGAGGTCTCCTCGTGGGAAGCGGACCGATCGCCGTCATGAACGTTTGCGTCAGAAGACATTATGGAAGTGTTAAAAAAAGAGCTGAAGGTGGATGGTTCACTTCGGGTTCACCAAAATGTGCTCACTGAAATCCCTCAGAGAGATCCAAGTGTGCACCTCAAGTAGAGAATAGGAACACAGAGAGATGTAGGGTGTGTTTAGGGAGAGGGTAAGCACTAGTAACTGCTCGAGAGAGAGACAGTAGGCTGAGAGAGAGAGTAGGTTTCTTAGCGTTCCAAGGGCTGAGATGTATCGGTATGTACTCAGTGTTGTAATGGAAATCTAACGATCCTATTTATAGTGGGGAAGTGACCGTTGAGGGGGTTAATACACAATAAATGGTGGCTTAATGATAGACCCCCAACGGCACGTTCGACCGTGTATATAGGAACCGTTACGTATCTGCTTGCAAGTATCGGAGACCGTTATGAGATCAACCACATTTATGGGAGACGTAAGCCTAGAACCTCTCAATCAGTTACCAGAGGTCGGGCGCGATCTTGGTTGTCGCACACGCGCGACGTGCCTTACCCTAGCCTCCAAACCACCAAGTCCCTACAAGTCCCGTGTTGATATGCGAGGGCCCTGTCTCGCAGCCCCGCGTGGATCAAGATAGCTAGTGATCCGGTGTATGTGGAGCACAACTAGGTGTGCAGGACGGCTGCCACATGGTTGTGGTCTTTATGTCCAGAAAGCACTATCTACAATTTCCATGATCGTTTGTCATGTGATTGGTGACGCCAGTATCGGGCAGCCTGTAATTGGGATGAGTAGTGTGGTTGTAATGTTAAGTCGATGCAGTCATGGCAGTGAGCTGATCAGGAGGCATTAGCCTTTGAAAAGCATAATCCATATGATGTATGCAATCAAGGGCTGTAGGAACTCTTGTCCACATATTTTGCATACCACAGAGCCATTGTGAGAGTTAAAAACATTGTGCCTACCACGTTGTTAATTGGTGCTCACTCCTCGGGAATAATTGGAACGACCACGGTAATTTGATTCATTGCTAAACCTCCCTCATAACCAAGGCCATGTCTATTATTTTTTCTTCCATAACATGAATTTCGGTTGTATCCTCCACGGTGAGGATTACCGTAATAGTTATTGTTTCTGCCATGACCTCTTCCCCGATACAAGAATTAATTGGGATTACGGTCCGGAGTGGCAGTAATATTAAAAGCAGCAGTAGCAGATTTAGAAACATAATGTTGGGTTTTAAGCATTTGTTCTTCGGATTTCAACAAAACATGGAGATCCTCTAGAGACAAAGGATTTGAATTGACACGAATAGTTGTCCGAAAATGATTATACTCTGCAGGTAACCCATTTAACACATATAACAACATATCCTCATCTTCAACAGCTTATCTAGCCACAGTAAGCCTATCACGAATACTCTTAATCTTTTGCATATAGGTATCAATCCAATCTGATTTTTTCTTTAGGGTCTGAAGTTCCGTTTTCAATTGCAGAATGTTAGAGTGAGAGAGTGAGGCGTACATTCTTTCTAGGACTGACCAAATAGATCTATAAGTTGACTGACCAATATTGAGAGACAGATTTTCTTGGCTCAGGGTTGCATTGAGCAGGGTGATTAGCGCCTCATCCATAGAGTGCCAGGCAAGAAACACTGGATTCAACATAGTGTTCACAGAGCCATCTTCTCCGGTCAAGTACTCAGGGGGACACGACTTTGTTCCATGGAGATAAACCATCAACGATTGAGTCCGTCGAAGAGATGAGATCTGATATTTTTAGATTACAAAATTTGTTTCATCGAGTTTGAAAGGAACGAGATTGTGCACATTCGACAGGAGCTGAAGCAGATTAGGATTAGAGGACCAGGTGGCTGACATCATGGTCAGAGTGGTAGTGGAAGTTGGTGTTGCGGCCATTTGGCTCTGATACCATGTAAACAAACCAATTATGGTTTCATTGCACAGAGAGAGAACAGAGAGATTGTAACGAAGAAGATGAAGTACAGTAGGGTTGAAGCACTTTGTCTTTTTTTCAATGTATTACAGAGAATGATGGTGATAAATACAATGTCTCACTTTGTGTTTACCGTCCGATTGGGCAACAGGAGATGGACGGTGAGATTAAGTGATCCGTTGTAAATTGTATAGTGAGGCGGATTACTAGCGCGTATTACGCAAGCGTACGGTCAAGTAGTAAGTGTGGAGTATTTTTAGGACTCCGGGTTGTCGATCCCTCGAGGACAAGCTCGCAACAAGTTGATAATTAACAATTTGGAGTCGTTCACTAGGTAACTGGAGTAAAAAGTGTTGATTTTTGGTGTTACCACCCCCAAACAAGTGGCTGTAATAAAAACAGAAATAAATAATAAACTGGAATTAAGAAGAATTCTTAATCAATTGATTGAGAGGACTAGGCAATCTCGTTGATCACCTAGGGTTGTAAACGATTTCAGAATTATCTGAGCAACACGTTAACTTTATTCTAACTAAGCCGCGTAATAGCGCTGACTATCTCCTATCGGTCTCAAGTCATTCTACTTCACGGTAGACTACAATCTCCTATCGGTCTCTTGTTTCTACCGGTCCGTTCTAGTAGGCTAACGACATGCACGGCAACGGGTCCTGTCGATCCACCGTTGCACGAAACAGTCGAATGTCACCTACCGAATCTACCCTTACTAGGCCAATCCTAACACGTCTCTTCTCAGTCTCAGTGATACGGGATTGATGTTCAAGTCTCGTCCTAGTCAGCTAGAATCAGTGTCGTGCATTCGCTAACTAAGCAATGTTTCCGGTTAGCTACTCCATTAACACTGAGAATTAAGCACAATACATGAACAATTGAATTAAAACAAGCTAACTTTAAGCATGAATCAACTATTGAATGAAACCCTAGTTCTTGAACCCTAGTTTATATCCTAATCGTGTCACTCAATTAGGATTACTAACATAAATAAGAAACTAGAATTGATTCAAAATAAGGAATCAAGAATTCATGAAGCAAAGATCAAATCCGGAAAATATTCATCGTTTACATGAACCCTAGGCTCTCAAATCGAGATGCCTAGCAAAATTTGCTTAGCTACTCATAACGAAGTATGAAATACTCATGAGTTTCTCCATTAAACTTGACTAAGAAAGGTAGAAAGAAGAGAAAGCAAACACTAGAGCTTCAATGGTGAAGCTTTGATCTTCCGTCCTCGTCCCCTTGCTACAAGCTGTGTTTTTTTTTCGTCCAAGATGCGTGAACACTCACCCAAAGTCGTCCCTCTATGTTAGAATAGGTCTGGAGTCTTCAAAATTTCAAAAAATAGCAAAACAGCCCCAAAAATCCGTGCTGGAACTCTCTGTTCGTGCGAACAAAAGACTGTTCGTGCGAACAGAAGTTTGTTCCTTGTTCGTGCGAACAACTTTCTGTTCGTACGAACAGATTTTTACTCTTTGTTCACACGAACAACTTTCTTGTTCCTACAATTTAACAGCCCCTTTTTCACCCTTTTTTTGCCATCCTAAATTTTTCTAAGGCATTTTGTTCGTGCGAACAAAAGTTTGTTCGCACGAACAACCCTGGGGATTTTCTAAGATTTTCATCCTCTTTGTCGGACCATATCTTTATTGTCCGATCTCCGTTTTAGCTCCGTGACCTATCGTTGGAAAGCTCTCTGAGTCTACTTTCATTTGCCACTGTTTTCACTCCAAACTGAATTGTATAACTCAATATAATATCAAAATAGTGGAGATTGGTTACTTTTGCTCTTCTAACTTTGCTTCTCTTGCTTCCTCTTGAGTTTGCTTTGCTTCTGAAGTTCGTTTCATGCCTCTTAGCCATCGTTTAGCATCCGTTCCTGTCAAGAAAACATGAGCAGCCATACCAAGCGATTATATTTGACAAATAACATAGAAATATGCATCAAAATGCCCGTATTAACAATAAAGTGCTAAAAACTCAACTTTCTACGTTTTCTCAACATTCATAGTGTAAACTCATATTTCAAACCCGGAATCACGCAAAACGATATTAAATATGCAAGAAATATAACTCTAATAGAGAGTTACCAAATTCCCCCACACTAACTTTTGGCGCGTCCCGAGCAAAATCAAACCTTAACTACGTTTTAATCCACCGAATTGCATAAAACTGTACTAGCCATGTGACACAAACAACCCACACACGCAATGCAATCTACGTGACTATAGACAATGCAACTCGATTTTACACAATGCAAGAAATAAAATGACGCAATTTTTTTCTTTTTCTTTAGAGATTGGGCAATCTCGCTATCACTAACCAAAATCATCAAGCTCTCACAAGTCTTTTTCGAAATTTCACAACCAATAGAAAGAAATTGAGATAAGATGATCATACGCACAAGTTCACTAAGGGGTCCCCAAACATCCACCATAAACAATCCAAGACTTGGGCACGTCCTTTAGCTCAAAGGGTCTAGGCATCTAAAATTCTAAGATAGTCTTTCGTCGCCAAGTCATTTGAGGTTTTCAGACCCTCTTAGCCGTGATTGAATTTGAACGAAAATTGTCCCAGTGACGGGAGACACAACTCCGTGCAACACGGCTTGACTTTAATTTTCCTAGTTGCACTAATTGGATTGAATCCAAATTCCCCGCGTAAACGGAGGCACATTAAGCTGTTCACCGTATCTAGTCCAAGAGAAGATTTTAGTTTCTTTTGTTTTTCATTCTCTTCTAATTTTTTCAACCGTGCATTTAGAGCAACTAAGTGTGGGCTTTTCCGGTTAGCTCTTGAAACCGCCTTAAGGGATGTGGTGTACGCCCCCCGACTTCGCTTAGGCCGAGGCAACCGTACCACATGGAACCGACTCAACACGGAGGTCCACCCCAGATTTGCAAGAGGCCACAAGTTTCCACTCGAAAACAGACTATTCAACTACCCCAAAGACCAAATCCTCCTAGCACAATAAAGGAACTAAAGGTATGCCCTCATCTACTTTCCACATTCCCTGAATACCCGGGACATCCTTTCGTAAAACAGGTGCGCAAGATACTAATAATTAAAGACATTCCTACAACAGTGCTTCCTATTCTCCGAGACTCTTTCATTGAACTCTCTTCGGTTTCTAGCTTCATCAATTGCCCTTATTCTCAAAAATTTTAAATTTTTATGGATTTTTGCTTTTATATATTATTTATTTTTACCCTTTTTCTTTCATATTTCCTAGACTCTACATTCATTTTCGCCAACTCAATTAATCACACGATTGGGTGGGGGACTCAATAAAGTAAAAGTGCTAAAAAATGCATAAACTACACAATCCTACCACAAACTAACACAATACGAACACAAACCTGTATGTAACAAGGCGATGCAAAAAAAGACAAGGCTAGTGACGTAGATACAACCCCCCCCCCCACACTTAAGCGTTTCGTTGGCCTCAACGAATTTAGAGATCAACTAGGAGGTTTCCTCGCTTAAATGTGTAGGCGGTGGATTGCAACATTCATGGCTCAAAAACGTAGATTTGAAAGAGAGTGTTAGAGGTACCTGGGTACCCGGACCTACATGGACACCGTTGCCGCGAAATTGCAACAAGAAGGGGTCTTGTGGACCGTTGACAATTTTCGGATAAGTCTCTACGCGCCCGGATTCCGATGTGCGGCTAAGATATAAATTGTAGCCCTCTCATGCGTGTGGCACCCAACATATTGGAATCGGTCTCGACCTCGAGCAATTCTCTGTTCTTTTATGCATAATCCTGTGGGGCTTTTTCTTTCCCCAATTTCGTGCAATCTCTAGCATGCACATCAAGAAGGGGAATCCGGTGTGTCTTCTGTACCTGTGTCCCTGCACACTGATTGGAAAAATAAGTCCACAGTCTCTCACCCCTCATAGTCAAATATAGAGAACTGCTAAATAAATAAATAAACAGAAAGCATCCTACTCTACATTGGGTTGCCTCCCAAGCAGCGCTTTGTAATTTAAGGTCGACGGCCCGACCATGTTACCTCATGAGGGTCAGAAAGGTGGTTTGGCAGATCGTGTCGCATCCAACTTCTGGTGCTGGATACTCATGACTACCTCGTGAGCCTGCACACTCGATTCTTTACCCTTAGGATCTGGCGAATCTTACTGTGTCAGCTCTGAAATTTCACGCACAACTTTCACAGGAAATGGCAAGTCTGGCTTCACCTCATAAGTGTACTAGGAGTCGGTTTGAAAATCTGAAAGGTCTCCACAGTATCCTTGACCCTCATGATCAACTCTCCATTCTCCACATCGATTAAAGTCCGACCAGTAGCCAGAAAGGGCCTACCAAGAATGATCGGAACGTCACCAACTGGCATGTCAAGGATCACGAAATCAGCTGGCATGATAAAACTACCAACCCTCACAAGTAAGTCTTCTACCACCCCAATGGCCTTCTTGGACGACTTATCTGCGAATTGCAGATTTACCCAGGTTTTACTAGGCTTCCCCACACCTAGCTTTTAAAATACTGAAAGTGGCATCAAGTTGACACTTGCCCCCAAATCACATAGAGCCTTGCATGTATATGCCCCGCCAAGTGTAGCTTCAATCACAAAACTACCTGGATCTTTCTTCTTCTTAGGGAGCCCATGCAAGATACATGAACTCACCTTCTCATTCAATTTCACTGCCTGGAAGTTATCCATAGCTTTTCTCCCATAGATTGCATCCTTGATAAACCGCGCATACTTAGGCATTCGCAGCAGTGCCTCAATCAAAGGAATATTGATGTGCAGTTTGGAGAAAATATTGAGAAATCTCCTGTACTCCTCAGAGTCATCCTTCTTCTTCCTAGTTTTCAATGGAAAAGGCAGTTCTTTAGAAGAAGTGGGTGGTGGTAATACCTCGTTAGAATTTTCCTCGTCATCAGGAGTCATGCCCTTTGATTGTGGGACCATGACAGGAGTCTTCTCAGAGCGAAGACCTCGTGATCCTTCGCTTTTGATGCTTCAGCTCTGGCATGGCTCGGGTATGGTGGATCCTTCAACGAAACCCCGCTGCGAGTGGTAATGGCATTTACCTGGCGCACATTCTCTGTGTCAGACGGTAGAGAACCAGGTGCTCTAGCAGATAATTGCGTTATAATTTTCCCAATTTGAACCTCTAGTGAACGAAGAGAAGTCTTCGTAGCCTGCAAATCAGAAGACATAGCATCGACCACCGCGGTCATATCGTTCATGTTGTTACTTAGCTGTGTCAACGCCTCAGTGAGTACATAAATCTCTGGGTTTGGCGCTACAACAGCTGGTGAGGGAGCCTGTGAAACTGGTGCTTGTGGCATGTGCAGAAACCCAGGTGCGTATATAGCACCAGACTGATCCCCATACCTGAAACCTGGATGAGCTCTTGTGTCAGGTCTGTAGTTCCCTTGGTTCCAGTAATGTCGCTGTCCTTGTGACCCCACAAAGTTCACATCTTCACTTGCAATCTGGCCAAGGCTGAATCAAATTCCTGCTCCTCTACTCGTGCAACTGGCTTCTTGTCCCGAGACACATGCTTGGCTAAATCGGACACCATCTTGCTGATCCCAGTCTTCCATTCATCGCCTTTAGGTACAGGCAATGCCGATAATCTCCTGGAATCATAGAGTTGTGAGTCCTGCTTTTGCATCGAAACATTAATAAGCCATATTAGATTTTGTGCATCATTTTTCAAAGGAACTAATATTCACTAATCACACTAAGTATCACATTATTTATAAAACTTGATAAAATGTAGGCATATGAAAAACTAGATATGACTAATTAAATATATTACTTTAAAAATATAATATTATTGATATATGTCATAAGAATAGAAAAAAAAATAATTCTTTTAGAAGGTAAAAATATTAATTTGAAATCAGTGTTTACAATCTAAAACGCAAATCAATTATAAAATAAGGACATCGTCATTTCTGCATCACTCAAAAATGTTATGCGAGTTCATAAACTACATGAAAATTCCAATAATCCCCTAATAACCGTTAAGAAATTATGCATGCATGTTTTCTGACTTACCCTCAACATTTAGGTGTCGTCAAGTATCACCCCAACTTTTCGTTGTCATTAAGTATTTTTTTTGTTCACTAAGTTTTATTCCACAAAAGCAATCAAAGGTCACATATGCATTATATCTTTTTTGATATTCTGGTTATAATCTCTTTATTGAAAAATGAACGGGCAATCAGATATTACAAATATTAAAGAGCACGTCCTCCATTGCCCAAATCAGATTTTCTTTGTTTGGTCCTTCAATTTTTTTTTACTCTTTTTCAGTTTGCCATGCACAAATGTTTTTTTTCTTTTATATTTGATGTTTTAGAGAATGATAATAGTTATCTTTTATATAGCAGGTTAAACACGTAGTGACAAAAATTTGAGGTAGCGGATGGTTTTGTTATTTCTTGCAGAGTTATTTTTTCATTTTTGGGCAACTCTTTTCTTCTCACGAGTATGCATAAAGAGTTGAGAAAAAACACTTTAAAAGAAAACATGGTGAAGCATCATAAGCTAAATGAATTCATGACTTTTTGGGTTTGAGTAAACTGATTAAAGATGAACCTTATTACCATTTTAAATCGATAATTTGAAGGGTCCTTGATATTTTTTAGGAAATGTTTATGATTTACCGTTTATTGACTCTTGAAAACGTTAAGATAATCCTTATCAATCACTTTAGTCTTTGAAAAATATATTTTTTATAATGTATTATTAGATAATGTGAACTCACTTGAATTACATTTAACGATAAGGGAAATGTTATCCTAAGAGTAACAAACTTGAAGTAAGAAAAGTTATGGATTTAAATGGTTGATTGGGGTCAATTAGAATACTTGGTAGAAGCAAATGGGTAATTAGCACCAAATCGAATATGAATACTTTAGTAAGACATACTCGAAATCTTAGAGAGTAATTGCTTCGGTGCTTGATTAGATCAACATGATTTGAGGTATATTTGGGTAACATGCGATTAAGGCTCTGTCATGTGGAATTTTAGTGGAACTTCGTGGAGACGTTGGCAGTTGGATCAAAGGTCACAGGACCAGTCCACTAAGTTTTAGATTCCCTAGGCTAACTTGGTTTGGAGACACTAAGTTCGGTTTCAAGATGTCTATTTGGAGTTCTATTGTTTATATCAACTACCCTGAGGAATCTAGATATTGATGTGATCGGTAATGCTCCATAATGTGTGTGGACTAGCAAGTTTGTGAGCCTTCTGGATTTATATAATAGAATGATATATTTCGGTAGCCTTACTTTTCTTTAATTGGGGTACTTACTCTTCACATAAATCTTATTCAGTAGCCTTGTTGTAATGTCTTCTTCTGGTGTAAATTATTCGCTTGATCGAGGTTTGGCTACGAGTATTGCATGTAATGAGTTTCTTGGGAGTTCGTATTTCGAATCGAGCATTCTCAAATCATTTGAAACAGTATTATAGGATTCCAGTGTGACATCGCGGAATTTGGCTCGGTAGCTAGCTTTATAAAATTAAGAAGAACTATTTATTTTAAAGTCTTGCTTGTTATTTTCTTAAGTCATGTTTGGGATGAATAAAGCGCTTGCATGTTGTGCAGGAGAGAATCCTTTAAGGAAGATTCAATATACACCAAGAGAAGGGGATAAGAAGAACACAAGAAGAGTAGAGTTGTGTGTAGGGAGAGAGTATGACAATAGGAACTGTGTGAGAGAGAGACAGAATTTTGGCACAGCTTCCGCGTAGTTCAGGTGATTTGTGTTATGTAAGGAAGGGTTAACGATCCTATATATAGTGGAGAATGTGATCGTTGTAGTGGGTTAATGCGCCCATTAATGGAGGCTTACCTTAACTACAACGGCAGGTTCGTGCGTATATGTAGGGAACGTTACGCACTTCGTCCGCGTATACCGGAACCGATATGTGGTTGACCGGGTTTATGGAGCTCGTGCCATAAATCTCTCAAAGCAGTTACAAAGGGTCGCACGCGGTCTTGGTTGTCGCTCGCGCGCGGCAGGACTTACTCTAGCCTCCAAACCACTAAGTCCCTCCAAGTCCCGTGTGGTGGTATGCGAGGACCCTGTCTCGCAGCCCCCACGTGGATTAGCACGGGTGGTGATCCAGTGTGTGTGGAGCACAGCTAGGTGTGCTGGATGATCGCCACGTGGCTAAGATCTGCCTATCTAGAAAGCACTATCTACATTAGCCCCCTTCTTGCGCGTGAAGACGCCTAGCCGATAGGCTCTAATGCGCAAAAACTAGTGCACGTGTCGATACCATGCACCAATTCAAATTCACGCAAAATCAGCCCCCGTGCGTGCCATTATGACCTAGGATCCCTAGAGTCATGCCTTCTATTCTATTAGGGTTTTAGGCGTGACGTCAGTATCAACCTGTGATTGCACGATTTCGATGGTGACGGTTGTGATTCGACCACTGAAAGGACGCGACTCTTCAGTGTTTTTTTGAATAAATACTCCATGCTCTCCATTGTTTCAAAGTATCACTTCTCTCTTTAAAGTGAATGTTACCTGAGAGCCTTCAAGTGCAGATTCAAATAATCAACCATCAGTTCTTCCTCGCCAATCGTCTCCTTCAACTTGCTTCATCAAAACAAGGTTGGCTTTGCTCAATTCCATTAATGTATTCAAATATCTTTTGAACTGTCTTGGATCTGCAAACCCAAAACTATTTGGAATACGCCATTTATTAAAAACTGCGAAAGAGGTTTTTCTTAAACCCTAAAAGATTGAATCACCAGATTGAAACGATTTTCGAACGATAAATTTCTTCAATTCTAAGATTCTAAACCCTGAACTGTTCATCTTCTTTTGATTTCAAAATAAACCAGAATTGCTTCCTGAATTTGAAGTGAGTATATTTCTCCCCCCTTTTTTCTTGCTTTTTTGCAGAAATGGCCAACACAAAAGGTTCCAAACCTGTTAAAGAACCTTAAGAAATTCCTGATCATCCTAAAACCCTGTGGAGGAAAGCCCCCTATCTAGGTGGGAAAGACTTTTATCATGCTAGGGTTAAGGTAAAGAATCTACCGGCTCCCGCCCCCGCTGGAGACTTGCTAAGATTGACCCCCCTTACCACTTCAGCCATGTTGGAGTTAATAGATTCTAAAGACGTGGTAAGATTAGGGGTTGAAAATGGTTCTTCCCCCATACTGAAATTTCTACCCAAGCCTTCGTACAGAAGATGGATCTGATGGATGAGTGGATTGACCATGTACTGACTCACCATGCAATCACATTAGACGATGCTGGGATTTATTTCGCTGTTCGTGCTATGAAGGGTGCCGCCTTGAAGCTGGATCCAACCATGCTTCTAAACCTTCTTTCTCGCTACTCACCAGCGACCCATACCTTCCATTTTGCCGAATTTGAGGCTGATCTCACTTTGGAAGATGTTCAAATTCTGTATGAACTTTCCCCTATGGGCGAAGTGGATCCCTTGAGCGCTTTGAAACCTGGTCCAGAGCTTACTCTATATGCGCAGATGGAGGAATGCTTGACTGAGGTGAAGAAAATCTCTACTCGGTGGACATCTGCGGAAGTACTTCCTGAATGGCAGCTATCTGAGACCTCTGCGAAGAACACTTGGGGAAGGTGGGTGAAATACTTCTTTTGCGACTATGCGGATGGTAAAATAACCAAGGAAATTCTGGATAAGGATCCGGAAGCGAAGAATTACATAGAGGGAAAGGGGTATCATCTGACCTTGTGCGGCTTCCTATGTGCCTGGTTGTCGAGGTATTTGATCGACGGTCATCCTCATGATGGGGTCTTTTACCATGTTCTCCCCTTAGCTGTTAAATAGGCTTCGGCCAGAAAGTCGCACTTGGGCCTCTGGTACTAGGCACCTTATATCATCGATTGGACCAGCTGGTGGTCGCGATCAAGGAGTCGCGTGGGCGTCTTGATGTGTTGACTTTTGTCAACATTTCATTCCTCACCATGTGGGTTTTTGAAAGGTGGCCTTCTTATGCTCCTGTTCCTTCTAGGCCCAATAAGTGGTGCGTCCCAGGTGGGGAGAATGCACTTCCTAATGGGAGAGCTGCTCGATGGTACAGAACCAATCTTCCCAAGTGTACATGGAGTCTGATATGCGATGACCGGAACAAGTTTACAGTTAGGCCTTATGCTACACGCATTGAAAATGTGCGATGGTTTCCGAAGTTGTACCCTAATAGATCTGGTTCCTACTCGGAAGAGCTCCTTCTCAAAGGACATGATCGCTATCATGAATTCTTCTGCTGGTGCTTGAGAGGTTCCCTTCCTGCTCTTGCTGAAAATGTTTCTGAGCTAACTCCCAGATATGAGAAGATCACAGTCGATGTTGACCCAACTCGCGTCTCTCCCCAGTTTGGTTTTGATGCAGTGGCACCTTCCATTTAGCCTAAGTCGATAGCAAGGAATTGCTACAAGCGACTGCTGATGGGTAAGTGCAAACCGATCTTTCTGAGCAACTTTCCCTTCATCCAACCTTCAGGTAGTCGCGTAGGCCGCCTTTCCAAGAACTGGATTGCTTACTGGACTGCTCAGCAAGCCAGTTTTGAGACGCTCTCAACTCCTACTCCCATTAAAGCTCCTGTGATTAAGAGGAACGCCTTTCCATTCCGCCCCAATTGCAGCTTGGATGATACCCAATATGGTTTTTATTCCTTGCTTGATTATGATAATCACTTGTGCCCAGCCACTATTCTTGGGGAGAAGATGACTGCTGTTAGGGAGGGAATTTCGCACGTAATCAAGTATAGCGAAGACTTTGCCAAGGTAAGCAACTTTCTTTTATGCTTGAAAGACTTCTTTCTTTGGCGCGCTAAAACTTACACACCATTTTCTCTTTTTAGTGTTATCTGAGGAGATTCGCATCTGGGGAGCGCTCCAAATCGCTGGTCAACTCTATTGTTGCCGCAAAAAGGCAGGACAAGAAAATTCCCGTGAAAATGGAACTGGCTCCCCAAGTAGAGGCTAGGATATGCGAGGAAATGGATGTGTTTGCTTGCTCGCTGATAGACAATGTTGCTGAAGTGGATGCAGAGGTTGCCCCAAAGGCCAAAAGGCAAAAGAAGAAGGGCATTGTGATCTCCTCCCCTCCTGAAAATGCTCCAACTCCGTCTCCAGCGAAGTCTCTTGCATCCAAGGACAAAGGCAAAGGTCATATGCCGGGCAAGACACAGATAGAGCTCGCGCTCGAGACCTTCATTCCTTTTGGTCAGGAAGAAGATGAAGAAAGAGAGGTGAGGGAAGAATATGATGAAGAAGAAAGAGAAGAAAGCGAAAGAGGAGAAGAAAGAGATGAGATAAGACAAGAAAGAAAAGAAGGTACGTTAAAAAAACTTGTCTTCCTCGCACATTGGCTTTTGAAATGATTGTTGATCAGTTTTCTTCCGCAGATGATGACACAGAGACCATCAACGGCCTTCTGGCCAAGGAGAGGAAAAAGACCAAAGGTTCTCGCTCTGACATTTCTAGCGAGGCTATAGACGAAGATATCATTGCTAAGTCTGAGAGAATGGCTGCTTAGGCAGAAGAGAGAAGGAGGAAGCTCGAGGAAGATGACATCGAGCTCATGAAAAAGAGAAGTCTGGAAGAACAGCATGCTGATGACACAGACGTAGCCGCCTTGGAACATGCCCAAGAAGACTTTGAGGAGATCGGAGGAGGCAAGGAAGGTGAGATTTTTAACCTCGCCGTAACTTATCAGGAAGTAATTATTGGTGCGTTAAAGCATGGCCTATCAAAAGATGATATTCGTCGATGGCTAGTAAGAAAGTGTGGCGAACCCTCAGGTAATCATTCAAACAATGTTTGTAAACCAGGCTTGGTAACCTAATCACTATCGTAACGAGTTTCTTCGCACCATTAGGTCACGCTCACCTTAAAGATGTGCTAAATGAAGATACTCTAGTAGGATATGGTGTCGCATCTTTAACATATGATGACGGAGCCGCTATCCCACCTAAGTGTGGAGGTGCTCGATTTTGATCTATCAGAATAAAAATACCATTTATAACGCAAGTTTATCTCAACATTTCCCTATCTTGATCCGCAGGTGATGCTGTCATCGCATAGGGTTCTGCTGATATGTGTCAACTGCCAGAGAGCCTATCGGCGAGGCAGGTGTTGACGACCCTGATGAGGACATGCTAGAGCAGAGAAGTCTGCTCCCTACATCTTATGCCCCAGAGCGAAGCTCACATATTGAGAAGCCTATCGCAGCTACTGAGTATGCAGGAGAACCTCTGGAGGACATTATCGAGGTATCCGATGATGTCGAAGCTGACACTGTGTTAAGGGAGGAAGATGCTGATGCTGAAGTTGAGGAAATGGAAGCGGAGGATGCTGGAACTGCAGTTCATGAAAATGAACAGGTAATGGAAGACATAGCATCGCATGAAAATGTTGATGTTCAAATGAATGCTCCCGAGCCACAAGGACCTCTCGCGGCTGAAGAAGTTCTTAGGCAAGAAGAGGCCCCTGCTGTTGCTGTCCCTTATACTGAGGTAGAGCTTTTACAAGTTCCTCCGACATGGAGTTTTTGGAGTTCGCAAGTTGGAGCTGCCGTCACACCCATTGCAACTTATACCATCCCTGCCAACTATGATGAACGCAAAGTTGCAGCTGACAGGCAAGTAATGCAACAAGGGCATGCTTCAGCTTTTCCAGTAATGCGCATTCCCTCTTTGTGTGAGATCCTTGAAGGAACAGGTATGTTAGCACTTTTCACATTATATACTTTTGCTTAACAACTTCGCACTCCTAAACTTGTCATTTTTTGCCAGGAATGAGGCAACCCGATGTGGATTGGCTAATAAGGATGCGCCTATCATACCCATGGTCATTTGCGAGATCTCTGGAACTGGAGCCCTATGACAGAAGGCTTTTCTTGACTGAATCCATCTGGATTCTAGAGCAGCTATCTGTGGCTACCCCCACAACCATTTCTCCTGATAATGCACGGTTGCTTTATAACACATGCAGGGGTCTTCAAGCTAAAGTTCAAGGAAAACTAGGCTTCGGGTATCTTCTTAACACGGTCACCCAAATACTCGCGTCTGTGAGTCTGAAATATGGCTACCACAACCTCGCATCTGAAAGAAGAAAGTTAGAGCAACAAAGGCAGAAGGCTGAAGAAGTTGCCAACCTCTTTCATGCGATGAAGGCCAAGTACGAGAAATTGAAACAATAAGTGTATCAAGAAAAAGAGGCGTCGCTCTTGTTTTCTCCAGAAGATCCTTTAATCAAGGATTTATTTTAGAAACAAAAATATTATTGTAATGCTAGTGTTTTTCCCATTTTTTTTCAAAACATTTGAATCTTCATGTCCCATTTTACCCTTCTGAGGATTTTGCACTCGTATTTTGATGCATATCAATTATGACGTCATATGCTGACGTAATTGCCTTGATTTTCACGCTAGTAATTGATTAGATAAGCACGATTTTCTGGGGAGCCACATCCTTGTTATGACATTTCGTCATTAATTAGGGCGCGCCACCAAATCGTCATAGCCTTTAGTAGGGTAATTGAATTTTTCCTCTTTTGAGACGTAAGTAATTGATTCTTACCCGTTTCCCAAGCTTTGCTGACTCAGCTAGGGAACTGAAGAGTCCCTTATGGAGTGTATATAAACCTTTCCTCCTGCTACTTGGGTTCTTCATCCCAAAATGTGGCTTACCATGAGTCCTTACGACTTCTGGCATCAGTGCTTGTCCTTTGTTGATTCATGTCAATTTTAGGCTGTGAAACCTGAGTTTGCGCCTTGTGCCATAGAAACAGCTCCCAAGATTTTCTTTGAAAAGCTTACCGATCCTCGTAATCTTTTTGAAGAAGATTTACGTAATATTTCATGCTGTAGCAAAGATTCTTCTTTGTCTATTATGTTTGCAGGTCGTATCTCCGGTGACCTTCCGGCGAGGCACGGTCATGTACTGACCTTTTTACCGAATCGTAATGAATGGTGCGTTTCTCCCCTAGCTTTCCTGTAGGAGAACTATTTGCCACCATTGTTTTGAACAAGGTGCAACGAGCAATCGTGCTCATCTTTTTTTGCACAATAAGCTTCCTGCCCCAGGAGCTGCTCTCCCACTTGTTCTTCACGTCCGCAGCCGTTAGTACATGAGGTTCATCTGGCATGTCTCTTGGGCATAAGATCAATCAAGAGCCCTGTTCTGATCTAGGACCTCGACGATAGCGTCCCGTCACATAGCTCTTGTTAGGACCCGTAGGTCGTTCATTTTAGAGCAGGAATTTTCCTCACTGTAACATTTGCTTATAAGCTGCTATCTAGACAGATAAATTGTACGCCGTTTTGACTATTAACGAAATACGCTTTGTCACTTGCTGTTCTTGTTCAATACAACAAATTGAAATTTCGCATGCGTGTTTACGACGTAACAAGCTATGTTTCCTTCGCGTTTTGCATTTGGATATTTTCTGAATAATTCGCTATCTTAAGAAGATTAGCTTTTCATCGCACAAGGCGTTGTCGCTATGGCTTGCTATCTAGACAGATAGGCTTGTAGATCAATTAAAATCATGTTTTAATATTGCTGCTATCGCGGCAGATAGGCTTTGCTCGCACAAGGGCGTTGTTACTATCGCTGCTATCTAGGCACATAGGCGTTTAGATCACTTCGGACCATATTTCAGTATTGCTGCTATCTCGGCAGATAGGCTTTGCTCGCACAAGGGCGTTGTTACTTTCGCTCCTATCTAGGCGGATAGGCTTTTAGATCACGTAAGATCATATATCAACATTGCTGCTATCTCGGCAGATAGGCTTTGGATCGCATGGAATCGTATATTATAGCCGCTATCTAGGCAGATAGGCTTTCGTCATAAGTAAGCAGACCAGTAAATAAAATGATAGAGACAATCTATATAATAAAATTCTTCTCATATTGGAGAATTCTTTTATTAAAAAGCACCCTCATATGGGAGGAACGTGACTACAAATTCCTCATATGGGAGGAATCAACGCATGAGTTCTTGGGAAGACTAGACATAACATCCAACAGAAATTTGAGTCAAACATAAAGAGATAGGCTAAGGATAATACTTTTTGATCCATCGCATATTGATCGGGCTTGAGGTTGTTGCAGTCCCATGAAGTCTCTGTATGGTGCAGTAACCGCTGTCGAAAACTTCTTTGACTTCGAACGGCCCCTCCTAGTTAGCTGCGAACTTTGGATGAGCTGCTTCCCGCATGCAATGATCTGAAGCTCGTAAAACCAAGTCCCCAACGGCAAAGTCTCAGTGCTGAACTGTTTTATTATACGCGCGAGCAATTCTCTCCTTATATCTCTTCTTAGCCCGTTTAGCTTGTTCGCGCTTCTCTTCTAATAGAATCAAGTCATGATCACGCTGATTTTCATACAAGGCATGAAAGGCTAACCTTGCAGAGTTAACTTTTACTTCCGTTGGTACAATGGCTTCAGCTCCATAGCATAGAAGAAACGGAGAAACTCCTGTGGGAGTCCTTGGCGAAGTTCGATATGCCCACAAAGCCAAATTTAAGGAATTTGCCACTTTTTGTGATCATCTGCGACCATCTTACTCAAAATCCTTAGCAGCGTCTTAGTAGTTGCCTCTGCTTGACCATTCCCTTTTGGATAGTACGGTGTGGAGCATACTTGCCTTATGTTGTATTCCGCCAGTTTCACGGTCACCTGGCGATTTACAAAAGTGGTACCATTGTCTTAGAGGATTATATTGGGGATTCCGAACCGGTATATGAAGTTTTCTTGAACAAAATTGACCACTACGAGCGCATTTGCTGTCTTGAGCGGTACTGCCTCAACCCACTTGGTAAACAACTTGGTCGCGGTCAAGATGAACTTGTTCCCATGCGAGGCCGGTCGAATGGCACCGATAAAATCTAGAGCCCAAGTATGAAATGGCCATGGTGTTCCTAATGCATGTAAATCTACAGCAGGAGCATGCACGAGGTTGCCCTTAAATTGGCATTCCTAACATCTTTTTACCTTGGTGCGGCAGTCCGCTTCCATTGTGGGCCAAAAATAACCAACTGTGAGGATTTTTCTGCATAATTTCACCAAATGCTTCTGCAAGGTCGGAGTTTCACCCGTTGCCGCGGAATTGACGGGTCTCCTCTCCTGAGGTTGTCTCAGTGGAGGGAGATCGGTTACTGACATCCTCGTCACGAGACATGGCTGCTTGCAGTGGTAGGTTTCACGTCGGTTTCACCAAATGTGTACGAGAGAATCCTTTAGGGAAGAATCAATATGAACCAAGAGCAGGGGATAAGAAGAACACAGGAAGAGTCGAGTTGTGTGTAGGGAGAGAGTAAGACAATAGGAACTGTGTGAGAGAGAGACAAAATTTTGCGAGAGCTTCCACGTAGTTCACGTGATTCGTGTTATGTAAGGAAGGGTTAACGATCCTATATATAGTGGAGAATGTGACCGTTGTAGTGGGTTAATGCGCCCATTAATGGCGTCTTAATTACCTTAACTACAACGGCACGTTCGTGCGTATATATAGGGAACATTACGCACTTCTCCGTGTATACCGGAACTGTTATGAGGTTGACCGGGTTTATGGAGCTAGTGCCATAAATCTCTAAAAGCAGTTACTAAGGGTCGCGCGCGGGCTTGGTTGTCGCTCGCGCGCGACAGGACTTACTATAGCCTCGAAACCACTAAGTCCCTACAAGTCCCGTGTGGTGGTATGCGAGGGCCCTGTCTCGCAGCCCCCACGTGGATCAGCGCAGGTGGTGATTCAGTGTGTGTGGAGCACAACTAGGTGTGCTGATCGCCACGTGGCTAAGATCTGCCTATCTAGAAAGCACTATCTACACATGTCTAAGAAGTTGATAGTTTCTTTGGCCGTTGTTTTTTGGATTTTTGACACTTGACCATCACCAGAGGAGCATACATTTTGAGTCATGAAATACTGTTGGAGTCACGGAAACAGTAGGATTATCTGTTATGTATCGAGGAAATACATTTTAAGTCCTTTGTTGATTCACGTTCTGGACTACTGGTAATAGCTAGTGCGTATTAAAAGTGACTTTAGTAGTTTATCAAGGCTTTGGAAGTTTATTGAAATATTTCAATCACTTGGGGTAATTAGACCATGTCTATCGAAATATGGTACAGATTCGGACTTCAGATAGTTAGTACGACTTACCAGTGCAAGTGTGCAAACGGGAGTGTTATCACTAAATATATATTTGGGTTCATGGGATGTTTGTTCTCTTACTGATCATTTTTGAGTGTTACACAAGTTTATGGGGCTACTCTCAGTCTTATTTTTTGAACCAAATGTTATAAATTTTCGTTAGCAGACCTTGTGAAACAAGTTATCTAGAGGAAATGGGCTAGTGAAGACGATATCTTACGTGGTATTCGGGTGAAGCAACATCCGACTGGATGATCATGTGCGAATAAACTATATAGGTTTCAATAATAAACAGAAATATGAAACCGACTACCAATTGCCATTTAAAGCTGTAGGATCATGGAGGGTACCTGTTAAGGATCGTAAATTGCATATTTTAGTAGGTTAGTGAACTCCTCTTAACTTACTTTTATGTGTTATTTGCGTGTTATATCCCTAATTCTAGACTTATGCTTGTTTTCGTAGCTTTGGTTGTTTTCTCTCATTTTGTAGGTGAAGACGTGCTTTAAAACGCAAGAGGCGAGCTAGGGGAGCTTAAACGATGAATTTGAAGAGGATTTGCGGCTCAAGAGCATCAAGAAGGGACTTGGAGGACCTAATTTGAAGAATAGTTGAAGATTTAAGGGCCTATTTGAGAAGACAAGAGAAGAATTGAGGCCATTATTGAAGATCTAGAAGTCAAAAGTGAAGGTCAAGGGCCAAGAAGATAAGTTTTTAACGGAAGTGGGGCTTAAGTGCAAGTTTTGAAATGTTTTAATGGCTCATTTGAAGGATTTTTAACGGATTGGGGGTCAAATGGTCATTTTCAGAAGCTTATAAGTTAGAAATGGGCCTTTTAAGGCATTCCAGCAAGCTAGGGGGGAGCCGGGTGAAATTTCTCAAACCCAGCTCACCCCCAGCCATGTTTCTCACGCTTCTCTCTCTCTCTCCCCCCGATTCGTTCTTCAACAAACCCACGGCCTCCATGGAAACCACGCACCAAGCTTCGTCCGAAGCTCACCCAAGCCCCAATTCTTCACCAAATCACTTGAAATTGGTCCCAATCTACTCCTTGTCCGACCCTCTTCCAAACCCACTGCTCAATTTGGCCCAAACCCAAGTGAAGAGAAAAGCCCCAAATGACCTAGGGTTCGTGAAGCTTCTGCAAATCAACGAAGGAGGGTCTCTTAGATCAATTGGAGGGCGGAGATCATCTCTTGGAGGCCACGAAATGAATCCCCACTGCCTATATAAATCGGACTTGAAGAATGACGAAGGGCGGGCTCTGACCCGACGGTTTTGGACGCCTCTGTTTTGGGTCTCTGTTTCTCCACTCTCTCTCTCTGATTTCGCCCTAACCATGGGTTGTTCTTAAGCAAGAACGTAGAAAGAGGAAGAGAGGGAGAGAGGAGGTGTGATTGAAGCCATCTCTGGGCTGTTTTGACGAATTTTGTGGCTGTTTTCTGAGCTGTTCTTGAGCTCTGTTTTAGCTGTGTTTGTGCTGTGTTCTTGCTGGGTTCAGCACTGCAGCAGCAGCAGCAGTACTTACAGTAGCTAGCAGCAGAGATTTAGGTTGATTATTGCTTTATTTTCATAGCTTAGTTTGTGTTTGTGGCTATTGTGCTCTTGGTTATGTGTAATTTGAACCAAGTTTTGAGGAAGAATTGGTGACAACTTGTGTTGGATTCAAGTATTATGAATGAAATGATAATTTTCTCTACTTTTCTTGAATCTCTCATGTTTAGCTAGTTAACTTGCTTGGGTGATTTGGGACTATCTAGTGCCCTAATCCTCTTATTGATTCAAGTTGGACTTCAAGGATGAATGGGTTGAATTGAGTAGCTTCAATACGTAGTTTAATACTTGAATCTCTCATGTTGGAGTATTTGATGCATTGAATAGGTAGATGTGCGAATGTTCTTGACATGTTTGATTCGGAATTTCTCTTGCGTTGAAGTGACTCGTTAATCCTAACTTTGAGAAATTGAGTACTAGTTAGGTGATTTGAGTGAGAATTTAGGAATCTCATTTGTGGCTTGATCTTTCATGTGGAAACACCTATGTGTGTTTACATATGTTTGATGCTTGAGGCACTTGATATTTGGAAAATCTCATTTGAATCGCTTCTTTAGTGCTTAATTATCGCGTGTTAGAGTTAGGCACTTCATTTGTGGCAAGTTGGATTGCAATGAGCAATCGATTCTTGAGGCACTTGTCTTGTGGAATTCTACATGTGATATGAGAACCGGGCTTGAATATAATAGGGGGATTGGTCACTAGAGAAACCGATGATCCCTAGCCCCTCATTACTTGTTATTTCGCTACTTTCTTGAATTGTAGTTTTAGTAATTGTTTACTTTGTTCTTTAAATTCTCAAATCTCAACTCGCTCCATCAATTAGTTTTGGTGGATTTGATAGCTTGGCTAGCTAAAAAGCCTACGAAATTTACATTACTTGCTCTAGTTAGTAGCTTAGTTTCTTCTATTGCTAGTTTAGTAAGTCATTCTCTAATCCTCCTCTCCTTGTGGATTCGACCCCGTTCTTACTCGGGTACTACTTAGAACGATATTCCTATACTTGGGAATTATCGCGAACAAGTTTTTGGCGCCGTTGCCGGGGTGAGGCATGGTATTAGATTTGATTTGCTTTACTTAGTAGTTAGTAGTTTTCTTAGTATTCACTCTAGTCGCTTTGGATAATCAAAGTTGTGAGGTCAATGTCTTATTTTCATGAAGAGTCAAATACTCACCGGAGTTCCTATGACCACGAGTATGATGCGATTGAACGTTTATTGGGAGGTACTCCGATTGAGATTGATACTCCGACTCATGTGGACTCACTTACTACATGCTCCAAAGATTTAGATGACCTTACTTGGGAGGAATTGAAATTTTTGTGTTTTGTTGATGTCTCCTACTCATCTCTTCTCATGGAAGATGCATTTAATTTTGATGAAGGGGAGAGACTAGTGGCTCAAGAAGACCAAGTCGATGACCCCACTTATGAGCCTAAGGGTTTGGATGTGATTTCATGTTCTCAAATGTTTTTACCTCTTACTTGTGAATCCACGTCCCTAAATCCATGTGCTTCATATGTAAATGATGAGATTGAAGATTCACAAGTTGCTCCTATCTCTCAAATTGTCATTTTAAGTGAAAAATTGGCAACTTATGAAAACACATTCTATGATTCATGCCATTTGAGGATTTCAAACCCTTTTCTTAAGATGATGCATGATATAACAACTTGCTCTAACTTTATCGTTAGATTTTGCTTGCATCTCTTATTCATCTTTTGTGTCTTGCCCCTACTTCTCCTATCTATTCTAATTGATGAATCAATTTTTTTAAAGGGGAAGTACTTTTCTAAGAATGAAGTAGGGGCATGGCATGGAAATGAATTTCCAAGATTGGGGGTGGGATAGCATCATTTTCCTTGTTCCACCTCCCTAGTTGTAAATAAATAAATTCGTTTATCTCTATTTCTTGTATTTTTTTTTCTTTTACCATTTTGTAGGTTGCTCTTGGAGGAGGACTTGTGCTTGGTGGCCAAGAAAGCTAAAATGAGGTCTATCTATCCCTTAACTCTTATATGAACTTGTATGCTCTTCCATCGTTCTCACACATTGAGGACAATGTGACATTTTAGTTGGGGGGTGAGAAGTAGATATATTGCTTGGCTTAAATGGTTACTAGCATGCTTTTTCCTCATTAGTGATTTACATGAAAAATACAAAAAAATGAAAAAAATGAAAATCCAAAAAAATGAAAAATTAAAAAAAAAAAAATGTGTGAACCTTTCATGAGAAGCATCACTCTTTTCCCATGTCAAACCATAGATATTTTTTTTTTATTCTTCTTTCTTTGGTAGTTTTATTTATTTTCACCTTTCATCTTGAGTCTAGATTTTATTTTCTTATTTGATAGATTTGTTGAGTCTTAGGAAGTTATAGTTGAGTCACTTATTTTGAAAAAAAAGAAACAAATTTGAAAATTAAAAAAATGAAAAAAAAAATGAGAAAAAGTGAAAAGGGGGAATTTTAGGAAAGCTAGATGTTTTCAAATAATGAAATTTCTTAGTCCATGTTCTTTTTATTTTTATTTTAGAAAGGAATTCTTTGCTTATACTCAATATATCTACACCAATATCCCACCTTCCGCGATATCATGCGTTCTCACAAAACGACACACTAAATTTACGTTACATGTTTAAGTCCTTCAAGCTAAGTTGATCACATAAAATTTGACGTCTTTTACTTTTGATAAAGGGTGCATTTTCTAAAGCTATTTGAACTTCACAAAAAGTTTTTTTTTTCTCTATTCGTTTTTGCGGTGGAAACTTGTAGCCCATTGGAGTGGTGGTTACCAATGACACCCCATGCGATGTCTAAGAAATAGAGAGGTGTCCGGGGATAATGTTACGTCACCACCTAGATAGCTCCCTTGGTTTAGCTTAAAAAGCCCACTCGCGTGTATATTCCTCTTTTTGTTGTGGGTCTTGGAGAGCCTTGGATTTGAGGTTAAAAATAAAATGTTAATGCTATAAATCTCAAAAAAAAAAAAAAAAAAAAAAAAAAAAAAAAAACATGAAAAATCGCATCATCTACCAAAAATCCACAAAAGGATCATACAAGCCCACAACCACATCTCCCCTTCTTAAAAATTTTTGTTCAAAGCTTAGGAAGTCCATCCTACATGGGTGCTTTTGAATAAGTATGAGAATGTCTAGTTTCATGAGATCCTTATTTTTGAAGGCATACTTTCTCGCAAATTGGACTTAATTTAACAAGTTTTGTAGTTCGCATGAGTCACCTTCTACCAAACACCGCCCACATTTGTATGAGCATATGCTTAGACGTCCTTAGGCTTCTTTCTCAATCTTCTTGGACTTTGAGAATTTATATGAGGAGACATTTATGCATTCTTCTTTTTCCCCCACAAAAAAAAAATAAAATTAGCTAGTAACTCTTAGTATTTTGTTTCTTTGAGTTCTCACTTAGGATAGATAATGTGTGTGTGCGTTTTTGTAAATATTTGAGTCTAGTTTAGAATCGAGTCAAGCCTTGTCTAGTTGAATGTGTGTCTCTCATGATGGGTTCTTCACTAGTTTACGACTCATATCGCTCTCTTTGCTCGAGGACGAGCAAAAGGCTAGTTGGGGGGTGTGTTAAGGATCGTAAATTGCATATTTTAGTAGGTTAGTGAACTCCTCTTAACTTACTTTTATGTGTTATTTGCGTGTTATATCCCTAATTCTAGACTTATGCTTGTTTTCGTAGCTTTGGTTGTTTTCTCTCATTTTGTAGGTGAAGACGTGCTTTAAAACGCAAGAGGCGAGCTAGGGGAGCTTAAACGATGAATTTGAAGAGGATTTGCGGCTCAAGAGCATCAAGAAGGGACTTGGAGGACCTAATTTGAAGAATAGTTGAAGATTTAAGGGCCTATTTGAGAAGACAAGAGAAGAATTGAGGCCATTATTGAAGATCTAGAAGTCAAAAGTGAAGGTCAAGGGCCAAGAAGATAAGTTTTTAACGGAAGTGGGGCTTAAGTGCAAGTTTTGAAATGTTTTAATGGCTCATTTGAAGGATTTTTAACGGATTGGGGGTCAAATGGTCATTTTCAGAAGCTTATAAGTTAGAAATGGGCCTTTTAAAGCATTCCAACAAGCTAGGGGGGAGCCGGGTGCAATTTCTCAAACCCAGCTCACCCCTAGCCATGTTTCTCACGCTTCTCTCTCTCTCTCCCCGATTCTTTCTTCAACAAACTCACGGCCTCCATGGAAACCACGCACCAAGCTTCGTCCGAAGCTCACCCCAGCCCCAATTCTTCACCAAATCACTTGAAATTGGTCCCAATCTACTCCTTGTCCGACCCTCTTCCAAACCCACTGCTCAATTTGGCCCAAACCGAAGTGAAGAGAAAAGCACCAAATGACCTAGGGTTCGTGAAGCTTCTGCAAATCAACGAAGGAGGGTCTCTTAGATCAATTGGAGGGCGGAGATCATCTCTTGGAGGCCACGAAATGAATCCCCACTGCCTATATAAATCGGACTTGAAGAATGACGAAGGGCGGGCTCTGACCCGACGGTTTTGGACGCCTCTGTTTTGGGTCTCTATTTCTCCTCTCTCTCTCTCTGATTTCGCCCTAACCATGGGTTGTTCTTGAGCAAGAACGTAGAAAGAGGAAGAGAGGGAGAGAGGAGGTGTGATTGAAGCCATCTCTGGGCTGTTTTGACGAATTTTGTGGCTGTTTTCTGAGCTGTTCTTGAGCTCTGTTTTGGCTGTGTTTGTGCTGTGTTCTTGCTGGGTTCAGCACTGCAGCAGCAGCAGCAGTAGTCACAGTAGCTAGCAGCAGAGATTTAGGTTGATTATTGCTTTATTTTCATAGCTTAGTTTGTGTTTGTGGCTATTGTGCTCTTGGTTATGTGTAATTTGAACCAAGTTTTGAGGAAGAATTGGTGACAAGTTGTGTTGGATTCAAGTATTATGAATGAAATGATAATTTTCTCTACTTTTCTTGAATCTCTCATGTTTAGCTAGTTAACTTGCTTGGGTGATTTGGGACTATCTAGTGCCCTAATCCTCTTATTGATTCAAGTTGGACTTCAAGGATGAATGGGTTGAATTGAGTAGCTTCAATACGTAGTTTAATACTTGAATCTCTCATGTTAGAGTATTTGATGCATTGAATAGGTAGATGTGCGAATGTTCTTGACATGTTTGATTCGGAATTTCTCTTGCGTTGAAGGGACTCGTTAATCCTAACTTTGAGAAATTGAGTACTAGTTAGGTGATTTGAGTGAGAATTTAGGAATCTCATTTGTGGCTTGATCTTTCATGTGGAAACACCTATGTGTGTTTACATATATTTGATGCTTGAGGCACTTGATATTTGGAAAATCTCATTTGAATCGCTTCTTTAGTGCTTAATTATCGCGTGTTAGAGTTAGGCACTTCATTTGTGGCAAGTTGGATTGCAATGAGCAATCGATTCTTGAGGCACTTGTCTTGTGGAATTCTACATGTGATATGAGAACCGGGCTTGAATATAATAGGGGGATTGGTCACTAGAGAAACCGATGATCCCTAGCCCCTCATTACTTGTTATTTCGCTACTTTCTTGAATTGTAGTTTTAGTTATTGTATACTTTGTTCTTTAAATTCTCAAATCTCAACTCGCTCCATCAATTAGTTTTGGTGGATTTGATAGCTTGGCTAGCTAAAAAGCCTACGAAATTTACATTACTTGCTCTAGTTAGTAGCTTAGTTTCTTCTATTGCTAGTTTAGTAAGTCATTCTCTAATCCTCCTCTCCTTGTGGATTCGACCCCGTTCTTACTCGGGTACTACTTAGAACGATATTCCTATACTTGGGAATTATCGCGAACAGTACCTTAATATCCGGCTCAACCTATTTTGGACGATAGATATAATTTCAAATAAGGATTTACTCTGGAACAAAAATAATACAGTCCATATGCTACAACTAAAAAGGTATATGCACGACTTATATTAACCAAGTATGACCATCCATCGTGGAAAATTATATAGAATTCCGGGAACGTCACTCCTCTAAGGGGGGGATGTAACCCTTCGTTTAGCATGTTTCATTCAGAACAGCTACGTGAGACCGCTACACGATTAGAACCTCAATATCGCTATATCGGGTCTAGGATTTTAATTTTTATAACTTAAATGTGTTATAACATGACTTGATATTTCATATACATTTCATATTACAATATGCGAGTAAAATGGAGGTTTATCGATTATGAGAGAGTTCATGTTTCTAATTTCAAGAATTAGTGGTTGGTTGCGTGGTCTTAGCATCACAAATAATTGTTTGATTTTAGCTTCGAGGACGAAGTTCTCTCTAAGGGGGGAATGATGTAATACCCCGTTTAATTTTGAAGGGTAAATTGGCAATTGAGGCATAAAATTTAATTTTGTTACGTGTGACAAGTTGGATTATTATTGGGTTCAAACTATATTCGGAAAGTTCATATAATAATTCTATGGAAAACGATATTTTGTTGCGTATTCTATTTAGCATTTTACATAGTTTATTTAAATATAACATAGTGTGTACCCAACCCACTAAATGACCCAACCAATTGGTACTCCTAAAACACTCTAGCCTAACTAGTAGAAGACAAAAAAAAGGACAAGGTGGGTTGAGGAGAATCACTTCTCCAAGTAACAACTCATTATTTAAATAATTAAATGTCATTTTCATCTCCTTTATCTCTCACCAACACATCAGACCATTCTATCTCTCTCCTTGTTTCTCACACACAAAAGAAAATCTCTCTCTCTCCCAAAACAAACCCACAGGAAACACACAAACCCACCACCACCACCGTGCCTTCTGTTGGAATAGATGCCCTAGAGGCAATCGTAGATTTAGTATGAACATTGTTTTGGCTAGAATATTCATTTATTATATATTGTGGTATTTAATATAATGAAGTATTGAGATAAAATGTGTTGTTTATCTGAAATGTCCCTAGTCCACTATATTGATTAATAGGACGATCAAATATAGACTAGTATGTGAGTAGATTGATATGGAGATATCAAGTCTAACACATAGGTATGCATTAGGAGTAATGGCATACTGGATTGACCCACAACGAAAAGGATACATTAGATTATGTCATGTCACAATCGCTTTTCGTAGTGCTAATATAATTGCAATCCTTAGACTTGAAGTCACTAGATACTCTAGTTTTGGAATATTGTGCTTTGATGTTATCAGACGTTACACCGTAACTGGGTAATCATAAAGATGGCTATCGGGCGTGATAGGAAGCAAGCTTAGAGATCGTAGTGATGTAGATAGGATTTGTCCCTCCCACAAAATGGGGGTAAATATCCACGGCCACTCGAGGGACGAGGCTTATTGAATGTCTGGCCAGACTCTGATAAATCAATATAGAGATATTGATGTTATCTGCAAGCGTAAACATATTCCCAGGATCGAGGAACTATTGATTGGATATACGAGTGTGACGATGTATGTCTCGTGTACAATCCGGATATGGAGACAAATGGATAGTTTAATTTGACATATTGGGCACAAGAGGTTTGTCGGGATGACTGACTAGTTCTAGTTCATCTAGAATTAGGAAACTCTTTTATGGAAACAATAAGGAGTTATTGGAGTATATAAAGAGGCCTAAGCTTCCTTCCCACACTAATGTTATTAGAAATAACAAAGTGAGTGGGAGAGAAAGCAAGAGAGAGCAAGACAAGAGTTAGGGCCGAAACCCTAGCCCCGTCCGCCTCCTTCCCGTCGGCTCAAAGAGGAGGCCACCCCTCCTCTTGTGCCTTTGTTGCTTTGATCTTATTCCCTCTTCCTCCGGGTTCAAGCTAGCACTTGTTTGAAGGAAGAATCTATATCTCACCTCTAGACGTGGATCAACCGTAGAGACGAGGACATCATTCTTCGTGTGATCTCACAAATCCAAAGGTACACAATACTACGTCTCTTATCATGTTATGATGTCTCTTCCTGACGATCCGTGGTGGGCATTGAAGTAGAATTAAATTTTTGTTATTCCGATGCGTTACCTACTTCAAAACCCAACAGTGGTATCAGAGCCACAGGTCGTAGAGCATAAGATGATGTATGTGTTACGATATCAGTTTACACACCGTTTTATTGTTTATTACGCGAAAACTGAAATTAATTGGCGTAGTAGATGAATAATTGAGTTTGATTCAATAGAACAAGATCTAATTTGACATTGGATGTTATAATTGGTGAGTTTAATCACATAAGATGTGTATAATTGGGTTCTTGAAAAATTAGGGTTCATGGGCACATAATTGAAAAGGGGTTTCCAATTATGGAAATAAATTTATGGAAATAAATCCATAAGGAAACAACCTTGCTTGGGGAATAAGGAAGAGGGAAGGAAGACTAGGGCCGAAACCCTAGCCGTCCGCCCCTTCCCTTCCACGCCAAGAAATGGACGCGCGCCATAGGGGCGGCCGGACTTGGGTCGGGCCTAGTGGCGGCGGCGGTCCTAGGAGCTGGGGCCCCTTGTTGGCTTGAATCCCTTGGACCATTGTAAACCCTAATTGCCCAATTTTATTAAAATTAAACAAGCGCATTAAAAATTGGTTTTAACTGTATTATGTGCTTTATTGCATGGTGGATGGATATGGCCTAGGATTGTGGATGTTTTATTGCTTTGTGGTTTGGTTTACGGCCTGCGAGCTGATCAAATTAATGTAATAATTAATTAGGTTTTACGGCCTTCGAGTCGTCTTTTTCTCCTCGACATGTGAGGCTTTTGTTATTTATTTATTTTAGATGTTAGGCTAGAATTAGATATATTTAGATGATAGCCAAGAATAAGGAGAAGAAGACCGGAGAACCAAAGGATCCAAGAGACAAAGAAGACATCCCTAGGCGCGCAGCTATGGTGGAGCACATGGAGATGAGCTCGGCACTGTAGGGCAATTGGATATTATCATTGGCTTGATAATATCAGTAGTCTAGAGGCCATATCCATGCCACGTTTCTTTTATGTTTGTGGATGTTTATTATTTATGCCTTGTTATTTTATTTTGTGTGTATGGCAATACTAGCGAAAACAATAACAAGATAATAATAAACAAGGTTGGTCTTTTATTGTGGATTGCCCAATCCAAATGAGTAGACCTTGTTGATAAGATCAACCAAACAAATTAAAAGAAAAATCCCTCAATTAAATATTGCGTTTTGCCTTCTCTTGCCAAAACACCCTTCATGATCATGGTTTCTTAAAATTCGGGCTTTCCAAAGCAAGGCGATTAATTTACCATGGTGTGTTGCGGACGACGCAAGCTAGTAATGTGTTTATGTTGAAGCAAGAGGTTGGACGCAACTAGGCAAGAATCAATTAGGATTGATGAGCTTAGAGGCATGACAATTAGGGGTTAGCCATGGGATAAAGAATAAAAGAGTTATTCACCTAATTGGACCAAGAGTTGCATATGATGAAATTGGAATGGTTCCTACCTAAATAACCTATTCTTGGGTGACTTTTCAAAGCAAGCTCAAGGAGAAGTGAAAATGGGATCTTGGACCTACTAGAAAATATAATGATATTTTCCGCATTAATGGTGAGGGCTATTAATCCGAGAAAAATAGTGGGAGTTATATTTGATGATATAGCCATTGTTCAATATAGTTAAACTGTTCAAAATACTAAAATTGCACATTTCTCGTTTTGTAGAATTCCAAATGGCAAACAACAACGCATCGACTTCATCCCTATGATCTGTACTTGAGAAGGATAAACTGTCTGGAACAAATTTCTTTGACTGGTACAGAAACTTAAAGATTTTCCTTAACGAAGAAAAGAAGTTGTACGTCTTGGACAGTCAAATTCCGGCACCACCACAAGACGAGTCTCTTCTAGCGGAAGTGAGGGCACGTCAGAAACATATTGATGATTCTAATGACGTGACTTGCCTCATGCTTTGCACCATGAATCCTGAGCTTCAGAAGCAGCATGAGAATATGGAAGCCTATGATATGATCATACACTTGAAACAATTGTTTCAGGAACAGGCTAGGCATGAACGCTATGAGGTGTCTAATGCATTATTCAAGAGTAGCCTTGCAGAAGGGAATCCAGTAGGGCCTCATGTACTCTGAATGATCGGGTACATAGAAAACCTTGAGATACTGGGGTTCCCATTAGGCCAAGATTTGGCTACTGATCTTGTCTTGCAATCGTTGCCTGACAGTTATAATTAGTTCATCATGAACTATAATATGAACGAGATCAGTAAGACTCTGCCTGACCTATTGAACATGCTAAAGACAGCGGAACAGAGCGTGAACAAAGGCAACGGCAAAGCCATAATGATGGTGCATAATAAGAAGGGCAAGTCAGTTGCCTCTACTTCAAAAGGAAAGTGCAAGAAAGTTGCGAAATCCAAGGAATCCCTAAAGCCTAGTGGAGGCGTGGCTAAAGGTGAATGTCACTACTGCAGCCAGCCGGGTCACTGGAGGAGGAATTGTCCTACATATATGGAGGATAAGAATCTTGGAATAGTGATTCCACCACCACCATGTATTTATGTTATAGACGTCAATCTTTCTATTTCTTCATCTTGGGTATTGGATACCGGATGTGGTTCTCACATTTGTCGTAATGTGCAGGATTTGGAAAGAAGTAGAATATTGAGTAAAGGGGAGATAGATCTGCGCGTCCGGAATGGAGCAAAAGTTGATGCATTAGCTGTAGGCGTTTATGAGCTATCTTTGCCTTCTGGACTTATTTTAGAATTAGACAATTGCTTTTATGTGCCTGCTATGAGCAGAAACATTATTTCTGTTTCTTGTTTGGACTAGAAGGGTTTTTCTATTTCAATAAAGGACAAGTGTTGCTCCATTTATTTTGATAGTATGCACTATTGTAGTGCGCATTTGTCTAATGGATTGTATATCCTCGATCTAAATAGTCCAATCTATAACATAAATACTAAACGGATTAAAACTAATGATTTAAATCCTACATATCAATGGCACTGTCATTTAGGCCATATAAATAAGAAACGCATATCTAGGCTCCATAAGGATGGACTACTAGACTCATTTGATTTGGAATCATATGAGACATGTGAATCTTGTTTATTAGGAAAAATGAAAAAGTCCCCTTTCAATAAGAAAGGTGAAAGGGCTAGTGAGTTATTGGCACTCATACATACCGATGTATGTGGACCATTCTCCACACCTGCCAAAGGTGGTTATACCTACTTCATCACATTCACTGATGATTTCAGTAGATATTGATTTGTATACCTTATGAAGGCCAAATCCGAATCCATTGAATTGTTCAAAGAATTCATGAATGAAGTAGAGAAGCAACTTGGCAAAAGTATTAAAGCTCTACGATCGGATCGTGGAGGAGAATACTTAATCAAAGAGTTTGATGAGTATCTTAGAGAGTGTGGGATAGTATCCCATCTCACTCCACCCGGAACGCCACAATGGAATGGCGTGTCCGAGAGGAGGAATTGCACTCTATTAGATATGGTGCGATCTATGATGTCTCAAACTGATATTCCGATATCCTTTTGGGGACATGCTCTAAGGACGACAGCTTTTACCATTAATCGCGTTCCATCCAAGTCAGTCATGAAGACACCATATGAGATATGGACTGGGAAGCGACCCATAGTGTCGTTTATGAGGATTTGGGGCTGCGATGTCTATGTAAAACCTTTACAAACAGACAAGCTCGGGCCCAAATCGGATAAGTGTAAATTTATGGGATATCCTAAGGAAACTAAAGGATATTATTTCTACAATCCCATCGAGAACAAAGTGTTTGTTTCTCGGACCGGCGTGTTTCTAGAAAGAGAGTTCATCTCTAAAGAAGCAAGTGGGAGGGCTGCAGAACTTGAAGAGATTCAAGAACCACAAATCACTGAACCGTTGATGGAACATGAGCAGGAACCGCAAGTAGTTGTGGAAGAACCTGTTCAGGTAACACAGGAACTCCGTAGATCAGGAAGAGTACGACATGAGCTAGAGAGGTATGGACTTCTCGTGACTGATCCCGATGACGTACCACTCATAGATGATTAGCCTGCGACCTACATAGAGGCCATGAAAGTCCCAGACTCTAAGAAGTGGCTTGAAGCCATGAGATCCGAAATGGATTCCATGTACACCAAAAAAGTATAGACTCTGGTGGAACCACCCGAAGGGACTCAGCCCATAGGGTGCAAATGGGTCTTCAAGAAGAAGACCGACATGGATGGCAAGGTAGTTACCTATAAGGGGTGATTGGTAGCCAAAGGGTATAGACAGATTCATAGCATTGACTATGATGAGACCTTTTCACATGTCGCCATGACTAAATCCATTCGAATCCTACTTGCTATTGCAGCATACTACGACTATGAGATTTGGCAAATGGATGTCAAAACAGCGTTCCTTTATGGGAACCTCCTCGAGGATGTGTACATGACACAACCGGAGGGTTTTGAGGATCCAGAGAATGCCAATAAAGTCTGTAAGCTGCAAAGATCCATTTATGGATTAAAGCAAGTTTCTAGGAGTTGGAATCGACGTTTGATGATGCAGTCAAAGAGTTTGGTTTCATCACGAACGAAGATGAGCCTTGTGTTTACAAGAAGGTTAGTGGGAGCTCTGTAGTATTTCTGGTCTTGTATGTGGATGACATACTAATCATTGGAAATGATATTCCTACTTTGCAATCTGTTAAAGATTGGCTAGGAAAGTGCTTTGCAATGAAGCATTTAGGAGACGCAGCCTATATACTTGGTATAAAGATCTATAGGGATAGATCTAAAAGGTTGCTCGGCCTAAGTCAAAGTACATATATAGAAAAGGGTTGAAGAGGTTCAACATGCAAGACTCCAAGAAGGGATTCTTGCCCATGTCGCATGGAGTCACTCTTTACAAGAATGACTGTCCCTCCAATGAGATTGGGAAGGGCCGCATGAGTAGGATACCCTATGCTTCGGCCATAGGATCCATCATGTAGGCCATGTTATTTACTAGACCAAACGTATCCTACGCATTGAGTATGGTGAGCAGATACCAGTCCAATCCGGGTGAGAGTCACTGGATTGCTGTCAAGAACATCCTAAAGTACTTGAGAAGAACTAAGGATGTGTTCTTGATATTTGGAGGTAAGGAAGAGCTGAGTGTAAAGGGTTACACTGATGCAAGCTTCCAAACCGACAAAGATGACTACAGATCGCCGTCTGGATACGTGTTTTGCCTGAATGGAGGAGCTGTAAGCTGGAAGACTTCCAAGCAAGGGACAGTTGCTGATTCTACAACAGAAGCTGAGCACATTGCAGCTGCGGAAGCAGCAAAAGAGGCAGTTTGGATAAAGAAGTTTATCACTGAGCTCGGTGTGGTCCCTAGCATCGTGGATCCCATAGAGTTGTACTGTGACAACTCTGGGGCAATCACACAGGCCAAGGAACCAAGATCACACCAGAAATCAAAGCATGTACTTAGGAGATTCCATCTTATTCGTGATATGATCGATCGAGGAGATGTGAAGATGTGCAAGATTCCAACGGATGACAATGTTTTAGATCCACTCACAAAACCTCTTGCGCAGCGGAACCATGAAGGGCACGCCAGATCTATAGGCATATGAGATGCACCAGATTGGATCTAGTGCAAGTGGGAGACAGGAGACAGTTGAAATAGATTCCCTAGAGGCAATCGTAGATTTAGTATGAACATTGTTTTGGCTAGAATATTCATTTATTATATATTGTGATATTTAATATAATGAAGTCCTTAGATAAAATGTGTTGTTTATCTTAAATTTCCCTAGTCCACTATATTGATTAATAGGACGATCAAATATAGACTAGTATGTGGGTAGATTGATATGGGGATATCAAGTCTAACACATGGGTATGCATTAGGAGTAATGGCATACTGGATTGACCCACAACGAAAAGGATAAATTAGATTATGTCATGTCACAAACGCTTTTCGTAGTGCTAATATAATTGCAATCCTTAGACTTTAAGTCACTAGATACTCTAGTTTTGGAATATTGCGCTTTGATGTTATCAAACGTTACACCGTAACTGGGTAATCATAAAGATGGCTATCGGGCGTGATAGGAAGCAAGCTTAGAGATCGTAGTGATGTAGATAGGATTTGTCCCTCCCACATAATGGGGGTAAATATCCACGGCCACTCGAGGGACGAGGATTATTGAATGTCTAACCAGAATCAGATAAATCAATATAGAGATATTGATGTTATCTGCAAGCATAAGCATATTCCCAGGATCGAGGAACTATGAATTGGATATACGAGTGTGACGATGTATGTCTCGTGTCCAATCCGGATACGGAGACAAACGGATAGTGTAATTTCACATATTGGGCACAAGAGGTTTGTCAGGATCACTGACTATTTCTATATGTTGGGTGGCATGGATGTGTTGCTAAACACTGCTCCATGTTAGTAAGAGTTACTACCAACTATATAGAAACCTATGGGGTCACACGTCAAATAGAGTAGAGCTAGATTTGGGAATAATTAATATTGATTAGTTAATAAAAGGATCATTGTGCAACACCTTGCAAACTTAGTAGGACTAATTTGCAAGTAAGGGAATAGTTCTAGTTCATCTAGAATTAGGAAACTCTTTTATGGAAACAACAAGGAGATTTTGGAGTATATAAAGAGGCCTAAGCTTCCTTCCCACACTAGTGTTATTAGACATAACAAAGTGAGTTCGAGAGAAAGCAAGAGAGAGCAAGACAAGAGTTAGGGCCGAAACCCTAGCCCCGTCCGCCCCCTTCCTGTCGGCTCAAAGAGGAGGCCGCCCCTCCTCTTGTGCCTTTGTTGCTTTGATCTTCTTCCCTCTTCCTCCGGGTTCAAGCTAGCACTTGTTTGAAGGAAGAATCTATATCTCACCTCTAGACGTGGATCAACCGTAGAGACGAGGACATCATTCTTCGTGTGATCTCACAAATCCAAAGGTACACAATACAATGTCTCTTATCTTGTTATGATGTCTCTTCCTGACGATCCGTGGTGGGCATTGAAGTAGAGTTAAATTTTTGTTATTCCCCTGCGTTACCTACTTCAAAACCCAATAGTGGTATCAGAGCCACAAGTCGTAGAGCATAACATGATGTATGTGTTACGATTTCAGTTTACACACCGTTTTATTGTTTATTACGCGAAAGCTGAAATTAATTGGCGTAGTAGATGAAAAATTAAGTTTGTTATTCCGCTGCGTTACCTACTTCAAAACCCAACACCTTCCATCACCACCATCGGCACCACCATCTCAGCCACCACAAACTCCTCGTTTTCTCTCCATATCCCTCCCCTCTCCCTCTCTGTCACACACCAGCAGAAAGAAGCAGCAGCAGCTTCCCGACGAGGAGGCCGCCAATCACCGCCGGCGAAACCAACCCCGACGGGAAAACCAACGTGACCTCTCTCTGCCTTCTCTCTCCCACTCTGTTTTGAACCCCGACCCTCTTATCCTCTCTTTTTCAACACAAGGAGAAGAAAGAGCAGCAGCAGTTCACTGCGGAACAACCAGAACCACCACAACCGCCGCCGCCACCATTTTTTCTGGCGAGAAGCTCAACCGAGCTAACTGGAGTGACCCACTCTTTGATTTTGGTACCAAACAGCTCATGGAGGTCCAAGGAGTCTCGATTCACCAACAAACAGAGCCTAAAATGTCGTATTGTTCGTTGTCGATCATCACCGCCGACCATAAACTTCGGAGCCGACACCCGCTTCGTCTCTTAACCATTTCTCGCAATTTTTCGCATGGGTAAACTCTAAATCACCCTGTAGTTCATTTTTAATCATCAAAATCTGAGCTTGATAGTTTCAAATTGATTTGGGTTTGTTGGGTTGAGGATTTTATGCATATGTTCTTGAATGGCGGTTGTTTATGTAGTTTCTAAAAAGTTAAGGGTGAGATGTGAACTACATGTATACTTTCTGAAAAGTTGTGGGTGATTTGTGTACAAAGTAAAACTGCATGTGGTGGAGGTGTAACTAATTGTCTTTCATGATAAGTTTGGGGGATCTAGTTGTTGTTTTATGTAAACTGCATATAATATACGAAATTAAAAGTGCGATTTTTGGATTAAAAGTTATATCCTAATATTTCTAGATATCAATTTGACTATGTAAAAGTAAATTGGCTATTGAAATTGTATACGAATTTGTTTGTATGAAATATGGGTGTTTCTATTGAAAATAAGGAAGACAAAATATACTTTGTTTTATTTGCTTAATTTCGGTTGTTTAACTAAATTGTTTTTAGGTGCTTGTAAACTAATATTTTGAGTAAAATGGATTATTTGGATAATATTGATAAAAATGAATAAGTTGGAAGTTAATTTATAAAATAACTAATAAGTGGACTCTTTAAATAGAAATCTATACTTTTCTTATGTAATAGTACTTGATTATTTTTCCTAGATACTAGAAAACTTTTATCCAACATAAGTATATAAATATATATGACTTGTTTTATTGGATTAAACACCTTGTGAATCTCATTTATAAATTTAATTATTTTATAGTATACATACTTTCTAATAAATAAATAGCTATAATTGGATTAGTTTGAATTAAATTTATGTAGTCACTACAAATAAATAAGCTTTCTAATAAATTATTAATTTCTAAACATGCGAGTATATAAACTTAATATGGAATTTATTACTCAATAATTTTACGAGTTAGTAGTTATATAAGTGGTAATATTTTCATGAGAAAAATATAGTTGTTTACATCACCAGCTTATTTTATAAATATTACATGCTAATAATTGATGGGGTATTGGGGGTAATCTCAAATGAGTCACGTTTGAAATTAGAGAATTTCACATATCATACTTGCACAATTATACTTGTAATTAATTTAGTAATTATAAATTGTAGGTGACAAGTTCGTAAGCAACGGCTACGTATATCCATAGAAGCATTTTCGTGATATTTGCTTTGCTACTTGTGGTGAGTAAATATGCCTAACCTAGTGTGCCCGTCCTTCTTTCGTGTTCAAATGTTTTTATGATTTTATGTCTCAAAATGTGACTTGTGATATACGTGCTTGACTTGATATTTCAAATACTTGTCTAAATGATTCTTTTGGATAATATCACATGGAATTAATAATGCGTAATAACGTAAAGTGGAAACAGTTTTGCGGTGGAACCATATGCGGATTATTATTTATTGTGATTATGATATTTTGCTCGATTGCAATTGCCCCGGGCTGCTGCAAGTACTCACCTCTCTGGCCGCAAGAAGTCTTAGAGGGGTGTTCGCACTTAAGGTCTTGGATGCATGGGATATGGTTGGTTCTATATTGTTGGATTGGTTCGTTCCCCGCTACAACTAAATAAAAACGTGGATTTTGAGATGTGAATGATGGAAGGAATTGTTTTATTTTGGAAAAATATGGAAATGGGTTGACAATACTAAATAATGAGTTGGATAATTTAAATTAGGTCATTTGAAATAATATGTAACATTATGGATTGGAAATGTTTATTTTGGATAAATGTCTATTTGTATTGTGATGATTTGAGATCACTTTTCTAGAAACAAAATATTTAAATGTTGGAAAATATATTTCTTTTCTTACATGAGAACATATTGTTTACTTTTTACAACTCATCCTTATTTCTTAAAATAAAAATATGCCTCTTTCCGATTTAAACGTTGGGGTGTTTACTTGCTCAGCATTTTTGTGCTGACTTTGGAAAAACGACGGTCTTTGTTTATTTCCCCCGCAGGTCTTGGTGAAGGGAGCTCGGCCTAAGGGGAAACGTGGACTCATCTGGTTGTGATTAGTACTAAATATCTGAAACACTTAGATAATATTCCATCATGTTTAATAGTATGTATTATTTACTGTTGAAGACATTATGGTTTTTAATAAATAGCTATGGCGATGTTGGTTTTGATTACCATTGTTCCTTGCATCCGGGAGCGATCTTGGTTGCGGAGTGGCATTTCCGTATTTCTCCCACGACGAAGTACGGGGGTGTCGCAAGTGGTATCTGAGCGGGCAATCCAATAAGGGATTAAAACCTGTTGGGAAACTTAAAATTGATATAGGAAAAGATAATAAACACTACTAGAAATATTAGCAAAAGCGTCATTAGATTAATGCGGTATTTGCTAAAATTAATGTTGTTTTTAGCAAAAACAACATTAATTGCAGCATTAAGACTAATGCTGCATTTGCCAGTGCTGTTTTTCCCATTGCAGCATTAAGCTAATGCTGCTAGCAAAAAGCAGCATTACTTGCAGCATTAACTAATGCTGCACAACTATACCACACCTTGCAGCATTTGATACATTAATGCTGCATTTTAGAATCAAATTGCAGCATTATTAGAGCTTAATGCTGCAATTTACACATTATTTTGTAGCATTTTTTTGATTAATGCTGCATTTTACATCATCTGTTTAGCTTCTTTCTTTTATTTGCTGATTTTCCAGAACAATAACAAGAACAAATCAAAACAAGAATACCAACAATAACAGCAACAATAACAGATCTAACCAAGAACAACAACAAGAACAAGAAGAACAAGAAGAACAACAACAAGAACAACAGCAAGAACAGAAGTCTTTATCATCAATAATCTCTCTGAAATTACAAATTTAACAAATAAATTACAAAATTGATGAAACAAATAATCTCTCTGAAATTACAGACAAGTCTGGAAAAGATTACAAATATGATGAAACTAATCTCTCTGAAATTAATAAACAAGTCTAGGAGAAATTACAAGGGGAAGAAGAAATAGGAGAACATGAGAGAAACAAGCAGATCGATGACATTCAACACATGACCGTCCCTTGATCTTCATCAGAATGGTTCTGCGCCGCCGCTTCGCCGCCCGTCCCTGGATCTTCAACCGCCACGCCAAACGACCCCGACGCCAAGTCTCGGTTTAGACTTCGCAGCAGAACCACCCTTCGAACAGAACCACCTCCGGCGTCTCCAGAAGCACCTTCGGCTGCGGCCTCTTCGATACGTACTTCCCCTGTTTCTACCTTTCCTCCTGCAATATAAGGCAAGATCTGAGAGTGGACGAGGGAGAGAGAGTGTGGGAGAAAGAGGGACAGAGACTGGTAGAGAGAAAGACTCACCTTCAGCTCCAAATCATTCGCAGATCCGCCAAATCCACCGCGTTGACTCCATGGATGATGGCGATCGGAAAGCTCCAAAGGTCCAAAGCTCCAAATCATTCTGTGCCCTAGTCCTCGTCTGTTGAACACAATCGGATTACAAACCAATTACACAATCGGATTACAAAGCAATTGGAGAGCGAGACGAGAAATTAGAGAAACTGACCGAACGGCGAATCACAGATTCGGAGCCGGAGCTTTCCGATCACCCTTCACCCTCTCCCTCTCGGTCTCTGCCTCATCCCCGTCTCTCTCTTTCTCTCTCCCTCTCTCTCTCTCTCTCTGTTCTCTCTCTGTCATATGGGGCTGTGTTGTGTGGGAGAGAATTAGGGTTAGTTGTTGGGTATAGATAAGGGAGTGGCTTCATTTTTTGTGAAATTTCAGTTCCCCCCAAATATTTGGTGAAAATTTGAATACCCCCCCCCCCAAATGTTTAGTGAAAATTGCAGCATTAGTTTGTTAATGCTGCAAAATAGAACTAAAAAAGCAGCATTAATGTGATTAATGCTGCAATTTAGCCAAACATTGCAGCCTTATTGGATTGATGCTGCAATTTATATGCTCTTTAACCAAAAATTGCAGCATTATTCGATTAATGCTACAATATTACAGCATTTAGTTTGCAACAATAATAATAATGCTGCTTTAGGGTATCAATTACCGCATTTGTTCAAATGCTACAAATAAAATGTAGTATTTGCTAATATTTCTAGTAGTGAAAAATGGAAAAGCCGATCGGGATATGGGTAGTCTAAGTGCTGGTATTGATCCCACCCACGTTCTTTCTTGCTAATTGTTATGTGATTAAAGGGTGCTTGGATTATTTGTTTAAATTGGTAACCTCATTTATGACGGATTGATTTACCAGTTTTACTCTTGTTGTGGAGAACAAGAAATATGGATTATTAGAACCCAAATTTTGGATTGCAAGTGATTTGAGAAGATGAGTTATATATCACTAAGAATAATTATCGAATCCATAATTTGACCCCCATGAGGTTGTTGATACTTGAATTATTTGATGTCTTCATTTTGATTGGTTTCTAGATAAATAATGCTCTTAAAATAAGAGAAAGTTGATTATGAATTATAGAAATTGGATTGTAAAATGAATGATGCATTGCCCTGTTTGAAATTTATATGTTGTGTATAAGATTAAAATGAATTGCTAAATGTGACATGATAGTTATGCATTTATAAGGTGATTTAAATCCATGAGGCTGGGTTATAACAATCAAATGTACAATAAGTGAATACATGAGAACGGAACTGAGAAACCATTATGTAATATACTAGGAGGACCCTATAAGGATAGACAGTTCAGAGAAATAATCACACGGAGTACTTCTTCATTCGATTATATTGTTTGTAGTGATACTAGACTCTTGTGACAACTCTAGGAGAAAAGTATTAGATTTTGACCGTTGGAGACTTTGGGTTAAAGAGACGTAACGAGAAATGTTGAAATATTTAACTGGTGAACCCTAGTTCCATTAGCTAGATATGTGAAGACTTTGATGATATATTTGAGGTACCAATTGAGATATTAATTTTGAATCAGCGGTTGAGAATAAATACATTTTGGGAGTCGTTTCTGTTGATCAAACAAAATTATTCGAGCAAAGGTCCCACCCACCCACACCTGAGAAACTAAGAAGTCAACCCGTTGAGTTTTGACTAGTTTTAAATACAGTTTTACAGCCTTGGTGATTGGAGAGATTTTTCTATGTAAATGGTTGAATGGAGTCTACTTATTCATAAATTTTATTATGAGTGTTATGCTAGACTGCTTTATCATTTGAGGGCATTGGTGATATATATAATTATTTGAGGCGTTACTTGTATTCTGGTTACTCTAATGTTGCTTGATAGTTGGGATATCTATTCGGTTACATGTTATTTTCGTAATTATAGGATTCACTTGGGAGAAATGGTGGATAAACTGTAAAAGAAGTATTGTTGGTTCACTGGTGGTCGCTTATAATATTTAGACGCACCATATGACAGATCTAAGCAGGTTTATTATGAAGTTACACATTTAGTGTGGCTCTGAAATTCTGACTCAGATATTAAAATTTAGGAGCCTAATAATTTTATATTTGGAGCCTCCTATTTTAAGACGATGACTCGAGATATACTGTTTTATGAGAAATTATGGAGGTCTCTTATATATAACTATCGCTAACTTGGAGTGTCGTAGAAATACTGTTCCTCATGATCGAGGAATGTGTTCAGTTATGAATTGTCTCTAAGGGATGTATATTCTAGCATACGTCATTCTAAAGATCTAACGTTATGATGGGCTTAGGGGAAAAGTTATACATTCTTCAACTTAGCGTTATTTGGGTTAGTGTGTGATACGAAATTTATGGAGATGATACTACCAGTTACTTCGGAAGAAAATGTTAAGAAAAACATAGAGTTCGTGTAGGAAATTGGAAGCCTATTACAGCTTTACGTTTGGGGATTAGTTTCAATATAGGCATGACTTCAGTGTTTCAAGTTAATTGGTTGAATTTGCATGAATTCAAATTTGTCATCAGAGTAACAAACTTGAACTAAGAAAATTTATGGATTTAAATGGTTGATTGGGTCAATTAGAATACTTGGTAGAAGCAAATGGGTAATTGGAACCAAATCGAATATGAATACTTTAGTAAGAAATACTTGAAATCTTAGAGAGTAATTGCTTCGGTGCTTGATTAGATCAACATGATTTGAGGTATATTTGGGTAACATGCGATTAAAAGGCTGTGTCATGTGGAATTTTGGAGGAGCTTCCTGGAGACGTTGGGAGTTGGATCAAAGGTCACAGGACCAGTCCACTAAGTTTTAGATTCCCTAGGCTAATTTGGTTTGGAGACCATAAGTTCAGTTTCACGATGTCTATTTGGAGATCTATTGTTTAGATCAACTACCCTGATGAATCTGGATATTGATGTGATCGGGAATGCTCCATAATGTGTGTGGACTAGCAAGTTTATGAGCCTTCTGGAGTTATGAAATAGAATGATATGTTTCAGTAGCCTTACTTTTCTTTAATCGGAGTACTTAATCTTCACATAAATCTTAATTGAGGTCTTGTTGTAATGTCTTCTTGTGGTATAAACTATTCGCTTGATCGAGGTTTGGCTACGAGTATTGAATGCAATGAGTTTCTTGGGAGTTCGTATTTCGAATCGAGCATTCTCTAATAATTTGAAAAAGTATTATAGGATTCCAGTGTGACATCGCGGAATTTGGCTCGGTAGCTAGCTTTCTAAAATTAAGAAGAACTATTTATTTTAAAGTCTTGCTTGTTATTTTCTTAAGTCAAGTTTGGGATGAATAAAGCGCTTGCATGTCTAAGAAGTTGATAGTTTCTTTGGCCGTTTATGTTTGGATTTTTGACACTTGACCATCACCAGAGGAGCATACATTTTGAGTCATGAATTACAGTTGGAGTCACGGAAACAGTAGGATTATCTATTATGTATCGAGAAAATACATTTTAAGTCCTTTGTTTATTAACGTTCTGGACTACTGGTAATAGCTAGTGCGTATTAAAAGTGACTTTAGTAGTTTATCAAGGCTTTGGAAGTTTATTGAAATATTTCAATCACTTGGGGTAATTAGACTATGTCTATCGAAATATGGTACAGATTCGGACTTCAGATAGTTAGTACGACTTACCACTGCAAGTGTGCAAATGGGAATGTTATCACTAAATAGATATTTGGGTTCATGGGATGTTTGTTCTCTTACTGATCATTTTTTAGTGTACACAAGTTTATGGGGTTACTCTCATTCTTATTTTTTTGAACCAAAGTTATAAATTTTCTTTAGCAGACCTTGTGAAACAAGTTATCTAGAGGAAATGGGCTAGTGAAGACGATATCTTACGTGGTATTCGGGTGAAGCAACCTCCGCCTGGATGATCATGTGCGAATAAACTATATAGGTTTCAATAATAAAGCCGACTTCCAATTGCCATTTAAAGCCGTAGGATCGTGGAGAGTACCTTAATTTCCGGATCAACCTATTTTGGAATATAGATATAATTTCAAATAAGAATTTACTCTGGAACAAAAATAATACGGTCCATATGCTACAACTAAAAAGGTATATCAACGACTTATATTAACCAAGTATGACCATCCATGGTGGCAAATTATATAGAGTTCCGGGGACGTCAGTCCTCTAAGGGGGGGAAGATGTAACCCTTCGTTTAGCATCTTTCATTCAGAACTACTACGTGAGACCGCTACACGATTAGAACCTCAATATCGCTATATCGGGTCTAGGATTTTAATTTTTATAACTTAAATGTGTTATATCATTACTTGATATTTCATATACATTTCATATAATTGTTTGATTTTAGCTTCGAGGACGAAGCTCTCTCTAACGGGGGAAGGATTTAATACCCCGTTTAATTTTGAAGGGTGGTAATTGAGGCATAAAATTTAATTTTGTTACGTGTGACAAGTTGGATTATTATTGGGTTCAAAATATATTCGGAAAGTTCATATAATAATTCTATAGAAAACGATATTTTGTTGCGTATTCTATTTAGCATTTTACGTAGTTTATTTAAATATAACATAGTGTGTACCCAACCCAATAGATGACCCAACCAATTGGTACTCCTAAAACACTCTAGCCTAACTAGTAGAAGACAAAAAATAAAAAAATAATAAAAAAAAGGACAAGGTGGGTTGAGGAGAATCACTTCTCCAAGTAACAACTCATTATTTAAATGTCATTTTCTTCTCCTTTATCTCTCACCAACACATCAGACCATTCTCTCTCTCTCCTTGTTTCTCACTCTCAAAACAAAACACAAAAGAAAACTCTCTCTCTCTCTCTCTCCCAAAACAAACCCAGAGGAAACACACAAACCCACCACCACCACCGTGCCTTCCATCACCACCATCGGCACCACCACCTCAGCCACCACAACCTCCTCCTTCTCTCTCCATCTCACTCCCCTCTCCCTCTCTGTCACACACATGCAGAAAGCAGCAGCAGCAGCTCCCCGACGAGGAGGCCGCCAATCACCGCCGGCGAAACCAACCCCGATGGGAAAACCACCGCCACCTCTCTCTACCTTCTCTCTCCCACTCTGTTTTGAACCCCCGACCCTCTTCTCCTCTCTTTTTCGACACAAGGAGAAGAAAGGGCAGTAGCAGTTCGCTGCGGAACAACCAGAACCACCACAACCGCCGCCGCCACCATATTTTCCGGCGAGAAGCTCAACCGAGCTAACCGGAGTGACCCACTCTTTGATTTTGGTACCAAAAAGCTCCTGGAGGTCCAAGGATTCTAGATTCACCAACAAACAAAGCCTATAACGTCGTATTGTTCGTTGTCGATCATCACCGCCGACCATAAACTTCGGAGCCGAGACCCGCTTCGTCTCTTGACCATTTCTCGCGATTTTCGCATGGTTAAACTCTAAATCACCCTCTAGTTCATTTTTAATCATCAAAATCTGAGCTTGATAGTTTCAAATCAATTTGGGTTTGGTTTGTTGAGGATTTTTTGCATTTGTTCTTGAAGGGCGGTTGTTTGTGTAATTTCGGAAAAGTTAAGGGTGAGATGTGAACTGCATGTATACTTTTTGAAAAGTTGTGGGTGATTTTTGTACAACTTAAAACTGCATGTGGATTGTCTTTCATTATAAGTTTGGGGGATCTAGTTGTTGTTTTATGTAAACTGCATATAATATATGAAATTAAAAATGCGATTTTTGGATTAAAAGTTATATCCTAATATTTTTAGATATTAATTTGACTATGTAAAAGTAAATTGGCTATTGAAATCGTATACGAATTTGTTTGTATGAAATATGGGTGTTTCTATCGAAAATAAGCAAGACAAAATATACTTTTTTTTATTCGCTTAACTTCGGTTTGTTTAACTAAATAGTTTTAAGTTCTTGTAAACTAATATTTTGAGTAAAATGGATTATTTTGGATAATATTGATAAAAATGAATAAGTTGAAAGTTAATTTATGACATAACTAATAAGTGGACTCTTTAAATAGAAATCTATACTTTTATTTTTTTACTTTTTTTGAGAGAAATTTTGAAATTTCATTAAACTTCAGAAATTAAGTGGTGTGGGAATACATATTTTTCTAACCATCTACTGACCCAAATGGGTAACTCCTCGCTCCACACGCTTCAAAATCTTGAGCCGCGTAACTGGCTAGATGATCCGCCACGCGGTTGAACTCGCGTCCCCAAACCCGTATCTCGAGATTCGTGAATTGCCTTAACAGCTGAAGGGTCTCCGCCATTAGATCATTCAACTCTTCTGCATCCTCATTTCTTCTTCCCAACCGTGCTTCTTCCAATTCTTCAATGACGGTAGAGGAATCTCCGATCATCCAAATCCGTTCTTCTTTCCACCTGAGACACGACCGGAGTCCTTGAAGACACGCATGCTTCTCCGATTGCCTAGCACTTTCACACCGTGGTAGTATGCTTGCTCCTGCCAACAAGCATTCGCCTTTAACATTTCTGAGCACAAAACCCACCGATGCGTTTCCTGATCTTGGATCCCAATTTCCATCAAATTGAAGTATCATGTGGTCTTTGTCTGCACATATCTTGGAGCTTTGTGGTTTCTGGATCTCTAAGCTAAGTAGATCTCCCCTTCTAAATTTCTGTTCTTGAAGTTTTCGGAGTACCAACTCATGAATTTCTCATGTATTTGATTGTACCCCTTTAAATCTTCGCGCGTTGCGTTCTTGCCAAATAGCCCAAATAATAACACAGTACCTTGATAAATCTTCCACTTTTAATCGCCTTATATCTGCTTGGACTCTTTCTAATGCATTTATCTTTTTTTGTAGCAGGAGACCCCTTCCTTCCGGTGATTCCGATACTGATTTTGCTGTTGGGCAAGAGAAGAGGACATGTTCCATCGTTTCAATCCCATCCCCGCAGAGGCAACATCGATTATCAATCATAATCCCCCGTCTTCCCAGATTCTCCGCAGTGGGAATAATATTTCTTCCAGCTCTCCAAACCAGGTGAATAATCTTTTTCTCTATTTTAAGTTTCCACAGCTTCACAAAGCACTTTTGAACTTGCTCTGATGTTTCACCTCTCTTCTCTAATTGCAACTTCTCCTTCATACCCAGCAAATACCCAGTTTTGACTGTATACAGGTCTTTGTCATTATAGTGCGAACGGATTTTATCCTCTGTTTGTTGTTGTGGAAGTTCAATTCGTACAATCTCTTGGCAGTCCTCCTCAAGCAAATACTCCCTTAGTTTTTGTATCTTCCAGCACTTTGTGTCCTTATTAATGAAATCCTCCACCTTGAGTGTATTTAACATACTGTTTTCCATAATCAGCTTGAAAGAAGGTTCTCTAGGTATCCATGGTGACGTCATAAGGGCTGATTTACCATTCCCAATTTGCCATCGGGAATCTCTAGCAAGTAATTTCTTCCCAAAACATATTCTACGCCAAGCATAACTGGGTGCATTCCCTTCTTTTGCTTCCCAAAAAATTTTACCTACAAAATACTTTGCTTGGAATACCCTCCTCATTAAGGATTGGGGGTTTCTTTGGATTCGCCAAGCCTGTTTCGCAAGCATTGCTTGGTTGAAAACTTTGAAATCCTTGAAATCCAGACCACCTTTTTCTCTTGAGTCTTGCATTTTGTTCCACGATAGCCAATTGATACCACGTTCCTTTTTTGAACTACTCCACCAAAATTGTCTAATTTTTGCTTCAATCTTGTTGCTTATTCCGTCTGGAAACCTAAAACATGACATAGCATAACTTGGAATTGCATTGGCGACCGCTTTTGTAAGGAATTCTTTACCCCCGATTGATAATGATTTTTCCTTCCAACCTTTAGATTTACTATCTATTCTATCAAGAATATAAGCAAAAGTAGTGCTTTTTTGTTTACCAATTGTCGTCGGTAACCCAAGATACTTATCATGCTTTTCTGTTTCAGGGATGCCGCAGCAGTGTTTGATTTCATCTTTGACCGTGTCTGCCAAGTTCGGAGAGAAGACAATTGAGGACTTGTCGAAATTAATGAGTTGGCTCGATCCCTTACAATACGCATTCATGATTTCTTGTAATTTTGTAACGTCCTGAACTGTAGCCTGAAAAAAGAAAATAAAATCATCGGCAAAAAACAAATGGGAGACCACTGGTCCTCCCCGAGATGCTGACACTCCTGCCATACTTCTACTTCTTACTGCAGAAGTGATGGCACTCGATAATGCTTCCGAACAAAGCACAAATAAGTACGGTGATAGGGGACAGCCCTGCCCTAGACCTCTTTCGGGAAAACATTCCCCGTTAGTGCTCCATCACGTACGAACTCATATTGTACCATTGTAACACAACACATTATGACTGACCTCAGTCTCGGCCCAAAGCCGAATTTGCACAATACATCTTGCAAAAACCACCACTCAACACGATCATATGCTTTCGACATATCAACCTTAAGTGCTTGTAAACTAATATTTTGAGTAAAATGGGTTATTTGGATAATATTGATAAAAATGAATAAGTTGGAAATTAATTTATGAAATAACTAATAAGTGGACTCTTTAAATAGAAATCTATACTTTTCTTATGTAAAAGTACTTGATTATTTTTCCTAGATACTAGAAAACTTTTATCCAACATAAGTTTATAAATATACATGACTTGTTTTATTGGATTACACATCTTGTGAATCTCATTTATAAATTTAATTCTTTTATAGTATATATACTTTCTAATAAAAAAATATCTATAATTGGATTAGTTTGAATTAAATTTATGTAGTCACTTACAAATAAATAGCTTTCTATTAAATTATTATTTTCTAAACATGAGAGTATATAAACTTAATGTGGGATTTATTATCAATAATTTACGAGTTAGTAGTTATATAAGTGGTAATATTTTCATGATAAAAATATAGGTGTTTACTTCACCAGCTTATTTTATAAATATTACATGCTAATAATTAATGGGGTATTGGGGGTAATCTCAAATGAGTCTTGTTAGAAATTATAGCATTTCACATATCATACTTGCACAATTAGACTTGTAATTAATTTAGGAATTATAAATTTTAGGTAAAAAGTTCCTAAACAAGGGCTACGTATATCCGTAGAAGCATTTTCGTGATATTTGCTTTGCTACTTGAGGTGAGTAAATATGCCTAACCTAGCGTGCCCTTCCTTCTTTCATGTCCAAATGTTTTTATGATTTTTTGTCTCAAAATGTGACTTGTGATATACGTGCTTGACTTGAGTTTTCAAATACTTGTCTAAATGATTCTTTTGGAGAATATCACATCGAATTAATAATACATAATAAAGTAAAGTGGAAACAGTTGTGCGGTGGAACCATATGCGGATTATTATTTATTGTGATTATGATATTTTGCTCGGTTGCAATTGCCCCGGGCTGCTTCATGTATTCACCTCTCTGGCCGCAAGAAGTCTTAGAGGGGTGCCGGAACTTAAGGTCTTGGATGCATGGGATATAGTTGGTTCTATATTGTTGGATTGGTTCGTTCCCCGCTACAACTAAATAAAAACGTGGATTTTGAGATGTGGATGATGGAAGGAATTTTTTTATTTTGGAAAAATATGGAAATGGGTTGACAATGCTAAATAATGAGTTGAATAATTTAAATTCGGTCATTTGAAATAATATGTAACATTATGGATTGGAAATGTTTATTTTGGATAAATGTCTATTTGTACTGTGATGATTTGAGATCACGTTTCTAGAAACAAAATATTTAAATGTTGGAAAATATATTTCTTTTCTTACATGAGAACATATTGTTTACTTTTTACATATCATCCTTATTTCTTAAAATAAAAATATGCCTCTTTCCGATTTACACGTTGGGGTGTTTACATACTCAGCATTTTTGTGCTGACTTTGGAAAAACTGCGGTCTTTGTTTATTTCCCCCGCAGGTCTAGGTGAAGGAACCTCGGTTTAAGGGGAAACGCGAACTCATCTAGTTGTGATTAGTACTAAATATTTGAAACACTTAGATAATATTCCATCATGTTTAATCGTATGTATTATTTCACTGTTGAAGACATTATGGTTTGTAATAAATAGCTATGGCGATGTTGGTTTTGATTAACATTGTTCCTCGCACCCGAGAGCGATCTGGGGTGCGGAGTGGAATTTTTGTATTTCTCCCACGACGAAGTACGGGGGTGTCGCACTTTTGGTACTAAACGGGGTTGGGAATTATGTGGTAAGAGATCAAAGAGAACTGAGTTGATCAAATCAATAAAAAAAAGTATATCAAGAACTTCAACTTCAATCAACACCACGAAAACAACTCTAAACATAAAAAACTTGAAAAGAGAGCAGGAACGAATTAGGTCCAACAATGTAATCAACGACGATAAATATCTTGTTGGCAACAGAAGAGTGGAACTTGAAACTGTGGAATAGGGATGACATTCATCGAAGTTACCAAGGGAAAAAATTACAATGAATGATTATAAAAAAAAAAACAAATGAGACAAAATTGGAGAATTTGGACTCACCGCAGAAACTTTATATTATTGACTTAGCACAGTGAACACAAAATCGATTAGAAGCAAATAGCTGTAGTCCCGTGGATTGCGATGAGCTTTACACCTCTGTCAGTTCGTCTTAATTTTTTTAACGATTAAAATCCATATGAATCATACATCAATGTTGAATAGGTTCCTCATCACAGCCCTTATTGACTAGTCTGTGGATTACCATGACCATTTCTCATCCTATTCCCAAGCATAATGACATCAAAGTTAAACATGTGGAATTTGGTCGTTTGCCCAATGCGTGATAAATATCATTGATCATACACTAAGGATGCATATTTGCATCATCCAAATCCATCATCATTGTTATTATAGGGGAGTTAGACTCGAGATCTGCCAAAATGACAGAAGCCTCCATGCTTTTCACTTCTTCCATTCAAAGATCTGGCAAAAACTTCCTCTTCACACATTTCACATAACCCCAAACAAAGTACACTTTGATCATCAATTCGCCGTGATCAACAAAGTCTTGAAAGACAATCAACGTCTTCACCTTGTTCAACCCATCTTCATTGTACACCAGTGACATATTGTGGATTTGACACTCTTGTGGGCAACCACTGGCCTGGCTATCATCGGAAACTTCAACTTCTCATACATAGTATCATAATCACTGAGTGGCTTAGTATCGCAATCTGCTTCGGAATTCCGAAAGATTCAATTATAGCCTCATACTCAATCGATAACTCTGAAACCTTCTCGAGCATGTCCCCTGATTGGTTAATGGCTTCTCAAAAATCTGGATATTCACCACTTACCAGATCATGTGCAATGATGGGAATTGTGGATGGCCGATCTAGGGTTGAGCGATGTTTGTTTAGACTATCGAGTCGGTTGGTTTAAAGCGTCGCAAATATCGGTGAATCAGAAGTGTTTCAGTTAGGAGAAATTTTTTAGTGCTCCAAAAGAGAACCGTGTGGTACTCTACCACAAGTGAGTGCTGCAACACTTAAACAAACTGTCAGTGAGTGACAAACACTCCTTGGTTGTAGGGCACCACATGGTGCTCTTTTGGAGCACTAAAAAATTGCTCTTCAGTTAGTGATGACTTTTTCATTGATGTCATAGTTTGGTCGCCGTTTAGAAATATTTACTGAGGGGCATTTGGAAATTGCGGGTTTTCACCAGGGGTATTTTATGAAAACCAAAGTATTATGAAATATTTTGGGTTAGATACTCAACCTTTTATATAGTAGATTTCTATAATAGATAGATAGATAGATAGATAGATAGATAGATAGATAGATAGATAGATAGATAGATAGATAGATAGATAGATAGATAGATAGATAGATAGATATAATTTCATTATAATAATCATAATAGGAAGTGATAAATGATGTTAAGTGTTTTGATTGACAAATGTCATAAAAATAGAAGTATTTTTTTTATTACTAGGGGATTGCCCGTGCCCGAGGGCACTACCGAAAAAACATGTTTCATAATCGGTTTTGCTGGAGGATAAGATGAAAATGACATCTCCGTTAATCTTATATGATATCCATCAAGTCATGTTCTTACACAATTTTGATAATTACGTAAATAAATTCGAGAGAGAAGGTAAATTTTCAAGTAGTGTGTAGTTAATAGTGGGTAGTTAAATGGGTGGTGGGTAAGATCTAAGAACTGTGGCTGATTTATTTAAACTAAAGGCTGAAAAGTCATAAGTTAGTTAAATCATGTTGTTTAATAGAATAAATATAGATAATACAGATTGGTAAAGATTTAATATTCTTCTCTATTTATTATTATTATTATTATTATTATTATTATTATTATTATTATTATTATTATTTAAGAGAAATTATTGTCTATTTTCTTGTGAAACTTTAGTTATAAGCGTATTTACTATTTAACATTGATGATCATCGATGTTACAAAGAACTGTGATTTCGTTTGTTAAGGCCAGTTATTATTATGTAAAACTTCCGTTCTTCTCTTTCACCTTCATTTGCCTTTTTTTAATTTCTAATTGGTTAATTTTGACTCGGTATTTAGATAGCAAAATGATGAAATTATTTGTCAATTTTTTATAGTATTGTATGATAAAATTTACTCTACAAAATCATGCAAAGATTACCAAACTTGTGTATAATTTTGCTAACCAAATTACCGGGTCAAAGGGACCCAATAAATAATGTCAAAAAATAAAGTGAGTAGAAATAGAAGAAACAAATGTAGTATCAAATTAGTCGTGCCATCTAAGCTAATAAAGAGCAACTTATCATTTACTCATATACTACTATCTATCCATCATAAAAATGATTAGAACAACAATAGTGTGATAAAAAGATAATAGAAAAATACAGAAATGGACTTTGTAATTTGTAAAATAATAACATAATTGTAAAGTTTTAAAAACGGGACCAGCTATTGAACCTGCGAGGAACCGGTTTGTAGTTCAACCGGTTGGAATTGTAATACCCCTATTTTAATGGGGCTATGTGTGTTAATTATTAAGCTTATGGGGTTTAGTGTTGTCTTTCCTAATTAGTGGGGGTGTGTGGTGTAGTTTCCCCAAAGTTAATTGTTTTCTGGTGTGTGTCTCTCTCTCTGAGAGAACGGGAAAACAAACTCGATCGTTTCCCAAAAGTTAATTGTTTCCACGAAAGCTACCACGTTCTCCCTCAATTCCACCCGTGTCAATGTATATCAACACACCAACTCCTCTCTTGTTCACCTCAATCTCACTAACTCTCTGTTTTGAAAAATCTGAGTGTTATGTCAAACCACCTCACGAACGAAGAACGAATAAAAGAAGAACACGAGTATTTTACGTGGTTCACTAGCAAAATATTTGCTAACTACATCCACGGCGGAAAAGCACTCTTTATTCACTTAAGAGGAACAATTACAATGTTTTTGCATACCTAATAATGTGACTACTTCCTAAAGTTTCCAAATCCCTAAAGTTTCCAAACTAATCCTTAAAGTTTCCAAATCCGATTTGGAAACAACTTGTTTCCTAACTAATCCTCCACTGCCTTTGACTTCCAATACCTTCCTAATCAAAGCTGGAAACAAAGTGTTTGGCCGCCTTTGACCAATTCAAGGCACCAACTCAACAAATCTCCACCTTGACTTGAATTCTCTTGTCAACAGCAGCTGCTCCTCTTCTCGTAAACAAAGCTACTTCTTCTCCGCTCCCAATTGTCTCTCGTCACAGAGACTCACTGGACCCCCACCGGGTCCGACATGGCCCGAAGGGCTTCACTGGCTCAAGATGTTGAGCAATTCCAGACAATGGTGGAACTTGCTCTCCGGAACCGGCTTGGTGAACATATCCGCGGGGTTGTCAGCAGTCCCCACCTTCATCACCTTGATCCTGCTCTCGTTTCTCAGAAAATGATACCTAACGTCGATATGCTTGGTCCTTTCATGATGAACCTGGTCCTTAGTCAAGCAAATCGCACTCAAGCTATCACAGTAGACTATCGCCTGATCTTGAAGTAGCCCTAGATCATTCACCATTCCCTTAAGCCAAATTGCCTCCTTTGCTGCTTCCGTTAGAGCCATATACTCCGCCTCCGTGGTGGACAAAGTCACCGTCGGCTGTAGCGTCGCCTTTCAACTCACAACAGATGCTCCCAGAGCAAATACGTAGCTTGTCATTGATCTTCTACTGTCAATATCCCCTGCATAGTCCGCATCCGAGAAACCAGCTACCAAGATGTTTTCACGTGACCCATAGCATAGGCCAATGTCTGACGTACCCTTAAGGTGCCTGAATATCCGCTTCACCGCCTGCCAATGGTCCCTACCTGGATGAACCATAAAACGACTAACCACACTACCAGCGAATGCCATGTCCGGTCGAGTGCAGACCATAGCATACATGAGACTTCCAACTGCGCTAGCATATGGGACCTTGGACATGTACTCCTTCTCCTCCTCGGTCTGAACGGTGTACATTCCTAGCTTGCTGTTAGTTGCCATAGGAGTATCTATAGCTTTAGCTGATAACATCCCGAATCTTGCCAAGATCTTCTTGATGTATCCCTGCTGTGATAGGAAAAGCTTCTTCTTCTTCCTATCTCTATAGATCTCAACTCCTAATATCTTCCGAGCAGCTCCAAGATCCTTCATCTCGAATTCTGCACTAAGGGACCTCTTCAGTTCTCTAATGTCCTTTATATTTCGAGTTGCAATCAAAATATCATCCACATATAGAACTAGGTAAATACGTGATCAACTATGCAACTCTTTGTGATACACGCAACAATCATACTCGCACTTGTGGTAACCAATCTTCAACATGAAGCTGTCAAACCTCTTGTACCATTGCCTCGGCGACTGCTTAAGTCCGTAGAGAGATCTCTTCAGCTTGCACGTAGTTCTCTCTTCCGGGAACTTGGAACCCTTCCGGTTGGATCATGTATATCTCCTCTTCCAACTCTCCATGTAGAAAAGCTGTTTTGACATCCAATTGCTCAAGCTCTAGGTCGTGGTGTGCCACTAAAGCTAGTAACACCCGGATATAAGTATGTCTGACCACCGGTGAGAAGATCTCGTTGTAGTCAACTCCGTCTTTCTAACTGAACCCTCTTGCAACTAGCCTTGCCTTATACTTGACGCCCTCTCCATATGTAGTTCCTTCCTTTCTTCTGAAAACCCACTTGCAGCTGACTATCTTCCTTCCCGCTGGCAATTTAACAAGCTCCCAAGTCGAGTTCTTGCTAAGAGACTCCATCTCTTCTCCCATCGCGGCAATCCACTGTGTTGACTCAGAACTAGATATAGCGGCCTTGTAGGAGGATGGCTCGTCCTCTACCTCTTCCGCTACCTGTAATGCATATCCCACCATACTGTCATCTATGTATCTCGCTGGAGGCTTTATGACTCTCCTTGGTCTTCCTTTAGAAATACTTTGATGAACCGGTTCCTCTGCTGTAGACGCATCCTCACTATCAGACTCTTCTGCTTCTTCCTCTTCGGCTTCCGGCGGCGGTGTAAGGATTTCGGAATCCTTAGGATCAGTAGGATATGACTCTCCCTCCACCTTCTTCTTTGCACCTCCAAGCTCCACCTCCGCGGAGTTCTTCAACATATGAGTCTCATCAAAGACTACACTTATGCTAAGTATAATCTTGTTGTCTGCCCATATCTTGTATCCCTTCACACCTGTTCCGAAACCCATGAATACTCCCTTCTTAGCTCTTGGTTCTAGTTTGCCATCATCAATGTGATAATAGGCAACACAACCAAAACTCTCAAATCCGAGTAATCCACTGCATTACCGATCCAGACTTCCATAGGAATCTTGCATCCTATACCTGTGTGCGGGCTCCGATTTATGAGATAGCATGCCATGGAAATTGCCTCTCCCCAGAAACCTCTAGAAAGACCTGCATTCGAAAGCATGCACCTTGCTTTTGCTAAAAGTGTCTGATTCATTCTCTCGGCTACACCGTTCTGCTGCGTGTTGGAATAGATGCCCTAGAGGCAATCTAGTTTAGTATGAATTATTTGTGGCTAGAAATTCATTTATTATTTATTGGATATTTAATATCATGAAGTCCTTAGATTTACAATTGTGTTGTTTATCTTAAATATCCCTAGTCAAGTATAATGATTAAATGGGACAATCATCTATAGACTAGTATGGGGTTGGATTGATATGGAGATATCATGATCCAACACATAGGTGTGCATTAGGGAATGTTGCACTGGATTGACCCATCTTCGAGAAGGCTACATACACGTTATGTTGAGTCACAAGCGCTTCTCGCGGTGCAATGGTATTGTCATCCTTAGACTTGAAGTCACTAGATATTCTAGTTGTGGATTATTGTGATCTTGGTAGCGTTAAACGCTACACCGTAACTGGGTAGTTACAAAGGCGTGTACTGAATACAATAAGAAGCAAGCTTAGAGATCGTAGTGGACGTAAATATAATTTGTCCCTCCCACATAACGGGAGCAAATATCCTAGGCCACTCGAGGGATAGTGCTTATAGAATGTCTGGCCAGACTCAAATAGATCAATATGGGATATTGATGTTATTTGCACGAATAAGGCTACTCCCATGGATCGAGAAACTATGGATTGGATATACGAGTGTGACTTGTATGTCTCGTGTCCAATCCGGATATAGAGACAAAGGGATGAGACAATTACTTGTACAAAGGTTGTCAAGATGACTATTCTATTAGTTGGCCAGAATGGATGTTTTGCTAGAGACCGCTCCATATTAGCAAATAGTTGCTACCAACTAGATAGAACCTATGGGGTCACACGCTATATAGAGTTGAACTAGATTTGGGAATTAATTAATTAGAAGGATCACTTTGCAAAACCTTGCAAACTTAGTAGGGACTAATTTGCAAGGAAGGGACTAAATTGAATTCTAGTAGGACTAGAATAAGTCCTTTAGGTAGTTAACAAGGAGTTGTTGGACTATATAAATGACCTTCCTTCCTTACTTCCCACATAACTTATGCTCATTAAGTGAACATAACAAGAGTGGGAGAGAACAAGAAGGAGAAGGAGCAAGCAACAAGGAGGCCCGACGCCCCCTTGCCGTCGCCCCGTCCCCGTCGGCCAAAGGAGGCCGAGACCCTCCTTTGGGTCTCGTTTTGCGTGATTTCTTCTTCCTCTTCCTCTTTCGGGCTAGCACCAAAGGAGTTGGGAGATCTAGGATCAACTCTAGGCGTGGATCAACTATAGAGAACGTGACATAATTCGCGTTTGAAGTCATCAAGGAGAACCCAAAGGTGTGTTTATGATTTCTAACCCTTACCATCGTTATGTCTCTTGACTTGTGATCCTTGGAGGTTTTTGCATGGTTTTTGTTTGATTATGCTTCCGATGTGCGATCCATGAATCAAAACCCTACAGTGGTATCAGAGCCACAGGTCGTAGAGCATAAACGTGGTTTATGTGTTACGTTTTAGTTGTTTTACACCTTAATTCCATTGTTTATCGCGTAAAACAAGACAAATCAAGCATGGGATGCAATTTGTCAATAATTAATCATAACAAGATCCAATTTTTGCATTGGATGCATGAATTGGTGAGTTTGAGAAATTTTAGGATCTTAGATCTAGGGTTTGGGCATCCTTGGGGAAGAAGGAGTTCTCCCAAAACAAGGAAACAACCAAACTTGGGCACCAAGCAAGGGAGTTGTTTTGAAAAGGAGGTTCGGCCCCCCTAGGGACCGCCCCCCTTGCTTGCTGCCCAAGCTTGGCCGCCCTAGGGGTCGGGCGGCCCTAACCCGCGGGCCTAGGCTCGTGGGTTTTGGGCCGGGCCGGCCCTAGCGCCTTGTGGTTCACTTTATTGGGCCCGAGCAATTTGATTATTGGGCCCATGGACCGTTTTAACCCTAGAAATCCTTAAATCAATTAAAATTGACCAAGCGCGTTAAAATTGGATTTTAACTGTTTATGTGCAAATCGCATGGTGATTGGATATGGCCTTAGGATGTGGTTTGATGTGGATGTTTAATTTTGTGGTTTGGTTTTACGGCCTGCGAGCTGATCAATTAATTGTAATAATTAATTAGGGTTTTATGGCCTGCGTGCCATTTTTTTTTCTCAACTTGTGAGATTTATTTTATTTAGTATATAAGTTAGCTAGTGCTAGATAAAGTAGATTGTTAGCCAAGATTGGAGAAAAGAAGCCCAAAGCCAAAGAAGCCACAAAAGATGGAGCATGGAGCATGGAGCAATTCACAAGACTATGAAGGATGGACCAAAAGATCAAGACGCATGGAGATGTGTTTGCTTTAGGGTTCATAGATAATTCTATTGGCTTGGAATTATCTTAGTCTAGAAAAGGCCATATCCACATCACGTTTAATTTCTGTTTTGTGGTTGTTTATTTTATTGTCTTATTATTTGTGTGATTGGTGTATGGATGATGCATGCAATTAGATAATAAGATAATTAGACAACCCGGATCTATTATTTGGAGTTGTGCCCAAACTCAAATAGATAGATTAGTTGATATTGATCAACAAAACAATTAAAATTGAATTTAAAATCCCTCAAAATTCAAATATTTTGTTCTTGCCTTCTCGTTAATTAAACACTCATTATCATCATTATTTATCAAGTTCGTGCATGCCAAAGCATGGCGACTTGGTTCATAATGATGGAATGCGATGTCACGTAACAAAGTGCAATTGTTTAGATAAGAGGTTGAACACAACTAGGCTATTAATTTGATTAAGAAACCTAGAGGCAATCAATTGGGATTATCCATATGGATGGATAAATAAGGAGTTATTTGCCCAATTGAACCAAGAGTTGCATATGGGATGCAATTGGAATTGTTGCTACCTAAAGTAGTCAAATTATGGGTGACTTGCCAAAGCAAGCTCATAAGGAGATGAAAGATGGATCTTGGCCCACTAGAAAATATAAGGATATTTTCCGCATTAATATCTTGAGGGTTATTAATCCGTAGAAAAATAGTGGGAGCTATATTTGATAAACTAGCCATTATTAAATATAGTCAAAAATTCACAAATACTAAAACTTGCGTATTTTCTTTTTTGTAGAATTCCAAATGGCAAACAACTCATCGAGTTCACAACATTCCCTACGATCTGTCCTTGAGAAGGACAAGCTCTCTGGAACCAACTTTCTTGATTGGTACAGAAACTTGAGAATTGTTCTCAAGCAAGAGAAGAAACTGTACGCAATAGAGGAGCATGTTCCAGAAGGTCCAGAGAACCAAACACCTGCTGCCTTAAAGGCGTATCAAAAGCGTGTTTATGACGCTAATGATGCGGCCTGCCTTATGCTTTGCACCATGACTTCTGAGCTTCAGAAGCAACACGAAAACATGAATGATGTCGATATGATCGAACATCTAAAGCAGTTCTTCCAAGAGCAGGCGAGGGTAGAGAGGTATGAGGTCTCAAAGGCACTGTTCAAATGACATCTGGAAGAAGGGAACCCGGTGGGACCCCATGTACTCCGAATGATCGGGTACTTGGAGAATCTCGCCCGACTGGGGTTCCCGGTCGGCCAAGAGTTGGCAACCGATCTTGTGTTGCAATCGTTCCCCCGAGAGTCATGGACAGTTCGTTATGAACTATAACATGAACGAGATCGTTAAACCACTGCCAGATTTGCTCAACATGTTGAGGACGGCTGAACAGAGCATCAACAAGGGTAAGGGCAAGGCCATAATGATGGTACAGAAAGGAAATGGCAAAAGGTTTGCCTCTTCCTCCAAGGCAAAGGCAAGTCAGTTGCAAAGTCCAAGGAACCTGCCCTCAAGCCTGTTGGTGGCATTGCCAAGGCCGTGACTAAAGGTGAGTGTCACTATTGCAGTCAGCCTGGACACTGGAGGAGGAATTGCCCAAAATATCTGGAGGACAAGAGGCTTGGAATAGTGATTCCACCACCACCAGGTATTTTTGTTGTAGATGTCAATTTAACTGTCTCTACATCATGGGTATTGGATACTGGATGTGGATCTCATATTTGTCGAAATATGCAGGATCTAAAGAGAAGAAGAAGATTGGCTAAAGGAGAGGTAGACATGCGCGTTGGGAATGGAGCAAAGGTTGCTGCGTTGGCCATAGGCGTGTGCGAGCTATCTCTGCCTTAAGGATTAGTTTTAGAATTAAATAATTGCTATTTTGTGCCTGCTATGAGCAGAAACATTATTTCTATTTCTTGTTTGGACAAGGATGGTTTTATTATTTCAATAAAGAACAATTGTTGTCCCTTTTATTTAAATAATATTCACTATTTTAGCGCGCAATTATTTAATGGACTTTATGTCCTTGATCTAAGCAATCCTGTCTACAACATTAATACCAAGCGGATTAAAATAAATGATTTAAATCCTGCTTATTTATGGCACTGTCGTTTAGGCCACATAAATGAGAAACGTGTATCTAGACTCCATAAGGATGGATTACTAGACTCATTTGATTTTGAATCATATGAGACATGTGAGGCTTGTTTATTAGGAAAAATGACAAATTCCCCTTTCAATAAGAAAGGAGAGAGGACTAGTGAGTAATTGGCGCTCATACATACCGATGTGTGTGGGCCATTTGCCACGCCAGCCAGGGGTGGTTATGTCTACTTCATTACATTTACTGATGATTACAGTAGATATGGATTTGTGTACCTTATGAGGGCAAAATTCGAATCCTTTGAAGTGTTCAAAGAATTCAAGAAAGAAGTAGAGAAGCAACTTGGCAAAAGTATAAAAGCTCTATGATCGGATCGTGGAGGAGAATACTTAAGCCAAGAGTTTGACGACTATCTTAGAGAGTGTGGGATCGTGTCCCAACTCACTCCACCAGGAACGCCACAATGGAATGGCGTGTCCGAGAGGAGGAATCGAACCCTATTGGATATGGTTCGATCTATGATGTGTCAAACTGATCTTCCATTATCATTTTGGGGCTACGCTCTATTAAGTTCAGCTTTCACCATTAACTGTGTTCCATCTAAGTCAGTCATGAAGACACCATATGAGATGTGGAGTGGGAGGCGTCCCACACTGTCGTTCATGAGGATTTGGGGCTGCAATGTCTATGTAAAACGTTTACAATCAGACAAGCTAGGGCCTAAATCGGATAAGTGTAAATTTGTGGGGTACCCTAACGAAACTAAGGGATACTACTTCTACAATCCAACCGAGAACAAAGTGTTTGTTGCTCGGACCGGCGTGTTTCTAGAAAGAGAGTTTGTCTCTAAAGAAGAAGGTGGGAGGAATGTAGAACTTGAAGAGTTTCAAGAACCACAAATCACTGAACCGATTATGGAACATGAACAGGAACCACAAGCAGTTGTGGAGCCACCTGTTCAGGTAACACAAGAGCTTCATAGTTCTAGTAGAGTGCGCCAGGAACCCGAGAGGTATGGACTTCTCGTAACCGATTCCGGTGACACGATGCTCATAGATGATGAGCCTACTACCTATGAGGAGGCCATGAGTGGCCCAGACTCTCAGAAGTGGCTGGAAGTCATGAGATCCGAGATGGAATCCATGTATACCAACAAAGTATGGACTTTGGTGGAACCACCCGATGGGGCGCGGCCCATAGGGTGCAAGTGGGTCTTCAAGAAGAAGATCGACATGGATGGTAATGTGATTACCTATAAGGGTCGATTGGTGGCTAAAGTATTCAGACAAATTCATGGTATTGACTATGATGAAACCTTTTCACCAGTCGCTATGACCAAATCCATCCGAATCCTACTTGCGATTGCAGCATACCACGACTATGAGATTTGGCAGATGGATGTCAAAACAGCATTCCTTTATGGGAATCTCCTCGAGGACGTGTATATGATAAAGCTGGAGGGTTTTGAGGATCCAAAGCATGCCAACAAAGTCTGTAAGCTGCAACGATCCATTCATGGATTGAAACAAGCTTCTAGGATTTGGAATCGACGTTTTGATGAAGTGGTCAAAGAGTTTGGCTTCATCAGAAACGAAGATGAGTCTTGTGTCTACAAGAAGGTTAGTGGGAGCTCTGTAGCTTTTCTGGTCTTGTATGTGGATGACATACTACTCATTGGAAACGACATTCCCATGCTGCAATCTGTTAAAGATTGGCTAGGAAAGTGTTTCTCAATGAAGGACTTAGGGGAAGCAGCCTATATACTCGGTATAAAGATCTATAGAGATAGATCTAAGAGGTTGCTAGGCCTAAGTCAAAGTACATATATTGACAAGGTGTTGAAACGGTTCAACATGCAAGATTCCAAGAAGGGATTCTTGCCCATGTCACATGGAATCACTCTTTCAAAGAGTGGTTGTCCTTTCAATGAGATTGAGAAGGAACGCATGAGTAGAATCCCCTATACCTCGGCCATAGGATCTATCATGTACGCCATGTTATGTACTAGACCAGATGTGTCATATGCCTTGAGTATGACAAGCAGATACCAATCCAATCCGGGTGAGAGTCACTGGGTTGCAGTCAAGAACATCCTAAAGTACTTGAGAAGAACTAAGGATGCTTTCTTGATATTTGGCGGTGAGGAAGAGTTGCGTGTAAGGGGTTACACTGATGCAAGCTTCCAAACCGACAGAGATGACTTTAGATCACAATCGGGACATTTTTTTTGCCTGAATGGAGCACCGGTGAGATGGAAGAGTTCCAAGCAAGAGACGGTAGCTGATTCTACAACAGAGGCTGAGTACATTGCTGCAAATGGCGCAGCAAAGGAGGCTGTTTGGATCAGAAAGTTTGTTTCTGAACTTGGTGTGGTCCCTAGCATTGCGGATCCAGTGGAGTTGTTCTGTGAAACACTGGGGCGATCGCGCAATCAAAGGAACCTAGATCGCACCAGAAGTCCAAGCACGTGCTCAGGAAGTTTCATCTGATTCGAGATATTATCGATAGAGGAGACGTTCGGATATGCCAGATTCCTACAGATGATAATCTGTCAGACCCGCTTACGAAGCCTCTCACGCAGTGGAAGCATGAAGGGAACACTAGGAGTATGGGCATACGAGATGCGCCAGATTGGCTCTAGTGCAAGTGGGAGACTGTTGGAATAGCTGCCCTAGAGGCAATCTAGTTTAGTATGAATTATTTGTGGCTAGAAATTCATTTATTATTTATTGGATATTTAATATAATGAAGTCCTTAGATTTACAATTGTGTTATTTATCTTAAATATCCCTAGTCAAGTATAATGATTAAATGGGACAATCATCTATAGACTAGTATGGGGTTGGATTGATATGGAGATATCATGATCCAACACATAGGTGTGCATTAGGGAATGTTGCACTGGATTGATCCATCTCCGAGAAGGCTACATACACGTTATGTTGAGTCACAAGTGCTTCTCGCGGTGCAATGGTATTGTCATCCTTAGACTTGAAGTCACTAGATATTCTAGTTGTGGATTATTGTGATCTTGTTAGCGCTAAACGCTACACCGTAACTGGGTAGTTATAAAGGCGTGTACTGGATACAATAAGAAGCAAGCTTAGAGATCGTAGTGGACGTAGATAGAATTTGTCCCTCCCACATAACGGGAGCAAATATCCTAGGCCACTCGAGGGATAGTGCTTATAGAATGTCTGGCCAGACTCAAATAGATCAATATGGGATATTGATGTTATTTGCACGAATAAGGCTACTCCCATGATCGAGAAACTATGGATTGGATATACGAGTGTGACTTGTATGTCTCGTGTCCAATCCGGATATAGAGACAAAGGGATGAGACAATTACTTGTACAAAGGTTGTCAAGATGACTATTCTATTAGTTGGCTAGAATGGATGTTTTGCTAGAGACCGCTCCATATTAGCAAATAGTTGCTACCAACTAGATAGAACCTATGCGGTCACACGCTATATAGAGTTGAACTAGATTTCGGAATTAATTAATTGGATTAATTAATTAGAAGGATCACTTTGCAAAACCTTGCAAACTTAGTAGGGACTAATTTGCAAGGAAGGGACTAAATTGAATTCTAGTAGGACTAGAATAAGTCCTTTAGGTAGTTAACAAGGAGTTGTTGGACTATATAAAGGACCTTCCTTCCTTCCTTCCCACATAAGTTATACTCATTAAGTGAACATAACAAGAGTGGGAGAGAACAAGAAGGAGAGAGAGCAAGCAACAAGGAGGCCCGACGCCCCCTTGCCGCCGCCCCGTCCCCGTCGGCCAAAGGAGGCCGAGACCCTCCTTTGGGTCTCGTTTTGCGTGATTTCTTCTTCCTCTTCCTCTTTCGGGCTAGCACCAAAGGTGTTGGGAGATCTAGGATCAACTCTAGGTGTGGATCAACTATAGAGAACGTGACATAATTCGCGTTTGAAGTCATCAAGGAGAACCCAAAGGTGTGTTTATGATTTCTAACCCTTACCATCGTTATGTCTCTTGACTTTTGATCCTAGGAGGGTTTTGCATGGTTTTTGTTTGATTATGCTTCCGCTGTGCGATCCATGAATCAAAACCCTACACTGCGGTGTGTGCCGAACGGTGCGATGGAGTGCTATTCCCTGATCCTTGCAGAATTCATCAAACTCTGATGAACAGAACTCTAAGCCGTTGTCCGTGCGCAGCCTCTTCACCTTCTTTCCCACCTGATTCTCTACTAGCCTCTTCCACTCCTTGAATATTTTGCGAAGGCTTCACTCTTGTGCTTCATCACGAATATCCAAGTCATCCTGGAGTAGTCGTCTATGATGCTTAGGAAATACCTGTATCCTCCAATCGCCTTGACTCGAGATGGACCCCAGCAATCCGAATGGATATAATCAAGAGTACCTTTCGTTCCATGAACCGCCTTAGGGAACTTGCTACGCTGTAGCTTCCCATACACGCAGTGCTCACAAAACCCTAGGCTCTTGGGCGCATGCCCAGTGAGATAGCCTTTCTTGTAAAGTTCCTGCATTCCACGTTCACTCATATGACCGAGACTCATATGCCACAGCTTGGTTAGATCAGCTTCTTAAATCTCGTCTGAGACAACTCCAGCAGAACCTGTGATCGTCGAACCTTGCAACATGTACAAAGTCACGCTCTTGCCTCCCTTGAGTATCACCTTAGAACCCTTTCAGACTTGTAGATCTCCACCTTCACCTTTGAAACTGTATCCCTTGCTGTCGAGTAGACTCAAGGAGATCAGATTCTTCTTAATATGTGGTACATGCCTAACTTGCTCTAAAGTACATAACTTCCCTTCATTCGTCTTCAATCTAACTGAGCCGCTCCCAATCACCTTACAGACGGCTCCGTTTGCCATGTAGACAGACCCTCCATCCGTTTGGTTGTACGTTGAGAATAGCTCCCTGTTAGAGAAAATATGATAGGAAGCTCCGGAATCAAGGACCCACGCATCCTGAGAGTGCGTGACAACATCCGCCATTAGAACGTAATCATCCTCAGACGAGTTACCTTGTTCAGCTACGGCTGCGGATCCATTCTGCCCCTGTTGACCTCGTTTCGGGCAATCTCTCTTCCAGTGCCCCTTTTCCTTGCAAAAGGCACAGACATCCTTGGGTAACTTATAACCTGAGAACTGCTTCTTCTTGTTCTTCTTACCCTTCTTGCTTCCCCACGTTGCCATCATTCCGGAAGCATGGTCCTCTATACCTGTGCCTCCACCCTTATGGCGCAGTTCCCTAGCATGGAGTACCGATCTCACCTCCTCTAGGGATAAGTCGTCCTTGTTCACAATGAACGACTACACAGAGTTCTCATATGATGGAGGTAACAAGATCAATAACAAAAGTGCAGCATCCTCATCCTCCACCTTCTCGCCAATATTACGCATATCTAACAGAATTGTGTTCAATTGATCAAGATGGTCCTTGAGAGCCATACCTTCGAGAATCCGCGGGGTGAAGAGCCTTTGCTTTAGCATCAACTTGCTAGTGAGACTCTTCGTCAAGTAGAGACTCTCCAACTTGAGCCAGAGCTTCACTGCTTCCTTCTGATCTGCGATCTTGATGATCACGTCATCCGATAAGCACAGCATAATCGTTGCGTGTGCCTTCTCCTCCAACGCCTTGAACTCCGCTGATGCAACATTCATTCCTCCCTTATCCGCGGTCAAAGGTGCCCACAAGCCTTGCGATTTGAGCAAAGCCTCCATCTTTATCTTCCACAGACTGAATTTGTTCCCTCCTGTGAACCTGTCGATCTTCAACATCGATCCGGACATCATTTTTGGTGGATCTTGAACTCTAGTCGCGTGCTCCACCTAGATCGCAAAACCCTAGCTTTGATTTCACCAAGTTGTGAAACCCTAGCTTTGCTCCGCCTTGATCTTGATCTTGAAACACCGTCAACCAGGCTCTGATACCAGTTTGTTATGTCAAACCACCTCACGAACGAAGAACGAATAAAAGAAGGACACGAGTATTTTACGTGGTTCGCTAGCAAAATATTTGCTAACTACATCCACGGCGGAAAAGCACTCTTTATTCACTTAAGAGGAACAATTACAATGTTTTTGCATACCTAATAATGTGACTACTAGGTTCTTTATATAGTGCTAGGAAATCCCTAAAGTTTCCAAATCCGATTTGGAAACAACTTGTTTCCTAACTAATCCTCCACTGCCTTTGACTTCCAATACCTTCCTAATCAAAGTTGGAAACAAAGTGTTTGGCCGCCTTTGACCAATTCATGGCACCAACTCAACACTGAGAAACCCAATGCCTCTGTTTTTCTGAATACCACCACCGCCACTCTAATCGCCATCACCGACGAACCCACCTGCCACTGCCTCCCTCTGCTCTCTCTAATCACCCACCAACGAGTAAGCCGACGGGAAAACCCAGTCGGCGCCATTATTGCTGATTGAAGGTTCCTGACGAACTCCCCCTCTCTATTTCGCCTCTCTGTTCGTCGATTCCAGTTGTCGCCTCTATTTTTCCGGCGACCCATATCGTAGTAGTAGCAGTTGCAGCGACGGCCTCCTCCAATCGTTGCCACCGTCTTCTTCTTCACTTTGTTCTTCTCCAATCGTTAAACACTAAAAGCTCAGTTTTATTCCATGTTTTGATTCATGAATCTGATTACTCCATTCTTCTTACATGTTGTACCTATCAATCAATCTCTTCAGAATGGGTTTATTCTGTAAATTGAAATTGTGGAGAAGATGATCGAATTGAGGCTGTTTAATTGGGGGGGTAGTTTTCTATCTCCTATAACTGTTGGGGGCTGTTTGTGCACTTTTCATAAACTTGTTATGTTAATACAAGGGCACTAGTTGTAGTTTTGGTTCTTATTATATTTCTAAAGTAATGTTTTATATTTTATTATATATAATTGATATGTATTTTCTGAAAATAAAATATTGTTATAATTGAACTGAAATAGTATTTTAAGAATAAGAATAAGTTATACTATCTATCATTTCTCAAAAAAAAAAGTTATACTATCTATAATATGTTTTCCTAACAACTAGTTTTTGGTATTTCGTTGAAATTGGAAAAAGAGAATTTTTATATTTAATAATATTTTGTGTTAAAGTTTTATTAATCATAAACGGGTTATAGTTTTTAAATAATCGTTTACTCTTTTTAATAAGTTAGTCATTTTAATAAATTGTTATATTTTATTTATGTAAAATAAATATAGCATCGTAACTTAAACATATTTCTTAGAATAATAATTAAAGTTCCTTTGTTTCAATTTTGGTATTTTCTTTTTAATATAAAATCTAAAATGTTATTCGTGGCTAGTAAATTACATTACGGGCATGGGAATACTTAGGCAGACTCTTGCATTTTCATATAGGGCATTATATTGACATTTGTCATGTAAACGATTATGCATTAACTGTTAGGTTATTTGATTATTGTATATCCCGTGATCCTGGACGATCAGTTCATTGAGGACCCGTGCTACGAGAATTAGTTTTGCTGGTTTGTGTGTCGAGCTTCATTCGATCAAAGTAAGTTCATATGTGCAGATTTTACTATCAAAATGTGCTTACTTGTGAAATTGTGTTTGTACCTATTTTATATAATTCCTGTTATGAATTTAGTCAAATCCTTGACTTGGGAAATATTTATGGAAATTACTGGTTTGAAAATCATTGGTTCATTTACAAGATAATGGAAATTTGATTCACCCTAATAGAAATAGGACGATGTACAGAGGATGTTTGTGGAGGCTACGACCGGAGGCGCAAGGACGCGAACCTCCTGAGGGGTAACCCTATAGCGGTTACATACCCGCCCCTGTGGTGGTCAATATGCACCGATGTGCTGAGGTGGCGGGGGTTATTTATTGTGAAAGCTATAGTACTGCCTATACTAGTGTGGGTGGCAATAGTATACGGTGTCGACAGCTAAGGTCTTTTGGCTATGTGGTTGAGCAGGGTTGCGATGGGTAGCCCTTAACGCTGAAGTGAATTGGGATTTGTGATATTTCAAGAGAAACCCTTTTTGGTGATTTTTTTATTACATCGTGACCACTCTGAATACATCGTTCCTGTTAGGCATGATGCGTGCTTTAGCTGAATTAGTATTCAATTTAATCGTTCGGTTACTTGTTATAATTCTAATTCTATTTCTAAAGCTTGTTTTTTTACTTATATTAGTTAGAGCCCAATAATCTGTCTTTACGTGATGTAGTGTGCTCTTACTGAGTTTTTACTCACTTGAAATTTTTCTGCGGTCGGCTGTGGCTATTTTAAAACCCGCATCTTGGCATTGAGGTGGGGGAAACGCGCACATGAGCTGAAGATTAGGGATCTAGTTGCAAATAAATTTTATTTCATTAATCACTTAGTCAGTTTAGTTAATGTTCATTTCTTTGTTTCCAAACATTGTTGGAGGGTTTCTCCTATTTATTCATGAATAATATACTTGGAATTGTGGTTGAGTTATACTATTTGTGAATCGTGGTCCTTCAGACTGTTTCACCGATGGTTCAACCGGTTTAACTGCATGTTTTTTATAATGTAAAATAAATGTATTTTATATAAATATGTGATATATTTACCTTTATATTAAAACGTACATGTAGAAACAAAAATGTTCTCTTAGTTCAGCAGATAAAGAGCTAGTTCATCATGAGCTCGAATCCGAAATCAAGCATATCTTTAAGAAAATATTCAATCGGGCCGGTTTATAGCCGACCAGTTCGGCCGTTGGACCGGTGAACCGGCCGACGACTGAACTGAACCGGTCAGTGATCGGTTCACTGGTTGAACCGGTCGGTCGTTCTGGTCTGGTTTTTTAAAACTATGCATACATAAAGTTTTATCCTTCTACAAAGAACAGTGCCACTTACTATCTAGTGAATTAGGAAAAGGATAATTAAATTAGTGTTTTTCTATTGGCATATTTATATATAAATAAGCAGCCAAGATATAACTGTTGAAATAGAATCCCAAATTTATGAAACATAAAGTTTTATCATTTTACAAAGAACAGTGCCACTTACTACCCAGTGAATTAGGAAATAAATAATTATGTGAATGTATGTCTATGTTTATATATAGATAATCAGCCAAGATAAAACTGTTGAAAGAGAATCCCAAATTCATATTTCCTCATAAATTTTTTAAATATATTAAACATATTATAATTAATAATCACAATGTTATTAACTCTAGAAATTCATCTTATTAAAATGTTTTTTTTGTAGAAAAGCACATGTTTACAATATTTGTTACTCAATATCATAATTAAGTTTGTTTTAGTGTATGATAATAATAATTTAATATCAAGACAACAATAGCGCAACAAATAAATCATAGAACAACGCTAATTGAAGTATCATGTGATACTTAACATCCAGCGCCACCAAATATCAGGCTTGACAAGCAACTTGTCCTCACTGCGAGGCGATTGGTCAAGTGTGCAATCTGCTTCTGCTGAATTTGGTTCTGCCTCTGAGATCTTCTATCATCATAACGTCTCGGATATTACATTCCCGTTGTCGGCTTACTCGTAACAAAAATTGCACGCGATTGCCGGGACGTTTACACACCATCGTTGATGATGATCTTCTTCCCACAAAGCTCTGAGCTCTGATACCAACTAACGCCGAACTTAATCTGACTTTTTTTAGAGCAACAAGAAGCAAAGAACCAAAAAAAATAAGAAAGAACCTCTCTAGGGTTCATAGAAAACTTAATCTTTTATAAAAATAACTCAATAATAAATCAACTATCAAACTAGCCTACAAGCCAAACTCAAATAGCTAAAAATCTTAATTTTGTCATAAAATGGCAAAAATCCTAATAGTTATTTTAAATAATAATTTTAACTTAATAAAAATACTCATAAAAAGATCCACCAACATTGGGTTTAATTTGATGTTCTAATAAACGAAATAAATATTACTAAAAACTGAAAATTTGAAGATTTTGGAGCCTGAAATGGCTTATTTTTGCTGAAATATATAGTTTGGTACTTGTGACTTAGTCACGAGCTCTTCTTAGAGCGTTGACTCTACTCAAAATAAGGTGTGGGTTGAACCCGTTCTTGAAGCATTAAACTCTGCCCGTGATTCTGCGTCTGGGCCAAATAGTTTTTCTGAAGCCAACGCATTTTTCTTCAAAATTCTTCATGCATCGGATATCAGAACGACGCAATTTTTCGATAACTTTCTCATGGTACTCTACTGTTTATTTTACAACAATATGGAAATATTACCAAATTCTTGCATCGTTTTGCTAATCAAATCCCCAACGCAAAAGTAATCTGATGAATAGTTGAAAAAGTCAAATGGGACTTATTTTACAAAATGAAAGAAGTAGTATATAATTATGCTAGTATTGATTAATTCTACTCCAATCTAATTAGGTTTTCTGTCTTTGGATGTGGTATAATACTTATGAATGAGAGAACTCAATAAAAAAGTGATGCTTGCTCATGCCTTTATCACTCACCTCATCACAAGGATATTGTAATGTTAATATTACTTTTTTTTTTTAAGTAAATCTCCTTAAGGATTGACAATGTCCCTGTCGTAACACTAACTAACCAATCAAAGCTAGTACTCTAACGACGAAGTTATTCTATTATTTAAATCTAATTGACCTAACAACTCTCCCAATTTGACGGTAGCTGTGAAGTCTTTAGTCTTGATCCAACGGATCATGCTGCATCTGGCATTTCACAAGGTTACTGTTCATAATTTGGTAATTTTCTTATCAAATGAACAGTGTTTCCTCCAACTTGTAACTTCTTCAATTAACTGATCTTTCCATTTCTACTCTTCGACTCTTAACAGTGCCTCCCCCTTGAGAAACACATTGTCCTCAAGGTGCGGAATTTTGAAATTGAGCATGAAAGGATGACCAATCTTCCCGTGTAGCATCTCCAGGCAATGCATTGGACCACTGCACCATAACTTGTTTAACTCCAGTGCCTCTCCTCTTTATCATTCTTTTGTCCAGAATGGCTCAACCAGCATTTGGCCTTCAGGACCCACATTAGGCTAGGGAGAAGAGAATATATCAGTATCACCCAGCTTCTTCTTCAAGAGTGACACATGAAAAACATTATGAATTGTTGCACTCTTAGGTAACTGCAACCAGTAAGCCAGGTACCAAGCCTAGCTAGTATTGGAAATGGTCCATAGAACAATTATGTTCTTCAAATGGAAGAGATATTTTTCATTAACAAAAATGGAGGAGATAGTCGTTACATATACGCACATGGGCACAGAACTCCATGACACTAACCAGGGCAAAACGGTCATTTCCCTACTAATAGATAGCTAGAAGATGTCGTAACACTAACTAACCACTGACAACTAATACTATAACGACGACATTACACTAACGTTTATATCTAATTGACCTAACGGCTCTCCCAATCCGACGGTAGTTGCTAACTCTTCGGCATTGCACCAGGTTACTGTTCGTTTGGTAATTTTCTTACCAAATGAACAGTGTTTCATCCAACTTGTAACTTCTGCAATTCACTGATGTTTCCATTTCAACTCTTCTACCACTAACAAATATATACAATTTCTGCCGGTTTTTTAATAAAAACATCTTATAGGAGATTTTAGGGACCTGCATAAAAATATTTTTGAGATGTTTCAAATTCATATTAGCTTTTTGTAGTCTGCATTCAACATGATGTTTTTTCCAAGTTCATTTATGGTTTTGTGATATATGTAACCGTAGTTTCCATTACGTGGATGAGAATACGTTATTGTGTCTGTTATGATCCGGGCAGAGCTTAGAGAATGATGAATTGGATGAAAAAAAAGAACACAAGAACATACCCGATATAACGTGGTTCATTAGCGATGAGCTAGCTACCTCCACAAATAAGAAACCCTTGTTTATTAGAGAGAAACGATATGAATACAACCCACACTATGGCCAAAGGCCATAGCACACCAGTAAGACACGACCCTAGGTCCTTACATAGGCCTAGGATACCGACTTGGTGCCCAAGAAATACAAAAAACCGAGCTAACGAACAAGGAAACAACTATTATGCCGCCTCTGGCGATTCTCTTCGTACGAAGACATCGAGTCTTGGTCCGAAGGGCATTTTTCTTCGCCAAAGAAACTGCTCCACCTGCTTGTTTTCTCTTTGTTTTGTTCCTCCGTTTGGTCCGTTTCTTGCCCCGCTTCGTCACCAACTCCTCGCCAAGCTTGAGTCCATTCAAGGCACCTCTGGATTCCCAACAGCGTCATTGTGTTATATACCTTGATAATTTCAAAGTTTGTGGTGTTAGCTGCATGTACAAACGTGGCCCTTATACATGTACATTAATACACACACAAACTCACACACGCCCACACATACATGTGTGTGTGTGAAGTTTCAATTTTTGAACAAAATCTGTATAGTCGCTGAATATAAATAATGTGTTTTTTTAATAGTTGTTTTTGAGTAAACATGCCAAGTGCATAACTCATTCATGCTTGAACTCATTTATAAACGGACTAAACATGCTCAACCCAGTCGTTTGATAGCTATACAAAATCATTATAGAAAAATTATATGAAAAATGGTCGGTGGACAACATATTGCCTCTGGTCCCCGATTTTTGCGAGTCTGGAGGAAAATTTATTAGTGAAATGAGTGGTGATAGGTTAGAATTGTCCCGTTACAAGAAAAAATAGTCAAAAACCCTCATTCCTATGTCACGAAATGAGGAGTAGAGAAAATCAAAACCTAAGTTGCTGCACTTACCAAATGAACATTAACTTTACTGTTCATTTGGTAACCGTTCAAATGTTCAGTAGCCGTACGATGAGGTCTTGGGGTTATAATCTCAGCCGTTGATGGGAAATAGACGTTAGGATTTAAATACCCTTCAGCACTTAAAGGGAACGTCGTCGTTTTGGACAGCCGAGCAGTTCTTCTTTCTGATTGGTCCACATCCGCCTTAGTCAGTCACAAAAGGCCCAGTTCGCAGCTTACGTGGATAGTTAGTTAACTATTTCTTTTAATTGTAGCGTTACCCTTAAGTTTGGTTTATTGTATGTTAAACCCGCTCCTATAAGAGACGGGAGACTCTATTTTGTAAAGGCATGAATGAATTTAATTAAACTCTCAACTCCTCTCTGAAATCTCTCTCAAATCCTCTCTAAACTTTTGAATTCTCTTATCTTCTTTCAATCTTCTACAAATCAAGGGCAGGAATCACTTGATTCCTGACAATTGGTATCAGAGCAGTACTTTCCCGGCTCTCGGAAGTCAGAAATGGGACCTAGGAAGGCACCGGCGTTGAATTACGACCACATCGATGGAGTGAAGAACCATTTGCAGATGTTGGATGAGGTGATTGATGAGATACGTAGCGTCCAAGACCTGCTTCACAGCCGAATGACTCAATTGGATGAGATCGGGGGCCTAAAAGAGGAGATCCAAAAGCTTATGAACTGCTACAATTTGCTCGCAAATGAACGAGATAGGGCTCAAAGTGGGTCGATTCTAGGTCAACCAAAGGAACAATCCACGATTACAGCTAGTAACCGGGGTAAAGGAGTCATGGGATCTACCAGCCATCCAAGTTCAGCTGCACAATTTGGGGAAAATGAAGACTCAAACCCTAGTTTGGTAAGGAACACTCACTGTAATTCGTTGCCAATACCTAAAATTGAATTTCCTAATTTTGATGGCACAGACCCGATGGGGTGGTTACTCGAAGCCAACCGTTATTTCCAGCTCCATCAGTTCAATGATCTACATAAATTGATCCTAGTATCTCTTAATTGTGTGGATGAAGCTGAGATATGGTTTAGGGTTGAATTTGAAGTGCTAGAAGGAATCACTTGGGAAATGTTTAGTGAAAGGGTGTGTGATGAATTTCTAGAAGTAGGACATGATAATGTACTTGGTGAGTTTCAAAGAATTAGCCAAGAAGGTACAGTCCTAGAATACATGAGGAAGTTGACCCCTGCTGAAATGCAAGAGAAGAGAGCAAATAAACAGTGCTACTTTTGTGAGGAGCAATATACACCTGGTCACAAATGCAAGAAGCCACAACTATTTCTAGTAACTGGCAGTGACTTAGAAGAAGGGGAGGACACAAAACTCTTGTCTAACATGGCTTCTCCAACCAGTACTAGCAGTGACAAGAATGAGGCAGATCAAGACAGTACCAATCCAGAAATGGCAGCTGAGATCTCTATACATGCTATCACTGGAAATATGGGTAACCAAACAATAAGGATTCCTGGCTTCATTGGTAAGACCAAGGTGAGTGTTTTGGTGGACACAGGTAGTACTCACAATTTCATTGACAAGAACACTGCATCTAAATTGTGTGGACAATTCACTCACACTACTCCCTTGAGAATCATGGTGGCAAATGGTAACCAAATGGACAGTAGTCAGATGTGCCAAAAAGTGGATCTCAAATTGCAACAACACAAAATACTAGCTGACATGTATGTCATTCCTCTAGGGGGGTGTGACATTGTGTTGGGAGTCCAGTGGCTACAAGAGGTAAGCCCAGTGTGTATGGATTTCAAAGAAAGAACTATTGCTATAACCCTCCTGGGAACAACTGTTAAGTTCAAAGCTGAAGAGCCTAGTTGCCAATACAAAGCAGCAAATTTACACTCACTTCAAGCTTATTGCCACCAACAAGAAGGAGCCATTGTAGGCCACCTAATCAGCATCCAAGAAAACTCTCCTACATTAACTATACCCAAAGAGATTGAACCTATATTGTTGCAGTTTACATCTGTATTTTCTGAACCCAAGAACCTACCGCCCATGAGAGATCAAGAACATTACATACCACTCAAACCCAATTCCAACCCTGTGTGCCTTAGACCCTACAGATACCCACATGTTCAGAAAAATGAGATTGAGAAATTGGTGTCAGAAATGCTAAAGAATGGGGTTATTCAGCATAGTACTAGCTCATTTGCATCACCAGTTCTTCTAGTGAAGAAGAAGGATGGCACATGGAGATTTTGTGTGGATTACAGGGGTTTGAATGAGTTGAAAATCAAAAATAAGTTTCCCATTCCTGTTATTGATGAGTTGCTAGAAGAGTTACATGGAGCTTTCTACTTTTCTAAGCTAGATCTCAGATCAGGGTACCACCAGATTAGAATGGCAGAGGAAGACATTGTAGGGTTTTGATTCATGGATCGCGCAAACGGAAGCATAATCAAACAAATAACCATGCAAAACCCTCCAAAGATCACAAGTCTAGATGCATAACGATAGTGAAGGTAAGAAATCATAAACACACCTTTGGGTTCTCCTTGATGACTTCAAACGCGAATAGTGTCACGTTCTCTATAGTTGATCCATGCCTAGAGTTGATCCTAGATCTCCCAAACTACTTTGTGCTAGCCCAGAATAGGAAGAGGATGAAGGAATCACGCAAAACGAGACAAAAGAGGGGATTCGGCCCTCTTTTGGCCGACTGGGTGAGGGCGGCGGCAAGGGGGTCGGGTTCGGCCTCCTTGTTGCTTGCTCTCTTTCCTTTGTTCTCTCCCACTTTTGTTATGTTCACTAATGAGCATAAGTTGTGAGGAAGGAAGGAAGAAGGGTCTTTTATATAGTCCAACAACTCCTTGTTAACTACCTAAAGGACTTATTCTAGTCCAACTAGAATTCAATTTAGTCCCTTCCTTGCAAATTAGTCCCTACTAAGTTTGCAAGGGTTTGCAAAGTGATCCTTCTAATTAATTAATCCAATTAATTAATTCCCAAATCTAGTTCAACTCTATATAGCGTGTGACCCCATAGGTTCTATCTAGTTGGTAGCAACTATTTGCTAATATGGAGCGGTTTCTAGCAAAACATCCATCCTAGCCAACTAATAGAATAGTCATCTAGACAACCTTTGTACAAGTAATTGTCTCATCCCTTTGCCTCCATATCCGGATTGGACACGAGACATACAAGTCACACTCGTATATCCAATCCATAGTTTCTCGATCCATGGGAATAGCCTTATTCGTGCAAATAACATCAATATCCTATATTGATTTATTTGAGTCTGGCCAGACATTCTATAAGCACTATCCCTCGAGTGGCCTAGGATATTTGCTCCCGTTATGTGGGAGGGGCAAATCCTCTCTACGTCCACTACGATCTCTAAGCTTGCTTCTCATTGTATCCAGTACACGCCTTTATAACTACCCAGTTACGGTGTAGCGTTTAACGCTACCAAGATCACAATGATCCACAACTAGAACATCTAGTGACTTCAAGTCTAAGGATGACAATACCATTGCACCGCGAGAAGCACTTGTGACTCAACATAACATGTATGTAGCCTTCTCGGAGATGGGTCAATCCAGTGCAACATTCCGTAATGCACACCTATGTGTTGGATCGTGATATCTCCATATCAATCCAACCCCATACTAGTCTATAGATGATTGTCCCATTAATCATTATACTTGACTAGGGATAATTAAGATAAACAACACAATTGTAAATCTAAGGACTTCATTATATAAAATATCCAATAAATAATAAATGAATTTTCTAGCCATATTCAAATTCATACTAAACTAGATTGCCTCTAGGGCATCTATTCCAATAGTCTCCCACTTGCACTAGAGCCAATCTGGCGCATCTCGTATGCCCATACTCCTAGTGTGCCCTTCATGCTTCCACTGCGTGAGAGGCTTCGTAAGCGGGTCTGACAGATTATCATCTGTAGGAATCTTGCATATCCGAACGTCTCCTCTATTGATAATATCTCGAATCAGATGAAACTTCCTGAGCACGTGCTTGGACTTCTTGTGCTATCTTGGTTCCTTTGATTGCGCGATCGCCCCAGTGTTGTCACAGAACAACTCCACTGGATCCGCAATGCTAGGGACCACACCAAGTTCAGAAACAAACTTTCTGATCCAAACAGCCTCCTTTGCTGCGCCATTTTCAGCAATGTACTCAGCCTCTGTTGTAGAATCAGCTACCGTCCCTTGCTTGGAACTCTTCCAGCTCACCGCTGCTCCATTCAGGCAAAACACATATCCCGACTGTGATCTAAAGTCATCTATGTCGGTTTGGAAGCTTGCATCAGTGTAACCCCTTACACGCAACTCTTCCTCACCGCCAAATATCAAGAAAGCATCCTTAGTTCTTCTCAAGTACTTTAGGATGTTCTTGACTGCAATCCAGTGACTCTCACCCGGATTGGATTGGTATCTGCTTGTCATACTCAAGGCATATGACACATCTGGTCTAGTACATAACATGGCGTACATGATAGATCCTATGGCCGAGGCATAGGGAATCCTACTCATGCGTTCCTTCTCAATCCCATTGGAAGGACACCCACTCTTCGAAAGAGTGACTCCATGTGACATGGGCAAGAATCCCTTCTTGGAATCTTGCATGTTGAACCGTTTCAACACCTTGTCAATATATGTACTTTGACTTAGGCCTAGCAACCTCTTAGATCTATCTCTATAGATCTTTATACCGAGTATGTAGGCTGCTTCCCCTAAGTCCTTCATTGAGAAACACTTTCCTAGCCAATCTTTCACAGATTGCAGCATAGGAATGTCGTTTCCAATGAGAAGTATGTCATCCACATACAAGACCAGAAAAGCTACAGAGCTCCCACTAACCTTCTTGTAGACACAAGACTCATCTTCGTTTCTGATGAAGCCAAACTCTTTGACTACTTCATCAAAACGTCGATTCCAACTCCTAGAAGCTTGCTACAATCCATAAATGGATCGTTGCAGCTTACAGACTTTGTTGGCTTGCTTTGGATCCTCAAAACCCTCCGGCTGTATCATATACACATCCTCGAGGAGATTCCCATAAAGGAATGATGTTTTGACATCCATCTGCCAAATCTCATAGTCGTAGTATGCTGCAATTGCAAGTAGGATTCGGATGGATTTGGTCATAGCGACTGGTGAAAAGGTTTCATCATAGTCAATACCATGAATCTGTCTGAATCCCTTAGCCACCAATCGGCCCTTATAGGTAATCACATTACCATCCATGTCGATCTTCTTCTTGAAGACCCACTTGCACCCTATGGGCCGCGCCCCATCGGGTGGTTCCACCAAAGTCCATACTTTGTTGGTATACATGGATTCCATCTCGGATCTCATGGCTTCCAGCCACTTCTGAGAGTCTGGGCCACTCATGGCCTCCTCATAGGTAGTAGGCTCATCATCTATGAGCATCGTGTCACTGGAATCAGTTATGAGAAGTCCATACCTCTCGGGTTCCTGGCGCACTCTACTAGATCTACGAAGCTCTTGTGTTACCTGAACAGATGGCTCCACAACTGCTTGTGATTCCTGTTCATGTTCCATAATCGGTTCAGTGATTTGTGGTTCTTGAACCTCTTCAAGTTCTACATTCCTCCCACTTGCTTCTTTAGAGACAAACTCTCTTTCTAGAAACACGCCGGTCCGAGCAACAAACACTTTGTTTTCGGTTGGATTGTAGAAGTAGTATCCCTTAGTTTCCTTAGGGTACCCCACAAATTTACAATTACCCGATTTAGGCCCTAGCTTGTCTGATTGTAAATGTTTTACATAGACATCGCAGCCTCAAATTCTCATGAACGACAGTGTGGGACGCCTCCCACTCCACATCTCATATGGTGTCTTCATGACTGATTTAGATGGAACACGGTTAATGGTGAAAGCTGCACTTAATAGAGCGTAGCCCCAAAATGATAATGGAAGATCGGTTTTGACATATCATAGACCGAACCATATCCAATAGGGTTCGATTCCTCCTCTCGGACACGCCATTCCATTGTGGCGTTCCGGGTGGAGTGAGTTGGGACACGATCCCACACTCTCTAAGATAGTCGTCAAACTCTTGGCTCAAGTATTCTCCTCCACGATCCGATCGTAGAGCCTTGATACTTTTGCCAAGTTGCTTCTCTACTTCATTCTTGAATTCTTTGAACACTTCAAAGGATTCGGATTTTGCCCTCATAAGGTACACAAATCCATATCTACTGTAATCATCAGTAAATGTAATGAAGTAGACATAACCACCCCTGGCAGGCGTGGCAAATGGCCCACACACATCAGTATGTATGAGCGCCAATTGCTCACTAGTCCTCTCACCTTTCTTATTGAAAGGGGACTTTGTCATTTTTTCCAATAAACAAGCCTCACATGTCTCATATGATTCAAAATCAAATGAGTCTAGTAATCCATCCTTATGGAGTCTAGATACACGTTTCTCATTTATGTGGCCTAAACGACAATGCCATAAATAAGCAGGATTTAAATCATTTATTTTAATCCGCTTGGTATTAATGTTGTAGACAGGATAGCTTAGATCAAGGACATAAAGTCCATTAAATAATTGCGCACTAAAATAGTGAATATTATTCAAATAAAAGGAACAACAATTGTTCTTTATTGAAATAATAAAACCTTCCTTGTCCAAACAAGAAATAGAAATAATGTTTCTGCTCATAGCAGGCACAAAATAGCAATTATTTAATTCTAAAACTAATCCTGAAGGCAGAGATAGCTCGCACACGCCTATGGCCAACGCAGCAACCTTTGCTCCATTCCCAACGCGCAGATCTACCTCCCCTTTAGCCAATCTTTTACTTCTCTTTAGATCCTGCATATTTCGACAAATATGAGATCCACATCCAGTATCTAATACCCATGATGTAGAGACAGTTAAATTGACATCTACAACAAAAATACCTGGTGGTGGTGGAATCACTATTCCAAGCCTCTTGTCCTCCAGATATTTTGGGCAGTTCCTCCTCCAGTGTCCAGGTTGACTGCAGTAGTGACACTCACCCTTAGTCACGACCTTGGCAATGCCACCAACAGGCTTAAGGGCTTGTTCCTTGGACTTGGCAACTGACTTGCCTTTTTCCTTGGAGGAAGAGGCAAACCTTTTGCCCTTTCCTCTATGCACCATCATTATGGCTTTGCCCTTACCCTTGTTGATGCTCTGTTCAGCCGTCCTCAACATGTTGAGTAAATCTGGCAGTGGTTTAACGATCTCGTTCATGTTATAGTTCATAATGAACTGTCCATAACTCTTGGGCAACGATTGCAACACGAGATCGGTTGCCAACTCTTGGCCGACCGGGAACCCAAGCCGGGCGAGATTCTCCAAGTACTCGATCATTCGGAGTACATGGGGTCCCACCGGGTTCCCTTCTGCCAGATGACATTTGAACAGTGCCTTTGAGACCTCATACCTCTCTACCCTCGCCTGCTCTTGGAAGATCTGCTTTAGATGTTCGATCATATAGACAGCATTCATGTTCTCGTGTTGCTTCTGAAGCTCAGAGGTCATTGTGAAAAGCATTAGGCAGGCCGCATCATTAGCTTCATCAACACGCTTTTGATACGCCTTTAAGGCAGCAGGTGTCTGGTTCTCTGGACCTTCTGGAACATGCTCCTCTATTGCGTACAGTTTCTTCTCTTACTTGAGAACAATTCTCAAGTTTCTGTACCAATCAAGAAAGTTGGTTCCAGAGAGCTTGTCCTTCTCAAGGACAGATCGTAGGGAATGTTGTGAACTCGATGAGTTGTTTGCCATTTGGTATTCTACAAAAAGGAAAATACGCAAGTTTTAGTATTTGTGAATTTTTGACTATATTTAATAATGGCTAGTTTATTAAATATAGCTCCCACTATTTTTCTACGGATTAATAACCCTCAAGATATTAATGCGGAAAATATCCTTATATTTTCTAGTGGGCCAAGATCCATCTTTTCATCTCCTTATGAGCTTGCTTTGGCAGGTCACCCATAATTTGACTACTTTTAGGTAGGAACAATTCCAATTGCATCCCATATGCAACTCTTGGTTCAATCGGGCAAATAACACCTTATTTATCCATCCATATGGATAATCCCAATTGATTGCCTCTAGGTTTCTTAATCAAATTAATAGCCTAGTTGTGTTCAACCTCTTATCTAAACAATTGCACATTATTACGTGCCATCGCATTCCATCATTATGAACCAAGTCGCCATGCTTTGGCACGCACGAACTTGATAAATAATGATGATAATGAATGTTTAAATAACGAGAAGGCAAGAACACAATATTTAAAATTTGAGGGATTTTAAATTCAATTTTATAATTGTTTTTCGTTGATCAATATCAACTAATCTATCTATTTGAGTTTGGGCACAACTCCAAATAATAGATCTGGGTTGTCTAATTATCTTATTATCCTAATTGCATGCATCATCCATACACAAACCACACAAATAATAAGACAATAAATAAACAACCACATAACAGAAATTAAACGTGATGTGGATATGGCCTTTTCTAGACTAAGATAATTCCAAGCCAATGGAATTATCTATGAACCCTAAGCAAACACATCTCCATGCGTCTTGATCTTTTGGTCCATCCTTCATAGTCATGTGGAATGCTCCATGCTCCATGCTCCATATTTTGTGGCTTCTTTGGTTTTGGGCTTCTTTTCTCCAATCTTGGCTAACAATCTACTTTATCTAGCACTAGCTAATATCTATACTAAATAAAATAAATCTCACAAGTTGAGAAAAAAATTGGCACGCAGGCCATAAAACCCTAATTAGTTATTACAATTAATTGATCAGCTCGCAGGCCGTAAAACCAAACCACAAAATTAAACATCCACATCAAACCACATCCTAAGGCCATATCCAATCACCATGCGATTTGCACATAAACAGTTAAAATCCAATTTTAACGCGCTTGGTCAATTTTAATTGATTTTAGGATTTCTAGGGTTAAAACGGTCCATGGGCCCAACAATCCAATTGCCCGGGCCCATTAAAGTGAACCACAAGGCCCAAGGGCCGGGCCGGCCCAAAACCCGCAAGCTAGGCCCGCGGGTTAGGGCCGCCCGGCCCCTTAGGGCGGCCAAGCTTGGGCGGCAAGCAAGGGGAGCGGTCCCCTAGGGGGCCGAACCTCCTCTTGGGGTTTGTTTCCAAAACAACTCCCTTGCTTGGAGCCCAAGTTTGGTTGTTTCCTTGTTTTGGGAGAACTCCTTCTTCCCCAAGGATGCCCAAACCCTAGATCTAAGATCCTAAAATTTCTCAAACTCACCAATTCATGCATCCAATGCAAAAATTGGATCTTGTTATGAGTAATTCTTGACAAATTGCATCCCATGCTTGATTTGTCTTGTTTTACGCGATAAACTATCAAATTAAGGTGTAAAACAACAAGAATGTAACACATAAACTACGTTTATGCTCTATGACCTGTGGCTCTGATACCACTGTAGGGTTTTGATTCATGGATCGCGCAAATGGAAGCAAAATCAAACAAATAACCATGCAAAACCCTCCAAGGATCACAAGTCTAGATGCATAACGATAGTGAAGGTAAGAAATCATAAACACACCTTTGGGTTCTCCTTGATGACTTCAAACGCGAATAGTGTCACGTTCTCTATCGTTGATCCACGCCTAGAGTTGATCCTAGATCTCCCAAACTCCTTGGTGCTAGCTCGGAATAGGAAGAGGATGAAGGAATCACGCAAAACGAGACAAAAGAGGGGCTTCGGCCCTCTTTTGGCCGACGGGGTGAGGGCGGCGGCAAGGGGGTCGGGTTCGGCCTCCTTGTTGCTTGCTCTCTCTCCTTTGTTCTCTCCCACTTTTGTTATGTTCACTAATGAGCATAAGTTGTGAGGAAGGAAGGAAGGAGGGTCCTTTATATAGTCCAACAACTCCTTGTTAACTACCTAAAGGACTTATTCTAGTCCAACTAGAATTCAATTTAGTCCCTTCCTTGCAAATTAGTCCCTACTAAGTTTGCAAGGGTTTGCAAAGTGATCCTTCTAATTAATTAATCCAATTAATTAATTCCCAAATCTAGTTCAACTCTATATAGCGTGTGACCCCATAGGTTCTATCTAGTTGGTAGCAACTATTTGCTAATATGGAGCGGTTTCTAGCAAAACATCCATCCTAGCCAACTAATAGAATAGTCATCTAGACAACCTTTGTACAAGTAATTGTCTCATCCCTTTGCCTCCATATCCGGATTGGACACGAGACATACAAGTCACACTCGTATATCCAATCCATAGTTTCTCGATCCATGGGAATAGCCTTATTCGTGCAAATAACATCAATATCCTATATTGATTTATTTGAGTCTGGCCAGACATTCTATAAGCACTATCCCTCGAGTGGCCTAGGATATTTGCTCCCGTTATGTGGGAGGGGCAAATCCTCTCTACGTCCACTACGATCTCTAAGCTTGCTTCTCATTGTATCCAGTACACGCCTTTATAACTACCCAGTTACGGTGTAGCGTTTAACGCTACCAAGATCACAATGATCCACAACTAGAACATCTAGTGACTTCAAGTCTAAGGATGACAATACCATTGCACCGCGAGAAGCACTTGTGACTCAACATAACATGTATGTAGCCTTCTCGGAGATGGGTCAATCCAGTGCAACATTCCGTAATGCACACCTATGTGTTGGATCGTGATATCTCCATATCAATCCAACCCCATACTAGTCTATAGATGATTGTCCCATTAATCATTATACTTGACTAGGGATATTTAAGATAAACAACACAATAGTAAATCTAAGGACTTCATTATATAAAATATCCAATAAATAATAAATGAATTTTCTTGCCATATTTAAATTCATACTAAACTAGATTGCCTCTAGGGCATCTATTCCAACAGACATTCACAAAACTGCATTCAGGACACACCAGGGCTTATATGAGTTTAGGGTGATGCCTTTTGGCTTAACCAATGCACCAGCCACCTTCCAAGCTCTTATGAACCAGGTGTTTCAGTCACATTTAAGGAAGTTCCTACTTGTCTTCTTTGATGACATACTCATATACAGCATAACCAAGGAAGAGCACTATGAGCATTTAAGGTTAACACTAGCCCTCCTTGTGAAGCATGAACTATATGCCAAATTATCTAAATGCACATTCATGCAAACCACTCTTGAATATCTAGGTCACTTGATCAGTGGGGAAGGTGTGAAGGCAGATCCAAACAAGGTCAAGGCTATGAGAGAGTGGCCTCAGCCAACCTCATTGAAGAGTCTTAGAGGGTTCTTAGGACTTACAGGCTATTATAGGAGGTTTGTACAAGGATATGGCGTTATTGCTAGATCTCTCACTCAAATGCTCAAGAAGGGAGCCTTCAATTGGAATCCAGAAGCTCAAAAAGCATTTGAAGCTCTCAAGGAAGCCATGTGTCAGACTCCAGTATTGGCTCTTCCAGATTTCTCACAAGGATTTGTGGTGGAAACAGATGCATGTCACCAAGGGTTGGGAGCTGTTTTAATGCAAAACAACAAGCCAATAGCATTTTTCAGCAAAGCACTTTCTGACAAACACCTAGGACTCTCCACCTATGATAAGGAGTTACTAGCATTGGTACAAGCAGTCAAGAAGTGGAGGTCCTATTTAGAGACCAGGAAGTTTCAAATTAAAACTAACCATTACAGTTTAAAGTACCTACTGGGACAGAAGGTGAGCACATTGATGCAACAAAAGTGGCTCAGCAAGCTAATGGGGTTAGACTTTGAAATAATTTTCAAACCAGGAAAGATGAATGCTGCAGCTGATGCATTGTTCAAAGTAGACACCAGTTCAGAACACAGTACAAGGGACAATGAGATCTAGTGCATGGCTGTAACTGTTATCACCCCTCATTGGGTAGAAGAAGTGGTCAAAACTTATGATGGAGATGTGTGGGCCCAGGAGCTATTGACAAGATTGACAGTGGATCCAGATCCATGTGGAGATTGGCAAGTGAAGGAAGGGATGATCAAGAAGGGGTCTACTATCTACATTGGTGACAAAGGAACATTAAGAGAGACTTTAATCAAGGAGATGCACAGCAGTGGTGTTGGTGGCCATTCTGGGATTCATGGCACATACAAGAGGTTAGCTTCTGTCTTCTTTTGGCCTGGATTGCACAAGGAAGTGAAAGAATGGGTTCAAATTTGTGATGTTTGTCAGAGAATGAAGGTAGAACATGTACCTTACCCTGGGCTTTTGCAACCTCTACCAATACCAGAAACACCTTGGTCTCACATTAGCATGGATTTTGTGGAAGGACTTCCAAAATCAGAGGGAAAAACTACAATTTTTGTGGTGGTGGATAGGTATTCAAAATATGGCCATTTTCTCCCACTCACTCACCCTTATACTGCTGCTGAAGTGGCACAAGTGTTTCTTGATCACATACACAAGTTACATGGGTTGCCTGATACTATTGTATGTGACAGAGACACCATCTTCTTGGGTCATTTCTGGAATGCTTTGTTTAAGGCATTAGGTACCAAGTTTCACTTTACTAGTGCATACCACCCACAAACAGATGGACAAACAGAGAGGCTCAACCAATGCTTAGAGAATTATTTAAGGTGTATGACTTCAGACAGGTCTCACAAATGGGTTAAGTGGTTACCCCTTGCTGAATATTGGTACAACACTTCATACCACTCAAGCCTTAAAATGTCCCCTTTTGAGGTTTTGTATGTATATGCCCCAAAACTGCTTTCATTCCACCAGTTAAACTCTAGTGGAGATGCTGAAATTAACTCATTTTTGGAGGAAAGGAAGAGGGTGATGGTTTTGATCAAAGATAATTTGGTAAAAGCCCAAGAAAGAATGCAACACTATGCCAATAAGCATAGAACTGATAGAAAGTTTCAGGTAGGAGACATGGTCTTCCTTAAGCTACAGCCATACAGACAGACTAGTGTGCAAGTCAGAAGAAATTTGAAGCTCTCAGCTAAGTTCTATGGTCCTTACAAGATTCTTGAAAAGATTGGGAAGGTAACTTACAAATTATTGCTGCCAATGGGTGCTAAAATTCACCCAGTATTTCATGTCTCCCAGCTTAAGAAAGCAAAAGGTCAGACCCTCTCTAGCTCTATTACATTGCCTAGAATTGGACCTGAAGGCCAGATGTTGGTTGAGCCAATGGCTATATTAGACAGGAAGCTCATTAAGAAAGGAAATGCACCTGTGGTGATGGTTTTAGTACAGTGGATGAATTCACCTCCTACAGAAGCCACATGGGAGGAATATCATTCCCTCAAAGCCCAGTTTCCTCATTTAGATTCATGAGGACATGAATCATCTGGGTGGGATGCATTGTCACGAAAGGAGGAGTAGAGAAAATCAAAAACTAAGTTGCTGCACTTACCAAATGAACAACAACTTTACTGTTCATTTGGTAACCATTCAAATGTTCAGTAGCCGTACGATGAGGTCTTGGGTTATAATCTCAGCCGTTGATGGGAAGTAGACGTTAGGATTTAAATACCCTTCAGCACTTAAAGGGAACGTCGTCGTTTTGGACAGCCGAGCAGTTCTTCTTTCTGATTGGTCCACATAAGCCTTAGTCGGTCACCAAAGGCCTAGTTGGCAGCTTACGTGGATAGTTAGTTAACTATTTCATTTAATTGTAGCGTTACCCTTAAGTTTGGTTTATTGTATGTTAAACCCGCTCCTATAAGAGACGGGAGACTCTCTTTTGGAAAGACATGAATGAATTTAGTTAAACTCTCAATTCCTCTCTGAAATCTCTCTCAAATCCTCTCTAAACTTCTGAATTCTCTTATCTTCTTTCAATCTTCTACAAATCAAGGGCATGAATCACTCCTGACATCCTAACACTCAAACATGTTTGACTTTTTAAAATTAAAAACATCCCTCCCCAAATAAGGGAACTAGTGTTTTCCCCCATCAAAGACATTCCCTCAACGACTTAACTTTTATTTTTCTTTTTTTGGGATCAATGACTTAATTTTGATGATAATGAAATTTAACAATATACCCGTCAAATTTGTCACGACTCAGGTCATTCTTTTAAGCTAGAGAACCTTTCATAACCTGCATAAGACATTAAAATCTTGGAGATGGGCCCACCATAAAATAATAATTCCATCACTAAATTAAGCAATGGGTGTATCAAACCTAAGTTACCTAGAGCGGGAGCGCGAACGGGAGCGGGAAAACGTATAATTTCAGAAGGATTGCATTTGAGAGCGTCACGAGAGCGTTTATATATAATATTTATTACTACAATTTTATGAAGAAAACTAATATTTTACATATGATAATGTGAGTTTACACATGAGAATATATTTTATTGAAGGTGTTGTCACTATTCATTTGTCAAATAGGTTACTTCAATAAGGAAGAATAATGTTTAAATGGTTGAATGATCAAACAGACACATAATAAGTTGAGATTAATCATCAAGTATAGTCCAAACTAATGGTAAATTGGCTTTAAAATGTAATTCGCCTACGAAAACAAGCTCTCTATTTTCTGGAGCACCTTTAGAGCGAGATTTGGTCTCGAAAGCGCCAAAGCGAGATTTGGGAGCGGGAGCGACGCCCTTCGGAAGGTTTTAGGTGACTAAGTATCAAACTTGTCACACCTTAATTTTTTTGAATTTCTAGAAAATCACGTCATTCTTCTAAAAGAATCAAACTTGTTAGTAATGATATAATCGGCGCCAAACATCCTTGCCACATCTTCTTGCAGTGAGAGTGAGGGAATTTACATGGATTTGTTGACAACTGATGGGTGCTATTTAAGGAACGTTATACGGGCTAGCAAGCAAGCAAGAAAGAAATGTTCCTATTTATTATTTCCTTTTAAGATGATCAAACGTCGCTCAATAAGTGACAAAGAAATGTTAATCTAAAAAAAATAAAAAGAAGTTGGTATGGAATTGCGGATGTATGCATTTGTGTTGCCAATGAGTGAGCTAGTGTGTCTGCTCCTGTGTTTGTGAGGTCGGGCTCATTTTGAAAACGCATACAAAGCGTGAGAGTAAGCAAGAGACGGATTTGGGTTTTTGAAGGCTATTGAGGAGGATAGCGAGAAAGCAAGCAAGCCTACGCTTTCACTTATCAGCAAGCAAGCAAGTCGGAATAACAATCAGGGCCGTCTGATCAAGTATTTTGGTGGCTTAATGCGAGCAATAAATTTGAGGCCCCTCATATATTTTCGAGAAATGATTTGTATTGCAAATATCTTATGTGGAAGCATGTTGTGCATTGTACGTGCTACCTACGTGCTGACTTACACGCTTCATGTTTTTATTTAGTTTACACATTTTAATTTGTTCTAGTTTAATGAATTCTCAAATTTTATTTCAAATCGTCAAAGTCAATGATTCATGGCAGTCCTAAAAATGTGTTGTATGTTTGAAGTATCTCAAAAATAATATAAAAAATACTAAAATTATCTCAAACATTGTATATAAAATGCTAAACTATCCGTATTATTTTCAAAATTGGAGCCCTCTATTTCTGGTGGCCCTAAGCGATTGCCTTAACCGCTTAATGGTTGAGACGGCCCTGACAAGTGACAACAACGGCGACGACCACTCCTCCACAAAGTCCAGCGAGCTTCCTAACTCAGACGGATGCATTAGTCTCTCTATCTCTCTTGCCTCCTCTCTGTAATTCTCCTGAAACTGAAATATATAGTATTGCTCTTGGATTTTGTCGTTGTTTGCAGAAGAGGAAGAAGACGGCAAAATGCAGGCTGATTTTGGTTCCTGTGCTGGTCTGTTTGGTGTCGATCCTGATCAAATGGGAAATTGAGAGTAAAGAAAAACAAATCAGTGGCCCCACAACTGTTGCTCCTATGGCTCCTAAGGTGTGTGGTGCTCCTGAAATGGAATTTCATGATGATGAATGTCGTATTTCATCTCAAATTCGTCCGACATTCTACATGCTTTTGTGGAAGGCCTATTTGTAAGTTCCTTTTCGTGTATTATTATCAGTTATATCCTTGATCCTCATTTCTTCCATATACATGTTTGCGTTGGAATTATTATTTAGAACTAGTTGTACATCATAATATTTTCGTGTCTTTGACACTTCTGAGCGACATGTTTCAGGGGACCTCTTCATATCCATACTCAAAAATGTTTGTTGAGCCGTCTTTTCTCATAGATGGTGCTATTTATAATCTTCAGCCACAGTGTGAGGGGAGGCTTGCAGTTTCAGTTTCCGTACCTATATGTTCCGAAAGAATTATCAAGGGTATTACTAATTCTTTTTATTTACTGTTTCAGAAAAAAACTTATTTTATTTTATTTTCTGCAGTTTCAGTTATTTTTCTTTTTAAATTTTTGATGCAATTGAAGACTTTTATAGAAGTAAAGAAAAAAGAGAGGGGGGACAACAGAGGATCCTAAATCAACCTCTAACACACTTCTAAGGGTAGAACATTGAATTCTACCAACGAAATCCACATAGAAAGCCCATTTTGCTACTACATGAGCTGTCTTCTTATTGTTAGCTAACCTAGGACGGTGTTGAAACTTGACAGTTGTTGCGTTAGCACACTTGCACAAGCTCCTGCCCTATACTGGTACTTCCAAATCGAATGAGCACTTTCTGGGTTCTTTAGACTATTGATCCCTCCCAAATCATCAGGTTCCAAGATTACATCTCTAGCCATTTGAGGTGGACAGTAAGTTTCATCCTCACTGCTACAAGCATGATTCCCCCAAATCAAAGCAATTTACTTTGAAAGTATCCTCAAGATTTCTCTCCTTGACTTGCCATTAAAGACCCAACTATTTTGATACGAGCCCATATCCGTTTGCCGGACACCGCAGTCGGGCTTAGCGGTCGAACCGAGCGACCACCAGATCGTCTGGGAAATTTTCGAAGATTATTATTATTATTATTATTATTATTATTATTATTATTATTATTATTATTATTATTATTATTATTATTATTATTATTATTATTATTATTATTATTATTATAAGTTAGTTAATTCTGGTACAAGGTACAAACTTAGTATTTTTGGGGTGTTTTTGCGATTTCAAATACTTTATTAATTAGGGCTATAATTAGCGGTTATCCTGCGAATTTAGTGGAAGCAGAATTTCAGAACCTATTATTCTCTTATTAGTTCTTATTCTTCTTCTTCTTCTGCTGCTGCTAGAAGATTGCAACTTCTTGAATTGTTGCAGGATATCGTTAGGGCATCATACTTCTTTGCTTCCAAATTCTCTCCAAGGTTACCCAAACAATGGTAAAAAAGTGTTCCTGCTGTATTGAAATGTCTTGAGCTTGATTTTTCAGACTAAGGCAATAAGAGAGAAAGTCTTCATGTTGGTGAAAGGAAGCTCCATTGTTCTAACACCATGAACACTTAAACATATGAATCTAGCTGTTGAGCATGTAAAGAATATGTGGACTACAGTTTCTTCCTCACTGGAAAAGATTACACATTCTGTTATCAAAACCACCAGAACTCCACCTTCCAAGTTCTGGTATCCCAATCAATGATTTCTGCCACATACTTAGGAGCCATAGTAATATCATATGGTTGATTTGGTTTAGAATTCTCCAAATTAGGTACCCAAGGGTCTTGCACACATTTATGATCTCCGCATTCACGACAATCTTTATTACAAAAGGCTCAATGATCTCCCTCATGTGTAGGATGCCTTTCCAGAAATAGGAATCACAGGTTTTCTTGTATGCAAATCAAAAATCAAGTTGACTGCAGTATTTTATGGTTTCATTTATTTTTCGGTGATTGACACTAAATCTACATGCAAAATGCATTTTGGACACAAAACCCCTGCACTTTCAATTTCTCACTACAATCTCCTGCAATATACATTTGTGGGACAGATAACCCCCTGCAGTTTCAATTTGCACTAAACGCCCTGCAATGTACATATGTGGGACACCTAACCTCAAATTGATAACGAGGGTCAAATTTCTTAACGTAAATTCATCACGTGCTAATGACGTGATGGTCTTTTTGAAGTTATTTTTTCTTCATCCATAGAGCTAGCACACGAATAGCACGCGAATTTCCGCTAGAAATTTGACACCCTTTATTAATTTGGGGTTAAGTGTCCCACAAATGTATCCTGAAGAAGAGAGAAACCCTACAAAAATTGCGGTGAGATGGCTGTCTCTGGCTCTACCTCGAAGAGAATGTTTCGGATTGCTTGGGCCAAATGGTGCAAGGAAATGTTGGATGGAGGAAGCTCTGATACCACTTTGTAGGATTTGGAAAGCTTTGATACCGATTTGTTGGAAGTAGGTGATAACTCTCTTTTAGGAGTTATTATTATACTTTCTTAGTACTTGTATTAGTCTTATTTCACATGATTTATATGTTATATTTGCACAAATATGTGAATTTGATGATGTATAAGCCTAAGAGTGAAAAGTTGTGTTTCTAGCCTATTTGTGCATGTTTTCTCTCGTATTTGCTATGATAATTGCACGGGTTGTTTAGTGTTGTGTATCTAAGGTAAAAGAGGTGCATTGGAGGTTATGAGATGCTTGGATATGCTTGGAATGGAGCTAGATGAAGAGGAGAAAAGGAGACGCACAAACGAAGAAAAGTTGGAAAAGTCACACTGGACCAGCCTGCACTTTTTTCGATGCCCAGGAAAATCTACAAAGAATTTTGGAGCAAGGCCTGCGGAATTGGAAAGTAGACATCCGTATCTTTCCAACGGTATATGGTAGGCCCGAAGACGAGTCCGTATGAGGGAGATACAGCCCGCGCAAGATCAGAAAATAATTCTATCCGGGAATTAAAAACTGGAGGGGCTGAAGTGCAATTTCGGCTAGTTTTCATTAAGAAGCGTGCCCAGCTGGTAAAAAACGCAGAGGACGACCTAAAAACAGAATATTCACGTATAGGAGCCATTGGAGAGCACCTAGGAGCTTGGGGATTGCACGGATTCGCCAAAGCTTTGGCGATTTCATCGTTTGATTCTTCTCTTACCCTCTTTTTATCATTCTATGGAGAATACTTGTGATTTTGGCATAACAATGAGTAGCTAATTTATTTATTAGGCTCTATGGAGAGCCTAGGGTTATGACTTAGACTTATTTTCCGGATTTTGTTGATTGATTCATGCGATTGATCCAATTAATGTTTATTATTCTTCATCTTGTATTGTGAATCCGTAAGCTAAGGCTATTGACACGTGTTAGTGATGAATGGAATGACCATGTTAGATGAAGATGATGAACTAGTTGAATTCATAGCTTAATGTTACAAACTAATTGGTTAGAAATCATGATCTAGGCTTAATTCTTAGCAACAAGGGAGTCGCGAACCGGAGTTGCTAGTGAACTAGGTGGGTGCTCGACAGAGACTTAACCCGGTTACGAATAAGATCATGTTTTAATTCCCGAATCATTGAGGCCGATAGGTGAGATGAATAGGAGTAGTCATGTGTGGGTAGATTCGGTTGAACTAGTTAGGTGAGTGAATCGATGGACCGACAGGACCCGTTGAACGAAGTTGACTAGCCAGCTAGAACGTAACGGTAGATGGAGGTGGACCGACAGGACCCAAAGTAAACTGTCACGTAAAATTACATGAGATCGACAGAAGATTGTAAGTGCTATTGCCCGGCGTAATCATTTAGTGCGTAACGTGTTTCAATACAAATTCCGGAACTGTCTAAAGACCCTAGGTGATTCATAGATCGCCTAGTTTTCTCCATACTTTGATTAAATTCTTTTAATTGAAAAATACATAAATATTGTCTCTACATTCATTTTATTCAGTCGCTTGTTTGTGGGCGACGAACATTTAAAATCAAACCACTTCTTACCGGTTACTTAGGTATCTTCTAAATGATTCTTAATTAGCTAGTAGACGTCTATTTCCCTTGGGTTCGATACTCAGAGTCGTAAAATACTCGACTTACTACTTGACCGTGCACTTGCGTATACACGTAAGAAATCGTGTCAAGTTTTTGGCGCCGTTGCCGGGGAATTAAACGGTCTATTAGTTTAGTTGAAAAATTAATTTAGGATACTTCTTTTATTTTCTTTTTGTTACTATTTGTTTACCTCACGGGTGTGCTAGTATTATTTTCTCAGGTAGCGATGGAAGAAAGCCAAGGGCTAATTAGCCTCACAACGGAACAGTTGCAAGCCATGGTGGCTGAAGCTGTAGAGAAAGCATTGGCAGCAACATCTATACCGCGCCCGACCTCAATGCCATATAATCGATCAGGGAAAGCAATAATCCAGGCATTTGAGGCGGATCTTAAAGGAAGGGAGCCAGCAATTGTGGTGCCACCAATTCAGGCAGAAACCTTCTGTCTCAAGTTGGGAACTATTCAATGTGCTCAGGACCAGTGCACTTTTGCTGGGACAGACGAGGGAGACCCACATGCATTCATTGGGAGATTTCAGAGCCACTGTGGGCTAATCCGTTATAGTGGGGTCACTTCCGAATCAATAAAACTGATGCTCTTCCCTCATTTCCTCAAGGGAGCTGCTATGGATTGGCTGGATTCATTGCCATCCAACTCAATTAAGACATGGGAAGACTGTGCCTCCCAGTTCATGAGTAAATTATTTCCGATCTCACGCATGATTCAGCTGCAGAACGAGATTTGGTCATTCAGGCAAAAGCAACATGAATCCATGGTCAAAGCATGGGAGCGTCTCAGCTTATTGCTACGCAAATGCCCCAACCATGGCATTGCAAAAAGCCAGATCATACAGGTCTTCTATGATGCACTTGGAATGCTTGACAAAGAAAAGATTGATAGAGAAGCTGGGGGCAGTTTCTTGTTCAAATGTGATGTTGACGGTGCATATGAGTTGATGAGACGTGTGGTTGAGCAAGAGGAGAGCTGGGATTATGAGCACCAACAAAAAGAACCGATGAAGCATAGCTCAGTGGCATATAGCACGGTTCAGGTGAATGCGGTAGAGGTAGTGCATGAAGCAAATGTTTCAGAGATGCATCAGCAGCAGCCAGTACCACATTAGAGTTGACCGATATGACAGGGATAATAAAGACGATGGCTCAGCACATGACAGACATGTCCACACAGGTCAGCTCTGTAGCAATTGCACTTCAAGTTGCTCAAGCAGAAATAAAAGATCTAAAGGAGCAACTTGAACAAAGGGCACTGGGTAGCATTGTTGACACATCAGAGGGACAGGCTCAAGCCATCACCACTCGAAGTGGTATTGCACTTACAGATCCTCCATATCCGAGTCATGCCAGAGCGGAAGCCTCAAAGGCGAAGGAACATGAAGTCTTCGATTCTGAGAAGACACCTGTCATGATCCCCCAATCAAAGGGCATGATTCACCAGGATGCAGAGAAATCTACCGAGGTACCACTTCCATCTTCTCCTTCTTCTTCAGAACTACCATTTCCGTTACGTACTAGGAAGAAGAAAGATGATTCTGAGGAATACAAGCGCTTTTTGAATGTCTTCTCTAAACTGCATATCAATATCCCATTGATTGAGGCACTTCAAAAGATGCCTAAGTATGCTCGATTTATTAAAGATGCAGTTCTTGGAAAGAAAGGGGTGGATGAATTTCAGAGAGTAAAATTAAATGAACATGTTAGTTCATGTGTTTTGCATGGGTTACCTAAGAAAAAGAAAGATCCAGGTAGCTTTGTCATTGAGGCTACATTGGGTTATTCCTACACTGGAAGAGCTCTCTGTGATCTGGGAGCGAGCGTGAATTTGATGTCGTTGTCGGTATTCAAAAAGTTAGGTGTGGGGGAGCCCCCGAAAACCTGGATAACACTCCAATTTGCAGACAAGTCATCCAAGAAAGCATGTGGGATGGTTAAAGATGTGCTAGTGAGGGTCGGAAGTCTGATCATTCCGGCTGATTTTGTTATATTGGATATGCCAGTAGGTGATGTTCCGCTAATTCTAGGCAGGCCATTCTTGGCGACTGGTCGTACTCCCATTGACGTAGAGAATGGAGAACTAATTATGAGGGTACACGATGACATGGAGACTTTTCAGGTCTTCAAACCGTCACCCCAGTGTTCATGGGAGTATCAACCAGGTGTGCCATTTGCTGTACAAGTGAAGCGCCAAATCCCAGAGTTGTCGCAACGAGATCCACCTGATTACTGGGAAAGAAATAAGCCATCAGCGGTGCACGCACACGAAGCAGTGCTTCAAATCCAACACAGAAAAGCTAAACTGGAAGCGGCACAATGTGCCAGACCACCCTCGTGAGGTAGCAGAGTTAACTGGGTCGGGCCGTCGACCGTAAATTACAAGCGCTTGTTGGGAGGCAACCCAACGTATTTTCATGCTTTAGTGTAGAGAGTGTGTTTTTAAATACTGTCGTGTGCGTTTTTAATACTGTTTTGTTATCTGAGGGGTGAGAGAGTGAGAATATGACATTTGAATTGAGTGGTTTCAGGCATACAGGTTGGGGAGGCGGTCCGGACTCCCCTTCTTGATGCACGTGAAAGAAACGCAAAAAAACCGAGAAAGCGATGTAATGATCACGTAATTTGAGGCCATAATTCTAAAGATTACTCCGGTAACACAAGCAAAAGCTGAAAGAGCGTGAAACGAGCTTTCCGATGATATAAAATATGCGTGCATCGGAGTCCAGAGGCGAAAACTAGAAGAAAAAGAGGAAGAAGAAAGAACAAAAAAAAAATGTGAAGTTGGAGTCACGGGTGTTCCCACGAACATCCCATGTGTTCGCAGGAACAAAAGCAAAGCAAAAAGATTCTGCTCGAAATTACGAACAAAAAAATTTGCTCACACGAACAGTCATCTCTCGTTCATCATCAAATAACCCCCTTTTTTTCTCCTTCCCCGTCATCTCTCTGTCACCCCTCGCAGCGAACCCAGAGCACCAACCGAAACCAATACCATAACCCTCCCTTCAACAATCACCGCCTCCCCACTCCTCGCTTCACTCTCCATCTCCGCCAACAACCACCAAGAGCAGCAAATCACAGCACCGCACCCTCCACCACGACTTCCAAAGAGAAAACCCAGAGCCACCCTTCACCGTTCAAACATCGGACCTCACCCACAAACCTAGAAAACCCCTGTTCGCCTGTAAAATCACCGGCAACCTCTCGTCGCCCCACTCCCCCATCTCGCCGTCGACCTCCATCAAAACCGGCCGTGATTCAAACCCTCAACCTCTACCCAGCCGCTGTCGCCCAAAGCAATTCACTCCGACCTCTTTCCGAACCCATCAGCCCAGAGACTCGTCACCGAGAAACCCAATCCCCAATTTGCAGGACGTCTTCGGCGTCAATTCCTAGCAAAATCTGAACGCCCCCGAAACCACCGCAGCCGCCTTCTCTGCCGGACAATCCGCCATCAATTCCGACAAAAAAAAAAAAAAAAAAAAAAAAAAAAAAAAAAAAAAACCACTGCTTCGCAGACCTGACCTCGACCACCAGTGGCCACTGAACCAACCGCAACCCTCCAAAAACACCAACCAATACCCTGTCCCCGATCAAGAACCAGAAACATCACCGTTCCCTGATTCTCCGATCAATTGAAACCCAATCACAACCCAGCAGCCTACTCTGTCCAGTGATTGCAGTGTTCAGCAAACAAAATCACACAATGGGTTTTGTTTCTTCTCTATTTCTTCTTCATTATCTGCTCTCTTTTGTCCTTCTCTCTGCTGGGTTTCTTTTGCGCTGGATTGGGTCTGTGATTGGTTGTGGCTGCTGGTGTTTGATTGGTTCTAGAAGTAGACGGTGGTGATGATGGGTCTGGTTTTAGGGCAAGTTGCAGAGTGTTTTGGTTGATTTATTTGGAGGAATTGATAGCAGGTTGTAGGTACAGGAAGGAGGTCAGGTTTTGGTGGTTAAAGAGGTACTGGTTTAGTGGTGTACTGGGTGAACTAAGGCCAGGTTGTGAATGAGGAAGGCAAGGTGTTACAGCGGTGGTGTAATTGGTGAATCGTGGTTGATGGTTTTGTAGAGGATAGGCATTTTAGGTGTTGGATGAGTTTTGAACTTGGTTTAGGTACTGGTGATGGAATTGGTTTCATGGTGAAAGGTGTACGCTGTGGAGAAGCTAAGGTTTTTCTCAAATAAATTTGTCAATTCGTTCTCAACCGGTTAGAACTAGAGAAAACCGTTTGCGGGGTTGCAACGGAGACAGCAAGGAGAAGTTGTTGAGCTAAAAATGTCACATCACGAAAGTTATCAAAAAAATCAGTCAACCATACGGTTCTTGACTGATTTTGTCGATCAAGTCTCGTCAGAGTGGAACTCCAGGGCTGCAGGTATCTCTAAATTCTCTATTTTAATTTAGTTTAAGCACTTGCTATGGATATATTGAATTGGTTGTTGAATTTGCCTGAATTTTGTGCTTAATTGCTCAAGTACTACACTCCTTGTCACGTGCACGTAGCAACAATAATCTCTAAATTGGAATTGCTATTTTCTTGTGCAATGAAATCGTTTAGGAGTAATGACGATGGTACTGAGTAGATTCACCACACCTTGCATTAGACTTGCCGAGTCCTCTTGATTGATTTCTAAATTCGTTGAGGACAACGACACAGTCTAGTGTGGGGGGGATTTTAGTCTTGACTAGCCAGTCCATGTCTGCATTAACCTGTCAGCATGTAGATTTTCAGTTCGTATTGTGTCGTATTCGTGGTCCGTGTCGTGTCTATTTATAGTGTCGTATGGTCATGTATTAGCGGTGTATATATGTGTTAGTCGGTTGGTTTTTGCACGTTTATTTAATTGAGTCCACCTACCGAATTGAGTCAGTTTCGAGTCTTCTTTCGTGTCTGGCCTTGCATATAGAGTAGGAATTAGTAAAAAAAATGAAAAATCCTTAAAAATTAAAAATTGAATTTTTAAGAGAAAGGGCAATCAAAATGAGTTTAACTTGGCGAGGGCTTAATGATAGAATTCCCTAGGAGTATGAAGATCCGAAGTGAGGCAGAGACGCGAGAATCTGGAGTAGGAAGACTTATAGAGCTAATGCACACTAGAAATGCAAGTAACTGTCTCTCAGACTTAGATATCCTACTAGTACTACACCGCCGTCATTTAGGTAGTCGTCAACCCTCCTCGTAGTGGCAACAGAACAGTCGTGCGAGTGACTTTAATGGGGACCTCACGTCCCGTCTCACAGCCTAGGTCCACTAGTTACCCTCTTCGATCCATTTACCCCTTTTATTCACAGCCTCTAGCCTAGGAAGCTTTTCATTGTGACTTTCATCACTTGTTAGAATGGCCATTTCCTATGCGTCATGATAGAGGGTGTCGAGTTAGGGAGGTTCGATGAGGGTGTGCTGAGTCGATACATTCGTTGTGGATACTCTTACAGGTTTCATCTTAAGAGGGGATGTGAGGGTGAGTTAGAGACGGTAGCACACTTCGGTGTGGCGGTGAATCGTGTCCTTACACCACGATCACAGGTGGAGTGCCGTAGTGCGTGACATTCTTTCTGCACAGTATGGGGTGGGGTTGATTGATATTATAGGAGGACGTGCTAGTTTTTCATGTTATTCTCTATATCTTAGGTGATGAGGAGGATCGGTTGGAAAGCACGTATCACTTTGACTACCGGATTTTGTGAGTTGGTTAACATCGAGTGTGGGGGTGTCGACGATTATTATTATATCTCTTTGATCTGACACATTCCACCCCCACGTTATCTACATGATATTTTTATCTCGTCGGGTTCATTCAGTATTACTTGTGCTCCATGTGTTGATTATTTGTGGGAAGTGAGGAAATGAAAAAATGAAAAGAGAGATAGAAAAGAAATGAAAAAAAAGAGAGAATGAAAGGAAAGAGAAGGAAATAAAGGAGCTATTTTGGCAATTGCAAGGGAACCGAAGAGATTAGCTATGATTCTGTCTAACACTCTTTCACATTTGTGGCCGCGAGAACGGCGTTGCACCGGGATTGAGGGAATGAGGGTCGGAGTAGGTGAGATTCGGTTAGGTTCCTTGGATTTCGGTGAGGGTGTGTGAGAAACAGGTCACGTGAGAATATCAAGACGTCTAGGACTACGCTTCTAAATAGCCTATCCCACCCGTCCTAAGCCTTCAACAGTTTTAACCCGTGGATAAATAGCTCGGATGGTAAGTACTAGGGATATGTCTGATGAGTGTGTGAGTGCAAATTATTAAGTGCTCGTGCTTGTTCAGTCCAACGAAACTGGCCGCAAGTTCTGTCGATCATGGAGGTTGTAGAGTTTCCAAAGGGGATATGAGAGCCTGATGACTTACCAGTTTGCTTATCGAGATTGCCCAATCTCAACCAAAAAGATAAAAAGTGTGTTTTGTGTATATATGTGTTTGTGTAGGATCGAGTCGTAGTTTGCATTTGCATCATATTGTTGCATTGTCGAGTCTTGTGTCGTTTGCGTCTTGAGTCGGCTAGTATATAGTTGTTTTACTCGGGACGAGCAAAAGGTAAGTGTGGGGGTATTTGATAACTCTCTTTTAGGAGTTATTATTATACTTTCTTAGTACTTGTATTAGTCTTATTTCACATGATTTATATGTTATATTTGCACAAATATGTGAACTTGATGATGTATAAGCCTAAGAGTGAAAAGTTGTGTTTCTAGCCTATTTGTGCATGTTTTCTCTCGAATTTGCTATGATAATTGCACGGGTTGTTTAGTGTTGTGTATCTCAGGTAAAATAGGTGCGTTGGAGCTTATGAGATGCTTGGATATGCTTGGAATTGAGCTAGATGAAGAGGAGAAAAGGAGACGCACAAACGAAGAAAAGTTGGAAAAGTCACACTGGACCAGCCTGCACTCTTTTCGATGCCCAAGAAAATCTACAAATAATTTTGAAACAAGGCATGCGGCATTTGAAAGTAGACATCCGTAGCTTTCCAACGGTATATGGTAGGCCCAAAGACGAGTCCGTATGAGGGAGATAAAGCCCGCGCAAGATCAGAAAATAATACTGTCGGGGAATTACAAACTGGAGGGGCTGAAGTGCAATTTCGGCTAGTTTTCATTAAGAAGCGTGCCCAGCTGGTAAAAAAACGCAGAGGACGACCTAAAAACAGAATATTCACGTACGGGAGTCATTGGAGAGCACCTAGGAGCTTGGGGATTGCACGGATTCGCCAAAGCTTTGGCGATTTCATCGTTTGATTCTTCTCTTACCTCTCTTTATCATTCTATGGAGAATACTTGTGATTTTGGCATAACAATGAGTAGCTAATTTCTCTATTAGGCTCTATGGAGAGCCTAGGGTTATGACTTAGACTTATTTTCCGGATTTTGTTGATTGATTCATGCGATTGGTCCAATTAATGTTTATTATTCTTCATCTTGTATTGTGAATCCGTAAGCTAAGGCTATTGACACGTGTTAGTGATGAATGGAATGACCATGTTAGATGAAGATGATGAACTAGTTGAATTCATAGCTTAATGTTACAAACTAATTGGTTAGAAATCATGATCTAGGCTTAATTCTTAGCAACAAGGGAGTCGGAAACCGGAGTTGCTAGTGAACTAGGTGGGTGCTCGACAGAGACTTAACCCGGTTACGAATAAGATCATGTTTTTATTCTCGAATCATTGAGGCCGATAGGTGAGATGAATAGGAGTAGTCATGTGTGGGTAGATTCGGTTGAACTAGTTAGGTGAGTGAATCGGTGGACCGATAGGACCCGGTGAACGAAGTTGACTAGCCAGCTAGAACGTAACGGTAGATGGAGGTGGACCGACAGGACCCAAAGTAAACTGTCACGTAAAATTACATGAGATCGACTGAAGATTGTAAGTGCTATTACCCGGCATAATCAGTTAGTGCGTAACGTGTTTCAATACAAATTCCGGAACTGTCTAAAGACCCTAGGTGATTCATAGATCGCCTAGTTTTCTCCATATTTTGATTAAATTATTTTAATTGAAAAATACATAAATATTGTCTCTACATTCATTTTATTCAATCGCTTGTTTGTGGGCGACGAACATTCAAAATCAAACCACTTCTTACCGGTTACTTAGGTATCTTCTAATTGATTCTTAATTAGCTAGTAGACGTCTATTTCCCTTGGGTTCGATACTCGGAGTCGTAAAATACTCCACTTACTACTTGACCGTGCACTTGCGTATACACGTAATAAATCGTTTCAAGATTTTAGTCTTTACTAGCCAGTCCGTGTCTGCATTAACCTGTCAGCATGTAGATTGTCAGTTCGTATTGTGTCGTATTCGTGGTCCGTGTCGTGTCTATTTATAGTGTCGTATGGTCATGTATTAGCGGTGTATATATGTGTTAGTCGGTTGATTTTTGCACGTTTATTTAATTGAGTCCACCTACCGAATTGAGTCAGTTTCGAGTCTTCTTTCGTGTCTGGCCTTGCATATAGAGTAGGAATTAGTAAAAAAAAATGAAAAATCCTTAAAAATTAAAAATTGATTTTTTAAGAGAAAGGGCAATCAAAATGAGTTGAAATTGGCGAGGGCTTAATGATAGAATTTCCTAGGAGTATGAAGATCCGAAGTGAGGCAGAGACGCGAGAATCTGGAGTAGGAAGACTTATAGAGCTAATGCACACTAGAAATGCAAGTAATTGTCTCTCAGACTTAGATATCCTACTAGTACTACACCGCCATCATTTAGGTAGTCGTCAACCCTCCTCGTAGTGGCAACAGAACAGTCGTGCGAGTGACTTTTATGGGGACCTCACGTCCCGTCTCACAGCCTAGGTCCACTAGTTACCCTCTTCGATCCATTTACCCCTTTTATTCACAGCCTCTAGCCTAGGAAGCTTTTCATTGTGACTTTCATCACTTGTTAGAGTGGCCATTTCCTATGCGTCATGATAGAGGGAGTCGAGTTAGGGAGGTTCGATGAGGGTATGCTGAGTCGATACATTCGTTGTGGATACTCTTACAGGTTTCGTCTTACGAGGGGATGTGAGGGTGAGTTAGAGACGGTAGCACACTTCGGTGTGGCGGTGAATCGTGTCCTTACACCACGATCACAGGTGGAGTGCCATAGTGCGTGACATTCTTTCCGCACAGTATGGGGTGGGGTTGATTGATATTATAGGAGGACGTGCTAGTTTTTCATGTTATTCTCTATATCTTAGGTGATGAAGAGGATCGGTTGGAAAGCACGTATCACTTTGACTACCGGATTTTGTGAGTTGGTTAACATCGAGTGTGGGGGTGTCGACGATTATTATTATATCTCTTTGATCTGACACATTCCACCCCACGTTATCTACATGATATTGTTATCTCGTCGGGTTCATTCAGTATTACTTGTGCTCCATGTGTTGATTATTTGTGGGAAGTGAGGAAATGAAAAAAAGAAAAGAGAGATAGAAAAGAAATGAAAAAAAAAAGAGAGAATGAAAGGAAAGAGAAGGAAATAAAGGAGCGTGTTTTGGCAATTTCAAGGGAACCGAAGAGATTAGCTATGATTCTGTCTAACACTCTTTCACATTTTTGGCCGCAAGAACGGCGTTGCACCGAGATTGAGGGAATGAGGGTCGGAGTAGGTGAGATTCGGTTGGGTTCCTTGGATTTCGGTGAGGGAGTGTGAGAAACGGGTTACGTGAGAATATCATGACGTCTAGGACTACGCTTCTAAATAGCCTATCCCACCCGTCCTAAGCCTTCAACAGTTTTAACTCGTGGATAAATAGCTCAGATGGTAAGTACTAGGGATATGTCTGATGAGTGTGTGAGTGCAAATTATTAAGTGCTCGTGCTTGTTCTGTCCAACGAAACTGGCCGCAAGTTCTGTCGATCATGGAGGTTGTAGAGTTTCCAAAGGGGTTATGAGAGCCTGATGACTTACCAGTTTGCTTATCGAGATTGCCCAATCTCAACCAAAAAGATAAAAAGTGTGTTTTGTGTATATATGTGTTTGTGTAGGATCGATTCGTAGTTTGCATTTGCATCATATTGTTGCATTGTCGAGTCTTGTGTCGTTTGCGTCTTGAGTCGGCTAGTATATAGTGGTTTTACTCGGGACGAGCAAAAGGTAAGTGTGGGGGTATTTGATAAATCTCTTTTAGGAGTTATTATTATACTTTCTTAGTACTTTTATTAGTCTTATTTCACATGATTTATATGTTATATTTGCACAAATATGTGAATTTGATGATGTATAAGCCTAAGAGTGAAAAGTTGTGTTTCTAGCCTATTTGTGCATGTTTTCTCTCGTATTTGCTATGATAATTGCACGGGCTGTTTAGTGTTGTGTATCTCAGGTAAAATAGGTGCATTGGAGATTATGAGATGCTTGGATATGCTTGGAATGGAGCTAGATGAAGAGGAGAAAAGGAGACGCACAAACGAAGAAAAGTTGGAAAAGCCACACAGGACCAGCCTGCAGTCTTTTCGATGCCCAGGAAAATCTACAAAGCATTTTGGAGCAAGGCCTGCGGCATTGGAAAGTAGACATCCGTATCTTTCCAATGGTATATGGTAGGCCCAAAGACAAGTCCGTATGAGGGAGATACAGCCTGCGCAAGATCAGAAAATAATTATGTCCGGGAATTACAAACTGGAGGGGCTGAAGTGCAATTTCGGCTAGTTTTCATTAAGAAGCGTGCCCAGCTGGTAAAAAACGCAGAGGACGACCTAAAAACAGAATATTCACGTACGGGAGCCATTGGAGAGCACCTAGGAGCTTGGGGATTGCACGGATTCGCCAAAGCTTTGGCGATTTCATCGTTTGATTCTTCTCTTACCCTCTCTTTATCATTCTATGGAGAATACTTGTGATTTTGGCATAACAATGAGTAGCTAATTTCTTTATTAGGCTCTATGGAGAGCCTAGGGTTATGAATTAGACTTATTTTCCGGATTTTGTTGATTGATTCATGCGATTGATCCAATTAATGTTTATTATTCTTCATCTTGTATTGTGAATCCGTAAGCTAAGGCTATTGACACGTGTTAGTGATGAATGGAATGACCATGTTAGATGAAGATGATGAACTAGTTGAATTCATAGCTTAATGTTACAAACTAATTGGTTAGAAATCATGATCTAGGTTTAATTCTTAGCAACAAGGGAGTCGCGAACCGGAGTTGCTAGTGAACTAGGTGGGTGCTCGACAGAGACTTAACCCGGTTACGAATAAGATCATGTTTTTATTCTCGAATCATTGAGGCCGATAGGTGAGATGAATAGGAGTAGTCATGTGTGGGTAGATTCGGTTGAACTAGTTAGGTGAGTGAATCGGTGGACCGATAGGACCCGGTGAACGAAGTTGACTAGCCAGCTAGAACGTAACGGTAGATGGAGGTGGACCGACAGGACCCAAAGTAAACTGTCACGTAAAATTACATGAGATCGACTGAAGATTGTAAGTGCTATTACCCGGCATAATCAGTTAGTGCGTAACGTGTTTCAATACAAATTCCGGAACTGTCTAAAGACCCTAGGTGATTCATAGATCGCCTAGTTTTCTCCATATTTTGATTAAATTATTTTAATTGAAAAATACATAAATATAGTCTCTACATTCATTTTATTCAATCGCTTGTTTGTGGGCGACGAACATTCAAAATCAAACCACTTCTTACCGGTTACTTAGGTATCTTCTAATTGATTCTTAATTAGCTAGTAGACGTCTATTTCCCTTGGGTTCGATACTCGGAGTCGTAAAATACTCCACTTACTACTTGACCGTGCACTTGCGTATACACGTAATAAATCGTGTCAAGATTTTAGTCTTGACTAGCCAGTCCGTGTCTGCATTAACCTGTCAGCATGTAGATTGTCAGTTCGTATTGTGTCGTATTCGTGGTCAGTGTCGTGTCTATTTATAGTGTCGTATGGTCATGTATTAGCGGTGTTTATATGTGTTAGTCGTTTGATTTTTGCACGTTTATTTAATTGAGTCCACCTACCGAATTGAGTCAGTTTCGAGTCTTCTTTCGTGTCTGGCCTTGCATATAGAGTAGGAATTAGTAAAAAAAAAATGAAAAATCCTTAAAAATTAAAAATTGAATTTTTAAGAGAAAGGGCAATCAAAATGAGTTGAAATTGGCGAGGGCTTAATGATAGAATTTCCTAGGAGTATGAAGATCCGAAGTGAGGCAGAGACGCGAGAATCTGGAGTAGGAAGACTTATAGAGCTAATGCACACTAGAAATGCAAGTAATTGTCTCTCAGACTTAGATATCCTACTAGTACTACACCGCCATCATTTAGGTAGTCGTCAACCCTCCTCGTAGTGGCAACAGAACAGTCGTGCGAGTGACTTTTATGGGGACCTCACGTCCCGTCTCACAGCCTAGGTCCACTAGTTACCCTCTTCGATCCATTTACCCCTTTTATTCACAGCCTCTAGCCTAGGAAGCTTTTCATTGTGACTTTCATCACTTGTTAGAGTGGCCATTTCCTATGCGTCATGATAGAGGGAGTCGAGTTAGGGAGGTTCGATGAGGGTGTGCTGAGTCGATACATTCGTTGTGGATACTCTTACAGGTTTCGTCTTACGAGGGGATGTGAGGGTGAGTTAGAGACAGTAGCACACTTCGGTGTGGCGGTGAATCGTGTCCTTACACCACGATCACAGGTGGAGTGCCATAGTGCGTGACATTCTTCCCGCACAGTATGGGGTGGGGTTGATTGATATTATAGGAGGACGTGCTAGTTTTTCATGTTATTCTCTATATCTTAGGTGATGAAGAGGATCGGTTGGAAAGCACGTATCACTTTGACTACCGGATTTTGTGAGTTAGTTAACATCGAGTGTGGGGGTGTCGACGATTATTATTATATCTCTTTGATCTGACACATTCCACCCCCACGTTATCTACATGATATTGTTATCTCGTCGGGTTCATTCAGTATTACTTGTGCTCCATGTGTTGATTATTTGTGGGAAGTGAGGAAATGAAAAAAAAGAAAAGAGAGATAGAAAAGAAATGAAAAAAAAAGAGAGAATGAAAGGAAAGAGAAGGAAATAAAGGAGCGTGTTTTGGCAATTTCAAGGGAACCGAAGAGATTAGCTATGATTCTGTCTAACACTCTTTCACATTTGTGGCCGCAAGAACGGCGTTGCACCGAGATTGAGGGAATGAGGGTCGGAGTAGGTGAGATTCGGTTGGGTTCCTTGAATTTCGGTGAGGGAGTGTGAGAAACGGGTTACGTGAGAATATCATGACGTCTAGGACTACGCTTCTAAATAGCCTATCCCACCCGTCCTAAGCCTTCAACAGTTTTAACTCGTGGATAAATAGCTCAGATGGTAAGTACTAGGGATATGTCTGATGAGTGTGTGAGTGAAAATTATTAAGTGCTCGTGCTTGTTCTGTCCAACGAAACTGGCCGCAAGTTCTGTCGATCATGGAGGTTGTAGAGTTTCCAAAGGGGTTATGAGAGCCTGATGACTTACCAGTTTGCTTATCGAGATTGCCCAATCTCAACCAAAAAGATAAAAAGTGTGTTTTGTGTATATATGTGTTTGTGTAGGATCGATTCGTAGTTTGCATTTGCATCATATTGTTGCATTGTCGAGTCTTGTGTCGTTTGCGTCTTGAGTCGGCTAGTATATAGTGGTTTTACTCGGGACGAGCAAAAGGTAAGTGTGGGGGTATTTGATAAATCTCTTTTAGGAGTTATTATTATACTTTCTTAGTACTTTTATTAGTCTTATTTCACATGATTTATATGTTATATTTGCACAAATATGTGAATTTGATGATGTATAAGCCTAAGAGTGAAAAGTTGTGTTTCTAGCCTATTTGTGCATGTTTTCTCTCGTATTTGCTATGATAATTGCACGGGTTGTTTAGTTTTGTGTATCTCAGGTAAAATAGGTGCATTGGAGATTATGAGATGCTTGGATATGCTTGGAATGGAGCTAGATGAAGAGGAGAAAAGGAGACGCACAAACGAAGAAAAGTTGGAAAAGCCACACAGGACCAGCCTGCAGTCTTTTCGATGCCCAGGAAAATCTACAAAGCATTTTGGAGCAAGGCTTGCGGCATTGGAAAGTAGACATCCGTATCTTTCCAATGGTATATGGTAGGCCCAAAGACAAGTCTGTATGAGGGAGATACAGCCTGCGCAAGATCAGAAAATAATTCTGTCCGGGAATTACAAACTGGAGGGGCTGAAGTGCAATTTCGGCTAGTTTTCATTAAGAAGCGTGCCCAGGTGGTAAAAAACGCAGAGGACGACCTAAAAACAGAATATTCACGTACAAGAGCCATTGGAGAGCACCTAGGAGCTTGGGGATTGCACGGATTCGCCAAAGCTTTGGCGATTTCATCGTTTGATTCTTCTCTTACCCTCTCTTTATCATTCTATGGAGAATACTTGTGATTTTGGCATAACAATGAGTAGCTAATTTCTTTATTAGGCTCTATGGAGAGCCTAGGGTTATGAATTAGACTTATTTTCCGGATTTTGTTGATTGATTCATGCGATTGATCCAATTAATGTTTATTATTCTTCATCTTGTATTGTGAATCCGTAAGCTAAGGCTATTGACACGTGTTAGTGATGAATGGAATGACCATGTTAGATGAAGATGATGAACTAGTTGAATTCATAGCTTAATGTTACAAACTAATTGGTTAGAAATCATGATCTAGGCTTAATTCTTAGCAACAAGGGAGTCGCGAACCGGAGTTGCTAGTGAACTAGGTGGGTGCTCGACAGAGACTTAACCCGGTTACGAATAAGATCATGTTTTTATTCCCGAATCATTGAGGCCGATAGGTGAGATGAATAGGAGTAGTCATGTGTAGGTAGATTCGGTTGAGCTAGTTAGGTGAGTGAATCGGTGGACCGACAGGACCCGGTGAACGAAGTTGACTAGCCAGTTAGAACGTAACGGTAGATGGAGGTGGACCGACAGGACCCAAAGTAAACTGTCACGTAAAATTACATGAGATCGACAGAAGATTGTAAGTGCTATTATCCGGCACAATCAGTTAGTGCGTAACGTGTTTCAATACAAATTCCGGAACTATCTAAAGACCCTAGGTGATTCATAGATCGCCTAGTTTTCTCCATACTTTGATTAAATTCTTTTAATTAAAAAATACATAAATATTGTCTCTACATTCATTTTATTCAGTCGCTTGTTTGTGGGCGACGAACATTCAAAATCAAACCACTTCTTACCGGTTACTTAGGTATCTTCTAATTGATTCTTAATTAGCTAGTAGACGTCTATTTCCCTTGGGTTCGATACTCGGAGACGTAAAATACTCCACTTACTACTTGACCGTGCACTTGCGTATACACGTAAGAAATCGTGTCAGTAGGAGGAGAGTAGGTAGGCTAGTTTGGTGGAAGAGCGAAGTGGTGGAACTTTGAGAGAAAGAATGTAGAACAATATATTTGATTGATACAAGTAAGAGGACAAGAACTAGATATTGGCTAGTACATTACATAGAAGTCTTAATAAAAGACTTCATACGAGAGACTTGGTTACTTGGTAGGACTTTTTGAGACTTAATAGAAGACTCACTTGAGGACTTGGAGACTTACATAATGCTAGAGTACAAGTCCCTATTTATAGGAAGTCTAGGAAGATTCTAGATTACATCATCTAGTAATCTCTCCACATAGAAACTTCATCTAGATATTTTGTATGACACTTCTAGAGATACATATCACACCATTTTTCTACACTATTCTACCACTTTACTAGCTTATTGAGCTAATACTTCTACTAGCCCCCACTAACTAACACAATTATTAGTGGGCTTCAAGACATGAATATTTATGGACCTCAACTATAATTAGACTAAATCAAGTTTAGCCTCCAACACCCCCTCTTAAACTTGATTTAGCTTTCAAGTTTCAAGGGGTAAATTAAAACTTCTTGTGAGCTCCATCTCCTTCAAATGCTACGGCCTCCAAATCTATCTCCATAGATGTGAGAATCTTGAACCTCTTCTTCTTAGAGATCTTACACGTGTAGACATTCTTGAGAAATCTCTTCAATTGATCACAGTCTCTTGTCTTCATCATTTGAGACTTGCTTCCGTGCATCCGATGTTCCTTATTTGTATAGTTTCTTCTCCAACTAAGGTTGCTTTGTAGCACCATGGACTCTTCTTTTCTCCTCTTCATTCTTTCCTCATGAGCTTGTTGCGAGCCCATAAATTCATCAATGGACAACTTGCTAACATCTCCACATTCTTCAAGGGTTACGACAACATGCTCAAAATCACAAGACAAAGAGCGTAATATTTTCTCAACAATATATTTTTCACTTAAAACTTTGATCCCCATATCTCTTCATTTTATTAGAAATTTCCAAAACCCGAGAAAAATAATCTGAAATTGTTTCCGAATTATTCATGTGAAGAGATTCGAATTTACCTCTAAGGATTTGGAGTTGTATCTTCTTGAATCTCTCACCACCCATTTGAGAGTTTTGAAGAATCTCCCAATCTCTCATGGAGGTGGTTGCAAAAAATATCTTCTCAAATATGTTGTCATCTAGGGAAGAATGGATGAGGGCAAGAGCTTTTTTATCTTTCTTACGTACGTCTTCTAATTCCTCTTTTTGAGTTGGACTGAAGTCTCCTTCAAGTTCTTCATAGCCATTTTCCCACAACATCCCAAGCACCATGTGCGCCTAGAATAGCCTTCATGCGAAATGCCCATGTGAAATAGTTCTCCTTGGTGAGGCGAGGACATTGGACATAAAAATCCGCCATCTTGCTATCGACTTGGCTCTGATACCACTTTGTTGGATGGAGGAAGCTCTGATGCCACCTTGTAGGATTTGGAAAGCTTTGATACGGATTTGTTGGAAGTAGCGGGAGAGTAGGTAGGCTAGTTTGGTGGAAGAGGGAAGTGGTGGAACTTTGAGATAAAGAATGTAGAACAGTATATTTGATTGATACAAGTAAGAGGACAAGAATTAGCTAGATATTGGCTAGTACATTACATAGAAGTCTTAATAGAAGACTTCATAGGAGAGACTTGCTTACTTGTTAGAACTTTTTGAGACTTAATAGAAAACTCACTTGAAGACTACATAATGCTAGAGTACTAGTACCTATTTATAGGGAGTCTATGAGGATTCTAGATTACATCATCTAGTAATAGCTCCACCTAGAAACTTCATCTAGATATTTTGTATGACACTTCTAGAGATACATATCACACCATTGTTCTACACTATTCTACCACTTTACTAGCTTATTGAGCTAATAATTCTACTAGCCCCCACTAACTAACACAATTATTAGTGGGCTTCAAGACATGAATATTTATGGACCTCAACTATAATTAGGCTAAATCAAGTTTAGCCTCCAACAGAAAAACCTCTTTTCTTAAGATGGTCAGTCCAAAATTGCTCTTTTCTTATATATCTGTTAGTTGGTCAGTCTTAGAATATAATACTTTCTATTTCTATGGAGTTTGTTCAATGGGCAAGCTCGTGTTAGTTAATTAGCTCTTGCTTTTTATCAGCCTCGATAATGAATCTATATAGGTCAACTGGTGTACTTTCTTAGAGAGCATAATATATCTTGTTGATTTTGGTTACTTTTGTTCGCTATTAGAGATTGACTGGACCACATTCATTAAAATCAACATATTTGCGTTAACAAATGAATGGATTAACAGAGCCAAGCTCTAGCACTGCATATGTTGGAGGCTGGGACTGATATGAACATAATACACACCAGCATGGGTGTATGTCCCCAACATGAGTAAGGGCTAGTTTGGGAATGTTATGGCGGTGGTAGAAAGTTGCTGTGTGAAAACATTGTAGAAAGCTGCTGTGAATTTTTGATAAAATGTTGTTTGGTAAATATTACGTAGAAGCTGCTGTGAAATATTGATATAGTAATTTTGTGTTTGGTAAAATCAACTGTGAAGTTACTGTGAGAGGGTAAAATGACAAAAATATATGACATGTGTTATTTTCGGAAAGATAACAATTGTTATTTTAAAAAATTGTAAGGTCAAAGTCGGTTGTAGATAATTTAATCAAAAACACTTTCTGGAAAAGCATCTCTCCACTTGCTTCCTAAAAACTGCTGTGGGACAGCAGAAACTGTCCGGAAAAACAGAAATTTTATTTTTATCAAACACACTAAAACTGCTTCTGCTGTCAGAAAGCAGTTGTGCTGGCAGCAGAAGCATTCCCAATTAAACTCACCCTAAGTAAACTCTCTTCCTGTAATGCTGTAATGCTGAAGTTTCTTTTTTTTGCTGGACCTCTCTGGTGGCGTAACCGTGGAAGTTATATTTTCTCATGCAGCTTGCTGTGGGGAACACTTACAGGGAGGGTGCACCTACTTTTCTATGGAAGACTTAAAAATCTTAGAGGCTCTGCTTTGAAACAGGTATATATGTTTATCGTTTTCCATTTCAAATAGGCACACATTGAAACCGGCATTCCCAATTACCTCCTATCTCTATTTTGAAATAAAACTTGGCTTGCATTTCTGCTGTTACAAAACCCACGTTAATTTTATTATGTAGGCCGTGGAGGAATCGCTCAAGAGTGTCAATCTATTTCATGGCGGGGTTCCTGACAAGGTAGCTGGCACATACAATGGAGGCATGAAAAGAAGGCTCAGTGTCGCTATTTCATTGATTGGAAATCCCAAAGTACGTGTCATCTCTGCTGTGTTTTCATTTTACATTAGCAGTTGATCTATTTATGCAGTGGTATCTACTTGTAAGGTTGTCTACATGGACGAGCCAACTACGGGGCCGGATACTGCTTCCGGATCTGAAATTTGGGAAGTTGTGAGGCGGGCAAAGAGGGACCGGGCAATTATTCTCACAAGTGATCTCTCCCTCTCTCTGCATTTATTTTTTTTTTATTTTTTTTTTATTTATTTATTTTTTTTTGCAATTTCCCCTCTTATCAATTTGACTGATATAGCCTGTAATGAATGATTTCAGCGCATTCCATGGAAGAGGCGGAGTGTCTCTGTGACCAATTAGGAATACTGGTGGACGGCAGTTTACAGTGCATCGCAACTCCACTTCAGGTTAATTCATACACATAGAAGTTGACATTGGAAAATCTCTGTGTTGAGTACATTTCATCAATATTTCTTGGTGGACATGGCAGCTGAAGGCCAGATACGGAGGGTTCTACGTGTTGACTATAACAACACATCCTCAGGATGAGCAAGAAGTGGAGGCACTCGTGCATCACCTCTCTCCAGGAGCCAAAAAGACATACCACATTTCAGGAACCCAGAAGTTCAAGCTCCCTAAAAACGAGGTCAGAATTTCAGGCGTGTACTCAGCAATCGAGGAGGCCAAGAGTAACTTCCGAATTCACGCGCGGGGCCTCGTTTCTACGACTCTGGAAGAGGTTTTCATGAGGGTTGCCCGTGGAGCCCAGGTCTCTAATGCCATATGAAGGAACAATACAAACTGCTATTTGGAGATTGATGATCTCTGCTCCTGACACCATGGAGACTCAGACGCATAGCAATGCACGGTGCAATCATACCATCACCTAAACCATTCAACAATTACGATCAACCAGACAGAAGAGTGAAGACAATTGAAATTACAGCGAAGTTGAAGGATGATTTTGTTAAATAAAGTGGGCTTTGCTATGTTGCAGAATATAAACATTATTGGTAACGATCAAAATAACATTATGGAATGATGTAGTCCCTTTACATCGTAGAGAAATCTAATATTTTCCTTATCTTATTCATATTTCTTTCTTGCACAAGGGCATGTGTTGTCCATTTATTGGCCCTTTCAATTTTTCCGTTGCAACAAACTATATGTAAGGCACCGAGTGCATGGTTTCTGGGTATGAAGAATCCTTTCATTTTTCAATCAGATTTCTCTTCTAACTTGTTTTTCTTCGATATCAATCATTCTCAATTATTTCAATATGGAACAGAGAGCATGGTTATGATCTTATAGGCTGATGAACGATTTCAGCTCTTTACTTGAGCTTGTTGATTTTATCTCATTTTGGGCTATTTACTTGAGCGTTGATTTTGGTTGATTTATGGATTTCTATATCCATAGATAAATATAGCTATGCCTCCAGCGAATGATATTGTATTGCTCGACAACTGCGGCAGAGTTGTTGATTACTTCTCTCCATATGAAACTTTAGAGATCTTGCAAAATTTAGCAAGTGTTGATACCTTCTTTCAAAAACAGAGTTATGTTCTAGTGTAGCTACACAGATGAATTCATGTAGAATTCATTTCTCTATATAAAAGAATTTAAGATACAGATCTGGAGCTTGACCACCTCTGATTTTCTTTTGATGCGTTTCTGATACTGAGTTTGAGCAAAGACATAAAACTATGGTGTAACAACTCCAGCTTCAGACTTGCATTTTCATAGGTAAATCAATATTGCCCATGTAGCATCATCCACCGATGCGAGGAAAAACTTGTGATCACTATAAGTGGGATTTGTTAGGTTCCCAGGTATCAATATGAATCAGTTCAAGAGGAACATCAGAAATATGGTTCAATAGTGGAAAATTGATACTTGGCTAGAGGGCATACATGAAAATAAGTATTCGGTGAAATGTGTTCACAATGCAACTTAAGAAGTCTGAGAACAATCTCTCTCTCTAAAAGCTCTCTGAGAAAAAGAACCCTAAACCCACCCTCAGGCGGCGGCGGCTCCTCCTCCTCTATGGAGCTGCCGCCCGCCTCCCACTTCCTGTGACCCTCCTCTGCCCCTCCAACCACGCCGCCTCCTCATTCTCAGACTTCGCTGCTCCCCACCGGCTTACTTCGTGGAAAATCTCTCAGCCCACGCCGGCTTTGCTTCAGATCCGGGCAGCACCAGCCCTCCCGCCGGTATCGGAGTCAGGAGCGCCCCTCTCCGACGTCCAAATGGACACCAGTGATGGCTTTCAACTACCCTGACCCTCTCTTGTCGCCGCCGCCGCTGCCACGGCCTGATGCCCCGCCGCTCTGCTCCACGGTCGTTGCTGCTGCTCTAGGGCCTCTGCCGCCGCCCTCCTTTCTGCTGCCGCCGCCTCCTCAACCTCCCCCCACCAGCCATCCCCCTGTTTCGGTTTCAACCCTCGGCTGAGGTACTCCTGATCTATCCCCTCCCCCTTCCCGTGTTCTAGATCTGGCATTTAGTGACTGTCCCCCCCTTCCCCCGGTTGTGGGGCTACTCTCTCCCCCTCCCCCTTGGCTAGGCTGAAACACGGCTTGGTTAAGCCTCCTGGAGTGTTCCCCTCACCGCCCACCGACACCACTAATGCCGGCCCTAAAACAGCTCTCCGGGAGACGATCACGACACCCTCTTGCTTCTCGGGTCACCGACACTGAGCCGGCTGGTGGCCCTTGCTTGCTTGGTGGCGCTCCGCGGTTTGGCTGCCTTGAGGCGTAGCATCTCCGCACCACCCTCTGGACTAGGTCACGAATGGTTTTGTTTTGGGCCGTTTCTTTGGGCTTTTTCTTGTGGCGTCTGAGGGGATTGGAGACTCTTGGGCCTTACTGGGCCGAATCGTTTGCATAGGGTAATTTATTGGGGCCTTTGAGCATGTATCCCAATAGGTGTAGTCAGTTTCTAAGTAGTGGCTAGTTTATGGTAGGAGACTTGGCTCGTCTTTTGTTTCTAGGGGTATGCCCTTTTGTGTTGTGTAATCGTTTTCTTTGAATGATATCTTTCGTTGCCGGTGAAAAAAAAAAAGTCTGAGAACTAAACTTCTTATGTCAAGGGTGTTCAAGCTTCATGCCAAAATTTCTGCACTTGACACCTGGAGGCCTTATTAGTGCAGCAAGCCAGCCACATTAGCACTGATATTAGAGACAGTGGTATTGAAAACAGTAGTGATGCCTTGACCACCAATGTCGTGTGTATTTTATCATATAGATAATGGTTGGTGTCGCAAATGAAGACACAATTACATACCTATGGTAATTTAGTCATTGAGACTGATTGAATCTGAAATCATGTACACACAAGATACCCTCCAGCATAATGTTATCATTCAATTTTACTTTACCAACACATGTTACCTCAACCTGCTTCCCGTGGTGAGTATTCATATGTACCCAGTGTTGGGGTAGCCTCAAGAAACCTGGAAGGTTGTGAGCGCATGTGGTTAGTGACACCATTATCAATGATCCAAGAATGTGGTGTATGTAGATACTCCTCAAAGTGGATTGTAGAGAATAGGTACTGGTACTCATCTTATAAATTGAATGCTAGACTTAGAGTCTCCTTTGTGAAATTGCGGCGTAGGGTTTGTCATAAGTTACATTGGCATTAGATGAATGATCATATGGAGATGTTGATCCTGCTTGACTTTGAGTATTCAACCTCACTCCTTGAAGTTGTGAGCTAATTATGTAGGCTATTTGTTGGCATTGTGCTGGTGATAGCTGAATATTTGGCCATCCTCCCTTCTATGCATTCACATGTGAAAGAGTGTTAACAATTTTATGAACTTATGCCTTGAGACTATGTTTTGGCTTAAAATTTGGTGGATAGCAAGGAGTTTCTAGCATTTCTCTTTATTGTGCTCAATGTTTCCACAGTGCTGACAAATGACTTTTGATCTTGTGTTTGACTTGTAATTACCTGCATATACAACATCACTGTGTACTGCATTGCTGTTGTTTACATATGCAAGTCCTGGTGCTGCAGCAATACCTCTAGAATTCCCTGACATCACAACAACACTTTGTGAAGTATTTTGTTGCATAACTTATATCTATTTGACATTTCTGCTGAATTATTTAAGCAAATACATGATTAATGATTCATAGATGGTTAATGACCCATCAATAATTCTCTCATTGAGGCATTTGCTCATTTCACCCGATTATAAACTGCAGAATATGATCTTCAGTCTTCATGAAAAAGTTATTCATGACTCCACATCGACAAGCAAGTAAACACTTATAGTTGGACATTTCATCCCGCAGTTCTAATTTTAGTAAGATAGCTTGACATTTCATGTCTCCCTGTTTTAATGCGGAGATTCTACTAGCCAATTGGAATACCCTGGGTTGGTTTCTTTGAGCAAAATGCTCTTGTAGATCAGTCCATGTGTCACAAGAAATGGATTTATAGACAAAGCTGCACTCAATTTATTTTGACACATAATTAAGGAGACAAGATATATATATATATATATATATACACACACATATATCTCAAGGCGTCACAGATGCAGGCCGGGTTTAGGGGTTCCGAAACTTGAACCCACCAGTCCAGTGCCCTAAACCCTTGGGTGGGTGGGGGGGCTTGCCGTTATCAATTATTAATATATTAAATAATATATTTTTAAATAAATATATATAAAAATTAGTAATATATTAATATTACTAATTGCTGGTCAAGATTTGGCTAAGAAGGAGGTGTCCTGGTTTATCACCGGTAGGCGGTAGCTCAGTTCCTACAAGATTTTTGGGTGATCGTGTCTGTACTGCAGCTTTCATTATCAACGGGCTTCCTTCTCCAAAGCTGAACAAGAAACCTCCTTATGAATTACTTCATGGCAAATCACCAGATTATACATAATTCAGAATGTTCGGGTGCTTGGCATATGCCTTAACGCTGGCACATGGCCAAATCAAGTTAGATGCAAGAGCTGTCAAGTGTGTCTTTCTGGTATATGTTCATGGGATCAAAGGATTTAAACTCTATGACCTTACTTCTTAATGATTTCTTATTTCCAGGGAAGTTGTGTTTCATGAATCAATATTCCCATTTGCTTCTGATGCTCCAGTTGCGTCATATTTACAGAACCACGACTTTCCTAAGGTCATATCAGATCCACTTTTAGAGGGCTCTTTGTCAATTTTCCCACTGCAGTAACTACATATCAACCCCTTCTCACACCACAGTCTCCACCCACTATAACACAAAGTCAAGTCACACTTGAAGGATTTCATTCTAAGTCCAAGAGCAAAGTAAAAAATGCTTACTCTTATGTTAGCCACATATGTTAGTATTCTTCGTCATTCTTATACGACTTATTTCACTTCCACAACTGAACCAAATACTTATCACGAAGCTATTCAATCTTCTCATTGGATCACAGCCATAAAATGAAAACTATCTGCTCTAAAGAGGAACAACACTTGATGCATTACCCCCATCCCATCTGGGCACAAGAAAAGTAAACTTCCTCTTCAAATGACTCCGTTTGGTTGGTGGTAAAACATTTTCCTGTGAAATGTGTTCCCTTCTATTTTGTTGGAGATAAAATAATTTCCTGTATTATGTTTTCCCTAAAATGATGTATAGTGATTTACACATTTCAAATCCGCAAGCCATTTTCCGGGAGTGAGGGAGCACAACAACAACTCACTAACACCTCCACCACCAATAACCACCACTAACACCTACCTCCACCACGACACATCACCGCCACCCACCTTCACCTCCACCCATCACTGCCACTGCCGTCACGGCCAACTGTTTTGGCAAGTGTCAACCAAACACGAGAAAATAAGTGTAGAGAAAAACTTTTTCTCACAAAATATTTTAAGCATAGAATATTTTCCCTCGTAAAACATTTTACTGCGAACCAAACATAGCCTAACTGCATAAGTTGACAACTATCTCTGAAGGGTTAGCACAAGTAGCTTATGCATGATCAAATAAAAGACACGGACCATAAAAAACTGGTAGTCAAAGACAACTTTTTGTTTAAACACTTCCTCAATGGTACGAATTGGTCTGCAGCTGCGACAAAATCGTCACAACATCTATTCCTTCCAGCAGACCAAGGCTTAGCCAAACTTTGTGATCAGCATCAGTTCCTACTTAAGCTTAATCTTTCATCAAACAAACATACCAGAACCCATTAATGCATGTAGCAGAAATAGTACCTCAGACAACAGATAAGCTTTCAATGAATTGATAAACCCGAACACCACTGGGCCAAACAATTTCAGTTAATGTTTTTGGAGAGGATAATAAACTACCACATCCGAACAATTTATCTTCATCAAAATCACAATTGAGCTTTCCATTGTAATGATTACCCTTTCAGTGAAAAATATTTGTTCAAATACGGGTTCTTGTTGCCTTATGAGAACAACATACGCATGAACACTGCCACATTGAAATGCTTGTTGCTACCAAAATTGCACCTGCACGCAATTTTAATTTGTTTTTGGTCGTAAAGGACGTATATGTTGATAAATAAACAGAGCTTTGAATAATTCCTACTTCGGAATTTAGATGAGAATAACAATGGATTACGTTCCATTCAGAATCTGCCCAGATCGTGTCATAATTTAACTCGCCTATCAACTGCCATGTTACCACTTCTATTCTCCATTGAAACACGGCAATAGAAGAGTTTACCATAGCTCTAATGTCCTGAATTACATGCTGGTCAGCCAGACATTTCGGTATGCATGTCTGCCACCTAAAGTGGTCAAATGTATTATAGACGAATTTAAGAGGATGAAGTTTGGGAAGAATACTGGGATATACATTACAATAACATCCTAGTATATGCATCCTGGAGAACGCTGGGAAAATATGCATGCAGGTGAAGGAGCTCAGAGGAAGAACGAAATCAAATGAATAATGTCAAATCACTCTTATATCATATCTACCCACTTCCCTCTAAGTTTCTGCGACAAAATTCATGTTCCATAAACATTAGAATTTCAGCATTTATACCCATTGATTGAACATGTCTAACCACAATTTATACGGGAAGGGAAAATATAAAGCATGAAAATAATGAAAACAAAATAAACATGTCTCGGAGAATGATGATATTCTCCCTCCGCGAGTGCTGCCATATATTATGTATCCAAACATCAACCAACGCCAACTTAAACTTCAGGACAACAACCAGCAAACAGCTTCTCCATGGGCGACAGTTATCTATGCAGAGTTAGCACAAGTAGCATCATATGTAGCACAAATAGTACCTCAGACAACAGACAAGCTTTCAGTGAATTGATAAACCCGATAAACCTCAATAAACCCGGGTCTACCATTTACCTTACAAAGTTCCTTGGCCGTCTTCTCCTTGAGATTAAACAATAGAAATCGCCGAGGAATTTGTAATACCAGTCCTGGCTCATCTTCTCTAACACCTTCAACAACACAAGTGGCATCGAAGTAATAAGAAGCGTACTCATTCCCGAGCCGTTTGGATACTATAGCTATTTCAGGGAACGCAGACACCAAAGGACGAACACTGACATCATATTTGGTAACGCAATCAGAGAAATCGCTGCTCATCTCAAGCACGCTGAAATCAGTTGTCTGAACACCCTTCCTATCTATGCAATACAAGCTACTGCCAAATACGGGTAAACATTTATGCTGAGTCAATGGAGGGACTGTGATTTGCTTCATCATCTCATTGTAGACATCAAAGCATGATATGGTGTTTCCAGCAGAGGGAAAGTAAATTGAACCATTGAAGAAGAAGGCTTCGCCACGAGGGTCGAAAGGAGAAGCATATGTCCTCCAAGATTGATTCTCGGACGAAAATATGAGCATTTCAAAAGGGTCATTCCTGGGATCAGCAAAACCTCTTGTGCAGATTACTTTGTAATGGAGTGAGATGGAAGGATAGAAAGCCAAACAAGCGTTACGAATTGAAGAAACCAAGAATGGTCCTCCAGGGAGCAATCTGAACTTCCTCGTGGTTGGATTGCAGACGCAGAACATTTGAGAAGCTTGGAATTCGCTCCTGCAGCTGACAAGGCATAGAAGGAGTCCATTGCAGGACATGAGAAGGATAACCCAATTGAACTCGGTAGCGTCGTAGAGAAACCCTAGCGATGGAATGGTTTGGTATGTTGGGTTCAAGTCATTCAAAGAAACGAAAATAGCTTCTTTCTTTATTTTCAGGAACATACCGGTCGGCGACTTGTTAAGCTTCCGCCGAGAATGACGGTCGACAAATTGGGGTTCGGAAATTTGAGAGAGCCACTGCTTCGAGACGAGCTTCGATCGTGTCACTGATTTCGCCGGGAGGCGAATCAGTATCTCTTCGACAAGGTATTCGTTTCCGGCGACTTGTTCAGCTGCCGTCGTCATCTTGATTTTTGGTCGGACTATGAAACGACGTGGAGGATGTCACCTAGCCGGAGTTGATTCCGGCAAGATTCAGAGAAGAGAGAAGAAGAACAATCCAAGAGAGACAGATACAGAGAGAGTTTGACGAAGAATTTTCGAAATGTTTCACATTCATCGACTTCTTTCCCGATACATTTCAGTGAAAGAATGGGCGTGCTACCCGTCTGGCGAATTCGTCTTTGAAAAATAGAAAAAGTCTAGAGAGAGAAAGCTAGAGAGAGTTTTCTCTCAACTTTCTTGTCTTCTAGTATTTTCCCCGTTTCTCTGGGTGCCCAAGTACGGTGATTTCTGATCGGAAAAGTGTTTTTCTTCTTCGTGAATTTTATCTTTTTCGTTACCATTGTTTTGGCTGGGTTAGGTATTCCATCATTCCAAACCTAGTCTCCCAATCCTCACTCTGTTCTTTGTCTTCGTTTTCTCCTCTCAAAATCAATGGAGTCTTTAACAGAGGGGGTGAAAAACAAAAACCCTATTTTGCTTGAAGATGGAGCTTCGGCTCGAGAAAATCTGTCAAAAAAATGTGTCTATGGAAAAGTTTTAGCAAAAAGAGAGTTACGAGTAGCAACCATTGAAGCAGTTTTCAAATCGATCTGGAAAATAAGGGCTGATTTCTCTGTTTCAGCAAGAGGCGAAAACCTGTTTGTGTTCATGTTCAATGACGAGGAAGATTGTGAAAGAATCTGGAAAGGGACACCGTGGAATATACAGAACAACCTAATGATTATGAGGCGATTCCAACCAGAAACAAGACCGGAAGATCTAGACTACAAAACCTGTGATTTCTGGGTTCAAATCCACAAACTCCCTCTAGAAAAATTGGTGGTGAAGAACGCTAGGAAGATAGGGACCCTAATTGGTAAGGTGCTGGAGATAGATGCGGACGATGAAGATGATGAAGAGGAAACACTCATGTCGCCGGCCAGGGTCAGGGTTGAAGTCGATTCAACAACCCCACTCGAAAGAGGTTTTTTCTTACAAATGAGCACTGGAATCTCTGAATGGATTCCTTTCCAATATGAAAATCTGGGAAACTTTTGTTATAGATGTGGGAGATTAGGTCATGAAAAGGAGGAATGCAAATTCAAAAATCAGCTAGAAGGTCTAAACTCTGGATATGGTAGTCATCTAAAGACAAAGGAGAGCCGGAGAATTAGTTTCTACCGGAAAAGCCCCAAATCTGAGCGATATCTACCATCGGAGCTAAAGGAGACGGTGGCGCGTCATAGCCAAACGCCTACAGAACAAACCCCTAAGGTGGGTGAGCGCGTGGATAGCTGGCGCAAGAGGACAGAGAGGACAATCGAACACCAAATCCAGGGAATATTCCTCGAGGCTGATCCGTTACGCGCTCGTGACAGCACGATAAGAGTACGGAGCGATGAGCTGGATAACAACCGGAGAGAGGACAACTCTAGGGTTTCACAGAGGGACGCCGCAAAAAGTCAGAAGGAAGAAGAAAGGGGAAAAGAGTATGGGCCGGGTGAGCTCTTGTTTAAAATCCCAAGCCCAATAGCAAAATATTTGGAAAAGTTTGGGCCTCCTAGTTTCGAAAGCCCAACAATAATGCCATTTGATACAAGCCCAAATGTTGGAAACCCACAAAAGAACAGGCCAAAAGGTTTAAGCTTTACGATGTCGTTCCAACAAACACATGAATTAGGAACGACATCACAAAAACATAAGGATAGAGGACCTGGGGTTGTAACCCTAGAAGAGATTCATACAGAATAGATAGATGAAGACTACGGCGATGCAGAAAATCGAAAGGAGATGGAGATCCACGCAAAGCTGCAAGGGGATAACTCAAAACAACTGGACATGGTGGCGTTAAAAGAAGAAACAAGGAGGATGACAGTAAACAAGTTTCTTGCAGAAGATCTACGAACCAAGGTGCAATTAAAAAGAGAATTTGTGAACAATTCTTCATACTACCAGAGGAAGAGCAAAAGACAAGCAGTCCACAAAGAGGATGGCTCCAAAGAATACAACAAAGATGCTATGGAAATTATAGAGATCGATAATTTGGATGGGGACACAGGGGAGCATTACATTTCTCTCAAGCTATTGCCGGCGAGAAAGATGTATCATAGAGGGATGGATGGAATCTTCAAAACAAGCAAGGAAACTGCAAGACTGGAAAAGGTAAGTAAAAATGAGAAGGATGTTACTAATTTCTCTAATACTGTGGCTGAGGAGGCGGGCCTAAGCACGCCCCCCACCGATCCATGAGAGGACTGTTTTGGAATTGCAGAGGGTTGGGCCAGACCTCTGCAATTCAACAGTTAAAGGCTCAAATAAAGCGAGGAGATCCAGATTGGATAGGCCTCGCAGAAACAAAAATAGATGAGAAAAGATACAAAAAATATCTGGTGAATTTTGGCTTAGACAATGTCAAAACTGTGGAACATATAGGAAGAAGTGGGGGTTTTAATTTTGCTTGGAGAAGTACCATGGATTTGGAAATTGTTTACAGTAGTAAGAACTTATTTGCTGTGCTGTTTCATCAATCAGACAATAGTGAGTGGTGGCTTCTCCTTTGTGTCTATGCTCCTTGCTGCCAAATACAAAGAGAAAAACTTTGGCAGGAAGTTAAGTACATAAACAAGACTTGTGATTTGCCAACATTGATGATGGGAGATATGAATGAAGTGTGCTACCAAATGGACAAGTTAGGAGGCAAACAAGTCAATCTAAAATCACAAGGGGGGCTGCTTAATCTGCTAAATGAGGTGGGCTGGTTTGATATTGGCTTCTCAGGAGCTCCCTACACATGGAGTAATGGCTTGAAACAAGGTGGTTTTATAAGAGAAAGATTGGACAGATGCTTTGCAAACCCTGCTTGGAGAAGAATGTTCCCAGATGCTATTACTATTCACATAAGTGTAGGTGATTCTGACCATTTACCAATTTTGCTGGAGTTCAAAAGAAAGGTGCCAAGTGGAAAGAAGCCTTTTAGATTTGAACCAATGTGGGTTAGAGACAAAACAAGTAAGGAGGTGATCAAAACAGCTTGGAATGGCAATCATGGTTACACAGAAGGGTATGTGTGGGGCAGGAAGATTAAAGCTACAAAAATGGCTCTTAAGAAGTGGAGTAAAGAAGTTTTTGGACACCTTGACACACAAATCAAGAATGCAGAAACTTATCTCCAGAAACTACAACTACAAGCTAGCTTGCAGACTTCAGAGGAGGAGCAAGGTTGCAAAAAATGGTTGAAAGAATTATATACAAGACAAGGTATTCTTTGGAGAAATAAATCAAGAGTTCAATGGATTACTGAGGGTGATGCAAACACAAAGTTTTTTCATACAATGGCTTCTATTAGAGGAAGAAGCAACAGAATTGATGCTATAATGGATGAGAACAACACATGGCATACAAACTCAGAAGGTATGAACAAAACTTTCTTGAGTTATTTTCAAAACATGTTTACCTCCACAAACAACCCTTGTCCTGATTGGTTGAAAGAGCTTTTCCCAACTCAATTGACAATGGAGGAAGTTGAGGATTTACTCTTGATGCCAAGTGACAAATAAATTTTTGAAACTATATGCCAAATGGGAAGTTTTAAAGCCCCTGGACCTGATGGCTTTTCAGTCCTATTCTACAAAAATTATTGGCATGTGGTGGGGGAGGACTTGTGTAATTTGATCAAGAACATATTTATTGAAGGAATGTTACCTCCTAATTTCAAACAATACTTTCATAGCTTTGATTCCCAAAATCCCAAATCCCTCAAAAGTTGCTCATTTTAGACCCATCTCTCTCTGCAATGTGTCCTATAAAGTCTTAGCAAAAATCCTTTCTAATAGAATCAAACCTCTCCTCAACAAAATTATTTGCCCTTTCCAAACTGCTTTTGTCCCTGAGAGGAATATCCAAGATAATTCTATCTTACTCCACGAAGTGGTGCACACCCTAAAGAAGAAGAAGGGCAAAGGGGGGCTTTTATTTGTGAAATATGACATAGAAAAAGCCTATGACAAAATTGAATGGAGTTGCATCATGAAAGTGTTGCAGTGGTTAGGCTTCCCAGAAAGTTTCTGTAAACTCATTTTTGAGTGTATTAGCTCAGTAAAATTCTCAATCTTAGTGAATGGAAGTCCTATTGGGTACTTCAATGCAACAAGGGGAATCAGACAAGGAGATCCCCTTTCTCCTACCTTATTTATTATTTGCTCTGAACTCCTATCCAGAATCATCATGTTTGCTCAAGAGAATAAGTGGTTATCTGGGATAAAGTTGGCTAGAAACAGCCAACCTATTACACACCTGATGTTTGCAGATGACCTAATAGTGATGGCAAAAGCAGAGGAAAAAGAAGCTGAGTTTCTGGATTTATGTTTGAAGTTATATGAAGAAGCTTCTGGACAAGTAGTAAACAAACAGAAATCTGCAGTTTATTTTAGTGGAAATGTTAAAGGTGACCAGAAAAGAAAAATCAAGGCCAAACTCCAAGTCAAGAAAGGAAAGAAAGACTCAATCTACCTGGGTATTCCAATATTTACAGCTAGAAGAAAGAGTTCAGATTTTAACAATGTGATGGAGTAGATGTCAAAGAAGGTGCAGGGATGGCAAAGTAAGATGCTAGCAAAAGCAGGTAAAATTATTGTGCTAAAAAGTACTTTGAACTCCATGGCTTCTTATGCAATGTCTGTCTTTCTATTCCCAAAGAAGTTTTCTGAAAAACTAAACTCCATATGTGCTAAATTCTGGTGGGATGAAAAAGATGAGAAGAGGAAGATTCACTATAAAAGCTGGATTGATCTATGCAAAAGCAAAAATTATGGTGGTCTGGGATTTAGAGAATTTAACTGCTTTAATAAAGCAATGGTGGCAAATTTGGCTTCTAAGATGTGGACAAATGATGACAGTATGTGGGTGAAGCTGCTCAAAAGCAAATATTGTAAAATTTTGGATTTTCAGAAAATAGAAGGAAAATCTGGGGATTCTTGGTTTTGGAAAGGTCTTTTAAATGTCAGAAATTTAATTGAGGAGAATGCAGTTAAGGCCATTGGAAATGGCAAGGACATTGATATATGACAAGACAATTGGGTTCCAAATTTAGAAACAGCAAAGCCCAAACCACCTGATGACTTAATGAGAGCTCCAAAGAAGGTGTGTGAACTCATTGATGAGGAAAATAGGAACTGGAACTATAATTTGTTAGCTCAGTGGTTTACTCCCCAAGAACAAATTGAGATTGGGAAATTAAGAATTCCCATTCTGCAAAGAGATGACAGCTGGAGATGGATGCTGAGTAAAAATGGAAACTACAAAGTCAAGGATGCTTATTTATGGCAAATTGATGGAAAAGGAAATGGAGTTCCCAGAAATGCAAACTTGTGGACTGAGGTATGGAAGTTAAAATGTCATAATAGACACAAATTGCTCATTTGGAGACTTCTGGCCAGAGTGTTCCCTACTAGAAATAATTTAAAATTCAGAATCTCAGAGGTGAACCCTGAATGTCCTACATGTGGTCATATCTTTGAAGATGAAATGCATTGTTTCTTCAAATGTCAATTTGCAAGACTATTATGGTTTAGCTTACTGGGAATCAAAACAGATGGAAATAACAGTTACAGGGTGGAGGACTGGATAAAGCTGATCATCCTGGAAAACAAAGAGGTATCTGTCACTGGTTTAAAGGTCAAAGAAATGGGAGTAGTCATCATTGATCAAATTTGGAAAGAAAGAAATAGAAGCTGGAGTGACCCTAGTTGCAAAGTGGACAAGCTCAAAACTGTCAAGGTGATGAACAGAGTAAAAGAAGTCTATATGGAGTTCTATTCTCAGAAAGAGAGCTGCCCCAAATCTCCTATGCAAAGTGTTAAAGAAATATGGAGTCCCCCAGCAGATGACACTATAAAGATCAATGTGGATGCTAGGGTAAAGTCAAATAGGGTGGGAATGGGTTGTTTTTGCAGAGATAAAAATGCAGATCTAATTTGGATGGAAGGTAGGTGTGACAGCAATCTGGAGATAGAAGAAGCTGAATTACAAGCAGTGGAACTAGCTATCACAATTGCAAAGATGAAAAAATGGAGGACAGTTCTGATTGAATCAGATTGCAAAGTGGTAGTAGATGGATGTCACAATCCCACAAGAGCCAACTGGAGCTGGAGAACTAGAGCAGAAGCCATTCAACAATGGATGATGAGCCAAAAGCAAGGTGAAATTAAATTTTGTAGTAGAAAAATCAATGTTGCAGCACATGAACTAGCAAATTGGTTTAGATTTTCCAGTTTTAATGGGTCTGTTGAGCTGGATATAATTCCAGAAAAAGTTTGTAAGGCATATTTACAGGACAAGTTCTTGTGTTCCTTTTAATAAATATACCTTTTATCAAAAAAAAGAATTCGTCTTTGAAAAATACTCTCCTCTCACTTATGTTTACTTGTTGAGCTCACTTTAATTTAAAAAAAATGTAACTAACTTAATTTTATCTTAATAAATTTTATATTTTAAACAAAACACTCTCTTCTCTCTTCTTATGAATTGGGACGTGAGATTTCTTTGCTCGTGCCAGTTTGTACTCGTCTCTGTTTCTTCTCGTCCCAATTTTAAGTTCTCGTCTCAGAATAGCAATAAACTGGGAAGAGTGTTTAACTCGTCTCAGTATATTGCCACTTTGAGACTGGGACGAGGATATAATACAGTTGCTCAAAACTTGAAAAAAATGAACGAAAATTAACAGTAAAAAATGAACATAGATGAAAGAAAATGAAAGAAGAAGAAGTTCATTTTAAAACTTAAAAAAACTGAAAAAAGATCACATTTTTTTGGGTTTTTTTGGTTTGGCATCCCAGGCCTCCGGATCTTCTTCGTCACCGCTCTCGTATCTGTTTCTTTTTTTCAGCGGCGGAGATGGCGGAGAAACCACCGAGTCATCATCATCTTCTTCCTCTTCATCTTCAGTGTACTGAGTCGTTTCGGAGCCCCTTTTTCTAACAAAAGATGGTGAAATTTCTTCATCACTATCAGTTTCTTCATTGTCAGAGTCTTCTTTGTCCGTCTCCTCTTCCACATCTTCATCTTCTTCTTCTTCCTCTTCCTTTTCCTCTTCCTCACTGCTTACAAAATCCTTTGGTGGTGGGCTGTTTTTTTATATTTCGGATGGATGACTTTGGGGAACAGATTAGTGGCTTTTATAGATGTAACCGTGGGTAGATGAAGAGACGGGGAGACACTTTTACAGGTTGCGTGTTTTCAAAATGTTAATGTTTCCAAAATGTAATAATTGGATACATTTTCTAGAAAGCACTCAATAATTTTGCATGTTTTCTAGAAATGTATCCAAATTTAAAACCCCACCGGTGGCTTATCAAATTCACATTATTTTTTAAAACATCAACAGTAGTACCACTTACAAACAGAAAAGAACTTGAGAGTCTTCAACAATAGTACCAATCTTGCTCATATTAGCAGCACTTTAACCATTTAAACAGTTTACCACCACTTTACAATCAGAACAAAATAGAACCTCCAAAATGCGAGAACTTTTGCACCACAAAATATAATTTTCTATCACAACATTAATTTTTCAATTGAGGGAAAATCTTTATGGTATGCCCTTTTACATGGCAATGGCTACATCCGTACGTTCCCGTTCCTCGCTTCTTTTCACGCACGGTTTCGACCATTGGCTTGTCTCTATTCTCCTTGTCCCTCCCAACTGTTACCACTTTCTTCGGTTGAAGTGGGCGACAGTTTCTTATGTGTGCAGGTACTTCGCTTGTGTCCCACGTTGCTGGGTTGGGAGGAGTCTTAATTGTACTTGCATAAACCAGTTTGTAGTAGTCCAGTGAATAGAACACGCTGGCGTGGTCGTACATGACCTTCATACCGTGGTCGACATCGTAACGGCCAAGTTTTCTGAGTTCTTTTGCACATGCACACGCATGTACGCACGGGAACCACATCTATTGGCATTTGTCGCACGTGCAGGTTCCGAGGCAATGTCCTGGTTTCAACTCCAATGTATGAGTTTTTTAGATGATTACCGCAGAGTTCATAAACAGACTCTGTAACTGGTCGCACGGGAAAACCTATACAGTTTATAGAACGGCTCAACATTCTTTTCTCCCTTTATGCAGTCAAGTAGGTGTTTCCCATGTCAATGACCAAGTTTCATTCTGTCAGGTGCCACTCGCTTTGTTGGTCGCATATTTGGGAGAACATTGTAAGAGCTTTGTCAGACCGCGGCGCCAGAAGGGACCAGTTAATAGACTCTACATGGTTGGATGTAAGCATCTCAAACCGTGCTATTTTACAATAAAACCTTGCCTATTTCTCTAGACTGACATCTCGTAAATAACGTTCGACGGTCTTATGGTTAACGCTGTTTTCACGGTCACACTCAATACCCATGTCCATTAGATGTGACTCACAGGCCACCCTATCAAATGTATAGGCCGCATCGAGGTAATGAGGCACCCACTTTTGTGTATTCTAATGCGACAGAGCGTTCATTTTCAAATGGTTATAGCAGTGGACGTGGTTGGATAAGGGGTACACAACCTTGATTGAATTGATGATAGCCTGATGCCGATCTGAAACGAACATTAACTCATCGTGATCCTTGACAATTGAGCTCAGTTTGGTTAAGAACCAAGTCCATGCCAGGGTGTTCTCCTTGTCCACTCGTCCCCATGCAATGGGATAGCCCTTTTTCTCGCTATCAACCATTGTGCATACGACCAATTGCAGGGTTCTTCCTTCAGGTGCGACATGTCGATGACAATTACGGGTCGCATATACGGTATCCCCTGAATTTGTGCGCCAAACGCAAGGAAGCAGTACACGAAAAAACCATTTTCGTCCACTCCCATATCCCATTTAGTACCGGGGTTCAAGATTTCACAAAAATACATGGACACGGGAAGATCAGCGTAATTTTGAGCACGAGTACCCTGGATCACTTGTTTGGCCCTTTGACGTGCATACCACACCGTCCAGTACGATATTTTACTTCCTAGTTTTAAGGCGATGTTCTGTACTTCACTGATGGGTGTCTTCTTTGTTTGGCCCATCATTCCCACCAATTCCTGCGCGATAACCTCGCTATTAACGTTACGGTGCTTCCGATCTACGCTACTTGCGGTACATGTGTGAATGGGGTTATGTTTCTTCACCTGGTAGTGCACGGAATCTTTATGCTTGTACGCCCCAACCTTCCATTTTCATTCATCATTCAAGCAATGCAGTATAAATTGAGTCTGGTCTCGCTTATAAACGTAAAAAGTCCATTTCTTCGCACCAGCAACCGTTCTGATATGGTGGGACAACACCTTACCAGTATATAAACCTTTCATCTCTATTTCCAGACCGTCTAGCTTTCCCACACCAGTCTGTCCACGGCTCCTTGAACTTCTACCGCAACAGTTGCCAATGCAAGATTAATTTGCTCCGTTGATTCATGAGTGGAAACTATATCTTTTCAGCTAATTTCACCATGTCGTTACGGTGAACCGAAGACGATGGAGTGAGATCTATTGCATTATATGCTACCCTGTCTTCGTCATGATCCTCGCATCCATTAACCATTCCAAACAGCACGGAACATCAATTTTCTCACCATTTCTATATGTCAATATAGCACATTGTTTAGATGATTTTAGTGTTTATGGTTTAGATGATTTTAGTGTCTAGTGTTTAGGGTTTAGGGTTTGGATATTAGGGAGAGAAAGAGAATGATTTTAGGGTTTAGGGTTTGGATAATAGGGAGAGAGAGAGAATGATTTTAGGGTTTAGGGTTTGGATATTAGGGAGAGAGAGAATGATTTTAGGGTTTGGATGATATTAGAGTTCGGTCTGAGAAAGTAAAAAAGGTGTTTCTCTCACCATACCCCACCATCTGATGAGTAACAGAGTGATAACTGCTATTTCAGACTGGGACGAGCACACACTCGTCCCAGTCTTACTGAGCCAACATTTTTTTTGAAGGATTAGTGAGACAACATTGATTGCTCTTTACTAGTGTCAGGGACGAGTAGGTCCCCCAACTGAGACGAGCAAATACTCGTCCCATTAATTCCAACTGAGACGAGAACATACTCATCCCAGTCTTGGATTTAATAATGATACTTAAGTGTACAATCTTAGGGTTTAGTTAAGATACTCTATGATTTAGGGATTCAGGTTTACTGATCTGAGGGGATTAATATTATTTAATAACACTTTAAGTAGCCATAGTCATGATACTTAGATGTTCTAGTGTTTAGTGTCCATAATTTTTGGTTTTAGGTTTTATGATCTAGGGTTTAGGGGTTTACATGCCTTAGGGTTTAGGGATAGAGCTTTACGTGTGTTGTTGGTTTATTGATTTGATGGGTTAACATGATTCAATAACACTTTTACTGGCTATAGAACTGATACTAGTTGGTTCTAGTGTTTAGTGTCTACAAATGTAGGATTTTGGTTAGATTAGATGATATATGGTTTAATGGTATGTATAAGGTTTAGGCTTTACATGATTAAGAGATGATGATTATATGATTTTGAGTTTATAGTTTAGATTACATGATTATATGGTTTAAGACTTACAATTAACATTTTTAACAATATTGAATACCATTTTTTCATGATAAGAGAGGATTTCATGGTTTAGGGTTTAGGGTATGCTCGTCTCTTTCGTCTCTGTCTTCACATCTTTGAGTATCGTACTCGTACGAGTCTATCACGTGCCATACTGGGACGAGGCATCTCTCGTCTCTGAGGCCTTGCTCTTCCCAGTTGTGCATGTGATAGACTGGTACGAGCATATTTCACGTCTCAGTCTTATGAGAAGACAGAGACGATGAATATACTCGTCTCAGTCTCTCCACATACAACAACACACATCAAACCAATAATGAAGAATAGAGAAGCAATATAACGAACGTAGCCTACATTTTAGAGTAATGTGATCAACATATTAGAAGGATGAAAGCAAAAAAAAAAAAAAAATGAGAATACCATACATTTTAGAGTACTGTGATCAACATATAACAAGGAAAAAAGCACAGATATGAGAGTTTAAGTTTTTACCGTAGCTGAAGAATAAAAGTGGGGAAAGAGAGAGACTTGTACAGACAAATGGGATACTTCTATGGGAGAATTGGAGCCAATGAGAGTGACAAATGAGCCATATTCTTCAGGAGTTTAAAGTATACATTCATAATGTTTACAGTTGGAGTAAATTCAATTGTACTTGGTAGGTTGAGGCAGAGTCATTTAACGAATCTCCCCACGTCATCTCTTGCTTTTTGGGACGAGAGATACCTGTTTTTGGAGACTAGATAGATATGGATACGAGAGATACCCAGTTCTTGGAGACGAGAGAGAGAGACGGAGACGAGAGATACCTGTGAGACGAGAGAGAGATGGAGACGATAGATACCTGGTGTTTGGAGACGAGAGAGAGATGGAGACGAGAGATAGCATGTGTAGACCCTACCCCTGCTAACAACAGTTGTTACCTAGTGTTTAAAACGGGGGGTATTTTTCGAATACCAGTTTAGCCGAATGCATTTTTCTAAGCCTAATTCAAAGACGGGTATTTTTCCAGTTACCCCCATTTCAGTTGTGTTATACACCAAAATGAACAAAACTAAGACAATGCAGAACCAACCCTTAAGTATTACATTATTGAAAACTTATACTGTTACTTAAATTGCAACGACACCCCCACAGTCATGACAAAGGAAGAGCTGATGTAGAAAGAGCAAAAGAATTGGGGGGGGGGGGGTGGATTTTTGTAAATCTTAGCCAAGAGGTGGATAGTACATAATTACTAGACCAAAAAATTAAAAGTTAAAAAAAAAATCAAACAAAACAACATACTCCATCCGTCCCATGATTTGTCATTTTCGGGGGAATCCAACTATAAGGCGGCATGGACTAACCTCCGCTTGAGAAAGATTTTTTTTTTATTTGTAAACGAGTTTACAAAACAATCCAATACTTCGGTAAAGCAGAGGATTAATTCTCTAACCAAGGAAATTTAGGGAAGCAAGCAGGCATCTAGTCCGGCTTTAGCAGTAGGCCGTTAAAGCAATCGCTTAGGGCACCAAATATTCAGGGGCACCAAATTTATTAAATACATAGATTTATTTTCTTCATTTAATAAAGATAAGACTAAAATATTAAAAAAAAAATCAATCACCTATCAATAATATATCTCTTTGCCCTTTCACGTTCCTAATTTTTTGGGTGTATTCAGTATCTACATATTGTGATTGTTGAAATTTATCTTACTCTCACTAATCATAACCCATATTTTATTACCACTATAAATCATAGTTTTTTAGCTCCGAATTTCTAGCGTTCCTCCCGTAGGAAACCCTAGTCGACGGCAGCAGCAATGGCGGCGGCGACCTCCGAGAAGAACGCGTCCGAGTTCACGGAGAAGGAAAAACAGATCCTTGTCCTCGATGAGGATTACTGGAGAGAAGGCGAGAAGGATTTCCAGTTCTGTATGATTGGATCTTTCATGACAACGGAAACGGTGAACAGTAGAAGCATGCGTAATATGCTTCGTCGAATCTGGAATCGAGGGAATGAAGTGAACATTATCGAGATCACGTTCAACACGTATCTCTTTGCCTTTCCTGACCAACCTTGTTTAGATAGGGTTGCGTCTGGAGGGCCATGGGTTTTCAACGGGAAGATCCTGCTCTTGAAACCCTGGTCTCTAGGCGACCCACTCAATGATGTAGAATTTGATTCTGTGGATCTTTGGGTCCAGATTAGCAATATTCCCATCCAGATCATGAAGGCAGAAACGGGCATGAAGATCATAAACCTAGTAGGAGAAGCCATAACATCCTCGAGTCAGATCGAAAGCGAGGATGGGATCAATTACATCCGTATCCGAGGTCGTTTCCCAATAATGGAACCCCTCCCACGGGGAGTCCACATCCAGGGCAAAGATAAACCAATATGGCTTGATTTCAAGTATGAGAGGCTACCATCTATCTGCAGTTGGTGTGGATGCATAGATCATGAAGGGTTGGATTGTGAAGCAGTCCCCCGTGATATCCAAGAGATCTCTGAGCCAGGATACGGTTCCTGGATATTGTGCCATCCAAAGAAAGCAAAGGTGAAACCAAGCAGCCCACCACCGCCGCAAGACAGGACGACGGAAGGTACTATGGGAGAAGAGATTAACGAAGAACCGACCCTGGGAATCACAGTGATTAACAATGCAGCCTTTGAAGATCAAAGTCCGCCAGATCCTTCGGATGTAGTCCCTGAGATGGTGCACGTGCCAAATCCCAAAACCCTAACCCAGCCTTCTGGTAGGGATAACGAGCTTGAAGCTGCGGTGAACTCGGATCTTTTCGGGCTTGACAAAGCCATTATGGAATACAGTGAGGGATCAGGACCGATGAACAACCAGAGGGAAGGCAACTCAGTCCTGGACAGAGTAAGGGCAATCAATAAGGAGATGATTCGTCCTAAATCGAGCAATCTGAAGGATAAAGCACGCAACAAAGGAAGAACTATGAGTGCAGAAGACACGGGAACGGGAAAGAGGAAGAATTCCGATACTGTTTTCAGCCCTATAGCCACAAAATCAATCGAGGTGTTGACTGGAAAGAAGGGGAGGCAGCTCGATATGAACAAGGTTCCCCAACCCATCATAACAGACCTGGTGATGCATGAACACGCGGAGGAAGCCTCAATTTCCTCACCAAACTCAACGGCGGTGGCTGCGGTGCAGCACCGCCAGTCCCAATGATTCTCCTCAGTTGGAACGTGCGTGGGCTCGGGAACACCAGCACGTTCCTATCTCTTCGCGATGAAGTGAGGAGAATGGTTCCCGATCTAGTTTTCCTCATGGAGACTAGATTAGATGATAGAAGAATGGAAGGGATCCAACGCAGATTAGGGTTCCCGAATGGTTTACACTATGGGAGTATTGGCCGAAGTGGAGGTATTTCATTACTTTGGTCAAATAATGTTAACTTTGAATTAGTACGTTATAACCGCTTCTTTATCAAAGGGTGGGTATGCAAAGCCGATGGAACTCATGATTGGATGTTCACTGGTTTCTATGGGGACCCTTGTGAAAGCCAACGGCACAATTCATGGGAACTGTTAGCCAGGATCAAGCCTGCTCCAAACACGCCGTGGTGCGTAATTGGAGACTTTAATTCTATAGCCCCAAGCTTGGAGAAAGAAGGGGGCCGTGCAGTTAGATTCAGCCAAATCGAACCTTTCATTCAGTTAATCAACAAGTGTGATTTACGTGACATTGGTTTTATTGGCTGTCCTTTTACATGGTCGAACAACCAAAGTGATGAAGGCCATATTAAAGAGAGACTTGACCGTATGCTAGTAACGGATGAGTGGCGTGATAAGTTCCCTGGAGCGACTGTGACGCACCAGTTTATAGCAAATTCAGACCATCTTGCTCTTGTGACGAGTTTCAACGTCACCAGACAGGTAAAGTTTGGAAAAAGATTTATGTTTGAATCAGTTTGGGTAAAACACCCTAACTGTCGATCCCAAATTGAAGCTGCATGGACAACCAGTCAAAACAGTATTGAGGCAAAGTTTCGCACGCTAGCGCACAAGCTCAAATCTTGGGATAAAAAAGAATTTGGCAATTTGCGGGTCCGTATTCGCAAACTCAAAGACAAACTGTCTAGAGTTTGGGTACACCACCCCACAGCAGCTGATAGAAGGACGTTTCGCCAAGTTCAAGAGGAACTAAACCAAGCTCTTAGCCTTGAGGAGGAGCTTTGGAGACAAAGAAGCAGGGTCCTTTGGCTCAAAGAAGGTGATAGAAATACCTCCTTCTTCCACCGCAAAGCTTCAAACAGAAAACTACGCAACACAATAACAAAGCTCAAAAATAGCAACGGAGAGTGGTGTGAAGACGCAGAAGGTATTAGCAATATACTACAAACTCACTTCTCCTCTATATTTGCCTCTAGTTGCCCCAGTAATGCAGACATAGCAGAAGCACTACGGGACGTGCCGAAACTAGTTTCACCAGAGTTCTCCTCGGCGTTGGAGGCAGATTTTACAGCACATGAGATTTTAGATGCTCTAAAGTCTATGCACCCGATTAAGTCACCAGGTATTGACGGCTTTCCCCCTCTCTTTTATCAAAATTACTGGAGCATTGTTGGCAACGATGTCACAAGACTTTGTTTGGATGTGTTAGATGGAGAAGGCCATTTAGGGGAGCTTAATAAGACCCTTATAGCCCTTATACCGAAGGTTAAACAGCCCCAAGATGCCGGGGAGTTTAGACCAATTAGTTTGTGCACGGTAATTTACAAAATCATAGCAAAGGCTATCGCTAACAGATTGAAGTTGGGACTGTCGAATATAATAGGAGATACCCAAAGTGCTTTTGTTGCAGGTCGACAGATTACTGACAACATACTTGCAGCTTTCGAAGTTATTCATTCGTTAAAGACTCGAGTCAAAGGTAAAAGTGGACAAGTGGCCCTTAAAGTGGACATGTCCAAAGCATATGATCGGGTTGAATGGAGCTTTTTAGAAGCTTCAATGGTCAGAATGGGTTTCGGCAGCAAGATTATCTCCAGAATAATGAAGTGCCTAAGGTCTGTGAATTACTCAATCATCTTAAATGGGGAGATAAGAGGAAACATCATACCTCAGCGGGGGCTTCGCCAAGGTTGCCCCCTATCGCCATACTTGTTCCTTCTTTGCAGTGAGAGCCTCTCCAGAGCTATAGAGGCGGCTGTCTCCAACAAATCACTCAGAGGGGTCAAGGCATCCAGAAGTGGACCTGTTGTCTCTCACTTGTTCTTCGCCGATGATAGTATCTTCTTCACGCGTGCTACTACTACTGATATTACAAAACTTTTACAAATTATTACATGTTATGAGAGAGCCTCGGGACAAAAGATTAATTTTAACAAATCTGCTGCTCTATTCTCTTCTAACATGTCTATTGCAGAAAAGCAAGCTATCAGTACTATGTGTGGCGTTCCTGAAGTCAATGAGCACGAGCAATATCTTGGCTTACCTGCGACTGTGGGAAGAAGTAAGAAGGTGACGTTTAGCTATCTAATCGACAGAATTGTTAGCAAGGTGAAGGGGTGGAAGGAGAAGCACTTAACTTCTGCAGGCAAGGAAATCCTTCTCAAAGCAATTGTCCAAGCCATTCCAAGCTTTGCCATGGGATGTTTCCAGCTACCGGTACATACCTGCCACAGAATAGAGCAAGTCATGAGACAATTTTTTTGGAGCAACAAAGCAAACACAGGAATAAACTGGATGGCGTGGGACAGAATGAAGCTTACCAGGGAGCAAGGAGGGATCGGATTTCGTGACATACAGGACTTCAACCAAGCCCTCTTAGCAAAACAGTGCTGGAGACTCATCCAGTCTCCAAACAGTCTCACGGCAAGGATCATCAAAGCTAAGTACTTCCACAATGGCTCTTTTTTTGAGGCAAAATTGGGTAATCAACCCTCCTTTGCCTGGCGTAGCCTAATTTTTGGCCGTAAGTTACTGGAGAAAGGAGTATTCAGAAAACTGGGGAATGGGAAAACTACGAATCTCTTCAAAGATCCTTGGTTACCAAGAGAAGGATGCCTCAAAGTTATCACAACAACCCCAGAAAATTCATCGTTCACAGTCAATGAGTTCATAAACAGTAACCTGCGTTGCTGGGATGTTAACAAGCTTAAATCCCTGTTATGGGATGTGGATGTCCAAGAGATCCTCAGAATCCCCATCCCAACTCAGGACACAGAAGACTCTTGGCTCTGGCAACACGAAGAATCAGGTATTTTCTCAGTAAAATCTAGCTACCAACTTGCAAGAACAATTTCATCAACGACCCAAAACACCACCTCAGGTTCATCTATTTCGTCCCAACAGTGGTTAAAGAAATTGTGGAAACTGAAAGTACCAAGAAAACTTCTTTTCTTAATATGGCGAGTTCATAACAACATTCTCCCAACCGCCACAAATCTGCGCAGAAGGGGAATGATAGAGGCAAGCCTCCAATGCCCGATTTGTGGACGGCTAGGAGAAACAAATGAGCACATCTTCACAACATGCCCTACAACAGTCAAGTTCTGGGACAATTTCAATTTTCCGGGCATGAAGGGACACAAAATTGAACAAAAAATCGAGCTCCTTTTTCAATCTGGTTCTTGTATAGAACAGATTAAACTCGCCTATGGACTGTGGACCTTGTGGACACATCGAAACAAAGCCAGATTCGAAGGTCTTACCTCACCACCGGAGCTCCTCTCCGACCAGGCCCTCTCCTTGATAGCGGAGATAGAGAACACCGCCATGCCGAACGGGAACCTCTCAGATCCAACGGAGAGATGGAAACCCCCTCCTCCAGGGTGGTTCACCCTCAATTTTGATGGAGCTTGGTCCTATCAAGAGAGGAAAGCAGGCGCCGGAGTAATAATTAGGGATCATCATGGAGATTCGTTGGCTGCATGTGCTATTCCGATCAAGTGGGGCACCGGAGCGAAGGAGATTGAAGCTCAGGCGATGGTACATGGTCTCGACATAGCAGCAGATCTAAAGATCAGGAAGCTTCGAGTTGAAGGCGACGCCCAAACCCTAATCTCCCAAGCAGAAGAGGGAGATCTGGGAACAAATGAGAGAACATCTATTGCAGAAGCCCTCCAGAAGATTCAACAGAGAAGAGAGAGCTTCGAGGAAGTCAAATGGTGCTTTGTTCCGAGAAATGTTAATAGATGTGCAGACCAAATATCGAAATATGCTATTAATGCGGACCAGATACAGAGATGGGATAGTGAAAAGCCACAGTGGCTAACAGCTGTTCTACAGCTAGATTCATTGAACTGTAATATGCCAAATTTACCAGTTTAATGAAAATTTTTCCGTTTCTCAAAAAAAAAAAAAAAAAAATTTATCTTACTCTCACTAATTATTCTCCTAAAATCTCTCAAAATTGTTCATATTCTCAATAACCCCAATAATTGTTGTAATTGCTAAGAATGATTTTGCTAAAATTTACTTCTCCCGACATCATATTGAAAGCAAATCCAAATTCTAGGGTTTTGCTAAGAAGATGAACAGAGAGAAAATAGAACAGAGAAGATGAAATGAGCCGAAAAGATAAGGGTTTTCTCATTGATGCAACAATATATACAAGGAAATTTAACGGACTGATTTACAGTCGTTGGTTGATAAGATCAGATCCTAAATGACATAATTACCCTTCTGGTTTAACACAAATGTAAACTAGTCTTTTGGAAATGTAAAACATAACCCAGATTTCTAGTAAATAATGATAATACCACAAATGTTTATAAGTCATGCAAAGCATCTTCTTGAGATTTAGAATTCAGTCCTTTATCTTCAGATAATGTCAAAATGGCACCCATGACTTCAACAAACTTCAGAACAGCACCATTTCTGCTAGTAGCATCAAACTAGTGGTGGATCTTGCAGAACCATGAGTTTGGACTTCAATCCCATAAATAGTGAAGGCATAAGAGGTTTGGTGAAGATGCCAGCAACCTGATCAGTGATGCACACAAAAGACACAATAAGTTCCTTTTTCATTACTTTTTCTCTAATGTAGTGATAATCAACTTCAATGTATTTTGTTTTTGAATGCAAAATGGGGTTGGCAGAAAGTGCAATAGCAGATTTGTTATCACAAAAGAGAGTGTGAGCTGTAGGTAGGAAGAGTCTTAAATATCTGAACAGCAGTTTGAACCAAGACAATTCAGCAAAGTAGAAGCTGAAGCTCAATATTCAGCTTTTGTGGAGCTTCTAGCAACAGTTGGTTGTTTTTTTTCTCCCCAATGAACTGGATTGTTGCCAATAAAAATAGTAAAACCAGTGGTACTCCTTCTATCTGTTGGTTTACCATCCCAATCAGAATCAGAGAAGGCATGTAAGGAGACAGGACCTTGTTGATAAAAAAGACCACGAGCTTTTGTACCTTGAAGGTACCTTAAAATTCTTTTGGCTCCAATTACATGTGCAGTGGTGGGATTGTGCATAAATTGACATAGGTGATTTACACTAAATGCAATGTCAGGTCTACTAAATGTGACATATTGTAAAGCACCTAAGAGCTGTCTGTAAGGAGTAGCATCAGGCAAGAAGGAACCATCATTGGCATGGAATTTATTTCCAACAACAATAGGAGTAGAGCAAGGTTTACATGCAGTCATGTTGAATCTTTTAAAGAGATCATCAATAATATTTAGTTTGATGTAAAAACAAACCTGTCGCAGTTCTTTTAATTTGAATACCTAAGAAATAAGTCAAAGGTCCCAATTTTTTCATGGAAAATTCTGAGTTGAGGTTTCTTACCAGAGCAACAATGTGATTGACATCATTACCAGTAAGGATGATATCATCCACATATAATAAGGCCTCGTTTGGGTAGAGGCTATGGTATGCAGGGATAAGGCTTATGCTGGAATATGAGCAAGGATACGAATTTTGTCAGATAAGCCCTGATAAGATATGTTGGATGTCTAGTTTGTATAAAAGATTGTATATTTCAAATTGATGACGAAAAATGTATATTAAATGTATCAGTATTTATGCTTTTTTTTTATTTTCATACTTTTTTTTCCTACACAAAAGTTATGTTGTCAAAATGTATACAAAATGTATATTAATACGCAAAATAAACTTGTAGTAACATGCAAAAATAACAAATATTCATGGATACAACATGGTAATAGCTTAATATGGAGTATAAATTAAAAGTACGTATTGGCATATTGGCATCGTGTTACAAAACCTACAATAAACAAGTTAAATTAAACGAACGAAATTGCAGCAAGCACGGTAAAATGTCTTCATATTTATCTCAACCATACATATTCAAATAAAGTTATGCAATCCCAAATAGTAGTTATCAAACCAATGAGGACCTCCAAAATAAAGGTACCAAAACGTCGAGCTAGTTCACATAGTTATGCAATCCCAAAATAAAGGTATCAATGTAAGGAATCATAGTTCACCTAGTTTGTGGGGGTATTTTTGTCAACCTACTAACATCCTAATATGTTATATTTTCTTATCCGAGCATATACCTCCTTGTTGGTGGTATAAAATTTCTTCATTAAAAGCTTCATCAACATAAGGCAACATAACTTATCCCCTCTTTTATCCGGCACCCAAACACTTAATAAAAAAAGAGAGGGTATAAGTTATCTTATGCTCCATCCTTATCCTCTACCCAAACGAGGCCTAAAAGAAGAGTAACTCCAGTCTGAGAGTGTTTAATTAAGAGAGAAGAATCTGCAGTAGAAGAATTAAATACCAGAGACATAACATAAGAGGTAAATCTCTCAAACCAAGCTCTAGGAGCTTGTTTGAGACCGTATATGGCCTTGTTCAATTTGCAAACATGTGTGGAAAATTCAGGATCAACAAAACCTTTTGGTTGTTTCATATAAACACATTCTCTTAAATTTCCATGTAAGAAAGCATTTTTGACATCAAGTTGTTGAAGAGGCCAATTGAAAGTTGCAACAAGAGATAAATTGGTTCTAATAGTAGAGTATTTAATCACAAGACTAAATGTTTCATCAAATTCAATGCCATGTGTTTTGTGAAAGCCTTTAGAAACTAACCTTGCTTTAAATCTAGAAACATTACCATTAAGATTGTATTTGGTTCTATAAACCCATTTATTTCCCACAATATTTGAAAATTTTGGTGCAGGAACAAGAGACCCTGTATTTTTTTTGAGGCTTTGATACTCTTCAGCCATGGCATGAAGCCATTGAGAGTGTTTCTTAGCCTCAGTTAAGCAAGTAGGATCAGAAAAGAGAGAGATGTTAGGATTACATGCAGCAGTAAACCCTACTTTCTTTTTACTGATACCTGATTTGCTTCTTGTCTGCATAGGGTGTCCAGGTGGTGGAGATTGCACATGTATCACTTCAGGTGCCATGCCATCTCTGGTAGGTTGCTTATCAAGTGTAGTACTGTGAGGTGTTGCCATGTCAGATGGCTGAGTGTCAGGTGGCTGAGCCATGCCATTTCCAGGTGGCTGCTCCTGAGAGTGTACAGGTGGCCCTTCATGATCACCACATGGGTTCTGTGCAGAGGAGGTTCAGTCATGTGAAGAACTGGTTCTTGGGACAAGAATAAATGTTCTATTAGGATGAGATGTTAATGTAGGAGGACATGAAGATGTAGGCACAAAATTATGATATGGAAACATGGATTCATCAAATAGTACATCTCTGCTAATGTACAGTCTTTGAGACTGTTTATGAAAGCAAAGATAGCCTTTAGATCCTTTAGCATAACCCAAGAACACACATTGTTGAGATCTAGGTTGAAGTTTAGATGTATTGTATGGTCTCGAGTTTGGGTAACATGCACAACCAAGCACTTTTAAGAAATTGTAATCAGGTTTGACACCAAATAGAATTCCATAAGGTGACATGGATTGGGTGTTCTTGCTTGATGTGTACACGGAAATCCTTGAGAGAGATCCAAGTGTACACCTTAAATAGGGGATCAGAATAAGAACAAGAAGAACACACAGAGAGATGAAGGGTGTGAGTAGGGAGAGAGTAAGCAATGGCAACTGTTTGAGAGAGAGACAGTCTAGTGACAGCAAGAGCTTCGGTGAATCCATAAGATTGAAATGGAGGGCCAACGATCCTATATATAGTAGGGAATTGACCGTTGTGAGGGGTTAATGTGCCCATAAATGGCGGCTTAATGACAGCCTCGTAACGGCACGTTCGACCGTCTATATAGGGAACGTTACGCACCCGTCCGCATATACCAAAGACCGTTATGAGATCGATCGGGTTTATAGGACACATGGTCATTAAATATCTCAGTCAGTTACTCTGGGTCGCGCGCGAGCTTGGTTGTCGTTCGCGCGCGACATAACTTACTCTAGCCTCCAAACCACTAAGTCCCTACGAGTCCCGTGTGGTTGATACACGAGGGTGGCCCTGTCTCGCAGCCCCTATGTGGATAAGTATGAGCAGTGATTGGGTGTATATGGAGCACAATCAGATGTGCTGGATGGCTGCCACGTGGTTATGATCCGTCTGTCTGGAATGCACCATCTACATTAACGCCCTTTTGCGCAAATATCACGCGCGCCTGTGATGTAATCGCGCAAAAATCAGCCATGCGTGGTTCTCACGTGCAAATCTTCAAATTAATTGCAGATTCAAAAACCCTAGCCCCCATGAATAACCATGATTGCCTAGGTCTCTCCAAGCATCGTAGAATTTAATAGGGGATGTCCGTTGCATGCCTAATCATTTGATATCCACAAGTTTCCGCCAATTTTTGAGGCAAAATTGATTCGACAGATCCTATAGGTCACAATTTTGGCCATTTTTCGAGGTAAGGTCGATTGAGCGATTCCAAACAGTCACGCCTCTTTGGGAGCCTATATAAGCCCTTCCCCTACGACAAATAGAACTTTTCCATCATTGTTGCTATCGAAGCTTTATGAGCCAGAGAGAATCATCAACAAGACGCTCAGATCTTCAATCAAATCCTTGATTAGATTACTCAAGTTGTTTAGAAACTCAAGAAGCATCAAGGTTGGCGATTATCGTTCTCTATTCGTGCTTAAATTTTGCTTTAAAAAGTAGGCATGCAACCCCATCTGGGTTTATTATCCATACTCTCCTATTTTCTTCGCTACTCTTCATATTTGAACAGGGTTTTGATCTTCAAATCTTGTTTTGTGCTTATTTCTTGTGTGATATGGCCCCCAAGAAGTCTCAAAAGGATGTAGTCGAGTTACCCGAACTCAGCAAGGCCCTGTGGCATAAAGCTCCCTATCTCGGTGGGGATGATTTTTACTTGGAAACAATCAAAGGAACCACTCTTCGGGTATCTCCCATGGAAAGCGCCATGCAGCTAGTGCCTGAACCCGAAAGGGATGACAGGGATCTTACTAGCACTCAAGACGTGCAGCGTCTTGGTCTCGAAGCTGGCATGTACCCTTTCACAGAGCTTCTCTTCCAATCTTTCATGGATAAACTTGATTGGATGGAGGAATGTAAAGAGTTTATCCTCAACAAATATGAGGAAATTCTAACGAAAGTTGGGGTTTTTCACGCCATACGAGCGACAAAAGGGCTTAGTCTCAGGCTCGGCAACGAAATGCTAAAAGTCCTGTTCGCCAAATATTCGAAGAAAACCCATACCTTTCACTTTACTACCTTCGAGGACGCATCCACTCTCGAAGATGTAGAGATGTTGCTTCTGCTTCCTAGCATGGGAGCTATTGACCCCCTAGCTCCCTTTGTTTCTGATGAAGAGCTAACCATTTTCGCGCAAATGAAAGAGTGCATTGCCGACATGAAGACGGCTGCTTCAAGGTGGAAACCAAACTCGACCGATTATTTCAACAAGTACATGTCTGTTTCTTCATGCGCGAAGAATAAATGGTCAAAGTGGATCATGTACTTCCTCAAAGATTTTGCCAAGCCGAAAGTTGCTCAAGACTTGATGGAGGAAGACCCTATAGCGGTAACTTCCCTCGAGGGAAAAGGTGCTGAATTGAATCTGTGTGGCTTCCTCTGCGTTTGGCTGTCGCGTTACTTAATAGACGGGCATCACCGCGACGGTGTTTTCACCCATGTGCTCCCAGTTGCGGTACAAGTCTCCATTGGCCACAAGGTTGACTTGAGGCCTTTAGTCCTAGGTTCCCTGTACCACCGTTTAGACCTGACCACGACACACGTCGAGCAGTCGCAGGGTAGGGTAGATGTTGTCTCTTTTGTCAAGATCGCGCTACTTACGATGTGAGCTTTTGAGAGGTGGCCAACATACGCTCCTGTCCCGTCAGAGGTAGAGCTTGGGAACACTCCAAATGCCAAGCATGAGGACCTCTGCCCTCGAGCATGGTGCTGGTACAGGACTAGAGCTCCTCGCCGTACCTTCTATTTAGTGTGCGACGACATCAGCTGTTTTGAAGCCAGACCTTACGTCCACTGATTGGAAAACATCGTTTTCCAAGAAAACATGTATCCGGAGAAGGATATCGAGTATGAACCTGAGTACATCACCAAGGGTGCCAGGCGTTATGGGAGATTTGTCAATTGGTGCATGAGGGGATACTTGCCTGCTCTTCCTGAGTGGGTGGCCAACTCCGAATCCCCGAGCTATGACCGCATTACGGTTCATTATGATCCTATTCGCGTGAGCCCGCAGCTGGGCCTTGATGTTTTTGCGCCGCCCCTATGGTTTGAGGCCATTTTCAAGGGTTGCTACAACGGACTACTATATGGGAAGAGCAATGCTCTACTGCTGGCTGAACTTCCATTGACTCAACCTTCCCCAGACAGACGAGGCCAACACACCCCAAGCTGGGTTTCTTTTTGGAACTCGCAAATTTTCCGTCTTGTCAAATCTCAGGCTCAACTCCAGTCTATCAAGGCCCCTGCTCTTGTGATAACTGGTTATCCATTTAAGTCCAAATGCTCCTTGGATGAGACGCAATATGGCTTATATTCTTTGATGGACCATGACCATCACCTATGCCCCCGCTTTATCCTTGACGAAAAGGCAGCTATCGTCAAGAAGAAGTCACTCTAGGCAAGGAACAAATACGCGAATGACTTGAAATAGGTATGCTCGATCACATTTTATTCATTCGTTTCTGTAAAGTAGTTCAAACTCTGACTCGCCTCTCCATGGCAGTGCTGTTTGAGGCGATTCGCGTGTGGGATCGCAGCGAAAGATTCAATGATTTTTTTCGTGCCAAGAAGGGGGTCGAACCTGAGGTCACTATTTCTCCCGCATGGCCCATGGATTCAGAGGTCCAGGAGGTGGTCTCGGAGGAGCTTTAATCTTTCCTTACACCTTTTGTCAAAACCCTGAAGAGGAAGAGATCCACCGCTGGGTCCGGGACCAGTGATTTGGTGACCCAACAGAATAAACGTTCAAGGAACAATTCTTCTCTCGTGGCCCCTGCCAAGGAAGATCAAAGCTCTACTGCCAAGAAGGGTCAGGTTCCTGCTGCAAAGAAAGGCCCAGCTCCTTCTTCTCCTACAAAGAAAGCGAATGGGAATAAAAAAATTGTCCCACGGAAAGGTACTCAAGTCATCTACCCTCTTGGGTTTTTATAAGTTCATTCTTAACACACATATGTTGCTTTGGTTACAGGAAGCGATAGCCCAGACGAAGGAGCGAAAGTCATGACTGAAGAGGAGAAAATTGCGGAGTCCCGGATCATGGCTGAGGAGCGAGAGCGAAGGGAAAAAGAGGAAGAAGATCGACGAGTCCAGGAAGCTGTTTAGAGAAGTCTTGAAGATCTTAAAGACCAAGAGCAACCTTCGCGCTCAACTGTTGGCCAGGTGCAACAAGCGCGCTCGACTACTGCTCCGATGCAGCAAGCACAAATAGCCTTCCATGACCTTATTGGTGATGAGGATGAAGAAGGTACAATATTTAAATTTTCTTTATCGTACCATGAGCTTATCTTGTGTGCATTGTATCATGTGGTGTCTAGGAATGATATTTGCCCCTGGTTATTAGCTTAATGTGGAGAATCCTCAGGTACCAATACTTCTGTAGTGATGCTATGCTTCATTTAACTTTCTTCCCGTATGGATGATAGTGTCTCACATGTGATAAAATATTCCACACTCCATCAGGTCAGGCAAAATTTAAGGGGACTGATGATAACCTTTGCGCATATATCTCTTGTGAAAGTGGAAAGAATGGGTCTTGTCTTCGTAGCTCTTTCAGCTTTGGTGATTGGTTCTCATCTGAGATTAACTGTAAACATCTTAATGTACAAAAAAATACGGAGCCTTTTTTGAGAAGGTCCTGCAAGCTTCGCAGCGCCATTGTCATGCCCCCTTCTGTCATCCAGGCTAACCGGATAGTCAGGAAGACTTGGTTTTGGGAGGGGTTGAGGTCGCGCCTCAAGAGCCAAACACTAAAGATTCTGCAGTTGTTCTGCGAGGACCTGGCACTGAAATGATTGACGTTGAGAGCGAGCGCCCCAAACTCATCGTTGAACAAGAGGAAGAGGAGGAAACACTTCAACAAGAGCAGGAACAAAATGCTGAAGAAAGAGAGAAAGGAGCTTCCTCGAGAATTGATGCCCCTGAGCGAAGTTCACTTCCAACTTAAACCCAAAAGGGAGCAACCTCTACTTCTGAAGCCCCTTCAAGTGTTTCTCCCACGACTGCGTTTCCAATTAAGGCCCCTCCTGGAACAGTCGGTCAAGATGATGTTTCTCAAGAAATGATAAATTCAAATCCAACCAGAAGTATGCCAATCAATGAAAGAGAGGCTGAACATGATTCTAATGTATGTGGTGTTCGGCGCAATCAAGACATGGCGGATGCTCATTCGCCAACCCCTGAGACTGATTCCGCTGCAAATCCTGGAACGCAACATAACGTCGCGCATGAAAGTGTGCTAGAAGCTCCAGAAGTCGCACCAAGATGCGTCCTAGTGTGGCTCAGCGGAATCATGGCTGAGCCACACTAGGACGCGTCTTCGAAGAGAGGAACTCAAGCTGCTGTGACCGCGATGCTAGCAAGGATCACTCCACCTGTACCCACTTCAAGTTCCCCAAGAAGTGCTGTGTCCCCAGAGGGACTTGGTGAGAGTTTGTCGCTTCCTAGTAATATTGTTGATTCATCTAGTCTTGATCTAGCGCGCTTTTTGCCGAAATGTCATGGAAAGATTGGTCTATTACAGCTGTTGTGGCCAACGAAGATGAGGACGAGTATGCCTTCCCTGAGGGATACTTCGCGCAAGAAGCTCTTGTTGATCAACGATTAGCTGATGCTGAGCCCTCTAAAAGTTCCCAAGCAGTACCTCCCATTCCTTCCTTACCCGAGATAGTCGGTAATACTAGTAAGCTTTCCATTTTTATTGGAAGTGTATGTAATAAACAACAAGGCATGTACCCTTATTTTCTTTGTCCTTTACACACGTATTTTGATGATGCAGGAATCAAGCAATCATGTTTGATATTGCTTATGAAGATGCGTATTTCATATCCCATGACCTTTTCCAAAGCAATGGAGCTTCCTGCCAAGGACAGAAAGGATCTCCTAACAGAGATATCTGGTCTGATGGAGAGGATAATAAAGACCACACCGGCCACTATCTCTCTGACGAATGCGCAGCACTTCCTGACAAACGTGCAAGGTGTTCAACACGTAGCTCACAATCGTCTTAATTTTGACTTTCTTATTCAAAGGCTGAAGAGAATCTGCAACTCTATCAAGCTTCATTTTGGCTTTGAGAGTTATTAATTGGAGACCACCAAACTTCGTGCCTAAAAGGAAGCCATTGAGAAAGTTGTAGCTGCTTATGAGGAAGCAAAGTCGAAGCATGAAAGTCATAAGAAGCAGATCGATCAGTGGGCTGGTAACTCTATTTAGCTTGGGGCCCAAGACTCTCTGTTCAAGGATTTATTTAGAGAAGTAGAATAGTGTTGTAGCATTTTTCTTGAGCAGCTTTTGAACTTCTTTGGTTTGTATTGCTATCTTGCAACTCATACATCTTTTGTATTGCTGCTATCTTAAACAGATAGGCTTTGAATTACTGCTATCTAAACAGATAGGCTTGGTTTCGCTGCTATCTAAACAGATAGGCTTAGAATCGTTGCTATCTAAACAGATAGACTTAGAACTTGCGTTTGACTGCTATCTAAACAGATAGGCTTAAGTTTTGCGTGTTGCTGCTATCTAGACAGATAGGCTTTAGTTTTGCTGCTACCTAGACAAATAGGCTTTACTTTGCGCATTGCTGCTATCTAGACATATAGGCTTTTAGTTTGCACATTGCTGCTATCTAAACAGATAGGCTTTGTTTATATCTTGCTGCTATCTAATCAGATAGGATTTTGTAAGGGTTGCTATCCAGACATATAGGATTGAGTTTGCATATCGCTGCCATATAAACACATAGGCTTAGTTTCACATGTGACTGCTATCTAGACAGATAGGCTTATTATTTGGCAGTAAGTGTAAGCAACATGATTTAAACAAATTACTTAAAAAATTGATAAGTGATCTCTGATATGGGAGAGTCATTATCATTAATAGGATCACTGCAAGAAGATTAACAAAATACAGCGTATGTAAGTAATGTTCAGGAGTCTTACTTTTTTTCCGGTTGCACGTTGACTGGTTTGGTGGCTATAGCAGCTTTACGACCCCGGGAGATCATGCATTAATCATTTATTTTGCTTTTGGCTCTTGCTCCAAGTGGGATGACAATGGATTGCTGCGAACATTTTTAGTTGGGCCGTTGATGATCAATTTCCCTTCCTTGATTTTCCTATCTACCAGCCATCTCAGCTTCTTGCATTATTTGGTAGGATACGAGACTTGACCATGGCATTCGCACCATCTGGGATCACGCAGTTGCTCCCTAGTGGGTTTGTACTCTAGTGCCGGTAGAATTCCATCTTTTATCCACTGCTTGCACAAGATTATTACGTCCTCTATCAAACATGGCAATGGGGGTGCCGCCCTTAGTGTGGATTGTTGCTGCTTCTGAGGAGACGAAACCGCATTCACTTCAGCTTCACGTCCACGTTTGTAGTTGAACCTCCCAATTCTGAAGCTAGAACCTGCTGGCGCGCGATCATTCGCGTACTTCTTCTTCTGCTTCTCCACCAGTGGCTCGACGTTCCTGGTGCAGTCAATCAATTTTTAAAAGGTAGGCATGTTCAGATTAATGAGCATACCTTTATACTCGTCGCGCATGCCCTGGAGGCATATGTCCACTAGGCGGCTCTCAGAGACTTCATCAATGCATTCCAGAGACTTGATTCTAAATTTCTTGATGAATGCCACTCCTTCCTCGTCGTTCTTCTGGTGCATACAAGATAGGTGTATGGTTGTGACCTTCTCCTCGACTTGGAAGAATTTGGTGTAGAACTTCTTCACCATGTCTTCCCAGGTCTTGATCTAACCAGCCTCCAACGTCTTGTACCATTTGTACGCGACAGTCCCCAGGGACTTGGGGAATTCGTTCATCAGCAGGAGCGTATAAGCTCCATGTGGACCCATCAAATCAACAAAACGCATGACATGCTCATGCGCATTTCCGCTAACCTCGTCGAACTTGTCCAATTTTGGTGCCTTGTCCCCAGCAGGATTGGGCATGAAATAAATCGCTTTGGGAATTGTCAGAGCACTATCGACCTTGGGGATGACTGTGTCCGCGAAGCACTGAGTCGTCAGAAAGTTGTCCAAATGTTGTTCCAAAGCTAACATATTTGCTGGCGCGCTTCCCTTTGGGGTTGATGATGGTGTTGCAGCAAGGCCCGAAATGTAAGGCATGGCTGGGTCATACGGAGGTGGAGGCATGTAACTGGCTTGAACCCCAGCCGTGTATGACAGCAACACGGGATATAGGGATGTATTCCCAGCATATGTGCCTTTGGGCTGTTGGCCGGATGCGAGGGATGAATCTGATGGCGGCCTTGGTGGCTGGGGCATAGGACCATTGGGGAGAGAAGGCTGCGAACTAGGCGGGGCATATGTGTGTGCCATAGGGTTTGACGTTACCTCTGGTGGAGGAAACTGGGTCACAAGTTGTGGGATTAAAGTCCCCTGAGCAGCGTTCTGAGCAAGTCCTCCCAGGATCGCCATGATCTGGGCAATCTGGGCGGACTGAGCCTGCGTAGCCTTGGCTTGGCTTTGGATTGTGGCTTGCAACATCTCCAAAGACGAATTTCACCCAGTAGCTGTCTTGGTGTTGATTTTGGTGTTGGGGGGTTCCTCTCTCTGAATTTCTTCCCCCAAGGGAAACTGATCACCATCACGAAAGTTGGCCTCAAGAGACAGGGCTTGTTTTGATTGATTGAAGCTTTGAAGGTTGAGAGTTCACGTTGGGTTCACCAATTGTGTACAAGGAAATCCTTGAGAGAGATCCAAGTGTACACCTCAAATAGTGGATCAGAATAAGAATAAGAAGAGCAAACAGGGGGGTGAAGGGTGTGAGTAGGGAGAGACTAAGCAATGGCAACTGTTTGAGAGAGAGACAGTCTAATGACAGCAAGAGCTTCGGTGAATCCATAAGATTGCAATGGATGGCTAACGATCCTAAATATTGTAAGGAAGTGAAAATTGTGAGGGGTTAATGCGCCCATAAATGGCGGCTTAATAATAGCCTCGTAATGGCACGTTCGACCGTATATATAGGGAACGTTACGCACCCGTCCGCATATACCAGAGACTGTTATGAGATCGACCGGGTTTATAGGACACATGGTCATTAAATCTCTCAGTCAGTTCCTACGGGTCGCGCGCGAGCTTGGTTGTCGTTCGCGCACGAAGGTCCTTACTCTAGCCTCCAAACCACTAAGCCCATACAACTCCCGTGTGGTTGATACACGGGGGTGCCCTGTCTCGCAGCCCCCATGTGGATAAGTATGAGCAGTGATTGGGTGTATATGGAGCACAGTCAAATGTGCCAGATGGCTGCCACGTGGCCATGATCTTTCTGTCTGGAATGCACCATCTACACTAGGCATTCTGTTAATTAAGAACACAACAACATCAAATGCATGAAATCATAAATAAGTAGGCAAAGAAGCTTGTGTCATAAGAGTTAAAGCAGTATCAATAATGTGTCAATGTTTTCTTTCTGCGATACCATTTTGTTGGAATGTGAGGACAAGATTTATGTTTATACCATGAGTATACAAGAGTTTACGATATAAAATAGACATGTATTCACCTCCACCATCAGTTCATAAATTTTTAATTTTGTGACTAAGAAGATTTTCAACTTTCTTGATAAAAGTAGGAAGAACAGAAACAACTTTAGACTTATTATGTAAAGGAAACAGCCATGTATATTTAGAAAATTCATCAATAAATAAAACATAATATCTGTAACCATGATAGGATTTATTAGCAGAGGGTCCCCAAACATCACTATGCATAAGATGTAATGGAAAAGAAACTTTAGAGGTTTCTTGATCATAAGGTAGTCTTGTCATTTTGCCTTGCACACAGAATTCACATAAACCAGAATGAGAATGTTCAACAAACTTAGAAAGTGAAGGAGAAAGACACAAATTTAAAACATAATCAGAGGGGTGTCCAAGTCTTGCATGCCACATAGGACTCTTTATTTTTTTGCCAAGAAAACCCTTTGGCTGACTAGGAGAAGCAGAAGCAAAATTGAAAGAGGGAGAGGAGTGAATGGGATAGAGCCTATTTTCACTCAGACCTCTGTCAAGAACTGTCCCAGTTACTTTGGCCTGTATTGAAAAAGACTCAGTATCAAAAACAAAGAAGCAGTTGTGTTGTTTGCATAATTGATAAACAGAGAGCTGATTTGTAGCTAAAGCAGGAACATGTAAAGTGCTGTTTAAAGAGAAAGAATGAGAGGGTGTGTGAATGTAAATAGTACCACCAGGGGTTTTGGTGGTGTGAGATGTAGAAGCATTCATGGCAGTAAGTTTAGAAGGAGGAGGTTTACCCTGATAGGAGTAATCCATCCTATGCCAACATTCAAGTGTATTATGATAATTGTTTCCACAAATCTGACAGGTAACAACATCATTGCTATTATAGGATCTAGGGTTAGGGTTTTGGTAGCCATTGAACCTGCCGTTAGAACCTTGATAATTAGGGTTAGGGTTTGAACCCCTTCCCCGAAAAAATCCCCCCAAGAAGCACCTCTGTTGTTACCACAACCAACATATTGATTGCCACGTTGACCACCCCGGTAGCTAGAATTAGGGTAGGAGCCGCCACGACCACGAGAGTTGTAGCCACCACGATTGGCAGTGTAGGCTTGGGTATTAAAGGCCATAGATCCAGAAGAGGAATCTAGAGCGACAAACCCTTGAGATTCGAACATTTGTTTTTCAGCTTTGAGAAGGACATGGAATTCTTCGAGAGCTATAGGAGTAGATCGGGTGCGAATAGAAGATCGAAAAGGGTTGAATTCAATAGACAAACCATTTAAAGCATACAGTAACATGTCTTCGTCATCAACATAGACCATCGAGACAACCAACTTATCACGAATTAATTTGAGATTTTGCATATAGACATAAATAGAATCGTTCTTCTTCTTTATATTTTGCAGTTCATGCTTTAGTTGGAGGATATTGGAGCGGGTAAGAGACGCATACCTTGCTTCGAGGGCTAGCCAAGCAGAGCGAGAGGTGTTCATACCAATAACCAGAGTCAAAGCCTCTTGAGTGAGAGTAGCGTTGATGAGAGTGAGAATAGCTTGATCTTGAATCTCCCAAGCAATGCACGCTGGATTAGGAATCGGAGCAAAATTGTCAGGACCGGCGATGGATTCTGGTGTTGGGGGATGAGAACCGTCGAGAAATTTGTATAGATCTTGGGTGTGAAGAACAGTGGTGACGTGGTGTTTCCATAATACAAAATTGGTGTTATCAAGCTTAAAGGGGACACGATTGTTGATATTTGCAAGAATAAACAAGGGTTTCGGTGATGCAGAAGCCATGGTTGTGAGACTCATGGCTCTGATACCATGAAAGAAAACCCAAATTCTAGGGTTTTGCTAAGAAGATGAACATAGAGAAAATAGAACAGAGAAGATGAAATGAGCCGAAAAGCTAAGGGTTTTCTCATTGATGAAACAATATATACAAGGAAATCCAACAGACTGATTTACAACCGTTGGATGATAAGATTAGATCCTAAAAGACATAATTACCCTTCTTTTTTAACGCAAATGTAAACTAGTCTTTTGGAAATGTAAAACATAACCCAGATTTCTAGTAAATAATGATAATACCACAAATGTTTATAAGTCTTGCAAAGACAGCTCCTTGAGATTTAGACTTCAATCCTTTATCTTCAGCTAATGTTAGAATGGCACCCAGGACTTCAACAAACTTCATAACAACACCATTTCTGCTAATACAAATGAGATTGTCAAGTTGAGATTTCTAGCAAAAGAATCAATCTCTAGCCATTAAAAATTCTCAAATCCTCTCTAGTTTCCCAACATATGTGTTTGGGGTTACCAAAATTTTAAGAAGGTTTTGGGCCGTCAAACAAGCTGCTTATATTTTGGTAAGAACTTATCTTCGAAGAGATGGAATACACAAATCGAAACATCATCTTGAGAGAAGTGAAGAACATAAGGTTCAGTCATTTGCTCAGTTATGTACAATTTAGATAATTGATGTTGACATTTTACATTTCTGTTCGAATGATTTTTGATTCGTTTTTCCCAGTTTTCAAATTTTGGGTTGCAGTTTAACTTCAGTTATTCAATATGAATTAATTCAGGTTTTATCATTTTTCCAATTTTGGGATTGGATTTCATTTTCAGCAATCTAGTTACTAGCAAATACTCGTACTCCAATCAAAGTCCTGGCCAAAGATCCAAATTGAAGTCTCTTCAATACACTATTGTCAAATAAGTCAATAACACCAGTTTATAGCTAATTCAGACCACCTCGCTCTTGTGACGAGTTTCAACACCACAAGGCGTGTGAAGTTCGGGAAAAGGTTTATGTTCGAATCAGTCTGGGTTAAACACCCAAACTGTCGTTCCAAGATCGAAGTGTCGTGGACAGATCGCCAAGACAACTTCGAGTCAAAAATTCGCCACCTAGCACACAAGCTTAAAACCTGGGACAAAAGGGAGTTTGGTAATCTGAAAGTCCGTATCCGAAAACTCAAAGACAAACTGTCCAGAGTATGGGTACAACACCCCACAGCAGCGGATAGGAGAGTCTTCCGCCAAGTCCAAGAGGAACTAAATCATGCTCTTAGCCTCGAAGAAGAGCTATGGAAATAGAGAAGCAGAGTCCTACGGCTCAAGGAGGGAGATAAAAACACCTATTTTTTTCATCGTAAAGCATCAAACAGGAAGCTTCGTAATACAATAACAAGACTCAAGGATAGCAATGGGGAATGGTCAGAAGATGCAGAAAGTATTAGCCAGATTTTGCAAAACCACTTCTCAAAATCTTTGCCTCTAGTTGTCCCAGCGATGCAGAGATAGCAGAAGCTCTTCGGGATGTACCGAAGTTAGTTTCGACGGAATTTTCCTCGACTCTCGAGGAGGATTTCACAGCAAAAGATATCATAGATGCTCTAAAGTCTATGCACCCGATTAAATCGCCATGTATTTATGGGTTTCCCCCTCTTTTTTATCAAAAATATTTGAGTATAGTAGGAGATGATGTTACAAATCTGTGTCTAGATGTTTTAAATGGTGACGGACATTTAGGGGATCTTAATAAGACCCTTATAGCTCTTATACCGAAGGTAAAACAGCCACAAGAGGCGGGGAAGTTCAGGCCAATTAGCTTGTGCACGGTGATTTACAAAATCATAGCAAAAGCTATCGCAAATAGATTGAAAGTGGGGCTGTCGCATATCATCGGTGATACACTAAGTGCCTTCGTACCAGGCCGACAGATTTCAGACAATATACTCGCAGCTTTTGAAGTTATCCACTCACTAAAGACTAGAGTCAAAGGTAAAAGTGGACAAGTGGCCCTTAAAGTTGACATGTCAAAAGCATACGATCGGGTCGAATGGAATTACTTAGAAGCATCAATGGTCAAAATAGGTTTCGGCATCAAGATTATTTCCAGAATTATGAAGTGCCTAAGATCCGTGAGTTACTCAGTCATTCTAAATGGAGAGATAAGGGGAAGTATCATACCTCAACGGGGGCTTCGTCAGGGCTGCCCACTATCGCCATACCTCTTTCTACTTTTTAGCGAGAGTCTCTCGGGAGCTATAGAGGCGGTTGTCTCTAACAGAACACTTAGAGAGGTCAAAGCATCTAGAAGTGGACCAGTAGTCTCTCACTTGTTATTCGCCGATGATAGTATCTTCTTCACTCGTGCTACTTCTACTGATATTACAAAGCTTTTACAAGTTATTACATGTTATGAGAGATCCTCGGGGCAAAAGATTAACTTTAACAAATCGGCTACTCTATTCTCTTCTAACATGTCTATTGCAGATAAGCAGACTATCAGTGCGATGTGTGGCGTCCCTGAAGTCAATGAGCACGAGCAATACCTTGGCTTACCTGCTACAGTAGGAAGAAACAAGAAAATGACGTTCAGCTATCTAATTGACAGAATTATTAGCAAAGTGAAGGGGTGGAAGGAGAGATACTTAACTACTGCAGGCAAAGAAATCCTTCTCAAAGCAATAGTCCAGGCCATTCCATGTTTTGCCATGGGCTGTTTTCAGCTCCCAGTGCATACCTGCCAAAGGATAGAACAAATTATGAGACAATTTTTCTGGAGTAATAAAGCAAATACAGGCATAAGTTGGATGGCATGGGACAGGATGAAGCTCACCAGGGAACAGGGAGGGATAGGCTTCCGTGACATACAAGATTTCAACCAAGCACTCTTAGCTAAACAATGTTGGAGACTCCTCCAATCACCCAACAGCCTCACAGCCAGGATCATCAAGGCAAAGTACTTCCACTCAGACTCCTTTTTTCAAGCAAAACTGAGTAATCAACCCTCTTTTGCTTGGCGCAGCTTGATGTTTGGTCAAAAATTACTGGAAAAGGGGTTTTCAGGAAGCCGGGAAACGGAAATTCAACGAACTTATTCAAAGATCCCTGGCTACCGAGAAAGGGATGCTTTAAAGTTATCACAACAGCCCCAGAAAACCCTAGTTACACAGTCAGTGAATTCTTAAATCTTAACCTTCGTTGCTGGGATGTACAAAAGCTCAAGTCAGTATTATGGGATGTTGATGTTCAGGAGGTTCTTAGGATTCCCATCCCAAGCCATGACACAGAGGACTCGTGGCTATGGCACTACGAAGAATCAGGAAAGTTCTCGGTTAGATCAAGCTATTATCTTGCAAGAACAATTTCAGCAGCGACCCTAAATCCCACCTCAGGGTCGTGTGCTTCTTCTCATCAATGGCTAAAGAAGCTTTGGAAATTGAAGATACCAAGGAAACTGCTGTTCTTAATATGGAGGATTCACAACAACATCCTCCCAACCGCCTCAAAATCTGCGCAGAAGAGGAATGCTAGAAGCAAGTCTCAAATGCCCAATTTGTGGGCGGCTAGGAGAATCAAACGAGCACATCTTCACCAGATGCCCCACAGCGGTCAAATTTTGGGAAATTTTCACACTTAAGGATATGGAGGGTTAGAGAATTGAACAAAAAATTGAGCATCTCTTTAACTTTGACTCCATTAATGAGCAAATCAAACTCTGTTACGGACTGTGGATTTTGTGGACACATCGAAACAAAGCCAGATTTGAAGGACTTACCTCACCACCAGAGCTTCTCTCCGACCAGGCCCTGTCCCTTATCTCGGAGATAGAGAACGCTGCCATGCCAAGCGGAAGCCTCTCAGACTCAACCTAAGGATGGAAACCCCCTCCTATGGGGTGGTTCACCCTCAACTTCGACGGAGCCTGGTCCTACCGGGAGAGGAAAGCAGGCGCCGCAGTTATTATAAGAGATCATCACGGAGATTCGCTGGCTGCATGTGCTATTCCGATCAAGTGGGGCACCGGAGCGAAGGAAATCGAAGCTCAGGCGATGGATTACGGCCTCAAGATAGCAGCAGATCTGCAGATCCGGAAGCTACTAATTGAAGGTGATTCACAAACCCTAATCTCCCAAGTAAAAGTGGGAGATCTGGGTACAAATGAGAGGACCACAATTGCAGAAGCCCTCCAGAAGATTCAACAGAGGAGAGAGAGTTTTGAAGAACTGAAATGGAGATTCATTCCCATAAATGCGAATAGATGTGCAAACCAACTTTCGAAGCAGGCGTTAAATGTTGCCCAGATGAAGTGTTGGCATAATGAAAAGCCACAGTGGCTAACAGCTGTTATGCTGTTTGATTCATTGAACTGTAATATTCCCAATTTATCTGTTTAATGAAAGTCTTTCCGTTTCTCAAAAAAAAAAAAAAAATCTATTATCTTTGTGTGTATGATAAGTTCTATTATCTAGGTTTGTTTGAGCTTTAACATATAATCTACAACAAACAATTACAAAAAAAGTGAGTTTATGCCAATGTAAAGAAAATACAAACAAGAAGAATTATTTGACTTACTACGTTCTATAGACAAATTTGTCACCAAAATGAAGCGCAAAAGAACTCGAAGATTCAAAAATGAAAATGTAGTACATAATTTATCAGTCAAAATATCATTTTTTTTTTGTTTTGAAAGAAGAATATATAAACTAAATAGATACTAACCGGTGTCTAAAATAGTGAAAATTAAGGTAAACAAACAAATAAAAGAGTATTGACGTTAAAATGGATAAAAATAAACCCTATAATTAAGGTTCCTCAAACAATACGACACCAATAAAAGAAAGGAACAAAAATATAAAACAGCAAAAGAAAAGAAAGAGAACTAGAACCTGAAGAACCTTTATAAATTGCTCTAGCGCTCCTCTGGCTCAACGATTTGATAGACTGTTTCCATTGGTGGTCTGGTATGGTTTCACAACTCCTCTCTTGAAGTATCGTGGTAGCAGCAATTACTCTTGTTTTTTATAACTTCTATTCTTTCTTTTTTTAGTAATCTTAAAGCGTCGAACCTGATCCGCAAACCAAATGGAAGTGATGACATGATCTTGGCATATGAACTTTTTGTGACTTTATTTTCATTTTGTCTGGTGTAGTTATCGAACTACCGGGTTGTCTTCTTTAGTTTTGTTTGATGTAGTTAACGAACAATGGGCGTTAAAATTATGCGACATATGTTAAGTATTTTCTCCATTAAACGATTTTTATGTCGTTATTATTCAATGAAGAGGGACCATTATGCTTTTTTCCTGAAGAAAAAGCTTGTGACTTTAGACATCGAGATTTGTATCTTGGCCCCCTCATCTTAATAATTATGTGTCCGCCACTGCAAGCAAGGGAACCTCAAAGCACAAGCTCGGAATAAAGCTAAAGGGACATCGGATCAGACCGAAGCTGATCAAGCTAAACGAAAGGGCTCTACAACCTACTTCAGCCCTCCTCCCCACAAATCGGCTGTCGAGAGCTTCACAAACAAAAAATTCCGTCAACTCAACTTTCCCCTTGATTTTGCGAATGATGATGAAATGCATGATGAGGCCGGGGGTTCCTCCAACACCCTCACTGATGATACGACGGTGGATGCGGTGCATCACCAATGAATCTTCTTAGTTGGAATGTACGGGGGATGGGGAATCCCTGTACGTTCCAAACTCTTCGGGATGAAGTGAGGAGTCAATTATCCGTCATAGTCTTTCTCAGGGAGACAAGGCTAAGTGACAAACAACTGGAGAGATTACAAGATAGACTCAACCTTCGTAATGGAATCCACGTGAGTAGTGTAGGTCAAAGTGGAGGATTGTCTCTTATTTGGTCTCACCAAGTTAACTTTAAGTTATTTCGCTATTCTAAGTATCAAATCTCCGGGTGGGTATGCAACAAAAATGGTGATAAAGAGTGGTTCCTGACAGGCTTTTACGGAGATCCAGACGCGAGTCAACGTCACCATTCGTGGGAACTATTAAGGCGTTTAAAACCCTATCCACCCTTTTCTTGGTGTGTTATGGGTGATTTCAATGCCTTCTCTTCTAGTACCGAAAAATAGGGGGGTCGCCCTTTCCGATTTAGCCAAATTGAACCAATTCATTCAGGCAATCAATAGATGGGACATGCGTGATATGGGGTATTTTGGAGTTCTGTAAACTTGGTCCAATCGACACACGGATGGCACCCTCATCCGAGTACGCCTTGATCGAGTGCTCTCTAATTCTGAATGGAGAGAAAAGTTCCACATATCCTCAGTTTATCATCAGGTACTCCCTCACACTGATCATGTAGCTCTTCTGCTCAAAATAAATGATGTCAGTCCTTCTTAAAGAACTATTAATCGTTTTCATTTTGAATCATTTTGGGCAAAACAAAAGGCAAGACAAAGATTTCAGACTCCTGGACGCATCCAGGTAAAATCAGTGAAAAGCTCGGGGTTGTTTCCAGTAGCTTGAGAACATGGCACATATCTAAATATGGGAGTGTGAATCAAAGAATTAATGATCTCAAAATCCAACTCCAAGTCTTGTGGAGTCTGGACTAGAGCCCAGAATGTATAAGACAACAGCGTGGAGTAGAGCACAAGCTCAACCACCCCTATGGCATCGAAGAGCAACGTTGGAGAAAAGGAAGTAGAGCCATTTTGCTTCAACATGGTGACCGTAATACCGACTATTTTCACCGCAAGGAAACCAGCCGTAAACAGCGCAATCGCATCAGTGGGCTAAAGAATGGTAACACTTAGGTGGAAGCTGAGTCTGAAATTTGTGAAGTTCTGAAATATCACTTCACTCAGTGTACAAAATATTTGGAAAAGTGTTGAGAAAAGATTTATGCAGTTGATATCTCAAAGCTTTGGAAAAGATTTCAGAAACTAGAGATATAACTGCAGAACACAGAACCTTCAAAACTTTGAGATTTGGAAAATTCCAAAGCTTTGGAACTTCCTGCTTAGACTGGAATGTAAAGATAATAAAAGTAAGCAGCAAGAACAAAAGGATTTTACAGAGTTCACTCACAATTAGACCTAGTCTCTGCCCGAGGGATTATCCCTTCAGGATTCTAACACAACTTCTTTTTAATCACTCAGATTTAGCCCTAGATCTCAAGCCTAAGTGAGCTCAAACATGTTGAAACAATAAGAACCTCTTTTTTGTTCACTTGAACAACTAAACTTATAAGTTTGTAAGGTTTAAGAACACACACTACAACATTTTTTGGAAAAAACGGCAGTGTCAAACCGCCGTAGGAATGGTAAAAACCGCCGTAAAAAGTTTAAACGGCGGCATATACGGCGGTTTGCCTGGGGTCGTAGATCTTGGCGTCGGGAAAACTAACCGACGGTTTTCAACGGCCGTTAAAGATAGCGGCGGTTATACCTAGCTGTCATTTAAGTCCAGTCGGTAAAGACAAACCGTCGTACAATGAGAGGCGGTTTCTTTATTTCCGCCGGTAGTTATATTATAATATTTTGTTTTCGTTTTTATTTCGTTTAAAAATTTTCATTTTTCACTAAAAAAAGACATTTTCATATATATTTATATTGTTAAATTATTTCATTACTAATTTTTATTTGATCGAGACATCAACCCAGAAATTTCTGGAACCAAAAACAACTGAACCCTGATTTACACAGATTGAACTTAGTACCCTGAAACCAGATCTATTTTCCGTTCCCCAAATTCAAGAAAAAACAGAAACATGTGTTTGAACCCAGTAATTTCTTTTCGACGAGGTAGGAGTTCTGTCCTGAGTCGAGATCAGGAGCTATGGATACTTCACAGAGGGAGGCGGTCCATGCTTCAGTCGAGTCTCCGACAGAGGAGACTGTGAGTCGAAATGGTTTGAGATACTGATGCAGTGATTCTCAACGAGGGAGGGAGCCCGATGCAGTCGATCGATTCAACAAGCGATACCATGTACCTAGATCGGTTGAGAGAAAATTGATGTTGCTGAAAGTGGGAGAGAGAGAGGTCTGAAAGTGTGTGGCCGTAGGTTAAGAGAACGGGAACAGGAACAGAGAGATGCAGAATAGAGGACGGGAAGGAAGAAGGGTAGGTCGAAAGAGGAAGAGACGAACAGGAACAGAAAAACTAAGGATCGAAGGAGGTGGAGGATAAAGTGAAGGCGAGCAGGAACAGCAAGGACGAGGACGAAGATGAGGAAGGAGGTGACAGGGGATGAAGGGGGAGGCGACTGATTGAATGAGGGGTGGGAGAGGGTAGGTCATTTATAGTGATAGGGTTTGGATCGGACGGCCGATGTTAAATCAATGAACACACGGCTGAGATTAAATTTAAATTTGCGACGGCTAGCACAAAACCGATGTAAAGACATCCATTATAAGACGGTTGAGAATATTCTGCCGTTTGAAATAAAACTTGTGGCGGTTGCTGCATTACCGCCGTTAAAGTGACACTTTATACGACGGTTAGCTGACAACCGCCGTTAATAAATACGGAGGTTTATTTGTTTCCGTCTTCTAGTCTAATTTTACGACGGTTTTTAACTAGGCGCCGTTAAAAGACACATTTTACGGCGGTTTTCTGTCTGTCACCTAGAAAACCGCCGTAAAAGGGCCTAATTCTAGTAGTGACATAAAGATAATACAATTTCAGTACAAGTGTAAAGAACAGAGAATAGAGATAAGCAATAAAGCTTGTAAGTGTTCTTCAGTATCTGGTGAATGATCTTGCTTCTGCAGTGTTAACAGGCCTGATGAATTGAAGAATTGTATGATCTGATCTATCCTGTTTGTAACACTCTTAAATTACCACGTTGATCAGCCTCTTCTTGTGTGTCTCTGTTTGAAATTCAAAGCACTGATCTCTTAAGTAACACACTGCAACAACCTGAGAGATTTTAGGAACTGAATTCCTAAAAATCATCTCCCCTGATATGCTTCTTTCAACAACTTTTCTTTGATAGTTATCTGATTTGTTTATGGACATTGAAACGCCCAAAAACCTTGCATATACTCAAAAAACGAGATGAAACACTATCCAGACAAAGTAGCATTAAGATCTGATCAGCATTACGTTGACAGTTCATGAAGAAATTAGGCTAAGTTTTGTCTGATAATAAAAACAGTTTATCCATCCAATTAAATGGATATACCAATTAACCATTATAGAAAAATTATTAATAAACTAGTATAATTTAATAACAAGTTATAAAACCAAATGAATTGACCTGCATACAAAAATCTGGTTAGATGAACTTAGCAGTAAGAAGTACTCATAAATTCTCAAAGCTTTGAAGCTTTGACTGCTAGTTGATCAAAATGAACTTGGATTCCCAATCCATCTCAGTCCTGCACATTGTGTTGTACCAACCAAAACATGATTCCATAGTATTTGCAGAACATCATAGAGAATGAAAAAATCATTCCAAACACCAACTTATAGACCTGAAAAAAAATAGAACAGTTAAGAACATATAAGGCAACCACAGTGTCTCAAAGCTTTGAAGCTTTGACACTTATGTTACACTTGTATTTCTGGCTTTCATCATCAAGGAACCAAAGTTCCTCCTTTGTATATATCCACATATTAATACCAATGAGCTTATGATCGATCAATCTCCCCCTTGATGAAAGAAAAAACACTATTATTGAAGTCCAGAAATTTTGAATATTTCCCTGCAACTCAAAAACGCAAGTGATTCTCAAATACCAGTAATAGAACCAAACTATACAGTCTTAACTTATCATGACAACACAATTAACAAAACAACCAGTCTTAACTTATAGCAAATATACAAGAACCAACATCCTACAATATTCAGAATTATTACAAGACTTAACAAAAACTCAAAACACAAATAATCTACAAATAATCTTCTCCCATTTTTTGACTTTCATAATAAGAGTAGAAGGAATGTAGGATCTTGTTCAGAGTGTTTTAAAAAGAAAAAAAAAAGTTTAAACACTTCAGAAATTGGAAGAAAGAAAAGATAGAAAGAATAAGAGAGATAGGTTTCAAGGCTTTGAAGATTCAGCTTCAGCATCCTTCTTTGCAGATTTCATTCCAGGATTAGCTTTTCCCTTTCCCTTGTCATGAACCTCTTCTTGTTCTTCCTCAGCTGTCTCAGCTTCTGGGTCTCCTTCAGCTTCAGCTTGTTCTTCTCTTTGTTCACCTTGTTCATCAGCTTCCTCACCCTGTGCTTCCTCAGTTTCAGCTTGAATTTTTGCCATCACTTCATCAATAACCTTATCCAAATCAACAGCTTCTTTCTCAGCAGTCTCTTCAACTGTTTTCTCACCACCAGCCTCATCCTCTGATTGCTCAAAAAGATCCTTAGATGCAAGAACAATAGGGACTGATTTCTTCTTCTTCTTCTTCTTCTTCTTCTTCTTCTTCTTCTTCTTCTTCTTCTTTAGAGCTTCTCCAATTATCTCATCTGAATCAATGCTAGTGTCTCTTCTCTCTGGAGAGGGTATTTTCTCCAGGTTCAATCCTTTGATGATGACATCAAGCTTGTTGTTAACCTAACCTTTGAACTTTGTGAAGTCAGTAGATAGGTCATATACCCTTGTCTCAAATCCTCCACTCCATATTCCAGAACCTCAAACCTATCCATTATTTGAGAGAAATCCAAATTACCAGACACTTTGGGGGTTGTAGCAGCTCTAGGTTTGATAATTTCCTTCTTCTTCAATTCCTTAGCACTCAATTAAGAATAGAATTTCCAATTTCATTTGACAGTTTGAATTATCCCAATCCTTTTAAGAGATGCCTTATCCACCAATCCAAAACAAGTTGTAATATTCTCCTCATCTTCCAAAGAGACTCCAAAGTGTTTGAAAAAAAAGGTAACACATTGGCATAAGGCAGGGAATGGTTCCTAGTCCAAGTGCCACAGTAAATCATAGACTCCATCACAACAGTAGGGAGATCAACTTCAAACCCTTGACGTATCAGATACATAAGAATCAACACCCTATCTGTCACCAATTCTTCGGAATACTCTGTGGGAAATACACATCTCATAATAACAGAAAGAAGAATTTTAGCCTCACAAGTAAACATAGAATGTGTTAACTGTTTTGGTTTAGTAGGGGTTCCCTCCAAGAAAAACAAGGCTTTGGCTTTCTCCAAAATCTCCTTCCTATCAGGATGATCATTGATCCTATACTTTCTAGGAACTCCCAGGACTTTGGCAAAAACCCTGTGATCCAACTTAATATCAATCCCAGCAACTTTAGATGTCAGAATGTAATTATCACTATCATCCAATTCTTGAACCAAGTTCAGATAGAAAAGCCTAGTCTGCCTAGGGTAAGCCTCAGATGGTGGATTTAACAAACTCCCAACAGATGATCCTCTCAATTTCTTAATGTAGTCTAAGTCCAATAAATCCAATAAATCAGTACTGATTAGACTACAGAAAGATAGTTGGATGATGCATACCCATCCATCCACATACTCATAACATCTGAATTGACAAACCAAGAATCATGCAAAAAGTTCTTACCAAAATTTGTAGCTTTCTGGGTCTTTACTGAATTGTGTTTCACTCTCTTTTCCTCTGGAGTTCTTTCATCCTTCTTCATGTCAACTTTCTTTTCCTTTGAAGATGGTTAACTCTTCTACTCATTTTCTCCTTCAGCCACTTCCTTCTTCATCTTGCTTGATTTCTCTCCCTAATCCTTACTCCCCTGTTCTTTGATCTTCACCACTTCTTCTGTTGCAGACTCACATTCGGACCCAACCTCTGATTCTTCCTAAACTTCCTTTCCCTTCTTGATCTTCTTTGAGGGAGGTGAAGTCTCATGGACACTAGCTGTCTCTTTTGAATCTGATCCATGAATGGTGATCTTCCTTTTAGCCTTCATCTTTGTCCTCTTTGTGGAAGTTTGTCCTTGTCGCTTGATCCTCTCAGATTTACGCTCCATTGTGGTTAGGGTTTGAGTGGGTCCGAGATAGAGATAGAGAGAGATAGATACGAAGAGAGGAGTGGTGAGAATGAATGAAATAAACCCTGAAGTTGGCCTAAGTAGGTAGAAGAGTTTGATTTAAAAAGGGATTGCATGCAAATCAGATTTCAAAAGATTTCATGAGATATTTTTGGGATATTTTGTCAAAATATATGAACATTTGAAATATTTTGTAGTAATCTAAAAAGATATGACAAAATGTTTTATGATCAATTTTTTAATAAAATGCATATTCACTTAATCAAAGCAGCTGAACAGTAGTTCAAAGCTTTGAGAAGTTTCAGAACATAACAGAAACCTTCAAGGCTTTGAGGCATACTTTCAAGGCTAAGAAAGTATGATCTGAAGGCTTTGAGATTTACACATAAATACATACAAACTAATACTCTCCCTAAACCAATGCATCCTTATTTAACATACTCAATTCAAGCCTTAGGGATGCAAACCTCTCATTTAGCAATGGTTTAGTGAAAATATCATCTATTTGCATAGTTGTAGAAATAAAAGATAGAACAACATCACCTTTTTCAGCATGATCTCTAAGAAAATGATGTCTCACATCTATGTGCTTTGTTCTTGAATGCTGAACTGGATTCTTTGATATAGAAATGACACTAGTATTGTCATGGTTGATACCCACATTTCCGAATTCATATCCAAGATCTCTTTGCTGAGGAGCAATCCATAAAACCTGAGAACAACAGGCTCCAGCTGCAATGTATTCATCTTCTGCAGTTGATAGAGCTACTGAATTTTGCTTCTTTGAATGCCAACTAATCAGTGATGAACCAAGAAATTGGAAGCATCCGGAAGTACTTTTTCTGTCTACTTTGTAGCCTGCAAAGTCTGCATCTGAATAACCACTCAACATAAAGTTAGATCTTCTTGGATACCAAATCCCCAAGTCTGTGGTTCCATTCAAGTATCTGAAAGTCCTTTTCGAAGCAATCAAATGACTTTCTTTAGGATCTGCTTGAAATCTAGCACACATACATACACTAAACATAATATATCGTCTACTAGCAGTTAGATACAGAAGTGAACCAATCATACCTCTATAATCATTTTGATTCACACTCTTACCACTTGTATCCTTGTCTAAGGATGATGATGAACTCATAGGGGTCTTAACTACCTTGGACTGAGACATGCTATATTTATTTAAAAAGTCCTTGTTGTATTTCCCTTGATGCACAAAGATTCCTTTCTTCATTTGATGTACATGAAGTCCAAGAAAGAAATCCAGATCTCCCATCAAGCTCATCTCGAATTCCCTGCATATTAGACTTGAAAACTCTTTTGAAAGAGCATCATTAGTAGATCCAAATAGAATATCATCAACATATATCTGTACTCCTAACAAATACTTTTAATGATTCTTGATAAAAAAGAGTTTTTTCAACAAGTCCTCTCTCGAAATTATTTTCACGTAAAAACTTAGAGAGTCTATCATACCAAGCCCTTGGAGCTTGATTAAGTCCATACAAGGCTTTGTCTAATTTGTAAACATGATCAGGAAAATTGTCATCTTCAAAACCTGGTGGTTGATCAACATATACTTCTTCTTGTAAATATCCATTTAGAAAAGCACATTTGACATCCATTTGAAAAAGCTTTATATGTTTATGTGACGTAATGCAAGAAGTATTCTGATAGCTTCTAACCTTGCAGCAGGGGCAAATGTCTCCTCATAATCAATTCCTTCTTCTTGATTATATCCCAGTGCAACCAGTCTTGCTTTATTTCTCACAACCTTACCATTATCATCAAGTTTGTTTCTAACCACCCATCTAGTTCCAATCACTGATTGATTCTTTGGTGTAGGAACCAAATTCCATAATTTATTCCTTTCAAACTCATTCAGCTCATTTTGCATTGCAATGATCCAATCTGCATCTTCTAGTACTTCTTTTGCATTTTTGGGCTCAATAAGTGATACAAAAGCAGTGAAAGCACACAAATTCTTCAGTTGACCTCTTGTCTGTGTTCCAGTGGTTGGATCTGATATAATGTTGTCTGCAGGATGTCGAGATAAGGATTTGAACTTCTTTCTAGGTGTCCAGGTGCATGATCCTTCAAGTCTTTGAGATTTTGACACAATAGAAGGAACATCTTATGTTCTCTCAGTCTCAGTCTCAAGGCTTTGAGATTTTGGCTCAGCATGGGGTTCAAGTCCTTGAGATTCTTCTGAGTGTTTCTGCAACTCGGTTTTGCTTCCTTTATCTTTCTCATAATCATCATCAGCCTCATACTTGTTCAAGTTGAGATATGCAAAACTTCCACTCAGAGAATCATCGGTACTTTCATCAAAAATCAAATGAATACTCTCCTCTACAATCTTAGTTCTCTCATTGTAAACTCTATAATCTTTGCTAGTTTGGGAATAACCAATAAAAAAACCTTCATGACTTCTAGCATCAAATTTACCAAGATTATCTTTGCCATTGTTATGCACAAAACAAGTACAGCAAAAAGGTTTAAAATAAGAAACACTTGGCTTTCTGCATTTGAAAAGTTCATAAGGAGTTTTCTTCAAAATAGGCCTGATCAAACATCTATTGAGCACATAATTGGCAGTATTAACAGCTTCTTCACACAAATGTTTTGTAAAATTACTATCAAGTAACATGGTTCTAGACATGTCTTTAAGAGTTATATTTTTCTTCTCAACTACTCCATTCTGCTGAGGTGTTCTAGGTGCAGAAAAGTTGTGTGAGATGTCGTGCTTTGCACAAAATAAATCAACCTCAAGCTGGTCAAATTCTCTACCATGATCACTTAAAATAGATGCAACAGGTAAATTTTTCAAAGTTTTAAGCTCCTTACAAAGCTTTGAGAATTCAGATATGCTTCACACTTGTCTCCAATGAACATAACCCATGTTGATCTGGAATAATCATAACCCCAATAAGTATATATCTCTTACCTCTGGGTGTTTGAACCCTCATAGGACCACATAAGTCCACATGCATCAATTCTAAAGGTCTAGAATTACTTACAAAGTTCTTTGGCTTAAATGACTCTTGGTCTGTTTACCTTGGGTACATGCCTTGCAAATCTCACCATCTTTTAATTTCAGGACTGGTAAGCCTCTTACCAAATCTTTTGAGATGAGTTTGTCCATGGTACGCATGCTTATATGCCCAAGCTTTCTATGCCAAAGCTTTGAGACATTTCAGACTTTCACCTGCAACTTTTTCAGTACATAAAGCATAAACATTGTGTGACCTAGGAGCAGTGAGTATGTAAATGCCCGATTTTTCATCTTGCACCACACATTTCTCCTTGTCAAATATTATCATATTTCCTTCATCACAAACCTGAGATATACTCAAAAAATTATACTTAAGACCATCAACTAAATAAAAATCTGAAATTGACCTTGCAAAGTGATTACCAATACTACCTATACCAATGATGTTGCACCTTGCTTTGTCACCAAGTGTGATTGTTCCTCCTGATTTCTCTTTAAGCTCAGTGAATAAAGATTTCTTTCCACTCATGTGTCTGGAACATCCACTATCCTTCAAAGCTTTGGTGACATCCTGCAAAATTCAATCAATGCCTTAACAGGCTATTAGACCAAGTGTAGAATTTGGACTCATACTCAGAATCAACCATGTTAGGTGGTCCAATCTCTTTTGGAACCCAAATTTGTTTCACTTGTTCCTTAAGATGATAAGGATAGGCGTTCCTCATAATGTGAGGTTATGTCCTTCTAAAGGGTAAAGTTAATTTCACATGTCCAATTTTACCACAATAGTGACCTTTTGGAGAATGTATGCTTCCTGATTTTACTAATGTGGTTTGGTTTCTTTTTGGAAAATTTGTATTATAACCAATTCCACTTTTGTATATAGATTGCATACTTCCTCCAAGAACAAGATTTAGCTTATGTTCTGAGCCAGCAAAGGTTGAAAGAATTTTCTTGGACTATTGAAGCTTACTAGTCATGAAGTATTATGTTGTTCTGAATCATCTGAATGACTCTTTAGACCTATTTATCAATTAAAAGAGATTTTTGATCAACAACTTCTTTGACTTGTGATTTCAAAGCTTTGAATCTGCAGTCCAAGGCAATGAAGTCACTCTCAATCTTCAACATAGTAGGTTCAAGACATTTGTTTTGAAAAACCAAATCTAAATTTTCATTTTCTTACTCATGAACCCTTACTTTCAAGGAATCAATCTCATTCCTGTAACTTTCCTCATTCAAAAAAATACTTTTGAGGATTTCAGGCAATACATCAGAAGGACTAGATAAAAGATTCTTTACCATATCTTAAATTGGCTTCTCTGTAGAGTGACCTTTGATGTCCATCCATCAAACAGAGATTGGCTTGCTCTTCATCAAATTCTGAGTCTGAAGAGTCTGAATCTCTCCATGAGGCTACCATTTCCTTCTTTATTCTGTTGTCATTTTCCTTCTTAGGAAATTGGATGCTTTTCTTCTTTTGAGGGCAATCTCTTACCAGATGATCTGCATCTCCACATTCATAGTGATTCATAACTTTAGGTTTATATGAATGTGAAGAAAATTTACCTTTTTGATCCTTGCTAGTTGAGGATCTGAATTTTTCCTTGTTATAGTCCTTGTTTCCAAAGTTTCTCTTCTTTTTCAGAACTCTCGCCAAGGCTTTGGAAATCAAGGCTAAGGCTTCCTCATCATCATCTTCATCCTCCTGTTCAAGGATTTGAGATTTCTCATTGTCCCTTTCCTTGAGTGTCAGGTTCTTGACGTTGTCACTAATGTTACCATCTACCTCCTTCATTGAGATCTCATGAGTGAGAAGTTTTCCTTGCAAATCATCTAGTTCCAAGATGCTGTAATCATGGGCTTCCTCAATTGCAGTTGTCTTAGGCTCCCATTTAGCTTTTGGAAAGCTTTTGAGTATCTTCATGACTTTTTCTTCATTTGAGAAAGCTTTTCCCAAGGATTCCAAGTTGTTCACAATATCTGTAAACCTTTTGAACATGTCCTTGATGGATTCATCATAATTCATATTAAACAGTCCATACTGTCTCAAAAGGATATTGATCTTTGTCTGCATGACTTGGCTAGTTCCTTCATAAGTAATAGTTATCTTATCCCAAATCTCTTTTGCACTCTTGCTTTGGATATCCTGTTAAACTCATCTGCACTTAGAGCAAAATACAATAAGTTCAAAGCTTTGTAATTTTTGATACATTTTCCAGTTCAGTAACTGAGAGATCTTCCTCTAATTTGGCAGTTCTGACTCTATCAGAAGTAGTATAGAACAATTTTGGACCATTCACAACAATATACTATAGCTCCATGTCTTGATCTATGATGAACATTTTCATCAATGCCTTCCAATGCACAAAGTTATCACCACTAAACAGTGGAGGTCTATTTGATGCTCTTTCCTGTGAGAATTCTCCATCACCTACATTACTCATTGTCACAAGATTGTTAGGTCCTTAAACAGTGACCCAAGATCTGATACCAATTGAAAGTTTGTAATGTAAGTATATCAACAAGATCTAAATACTCTAGAAGGGGGGGGGGGTGAATAGAATATGCCAACTTTTGCTTAAAAACAGTCTTTTGAAACTTATGGCATTTTTGGTTTTCTAGTATTAGTGGTATTAACTAGTATTGGACTAACTATAGTACTGTAATTATTAATACTGTGTTTGGTTTGTTCTGGATTAAATTTAATACCGGTACTAAGTAGTGAAAAACATGGGTTTAATACCCTATTTTAATACCCTCCCCCAGGAGAGTATTAACAGTATTGGACTATTTAGTATAGTTTGAACTGAACATTAATTACACCAACAACTATTCATAATAGTTTGTCCGGCACATAACCAAACACAGTATTAAATATAATACAGCTAATCCAGTCCAATCCTATCCGACCTAGTCCGGTCCAGTACAGTCCAGTCCGGCTAGTCCGGAAAACCAAACGTGACCTTAGAGAGAGTATGCAGTTGATATCTCAATGCTTTTGAAAAGATTTGAGAAACTAGAGATATAACTGCAGAACACAGAAGCTTCAAAGCTTTGAGATTTGGAAAATTCCAAAGCTTTGGAACTTCCTGCCTAGACTGGAATGTAAAGATAATAAAAGTAAGCAGCAAGAACACAAGGATTTTACAGAGTTCAGTCACAATTGGACCTAGTCTCTGCCCGAGGGATTATCCCTCCAGGATTCTAACACAACTTCTTATTAATCACCAAGATTTAGCCCTAGATCTCAAGCCTAAGTGAGCTAAAACATGTTGAAACAATAAGAACCTCTTTTTTGTTCACTTGAAAAACTAAACTTCTAAGTTTGTGCGGTTTAAGAACACAGAAAGATAATACAATTTCAGTACAAGTGTGAAGAACAGAGAATAGAGATAAGCAATAAAGCTTGAAAGTGTTCTTCAGTCTCTGGTGAATGATCTTGTTTCTGCAGTGTTAATAGGCCTGATGAATTGAAGAATCGTATGATCTGATCTCTCCTGTTTGTGACACTCTTAAATTACCACATTGATCAGCCTCTTCTTATGTGTCTCTGTTTGAAATTCAAAGCATTGATCTCTTAAGTAATAGACTGCAACAACCTGAGCGATTTTAGGAACTGAATGCCTAAAAATCCTCTCCCCTGATATGCTTCTTTAAATTGATTTCCTTGGATAGCTATCTGATTTGTTTATGGACGTTGGAACGCCCAACAACCCTGCATATACTCAACAAACAAGTGATCTGATTAGCATTATGCTGACAGTTCATGAAGAAATTAGGCTAAATTTAGTATGATAATAAAAACAATTTATCCATCCAATTAAATGGATATACCAATTAACCCTTATAGAATAAGTATTAATAGATTAGTTTAACTTAATTACAAGTTATAAAACCAAATGAATTGACCTGCATACACAAATATGGTTAGACGAACTTAGCAGTAAGAAGTACTTAGAAATTCTCAAAGCTTTGAAGCTTTGACTGCTAGTTGATCAAAATGAACTTGGATTCTCAATCAATCTCAGTCGTGCACATTGTGTTGTACCAACCAAAACATGATTCCATAGTATTTTCAGAACATCATGACAAAGTCATTTCTAACACCAACTTATAGACCAGCAAAATATAGAACAGTTAAGAACATATAAGGCAACCACAGTGTCTCAAAGCTTTGAAGCTTTGAAACTTGTGTTACACTTGGGTTTCTGGCTTTTATCATCAAGGAACCAAAGCTCCTCCTTTGTATTTATCCACATATTAATACCAAAGAGCTTCTGATCTATCACCTACGAAATTAGGAAGGGATAAGAAAATCACTTTCGACCACATAATTGACATAATTAGAAGTAAGGTGAGAGGCTACAAAGAAAACTACCATTCAGTCGCCGGTAGGGGTGTTCACGGTCCGGTTCGGTCGGTTTTAGAGGATACGAGGCACCTAAACCGAAATGTTCGGTTTCAATAGTTTCGAAACCGAAATACCTTCGGTTTGAAACTTAGAAATAAAAAAACCGCACCAAAAATTCCGGTGCAGTCCGGTTAAACCATTCGGCGGTTCGGTCCGGTTAAACCATTCGGTTTGTAACCCATTATATTATGTATTAATTCCTAACTTCGACGCAAAGTATACTAACTATAACCAACAGACCGTTTTACTTATATCTTTGTTACTTACCGGATACATCTAAAAAAATAAGATAAATTTTAAAAAAATAGTGGTTCCGTACTTATCTTTTATCTCAACATGGAGAGAAAATAATTATTTGTTTATTAAATTAGGACTATGGTGTGGTTGTACGACTTAAAGTGTTAATCTCAAAATGTGAGGAGTGAGTCACAACATGGGAGGTAGTAAGCAAAGTACTAAAATCTGTATTAAATTTTTTTTCCGGTGCGGTGCGGTTTTTTTCGGTTTTGTCGGTTCGGTCTCGGTTCGGTTTTCAAAATAATTAAACCGTTCTTTAAGAAAAATATTTGTTGAACCGTCGGTTTAGGTACGGTTCGGTTTGGTGCGGTCCGGTTTTGCCGGTGCGGTCGGTTTATGAACACCCCTAGTCGCCGGCAAGGAGGTGCTCCTCAAAGTAGTTATCCAAGCAGCTCCTAATTACCTCATCCTTGGACTCTCAACCCTCGTATGCCTGGAGGAGACTCCAAGTAGGTCTCAAATTTCTCAAGAAGGGACCGAGGAAGCATCTGAGGGATTGCTTTTCAATTGATATGTTCGAGGACCCATGGCTTCATAACCTTCCCTTCTTAGAAGGCTACTCAAACAAACCTGCACAAACGAAAAACCTTGTCACAGATTACAAACACACATATTCAAGAAGCTGGAACATTGAGAAACAGAAGGAGAACTTAGCTGAGGTTGATGTTGTAGAAATCATGTGAATTACAATCCCAGCCGATGGGAAATATAGTTGGAGTTGGTTCTATGAATACATGAGGGTTTACTTAGTTAGGACTGGCTATGCTCAGGCTGTTACCCTGATCACTCAAGTGGGTTCCCAGGTAGTTCAGAAGAAACTCGGAACATATGGCTCTCAAGTCTCAGGAAACTTTAGATCCAGAGAAAGATTAGTTTCTTTGTCTGGAGAGTCCATTAGAATGAAATCCCCACTAGGACTAACCTCCGACGGAGAGGAGTTATCCCACATTGGGAGTTCCCTTGCTGCGGCAAAGAGGAAACGATCATCCACATCCTCACCGAGTGCGCGGTAGCAGTTAATTTTTTGGACAACCTCCTCAAGGGACTTGCAAAGAACATTTTCGCGAAAACTTCGAGATCCAATTTGGATCATATGGAACAACATGAATGAAAAGATATTCAGAGGGGTTTCAAAGTCAGCGGACCAACTTGTCAATGAAGCCAACTACCATCTAGAGCCAGACCAGTTTCCGTATTCGAGTACAGGTACTCCCTCAGAACATAGCCATCTCACAAAGGACCCCAATCAACCAGAAATTGAAGGAGACAAGATTATCCGCTTCGACAACGCCTGGTCGTACTCTCAACGAGTCGCCGACGCCGGTGTGGCTATCTTTAATCATCAAGGGGAATTAATTTGTGCAAAAGCAGCTAAACTGACCTGGAGCAACATGGCTAAATAATATGAAGCTCTAGCCATGGAAATGGCAATAGATCTAGAGACGAATAGAGGCTTGTCCTAAATTATCATCGAAGGAGATGCTCAGATTCTCATAGATCAGATTGCAGGCTGAAACAAAACACCGGTGGAAAATCGCACTTACACAAGGAAGATCTGTGACAGAATAATGAAGAAGGTAACGCATTTAAGTTCGGTCAAATGGAGGTGGGTTCCAAGAACCTCAAATAAACATGCGCATCCTCTGGCTAGAAGGACGCTTGCTTTCAATGAAGATGCAGAGGAATTGAGGCAGTGGATGCATGACTTCTCTGAGTTTTTAATTAATTAAGTCCACCTTTCAATGTAATGAGTTGGTTCCTTGGCCTTGGACTTTATAAAATATCCACTTTCAAAATATAATGTAAGGAAACATGTAATCATTACGACTCCATTAATTTTTTCAAGTCATTTATTTAAATACTCTCATTTTTCCAATTTCACGATAATGTCACATTTACTTTTGAAGGTAAATTAGAGAAACTACATAGTTTGGAGCAACAAAAAAATGAAAGTGGAGACAAATTTTAGGAACGACTAAAATGGAATAGGGGACTAAATTACGGGACGGAGTAATCAATTCCTTAAATTAAAAGTTTCCAGAGTACCTCTCTCTAGAGGCGACATTATACCCTAATTGCAGCCATGGAGGTTGAGCAAATGGTGAACAATCAAGTTTTCAGGGGTGGGCCAGGTTTAGCAAGGGCTGGTTGGGAGGGGGTCAGGTCAGATTAGGGGACCGGTGGTAGATGGGGTTAGGTCGGGCGGGGTTGAAAATATCCGCACTAAAACAGGGCGACATGAAATGTCAAACTATTTACTAAAATTAGAATGGTGTGTGATGAAATGTCCAACTCGAAGTGTTTGCTTGCTTGTCAACCTTGGGGCCTAAGCCAAGGTTGCCCGTAATCTCCTTATCTCTTCCTGAATTGTAGCGAATGGCTTTCTAGACTTATCACTAACGTTGTTCATAGTCGGCACTTGGAAGGAGTCAGAGCATCTAGGGGGGCCCCGATAATCTCGCACATTTTCTTCGCTAATGAAGCATCTTCTTCACACGAGCTCGAAAAGAGGACACTACACAATTATTACAGATTATTAAATTATATGAACAAGCCTCTGGCCAAAAAATCAACCTAGCTAAGTCGCTTGCGCTATTTTCTCCTAATGTACATTATGATATAAAGTCTTCTATCAGCTCCCTTTGCGGGGTACCTAATGTAGAACAGCACGAGAAGTATTTGGGCCTCCCTATGACAGTATGAAGAGATAAAAAATAACTTTAAAACACATAATTGACATCATTAGATGCAAGGTGAAAGGGTACAAAGAAAAGTACCTTTCAGTCGCCGGAAAGGAGGTGCTCCTCAGAGCATTTTTCCAAGTAGCTCCTAATTACCTCAACCTTGGGATCTCAACCCTAGTATGCTTGGAGGAGCCTCCAGGCATGCCTCAAATTGCTCAAGAAGGGATTGAGGAAGCATCTAGGGGATGGTAGTTCAATAGATATGTTCGAGGACACATGTCTTCATAGCCCTCCCTCCTTCGAAGTCTACTCAAACAAACCTGCACAAGCGGACAACCTTGTCACAGATTACATGCACACAGATTCAATAAGATGGAACAATGGGGAACTGAAGGAGAACTTAGCTGAGGTTGATGTTGGAGAAATCATGCGAATTACAATCCCAGCCAATGTGCAAGACAGTTGGAGTTGGTTCTATGAAGACATCGGGGTTTACTCAGTTAGGACTGGCTATGCTGAAGGTTTTACCCAGATCAATCAGGTGGGTTCCTCAGGTAGTTCAGAAGAAACTCGGAACAGATGGATCTCAAATATCTTGAAACTCAAGATCCAGAGAAAGATTAGTTTCTTTGTCTGGAGAGTCCAATAGAATGGAATCCCCGCTAGGAATAACCTCCTCCTGAGAGGAGTTATCCCATATTCGGAGTTCCCTTATTGCGGTGAGGAGGAAACGATCATCCACATCTTCACCGAGTGCGCGGTAGCAGTTAAATTTTTGGACAAGCTCCTTAAGGGACATGCAAAGAACATTTTATGGAAAACTCAGAGATCGAATGTGGTTCTCAAAGATTTTTCCCCGGATCGACACATAAAATAAAGAACGACTAGCCACCATAATTTCAATCTTATGGAACAACATGAATAAAAAGATATTCAAAAGGGTTTCAAAGTATGCGTCACCAACTAATCAATGGAGCGAACTACCATCTAAAACCAGATCAGTTTCCTTATTCGAGTACAGGGACTCCCTCAAAACACAGCCATCTCATGAAAGACCCTAATCAACTAGAAATGGAAGGAGACACAGTTATCCGCTTCGACGACGCCTGATCGTACTCTCAATGAGTCCCCGCGCCGGCGTTGCTATCTTTAATCATCAAGGGGAATTAATTTGTGAAAAAGAAGCTAAACTGACCTGGAGCAACAGGGATAAATAATATGAACCTCTAGCCATGGATATGGCGGTAGATCTAGCGACGAATAGAGACTTTTCCTAAATTATCACCTAAGGAGATGCCCTGGTTCTCATAGATCAGATTGCAGGCCGTAACGAAACACTGGTGGAAGATCGCACTTACACTAGGAAGGTCTGACAGAATAATGAAGAAGGTGACGCTCTTCAGTTCGGTCAAATTGAGGTGGATTTTAAGAACCTCAAATAAAAACGCGCATTCTCTGTCTAGAAGGGCGCTTGCTTTTACTGCAGATGCAGATGAACCGAGGTAGTGGATGCATGACTACATAGATTTTTTAATTACTTAATTCCACCTTTCGATGTAATGAGATGGTTCCTTGGCTTTGGCCTTTATTAAAAAAAAATCTACTTTCAAAAAATTACGTAAGGCGACATGTAATCATTACGACTCCATTAAATTTTTTCAAGTCATTTATTTAAATCATCTCATTTTTTTTACTTCATGATAATTTCACATTTTCTTTTTGAAGGTAAATTAGAGAAACTACATAGTTAGGAGCAACAAAAAAAAGGGACACAATTTTTGGGACGGACAAAATTGAATACGGGACTAAAATTATGGGACGGAGGGATTACTAATTCTGATAATCGATTCCTTAAATTAAAATTTTCAAGAGTACCTCTCTCTAGATGAGAAATGATACCCTAATCGCAGCCATGGAGGTTGAGCAAATGGTGAACAATCAAGTTGTCAGGAGGTGGGTCGGTTTTAGCAAGGGTAGGTTGGGAGGGGACCGGGTGTTGGTTTGGGATGCCCTAGCGGCAATCTGTTTTAGTATGAACTTTAGTTTCTAGAATAATCATTTTATAATTTATGGAGATATTTAATATAATGAAGTCCTTAGATTACAACAGTGTTGTATATCTTAAATATCCCTAGTCCACTATATTGATTAATGGGACGATCAACTATAGACTAGTATGTGGGTAGAGTGATATGGTGATATCAAGTCTAACACATGGGTATGCATTAGGAGTAATGGCATACTGGATAGACCCACCACGAGAACGCTAAATTAGATTATGTCAACGTCACAAGCGCTTCTCATTGTGCTAAGGTTGTTGTAAACCATAGACTTGAATTCACTCGATTCTCTAAATGTGAAATATCATGATTTGATATTATCAAATGTTACACCGTGACTGGGAAACTATAAAGATAACAATAGGGAAAGATAGGAAGCAAGCTTAGAGGTGGCACTGATGTAGACTGGATTTCTCCCTCCTACATAATAGGAGTAAATATCCAAGGCCACTCGAGGGGTAGAGCTTATGGAATGCCCGGCCAGACTCAGATAAATCAATATGGAGATATTGATGTTATCTGCATGGATAAGTCTATTCCCAAGATCGAGAAACTATGGATTGGATATACGAGTGTGACAAAATATGTCTCGTGTCCAATCCAGATATGGAGACAAAGAGATAACACGACACGGTAACATTGGGCTTAAGGTTTGTCGGGATCAGTGACTATTTATATTAGTTGGGTGGCATAGATGTGTTGCTAGACACCGCTCAATGTTTGTAATAGTTACTACCAACTAAGTAGAAACCTATGGGGTCACACACCGTATGGATTAAACCGGATATGGGTATTAATTAGTTGGACTAATTAATAAAAGGATCATAACGCAACCAGAAGCAAAGTTAGTAGGACTAATTTTCAAGTGGACTAATCCATGTAAGGACATGATTAGTATTGGGGCAATTGTGTGGTTAATAAAGTGTTATTAACTATATAAAGGAACTCTAGCTTTTTATTTTCTCAATCTAAATCATTATTGAGAGAACATAACAAGGCAAAGAGAGAGAGAGAGAGACAAGGAAGAGGCCGAGCCACATCCCCCTCCGCCCCCTCTTTGTCGTCGGCCTCCTTGAGGCGTTGGCTTGGTGCCTCGTTTTGCGTGATCCTTTCCTCCTTTCTTCCGTTGCTAGCACTACACGGTGGTAAGAACTCCAGTCAAAGATCCAAGGTGTGGATACTCATAGAGACGAAGACACAATTCTTCGTAGTGATCACACAAACTAAGGTACACATGTTTCTACCCTTATCATGTTATGATTGCTTGCCTGTGATTCTTGGAGGGGTTTGAGCAGGATTAAAGTTTTGTTATTCGGCATCGTAACCTACATCAATTCCTACAGTGGTATCAGAGCCACAAGTCGTAGCGCATAACATGATATCATGTGTTACTGCTTTCAGTTTTACACGGTATATGCTGTTTTACGCAAAAAATTGAAGTTAATTAGCATATCAGATGCATATTGAATGTGATTCAACCAAACAAGATCTAGATTTACATGGGATGTATGAATTAGTGATTTAAAATCACATATGATGTGATGAATTGGTTTCTTGAAAAATTAGGGTTATTGGGCCCTTAATTGAAAAAGGGTTTTTCAAGTTATGGAAACAATTTTATGGAAACAACACAACTTAGGAAACAAGGAAGGAAGGGGAAGGAAGCAAGGGACGAAACCCTAGCCGCCTAGGGGCAGCCGTCCTAAGGCGTACAGTTGGATAGTGCAGCCTAGGGCCGGCCCGGCCTGGTGGCGTGCGGCGGTCCGTGGGGTTCGGCCTAAGTCTAGGTTGGACTTCTTGGACCGTTGCGACCCTAATTTCCCAATTTCAACTAAAATTAAACAAGCGTGTTAAAAATTGGTTTTAACTGTATTATGTGCTTTGTTGCATGGTGGATGGATATGGCCTAGGTTGTGGATGTTTACTTTTTGTTGTTTGGTTTAAGGCCTGGGAGCTGATCAAATTAATGTAATAGTAAGTTAATTGTACGGCCTGCGAGCTTTTCATCTTCTCAAAATGTGAGGTTTTATTTATTTATTTATTATTCTAGATGCTAGGCTACAATTAGATTAATTAGATAATAGCCAAGAGCATGAAGAAGAAGACCGGACGACCAAGAAGCCACAAAGACGATGAGGACTCCCATCCTAGGCGCACGGCTATGGTGGAGCACATGGAGATGAGCTTGTCACTTTAGAGCATATATATATTATCATTGGCTTGGTAATATCTTAGTCTAGGGGCCATACTCATGCCACGTTAATTTTTCTTTTGTGGATGTTTATTACTTATGTCATGTTATTTATTTGTATGTTTATGGATGATACAAGCAAAACATTAACAAGATAATAATAAACAAGAATGGTCTTTTATTGTGGATTGCCCAATCCAAATATGTAGATCATGTTGAATTGGATCAACCAAACGAAATAATGACATTTAAAATCCCTCAAAGGAAATATTACGTTGAATGCCTTCTCTTATTTTAACACCCTTCATGATCAGGGTTTATTAATTTCGGGCTTGCCAAAGCAAGGAGATTTTAATTTACCATGGTGTGATGCAGCGAAACAAGCAATTAATGTGTGGTTGTTGAAATAAGAGGTCAAAACGTAACTAAGTAGTTTCAATTGGATTGATGACTTAGAGGAATGGGATTGAGATTATTTATGAGATAAATAAATAAGGATTTATTTGCCCGGTTCCACCAAGAGTTGCATATGGATGCAATTGGAAGGAAGTTCCTACCTAAATAACTTATTCTTGGGTGACTTGCCAAAGCAAGCTCATGAAGAAGTGAAATATGGATCTTGTACCCACTAGAAAATAAAAGATATTTTTCGCATTAATGGTGAGGGCTATTAATCCGAGAAAAATAGTGGGAGATATATTCGACAATCTAGCAATTATTGAATATGGTTAAATTGTTCAAAATACTAACATTGCATATTTCTCGTTTTGTAGAATTCCAATGGCAAAGAACAATCAATCATCGACTCCATCCATGCATTATGTCCTTGAGAAGGACAAGTTGTCAGGAAACAACTTTCTGGACTGGTACAGAAACTTAAGGATTGTCCATAAGCAAGAAAAGAAGTTGTACATCTTAGATGCACCTGTTCCACCGCCACCTGCTGAGGATGCAGCCGAGGCTGTCGTAAGGGCACATCAGAAAATTGTGGATCACAATAATGATGTGACGTCTCATGCTCTGCACCATGAGCTCTGAGCTTCAGAAGCAACATGAGAACATGGAGGCGTACGATATGATCGCACATTTGAGGTAGCTCTTCCAAGAGCAGGCCCGTCCTGAGAGATACGAGGTATCCAAGGCACTGTTCAACTGTAGTCACGCAGAGGGGAACCCAGTCGGGCCTCATGTGCTCCGTATGATCGGATACATTGAGAACCTCGAGAGGTTAGGCTTCCCATCCGTAGCTCTTATCCTGCAATCGTTGCCGGATAGTTATAACAAGTTCATCATGAACTATAACATGAATGAGATCAACAAAACTCTGTCGGCTTACTCACTATGTTGAGGACCGCTGAACACAGTATTAACAAGGCAAGGCCATAATTATGGTCCACAAGAAGAAGAGCAAGTCAGCTACTTCTACTTCCAAAGGAAAGATAAAGAAAGTTGCGAAATACAAGAATAATGCCTTAAAGCCATGTGGAGGGGTGTCTGAGGGTGAATTTCACTACTGTAGTCAGCCTGGACACTGGAAGAGGAATTTCCCCAAGTATCTGGAGGATAAAAGGCTTGGAATAGTGATTCCACCACCACCAGGTATTTTCGTTATAGATTTCAATCTTTCTATTTCTTCATCTTGAGTATTGGATACTGGATGTGGATCTCACATTTGTCGAAATGTGCAGGATTCAAAAAGAAGTAAAAGATTGATTAAAGGGGAGATAAACTTGCGCGTCGAGAATGAAGCAAGATTTGCTGCATTAACTATAGGCGTGTATGAGTTATCTTTGCCTTCAGGGCTTATTTTAGAATTAGACAATTGCTACTATGTGCCTCCTATGAGAATAAACATTATATCTATTTCTTCTTTGGGTGAGAAATGTTTTACTATTTTAATAAAGAACAATAGTTGTTCCATTTATTTTAATAGTATCCACTATTGTAGTGGGCATTTGTCTAATGGATTATAAATCCTTGATCTAAGTAATCCCATCTATAACATTAATACTAAGAGGATTAAAATAAAGAATTAAATCCTACTTATTTATGGCACTGTCGTTTAGGCGATACAAATGAGAAACGCATATCTAGACTCCATAAGGATGGATTACTAGACTCATTTGATTATGAATCATATGAGACATGTGAATCTTGTTTAATTGGAAAGATGACACAGCCTCCTTTCAATAAGAAAGGTGAGAGGACTAGTGAGTTATTTGCACTCATACATATTAATGTATGTGGACCGTTTCCCACGCCTGCCAGAGGTGATTACATCCACATCATTACATTTACTTATGATTTCAGTAGATATGGATTTGTGTACCTTATGAAGGCCAAATCTGAATCCTTTGAATTGTTCAAAGAATTCGAGAATGAAGTCGATAAGGAAATTGGTAAAAGTATCAAGGATCTGCGATCACATCATGGAGGAGAACACTTAAGCCAAGAGTTTGACGAATATCTTAGAGAGTGTGGGATTTTAAACCAACTCACTCCACCAGGAACGCCACAGTGGAATGGCGTGTCCGAGAGAAGGAATCGCACCTTGTTGGACATGGTGCGGTCTATGATGTGTCACGCAGAGCTTCGAATATCGTTTTTCGGACATGCTCTAACGGCAGCTGCTTTAACCATTAACCGTGTTCCATCCAAATCGGTCTTGAAGACACCATATGAGATATGGACTCGGAGGCGTCCCATAGTATCGTTTATGAAGATTTGGGGTTGCGACATCAATGTAAAACATTTTCATAGTGACAAGCTCGGACCCAAGTCATAAAAGTGCAAGTTTGTGGGATATCCTAAGGAACGTAAAGGATATTACTTCTACAACCCAGTCGAGAACAAAGTGCTTGTTGCTCGAACCGGCGTGATCCTTGAAAGAGAGTTCGTCTCTAAAGGAGCAAGTGGGAAGGCTGTGGAACTTGAAGAAATTCAAGAATCAAAAATCACTGATATGCCAATGGAGCATGAATAGGAACCACAAACGATTGTGGAGGAACATTTTCGATTAGCACAAGAACTCCGTAGGTCCAGTAGGATACGTCACAAGCCAGAGAGGTATGGACTTCTCGTTACTCAGGCTGATGACGTATTGCCCATAGATGATGAGCCTAATACTTACAGAGAGGCCATGAAAGGGCCATACTAAAAGAATTTGCTTGAGGCCATGAGATCTGAAATGGAATCCATGTATTACGACCAAGTATGGACTTTGGTGGAACCACCCGATGGGGTTCGGCCCATAGGGTGCAAGTGGGTCTTCAAGAAGAAGACTGACATGGATGGCAATGTAGTTGCCTATAAGGGCCGACTAGTGGCTAAAGGTTACAGACAGATTCATGGTATTGACTATGTTGAAATCATTTCCCCACTCGTGATGACCAAATCCATTTGAATCTTGCTTGCGATTGCAGCTAACTACGAATATGAGATTTGACAGATGGATGTAAAAACTGCGTTTTTGTATGGAAACCTCGTCGAGGATGTGTATATGACACAACCTGAGGGTTTTGATGATCCAGAGCATGCAAACAAAGTCTGTAAGCTACAACTATCCATTTATGGATTGAAGCAATCTTCTAGGAGTTGGAATCGACGTTTTGATGACGCGGTCAAAGAGTTTGGCTTCATTAAGAACGAAGATGAGCCTTGTGTTTAAAAGAAGGTTAGTGGGAGTTATTTTATGTTTCTGGTCTTGTTTGTGGATGACATACTACTCATTGGAGATGACATTCCCATGCTACAATCTGTGAAAGATTGGCTAGGAAAGTGTTTCGCAATGAAGGACTTAGGGGATGCAGCTTATATACTGGGTATCAAGATCTATAGATATAGATCGAGGAAGCTACTCGGCCTAAGACAAAGTGTTGAATCGATTCAACATGCAAGACTCCAAGAAGGGATTCTTGCCCATGTCGCATGGGATCACTCTTTCGAATAGTGATTGTCCTTCCAATCAGATTGAGAAGGACCGCATGAGTAGAATTCCGTATGCGTTGGCCATAGGATACATCATGTATTCCATGTTGTGTTTGAGACCAAATGTGTCGTACGAATTAAGTATGGGAAGCAGATATCAGTCCAGTCCGGGTGAAAGTCATTGGATTGTCGTCACGAACATTATCAAGTACTTGAGAAGGACTAAGGATGTATTCTTGATATTTGGAGGCGAGGAAGAGCTAAGAGTAATCGGTTACACAGATTCAAGCTTCCAAACCGACAAAGACGACTATAGATCGTAGTCGGGTTATGTGTTTGCCTAAACGGAGGAGCTGTGAGCTGGAAGAGTTCCAAGCAAGGGACTGTTGCTGATTCTACAACTGAAGCTGAGTACATTGCTGCTTCAGGCGCAACAAAGGAGGCTGTTTGGATAAAGAAGTTTATCACTGACCTTGGTGTGGTTCCTAGCATTGTGGATCCCATAACGTTGTACTGTGACAACACTGGGGCGACCGCACAGGCCAAGGAACCTCGTTCACACCACAGCACGAAGCATGTACTTAGGAGATTCCATCTGATTCGAGACATAGTAGATTGAGGAGATGTGAAGATATGCAAGATTACAACAGATGACAATTTGTCAAATTCTTTCACAAAGTCGTTGGTTTAGCGAAAGCATGAAGGGCACACTAGGACTATAGGCATACGTGATACACCAGATTGGCTCTAGTGCAAGTGGGAGAATGTTGGTTTTGGATGCCCTAGAGGCAATCTGTTTTAGTATGAACTTTAGTTGCTGGAATAATCATTGTATTATTTATGGAGATATTTAATATACTGAAGTCCTTAGATTGCAATACTGTTGATTATCTTAAATATCCCTAGTCCACTATATTGATTAATGGAACGATCAACTATAGACTAGTATGTGGGTAGATTGACATGGGGATATCAATGGGTATGCATTAGGAGTAATGGCATACTGGATAGACCCATCACGAGAAGGCTACATTAGATTATGTCAACGTCACAAGCGCTTCTCATTGTGCTAAGGTTGTTGTAGTCTTTAGACTTGAAGACACTGGATTCTCTAGTTGTGAAATATCATGCTTTGATATTATCAAACGTTACACCTTGACTGGGTAACTATAAAGATAACAATCGGGCATGATATGAAGCAAGCATAGAGGTGGCACTGATGTAGACATGATTTGTTCCTTTTACATAATACGAGTACATATCCACGACCACTCGAGGGGTAGAGCTTATGGAATGTCTGGCCGGACTCAGATAAATCAATATGGAGATATTGATGTTATCTGCATGGATAAGTCTATTCCCAGGATCGATAAACTTTGGATTGGATATACGAGTGTGACGAAATATGTCTCGTGTCCAATCCATATATGAAGACAAAGGGATAACACAACACGGTAACATTAGGCACATGGTTTTGTCGGGATCACTAACTATTTCTATTAGTTTGGTGGAATAGATGTGTTGCGATACACCGCTCTATGTTTGTAATAGTTACTACCAACTAAGTAGAAACCAATGGGGTCACACACCGTATGGGTTAAACTGTATATGGGTATTAATTAGTTGGACTAATTAATAAAAGGATCATAACACAACCACAATAAAATTTAGTAGGACTAATTTTCAAGTGGACTAATCCATGTAAGGACATGATTACTATTGGGGAAATTGTGTATTTAATAACGTGTTATTAACTATATAAAGGAACTCTAGCTTTTTTATTTTCTCAATCTAAATCATTATTGAGTGAACATAACAAAGTAAAGAGAGAGAGAGACAAGGAAGAGGACGAGCCCCATCCCGGTCCACCCCTTCCTTGCCGTCGACCGCCTTGAAGCGTTGGCTTGGTGCCTCGTTTTGCGTGATCATTTCCTCCTTTCTTCTGTGCTAGCACTACACGGTGGGAAGGAATCCATTCAAAGATCCAAGGTGTGGATATTCGTAGAGATGAAGACGCAACTCTTCGTAGTGATCACACAAACTAAGGTACACATGTTTCTACCCTATTCATGTTATTATTGCTTGCATGTGATCCTTCGAGGGGTTTCAGCAGGATTAGAGTTTTGTTTTTCCGCTGCGTAACTTGAATCAAAACCTTACATCGGACCAGGTTAGGGGCCCGGTGGTAGACGGGGTCAGGTTGGGCGGGGTTGAAAATATCCGCACTAAAATAGAGAGACATGAAATGTCAAGCTATTTTACTAAAATTAGAACCGTGTGGGATGAAATGTCCAACTCTAAGTGTTTACTTGCTTTTCAACCTTGGTTCCTACGCCAAGGTTGCTCGTTATCCTCTTATCTCTTCCAGAATTGTAGCGAAGGTCTTTATAGACTTATCACTAATGCTGTTCAGAGCCGGCTGTTGGAAGGAGTCAGAGCATCTAGGGGGGGCGATAATCTAACACCTTTTCTTCGCTGATGAAGCTTCTTCTTCACACGAGTCCGAGAAGAGGATATTACATAATTATTACATTATAAAATTATATGAACAAGCCTCTGGGCAAAAAATCAACCTAGCTAAGTTGCTTGCGCTATTTCTGCTAATGTGCATCATGATATAAAGTCTTCTATCAGCTCCCTTTGCGGGGCCCCTAATCTGGAACAGCTCGAGAAGTATTTGGGCCTCTCTATGACAGTATGAAGAGATATGAAAATCACTTTCAACCACATAATTGACATAATTAGAAGCAAGGTGAAAGGCTACAATGAAAAGTACCTTTCCGTCGCCGTAAAGGAGGTGCGCCTCAGAGCATTTGTCCAAGCATCTCCTAATTACCCCATCCTTGGGCTCTCGACCCTCGTATGCATGGAGGAGCCTCCAAGCAGGCCTCAAATCGCTCAAGAAGGGGCTGAGGAAGAATATGGGGAATGGCTGTTCAATTGATATGTTCGAGGAACCATGGCTTCATAGGCATCCCTCCTTCAAAGTATACTCAAATAAACTTGCACAATCGGACAACCTTGTCAGAGATTACATACAAACAGATTCAAGAAGCTGGAACATTGAGAAACTGAAGGAGAACTTAGCAAAGGTTGATGTTATAGAAATCATTCGAATTACAATCCTATCCAATGGGCAAGACAGTTGGAGTTGGATCTATGATGACACCGGGGTTTACTCAGTAGGGGCTGGCTTTGCTGAAGCTGTTTCCCAAATCAATCAGGTGGGTTCCTTAGGTAGTTCAGAAGAAACTCGGAACAAATGGCTCTTAATTCTCTGGAAACTCAAGTTCCAGAGTCAGATTAGTTCTTTTTCTGGAGAGTCCATTAGAATGCGATCCCCATTAGGACTAACCTCCGCAGAGAGGAGTTATCCCAAATTTGGAGTGCCCTTGATGCGGCGAAGAGAACACGATAATCCAAATCTTCACCGAGTGAGCGGTAGCAGTTAATTTTTTGGACAAGCTCCTCAAGGGACATGAAAAGAACATTTTATGGAAAACTCAGATATATGAGTAGGATCTCAAAGATTTTTCTCCGGACCGACACAGAAGATGAAGAACGACTAGCCACCAGAATTTGAATCTTATGGAACAACATGAATGCACAGATATTCAAAAGGGTTTCAAAGTCTGCGGACCAACTAATCAATGAAGCCAACTACCATCTAAAGCCAGATCAGTTTCCTTATTCGAGTACAGGGACTCCCTCAGAACACAACCATCTCATGAAAGACCCCAATCAACCAAAAATAGAAGGAGACACAGTTATTAGCTTCGACAACGCCTGATCGTACTCTCAAGGAGTCCCCGCGCCGGCGTTTCTATCTTTAATCATCAAGGGGAATTAATTTGTGCAAAAGAAGCTAAACTGACCTGAAGCAACAAGGCTAAAGAATATGAAGCTCTAGCCATGGAAATGGTGGTAGATGTAACGATGAGTAGAGGCTTTTCCAAAATTATCATCGAAGGAGATGCTCAGTTTCTCATAGATTATATGCCCAAACGAAAAACTGGTGGAAGATCGCACTTACACTAGGAAGATCTGTGACAGAATAATTAAGAAGGTGACGCTCTTCAGTTCGGTCAAATGGAGGTGGATTCCATGAACCTCAAGTAAACACGAGCTTTCACACCCCTCCCCCGACGACCCCGATTAGCGGGAGGGAAGTGCGACAGGCGCTGGTGAGGCCTTAACTCATCGGGGGGCTAAATAAAGTAATCTATGAAAAGTAGCTTTAATAATATTATTTTTTTCGTTAGGGGATGTGTATCTAAGAAAACGTTTAGGGGTCGTCAAGTATAAAAATAAAAAGTTGATTCTGAGAGAAAATAAGTATTGTTTTATATGAAAAATTCCAAAAAAAAAATTTGTACTTGTAAATAACGATTATCTAGCCCGCTCGACTCGTGACATAACAGAGCATCACTCGGGGTTTGCGTGGGATAACACAAACCAAGTCCATGAGTCATACATACATAGTTCCACTTTATACATAGCCAAACTTGGTAATAAGTCTTCTTAGTCAAAAAAAAATGCTAACTTAGCTTACACATTCAAACAAGTTCATACATATTCTAGAAGACATAGCTTAGGTCTCCAAAACAACGCAGCCTTGCATCATGCAAGATATTCACTCTTGGGTATTCTCGGTGTCTTTATTACCTGAAAAATAATGTCCCAAAATGGTGAGCTCAACTAGCTCAGTGAGTTACAGTTACGTCCCTCCGTAGGTTTGGAAAACGGAAAGGCTAAACTTATTCCATGGACATGAATTAAATCATTTCATAAACTTGATAATAATATTATTTCATAAAAATTAAAAGCGTAACATGTGACTGAGAACATACTTGCATGAATGATACTAGTTTTTCTTAGCCCCGTGATAACCATCATGACATAACATAACGTAGGGAAATTTCCAACAGGGCGGATCGTGAGGCGACGCGTGCCTGCTTATATTGCCCCGGCAAAAGGGCCATAGCCTGCCTATACCCGACAGGGGGTTTCACTCCGGTATCGTGGCCTTTCTAAAAGATGTCTTGAGTCATAAAGAATTATCTTAAATCGTTTATGGTGTCCATGGAGTCATAACAATCATTTGTGAATAAAAATCGTGTTGCAAATAACAATTGAACATTTATAACTTAGAACATTTCAACATGAATATTGAAGCATGTAAATCGAATCATGGATCAATTTAAAACATATAAGTGTCGAAACAATAAGTGAGGCTTGGTACAAACTTTGGGAGGTAAAGTAACTCACCTCGCTATGCCCGAATTAGTCTCAACTCTAAGAATCTTACCGCGGAGATTAGTTAGGTCCTAACTTGATCCAGATACATTTAACACAAGAATAATGAAGAATAACATAAGTGTCGCGAATCACATATACTTTCTAGTACTACATGCATTGTAACCTAGGGGATTCATAACGTGCCACTTACAAAAACCACATAATTTACTAACTAACACGGTAAAAATATCTTACAAACATAATAAAATTTAATTTGGACCCAAACTTAAAGTTTGTAAAACTTATATGAAAAAATTTCTACGTTTTACTTGTAGGCAAAGTGTAACCATCGATAGTTCACAAATTCACATCTAATTCAAAATAATTATCCGGGACTCGAAATTTTTACGTTACATACATAAAGAGTTCACCAATAAAGTACTGTAACATCAAGAATTATAAAATTTTAGAAATATTTTTAAACATAATATTTCGGATCTATTTTAGTACAAAAACATGGGCTGGTAGCAGCGTAAGAAATAAATTCATAAAATATTCAGATAAATTCCAGAAATTATAACTTTTTACAGTTAGTAGCTAACATGTAGGAGAATAACATATCCAAATTTTGTAATCATTGAAGTAGCATAAGTTCATGGAATTAATGATTTACCGGACTGGTTCAGAGTTGAACAGAGTATCAAAATAGACCCGGTTTTTGGTGGATTAAAAGTTCAATTTAGCTCTATTTGTTCTGAAATTTTTACTGTATAAATATCATATGCAAATACACAAACTGTAAATTTTTCATAAGTTTCTGAAATTTCTAGATATTTTTCTTAATTTTGTGAAAATGGACTCAAAACATGAGTTTTGTGATTTTTCATACTTCAAAACTTGATGCATGAAGAAATTACTCTACCAAAACATGAAATTACACCAAAAATCTCTAAATCACCTACATACATATATTCATAACATATTCGTCCATGATCTTAAGTGTGAATACCTGTTAAACTTGATTTTGTTGACATGCATGGCTAATCTATATGAATGAAAGTGAAAGCTAGACTCAAGAGATGACGTTTGTACCTCAAATGATGGTGGTGAGGTTGTGATTGTGCGTCCTAGCCTCCTAAGGTAGACCTAGAATGATTTGATGAAATTTGAGAAGAGATTGAGAGTTACACTTCCATTTTCTTGAGAATTTGAGAAGATGAGGGACTTGCTAGTAACAATGAGAGAAGGAAAGAAATTCATAAGATGAGATGAATGAGAGGAGGGATGGATGGTTTGGTAGAGGAGGAGAAAGTGGAGGAAGAATTGGGAGGGAGAGAGACATGTGGTGTTGTGGGGGAGGGACAAGTGTTGAGGGGGGAGTGACAAGTGGGAGAGTTTGTTCATGCACATGGGGGGATGTTTTGGTGCAACAATTGCACCAATTCTACAACTCTATGAGGTTCTAAAACCGAAACGTATAAACATATGGTTACGCGTGTGGCAAAATTACTATGTAGTAATTGTACAATTTCAACATACTATCATACATACTAAACAAATTTTAATTATTCCCTTAACACTGCTCTAACTTATTTCTTGGTTATGCATAACACCAAAGAAACTTAATAATAACAATTTAGCACCCACAATGAACATTTTATCAAAATGAGTTGGGCACATAATAATAGTAATACTATTTAACTAGAACGATTAATAACAAGTAATAAATAATTTCATAACTTAAATATTAGTGTTACCACATGCGCATTCTCTGTCTAGAAGGGCGCTTGCTTTCACTGCAGTTGCAGAGCAACCGAGGCAGTGGACGCATGACTTCCCAGAGCTTTTAATTAATTAAGTCCACCTTTCGATGTAATGAGTCGGTTCCTTGGCTTGACCTTTATAAAATATCTACTTGCGAAAAATGATGTAAGGCGACATATAATCATTATGACTCCATTAATTTTTTTCAAGTCATTTATTTAATACTCTATTTTTTTTAATTTCATGATAATGTCACATTTACTTTTTGAAGGTAAATTAGAGAAACTACATAGTTAAGTGCAAAAAAAAAAAAAAGAAAGGGGACACGAATTTCGGGACTGACTAAAATGGAATCGGGGACTAAAATTATGGGACGGAGGGATTACTAATTATAATAATCAATTTCTTGAATTAAAGTTTCCAGAGTACCTCTCTCTAGAGGCGACATGATACCCTAATCGCAGCCATAGAGGTTGAGCAAATGGTGAACAATCAAGTTGTCAGGAGGTGGGCCTGGTTTAGCAAGGGTAGGTTGGGAGGGGGTCGGGCCAGGTTAGGGACCCAGTGGTAGATGGGGTCAGGTCGGGCGGGGTTGAAAATATCCGCACTAAAATAGTGAGACATGAAATGTCAAGTTATTTTACTAAAATTAGAACCGTGTGGGATGAAATGTCCAACTCTAAGTAATTACTTGCTTGTCAACCTTGGGGCCTACGCCAAAGTTGCCCTCTCCTCATCTCTTCTTGAATTGTAGTGAAGGTCTTTCTAGACTTATCACTAATGCTGTTCAGAGACGGCACTTGGAAGGAGTCAGAGCATCTTGGGGGGGGGGGGCGATAATCTCGCACCTTTTTTTCGCTGATGAAGCATCTTCTTCACACGAGCCCGAGAAGAGGATATTACACAATTATTACAGGTTATAAAATTATAAGAACAAGCCTCTGGCCAAAAAATCAACCTAGCTAAGTCGCTTGCGCTATTTTCTGCTAATGTACACGATGATATAAAGTCTTCTATCAGCTCCCTTTGCGGGGTCCCTAATGTGGACCAGCACGAAAAGTATTTCGGCCTCTCTGTGACAGTAGGAAGAGATAAGAAAATCACTTTCAACCACATAATTGACATAATTAGAAGCAAGGTGAAAGGCTACAAAGAAAAGTACCTTTCAGTCGCCGGAAAGGAGGTGCTCCTCAGAGCAGTTGTCCAAGCAGCTCCTAATTACCTCATCTTGGGCTCTCAACCCTCAATTTCCTAGAGGAGCCTCCAAGCAGGCCCCAAATTGCTTAAGAAGGGACTGAGGAAGAATTTGTGGAATGGGAGTTCAATTGATATGTTCGAGGACCCATGGTTTCATAGCCTCCCTCCTTCCAAGTCTACTGAAAACAAACCTGCACAAGTGGATAACCTTGTCATAGAATACATACACACAGATTCAAGAAGCTGGAACATTGAGAAACTGAAGGAAAACTTAGTTGCGGTTGATGTTGTAGAAATCATGCGAATTACAATCCCAGCCAATGGGCAAGACAATTGGAGTTGGTTCTATCAAGATACTGGGTTTACTCAGTTAGGACTGGCTATGGTGAAGCTGTTACCCAGATCAATCATGCGGGTTCCTCAGGTAGTTCATAAGAAATTCGGAACGAATGGCTCTCAAGTCTCTAGAAACTCAAGATCCAGAGTCAGATTAGTTTCTTTATCTGGAGAGTCCATTAGAATGCAATACCCACTAGGACTAACCTCTGCCGTAGAGGAGTTATCCCGAATTCGGAGTGCTCTTGCTGCGGCGAAGAGGAAACGATCATCAGGTGGGTTGATGCTGTAGAAATCATGCGAATTACAAACCCAGCCGATGGGCGAGACAGTTGGAGTTTATTCTATGAAGACACCGGGGTTTACTCAGTTAGGACTGGCTATGCTCAAGCTGTTACCTAGATCAATCAGGTGGGTTCCTCAGGTATTTCAAAAGAAACTCGGAACAGATGGCTCTCGAGTCTCTGGAAACTCATGATCCGGAGAAAGATTAGTTTCTTTGTCAGGAGATTCCATTAGAGTGCAATCCCCACTAGGACTAACCTCCGCCGGAGAGGAGTTATCCCAAATTTGAAGTGCCCTTGCTGCGGCGAAGTGGAAACGATCATCCACATCTTCACCGAGTGCGCGATAGCATTTAATTTTTTGGACAAGCTCCTCAAGGGACATGCAAAGAACATTTTATGGAAAACTCAGAGATACGAATTGGATCTCAAAGATTTTCCCCAAATCGACACATAAGATAAAGAATGACTAGCCACCAGAATTTGGATCTTATGGAACAACATGAATGAACAGATATTCAAAAGGGTTTAAAAGTCTGCGGACCAACTAATCAATGAAGCCAACTACCATCTAAAGCCAGATCAATTTCCTTATTCGAGTACAGGGACTCCCTCAGAACACAGCCATCTCAAGAAAGACCCCAATCAACCAAAAATTTAAGGAGACACAGTTATCCGCTTCAACGGCGCCTGATCGTACTCTCAACGATTCCACGCACCGGTGTGGGTATCTTTAATCATCAAGGGGAATTAATTTGTGAAAAAGCAGCTAAACTGACCTGGAGCAACAGGGCTAAAGAATATGAAGCTCTAGCCACGGAAATGGTGGTAGATGTAACGACGAGTAGAGGCTTGTCCAAAATTATCATCGAAAGAGATGCTCAGATTCTCATAGATTATATTGCAGGCCGAAACGAAAAATTGGTGGAAGATCACAATTACACTAGGAAGATCTGTGACATAATAATGAAGAAGGTGACTCTCTTCAGTTTGTTCAAATGGAGGTGGATTCCAAGAACCTCAAGTAAACACGCGCATTCCCTGTCTAGAAGGGCGCTTGCTTTCACTGCAGATGCGTAGAAACCGAGGCAGTGGACGCATGTCTTCCCAGAGTTTTTAATTAATTAATTCCACCTTTCTTTGTAATGAGTCGGTTCCTTGGCTTTCGCCTTTATAAAATATCTACTTTAAAAAAAGCTGTAAGGCGACATTAAACATTACGACTCCATTAATTTTCAAGTTATTATTTAAATACTCCCATTTTTTTAATTTCATGATAATTTCACATTTACTTTTTGAAGATAAATTAGAGAAACTACGTAGTTAGGAGAAAAAAAAAAGGAGACACAAATTTTGGGACAGACTAAAATGGAATAGGGGACTAAAATTATGGGACTGAGGGATTACTAATTATAATAAACAATTCCTTAAATTAAAAGTTACTAGTGTACCTTTCTCTAGAGGTGACATGATACCTAATCGCAGCCATGGAGATTAAGCAAATGGTGAACAATCAAGTTGTCAGGGGGTGGGCCAGGTTTAGCAAGGTCAGGTTGGGAGGGGGGCTCGCCAGGTTAGGGGCCCGGTGGTAGATGTGGTTAGGTCGGGCGAGGTTGAAAATATCCTCACTAAAACAGGGAGACATGAAATTTCAAGTTATTTTACTAAAATTATAACTGTGTGGGATGAAATGTCCAACTCTAAGTGTTTACTTGCTTGTCAATGTGCTATGAATAACCTTTTTTATGAAGGTTGTCGAAGATCATATTATGGAGTTTATAATGCATAATATGAGAAAAATAAACAGAGGTGATCAAGCTCCCGATCTGGATCTTAAATCCTTTCATATAGAGAACTGACTTCTACATGAACTCATCCGCGCACTAGAATACAACTCTGTTGTTTAAAGAAGACATCAATAGTTGCTAGATTTCACAAGATCTCTACTGTTTCAAATTTCAGTTTGTGCAAGATTTTGGGGTGATTGTGTCTCTACTGCAGCTTTCAAAACCAGCGGGCTTCCTTCTCCAAGGCTGAACAAGAAATCTCCTTCTGAATTACTTCATGGCAAATCACTAGATTATACACAATTCAGAATGTTTGGGTTCTTGACATATGCATCAACAGTAACATATGGAAAAAGCAAGTTAGATTTAAGAGCTGCCAAGTGTGCTTTTCTGGGATATGTTTATGGAATGGATTCAAACACTGTGACCTTGCTTCTTCATAATTTCTTATTTCCCGTGAGGTTGTGTTTCATGAAGAAATATTACCATTTGCTTCAGCTGATGCTCCAGCTGAGTCATATTTACAAAACCGCGACTTGGCTAATGTTATATATATCAGATCCACTTTTGGAGGGCTCTTAGGGTCAGTTTGGGAATGTTGTGCCTTTTAGAAAGCTGTTGTGTAGGAAGCACGGTGAGAAAGTTGCTGTTGAAATCTATATCTTATATAAAAGCAAGAAAGTGACGAGGTTTAATCTCGGAACGCAATTTGTCATTTGAAAACTCTCGTCTTAGATACATGTGGAGTGATGATTTGGCAACCATCAAGTGACTATACACCAATTGTCATTTACTAGATTAAATGTGCCAAGATGTCATCTTAGTCATCACCAATTAATAAAAATGTTAATGATTATATTAATAAAGAAATTATCTAATTAATGCTCATATTAAGGCAGAAAGTAGTAACTGATTTCACACCCCTACTACTACAATATTATTGTATATTCACTCTTTAGTAAGTTATTAAATAATTCAATTTCAATTTTTTCTGTCCCTTCAAAGTCTCCAGAATTCTTTTTTTTTTTCTATTTCATTTAGAATTCTAAACCTCTATTTCATTTAGAATCCTCTATGGTGTAACTTTCACGTCTCTGGTTGATCGGGTTGTGGTAGGCGTTGGTGGTTAGTTATTCAGTGTCTTGAGCTAGCTTTCGGGGTCGAGACGGCCCAAGGTCACCTTACATTTTGGTATGCATGTCCTCGACTCAGAGTGGTCAAAGTTATGAACGAATTTAGGAGGATGAATTTGTGCAGAAATTTGAGATATGTATTACAACAGCATCCTAGTATATGCATCTTGGAGGTTGTAGGGAAAATATTGGTCAAAGTTATGAACAAATTTAGGAGGATGAATTTGGGCAGAAATTAGTTAAAGTATAAACAAATGTGAAGTCACTCTTATATCGCTTGTTAGAATTAGAAGCGGAAGCAAAAGATTGTATATTGAACTTGGATTAAACAATCTACAAAGGGTCCTATTTATATAAACTATACAATGGGTAACCAATATGCTAAAGCGATGTGGGACATATATCATAACAGCCCCCCTCAAACTGAAGTTGTCGTGATAAGCGGAAGTTTGGAGATCAAGTCATGAAAACGTCCAGACGGATGAGACTTCGTATGAATATCAGCAGTTTGCTCTAACGAAGACACAGACTTAAGATGTACCGTGCTAGCACGAAGATGATGACGGGTAAAATGACAATCTATCTCAATGTGTTTCGTCCGCTAATGAAAAACATCGTTGTGGGCAATCTAGATGGCACTACGATTGTAACAACATATAGTAGTAGCAGAGGACTGAGGCATCCCCATATCAGCTAATAACCAGCGAAGCCAGATGAGTTCTTGTGTGGCGTCACCTAGAGCACGATATTCCGCCTCAGTGCTGGATCACGAAACTACAGTTTGCTTCTCGCTGCACCAGGATATAAGAGAGTCACCCAAGAAGAAACAGTATCCCGTGGTGGAGCGTCTATCAGTAGGATCACCAGCCCAATCAGCATCTGCAAATCCATGTAGGAACGGTGTAGATCGAGCAGAGAAATGAAGACCGCGAAATAAAGTACCTTTGACGTAGCGAAGAATCCGAAGAACAGCAGCATAGTGTGTGGATCGTGGGGCAGTGAGAAACTGACTGACCTGATGAACAGCGTACTGTAAGTCAGGACGAGTGACCGTGAGATAAACCAGACTACCAACAATCTTTCGGTATCTAGGATCATAGAGAGGTTGACCCTCTAAGGGAGTGAGCTTTAGGTTGGGCTCCAGTGGCGTGGAGGCAACCTTTGGATCAGTCAGTCCTGCACGAGCAAGAATATCAGAAGCATACTTTGTCTGAGACAAAGAGTAACCGTCAGCATCAGAAGTAACCTCGAGACCCAAGAAATAGCTGAGAGGCCCCAAGTCTTTCATCTCAAAGTGGCGGTTCAAGGACTTCTTTAGCTCACGAATATCGACGAGATCATCCCCGGTAATAATCATATCATCAACATAGATTAACAAGAGAATAATTCCACGATTCGTATGACGAATGAAAAGAGCTGAGTCATATGAACTAGAGGAGAACCCAAGCTGGAGCATAGTAGAACTGAACTTATCAAACCAAGCCCGAGGGGCTTGCTTTAGATCATATAATGCACGACGTAGGAGACATACCTGTGAAGGGTGAACATCGAGGCCAGGCGGAGGTTTCATGTATACCTCCTCAGTAAGATCACCATTAAGAAAAGCATTCTTAACGTCCATCTGGAACAAGGGCCAACGACGGATTACAGCTACAGCAATCAAAGTACGAACCGAGGTAAGTCGAGCAACTAGAGAAAATGTCTCCTCATAGTCAATGCCATACTCCTGTGTGAAACCTCCAGCCACCAAACGAGCCTTATATCTCTCAACAGAACCATCAGACCTAGTCTTGATCTTATACACCCATCTGCACCATACTGTTGTCTTACCGGGAGGCAATGAGACTAAGTCCCAAGTATGAGTGCGTGCGAGAGCATCAAACTCATCTTGCATTGCTTTTCGCCACATTGGGTCAGAACTAGCTTCCCGATAAGAGTGTGGTTCATGATGGTGAACAATAGCAGAAGTGACATAATCTCGAAGTCGAGCAGATTGCCTGCGTTCTCTGGTAGACCGACGAGCTGCAGTAGAAGTGGACTCTTCCATGTCACTCTCAGGACCTGAAGAGGAATCATCTGCAGAATTAGAAACTGAAACTGGAACTTCTGGAGCTGGAGCTGGAGCAGGAAAGGTAACAGGAGCAGGCGAAATAGAAACCGGACCATGTGTAACTGGAGCAGGGGCATGGGAGATAACATGTGGAACCGGAGCAGGAACACTAACAGGGTCAGGCGGAACAGGAACCGAACCATGTGTAACTGGAGCAGGAGTAGGGAAAATAACATCATTAACCAACAAATCAGAAGGAGTCTGCAGCGGAACTGAAGTGTCAACTAAAGAATCATCGAAGAATGGATCTGAAAGATCGGGATGGTCAACAGTGGTCGAAGCATCGAAAGACGAAACTGTAGAGAACATCTTGTGTTCCATAAAGACCACGTGGCGAGAGAGTCGAAGACGCTTCGAAACTGGATCCCAACATCGATATCCCTTGTGTTCAGTACCATATCCAAGAAAACAACACATCCGTGATCGGGGTTCCAACTTATTATGCTCATGAGGCTGAAGAAGAACAAAACATACACTTCCAAAGACTCGAAGAGATGAATAATCAGGGGGCGTACCATATAGCTTCTCATACGGAGTCATGTTCTTAAGAACTGGTGTAGGAACCCGATTAATAGTGTACACAGCAGTTAGAGAAGCTTCCCCCCCAAAAGCGTTCTGGACATGAAGAAGAAAATAGGAGAGCACGTGTCGTATCAAGAATATGGCGATGCTTGCGTTCTGCACGGCCATTCTGCTGAGATGTGCCGGGACAAGATCTCTGGAGAAGAGTCCCATGCTTGCGAATAGTAGTCAAGAACTCAGAATACTTATACTCCATCGCATTATCAGTCCACAAAACTTTGATCGGGCATGAGAACTGTGTCTAGACCATAGCTGCAAAGTCAAAATAGATTTGAGCCAACTCTGAACGATTCTTCATCAGAAATATCCAAGTATAACGAGTAAAATCATCCACAAATATAACAAAATATCTTGATCCACCCATTGTGGCATGAGGGGAAGGCCCCCAAACATCCGAGTGAACCAGGTCAAAAGGTGCTGAGGAAGACGTCTCACTATGAGAAAAAGGCAAAGCAGGCTGCTTGGCTAACTGACAAGGCACACAGTCAAGATGCTCATCCTCGACAGTGCCTAATTTACCAGTGGAGACAAAGGAACGAACACGACCAATAGAAGCATGACCCAGCCGTGAATGCCACAAGTGAAGAGAAGATGATACCGGAGATGTGGCTGCAGCAACTGAAGAGGTCGGTGGGAGACTGAGGCTTGTGAGTTGGAATAATCGCCCAACTTTACGACCAAATCCAAGTGTCTTTCCGCTTTCAGGATCCTTCACACGACACCCACTGGAGGAAAATATAAAATCCAAGCCAAGTTCACATATTTGTCCAACAGATACAAGATTGAGAGCAAGATCTGGAACTAAAAAAGTATCAGGGAGTGATAGATTATCTTGTGAGATATCTCCAGTATGAGTGACGTGCATACGAGAACCATCAGCAGTATGAATAGTCGGAGTAATACAACTATTACGTTGAGAACAAAATATCTCAGGATTAGATGTCATATGATTGCAGCATCCTGAGTCAAAATACCATGCGTCATTACCTGAATGGCAGACAGAGAAGTAGGCTGAGTCTTCTCACGAGCAGTACCAAGGATGCCCTTGAGAAAAATGGCCAATCTGGAGAGTGATGAAGCATCAAGGGACGATGAAGGAGGATCCAATTTCAGTGGTGGACCTGGTTTGGACCGAAATCTAGGATTCTCAGGGCATTGAGACAAGTAGTGCTCAGGCTGCTTCTGTCCACAAAACCGACAATGACGAATCGGGCAATATAGGAGTCTATGCCCATTCTCATGACAATATGAGCAATATGCCTCCAAGACATTCAATACAGGCTGAGAAGCATCCGATCTATCCATTTTGATAAATCAACAACCCAATAACGTGAAAGAAGATCAATAACACGGGTAAAATACCTCTAAAACGGTGAGAAACGGCAACTAGCGGTCCGAATCTCGCAAAACCGAGCCCGTAAATAGCACCAAAATGTCGAAAAACCTTGGGAACCGGTATACTCCGGTCCAAAACCGAAGCGAAAATGAGACGAAGCGATCGAACAAGTGGCTGACCCGGTACTGGAACGGAACAGCCGCTGGAACGGCTCAGAAGCACAAAAAAAACGGCTGGAACCGGCTAACGGCTCGTGCGGAAGCCTCGGCTCACGCGGAAGCCGACGGCGCAGATCGGAGCCGACGGCGCGGAAGGAAGCCCACGACGCGGGACGAGCCGGGACGGAGCCGAACGCGCGCTGGAGCGGCTCGAGAGGGTAGGCGCGTGGCTTGAAGCGGGCGGCGGAACAGCGGAGAGTAGCGGCGCGTGCGGTAGCGTGTCAACTCTAATCGCTGCAAATCTTTCGCGATCGTGCTCGGAATTCAATTCCGAATCGATCTGTGTGGTTGGTCTCACTATTAAACGATCGTTTGACGGTCTAACCAAGAAGTCCGTGAGTGGTTACTCTTAAAACAAAATCCACGAAGAACAAACACAAACCCTAGAACGGGATTGGCTCTAATACCATGTTAGAATTAGAAGCGGAGGCAAAAGATTGTATATTGAACTTGGATGGAACAATCTACAAAGGGTCCTATTTATATAAACTATACAATGGGTAACCTATATGCTAAAGCGATGTGGGACATATATCATAACATCGCTCTTATATCGCTTCTACCCACTTGCCTAAAAGTTTCTGCGATGAAGTTCATGTTCCATAAACGTTTGAACTTAAGCTTTTAGTGTCATTGATTTCACAAGGCTAACCAATGGCAGAGCTAGCAAACTAAAACAGCCTGGACAAAAGGAAGATTTATATACTCTGAAAGGTATTCTGAAAGGTACTACAGTCTACAGCCGGGGCATTCGTGTATTTATTATAAGGATATCATTACTAGTAAAATATCTTAGTAAGAAGAGTGTTAAACTATAGGGGTCAATGTGCAAATAATAGAAAATAGACTGGAGGGAAAATTAGTTAGAGATAAACAGTATTAAGTGTGAAATTGTTTCAGTTAGAAATTAATGAGAAAAGATTCTCTCTCTCTCTCTGTTCATAATCTTCTTCGTCTTCTTCATCTAAGACTATAATTCTTCATGGTGTCAGAACCTGAAGTCTTGTCGCCGTTCATCACCGCTGAACACTGATCACCGGACTTCTATTTCGGTCTCTCTTCGTCTCGGTTATGCTTCACTCATCGACATCGGTCATCTCTGGATTTAGATCTGAAGATTCGTCGCCATCTCTGGTTAACTTCGTTGATTCCATTGATTTCTCTTCTTCGGACCAAGGTGTATCTTCTACTTCTTCAATTACTGCTGTTCATTAATGGAGATTCATTCTATCTGTGCACTGAGTCATATCTCGAGTTGATTTGCCGAGTTTTTCCAAATTGATGTCATTAATTGATTCTTCTTATCGAGTTTTGCCGAGTTAGACCGATTCGTACCAAGTCATACCAATACACACTGAGTTCACTCTGTGTTTCACTCTATCAATCATGGATTTATATTTGCTGCTGGATTAGTGTTCCTAATCTCTAATCTTCGCTCAGTGCTTCAATTAAAGCTAGATAACTCCAACTACATGCTTTGGAAAGCACAGTTTGAAGCTGTTCTACAGGCTAACAATCTTCAAGAATTCATTACTTCTCCTCCTCCACCTGAAATGTTTATATCTGCATCTGGTTCACCTATTACAAATCCAGCCTATCCTCCCTGGCGCCAAGCTGATGAACACCTCAAACCTTGCCTCATTGTATCTATTTCTCCTTCTGTATTACCTCTGATATTACTTCTGCCAACATCTTTTGCCATTTGGACAAGTCTTGCTCAAAGATCTACTTAACTCTCAAGATCACATGTTCATCAGATCAAGTCTTAGCTGACCAGTCTTACTAAAGGTTCTAGAACAATGTTGGAATATTTGGATCATGTTAAGAATTTAGTAGACCAATTGCTACAAGTGCAAGAAACTGTCAATGATGGGGATCTAGTGCTGTTCATTTTGAAAGGACTTCCTTCTTCTTATGATCATGTCAAGTCTAATCTTAGACTTAGAGCTGGAACTCTCACAGTTAATGAGTCATCTGCTATTCTACTATCTATAGATCTTCACATCACCAATACCACCACAGCTGGTAAGACTCATTCCCAGTCTGCATCCATTAATGGATCCCTACTCCAACCATCTGATATGATTTCAGCCTATGCAGCTTACATGCCACCTCAAGGAAGAGGGAGAGGAAATTTCTTTAGAGGAGGTTATTCTGGTCATTCAAGAGGGAATCATAACTACAATTCTCATTATGGCAGAGGTCAAAAGCAATGGTCATCTACTAGCAGGGCAACTGGAAATTCTCAGTTTCACACTGAAGTCTATTGTCAAATTTGTTGTAAAAGCAAACATACAGCACTTGACTGTTGGTACAGAACGGATACAACTACCTATAGCAGTACTAAACATCACTATCAGCACCCCTACAGCAAACAACCACAGTCCACTTATCAAGCTCAATTTAGCCACACATCTCCAGCTCCCTCTCATCATCCTAGCTATTTCAACAATACCATGGCTGCATCTGAACAGGGTTTTCAACCACAACTTATTGCTCTCTCTAGTCATTTTGCTCAGAACTCAGGTTTGAATTCTTGGATTCTTGACTCCGGTGCTAATACACATGTTACTAATGATGAATCTTTTATGAATACTCTTATGCCTTATCATGGTGTGCAAAATGTGACAGTTGGAAATGGATCTAAACTCCCTATTTCTCATCTTGGTGATGGTATCCTACCACTACCTTATGGTAATTTTCTTTTCTCCAATACACTTCTTGTACCTGCTATACACTCCAATCTCTTATCCATTTCTAAATTTACTCTTGACAATAACAGTCATTGTCTTTACTGCAAAGACATTTCAAATCAGGGATTTGAACAACAAACTACTCTATCAGGGCCTCTGTAAAGATGGCCTATACACCATACCAACTAAATTGGTTAGTTCATGTCCTTCTATTTCTAATACTCAATTCAGTTTTCCTTCTTACCCTAATCATCCACATGTTATGTCTGTTGCAGCCCCATCTACTGCTACTACAGACTTGTGGCATCATAGACTGGGTAATCCCTCCTCTCTTGTCCTGTCTCAGCTACCTACTTCAGTTCATGTAGCATCTAAAAATTGTTCTCCTCTCTGTGTACCTTGTGAAATTGCCAAGTCAGTCAAACTTGAATTTCTTGTATCTCAATCTAAATCAAATTCTCCTTTTCAACTTGTACACTCAGATGTATGGGGACCTTCCCCGGTAGCTTCTTGTTCAAAATTTCAGTACTACATTTTTTTATTGATGATTTTACAATATTTTGCTGACTATATCCACTTCTCACAAAAGATAAAGCCTATGAAGCCTATCTCCATTTTACCACCCTTATTCAAACTCAGTTTCAAACTAAAATCAAAGTGTTCAGATCAGACAATGGCACGGAATACTTAAACACTGTTTTTGGCACCAATCTACAAACCCAAGGCACCATTCACCAAACTAGTTGTCCATACTCCTCAACAAAATGGCAGAGTGGAGAGGAGGCATAGACAACTCATTGAGACTTCTTTAGCTCTTCATCATGCCTCCATGCCAACTAAATACTGGCTAGAAGCTGTTGCTACTTCAAATTTTCTAATCGATTTTCTTCCCGAGAAAACCCTCCAATACAAGTCTTCCTATCAGCTCTTATATAACGAAATTCCTTCTTACCACACTCTGAAAGTGTTTGGCTGCCTATGCTTTCCTTGGTTACAACCCTATACCAAACATAAACTACAACAAAGATCTAAACCATGTGTCTTTCTAGGGTATTGCCCATATACAAAAGGCTTTAAGTCTCTTGATCCTACTACATATACTGTCTACATTTCCTGACATGTTATATTCTTTAAAACAGAGTTTACATTTATTCACGTGACTCCTCCATCATCCAACACACCTTCTGCTCTCCTCAAAACTTCTTATATTAGTTCCTGGCTTTAATTTCCACCATTTTTTAGTACTACACTATCAGTTTCTTATTCTCCTCCTATATCTATACCCACTACTTATCCTTCACCACCATCCCATTACCATCATCTTCTATTCACACACCTACTACCTCACCACCATCTTCACAAACTCATTCATCTTCCAATTCTTCAACCCTTGATCCATTCCAGTCTGTAAGATCAGGTTGTGCAAGTCTTCGAATAGCTCAGCTATTTCAAGGCCTTGAATTAGCTTTCAAAGCCGTGAATCAGTTTCAGAGGCTTGAAAATAGTTTAGCTATTTTCAATGCCTTGAAACCAGATTCAAAGCCTTGAAACTGCTTAACCTGTGTGAACACTCTCAGGGGGAGTTTTCTGCAAACTCTGTGAGTTGATTCCCTTTCTATCTTTCATATGTTTGATTCAGTGTTATTAGATGATGAAAAAAAAATTATTCTAACATGTTTTGATCATTGAATATCATCTGTTTGACCTTGATATTGCAGGAAATTTTGTTTCCAATATTTGAGGATTGTTTCCTAAACTGAATTTGTGCAGTTTGGAAATAGCTGAACATTTTTATCTTGTGATCAATCAGAGACTTATGAAAGCTTCTTAGATTTCTTATATACAGGATCACAACAATATCTCTGAAGATTGTGATCAACTATCCATTGGAGAAAGCTGTTAAAGAGAGTAGAAGTTGTTGCCTACAAAATAGGAAGTGTTGCTGAAAATCTAGGAAGATTTGCAGAGCTTCAAACAGTTTAAATAGAGCTCACTTTGAAGAAAAAAAATACGAGATAAAACGGGAAAAATAAAGACACAAGGTTCTGATTGACAAAGCACCAAAGAAGAACATCAAACTCACAATCCATTCCACAGAAGTTCACTGCATTCTTCACTGCAGTTTTCTATTCTAAGTGTACTTCTGTTTTGAGCTGTATTGGTAGATCATTTCTGTATTATCTCTACATCTATTCTCAAGGATTGTTCAAAGTTAACATTAGAGAATTCTTAGTTAATCAGTTAGCTAGAGCAGGTACTAGACAAGTTAGAGAAAACCACAAGCTGTAACAGAGCAAGGGAACTCTTTGAGCTTGAGTTCTAGGGCTTAGATTTTGATTAACAAGAGTTGAGTTGAAAATACTGCAGGGATCTAATCCCTGAGGTAGAGACGTAGGTCCAAGTGGACTGAACTCTATAAATCTCTTTTCACTTGCATTTACAGTTCATTCCTTTTTATAGTATTTGCAGCATACAAAACTGTCTGTTTTTTTCAAGGGTTTGAACTTGTTTGCAAGGCCTTGAAAAGGGCATACTTTCTTTATAATGTATGCATCTTCTCCAAAGGCTTGAACTAGTTTCCAAGGCCTTGAAATTAATTATTTAAACAAGTTTTCATCTTCCTAGCAAGTTTTGCAAAAAGTTGTCATACTCTATTCAACCCCCCCCCTCTAGAGTATCTTAGCTGCATTAACATCTGCATACTCACACTTTCTATTGGTATCAGAGCTTGTATCACTGTATAGATTTAACCATCTGGTGATCGTGAGTACTACAGGTGATGGTGGTTTCTAACAGGGAAGAACTACTTACAGACCTCCTCTATTTTGTGGAGAAAATTTTGCTCACAGGAAAGCCCTTATGAAAATGTTCATCATTGATCAAGATCTAGAGATTTGGACCATTATCCAAAATAGACCTCATACTTTCTACACTGAGAAAGATGGGATTAAAACTCCCAAAACAGAAGACTCGCTCTCCTCTTCTGAATTAGAGAAATATTCTAAGAACTACAAAGCTATTAACATTTTGTATTGTGCTTTGAGTACAGATGAATTCAACAGGATCGCTGGATGCACAACTGCTAAAGAAATCTGGGATAAGCTTGTGGTTACCTTTGAGGGAACAATTCAAACAAACCAAGATCAACATCTATCTCAGGCAATATGTGCTGTTTAAGATGAATACAGATGAGTCCATCAGAGACATGTTCAAGAGGTCCACTGACATTGTCAACAACCTTGATTCACTGGGAAAACATTTTTCCAATTAGGAAAAGGTGAGGAAGATTCTGGAGAGTCTTCCAAAGGCAAAGTAGTAACCAAAGACCACAGCTATTGAAGAAGCTCAGAATATCTCAACTCTACAACTTGCTACAAGGGAAGCTCCTGAAACATGAGATATCTATGAATGAAGTTGATGGATAACTCCCAGATAGTGTCAAGAACTTAGCTCTCAAATCCAAAGAGAATGAGAGAACACAAAGCATTGAAACAGAGGATAATGATGATGAAGATCCAATTGCCTTCATTTCCAAAGACTTGACAAGGATTCTCAAAATAAAGAAAAAAAACTTTGGAAACAATGACTTCAATAGAGAAAGGCATAGATCATCCAGCAGCAAGGACTACAAAGGTAATTCCTCTTCATAAAATACATCAAAAGTTATGAACGGCTTTCAATGTGGTGATGCAGGATACTTGATAAGAGATTGTCTACACAATAAAAGCAAAAGCTTTCAAAAAAAAGATCATGACAGAAGAAAGAAAGCCATGATAACTTCATGGAGTGAATCGGATAGCTCTAGTGAATCTGAATCTGAGGAAGAACATGCGAACCTATGCTTCATGGCCAATCATTATGGAAGTTCTGAGAAGAACATTGAGGTTGTCACCAACATCAAAGAACATAAGTGGTTTATGGACTGTGGTTGCTCAAGAAATATGAGTGGAAAGAGATCTCAATTCTCAGAATTAAAGGACCAATCAGAAGGTTCAATAACACTTGGTGACAAAGGAAAATGCAATATTATTGCTTTGTGATAATGGAAAAAAATCATCTTTGATAAAGAGAAGTGTGTGGTGCAAAATGAGAAATCAGGAGATTGCATTCTCACAGCCTCTAGATCAAACAATGTTTATACTTTCAGACTAACAAAGTTGCAGGTGAAAGTTTGAAGTGTCTCAAGGCCTTGAAATAGGATTCAAAGCTTTGGCACAGGAAGCTTGGTCATATTAGTTTGCATAACTTTGAACAAGTTGATTTCCAAAGAATTGGTAAGAGGATTGCCATCCATCAAGTTCAAAGAAGAGGAAATGTGCAAAGCTTGTGCTCAAGGCAAGCAGACCAGAAGTTCCTTCAAGCCAAAGAAATTTGTAAGTACAACTAGACCTATTGAACTGCTTCATATGGATCTATTTGGTCCAATGAGAACTCCTACTCCAAAAGGTAAAAGGTATATGCTAGTTTTTGATGATTTTTCTAGATATACTTGGGTTATGTTTCTCACAGAAAAATCTTAAGCACTCTCTGAATTTTCAAAGCTTTGCAGAGAACTTAAAAACATGAAAAACCTACCAGTAGCTTCAATTAGAAGTGATCATGAGATAATTTGATCAGTTAGGATTTGATTTGTTTCGTGATAAGCATGGTATTACTCACAAATTTTCTGCTCCAAGAACTCCTCAACAGAATGGTGTTGTTGAAAGAAAGAACAAGACTCTTGAACATATGTCAAGAACAATGCTTCTTGAGAACAAGCTTCCAAAACATTATAGGGCAGAAGCTGTGAATACAGGAAACTATAGTTTGAACAGGTGCTTGATCAGAAATATTCTGAAGAAGACCCCCTATGAACTCTTAAAAGGGAGGAAGCCAAACATTTCATACTTCAGACCCTTTGGATGTACTTTTTTTATCCACAACAATGGAAAAGACAATCTTGGTAAATTTGATGAAAGAAGTGATGAAGGTATATTTCTTGGTTACTCTCTGAATAGCAAAGCTTATAGAGTTTACAATAAAAGAACCAAACTGGTTGAAGAGAGCATTCATGTTATTTTTGATGAAAGCTATGATGGTTCTTTGAGTGAAAGTTTTGCAGACTTGAATTTGATCAAGCATGAGTCAGAGGAAGAGACTGATAATCCACTAGGGTTCAATAAAGGATCATAAGAAAATAAATGACATTTTCAAGACCTTGAAAATGATGCTCTAGGCCTTGAAAATAAGCCCCAAAGCCTTGAAAACGATGATCGGAAGGATTCAAGTGACAAAGCCACTACTTCAAGACTAAAGAAGATATATGGAGAGCCTGAACCATGGTCTCCAATAAAGAGATTCAAGTATCTCTCATCTCATCCAGTGGATAATATCATCTCAGATCCAACCACTGGTACACAAACTAGATCACAGTTAAATAACTTATGTGCTTTTAATGCTTTTATCTCTCTTGTAGAACATAAAACTGTGAAGGAAGCTTTACAAGAAGGAGACTGGATCATTGCTATGCAAATTGAACTCAATGAGTTTGAAAGGAATAAGGTTTGGAACCTGGTTCCTCCACCTACAAACCAGTCTGTCATTGGTACCAGATGGGTATTCAGGAATAAGTTTGATGAAAGTGGCAATGTGATCAGAAACAAAGCAAGGTTAGTTGATCAAGGTTACAATCAATAAGAAGGTATTGATTATGAGGAAACTTTTGCTCGAATTTCCAGGTTAGAAGCAATCGGAATTTTTCTTGCATTTGCATCTCACATGAACATGAAACTATTTCAAATGGATGTGAAGTGTGCTTTCTTGAATGGCTATTTATAAGAAGAAGTTTATGTTGCACAACCACCTGGTTTTGAAAATGACAAGTTTCCAGATCATGTTTACAAACTTGACAAAAATCTTTATGGTTTGAAACAAGCTCCAAGAGCTTGGTATGAAAGACTATCAAAGTTTTTACTTGAAAATGATTTCAAAAAAGGTTTAGTAGACAAGACTCTTTTCATAAAGACTCATGAGAAAGATTTACTTGTAGTTCAGATATATGTTGATGATATATTGTTTGGAGCTACGAATGATCAATTCCGCAGAGAATTCTCAAGTCTTATGAACAGTGAATTTGAAATGAGCATGATAGGAGAGTTGAACTACTTCCTAGGACTTCAAATACATCAATTGAAGAACGACATCATTCTCCACAAGAGACTTACTAAACAAATATAGCATGGCTCAATGTAAGGAAGCCAAGACTCTTATGAGTTATACACTATCCTTAGACAATGATGAATCTGGTAAGAGTGTAAATTTAAAAGAGTATAGAGGTATGATTGGATCATTAATCTATCTCACAGCAAGCAGACCATATATTATGTTTAGTGTGTGTATGTGTGCTAGATTTCAAGCTGATCCAAAAGAATCACACTTGACTGTTGTATCTCAATGGTACCAAAGACTTAGGGCTTTCGTATCCAAGACATTCTAACTTCTCTTTGCATGGATTTTCAGATGCTGACTTTGCAGGTTACAAGGTTGATAGGAAAAGCACTTCAGGAATTTGCCAATTTATTGGATCATCCATGATCAGTTGGCATTCAAAGAAATAGAATTCAGTTGCTCTATCAACAGCTGAAGTTGGATATATAGCTGCAGGAGCATGTTGCTCACAAGTGTTATGGATTGCTCAACAGCTAAGAGACCTTGGATTTGATTTCAGAAGCATACCTATCAAGTGTGATAATACTTGTTCAAATTCAATTACAAAGAATCCAGTGCAACACTCAAGAACCAAGCACATTGATGTTAGACACCATTTCATCAGAGATTATGCTGAGAAAGGTGATATTGCTCTTGAATTTGTTGCTACTAACACGAAAATTGTAGATATATTCACTAAGCTATTAGCAGATGAAAGGTTCTCAGCTCTAAGATTGGAATAGGGAATGCTAAATAAAGATGCATTGGTTTAGGGGGAGCATCAGGCAAGCAAGGTAAGTTCTATGTGATTTCAAAGTCTTGAACTGATTTTCAAAGCCTTGAAAATCATTTCAAAGCCTTGATCTTTATCTGATGCAGTGTTACAGTTTTTCAAGACCTTGAAAGCCTTTTCAAAGCCTTGAAAATAAATCTGCTACACTGATAGTCAATAATCTTGGATCATTCTGTGTTGGGTGATATCTCTGTAGATATTTACCTAATATAGCCCCTACCCTTTTCAAAAATTTGTTTTAGTCAAAAATAGTATTAGAATAATTTATTTTCCAACGGCAGAAAAGATTTCCTTTCCCTCTGATTATTGCAAATCTTTTGAGATCAGAGAGATACTAGTTTCCTTTTGAAACTCAAACTCTTTCAGTATTTATCTTCTTCTCTTCTCCTTCTCTATGTGTCATTCCAACTTTATCTATTCTTCTCCCAAACCCTAATGAGCACAAGGAGAGCCTCAGACAGAATCATGATGGCTGGAAGATCGAAACTTGGTTTAGAGAAGAAAAGAAATGCATCAGTGGATGAAGTTCAAGAACTCAGTGGGAAATCTAGCTCCAGAACTCCTAGCGCTGAGACAGTTCCTGATGTTCCTCCACCCAAGAAGAAGGTCAAGAAGGTTACAACCTCCTCTTCAGAAAAGAAAAAGAAGCAGAATGCTATTATAGAAAAGTAACCAGAAACAGAGCCTACTAGTTCAAAGATGCTGAAGAAGAAAGCAAATCAGGAAAAAAAGGGGAAAGGAAAGGTGACAAAAGCACAACCAGAAGGTCAATTGGAGAAGGCACTGCAGATCTATTCACAAGCCTCAACAAAGAACTCAGCCCCAGATGAGACTTGGTTTGTCTAAAACATCCCTAAAGGTCAGTGGTTAGATGGTTTTGCTTCAACATCTATTAGTTTCCGTAGTATAATCAATAAGCATGTGGTGGAACACATGAAACTTAAGTGCATCTCTATGTTGAAGAACATTTCTTTGTGGTGTATGCTGAATCCTAGAGAATTAGCCTACCCTACACTCACCAGACTCTTCTTCCTGAATTTGACCCAAGTTAAGATATCTTCACATTTGGTGATCAAATCTAAAGTTGTTGGGATAGTAGTTGAATTGGATCACTCTGAGTTTGCCAATGTGCTAGGGTGTCCAAAGTGATATGACACTATCAACCATCCACCAAAGTGAGAAACCCTGAAGCTAGCCAAAGATGAGTTCTTCCTTCCAAACATATCCACCTCAGCTAAACAGTTAACACACTCAGTGTTGAATGTTGAAGCCAAAGTCCTTCTTACCATCCTTGTTAGGTGTATCTTTCCCAGAGAGCACTCTAGATAATTGGTGTCTGAGAGAATGCTGCACATCATGTATCTGGTTATGCATGGCTATGAGATTGATCTTCCAAAACTAGTGATTGAACATATGCTCTTTAGCCTTACCAGTAAAAGGATACACCCTCTGCCCTATGCAAATTTGCTCACTTTGTTCTTTGAACACTTTGAGATTCCAACTACAGGAAAGGAATCAGTCACATCTGGATTTGGAGTACTCAATGAGAAAGCCTTTGAGAAAATTGGAGTGGTAAAAACCAAAGAAAAAGTTTGGAAACTTTACTCAGACTTGATTGAAGAAGAACTAGGCGCAAATAAGTTTCCTAAGCCCAATACCTTGACTCCCACTTCAAGTCAGACTTCTCACCCAACAGACAATCAGAGACTTGATGGTTTGGAATTGGAAATGGAGGATATCAAAGCAACTTTTTATGGACTGGAAAGTGAAATTGGGCAAGTCAAGTACATGGTGGAAAGCATCTTCAGAAGCATGACTTTGCTTCATGTTCCCTGAGGATGTTGAAGGTACAAATAAAAGACACTTTGACAAGGATTTACCTAGTGAGCATTCAGACCTAGAAGAGGTTGCTCCAGTTTCAGATAAGGGAAAGTAGGTACCAGAACAGGCCTCACAAGAAGAAGATGAAGTCAACAGACCTGACTCAGACGAGTTGTTGATTACCTTGAAGAAGAAAAAGAAATATCCAAAGGCAGATGCAAAGGACAAGACTGAAGAAGCAACTGTTGCTGGTGAGAATACAGAGGAACAAGAGGTGCATGACAAAACTGATGGAGAAGATAATGAGAAAGAGGAAGGAGAACAGGATGAAGATGAAGATCCCACACCTTAATCTTGCCTACTCTTTCTTCACCAATCTCTCTTCTTCAAAGTTTTTCTTTAAGTTTTAAAAATTTTCCAGAAAATTGATCCAACATCTTCTATCTTTTTGATGAAAGTCAAAAAGGGGGAGAAAATTCTAGGATTTAGTAGTTTTTATCTCTAGGTTTATCTGCTTTATTTACTTTTTGCTGAACTGTATAATTTCTGTTGGGATTATAAATAATTTGGATCTTTTTGGAATTATTGTGCTATTATAAATTGTGATCTAATCAGTTTATTTTGCGGAGACTAAGGATCAAACTGAATTTCGTTTTGTATTTTATCAAGGGGGAGATTGTAAGATCAGGTTTTGCAAGGCTTGGAATAGCTCAGCTATTTCAAGGCCTCGAATCAGCTTTCAAGAACTTGAATCAGTTTCAGAGGCTTGAAAATAGTTTAGCTGTTTTCAAGGCCTTGAAACCAGATTCAAAGCCTTGAAACTGCTTAACCTGTGTGAACACTCTCAGGGGGAGTTTTCTGAAAACTCTCTGAGTTGATTCCCTTTCTATCTTTCCTATGTTTGATTCACTGTTATTAGATGATGAAAGATAAATTATTCTAACATGTTTTGATCATAGAATATCATCTGTTTGACCTTGATATTGCAGGAAATTTTGTTTCCAATATTTGCAGGATTGTTTCCTAAACTGAATTTGTGCAGTTTGGATATAGTTGGACATTTTGATCCTATGATCAATCGAAGACTTATAAAAGCTTCTCAGATTGCGTATAGACAGGATCACAACAATATCTCTGAAGATAGTGATCAACTATCCGTTGGAGAAAGCTGTTAAAGAGAGTCAAAGCTGTTGCCTACAAAACAGGAAGTAGTTGCTGAAAATCTGGGAAGATTTGCAGAGCTTCAAACAGTTTAAATAGAGCTAACTTTGAAGCAACAAAATACGAGACAAAACGGGAAAAATCAAGAGACAAGGTTCTGGATTGACAAAGCACCAAAGAAGAACATCACACTCTCAATCCATTCCACAGAAGTTCACTGCATTCTCCACTGCAGTTTTCTATTCTAAGTGTACTTCTGTTTTGAGCTGTATTGGTAGATCATTTTTGTATTATCTCTACATCTATTCTCAAGGATTGTTCAAACTGATTAATAGAGAATTCTTAGTTAATCAGTTCGCTAGAGCAGGTACTAGACAGGTTAGGGAAAACCACAAGCTGTTACAGAGTAAGGGAACTCTCTAAGCTTGAGTTCTAGGGCTTAGCTTTTGATTAATAAGAATTGAGTTGAAAATCCTGTAGGGATCTAATCCCTGAGGTAGAGACGTAGGTCCAAGTGTACTGAACTCTATAAATCTCTTGTCACTTTCATTTACCATTTCATTCCTTTTTATAGTTTTTTCAGTACACAAAATTGTCTGTTTTTCAAGGGTTTGAACTTGTTTTCAAGGCCTTGAAAAGGGCATACTTGCTTTGTACTGTCTGCATCTTCTCCAAGGTCTTGAACTAGTTTTCAAGGCCTTGAACTTCATTGTTTACACAAGTTTTCATCTTCCTAGCAAGTTTTGCAAAAAGTTGGCATACTCTATTCACCCCCCCCCCCCTTGTAGAGTATCTTAGCTGCATTAACATCTGCATACTCACACTTTCACAGTCAACTCACATTATGCAAACCAGAGCCAAGGCAGGCATTCACAAACCCAATCCCAAATATCAAATGCACACCTGCTCTATAGATCCACTCTCTGATCCCTCTTCTCATATAGAGGCTATGCAATATCCTCATTGGTTTTCAGCTATGACTGAAGAATATAATGCACTAATGCAGCAACACACCTGGTCTTTGGTACCTCTTCCTTCTACTAGAAAACCAATTGGATGAAAATGAGTTTTTAAAGTCAAGAAGAACACAGATGGTACTGTCTCTAGGTATAAATCAAGATTGTTGGCTAAGGGTTTCCATCAAAAGTATGGTTTGGATTATGAAGAAACTATCATCCCAGTAGCAAGACAGCAAACTCTGAGAATTATTCTCTCAGTAGCCTTGACCAAGTCTTGGGGAGTCAGACAACTTAATGTAAGCAATGCTTTTCTTCATGGTCATCTCAGTGAAGAAGTATATATGGAACAACCACCTGGATTTATTCAACAACCTGGGTTGGTTTGTAAGCTACATAAGTCTCTATATTGCCTCAAGCAAGCCCCAAGAGAATGGTATAATCTGCTTTCCTCCTTTCTTATCAGAAATGGGTTCAAACTCAGTTTATCTGATGCTTTACTATTTTTTCTTAGAAAGAACTCACTTACTGTCATATTTATCATCTATGTAGATGATATTCTTATCACTGGAAGTGATAAGCACTACATTGACTCTCTTGTGAATCACATGTCAACTAGCTTTGCTATGAAGGATCTTGGATCACTTTCATAGTTTCTGGGTATTCAAATCAGTACTAATTCCCAGGGCTTCCATCTACAACAAGCTAAATATGGTTTTGATCTTCTCAAAGGGGCAGGCATGACAGATTGCAAGCCATGTGTCTCACCTATATCACCTAAAATAATGCTTCTTCTTCCTAGTATCAACCTTTTGGTGATGTTCATCAATATAGAAGTCTTGTAGGAGCTCTACAATATCTAAATGTCACAAGGCCAGACATTCAATTTGCTGTAAATAAAGCTTGTCAACACCTTCACAATCCAAAGCAGTGTGACTACATGGGGGTTAAGAGAATTCTGAGATATATCAAAGGTACTCTGCATATAGGACTTCAGTTCTCACCTGGTGAATTTAACATAAATGCCTACTCAGATGCAGACTGGGAAGGAGACTGTGAAGATAGAAGAAGTAGTACGGGGTTCTGCATCTTCCTAGGATCTAATCTCATCTCTTGGGGCTCAAAGAAACAGAATACAATCTCAAGAAGCTCCATAGAAGCAGAGTACAGGGCCATGGAAACTACAGCTGCTGAAGTCAAGTGGTTAACCTATATTCTAGCTGATTTGGGCATCACAATGTCACATAAACCACAACTGTGGTGTGACAATGTTTCAGCTCTTATGCTCAGCACAAACCCAGTATTCCATGAGAAGAGCAAACACATTGAATGTGATTTTCATTTCATTAGAGAACAAGTCTCAAAAAAACAGCTGCAAGTTGCTCACATTGCCTCCAAACTTCAGTTAGATGATATTCTTACTCCAGTTCAATCTTTTCTGAATCATTAGAAAAGAGACATTGTTTTGAGGGGGAATGTTAGACTATAGGGGTTAATGTGAAAATAATAGAAAATAGACTGGAGGAAAAATTAGTTAGAGATAAGCAGTATTAAGTGTGTAACTGTTTCAGTTAGCAATTAATGAGAAAAGATTCTCTCTCTCTCTCTCTCTCTCTCTCTCTCTCTCTCTCTCTCTCTCTCTCTCTCTCTCTCTCTCTCTCTCTCTTCTGTTCATCATCTTCTTCGTCTAAGACTGTGATTCTTCAAAGAGCGCTAGTCAAATTTTGAAAAAAAAAAGTTACGGGTTGCAATTCATTTCCCTTGCAAAGCTCCGCTCCTAATTCTAACCACGATATAATTCGGTAAGGGAAAAACTAAACACGAAAATAATGAAATCAAAAAAAACATGTCTTGGACACTACAACAAATACTGCCTCCGTTGACAGCAAATTTTGTCGGTAGATAGCTTAAATTTGTCGGCAGTTATTCTACCGACAGAAATTGGTTTGTCGATCCGTAGTCACAATAGCTCCGTCGTTAGAGTGATAGCCGACAAACGTCATGTTTGTCTGCAGAAAGATTAAGCAGTGACATATATTTCTGTCGGTAGTTTCGTTCTACTGACTATGTGTTTTTGTCACCTTTAAAACTGGCGACAAACACATATTCATGTTTATTTAGATAGATGACATCCAGAATAGTCAGTAGAAGAGAAGTTTGAGTGTACTTCATCTTTCTTGTGACCTTCGTGCTTGTCACCTTTATCACAACTTAATAAAAAAAAGCACGTTTGAAGACCATCCAAACATGGTGTCCAAAAATAAACAAGATGCCATAAATAGGCAGCTAACATAAAACTTAACATAAACACTAGTTGCATTCAGCAACATGTCACAGATTGCCCAAAACAGCAGCATAAAACTTAACATCACACATCCCAGTTCAAAATATTCACAGTCGCAGCAGATTCGAGCTGAGTTCAACAAATACATAAGTCATTCCGTTTCGTAGTCTAGTTAACAGAAATAATAGACATAGCAGACATAGTGGATCCAAAACTCTATGGCATGAACCATATATACACTCCATTCACGAACAGGTCGTCAAAAAAGCTAACGTACGTACTCGATCCATTCACGAACCCCTGCAGCAAATATTCATACATGAAGTCACTTGCGCACTTGATTCCTAAAGAAACTATAATTGATGACAGAATTTAAATTCAGAAACATATTTAAGCATTTGGACAAAGTATCGAGGAGGATTTGGTACCGTTGAGAATAACAATTTCTGGACGGCATGAAGTGCTTTCCAAACAGCAAATTCCGACTGCGTAAGAACAAATACATAATTTGATTATGATTAGGGAAGGATTCAACATCTGTGAATTGACCAAAACATTCTAATATTTGGGTTTGATAGCTGAATTAAGTCAAAAGCATCATGCCTTTGCAAGTTACACACAGCAAACACTTCTGAAATTATGAAATGTAATTTCTCAGCTAACCCGGAGCAAATTAAAGATTCGCCTAATAGATTGTGCCAAGACTGAGTGTAATCAACTTCACATAATGTAATCATCTCTAAACTCTAGAAATCCGTGACTAAAGACTCATGCAGATGACTGAAATCTTATTCAATTAAACTGAATCCCATTGCCATTCACCAGTTACTTGAACGACGAAAATAGGAACTGAATCCTAGTGAACTTCAAAACCAATCATACGCATAGTACTACAACCTATTCAATGTTCAAATTACTACGATAACAATATTCATAGATTGTATAAGAAATTCAAAGAATTGGAAGCATACGTTGGGACATTTTCATCTCGGTCAACAAGTCAGATGTCCAGATACTGGAGTTATAAGTCCATGGAAGTATTTGTTAGAACCTCAAATGCATAAAGAGCAAAACTAATAAATTGGTAATAACTGGATACGTATATAAGGAATGGAAACTGGCAAATGAAGACAGGTTAACTGCATACTCAATCCACGTAAATAGGGATCCAACAGCAGACACTTTGTTACAACTTCTAATTTCAGTCAAGTTAGGTAAAGGTCAGATTGAAATAACCCCAGGCAAGTGACGACTAAGTGCAGGTTGCTCAAGCCAGTAACAGTATGCATTTAAAATTCCTTCTCCCTAATTAACCACAATTATGCAATAGAAGCATGACAGAAGATCATAAATCCGATAATATTAGGACTCTATTCAAATACAAATTTAAGTACCAAGTCTCTTACCTCATTCTCTGTCTGAAGTGTCCGACTCCGATTCCGACACGAACTCCGGCTCAGATTCCTCTGGAAATTCCTCTTCAGATTCGGGCTCATATTCCGGCTCAAATTCAGATTCCTCTTGAAGGGGGAGAGTCTTGAGTATCAGTGCCACCACATTGCTCACCCTTTTTTCCAGGGCTTCCGAACGCTTCTCCGCAGCCTCTGGTCTTCTTCGTTCAGCTTCTGCCCTTCGACGTTCAGCTTCTGCCCTTTTTCGTTCTACTTCCGCCCTCTTTTCAGCTTCTTTAGCCCTTGCAAGATATCCAGACCTCGCCCCCTCCGTAGCCAGCTACAAAACCCCGCCTTTTTCCAAGCACTTCCTCCGTAATCTGTTCTTCAGTTAGGACACCATCCACATCATTGTCCCTCATTTCTATCATTTGATTCTGTCATTTCAACACAGTTAATTGAGTTTTAAAATCCTGGCAAAACATTAATACTTTCGTAGGAAATGTATAACATACATATAGATTACGGGCCTCCCGCGACATCCAGATGCTTGTGCCACTTTTGCAATGAGTGGTCTTGAAATTGTCAATAAGTGACGGTTTTTTCCTATACAAGATAGTAAATGAATGTTACATGTAAATGAAGATAAGGGGGGCGATTCTTACAGAAACACTTAGTGGAATACTAGTTTAAGCATTAAAGTTATGGTAATGTAAAAATAAGATAAGTTAAAAGCATTACCATCTCATGCAAGCGCTGTACAAAAGTCTTCGAACCAGATGTATGCAGATTCTTGACATGTCGTCTGTTCTCAGTACCCCTTCTACTCTTTTTCTGCCATATGATGCCAACAAAATTTAATATACGTATTTTCAGGAAAAAGAAAAATGGAAGAAATGAATAAATGTGTACGACAAAGTCTTGTATTTGTTTTACCTTACAGGCTTCAGCCTCAAAGTAAAGACACAATGTATACCAATCATTCTGGTTCACAAGTGGCGAAGGATGACGCCTTGCTTCAATTGGGCTGCGGAAAGTTTTGTAATGCTTATGCAACTTGTATATGTGGTCACTATATGATCTGCTGCACATGGAACTGATAGCACGAACAATATGTTTCCTTAAAAAATCAAGCTCAAATATCCCCTAAGTAGACAGAGTACAGCAAATGAAATTTGAGTTCATGACCATAAGTTGAAGAAAAATGAAACGCGTATAACCCAACTCACTTGCAGGTGGTCGTAAATTAATTTCTTGTGATGAGGCTCCATAGCGCTCCACGACGGTACTTCAACAGGCGTGTACATGCGAACTGCAACACCAACCTCGGCTGTTAGCTCTAAATGTCCATCACCCACTGGTCTGCACTTCCCCAAAGGAATGTTGACAGGAATCTTAGCTTTATCTTTCAGGGTCTTTCTAACTTTCAGTCCACGAGTCACTCCTCGTCGAGATCTAATTCTTTCCGGGTCTGCAACAAATAGTTTATGCAATGTTTAGACAACAAGCATCCAATTTGTAATGAATGAAAAGAATAAACAAATTTGTCCATGAATTTAATATGCGACTAAAGTTACATACATTCAGCACAGAAATTGCTCTCGGAATTGGCCTCGTGAGTTGGAGGTGATCGTTCCCTTGTCGAATTCAGTCGAATGGACCTTCTCGGTGTATCATGAAGCACCGCATCCTACAAGAAAAAATCATCATGAGTACTCTATGATATAGATAGTTTCCCACATACTGTAATTAAAGAGACTGAAGAAACATTCTCCGATGTATTGGTACTTACATCAGTAGCTATGTCATTTTCAGATAGATTTAGCTCTTCCATTTCGACATCTGTCCTTGAGTTGGTCCGACAACTCGTCCTGGGAGTTGATGCTGCATTTGCTCTTTTTGCCAACCTAGTAGGTGTCAGTCGATGAGATCTTCTTACACCAACATCATGTGTCGTAACCTGCATCACAGAGTTGTACAAGTTAATTAATGTGTAAGGACTGGAAATTAAGCACAACTTAGGTATGGATATCATCAATATAACCGCATCACTGTCATGGACATTGTCCGTTTCCACTTGAGCAGTTGCAACAGAGTTCTTCCAAGGCTTTTTCCTGGTTTGTGATCCTGCATACATTACAGCAATTACAAGTAATTTGAAAGCGTGGTGTCTTTATAATACAATAATTTCTGTACAGGTATAATACGAGATTTATTTACCGGGGTTCACTGAATTACGCTCCACATATCTTCGTTCTCGTCTAACAGAATTAGCAACCACATCTGCTGTCCCAACATCATGTACTGTAAACTGCATCGATATCACAAAGGTCCACAACATAATTAAAGCGCATACAAATGCCAATTAAGCAAAAAAATAAACCCATATATCATCAATAGTACCGTACCACTGTCATGGACATTTTCAGTTTCCAATCGATCACTCGCAACAACGTTCTTCCGAGCCTGTCCACTGTTTTGTGATCCTGCATTTATTACAATAACTACAAGTAGTGAAATCTTGATGGGTTTATAACACAACGATCTATCTACCGGTTTAGTACGAGATATTTGTACCGGGGTTGATTGCATTACGCTCCATGGAGGATCTTTCTCGTATAACAGAATCATCAACCACATTTGTTTCGCTAACATCATGTGTCGCAACCTGCATCACAGAGTTTGACAAGCTAATCACAGTGCAAAGAATGCCAATGAAGCCAAAATTAGTTACGGATATCACCAATAGTACCGCATCACTGTCATGGACATCCTCAGTTTCAACTTGAGCAGTTGCAACAGAGTTCTTCCGCGCCTTTTTCCTGGTTTGTGATCCTGCATTAATTACAATAAGTACAAGTAATTTAAAAGCGCGGTGGCTTTAAATCACAAGGAATTGTCTACAGGTACAAAAAGGGATATTTTTACAGGGGTTGACTGAATTACGCTCCACAGAGGTTCTTTCTCGTATGACAGGATCAGCAACCACATCTGTTGCAGCTAGTCTAGTAATCAGGCTACGAGGTGAGAGTCGAACAGCTTTCCTTTTGCGAACATCCTGTGCCATCACGTAAAGCGCAATTGGTTGTTCATAAAGATACACAAGTTATTGAAACATGAACCATCACGATTAAACTGCATCTGTAGCTACCTCATTACGTTCAGTTACATTTCCGTCTGCCACTCCCACGGTACCGGTCGAATTGTTGAGATTACGCTGTTCCCTTCGGTCAGAAGTAGGGTCTTGAATTGTTTGAGTGGTGATATTCTTGTTGGGAGTCAATCTAGGGGATCTCCTTATACGGCTTTGAGATTCTATGTTCTGTATGCAGTGTACACACACAAACATAAGAACAGACAGTTGGAATTCACTTTGACTAGCTCTGTTACGTCTAACTTAAATAGATACGTACCACAACATCATTATCAACCAGGTTTTTTTGTGTCCTGCCGACAGTAGTACTTGACTGGTTCAGAACATGTTCCACTGCAACACTGGTGTTTGTCGTAATTGGTGTACTTCTTGTGGATACGCACTGACTTGCTGATTGGGAAACGGGGCCTGCCTGAGTCACAGCTGCATTGTCGGGCTCCATTCCCATGGTTGTCGGCTGGGTTTGAGAGGTAACTGACTTTTGCGCATTTTTCTTGTTATTTTGGTTTTTCCCGGAGGACAATCCTGCGTAAAAATAATGCAAATCAGAGTAGGAATCGACGAACAAGCAAAACTTAATGTGTCTAATTACAAATGAGGGACTTAAGAGAACAATACAAAGCTTATCGACATTCGCAGCCAACCATCCTTGTGGGAGTCGAACAGAGTTGTTACTTTTTTTCTGCAATTGTGAACCCGTAGACCCTACAGAATAATGCACAATTTAATCTCAACAACTTACGTTAAGAGTTACGAGTAATGAAGAAATGAAATGTGAACGACGTAATTACAAATTTATACCCTTGGCGTTGCAGTCTCTGATGTTTTCTCCCAACACTCCGCTGTCAGTGGGATTCGATGACTCCTGTCAGGTAGTAGTCGGTGACCTGGTACTGGTGACTGTAGAACATTTCCTTGTACCACTGGCACGAGTTGTATTCTGTGTACAAGAAAATAGAGACATAAGTGACGACACCGCAACATACTTATACAACTGTTGTACTTATCTGCAAGTTAAACAACTAAAAAAACACAGATATCAAAATAAAGAAAACGAAGGAGTCTCGAAAAAATGTTTACGTTATACATACAGAAGTAAATATTATGAGCCTTACCTCCACCTTAATCTTCTTATGAGCAGTAACCAGTTTACTTATGCCGTTGGTGGACTTGGATTGAGTTAACCGGAGCGAGCGACGTACCTTTTCAAATGTCTCCATAGCCTAGAGTCAAGTACAAAATAAAGAGTACAAACAGTCTAAACAACGTTAACGTATTATTCATCTCAACAAGTATCAATATCCATGCAGTTCCAAACCAACACAAAACCCGTGATAAATGTATGAAATAAACTTAGATAACGACATTAATGTTTTAATCCTGAAAAAAATGATGAAATAGCTAAGACAAATAAATTATTAATTCAGCATGAGAAGTCAAGCGCAAGTATATCTGAAAAATCCAATTAATTGTCATCTCCAAAATTTGTATCGTCGTCGTCGTCATCGTCAGCATCACCATCATCATATCGGTGACTACCATCGCTGCAGTCACCCGAACTTTGGTAATCGTCGTCACCAGAACTCTGTTCTTCGTCACTTTCATAGTCATCGTCAGTTGTAACTTCGTCAACGGTTTCATTAATATCAACTTCATCATAAACTTCAAACATATCATTAATTCCAGCATTAAATGGTTGTTGATATGCATCGTCAACATAAATGTCTTTGCCCTGATGATTACTTGTTTCTTCTGCAAGTTCTGGTATGTCATGCAAATTTCTAGGTTGTATTTTTTGAACTATCTTGTATTTTTTTCCGAGAATAACATCACAGACATAGAATACTTGTTGAGCCTGCGACGCTAGTATATAAGGATCCTTCTTGTACCATGAACGACTTATGTTAACGCTTGTGAAGTACTTATCTTTCTTAATCCCTGTCTTCGTGTCTCCTATATTAAACCAATTGCACTTGAAGATAAAAACACGATTCCCACCTAAATAACTTAGCTCAATGATATCTGTTAAAACACCATAAAAATCTATTTCTTTGCCCTTATGGTCGGCTCGGACAAGAAATCCAGAGTTCTGTGTCACACGCTTTTCATGCCAATTATCTTGTTATCGTTGCTACTGACACAACGAGATATATTCGAAGCATAGCCCTCAGGAAATCTAATGGATTTAACCATTCACACATGTTTTTCCTTCCAGCAGCATCCAGACTATAGGGTGCTGGAGGAATAACACCATCCGGTTGTACTTGTAGATCTTTCCTAATACGCAGATCCTCCAAATCCAGACGCGAATTAAGATGATCTTTCGTTTTACCTTCAATATTCATCAAAGTACCAATCACGCTCTCACAAACATTTTTCTCTACGTGCATGACATCCAAGTTATGTCTGAGTTGATGTGATCGCCAATAACTTAATTCAAAAAATATACTTTTTTTCGTCCAGTTAAATTCGGGCTCACTGCGCTTTCTCTTCTTACTAGTTGAAGTCTTTCCCTTCTTATTTAAAGTATTTCCGAACTTTAAATGTGCAGGAAGTAACTTCAACTGATCAAGAACATCATCCCCCGATAACTCCTTCGGCTTTGGTTTATGCTCATATTTACCATTAAATCTTTTATTGCGACGCCAAGGATGATTGAGTGGTAAGAACCGACGATGACCCATATATGCCTGTTTCTTACTGTACTTTAATCTTATATGATGAGTTTCTTTGTTACACGGAGGAAACGCTAGTTTCCCTTTTGTACTCCATCCGGACAACATACCATATGCAGGGAAGTCGTTAATTGTCCACATGAGTGCAGCACGCAGCTTAAATGTTTCACCGGAATAAGCATCGTAAGTTTCAACCCCATGTTCCCAAAACTCTTTGAGATCATCAATTAATGGACGCAAGTAAACATCGATGTCATTTCCCGGTGATTTAGGGACAGGAATTAATAACGACATCATAATAAATGGATCTTTCATAACTTGCGTAGGACCCACGTTGTATACAATAAGAGCTACAGGCAACTTACTATATGTGCTACTCATATTACTGAAAGGTTTAAATCCATCACTGGCTAATCCCAATCGAATATTACGAGGATCTTCAGCAAACCATTCATGTTCTTTGTCAAAATCTTGCCATTGCTTAGCATCAGCAGGGTGTCCAATGACATTGCTGTCTTGGACACGCTGCTCCTTGTGCCATCGCATATCCTTGGCAACAGTTTTTTACATGAATAGTTTCTGAAGCCTGGTTTTCAGAGGAAAATACCCAAGAACCTTTCAAGGAATTCTCTTTCCATTTGTATTCTTACTTTCCTTCCATCTAGGTTCCTTACAATCAGGATTGGGACAGTGATCCAACTTTTCATTTTCTTTCCAATACAAAGCACAATTGTTTGGACATGCATGGATGTTAACATAGCCAAGACCAAGTTCTCGTAAAACAGTTTTAGCTTCATAAAAGGATTTTGGTAGAGTGTGACCGGGAGGCATTAACTCTCTAATAAAATCCAATGCCATGTTCACCGATTTATTACTCCATTTACATAACGTCTTGATATGTAGCAACCTTATTATAAGGGACAGCTTAGAGAATTTTTGACAACCCGGATAAGCCTCACATTGAGCATCGCTTAACAACTTAGCAAATTTGTCACCCTCCCCGATTTCTGCATTTGGTTCATCGGATGATATAGCATCCCCATGATTACCAGTAAGTAGTCCCTCTTGTAAGTTCCCTATCAAACCCTCAACGTCAAGACGTGTCTCATGAATGTCGTCTACAACATCCCTCGAATCATTCACATCAACCGTACGTAAACCGTAATCTTCCCCATGAAAAACCCACTTTCTGTAATCTACAAGCATACCATTTGCATGCAAATGTCCTCTTACAACGTTAACCGGTAAATAGTAAACATTACTGCAGCTAGAACATGGACAACGTATTCTATTCCTTTCATCAGTGTGCCGACTCGCAACCGAAATGAAATCAGACACTCCATCAACATATTCCTGACACCATTTATCATTTAAACCAATCGAACTTCGATCCATCAATACCTATATGCAGTTTATACGTCGTAAGTTTTTATACGACAGTTGGTGTTAAGCAAATTAACACACAAATGTAGAATACAGAGTCATCAAGTACTACAACAGATAAGGAGTATGAAGCTATGAAAGAGCATTGTAAAAAATGAACAAACCAATATAAAGTAACACATACTTTTCCGCGAGTAGGTGAGAAAATTTACCTTTGATGCGAGATGAAGACACAAATAACCTTATAAGCAGCTGTTAATCAAGATCTTTCACCAAATCCACTAGTAATCGCTTCCTTGTGCTCAACTACATCTATAACCTGACATACAGTACATGACGATTAGTACTTATACATTAAATGCAGTTCAACGACAGAGTTAACACAGACAAGTACAATCGAAATACAGCAGAAAACATTGTTTATACTGTCAATTAAATCTGAATACAGTAATTACACATTGTGGATACAACATATTGTCGTAAGGAAACAAACTAAACTGCGAGCAAATGAGCATAACAAACAGATACTCTACGGCCAATGAGTATTAAAAAGAGGCAAACGTGAACTGTAAGTAATGAAGAACCAAAACACATGATATAACTTTCAGAACAGGCTGAACCATAACAGACCTTAAGATCCACAAATCGAAGCAATATTGAAAAATTTACTAACAATCAATTACCAAATACAGTGAAATATAGAACTCCTCTTTGAAGTATCACAAAAGAATAAAGAAATCTCAGTATCCTTACACTTCCCAACTTCAGAAGTGGACCGCAGAAATAATACACTCGCAAATACTATCAAAACACATGTACATTGAATACCTAAAGCTGAAAGGCAAGACGATCCGCTGCAGACAAGAGGAGGCCTATGATTTTCCTAATGTCTAACAAAGACACAAAAACAACTACAACGATAACACTTTGCCAAGGCAGATGCGCAGTGAGTATTCAGTTTATTTGTGCAACCAACGGAATCAACAATAAAATAACAACATCAACAACAATACAACTATGCAGAATATTGTATATGAAGCTATGACTATTCAGTTTAATTATTCACTTCGACAATATCACAAATCAAACCCAAAACATATATGAGCACTTTCAGTCCAAAATTTGTCAGTTTACTTTGACAAATATCATAACCAAAACAGCAAAAGCCGCAAATTTTTCCACGAAGCATATATCAAAACAAGTACAAGTCTAACTACCCACCTTTATCGGGTCTAGGGCAATGAGCTTCTCATCAAAAAACCTCAGCAACCTGAACAAACACAAACCAAATCATTCAGAAAAAAAATGATCAGTCCAATCTCCAAAACAAACATAAAAGCCCCAATTTTTAAGAAATAGCAGAAAACCCTAGTTCATGAACCAAAATAAACTGAACATGCAATCTGAAAATTGGGTCAAATATGTGCACAGTCACTTCGTAATTAACATAAATCTACAAAATTAACCTAAATTTGCAAAACCCCCGATTTCCCCCATTCAAACTGTGTTGATCTCATCTAGGAAACCCTATTTCATCAACCAGAATAAATTGAACACACAATGAAAGGAAAAAAGAAGAGGAAATAGTGAGAGAACATCATACCTGATGAAGGGGATCGACCCACAAGAAACCCTGACTGTCACGTTCACAAACTGATGAAGGGGATCGCCCGATGGAGAAGATAAGGAGATTGAGAGTGATGAAGGGGATTAATCGAAGGATTTTCAGAGAGAATCACGCGATTTTGAGACTGATTTCGATTGAGATTGAGACTGAGATTGAGATTTAGAGAGTTTGAGACAGACGGGAGAGTGATCAGAGAGGTTTTCAGAGGGAGTTTGAGAGACGGGGGTTGAGAGGGATGAGTAACGTGTGTGTGGGAGAGTTAATGTTTTTGTTTAATTGTTTATTCTGATTCCCTCCAACATTTTAGAAGTGCGGGAATAATTTATCATTACCCTCCAAAATAATGTGTTTTGATTTTTGGACGAATTTGTGAGTCATTAGATATTATGTTTGTCACCTATTTTATTATCGGGAGCGGGAAAATTTAGCACATCCAATTGTTGACAATATTTTAACTTGAAATTTGTAAAAGTTGACAGTATTGACAAGTTATATCAACAAACACAAATTCAGTAGATAAATCATATAACTGTCGACACAGAATTGCTTGTCGATAAGAAAATGGTCGGCACAGGTCAGAATTGTTGTAGTGGGAGAATGATAATTTGCTGCTTTCATGAATGATGCCATATATTCTGTATCCAAACATTAACAAACCCAACTTAAACTTCAAGACAACACCCAGAAAACAGATTTCCATGTATGACAAACTAACAAGTGACAATTATCTGTGTAGGATTATGATCACATGAAAGACACTGGACAAAATAAACTGATAGTTAAACACAATAGTAGTAACCGACGACGTTTATGTTTCAATGATGATATTCACTAACAACACAAAAGGGTCTCAGGTTCAAATGAAATCTCCATAAGATCTATGCTTCCATCAGGCAAAGTCTTCACCAAACCTTGTGAATCACGACCAGTTCATACTTAAATTAAATCTTTCATCAAGTAAAACATATCAGGACTTAGCTAAGCATCTAGCACAAAAAGTACCTTTGACAAGAGACAAGCTTTCGAGGAATTAATAAACCTGATAAACCCGAGGAATCTTGGATCTACTATCCACCTTATCCGCCTTACAAAGTTCCTTGGTCGTCTTCTCCTTGAGATTAAACAATAGAATGCTCCCAGGAATTACAATTACCAGTCCTGGCTCGTCATGTCTCACACCTTCAACAACACAAGTGGCACAGAAGCTATAAAAACAATGCTCATTCCCCAATAGAACAGCTAATTCCGGGAACGCAGACACCAAAGGAAGAACATTGACATCGTAATCGGTAACCCAATCAGAGAAATCGTGGCTCATCTCAACTTCTCAAGCACGCTGAAATCAGTTTCTCGGTTATCATAGTCCCTCTCTATGAAATACAAATGATTTCCAATCACAGGTAAACAGTTCCTCAAGTAATAATGAGTCGTCGGATGCAGAGTCATTTCCTTCATCATTTCAGTGTAGACATCAAATCATAATAAGGTGTTTTCAGCAGAGGGAATGTAGATTGAACCATTCAAGAAGAAGCCTTTGCCACGAGGGTCGGAAGGAGAAACATATGTTCTCCAACATTGATTCCCAGAGGAATATATGAGCAATTGAAAAGGGTCATTGTTGGGCTCAGGGTCATTCCTGGGATCAATTAAATCTCTTGTGCAGATTACTTTGTAGTGGGGGAGACCGAAGGGTCGAAAGCCATTTAGCGAGACGAATTGAAGAAACCAATAATGGTCCTCCAGAGAGCAATATGAACTTCCTCGTGGTTGGATTGCAGACACAGTACTTGGAAGAAGATGGGAATTCGTTCCTGCATCTGACACGAAATAGAAGGAGTCCGTTGCAGGACATGAGAAGGATAACCCAATAAAACTCGGTAGCGTCGTAGAGAAACCCTACCGATGGAATCGTTTGGTATGTGAAACGAAAATAGCCTCTCTGCCGTCAGCTGTAGATTTGTTCAGGAACATACCAGTTGGCGACTTGTTATGTTTCCGGCGAGAGTGACGCTGGACAAATTGGGGTTGGAAATTTGAGAGAGCCACTGCTTCGAGACGAGCTTCGATCGTGTAAGTGATTTCGCCGGAAGGCGAATCAGTATCTCCTCCAGCAGGTATATGTTTCCGGATGCTTGTTCAGCGGCCTTCGTCATCTTGGTTGTGGTCTGACTAGAGTGAATCGACTGGCATGCAGAAATTTTGCCTCTGAATGACGAAATGAGCTGTTCGTGTATGACTTCATCAGTTGGTATAAGTGATATCACAAAGAATTGGCGTGCTACCCGTCTGGTGAATTGGTCTTCAAAAAATACATGTGAGTCACTTACGTTTAGCGTTTGGACCCCACTTGAGGTTAAACAATTTAATTAACTAAAATATACATTTAATCGGAGTGATTAATAAAACAAACATATACACATCATTATCTTACCTCCGAATTCACTTTTCACTGCGCTCGCAACTCTCTCTTCTCTGCAACTGCAACGAGCTTCCATGGCGTCTTCTGCCACTGTCACGGGTAGCACGCCACCCACTGTCGAAGAACATGTTGGATTTTTCAAATACCCCCTTTCTCAATTCTTGCATTTTGTAACTTACTTGATGATTACATGTTTGAAATTGATGTTCGAATTGTTGTTGTGTGTCTGTAAAATTGGTTTGTGTAAAATTTGCTCATAAACTGTTTGAATTCCACCAAATCAAGAACTCATACGAGAATAAAATCCAGATCTAGTACTCGGACGATGACCTGTTCTAGATCTGGAACTCATACGAGCACTTCTCATCTCAGTACAAACGAGATTAATAATGAGACAAGAACATATAAAACCGGTACGAGGAGAAAGTAAGACCTGCCTGACGAGCAGTTTGCTCGTATTGAGACGAGTACTTCACTCTCCTATTTGTGTAAACTAGTTTATACTGAGACGAGTAAGTTACTCTTCTCAGTATACAGAGGTTTATACTGAGACGAAGGTGCTCGTCTTAGTATAATCTGGTCTATACTGAGACTAGTAACGTGCTAGTCTCAGCAGTTAGAAAAAGAAAAACCATTGATTCCAGACTTAGAAAAGTTATGGAACTTTAACACTTAAAATGTAGCAGTGTGTAGACTTGAAAAGTTAACGATCTCCCACAACACTTCACTTCAAACGAAAATGTGACACACTTATAGTTGAACACTTAATCTAAATTCAGTAACACTTATACTAATTCATAAACTTTTAAACAATAACAGACCACTTATAATACTTTGAAGTATTTTATTATCAATTTGACATTATTAGTGAAAGTTTCATTTGAACTGTAGTTACAAATAATTAAGGTTTCGGAGTTCGACGAGAAGTTGGGAGATGTACCGCTTCCATTATGCGATGTTGAAGTCGAGAGATCAAACATCACTACGAGGGTAGCCTTGAAAGGATACAAGCAAAGTTTGCAATACGTCTGCCCTGAAGTTCGGGAATTGATCGAGGCAAGGCTCCCACAGCTGAAGTTTTTGTTGTACATCCATTGCGCGAACAACATTACCTTTCCCAGTATGCTTTTGAATGTTTTCATGAACGCAGAGATGAACACGGGAAAAAAAGATCATGACTTTTGGTTCTACATCAACAACATGCCAGTACATTTGGATTGCAGGAGTTATGTTTGGTTTCGGGGCTGAGCTTGAACAAAACTACTAGTTTTGGCGATAAAGAACATGCATACAGCTAGGCTGCAAAGCATTTCCATGAACACAAGCTTGCTAACAACATCAATGTATCTGTAATTGAAAAGGTTTTTGATGGCCTGAAGCCCAAAATTAAAGAGTCGACCGATAAGGAGAAATTTTACTATCTGAGACTGCTAATGGTATGCCTGACTGGGCGAATGATGTTTGTGAAAACCAATGCGGACACAACATCCATGGTACCGTTTGGCCTTATTTCTGATTTTTATTGGGAAAATAACTTCGTATGGGGCAGGTACTTATGGCCAGCTTTCGTTGAGAAAGTGGCTGAGGAGGCTCGGAAGAAAAATATGGATCACCACGGTCGGCGGAAGTACAACATGTAAAACTTTCCGAACATATTTCTGGCATGGATTTGCGAGGCCATACCCCCACTTTGGTGAGCTGCTGGGAAAACCAAGGGTAGATCAGTAAAGGACGTTGCTGCGCTTGGCCAATTGGATGTGGAAAGGGTGCGTATTAGGCTTGGAAGACGCAGCCCAATACTGAAGCGAGATAAAGGCTGTTCATCCTACCCTCGTCCCAACGGAGGAAGAGAACAAACAACACTACTGCAGTAGCTTAATTGAATAAAGGAGGACTCACCCCGACCAACCATTTCACCCTAGGTGGACTGCTCTGTTTGAGAAGAGGACAGTGCTTGAGGATGACATGAGTTCTCATCGGAAATTCACACCAAGCTACAACTTTGGGGGAGTGGATGAGGCAGTGGCTACGGAAATGGCGCATAAGAGGAGGAAGAAGGATGTTGCAAGGTATGATGGTGCCGGGCCACAGAAGAAGAAGCAGAAAAAATGTTAACGACGACGAGCCTGGCCCACAGTCGAAGAAGAAGAAGAAGAATAAGGTGGAGAAGCGGAAGGAAGTTTCTCTTGTGGATGAGGAAGAAGAAGAAGAGGAAGAGGAGGATGCCAGTATTTCCCTGAGACGTAGAAAGAGTGCAGTTAAGATTCCCTCGCCCACACCTCCATCTCCACCGAGAACCCAACCTTCAGTGTCTGCCACACCTCCAGCTACCGGTCAACCTGAAGCTGCAAGAACTGAGAGATTTGACTTATAAGACATGAAATGGTAAATGCTTAAAGCTTTTGAATAGGCATTGGTTTCTATCA